>JAWNLU010001854.1:2658214-5316428 GCA_035042165.1 Drosophila kuntzei
CAAGAGGGCAATTAAGTATCTAGGCGTTATGCTGGATACCAGATTGTCTTTTCGCGAACATTTGGAGTATGTCCACAAGAAGGCGGCAGATTCGACACGGTCGCTCTCTCGGATTATGCTGAACACCCGAGGACCGAAACAGCAACGGCGTAAGCTCCTAATGGGTGTTACCAGGGCCATCATCCTGTACGCGGCGCCGGTGTGGTGCAGAGCACTGTCCATGCCCAGCTATTACCGAGGCATCTGCTCGGTATATAGACTCAGCGCCATTCGTGTGAGCTGCGCATTCCGAACAATTTCGGACGAGGCGGCGTTAGTCATAGCGAGCATGATTCCTATAACAGAGCTTGTAGTCGAGTCTGGATCAACCCATGGCACGGGAAACAGGATAGCTGGCATGTCCCTATCTGAACAGCGTGCGGTCGCTAGACGGAGCAGCATCATGCGTTGGCAAGCTCGATGGGATCACACACCCAAAGGCCGTTGGACACACCAACTTATCCCCAACATCGCAACCTGGCTTGCGAGGAAGCACGGAGAGGTGAATTTTTACCTCACGCAACTCCTATCCGGCCACGGTTGCTTTCGGAGCTATCTAAAGAGATTTGGGCATGACGACACTGACGAGTGTCCTAGTTGTGGACGGCACACGGTGGAGGATGCGTGCCATGTAATATTCTCTTGTATAAGATTTGCCGCCCATAGACGGAGGCTCGAGGAGGTTATGGGGAGGCCCATAACCATTACCAACCTTGTCCCAGGGATGTTAGATTCGATCGGGAAATGGAATGCGATGTCCAGTTTTGCCGCAGCAGTGATGACCGAGCTAAGGCGGGCTGAACGCAGTAGGAGAGCGGAATAGAGAGTAGGTGGGGCCAAGCGTCTGCGAAGCAATGCTATGTCGGCTGTACCGCAGACAACGGGCACCTCCTACTGTTCTCGCAAACAAAAAACTTTATATGTACTGTAGATATGTTAGCGTAATAAATGAATATAAAAAAAAAAACACACACCATTCACGCACACACATACAGTTAGAGAGAGCATTGTGTGTTACTACATATGTATGTGTTTGTTGGTTTGTTTGTTTGTTGCTTTTTTGGCTTATTACACGCTTGTGCTACAAATGCACATAGTAAACCCATTCGGGCACAAAGGGGCACAAACACACTCACTTACACACAGATAGAATATCCGAGTACTACGAATAAGAAGAGTACGAATATATTTCGACAGCCTGGATGAGGGGAGAACGAAGTCCCCCGAAAAAATTGTGCATATGTGGCAGCATTTGGATGTGGGAGCACAACAGAAATTTAAATTAGATTTTTATTTTTAATACCCAGCATCATTAGGGTATTATGTACTTAAAGGTGAAGAAAGAATATTGAAAAAGTATTTGCAATGTAAATAAAGATTGTATTAAGTGTAATAAACTATTAGACCTAAAAGAGATGAGCAAGTAGATGACGAAATTAAGAAGAAACGTCCGCATATGGCAAAGAAAAAAATCCCTTTTCATCAAGACAATGCACCATATCACAAAGATGGAAAAAATCAAAGAATTGAGCTGGGAATCAAGATTTTGGTCTCAGAACTAAGAATTTTGGTCTAAGAAATGCGTCGAGAACATAAAATTCTTAAATTTAGAAAACAAATCTTGATTTTAAGAACCTTTCAAATAAGAATAAGTTCTTAATTTAAAACCAAACAGTCTTAAATTCTCAAACCATAAATAAAAAAATAAGGCAGGTGTTTTCAACTTTAAACTTAATTTATTTTTATTTATACTTTATTTTGGATTTATTTTTTTTATAAATATTCCTATTATATCTTTTTTTCTTGGCTAGAGCGGGGTTCGATCCCTCGGACTTGTGTACTTGTGTTACCAAACTGTAGCGGCGACTCTAACCAGAGCGCCACGGTGCCATTATTCTCTTCATATTAAATATGACATATTTATATTTTCTTATCAATTTAAGATTTTTAATTATTATATTAAGAACTTCGAATTTTTAGATTAATATCCTTAGTTTTATTAATGTGGTCTTAAAATGGTCTTATTTAAAGAACAAATGTTCTTGATTTTTTAGTTTTGGTCTTGTTTTTCAGTGTACTACTAGAAAATATGGGTCCAGGGAAAAAAATTTTAATCTAATGAAGAAGTTGAATGGGAAACTGAAGCCTATTTTGAGGGACTTTCTTCCGACCATTACAAAAAAGGCATCGAAATGTTGAAAGACCGTTGGACAAGGTGCATTAAGCTAGACGGAGACTATATTAAATAAATATATTGATTTTTGACAAAAAAAAATGTTTTTTCATTGTCAGTCCGGGGACTTTTTGAACGATCTAGTATATATGCTTTTTAAATAAAGATTGTATTCAAATAGATTACGTATAATAAACGATTTAGCCGTTAAGACCTTTAAAATAATATAATAATGTAATTTGAATATATGTAGATTTTGCTGAATGATTATAATTTTTTAGAGAAGAGCTAGGGATATTGGAAATAGACTATAAAACTACTACTTTTATGAGCAAATTTCAAAAGCATCAACTAATTATTCTCAATACTTTTTAACTAAATTACAGAGTATTTACTGGCCGACTACTGCTACCTACAACGACAGTAAATTTATTTATTATTTCATTTTTATTTTTCTGGTTATGCAAAAGGTTTTCATGAGGAGGCGCGTTTACTTGTGTTGAAAATGGCTAAAAACATAAGTAACTCGCCAGCTGTAAAGATTTTTGTTAAATAAAATTTGTGCTGTGATTGCTGTGATACAAATACCCCATGTAGCATGCGGCAGGCAGTGTGGCAAGTGCGGCATTCTTGGTTCTACAAAACGAGCATGTAAAAGTTTCAATTGAGTTACGGTTCCAGTTGGCTGACTGTGAATAAAACTGCTTGCGGTTGTGTCGGCCCAAAAGCCACAAACCCAGACCACATTACGTCTGACGACTGACGACTGCCGTCTCCACATGTGTGGCGGGAGTAGAGGGGCAGGTGCAGAGGCAGAGGGGGCATTTCTAGGCTAGGCAGACATGTGTGGAGAATTCGCTAGCAAGTGCTCCTTAGACTGGCTCTTTGGCTTTGGGTCTTACAAAGCGTTACGCGCCCAGCCATTTTTTATGCGCCATCACCTATAGAGACACACAGACACGCTTAGGCCACTGAGTTGTCAGTACACACACACACACACACACACACACACACACATTTATTAACAAACACACCTTAAAGCAGAAGGTGAATGATTTGTTTTTGCATTTGCCGCAATGTGCCAAGTACTTTTAAGGCAATTACTTGTTATGGCCCTGACATGGCCTCAATTCGCGTGATTAACTGCTCAGACTTATTTTGTGTGGTAAGGACTTGGATTTTGATATGGGTGGAACCTCTGTCTGCCTACCGTTCCCGCACCTGGATCAGGTGTAGCTATAAGAAGGAGAGAAAGCTCCTTCGACTTATTCACATATTTAATGCCATCGATGCTGACGTTTCTTTGTCAATTGAGTTGTCACAAGTATTTGCTTTAATTTGACTTTTGACCTTCACCATTCAGGCATCAATACAGCACCCACCCACCCCCTGTCCACAACACACTTTGCTGTCATCGGCAGTTGTTGCTGTCGACTTGGACAATGCTTGTCTCTATTTGGCCAAAAATAATTTACAAATTTGCCGCCTGTCGCTTTATTACTCACATTTAATGTGTCCACATATGTGTGTGAGTGTGTGTGTGTGTGTGTGTAAGTGTGTGTGTGCACAAAGCAAACAGCAGGCATTACAAATTGTATAGCTACAGTTTTGGCCACACAATACAAGTACAACTCGAGAGCTGCTCGGACTTGAGCTGCCATTAAAGCTTTAAATTGCATTTAATTTTCACTTTATTTTGCTGGCGGCCAACTTTGCACTTCATTTAAATGACTTTCGTGGGCAGAAGGGAAGGGAGCGGGAAGGGAGGGTTGTCCAACTTAAATTTTATCAAATGCCGCCAGCAAACAATTAAATTATTGACCAAGATACCGTAGCGGTAAGGAAGGGGGCTCGACCCAAGTATCCTAACAACTTTTAAGCACGGAAATTGTATTCATTATTTTGGTGAAATCCCAGTGGGGCGGGAGGCGTGAGGCGTGTGGCGTTGGGCGTGGCCGGGAGTAGTGCGTGCCACTTTGGCAGCATTAATTAACTGTTTATTTATATTTGTAACTGGCGTTGCTGGCAAAATTGAAAACTTCTTGTCTGCTGTAACTCGGACATTTCCCACTCTCCTATTAAAAACACACACACAAACACACACAAAAGTGCAGGAAAAAAGTTTTTAATGAGATAATATACCTGGGTGATGGAAATTAAATGCTTTTACGGCTAATTAGAAGGTCAAGATATTTACATAATTAATACACGTGCTGCTCAACTTTTGTCAGACTTTCGACGGAATCTTATTACACTCTGAGAATAGCTCGGCCTTTTCATTTACAGAAAAGGTCAGTTCGCAGCTACAAGATGAATTTCTAATTAATTATAGTCCGAGCTTAAATTATAGAAATTATTTAAGATAATCATTTTAAGTTGCATCCTTCAAAATTTAAGCGCATCACCAATTTGTCTAAAAAAAACAATTGAGCTTGTATAAAAAAATGACTGAAAAATTAAGTAAACAGATAAATTGAACGAAAATGAATGACATTTTAAATAAATTAATTGAAATGCTAATTTTATATTTTATAAATGTAAATTCCATTGTTGTGGTCGATAAATATGTTAATTTTCAACGTCCGCTTGCATATTAAAAATTTATTAAAAATGTCCAAAACCTTTTTTCACATTTTCTAAAATTTTCTACCTGCAAAATTAAAATCGAAATTAACGACGTAAATTAGCATCGATATAAAAAATTTTATTTGTTTCAATTAATTACTTGGAATGGCACAGGGAATGTCCTAGTCGAGCATTTTTACTTTCCAAATTATTTTTGAAAAAATCTGGTTAACTATTTCATAAGATATTTCTAAAATTTGAGAAAAGCTTCGCTTGGATCTTCTCAGATACAACAAATTCTTCAAGTATAAGAAACAATTTCTAACTTGTTTTATTTTTATTTTTCTTTTACATTTTCTTTGTCTTTGTCGGTGCGTTGTTCTTATATTCGTAATTTGTTTTTCTTCGTTTTTTAAGTCTTGTTGTATTGCTTTGCTGCACGATACGAGTATAAATATAAATAATGAAAAGGGTTTGTCTTTTCGAATTCTCATCCCCTGACAATGGGACAGGGTCTGGTTGTGCCTTTATTATTATTTTTCTTTTATGTTCGTTTGCCAAATTTTAACAATTAATTTGGGTCAAATGCAGAAAAACAGCAGACTGGAATGTTAATTACACTCAATTAGCCAAATTGTCGACAATTTGTCAATGTTATGTACACGTTTTGACAGAATTCAATTTCTGCTAATTGCAAGCTGATTTCGGGTAACACGAAACACGAGACTTGAATTATTTGTAAATAAAATGAACAGGTGTGTTTACAATCTCAATTGAATATGTCATACTTAAAGCATAATTACCTAGATTAATTTCAGCAATTTAAATTTGCAATTACCAACTGCAGCAATTGTGGAACAATTGTGGAAATATGAATTTATTATGATCCTCGGCAAGTAAATATGTATATGTGTGTTGTTGTTGAGTTTACGGATTACCTGTGATACGTATACGTACGTTGTTTATTTACCTGCACATAATATGCTTAATTATTGCATTAATTGCATATCGTATTTTAATTTCGAATTAATTACTTTGATTACGCCGTTCGGTTGCGTCGTCTGTTTACGGTTGCGTTATTCAGTAATTTCCGAACTTCTCCGGCAAACTCAATAAAAATATCACTGACTTTTCATTCAGTCCGCCAGCTTTCAGCTCCTTATGTGGAGTTAAGAGTGAAGTAAATTAATGTATCTGAAAGATACTCGATAAGAACAACGGTAGTCAATGGTTACTGACGTCCTTTTACTTTGAAATCAAATGCCAAATTTATATTTGAAACTGCAACAGGCACAAAGGCATTTTCTGTCAGACAAGCTCGAAATTATTTCCGTTGTCAGTTACCGGCTGGCAGAAGTTGCAACAGTTGCCATTTCAATACCCATTCAATGTGGCCAAAGAAAAGGTATAAAAGACTGAACTTCAAAGTAGATTTAAAACAAGTGCAGACTAAATGTATACAAACCAAATTTCAAAGCAATAGCTTGATAAACTAAAAAGTTAGGGCAAATCGGCCAGATCGGTTATATGGCAGCTATATGAAATAGTGCCCCAAATCATTTGAAACTTGGTAGGTCATTTTAAGAGCTTAAAAAATGTATTCAAACCAAATTTCAATTCAATAGGTTTCAAATTAGAGTTTATGCCAAAAAAAAACGGAAAATAAAACATAGTGCACTGTCTGTAATATATTTCACTTGCATAGTCTATCTAAGTGCTGTATACAGGGTATTTGTTTGTTGGTTACACTTCTGACTTTTTCATTTCGATTTCAGAGCAAGCCAAACAATTTGGCAGTGTCATTTTTTTTCGCGCTCTTCAAATGAAAATCAACGATAAAAACTTCATAAATTCCTTGCTGATGTTGTTGCTGATGCTGATGAGGAGGAGGAGGAGTTGTACTTACTGCGACTGGACGATGCGCTGACGTAGGCGGAGGAGCGTCGCTTGAAACCGCTGGGCGCTGCCTCGCCACCGGCTCCACTTGGGCCGCCGCTGCTGCTGCTGGCGGGCAGGAAACGGGAGAGGGAGAGCAGGGTCTTAAACAGTTCGGTTACATTGGTGTCCTCCTTTGCTGAGCACTCGAGCACCTTGGCCCTGCAAAGGAAAAAATACGAAATAAATGTATAGGTTACAGCTAAAACTATGCTTAAAGAGTTGTATAGTTTTTCGACCAGCGGCGGCCTGAATAAATTACGTATACGTAATGCGTTTGTAGGGCAACTGAGAAATAATGACGCTCATTTGCATGACACGGCAACTTTGGGCCAAAATTAACAAACAAAAAATTACTATGTTAGTCAAATTCTTCAACATTAAAAGAGGAAAAGGAAAAACGATCAAAAAAATACAGACGAATGTGCAACTTAAAAAGCTGAAACTTTGACCAATGCACAACAGTTTACTCGACTGACAATTGCCCTGTAAAAAAGTGTTATATTCTTATGATTGTTACATGCATTTTTTATCATTTTAGTTAAAAGTTTTAAATTGTATGTAATATAACTGAACTGTCAAAATAATAATCACTGCGGACGGCAGTCCGCGCTAGTGACGAAAGCAGCACGAAGTGTGCAAAGGCGACTAGCAATATATACACGCAGAATGGAAAATTTGCCATGACTGTCCGATCGGATTGAGTTATATACCGATCGAAAGGTATGACCTTTCGATCAAACAAACAAACTTTTTTTTTTAAAATAATTTATGTATTAAATTTAATATCGTTCGTCACAAAATGGGATATCAGAAATTTTGGGGCAGGAAAACCCTTTCGTCTCTAGACTTTTACTTTGTAAAGAAGTTTTTTTTGGTCTAATTTAATCGTATTTTAAATAAGTATTAAATCTTTTTCTTCGACTGCTTCAAGTCGACGTTATATCAACAAATAAATTAATAGGTAAATATATAAACATTTAATAAACTAAATAAATAATTAAGCAAACGACAATTGAGTCTCACATACTCTCTGTCAATCTAACCTTTCTGTTGTTTTGTTATAGGGTACAACAATTGCAACAAAATGTTCTTTTTACAGCATGTTCGTGGCACCCATCAACGGTGCTGGAATGGTTTTTTGTGTGTGCCGCAACCGGATAAAGCATTCAATGACAGCAGGCGACTGGACACGTAAGGGAACAGCAACAGGGAGAGGGGCAGGGAGAGGGGCAGAACAACAAACTGTTGGCAGACAGCTAACGATGACTCTAAATGGCTAAATTAGTCGTATCATGCATTTAGCCAGAGTTGCGTACACGAAGTAGGCGGCAAGTTGGCAAGCTTGTAACTTGGCCAGTTGAACAGTTGGCCAATTGTTGGTTTGCTGTCAACAGCAACTTGTAAGAAGAGTCAAGTGCCACAAAACACAGTCGTTGCAACAGGAAACCTGACTGACACTCTGAGCAAAAGTTCTTGAACTTTTTCGAAATTTATTTAAAATGCACAAATATTTATTTTTGCCTTTGGGTAATTTTTTCTATTTATATTTAAAATATTTTGCCAGACTGGCAAAAAGTATGAAATATTAATGCAATAAATGCAATTGCAGTAAATCAAAGTGCAAGTTTTTGTTTATTAATGGTTTTCATTAAAAATCAGTGAACTGGCAAATATTGAAATGATTTTCAATTTTCAATTTCTCACATTTTGTTAAATAAACAACTTATGCAAATGCACTTGGGTTTTGTACTCGTGAAGCGTTTAACCGCAGACAGACACGCAGCAACAAATTGCAACGCTCTTGCCACTGCAACAGAAGTAGAAACGGCAGCGGCAACTGAAACTGCAACATGTTAAGAGCCACTGAACAGAGAACTCGGAAAATGTACAACCACAGAGGCTTAAACCACCAGGAAAAAGTGCAAAGTTGGCACGTGAAATGGAAATGTGTGATGAGCAGTGGCAGTGGCAGTTGCAAGGTCCACAGAGGGAGGAGGAGGTCGGAGGGGCAGCAACAAGGCGTTGCAACTTGCAACGGAACGGTCAGGAACGTAAAGGACACAGGCGAAAAGTTCAAGGTGCGTTCCAGCCACACCATCAATCTGCTTAAATGTTTAATCCCACAGAGATTCGTATGTATTTGCATATAATACAAGTACTATACATATACATATGTATGTATGTATGTATATATATAAATCTATGTGCACATTGTGGTTGAGTGCGTGTGCTTATATAATTATACTCTATACCCATTGAATGCGGCTAGAGGGTAGTTGGAAATGTTTCCAACTACATAATCTACAGAATGTAAATTACCATTCGACTATTTACTGGGTATCTGCTAGTAGGGCACTCCCCTTTGAAACCATCTCACTTGGCTTTAAATAAGATTATACACGCTTGCTTAATCAGCAACACGAGCCATTCACGCCCTCCCCCCTTCCCTCCCCTCCACTCCCCTCTCCTCACCGACCTGCCCCTGGCACATGAAATTATGGTAAGTGCGGCCACCACATTGCCCAGATTCAGGAAGCAAATCAACCTGCCCTGAAGGCCCCTTCTCCTACCACTCCCTGCTTCTCCTCCTCCTCCTCCTCTTCCTCCTTCTCCTGCTGCCTTGTCACGCTCTTCAACTGTAAGTGATTTTTATGTGCGTGCAGTTTATTAAGGACACAATTATGTGTGTGTTCGATGTTCATAAAAAGGTAAATAAGCAAAAGTGAGCGACGGAAACGGATGTCAACTTTAAACCGTGTTGACTGCCGCTTTCGCTTTCGCTTCAACTTAAACAGCAAACAGCAAAGTTATGGATTAAATTGCCACACCACGTTCAATTTGTATAAGAAAAAACATAAAATTAAAATTAATTCAAGGATTAAAATATCAGCTTTGTACTTATGCTTAAGTTAAGAGTATGTGTTGAGTTTTTTATATTTAAAATAAACAAGACTTTTATTGTTTGAAAATTACATTTAAAGTTTCCCAAGAGGAATGTATTATTTGCTTAGAGAAAAAGAGTTATTATATTCAATAGAAAATTCCGAGAATCCCGGACTCTTTTATAAACCAAGTACAAAATACTTGATTCAAGCACTCAGCAATATTTTGATTTTCGCAGGAACTGAAAATAATCATTATTGTTAAAAAAATTCAACTAAAAAAGTATAACTATAAGAACCAGTGCAATTTCGGTTTCAAATATACAATTTTTTTTCTATTTACAATATCTCTACAAACAGCTAATGTGTTTATATATAATATATTTAATATATTAATGAATTTTTAACTTAAAACTTACTTTTAATGGTTATTTAAAAACTATTATTTTATAAATATTTGTAATTTAAAAAATATAAATCAAAGATAATCATTATTACTGATTTTATATTTTCAGTCTTTTATATGAGTTTTTGGAGACTTTTTTATAAATTTAAAAAACTCATCGGATTGAAAAAAGCGTGTTAAGTTTGTTGGGGATAATAGGTCATAGAAAGTCGTGGGTGTTACTAATGTTGTAATTTTTAAATGTCTATCTTGAATATTAGCGGAGGTATACACAAAGTATTTTATCAACAAGTTTTCAAATAATAAATGTCTTTATTTTTAATAAAATTTATAATATAAAAGTCTTTAAATAACCATTAATATGGACTTTTTTGCTTATTCCGCATAACTCTTATGGTCCCTGGATTTTCGGGGTTCTGTAAATTCTTTTTAGTAAGATCAAATATTTTAGGCTTATTTGACTTTTTTAATGAGTCTTTGCCATTTTATCCGCAAAATATCTTCATTTAACAACAGGGATTAAACCCGAAACGAATATCGGTTTCAGTTACGGTTTCGGTTATGCTCGAGTTAAGGTTTTCGGTCTTAGGTTATAAAAAATCTTGGAGTATCGGTTTCGGTACGGTTATCAGTTTTTTATAAGTGTCGGTTTAAAAATAAGGGAATGGTTTCAGTTCACAAAAAAAAATAAATTAAAGTTTTCGGTTGACTAAAACAAGACGCTTTATTCATTGTTTTACATGAAAAATGTCTTAATGCTCTTTTTAGCCTTGAAAATAATGTTATCTGGTTACTGGAATGATCCAGTGTAATGTCGATTTTATTATAATTTGATCTCATATAAATTAGGTTCATTTGGTTTAAAAATTTGGATTATTTTGATTTTAAAGAACTTTGATAACTTTGAATCAATTTTTATGCGGAATCTAAATTTAAGCATGATTTTACCTCCAAATTCGTTCTGCATTTACATTTTTTTCATTTTAGAAAATTTTTGAAAATCGAATTTTTTCGAAATTTTACAGTGTTAACCCTTTATCTTTTTTGATTTTTTCTATAAATTCGAATTTTCAAAATGAACAAAATTTAAATGCAGAACGAATTTGGAGGTAAAATCATGCTCAAATTTACATTCCTCATAAAAATTGATTGACTTTTGGCAAAGTTATGGCAGTTCAAAGTTATCAGTAACTGCGACGGCCAGTACCGAAATTAACCCTTATAAATCAATCGGTTACTAAACGGTTATTTCGGTTTATGGGTTTCGGTTTATGGGTTTCGGTACAGCGGAAAAATATTTTTTCGGTTACGGTTTCAGTTACGGTTACAAATTTCAATCGGTTATTACCGGTTAAAGGTTACGATTTCGGTTAAGGTTTTAATCCCTGTTTAACAATACATACTTAAGAAATGCATTTCAAAATCAATTTTAAATTAAAATTTTAGAATGTTTTTTTAGTGGGAACATAAAGTTGGATTCTATCATATATTTTCAGTTTAAAGCTAGAATAAGGCTGCAATATCAGCTCTTATCACTTCTAGGGTAAGTCTGTATCTAACCTATTTTTCTTAAACCCAAATCCCTAGAGATTTCCAAGATCAAAGCTGTTTTTATCAGATGCCAAGAATTATATTGTTGGTTCCTACAGGCTGTTGTGAGTTTGCAAAGAGATTATGCATTAGAAAACCACTTAAAATACCAGAAAAATAAAATATGTATACAAGCTAATTCGATTTAAACACTTTTCCTTTTTCAGAAAATGTTTAAAATTGTATGTAGGAAAACTTAAATGTTCAATGAGTACCCAAAGCATGGGCACTTGAAAGCGTTGTAGTATTAGTTGAAAGGACCTTGTTCTTATGCATATGCATGCATCCTTGTCTCAGTTTCACAGTTTCAGCATCATTTCAGGCTGTTTAACATGCAAAGCGCGTTTTTGCCCCCATCGAGTGCATTGAACGGCCTTGCATAGAAGGGAATATCAATTGAAAATGCTTTGAGAGCAGCATCAAGTGCGTGGCAATTAGAGTGTATTCTATACAGTGTCTTCTAAAAGAGGACATTCAATAGTACTTGCTGGGCTGTCCAACCAACAAACTAGCGTCGGTTGTCCAACTGCAATTTTCGAGTCTTCTCATGCCATTGCAATGGTGAAAAACATATTTTTCCGGGCGCTTACGCCAGCAAATGGCATTTAACAAGGTCCAAATGATTTTTGGCAGTGGCAACCAACGAACCGGGTCTGCCACGCCCACTTTGTACCACCTCATGGCTGGTAGTCACGCTTTTTGTCGCTTAATTTCATTTGTTGCATTTAATTGCATTTGTCGTGGCTGCAACAGCTGCTGCTGCTGCTGCTGTTGCTGCTGTTGCTGCCACTGTTTGGGGCAGGCATCTATTCGTGTTGCATTTGTTTCGCTTGCAGAAATTTATAGCCCATTTTATTACACTTTTTACTTGACATTACTTATGAAAATTACTGCTTTGCGGTTTTTGTAACGCTTTCATTATGTAACTTTTAGAATTTGTGGTAATTGCAGTTGTAGCAACATTTGCATTTAGTATTCTCAATTGAATGGGAAATTAAAGCATTATTTGAGTCTTAACTCACCTGAGCCGTGGCAATTCGCAGAATACCCAATCTGTGACCTCCTCCTGCCTGACCTCTCGATGGGAGCTGGCCAAGTCGGCTTTGTTGCCAGCTATGACAATGGGAATGTCCTGTAAGTGAAGAAGATGAGAGATGAGACTACTACAATACTTTATACCTGAAGGAAGCATCTACTGCGAGCGGATTGTGCTTGGAAGCGGGTTCAAAGCAAAGCCACAGACAAAGAAAACTCGACTATAATTGACACTCGCGCACAGTGGCAGCGCAGCGAGAAAACAACACGAAAAGTGAGCTAAGAAAAAACAACAATAGATTTGCGAAAAGCATACCAGTGTAAACCAAAATTCATAGCCCAAAAGACATGGAACAAGTTTTAATTTTTAATTGCTTTGGGGCATTGAAATTGGTATACATGGCGTATGAGGAATTTTTCTCATATTTTTTGTTGATATTTTTTATTATGTCATACAACTTTAGCTACATACTACATACAACTGTGCTAATTGCATTCAAAATGCAAAGCCAAATGCCACGTCGAGCAATCGCACTCACCTGAAAGTCGGCGCGTTGTTCGCGGATCTCCTCGAAACATTGCTTAACACACTGAAAACTGGGCGCGGATGTCGTCGCATAGACCAACATGAAGGCGTGAGCCGTCGCAATGGAGAGTCGTCGCATGGCGGGGAATTGCATGTCACCGGATGTGTCCAAAATGTCCACCTGCAACAAGAAGCAAACAAAATTTCAAATATGTTTCAAGCAAAGCATAAACTGCATAATTGAAAACATGTTACAACCCAAAATGAGAACCAAAATGAAAAGGATACAAATAATAATTTATAGTGTAAATATAAAAGTCTGACGTGTTGTAAATTGATCGATCAGCAGGCTCACAGCCCTTAAATATTATATTTGAAATGCCTTCCATCACGTATACGCCATGTGAACTACGCTGCGCTGCGGTTATGCTTTTAATATGCTTTTCTCCATCGCATTAAACCCATAAACAGTTTGATTTAAATGCCACAAGCTAGGCTAAAAGCATATTTCGTCTACTTCATGTGACCTGATGCACACGAAATTTAATTTAAATTCAAATTTGATATTCTAAATTCAGCATTCCTTACCTTGTTAGTAACTTTATGGCAAAATTCATTTCATAAATTGATTTCATGTTTCTGTTGCCGACGGAAACGCAATAAACTCGAATAAAAGGTAATTGATTCTGAACGGATTATCGGACCTAAAAAAGTAAGCTTTTTTGACTAACCAATATTAATAATAAAGCCACAAAATATCAGACAAAAAATAAAAGAGGAAGAAAAACATTCTGCATGGAAAGATAATTGAAAGTCTAGAAAAAACCTTTAACTATGGAATTGATTGCAGTCCCTTTTCCTCTGGAAACAATTAAATTTCAATAAAATTAAACTATATATAATATTTTGGTTAAAATTGATGTAAGCAAATTGCAAAGTCAAAAGGTATAGATTTTATTTATGCAGTGACCGTAATCATTTTTCATATTTAAGACTCATTATTCATGGTAATAACAGACTAAGAGTTATTTTTCTTTCTATTGTGTTTTATAAGTTTTAATCCGCTTTTGTCTGGAACTGGCAATAAGATCGAAAAACTGCATTAGGAAAATCTGACAAAATTGCCATTCAATTTTAAATTTTAAATTGAACTGTTCTGGGAGAAAAAATTGTCAATGACAGCGACCCCAGAACGCAACCAAATGAACAGTGATTGGCAGACAGACAGACAGAGGAAAGGAATGATGGAAATGTAGATGTATCTGAATGCTCAGTTGATGCCAAATAATCCCAAGTGCCAGCATCTGTTATACACGTACATAAATACAGTATTTCTCGCGATACGCATTGTTCCCCAGACAGTCAGGCAGTCAGAGAGTCAGTTAGTGAGTCAGGCCCGACCCCCAATTGGCCAACAGCCACAATGTCAACAGCATACAAAAGCTGAGCATTTAACGACGGCGGTTTTTAGCGACACCCAACTGACACATTTATGCGGCAACAATCAGGAGACAGGAGCCAGGAGCCTGGAATTCCGATCTGGAGCTGGCGGGGTCTATTGTTCGGTTAGAGGCCATTGTTCGGCAATTTGTAGCGCATTGTTGCACTGGCAACTGTTGGCCAACTAACTTTATTAAAAATGCGCGAAAATGCGTGCAAACATACATATATGTATATGCACAAATTTCTGGTCAAGGCCCATCTTTAGCATTGTTTATTTTCCAGCTGCGTTGACACAAAATTGCCATTAAGGCCGCGCTGTTGTGGCCACAAAATGCTTAACGCTTAATGTTCAACTTGTACTCGGATTGCCGTGTAATGTGCCTCCCATTTGATGGCCACAACCGCAGCGGGTTGCAACAACACGAGCGAACAATCTGTTAAGCGCAACCTCATGTCCGGGGTTTTAGTTGGTTGGTCCACAAGTTACTTTGATGGATGCTAGACAAACAGACAAGGAGAATTCCGCATCAAATTGGTTTCAGAGCAGGATACGCGGCGTATGCGCAATGTGAACTGCTTTGAATGTACGCGTGCCTGCGGCGGGTAAATTCAATCAAATGTTTGGCATTTCCGTTCAACTTTTAACTAACAACTGAAAGTATTAGTTGTAACCCGAGAGCAGAACTTCAGCTTCAGGCAGCGTTTGGTCAGGGTATCTATCAAGCGTAAAAATGAAATTAATTAAAGCAAAAATTCTGGCGATGATGACATTGTCGATGATGGCAGACGACGCCACCACCAAGGGTGTCAATGTCGCTATTGCCTTTGCCTTTGCCTTTGCATTTGCCATCGCCCTCAACGCAGTTTAGTCAACATCAATTTGGCGTGTGTCCTGCCATGGTAACCAACAGCAACATCAAACAAGTAAGCACTCTTTGGACTATAGTCTTCGACTATAAGATACCCTTGATTTCATTCAAATCTACTTTAATTGTATCTATGAATTTGACATGTCAATAAAATATAGTGAATGCATTTAGACGCTCACGTTGCTTTAAAACTTAAGAAATGTAAATAATGATTATTAAATTTTTTGAATACAAAAATCACCCACTTATAATAGACTTGGAAAATAATGGTTTACACCAAAATGCTTCTATTTTTACAATCTCTTCATTTCCGCTTTGATTTTTACTTTTCAGATTTTTACGTTTTTGTTCAATTATAATAATTTTTTTTTGAGTTATTTTATAACCAAAAACATAAAACTCAAAAATAATGATTATTCATGAGTTTAATTTTTTCGCTCAACATAAAACTCAACAGTAATTAAAAATTTTAAATGTTAAAAATTTTTTGTGCTCCGTTTACATGGATATACAATAATATTGGTAAACATTTTAACCAGTGATTAAAACCTTAACCGAAACCGTAACCTTTAACCGGTGAAAACCGATTAATATTTGTAACCGTAACTGAAACCGTAACCGAAAATACTTTTTTCCGCTATGCCGAAACCCATAAACCGAAACTATTTGAACCGAAATAACCGTTTAGTAACCGATTCATTTATAGGGGTTAGTTTCGGTTCTGGCCGTCGCAGCTACTGATCAACTTTGATAACTTTAAACTGCCAAAACTTTGTCAAATCTCAATAAATTAACATGTGCAATGTAAATTTGTGCATGGTTTTACCTCTAAATTCGTTCTGCATTTAAATTAAAATTATTAAAAATCATTACATTACACTAGATAATTCCAGTAACCAGATAACATTATTTTCCAGGCTAAAAAAAGCATTAAGTCTTTTTTCATGTAAAACCATGAATAGCGCTTCTTATTTTGGTCAACCGAAAACCTTAATTTTTATATTATTTTGTGAACCGAAACCATACCGGTATTTTTAAACCGAAACTTATAAAAAACCGATAACCGTTACGAAGCCGATACTCCAAGATTTTGAATAACCGATAACCGAAAACCTTAATTCGAGCATAACCGAAACCGTAACTGAAACCGATATTCGTTTCGGTTTTAATCCCTGATTTTAACACAGAAGCAGTAGTTAAGTTTTATTTTAAGCGAAAAAAATAAAACTTATGAATAATCATTATTTTTGAGTTGTATGTTTTTGGTTAAAAAACAATGATTTTGGTCTAAGTTTTATAAAATTACTCAAAAATAATGATTGCTGAGCAAAAACGTAAAAATTTAAATATAATCATTGACATGTCATTTTTATAATATAACTTATAATGATTACTGTCCCTGATATATACATAAATCATATTGATAAGTAACTGGGAGTATTCCCCATCATAAATCGATCGACTCGGCTGTACTAATAAAGAATATATATGCCGTATAGGATCTGTCCCGTTTCCTTCTTTCTCTTACATGAATTACAACGAATACAATCTACCCATTTACTCTGCGAGTAAGGGGAATAAAAACGGGAGGAGCAGAGTAAATAAGAGTAAGAGTAAAAGAAAGTAGAGAAGTAAGGGAAGGAGCATCATACCTATTAATCAACTTTTTGTTACAACTTTTTGCGGTGACTCGGTGTTGTGTACTGTGGCTCTGTCTATGTTGGGGGCAACTTTGAAAGCAGCGAATAATCAGCTCGTAAACCAAGAGCTTGAAGGATGTGCCATCAAAAGTAAGTTGGCCAAACTGGAATGTATCCCATCAAAGCAGATATTATCCATAACATGTTATGCACTCAGGCGTGGATGTGTGTGAAATTTTGAAGTTGCTGCCACAGCTTTGAGGGAGATGCGTGTAAATTTGATTAATGAGGAACTGCCTGTCTAGCTGCCTGTCTGTCCCAAGTTACGAGAATGTGGCAAAAGGAGGCGTCTGCAGATACACTATTAATCCATTTGCCATTTATTTAACTATTTTACATATGCTCAATTTGCGTTTCTAGCACTTAAATGTTTAATCAACTTTTGTTATGGCCGTAAGCATAATCAGCCCCCGCTTTTCCCCTTATATGCCTTTCAATCACATTCATCCTGTTCCTTGTTGTTAGGGAAACGCCTTAACGCTTCCCACGCACATCCACGTGCCGGAATTGTAAGCCAAGTCTTTACTTTAGCTAATAACGTGGCATTAGATTGTATATGTACATATGTGCGACATTCGTATTGTAATCAAGATGCTAAAACCACTTGTAATTCAGTCGGCTAGCAACCAACTAGACATCTCAGTTGATGGTCAACATCAACTGCACTATGCAGTTAACTATGCCCACAATTGGCCACAGCTTTGATTTAATTAGTGGCCCACTTCAAATTACTTGGTAGCATCTAATCCACATTCTCAAACACAGACACAAACACACACACAGTTACCATAAATATCCATTCAATTACATTGTGCAACTGCAACTGCAACACGAGTGCACTTAGGAAACAACAACTGAGAGCCAAATAACAATACTACATTCCTGGTTAAATGTCTCTCTCGGTTGTCACTTAAGCCAGCAGCAATGAAAATAAAAATATAACAAGTTACAAATATTTTTATAGTGCCAACAAACTGAAATACTCTTATGGGAGTAAAATCATGTTTCCTTTGAGGAAGATTTAAAATTTCTAAATACTCGTAAAGTTTATATTTAGTTAAGTGATAAAAGATAAAATAAAATAAGAACGGAGTCTAAAAAATATATATTACGTCTAATCAAATCAATTAAGAATATTATAAATAAAAAATAAAAATTAATCAATCTCATTTTAATATAAATAATAATGAATCGGGATCTTAGATCAAATGAACAATGATTTAAAACCTTATCAAACTCAATTCAACATAGATATAATATAAATATAGAAGCTGCAAACCGAATCTGAACCGACCCTCGTAGAACCGGTTCGGTTCAGGATTTGGAGCAATCCGAATTGGATCATGAACCGAACCTTTTAAATTTTCATTCGATTCGGAAAAAAATAATTACATCAATTTTATGCATTTTAAATATTTGAAACTTCGAATAAAAGTCATAAAATAATAAGTTGTATTTAAATCTTAATTAATTTAGAATTTTTAGAAAATTTAAGATTTTTAATATAAAATTGAATTTGTTTCAAAAAATAAATGAAGTATAAACACTTTTTTTAATTTGAACCACCGAACTAAAGCATTACCATTTGATGGGTAGTTTATCGGGATCTTAAGATTAAATGAACCTGATTTTAAAACTTATTAAACTTTACATCGAACATAATTCTAAAGGTATCTCAATTTTTTTTACGTATAATTTTTACGTATATTTTTTATATAAATCTATCAAATAAATATTGTATAAATATATGAGTTTTAAGCAGGGATTAAAACCGAAACGAATATCGGTTTCAGTTACGGTTTCGGCTATGCTCGAATTAATGTTTTCGGTTATCGGTTATTCAAAATCTTGGAGTATCGGTTTCGGTACGGTTATCGGTTTTTTATAAGTGTCGGTTTAAAAATAACGGTATGGTTTCGGTTCACAAAAAAAGAAATTAAAGTTTTCGGTTGACCAAAACAAGACGCTTTATTCATTGTTTTACATGAAAAAAGACCTAATGCTCTTTTTAGCCTTGAAAATAATGAATGAATGATCCAGTGTAATGTCGATTTTATTATAATTTGATCTCATATAAATTAGGTTCAATTGGTTTGAAAATTTGGATTATTTTGATTTTACTGAACTTTGAACCGCCGTAACATTGTCAAATGTCAATAAATTTCCAAGCGGAATGTCAATTTGAGCATGATTTTACCTCCAAATTCGTTCTGCATTTAAATTTTTTTCATTATAGAAAATTTTTGAAAATCGAATTTTTTCGAAATTTTACAGTGTTACCCCTTTATCTTTTTTGATTTTTTCGAAAAAATTCGAAATTTCAAAAAGAACAAAATTTAAATGCAGAACGAATTTGGAGGTAAAATCATGCTCAAGTTTACATTCCGCATGGAAATTTATTGACTTTTGACAAAGTTATGGCAATTCAAAGTTATCAGTATCTGCGACGGCCAATACCGAAATTAACCCTTATAAATCAATCGGTTACTAAACGGTTATTTCGGTTTAAAGAGTTTCGGTTTATGGGTTTCGGTACAGCGGAAAAATATTTTATCGGTTACGGTTTCAGTTACGGTTACAAATTTCAATCGGTTATTACCGGTTAAAGGTTACGGTTTTGGTTAAGGTTTTAATCCCTGGCTTTAAGTAAATCAGATGAATTAAATAAGTTATTTAAAACCTTAGTATATAAACAGAATAAAAGAATAAATATAAAAATAGTTAATAATTTTATATTATCTATATAGTTTGAAAATAAAAAAATGTGCAGACTTTATTCTATAGTTAATCATGCCACATTTCATGACCTGTTACATTTGTTAACTGTAGAGTAACCTTGCTTGCAACACACATTACAATTGCAGCGTGAAAGCATTGCGTTTGCTTAGTTGCACTAATGCACGCTGGACACAAAAGGTTGAGCTCGTGTCCCTCTCGGTTCCCGTGTCCCTCCCTGTGTGACCCTTTGGTGTGTTACTTACCTTTAGCGTGACGCCGCCCAGGTCATATTCACGATTGTAGAGATCCTCGACTGTGGCACGATATTTGTCCGTGTAGGTCTTGAATAGGAAACGCTTTAGAATGGAACTTTTGCCCACCCCCGCGCCACCCAGTAACACGAGTCGAATGCGTTCCAGGTCCGCCATTTTGTTGATGTTGTTGGTGTTGTTGGTTTCTGGTTTCTGCTGCTGTTGTTGCTGTTTCTTCTGCTTGCTTGTTGCCTACTTTCGAGCCAAGTTTATAAATCGTTTGTCGTTTTATAAGTAGAGTATTACTTATGTTTGTCTATTGTTGTCGCACAAATTCCTTTTCCGCTTGCTTTGAATGTTGCGCTAATAGGTCGATAATTCACTTGTTATTATTGTGCTGATGCATTGTGCTTTCTCTCGAACACTTCAACTTGAATTTCTTCATTATAGTGGACGTGAATACGCTTAGGAGTAGCCCAAACTTGGTTGTACGTATATCCTGTTTGACTTGAGCTATTAAATTTGTTGAACTTATCGGCAACACTTGCGCCTCCTTCTCCCCGACTTAATAACAACAGCTTAAGTTTCCGCCTTGTAACTTTGACTTCCTTTTCCGCTTAGCAAGATGTGTGCGTGTTGCGCTGTGGATACAAACAGAAGCAAAAACAAAACGCTTTAAAGCCAAACTCGTTTTAAATTGCCACGCTTGTTGCCTAGGGCAACCAAATAGGCGTAGTACAATGGGGGCCAACTGATTTAGATTTTCACGTCACGTAATTTGTGTGTTTGTGTTTGTTTTGTGGGCTTTTGTTTATTATTTTATGATAATTGCAAATTTTGGCAGTTAGCCAAAATCAGTAACATCAAAAATAACAACAGCAATACCATTTTTTGGCCTGCTTTGTTAATCTGTCTATGAATATTGCAGCGAACTTTTTGAATTATTCGACCCTGCCAATACGAATGTACATATACTTATATGTATGTGCAATTGCGAATATATTCAAATATTCCACATAAATTGCTATAGAGCCGAAATAACTTTAAACTACTGTATCACAGTTTATTTGTGTGTATGGTATATACATACGAGTATATCTGTGTGTGATTGTGTATGTATTTGCGTTGCTGTAATCATAATCTACACACGTGTTCACATGAATATGCTCGATGCAGGCAGAGGATGCATCCACATTTTCAAATATGATGAGCTTAAAAATGTGTGCACGATTGCAAATACAAACACAATTTCCACTTAATAACTTGCAAATACCCTAGAAATCAATACCATACAATGAGGCATGCTCTACAAATCTCGAACATTTAGTGTTTTGAATTTAAAAATATCTGACATCAACTTATTTCAATTTTCAACAAAATTATTAATTATTAATTAATTTAAAATATATTTTATGCTTATATATGTAGTACAAAAATCTTAAATTTTTAAAATTAAATGCATTAAATTTATATTGTCTAATTAAACATAAAATACATTTGAAATGAATTGATTTTTTGTAAACTTGAAATAAATTGATGTCAGCCAATTTTTGTGACTCCGTAATGTACTTATACAATTAAAAATTCAAGTGGATAATTGTCTCATAAATGTAAGACTATATTTTGTTTATCGACTTCATCGAATACTCGTATGAATTAACAAATTGATCTCAGGTGAATGGCTCAGCTAATCGACTTACACTGTGCAGAGCATAATAAACTAGCATCAACAAACAAGTGGATGCCATTGGTGAACAGAAAGAACTTTGTGACTTTTATGCCATGGGGAAAAATAGAGTAGCAAAACTAGATGGAAAATTGCAAATAAACCCTCAGACAGCCAAAGCTTTGTGCATCTGAACTGAGTTAAGGCACCCAAAGCTAGAAGCCTCTATCTCTATCTCTATCTGTTTTATCTGTTTGTGTATCTGTGTATCTGTCAGTCAGTCTGTCTGTCTGTCTGTTTGTGTGTTTCCTTGTAATTCACATGCTAAGTGCAGCAGGCAACTCAATTTGCTAGTGGAAAGCATCAGTTTGAAGCAGTTTCTTAAAGCTCAGCACCTGTTCTATTCAGCGTTGATATTTACACCCAGAGAAAGACGACTAATAAAAATAAATACAGGTTTATTTGATTTTACTATATAACAATTACCTAAAATTCAAATTGTCGTATTTTAATTTATTTAATTAAATAGCATATAAATTAAATATCTGTATACAATATTAAAAATATTTTAGTGACATATTTTTTTTATGTATAATTAGACACCGTGAGACTTCGCGTAATGTTCCGAATACGTTTGTGAAAAAATTTTTAAAATTACACAAATTTTAATTAAGTCTCTAAATTTAATATTACAATATTATGTGTTAACTAACTGTGTTAACAGAAGTATTGAAATTTTCGTATTTTAATTTATTTAATTATTTAATTAAATAGCATATAAATTAAATATCTGTATACCATATTAAAAATATTTAATATATAATATATAATTTAATATATAATTAGGATTGTACCGTGAGGGTTCGCGTAATGTTCCGAATACGTTTGTGAAAAATTTTTAAAATTGCACGATTTTTATTTGAGTCTCTAAATTTAATATTACAATATTATGTGTTAACTATAAAATATTTTACAGGTATAATGTTATTTTAATCAAAAGTGTTGAACACTTTAATTTATTGTGAAATCGTTTCTATCTAACTTTTTTCAAATTTATTTTAAATTGTAAGTGACTAGTTCCACATTCCATGCTAATTTAAAGCCATAAAACACATTTCTCCGGGTGTATCCTTGCGATGCTGTCAGATACCTGTGCTCCTTTCCGAGTCCCTGATACTCGGAAAAAGCAGCTGCCGATGCTGAAGCCGATGTTGATGTTGATGGCGATGTGATGCTGATGCTGATGCTGATGCCGATGCTGTTCTTGGTACCTGTCTAATTGCAACAGCAACGTGATATAATTACGTTACTGGGAAAATGCAATTTGTTACAATCAACTGCTAAGATTGAGCGACAGTTAAGGCCAACTTGTCTTGCACCATGGCCTGACAATTTCGATTATGTTCGTAACCGTATGACAAAGTGTTAACTACTTACAAAAATGCACTGAGTGCAGATTGTGCAATTGGGAGCATTAAATTACAAAAACATGTGTGAACTTTATTGAGGCAAAAGCTAATAAACACAGACTCACAGGTCATACAATTGGCATTGTTGCTTTCGCTCCTCGACTAAGACTAATACAAAACAAGTTGTCATCTGAGGACCTGGCAATTGGGGAAATTGAAAATAGTTTAATACCAAATACCATGGAAAAGCTGTTACCAAAAGCAGACGACACAAGCTGCAATTGCAACTTCAACTGTATCTGTATCTGTGTTCCTATATCTGTATGTGTTTGCCACTGAGCATGGCAATTTATTTCAGCTAGAACAAGTTGTCCACACGAAGAACCTGAGTACGAGTTAGTCGGAAAATTACAAGAGCTTTTCACATGGTTATGCAAATTGGGTACTCGTTTAAAATTGTGTTTATGATATTTCATGCTGCAGGGTAAACATAAGAGTTTCCTCACTGTGTGTTTAGTAATTGTACCCTGCGGTCAATGGGCAATAATGGGGTATACTTTTGTTAATTAACGACTCAAATAATGTTCACACAAAATCTGACTTATTCACTCTTTTATTTGAAAAATATTTTACTGCTGTATCTAAAGAAGCGAGGTATCTGATAGTTCAGCATTCCATGCTGAATCAAATTTTTGTTTTATTTTTGTTTTGTTTTTACTCAAAAACTTGTTATAAGAACTATGAACAGCGGCTTCAAATGCATTTTTCATTTGCATTTAATTTAAAAGTACTGGAAAAACAAGGGTGGCAGTTGGGGAGGGGGGAGGGGGCAGGGTCATGTATCTGTTTACTTTGAAAGCATGTGGATAATTCATTTAATTATACACACACACATACAATCACGTTGTATGTTGACGTTGAAATTTGTATACATAATAATAATATTTATAAAATTAAAATTAGTTGCACAAGAGCTCTTAACAATTGGTATAAAAAACAATGGCAACAACAACGAAATCCAGTTTAAAGTTAAAAAGAATTAATTCAATTTTACGCTCTTACTTTAACGAGAGCACAACCTTTGCCATGGTTTTCTATATACAATTTTAATTAAATCTACTAGGCCTACACTTTTACACACACACACACTCACACACACACACAGAGTGAACAAGATAGCAGCTGTGCATCAACAACAACAACAACAACAAGAATACGGAAAAGGACAAGAACAATTGTGAATTCCTGAACATAACTTTATGTATGTATGTAGTATTGTTGTCGCCGCCCACTTTCACTTCACTTTACATTTTAAAGGACTCAGGACTTGAATTAATTTATTTCTGGTTTTTTACTTTGTATACACGTACAAGCAGAAGATTTCTCAAATAAAAATATGACTGTTGTTGACATTTCAGATGCTTCTTTTTCCGCTCTTTATGTGGCTATGAAGCATAGTCGTATCTTTTTCTGGAGGGGAAAACCCCCTAAAACTTTTACGATACGTGTAATATTTGGTTGCTGTTTGTTTTCTTTGCCTGTTCGAGTAAAAAGTGATAAATATGAACCAAATATGAGTTTTCCCCTTTTTTTTATCTTTAAATGCAATCAATTTTTGTTTGTAGAGAATATATTTTATTCTTTTCACCGAATGGGTTTCAGTTTTATTGAATCACATGCTTTACAAATTGAACAGGTTGTGCTTAAAGCTATTTTTATTGATAAGACGCCAAGACGAGGATAAGATGAGATGGCTAACATCGCTCGACACGGCATCGTTTGATATGTCATCAAAAGCACATTTGTCACTTCAACCACAACCACAAGCAACAACAACAACAGCAACAACAAAAATAGTAAACATGAGATGAATACGTATAACAACAATGGAGCTGCACTCAAGGCTTCTTCTTTGTGTAGGACACTCGTAATGTCAACGCATATGACACGATAAAAACCGAGCACTGAGGCTTAAAAACTCACAACCCACACACAAACAAATAACAACTAGTTCTCCAACGGATCAAAAGAGAATGAAAGAGAGTGAGATTGAGAGAGAGAGAGAGAGTCAGCATGTGACATAAATACGAGAGTAGCCTGATAAATCACGGGTCTAATTAGAAATACGCCACATATTTAAATACAAATAAATTTCAAATCAAGATATTATATTGCTGGTCCCATGGTTCTATGATATAACTTTTTCAGTACAAAATCTAGGAATTGTTTCCCACCCTGCCATGCTAAAGGACAAAAAAAAAATAAACTTCTCCGTCCGTCTGTCCGTCCGTGTGAGCGCCTAGATCTCAGAGACTATAAGGGATAGAGCAACCAAATTTGTTACACAGACTTCTATAAACTTTATTAGTATGAAAAACTTTTTTGTTTTCTGAGATATCTCAACCAATCTGATAGAATATGCATTATTGTTGGTCTTGTACATCTTAACTAAAATTTGTTCAAATCGGTCCACTATATCATATAGCTGCCCTAGGAACGATCGGTTGATAATTAGTTTTTAACTCTAATTGTTTGCAGTAATCATTATAATCTTAGGATTTTTATATCTTAAGAGTTTTTATATATTTAGAGTTTTTATATCTTCAGAGTTTATTATATCTTTAGAGTTTAAAATTCGCAAATATATTATATATATTCTTTATATATGTATATTCAAAGAAGTAACGGGTATCCTACAGTCTGGAGCTCGACTGTAGCCTTTCCGACTAGTTAAATTTGGAAATACATGGATTAATTTGAAATACACAGTGAGAGGATTCTTAATCCACTGAAAATAATAGCACAACTCATGTAAATTATCCAGAATGGTCTTGTGCTTGTGTATATCTCGATGAAAATGAAAAGTTTTTAAAAATGTTGCCCAAATTAAACAGAGTGCTCGAGCTTTATACAACTTAGCCAGCCATTAGTTGATGGATTACACTACACAACAAAATTATAGTTTGATGAAAAGAGTTGAGTTTTCCGACCTTGGTCGAGACTTACGTATCATCCCACCCTCGTGCATAGAAGTTTGTTGGGCCTCATTGGCTCCTCCTGACCATGACAGCAAGTGCTCAACAAACAACGAAGCGAGTCAAACACCAACACACACCCATTATTATCTAGTCTCGACCAGGCAATGTCTAATAGTTGGCCAGAGAATTTATAAATATTCATTAGCCGCAGCGTTGGCATGCGTTAAAATTCTATTGTAACGCATTGTCAGCTGGTCGAGAAGGTTTTCGGTATGTAGTTTATTAAAATGCCTTGAATACCGCAGAATAGTCGAGATGAAAGCTGACAAGTCGGGAAACTGGCAGCTGACGAGCGATTGCTCTTGGCCACAAAACTCGCGCAAAAAAGTTTACAACATTGATGAGACTTGGCATACATCAGAGTGTGTGTGTGTGTGTTATAACTGCGTACTCTACTTCCGCTTGAACGCACTCGGAGGTCAATTGTTCAACTTTTAGTTCAGAATATGGTTAAGCTGCAAATTTGACCATGTCAGCATATTTACGATACCAATCGAGAATCAAATGGTGGCAATTGTTTTAATTTGTTTATACATCAGCTATTAAATGTGGCCAAAACCGAGAAAGCCATTCACATCAATAGTTGTCCCTGCTTAAAGGGCTTTGTGGCATGCAATTTCGAATTAAGTGTAAAGACTACGAAATGCCCTGTAATTATATTAATTATATTAATATATACTTATTTGATTTCAGCTTTTATGCTCCCCCAAACCAAGCTAATTTAAGCCGTATTATAGGGTATAATTAGTCGTATTTACGGTTAGCTTCGACCATTTAATTTAAATGTTTTTGGCATGTGGATTTTGTGGCTTTTTGGCCTTTAATCATGAAATCTATTTTATGCGGGCAATTGAGAGCATATGCTGCGCCAGAAACTACGAGTATGCTAAGCTCTTGACTTGTTTTTCGGCCAAATTTATTGCAATTAATTTAAACTCTTAATGGAGTAACGACCGCAGCAATAAACAAATTATTTTATGATGCCAACCAGGCAGGCATTAAATTTGAAAGCACAATGCGAATGTGTGTGAGAGTGTGTGTGAGTGTGTGTGTGAGAGTGTGTGTGTGTTAGTTATTTGTAGTTAATGCAGACACGGGTTTAATGATTACAAACTGGCGTCAGACGGCGATTAAGAACAGGGCCAGAAGCGATGCCGTTAAACTGTTGATGGCTACGTTGATGATGCCGCCGCCATTTTATAACCGATACACTCACACACACACACACACACACATACGAAAACAAAAGGCACCTGGGCCAAGAGCATTAAAGCCTTTTTCTGGTTCAATGGTGTGCAGAAAATGGGTCACTAACTGTTACTTATTTATACTAATCAAGTCGACATCGTTGGAACTGAGGAGGCTGGAGGTCAGTAGGAGCATCTGAAGTGGAGACTGGTGAGCCAGGATCGGGGTCGCGAACAGGTCTATTGCTGACGATGTTGCTGTTGCTGCTGTTGTTGTTGTTGCTGCTGCTCGTATTCCAACATTTTGCTTTTATCTGATGCTTTAAGTGTTATTAAAAACTTTGTTGAGGTACCTAAATTTAGCTGAGCACAATGAGCTGCGCCAAAGTTGTTGGCCCTGCAGAATCCTTAACCTGTTCAGCACTTGGCCAACACTTTGGGTCCTTGTAGTGCTCATTATGCTGTCGCTGTTGCCACTGTTGCTGCTGTTGCCACTGTTGCTGCTGGTGTTGCAGTTGGCAACTTAATGAGCAACTTTGCACATTGCAACTGCGAATGCTTCACATTTTGGCATTTTGCTTTATGCAAATTGAATTAGCGCAGTGCGAAACTAATGAAACCAATAGCTGCCATGTGGTTAACCAGTTGGCTAATTGGACCGCAATTCTTATAATAAAATTGCAGATTATGAAGACAGACGAATAATCATTGAGACCCAATCCAATATTGAAATCAAGCTGAGTTCCTGCGAAAAGAATCTTTAACAATATGCATTTTTAATTAGGTTGGGTTTCTAATAAATTCGATTGCAACTGAAGCGTGAATGCCAACGAGAATGCTGTAAAAAGGTCAGCAAACTGCTGCCAACCCCCTTTCTATTATCCAGTGTATCCGACCACATTCAGGCTTCTTCCCCTTCCAACTTCGGTATCTGTTGCAGCAACTAATAGTTGAGTAAACCAGACGAAAATTAATGCAAAAACTTAATCAGGCGAAAAATGAAGTTGAAAGTGCCACGAGGGGTGAACAGAATGTTCAACAATTGCGTTGCAATCTCCTGCGTTTGACATTGACATCTCAGGTCCAGTCCAGTCCAGTTCAGTCCAATCCAGTCCAGTCAGAGAGATGACACTCTCTTTCAGCTGCAGTTAACATCTTGACGTGTACGTCACGTCCCAATGACGACATCGATTGTCAACATCTGTGGCTCTGCCGCAAATTAAACACAAACATGGGGCAAGCAGCATGCGGCATGCAACATGAGGCATAAGGCATCAGAGAGACACGTACTGAGGCAACATTCTCACTTGGTAAGTTTCAGCTTGCAGCTCCTTTTGTGTTTGTCTTTTGTCCCAAAAGCATGCAAAGTTTTCATAATCATCATCATCATCATGATCATTATCATTATAATCATCGTCAATGCACTTTCATTGTCATTGCTTGGAATCGCCCTCGACATGTGCCTTTAAAGTCACACGTAGTCCAAAAGGCAACGCGACATCGCGGACATCTTGTGAACTTTGCCCCAATTGCCCTCTAACTCTGTGTCTCTGTCTCTGTCTCTGTCTGTCTATCTCTGTCTCTGTCTGTCTCTGTCTGTCTGCGTGTGTGAATGTGTGTGTGAAAGCATATCCGCTATGTAGGTTAATCTCTAACACAAACCAATGTGTGTGTGCACTTTTCTCGCCAAGGATTGCACTTCCCACAACTCTGACCCTCTGTGTGTGGGCGAACTCTCTCTCTCCCTCCCTCTCTCTCTCTCTCCCGCTCTCTTTCTCCGCCTCTCGCTTTCTGTGTACACAGCAATTTTGGCAGCTCATGTGTGTTTGTTCAACGCTTGGCTATTACTACGTGCGTGTGTGTGTATGTGTGTGTGTGTGTAACTGAGCCAAGTGCAATAAAAATTGATCAGTTTGGGCAACATTTTATTCACTTTCAAAATTATTTGATACTCAACTTTTGAATTATATTGAATTAGTGTAAATCATTGAAATAATTATGGAAATGCAATTAGAGTCAAAAATTTGCATTCAATTTGAAATTCTTTGTTGTATTTTCTATTTTTCACATATATGTTTATTTGGAGTCTAAGCTGAATAAATAATTGTATTTTATGACAATTCAAAAGAATACATATATCTAACTAATCAGAGGCATAAAGGATATGAAAATATATATTATACATTTTCTTAAAGATTGAAAAATCTGAATTTAATTTAGTGTATAAACTTATTAAATTCCAAGTGATCAACTTTTATCTATTAAAAAATAAATGTAAATAATTTAAGTTTAAAAATAAATACGTATACGTAATATTTGCAAGTTTAAACATTTGTTTGTATTCAACAGCAATGTTAATTACTTTCTTAGTCACGCTGTTTGTTTTATTAATTTCCCACATAATTAGTTCTCCATTTATTTAAAAAATAAATGTAAATGTGACTAGTGCACTAATTTATAAGGGAGACCTTGTTGCACTAGGATGATAGCAAATAAAATAAAAAAAAATAAAATAAAAAAAAACAATAGAAGCAATAATAATAATTCACTCCAATAAATTTATTTTATAACAATGTTTAATTAATTAATTTTCAATTTCTATGCAATTTAAATTTAATTTTAATTTAATTTTGTATTTAATCGATTGCTTGTCCAATGTGACTAGCGCCTTAATAAAATAAAACCAAGGAGAAAAAAATAATTTAAGTTTAAAAATAAATACGTATACGTAATATTTCCTATATTCACTTATCATAGGCGATATTTTCATTGATTGCTTTATGTCATTAATGCTAGTATGCTTTTGAATTGTAGCAAAATTCCGCCTGAGAAATGAGAAATAACCACTGCGTATACGTAATATTTGCAAGTTTAAACATTTGTTTGTATTCAACAGCTATGTTAATTACTTTCTTAGTCACGCAGTTTGTTTTATTAATTTCCCACATAATTAGTTTTTCATTTATTTATTTTTATTTTCCGCTTTTCTGCTTTTAATCGACTCAAGCAGAAAATTCATTAGCTACTCCAGAGTTTAGAATAAAGCACGAGCACGTTTGACATTACAAAGTCTTCGGCGTTGGTTTAATTTCCATTTCCATTTCCATTCCGGTTTCCATTTTCATTTCCAGTTTGTTGTGAAATTTCAATTTAAATGAAAAGCCTGCATTGACAAAGAAATGTCAACCAATACCAAGACAGAACACAGCACAACACAACACAACACAACTCAACACAACACAACTCAACACAAGGCGGAACGACACGAGCATATAATATGCGTCTTGTTAAATTTAAATGGCAAATATATCTGACGGATAAATTGAGCTTATTTATCAAAGTTTTAATTAAAAACTTCATAGCAGCAATCTCTAAATTGCTGAGTGTGTAATTACAACTGCGATGACGGCTACAAAAAAAAAATAATGAAAACGATTGCAAAGCTACCTTAAGGCATCAGGACCAGACGATTATTCAACGTCATCGGCTTCGGAAAGGGGCGTCTAATGTATGCAACAAATAAAATTCACACAAAATTGAATTAGACTTAATAAACACGAATAGCAAAGACGCCAGCTGGAACCAGCTGGGACTCTAAGTCCAAGTTCATGTCCGACTCCTCATTCCTGAGTTCTTGGTATTTGCTGTCGACGAAAAACACAAAAGTCGCAAATAAAAGACGAAGTACTAGAAGTAATAGAGAAGCATCCAGAAATTCATAAAGCACGCAACGAGAAACGCGCTTTACGCGTGACTGAATTTAACGGGGACTGAAAAAAAGGAAGAGGACAACAAAATAAAAGGAACAAGCGAAAAAAACACGCCCAGACCCCGAGAAAAGTCGCAGGAAAATCACAAACAACATTCCCAACATTACAAAGGCCACACGACTGTCAAACCAATCCCAGACTTATAAAAGAACGAAAAGTGAAACAAGGAGAACGTAGAGAACACGTTGAGAGCAAATGAGCAAATTGACAAAAACTGAAGTATACACTTTACGCAACTGAAAAATTAAGTTCTAAGAAATTCTTAAGAGCACACAAGACTTTTAGCCAATATCTGATTATTATAAATTTATTATATCAAGCCTCAATTCATGAGAAAATATTTATTATTTTCCTGATTTTGATTGCCAGTTGATTGAAATTAAGCAGAGTTAAGCAAACTTATTGTCATTTATATATTCGGTTATTTTTGTTACATTTGAAAACATAAATTTCAGCTAAATGAATATTTGAATTGTTTGTATTGTTAATTTTAATCAATTGCTATTGAAAACAACCAATAGAAATGTTGATGTTTCTTATAAACTTATTAAATTCCAAGTGATCAGCTTTTATCTATTAAAAAATAAATGTAAATAATTTAAGTTTAATAATAAATAAGTATACGTAATATTTTCTATATTTTCATTGATACTTTATGTCATTAATTTAAGTATGCTTTTGAATTGTAGCAAAATTCCACCTGAGAAATGAGAACATAACCACTGCGTATACGTAATATTTGCAAGTTTAAACATTTGTTTGTATTCAACAGCTATGTTAATTACTTTCTTAATTCCCACTTAATTAGTTCTCCATTTATTTAAAAAATAAATGTAAATAATTTAAGTTTAAAAATAAATACGTATAAGTTCCAAGAAATTTTTAAGAGCACACAAGACTTTTAGCCAATATCTGATTATTATAAATTTATTATATCAAGCCTCAATTCATGAGAAAATATTTATTATTTTCATGATTTTGATTGCCAGTTGAATTTGAATTGTTTGTATTGTTAATTTTAATCAATTGCTATTGAAAACAACCAATAGAAATGTTGATGTTTCTTAAATGACAGAGATTCAATTTGTGTGACATAAATCGACTGACAAAAACTTATTTGGAATTTTGACACAATTATTATTTCTAAAACTTTTGAAAGATATTCTTTAATGTGTATTTCAACCATTCGTATTCCAGAAAAAATAAATTTTAATTTAATTCACTAATTTGAAAGTTTGATCAAATCACTCAGCAAATATATAAGTATTGGCATTACTTTTGGGTTGTTAGAGATTTATAGAACATGCTAAAATATTGTTAATTTTATCTTGAAATGGAATATCATTCTGCAGATGACATGCAAACTGTGGAAAAGATTTTTCAAAGTGCAGACCGGAAAAGAGCAACACGAGGCGTTGCCAGTTGCCGGCGGCATTGGCAGAGCGGCACACAGACAGACAGACAGACAGGCCGACGGAGAGACAAACAGACAAACGACGAGCAGCTGAAATGGGCGTAGAACCAACAACAACAACAACAACAACAACATCAACAACAACCGCGAAGAGAACAAAGCAGAGGGAAGACGAGAGTCGACTGTCGCGCTCGTTTCAAGTAAAACAAATATAAAATAAATTGCGAAATGCCAACAAATAAAAAATGTCTAAGTATAGGCATAAAAACCACCTACCCGCCGTCCGTCCGTCCGTCCGTCTGTCTGTCCGTCCGTCCGTCCGTCCGTCCGCCTATAGGTTGCCGCCCCCATAGCCCGAGGTCATTGGGCCGCCAACGGAGGCAGAACACAACGCAACCAAGACGATTATAAAGAGATTTGTGTGTCTGGCGGCGAGCAGGCAAAAAGGGAAGCTGACAAGATGAGAAGGAATAGGAATAGGAAGAATAGGGAGAAACATCGACCCAAACTCAAATGAGAACGCTGATGAGCCGTTGATGACTGTCATCACAATCACGATTATGATAATAATATAGTAATCGTCATCATCAATGTTGCGACAGTTTGTTATCATTGCTCTTCCATATTGTCACTTCGTTCTAACGGATATTGGCCAAGTTAAATACCAAGCAACAGAAGATTGTATCTAAACATATGGGTCATAAGGTCATGTCACATACGCATCTAATCAAATCAATTTATACTTATTTCCTGCATGTTACATAATCCTCTAAATTTAATACTTATTTCTTTTTCATCATATTGTTTATTTCAGGATTTTGAGAATCCTACACAGAAGGAACAATGTCGCATTAAAATTAAGTTTGAATTAACTAAAATTATGTATTTTCGAAACTTAAAACTTAAGCTTGATATAAGTACGAATTACTGAAAATGAGCATACCAATTCATTCATTCTTCGGGATTTAGAATCGACTCACAGATAAAGCTTGTAAAATCTTAAATCAAGTTATTTAATTCTTATATCTTTTTAGCGTTCGTTTGCTTAAAATTCCCAAATGATCTTGTACTCAGTTTCAGAATTAAAAGGAGTACCTTTTGAAGTAAATTTAAGTTTGAAAATACTTAAATTTCGGACTTAAGATATCGTAAAATTAAAATAACATCGAAATACTCGACTTTAGTAATTTTAATGTTTATGATTTCGAAAAATACTTGATTTTTTCCACGAGTGTTGGACCAATTGATTAACTTTACTTTTATATAAGTAATTTTACAAAAATCTCTATTCCGACTCCTCAGGTTTAATAAAAAAAATATTTAAATAAATCAAATCTAGCTCATGTTTGCAACAATCGAGTTGACATTGATGTAAATCACAACCAGATGGAGTTTCTGAAAATGGGATTTAAGGCCTAATATAAGATTGATTCGCATGGATAATATTTTAAATTCCTGCAAGTTCTGCATAACTGCTTTATATTTAATGCGCTATTTATGGTGGAATTTAGGATTTGATTTTATTATGTGAAATTTTCTGAATGGGCCATAAATAAATGTGAATGCCTGCAAATGGCCCAAAACGATTTGTTATGTTTTTAAGTCGAGGTTATGCCGCTTTTCGTAAACAGGACTCGTTAAAAAGCCGCTCGGAGACTTTACATTAATGACTTTCCTTAACTATGCACCCCGCCCCTAATTTTGCCCCTTTTCACGCAGAATAGCGCAACATTTAACATTCAAAATTCGTTGCCTACTTTCAGGCGTCCTCAGACAAAATGGCCTCAATTTGAAGTTATTAACGCTGCTGCTGCAAATGGCAACTTGGCTGAAAAAAGGGAACAAAAAAAAACAGTAGAGGAAAAAGTTTTTAGAAAACTCATTCAAGCACTTTGCATAACATCGAATCGAGCGATGGATATACGAACTTATTGATTGCTCTGGCAATTTCAGTTGGGGAAGACACAAAAAAAAGTATATGTATGTATGTATATATATACACAGAGGGAAAAAATCAAGTATTTCGTACTTAAAACGCCACATTTCAAACTTGATTTCTCACTAAGATTAACATTACTAAAGTCGAGTACTTCGATCTTATTTCAAGTACGAAATTTACGTATTTCAGTATTTTCAAACTTAAATTAACTTTAAAACGTACTTGATTTAAGTACAAATTAACTTGATCCAAGTCCTTTTAATTCTACAGCTGAGTACGAAATCATGTTAAAAATATGAACATGATACTTGATATAAGCATATTGCAAAGCTAATTTAAAATCGGATAAACTTGAATTGTAGGTATAAAATGTTTTTGAAATAAGTCTTATGAGTATCACAGAGCACCTCACGCAACCTAATAATATTATCAAAGTCATAAGCGTGGGTGTAAAAATACTTTCGGTTAGTGTGAAAGTAAGTGAAGACTGACTACAGAAATTATTCTGTTAAATGAAGTCTTAAGTTCTCAGTGCCCCTGGGACTGCTCCTCATAGCAGATACGCAAGAACTAGTTGGGAATTCGAAGCAAGCGAACGCTAAAATGATTTAAGAATTAAAGTACTTGATTTAAGATTTTACATACTTGATCTGTGAGTCGAACTTGAGTATCGAACTTATATAAAGAATTTTCGTACTCATTCCTAGTAATTTTAGAGTTTTACATAATTAAAGAGTTTTTGTTCTTATATAAAGATTGTTAGTACTTGGTCATAGAATTTGAATGCTCATTTTAAGTAATTCGTTCTTCTATCAAGTATTTATTTTAAATATCGAAATAACTTCATTCGAGTTCATTCATACAACAACAGCAACAACAACAGCAATAACAACAGCAACAACAACAAAACAACAACAGCAACAACAACAACAGCAACAACCACAACAACAGCAACAGATGGTGGCTGAAACGCATCTCTGTGTGTGTGTGTGTGTGTGTGTGTGTGTGTGTGTGTGTGTGTGTGTGTGTGTGTGTGTGTGTGTGTTGACCCTGTCTGGTTGAGTGGTTTAGCCAGTCATATGGCGCACTTTGATTTGTTGCTATTTTTTTGTTGCCTGCCCCATCCAGTTGCACTTGGCACAACAACAAAATTTAGCCACATTATCAAAGGCAACAACAACAATAACAACTGCATATGAGATCCTGGTCCTTAAAGCGCATTTGTTAGACAATGCCAGAAAAAGAGAAGGTGTGTAAAAGTTTGCAGTATGTTTGTAACTTATTTAAGCCAAGTTAAATGAACGTCACTGTTGAGCAGCCGAGCATGAGCCGCCAGTTCAGTTGGTCAATTCATCTTTATTAAAACTGTCAATAGGAAACGAGATTCAACTGTCGAGCAGCTTTGTGGCATGCAACCTTGTTGCAACAGTTCCTGCAAACGTTTGTTTGAGAAAGGAAGAGTGAGAGAGTGAGAGCTATTTGTGTTTCTTTAGTTTTGATTTTCCACTTGATGGAGTGCAAATTTATGACATCGCCCTGTGCAACCAGGTGTGTTATCAAATTATCAACATTTCGCCATGCAAATTCATTCTTAATGAGCAGTAAATATTCATCGTTACGTTAATTAGATTGCACGTTCGTTCATTCACTCACTCACTCACTCACCCACTCACTCATTTATTCATTCATTCATTCACTCATTTAGTTGCACTTGTACATTATCAGATATGTGTATCATTTCCACAAGTTGTTCGTTGTGTTTAGTTCCCCGTTTAAATGCAACACTTTCCTCAGCAATTACACAAATTGTTGTCAACATTTATGCTCATGAATTTCATATAACGTTTGAGGCATACATTATTCATTTTCTCAACTACCGCCATTATGGCAACCAAGTTGGGAAACGTGTCTGAAACCATTTTTCCTGCTCCTCTATTGCCCACTACCTTTCACTTTTCCATTCCTTGTTGCGGGAGGGAAATTTGTCGCCAAGTTGAAATTGCTTTTAATAAAATACAATTTCTGTTTGCTTTCGGCTTGTCCCACATTCCAGGAATGCTCGGCACTTGGACGATGCTCGAAATGAGCATTTTGTAGTCATTAAGTGCTATCAAACAAGGCACGCATACAAACACACAACTCTTAGAACTTGTTATCAAAGTCGCTCAGTGAAAAATTTCAATAAAATGCTTAAACTTAAACCAAAATCTGGTTGACCATAAGATGAGCACACACTTAAGCTCAATCAAATGTTTGTGGCACTTTAATCAATGTCTGGTTAGGACAAACAGCGGCCAAAAACGACCAAGAAGGCAGCTCATCCATAAAAACAAGTCTCTGCATCTGTGTGTGAGTTTGTGAGTTTGTGAGTTTGTGTATGAGATTTCAATAAAGCCATCAGCTGACAGTCATTGTGAGACTTGAGTGCGGCCAAGAGTTGCTTACAAGTGCTGCCGAAAAGAACAAAAACTATTAAAGTAAGTGGAAATGGGCGCATTAGGGCGTGTACACACGAGAGCCAAATAGGAGACCCTTACCAGAAACAGGGACACGATGAGTCCCTATTCGACGCATGAGCGCGTCATCATTGACAAACTAAAGTAGGCGACCTTTTGAACCTTTTATGTGCTTTTAATTTTAACAAAAACCCGAATCAGACCTATTTCAGAAAATAATGGATCGGTTTATAAAATAAATAATTACATAAATTCCTTTTTTTATTTATATTTTATTAACTATCAAGTTTAGCTTGATTTTGAAACAGTGGAAATATAATAATAAATTGATTATCTAATTCTTTGTATATCTTGTAGAGTTAAAATTATGTTTAATAGTAATAATAATAATGAAATGAGTACGATTTTTTAAAAAGTTAAGAATTATTTGATCAAATATTTTTAAAAATGAAAAAACAATTGAAAAATGTAAATAATTATGTTGAATAAAATTGAATCAAGGTTAAAAATTAATCATTTCATTAATCAAATTTTTAGGTTTGCAGCCTCTATATTAATAAAGAAATAAAACCCGTTGCTGGCTCTGTAAGCTGATTTCATACTTTCGTTTGTATTTTCATACGTTGATCGGATTTTCAATTTGCACTTTACATAAGCATTGCATTTTTTACGCAACTGCCGCAGTTCTCAAACGACCTGAAGCAACGCAGCATACACGGCGTATGCGTGATATGCAAATGTTTGTTAAGCATTGTGAGGGATATTGCCTATGAGTCAGCTTAAGTGTTCCATTAATAAACGGCAGAGTCATCATCGAAAATTAAAGTACACTCCACACATATACATATATACATATATATAATATATCTGTATGTATACACTTTTAGGCTACTTCATTAGAGAAATCGCCTCTGAAGTGCAATTAATTTAATGCTCAAGGTGTCTGACTGCAGGCAATTGTATCCAGTATACAAATGTGAAGAGCATCAGAAACACAAACACACACACACGCATATTGGAATTATCAGTTCCAAGTAGATGGGATAAATATAATTAATGGCCGACAAAACACAAAGGGGGAGAAGAGTGTGGTGAGTTTGACTTTTGTGTCTATGACAAATGATAACGATGCGGTCAAAGTAACCGAAAAAAAAGGAACTTTAATAACTGCCAATGATAACTTTAATATGGCCCATGGGTAAATTTGTGTATATGGTACATTTACAAAGTAGAGCATACGAAGTTTGTCCGGATATAAAGCTAACTAAGTGCCGCATTTCAGGCATCCGGTCTAGACTTCATTATCACAGTCAAATTCGAACGCTCTCTCGTGCTGTGCAGCTTTCAGGCGCCAGCCGCCAAAACGAGCAGCTGTTCACATGAGATGCGTACTTAAAGATACTAAAAATAAAAAAGAATAGAATGAATATCAGCCAGCGGCAGGCGTGCCACATGCTTAGCCATGTACTTATGTGTATCTATGTATCTATGTGTGCGTGTGCCTTTGGCTATAAGTGTATGTGTGTGAGTGTTCTTGTTATTCCCCATTTGCAGTTGGCAGCAGAATGTTTAATCTACCATAAACACATGACTGAGTATTTATGAGTGCGTGAGTGTGAGTGCGAGTGTGAGTGTGAGTGTGAGTGCTCGACAGGTGAGTGTTTCGGCTAAGCTGATGTGATTTTTTTTCTCGCTCCCTTGTACAAATTTTGAATGGCGCTCAGTCAATAAGTTGAATCCTTTTTAAAGATTCAGTTAAAGCTTAAGTAATTCATTGTAGCTGACTTTAAAGCTCTAGACACACAACAATTCATTATTAATGTGGTTAATGTGTGACATTGTCATTACACTAGTTAACAAGATTTTAAATATCAAACATGAATATTTTGAAATTTAATATAGGAAAAATATGCGGTAAATAAGTCAAGCCTCAAATTATTTATATTCGTTTTTTAAATACTCGTAAATAAATACTCGCTTAAATTCATTTTAAAGAATCTTGTTCTTTGCTTCTATATAGCGTATTCTTACACTGAAAAAAAAGACCAACTTCTAAAATCAAGAACATTCATCTTAAATATTTTGTTCTTAAAATAAAACCATTTTAAGATCAAATTAACAAAACTAAAAATATTAATCTAAAAATTCGCAGTTCTTAATATAAGAATTAAAAATCTCAAATTGATAAGAAAATATAAATATGTCGTATTTAATATGAAGATAATAATGGCACCGTGGCTCTCTGATTAGAGTTGCCGCTTCAGTTTGGTAACAAGTCTAACCAAGGATAAAAATATAATCGGAATATTTGTAATAAAAAAATAATTCCAAAAAAAGTATAAATATCAAAAAAAAAAGTTTAAAGTTTAAAACACCTGCCTTACTTATTTTATTTTTGGTTTAGAATTTAAGACTGTTTGGTCTTAAATTAAGAACTTATTCTGATTTGAAATGTTCTTAAAATCAAGATGTGTTTTCTAAATTTAAGAATTTTATATTTTTAGACTAAAATTCTTAGTTCTGAGACCAAAATCTTGGTTTTAGAACATTTTTTTTATCAGTGTAGGCGTTCTCATGAAAAACATTTCAAATTAATCAATTAAATATTCAAGACATTTTTGTTTATCATTTGAATTTTGTTTCTTTTGCTTCCAAGAATTCAATACGATACTTTAATTTAATTTTCTAGAAACTGAGTAAGAAATGGAAAGAGAATCACGAGCTTTTAATTTAATATACTCATTTTAATTATACTATTATAAGAATGCTTTGGAGCGATACCTATTGGTATTTGTCATACACGTAACTAAGTTATAATATTTTTGATAAGCTGAATATTTAATTTGGAAATAACTGTAGTACATCTTTTGGCTGAAATAATCTATAAAGGGAGAAACAGCTCAAGTGCAGAATTAAATCCGATTATAGAGAATACTCGAAGCAATGTAAATGTAAAGGGACATAAATACGATTTCGAGTTTTTCTTTTTTTCCATATTTATTTGACAATTTTAGAATTTATTATATACTCTGTCACACATACTTGCTGCTTCTAGCCTGGGGCACGAGACAGGAGGCATATGACACTCAGACTCCGGAACCCTCTGAATTTTGAGGGGTGCCATGTGCGAGCATAATAAAAATGCACAACATGGCGTTGGCATTGTGACCAAGAGGCGTTCTATTCCTATTCCCGTGTATTCCTGTCTTCACCTGGCCCACAAGGCAGTCGAGAACTTGGCTTCGATTTTGGTAAATGGCAAAAGGACAAGGGAAACTTGCGATAGCTACAAATTTAATGCGCTTACGATAAATTTTCATTACGCGTGCAAATGTTGCCGTTAAGCTTGATCCAAGTGCAGGAAACAAAAATTTGAATTGAGTGTCCTTTAAAAGAACTCCACGCTTCACTTGGCCACTTGCAGGCAGCTTGTTGTTTATGTTTTAATGCGCTCGTAAAATGCAAGACAGGCCACAACAAGGCCAGAAAGGCGCGCTTCAAATGACCACACGTACACACAGTCATACATACTCACACTAACACTCAAACACACTCACACACACACACACACGCACACCCATTGTTTTTGTCACTTAGTAGGTCAAAGAGATTTAGTTATGTCGTGTTGCGGCTTACCTGGCGTATACTTAATCACCAAAGCTGTAAAACACTGTAACACTGTAACTTGAAGGGAGCCTCAACCATTGGCAATGGCAATAGCAAAGGCGAAAGGTCAACGGCGCTTTGGCACGTGAGATTGATTAAGCGTCTGATTTATTGCTTCTGCTTCTGCTTCTACAATGCGTATATTCTAGTCTGGCACTTGCTTCCTATTACAAATGGGCTTTCAAAACGCTTAATCGTCACTTGGCGGTTTGACAGCGCTCCGAGTTTTTTAGTATTATTGTTTGGGGACGTGGCCAAGAGAAACGCGCGCGTTGCGTACAAGTTGAGAACTGTTTCGATGAGTGCGATGCGTGTTGCTTTTATAAAGCCGCCAACTGATTGCCGCACAGCATTCAAAACACAACATGTTGCACGTGTGCTTGCAACGAAAACAATACTTCCAGCTTGCCACTGCGCAGCCGCCAAAGAGGGGCAACAACTCGGCTTATTTATGGCACTACGGAATAGTCCTTACATTTAGCCAGAATCACAACCAAAGCTTTTCATTTCAGCTCGAATTTGCTGTTGCCCCTCAATTGGAAATGTTGCCTTGAACATGTTCGCTGAGGTTCTACCAACTCGCGTTGCCAATTGCTTTTGGCCCTGATTCCTCTGACAGTTTAATTTACATTGTACGTTGTACATTGCACACTGCGTGTATCAGAAGTGCTTTGTATGGTTGCATTTCTTAAGGACACTCTGATAATTCTTGATATTTCCTGGAAATTGGCAGACTATTTATGGTATAATAAAGCCAGGCTCATAATGAAAGCAGCAGCTGCTCAGCTGCTGATTTCAGTAAATGTTTTGTAAACAAATCTGTTTGTATCTATGAAATAACCTTGGAAGAGAAATCTGAATAAAATTTAAAATAAAACAAGAAGTAATCTATAGAAACCAAAAGAAATAATCAAACTTGTTTGAAAAACAGTTTCAGAAATTTAAAGTTTACGTTTAGCTTCATAAATAAAATATAATTGAAAATAAAATGTAAAGAAATTCAAATTTATATAGATACAATATAAAATAAAATTTAAAATAAAACAAGAAGTAATTAAATACTTCATAAATAAGATATATATTTAATTGAAAATAAAATTTAAAGAAATTCTAATTTATATATTTACAATATAAAATAAAATTAAAAATAAAACAAATACTTCATAAATAAGATATATATTTAATTGAAAATAAAATTTAAAGAAATTCTAATTTATATAGGTACAATATAAAATAAAATTTAAAATAAAACAAGAAGTAATTAAATACTTCATAAATAAGATATATATTTAATTGAAAATAAAATTTCAAGAAATTCTAATTTATATAGATACAATATAAAATAAAATTTAAAATAAAGCAAGAAGTACTTAAATAATTTGTATATAACTTTATCTGCATTTATAGAAACCAAAAAAAATAATCAAATTTGTTTGAAAAACAGTTTAAGAAATTGAATGTTTACGTTTAGCTTCATAAATAAGATATAATTGAAAATAAAATTTAAAAAAATTCTAATTTATATAAATACATTTGTAAAATAATTTTAAACTTAAACTTTAAAATTGAGTAAGAATGAAAAATGCTGTGCAGTATACTCGAAACTTTAATAGATAGCTAAAAAGCAATTGTTAAATATTTGCAATTCAAAAAATAAATAAATATGCTCTATAAATATTAAAGTTTCAATTTATGGATTTTCTAATAAATTGCAATTGATTTCTCTCTAATGCAGCACATGAATTGTAGTTTGATTAATGTAAAATCAGAATTTGACACATTTCTTGCAAATAAATTGAACTAGCCATAAGTTAATATCAAAACATGTTCGATTGCAATTAAATCCTGGCGTTTCTAGGACTAAGTTGGCCTCCAGCAAATGTCCTTCAGGTAGCATAGCAACGATTAGCATCTCAAGTATGCTGTTGGAGTGGAGTGGAGGATTGGGAGAGGACTACATAGTCAGATTAACCACAATCAAATGCCAAAGGCAACTGATAGGCTTACAATTAGCTACGCTTACGCACTACAAATGGCCATTTAACATGGCATGGTCAAAATGCTGTCTCTGATAAGCACCTGTCAATGGAGTCGAGTTCGGACTGAATTTCATTTGAATTTTGTGGCTCTTGTCAATATTGACAAACGAAATGTTAATTAACCAACAAATGGCAACAACTACACCAACAAGAAAACCAAACAGACAAGAAACCAAGCAAAAAGCAAAACAAATAATCAAAGTGTTTGTCAAGGGCTGTAAGATTTATTATTATTATTATTTGTTTAGTAGACATTTAGAATCAAAGAGAGAAAGAGAAGAGCATCAGCATACCGATGCAACAGTGAATACTTTGAGTATCCATTCCATATTCACCTCCATGGGTTGAAATTTAAAGTGTTTGACAGCATTTTCCACTTTGCATGGCAAAAAGGACAACAGAGTGCGAACCGACTGACCGTTGACACCCATTGAACTCCAGGTTCCATTGATGGCAACAACTTTCTACCAACATGTCCAAGTTTTTCATTAACCTGACTCGACCAGATACGTACGATATGTTCGATGGCAGCTGTCTAACTTGTTTTCCACGAACTCAGATGAAGAGGCGTAAAAACCCCATTTTCTTTTGTTTTTATACCCTCTGAATTTAAAATAAATTAAATAGTGTATAACGAGACAAAGGAAATGATTTTTCGACCCTATAAAGTACATCTCCCTTTTTACTTTTTTAAATAGTTTTTGGTGAAATTTCTACGAAACTTGAATTTCAATCTATTCTAGGTATCATATTTACAATAGATAATAATTATAATATCTTAGATATAATTAGAAACGCTTGGCATATTTGAAAATTAATTTGGAAAAAATGTTGAGACGTTCTTTCGATAAGGATAATTTAATATAAGGAGAAGATCCAGCAAATAAATAAAAAAGTTTAAAAAAAAAAAAAAAAAAAATGAGAGATTCAGTTTGAATTGAAACCTACATATGTAACATAATGAGTATCTTTTAGTCCATCCCAGTGCTCAATTTTATTTTTAATTGTTCTGCTTTTTGTCGTTTGCAAATTGTTTTTAATGATTCTTCTGCCTTATATTGAGAGTCAAGGGCAACGGGAGCCTGAACACTTATTTTCTTATCATTTTTGTGGCAGATACAGCATGTATGTGTGTGTGTGTGTGAAAGGGCATACAAGTTTTGGGCATTCTGGTACTCATTTCAATTTGCTACCAATTTTGTCCCCTTAAAATTGCGAGTGACATTTAAATATGAATCGTTCCGAAGAATCCATCCAATCCATTAAATAAGCCTTTTGAGAACGCAACTGTTTTCACTTCATGGTCACATAAAGTCCTCTGCTCGGTTCGGTTAGTTCTCCGAGTGGATTTCACAGAGAGAAATGCGACAAATGTCACTGCACAATGCAACATGCTGGCAGGTAACTTTTTAAATTAAATGCCAATTGCAATATGCACAAAAAAAAAACACATCATCTGCACAAAGCAACTCCATGGTTACCGAAATGCTATCAAAAATATGCTTCCCACACACACCTACACACAAACTTCCAAAGATATAAAAGGTATACTCAAATGTGCGCATGACATAATTCCTTAATTACCAAAGTTGTCATATGCACCTGAAAGCGGAACAAAACTGCTTCTCCATTTCTCGATGCGGTAGTTTTTCTTGTTGTGGATGTCCATGTCCTTGTATATGCATTGGTTAGACTAAAATGTAACTGACACTTGGACAATCCTGGCTTTTACTTTCAATATCTAGCCAAATACTGCAGAGACCTTTTTAAGAATGAATAAAATATTCTAAATTTATTGATTAAATACAAGTTCTGTAAGTTCATGGATTTTAAAATGTAATTTTAACTGTAATGCAGTTTCAAGATCTGTTTCAGAGTTAAAAAGAAAGCTGAGAGCTCAAATTGATTCAATTCATCATCTGTCGAATAGAGAATTTTTTTAAAATACTTCATCTATGCTATGGTTCTTATAAAGGCTGCACACCTATAAGATCTTAGACATCTTTTCGTTGGGAGTTTCGAATCAAGACACAAGATTCCACACTATTTGGTTTTTATCATAAGATCTTAAAATAGCCGTAACTTTGGGAAAACTAAATGACTCTCCACCTAAAGTAAAAAATTTAAAAAAAAAACTGTAAACCCTTATTTTTCAATTAAAGTATTTTCAATTCCCTTGTGTAGAGCTACAGAAAGACCCACTTTCCTTGGCCACATGGCGAATGAATTTGCTACATACTTGAAAATCTTGAATTTTTATTGATTTTTATTTTTTCAGTCTTTTATGAAAGTTTTCGATGATTTTTTTGAATAGGAGTCTTTAAAAACTATTATAAAATGATTTTGTACATATCTCCGCTAATATTCAAGATAGATATTTCAATACGACAATACCAGTAACACCCAAGACATTCTATGACCTATTATCCCCTACGCTTATATTTATGCCGATGAGCTTTTTAAATTTATTTACCAGTAATAAAAGAATTTAAAGAAGTCATCATAAAAGACTGAAAAAACAACAATTAAATTCTAAATAATCATTAAATTTGATTTTTAAAATAAAAGTCTTTAAATAACCATTAAAAGTAAGTTTTAATTTAAAAATGCTTTAATATCCTTTAATCCTTTATTAGCTGTCTGCAAAGGTATTATAAATACAATTTGGTATATTTGTAACAAAAATTGCACTGGTCAATAATGATTATTTTCAGTTCCTGGTTAAATTATTAATTTGAGTCTATAATTACTTATAACTTTTCGGTCAACAATCGAAACACCGAGCTGCTCTGGATTTGCAACCAGAGATGTGCCAATTAAGGTAAATATTTGAAAGGATTCGTCAGTCAGTCATCAGTCGTCACTGGAAGTGACAGTAGCTAGTTGTTAAGGGGTGTGGAGTGGGTGTGGAGTGGGTGGTGGGGGATGTGGGATGTGGGAGCTGGGCGTGAACAGCCGTATCAATGCCTGTTGCAATGGCCAGTGAAGCGTGGCAAGGTTTAGCCAAACTGTCGGTACAGTGTCTGCAATTGGCATACTGCTACCTTGAGCCGTGAAATTTCTTATTTGCAGTTGTTTGTAACGCCATTGCATTTCCTTCCGTTTCCGTTTCCATTTCTGTTGCCGTTTCTGTTGCCGTTGCAGTTACCGTTGGCGTTTGCCGCAGAGGTTTGTGGCAGCATTTCAATATCAATTTGCTGACGGAAACGTGAAGCGTTGCTCGGGACAACGCACTGAAGTTTGAGGCAAGCTAACTCGATGCGTATACGTATTCCCTTGGCCACCTTGCCACCAATTAGTGTTGTTTGGAATGCCACAGCAAGCGGCAAGTCGAGACCTTCGAACTACCAGACGTGAAAGTGTAACAAAATCGCACAATATCTCAAACGAAATGAAACAAAAGGCGAACGGATTTAATTAAATTGTTTTACACGTGCGTAAATCCGCACTAATTGTTTTCACTTGACTGTTGCTGAAGTTGTAGCTGCGTTTGTCAGCTCGACAACAATGAAGCTTAATTATGTTACAGTGTCATAAATGGTCAGAAATGACAATGTACCATATGCTCTGCTCGAATGTCGGAAACTTAATAAATTGAATTTACAGCTGTTTGTTATAAGCAATCCCGCCAAAGTTGCCCCAAAAACTGGGCAACAACAAAAAGTTCGCACTGACAGCACCATAAAATTTGGCCCAAGTCCTTGGCCTACTCATAAACTCCAGCAAAAAGTGCTTGGCTTGAACACAGAGAAAAAGAGTAGCACGAATTGGCCAAGGGAAAAGCGGGTTAAGAACAGGCTAAGGATGATTGCAGCAAATTGCCGGCGCAGTTGTTGATTCTCAAACCATGCACTTAAAAAGTACAAAGGGTGTATTAGGTTTTTATATCCATCCGACGCAAATCAAGTTTCCATTTTGAGAGCTCTGCCACATGAACAATTTAAAAGAAACATATTTCCAATTTACTACTAACGATAGAAATTAAATTGGGGTTTTCTGAGTTTTCCCCAATCCTTGCAGCCAATGTTGATCAATTATAAGTTATTGTTTACCTTAAGCTCAATTTATTTTATTTTCAGTTTTTATAAATTTGGTAATTTATAATTTTACTTATCATTTAATTTGGAATATTTAACTTATTTTATGCCGACTGTTCTTAGTCGTGGTATTATAAAGAGATAAAATTAAAAATATTTGAATGCATTTACATAGTGTAAGACATTCAAAATGTATATTTCCTCTCTTCGTGGGCTCGAATTCCGTTTCAAAAGTTAGCGAATTTGAATTTTTTTTAAATAATTTGTATTTATATTTTCTCTTAATTCTCTTCTGTTTTTCAGAATAAGCACAGGGTTTCTCAGATTCGAGGTTGATCGAATGCAGCTTTTTCTTCTACTTTTTCGTGAGTATGTGCCTGTGTTTTGACTGTGTTAGAGTATGTGTGTATGTGTGTCTTGGCCACTTAACGCTGGCATTCAAATTTCGCCAGTGCATCTCTTAGATATTTTGTTGTTTCTTTGTCCTGGATTGATAGCCACAGTAACTTTGATTTATTGTCAGCTGGTTGCCAGGACACGTGCAAACGAATACGAGTATGAGTATGAGAGTGAGTATGAGTTTGAGTTTGAGTGTGAGTATGAGTATGAGTTTGAGTATGAGTTTGAGTAGAAATTGCCCCCTTGGTGCTGATGATATGGCATTGCCAAACTATCGCAACTTCCATTGGACATTGGCAAATGATCAGCTTCAGTTGTTTCTGGGCCAACAAACTGGCTGGCATTGTGCAACCAAAACTCATCAAACTCATTTCATTTCTGCCTGTGCTGGAATTTACGAGCTGCACTTGACACTGAATGCTTTACAGCATGAAACTGAGTAGTGGCATTTATAAGCTTCTGCTTGGTTAACCCAGGCACAAACCCAAAAGTCTAGAAAACAGACGTTTATTAGCCTTATGTCTGTTTAACCAATCAAGTGCACTGCAAGCTCTTGCATATTTGGCCTTATAAGAGAAATGCAGCAATGCGAAATGCAATCAATTAACTGGCAACTTAACTTCAGATGAGTTATAAATTCTTTAAAAATCAACTCTCTTAAATAATTTCCTCTTAAAGAAAGTCTATCTTAGGCCCCAGCTGATTGTATTTAGCCAGGTTCTACTGTAGAACAGGTCGGGAGCAGTTTTTTGAGTTCGTTGTTGGCCTTTTTTGGAATCCTTCCTCAGCAATTGTACCATCGGCTAATGAAGCGGTCCAAGCCGTATTAGCCGGACACGTTAATACGATTGGCGTTTTTCAATTTCAACCACCCTCAAAATCCAATCGGCTTTTGACAGCAGCTGTGCGAACTGGCCGACTTTTGTTGTAGCCCACGGCAAGGCTCAGAGTCTTAATGAAGGGCAATCAAAAGATGGAATTGTCACCCATCTGACCCTTCTGACCCCCCTCCTCTTTCAGAAAGGACATACGCCAAGGTCAGCTTGTGAAATGAGAAACAATTTTTAAGACTATTTAATTTTTTAATCTTTATATACAGAACCAGGGATTAAAACCGAAAATAATATCGGTTTCAGTTACGGTTTCGGTTATGCTCGAACTAATGTTTTCGGTTATCGGTTATGCAAAATCTTGGAGTATCGGTTTCGCAACGGTTATCGGTTTTTTGTAAGTTTCGGCTTAAAAATACCGGTATGGTTTCGGTTCACAAAAAAATTAAAAATTTCGGTTGACCAAAATAAGAAGCGTTATTCATTGCTTTAAATAAAAAAAAGACATAATGCTCTAATTAGCCTGGAAATTATGTTATCTTGTTGGTCCAGCGTATTGTCGATTTTATTATAATTTGACCTTTGAAAATTTCGATTATTTTGATTTTACTGATTTTTAATAACTTCGAACTGCCATAACTTTATTAAAATGCAATCAATTTTCATGCGCAATGCAAATTTGAGCATGATTTTACCTCTAAATTCGTTCTGCATTCAAATTTTGATAATTTTCAAAAATTCGAAAATTTCGATATTTTTAGAAAAATGATAAGGGGTAACACTGTAAAATTTCTAAAAATTTCGAAATTTTCGAATTTTTGAAAATGAACAAAATTTAAATGCAGAACCAATTTAGAGGTAAAATTATGCTTAAACTTACATTCCGCATGAAAATTGATTGACTTTTGACAAAGTTATGGCAGTTCAAAGTTGCTAAGTAGCTGCGACGGCCAGAACCGAAATTAACCCTTATATATGAATCGGTTACTAAACGGTTATTTCGGTTTAAAGAGTTTCGGTTTGTGGGTTTCGGTACAGCGGAAACATTTTTTTTCGGTTACGGTTTCAGTTACGGTTACAAATTTCAATCGGTTTTCACCGGTTAAAGGTTACGGTTTCTGTTAAGGTTTTAATCCCTGTACAGAACTAAAGTCGCATCTGACTACGAACTCTGTGTTAACATTTTAATTATTCAAAAACCAAAGAGTATTTTATCAGCCCCCTTGTTTAGTCTCTCTTTCTCTACACTCTTTATATTTCTCTTATCATTGTTAATGCACGTTCTCTGTTTTTGCTTTCTCTCAACGAAAAATGTTTATGATGATGTCATTTTTGAATACATATTTACAAATATTTACAGAATGAATGAAGTTCTCAATCGTCATATGAATGTGAATCCATTTGGATTCAGAATTATAAATAGTTAAGAGAGAGCATTGCGTATACTTAATATTCGCTGTTTTTTATTTGATAATGAATGCATTCCATGAAAATGGAATATTTCGAAAGAACCTAAATTTATTCAAGCTTTTTTTATTGTTATTTTTATTGCTTAAATATTTAAATCATACTAATTAAATATTTTTAAAGGCGACTGTTAATTCTTTTATTTTCAATATTTTAATATTTTATTTGAATACAAAAGATCTAGTTCCAGCTCCGACTCCCGATAGATTGTTAAAGAAACTCGAATGAATGGGCTTATTGATTAGATAAGTTATTTCTTCGCTAAAGAACAATCCAATTAAAATAATCTTTATATCGAAGAAAGTCCCCTTTTTGATAGACCTCAAAATATGTGATAATGACAAATTTAAAATTTTAATTGTGAAGAACAGTGAGTATACCCTCGACACATTAACTAACAATAATTATAAATTTTCTCCATTTCGTAGCAATCATAAATTCGATTTTATAATCACAGATACGCGGGTGCCATATCTGTTATGATTGCAATGGGCTGTAAATATTAGATATGTTGGTATTACACACTTGACCAATAGTTAATCAGTCATTGTTAAAGGTTAGGGACAAAAAGAAGACTAGCAAGAAATATTATTATTGTTATTATTATTATTATTATTATTAGCTTAATCTGACTTTCGAGTAGACATTTGACTCATTTCAGCTCTCATGGATTCACTAATAAATTTCAACTTATCATCACATGTTGAATTTATTTTCCTTTGAGGCTCCACAAAACGACCGGCGAAGAAAACCGACCTGGGATTGTGTATAAAGAAAAGGAAGGGATGATCGACCTTGAAGGTTTTCTTCTGCATATTCAAACTCATGGGCACCACTTTCATATCTGAAAACAAACACAATAATTACTATTTGAATTTGTTTTCTTTCGAAATTATGTTAACTTACAGGTTACCGCCGCTGCTTCTGAGCCCGCCTCATTGATATTAATGTATCCACGGTGTTTAGCGGCTGAAATCTTCTGTCCAGTTGATGTTGTAAAGAGTCGACTCAGATCCGCAGAATCATCGAATAGCTTCGAAATGCCTAGCTGGAAATAAAGGGATCATTTAGGATCCTGTCTAATTCGTATTGGAAATTTTTGAATATATACCTCTTGCAGTGTCTCCTTTAGATCCAAATCAAACTCTAGGCTAAACCTGGGCATGGCTATTTCCACATCTTCCATCGACATTCTCGCTTCAATGCCTTCCAAATCGATAGTCTGCATATTTCGCTCCAAGTCAAGCAAACCCGTAGTCTGATTTGGGAGTATGATAAGTAGGGATATGTCGGAATCCTCGTAGGGCATCTGAACGGCTCTGGCATCGACTTCCGGCAGCTCAATGTACTTAAACTTGTCTTCCTGGTACATCATGTCAACCTCGACGCGATTGTCCTGGTCCACATAGAAGTCATCCGACATTGTTGACTCGGGGGTGAAGGGCTTCTTGAACTTGCCTTTAAAATACAGGGCATTCACAAGAACAGCACTTGTATCCGCATTCACCGCATCCGGTTGTAGTAGATGCTGTATCTTGTTCTCCGTATCCTTCATTACCAAGCCGTTAATTATATTTGTGGCCTCCACTGGATCGGAAAATTTCAATGCTTCCGGTTTCGAATGGAAATAATCCTCAGAGAGTTTTCGAAACTCGGACTGCAATGTCAGCGTTTGGTTAACAAAGAGTCGATTCACGGATCTTAATGTTAATCTGTCACCATAGCTGCAGTGCTTCGTCCAGAATTTATGAAAGTTTTTCGCAATTTCCACTCGATCATCAGATTTCAGCTTCAGTCCCTGACGCAGCTCCTGGGCCGTCGAACCCTCCGCTCCCATATAGGCATATATCAGGGATGTTTGTATCGAGACGGGTGATATAATTGCATTAACGCCGGGAACTATTCTTTCCTTACAACTGTTTCTAGTAACCACATCGAACAAATCTCTCGCGAATGCATTGCAGCTTTTCTGGACCTCGGTCATATTCCAGCACAGCACAAAATCTGTCGGATATTAAGAATTTATTTCAAATCCACAAACCGAATACTAAGTTATTTCAATTTGATCAGTCAAGTTTATTACAGAGTTTGTATACCATTTCTTATTTAGCTTCAGTAATCATATCTCTATCATATTATCTGTTATTCTTTCAATAAAAAAAAAAACTGTCTTAATTAGTTCACATCTGGGGCAATTTTTTAATATTTGTAGATAGCACAATCATATTAATTACAATGACAAATCAAAGTTCTGAAAACTATTTGCCGATAGCCGTAAGTAAAGTCAATCGCACAGAATATTCACATAACAAAAAACTGGTAATATAAATATAAATATAAATAATAGAGAAGTAATATAATTGGTCTGACAGACACTGAGAAGTATATAAAAAACGAAAGTGATCAGGGAAATTGATGGCTTTTTTTACCTGAAAATGTCAACAATAGACACAGAACCAACCGTTTTAGCCAAATATATAAAACTGACTAACGGCGACTAATGGTGAATCAGACCAAAAACATTGGCAGAAACATTTCGAAAGATAAGATAAAGAACGGAGAGAATGCAAAGAGCAGACCGCCTGGCTGATATTTATTTTGAACCCTTTTCCCCCAGAAACTTGTTTAAAAATGGGTATAATAACTTTATCAAAACGTATGCAACATACAGGTGGAGACATTTCCGACACTATTTCTACCCTGGAAATATTATTACGACCTAGTAAGCAAAAGTTTACCAAGAAGCAAATAAAGCGGAGGTTTTATTTAGATATAGTGTATCTAGTGCTGAGTAAAGGGTATCTCGTAGTCAAGCACTCTGTACTAGAACATTCTAACTTATTTGTGTTATAAATATAGTACGTGTGAGTAAGATTAACTAGTCACTGATAATATTACTTACTTATAATAGGCTTAACTTTAATTGTATTTCAAATAATTTACTTGGAACTTACTACATAGCGAAGAGAACGTTCAAGTTCTCTGCGAGGATTGCGAGTAAAAGTTTACGATAAGTAATATTACTCTTAATCATTTTTATTGACTCTCTCTTTTGTGGCATCTGAAGAGTGGAATAATGCAAGTAAGAATGTTGTAGTCGAAACTGCATGACTAGGAGATACCCTGTCACTGAACCCACTTCGCCACTCTCTCTTATGGCAATCATTTTAATCATAGCTGAAATGCCCCAATATATGTATATGTAGTTAATATTTACAAAATCTGCAGATTGTTCCCAACACAAAAATGAAAACGAAATTGTTTTCGAAACTCAACTGAAACAGTAGTTCTGTTATCAGCATTACTTATGTACATATGTACATACCTATTTACTTACGGTTCGAAATGAAGCGCAGATTCGAAACAACGGTGTCTAATTTCCATTGACAATTACTGATAAGAAGAGCGACAAACGACAAATGAGAATTTTATTTACCAATTGTCAGGCAGTCTGAATCGCGCTTCTGTGCGAACAACTTGTGTAACAAACTAAGCAAAACTAATTTTTGTGCTAAACTATTTATTATCCTACACTGATATAAGTCAAATTAGTCAGTGAAATGCGGCGACTTTTGCAATTAGACGGTAAGTGAACTGAAAACACCTGATAAATGCCACAACAAGAGAGCGAAAGCTACATATAATAATAAAAAGAGCATGCTTTCAAAGAAAGAGCGAGAGCGAGTTCGCGTAGTGCATACTGCTAAGAGAAACGATATTAATTGAGAGCGCAAACCTGTTGTGTGCATGCTTGTGTGTGGATACCCATATATGTATGTATATGTATGTATGTTTGTGGTCTCTGTGTGGAAAAACAACCGTGAACTGAGCACGAGTATTCAGTTGGCCATACGACGCCTTAGCAAACAGAACAGAGAGCGCATTCAATCTAAAAGAAATCAGAAAATAAAAAGACAACAATACTTTGGAGAAAGTCACAGACAGAGATTGTCGCGACATTTAAAAAGCAATCCGTATTAAGCTAGTGAGTTAAAACAAGACGCAAGACGGCTAAGCAACGCCAAGTACAGAACAACATCCGCCGAGGTGACTCAGACAGTGGGAATTACATAAAAATAATGAAATCATTCACAATTTTATTATTGCTCAACACATAATAGACACACATATGTATGTAGATTTCAAATGTTTTGTTTTCGTTCCACAGTCTGTGTGACGCTCTCGCTGCTGCTGCTGCTGCTGCTCTTACAGCCACCTCCGCAACTCGCCCAGTCCCAGTCCCAGTCCCAGTCTCAATCCCAATCCCAGTTCCAATCCAAGTCGACACTCAACAATATGGCCAACACGGACAGCAACAATGTGGCCGAGTTCTCACGCCGGCTGGCCAACTTCTCCATCAACATGTACAGCAAACTGATCTCGCTGAAGCCCAATCAGAACGTTGTCTTCTCCCCCTTCTCAATCCAGAGCTGTGCGGCAATGGCCCGTCTGGGCGCCTCGGGGGAAACAGCCGCTGAACTGGATCGTGGCCTTGGGCTCGTTTCCAATGATGCGGGACAGATTGCCAAGAGTTTCAACGATGTGCTCGCCGCGTATGAGAACAGTACCATTCTACGAATTGCCAACAAAATCTACATAATGAAGGGATATGAACTGCGTGATGAGTTCAGCTCGCTGCTCACCAAACAGTTTCTATCGGCTGCGGAGCATGTGGACTTTGCCAGGAATGTGGAGGCAGCGGGTCTAATCAATTCCTGGGTGGAGCAGCGCACCAACAACTTGATCAAGGATTTAGTTCCTTCCAGTGCCCTGGATTCCGACTCACGGCTTGTGTTGGTCAATGCAATCCACTTCAAGGGCAACTGGGTGCATCCATTCCCAGAGCATGCAACCCACAATGAACGTTTCCATTTGAACGAGGTCGATGGCATCGATGTGCCCATGATGAACTTAAAGGAACGTCTCCGTTATGCTGATCTGCCTGGTTTGGATGCCTCTGCACTGGAATTACCCTACGAGAACTCGGACTTGTCCATGTTGATAGTGCTGCCCAAGAGCAAGACTGGACTGGCACAGCTGGAGGAGAAGCTACGTAGCACGCCGCTTTCACAGATCACGGAGCAACTGCACAAGACTCAGGTGCTTGTCAAGTTGCCCAAGTTCAAGTCCGAGTTTGAGGTGGAGCTGACCGAGGCTTTCAAGCAGGTAAGCCAACTAGAAGATCTCTAGATGATAATCTTGTCTAATCCTTAATTCTAATTCCAATTAGATGGGCATGACGCACTTGTTCTCGAATCAGGCGGACTTTAGCAAAATGCTCAAGAGTCCGGAAGATTTGAAGGTGTCGAAGATCATTCACAAGGCCTTCATTGACGTGAATGAGAAGGGCACTGAGGCAGCTGCAGCCACCGGTAAGTGTGATCCACTTATAAGTATATGTACATAATATGTATTTATTCATCTATTGCACTCCATCATCATGTTGCATGTTGTCTTGGGCTGTTTTTGTTCATCTTGTCTCCGTTTTCTGTCTGTTCTCATTGGTAGGCGTTGTGGTGCGTAAGAAACGTAGCCTCATATCGCTCGAGGATCCAATCGAGTTCCATGCAGATCATCCATTCATCTATGTGCTGACCCATCAGCAAACTCTACCATTATTCTTCGGTTCCGTTCAGCAACTAGACGTGGCAACTTCCGGCACTTGTGCCCCAACAGCAATCAACGAACATGACGAGCTTTGATTACAAATACAAATTCGACTAGATAATATTATACTAACATTATATAAAGCGGGTATTTATTTATACAAATAAAAATAAGATTTTGTCTGAATAACAACAACTCTATCTAATTGTGGGTGTTTCGTTCATTATTCATTCCGGATTTACATTACCTTAAAATATCTATTCGTTATTGAATGGACTTTTATCCAACTGTGTTTTGTCTTAATCCCTATAGCTTTCCAGTTTCAAAATCTGTGCTACACAATTAAGCCACCACCCATGTTGTTCTATGCGAATCATCCATTTACCTTTTATATTCTCAATAAACAAGGTCTTATCCTCTTTGCTGGCAAGATGCAATAATTTTGAAAAAACATCAGAAATCAGAGACATTTAATACGTATTTTAACATGCATGTTACGGCTTTAATAACTTTATCATTATAATTAAATAAAAAATATTATAAAGACACTTTAATTATCATTCTATTTCATTTTGCCATAACAATTATGACAGCCAACTTGAAAACTTCGGATTGATTCAATATATTTTATTTTATTATTGATATTACAAATTATTAACCTTTTCAACTAACATCATGACGTAGTTAAACTTACATATAGATAAGTCATAGATCACTCTCTGTTTCTCTGGAAATTTACTAATTAATTTTATTAACATTAATTAATTTGATTCATTAATTGGCCCACATTTTCTAATCATCTGTATATGTTTTGTGTCTGTTTTTGTCTTTCATTTTCACAGCAATGACTATAAGCTGTGAAATGATGATGATCGAGCCGGATCCCATCGCCTTCTTTGTAGATCATCCATTCTTTTATTACATTTTCAATGAGGAGAATGCGGTTCTCTTCACTGGCAAACAATACAACAATTTTCAGAAATAATTAAAAATATGCTGTACTCCTAAATTAGAGTCAATGCCATATAGTTCTATTTAATTATAAGTATTTTACTAGAATCTTTTGCATGACATGTTTTAATAAAATATCACGTTGTTTATCATAAATGAATCATCGGTTATTACTCATGAATGTTGTTTTCATCATCAACCAAAGGGAATATTCTAATCATGTTTGTTTCGTTCTGTCTCTCATTTCTACAGCAATGGTCATGTGTTTTGCTTCGATGCCCATGTTCCAGCCGGATCCCATACATTTCTATGCCGAGCATCCGTTTAATTACTATATTATCAATAAACAAAACACTGTGCTCTTTGCGGGCAAATTACTAAAACTTTAAAAATCGACCAACATACATACATATTGATAAGACTGCACGCGGTGATAATTTACAAATCCTTTTTTTACTAAACAAGCATGTGAAATTCTTTTAATAAATATCAATAAATCAATTTACTGCATTTTATGACTTGTCCACAGTGGTTCGCATAATGATGGTATCGGCTACTCGCGGACTCCTCCAGCGTAAACATTTCTATGCCACGCATCCGTTTATCTACTTTGTAAAGTCACAGCGTAATGTTCTGCTTTTTACCGGCAAACATTTGGGTTGACTCTACAAAAACTAATTACATTTCAGTTAATTTCATTTAAAAAAATCAGTTAATAAACGAAAAAGAGTTTGCCAAAGTACTTGCAGAATAACTGATCATTTGGGAACGGTATAACATCGCATATATTCTCAACACCCGTCAGCAGCTGCAGATATCGTATAGCAGCCACCGTATTGGCGCAATTTCACGATCTTTGGGCAACTGGTGATGCGTCCTAAGGCGCTCGGCATCACTCCCGCGCAGGATACCACCACTGATGGCATTCACAGCTCCAAGGCGTGTAAACGTTCTGGGTTCATATGGAAAGGTTTCTGTCGTGCTGGTCAATTCATCACGAAGACTGGAGTGCCATAGTGTTCCACAAGAAACAGCTCTTGTTCCTTGCTTAAAACCTCATCAGCGTTAACTGCGCTTTCTAAACCACTTTTGTTGGTTACAGCTAGCGCTAGGGCTTCGTCATTTGAAAGCCTTTTCCAAGGTACTTGTAGCCAGGCTAGATCCGAGCCGACGTTGGCACTTTGAGCCAACATTGAGCAGACGATTGGTAATCTCTTTTAGCATACGCTCCATGAATGTCGCCAGCATGTCCAACTGCTTCATATGGATCAGCTCCGCTTCGAACATGTAAAACTCAGCCAAATGCAATGGAGACTTGGAATTTTCGGCGCCAACGTATACGTGGACTCCAAATGAAGCTGGCCGGATACGGTTAGAAAAACCTTCTGATCAAAGTAGCTCTGTTCCGGCGGAGCTTTAGGACGTGCCATTTGCATCAACAGCTGCTCCGAATCCGGCTGCACACGAAAAACCTATGTATAATGACCACTACAGTAAGTATTCCAATTGGTGACTTAATTTAATTTGTTACTTCTCACCTCGTCGGCGCCTTCACAGTCATTGGTACTCAACATGAGGCTATTAAAGTTCTGCTCGTGCATCTAGTCATGTGGGGCCTTCTGTGCCCGTTGACTGACACGCATTTGGGCAGCAATAAAATCGATGTGGGAACGCAGATGTATACTTTAATAAATAAATTACTTTCTCCTAACTTTGGCATATTTTTTAACTGAGCTGCCACCTAGCAAAAAAAAACCGTCTGGCAACGCCTGATCAAAACTACATAATTCATATTCAGTAATTTTTCGAAAAGGTTCTTTCTATAATTTTGTTGGATTTTTGTCAATTTTATGATATTTTTTTTTGAATTCCATTTGGAACTTCTTCCCCCAAGGAGTTCGAACTGCAAACCTTTTAAGCATTATCATCTTAATTTGTTGTCATTCTCTCGAATTAAAAATCTTCATCCAATTACTAATTTATTTTAAAATTAGCAAAAATTTGAATCACGCGCCGGAACCTCTAATAAAGAACAAGTGAACGTGTTCACCGGAGCAATATTTTCTACTTTTAAAACGAAACCATAGGTGGCGTATTTTTAATTAGCAAACAGACAAAAGGTGCCGCCACAGTTTCGCGTAAAAATCGAAAACATTGATATATCGACATATCGATAAGAGTGGTCAATATTAAAAGCAGTGTTGCCAACGACTGCTTCACGACCGGAAAAAGCCAGAAAATAGCTAGAAAAAGCTGGGAAATCAGAAGAAAGGCAGATAAAAAGTTTTTATACTTCTTAGGTTGACTTTATATTTTAAATATTATATTACAACAATATACAACAGTATCTAGTAGTTAAAATTTGAAATATTCTAGTAGTTCTTTTAACTTAAAAAATAACTCCAGATGTGTCGGAAAATAGCTGAGTTGGCAACACTGCTGTGCTAACAGAAGATTAGCAGAGACTGTTAGTCTTCTGTTAGTCTTTCTGCTAAAACTAACATTTAGCGAAAACGCGCGCGATTCAAATTTTTGCTAATTTCTGCTCTAAATTTGAAACAAAATTAATTTTTGATGAAATTTTTAATTTGAAATTAGTTAAAATTAGGGGAATCATTTTGAAAAAGGTTTCAACCTCGTCGCACCTTGGGGGAAGAAGTTACAAAATTAAATTCTTAAAAAAATATCATTAAACTCAGAAAAATCCAAAAACACTAAGCAAAAATTTAAAAAATTATAACTTCAAAATTAAGAAATGTTTATAAATAAAACGTTTTTGGAAAAAGTTCTAAATATGGAAATAAAGCTAGAGTTCCCGTCATCCGCTAGATCACAATTTTTCCCGCATTTGCTATTCGAAAAACGCTAAATCTGACGGGAAAAAAGCGAATCTGGCACCACTGTGTCCAACTAGAGTTGTCTCTGTTTCGCCTTTTCAGTCCAATTAGTTATTTGAGAGAGTGCGGACGTGTCGCGCACATAAAGTAAAATTGAAATAGAAGCACTGCAAATGCATATAAAAAGTAAACGCCGCATTCGATTAGTCAACAGTGCATTCTAGGGTACATACGTACTGCAACAAGCTGAATAATTTTGAGTCAATTGAAGAACAAATAAGTGCAAGAACAAAGTAATTAAATAATTTTGTAAGGGACTTGAAACTCAGCCAAAAAGTATTTTTTAGTGAACGAATAGAAATCTGCCACCAACACATATTTTCACATTCTTGCTTCCTATACAGTTTCGTGCATCGCGTGTGTTTGCGCGGCATTGTATGCGTGTGTGAGTGTTTCGTATGTAAACGAAAGATAAAGGAGACTGCAAAAATATTTTTGCCGCTACGTTTTGCTGGCTGTATTCGCTGAATAAACTTTCGACTTCAGTGTTGTTTAGTGTTGGAGTTGCGAGCGTGTGTGTGCTAGTGTGCTAGTGTGTGTGTGTGTGAGTGTGTTCGAGTGCAAGGCACGTGAATGTCGCAGAAACACCATCAGTCCTATCAACCGCTACCTACTGCCGCTGCAGCCATGGACAATCCGGCGATGAGCAATAGCAGCAGCAGCAGTGGAAGCAACGATGACGTTGCCGGTTCAGAGCCGCTCGGATTACCTGCGACTTACTCGTCACAACAGCTTGTAACATCCGATTTTGATTCAATGGAGCGCCTGCGAGGAAACGAGTCTGAACCGCCCCCACGCTCAACAACAGCCAGCCAATGGTTCACCGTAGGCGTCCTCTGCTTTGTCAATCTCATCAACTACATGGATCGCTTCACAATTGCGGGTAAGTCGAGAGTTCAATTAGATTAAAGCACATTAACAAAATTGTGACCCGCATATTGCACTAATTGCTATCAGCTTTTGTCACTTTCACTAATTGAAGTCAAAGACATTAGGCCCTTACTTTTCTCTCTCACTGTTTGTCTACACTAACAGAGGGTACTATAATTTTGACACGCAGTGTATGCTCTTTATCAAACTCCCAATGGATCTGCCTGTTGCATACATACAATAACACATACAGTTGATCAAGTAATTTCTTTGATATTAAAAATGAATGATTTACAAGTTCCTTCTTTATTTACTTTTTATAATTATAAGCGGAAGCAACTTATGTCTAGACAGCAAGAAACTGCAAGAAGAGTATTTATTTCTCGGCAATGCATTAATAGTTGTTCTTTCTTTTTGTTGATGTTGTTATCATCGCGTGTTTCAATGTTTTCCCAGTGTTTATAAAGATAACGCCAGGCAATACGTTGGATTAAGTTTGTTACGTCACAGCTACTAAAATATTCTATTTTTGACTCATGTACCTAGGAGATGATGTACATGTGTTTGTGTTTGTGTGTGTAGAATTTGCGCATAGTCGAAATATAAACAACATTCGTATGACTAATCACTTTAACATTTGAATCATACGACTTTATTCATATCTCACTTTATATTCCTTATATCGGAGACCACATTTCCTATGACTTCTAGGCAATCAATCACTTGTTGGGGTGGGAATAGTCAAATTTCGTGAAATCTTAACACTTTTATGCGAAATAACCACCTCACATGACGCGATAACAAATATCCGTCTCGACGTGTACGATTACGTCTCTTACTCTCAGTCGGATTCCTCGTGACGGAGCTTAGACTTTCAAATAAAGAAGATATTATAGTTTATTTATTGTAAAAATCTAATAGAATTACATTATTTATTTATTTTCCTATGAAACTCGAATAAGCGTAAATAGTGCTTATCAATTACTGTTGTGTAACTACAAATACATATTAATAATATGGCGTGATTAGTGCGTGAATCATATCTGTTTTACAATCTGTACAAGTAAGGGAAAACAAGTGGAAACTTGTTTACAGTTGACAGTGTGATTACCCAGCAAGATGATCATTTCATGGCAAATAATACTCAAACCAGTTGCGCATGTTTAGTTGCCCGATTAGTTGCATTCACGTTTAACCTAATCTATGTATGTATATTGTTATATACTTATTTATAGTTGCTTATTTTTATTTAATTAATTACAACTTTTCACAAACTTTGCATATTATTCTGTTGTTTATTGTGCAAAAAAAGAAACTTGAACTTTTAAGCTTAATCATCAGTTTTGCAAATTGCAATATGACGACCAATGACACTTGTCATTGATAACAAACAAACAGTAAAGAATCCAAAAGAATCCAAGGGCATATGACAGAAAGTTGTTAACCAACACTATAACCTTTTTGGCTCTGCAATTACAATAATGCTTTTTAAGACTCCTAAGCATTAATAATTGATTTGCACATTAGCTAAGCTCTTAATGAGCAACCAAAACAACAAATAATCGTATGATTTTTTTTTATCAACACTTGTAAGTTGTAGGGACTCATGACCGCTCAATTTACAGGAAATGATATTATCACTGCGGACGGCAGTCGCGCTAGTGACGAAAGCAACACGTAGTGTGCAAAAGGCGACTAGCAATATATACACGCAGAATGGAAAATTTGCTATGACTGTCCGATCGGATTGAGTTATATACCGATCGAAAGGTATGACTTTACCTAACAAAAGTGCATACTAAGACTTTTGGTAACTCACCTGGTTCGTAAGATATGGGGGTGTAAGTGGGAGGGGCCAAATTTTAATGATTGCAGCTAGTGGGGCCGTTGGAGCCTTTTGGTAAAATTTTATAATTTTTAAAAATTCTTATTAAAAATACGCGTCGAATGATACCTTGATCATTTCAATCCGACATTCAATCCACATTTGGTTCAAAAGATATATTAATTTGAAGTTTTTAAGGGCCTTCTCAAAATGAGATGAAAAGTTTGTTTGTCTGTTTGTCTGTTTGTTTGTTTGTACGAAGGCGCTGAAAAAGCTAAATTTTTCTGATGAGGAATTGTTTCTTATCAGAAATCTAGAAATGTTTGTTCTACGACTTTAGCGGGAAATAGCTAGTTTAGCGGGAAAAAGCTAAAACGTGATAAATTTGAAACACCCATTGCTTCCAATCCAAGAAAGCTAGAGATGTGTTTTATATGTCGTTAGAAAGGTATATTAGAGGGCTTTCAGACGTGCCTTGAATATTTTTTTGCAAAGTGCTCAGGTAAAACGCTACAGGTGAAAAAAGGATTTTTAGCTTAAACTTTGGCGATTTATTAGAAAACGGTTCCGACGATTTTTATTAAATTTCAATATGTTGTAACACGTAAAATTTCGCGTCTTTTGATATAGAACATGTCTCTCAGCCGCAAGGTGTGGAAGATATGACCGGTTAACTGAATATATACATTTTACTATTTACTATATGGTACTATGGAAATTAGAAAATCAAGCTTTGGTACAAAAAACCTTTTTTGTTTTTCAAGGTTTCTCAACCAATTTGACAAAGTATGCATTTAAGTAAGTCTTACACATTATGTCCAAATTTAGTTGAAATCGGTCCACTATATCATATAGCTGTCATAGGAACGATCGGTTAAAAATCAAGTTTTAGTATGAACAACTTTTTTGTTTTTTAAGGTTTCTCAACCAATTTGACAGAGTATGCATTTAAGTTAGTCTTACACATTATGTCCAAATTTAGTTCAAATCGGTCCATTATATCATATAGCTGCCATATGAACGATCGGTCCAAAATAAGGTTTCAGTACGAAAATCTTTTATATTTCTCAAGATATCTGAACCAATTTGACACAGTATGCATTTAAGTTGGTCTTATACATTATGTCCAAATTTAGTTCAAATCGGTATACTATATCATATAGCTGCCATATGAACAATCGGTATAAAATCAAGTTTTAGTATGAAAAACTTTGTTGTTTTTTAGATATCTTGATCACACTGTCAACATACGCATCTGGGTTGGTTTTATACATCCTAATACATCCTAAACAAAATTGGTTAAAATCGGTTTACTATATTATATAGCTGCCCTATTTATTTTTTATTTGAAGTAAGCATTTTGATAATTTTATAGCAAAATTACACTGTCAGAATCATATAAAATTCCAAAATTTCTGATATCTTCCAAAAAACTTTTTAACAAAGTAAAAGTCTAGTGACGAAAGTCTTTCCCTGCCCCAAATTTCTGATATCCCATTTTGTGACGAACGATATTAAACTTAATATATAAATAATTATAAAATAAAAAGTTTGGCATTCGGCACTGCGCATTAAAATTATTTTTAGGTATAAAGAATCAAGATCTTTATGCGCAATGTTCCGAATGCAAACTTTTTATTTTATAATTATTTATATATAAGTTTAATATCGTTCGTCACAAAATGGGATATCAGAATTTGCAGAAAGACACTAGACTTTACTTTGTTAAAAGTTTTTTAAGTTTTCATACATACTATATATAATAATATACACAAATTGGGCGATAAGTTTTTCATACATACATATATGAGTTTATACACGATACACAGATTGTCATGCTGCTTATTCATCATTCGTATTTGTATTCGCATTTGTATTCATATTCAAACTTACATTCATAACTTTTAACATGTGGGAGTGTGTCAATTAGTTAACGATTCTCTCCAGACTTGTTTATTTACATTTTTACTCATTTACTTATTGGGAATTGTATACTTATGGAAATTGCAATAAGTTTTCCATTAACCTTTTAGCTTATATACAACTTAACAGCTAATATGTGTAGTTTTGTATTGTTGTTTGTGTAAGTTATCATATCATTATTAACAATTAGTTTGGATGCGGTTGCAATTGATAGCAGCGATAACGCTTATCAGTTATCGCTTAATTAATGATTATTTGCGTCTTATCACGAGCTGATTTTAGCGTACAACAAAAAATTGCATTTAGCACTGCACCGCATGGCACGTGGCCAGAACAGGTTTAGGCCATGTGACTGGCATTAATTTTTTGTAAGCCTAATTGTGTCTTTCAAATGGTGTGATGTGTTCAGCCTTCATTGTGGCAAATTTGCAAATTTCGGTAGTGCTTGGATCTATTTCAACACGAACTCATTATCATAAATGTCGCGATCGACAGTGTCGAATGTTGCGAAATATTTTAAGTCTGACGTTTAACTCGCACTACTCGGCGTATGCGTTATATCGCCTGTTGTGCGACTCGTTTAATGATATACATTTAATTATGGTTTCAAGCCCTTGTTGGCCTCTACTTAAATAAACGAATGTCTCCCACTTTGAACCCATAATGCAAATGATCTCATACTTTAAAAATAATCGTATGAATTCGAGTCATCGCAATTTATCGCCTGATATGTCGTTTTTTTTATTGTTGTTGTTGTTGCTTTTTGTTTTTATTTGTTTGTAATCCTTTCAGCGTAATTCACATTCCCAAAACAATTTTGACTTTCATTAATTTAGCTGAATATCTGCTGAGGCAAGTTGTTGACAAAATAAGTTCACACTGAACTTTGTTCTAATATATAATATGTATTTCAGTGATATACATTTAAATCTGTACATCTATATGGTTTAAATCTATAATTGTCTATATATACAAGACAGCTGTATACAAATATCTTGAAAACAGGCCATGCATTGCCTACGTAATCTTTTGGCCACTTTCCAAAACCAAAGTCAGCGTCACCCTCTCGCCAAAAAATAAATACTCGCACTCGTACAATAATTGTCAACAGTTTTGGTCGAGTCGATTGCAGTTGGAATTTTGAAATATAAAATAAATACTAAAAAAGCAAATCGTATGTTGCACAGATGCTAAATACTTGCTAAAATATTACGTGATCTTTTGCTATTGAAATTTTGGAACGTTGCCTCTTTTTTTATGCATCTTTTTTTAGACAATGCTATTTTGCATTTTATTCAAGTCTTTCTCTGTCTCCCTGATTTCTTTGCATAACAACATTTTGTTTCTGTTGCCGAATTTTAGCTAAAAATTTATATTACAAAACTGTAACTGAAATTCCCATTGAAAACTTTCATTTTGAGCGATTTGGCTTTCGTGAATTTTAATTTTTTTTCGGTATTTTTTAGCCCGTTTTATGAAAAAAATTAAAAATGTACATATGCATTCTAAGGGGATTTTAAAGGTTTTTGGTGCATAAGATACACTAAGTAATATATTAAAAAAAAACTTATTGAAAATCCTCAACTATAAGTTTTTTGATTAATAAGACAAAGAATCATAGTGGTGCTATTATTTTTTATCCAACTGTACACATACTTATTTGTTAAAAAGTCTCCTTATATTATTTGTTTTATTGTTTTGAATGAACACATTATACTTAAATTGTTTTGTGTTTCATTAATTATTTGTTTGCTAAATTCCTTTTGACTTATATACTTTCTGTGAATAAATTGTCTCTGAGGTACATATTCACATTATTCTGTTAAATACTCAAAATTAAATGTCAAACATTTGCTCTTATTTTCAACAAATCAAACATATGAATACATTTATTTGTCCGATTTGAGACTTTTTCATATTGCACAAACTGTCAAATGTTGACGTTGTGTTTGTTGCTTGCCTGCATTTTACGTTATTTCCTCCTCCTTTTTTTTTGTCATTTTTCATTTGTGTTTTCTGTGTCAATGACCGAGAGGCAGAGACAAACGACAAACGACCAACGACAAACGGCAATAGCGACAACAACCTGTAAAAAGCACAAGTTAAGTAAACAACAACAAGAGTAACCACAACAATAGAAGAGTTTACACTAAGAGACTGTGGTCGTTGTGCCTGATTTACTTTGTTTGCATGATAATCGATGTGCTGTGCGCAGATTTCTATTTTTCCAAAAGAAAGTCACAAGCTTTCCCAAAATAAAAACGAAGGGGGAAAAGTGTTATTAACGTTATTTAATGCTTTTAAGACATCTGACAATCGATGCCTTTCAACTGACGCTGCAAATCGCGCGATATTTCAAGGCCAATCAGAATCGCTTTCAAGTTGGCAACATTTTCATTCATATTAATGAGGCAGAGCTACTTAACTCGTTCCATCGTATCCATTCTTAGTATCCAACTGCTGCTAGCCAAGTGTCTGCTACTAGCTGGAAGCACTTAGTTCCGTCTGACAAAGCAGAGAGAACGGATTGACAAAGAGAGCTGTGTAAAAACTGGTTCTCGAATTACTCTCAAGTTTCTATAACCGGCAAAAATATGCCAATATGCTCTCGCAATGCATTGAGTGTACAATATGAATAACAACAACACGCCAAGCCTTCGTCGCGACGTCTCGACCGCCCCCTCCCACCTCCCACCGTCCAAGCTCTCCCAGATTTCAGCTTCGTAGACAGCGCAATGCTAAAAATGCCATAAACAAACGGCGAACCTTGCAAATATTTGTACAGAGAGTATTTTTACTCTCTTACTCACACACACACACACACGCTCTCGCGTGTGGATCGAAGCCCACACTCCCACAAGTTGAACGTATGTGTGCAATATGTGTATCTTTACTATATTGGTGAATTCACGGGTTATTGGTATGCTGTGGATGTTGCTGAATTTAAAAATGATTGGTAATGTAAGAAGAAGAATGGTTAACGCCAATGACCTTCCCATGTTAAATTCACCAATGATTTGCATGGGCGGTAAGTTGACAGGTAACCAATGGTGGTGAATGGTAACCAGTGAGCTCACCAGTGAGCCGTACTAGAGGGAACTCTCATAAATTGAGCAAATTGAACGTGTGTGTGTGTGTGTGAAAAATGTGTGCATACACACCCCACATTGCTTTTATCGCGTGGCGCTCGCCGCTCAGTCGGCGTCCTCGTATCGTTACGTCACTGGCCAAACAAATGCGCTGATTGGTTGAAAAAATCGTACGATAAATTTCTCAAAAGCGAAATGTGCAAAAGACCCAGAAAATGAAATAATTAAACATAAAACGTCAGCCGACCGTTTGTGGTGGCTGATTCACTTCGTTTGACTTCGTGCCACGTCGACCGAAGCGTTCGTTCGACGAACGATTCCATACGTTCACAACTTGTTGAGCTTTTCGGTCAACGGGTGTTAGTATTGGTAGTACGAGTATTGCTAATACCGACCGGCTCTTTCGGCGGCCTTCCCCTCGATATTTCCCATTACTCTTGGCCAACCAATGTCTTTCTTTTCGTTTTTTTCATTTCTGTCTTTATTTTTGGAGTGCTTATGCACCTGATAACAAATAGAACCTCTTGCCGTTACGTTTTTTTTGGCTGTTATTAAAGTCCAATGCACGTAGCTTGAATAGTGCATCATTAATTATAGGAAATCCAAAACATAATAAACGTAAACGTTGATTTCAAATTTAAACATTAAACAGTTATTGTCTAGGTCGTGTTGTCAATGGTATAATATAATTTATGGCTTTTTAAATGACTTGCATATCCGTCAGTTAATTAGAAAAATATAAATTTATATATAGATAGATGATCAGCCGGAAATACATATGAGTATTTACGGAATGCCAGTTGGAAGATATATTATATTTTGTATTTCTTCTTTAATGCTGGTTATCAACTTTTCGAAAAACAAAACAAATACTATCTTAAACTGATATATTTATCAACAATTGGCATGACTTTGAGCTGACTGATAATTGAAAATATTGCGATATGGAAAAGGTTACATTTATTTGCTTACTTTAATTTGTTTACATGTTCATTAAAATGGAATTAGTATGAATAAAAGCCTTGAAATGACGTCGATAATTTCAATTTAACATTTGAATACCACAGAAAAAATTGTAAATTTACTTTATTTAATAGCAAGTCATCAAAGGTTAAGCACAAACTGTTTGCACTCTATAATTGTAACTTACGTAAATCTTTTCATATTGGCTTTTACAATTAGCAAATCCAGACTTTAACAATCACGCGCTAATCTATTACTAATAGAAAACCATTGAACATTTAACCTAAACTTATTTTTCCTCTATTTCTGTCTTTTCTCCTTTTGACAGGCGTGTTAACTGAAGTACAGTCCGACTTCGATATAGACAACGATAGTGCGGGATTATTGCAGACTGCATTTGTCGTCTCCTATATGATATTTGCACCCCTCTTTGGTTATCTCGGAGATCGTTATTCCCGCCGTTGGCTAATGGCCGTGGGCGTCGCCTTGTGGTCAACAACAACAATATTGGGCTCATTTATGCACCAATTTGGCTGGTTCCTCACATTCCGGGCCCTAGTTGGCATCGGGGAGGCATCCTATAGCACCATAGCCCCAACAATAATCTCGGATCTGTTTGTGAACAGCGTGCGATCCCAAATGTTGGCCATGTTCTACTTTGCCATTCCCGTGGGCTCTGGACTGGGGTAAGTAATCAAGCAACCAGTAGACCCGACTGGGAGAGACCCTGTACTTAATCTGTAGCGTCAGTGTTTTTATCATCTTATCTTGAATAACTTCCCAGTTTATTATTAAATATTCTTTTTAAATTGTCTTTTTTTTATTAGCGGGATGAGACAAAATTCTAGAACATCCTTATCTGTCACAGCAATCTGTATACCAATTTTGCTGTCTCTAGCTCTTATATTCTCTGAGATCCTAGTGTATATATTGACTCGAATGCTTACCAAAAATATACAATAGTCGGATAAAGTATTTTGATAAAAGGGACTCTTATTTTCTTATCCAAATCAGTTATTTCTGCTTTTAAGGAACTTAAAAATTAAAAGACTTTACTTTACTAGAAAATTGTGGATATTTTCAAAATTAATACTGAAAATATATCAATTAAAGGGAGGAAATATGTATGTACATATATTAAAGTCTGTATATACAACTTTTTTAAGTACAGGATTAAACAAAAAGTCTAGCCATAGTTCAGGTGATACATATGCTCTGGGAAGGTGCACTAGTTGGTTGTGCTCTATATAGATAGTAGGCGAGGCTATGATTACGAATTGATTAGACGTCTGTTATCAGTTGTTGACAGACAGACAGACAGACCGACAGTTGGTTGTCTGTCTGGTTCTGTTTAGTCACGTGCTGACGCTGACTGACTGGTCAAGTCTCAGTTTTGGCTGCTGTCGTGAGAAGCAGTCGATGATTTGATCACCTCCAGGTTAAGTTGAAAGTTTAATTGCACAGTTTTCCAGTTATTTATAGCAAATCAAATGCGAATTTAAACTCAATTAGGTGGAACTCACTTAAGTGGGGTCAATTGAGCGGGAAAATTTCATGCAATTGTCAGCCAATGCAATAACAACAACAATTCGTCATCTTATCAGCTTGTCATCTTCTCATGTTGGTATCATATTAACACACAAATTACACTTACACTTGCAGCTACATTGTTGGCTCAAAGACGGCGCATTTGGCCAACGACTGGCGCTGGGCATTGCGTGTAACTCCGATATTGGGCGTGATCGCTGTGGTGCTAATCTGCCTGATCAAGGATCCCAAGCGTGGTGCTAGTGAAGGTACACACAATCTGGAGCCGACTACGTTTTGGACGGACATCAAGGAGTTGGTCAAGAATCGTTCATTCATGTTCTCAACGGCGGGTTTCACCTGTGTGGCATTTGTGGCCGGAGCACTGGCGTGGTGGGGACCAACCTACATTCATTTGGGCCTCAAGATGCAACCTGGCAACGAGAATCTAAAGTTGGATGAGTAAGTATGCCCCTCCAGCTCCTCCTTTAAATCCTCCTCTCTTTATATCTTTATATCACATTCTGTTGTTGTTTGTTGTGTCAATTCAAAAAGTGTTTCCTACAAATTTGGCCTGGTCGCAATGGGTGCTGGCCTAATCGGTGTACCGTTAGGCTCTTTTCTGGCCCAACGCTTGCGACATCGCATCGAGAACTGTGATCCCTACATTTGTGCCATCGGACTGTTCATATCGGCACCCATGGTCTTTTTGGCCCTCATCATACCAAGAACGAGTGAAACTCTCTGCTTCACCTTTGTGTTTCTCGCACAGGTGACGCTCAATCTGAGCTGGTCCATTGTGGCCGACATGCTGTTGGTAAGAACGTTGATAACAACAACAGTGATAACGACAACAACAACAATTATAATTACAATTACAATTACAACTGTCACCTTGTCTCAGTCTCAGTCTCAAACTTATATTCCCCTTTTAGCCATATTTGTTAAAACTCTATCTAACCAAACGATTCTTTGCCTGCCTTATTACAACCTGCACCTTTTTGTAGAGTCTCATTCATGTTTGGGCTTATTACCATGTTCGCTGGGCTGCTGGGCGTGCCATTGGGTTCAATTCTATCGCAAAGACTGAGGAAACGCTTCCCGACCGCCGATCCTGTAATATGCGCTATTGGCCTGCTGCTTAGCGCTCCGCTTTTGACCGGCGCCTGTTTGCTCGTTTCTAGCCATACGGCTCTTACATATACTTTGATATTTTTTGGTCAATTAGCTTTAAACATGAACTGGGCAATTGTTGCGGACATTTTGCTGGTAAGAACGAAACAAATGAACAAACAAACAACAAAAAACAAATTACCACAAATCTCTAACCAAATTATTGTTTTAACACCTTTGATCAAATTCAAATTGTATAGAAAAATTAAAAACTTTGCTTTTTTTTCGCTTTTGTAATTTTGCACTTTACTTTATGTTCAATTTATTTGTGTGTAAATATTTATTAACTTTTTACTGTTATAACACTCTCACACACACACACAATGCACGTCCATCTCACACATACATATACACACACACACATGCTCATTTTATGGTTGTGGTGCATTCATTCATGTTGGTATTGGTGCAAACTTTCCATAAAATAATATGATTTGAGTTCGTCTTTTTTCTCATTAAATATCTGCACGCATTTCACATTCTTATTCATGTTCCCACCCTACTGAGCTAAGGGAATCACCCCTGAAAAAAGAAGTGAAGAAGTTCAAGTCAAAACCCCCAAGGGGTGCAGTGCGAGGGTGGGCTGATAAGTCATCGGATAAGTAGGAAAATGCAACATTTTTCAATGGAAATAGATTTACATGTTAATATAAATAAATTTCATTATCTTTTGTTTTTCAAATAATAGAATTGCTGAATGTTTAAAGAATACACTTTTTTTTACAAAAATTAATGAATGTAATCCTAATTATTTTTGTTTTAATTTAAAAATAGATTGCCGATTTTTACTATAAAATGTTGCCAAAATTAAACAGTGTGACCGTATTTTATTGATAAATTGCAGAATCCAACAGAATTGCAATTTAAATTAGAAAGTTGAGTTTTCCTGCTTCTCAAACAACCCTCGTACTGAAAGAATTTAAGAAATTACATTACTTTATGCAGCTTCCAACCTCCCCTAAAAGAATATAAGTAAAACAGACAACTCTCAATCCCGGCAAAGAGACATTGCTTTGGTGTGAGATTATTTATTTATGTGTCAGTCACGTTTCGTGGCCAACAGATGGACAATCTCTTAGCTCTTAGTTCTTTTACAGTTGTTGTTGATCAGCTGTGGCAATCGCACGTAACACATTTAAAGCTATGCCATAAGAATCGTTTTGTTTTTGGGGCTATTTTGGGAATGCATCAGTTCCGCTTTGGCGACGGGGCGTATGAGAAATGTACAAATGTACGAAATCTCAATTGCCTTTTTTTATTTGGTTCTGAAACTGATTATCTAACCAGGTCCAAAAGAGCTTCGAGGTGGCACCACGACATCGTATGATTTTATTTATTATACAAAGTATATTGCGATATATGTATATACATACATTTGTATGTATGGATGTATTTATTTGTTTATGTACCTGTAATCAACATTGCCTATAATTTTGTTTAGGAATATCAAATTTGTTAAATTCCTTTGCGCTTTTTATTACTATTTGTTGCCTTTATACACACACACACACACTCGCACACACACTCACTCACATATACATAAATACATGACATTTATTTGTTTATAACAGTAAACAGTTAATGTAGATATTTGATTTTTGTTGTATAAAATTGAAAGTAGTAACAAAAAAATGTAGACAACAAATTGCCACAGTCAAAATTCGCGGTTTGTCAGTCGGTCGGATGATGGTCGGTCGGTTGAGCGTTTAGAACTGTTCCCAAGCGCGCATATGCCAGCTGTTCCCACTTTCGATTAATGCTATCGGCGACACAAACCCAATTGGCTTCCCGTTGCAGCGACCCACTCTGAAGTGGCGCCATCTCTTGTGAGCTTTTGAGACTGTAAACTTTATTGACTGTGGCTTTTGCACAACTTGCTTATTTGCACTGCTTATCACCTGCTATGATATTCTAACTACTGTTGTTGTTGTTGTTGGTAACACTGCTTGTTTAGCTTTATTCTATTGCACATCACTAAATGAACCTCTTGCATTTGTAGTATGTGGTTTTGCCCACTCGTCGCTCAACTGCTGAAGCCTTCCAAATATTAATCTCACATGCGCTGGGCGATGCCGGAAGTCCGTATCTAGTGGGAGCTGTAAGTAGATTAAAATTTTTATATATATGTAAAGAAACTATCTAACTCTTTATCTTTAGATATCCGTTGCGATTAAGGGTCATCTTAGTTCGCAGCCCAAAATGATCAGTCAGCAGAGTTTACAGAGCATGTCGCAAGTGTTGGAAAACGCAACGGAAACTGTAACGGAAGCCCTCATGGATTTACAGTACAATCACAGAACGAGCGTAAGCACAAGAGAATTTATAAAATTGTTATTCGAATTATTCATGACCTCTTTTTAATTTATTTTAAACAGAGCTCGGAAGATGTGATTTCATTTGAGGCGCTACAGTATTCACTATTCTCCACAACCTTCGTCGAAGTGATCGGTGGCATTTTCTTCCTGTGCACTGCTTGCTATGTGATCAAGGATCGACGCAGGGCCACACAAGCATCTATGGGTAAGCATTTTATAGTCCGCATATTGTATATATTGTTGGGTATGCGACTCTCTCTTCTCTATTCTAAATTCTCTACTCCGTTTTTGGTATTTCGTCTCCTCCTCCTTCTCTTTTGGCGCCGTTCTCAGCTAAAGACTTGAGATTAGCGACAGGCGAAAAGAAGACAGATCTATTTGATTCGGATTGCCTGGTCATGTGCACCGATATCGCATTGCGAGAACGCGCGTGACACCTTTAACCAAGTCTAGAAGTCCTGGTAGTAGTAGATAACTATTTTGGCCAAACATTTTTCGGTAGGTGGGTTCACAAAATTAACAGTTGCCAAATTCCGTTTCGTTTGCTTTGTTCGTCTCTTCGTCGGTTTGAACTAACCAAATACTTGAATATTGAGAAGATCGATGTCTGACGCGTTCCCATAGCCATTATAATATTTAATTGTTTGCTCTCATAAAACACACACATATATAAAACACATACATGCATTTATTCATACTCGCATAGAGGTTCTCGTAGAAATGTGAATGCAACCCAATTTCTGTGCCCAATTCAGCAGCAATCGCTTTATCTGTCCCTAACATCTTGTTAAATGTTATTGTTAACAATGTTGATTCTTTATAATGCTGGACTAATCAATGTTTATCGCTTACAGAATCGAGCAATCGGCAACAGATTGCAACCAGACCAGTAAGTGGCTAATATCAACCGATCCAAGAAGTTCTGCTGCGCACTCATCGCGAAGGTCTTTTGGATGAAATGATACTGACTGAGAATCATCTTTAAAATAATTTATGAACACACATCATGCACATACAAACATTCATACATATATGTATATGTTTCATTACTAGAAGACTGACATAGCTCAAAAAACAAAAAACACGAGTTAATGATTCTAAAATATTCACTATATATTGTGTACAAATTTCATATTTCTCTCGAAATGCCGATTTTTGAGTTATGACACTCTTCTAGTAAGTGGAGCAGTATGTAATTCAATAACCACACCCTCTACATACATATATATACATATGTATACATATATGTAATTTTACACATGTATTTCATATAATGTCGTGGTGTTTTAAGACTCCTCCTAGAAAGCATAAGAGAAATAAATATATCTCTATAAGGAGGATCATGTTCCTATCAAGAAAACTGATAACGACAGACTGCATATATGAGTATGTACATATATATAGTTATCGATATAGCGAGGATCGCAAGTCATATTCATCATATTTTACTCCTACAATTAGTTTTAGATCCTATTTAATTTTACACTAAAAATCAAAAGAATCAAAATATTCGGGGGCAACATTTCATACGCATTCTCGTTTACTTTCTCTCCTAGATTTAAGTTTAATCAAGTTACAAGAATACCATTTTTATTGTACATAGTTCGGCATACATTGGAAATTGAGTTTGAATTTAATAAACTCTCTCGTTTATCTCAGGCATGAACGTATGGAATGTTTTATGGGGTATACAAATTTGTAAATAAATATTTAACACCCGGCCATAAGTGTTAAGCGCGTAGCTCTATAAATAGATATAAATATACATACATATATACATATTATACTTATATTATTAATTTTATTCGTATCTGTAACCGTAGTTAGTGCGTTTAACAAATTGGTCTTGAAACCAAACACAAAAGGAAATTAAAGCAATTTGAAATAAAAATAATCACATATAATAAAACATATAGTTCGGCAAGTTTTTTTCATACAAGTAAGTATAATATATTCATATTTGTTCAATTTCCAAATAAATAAAATTAGATTAATTTGGACTTATAATGAAACTGATAACAATTCAAATCAAGGTTAAATGATCTCCCATCTATTACGTCATTTTTTTTTTAATAATCCCTGCTATAATTTTCGTTTTAAAATTCCCAAAAATTTAATCTTCAGTCGTTTTCGTTTTATTGATGCTGTCTGCAAAGAATCCAAAACATGATTGTGCATGTGTTGCTGAGCTACCTGAGCAGGTAGAAATTTTCCGAGCTTGTAAATTTTATGTAACTCTAAAAAAAGGGGGAAACAAGGTCTCATTTAAAAAATTATATACCTTACATATATATGTATATACATACATATACTTATGTACATGTGTACCTTATTTTGAATACCTATAAAAATTATGAACTTTTTATTTTGTGAAATCAATTATTAGACCTATGTAATTATTTAGATCAAAAGTACTGTAAAAAAGCAAAGCACAGAAATCCCACTGACCACTTTCTTACTATCTTTCAACTTATTAAAATTAAAAAAAGCTAAATTTGCCGAAAAAAGCTGTTCTGTCAACACCATCAGCGACACAGTTATATTGCATTATGTGTGTGTGTGCGAGTGAAGTGCTCGTACTTCATATTATTGCGTTTCACTCTTCGCGTGTGGTGGTAGACTAAAAACAAATAAACACATGCTAAGCAAATGTCGCAGGCAGAGAGAGTGTAAAGCGAATCCTGTAGCGCTGCATAGAAGAGATCGTGCACGAGTGTGTGAGAGCGAAGTGTACGTATATGCATGCATACATGTGCGCGAGAGCGAAGTATATAAGAAGCATTGGAGAGCAAAATAAACAGTTCAGTTCGTTGTGGAATTCTTAGATGACAACATCTCGCGGATATTCGTTGCAACGATTGAAGACTGAATTTGTTTTTGGTAATTAACAATAACTGTACTTCATGGATAACCAAATTGTAAGTTTAATGAAATTTGTATTTAAAAAAGCGGCAGTGTTAAAGAATACATATGTAATATTTAATATCAATTAAACACAGCATCGAATGAAATATGAGCTACCCAAAAGTCCTGCGTCCACGCTAAATGGTGAATACTGTAATGCTGATGATAGCGATAATGATGTGGAATTTGTTGCGACTTTTGCGAATAAACCGCACACTTTTGGACAGGCACACCTAAATAATTTTGCGAGTAATCAGCAGACATTTGGAAATGTTAATAACTTGAATGCCAATTGTTACATACCGAACATAACCTCAAATGTGGGACAAGTGCCGTTGTTGCTGGCAACTCCGCCCCAATCACCACATGACACACCGCAGGACATGGACATGCCATCACTGAGGAACTTGCTGTCCTACAATAATGCCGGCTGTACTCCAACTGGATACATAATGGTCATACCTTGCTTCCTGTGCAAGCAACCCTTTGATAACATTGACAGCTTACGGGATCATCTGGGAATGCATGCGGCACAAATAAACAGAGGTATCGGTGTCACGGCAGGATCGGTGGCAGCACCACAACCACCACCACCACAATACCGGCCTATAATACATATGAATACCACATTTGCGGCTCCTGTTCCGGCTCCTGGTCATGTCTCTGTTCCACAATTGCCAACTTATGTGCCACCAATAATAAATATGAATACCCCATATCCTGCTCCTGTTCCGGCTCCAATAATAAATATGAATACCACAAATTCAGATCCTGCTACCCTCCCTGCTCCTGCTCCTGTTCCTGTTCCCTGCCCGTCAACCTTACAGAACAACAATGTGCCATCCGAGCCAGCGAAATACACATGTGAACTGTGTGGCAAGGTGCTGAGATCAGATGTGTGCCTAATCATACACAAGAGGATGCACAACATCTCGGATCAGCCGGATCAGAAGCGGAAGTGGACCAAAAAGATATTCAAGTGTCATTTGTGCAGGAAGAGCTACAGACTTGAATACAATCTGATGAAGCACCTGCATGTCAGACATAAAACGCCACCCATCGATCCAGGCCAATCCCAGCCAGAACTGCCGTCGCAGCCAACGCCACCATCATCAGCCGATGGTGAAATAAGGAAAGCAAGTAAAAAAGTTGTTTGGAGCACCAAATTGCTTAATGCCGTTGCAGCTGCCGATTACAATCCCGCCAACGAGCCCGCCTCCAAATACAAGTCGCCCATTGATGAAGCCCATCAACAGTCGAATCTTCCGATGATGTCGAAGCCAAAGCAAAAATATGCGCTACGTTCCCCCTTCTGCAATCCGTATGTTGTGCACAGTTGAAATCTGAAAATCTGAATAATATTTAAATGCTTTTGTATTTTTAGAAATCTATGGGTGGACTATGATAATCATGTTCCATAAGCTTTTGGATTCAAATCAGGCAGTATATATCATATACGTATATATAACATGTGTTCTATTCATAAGATTATAATTCAACACTGGACTGATTTTCATTTCTTATCGCGAACAAAAGCGACCGGACATTGCATTTAAATATTGTTATCAAGCTATTTAAATGGATTCAATAATTTCTAAAAAAAATAATTCAAGAATTGTACATATTAAATATGTACATATATGTATACATATGTATGTATAATAGAAAAATGAAATCGTCGTGCGAAGATCGTTTTAAAGACCCGAAGCATCGAGTTGAAACCACACAAAATACCGAACTGAAACCCGAATCAAGTCGTGGATTTTAATAGTATGCATCTACATATGTACATACATTTGGTGTCGTAATTCGATCCATCCACTTGAGACTGTTCCCATCGTCCGCGCGACTCGAAAAAATAAACAAAACGCTGGATGGCTGTTTTTTAGACCCCGTACTTAAAAAAGTACAGGGGTCTATTAAGTTTTTTCTTTGTTTTTATTTGTTCACGTTATTGCTCAAAAATTCGGTCGTCAGCAAAAAGTTTATACAATAAATCAAAAACTCAATTCAGTTGGGACAACCGATCAAAGCGGAGAACAACTTTGCTGTTGTTAAGCTTTATAATATTTGATTGGAACTATTGTAAGTATATTGAAATCGATATATTTATTGTCAAACAATTGTTACTTTTGTTACTTTTCAAATAAATGACATAATATAGCTAAAATTGTTTTTATTTGACTGAAACAAGACGACGAATCCAGAAAATGTATCCCTTTTTATTACATTTTCCCTATTTTTGAGAAATGTAGATTTTCTGCCTTTGAAATTCCCATTTCTTGTAATGGAAAAGAAAGCGTAAAAGGCATTATAGGGAATGCATTAACTTTGTAGTGGAAAGGGGGTTAATCCGTGGAAGTCTTTTGACATGGGCGTAGCGAGGTGGAAAAGGTGAGATTTAATAGATTAGATTAATAGCGGACTAAAATATTTTTAATCAGGACTGAAAATAATCGTTATTGATAAAAAAAATCAACTTTAAGAATAAGTGCAATTTATGTTTCAAGTATACAAAATTTTTTGAATTTATAATATCTATGTATGCAATAAGCAAATAAACTTATATTTAAGAATTTTTAAATTAAATATCACTTTTAATGGTTATTTAAAGACTTTTATTTTATTAAAATATTGCTATTGCTAAAAAGTTCAATCGACTACAAATTTTTTGTTTACCCCCTTGAACAAAGTCTGGCTACGCCCATGTCTCTTAATACGACAGATAAAACTGCCTTTTGTTTATCCTTATCTTAATTTACGCGACTCTACACAATATGTTGTTTAAGGACATCATTCTAAATTCAGGGCTGAAATATCCCGATTGCGTGCTGAGTTTTTATTGAATAACCAAGTATTAAAAACAAATTCCTGTCTCGCAGTATGTATGTATAAATATGTACATATGTGATCACATACATACATATATGCACATTCCTTTTATTTTGACCAACGAGCTGAAACCACTTTCCAACACTTATTTCCTAGGAGCACATTATATACATATATACAAGACACAATCCATCCCTTTACATCTATGTACATATACCCACGCACACACACACACACATACACACACAAACACATACAAGGGGACCCCGCGTAGATCAACTTATCGCATTCTTTCGGATTCCTCCTTCACACAGTTTCATTTCAACTCGCGACCAATTCGGAGCTAAAGAGAGAAAATAAATGAACGAACGGAAGAACTGTCAGCAACAATAATAAAATTTGTGAAATATACATATGTATATATAAAAAAAACATACACATATCTAAAGATAAACTCACTAAATAAGTTTTAAAAATATGGAAGAAAATATAAATGTAAGTTTAGTTTAATTAAAATTTTGATAACGTGCACCAAATATTTATTTATTTATTTTATAATCAGCCACGAATGCAGACAAGTCAAACCTCGAATCGATTTTATAGTGTACATGAAAATGCTACGGAAGTTAAGAATAATAATGAAATGAAAGATCATGATCAAGTTCATGAGATATATGATTCTGATGAATATACCATGAATTGTTTTCGCTGCCATCAAATATTTACAGACATCGATGAACTGCAGGAACACTTGTCCTTTCATTTTGCAGAAAACTCGGATCTTAATGCAACCACGCAATATTTCAATTGTAATGTTTGCGACCGAAATCTTCGCTCCAAACAGGAACTGAAAGATCATTATAAGCGCTATCATGAGTCAACAATGATAAGGAAAGATATCGAAGCTGGCAAACTATTCCAGTGCAAGCTATGTAATAATGTGTATATAAGTTTCCAATTCCTACTGAGACATGTAGAATGGGCCCATCGCCCAAGAAAAGAAAGAGCTAAACCTGTTTCTGAAAAGTCATCAAAGATGTATGCAGCTTTTCAATGCATACAGCCGAAAAAGAAATATCCACCAAGATCGCCGTACTTTAATCCGTGAGCATTTATTATGAATTGAAAGAATTCCAATAATACATTGTACTTTATTTTTAGAAATCTCTGGGTGGACCCTAATGGTTATATATAACTGAATCCAAGTATTTGACATACTCTTGCAGAAATTATTCAATAAGTATACAAAGTATTCATTCCTACATGTCATCGATATGGAGTATTTTTTCCATTTATTTCGGTTTATGTATTAGTTGATCACATCATATGTATTATATTTCGTAACTAATTCCATCGATACGATTGAATCACAACTGAAAATTGAACTGAATTAAAACGATGAAAAGTTGATGCTTCATTTAAAATTTTATTTTTCTCTCTATGTATAATGTATATATATAATTGTATATATATAGTTTATAGTACAGCATACATTATTTAATTTCGTTTGGGTAGCTTACACATTTAATGAAATGAATCGATTGTTTTTATTTCTTGAAACGTACAAAACAATTATTTCAACTACCTTTCGTGAATTAACTTATTTTTATTTCTCTCGTTTTGTATACTGATTTATTATGTATATTTTGTTTTTAAGCTTAAGACAAACATTCCATAGCAGTCCAATGCATTTTGCACGCAATACCAAATATCCATCCGTTCCCAATACAAAATCATTGAAATAAGTTGGCTAACTACAATGAACTACACGTAACTCGCAATAAACTCGACACCATCGTTTTAGTCATACCGACAACTTAAATATAATTATGTATAATTATTTTTTGGAAAATAAATACTACTGAAAACAGCTAAAGCAGGGGCAAAATAAAAAAAAACAATAACAATATGTCTGTGTGAATGTTGCAAGCAGCTAAATATTAGTAAAAGAAATAGATTAGAAGAAGGGAAGTAAAACAATTGTTTATAATTTAAAGCTTTGTTTTTAAAAACGCAAAGCAAATGTGACTAATAAAATAAAACAATTGTACAATTTATGTTTATTGCTACATATAATAAATAACTTTGCTGTTGACTCTTCTAACTAGTATTTGCAGGCTATAAGGACTAACTGTGTGTTGTGACAGGATTTGACTTTCATTGCATCGATTTAGTGAATTAATTAATTGTAGGTGGTGATTTTTGTTTTGTATTTTTTTTAGTGCAACAAATCAACAAATAAATAAATACATGCACTTTTAAAATTATCTAAGCCAAGGGCACAACTATTTTTCGATTTTTTAGAACGAGAATAGATTATTTGCACTTGAATGTCTTATGTGCAACACTTGATGTTATCTAGTTAATTATATTATATGTATATTTAACATTCTCTCTTTGTTTACATCTCTACATTTCCTTATTAATTGGCTGGTTGCAGTTGGTTCGTTAGGCCTGCCTGCATTTAGTCGAGTTGAGTTGTTTTTTAGTCACCAGTTTGTTTTTTTTTTTAGGTTCGAAGAAACTCATATTTATGTTGTATACAATAGTAGTAGGATTTTCTGCTTATATACTATTTAACCTGAGCCCGAATGTGTTGCAAAAATTCATAGTATGACAAACTAGATTCACTGCGATCGTCCGTTAATCTCTCAATAAATTGAGCCTTCGCCGTGCTCGTATCCCTGGAAGAAGTACAATATTATTATAATAAATAATGAAATATATGTAAATTCAGTTGATCTTACCTGATGATTTGCACTAGAGGCGCATAGGGCTTATCATAGTTCAGACGCAATATGAAACGCTTCAGCACATCATTCTCAGCGCTGACCACATTGGGTAAGCCATAAACATAATCCGACAGTTCTGCAGTCGAGCTGATGCCTGTAAGAGATTAACAGCATTAATATTATTATTTTTACTTGTCAAAATAATTACATGATGAACTGTGTAATCCAACTTACCAAATAATGTCTGTAGAACATCGGTAGGTACGTTAATGCCAACATATATCATTATCAGCGATCCGCAGTCCATCAGGAATATCGAACGTGAGTCCAGACTGTAAAAAATGGATTAGAAATTAGTTAAATTTGAAGGTAAGTTTCTGTGTAAGCTTCAGGATACTTACTGCTCCGCAGACAATTGCAGACGTGGCACCTCTGGCAAAAGATCATCATCATCGTCGTCGTCGTCTTGCGTCGTGCTCACATTGGAATTGCGCGCATGATAGACAAGCCCATCGATTTTGTAGAGCTCCGGATAGATGAACTTCATGAGCTGGTCCAGCGGCAACGTTTTCATGCAGTCCATCGCATACACACGATCATCCAGACGCGTGCTTGTGCCCACGCGGAAAGCGGGCTACAATTAAAAAAAAAAAGAAAAGAAAAGTGAGTATAATATATGATTCATAAAGGAGAAACACTCACGTGCTTGAGCAGCGCCAGAATGTAGAGTGGCAACAGGGCCAGACTGCGTGGAGCTATCAACTGTCCAGATTGGCCAGATGGAAGATTTTGTGCAATCTTAAATGCATTGAACACGTCGATGGTCGCATTGATGAAGGCGTCGCGGGCATCGGACAGATTCGATGCTATTGATCGATCCACAGCCATTTTGGAGAGCAAACCTACAATGGCTTCCGAGTCAGCGGAGTGCATCACCTCGGGCAGGGACGCAGTTACCGGCAGGCAAACCGTATGGACTCGAATGCGTCGTTCTCCTTCGCTGTTCGTGTAGAGCAAGGCAGCCTGGAAGCAAATGGTCTTCACATCGGTGAGACTCTCCTCGTACGATATCTGCATGCCATAGCCCGCATCCGGATTGACATTGGGCAGCGACAACAGATCCGTGCTGCGCACAAAGAAGTTGCCATGGAATGTGTGCACCTGCAAGCCCCGTGTGCAGCGTATCCGCATGACGGCCTCGAAGCCAATCTTGCGGGTCAGATAGCGCTTAAAGCACTGCCTGAACGAGTCCACCATATGCTGCTTGGTCTTCTGGTAGAGCGGGAAGTGGTGCACGCAACCACCGCTGTGTTTGCTGACGCCGGCTGCAACAGAAGAGACAAAATTAATACAGATAATGAATAGATAAGCAAATCAAATCAATCTTACATATGGTGGCCATATCGCTATACTGTTGATTCATCAGAAACATATCTACTGCTATCTGATAGCCAGAGCACTCGAGAGCGTAGCGTTTGTAGAAGTCCGTCGCGGGATTCAGATGCGCCACATCTTTGGCCGATCGATTGTTGGGATCTTCGCGCGGTTCCAGCGCCCCAGGTCCCTTATTGGGAAGGCACGATTGAAAGACGGTTATACGACCGCCAGATGCTTGCTGTGCAAATGGATTACAGAATTAGAATATAGTTCCTAATTTGTATTACATAATCACAAGTTTCCTAGCTTCTGTCCCCCAATTTCGGTATTCTAAATATTATTTATCAAAATTTAAAATCACTCACCATCAGCTTGAAGGCCACCTGGAGTGCAGCGCCCAGTGCCGATCCGGGATCATGCGTGTGCGCAAATCGTTTGGGCAACTGCTTCAGCAAATCCCTCACCAGTTCCTTGCACTCCTTTAGATTAACCAGCAAGCTGTCTGGGCGCGGCAGGAAAGGATCATCAATGTCCAATAGTGTCATTTCATGCGGTTGATTCAGACCCTCGGCCATGCTATAAAAATGCACAAAGCTGTCGTAGCATATGAATCCCACTTGGGTACGCGCATCGCCAGGCATCTCATCCAAATGGCGATTGAGCACCGAGCAGGCTGCCTCCAGATAACCGCTCTGTTGAGCTATGATCGAGACATCGAACAGGAACAGATACATGGCCGGCTGTGGAGGACGCAGCATATACTCCGATGGCGCAATGAACTCAATGGTGCTGGATCGCACCTCGGGTCGACGTGTCACATCGCCATACGTCTTTGTGGCCGGATCGAACTGGAAATCCTCGGGCACTGCAAAGGTTATTAAAGTTAGCGAAGTACGAATACAGAGTATAGCAATTGTGGCATCTGTCCACACTCGGGATTAACTTACGCTCGTTAACGCGGTAGCAGAGATTGCACTTCCACATTTTGCTGTCCACAAAATAGACAAAGGGATTGATGTAGGTGCGGCACAGTCGGCAACGTACAATATTGATGCACTGAATCACAGGCAGGCTCTGTGTTAAAAGGTAATTATAATTAGTTATTGGATAAGTTCATCATCTTATGGAGCTTACGTTGACATCCCGAAATGGATGAATGACAATGCCAAGTGGCAGGCGTGACTTTTGCAGCAACGAATTGCTCTCGGGGATTTTGGCCAGAGTGCAACGCATGATGCTCGGATTGCAGTTGATGGACTCGTGGAATTGATTATGCAGCACTACTTTCGGTGGCGCCAACGTTGCCGGCGTTAGAATATGTCTGTTCTGCATCAAATCAATGGTGTCCTGTCCCCACAGTCGACTAAATCCCTGCTGGGCAACACTTAGAGGCGCTGTTGGTGCTCCCTGCGCTTGATACTGCAATGGAGCATTGCTGGGCATCTGCTGGGCTCCAAACATGCCTGGAGGCGGCAACTGCTGCGGCTGGAGCGGTATATGCTGCTGCTGTGGTGGCAACTGTTGCTGCAGTGGTGGCAACTGTTGCTGCTGTGGAGGCAACTGTTGCTGCTGTGGAGGCAACTGCTGCTGTGGTGGCAACTGCTGCTGCGGTGGCATTGCCTGAGGATAAGCCTGCTTATATGGATACTGCGGTTGTTGTTGTTGCTGCGGCAGTTGTTGTTGCTGTTGTTGTTGTTGCTGCTGCTTCTCTGCGATTGGTGGTGGCCCAAAGGGCGGCAGCTGCACCTGCGATGGCACGGCTTGTGTTATTGGCGGCACCAATTTCTGCAGCAGTTGAGGATTTGGAAGCTGCCATTGTGGCTGCGCTGCACGTTGCGCTGCCGGCGGAGGCGCTGCACGCTGCGTATTGTTGTTGTTCTGCTCCATTGCTGCTGCTGCCGTTGGTGGTGGGACACCGTATGATATCTTCTGGCTGTCCGCTTGGAGCGGCTTGGCAGCCACCTTGGGCGTCACATTGAGACCACCAAAAATGCTGGCTGGACTCTTATTGCTGGGCACAGTGGCGTTGAATGGAGATGCCATGGGATTCTGCATGTTGGGCGTTGTGTTACTCGTGGCAAGCAGCGCATTGGCGCCTGAGTTGTCCAGCTGACGAGTAGGACCAGCCAAGCCCACAGCCACGCCTCGATAATCCCGTCGTGGTAAGGATGTGGTTACAGATGGCGCAATGCTATTATTGCTGGGATTCAAATTCATGTTCTGCATGTTGCTGGCCAAGCTGCTAACCTGGCTGACGGCAGGTTGCTGAGGAGACGCAAACGTGGCGCCCAACGTAGGAGGTTGTTGCTGGGGTTGTCTATTAGGCAACTGCTGAGCCGGAGCCGGAGCCAGAGCCGGAGCATGACCCTGAACCGGAGCCTGGACTTGAGCCCGAGGCAGTGGTGTGCTACCCAACGGACCAGGCATAAACTGCACATTAGATGATGTTGCTGATGGAGGTGGTGGCGGTGCTGCTTCCATTGATGCCAGGGTCACGTTGCCCGCCATCAAACCAGGCGATGCTGTGCGCGAGGAGTTGGCGCTAAGTGCACCATTGCTGCCGTTGGTTACAGGCGCCACAGAAGGAGCTGGAGAGATGGTCGAGGGTCCGTTCAGCGTGGGCGGTCGAACCTGAGCGGGCAGATGACTTGACGGAGCTAATGAAGCCAACGACGCGGGTCCATTACTCAAAGGCGGCGGCATAAACTTGTTCATCACATTGCTATCGAATTGAGGCTGCGGCGCAGGAATTTGGGGCGTGGCATTCAAAGGATACTGCGTTGGTTGCTGCGGGAATTGCGCTGGCTTCAGCGGTGCTCCATGTTGTTGCTGCTGTTGTTGTTGTTGTAGTTGTAGCTGCTGCTGTTGTAGTTGTTGCTGTTGCAGTTGCTGCTGTTGAAATAGTTGCTGCTGCTGCTGTTGAAGTTGTTGCTGCTGCTGCTGCTGCTGTTGTTGTACATTCTGACCATTTACCAAGCCGGCTGGCACGAAATTTGTATTGTATGCGGACATTCTAATTCATGAGATGCACCTGGAAAATAGTAAGAATACGTATTAGTCAAGGGAGCTTAATTAACTCTCACCTGCCAAGCTGGCATATCGACACACTCCCCACTCAACATACCCTCTCCCACACACACTCCTTGATCCTTTGTGCTACCACACATCTCTAATCCCTCACCCCGAAATCAGTGACCTGTTACCCTCACCTCCAAAAGTGGACTGAAACCATCAATTAACAACTACTACCATTATTATTGTGTCATGATTAAGACTGATTACAATTTTAAAGACTGTTAAAAAAAGAAGAATTTAAAAAGGTAAAGATCGAGCACTTGGAAAATAGTAAGGATACGCATTAGTCATTGATAACTTTTGTTACACCCATTTCATAAATTTGACAACTTAAATAAAAACTGTCAGCAAGGGTATCAAATCTTCGGCGTGCTTTTCGTTCTTTGCTTATACATATCTTATCAGCTGAAAATTAAAAGTAGTTGACTCAATATTAAGCAGTCGCAAAGCCAAACGTGCTCAGATAACAAAAGACGTTTGGCAATTACAACAATTGACATTGTCATTTCCACAAAATGTGGAATGTGCCACCAATATACATATGTATGTAGATATATAGTACACCAGATATTCTCAATTTCACTGTATGTTTTTAACGTATTTGCCATTTGTTTATTTAAGTGCTTTGCTTTGGCACAGTTTTGAATAATATATGCACAATATGAAATCAATAACAACAATAATTAAATGGACTAAGACACGATAACACCCAAAAATAACCATCAGTCAGGTGTAAATGAAGTCAAGGTTACGGTGCTACTGGTTTTTTCTACACTAAACGAAACAACTATAGTAAGTATGTATAATTTCTAATTAGAAACTAGTGTTGCCTTTTATTGATGTATGGTAATTGCCATTTGAAATGCACTTTGCGTAACAAATGTATTTAGTATTTTGACGTCAAATGCAAGTCGTGTAAGCCTTAAATTGATGTGAGGAATATAACAAAATACACAACAACGGATATAAATGCTTGACGACTTGAACATTAATAAAGACTGCGAAATTGATAAAGCGTTTATTGAACTGAGAATGAGACTGCGACTGAGGAAGTTTAAGCGGAGCTTAAACTCAGCAGCAATTGATCTTCTCAGTTAAAAGCTCTCTCTTCAGACAGAGAGAGAGAGAGAGAAAAGGTGCAAAAGTTCTAGCAGCAGGAGAGCGACATTATGCTGCGCTTTACGCTTTATCAATTGTAGACCGACATGTGATAACAATAACTACCATGTACTTGCTTAGCTTCAGATAAAAGATAACTCAGCGAATACTGATGACGTCGCTGTCGGGCAGAAGCAGAAGCAGCGACAGAGGCAGAGGCGGAAGAGAAGTGACTGTTGTGACCGTGGCAGATGGGAACGTGGGGTGAAAAAAAAAACATAAATGAATAATGCATATAACTTAAGCTTACCTTTCTTGTTGCCAAACTAATTGTATCACTGGAAAAAGGGCGTTGGAACGTGTGTGTGTGTGTTTTTGTGTGTGTGTGTCACTGTGTACTTGACCAGCACTTGCACTTTGTAGTTGTCTCTTCTTCTTCTACTCTCGTTAATTGGCTACTGAAGCATGCACTCACTTTTCACTGCGTTTTCGGCCGTTGTTTTATCTCAGTCTCTTTCGAGATTGCAGCTGTAGTAAGAGTTTTCTTACCAATTTTATTGAAATTTGCACGCAACAAACGAAATTTTTTTCTTGGCTGACAATGAACAACGAACGGCGCTGCCTTGCGGGCCTCGGCCTCTTTCTCACATACACTCACTCTCGCTCTCCGTTTGTCGCTGAGCGATTTTCCCGTTTTCGCCTATGCACTTGGTGCGTACCTGATGCAATATATTGTATCACCGTTCCAGCACCAATTCACCGTTTAATTTAATGGACCGATTGCGTGCAAAAGTTTTCGCATTGCAATTTCAGCCTCTAAAATACACCTAAACACTAAAATTTAGAGCCACGTCAATTTGACGGCAAATCGTTCGTATTAAGTTCAATTGAACTAGTGAGCGAACGAACTAAATTCCTGATTGTAACTCATTTAGTTCAGCTGAGTCATTTTAAATTGTTTTTCATTCACAAAATTCAAAGAAATTAGCAACTTTATTTTATATAATTTCAAATTTAAATGGTTTTGTCATAATTGATCTCATTGCAATTTATTTTGTAACAATTGTTTGTTGTTTAAATTCATAAATTTAAATCGCGCGCCGTGTTCGGGATCCTTCCCGAGCCGTCACAGCAAATGTCAAGCTGCAGCGTTGCCACTGTTCAAAATGAAAGTTCAAATGAGCGAGCTCCTGAGCGCGAAGCTGACATTGTTTAAAATTCTAATCCCAAAAACAGGAGGCGTGTCAGACCGCATAAAAATATATATTCTTGATCAGGACCGAGTCGATATGTACATGTTTGTCTTATTAAATCGATAAAACCAATTGAAAGTGCAATTTTAAGGCTGCATCCGAGAGTTTGGTCCCCATATGCCTTAAAAATTTTATTACGATCGGATAACTCTGAAGTTAATCAGATATTCAATAAAAGGTAGAAGAGAACACAGAATAAATGCAGGATTCTTTACTGTCGGGATGTCTCGACTGTAGACTTTCCTACATTTTATTATATTTTCATTGAAAACAATTCAATTTAGATTTTTATTTGCAATATTAGTATAATGGCTTATTTAAATTCTATGGGATTAAAGTGTTTGCACTTCTTGAACGAAATTCATAAAAATATACGAGCGCGTTGATTGGTGTATTGTATACATATTGTATGTAATTACGTTCGATTAAGTGGCTGCCTATATTGAATAACCTATATTTGTTGTATATTTTATTATTATTCAACAGTTTGAAAAGCGTAATATTCTTTATTCGTTTCATTTTGCGTTAACTTTGAGTGAGAGTATTCGGTAGTTTACAAAGAAAAAGAGCTTTGCATTGCGGTTGTTTGATTTGGCAAATACCAACCAAATTATAAGCTAACTATTATTAATACTATAAACTGTTATTATTCTGTGTTTTATTACTGCATACAAACAAAATTCGTTGGAGTTTTGGCTGCGGGTTTTAAGTAAAGCTTTCGTCTTTATTATTGTGACAATGGAATTGAAAGTATAATACTAAAGTTATTGTGTGTTATTTTATTTGACAAAATCAATTGTGCATTTAAAGTTTTGAAAACAGGAATTAATTATTTATAATATGTATCTATTAGATATCTCATGTATTGTATTTTGTCTATTAGAGTCTTTTATTTAAAAAATAGAATTTCTATGCTTAATTATCTATCATCTTTGTAATCTACAACTTCTGATATACATATCCCATAATGTGTGTGTGTGTGTTTTCTGTTGTGTTAGTCATAGTATTGTTATTGTAAAAGGTATTTTCGTATTTGTTTTAGGTGTTCTTTGTTTTGCAGTTTACTGCGATTGCCTTTGAAACACTCTAGTACCTATTTAATTAATAATAAGTTGTTTTTTACGATAATATTGCGTAGAAACTATTAAAGTGTTAGTTCTGTGTATTGTTGTTTTCTTTTGCAGTTTATTAGATTCATTTTTCAACCATTGCTCATCATTAGTGATTACGTAGTGTCGTTCAAGTATTGTTCTCAACTGTCTACTTAAACTTGGCTTTCGTTTCTTCATCTTGCTTTTTGTGTATATAAACTATGTACAATTAATAAACGGACACTAGAGACACAGACCAATTGGTTTCTTATCTCTTATCTCATATCTCATAATTCAAATTTCTTTAAAACATTTAGTTTCCTGCATATGTTACGTTATATCATCGTCAGTGTTAAGGGGTTTGCGCACTTGTGGAAATTATACAATAGTTGAGGCTCATGCATGATATGAATCACATATATATGTGTGTCTGTGTATAAATACGATGGTATTGGCGTTTCATATTCCTCCCAATTCGTTCATTATCTCTTGGCCTCCTTCTCCTGCAGATACATGCGCTGACTCAGCGGCTTTGTATAGATCCAATTCTCCCCAACTGGTTTAAAGTGCTGCAAATTGATGCAATAGAAGTAGAGATTATAATTCATACTATAGATTTTGATAACGTACCTTATGCTCCCAGGCCAGATCATATTCCTTGCGAACTTTGGCCTGATCTCGCTGTTGTTGTTCCACAACAAATTTGGCATTCGTGGCGCGTTCAATGTCATTAAACCTGTTCGAACGGATCGTTAAATATAAATATTATTAATAATTCAAATTACGTTTAATAAAAAAATGCAGGTAGATTGATATTAGGTATAAGCTTTTTACTTGAGTCCTGCCGTCACTTCCTTCCAAACACGTCGCGATTCATATTCATCCTGCTCAACGATTGGTCGAACTAGTTTCTTAAATATGGGTATGCGATTTACGTCGACGAATACTTCGGTTTTCTAGAAAATTAAAGATGCACATAGTCACATCATTAAGACATACGTTGACGCACAACAACACACAACAATATGATGCATAGGGAATTTCGAATTAAATCTTTTAAGCAGGCAATTTTGGTTTGAGGATTCATTTTCTAGATAAACAAAGTAAACACACATAGAAATATAGTCCCAAACTATTTAAGAGAAAAGTACAAGTATCGCAAAAGGTAAATTGGAGCAGGTTTAAAATATAGATATGTAGATGGATAGGTAGATAAATGTTGATAGATAGATAGATAGACAGATAGACAGATAAACAGATAGATGTAGCTGCCAACTCGTTGTGTTGTTTGTTGCAGCATTTTAGGCGTAGGTTGTACAGATAGAATTTCAACTTTGGCAAAACGTTAACAGAAATTAGTTAATACACAACTCTACATACACAGAATACAACATGATATTTAGTAAAACATGCCAATTGCAACTTACGTTCTTATCATGCCACTTGGCTTCCATCAAACCGCTCCACTCGCCGGCAATCGAAACAAATGGTTTTTTATCGTTGGGCGAATATATCTAAATAAAGAAATGGAAAATATGTAAATCAAACAAGCTTGTTTATTTATTATTAAATTTAACCAACCTCAGCGCTGACTTTGTTGCGTTTTCCCCCATAGAAGGGCTTCGTGAGGAACTCCACGTTGGCGTGGTAGCCTGTCTGGGGACATTTGATTTCGACAGATCCTCCCAGCTCAATCCAAGGCACCGTTAAAATAGATCTGTAAACTTCAAGAATCTGAATATCCATAGTCAGCAAGTGAGGAGTTTCAAATCCCAATTACCTGCCATAACCATTTGGAAACGTAACAATGTACTCCTCACTGCGATCCACAAGGGTGACAACGCCCTCACCAATGTTGTGCACTCCAATGGATAGACCTAAGAACTTTGACTTGGTCCAAACGTGAGCGGTAAATGTAATTTTCTTATTATAATGCTCTGCATAAAAGGCTGAAACTGTTGGAAAACACAAGTATCAATCAGTTGAATTGGTGAGGAGTATTCCAAAGACTCACTTGGTGGATGATGTGACACCTGCTCAGCCAAGAATGTTAGCTGATCCCGCCGGCACCAAGGAACGGGACCATCACGAACCTCCTTAACATCTTCGGTTTCATCTGTAGAACATAGTTGGGAAATTAACCATGTGCGAGGTATAGATATTTATAAAATTTACCTGGAATATCCCAGTGACACTGAAATACTTCGCCCAATATAGGATTGTAGGGTTTCTTGGCCACCGCACTCTTGCGCCCAGCATGATAAGCACTCAAATACCAACGACAAACTTGCACGATGCGATCCCGTGGGTCGTCCAGCTCTGAGATTCTGTAAAAGGGGTCAAAGTAAATATTGATGGAATTGTACAGTAGTTAAATACAATTGGGAGCTTACTTGAGAAACAAATCGGGATGCGCAAAGTAATCAGCGTACATTTCGAGAAGTGAGCGACGTTCCAATATGAACGTGGGTAGCACCACCTTGGTGAGGTCCATGCCAATCTTAACCTGCGACAATAGATGCGTTATCATCGATCCATGCGCCTCCATGCTAAGGTCCATCTCCTCCTCCTCCTCGTAGAGTGCATCGTAATCGATGCCATTGTCATAGCTTGACGAGCGTGAACTCGGCACTTTATTCGACTCTGTCTCATCGATTTCGGGCAGCCTTGACTGTGTCACTGCTGTTGTTGTTGTTACTGCTGCTGTTGATGTGGTGGTTGCTGTTGTTGCTCCGACTGCGGATGCGGTTGATTCGGCGCCACCAACATAGTTATCCGACGTCTTCTCATGCGTGGGCGATGTTTCCACAAATCCGCGCGTGGCGCTGCAAACAAAAGATAAAGATAAAGAAGCTGTAAATGTACATACATATATGGACTTCATTGCTATGCGGCTCACAGAATTTCCAGCCGCGAACGAATTTAAGAGGAATGCATAATTAATGAGTAGCTAAAATATACATTTCTCCCTACGTTCTTTCTCTCTCTCTCTCTCACCCTCTATTTGTTTGTTGCTAGGCTCGTTTTCAATTCATTTCAATTTATAGCAAGCAGTGCTTACCTTATGCTAACGCGTCGTACCCACTTCTTAAACATGGCAACACTGGCGATGCGATGCTTTTAGTTGCATGCAAAATCTTAAAATGGCGACTGCAAACTTTCGTTGCATACCTTGCGGCGCCAGCTGCGCGCAACAAATCAAACAGCACACACATACATACACACACTCACAAAATTGATAAATCTAATTCGAACCTATGAAGCTTTCGCCACTACTGAGTTATTTTTTTGTATTTTGTCAAACAAAAAAAAAACATTGGAAGCCGAACAACAGTCAACAGTCAACGACAAAGGCAACTACAAACTAACAGGACGAAATCGTAAGTCGTACGATGGATGTCCCGACAAATGCTCGTCAGCTGTGACGACGAAAGCGTTGCCAAATCGGCTTACGCGCTGCTTGCAAAACTGCATAAATTATTTACAGGCGACTGACCAACTTAAATACTACGTATGTGCGTATATGCATATGTATGTATGTATGTATGCAGTTTACGTATGTATGTATGTGTGCTTTCTCAGCTGCAACTTGCATTGTCAAGAGCGCAGGCGCAAGAGAGATAACGAGAGAGAGAGAAAGATGTCCATACATATAAATTGTATGAGTAAGCCGGCAACACTGAGAGATAACTGTTGTTTATCTGACGTACCGATTTTTGCATATTTCCGCTTTATACACTTACCAGCTAATTGGTGAGCTGCCCAGACTTGTAAACGGATCGTCGTAGGCATCATAGAAGTCTTCTTCACCTTCGCTGCTTGAATAAGAGGTTTCTGGTACGACCAAGCCCAAGGGTGCTGTAGTGGCTGCAATGCAAATTAATAAAACAAGTCAACACACAAAACACATACACACGTACAACATACATAAGTCAACTGTATTTCAATACAATTTCAATTGAATTGATTGATTCCATTGGCAATGCATCGATTGTTTGCTCATTAACAAGCCACTTGGGCCATCTACATACTTGGCATAGGCGTGACCCTGAACAAATCTCAAGCAAGCCATGAGAATGAATTATGCTCACCGAAGCTTGCATACCCTTAATTAAAGCTAAACAATACAAAGAATTTTAGTTCGATGAACTGAATTTAGTTGAAGAACAAAACAAGGGCGTAGGCAGAGGGGTTAATTGCCCTCCCACCTAATTTGGTACAACAAAATGTTAAACCTACATATTTTAAGCCCATAATTCCAAATTTTAGTGTTTGAAAGAAACCATTTTTGGTTTCTGGAAAATCGACAAGAGCTTTTCTGTGCAGTTTGAATGTTTGAGATTTTTTGCACAAGTGATTTTCCTTTGGATTTTGTAAAAAAAAATTGGCGGAAAAGCTGGTCTCCGAAAAAATCTTAACTTAAGACTAATAGTCATACGCAGTCATACGAGATTATATTGCTAATACGAATATTCACGTGTGCTTCATAAATCTCTGAATGCTACCCAATACCAATTGTCGGTTTTTCTGAAACAAACAATGGTTGTCAAAAAAATTGTAAAGAGAGATATGATAAAATTTAAAATTTACTAAATTCTTATAAATTATTTTTTAAATGATTTAAAACTGCACGAAATAAAGTTTGAATGAATGAAATAATTATATTAAACATACCTAAATTTAATAAATTTGCTAAAATTGGAAATCAATTTATCGCAGTCAATTTTTGAAATTATTTTTGAAAATATGAAATCTCTGGCATTCAAAGAACTCCAAAATTGTTGAATGTTTATCAGAAGTAATTTTTTTTTAATCTCTAGAGATTTACGGTGTGTGATATACTAAAAAAAAAATGTTTTGGCCCCCCTTCGCTCAAAGCTGACTACGCCCTTGAAGCCGAATGAACATACACTTGACAGAGTAGTGAAATCAATCGTACAAAACTAGAGAAAGCAAAGGAAAGAAAGCATGACCCCCAAAAAGTATTTAGCACTTGGATGACATTTACCATTTTCCGTTGCTGAATCATCCTCATCGTCGGCAGCCAGTTGGTTTTTGAGTGACGAGATGGCCTCGGTTGCCTTTCCGCTGCTTCCGCTGCTGCCCGTATCGCCAGATGCCATTGCCATTGCCGACGTTGTTGTTGCTGTTGTCATGGGGCCATTGTAAATGCCATTGATGGGGTGCGCCATATTTTTGGCAATTTGTAGACTAACAATAGAGTGTTTGATATGATCCAACATGGCCTGCAAATGCAATGGGTACACGGGTTTATTAACAAACAGCTGCAATGACCTGCACGATCTTAATAAAATAACCATAACGGATTATTGTACTACCTGCCTAGTTTTCCCGTTTCATTTATTTACTTGCTTGTTGCTGTGCTTTTTTCTTTCTGTAATTTCGAAAACAGTTTGCCTCAATGTTTGCCAAAGAAATGAGCAGCTGTTTGTGTTGGCAGCTGGCGCAAGCTCGCAAATTTCTCATGCCTAATGCATAAATATCTAATAATACGCAAACGGGGAGGGAGACTGGGATAGGGGCCATCTAAGGTTAACCCTGAACTTGCATTGAAAATCAATAATTCATCTGCTATCAAGTGAAATCTGACTACATTTTGTATGTTATAAACTATTTTCAATACATTTCACACTACGCAGCGACAAGTTTATTTTTTGTTTGAAATATATATTCAACCAAAAATGGATGAGAAGCAGTTGGATCCAATGCAATGTAGCGTTGACGAGATGCGTGACCAATTTGAGAGCTACAAACTGCGAAGTGAACGAAACTTTGAGACGTACAAAAAGCTAACGGAGGAGTTCTGTCTGGACAAGGATCTGGAGCAACTTCAAGCTGAAGTTCGCCAAATGCGTCTGGGCATGAATAAGCTGCAGAGGCTACAGCTTGAGCTAAGCTGTTGGCGAGAACCAGATGCTATTGAGGAGCTGCCCTTTAGTATAAACAATGCATTCGAGGATGACATCAACTCCGAAGAGGTGGAAGATCAAAAGGAGCTGCATGAGGAGCAAGAGAAACAACTGATAATCAGCTGCGGTTCGAGTTCATGCCTATTTGAGCACTGCCGCAGGCGTGTGGACAGTCAGCTGTTATTGCTGCACTACCTCAGCGATCACAGTGATGAGGATGCTGCCTTCCTGCGCTGCCACAAGATATGCAAGGGTCAACATATTGTATTGTCCTTTGAGACAAGACGTTGTACACTCAGGCAGAACCAGGTAATCGGACTACTCGCTTATGACCACTCCTTGATGGATCATAACCAGTTGCCAACAGTTCCTGATGGTCAGATCTACAACAGTTTCGAGCACAGGGATCATGTGCATCTGGAGGGCGATATGCCCGTCGTGGTGCTCATTTGTAAGACTTCAACCAGCTCTGTTCTGAAGGACAAGCAACGGCATGAAAATACCAGAGACCAAGTCTTTGTCTTCTGGCTGGTGACGCCCCTTGCTCAACTCGAGTTAAACGCCACGCTCCGCCTGTGTGGACGCAATGCGGCTGTCCAGGCGAGCACCATTCTGGCCGTGCGTCCGGTTAGCGAGAGCCAGAATTCGTGCGAGTTTATGACCGTGGATGCGAATTACTGGCGTCTGTCTTATGACGAAATACGAAAGATATCGAATGACTTTCGGGATGAACTGCATCTGGAGATTGGCATCACTGGGTTGACTTGAATACAAGTTGTTAATAAAGTTATGTATAAATTGAGCGTACTCACACTAGCGTTGTCCTGCAGCGCTTTGCACTTGACCTGCTCCGCGGTGTCGCTCAGCTCAGCGATTCGTCTGTCCAGGGCCTGGATTGGATTATTATAACTGCAGTTATTATTATGTAATAATAAGTATATTAACGGCTACTCACATTTGTCTGCTCAATCATCAACTGCAGATAGGCATCCGCCTCGGATACACGTCGTGCAACGAGCTCCAAGTGATTGGCCCGTTTGCCACTTGACTCCTTCGTGTAGCCGCCAGCAATGTAGAAGGAGCTCTGACTGTCCCACAGCCGTGAACGATTCGCGTGTCGTCGTATTGTGTCCTCCAGACGTCGCACCCACTGCTCACGCTCATCGGTGTGCCGCGCCTGCAATTGATTGTGTTGGGTGGAGTTGGGTGGTTGGTTAGTTGGGTGGTTTGCCGTTTGTTACATTGCCAATCAGTTTTATCGTTTGTGGCGCCAAAACAAAGAGGGGAACAACAACAACAACAAAATCAGTGAAAAGGACTTAAACGGAAATGTTCTTTTATATAAATATACTGTATGCAATAGAACAGTTTTCTATATATTTGTATAATATATATACATATATATATATATATGTAGTTGTGTGTGTCATAAGACTACAAATTTGAGGCCTCATTCTTTCATACACATTTGTTACTACGTCGCATTCCATATGCATAAGTTTTCGGCATGCCCTATAAAATGCACTAGTGAAGGGTATACTACACTATAAATTATAAATAACATATATTTTGACAGATTTTCCTCATAGATTCAAGACTAGAGGAATATATTCTCTATAAAATAAATAAGTTAAGTAATGTAGCTAGTGACATGCCTGAAAGTGAAAGGATCTGTGTTACAAGTAAGGTCTAAACAACGTAGGAATAAAAAGTTTACTATAGATCATCGTCTAGTCTATATTATAAGTAAGGGAGATGCCCCATTAAATACTTAAGTAAAGGGTATAATACCCTACTAATTATATGTACATGGCATTACAAAAGCACATTAAAAGCATATATTTAAACCGATCTTCCTCGACTTTTTCAGTTTAATCCAAATGTAAGCCATTTAAAAATATATAATTATATATACTTGCCTGAAAGTGAAAGGTTTTGTGATCCACAGTTATGGTAAAGGTATTATCTTCTTGATCATCAATGCCAATGAGCGCATCCTTTAGACGCACGCAGCCGCGTCGAACACCCTTCATCATTTTCTCTTTGGACTGAAAATTAAAAAAAGCAGAAGAAATTAGCAAATATAAACTCTTATGGAAAGCAATACAAGTTCTTATGGAAAGCAAAGGTCATTGATTCCGCTGGTCTATGACGTTCATCGCCAGGCACAATGGTCAATGGTATATATTACAATATAGGTTCTTAGCATAAATTAATGTAGTATATCGTCGAGTTAAACGATTAAAATTCAAGTGAAGCATTTGACAAACGCTCACATATTTGCGATAAGTCGGGCACGCTGGTTCGTGGAATTCCCGTGGCTAATCATCGACGATCCTAAGGACATATTCTATACTGAATCTTAAGGACTTGAAGCAAACCCTAAACATGGATGCGGCAATATGTGAGAGCATACTCTATCAAACTCTATCGACAGTTCCATTAAGACAAAACGAAATTTCTTTGCTTGCAGCAATTGAACATCCTGCGTTGATGGTGACTCCATGGTTTATGATTGCCGTCTTGGTCCTATATCTGATATTTGTTATGCGCATCGGACCGAAGTGAGTATTAAAGCAAAACAAACGGAATGTTAATGCAGATCATACGGAAGAAATTCCGCACTTTGCCCAAAGAAAATTACAAATTCAATTGACCTGCTTCGAACCTAGCTCGTATTTGATAAATTAGCAATGTAATTAAATGCTGGGTGACAATGTCATATCGACCCAATTCCGCGAAGGTATTGTATTTTACAGAAACCAAATTTTAAGAAGATTTATACTCTGATTAAATGATAACAGGATCTAAATTTCGAAATAAAGTCACATACGATACTTTCGCGATAGGTTTAACGATTGAAATTAATTAATCTTTATGCTTCAAGCTTAATGTTGTTCCGGAAACCGTACGAACTCAAAACGCTGATCATAGTACATAATATTGTCCAGGTTGTGTCCTGCGTATATGTTGTTTATGAGGTAAATTTGAAACGCATCCATTAGAGCTATTATTACACTAATTTTTGTATTTGTAGATTCTGCACATAACGGAGAATCATATAATATATTTTTGGAAATGCAGCGCCTTGGAGTTCAAAGGGGAAAAGACGAAGCGTCATTTCAAATTGGCATATTTCCTGTTCTGGCTAAAACTTTCGGAACTTATTGAAACCATAATATTTGTGCTGCGCAAGAAACAGAATCAGGTGACCAAGCTGCACGTATTCCATCACATAAGCACCATAACTCTCATTTATCTGCTGATCAATCATAATTCGAATGGTATGTAAATTGGTTTTATACTGACTTCTGATTTAATACGATACGAAAAACATTTCTTGATTTCCAGGCTTTGATGCATTGTTTCCCATATTTCTCAATTCCAATATACACATCGTTATGTATTCATATTACTTGGTTGCCGCTGTGGCAGATAAGAGTATCATCCGTGCTCTGACGCCAGTGAAGAAGTCCATTACAGTTATGCAGATGGGACAGTTTGCTCTCATTTTATTGCATGCGATTTTGACCTCGATCAATTGCGGCGTTGATAAAGCCGCCTTCATTTACTTTATATTTGTGATTATCCTCATGTTCTATGGATTCTATGATTTCTATCAAATGTCATACAAGAGCTCAAAGCGCAGGAAAAGCGCTGCAGTAGCAGAAGCAGCGGCAGCATCAGCAGCAGCAGCGGATGAGACAAAATAAATACATGACACACACTTACACACACACACACATTCTTATGCCTTTATATATGTACATACATGTATGTGCATTTGTATATAGAATTCTGCAATTTGATTAATTGGCTTTCTATTGTTGGGAGGGAGGAACAGAGCGAAGAGAAGCTGATTGTTTGCTTTGGCTTGCCAGATAAGATAACAAATAAAGCTACGCAGTTTTATGTAGATAAAATGAAATTTCCGTCAGTCAACGCGTAATGATGATGATCACTCACCGTATAATAGGATAACAGGCCTGCATTCTCGTCCAAGACAAAGAAGCGATATTGCCATCCCTTCATAACGTTCGTCCATTTGCTCAGTGTGCCTTCCAGTGTGCCGGCTGACGTTGAAGCCATGTTACATCTGCTAAGCTGCTGTTGCTACTGTTAATGTTGGTATTTTGTCGTGGTAGCACCACTGTCGCCGACGACCTCGCAGTCAGCTGATCACTTTGGCCGCTGTTCCTACGGGCTGTGTGGGAGATGGGTGTTGATGCTTGCGGCTGCTGACGTAACAATCCTCCTACTCGCTCGTACAATCACAACTTTACTACGCTCGTAGCTGGGTTTGAAAAACAAAGCATTTATTGTTATGCCGTGCTTGTTTGTGGCTGCTTATTAATGGCTCGCTTGTTGTCTCGCTCGTAAGAGCGAGTGAGGTAATCTAATAGAGTTTCCAGCCCACCTTCATATTCGGGCAGTATTATTTTGTGCAGTGCGACAACCCTGTTGGTTTGCTATCGATATGTTTTCCGCGGGTTATTAAAAACCATCAGACGTTATCGCTATTTATGAAAATCCAACAGCCAAATTCTAAAATGTATAATTTTAATAGATAAATGGGTCACCAGCTACTTAATCCAACCAGTTTTGGTTTATTTATTGCCTTGTTAATTGTCTGTTGTCGTGGTGACTCTGCTATGCTCTAATGGTTCTGTAAACATTCTATTGAAAGCGGCAAAAAAAATCGAATTTAAAATTGCCAACTAAGTATTTTAGTAAAACTATATGCTATTTAAAAATCAATCTTTATTTATAAATTTTAATGTTTAATACTAGGAATGAATGAATTATTTTGTGAAACAATGAAATTAACAAATTCGAATGGTATTCTTGCCCATAACAACTATAGCGCCCTCATCTTGTACTTCTTTCAGAGCATCTTCAAACTGTTCGCGAGTAATTAACTAAAATGGAATACGGTTTAGTTGTGGTGGAATTAAAAGATTTAAATTATATCAGTGACTTACAATTTGGGAGCCTTCCTTGATCTCCTTAAAAAGTTTTTGGTAGGGAACTGTCGGTACCTTGCCCTTCTTTTTGAGATTTTCTTTAATGGCAGCTACGAGATCCGCGCGTTTCTTGCGAGCAGCTGTGGACAATCCGGTGGTCAGAATGCCAACATCGATTTTACCCGAGAGCGGGTCTGTGGCCGATTGCTTCAGAGCCTCGCGATGAAGACGCCAAGCTTCCTCGACATCCCGCAACTCGACTGTATTGCTTAGACGTACTTTGGCGTGGGCCTCTGACAAGCGTATCAAGCTCTCCAGTTGTCGAGGGTAAGCCGAGATTTGGCCACGACCAGCGCCTACCTTACGCATGTCCACATACGCTTGAATCAACCGTTGTTGCGCCTCATCCGACAATGTGGGAGAAAGGTGCTCCCGAGCATAGGCAATATAATCACGCAGCACGCTCATGTCAAACATAGTATCCTCTTCTTCGTGACGTGTCACATAGTACAAGGATACCAAATGGCTGGCCAAACGCTTGTCGAAGAGCTCATCCTGTGGATCCAACACCAAGAAAATCAGATCAAAACGCGACAGCAGTGTATGAGGCAACTGCACATTGTCGATGATGTTCTTGCGCTTATTCCACTGCGACTCGGCGGGATTCGCAGCTGCCAATATAGAAGTGCGTGCATTCAATTGACAAATAATTCCGGCCTTGGCAATACTCAAGGTCTGCTGCTCCATAACTTCGTGCAGCACGCTGCGCGTGGAATCGTTCATCTTGTCAAACTCATCGATGCAACAGACGCCGTTATCTGCCAGCACAAGGGCGCCACTAGAATTTCAATTAATTACATTAATATATTATTATGGATAAGTATGGAGTCACCTACGTTTGCAAGACCAGTTGACGTGTTTCCGGGTCCTTGGTAACATAGGCAGTTAAGCCCACAGCGGATGATCCACGGCCCGAGGTGTATTGCGAACGTGGCACAAGATTGTACACATACTGCAGCATCTGAGATTTTGATGTGCCCGGATCACCGCAAAGCAGCAAATGAATCTCCGATCTAAAGTTCTGGCGACCCAGTGTAGAGTGCTTCTTCTTAGTGCCCCCAAAGAGCTGCAGTAAAATGCCCTTTTTGATGTCATCGTTCTCGTAAATAGATGGCGCTATGGCGCGTGCCAGACGATCATATATATCGGGCTTCTGGGACAGCAGTTGGAGCAGCTCAATGCGCTCCGGCGGGAAAATGTGATCTTTGCTGCAAGTAGGAGTAAACAATGTAGAAGAGATAGAAAATCAGAATCAAATGTGGCAGATACTTACCCCTCTTCCTCTTCGTAAAGACGCTTGTTATCCACCTTACGGAAATGGACTACATCGACGTGAGTCTTGTACACACTCTTCACATTGAACCCCTTGCCCTTAAGGGGCATGGCACGATAGATTCCCGTAACAGTGACACGATCACCAGGCTGCACTCTGTCCACCAGATCATTGTGCGCATAGAGCAAGACATTATGTGGCGTCTGGCCAGCGGCCATGTCATCGGGTGATTCCTGTAATTTGATTAGCTGTTTGTCTGTGAACTCGCTACGGTTGTGAATGATCCGGAAGCAATGGTTCGTGTTGCAGTTGGTGCATAGGGTTGGTTGGGCGATGCGACCACGATCTACCTCGACGGTGGTGCTGTAGGAGCAAATGTTGCACATAAAGAACGCCTCTCGCATTTCCGGAATGACGTTGGAGGAACGGATAACCATGCCGCTAATACTGATCAATTGGTCCATATCCTCGGGATTTAGCGAGCGCATATTACGAGTTTTATCAGCATTGAAGGGACGCACTTGAATCTGATGCTCCAGGAGAGCAGCTGGATAACGTTCGAAGAACATCTCATTGATGGCCATATCGAAGCCGGGTATCACTTCCTGTGGGTAGCATATCAACTGACGATACAAATCCTGGTCAAAGGTTTTCAAATGCGCACAGTTAAGATTTAAATATGGCTCCTCCAATGTGTGAATCTCCTCCAACTTTTGCAAATACAATGGCTGATTGACATCAATGTTCTCTGAAATTTCATCCTGTTCTGCACTTGGATCGATGAACCGCATGATGAACGACTTGAACTTGGACTTGCATTGACTGACAACAACATTGGTGCCCCAGACAACCAATTGTGGGCCTGCTGACGCCTCCGACACGGGATCTGTGGTCTCTGAGCCCTTCTCAGGAATGGGTTCAAGCTGTAAAATTTAAGCCATTTTAAGCAAATAAAATAAAATTTGAGCAAATAATTGTTGTTGTTACTTACACCTGAGGTACCTCCAATTTCCACTTGGCGAATGCGCTTATCCGTGCGAATATCTGGACGCGCGCGCAACGGAGTACCACGAATACCGGAGCGTGGTGTACGTATGGAGCCCATGGAGCTGGGCGTACCATAGTTAAGAGGTGAACTCAAGTCAATCTCGCTCATGCCGCCCAGACCGCGCGCTGGACTCGTCGCGGGCAAGCTAACATGGGCCGGCGACGTGGGAGGTAAGCTTATGTTGTCAGAAGGTCTACCGGGCACTCGGCCGGGTCCCATACGCATTGGTGTATCTACATCCTGCGATGCAATCCCTGCAAGACCATTTTAACTAAATGTGTTGTATTATCCAAAAGACATGGAAATTATGAATACTTACTTCGTGTGGGCGTACGCGCTCCTTGTTTTGGTGTAGCAGCTCCGACACTAGGTGAACGAGCGGGACTTGACATATTTTATGAGTTTTATTTATATCAATTTTATGTGTTCTACAACAAATAGCAGCTCTTCTCAATCTTGTTACTGCCGAGGTTGCGGACAACGCGCTGTCGTTTACTTTACGCGGGAAATGTTGACAGCTGCAGCTGCGATGCGCCGGCGCCGTGTTGGCAAATGGTTGCGGGTATGTAAACAGTGTTGTAAAGCGTATATTGTTAGCTTGCCGCGAAAGTCCCAAATTCGAAATATGCAACCTAATTCGGTACATTCGGAATATATACTTACATTTATTCGTGCGCATGGCATATACGTGACCAAAATCAACATAATAAATGCCGTTCATAATGCAGTTGTTAAAAGCTGGTCAGAACTTTGCGAAGCTGTGACAACCCTGCCCTTTGGCAACACACATTCTACGTCAGTCAGAAGTCGGTTTAGACGGCGACGAGGCGAACTTAATTTTGTTAACAAAAGTGTAGTGTCTTCTAAATTATCAGATTAGCAATTTATTCATGTTTCGATAGCAGATTATTATTATTTTTTTTTTTACTTTTTCTGGCCTTCATTTACAAATTAAAGTTTATATTATAGAATATTCAAAATAATGGCCCTATAAATTAACACAAGTGTAATAACAAAAAAAAGAGAGAAAAGAAATAGACAAAACAAACATCTAATCAAAAAAAAGAAAATATAGTCAAATTGTTCAACCGAAATTCAATTGGAAATAAGGAGGCAAAACTAACGGGGTTTTATGCACATTTATCAGTCGTATCGCTGTCGTTGTCGCTGCTGCTTTCGAAGTAGATGCGGGGAGTGAGTGTTAAGTGCTGAATTGATTACTCGAATCTCGGATACACTGCAATCATGTCAAGCGAAGAGATGTTATACGCAAAGGTATATTTCAAGTTATATTGATGCCCCACAAGTGCATTGTTGGCAATTGCGCGGTGTTGTCGCTTCGCCGTCGTCGTCGCGGCCGACGTCGCTGTCGGCGTCTTCTACACTTGTCAGGCACCCAATAGTGTTAAGAATGGGAGCTTATAAAAACGCATACATAATAACAACAATAACAACGTGCTATGCATGTGACCGTGCTTGTGTCCGTGTGTGTGTGTGTGTGCCAATTTCATTTTTACATCTCTTTCATTCTACTATTTACCAACCACTTTTATCCCCCATCCGCCGTTATTGATGTCATGTCAGAGTCATGGTGCATTTTTAGAAAAGAAGAAACATTTGAAATGAATCACGGTCTTATCAGAACTTTTGCTCTGATAAGCGTGGCGCTTTTTTTCATTTTTGTATACCCTGTACCGAGGGTATAATAAGTTTGTGCAAAAATATACATATGTAACAACCAGAGCCCATAAATCATATTTATTCTTGATCGGCATCAATAGCCGAGCCGTTATAGCCAAGTCCGTCCAAGATATCAGATATTATAAAAATTAGGTTTAAGAAATTCGGTAATAATACAACAGTCTTGAGTTTTAATACACAAAATAAGTATTTATATATTTATAGTATATATTTGGCTTAAATAGTTCATTACGATCGAAAAATATTCTCGAAAGTTATTCAAAAATAAAGTTGCTTGTGGTGATGTGATTTGCACAGATTGAGTACAGGGTCTTTTACAGCCGGGCTCTCTCGATTGTAACCATTTCTATTAGTTTACTTTTGGATTTCAATTATGACTTGTCGCGTGTGTGTGTGTGTTTGTTTGTGTGCTTGTGGAGTCTTAGCCCTGGTTTTAGCCAGCTCAGACTGTTTGGCATTAAGTCACAATTGTTGACCACTTGTCGCAGGTCAGGCTTAACTTTGTAATTGACGCATGTAACTTAACTTTATTATTTACTAATTCATCTTCGTTATTCTTTCTAGGGTTCCAAGATTTGGATACCCCATGCGGAGCAGGTGTGGGAAAGCGCCACGTTAGAGGAGAGCTATCGGAAGGGTGCCGCTTTATTGAAGGTCCAAACGGAATCGGGGTCTCTGAAAGAGATTAAAGTGAAGCCGGATGGAAGCGATCTGCCACCACTGCGTAATCCTGCCATTTTGGTGGGACAAAACGATTTGACAACGTTGTCGTACCTACACGAACCCGGCGTGCTCTATAATCTGCGTGTTCGCTTTTGTGAGCGCCAAATTATATATACCTACTGTGGCATTATTCTGGTCGCTTTCAATCCGTATGCCGATCTGCCGCTCTATGGGCCCAACATCATTCGTGCCTATCGCGGACACGCTATGGGCGAACTGGAACCTCACATTTTTGCATTGGCCGAGGAGGCGTACACGAAATTGGAGCGTGAGAATTGTAATCTCAGCATCATTGTCAGCGGTGAATCTGGAGCGGGCAAAACCGTTTCCGCCAAGTACGCTATGCGTTACTTTGCCGCCGTTGGCGGCTCCGAGTCGGAGACTCAGGTCGAGCGCAAGGTGCTGGCATCTTCGCCGATCATGGAGGCATTTGGCAATGCCAAGACCACTCGCAATGACAATAGCTCTCGTTTCGGCAAGTTCACCAAGCTGCTGTTCCGCAACCACATGGGGGTCATGTATCTGCAAGGTGCCACCATGCACACATATCTGCTCGAGAAATCTCGTGTGGTCTACCAGGCGCAGGGCGAGCGCAACTATCACATATTCTATCAATTATGTGCTGCACGTGCCAAGTATCCTGAATTAGTGCTGGGTAAGTTGATCGTACATTTAAAACCCTGAGTTCACAATCACAAGGGATGAATACAGAAATCACAGATATTCATATACATTATGAACATCCTGGAAACATATAAAATTTAATTTAATTTATAATAACAATTAGAAATAACTCTTTATTTTGATTTTATAATAAAATCAAAATTCAATTGTTTTTGATTTTTATTATACAAGTTAAATATAATAATTTAATTACAATTTAAAGCTATCTATAATGAGAGTTATCTTTTATTTTTTTAATACAAATTAAGTAGTATTAAGTTATCTGAATTAATATCACATCTTGGAACAAGCTGAATTTTTATTATAAAACTCAAGTATAACTTTCATTCTCAAAAATTGATAACAATTTAATTTAAAATGTATAAAAAAGAAAAGTTTTTGTTTATAATTTTTATATTTGTAATCAAGAGTAATTAAGATATTTCATTTTTTAATTAAAATCAGCAATAAATTATTATATCATTAATTATTATTATATTATATATAACTCTTATTTTAAACGGTGTTTAAAATTTGTTTAAATTGATTAAACATTAATAACTTTTAATCTCACTTGCAGAACATCAGGATAAATATCAGTTTTTGAACATGGGCGGCGCTTCAGATATAGAACGTATTTCGGATGTGGATCAATTTAATGAAACGGTGCAGGCAATGATGGTCTTGGGATTTTCAATACAACAAATTGCTGATATAGTTAAAATACTCGCTGGAATTTTGCATTTGGGCAACATTGAGGTGTCCAAGAAGTACAAAGATGGCAACGAGGAGGAGGATACCGAAGCGTGTGAGATTTTTGTATGACAACTGATGAAGCTCTTAGAGATCTTAACTTATCTAATCAACGATTTGTATGCTTTCAGCAAAACAACATGCATTTGCAAGTGACTGGGGATCTGCTAAAGATTAACGCTGATGATTTGCGTCGCTGGCTATTGATGCGTAAGATAGAGTCGGTCAATGAATATGTGCTGATACCGAATAACATGGAGATGGCAATGGCGGCACGTGATGCACTGGCCAAGCACATCTATGCGAAGCTCTTTCAGTACATTGTCGGTGTGCTAAACAAGAGTTTGAATAATGGTAGCAAACAGTGCAGCTTCATTGGCGTCCTCGATATCTACGGCTTCGAAACGTTCGAGGTGAACTCGTTTGAACAGTTTTGCATAAACTATGCAAACGAAAAGCTCCAGCAGCAATTCAATCAGCATGTCTTCAAGCTGGAACAGGAGGAGTACCTTAAGGAAGGTATCACCTGGACCATGATTGATTTCTATGACAATCAGCCCTGCATTGATCTCATCGAGTCACGACTCGGTGTGCTCGATCTCCTGGACGAGGAGTGTAGAGTTAGTAGTTAATCAGTTTATGATTTATTCAATATGTTTTGTTAAACTGTTTACTCTTGTGTAGATGCCCAAGGGATCTGACGAGAGTTGGGCAGGAAAGCTCATCGATAAGTGCATCAAATTTCCACATTTTGAGAAGCCACGCTTTGGCACCACAAGTGGGTAGCACACCACACAGTTGGGCCCATTTTTTCAATGTCTAGTGTCGCATTTATCTAATTGAAAGATATTCTTAAGTCAAGTTGAAACAAATCTCTTAGTTAAAATTAGCGATTAATACCGAAACCGAAACAAATATAGGTTCCGGTACATTTGGTAAAAGTTTATATTTTCGGTACAAAAATGGAATCTTTTACAATTTTATAAATCTTAAGAAACAAAAGGAATTTAACAGATATGCACACAGACTTATTTGTATCATGAAAAGTATTATTTTTCAAGTATTTTTTTAACATAACGAGAAATGTTTGCTTAGATAAAAAAAAAACACATAACTTTTGAAAAATGTAACGATTCCATATCAGAGCAAAAATTAGTTTTCGATTCTACGAAAAAATGCCATGGTTAAGATTTAACTGGACACTGAAAAAACGGGCCTTTGTCGGTTGATCGAAATAAATGAGCGTTTACATGTTTTAGGTTTCTTTATTAAACACTTTTCGGACACGGTTGAATACGATGTCAATGGATTTTTGGAGAAAAATCGAGACACGGTATCCAAGGAGCTAACGAACGTGATGGCTCAATCAAACATGTCGCTGTGCAAACAGGTCATGATACTGGAGGAGGTGGACACTCTCAGCACAGATGCCAATAAGAACACCACCACACTTGGCGGTCGTGTTGTTATCAGTGCTAACCGTAAACAGGTTTGTCATCCGTCATCCGAGGCGCTTGTTTGTATTATGTTGTCCCATTTTAATGATTGTATTGCTAAATTGTATTTCCATACGCTTGTCATTCAACCAACGTTCACTGTTCACTGTCCACTGTTTACCGTCCACCGTCCATCGTACACTGTCCAACCTGGCTCAACAGCAACTCAACGAGACACGTCGAAGAGTTAGTTTCCGTCTTATACAGAAATTATCCACATGTCTTTGATTTTGCATTGCAAAACTGATTAATGTTCATGTTTGTTTCTATGATTTGATTAGGTGGTGCCATCGAAGCAGCACAAGAAAACCGTTGGCTCACAGTTCCAGGAGAGTCTGTCCTCGCTGATCTCCACGTTGCATGCAACCACACCACATTATGTGCGCTGTATTAAAGTAAATATATATTTTATAATTATTCGATTGTCTTTATAAATGCACTTTTGTTTCAGCCCAACGATGACAAGATTGCCTTTAAGTGGGAGACGAACAAGATTATTCAACAGCTGAGAGCCTGTGGCGTCTTGGAGACGGTGCGCATCTCAGCAGCTGGTTTCCCATCGCGCTGGCTTTATCCAGATTTCTATATGCGCTATCAGCTGCTGGCGCATCGCAATCAAATTGACAAGAACGACATGAAGCAATCGTGTCGCAACATTGTGCTCAAGTGGATCCAGGATGAGGACAAATACCGATTTGGTAACACACAAATGTTCTTCAGGGCCGGACAGGTTGCATATTTGGAGCAGGTGCGCGCTAATCTGCGCAAGAAATACATAACCATTGTGCAGTCGGTAGTCCGTCGATTTATTAAGCGACGACGCTACCTAAAATTGCAAGCCATTATCTCTGGTGTTCAACGCCATGCACGTGGCTATTTGGCCCGTGTGCGAGCCCAGAAAATGCGTGAAGTTCGAGCAGCTCTCATATTGTCCAAGTATGCTCGAGGGTGGCTCTGTCGACGTCGCTATTTGCGTCTTTGCCACTCGGTTGCAGGCATACAGCAATATGCACGTGGCATGCTTGCTCGCAACAGATTCTTTGCCATGAGGGATTACTACCGTGCTGTGCAGATCCAGCGATTTGTCCGAGGTGTTCTGGCACGTCGCACCTATCAGAAGAGGCGACGTAGCATCATCATTTGCCAGTCGGCAGTGCGACGCTTCTTGGCTCGTCGCCAGTTTAAGCGTATGAAGGCCGAGGCAAAGACGATTTCACATATGGAGAATAAATATATGGGGCTGGAGAATAAGATTATATCAATGCAACAGCGCATTGATGAACTCAATCGGGACAATAGCAATCTGAAGCACAAGACGAGCGAGATTAGCGTTTTGAAGTCAGTATTTGGCATTGGTTACAATTATTGTTTGATTTTATAGTTTGTTTTTCTGTCTTCTGTAGAATGAAGCTGGAGATGAAAAAGAACTTGGAGTTTGAATTTAAAAACATTAAAGCCGCCTGCCTTGATAAGGATAAGCTGATTGAGGCGCTGAACAAGCAGCTTGAATCAGAGCGTGATGAGAAAATGCAATTGCTGGAGGAGAACGGTCATTCGCAGGAGGATTGGTGCTCACAAAAGCAGATGTGGTGCATGGAGAACGAGGAGTTGCGTCGGCAGGTTGATTCCATGATCGAAATGGCCAAAAACTCAGAGGGTAATCAAAGGGAACGTGAAGAGCGCTTGTTGGCCGAAATAGACAACAAGGAACTCAATGAAGCATATCAGCGTGCCATCAAGGACAAGGAGGTGATCGAGAGTGAAAACTATACGCTGAAGGAGGAACTGAGTCGCATGCAACAGCATCACAATGGACTCAGCTCCTTTGGCATGCATCATGCCCGTTCCGCCAGCAATGCATCCAGTCAGAATGATGAGGACATTGGCTATGGATCCGCAAGGAACACGCTGGACATTAACAGGCCGCCGGATTTGATCAACAAGAGTGGTACTTATTATTACTTATTTACTTGAATAATTTCCTAGGCTGCAAGTAAAGCGCTTATTCATATTTAGAAGAAATCTATAATGAAAGCTTATCTTCGGCACGTCGAAGATTTGGTACCCTTATTCAATTCCTGAATTCAATTTTCGACTATGTGATATAGTAGTCCGATTTTAAACAAATGTTCTTCAGCATTTATAAATTAATTGTGTATACACAAAACTCTTTATTTTTATGCACACTAATTATTATCAATATTTAATTATGTCTATTATTTATACATAATTATTATTTTCCTTTAATGATTTATTTTTTTTTAGATTTACTATTGTTTATATTATCTTTATTTATTTTTACGATTGCTTAAATTATTTAGATGAAATTCGTACGATTTAATATAACTAAGTTGGGAGTCTTTGGAAGATTGACTAATACATTTGTGTATTCCTTGCAGATTCATTCTTTGACAGCACCAGCATTGTGGTCAAGTTGCGCTCCATACTCGAGGAGGAGAAGCAGAAGCACAAGTATTTGCAGGAGCAGTATGTTAAGTTAGCCAGTCGCAATAAGCCCACTGAGGATTCATTCCGGTAAGTACTGCAACCAGTTGTAACTTGTAGATACAGACACTCACACAAACTATAGATAGTTATAGTCTAATTACAAATATGTATATTATGTATTATTATTGCCACACACATGCCATAGCGTCTCCGAGCTTGAAGTAGAGAACGAGAAAATCCGCAGCGACTACGATCAGCTGCGCACGAGCATTAAACACGGTGTTGAGATCAACGAGCTCAATGGTAACATTCGTCATTGGCAATAGGTGTTGCCTTGCATTTATTTAAATTGTCAATCCCCTCCTTTCCTTTATTCTTTCTGTAGCGCAACATGCCGCACTTCAAGAGGAGGTGCGTAGAAGGCGGGAGGAATGCATCCAGTTGAAAGCGGTCTTGTTGCAACAGAGTCAGACACTGCGATCCTTTGATCCGGCCAATGATACCGGCAATGTCAATGAACTAATGGAGGCATTCCAATCGCAGAAACTGGTCAACAGGCAATTGGAATCGGAACTCAAAGCCATCACAGAGGAGCACAACACCAAGCTGGTGGAAATGACGCAGGCCATTGAGCGACTCAACCTAGAGAAGGCCGATCTCCAGGAGGTGCTATTCAAGAGCATCGATGAGTTTGATCAAGCCAATATGGATACACTGAAGCAGAACGATCGCTATCTACGACTGGAGCTGAAAAAGGCCATAACACAGTATCTGCTTGTGCAGGAGGAGCTCAAACTGGCCAATGCCAAGTTGTCGGCATACAGGCAGGACGGTGGCAAGCTGGAAAACAAACTGGAGGAGGAAATGATACGCAACAAGGCGGCCAGCAATACAAACGATGTGGGAGCCAATGTTGCCAAACAAAAGTCCCAGAATCCACTTGGCCTGATGAAGTTCCACAACAGTGATCTCGATAAAATCTTGCAACGTCTATTAAGCAATCTAATGCCACGCACCGTAGTTGGGCTACTTCCCGGATTTCCAGCCTATCTCATCTTTATGTGTATCCGGTAAGATCTATATAGTTCTGTTATATTATCCGATCGGGATTGACAAACTTAATAGACCCTTTGCAGTTATAAAGTACAGGTTTCCCATGTTACACATGATCAATATACTATTCCAACTTACAGCTACACCGATCTGACCAATGCTGAGGATGATGTGCGCGAGCTGCTGAGTAAATTTGTAATGCAAATCAAGAAGATGCATCGAACACCACATCCTACTGAGAACCGTGTCATTTGGCTGGTCAACTCTATAACGTAAGTCCTCCGTTCATCCACATATCTATTTTCTATACTAACCATATTTATTTTGCAGGCTATTGAATTTATTGAAACAATATGGAGATGTTGAGGAATATGTTAAATTCAACACGGAAAAACAGAATCAACAGCAATTGAAGAACTTTAATCTGTTTGAATATCGACGCGTAATACTCGATCTCATTGTGAATCTTTATCAAGCACTCGTTATGCAGATACAGGGATTACTTGATCCAAAGATTGTGCCGGCTATATTGAACAACGATGAGATTCAACGGACTCGTCATCCGCATGGAATGCGCAATCGCAACATGGATGCCACATCATCCCCAGAGCACGGCAATATTCCCGCATGGAAGCAATTGATTGGACAGCTGGAACACTTTTATAAACAATTCCAGCACTTTGGCCTCGATGCCGTCTATGCTGAGCAAATATTCAGTCAGCTCTTATACTTTGTTTGCGCTGTCGCATTAAATTGTTTGATGCTACGGGGCGACATTTGTATGTGGGAGACGGGCATGATAATACGCTATAATCTTGGCTGCATTGAGGATTGGGTGCGCGATAAACGGATGGTAAGTTGTTTGCTGCGAATTGAAACTGTCAACTTTAAAATAACATTCTTTGTATTTTAGTCCAACGATGTGCTAACCCCACTGGCGCCATTGAATCAGGTTTCCCAGCTGTTGCAGTCGCGCAAGAGTGAGGAGGATGTCCAAACTATTTGCGATCTGTGTACATCGTTAAACACCGCCCAAGTGTTGAAGGTGATGAAGTCATACAAGCTGGATGACTACGAAAGCGAAATAACCAACGTTTTTCTGGATAAACTTACCCAGAAATTGAATGCACGCCAAATGGTAATTCATATTCACATTCTTCTATAAAAATGTATCCACTAAACGTATACAATTTCAGCCCAAGAGCGATGAGTTCACAATGGATCAAAAGTTCATACATCCCTTCAAGGTTGTATTCAAGTACAGCGATATTAAACTGGAGGAGATCGAGTTGCCGTCGCATTTAAATCTGGACGAGTTCCTCACAAAAATATAAATTTTGTATAGCGTTTGTGTTGTGTGACCATTAATTGATCGTTGCCATTTGACGTCATCGCATTATTGTTTGTAATATTAAGAAATCTTTATAGTTTAAGACTATTTAAATTGCAAAAAAAAAATGTTAGCGAAATGTTAAGAGCATAGCAATTGCCTAACCGTAGTTCCTGTTTAGTTTAAAGCAAAGCACCTAACTTTCTTACCTAATACAAACTCCCTTGAACCCATTACCTTAAAGCACTTAGCCAATTAGCCAAGTGTTTGTTTACAACGTGTTAAAATGGTTTGAAACCAATGCAATATAAGAACTTATTTGTATGTTTACGTGTGCCGGGAGTAAGACTCTCAAAAACGAAAAAGAAAGCATTCCTAAGTTGCAATAAACATAAACCTTATGTACCTTAACTTATATACAAAATGTACTTAATGAAAATGATAATAATGATATAGTAAATGAGAAATCTATGTATACAATGGCCGATATGTTGCCTTAAACGTTTGCAATTCAGAGACTTGTAAGTGTTAAGATAATAAGTACTTATATACATTTAATTAACAAAAATTCATATTTATAGAGAACGTATATTTGTAACGATGCTGTATTCCATTTATGTATTCTTTTGTAATTTACTTATTTATATGTGTATTCTCAATTAGCGTGATTCGAAAAGTGATCCCTCCCGAAATTAGGGTAGCCTTATGTGTTGAAGCAAACAAAAATGATTTATTAAAACAAACAAAGTTGTTGGCATTTGTTTGATTATGAATATGTTTAATATTTATATTAAATACATACACATGTACACTGAAATTAAATAAAGAATTTGTACACAGGCGATCTACAATGCTGGCGACAATAATAATAATATTCGGTTAGCATTCAACGGGCGCCTTGGACAACTTGTTCTTCGGCAGATCGAGGGATGGTAAACGTTGGGTTATCATGCCCGTTGCCACCGTCATTCCGTTCTCGCGAATTGTGAAAGCTTGGCCCGGTGTCATGACCATCTTGCGCAGCAACGTTACACGCACCTGGCCGTGATCGCCGGGCATCAACATGGATTCGTTGGGCACTGCAAGCAAAATCATCCATTTGGTTACAATATATGTAAGTAGCTTCTTTTAAAATAGAAAGCTTCAACTCACCAATATCAATGCGAGCTGGAATATTCCATGTCATGCTGAACAGCTGTTGTATGTACTTGGATAGCATTGGCTTGAAGCGTCCGCCTTCGGCACGGGACAGCAAGTACATAGAAGCCTCGAAGTGATTGGATATATTCTCCGAACCGGTTGCACATAACAGCATGCCACGTTCCACAGATGATATTTTAATGCCGCGTAGCAGAGCGCCCACATTCTCTCCAGCCAGTGCTTGAGGCACGCTCTTTCGGAAGATCTGTATATCACTGACGCTGGTTTTTAGGTTCTGGTTAAATCCCAGGAGATCGGCATCCGCATTGCGTGCTATGGTGCCACGTTTGATGGTACCAACGACAACAGTGCCTCGACCGGGTACCGTAAATGCATTGTCGATGGGCAAAATGAAGGGAGCAGTGGTGTCACGCTTGGGCGTGGGTATATACGTATCACAGTGCTCCAGGAGCTGCTCGATGGCGGGCACACCAAAACTAGACTGATCACCGCGCAGAGCTAGCAAGGCAGATCCACAAATAACAGGGCTGTTGACGCCATCAAAACCAAAATCAGACAACATTTCACGCATCTCAATCTCGACTAGTTCAAGGACTTCCTGATCGACCAGATCCGCCTTATTGATAAACACCACAATGTGCTGGATGCCCACCTGCTTGGCCAGCAGCAAATGCTCACGGGTTTGCGGCATTTGTCCATCTGTAGCTGCCACCACTAAAATGGCTCCATCCATTTGGGAAGCACCCGATATCATATTCTACAAGACATTTGACATTTAACAAAGGAATGAGTTACAATTTCACCAGGTAACTTACCTTGATGTAGTCCGCATGGCCCGGACAGTCGGTGTGTGCATAGGTGCGTTCCTTGGTGGCATAGCCAATGTGACAGGCATTTATGGTTATGCCACGCGCCTTTTCCTCGGGCGCACGATCGATTTGCTCGTAGGACATGTAATCAGCCAAACCTTTTGAGGATTGGATTTTGGTAATTGCCGCCGTCAGTGTCGTCTTTCCGTGATCCACATGGCCAATGGTGCCAACATTACAGTGTGCCTGCTCAGGTTGGCTGGGATTTGCTTTCGGATTGTCCTTAATACTGCTGGCAAACAAACGGTAACTACTCCAACTCGGGCTTCCACTGCATCCAATGGCAGTCAGTGAACGGGGCACCTTCTGCAGGGCGACTGCATCGCGATGCCTCCATAGCCTGGCCAGAAAACGTCTCATTGTCAGCAATGTACGTAATCGTCCGTCAAGTTGCACGCCGCTCTCCAATCAAAACAAGAACAGCTGATTTTCTTCTTCTTCGCTGCTTGTGACCAATTGCAGTGTTGTAAAGTTGCCAAAAAGACGAAACGGTAATTTCATTTAAATTAACATTTTATAAAGGCGCATTTTTCAAGTGTCGTTTTATTTATTTGAAATATCTTCTGTTTTCGGGAATGTTTGAGAATTCAATGCAGATTCTGTTGCCTCCGCTAATTTCGAATTATTTCGAATGATTTTATGCGTACGCTTCATATGAACACCCAGACTTACGCGCTCCGAAAACTTTGTATTGCACAGTGTGCACTGTAACGTCTTCTCCCGATGTATGTGACGATGCTTGACGAGCGCATTTGCGTTTGTGAATGACTTTTGGCAGATTTCGCATACCTTGTCGCGTATGTTAAGGTGCGCCTTTATATGGTCTTTGAGATCTCGTTTAGTTAGAAAGTCCTTGGGGCACATGGTGCACTTGAATGCTCGAATTTTGGTATGTACAGCTGTCACATGGTTGCTCATTTGAATCTTTTGTTTAAAGGATTTGCCACAGAATTCGCACACAAATGGCTTAGCAATGTGGGTTTCATCGTGAGTGCGCATATGACCGCTCAATTGGCTTGAAAATGAAAAACTACGCTCACATAAGCTACAGTTGAAGGTCTTGCCCATGTGGACACGTTGATTATGTTGTAATAAATGGCAGCGTCGTTCAAAATGATTCTCACAGAGCGCACACTTAAACCAGCCACCATCAGCGATCTTATGAGCTCGAAACTGATGAGCCTGCAGAGCGTGATCAGTGCTGAAGCTATTCTGACAAACGTCACATGGAATTTTCTGACGGAATGTTTTCGTTCTCAGGAAGCTCTGGCATGTCTCAATATAACGTTTTTCTGCTTTCAATAATCCAATTGTCTGAGTCTCTGTGAGACCTTTGATTTTTCTGGAATACCATTGCCGCAAATAGAGCACACTGTCATAAACATCATAGTGGGTAATGATGCCTAGAGGAATTTCTTTGGTGAGCAGATCAGTCATTTCAATGTAGGCCGTTTTGCGTGCGCTGAGATTTGAGAAATCATTGTGCGTTGAATCATATAATTGGGGAAACTTGGAATATAGCTCAATGAAGTACGTTGTCAGGTGGTTCGTTTCCCCAAAAGTCAACTGCAAGAAAGCATTTAGATACACTAGTGGGAAAGTTAAATAAATATATTTACAGATTGTTTTACCTTAATTTTATTATCTCCGCTCTCCTCATCACTTTCTGCATCATCGACATCACAGCGTTTCCCTAGGAAACTATACATATCGTGATAATACAAGGGTAATTTTGTCAATTTCTTGGTGCGCTTTTGACGAGTTATGACCGCGTATTGACTATGAAGACTGGCAATGCATTTCTTTAGCTTATACTGGGTAAGGTGAACATTTATGTTGTTTTTTAGCTGATCTATTAAGGTCGCATATGCGGCACTTCGTTTTTCCCTGTTCTTATACGAAGAGTTTTTGGGATCCCAGAGGCAAGGATGTCCCTTGTACAGCTCAATGAATTGTGTGATTCGAGGATTGCGCCGGTAAAATGTGGGATTGAACTAAAAATAAGGGGTTTCATTAAATCATAGTTTTCTTTTATTTACAATAAACCGCTTACTTTTGCTGTTGGCGTAAAGTTCTTTCTTCCGCCGTCCAATTCAGTTGGTGTAATAGTCGTATCATCCATACGGCATGACACTGCCCTTATTGGGCATTCCTCTATTATCTGAATAGATAAAGATAGTTTTAATGATTAATTCCATTGGATCCCTGCAGATGAATATAATATACCTACCTCATCCTCATTGTCGTAGTCGCTATCGCTATCATCGTCATCTTCGTCACTCGTCACGCTCGGCAAATCAACAAATGCTTCTTCGGCTAAACAATCCTTATTATCGTCAACATCATCACTATCCTCATCATTACTACATTCGGCATTACTATTGTTATAATTTGAAAGTGGTTCCGTTTTGAATTCGATGCTCCTACCGCAGGACATATCGTCATCATCGAATCCCTCTCTGTGCGCATTTCTAATGTGCAAAACAAATTCCTGCCACCTTTCAAGTTTTACTTCCACATCGCAATTTTTCTGGCAGTGCGAACAGCTCAAAAAGAACTCTTTATAATTGTTGCGCACGAGGAGAGTTCCACAAATCACCATTTTGAAGGCATTAAGTAAGGTTTTGTAGCTGATTATTATAAGTAAATTGTAAACAAACAAAATTGCAATTGTTTTTACAGGTTGAAGTAGAGAGCTAGAGCTGGAACTCGACTCGATTTTAAGATTATAAAAATCGAATCAAATCGATTCGCAAACGGTTTTAAATTTCCCAGCTCTAAATAGGGCTGCAAAATTATCGATTGCGATAAGTGTTGGTAAGCAGCAAAAGGAACAAGTTTTAATAGCGCGCGCAAAGTGTTGCCAGCTTCAGGACCGGAAACAGCTGGAAAATACCTAGAAAAAGCTGGGAAATCTAGAAGAAAGCCAGATAATAAAGTTTTTATACTTCTTAGGTTGACTTTATATTATATATATTATATTACAACTATATACAACAGTAATCTAGTAGTAATAATTTGAATTATTCTAGTAATTCTTTTAACTTAGAAAAATCGTAGCTATTGACTGTTATAGGAAAGAGAAAGTGAGAGAGAACTAGCTGTGAAGCGAAATAGCAATATCAGTGAATGTGAATCAGTCGGCAATGTGATTGATCGGTCATGCATCTGCATAAATGCCACAGTCGTAGCCATTGGCCTGCTGCAAGCATCTCATTGCACGGAACTTGGCCTGTCGCACACCAAGCCATACCTTAACCTTATTCATAAGCTTCATCGCATATTAAAATTCTTTTCCAACTTTCAATAAAGATAGAATTCCCGTCACCCGCTAGATCACAATTTTTCCCGCATTTGCTATTCGAAAAACGCCAAATCTACGGGAAAAAAAGCTGAATTGGCAACACTGCGCACAAGTCCGCAATCCTTTATTTAAAATTATAACAATTACTACTTATTAAGAATAAAAAAATTGTATATAATACTTTGCTATTTGACTAATTATTGAGCGTGAAAAGCTTTTCGATGTCGGCAAAGGGCTGTTGGGCAGCTGAATGCCGCACCACAAATGTCACACTTCTTATCCCTTATATTCAGATGAGCCTTCATATGGTTTTTCAACTCGACTCTTTTTCGAAATGTTTTGGGGCATAAATCGCATGCAAATGGTCGCAAATCAAGATGAAGTCCATTGATATGATAATCAAGCAACAGTTTCAGTCTAAACGCCTTGCCACATAAATGGCAGACAAACGGCTTCTCACCGGTATGAGTGCGTATGTGGGCATTGAGGTCGGTTTTCACTGCAAATGTACTTTCACAGTAATTACACTTGAGCGTTTTTTCACAATGCTGCCGCAATTTGTGGCCTTCCAAGTCGTAAGTCTTTTCAAAACGACGAGGGCACTGGGAGCAGAGATACGGCAGCTCGCCAACATTGTGCATTTTGGCCATGTGCGAGCGCAGAAGGTAATCAATAAAGAATCGTTTGTCACACAATTCACAGTTGGCTACAAAGTTTTCCATTTTGGGCGGCAGGAAGCTACACAATTGCAAGTAATGCAACTCAGCTTTCGAGCAAGGACGCTGTAATACTTTGGACTTGACACGACGCAGAGTCATGTAAGCCCATTTACGAAGTCTATTTACGGCCAGATGAACTTCAGTTTCGTTGACACGCATATCCGGCGCCAGCATTTTCGACATCCCAATATACGCTTGTGTGCGCGCATCTACACACTTGAATTCCGGCAGAGAGCTATCGTACAGCATCGGGAAGTTGGCATAGACATCGATAAATGTGCTCGTCACTTCGTTGATTGTCTTAAAATTAAGCTGAAAAATGTAAATATTTAAGTAAGTGTTGATCAAATGATCGGTTGCAGTTATCTTACCTGTATTACATCTGATTTACTCTCTTCGTCGTCACTTTGTGCCGACTCATTACCAATTGAGAGGAATTTACATCGGTTGAAATAACGTGCAGGCGTTCCACTTAGTTTATTCTGTTCATCACTTTTGGCAGCAGCCGCGTATTGATAAAACAACTGGCTTATGGATTTCTTCAGTTCTCTGTCTGTGAAGAGTACATTACACTTTTTATCCATCACTTCAGTTAATACATTGTACGCCTCAGTTCTGGATTTTTCATCGTCGAATTTTGGATGGTCTGGACTCCACAAGCATGGATGCTTCTTGAATTCTTCGATGAAGTGTAAAACGCGCGGGTTTCGCCGAATGAATGACACTTTCAACTGCAATTCGAAATCATACGAGCATTAAAATTAAATCTAGTAATTTATGGTTTACAAACGTACTTTGCGCTTTAAAATCATTGGATTAGTCCTACTACGCTTGGGAGGATTTTCTTCGGGTTCGTCGTCAAAATCACTGGAACTTGGATCACCCTCAATTTCATAGTCATCATCTGACATATTATCCTCTGAAAATTTGGGGAACGCATCACCGTCCTCGTATATCACATTTGATTCGGGTTCAGAACCGTATGGCTCCTCTGTGGAGTCCAATATGCCATCTATACCATTTGAGGTAGGAGGTGCACTGGCCTCGGTCTCAGTGGGTGACTGTGAAGCTACCTCGTCGTCAATGAACTCGTACTTTTGCTATTAATAATAAACAAGTAGATGCGTTCAAGAGAAAGCAATGAACAGATGTTATTCTACTAGCTTACATCAAATTCGATATCGTCATCTGGCCAAATCTTGCATTCTTCATTTATGGCGCTGTTGTTGTCGGTTTCTGCGTTAAACTCTTCCTGTTTCAGGTTGAAATATTCACTTTTGGCACTTTCTTCATCCGCTTCGTCGAAAGAATGTGATTCTCTTATGTGCAACACAAATTCTTCCCAGTCCTTGAGATTACTTTCAATTGAACAATATATACACTTTAAGTTAAACTCAGTGTAACCGGCATTGGTGAATATGCTGCCGCATATCTCCATTATAGCAACTTTAATACAAAGAATTGCTATTATTTTTTTTTACGTCAATTGAACAACTGCGTTTACTTTTTTTTAACAAAGCTGCCACCCAGCAAAAAAAAACCGTCTGGCAACGCCAAAAGTGCAAAATTCATAATTAGTAATTTTTCAAAAAAGCATTTCCATACATTTTTCTTAAATTCAAAGCTAGAACTTTTTAAATTTTTTAAGAATTTTTGTTGGTTTTTTGTGAATTTAGTTATATTTTTTGTAGAATTAAATTTGTAACTTCTTCCCTCGAGGGGTGATGAGCTTCAAACCTTTTTAAAAATGTTCACCGTCATTTTCTTTAATTTCGAATTAACAATATTCATACAAATACAATTTGAATTGTGCGCCGAACAAGTAGCCACTAAGAATCGATAACACTGCGATAAATGTGGCGCCTAATTTTTTATCGAAGCTTTAATTTAAACAACCACATTTGAAAGATTTACAAAGTAAATAATTAAATAATAATAATAATAAAGTTTATTAAATGTATAATGTTTCAATCAATCGACTGTTCTGAAACAAGTATTTTTTCAGACGGTATCTGTGCACTGTTCCGAACAATGTTGTGCGTGCGTTTCATATGCGAGTTTAGACCGACAAATTGTGAGAATCTGGCGTCACAAAGTTTACAAGCAAATTTCTTAATTTCAGAGTGTATTTGCCGGTGTCTAATGAGCGAGTGGCAACTAGTGAATCCTTTACCGCACGTGGAACATATCTTATCACGTATATTCAAATGACTCTTGATGTGGTCCGACAGATCGCCCTTTGTTAGAAAATCTTTTGGACACATGGTACATTTAAATGCTCTTATCTTGGTGTGTATTGCGGTGACATGCAGCTTCAATTGTGATCTCAATCTGAATGCCTTGCCGCACAACTCACAAAGAACAGTATTACCGGTATGAGTACGTATATGCAGACGAAGATCTGACTGTACAGCGAATGTTTTCTCGCAGTAATTGCATTTATGCGTCTTCCCAATATGAACACGTTCCATATGCGTGGTCAGGCCAGGTCGTCCGACAAAGCTGCGATCACATAATGAGCACTTGAAGGGCAGATCTCCAATATTATGTGCCTTGTACATATGTACTTGGAGCATATTATCAGATGTCGTTTCCTGCTGGCACATTTCACAGTTCAGCTTCTGTTTAAACATTTTGGGTGGTAAAAACTCGCAGGCCTTTAAATAAAACTTTTCCGACTCATTGGCTGTTTTAATATCATTCTTTGAGTGCCTATAATACCATTGCCGAAGACACTGTACGGCGAGGTAGATCTCATTGCTGTTAATCTCGGCGTTATTCACTATAGTTTCGGCTGTCATTTGATCATAAGCCTGTTTGCGGGCAATCATCTTTGAGAAATCCTTGTGCTTATTGTCGTAAAGTTCCGGAAAGTTGGCATAACGTTGTATGAAGTCGGTGGTGAACTTATTTCTTTTCGAAAAGTTCAACTGCAAAGCAAAAACGTCAAAGACAGTTTTAAAATGAATAGCTTTAATTGCATACCTGAATTAACCCATTTTTATTGGAGTTCGTTTGATCGGTACTGGCTTTTAAAAAGCTACAGCTTGTATAGTGATTAAAAGCAACTGAATTCGGCTTTTGGCTGCCATTAACAACACGCTTCTCAACATTATTATATTGGATGTGTAACTTTCTGATGGCCGCTTTCAGAGAATGCTCAGAGAACATGACGGATATCTTGGTTTCCAGCTCCGATATGAGTTGATTATATGCTGCCTTACATGCAGTTGGATCTTTATAATTGCTGTTCCCAGGGTTCCAAAGACAAGGTTGATTCTTATACGACTCTATAAACTGCAATGTGCGCGGATCCCTTCGAAAGAACTTTGGATTGAACTAAGCAATAACCTGTTTTAGTAAATATAATACTCTTTCGTAAAATATTCTACCTTAAATGTAGGCAAATTCGAAGGTATCTCCTGGTTGCCTTCCTTTTCTAACTGATCATTGGATTCAGTTTCAGCTGATTCGTTATCGCTAAAACTTGTATCCGAGAATGACGATGAGGCCCTTGAATCATCTGCTTCCGACGGTGCCTTAAGTTCTTCTCCATCGAAAGGCACATCCAACAAATCTTTAAACTCATTTTCGACTTCTTCATCTAAAGGAACATCAAACAAATCTTCTTTAATACAGCTTTCATCGTCAGCAGTTTCTGATGTTTTCAATTCGTTCGTATTGCTCTTGTTATTAAATCCATGCGTATTCCGAAAGTGTAACACAAATTCTGGCCATTGATCGATCTCCATGTCAAATGTACAATATGAACATCGCATTAGGAAACTTTTGAGGTCTCTACCTCTGCTCATAATAAATCCACAGGTTTCCATGTTCGGTTGACATTTAATTAAAATAATAAACAATCTTTGCACAAATGTTGTTTACAATCAGTTGTTTGGAGACAACGTTGCCAACTTGCAGAAAAAACTAGTGATGTGAAAAACATCGAAGCACAGCTCGTTTCTAGCTCGATATAGAATTTTTAATGTATCGCTTAATAATATCGATGTTCTGCTTGGTAGAGAAGGCTGAAAGGTTGCAACTTGCAAGTCTGCTCGATTCAATAGTAGAGATGAGATTTCTATTTCAATTTGCTGAATATGTTCAATCGTTAATTTTTGAGCTGTGAACTATGTCAGTCATTTACTTCATCTGGTCATGAATGATGAAAGGTGAACGATATGATCAGGTCTTTCTATTCAGTTGATCATATGTTCATGAACGGTGAACGATATAAATAGTCTTTCTAGTCAGTTGGTCAGCTGTTAATGAACAATGAACGATGAATAGTTCGTTATATTCAAATATTCAATCGTTCACTAAAGTGATTAGTCGACTTTCTTGCCATTAAATTTATAGTAAGCTATTGAAATGAATGAAAGGCGATTATAAGTTTTAGGATTTTATTTTTTTTGATCAATTTTTCTTCAAAATATTAACAAAGACTCGACTAACAATATGGCACTTCATTGATATTTGTAATAAAATAATAAAATATTAATATGGAATGGACGTGATCAATTTTAAGGAACTTAACGTCTTAAAACTAAAAAATATACTAAATATGAAACATCATGTTTGTCTCCAAACTAAAAAACATTTTACATATTGCGGTGTCAACTTTTCAGAACAAAATGAACGATATAGTTCATTTTGATGACCCGTTTAATTGAACTTATTCAGAACGAAACGACACAACTCTATTCAATAGTATTTTGTTTATCTGTCAGTTGGTCCGGTCGGACGGTGTTTATATTCTTGTTATGCTTGAGGACACGCAATGGCAATGGAGGAGCATAAAAGTCGCCTTGGTTACACATTCTATATGCTAACACTGTTCCTGTGCGGCGCCGTGCTGTTTCTCATTGGCTTCTTTCCCGCCTCATACTCCGTTGCCGAGCAAGAAAATAGTGTGCCCATTGATCGTCCAACAACACTGCATGGCGAAAAGTATGTTGTTTATCAGTAGTTATGTCTGTAGTGCCACATATGCTTACAGTATTATCAACCATTTGCAGGCTGGAGCCACCGCCAGCAAGCTATAACTCGTTCATATTGTTCCTGATCGATGCTCTGCGCGATGACTTTCCAAATGAGTCCACCATGCCGGTGGCCTATGACAAGGCTTGTATGAAGCTCAGTCTTCACGTGGATATTCCGACGGTGACAATGCCACGTCTGAAGAGTATTACCACTGGCACATTATCTAATTTTATTGACATTGCCCTCAATGTGGGACACACAGAGCAGGTGGAGGATTCCCTGTTGCATCGTTTAAAGCAGCGCAATGCCGTTGTGTCCTTTGCCGGTGATCACACTTGGGTACACCTCTTTCCTACTGAATTCACTCGAAAAGCCGCAAACAATGATTCGTTTTATGTTAATGATTTTTACGAGGGCGATAAAAACGTGACCAATGCGTTGGAATCGGAGCTGGAGAAAAAAGACTGGACACTGCTTATATTACATTATCTGGGATTGGATCACATTGGCCATGTTGAGGGTCATGCCAGCCCAAAGGTCAATCACAAACTAAAGGAAATGGACAATGCTGTAAAAAAGATAGTGGATCACAAGGCAAGTTAATCAAACCGCATCGCAAATTGAGAACTTCAATGAATGTAAATTATAGAATATGGACAATTATTTGTTAATGTTGACTGGCGATCACGGCATGGCTGACGGCGGAGGACACGGCGGCAACACCCCCGCAGAGACCTTAGTTCCACTCTATTTGTACTCCAAGAACTGCAGCAAGTACACGTAAGCTGATCCATAGTATAAAACATTGCTTATGCTAATTTGATTAATTTTTAGGACTAGCACAAAGAGATACAATCAAATTGATTTGACGCCCACGCTGGCGTTGCTGCTGTCCGTTGAGATACCCACAATGTCCATTGGCTGCCTGATACCGGAAATGTTGCAGACCTTAACGCTGGAGCATCAAATGTACGCCTATTTCTATAATGCGCATCATCTGCTCAACAAGGCAAGAGTCAAATTTGGTCATGACAATGTGCGGCGTAGCGGTAAGATTTAATTCTTATGAAATGTTATTCCCGATTGTAACTTAATTGTGTTCGCAGATTACTACGCTTGGTATCAAAATGCAACGTTGCTGCACAAGGAACTGTTGCATCCGATGCGCAGCGGAGATGGCAGCAGCGCCAGCAAAGTGCACTATGAAAATGCCAAGCTCAACTATTTGCGTGTGGCACGGGAGATTTCCGGCCAATTGTCCGAGTCTTTGGTGAAATTCGATTACGGTTTAATAGCCGTTGGATTGGCGCTCACAACAGCGGTTTGTTTTGAAAACAATTTAATTCTTATATCCTTGCAGAGTGTATTATAATTTGGTTACAGAACGCATCAAAGCGGAATCCATAAAGTACATATATTATTGAAGTGGACGACGTAATATCCGTCTAGCTTTCTGCGTGTCTCTCAGTTTAGATTTATATTGTCTTTCTGTTGCGGGGAGAATATACATATTTCGAAACTGGGATCAGATTTGATCACATAGCTGTCATAAGAATGATCAGTCTAAAATTTAATACAGTGATCTGCAAGGGTATCAAACCGAAGATAACTTTTCTTTTTTGCTTTATATCTAATTAATTACTTGTACCCTTTATTACAGACCTCATTGCACATTGTGCTCAACGTTTTGTTTCTGGATATTGCAACGGATCAACTGCATTTGGATACACTGAAACTGGGTCAGTTGCTACTCTCGCTGCTTGTTGGAATTATACTTAACATTGTGGGTCATATGCTGGATCAGTTAATGACCAGCTCTATGCTGCAGAGTCTGCTCCTGGTGTTGCCCATAGTAGCCTCTGTTTACCTGTCCATTGATGTGGCTCAAGCTCTGATCAAGATTGCATTGCCGCCTCTCTATTCCCGTCGGTTGAAGCTATCAATACCGCTGCCGCTGTCACTGCTGGCATGCCTAGCCATACGCACCTTCTCTCTGGGCTCATCTTCGTTCATTGAGTTTGAATACAAGACATGGTACTATCTGGGCAACACGCTTATATTGCTGATCGCACTCAAGACGCTGCGTCGCCGCATTACCAAAGCGAATGTGGAGCTGGATGGACGGCATTTGCACAAGATTGCCTCAGCTTGTCTATGGCAACAACGCAAGATCTTTGTGGTGCTCATTCTGCTTACTCTGATGCGATATCTGCACAGGTTAACGAGCATCAAGAGCACTTTGATGCTTTTCGCACTGCTGTTGTTCTGGGCACGCCTACGCAAGTTTACGGACACACCACAGGCCATCTTCAACGGCATCGCCTTCATACTGGTCTACAGTTTTCGAGGTCTCAACGGACAGGTGCAATTTGTTGTGCTGCCCCAGCACTTGGCGTGAGTTCCATTACCAGTAGTGTATTGTTTCTTATGTTAACTTATTGATTTCTTTCAGTGCCCGCTTTGTGCTCCCTGTCCTGGTTCTCTTCTGGTGCTGCCTTGCGCTTGTTCTCGTCCTGGGCTACCGCACAGCTTTGCCACAGCAGCATAGCGGGCACAGTTTGCTGGATGGTCCAAGGCCGAGGAGTAATCTGCTGAAGCTGCTACAAACCAATTTGACATGCTCCCTGATGCTGGTGGCGCTGCTGTACAAGGTGCAGAATATTGTACTGTTGCCCACACTTCTCATAACGTTGGACGAGACTTATAAGCTATGCGAAGCATACGGAACAACTGCCCGCAAGTTTTCGGTTCGATTGGTGCATGTTTATAAGACAATAATGACCATATTCGTTGCCAGAATGTTTTACTTCTATCAGGGCAACTCGAACAGTTTGTCCACCATTGATCTGACACCTGGATACATTGGCCAAACCAGCTATAATCCGATTCTCGTTGGTTTCCTTGTTACCCTCAACACCTACAGCGCCGAAATACATTCCTTCCTCTACCTAATTGTGCACACTCTGCGTGCGGACTTGCGCAATGTGGGTATCATCCAGATGCTGCCGTCTTATGCAAAGGCAGCAGATTCGATGGTGGCACCGCTTTATGCTGCTCTGGTCATGCTGCCCGCGGCATTCTATCTCTGTCTTATGGTTGGCTTTCGCTATCATTTGTTTATCTATTCCGTCTTTTCACCCAAAGTGCTGTACGACTGTTATACTGTATTGGTCTTTTACTTGGTATTCCTATCAACGAGTTTGTACTTTAAATTGTTTAAACAAGACGCTTAAATATTAATTAATTTAAAAGCTTTAAAACTTAACTCAACATGTTATTAGTTTCCCTCCACGCGTAGTGCATAATGTATGTCATCGGCGCTAACGTTGAGCAGTATCTTCTGGAATAGATCATTGCGTGAATGCTCGCATATAATGAGTCTCTCGGCTCCCAGTTTGGAGCAGATGTGCAGAGCACGTCCTGGCGCAGGCAGGGATACGCCCATAAAGGCTACAATTGTTTCAACCTGTGTATAGACGCCCAGGAATGTTGTCTCCTCGACTCCAGTCCGTGTCACCTCGGCTGTGACGGCCTGCAGAAAGATCTGCTCCAGACGCGAACAATTCTTGATGGCCTGCACCTTGGCACTGGCTATCATCTCGGCAAGCGCTTGCTGAACATGCAGCATGTTAACGCACTTTACTGAAGACTGCTCCTCGGCGGTGTCTGCAATTTCAGTGGCACGACGACAAATATCCAGAGCACGACGCGCATCGCCCGATACGGCGGCCACTTTGCGTGCCACCAACTGAACAGCTTCTCCCTTGAACGCCTCGGAGCCGGCCAAACGCGCGGTGACGATTTCCTGGAGCTGCTTATGCGTGTACGGCTGAAAAGTGAGGCGTGTCAAGCCCAGACGAGATGTTACCTTGCCTGAAAGATCATAATGATTAACTCCTGTTTATAAATCTCAGGAAACTCCCATTGCACACTTACCCATCAGCAGACGCTCCGGCAAGTCCATTGTGTTGGCTATGGTGACCACAACTAGATGTGCCGCCGACTTGGTTGGCCAATCCAGCAGATTATAAACGACATCCTGACGCCGGTTGCACAGTATGTCCAGTTCATCGACGAGCAGCACGGTGGTCACACGACGCAGTGCCGGCGTTGTGAAACGCTTCTCCAGCAACGAGTGGGCGTGCTCCCAGGATACGGTTTTGCCCGTCAACTGCTTGTAGATTTGTACATACGCCTGACGAGGTTCCGTCAATCGCATGCCATTAATCTCCAAAAACTCAAAGGCTGGCAACTTATCCTCCGCAACTAGACGCTGCAGGGTGCGAATGACCCCGGTGACGGTGGCTGTTTTGCCAGTGCCTGGCACGCCCGACACATACATGCAACCACCGCACTGATCCTGAATTTTACCCTCCAGAAAGCTGTAAATGTTGTCAAACTCCTTTTCGCGACAGGGCAGACTCTTGGGCACAACGGAGACGTGGAGTTGTTCCCGCGCTAGCTGCAATTGTGACTTGTGTCTTACGTCCAAGGACTGATGACGCTGCTCCATGCTTGGACTCAGTTCGCCAGATCGAATTTTCTTTAGTTTCTGTGATGGCGTTAATGGAGCATCCTCCTTAACCTTAGAGGCCGAAGCAACTTTTGTTCCAGTGCTGCTCATGCGACGTGGACGCGATGGCGTTTTTTGGTTGGACTTCTTTGGTGTGTAATCTGGGTCGGCACCTTGGACCGCAAGCTTGGTGCGATTCCGCTTTGGCGTGGATATGATCTCGTTATTATCGAATATGCGCTGTTCCACAATATTGGACAACTGTATGCTGCGTCTGGGAGTGCCATCAGCTATAAGAAAGTTTGATAAATATACGCATTTCAATTCATAAATGGGGATTACTTACCCAAGCGGGTGGTGGCAGACTTTAGGATGCTTTTGCGGCGTGTGGAAGGCGTCAATTCCGTGCCCGCAGATTCCAGTAGCTCTTTGGATTTCTTTGTGGGTGTATGATAAATGTCGCCATTGCTGACACCGAGTCTCTTGCGACTCTGCTTGCTGGGCGACGTCACCGGTTCTAAGGGATCCCGCTCGTCGTCTATGGAAGCGAGACGGGCAGATTTTCTACGCTCTGAGAGGCGCAATTTTATTTTCATGTCATTGGAGGGTGTCTTTGGATCGGGAGTTTGCTGTACAATCGAATAGTTTAAGCAGTCGGAATCGGCTGTGGTGTCAGCTCCCTTGTCCAGGCTGAGATTCAGATTGCGACGCGCTGCCGATGCTCGTGACTTTGGTGTTGCTACTTTGGGATTCTTTTCTGTGAGTGGTGAGGCCGGTAGATAGTTGGCATTGACCTCCGGCTGTTCCCCATTGATCGTTGCTGCAGTCAGACTCTTTTTCTTCTCGGATAATCGCACCACGCTGCAGCCACCAACAATTTTGATAGGAGATACTTTGTTCTCACAGTTGAAATAGTTGACATCCACGAACTCCGGCGGAGCATGTGCAGCAGCTGTGGAGACGCGTCTGCGTGAGATCGATTTACGTGCAGATGTCGAGCCTCCATCTCGAGCTGAACGTGATTTTTGTGATCCTTGCGTTTCATCGAGCTGCATCTCGAGCGGAATGAGGCGATAGCATTGTTTCACCTTAACAAACTTGTATCGAGTCACAAACATGGGGCAATTTGGGATTGGTTTGCTTAGTTTGATCAGCTGCTCTGCACTGGACTTGGAACTGCCTTCGACCACTAGACACTTGCGGTAGATCGAGCCCAGGGCTACGTCGTTGTCGTAGGGACGGTGCTCCTCAATGATTTCGAGATCAAAGTCAATGCTCAAATCGTCCGCATCAAAGTTCTTATGCGGTATGACTTGAGGTCGGGAATACCACTGGACAATAGCACGGCAGGTTTCTTTGTCGGTCATCTCCCGCAGTTCGTAGAGATGCAGAATCTTGGCGATATCACAACCGTCCACGGTGTCGGGCTCTGCTGCGTCCGCGTTCGCCACAAGTATGTAGTCGCCAATTGTTAGTGTCAACGATCCGTACACACACTTTTTGTAGAAGTAAACGTTTTTGTGCACCAGACTTTTTACATATGTGTTCGGCTCGTGGCTGCCGATCCAAATGACCTGCTGACCAGCACATATTTCATTTTCGTTGTTAACCATCACGGTACGTGGATGTAGTCAAGCAAATATTCGTAGTCAGCAATTGGGGAAATGGGTTGTGTTCCACTTTTGTCTCTCTTTTTACTTAACTCAATAAATACAACAATACACAATCAGCAGCTTGCCGCGCTGAGCACCAGTTTTGGCGCAAAAAATGCAATCGAACGATCAGTAAAACTATCGACTGTTTAGTCACGATGTAGCGATGAATTTAATGCAGCCCTGAGACAGTGCTGCCAAATGAGCCTTTATCCGGAAAGATGTCCTTTTCAGAAATTAATGTGGCATCGCTGGATTTCATAACAACCACTCTAGTGTTGCCAACTCATCAACGCCTAAAAAGACTATATCAACATTTAAAAATAGCTACAAAATGCTGGGAAATCTAGAAGAATGCCAGATAAAAAGTTTTTATACTTCTTAGGTTGACTTTATATTATAGTTCAACTATATACAACAGTAATCTAGTTGTAATAATTTGGAATATTTCTAATAGTTCTTTTAACCAAAACACAGCTAGAACGTGATAGACATTCGAAATACTCCAGATTGGCGGAAAAAAGCTGAGCTGGCAACACTGAACCACTACTTGTAAACGAATCAAATTGAATATAATTGTTGTTGGCACGGTTGTACCAAAACTGGTACATTTCTAGAACCAAATTCAAATGTATCTGCATATTCACGAAATTTCGTATTTAAGTAGTCCTGAGGGGAGATCGGGCGCCAGAGATGCTTGTACAATGTACATGTGTATTGGTACATATGCAATATGCTTTTATTTATGACTTTTAGTAGTAGTTGAGTATAATGTATTTTTGGGTACGTAATGAGTACAAATATCAAGCAAATCGAATCAAACATTTTGCATTTGCTGATGCATAACAAATTTCATTATTTTTTTGTTTTTATATATAATATAATAACATTTATTCTGAACATTTTTCTTCGCTTCTATTTAATGGCCTGTGAATTTCGTTCACTCGAATAAAAAATCAGGTTAAGTTCTAAGTACGCAAATAAAGTCATTAAGTTGTGTGATGCTTAAATTAAAATTAATCACAATCCATACGTATACGTAATACGTAATACGTATACAAAAAATACATACATAATACTAAAAATTCTTAATAATTACAAAATTAAGGAAATTAAATCACTGGTCAAATCGAAAGCGGCTCGATGACCAACTCAAAGTACAAAACGAACGCCTACTTCAAATATTAATATTAAGCACATAAATATTACATTTTTGATAGCTGAAGGGAGTATAAATATTTAAGTTCGTAGTGATCCGCCGATCCGTTGATCCGCTTCAACAGAGAGAGGAAGGGAGGGAGGGAGGTTTTGTGGAGCGCAGTGTGCGATTTGTTTTTCCTTGTGTGGGATCTATTGATTAAAACTAACAGATATACATTTATATCTATGTATATAAGATGAGTTAATGCTTTGATAGATGCTTGCGCTATTTGCGACAGTTGCATTATTCGATCTATTCAATTTCGTGGAAGCGGAGAATGGCGCGTCCGGGAATCTCGGAGTTGCACAGCTTCTGTATGACTTCGGCAGCCTGTTCGCACGGGAATACCGAATACGGTGGTGGCTCAATCTTTTTATTTGCCACCAATTGCACCAAGTCTGCCAACTGCTCGGCGGTGCCATTTGAAATTGGTATGATTTCCTGCTGATACTCATTGGAGAGTCGTGAGAATTTTGGCAGCAGCTTTTCAGCAACCTCCTCGCTGATGAGAACCACACCGCCCTTGGACAGACAGTGCATGGAACGATGCAGACTTCTGGAAGTTGTGCCAAAATCAATGACTACATCAACGGCACCTCCGCACACATCCTTGGTGCGCTCAATGAGCTGTGGCTCGTATAGACACTCATTCCATTGGACAACGCTGACACTGCAAGCAGGAATAAGAGAATAATGAGTTTCCATCTAAAATAATTGTTAGATAACTGTTAAAATAACTTACTTCTTGATCTCTGTAGCTAAACGGAATCCTTCATCCCGCAGGCTGGCCACTGTAATGTCCACATTATGCGCACCAGTCGATGCGAAATGATAGGATGCAATTCGCACTGCCCAAAGGGCCAATCCTCCAGTGCCAACTATCAGAATCTTGCATTTCTTATTGGGATCCGTGGCCGCACGTTGACTAAGTATCTCAGTCACCACTGACTGTGCCTTAAAGACGGCGTTCATGGCCAGCAATGCGCCAGTTGGCAGCATTGCGGCCTCCTCCATGGGTAGAGTATCTGGTATCGGTACGATATGCGTTAGATCTGGCACCACCAGTAACTCTGCATAACCGGCAGGAGTCTCATCGAATGGATATACAATGACACGCTGTCCAATACGTAGGCCACAGTTGTTGGCCTCTGTGATCTCCGAGCCCAAGGATTCAATTACGCCGGCAACTTCGAAGCCTGGAAAGAATGAACCCTCACGAATGCCCTGATGAGCGGGCGATGACATCGACGTCCCAGACGGACAGTAATCACTCAACTCGGATGACACTGACGAGACGCTGGTTATCGAATTGGAGCGATCCCTACGACGATAACAGGCGCCAGCGCACACAATTTTGATGCGGGCGCCATGTGCCGGTGTATCCTCAATAGGTACAAAAAAGTTAAAAACACAGTTCTTTACACCCGGTCCGGGTGATTCAATTGACACCTGTCGGCACAGCTTATTCATGTTGTGTGTACTGTTATTATGTTCGGGATCGGTCGGGGGCAATGCAGACGCCAACGAAAGTGTTTTAAGCGACAAAGAGGAGGTATCTGTTGTTCCGCTGCAAGAAATACATAATAGAAAATTCATTTTAAATGTGTACTCACATATATGCTCTATATTTTCTACTAAAAACTTGGAAATATATCTGCTCCGTATCTTATATCTAAATATCTAAAATTTTAAAAAACGAAATTCATACATTTTTTCCTATTTCCCTAGATTTTAAGCGTAAAAAATTATTTCATTACATTTTAAAGAATCCGACTTAAGATAATTATTCTATTATTGTTAGAACCTGTTGCAGTTTTTGTATAAAACGAATTTTAATTTGTTAAATAACAATCAAAGAAACTACAATACAAATATATTTATCTATTATTGTAATTATTAAAGATGATTTGTTTACACAGTAAAATTAGCAATACTAAAAATATTATCTATTGTTGGTTTAGCTTCAGGCGAATGTGTAAGCTATTTATCATTTACATGGCTCGATTTGGACCAAGGTCATATTTTGAGTTGCTTTGAAATCTCATTACAACAAACAAACAACAAAAATCCAGAGAGAGCACATGCGCACATCATGACTTTTGATTTTTTCAACTTCCTATGTAATTATTTATTATTTCGAATTACTTTTGCAACAATGGCAGCAAGAATATCAAGAATTACAATAAATAAAATATTTATTTTCAAGTTAATATTATTGTACTTGGATACAATGAAGTTGGATTATCTGAAAGGCCAAGTGGACAGGTAGATAGATAGGTTGTATAAATATGCAATAGAGTTGAATTTATTTACACGACAATTTCATTATGTTTTATTTATTGATCATTTGTAGTGTCAACTTTTTCAATTGTTTGAATTATTTAAGTGCTTTGTCCCATGGCCTTCAGTTTAGCACCTGTTGGAACTGTCACCGCATCGTGGAATTATCAATCGATAAAACTATCAGTATATTATTAGGGAAGCTGAATTGTTTTATTATTATTTTTATATTTCTTATATGGCTGCCATAAAGATATGAAATAGGTCTTTACCTTATTGAGCCCATCAGATTGTGCTGCTGTTGACTGCAAATATCTACCGGCATTTTTAATAATTTGTTTCTCTTGCTTTCACTTTTATGTAATAAAGTTAATTATAGATAAAGCACATTTAAGCTTTTATAATTTTTACAGTTCTTTAAACACTTTCACTGTTTATTTTACAGCGCGAAACAGATTTTTCTTTATTATTATTTGTCACTCGCTCCAGCTTTGAACTTGTCGAGTGCACTTTCAAAGAACAACTGAAATTTTTCTGAAACGATGTGCGCTCTAAAAAGCTAAATAAACCGGCGACAGCGACGGCGACGGCGTGAACAGTGGTGGAATGATGGAATTGAAAAACAAAGCTGCACACATACACATACACTTGCAGAACATATACACACAGTCATGTACATGCACAGAATGCATGCACTGAGCGTGCCCCTTGAGATTCTTCGAGAATATATGTTCAAGATATATCTACATATAGTGTGAGTACGTTTATAAATCTCTTATTAAAATTTTCAGGAAAAATAAGGACTACGTATAAACATATGTACATATGTACTATGTGTGAAACTATGTAAATAAATGTAGCTGAAATCAGCTGATTTGCTTTTAAGCTCAAAACTTTTTGTCAGTGTACAGCAGGCAGTCTGTTGGTTTTTATATTTTGTTTTGATTCGTGTGTACATACGTAGATACATATCCATACAGTTAGTCAAGTAATTGTTTGGACAAAGTAAAAAATCATATATTGAGTTTTTATTTTTAAAAATAATTATCTCCAAATGGATATCATTATAAAGGTAAAGGTAAAGGAAAGGTATTTTTTTTTTTGGCAAATTAAAATATGTCAAAAAAATTATTAGTCAAACTATACATATTTATGTAGTTATGTATGTCCCAATCCAAATTAAGAATTTGAAACAAAACAAATACCAGGCAGCGCGTAAAAAACATTAAGTAAAAACAAAAACAAACGATAATATTTATTTACATATGTATGTACATACAGATGTATATTTGTTTATTATATCTGCGACGCGTGGATGCGTTGTCAAGTAGCAAAAAAGTTTGTTTTTATTTATAAAATTGTTCTAGTAAATTTTAAAATATTTATGAACGTTTGAATATGTTAGAGAATCTCCAGCTGAAACGCTGAATTAGTCACGTTCTCAATCTCTGCGTGTGGCATAACTTATAATATAATATAGCAGGTATACATACTATATAAGATCTATTGAGGTCTAACACTTTAATTATTGATAAGCTTTATTTACAATTTACAATTGAAATTTGTTGTTTATTTCAAATAGAAACAAATCAGCACATCTGTATGCACATACTTATGAATGTACATATATGTATGTATGAATACATACAGACATGTGTGTACACTTTTTGTTTGCTAACCGGGCGAGAGATGTTTGAATGGAAAATGAGGGTCAAACACATACATATACATATGTACATACAGAACCACAACAATAACAATAACAACAAGAAACATGTGTGTGCTGCGTGATTATCACGCACTCGCCGCGTGCAAATTCGGTGTGTATGTACTCCATCAGCCGGCACTGTTCTCTTTCTAACTCTCTCACTCAGAGAGTGTAACTCTCTCTCTCTCTCTCTCTCTCTATGTAACTTTGGTCTTGTTTTGGTTCGCAGTCTCACCCTCAACTCCAACAAAAAGCGCATTGCCCGTTGCTCACTTAAGATATGGGCAAAGGGGCTCTGAAAGCGGAATGCGGAGATAGAAACTGAAATGTGCATACATCTTCGTTAGTGCGTAAAACTGTCTTTGTTCTTTGTTGTCGAGCTGTACATACACATATACAAATGTACATATACATATATTATCTGCATCCTGATAATAAAAATCTCTGAAATCTTTTGGCAGCCTCAATGAAATCTGTTGAGGTCATTTTTGGAAATGTGCAGCGTTATAAATAGTATAAAATATAAAATAAACTTATTAATGTACAATATCTGCATCCATTTGCACTTGCATTTTCATGGGTGCTACAAAAATCGAAGCCAACCGAAAATTTACCAAAAATGTAAGGAGTTTTGGCAGATTTTGGATTGGTTTCGATTTCTGTGGCTCCCCCAAATATATTTTTTTAAATAATATAAATCAACCAGACTCAAAAACTGAACATTTCACTCTGTTTTGGATTGAGTCAATGTAAAAAATATACATATTCGGTTAAGATATGCTATACCCAGTAAATATATATACGCAGAGGCAGAGATACGACTAGATCGAAATGTTTTTATTTTTTGTATTGCAATACATACAACTCGATTATACACTTTTTATCCCAGTACTGGGTGCAGGGTATGAAAGCGAAAGTCCCATTAAATTTGGCAATTCGAATTTAATGAAAAATACACATTAATTAAGCTCAATTTATGTTTTCCATTCATCTTTCATGCTCTCAATAAAAGATACATATACTGACAATTGCAAAAAAGATGGATCAATTGTTGGCTCTACATTGTTGAGATCAGCATATTTCAGGTTTTTTAAATGTTGACTAATTTGTTTATTATTGTGTTTTGAGCAACATTTCAATTGAAATCATTTGGAATTCTTGCAGTCAATTGTTGATTATAATTAATCAAACGATGATTTGCATTTGCGGCGCCTGAATAAATGTTGTAGTCCACTTGTTTTTAATGGCATTTAACTCATTTACAAGTCGGCTAAATGTAACAAATTATGCAGCAATGGGACATTAAATTTTATTATAATCGTTTGCATTTAACCGGAATGAACTCTATACATCCCGATGCTATTTTTAGGCCCTTTGTGTTGTGAACGGATCGAGCACAAAAGGCCATCGTCAGCATTTGCGGGTTGTGATTATGATTTCTGATATTAAATTAATTTACAATCCTCATATACGCACATATGTACATATATATAAATATGGAAGTGTGTATTAACATGTATTAATTGCGTGTGGTTTTGTTTTTGATTTCAATTCAAAGTCTGGAGCACTTTTAAAGTCGAGTGGAATCTCCAGGGGCTGATAGAATGGCACGAGTAGCTTATTTATTTACTCTGCACTCAATGGTCATTGGAATAGTAGTTGTTTATGTTTATGCACATGAACAATAGTTATTATTCTTAATTCGAATTTAAAATATGAATTTGAAATATATTTTTACATTACGTGCAAGGAACTAAGCTGCCTTGTATATATGTACATGTCCAAAACATAGGTATTTATATGTATTTCTTTTGTATGTAAACGGATGCGTTTACGCAGACGCCCAATTTTTGAATTACGCAGCGAATTTGTCACGAAAGCGCTACGTGATAATTATAATGAGAGCCGATATTCAATTCAGAAATCCAAGTAATCTCCTGATAGATATTATTGTAAATCCTAATAGAAACATGTCTTGTCCATATGTCTGTCTTAATGAAAATTGCGTAATATGTTTCAATTAGTTAGTTGCAACTTACCTTATAAAATTTTAAAAATATAAATCGATACAATTCGTAGCTATTGGTTTTTCAGCTTTTGAATAATTGATTTACTTATTAAAATAGTCAATATAGATGTTAACTATTCACACGTTTTTCGTAGCGTTAAAAATGTTATAACTATTTCTTGCGTTTCTTGTTTTGCTTGTTCACTGTTTTACAGCACCGTTGCCGCACGGCATACAGTTTATAGAAGGACACATTTGACTTTGAAGTCTCCTTTGCTGGATACTAACGAAACAGCAATGTAAGTGTAAATATAAGAAACGAGCCTGCGCACAACAAATAACGAATGTTTGATTTTCAAATTTAACAGTTATTACCTGAAGGCATTTTACAACACAACTGATTTATCAGTATGCAAAGCTGCACGAAATATATTTCATTGCACTTAGCTGACTGATATGAACTACGTGACAACAAACTGATAGCTATAAACAATTGTGGACCTAAAAATGGTCTAGGCGCGCCATTTTAATTTTCGTTAGTTTAAGCTCTACTTTTGAAATAAATTAATAATTTGATGAAAATTTTTAATTCGAAATTAGAGAAATTAATTTTTATAAAGGATTACAGTTCGTCACTCCTCGGAGGAAGAAATTACAAATTTAATTCTAAAAATAATATCACAAAATTGACAAAAATGCATCAAAAATTTTGCAAAGATTTTCAAAATTTTAGCTTCAAAATTAAGAAAAATATATTAAAAATAGTTTTATTGGTTTGATGTTGCCAGACGTTTTTTTTGCTGGTGGCAACTCGGTTGAAAAACACAATGACAACAAGAGTTTTTGGCGGTTGCCGTTTATTTTTTAGAACGTAATTAACTTTGAATGAAATTAAGATATTAAAATTAAAACGTTTTCTACTCAGCATACACATGAAACGTAGCAAACCAAGCAGTGCCGGCGCTGCCAAAAAGAAGCCCAAAAAGGAAGAGCAGGAAATCAGCAGCAGCAGCAGCAGCGGAGAGGAAACAGTTGCAAAAGTGTCCACAAAAAAGTACACTCCAACCTACAAAAATGTGCAACAATTTATTAGCCACATTGAAGATCAACGCCTTGCGTCCGCATCCGATGTACATGAGTTTGCCTTTAGGAAGAAACGGGTGCGAATGTTGAGTACAGTAAGCGATGTGAAGGAGGGATGCAAAGGAGGCGTTGTATATTGGATGTCTCGAGATGGTCGTGTCCAGGATAATTGGGCATTTCTATTTGCGCAGCGTTTGGCATTGAAACTGGAGCTGCCCTTGACGGTGGTATTCTGTCTGGTGCCAAAGTTCCTTAATGCAACCTTGAGACACTACAAATTTATGCTGGGAGGTCTGCAGGAAGTGGAGCAAGACTGTCGTAAGCTGAACATATCCTTTAAACTGCTGCTGGGCTCAGCTGTGGATCGTTTGCCGGAGTTTGTAAACACCGAGGACATAGGTGCGGTCGTTTGTGACTTTGCCCCGTTGAGGTTACCCCGTCAATGGGTGACGGATGTTGCCAAGAAACTACCTAGCAATGTGCCAATTACACAAGTGGATGCACACAACATTGTGCCTCTTTGGGTGACATCGGAAAAGCAGGAATACGCAGCACGTACCATACGCAACAAAATCAACTCAAAGTTGGGGGAATTCCTTACCGAGTTTCCACCTGTTATCAAGCATCCGCATGGCAAAGAGACACGGATAAAACCTGTCGATTGGGATGCCGCATATAAGTTGTTGACTTGCGACATGAGCGTGGATGAGGTGGAATGGGCCAAACCTGGTTACACAGCTGCCTGTCGGCAACTGTACGAGTTCTGCACCCGACGTTTACGTTATTTTAATGAGAAGCGCAATGATCCAATGGCCGATGCGTTGTCAGGTCTCTCGCCATGGCTGCATTTCGGACAAATATCAGCACAGCGCTGCATCCTGGAGGTTAAGCGCTTTGGCGACATGTACAAAGCTTCAGCGGATGCCTTTTGCGAGGAGACCATTGTGCGTCGTGAACTGGCCGACAACTATTGTTACTACAACGAGCACTACGATAGCTTGAAGGGATTACACGATTGGGCATATCAGACACTAGATGTTCATCGCAAGGATAAGCGAAGTCCGTGCTATACTCTTGAGGAATTGGAGCAGTCACGCACATATGACGACCTTTGGAACTCGGCACAATTGCAACTGGTAAAAGAGGGCAAAATGCATGGCTTTCTGCGCATGTATTGGGCCAAGAAGATTCTCGAATGGACAGCAACTCCAGAGCAGGCACTGGAGTATTGTATACTGTTGAATGACAAGTACAGTCTGGATGGTCGTGATCCCAATGGTTATGTGGGCTGCATGTGGTCCATTGGCGGTGTCCATGATCAGGGCTGGAAGGAGCGAGCCATATTCGGAAAGATACGCTATATGAACTATCAGGGATGTAAGCGCAAGTTTGATGTGAATGCCTTTGTGATGCGATATGGAGGAAAGGTGTACAAAAAAGAAGACAATTGAAACTGTATTTAAGTATTATTGTCTGTTGAAAAGAATACAGTTCATTAATTTGTTATGTGCCACAAGCATTTTTTATTTACGCACTGTAGAAAATCGTTGAATTAACATCTATGGGTCACACGCTAAGCGTTTAATCCTTTTCAGCAATTTTGGTGAGGTGTTCCTCAATCTCTTTCTCGTCGAGAATGCGGAACTGAGGGTTTGACTTACTCACAACACCAATTTCAATACCATTGGGCTTAAAATCAACGGCCAAAACGGTGGACAAACAGGTAATAGCCAATTGGATGGCCTTCTCCTCAGACAAGTTGTTCTTGTACTTCTTTTCCAAATAGCTGTTAGCTTCAATCATTTTGGCACCCACAGAGCATGCGCGGAATCCACAATAATAGCCAGCAGGATCGGTTTTGTAGACGCTGGGACCCAGCTCATCGTCATACGAGACTAACACCATGCTGCAGCCTAGAGGACGCATCTCAGCATTCTGTGTATACACCTGATTGATGTCGGCAATACGACGGCAAAGCACATCCACGGGCATTTCATAGCCGTATTTGTAACGGAAGTTGGCGGCCTCATAGCGCGCCTTTTGCACCTGCGAACGGGAGTCAGCTGCAAGTTGAACACACAGGTACAGTTTCCACAGAGTAGACAGGCAATATATATTAATAGAGTTTACCAATGCGACCAGTCATAACGCAACCAATTTCCTTGGTGATGCCAAACAAATGGGTCACTGTCTCCGGCACAATGTTCTTCTCCGTCACCTTCTTCTGAGTGGCAACAACAGCACAATCTCCGCTCTTCAAAGCTACAGATGTGATGTTCTCCTGGGTGATGGCCTTAAATGCATATTCTTGACGTACAATAATAGTGAAAGTAAGTTAAACATTTATTATCGTATTGTTAGCAAAATACTTACCCACTTGGTAGAGGCGTCCCTCAGGTGAGAAAATTGTAATGTGTCTATCGAAACCGGCTGAACTTCCTCGAGACATTTTGGTGATTTTTGATTTGACTGCAGTTGAGAATAAAGTAACAAATTTAGGTCAATCATTTTATTCACGTTTATTCAATGCACTCACCTTTATTTTTTGTAATTTCAAATTTTAAACTTGAAGTGAGTTTCGTTTTGCCTCAAAGACGAAATTTTATAAAGTCATTCCTTACCAGGGATGGCTTAATGTATCGAATTATCGCGCGATAACTCCAGAGTTATCGCTTGGATTTTGTGTGAATAGCAATATGGAATTTATAGAGATGCAGCCTTGTTTGGAACAGCATTTGCACTAGTGCGAATGGCACAATAATAAAAACGAAAAGGTAAATATGCGATTTTCAAAAACAAAAACAAATAATATTAGACCTATGTTAAAGTGTTAACTTAAGTATATAATCGGTTTGACGGTTTTGCATTACGAACATGCATGAGGATGACTTGAAAAATCAATTAACAATTGCGCGGAACGAGATTAACAACTTGAGGTACAATAAAAATATCCTTGATGTTGCTAAAGTTCAAGTTCAATGTTATTTAATGTACCTTGAATTCGATTACATGTGCAGACAGCAAGTGCGCAACTTACAGCATGTGCAGCGCAAGGACATTGAAACAATAAACCGGCTGCTGCAGGATTTTCGATGTGAAGGCTGCGCCAGCAAAAATGCCAAGAGCAAGGACAAACGGGAAGCGATTGTGCTGCAGGTGCGTTGCAGGTAAGTGGAGAACTTTGAACACTATTATTAACATCTTGTTAACTGTAGACAACCAGCAATAATGACAACGTGAACGTTTGCGATGATGTGGCCCATTTCAAGGCAATTGGCGTAATACGCACCGCCTTCCCAGAGAAGCGCGCCGTGCCACGGCAATCAAGCGTTGGCAGTCGACTGCGTAGCAGTGTACAACTAAGCGATAGTGTCTTTAATAATCCGGAACACTCGCTGGAGGGACTATCCGACTTCTCGCACATGTGGCTCATCTATCACTTTCATCGCAACAACAATCATCCCAAGGCTAAGGTTGCCCCACCGCGTTTGGGCGGGGAACGCGTTGGCGTATTCTCTACACGTTCGCCACATCGTCCCTGTCCGATAGGCTTATCCCTGGTGGAAATCGAAAAGATCGAGGGCGCCACTATAAGCTTCTATGGCACTGATATGGTAGATGGCACGCCTGTGTTGGATATCAAGCCTTATATACCCTATTATGATGCGCCAATTTTAAGCGTTGACTCTGGTATGTTGTGCTAAGTATTACATATGATCAAATAATTTTAAATATTGATTTTAATTGTGTATACAACAGGTCAAACTTCCGTTATTCCAAATGAAAACAGCGCAGACTTTTATGATTCACGCCAGGAACCTGACGGAGAAGAGTCTGATCTCGAATTATATGGCGCCGCAGGTTATTCAGCAAGCAATTCAAACGCAGATGGATTAAGTGGAAATGGGATGCAGGCAACTCCACTGCCACCATTGCCCAGCGCTGTGCGTGTGCCCAATTGGGTGGTGGCAAGTCATCGTCTGAGCGTTTATTTTAATGAGCATGCTGAGGCGCAGTTGCAGGAGCTGCAGGTGCATAAGCAATGCATTGTGGAAATATTGGAGGCAGATCCACGTTCCGTATACTTGCGCACAAAATACGGCTCACAAATCTTCACTTTCCAACTGAGCGAGGTGACAGTTACGTGCAAGTTTGATGACAAAGCCGGCAGTGTGACTGTCGTGCAAGTCCGACGCAACGAAAATATTCAAGTGACTGCACTCGATGGCGAGCCACGCAATTCTTAATAAGGGCATTTCATCATAAGTTTTAGACTCTGCATTCTGTTCCCTGAACTGCTTGTAGTAAAGTTATTTATGTGTTATTTTAAGTATACCATTTGAGGAGTTTTAAAATTTAAAACAATTTCAATTTGTCAGTTGCATATTAAATATATGAAGCATAAATATGTAATCTGATCTGTGTTTATCTTTAATTAGTGGCTATTCCATTTTGTTTCGCATTCTATCTTTATATCTATCTTTCTATATTTTCAAGTACATTTTTAATTCTTTCATTGTGTAGCAAACAGCATGACAACGTTAACCTGGCCAGAGTTTCTTAGCCAGGCCAACCAGCTTTTAGAAATATCAACTAAATTAGACGACAACTGGATATTCTACGAAAAGGTAAGTTACATCTATATCATTTACAATCCGAGCTTACTGAAGTTCTTTCTTTTAGGATGACCAGGAGCCCAATAAATTTCTTAAGTATTCGCAAAAGATTAAGTGTAAAGCCAGTGATGACCTGATAAATGTGGAGTATCACATAGTTTATAGTGTATCCTACCAGGTACCTGTGCTGTATTTTCAAGCACATAGATCAGGTATATTTTCCTATGCGACAATTCTGATTATGAATGATAATAACTAAAAAATTTTCACAGATGGTAGTCTCTTGGATTTGGAGGCCACTTGGAAAACATTTATGCCGGAGACACCACGTAACGACCTCTACCAAATGTTGACACAAATGGAGCACCCAGTGTTGTTTCGACCCTTCATGGCATTTCATCCTTGTCGCACCACTGAGATCTTGTCGCAATTCGGGAAACCCAGTAAAAATATATTGATTACCTTTATAAGTTTATATGGACCTTATGTTCAATTAAATTTAGCAAATGCCTACGGCTTGGATACACATTAATTATGAGTAAAAGAAACTATGAAAATATATTTGATAAATAGTATTTATTATTGGTTGTTTTAAACACTGATTACAGGCGTTGTTTACATTTACATATACATATATGATTTTGTTTCATAATTGTCTATATAATATGGCACTACCTATACATGTACAACACATACACATACACATACATACGCATTTGCTATACTACATTTGCAAGTGTCCTTGTTCTTGGCACAAGTGAAAACTCAGTTGGGTTTTGATTATAATGTGTAGTACTATGCGGCGTATGCGTAATATTTAACAAATATGATAAGCGGAGGCAAGTTTCAAACAGAACAGGAATACTTAAGTTAAGTATATGTATATATGTATATATATTTATATATATTTCGCACTTGAAGCTACATTTAATGGCACATAGATGAACTTCCTTCAATAAAACTAATTATATAGCAATATAACAAAGATACTTTCATAAGTATTTTATAAGCACTTAGAATATATGTTGAATATAACTAAATATTAATATGTATTAATATATTATACATTAGAACGTAGCAATCACTCTTTATGCGTTGCTTTGGTTAGTGAGTTAATCATTCAATTAATCTTTGGCTATTCCCAATTAACATTTCACTAATTTATTTTATTTATATAGTTAGTTACTACTCACTAAATTGAAGTTGTAAGCTTTAGCATATTTTAGTTTGTTCTTCTATTTTTGTAAATAAATACACTTTAGTCTGTGGTTTGATTAGCTTAGTAATAACTAATTACAATACGTACTACATTTTGTAGAGTTTGCATTTAGTTCTTATTTAATTTTAAGTTGGGTTTTTGCTTGTTGTTTGGTTTATCATATTTATTCCTAAGGGTTAAGTTCTTCATTTATAATTAATGTTAACTGGCTACTGTGTGGCATTTGCATCCTGACGCCAAGACACAATAAGGATATCCTTTCCGCTTGGAAAGTATTACCATTTTGTGGGCGTGAGGAGTTGCATCGAAAAATGTTCTTTGCATAAATTAAATTAATTTATGTATATTATTATTTTGGTGTATATATTTGCTTTGTTTGGTAACTGAACTAAATATGTATATATATATATGTAATATACATTTGCACATACATTTATAAGTAGTTGAATACATATTACACATTTATTGTATTTGAATGAGAAAGCTCTACAATAGTTTTTGAATTCAAACCTTAAAAATTTCAAACAAAAGTTTCTAAAATGCATTTTCCAATACTAAATCATCCGTTATAAAATTAGAAAGCATTCAGTAATAATACAAAAATGAGTAATTTCAAAATTGATTAGACTTGCTTTGATGTGGATAAATATTATATTATATATTTTTTGTTATATAAATATATTTAATATTTATATGTGTTTATGATTGCAAGGAATGCGTCGATAATAAATAAATAATAAATAGTTAAACTAAATCTACTCTGAACTAATTATAATTTATATGGTTATAGATCTAAAAACAATTAATTTATTTAATAATTTTCCTTAACTAACAGAGTATTTACAATCTATTTCTAGGATTCGTTTCAGAACTTGATTCAATTCAAATCGTGAGTTTTATATACTAATGGCTTCTATTGATTATAATTTAAATAATTTAATTGTTAAAATTTAGAGTATTTGTTGTATTAAGTACATACATATTTTACATACATATACATATATGCCTATATCAAATATACATGTCTCGGCTTATATATTAAATACTCGTAGTTCGCTCCTTTTGTATCTCATTATATGTATTTTTATATCAAAATTCATTTAAAGCTGCACCATTTCATTGATATTGTGTATATCAAGTTACATTGTTCTATATACAATATACATATAATAAATAAATAGCATTAAATACGTTCACTATATATATGTATGTATATATCTCATATAATAATATTGTGCTGTGCTGTGTATTTAAAGGGAATTCGAAACTCAAGTCTTCTTATCTATTTATTTCTCTGTACGTTATTCACGTTCCAATTTAAGCTGAAATCAATTGAAGCCAATGATATGTTTTTATCAAATAGGAACTTTAATAAAATTATGATTTTTTAATATAATTATTATGATAATAAAATAAATGATTTTTTGTGATACTACACAGCACTAATTACGACGGATTTAATTGTAAATATGTATGTTTGTATTATAATTTTTATAATTAATTACTCGTATATAGTTGTAAATTTTATTATTTTGTGTGTACAAATTGTGCACTAATTTTTAAAATCGCACTACAATGTTTGGTCTCATTTTAGTTGCATTATTGGACAAGTTTTGGTTAAGTTTGTGTGTTTGTGTGTGTGTGTGTGTGTGTGTGTGTGTGTGTGTATCTGTGTGTTTGTGGTCTTACTGTATCTAATATACAAATAACAAATACATGTGTGTACTCCACTCTCTGCAGTACATCTAAAGCTTTCATATGGTTAACACTGATGCGCACATAACTCTGAGATTTTCAATTCATATACATATATTCATATTCATTTATTCTATTGGGTATATACAAAAATTGCTGGGCATATTTACAGCTAAAAAAAAGCGTCTGGAATGCATGCAAATTGAGTAGACTTACTCGTAGTAAGGACTTTCTTAGTGGTTGTAGTCCTACTTCAAGTTCTACTCAAATTACTCGTAATCGCATCATAATTGCCCACATTTAAAGCATTTAACTTAACCGTAAAGCTCTGGAACTCACAAACGAATATACTTATATTTTGTAAAAACAGGCATGATTAACTATGCGAACCGGATGTTAACCTGCATGAATAAATAATCCATTTAAAGCTATGTTTACTCGTACTTAGCCTTGCTAAGGTAAATTGTGGACGGTGGTGCTTCTGGTTACAATACGAAATTCATCTTCCAGCTCATCGGCGGACTCAGCGGCCTGTCTCCGGCCGATGAAGTCGCTCGATGCGCTGCGCCTGAATCAGCTGCAGAGCATATTGAAAAATCCGCGTCCTTTCTCTGAGCGTGGCGCCATCAGCATAGGAACTTGATTCTTGTGCGTTACCTTTATCTGTAAATGAATGTTGGATAATGTGAGGCATTGACATTGGATTATAGGACTCACCGTGCAGGGCATTTGCATCCAGGGCTCGCCATCGATCTGCATGGGAAATGTCTTCTTGGTTTTAATGATCACCTCGCTGCATTGGGCCAAACGTCGTCCGGATGCACGGAGACCAGTGCGCACTTGTCCCATGTGCAGGCAATTCTCTAGACCAATCACCTCAATCAGACGATCCCCAAAATCTGTTGAGCAATCATTTATCAATTTGTATTTTATACCAATCCCTAATGAGCATAGTTTACCCTGGATGGCCACTGAGAGATCCACTGAATTGAAGCTTGTGGCTGAGAATTCCTTATCGCTGGACTTGAGCTTCTTGCTCTTGCCAAATGGCCCGGCACTTTTGCGTATTCGCTTCTGGGACAAGTGTTCGCCCCACAGATTGGATCCGCCATGAGTATAGGGTATATTGAGCAATGCCACGCCCTGTAAATGCGGTCCATTCGCCAAGTCCAGGGCAACTCCATCGCACTGAAAAGAAAAGCAAAGAAGATGAAATGTAATTTATATATTTTGTTTACCTGATTGGACACTCGATGGAACACTCACCACAATCTCAATGTTTTCGTGCAGATTCTTACAGGATGCGGCAAATGTCTCGGATGTTGCATATTCAAAGTACCATAACTTATTCTTCATCCGGCTATTGAATTTATGCGGATTCTTCTCGCGCTCCAAATGAAACTTGACACAAATTGCAGCATCCTGCGGTAATAACAATAATAAAATAATAATAATCAATCAGTTGTTGTTAAAATTTAAGTAGTTGTGCATTATGTTTGGTCACGTAGTTGCAACAGCTGCAAGTTTCAATTGAAAACAGAATCAACTCATAGTTGCCTCTATATATAATATTAGGAGTGGTAAATTAAAGTATGTTTTCTTTAATATTTAATCTATTTTGATAAACATTAAAGATTTGTAATCTATCAAGTTGAAGGTTTTTTAATCTTATACCAGGGATTAAAACCGAAACAAATATCGGTTACGGTTACGGTTTCGGTTATGATCGAATTAAGGTTTTCGGTTATCGGTTATGCAAAATCTTGGAGTATCGGTTTCGTAACGGTTATCGGTTTAACTAAAAAAATAAATTAAGGTTTTCGGTTGACCAAAATAAGACGCTTTATTCATTGTTTTACATGAAAAAAGACTTAATGCTCTTTTTAGCCTGGAAAATAATGTTATCTGGTGACTGGAATGATCCAGTGTAAAGTCGTTTTTATTATAAATTGATCTCATATAAATTTGGTTCATTTGGTTTGAAAATTTGGAATGTTTTGATTTTACTGAAGTTTGATAACTTCGAACCGCCATAACTTTGTCAAAAGTCAATCCATTTTTATGCGGAATGTAAATTTGAGCATAATTTTACCTCCAAATTCGTTCTACATTTACATTTTTTTCATTTTAGAAATTTTTTGAAAATCGAATTTTTTTGAAATTTTACAGTGTTACCCCTTTATCTTTTTTGATTTTTTCGAAAAAATTCGAATTTTCAAAATGAACAAAATTTAAATGCAGAACGAATTTGGAGGTAAAATCATGATCAAATTTACATTGCGCCTAAAAATTGATTGACTTTTGACAAAGTTATGGCAGTTCAAAGTTCAGTATCAGTACCTGCGACGGCCAGTACCGAAATTAACCCTTATAAATGAATCGGTTACTAAACGGTTATTTCGGTTTAAAGAGTTTCGGTTTATGGGTTTCGGTACAGTGGAAAAAATTGTTTTCGGTTACGGTTTTAGTTACGGTAACAAATTTCAATCGGTTTTTACCGGTTAAAGGTTACGGTTTCGGTTAAGGTTTTAATCCCTGTTTGAAACAAACAAATTTATGACTTTTCTCAAAAAACTTCTTATGACTTCTTAAAAAAAAGAACAAAAAGATGTTTAGTTATATGAAAATGTTGAATTTGCATCTGATTTAGTTGTAGCAATTGGAGAGAATTTGAATCAAGAAGGTATATAACTATCAACTATCGTGAATGCATTGCATCATAAGATCCATCTCTAGGATTTCTTTTGGGCTATGCATGAGGCAGCATATTATATAATATTTGCATATTCGGTTCGCGCCTGAATATCTGAGATTGCCTGCTAGTTAAATGGAGATGGGGATGGTGATGATGACGGGGATGTGGATGTGGATAGAGGATTGAGTTAAGGATGTCTGGGCTTCCAGTTCACGTTACGCATACGACACGTTGCACATTTGTAGGCGCATTTATTATGCATGTCAGCACACCCAAAGGGAAAAAGGGGGTGAAGATTGTGTGTGGGGGGGTAGAACTTGTGGTTGGACGCTTTTACATCATAAATAAGATTAATTACAGCTCGAGCGCAAATTGAATTGTCAAGCGAGGCAGGTGGGATTGGGGCGAAATGTTGACAAAACTTTTTAATTAGCCTGACGTTCCAAAGTGTCATTCGCATAAAGTTGATGGTGATGCAACCTGGCTGGAAAAGAACTTCACGACAGCAGCTTATTATCATGTGACGGGCTTAAAGTGCTTTGACAAATGGTCAAAGAGCACTACCTTAAAGTCATAAAGTCAGAAGACATCGAGAGAGTGAGAGAAAGGGAGTGGAAGTTTTATCAGACAGACGCATATCGAATGCCATAAAAATGTACGCAGAGTATTTGAACAATATATAAGACTCTGTTATTGTCACTGACATTTTGAGTTTGGCTTAAAGGCAAGTCAAGGCAAAAGCGCAACGCACACAATTACACATGTGTGTGCCACAATTTGGCAACCGTTGACCCGCCCCGCCCTTCCCCGCCTCCGCCCTTCATCATGAAGTTGCCCTGGCAATGTCATCAACAACGCACAAGTTTGCGCTTAACGTCAACAATTGACGTTAAACCAAAGCGTCAGCGTGAAATACTTTTCATGCCGTATTACCCGACCTCCCACCCCTTGCCACGAGCTACCCCACAGCCCCCTCGAATTCCCAACTTTTCTTACCGAGCTGAGCTCCCTTCAACCTTTAACTTAAGGAGCAAAGTTGTCACTGCTGCGCAGCCACTTGAGCTACCATCTCACACACACACAAACACACACACACACACATACACACACACACACACACACACACATGCGTTTATACGCACACATGTAAAGTGTTACATATGACAAGTTGCTTGTGTTACAATCGGGACTCTTCTCGAGACATTCACATGATGTACATGAGTGCTAAATGGATTTCGTGCTGGGGACAGCCTGGAGGCTGTGTGAAATGAAGCCGACAAGTGAAATCCCAGCAGCAACAATACGCACAACAATAACATTGATGCAAGCACAATGCTGTTAACGACCAAAACATACCCTGTAGCCAACTGAAATGAAAAAATCACATAACTAAAGTGACTGTTAGATATATCAGGGACAATAACACTTGTGAGGAATTATTTAAAGACTTTTATTTTATAAATCAAATTGAAAGATACGATTTTTTGACGACTTTTTTGAATAAAAGCTTAAAGTCTTTAAACATTTGCATAAAAGTCTTTGTTGTTTATGCCGATGAGTTTTTTGATTTTTATTATTCAAAAATAAAAGTCTTTAAAGCAGAAATTAAACCCGAAACGAATATCGGTTTCAGTTCGAATTAAGGTTTTCGGTTAGCGGGCTTGTAAAATTTTGGAGTATAGGTTTCGTAACGGTTATCGGTGCTCTTTATTTTAGAAAATTTTTTTATCAGTGTACCAAATATAACAATATCATTTAATTTCATAGCGGATATTGCCTACGTATCCCACTGTAAGCTTTCAGACCATTGAGCTGTAATACATACGACACATTATTTGCATGTATTTATTAGTTTGTTATAAACTGACATGCAGACTGCTGCTTGGGCATACCCAATTGACTGGCTGCTTTTAAAGGGTATACAAGTGTAACAACAACATCGTCGACAGTTTGCTGTAGACGCCTACAGTTTAAACAGACGCACATCAGGTCATAAATAAACTAACATCCCACACACACACACAAACACACACTAGAGGATACGCATTTTATGGCATTTTGTTGGGTGTATTTTTATTTTGACGAGGATTTTGTGGATCTTAGTCACAAGGCTTGCAATTGTGTGGGCTCTTTGCGTATACGTATTAGGCTGATATTCAGTTACCTTTCCATGCCAACAGCAGCTGAGACGGGGGAGGGAGAAAGTGGAGGTGGAGGTAAGTAAGAGTGCAAAATGTTTGCACAAAAAGGATTTCAGCTTTAGCCGCACTTGACAAATGGTGCAACATTACAAAATACACAAACAAACACCAGCCTAAAGAACGCGTAAATAAAATCAGAAAACACTAAGGACATTACTATCAGTGGGATCTGACTAGGAGGCATCCAATGCGGGGGCGTGTTTCCATTTTGATTAGACACAGGACACGGACACAGGACACAGGACACAGGACTCAAGTAGCGCCTTGCCGATTTGTACAACATATTTCTTTTAGTTGTTGCCATTCCTTTCAGTTTCAATACGTTTTCTTTTTGTTTTTCTCTTTCGTTTTTTTGTGGTTTTTATTGAGGCTGGTCCTGGCCAGTAAATTTCTCACTTAACCTTTGTTTATGACCGCATTAAATCTTTTGGCCAGCTACTTAGTCGCACGTAGCAAAAAAGAAAGTATCTTTGATTTGCACTTTTAGCTCGAGCTTTTCATATCTCTTAGCTTCATCATCAGCTTCGTTTCATGCTAAATTATTCAAAAGCCTTTAGTCTGTGATGAAACTTTGGTAGATTTCTATTTTACATCCTTTGGCCAACTGATACCCGATCTTCTTTCCTTCTCCCTTCCCCTCATTCATTTTCACATTTTCTCACTCCTTTCCCATTTCAATTTATTGCTTTTCCTGCATCTATTTTCGACTACGTTTGTGTGTGTTTTGGGGCATACTTTGTCAAATTGTCCCTGGGGCGCAATGTGTTTTGTTTTCCTTTGGCTGTGTTTTCTTTTTTGTGGACACTTACCAATTCCACACTTGCCCCAAGTTGTAATTAGACAAGCTGTCCCCAACTCATACATTAATTTAAATGTGCTCGATTTGCAGTTTTATCCAAATCGAATGAGGATAATGGTCTTGTATTAAGAGATAGATTTCAACAAACCAGCAAATAAACTCTTATTCAAAAACAGTTTGAACAGAACAGAGCCTACAGTAGAATTTTGGAGTTTTACGGTACCTCATACGAATTCCGAATATTTTTTTTTAAGAAATTACAACCAAAGAAAATTAAAAAAAACCAAGACTTAAAGAAATAAAAAAAAGGAATCATAAATTACGAAATTCAACTATTAACAACATTCAGAGTACAAAAATTGGGCAACTTAAAAAAAAACCAAAAATTAGGAAATTAAAACATTTGAAAAAGTAGCTTTGATTTTTCTATCATTCCTTGAGTTTTCTTTTAAATGGTAATTTAACATTTAAAAAATATTTTAGCTATTTTTAAATAATAAGTTTGACAAAATGTTATGTCTACATCCATAAAATCCTCTATTTTCCTATACCTTTCGAGAAATCTCTAACTCTAATAAAAATACTTATTCCTGCAACAAATGTTTAATAATTCACATTTTTTTAATACCCCCAGACCCTAAAACTGTATAATATTTGGTTTATGTTTTTTCAGTTTTTAATTTGATACATAATTTTAGTTGTTAAATCATTTTTAATAATTTTTTTTTGTCAACTGCTTATAGCTAATTTTAAGTAAATAAATAAATGGTTATTTTTGTAGATTTATTGTGAAGCTTAGAAAAAATATAAAATAGTGGTGGGTATTTCGGTTACTTATTTTTGTCTTCCTAATTAATTTTTTCTGATAAAAATTACACTTAATTATTATACTTAATAATTTCTTAATTATTACTACCATTTATAATGTTGCCTAGTTTTGTTTTCATAATTTTTGTTTCCCAATTTCCCAATTTTCGTATTCTTAGTATTATTTTTCGACATTCGTATAGGGAATCATGGTTTACACCTCTAGTTTTCAACAGTGTAAGCAGGAATATTTCATTTGCACCTCAAAAGCCTCAACAACACGCACGCAAATGTCGAAAATTGCTAATTGTTGCCAGGATCGAGTCCTGTGAGAGCTGCGAGTCCTTCCGTTGTTGTTGTTGATTGCTCGGTTGGCCCAAAATGCAGCGATGCATCAATGATTCAAATGAGCCTCCGATGACTCGACGCAGCTCTTTGTGAGGGGGCGTGAGTGGGCGTGACGGGTGAGGTGAGGTGGGGAACCAGGGGCAGTCATTGTGTTTGGCATTCGATTTTGGCCACATTCTCAATTGGCCACGTTGTATGTGTTTTTGGTACATACTTTTTCTGTTCTAAACTTTGACCAGAGAGAGAGAGAGAGATGGAAAGAGGGGGAGAAAGTGATGGAGAGGAAAGAGAATATGCAAATTTGTGTACGTTTCGCGATTGCGTTTTATGGCTTTTAATATCCTCTATTAAGACAGCTGAAGGGGTATATGCATTTTAACTGATTGATTGCATCAAAATGCTCGCAGGGTATTTCACAGTTTGCGTTTACTTCCCATTGCTCTTAAAATTTCCGGTTTCAATGGAAATGTGGATTAGAAAGGCATTCGGTTTTCGAACGTTTTACTTGATTGCAGCTCTAAAGTTTCCTGAAATTTGCATATGCAAATCGTTTGATGGGGAGAGGGGATAATTGAATAAATGATTGAGTAAATGTATATTTATTTGAATTATTGAAACGAGAATCATGTGTTGACTCAATTTGAGTAAACCAAAAAGCGAGAGTAAAAAGAAATGTGAAATAAAACCAAGAGAAAATGCTCTTAATATTATTTATTCTAATACCAATTACCATTTATCTATAGTCTTCAATCCCTGTGTGATTTTAGTGCATAATCAAAGAATTTAAGTCGAAAATTGAACTTTAATTTGCTACACTTGCTTCTCATTAGCGGTAGACCACTGTATGATAATACTCTTGGCCATGTTCTAAACCAGCATTTCATTAATAACGATATCGTTGATAACGATATCCCTTGACCAGATAATCAAAGCAGGAAATATGAACTTTAGTTTCAAAGTCAAGGAGAAAAGTTGTTGCTGTTGTTGTTGTTGAAGTCTAAATGCGTTCACTGATTTACACCGAATACAAAACACAATAGGAAGAAGGAAAAGCAAGAGGAAAAGCTTAAGGAAATTGTACTCACCACGCCAACGGAGAAATAATTGTTGATAATGTTATAGGGTACGGTGCAGTCCTTGTCCGATTGCACTTTGATGGTCTTCTGTGGAATGTTGCTGCTGCTTGTTGCTGTTGCTGTTGTGGGTGTTGTTGTTGTTGCTGCTGCTGCTGCTGGTGATGTGGCTGTTGGTGTTGTGGGTGTTGTTGCTGCTGCGGCAGATGTCGGTGTTGGCGGTGTCAGGGGTGTCATGGGTGTTTGTGGTGTGCTGGCGACTTGATGTTGTCTATTCTCTTGCAGTTGCTCGTTGTTGTTGTTGTTGCTATTGCTGCTGTTATTGTTGCTGTTGCTGTTGCCATAAGTTTCGCACTTGTTGGACAAATCCAAAGACAATATAATTTGCTGTTTAACAATGTTGTACGGCTTATTGCACTGACTATTATTATCGCTTTGATTATTCTCAGCAGCAGTTGCTGCCTCCTCCATCGCTGTAGCAGCAACTGCTGCTTCCGCTGCCAACTTCTGTTGTTGCTTGTGCTGCACGAGCAGCGTTTCGAGTGATTGCTTTTCAGTTACATCTGTTCTTGTTAGTGGAAATAGCACAGCTTTTCCGGGTGATCCCTCTGGCTGCTGTTGCTGCTGTTGCTGTTGGCATTGTTGTGGCAGGTTTGTGTTGATGCTGCCTGTGGCACTGCCACTTGAGCTGCTTGCCGTGTTGCTGTTGTTGCTGTTGCTGCTGCTGCTGCTGAGCGTAGCTGTCAATGTTTTCTGCATGCGTCGCGTTTCAAATGTGGACATTGAAATGCTCTTGGTGGTTGTGGTGCGTGTGGCACTGTCAACTGCCACCACCTTCTGACCCACATCCACATCCACAGCCACATCCACATCCCTATCCTGGCCAACTGTCCTTGTCATATCCTGCGTGTATTCCGTTGATGTTGCCATCATAATCGATGTGGCAGTTGCAGTTCCACTTGCAGTTGCAGTTGCAGCTGTTGTTGGTGTCGTTGTTGTTGTTGTCGATTCTATGCCAGCTGCCATATTGTCGGCTGTGACGCTGCTCATGAAGTTTTGCCGCTGGATTTCCTCGAACCGTTCAATCACCGATTTGTCGACCACAACACTCTGTGACAACTCAAACACTTTTTGCATGTTTGAGTGCAAAGTTACCTGTAAATGTTGCACATACACAGACATACACACAGTTAGTACTACATATTATATATTGCAATCTAAGCCCTAAGCCAGTGTTACCTTTTTAAACCATTTTTTATAAAATCTTTACTCTTTTGTAATTGGAAACTTATAATATTTTATGAAATACTATTAGCTAGTAATCTACCTATTTATACAAATTATTTGAATACTTTTCAAGATAGCCAAATAAATTCAATATCACCCAAGTCAAAATTAAATAAATTGAATACAGAGTATAATCGAGAGTATAATCGAGGTATTCGAATATTTTAATGCGGCAAAGATCCACTTTTGTTAGTTAGAAAAATGTTACGAATTTATTTTAAAATCGTAGAATAAATCTTACTTTTAAAAAATAAAAAATCAAATTGAATTCATTATATGAAGTTAAATGCTATCTAAACCATAAGGCAGTAAAGGAATTTTAAAATTTATCCGACAAATTTAAAAAATTCATAGTCGCAAGCATAAAATTAGATAAATGACAAATATATTGCTTTTAAATATCTAATATTTATCTGAATTTTATAAATGTAAGCTTAATAAAATACTGAACCAAAGTCAAATCATTGTTTCTTATCATGTTTGATTTTTATAATGCGTTTTGTTACTTAGAAAAATTTTGTTACTTAGAAAAATGTTACGGATTTATTTTAAAATCGTAGAATAAATCTTACTTTCAATTTTTATAATAAAATTAAAAAATTAAAAATCGAATTGAATGCATTTTATAGTTAAATGCTATCTAAACCATAAGACAGTAAAGGAATTTTAAAATTTATCCGACAAATTTAAAAAATTCATAGTCGCAAGCATAAAACTAGATAAATATATTGATTTTAAATATCTAATATTTATCTGAATTTTATAAATCTAAGCTTAACAAAATACTGAACCACAGTCAAATCATTTTTTCTTGTCATGTTTGATTTTTATAATGCGGCAAACATCCATTTTGTTACTTAGAAAAATGTTACGGATTTATTTAAAATCGTAGAATAAATCTTACTTTCAAATTTTTATAATAAAATTAAAAAATCAAATTGAATTCATTATATAAAGTTAAATGCTATCTAAACCATAAGACAGTAAAGAAATTTTAAAATTTATCCGACAAATTTAAAAAATTCATAGTCGCAAGCATAAAACTATTTGAATATAATGCTTTTAATTATCTAATATTTATCTGAATTGTAGAAAACTAAGCTTAATAAAATACTGAACCAAAGTCAAATCATTTTTTCTTATCATGTTTGATTTTTGATAGGTTTTTCTTGAAATTCTGGCAACTCTGGCCCTGTTTTTGTTTTTGGGTATACTTGACGTTGATTAAATTGTTTTTAAAGTGTTCAATGTCTTGTTTACAACTGTTGTCAGTTCTTTTCGGGCAAAGCAACAGATATGACTCACCTTTGGTCGGAGTTCCTCAACTGGCGGATTGTTGGTCACCTCGATGCTCCATCGATCCAGCATTACGGTGGATGCACGCTTTATCTTCTCCATTAATTTGGGTATATTTTCACCTTCATAGCCGCCGCCCCAGCGCAGGCAACGTGCCAAATCGTTGCCAGTTCCCAGTGGTATCACCCCAATGGCAGGCTGGGTGACCAGCTCAATGGAGTCTGTGTGTAGAGAGAGAGAGGGAGATAGTATACATATATATTATATTATATGTACATATATAAAGCTATTACAATTTAATGCCACGGGAGTAGTGTTTTAGTGTGCTTACCCATGGCCTCGAGCACCCAGCCGACGGTGCCGTCGCCGCCGCAGCAGATTACTTTGAAATTGGGCAAGTCCTTAAAGAGCGTGAGTCCTGTCGAGAGTCGAGAGCACGTGCAGAACGGATTTGTAACCGAGAAATCAGAATTTAAGTAACTTGCCACGCAATTTGCATTTAAATTGTGAATGTGAGTGTGTGTGTGTGTGTGTGAGTGTGTATTTGTCATCACGCATACGCCGTGTGGTCTCAGTACGCACCTTCCTTGGGTCCGCCTTTGGACAAATCGTACACCTGCCTTGGATTCAACATATACTGAAACTTGCGCAAGATCCGATCTCCCTGTCGTCCTCCGCTCTTCGGATTGACAAACACCAGCAATGGACAGCTCAGTTCATCCGGCGGCGTTATTTGAAAATGTGTCGCCTGGTGATGATGATGCATTTGTGATTTCTACTCATATATTTGTATGATCAAGTGGAATGACACAATTTTGACAATGTGAACAATTGCAAATATACAGGAGGCGGGTGCGAATGCGTGTACATTGAGATTTAATGTATTAGTACAAATGCCAATTTTAAAATGGGGGGTTAAACATTTTGATTTCGAGTAATTTCAACAGCGATCAACTCACTTTATGCGCCTGATTAACCGAACGCTGACGATCCAAGACGGCCGGACATATTGCAGTGGGTGGCACAATTAGCTCGGCAAATTCTCCCAGTGTGCACTCCTTCTTCACGGACGAGGCGCAGCGATTATGCAACTGGAGAGAAGTGGGAAGAGGAGGGATTTCATATCAAATTAACCGAAAAAAATCATAAAAAAGTTAGCCAAAAATCTCGTGGATAAAAATCTGCGGGCCCTAAATTCAATTTACACTTGACTTGGCTGGTCGAGGCACTTATGAGGGTGGGTCGCTTCTTCCTGGGCATCCTAGGCATCCTGGGCATCCTAGGCGTATTTATTTGATGAGCACTCTGTACGCTTACTTAAGCGTTCATTTTGCTTTAATGAATCCGATTAAAAGTTTGTTAGCGCTTCCGCCAAATTGTTAATTTGCGCTCAAATGGGATTAAAGCGCGGATCCTTAATTTAAATTCGAGGACGGATAGCTTTTCTTTTTTGTTGGTGGCAACATTTGAATCTCCCCATTGCTTATCGTTGGCAAATAAAATGCTGTGACACGTGTGAAGTTTATGCTGCCACACGTTGCAAATTAAATGCTGATAAAATGCAAATAGGGACACGTGACAAATACAACTACAAAGCGAGGGGAGTTTATTATGTTTTACATATGGTTTGAAAGTAGGGACTTAAATGAGAAATCTATTGCAGTTGCAATTATGGGTTTACGATTACACTTAACATCAATTGTTGTAACAGTTGTTAGTAATTTCTGTAAACCTTTTGAGCAACCCTCGCCTAAAGTTTAGTAGTTCCATTTATGTTAAGAACTTTAATGACCACTAAAAGTTAAAGTTATTATGAATTAATGTATGCAAGTATACTTATCGAGCTACCCTCGCAATTGATATTCATAAAATTTGATAATTATTTGCAAGCTGAAGGATTTAAACAATAGATATAGAAAATAGTATACAATTAAGTAGAGTGTGCAGATATATACTTATCGAGCTACCCTCGCAATTGATATTCATAAAATTTGATAATTATTTGCAAGCTGAAGAATTTAAACAATAGATATAGCAAATAGTATGCAATTAAGTAGAGTGTGCAGACATATACTTATCGAGCTACCCTCGCAATGAGTAGACCAATATTGACTGCTGCATTTTCTGGCAACGTTTAGCTTACGAAATGTTTACAGCTGCAGCAGCTAAGGAGGAAGTTTCTTGTATTTCTCGTTGTCTGTCGCCATTTAGGTTGCACTTTCTTCTCCTTCTCCTTCTTCTCCTTCTTCCTCTCTTTTTTGTCGTTGTTGTTGTTGTTGCTGTGGCTGAGATAACGAATTCGGCATTATCTCGACTGCTGCACTTGTCAAAGTCTCTAGACAAAGTTGTGCTTGCTCTTGGCAGGAGACAGAGATGGAGACAGAGACAGAGACGGAGACAGAGACAGAGATGAAGACAGAGACAGAGACGGAGATGGAATCTGGTATTGCCTCTGGCCGTGTGGCATGCAGCAGCATAATTTCTTTGAGACGTGACAATTTGCCAGTCATAACGAAGTCGAAACCGAAGACGAAACCGAAACCGAGCAACTTGAATCTACATTTGCAACTGTGTACTGTGTGTGTGAGTGTGAGTATACTGTGTGTACTCAGTGTGTGCACATAAGCTGGCGCTGCAGTTAAAATCAGTTGCGCTTAACAAGTTTTAGCCAAAAGACAAAACAAATACGAGTGCAAGATATCTAAAGAGACACAGTGGGAGAGAGACAGAGACAGAGATAGAGGTAGAGCTGAACATGAATAGACATGCAGAGCTTGCTCTGTTTATCAAAATAATTGAAATTCTTTGTATTGAAAAATTGTCGAGCTTGTGCACATTGGAATCTCACTCCTTGTCAGAACTCACTCTTCCTCCCCTCGATTTGCATAAATATATTGACTTGCCTCCATTTGCTGTATGTATGTATGTGATATGCAACTTTGATTGGAATCGTTACAATTTCTTTTTTTGAATTTCAACTCGCATTCCACACAACCGTGTCAATCTACCGAATACTTACAAAGTATCTTAAAGATACTTGGCAAGTCAGTTCTTATACACATATACATACATATATATATCGGGAGATGCATATATCTAGATCTTGAATTACACTTTTCACACATTTTTGGCTCAAAAAGATGCGCCTGTTTTATGAACTGGTGAAATAATCGGTATTTAAAATTAAAAAATCAAGGCTGCAAACCACCAAAGTTTTGGTAAAGATTCAGTTCGGTGGTTCAAACCATATAGCAAAACTTAGGTTCGGTTTGCGAACCTGTTTATATACCCCCTGAACCCAAAGTTTGGGTACGAACCATGGCTCAATTTAATACAAAAAATTTTAATTTCTATAAATATGACTTAAATCTCAAATAAATGCGCAGTATTAGAAAAGCACAACATTTCTGCTATTTTTTTTCGAATCGAACCTTTTTCTCAAGAAAATGGTTCGTTTCGGATTCATGTTTGGTTCATGCTCCGGTTCTGCGAAAATTTCGGATAGTGATAATGAATGAAATCAATGAAATTATCTTTAAAAAGTAATTGTCAAAGATCGTTCTATCGGAACATAATACAGATTGAATTTCATTTGTTTTAAATTAAAATAAAAGAACCCGCTATTATCTTATCTGCTTCACTTACCATCATGTGGCACCAGCGACAGGTGAGTCCAGTGATACCATGATAAGCCTTTATGCGTTTACGGCACTTGGAGCAGCGTCCGTAACAGTTGCCTTCGACCCAATGATGCAACAGATCCCCGCCGCATTTGGGCTTCTTCGATTTGACGTAGGTGGTAATGCATGAGGCAGGTGCATGTTGCACGCATCTTTCGTGCACCGTGTACTTGCAAACTGTACGCATTGAATATAATAATAATATTTAAAGAAATTAATTGAATACCTTTGATTCAATCGAATTGTAAAAGAAATTTATCCATGTTATTTGAAATTGATTTTGACTTTTATGTTTGCAAATGACAATGTCAATTCGTGATATGGATATTAAATGTTTTTCATTGAAATCTGACAGCTGACTGTAAATTTTCTTTTTGATATTAAATGTTGAGAATATGTAATTTCCGTCTGCAGTGTGGAAAACGGTTATCGGAAGTCAAACAAAAAGAAAAGAAAAGAGAAGAGAAGGGGACAGGGGACAGGGGTACATATATTTAAATATATGTACTCTCGATACTTACGGACACAGCAGAGACCCTTCTTTCCAAGGCCGACCAACATATTTAGGCAGAGATTGCAGTACGCCGGCTTGCTGAAGTGCTTCAAGCGCCAGACGTGTATGCCATCCTCCTTCAGTGTGGTGCTGTCGACGCCTGTAATTGAGTGCGACAGAGATATATACAAAGAGAGAGAGAGAGAGAGAATTGATAGACGTATCATTGGGTATTGCATAAAACACTGTGATGAAGCACTTTTTTTTTGCATACGTTGCGAAGGTAAAAATCCACATAGATTTTACCTCAATTTTTTTTCAACTTGTATTTTACTGTGAGCATTCTGCAAATGACTTGATTATTGAGGCAGCCAATGCAGGCGGCGACAGTCGGGGGCAAGTGTAAATTGAGGCAGTGAGGCAGTAAACGCATTCAAAGCTTCACAGTCACTTGCCACTTGCCACTTGGCACTTGTGTAGTTCACACTCACCTAACAGAACCAGAAGTGGAATGGTTGTCATGCCACCACGTTGCCACTCGTCCAAGGACACGGTGCCATCGGCGTCATAGTCAATTTCAACCATCATCTCTTGCAGTATCTGAAAGTAAGAAAATTGCACAGACCGTGTGAAAAATGCCGCTGGCTGACTTTCATCTGTGGCATGGCACGGAAGTCTGTGAGAGTTCCTGATTGACGTTCTGTGGCCGCCAAAGTGAAATACAAAAAAATAAAGGTAATTTTACCCAGAAGTACCACAACTTTGACTTTCAACTTCGGATCGCATCAAGAGTGTTATCCTTGCTAAACCTATTATACTGTTTCTTCTTCACAAAAATGTAATTTCAAGATATCTTCCTGATTCCGTTGTGGATTTTATACGCCATCACATTCTACTTTTATCTAATCAGATGCTGTTGCTGTTCTTGTTCTTGTAAAAGTGCAATCTCAATTCGAAGCCACTAAAGGAACTCATATGGCGTATACGTAATATTACTGCAGGTAACACAAATTCAACTAAAGAAAACTTAACTAAATTCCATATTAAAGTACATTTTTGGTGAAACTGTCTGAGAAATATTATAGAAATATATAGAAATATAATCGATATTCGCAATGCCAAGGCATGAAATTTATGCGGCATTCTTTGGGTTGAAAGTTGATTCGTGCATCGTTTTTAACCGGAAATGAATTTCAAAATTATGCAATTCATTAAGTGTTTTGATTATTATTTCTGTTTCAACTATGCCACGAACTCCTTTCATTCGTTTGCTTTCGCCACAGCAAAAGGCAGAAGAATTTTGATTAAAATATTTTCTATATCTGCTTTGAATTTAAAATATGTGGCACCCTTATCCCACCACCACCACCACCACCATCACCACCCCCACCATCATCATCATAAACCCATCATAGAAATGGAAATGTCAGTGAGCCGAAAACCCCAATCCAGTTCTCGTAATTCCGACAGCAATGGCAACCGCAACTCTGCCTCATCCTTCTTAAAATCATCGTCGAGTTTCTCATCGTTGTGGCATTACTCGGGGGTATTTTGTTAATTGAGTTTTGTGGCGCTTTGACTTTATTTGTGGTCTTTATGTGGTTGCCAGCATTTGTTGTACTTATTTTTTAGTTATCTAACAAGTTGAGTCATTACTTGAACAGATACAGAGTTAAGGATGGATATCGATATGGTGATAACCATTGCAAGGAAAGGTTACTTTAGTTAAAATAGATTTGATATTTCTTTGCTTAAATTGTTACTATCTTTGTAAAGCTTGTCTTTCCACTGTTCATTTACTATTTTAACCAGGGATTAAAACCTTAACCGAAACCGTAACCTTTAACCGCTAATAACCGATTGAAATTTGAAACCGTAACTGAAACCGTAACCGAAACAATATTTTCCCGCTGTACCGAAACACATAAACCGAAATAACCCTTTAGTAACCGATTGATTTATAAGGGTTAATTTCGGTACTGGCCGTCGCAGGTACTGATAACTTTGAACTGCCTTAACTTTGTGAAAAGTCAATCAATTTTAATGCGGAATGTAAATTTGAGCATGATTTTACCTCCAAATTCGTTCTGCATTTAAATTTTGTTCATTTTGAAAATTCGAATTTTTTCGAAAAAATTAAAAAACATAAAGGGGTAACACTGTAAAATTTCGGAAAAATTCGATTTTCAAAAATTTTCTAAAATGAAAAAAATGTAAATGCAGAACGAATTTGGAGGTAAAATCATGCTCAAATTTACATTCCGCATAAAAATTAATTGACTTTTGACAAAGTTATGGCGGTTCAAAGTTATCAAATATCAGTAAAATCAAATAATTGAAATTTTCAAACCAAACGAACCAAATTTATATGAGATCAAATTATAATAAAATCGACTTTACACAGGATTATTCCAGTAACCAGATAACATTATTTTTCAGGCTAATAAAAGCATTAAGTCTTTTTCATGTAAAACAATGAATAAAGCTACTTATTTTGGTCAACCGAAAACCTTAATTTCTTTTTTTTTGTGAACCATACCGGTATTTTTAAACTGAAACTTACAAATAACCGATAACCGTTACGAAACCGATACTCTAAGATTTTGCATAACCGATATCCGAAAACCTTAATTCGAGCATAACCGAAACCGTAACTGAAACCGATATTCGTTTCGGTTTTAATCCCTTATTTTAACAGATTAATATAGATCAAATTGGTATTCAAATCGATATGGTCAATATAGTATTATTTCTGATATTTTTCCCAATCAATACTTTTGCCGATACTTCTCCCTAGGGAAAGTTTCATAACTACATATGTTGATTAAGGGTACGAGTATTTGATAGTCGAATAACGTTTCGTTTTGATTTTCTTAGTGGCCGAAACTATTAAGTCTCTGAAGTTGTCAGTTGGTCTTCGGTTTGTGGTTGAGAATGAAATGAATGCCGGCTACTGGGAACTTGAATCTGCTCGAAACAATAAAATGAAATTAATTTCGATTGCTTTTCCAAATGCTCGTAAGTAATTGAAAAACTTTTACTCGGACTGCGGACATTGGCCAACATTCTGGACAAGCAATCAGAGCGATTGATGATTGCTTGATTGTTTTGGCCATCATTAAGTGTGTACGAATATAAATACCATTGATTGGCATTGATTGCAATAATATGTTTTAAATGTAAATCGCTTAAAGTAAGCTCTATGTGAATCACTCCCCAATTACTCTCTCAGTATAGTAGTAGTTTATAGTTACTTACCGGACGCAGCTCGCTGACATCCCAGCCAAGATATTCGGCCACGGCCATCATTTGGTTAACAATGGCATCCATTTCAGCGGTATCCAGTACGCCGTTACTGTCCGTATCATACAGACGAAACATGACTGTAATAACAAATGAATAAATGAATAAACCACTGAATGAATGAATGCATAAATTAATGGTGGTCAAAGGTCAAGTGTGCAGTTGTTTCACTTGCCCAGGTGTTTCACTTACATTCGAGCTTATCTTCTGGCCGTCCGGCCTCGAGCAGTGATAAATAGCAAACGACATCCTTCAGCGGGACCTTGAGTGTCAAAGGATCAAAGTGTGAGAGCTTACGTGTCAGCAGCTTAATGTCAGCTGTAAGTGAAAAGAAAAAACAGAAGCAAAAGATTCAACATTAAAGTGCATACAGGGGAAAACTTTCAATTAGCAAAGGATTCGAACAACAAATGCAACTGTTATTTAAGCTTTCAATCAATCTAAAGTCGAATCTCTCATGGTTTTTTTTTCTTTGAGCAGATGCTTGTGTACTCGTAGTTGTCATTGATTGAGTGCCTGGCTCAATGTTATTCACGTATTCGTATTCACGGATTCGTATTCACGTATTCACGTATTCGCACTCGTATTGCAGCTGCGATTGACAGCAGCCAGTTTAAAGTTGTCCCTCGTTTGTTTTTCACTTTGACACTCATTAATGCTTAATGTTGATTGCCACGATTTGACCCATGACCCAAGAGTTTTTTCAACTTTGCCTTTTTGCTTTTAATAAACTTGCCAGTAAAAGAAAAACAGAGAGAGCGAGTGATACAGATAGAAAGAGAGAGAGAGAGAGAGAGAGGGAAATGTTTTGCAATTTAACGCCAGCTTGCAAAAAACGAACCCAATCAAAATTTCCAGCAAAGTCTCATTAATATGAACCTGTGACCCAAACTTTACTCATCATTCTCAACTCTTGTGTACACATGCATGCAAAAATAGAGAGAGCTCTTACTTTAATCTTTATTTATTAAGTATTAATTAATTTATTTATTTTTGAAATTCTCATCTAAAATTTGTTGATAACGACAATTATATTGATTTTCAAACAAACAAAGCTATAGTGGAGTCGACTTTAAGATCCCTGTTACTCACCGTTAAGGTTAAAAATTTTAAAATAGAAATAATAAAATAAAAATATTAAAAATGATTTTTATAATTTTAATTGTTAGCAAGAAAATTGAAAAATAACTTTTATTTTTGAGTTTAATTTTATAACTAACTTTTATTTTAGAAAAATTAGTTTTATTTTTGATTTTTATAATAAAAAGAATTGGGAAAGGTTATAGACGAAACCCCGATTTGTAGCTTGTATTGACTTTAAAATCTGGTTCCGATTAAGTAGTGTGCTAGATTATAATAATAGATAATGTTAGTTACCAAAAAAAATACGTATTATCTTAAAAACTGTGGGTGTTATGATTTTTCACGCTTTGCAAGAGCGTGCCAAAAAATTAAAACAAACTTGATCTGCGCGGAGTTTATAGAAGTCTTTGTGTCAAATTTGGTTGCCCTATCTCTTATAGTCTCTGAGATTTAGGCGTTCACACGGTCGGATGGACAGTCGGACATATCGACTCGACTGTTGATGCTAATCAAGAATATATATACTTTATATGGTCGGAGATGTCTCCATCTCTCTTTTACAAAGAATACAATTTACCCTTCAAATTATTTACTTATATCATGACATTAAAAATACAAGTTTATCCTGTTTCCAAATAAATATATCGGGGATTTTCTTATTCATCTAGAATCTAGATAATTCATTTCAGGTTTTGATTATTTTTAACTCAACTTTTATTTGCGATCCCTGTTTTAAGCATATTTATATTAATTGTATATATGATTTTAAGTTACAACTGATGTAGATCAATGTTATATATACTTAATGGGGTCTGCCACACCTTCTTCTCCCTGTTACATGCAATGCAACGAATACGGTATACCCTTGCTCTCTTCGAGCAACGGGTATATAAAGGCAAACAAAAACTTCTATGCTTCTCCATTTTATTATGTATTTTCTTTTCTTTTTTCCCTGATTTTTCCTCGTGCTCAGCTGTAATTCAAGTACTTTTATGAGGATGCTAGGCAAATTCTCATAAGTTATATAAACACATTTGAGCCTTGGTAATTGGCCTTGTGTGTTGGCTTACAAATTACTTATGAAGAAGGGCCTCTCGACAGGAGTGTGCCTGTATGAGTGTATGGGTGTGTGTGTGTGTGTGTGGTATTTCAGCTAATTATGTTTACATTTCTATGAATGGCATTTAGGAGTAGTTTGCCAATAAATGATAATATATGCGTAGAGTGCGGACAAAGTATTGGTCAATATTTATATTTCATATTAATAACTAAATGAGACTAGGACAGTCTTTGTCTTTGGCAAGAGCAAACAATTTGCCGCTTGATGAATGCATCTATTACACATACAGATATACATATATATGTATATATATATATATGTATAGGTATGTTTGTTCTGATCAATGTCAACGCATTTCAGCCAATAAATTTAATTTGCTGAGCACACAGCGAAACAAAATACACATGTATGTATTTATAAAAAAAACCAAAGCAAAACTAATCCAATTAGCGCTTACGGCGCCCACGCCGAGGGAGAGAGAGGGATGGGGGATGAGAGAGAGGGAAGGAGAGTAAAGCCTATGCCATGTTTTACTTACTTAATATATAATGCTAATAGCAATGCCCCGACAAAAAAAAAGGCAGCCACTGTTCTCATATTATTTGTTGTTCTTCTTTGCCTTTTTTCCCAAACTCAATTTTTCCCAGCTCGAGCACAAAATGAGGACAAAGGACGTTGCAAGAGCGAGATAGAGATAGAGAGAGCGAGAGAGAGACAGAGTAAAACTGCCTCACAATTGCTGCTAAAATGCGTGAAACGACAGGCCGAACAAAAAGCAATGGAAAACAAAAGAAAATAAGAGGAAATACACTCACAAAACGAAAAAAAAGAAGGAATGAAAAAAATGAAATGAAATTTACGTTCATTAATCATTTGTGCACATTTCAAACGAACCGAAATGAATGAAACCAAATGGCGAATGAGCAGAAGCAACAACGAAGACAGACAAATAACTTTTAGCAGCATACTTTTAGGCTCTACTGTATGTGTGTGTGTGTGTGTGTGTATGTGTGTGTGCGAGTCGCAATGAATGTTAATTTTACGCATTGGCGCGGCGCACTTTGTGAAAATGCAAAAATGCTCTAATTGGGCGTTGATTTACGGCACGGTCTAACACATTGGCGCCAGGCGCAATGTATGTAAATATATACCCTGTAATTAATAATAAAAATATAAATATACTATTATACATTTCTAACTTTTCTTCAGGGAATATAACCGGAAGCTTTAACCGTTTTATATTGAGTACCGGAACCGAAATAAAATGTTTTTCAGAAACCGAAACCCGAAACGTATGTACCGGTAAGATTTCGATACATTTTCCCTAAAATTATTTATTGTTTTCTGTATGTATATAATTATGCTTTATATAAATCTTAAAATAATTTATGCCATTCCTCCTTTTAATGGCTTAGGAATGTTGTATCTAAAGAACTCTTTAAGCCCTATTTTTTATTGACGTCTAGTTAAGTTCTTAATTAACTAACTGAAATATATATGAGTGTTAAATTAATTCCTTAAACGCTTTAAAATGTTTTTAATTCATCTAATTTGAAATTTGTCAAGACATTACAGGGTATCACATAGTTTGGCAACCTTTTAGCTTGCTTTTCTTATGCCAGCACATCCGCTTCCGCATCTGTTTTGCCATTTTTCTTTGTTGTAACTTTTATCTTCGCTTTTTGGCCCTTTTCACTTTTCACTTTTCAGCTTTGGCATTTGCCATTTTTACATAATTTATGAACTCTTGCACTCAAGAATTAGCGCTGTGGATTTGTGTTTACTTCTAGTTGAGATCCATTCACTAATTAGTAAGTACGGCAAAGTTTTTAGACTTGCTTCAAGTAAACAAGAATCAAAAGACAGAGAGACGGACGGAATCGGGAGACGTTCAGTTTGTAATTCTACTCGGGCTTTGAATCGGAAATGTGGGATTTTCTTGGGTATATTATGACACGGTTTCCATCTTCCTCTTCAACTTCATCTTCATCTTTATCGTTGTCGTTGTCGTTGCCATCTTATTTATTATGCGCGTGCCATGAAATTTTGCATCTGAATTGGCTGTAAAGCTGTCTGTCCAACTGTCTTTCTGTCTGTCGTCAGAGTAATCAGTTTACAAGTGACAGCCGCAACGTTGACAGTTGCAAATGCTTCTGTTGCAGCTGCAATTGAAATTCTCAAGATGCCATGCACAATTTGCATACCCCATAGCCGAATCTATAAGTATGTCTTGCGGATTGCCACGCCCACATCCACACACACAACCACACACACAACCACGCCCATCTCAGGCCACCATTGTATGCCAAGTTGGCTAATTGCAGTTGACTTGGCTATGTGTGCGCCACACAATGGACGCTTAATTGAAACACAAACTGAAAGTACGAACTGTAACTCATATGATGAAGTCAGCGTATGCTAACGTACATTGTAATTTTCTCATTGCTCAATTGTTGCAGCCCCTCCCCTTACCCTTCATGACTTGCATCTAATTAATACTCACTATCAATTTTGCAATTAACGGAATTGTTGCTCTTCTTCGAGGAATTGCGCGACATTTGCGAGTGGTTTGTCTGCGAGTGCGATGGACTCGAGTCGACAGAGCGTCGAGCGGCATTGTTGGCCTGAAACATGCTCGGCCCACTGGCCATTGGGCTGGGCGTAACCGTTAACATCGGATGCACGCAGCCTGTGAAGCAGAAGAAGACAGACAAGTAAACAGCTGTTCTACACTGCAATTTCTCTTAATTATTTTATTTAATTGCATGTTTACGTCATCTAACAATTATAATAATAAATATAATTGAAAAATTAAAACAATTTTAAACTATACAACGAACTGTAACTATTTTGAAAAATTAAAAAATTAACATATTTTAATTTGCAAGAGTATACTTATTATTTTTCAGATTATTCATCTCATTTTATTAGAGTTTCTTATGATTCTCAAATTTAAAATAAAAAAATATATATATTTTTTAAAATATTAATCAAACTGAACATAAAATGTATTACATTTATTTCAGACATTGCAATAAAAACTACTCAGATCAATAAAAAAATATGTAAAAACGCATACAAAAAAAAATACAGTAGAATTTCATCAGGTTCATGAAAATGGTTTGCGGAATGAATGTTAAAAGTTGGAATAGATAGAAAGATACACATACACTTACCGGTCTTGCTGGGATCATGCGTCAAATGTCCACCCAGCGCCAGTGAGTGCTGTAACTTATCCGTAATCCCATGGATTTTGTCCACAAAGCTGCTTCGTGCCTGGGATTGAGTATCACCCACCATGCTGCATTGTGGCATCAGTTCGGCAATGCTGTTGATATTTGGTATGGAGCCTAATTACAACCAGATGCCCAAACCAATGAGAAATGTGATGCAATTATTAAACTGACTCTCTGCCTTCCATCTTCCTCATCATATCCATCACCATGTTCATGTTGGAAATGAATATGGATATGGGTATGGATATGGGTATATGTATGTAGTATCTGCATTCGAGGCTTACCCTTTGTATGGGACGTGACTGGCGCACAGGCGGCTGTGCTGCTAATGGCCGCCATTTGATTGAGCGCCTTTCCATGCAGCTGTGCCTGGGTGACATTTGGCTTAAGGAACGACACGAACAAATGTTTGGCCAGATCCAGCGGCGTCTCGCAGTCCAGAAACGCGTCCAAAAACCGTCGAAACCCATCGAAATCAATGTCCTGCAAAAATAATAGTAAAATGCGTTTATTTATACCCGTTACTTAAAAATTAAGTAAAAGGGTATATTGTATTCGTGCAAATGTGCGTAACAGGCAGAAGGAGGCGTGGCAGACCCTATAAAGTATATATATTCTTGATCAGCATCAACAGTAGAGTCGATATAGCCATGTTCGTCCGTCCGTCCGTCCGTGTGAGCGCCTAGATCTCAGAGACTATAAGGGATAGAGCAACCAAATTTGGTACACAGACTTCTATAAACCCCACGCAGATCAAGTTTGTTCTCAATTTTCGATCGGACCACTATATCATATAGCTGCCATAGAACCGATTTGTCGAATATCAAGTCTTAGTATGAAAAACTTTTGTTTCCGAGATATCTCAACCAATCTGACGGAATATGCATTATGGTTGGTCCTGTACATCCTAACCAAAATTGGTTCATATCGGTCCACTATATCATATAGCTGCCATAGGAACGATCGGTTGATAATTAGTTTTTAACTCTAATTGTTTTCAGTAATCATTATATCTTTAGAGCTTTTATATATAATATTTTGAGTTTTTATATCTTCAGAGCTTATTATATCCTTAGAGTTTAAAATTCGCAAATACTTTATATATATTCAAAGAAGTAATGGGTATCCTACAGTCGGGAGCTCGACTGTAGCCTTTCCGACTAGTTTTAAGTTGCTTTCCATTTAAACTTTAATATTAGCTTCGCTGGAAAGTGGATCAAGTACGCTACTGTTGAGTTCCCGACTATAAGATACATTACTTATTTAAGTAGATCATAATTGTATCTATGAATTTTAGACTCCAACTTTATAACAAATATTGCATACATTTAGGCGACGGCAAATTAGAGCTGCCCCGAATTATTTAATATATTATTGACTTAAGTTAAGATCTACAAATTTTAATTTAAGCGAAGTGAAAGCCCACACGAAATTACAATTTAATTAAATAATAATTACTTGGTACTTTTTAAGTACAGGGTCTACAAAGAAGTTTCATTGTAGATTCACATAAAGTTGGCCATTAAACTTGATTTTGTTGAAAAGCATACAAAGAAGTTTCATGCGGCTTTAAAATTGGCTTCGTCTATGCTCCTGGAATTTATAATTATTTTATACTTGTACTACACACTGAAAATGGTTATATAAATCTCAGTGATTTCGGTTGCCCTGCCACGTACGTGACTGTAAACGTCCTTTGAGGATCTACAGAGGTACATACATATTTCTTTTATTTTTGGTGAATGCATGGTCGCAATGGTCTCCACAAAAGGCCTTGAAGATTGACACTGGCAACCTCTGGCTGAATTACATGTCAACAGCACGTGTAGGCAACGTATTGTCAATACAACAACGCAGTGGCATTGATAGACATACTTGCCACACTGTGCCACACACACAACACACACATACACATGACAGTTGCCATGTTGGCAACCGCATTCAAGTGTCTGCCTTGTTGTGTAAGCATAAATGTGGCTGTAAGCCTCTTATAATAACCAGTTACCCAGTTTCCATTTTCCAGTTGCCATTTATCAGTTATCAGCTACTCGATACTCCTACTCGTACTCGTACTCGTTACTCGTTACTCGCTCCTTTTCTACTGGTGACTGTTATGGTATTTGCCAGTTAATCAAGGGCGGGGCATTGTGCAACCGACATTACGCGTGCAGGACGCCTGGGACAGGGCGTTAATTGGAAAACGAGTGAATGAAGCGGACAGAAGATTCATTAACAATTCAAATTATAGTGACAGACAACTAAGAGATACCCTGTAAAAATGTTGATTCATAATAACATTGAAGTTAAAATATCAAGTAATTAATTTAGATTTATTTAATATCTGATAAGATAAAATAATTGAAACTAGTTCTCCAAGAATTTCAGTTTGAAAAATAACTAGGCTTCTGATAAGATAAAATAATTGAAACTAGTTCTCCAAGAATTTCAGTTTGAAAAATAACTAGGTTTGAGTCTCACACTGGCACGTAAAAATCTGTAAGCTTATCTTGTAAAAATCATGATATGACACCGAAATTCAAAAGTTCTTCAAGGAATCAATTGAAATCCATTAGATATTCCTTAAATAAATAAACATAGTGGAGCTACGTTTTCTAAAGGTCAATTTTATTAAAAGATATAGAAATATCGCAGTTACATTTTGAACAATTCATGTTGTATATTTTGTCTATTCCTTGCATAACTAGCTTAATTGCATATATATCCTGTACAAAAATATATAGATATTATATAACACTAAATAATCGCTTAACAACGTAGATAATCGATTTATAGCTTTTGTCTTTTGAGGACTGTCTTATCTATGCCTAGGATGTTAGGATGACTAATAAATCTATATTTATAAAACTCTTTTCCTGACTCACTGACACATCAATGTGTAGGCCAAACGGCTAAAGGAAATTTTGACACAACATAGCTAAGACAATTTCATCGTGCAATAAGACGGCGTTTTGCAAAATTTCAACTGCAAGTGCCTTAAACTGAGGTCAGAGATCATGGAATTGCTTTGTAAGAAAACTTTTTTGTTTCTTAAGATATCTTAACCAAACAGATTATATGTTTGGGACTGTCTCTTACATTCTGACCAAATTTTCTCATAGTCGGATAACTATATCACATAGCTGCCATAGGAATAATCAGATGCAAATTAACCTTTTTGTTTCTTAAGATTTCCAAACCAAACTCACAGATTGTATGTCTGCGACTGTCTCTTAAATCCTGACCAAATTTGGTCGAAATCGATCAACTATATCACATAACTGTCATAGGAAAGATCAGTTTCTTAACATATCCCAACCAAATTTGCAGATTGTATATTTGGGACTGCCTGTTACATTCTGACCAAATTTGGTCGGATAACTATATCATATAGCTGCCATAGGAGCAATCGAATGCAAATTATCGTTGAGTATGAAAATTTTTTTGTTTCTTAAGATATCTCAACCAAACTCATACTAAAGGTTACTTTGACTAAACTTTATTAATATATATATATATATATATATTTATATATATATATTAATAATCGACTTATATACCCTTTGGATTTAAAATAAAATGCTCGCTTTCAGTTCTTATGGACAGAGTAGATGCCACAAAACGCTTTATAGAAATAAAGGCAACATTATCATTATTATCATTATGATCATCATTATAATGAGCTTTACAATCTAGTGCAACACAGGCTGCTCGACTGCTTGGTTGCTCGGTTGCTGTGGCGTTTTAAATTTCGAGCATAAAACAAAATATATGACAGCCCGACAACATTAAGAATATGCCGAGGTTGGAGTTTACTTGGCTCTTAACTTGCCTTGCTAGGGGTATGGGAATGGGAATGGGGACTGGGATCTGAAGCTGGGACTTTGGTGTTGGGCATGGGCCATAATGAAACTGAATACAGGCAAATGGAAATTTATATTACGACTAAAACAAAAGCAGAGCCAAGCAGAATGACTTAAAGTGCGGAGAGAAAGGGCCAAAGGGCCACTGAAGCGCAAATAGCAACGACATGCTTACAACAGCAATAGTAAAGGGCACATTGAATAACACACACACACACTCGCACACACACACACACACTCGCACACACACACACGCACTATAATAATGGCACGCGAATTGCGTTAACAAAATGTATTTAGCAAGCAACGAGATACGCGTGTGAAAGCAACAGCAGCAGTTGTGGCAGTTGAGGCAGTTGAGGCAGTTAAGGCAGCTGTGGCAGCTGTGGAAGACTCTTTAGGCACCTCCCAATTGCCCCTAAAAATCCGTTTCGTGTCTCTAGTTTTGGTGTCAGTCGAGTAGTCGTGTCGTTATGCGTGAGCGCGTGGTTTAATGAATAAATATTCAAGCATATTGAAGGGCGGGCGCACAGTGCGTATGCGTGATATCCATTACAGTCACACACAAACAAACACACATGCGGGCATTGATAATCGCACGAGCGTGTCGCGCTTTTGGGCCATTTGACCAGTTTATCACACACTGCACACACACACACACACACACCTACATCTCCCTCCCGCCCCCTGTTGCCAGCAAGTTAATCATGAGCATAATCTCCGCTTTGCATTCATTATGTACGACTATTGCATACTTTTTAGGGCAGGGCGTAAATTATGTATACGCCGCGTAACACGCAGCACAAATCACATATGATATCTGCAAACAAATTGTGCACATGCAAACCCCAAATAAATTTCCATTGTCAGCGGAAAATGCATTTTCATTTCTCAACCAGACAGATTTACGAGTATGAAACTAATGCAGCTGCTGAGCTACAATAAAATGGGAACAATTCGGGATTAGCTTTAAGAATTGAGCCACTTTAGGGTCTTGCACTTGAGTTAAGCAGCAGCTTGGCAAACTGAAATTACACATTAAGCAAGGGATAAGTATGTTTCTTATCAAAGTATACGAGTTCAACGAGTAATGTTCTTAATTTTGCTTTCAGCTTGCGGCAATTTAACAAACAGCTCAGTTTCCAACGTTCAACAAAGCTCTGGCAATACATTTCGATATTCATTAAGAAAACATGAGGAAAACTCGATACGAGAATACGAGAACTCGTTGCTAAATAAATTTACAACATTTCGTCAGCGTCAGCGTCAGCTTCAGATTTAGACGACAAAACATAATTCAATGGCAAAGCCAATCGCTTCAAGCTTAACAACAAGTCACTTCAACAATTCCCCAGTTCCACAGCAGCCAAAAGCAGTTGCCTTTTAATTAACTTAATTGAAGCTGAAGCTGAAACTGAAACTGGAACTGAAGCTGAAGCTGCTGATGAAACTAAAACAGAACCTTAAGCGTTTTGCAAAGCGACCAAGCGACATGTAAGCAGCTTTTCATAAAAAATGTAACAACACTAAAGTTGTGGGTGGCCTTCTCAGATATCCTGGATAAATCGTTTCCTCTTCCTTCTTCTAGATGTACAGGGTGCGCCATCTTTTATGTCGGTATGTAAACATTGAATATCTTTGAAAATAAACAACCGATTTTCAAGTATGAGATATTTTTATTTTATTTGGTTCGGTACAATTTCTACAGACTAATTTTTGAAAACTACATCAATCCAGTGGCCGCCTTTATTGAACACAGCAAAATGTGCCCTTTTTGAAGAAAAATGGCCCAATGATGGTTTTGGCGCAGACACCGGCCCAAACAGTCACTTTCTGATCATGCAATGGGGTTTCATGAATCTCGTGTGGATTTTCCGTTCCCCAAATGCGGCAATTTTGCTTGTTAACACCTCCAGAGAGTGTGAAATGGGCCTCGTCAGTCATCAAAATTTGCTTAACACAACTAAACGACTATTTTCAATGTAAAGCGTCATTATTTCAGCGCGTTCTTTAGGAGTGAAGCGATTCATGATTAAAATTGTGCTGAACTGAGGTTTTCAACACTGGTCTACTCAAGTCAATTGGTTCACTAATGACAAAGTTATTCAATATTTACATACCGACATAAAAGATGGAGCACCCTGTACAATATTCCACTAGCTCTCAACTCGTGTAACTAACATCGATAGACTTTTTCAACTTTTCAGCTTAAGTATTTAATTTAATTTTATTGCTGTTGCACTTTTAATAATTTTTTAGTCGAATGCTTCTAGTTGATTTTAATTACATATATTTATAAAGTAAGCCACAAACTAAAGTTACTGGAAATGCTGTCGTATTTTAAGGGCCATCTGCATCATTTACTTGACACAAATTGAGCTTGGCAAGCGTATATACTCTACATAGTACAAATTAATTACTGAGTATAAAGTAAAGTGTGATTCGAGACTGATTTTAAGCCATCTGGCAATGGCACGTACGGTGAACTGGTAGCTGGTTGCCGTTGAAACAGCTTAGATATAACATGGCACTTTAGTTCCTTTTCATTTGCTAAAATATTTACGGGAATTACTTTCAGCGCATCGAATCCTACAACAGAAACAAAAACAAGACAAATGTATATTTCTAATACATAGTGAGCGGAAAAGTGAGTAGAGGAGTATCTATTCTATCCGAAAAAAAGACACGGGATATTCCTCGCAGTGCTCGCAGTGTCAAATGTGTTCAATATCAAAGTGTATCGAGTTAAAGCGTAAAAAATCTACACTTCCCATCATTCCCTTTAAGTGTAGGTGTGTGTGTGTATGTGTGTGTGTGTGTATGAGTGTGTGTGTGTGTGTGTGTGTGTGAACAGAGCAAACTTAATTATACTTTTTTCCATTTCGTTACACTGGCAAAAGATACACAAACCAAAAGCAACAACTTCGAGTAAAAACGCTCTCTCTCAATTTCTCTTTCTCCCTCTTCTCCTTCTCCCTCTCTCTTTCGCTCTGTGGTTCTGTTTGCATTCGTATTGAGGTTAAATGAGCATGGCTGAGTAGATTTGACAACAAGTTGCAAAACCCAACGCTTGCACTTCAACTTAAACATGGATCATGCCCACTGTGCTGAGTGTTTTGTATATTTGCTCACTTTGATTGCATTGCACTGTAGGTCAAATGGACCCTTTTTCTGGTATAAATTAATAGCTCGAAGGTTTATCAAGTTTTTTGTTATTATGTTACTAACTTAATGTTAAAATATGATCCAAATCGGACTACAATATCATATGGAAATAATAGGTAATATTGGTTAAAATTTGTCTTTTTATATAAAAACCATGTTATTTTCCAATACATCCGGCCAAACCAGGGATTAAAACCGAAACGAATATCGGTTTCAGTTACGGTTTCGGTTATGCTCGAATTAAGGTTTTCGGTTATCGGTTATGCCAAATCTTGGAGTATTGGTTTCGTAACGGTTATCGGTTTTTTGTAAGTTTCGATTTGAAAATACTGGTATGGTTTCGGTTCAGAAAAAAAATAAAAATTAAGTTTTAGGTTGACCAAAATAAGAAACGTTATTCATATTACATGAAAAAAGTCCAAATGCTCTTATATGCCTGGAAAATAATGTTATCTGGTTATTAAAATGGTCTAGCGTAATGTCGATTTTATTATAATTTGATCTCATATAAATTTGTTTTGAACATTTCGATTATTTTGATTTTATTGATTTTTAATAACTTCGAACTGCCATAACTTTGTCAAAACTCAATCAATTTCCATGCGCAAAGTAAATTTGAGCATAATTTTACCTCTAAATTCTTTCTGCATTTAAATTTTTTTCATTTTGAAAATATAAAAAATTTCGAATTTTTTAGAAATTTTACAGTGTTACCCCTTATCATTTTTCGAAAAATATCGAAAATTTCGAATTTTCAAAATGAACAAAATTTAATTGCAGAACCAATTAAGAGGTAAAACTATGCTTAAATTTACATTCCGCATGAAAATGAATTGACTTTTGACAAAGTTGTGGCAGTTCGAAATTGCTCAGTATCTGCGACGGCCAGAACCGAGATTAACTCTAATAAATGAATCGGTTATTTCGGTTTAAAGAGTTTCGGTTCATGAGTTTCGGTACAGAGGAAAAAATTATTTTCGGTTACGGTTTCAGTTACGGTTACAAATTTCAATCGGTTTTCACCAGTTTCGGTTAAGGCTTTAATCCCTGGGCTTATATATGTACACAGTATTATGAAACTGATATTTTGGACAACAAAGATTGGAATACTAAATCATATATATTTTATAGTAAAAATCGGCAGAAAACTGAATTTTTGCTTCAAACAAACATGCAAAAGTTAAATTTTGGGAAAAGTTAGAAAAATAATTACTCTACAACATGTTTATAGTCACTTTGCTGACATTTTTTTAAAACTCTTCCCAAAGATAAGGTTTTGTTCAAAAATAAAAATTATTTTTGGGACGTCTCTTTATTGACACTTACTACAGACAACACAAACAATACCAACAGCACAGGTCTACAAACACAAAGTACAAACCACACTGATCACTATTCATCATAAATTGCGTTCAAAAATTTCAATTTAAAAAAACTGAAGCCACTTGAATTTCGCTAAATTTTGTGCACAATTTATGAGGACGTGGCTTTGGATTAAAACAGCTGTTTTAACAGCTGTTAACTTAACATCAGAATGCAAATTTAACATTTCTGGTATGTAACATTATAGTTCGATGTATTCCTAAGAGGAATATAAAAAAAGTTTGTTAACTTTAAAACCTTTTAAAAAATGAGTTTATACCAGAAAAAAGGTCCATTTGACCTATAGTGCATTGTAAGTACGCAGGAATGTGTGTGTGTGTGTGTATACATGTGTGTGTGAGTGTATTGTTAATGAATGAAATTCGACTGCATATTATTCCAATGCATTAATAATTAAAGCTTCTACAAGCCACAAGAATTTCAACCTACATATCTCAGATACTTGAAATTATGCTTGGTCTAAATATGAGAGAACTGTGTGTGTTTGTGTGTGTGTGTGTGTGTATCTGAGTAACTGTATCTACTTGTTGTCCCCTTAGTTATTAATTTGTTGCTGTCTCTGCTTTGGCATCTTTGTTGATGGCCAAAAAAGGAAACTCGAGTTTGCTTAAATTATGGTTGCCAGGTAATCTGACGCTCTCTTTCATTTTCTTTTCCCTTTCTCTTTCTCTCTCTTTATGTTTTATCTTTTTGGCACAAATTGATAATGTTGTGTGTATTTTCAATTTAATATACTATCAACCTGTCCGTCCACCCGTATTTCCATTCGCTTGGCAACCTAGCAAAAGTTAGTTTTATTCCCCGCCTCAATTTCAATTTGGCATTCAGGCGTAAACTTGAAAAATGTCTGTGATTTATTGTATGCATAAGAAGATTTACTTTCAATCTTTCACTCTTTTAGCCATACAAAATACAGAATACATACACACACACACACAATAATATTATATATAGAAAGACAGACTGACAGAGAGGAGTTTGGCCCGTATCCTTGTCAGTTTGTTAGTGCGATTCAAGTTTTGGCTTTCACCAGCTTATAATAAAGCCCTAAGCTCACTTTAAGTGTACTAGCAAATGTCCTGTCTCAGGTTTACTCATATATGTATATATATACGTATATGTATATATACATTTGTATGTATCTGTAACCTTAAGCCTTAATCGTTGTAATCGCACTGGCAACCTTGACTTTTCTTCTGTCCAACTACCTTGAAGCGGGTCTCGGTTCTCGATTCACGGGTCTTGGGTCTCAACTCTTGACTCTGGTATCTTCGCTCTATTCTATTTGAATTAATTGGAAAATTGAAGCTTGTTGGCACATCAAATTTACCAGAATATACGACTGCATATATATTTCCATTAAAGATAAATGTAATTTGCTGTTCACTTACCCCATCTGGTATGCCTTTGGACGTGGCCGACGAACTGGGCGCACAAAACTCCTGAAGCACATCCTGCAGCTTACGAGTTGAATCTATTAAAGGTAGAGTAAATAAAATACCAAGAACAATTATGGTAATGTTAATAACAATAAACATGCTTATTTTGTCTTGAATTACACTTTAATTTACTTGAAAAACTAAATTTCTTCGACTTATAAAATCTCGAGATAATAAACATCAAATTGTCATAACTTTCTCCAAAATAAATCGATTTTTATACGAAATGTTATTTTCATCACGGTTTGAAATTTTAACTGATTATTGCTAATTACTTAATTTGCCAAATAAAAATACTTTTACTCTTTGCTTTACTTTGAATTTATTTTTAATTTCTGATTTAGAATATGATTGAGAGACTTTTCATATGCTTATAAAATATCCAAAATTTGAATAAGTTTTCCATAGTTAAATTTGTTTCCAGAATTTCCGATTTTAATAAGGAATGTCAGTTAGATCATAGTTTTATTTTTTATCTTATTTTATATTCATAAAGTCTTAGTTTTTTTAAACAAAAATAAGATGATTTCGAATCAAAATTACGTGCTTGTTTTGCCTATACGAATGTTGAAAAATATTGTGCAGAATTCGAAAATAAAAATTATGAAAACAAAAAAAACTAGGAAACATTTAATACGGGAATAAAAATTAGGAAATGCCAAAATTAGAAAAAGCTAAAATGGGGAAAACAAAAATTGGGAAAATAAAAATTGGGAAGAAGATACTATAATTAGAAAAAGCCAAGTCAGAAATATTTTATTAAAAATCGCTGAAAAATTTTTTACATTTTGGCTTTTAAACTTTTTTCTGCTATAAAAAACACTTCACATTTTGTCAAATGAATATGGTATGTATATAAATTGTTTGACAGTTTGCATAAAAATTCAATAAAATCTTAATTTTTGTATTCGGCGTATGATTTTAGTAGCGATGTTGGACGATTGTCGGCACTTTCGTATTGGCTTTTTTTCGGGTATTTCGCCGGCGTGTTGTACTTGAATAATTTTGAGAAATTGTTTATCCTGCTATTTTATTATGTATTTTACAAATTTAAGTATTACAAACGACTTAATTTTATTGTGTTAGCCTTTTCCTAATTCAACTTCATAGTTTTTTTACTCTGAATATATTTTATCTTTTGAGTTTCCTAATTGTGTTCTTTCAAATTTGTTTCCCTAAATGTTTTATTCTGCATTTTTTTCTGATTCCGTATTTATTCTGTCTTTTTTTGGTTTACTAAAATTGTATTCTTTATTTTTTTTTTTGATTGTTATTTTCTAAAAATATTCCGAGTTCGTATGAGGAAACGTTACATACATTGCATAAAACCATTATACCCTTTTTTATGTGTAGGGTATAACGAGAATGGGCTCCACTGTTACACATGGACACAAGCGTCAATTGCTTCAGTGGCGCCAATTTAATCGACGCCTTAAGTGGGACACACGAATAGGGATGTGGGAAAAATGACAGCTGCAGCGGGTGGGGCAGAAGGAACAGGAGGAACAGGTGGAACAGGAGGAACAGGTGAGAGACTGGTAACGTGGGGGGTATGCAGAGTTCCAACTATAATTAACTAATGGAAATAAACTTGTTTTTAGTGCGTGGGTGGACAGAGAGAAGCCACAAACAAATGTTTTACATTCACACATTATGGCAACAGAACTATCTCGGAAATGCCCCAAATTACGACAGTTGCTGTTGCAACAACATTGGTAGTTGCACTTGCAGTTGCACTGCACAGTGGGGCGTTTGAGAGATCTTTTTGGCATTAATTAATATCTCGTAAACTAAGTAAGATAATTTGATGCGGTCTTTTTTCTAGTGTTATCGGAACCCTTAAATGTATTTTCACCAAGCCGCCCATTATTTTCATTATTTTATTTTTTAAGTTTTTCGGGTGCAGTTCAGTTGAAATAATAAACAATTACTATTTAAATAACATTTTCTAACAATATATATTGTTAACATTAAACCCTCTTAGAAGGGTAGGAACATAAATAACAAAAAAATAAAAATGGGGGGTGGGGATGGTGACACGCCCACTTTTCCAAAATACTTCTAAGGGTATGTATAATACTAGAAAAAAACCGCATCTAAATATCTTGCGTAGTTTCCGAGATATTAATTAATTTAAAAAAAACTGCTCATATTTTCTCATAATTTTGAGGTTACGTACTAAAAAATTAAATTTTGCCAAAAGTGCAAAAAAGTGCACATTGAGACAAACTGCTCTGAATTAAGAATTAATCAATCTACAAAATGCATATAGACATTAACTTGACAAGTGCTGACAATTTTTTGAAACTCTATGCAAAGTTAAATTTTCCTTTCAAAAAATATTTATTGACACCACTTGCTAAGTGTAAAAATTATTAATAAGACACTCACCAAAACAACATAATATCAGTTGCAACATATAGTAATAACCTGTGCAGTTAGCATTCATTGCCATTTTCTTGTATATAAAGCGATTTTCTTTATCTATTATTGCGTATAAAATGCGCAGCCATTTTACATTAGAAACAGCTGACTTTAACAGCTGATATCTTAACATTGGACTGTAATGTTAAAGTTTCTGGTCTGTAACATAACAGTTTGATGTATTTATAATGTGTTGGCATTAAAAATTCATGGATTTGAATACCTTCGAAAATTGAATTAATGCCAAAAAAACTTCTCAAACGCCCCATAGTGAAAGCGAGTGTTGTGAGTGTTTGTACTTGAATACGTCGTTGCAGTTGCAGTTGCAGTTGACGTTGTCGTTGTCGTTGACACTCTGCAGTCGAAACCACTTGAAGGGCACTTTAATAGGAAAGTGCCACGCCCAGAAGGCGTCTCATATTAGTATCTGCTGTGCTTGACATTCTCGATTGTTATTACAGACAGCCAAGAGAGTGCACACAATTTTTAATCACACTCAGCAGACAGACAGCCGAGCAGAGCATTACTTTGACACAGAGTGAGATACATAGATACATAGCACTATGGGGAATTTTCCCAAATTTTTGGAATAAATTCAGTTTTTGAAAGTTGTTAAAATACGTTATTAATAACAGCAATCGATCAGGAAATGTCCAAACTGTAATGTTACATACCAGAAATTTTAACAGAGCTCGCATCTGTTAAGTTTTAACAGAGCAAATACAGCTGATGCAACTGAAAAGTACGTGTTGTCAAAATTGTTTGATTTTTCACCAAACTTTAGACAAATACAACTCGTAATTTTTGTTATTAATTCGGAATGCTATGCTATGCTGTCTATTGAGAGAGGTTTTTACTATATGTTTTAATACTTATATTGTATAATTTGGTCGTATTGTCCTCGTAATTTTGCACAAAAGAGACCCTTCTCACTTTTAGAAATTTGAAATGAAATCTAAACTTTAAATGGTGAAACAAAAATATGTCCATCGAGTTCCACCTTAATATATATGACATGTTTTAGATAAATTAGTTCTCTTTTAAATGCATATAATCCCAAACTGCATATTTGCGCACATTTTATGAAATTTACCTTTCTAGCACATAACCTCAGATTTGAAAATGTGGAGTTCATTTTTCACATGGAACTCTGTGATGGTAAAAAGCGCAAAAGAGCTGCTGAATAAAACTGAATGATTTTCTCTATAATCTCAGTATAAGAATTAACTAGAGTAAAATGAAAATGTTCATTTCACTAAAAAACGGCTTTTTACTACCGATTTCTCTATGTGATATAGTAGTCAAAAGTGGACCAAATTATTAGAAACTTACTATTACTTATATCTGGTAAGTTTGACCTGAAAATATGGAAAATAACAAGGTTTTCAGGAAAAAAGTGTTTTTCAACCGATAATTCCTATTATTTCTATATGATATAGTTGCCCGATTTTGATTATATTTTAGCAACAAGTCAGTATCATAGTAACACACCAAACCTGAAAGTTTGGTGAGAATAGCTTGATAAACAAAAAATTTGAATATCTCGAAATCAAGGATTAAGGCGGTACCACGCCCACTTTTCTAGGCCTGTTGCATATTGATATTATATGCCTAATGCAAAAAACTAGACTAAAATATCTTCTTTCGTTCTCGAGTTATTAATTTATTCCTAAAAATCGGGAAATTCCCCATAGTGCATAGATGCAGACAAGTGGACTTAGTTATAAGGAAGTTATACCTAACCTAAGAGCAACCTCTAGCCAGTGCAATATCCGGTTCAGTTGGACGCCGTTAGCTGACTGGTACTGGTAACTACTTTAGAACGTCAAGCTGATTTGGCCAGGACTGAGGACTGAGCTTTTAGCCTCACCTGGCTTGCAGCTGGCTTAACAAACAGACAGACTAAAGTACTCGTATCTCAAAAGCTGCACGCATTTTAACTTGCAACAGAGGCATTTCCAGACTTCTTCATCATCATCAGCATGTACAGGATTCTGAATGCATTCAATTTGAATTTGAATATTGTTGCCAGAGTTGCACGTAGCAAGTTGCAAGTTGCAGAGTTGCATATTACTTTCAATTTAAATTCAATGAATCAACATTAAATTCGCAAATTGCACAAAATTGCTGGCAAAGAAGAAGTCAAATCAATTTGAACTCATTGCAAATAATGTTAAAAATATTTATACAACATTAATACTTATATATATATGCGTGTGTGTGTGTGTGTGTGTGTTGCACTTACATGAGGCCAATTCCTGCAGCTGCAAAAACTCGCGGGGCGATAATTTATCCCATTTGTGTGCAATGCCAATATTCATATTTGCCTGAAAGTATGCAATAAAAATGAAGACAAATTGTAAAATACATACATATAAATATATGTGTGTGTGTGTGTGTGTGTGTAAAATGTGTGGCATAATTTATTGCCTTTTGCAATATGTAAATGTAAAATGATTCATTTCAACACAAATATAAATTCAAATACATTTTTGGAACGTGCCCCCTTGTGATAGCCAATCAAAACTAAATTGCTAAAAACTGTTGGCATTCAACATACACACACACACATACACACACACACACACCTCACACACACACAATGAGAGCGAGCTCGACAACATAAATTCGTTTGTATTTTTAGATAACAACAACACCAACTTGCAAGGAGGAAATGTAGATGAATCCCTGCTCCTGAGCCGTGTCATTTGCAGCATCGTCATGGGTTTTGATCATCAGCTTAATAATAATTATGTTTTGCTTTGATAAACACACTTAAATCGATGATGACCTTCCTACTCGTCCTCCCTTGTGCTTCGTCATAGTCATGGCGTCATCTGATGCTCATGTCATTTGTCTTGCGCTATTTGATGTCAACTGTGAATAGACAGAGACACCCACTCATACACTCATACACCCATACACCCACTCAGCATTCACACACTCAAAACGACACACGCCCCGTGGGCAGGTGCCCAAGTGATAGACTGATAATTGGACTCCCGCCGAATTGTGTTTATATGTATATTTTTCTATATACATTATTTGTTTGTTTGTTGCATATTTTATTTGTTGTGCGCGTATTTTGCGCGTTCTCAATTTGCCAAAGCGTTTATTTTTACTCTTCGGCCTTTTGGCATTTATTCATTTCACAAATATTTTTATAAAGCTTTTGTCTCTACATTCGCCTCAAATTGTTCGAGTGCTATATTTAGAATACTATTCCAAATCCAAAATGTATCAACTGATTGACTGAATTATCATTTGTTATACGACCGTGTGTGTGCGTATGTGTGTGTGTGTGTGCATTTGTTGGCCAAGAAGAAGAACATTGTCGTCGTCTCATTTAGCGTGTTCTCGATGGACGACAATAAAAAAAAATGTGAGCTCTGTTCAACAGACACTTAAATACAATACTCGTAGTAATATCTTCCTCAATTCCACCATAATACAGTGTCTACTAACATTGTTCCACACTCAATACTGACAATAGTCATTATTTACAGCTCACTTGGTTTTCCTCCATCTCCAGTCTGGGTGGATACTTCTATGGAGTATTCAAACTTTTTACTGTGCTCCCAACTAATGAAAATGCTAACAATAGAAAAAAGTTTACGTTGCATTGAAGGCAATAAATAAAACAGTAGAAAGCGGCATACGTGGCGTATGCGCAACAATAAAGATTGTTAATTGCGGCGTTAATGTCCTTGGAGGAAGTTCGGGTCAAGGAAAGAGAAAGATTATGCTGAAATCGACTATGGGGAATTTGCCCGATTTTTTTGAATAAATTAATAACTCGAGAACTTAAAGTTTAGATTTTGTTTCAAATTTCTACAAATGAGAGCGCTCTCTTTTGTGCAAAATTACGAGGACAATCCGACCAAATTATACAATCTAAGTATTAAAACATATAGTAAAAACCTCTCTTAATAGACTGCATAGCATAGCGTTCCGAATTAATAACGAAAATTACGAGTTTTATTAGTCTAAAGTTTGGTGAAAAATCAAACAAGTTGAACGTACTTTTAGTTGCATGAGCTGTGTTTGCTCTGTTAAAACTTAACAGAGGCGAGCTCTGTTAAAATTTCTGGTATGTAACATTACAGTTTGGACATTTCCTGATCGATTGCTGTTTTTAATAACGTATTTTAACAGCTTTCAAAAACTGAATTTATTCCAAAAATTTGGGAAAATTCCCCATAGTGAAGTCGAGCAAATTGTTGACGATGCGAGAATGAAAACTCATACGAACTGAGATTTCCATTTGCCGTACTTATTTATTGATCGTCCTGTGAGTTCAACGCACTTTCAAGTGCTCTCGGTTCTTGGCTCTGCTGGCCATTACAGGCCCATTGGCCATAAAATATTATTAGATTATGCGTTGTATGCGCCATTCTGAGCATGTAATTCGCATACAATAAGCGTCAAAGACAGCACCATGGAAAACGAAATGAAAATGCCTTTCAATGTGTTTGTCCTTTTTACGAGCTGCCCTCTCGTTCCTCATCCCTCGTCTCTCGTCCCTCGATTTGCCTTTGTTTGATCAAATGCGTGTGTTAAAAAATAAAACAGAGATAAATGAAAAGAGAACTTGGTGCTCTTATTGTTTTAGCCCAAACAAAATAGCCATTAAATCTAACATATAAATGTCCAACACAGTGAAGCATTTTGTATGTGCCTGAACATCCACAGAACAGATCATAATACGCAGACTTTTTCAAATGGTTGTTGGGGTTTTATACCTGAACCATTTATAAACATGGAGAGTTTTGGTTGTATATTAATTTCAACAATAATTCATTGCTACTTTACTCTATATTTTAGATAATTGTGCTATTTTTATAGCAAAAAAAATCAAGTATTTTAAATCTTACCATTCGAAATTAGTCAGTTCTCTGATTAGTACAAGTAATATCATTTTAAATATGAATTGATTACAGAGTATCTACCAGTCAAGTATTTCGAACATAGTCAATTTTCAAGAACAGCAATAAAAGTATATCAAATAAAGCAGAAACATATTGTTGTGACTCTTTGTGGCTTTTAACTTTGCGGCTTCTTTTAATGGTTTGCGGTGATTGGATGAATGTGATTGGGTTCTAAGTTAATTTACCAGTAACAAATCAAACAACAACAACAATATCAATTTATTTAAAATTAAAGCCATATTTCGAGTAACTCTGAAACAGTAAAAAAGCAAAATCTATTACAAGAATTGACTAAATATTTAAGAAAATAGATTGCTAATAAAAAGCAAACCGTCTTTCTTAAAAAGGAGATTAATGATGGTATACTAAAGTTTCGCTACAGGGTATCTCTCAACCAAATAAACACGACTGCTCGACTTTGTTTTATTTGATTTTCACTTTAGTCGGATTTATTCGAATAAATCTGGTGGCCGTTGACAGTTGTCAATGGAAATGCAAATTAAATGCAAACATTGCAAAATAAAAACTTGAAAAAACTTGAACAATTTCATTGTAAATGATCGAAAAAATATTGAATTAAATTGGATAAACCGAAATTCAACTCTTAAAAGGCACACAACGTTTACATTTCAATGCGAATTGTCCAAAAACAATGCAATTCAACAGTTTTCATTTAAAAATGATAAAAATTGAACATCTGCAAATATAAATGAAATTAAAAAAAGGTAATTTTTATGTAGTTCCTTTTTTTTTTATTCTATGTTTTTTATTCTTTGAATTTTATAATGCGAGTTGAATATTAGCATTATTAAAAATTGAATTATTTAATTGTTCCCTAAAATACTTCCATTATCCACTAAATAGTTCAACGTGAATCAATTGATGTCGAGCGCAACAAACAACTAAATAAATATATAAATTTCACAAAACGACAACAACATTCTAATACTGCAATTGAACAAAGCTCAACTAAGTGATACTCATTTAAAAGTTGTTAAACGATGTATGATGATAAAATAGTTAAGATATAAATATCTTGTCATAAAAAAAACAGAATATTTCATATTCTACTAGTTTTAATTACATTTTAAACAGAAAATTTTTTTAATAATCCTGTTATTTTGTGTGAGACATGTTGGCAAATTACATTACAGGGTATACTTATGTGTACAATACAGATGTCCCAGCTGTTCTCAAAAGCTACAGGGTATTAAATGCGTACAATTTTTGAGCAAACGGCTGAAGACTACAAAATAAATGGAATAAACTGATACCAAATGCGTATAATGAATATAAATATACGACAATATTGTGGAATACACTGACAGAAAATCAACTGAAAAATAAGGTAAGATTCTAGAAAAAATTGTATAATTGTGAATATTGTATTATTTTGGAATACACTGACAGAAAATATGTCAACTTAAAACACAAATAAGGTATTTGACAAATAAGGTAAGATACTAACAAAAAAATTTGCACTGAGAGATTAAAGTACACTAAATGTAAATATGCAATATGATTATTTCAAAAATTGATTGAAAATAAAAAGGGGAGTAAATTTTAGTATTTATCAAAAATTAACATCCGTCTGCTTAGTCTAACATTTCGCTCAGTGTAAAAATTATGCAGAGAGCATTTGAAAATGGAGTTTATACAAATACAAATACACATATCTGTGAATCTGTTGAATTTTTGTTCTTTTCCGCTTTGTTTGTTTTACATCTGAGCATGTATTTGCTTACATGAAATTGACATTATTGTTTATCAGTTGTGTGCAATGCCATTGTCTATTTCCACCCATACATACAGTTATGGAAAAAATAATAGAAACGCACATTACTCTATTTCTTGAAGCCTTGTTGCGAAGCTTCCACTATAATAATATTCATCTCCTTTTTAATCGTCTTTCGCCAACAATTTTTGCTGTACGTAGAGATTCATTAGGAGACCACGGATTTCGGTTGGGAAAAAAATAATAGAAACGCGCACATGTTTTTTCTGAAATTTACTCTTATTTTTGGTCAAAATTAAAATAAAAGGTATTATTTTGAATATTCGGAATAACAGAAGAGTTAATATAGCAACTTGGGATAAAATTTATCATTTAATTTTTATATTACAACCAGAATGGATTCTGAAGACTTTTGCACAGGTGTTAATAGGAAAATAATCCTTAAACTGAGGGAAGAAGGCCAATCCATGGCGGAAATCTCAGAACTAATGGAGTGCCTAAAAAAAAGATCATTTGTGGAAGAGAGTCCAGGAGGAGTGGTAATCAATAAATCTTTCAATTGGCTCAAATCTGGTGGAGTCTATGCCTCCTTTTAAGGTTAGACAACCAAATATTAAAATTATTAATATTTCATCGTAAATTTTTCGAAACTAGTCAAATTGGATAGGATTAGTCATTTCGTTTCTATTTTTATTTCCAGGCCGAATAAAAAAAGTTTAATTTAAATTAAATATTTTTGGTAAATGAATTAATATCACGCAATTTTTTTTTATTAATTATGAAAGATAGTTGTATTTATGTTAAACAACAATTAAAAATTTCAACCCACGATGACAATCTGAATTAAAAATATGAAGTTTAAGAAAAAGAGACACTGCGTTTCTATTATTTTTTCCATGACTGTACATACATACATATGTGATGTACATACATACATACATATCTGATGTACATACATATGCAAATGTATGTTATGTAACATATTGCTAACAGCAAAGAAGAACAAATGTGTGTACATATGTATGTACATACATACTCGCATGTACTTCATTTCCTTTTTAGATGAGTGCACAGGAGCCAAAGTGTATTTGGGGTTTTGTCCTTAGGGGCAAGAACTGAACCGAATTATGGCAAGACGGGGAGAGGGGAGGCGAGGCGAGAAGAGGCGTCTTCTTCTTCCAGCTGGCTGCATGGTTAAGCAAATGACAATATATCATGGATTTATGCCACGTATTTTTCCCACAGACACCCATACAAATACACATCCACACCCACACACACACACAGAGAACTACACAACTTTTTGGCCAACAGCTTATGGCCATGTTCATGTGCTTCTATTGTTGTTGCACTTTTGGTTTTTTGCATGTGGCAGCACGCAGTTAAACGGCTTAAACTCAGCCATAAACTGTCAGTTAAGCTGAGCTGGTGTCGTTTCTGCTCTGTGGCTCTCAGAGAGAGAGAGAGCGAGAGAGAGAGTGAGAGAGAGTGGAGAAAAAGAGAGTGGCAAGTGTCAAAGACAAAAAAAATACAAAATTCCATTGCAATTAAAATATATAAAGTTTTTTTTATTGTTAAAAATTGAACCAAGGACTTAAGATCTCAAATTTTAATTTTTATATTTTATTATACCCTGTGCTCATTAAAAATGGGCAAAAAGGGTATAATGGCTTTGTTGGAATGTATGTAACAGGCAGAAGTAGGCGTGGCAGACCCCATAAAGTATAATATATTCTTGATCAGTATAAACAGCCGAGTCGAGTTAGCCGTGTCCGTCTAACTGTATGAAAATCGTGATCTCAGAGACTATAAGAGCTAGAGACGTCAAACTTGGTTTATATTGCAAGCAGATCAAGTTTGTTTTTGTTTTAGATCGGACCACTATATCATATAGCTGCCATAGGAATTCATTGAAAATCAAGTTTTAGTATGAAAACCTTTATTGTTTTTTGAGATATCTCAACCAATCTTACTGAATAAGAATATGAATTTATCCTCTACATACTGACAAAATTTGGTTCAAATCGGTCAACTATATCATAAAGCTTTCATAGGAAAGATCAGTCGAAAATCAAGTTTTAGTATGAAAAACTTTTTTGTTTTCTGAAATATCTCAACCGAAGTTGTTTCAAATCGGAAAACTATATCATATTGCCTTCATTGAAACAATTAGTGGAAAATTTAATACAGGACACTGCAAGCACCTTAAATATTCGACGAAGAGCCGAACAATATCTAAGTGCCTAGGTTCTGGATATCCTACAGTCGAGTAAAATAAATATTTTTTAATTTTCACCAGTCCTTGTTTTTTTCATAGTAAGTACGGGGTCTCCGACAGTCGAGTATGCTCGAATGTTGTTAACCAAGGCCTTAAGATCTCCTAATTTACATTTTTATATTTTATTTTTATATTCCACAGGCGAATAGTGTGAACAAAAAAATTGTTACTCTGTGCGGAAAAGTTTTTGGAGATTTGCAGCCTGGATCAAAACTGGAGGAAACTGCAACTCAACTGGCGACAGTCGAAATATATCTGTGCACAGTAAACGCGTATCTTATGCTCTTTGTGCTGCTCACTTCCGGTCTGTCAAAGGCGAAGATGAAGAGGGGAAAAGGAGCAGGAGCAGGAGCAGGAAGAGGAGCAGGAATAGGAATAGGAGCAGGAGTAGCTGAAAAATCTCATTGTCATTGTTATTGCGCTTGAGCTCAGCTGCTTTATCGAATGCTGGTCATGCACAATCAGTTGGCGACACAACGCTAGGACAAACCGACATGCAGACAGACAGACAGACGGATAGACAGTTGTGACACCGCTGACAGACTTGGAGAGTCATAGACTGACGCCAGACAAAAGAACGGGGTGTCAGAGGGCAAGGGAAGGGAAAGGAAGGGAGCAGGCAGTTCTCTCCTGGTTTGAAAAGGCTCACCGAATACCAACAGCTCAAGAGCAATTGAATCAAATTTATTGTTCACATCCGATGCCCGTGCACTTTTCATCCATCGCCATCTCCATCGTCATCGCCATCGTCGTCGCCATCGTCAGCGTCGTCTGTCGTTTGTCTTCTCTGTCTTTGTCATTGTCATTGTCAGTCTTGGCATGTAATGTCACGTCCTGTCTTTACGAGGATCAAGTGCACAAAGTATGACGGCAAACGTTTCAAAATGAAAAATTAAATATAAATGGGATTTGCGCGTAGATTTTTCCCCTAAGTGCCGTTTGACGCTCAACCAATGAAAATGTCAACAATGCCAAAAGCAGCTGCTGCTAAATCTAAAAAACGATAGAGAGAAACTAGTCGGCGAGTGAAAACTAGAGACTGCTCGACTTGAATATACTCAGTGTGGTTATTATGCTTCAGAAGGCAGATAAATTACGTATACGCAATGTGATCAGGCTGAGAATATCCATCAATTAAAAAAAAAAGAATACTCTAAGAATTTTTTATATTTATATTGTAATTTCTTGTTCTTTATCTAAAAATAAATCAAGTATACCTAGCTTGATCAGATTTACAATTGTAATAATTTAATATATTATCATTGCGTTTGCTTTACTTTCTACCAGGGATTAAAACCTTAACCGAAACCGTAACCTTTAACCGATGAAAACCGATTGAAATTTGTAACCGTAACTGAAACCGTAACCGAAAAAATGTTTTTCCACTGTACCGAAACCCATAAACCGAAACTCTTTAAACCGAAATAACCGTTTAGTAACCAATTCATTTATTAGGGTTAATTTCGTTAATTACTGAGCAACTTTGATAACTTTGAACTGCCATAACTTTGTCAAAACTCAATCAATTTCCATGCGCAATGTAAATTTGAGCATGATTTTACCTCTAAATTCGTTCTGCATTTAAATTTTGTTCATTTTGAAAACTTTGAAAATTTCGAATTTTTTTGAAAAATGATAAGGGGTAACACTGTAAAATTTCTAAAAATTCGAAATATTTAATATTTTCAAAATGAAAAAATTTAAATGCAGAAATAATTTAGAGGTAAAATTATGCTTATATTTACTTTGCGCATGGAAATTGATTGAGTTTTGACAAAGTTACGGCAGTTCAAAATGATTAAAAATCAGTAAAATCGCAATAATCGAAATTTTTAAACCAAATTTATATGAGGTCAAATTATAATAAAATCGACATTACGCTGAACCATTCCAGTAACCAGATAACATTATTTTCCATTAACATTATGAACCGAAACCTTACCGATATTTTTAAACCGAAACTTACAAAAAACCGATAACCGTTACGAAACCTATACTCCAAGATTTTGCATAACCTATAACCGAAAACCTTAACTCGAGCATAACCGAAACCGTAACAGAAACCTATATTCGTTTCGGTTTTAATCCCTGCTTTCTACTGTTATATCACTGCGGACGGAAGTCCGCGCTAGTGACGAAATCATCACGAAGTGTACAAAAGATGACTAGCAATTTTATTTATATATTTAATCAAATATCAAATATCATATATTTAATCAAATATCGTTCAACACAAAATTGGATCTCAGAAGTGAACTAAATTTAAGGATATGGAAAGACTTTCGTCACTAGACTTTTACTTTGTAAAGAAGTTTTTTTCTTATGATTTGTAATAAATTTATCTAACAAAACCAGAAAATATTATTTCTCACTCAATCTCTATATAACTATAAATTATTAAAAAATAATGAGCATATGGAATGCGATCACGCTTAAAGTTTTAGCAACTAAATAAAATTCTTCCCTTAAAATTCTCGTTCAGCATGCCCAGCTCTTTGCTGTAATCCCTGTCTAAAAACAAAAAAATTAAACAAAGAAAAAATGTCAGCTAAAGACGCGAAAAGCGTCGCTCAATTGCCTTTTGTTTGCTTTAGTGCTTGAGTTCACTTTCCTTTTCTTTTTTTTTAATAGAAAAATAAAATTAGATTTATTTATATTTTATTCAGCAGTTGAAAGTGCACTCTTCATTGTGAGGAATAATTTGTAATAATTTTGTAAGGAACTTGGTTAATGGCTGTTAATTAGACAACTAAACGAAGTTGTTGGTCGAGAAATGAAATTGTTTATAGAACGAGTGCTACAGTGACTGCTGTAATTATATTTACACCAAAGTTCCGTCAAGAACGTGCCGTGAATGCGTAATTAATGCTTGGCCCAAAAATAGCGAAAGAACCCAAAAACAGAAACACAAATTAGTCTTAAAGCGGAAGCCAGATGTGAGAACTGCGACCGAGTCTTGGCCCATCTTCGACTCGGCCGATTCAGTAGAAAATGGGCCAAAAAGGCCGACGATGTGCTAAAACACATTTCCGTTTTGGTTTGAAATTTGCATGAAGCCTTTTGACTTTTCACTTTTCACTTTTCACTTTGATCGATGCCGGACAGTTTCCAATGAAACTTTGTATATCAATCTGTACGCTTGTATATGTGTATGTTTTAATGTATTGTTTAATGCATGTATGTGTATGTGTGTGTGTGTGTGTGAAAAATAATTTGTTGAACAATAAAAACGGTTTTGTCTTCAATAAACAGAAAGCGTGGCGGGCATCCAAAACTGGAAAGAAGACTTTTCGATGGCCCCACTGCGCGATATAAAAATAGACAAAGAAACAAATGGACAAACCGATAGACAGACAGACAGACAGACTGTAAGACAGACAGACAGACGGTCATTCTAGAGAGATGAACAGACAGACAGATGGACACACTGACTGGACAGACAAACGAATCGAATCGAATCGAATGGAATCGAGAGGCAGCCGCATATAAAAATACAAAATGATCTTATGGCTAACCTTAGACATTTGCAAAAACACCTGCCAGCAACAACAGCAACAACAGCAACAGCAACAACATCAACAACAGCAACAACAACATTAATATCTATAGCCACAATTATAGCCATCACATTGGCAGTGGCAATATTTTCCTTAGTTGCCGTCTGATTTGATTGAATTGCAACAATTAGACAGATTGAAAGATTTCTCTTGACTTGGCCATTGATGTGCAATAAGTTAACGCACTCAACTTAAATTAAGCAATTGGATTTGCTTACATTTTCAATATAAATACGGAAGTTCTATGTAAATATCAAATCGAAGTGCAAGAAGAAGAAGAAGAAGAATCAAACTACAGACACTGCACTTGAATATGGCCAAGTGAAGATCATTTGGCTATAAGAAATGGCAACGGGTCATTTCCTCAGTGTGAGTGTGTGTGTGAGTGTGTTTGTGTGTGTCTTTGGCGAATCGTAATCGAAATCGAAATCGATTCAGCTTGCAGCAACAAACGAAAGCAACAATAACAAACTGAAAACTGAAATAGCACAAACACTCGACTGCCATGAAAATACACAGAGAGAAAAAATCAAGTATTTCGTACTTAAAACGCCACATTTCGAACTTGATTTCTCACTAAGGTTGAAATTACTAAAGTACTTCGATCTTATTTCAAGTACGATATTTCAAGTACGATATTTTAAGTATTTTAGTATTTTCAAACTTAAATTAACTTTAAAACGTATAAATGACCTTGATCCAAGTCCTTTTAATTCTGGTACTGAGTACTAAATAATGTTAAAAGTTGAACATGACACTTGATTTAAGCAAATTACAGACTTAATTTAAAATCGAATAAACTTGAATTGTGTTTATAAAATGTTCTTGTATGGGTATTACGAGCATCATGGAACACCTCACGCCTACCTAATAAAATTATAAAATTCTAAAAATACTTTTAGTTAGTGTACTTTCACACAGTGAAGACTGACTACAGAAATTACTCTGTTAAATAAAGTCTTTTGTTTTCAGAGTTTCTCGAACTATTACTATTATTATTATTACTATTATTACACTAGAACTATTTGAGAATTCGAAGCAAGCGATCCCTAAAATGATATAAGAATTAAAGGACTTGATTTAAAATTTTACATACTTAATGTGTGAGTCGAACTTGAGTCTCGAACTTATATAAAGAATTTGAGTACTCATTTCTAGTAATTTTAGAGTTTTGCTTGATTCAAGATTTTTTGTTCTTATATCAAGATTGTTAGTACTCGGTCATAGAATTTTAATGCTCATTTTAAGTAATTCGTACTTATATCAAGTACTATTTTTAAGTATCGAAAATACTTAATTCGAGTTCATTCATACTTAATTTTAGTACTGTTTTTTTCTCTCTGTGTACACACGCAGCACTAACAACTACACACAGATACACACACACACGCACACAGAGCTACATATATATATTTAGATATAGTCGCTATATGGAATATCGTAAGCATTCTGCTTACCACTCATCGCCACAACAGCTTCTGACGTCAGAACTTTTTTCACCGCAACACGAAAATGGCCTTTAAATGTTACAACGATGCGACGTCAGAGGATGCCAACAACGGGATTTGTCTCTGCCACCGATTGTTTTAGTTTCTCTCTTGTTGTTGTTAGTATTACTCTTGTAGAGGGTATTATGATTTCATCACGAAATGTGTTACGCATTGGAAGAAACATGAAACAGACCCCATAAGGTATATAAAGTATAGTAAAGTAAAGTAAAGTATACAAGTTGAGTCGATATTAGCTATGTCCGTCTGTCGCTCTGATCCCATGTTTTTTTTAGTATTATTATCAAGGCTGCAAGCCACTAACATTTTTCCAAAGGTTCGCTTTGAAGTTTCGAACCATAGGGACAGTTTATACGCCTGAATAATTATTTTTATCGACTACATTTTTTTTTAAATTCTTAAACGAGTTAAAAATTGTACTATAAAAATTTTCTAAATAATCTAAATTAATTGAATGATTTAAATATTAATTTTCATTCGAAGTCTCAATTTTGTTAAATATCTAAATTAATTGAAAAATTTAAATATGACTTAATATTTTATGATTTGCTTTTGATGTCTGAAATAGTTTTGCAATATTAGAAAAGCATAAAATGTATGTAATTTTTTTGGAACCGAACCTTTTAATTATAAAAAATGGTTTGGTTCTTGTTCGAGACCTCTGGGTTAATAATTTCAAAGGTTCAGTTCATGATCCGGCTCAAGTTGCTTAAAAGCCCGAACCGACTCGATTAAGAACCGGTTTGCAGCCTTGATTATTAATATATACAAATGTAACTTAGAAATTCTTCCTAAATATACTATAGTAATAGCCAGATCAACAACGGTCCAAAGGCTTTATGTTTATTTCTCCATCTGTTTCTATTTAAGCTTGTAAGCTTTTATAAGAAAACTTGGTAAAACTCCGATTTTTTGCTGCAGGTAGCACATCGGATCGGATCACTATATCATAAAGTTACCATAGGAAATCCAAAATCCACCGTTTGTATGAACAAAGTTGTCTATTAATTTGAATAACTCAAGAAATCTCAAAAATTGTGTGCTTGATATTGTCTTTAATATTCGGAACATATTTGGCTAAAACCGAAATTCAACAATCAACCTTTGATAACCAATGTATGTAGTTATTTTAAATATTATTTTAAATTCTGAGCATGTGTATTTGGTTAAAATTCGACCTCATATCATATCATGTCATATTGAATCGCATAAAGTGCTCTGCAAGAGTATTAAATATTCGGTGTGCCGAAGATAGATTTTCCTTCTTGTTTTGGCAATATATTGTTAGTGTTTTCTCTATTTGCGAGTGTTTTGATTGTGTGTGTGTGTGTGTGTGTTTGTGATTGTGTTTGCAGTTTAGTTTATTGACATTTCAATGAGTCCACATTGGACGATTAGTTTTGGCTTTTACGAGTACTCGCTTATTCATAACCAATAAACTCATTGTTTTTGGCCAGTTTGCAGCAGACTGCAATGCGGCCTAAAAGTAGGCAATTAATTGTTGGTAAGAGCCTTGTTCAAGTACCCACTGCGTATACGTGATGTGTCAGTGACAAGGCATAAAATCGAATAAATCAACAGACATGACAAAATGTTCATAGAGCAGCATTTCTGTTGCCTAATTGGAGTGTGCAACACCCACACACACACAGAGAGAGAGAGAGAGAGAGAGAGAGAGATACGCAACACACAGACAGAGAGAGAGAGAGAGATACGCATACGCATATATGAAATAAAAGTTTGACTTTGACTTTGACGGGCACATTTGACAAACGTGTGCGGTGGTGTCTGGCAAAGCAAATACCACAACAAATGCCATTTGCCAAAAGGCGCTGAACTCCTTGACACACATATCCTGCTCTGACAGGCGAAATAATCAAACACACAGAGACGGAGACAGTGAGATGCGTTGGGAGAAAGAGAGAGAGAGAGAGTGGGAAAAAGGCGTCAACGTCACTTTCGTCGTAAAGCGCAAATATGCCAAATGGAAAAGTGGGGCATGTGGCATGTGGCATGAGGAATGAGGAATGGGTTTGTCCATGTCCATATGCAAATTGTAAATGGAGCGTGGGTTAGCCTTATTTGCATCTCATTAACATGGACACTGGACACGTTAAAGCGTACAATGTCAAATGGACAATGGACTGTGGACAGTGGACAGTGGACAGTGGACAGTGGACAGTGGACAGTGGACAGTGGACAGTGGACAGTGGACAGTGGACAGTGGACAGTGGACAGTGGACAGTGGACAGTGGACAGTGGACAGTGGACAGTGGACAGTGGACAGTGGACAGTGGACAGTGGACAGTGGACAGTGGACAGTGGACAGTGGACAGTGGACAGTGGACAGTGGACAGTGGACAGTGGACAGTGGACTGTGGACAGTGGACACCCTGCAGCCACGATGGCGTCATCAATGCTCGTCCAATACCACAATACAATACAAAATAAAAAAATAAAAAGCAGTTAACAGTTTGCAACAAATGGCAGAGCTCTTTCATTTGTCTACTTGCCACTATTTGTGTCCTTATTGTCCTTGTTGTTGCTTGTCACGTTCGATTCCCATTATTATAGTCGTTAGGGTATGCAAACGGGTATACAGGATGCAATTACAAAACTTTAACTCAATTAAGACTAATTAAAATAGAGTGCTTCTTTTTTTTAGTAGTAAACTGTATAATTTTACTGCAATTAACTGGTAAATTGTTTCAGTTAACAAAAAAAATAAACAATTCAAGTTTATTTTTAACATTCGCGTGGTATATACATATTAAAATCATGTAACGAGTACTAATATTATTTAAATACCCAAGTTCTATAAACATTCAACAATTAATTCAGGTTTATTTTGGGAATTAAATTGGTATATTTTAATTTGTTAATGAAATTATAATTCAAATCGAAAAATCATTATTTGAAATATAATAAGACTATTATTTTTGACATTTCGGTTGGTTTTATTTTATTTATTTGCATTTCAAAACGATAATAATTAAGCAAAACGTTGACTTTGTTACCATTATTTACAGGGTATAATACAAAGACTCAATGCCTCTATAAACATTAATCAATTAATTCAAGTTTATTTTGGGAATTAAATAGGTAAGTTTTAGTTTGCTAGTGGATTTCTAATTTAAATCGAAAAATCATTATTTGAAATAAAATTAGATTATTATTTTTGGCAATTCGTTTGGTTTTATTTTATTTATTTGCATTTCAAATTCAAAAGAAAACTAATACTATAATATTTAAGCAAAACTTTGTCTTTGTAACCACTATTTACAGGGTATAATACAAAGACTCATTGCCTCAATATCATGCAGTTCCGCTTCAATATGTCAGTTAATTATAGCACTAAAATGTATGCTTCATCTAAGTATTTGTATGTGTGAGTGTCTGTGTCTGTATCTGTGTGAGTGTGAATGCGTATGTGTCTGTGGTCATGACATTTTTACGCTTAATGAGCATGTTCACTCTCACACATACACACACACACATACATATGTACATACATATGTATGTATGTGAGCATCCTGTTGCGGAATCCTCGATTGTTGGATCCATGACTGATGTTTGTTGGGTAGTTAATGTCACAAATTTTGATAAATTGTTTTATGGCCATAATTTGTGCGGCGGCTTTAATGATGATTTTTTATATGCCCCAACCCCAACCCCCTCACCTCATATACATACTACATACTCCTCATATTATGGAGTAGATGAGTCGTAAAAACGACAGACACTCGGGGAAAAAACACAGCCAGGAGCATACAGATAGAATCACACATGATTATGCTAATAGTTATAGAAGTGGCAACAAAAGTGAGTTTAATCATTTACGAGTATAATCGTACAACATTCAACGTTCACATTTTTATGGCATCACAAACATGCCACTTTTATTTATTCAACATTTTGTTGAACACGCGCACAAATAATTTACGAGTTTCTACGCTCCTGGCTACAACAAGAACAAGAACAAAAACAAATACATATATATACTGATAAAAAAATATGTTCTAAAATTAAGATTTCGGTCTCAGAACTAAAAGTTTTGGTTTAAAAAATGAGTCGAGAACATAAAGTTCTTAAATTTAGAAAACACATCTTAATTTTAAGAACATTTCAAATAAGAATAAGTTCTTAATTTAAGACCAAACAGTCTTAAATTCTCAAACCAAAAATAACAAAAAATGGCAGGTGTTTTTTAAACTTTAAACTTATTTTTTTTTTGATATTTATACTTTTTTTGGATTTATTTTTTTTTATAAATATTCCGATTATAAGTTTTTTCCTTGGCTAGAGCGGGTTTTCGATCCCTCGACTTGTTTATCAAACTGAAGCGGTGTCATTATTGTCCTCATGTTAAATATGACATATTTATATTTTCTTATCAATTTAAGATTTTTAATTCTTATATTAAGAACTGCGAATTTTTAGATTAATATTCTTAGTTTTATTAATTTGGTCCTAAAATGGTCTTATTTTAAGAACAAAATATTTAATATGAATGTTCTTGATTATAGAAGTTGGTCTATTTTTTTCAGTGTAGATATAGATATATATATATATATATATATATATGCATATAGAGCGGCTTAATACGTGCTGGCCCCGGGGTTAAGGTTGGCCCACAACGGACCAAACTCAACGGGATGTACTCGAAATTCTTGTATTCTCACATTGACCCTCGACCCGGCGGCTATTTACAATTTATGAACATGATGATTTTGCTATTTATATTAACTGTTTACCCACCTTTTTTTTCGTTTTGTTTTGTTGGTGACAGGAAAACAGGGTATAAAATGGTCCTGCTACGAGTTCTTCCTTCTCCTTCTCCTGCCTCGTCTCTGCTAATTCATTCTGCAAAAAAAAAACGGAAGTAATAAAATCCAAATCTATGAATAATTAACAAAACAAATATTAATTATTTAAAAGAGTGAGCGAGACACAAATAAGATACTCTGTAGTTTGAAATTGTGAGCCATAAATAATTAAATAAGCGCTTGGTAAACATTTAAATACAAGTTAGTCTGTTTATGTTATAGTTGTTTTATCATGCGAATCACATTTTCAATGCATTTTTTATAAACCATTTAGTGTAGCTTATCAAATAGATAACACTCTAAGCTATTTTAATATGTAGATTATAAAGGAATTTCTGACAATTACGTATATTGTTTATATAATAAAGATTTTTTAGGCAACTTTTTAGAAGAATTCAATGGTGTAAAATTCTTTTGGAATTATTATTCACTACATTTGACATAGTTTTCGTTATTGTGTAAATATTTCGAAAATGTTTGTTTTTGCCATCATTAGTTGTTGTAAAAGTTGACAATTTAATAAACTTCTTTAAAGAACAATTCCAAATATTGTTAAGTGCAAGTGCAAAGAGTGTGCGTGTGTATGTGTGTGTGTGTGTGTGTATGCACCTGCAACATGCAACATACATATATTGGCTTTTGGAGTTGGGAGCTAAGGTAGCAACAACTTTATTTCGTGTGCTACAGTTTTGGGCCAAGCACTTCAAACATGTGTTTGCCATGCTGAAAACTGTCCAAACAAGAGCTGCAAAGTGGCCAACAAGGTAAACTTTTATACAATACACATGTGTGTGTGTGTGTGTGTGTGTGTGTGTGTGTGTGTGTGTGTATGTGCAAAGTATGCTCTTAAAATAATTTGCCTCTTGTTTAATGTGTGAAAATGAAATTGTTGTTGTGTGTCCCCAGAGTGCTTTTTTGGCCAACAAACATGAATATGGCAATTTAATCAAGTTGCCTTCAGTTTATGAAACCCATCATACCCATAAAACACGACAGGAGAGATCGAGAATGGAAGCTTACACTGAAAATCAACTTATTTAGTCAACGATACGTGTACTTAATGTGAAGAACAAATGCACCTATAATATAATATATACATATATCTATATACATAAAATTCTTTGTCCTGACTGCCTGACACATCAGTAGGCCAAACGGCTAAAGGTAAAGAGCTGAAATGTTCACACAACACAGCTGAAACAATTTCATCATCAGCAATAAGACGGCGTTTTCTAAAATTCCACCTGGAAGTGTGTTTACCTGAGGTCAAAAGGTCATGGAATTGCTTTGTTTCTTAAGACATCTTAACCAAACTTTCAGATTAGATATTTGGGACTGTCTCTTACATTCTGACCAAATTTGGTCATATAGCTTCCATAGGAATAATCGGATGAAATTAACCTTTAGTATGGAAAACTTTTTTGTTTCTTAAAATATCTTAACCAAACTTACAGATTATATGTTTGGGACTGTCTGACCAAATTTGGTAAAAGTCGGACTACTATATCATATAGCTGTCATAGGAACAATATAATGCAAATTATCGATTAGTATGAAAATTGTTTTTCTTTCTTAAGAAATCTCAACCAAACTCATACAAAAGGTTCCTTTGACTAAACTTAATTAGCATTAACTAAATTTCATTTAGACAACAGGGCGTATACTTAATATTATCTATAGCCGAAGTGCAGTCAACAGCATCAACATTTGATGCAAAAAAGTAGGCACACGTGACATAGATTGATTTCCATTCACTTTTTCAATTCGAATTCTCTTCTCTCTGATCGATGGGCGGTGTGGGCGTGGCGCATGAGTGTGTGCACGGAGTTCGATAAGCACGAATGGACGCATTAAATGCTCATTAGTTGGCACTTCGACGTGTTTTGGGCTATTTCCTCATCTCTGCCTCTTCCTCTGCCTCTTCCTCTATCTCTATCTCCTCTTCCATGTATTCCGAGTATTATCGCAAGGCAAATTATCAGCTGTAATCAGCGCGCGTCAAACAAAAGCCACAAAAAATAGAGAAAAAATAAGAAGGGAAGCGAAGGGAAGGGAAGGGAAGGGAAGGGAAGGGAAGGGAAGGGAAAACTGACTGTAAGCAAATTTAGAGACTACAGGGAAAGGGGGAAGGGTAGAAGGGAAGAAGAGAAGTGAAACTTTTGAGAGATGAAGAAACCAAGGCAATCATTGCCACGCCCCATGTTTTGTTGGGTTGCGTGTCACATTTTCATGTTTTCTTTCATCAGAGTGTGTGTATTTGTTGGGTGTGTGTGTGAATATTTTGTTGTGCGAGTATTTTCATTTTGTTTGCTTTACGGGGCGCTGCGTTGCGGCTTATCACATAATTTGAATAAAGTAGCTGCAATCTTGTGTCAGTTTATCGCAAATTAGACGACAACAGCAAAAACAACACACAAAGATAAACGCAACAACAGCAACAACAAAAACAAGAGCAACATCAACATCAACAGTGACAAGCGTCAGTGTCAGAAATGTTTTTTGTTGTTTTGTTTGCTGTTTTCTGCTTTCTGCTTTCTGTTTTCTGTTTTTCTCGACGAATGAGAATACGATTGAGACTGAACAATATCTAATTTGATTTGCCTTAAATGCCACCGCATCAACTTGAAAATTCTCTAAGCGAAAAAAAAAAAGAAACCTTTAGGCAGTTTTTAAATTGTAATTTCAACTGGCAAATTATTTATACTATAATTTCGCTGACTTTTAAAATGCATGAATCACATTCCTCAATCATCAATCATCAATCAGACAGTCGGCAAATAAAATATGACACTTTTGAAAAGTTGATGGATACAGTTTTGTAACTGGAAAATGCCTGATAAAAATTTCCACGAACTAACCAAATAGATGCGATTTATTTTTAAAACAATTCTATAGATTTGATGTGTTTATCTTGTTAAAAATACAAACTCGTAAATAATTCAACAGATCAGCACCTTGCGAAACTATTAGCTGACGTTTCTCTTGCTTTAAATACCTGCGCCCCACAGGGCGTATACATTATTTAGCTGTAATGCGTCTATTGCGTCGCACAGGCGGCATAAAAGTCTTAACTTCGGCTATAAATTATGATTTGATGGGTCAAGTTAATAATAATAATAATAAAATTGACTTAATTGCAGTTATAATTATTAGCAACAGACATGTACTAAATATTTGAGGTGCGAATTTAATTGAGAATAATATCCAAAAATAAATGTATGGAAATGCATTTCAGGTATTTGTCACCAGGCAATTGATATTAATGCGAGCGTATAAACATTTTTCGAGTTCATAAAAATCCATTCGTAATTATTTTGGGACTGCTCTCGATGATGCTTTAAAAAGAATAAAAATGCCTCGCATTTCAGATGCAGTTGTTGTTGTTGTTGTTGTTGTTGTTGTAAATTGTATCCGTGTCGTGTGAGTTAAAGTATCTTCGGCATGTTGTTGTAACAAGTACGTACGTACTATTAACGAGCGCGTTTTTATTTATTTACATTTTACTTTTTTTTTATATATTTTATTTTTCCTCTGTTTTTCATGGTTTGTGCTCGTTTTTTATGTCATCATTGGACCGAGTGCGAGTACAACGTCGTACATTGGCTTTTGCTTTTCTTGCCACCGTCATGTTGACTGAATGTTTGTTTATTTTTTAACATTTCTCTTCATTCTTATTTTTTTTATTGTTTTTGTTTTTTTGTTGACTTGCGAAAGACGCTTTGAGGAATCGCTTGAGAATGTGTGTTTATTGCATGCTCTCTTTTTATTTACATACATGGGAAATTAACATATTTTCTGGAAAATTTCTACTCCTTGCGAGCGCTGTTAATACTGAAAATACTGAAAGCTGTTGCTGGCCCTCGTGTTTATCTTACCTTCTTTTTGCTGCTGTTAATATTGAAATGTTAATTGCTGCTTTTACTACCAAGTAAATGTCAATTGAATGCTTTGATTCTTAGCATATTTTGCTGCGCAGTTCAATAATTGCAGCTCGCAAATGTGGCACAAGTCGTTTGGTAGTTGCATATAGTGTTTGAATTTCTTAGCAACATTAAACTTTCACATATTTACACACACACACACACACAAACACTCGCATACGCACGCACCTTAGCAACATTTTCTTTTTTTTTATGTTTTTCTTATTTATTACAAAAATATAATATGGCGTAATTATTTCGTTTGTGTTTCTTGAATATTAACAATGTTATTAACTTTTTGTACACATATTGCCACACAGTTGTTATTGTTGTTGTTGTTGTTGTCGTTGCTGTTGCTGCCTGATTCTAAAGCTTTGCAAGCTCTTTTTCCGCTTGCTAACACCGGCACATCCACTGAAGAACTGAGGCGCTTTTGCAGTGTGCTCGCCTTTTTATACGCGGCCGCTTCGCTCTCTCTCTCTCTCACTCTCTTAATCACACAGCGAATTCGCTCTTGCAATCGAGCTCTCTTCATTTCAGTCTGTGTGAGTGGCATTTTAAGAGAGAGTGCGAGAGACGCTGCACTGTTATCAGCAGCTAGTCTTATGACGTCACTGCAATGCTCATTTGCCAAATTGCACGTGCTAAACACTTTTCTATTGTAGTATGCGTGTATGTGTGTGTGTGTGTTAGCTGTAGTCATAAATTAGCAAGCAACCTTTTGCGCCTCTGGCTCTGACTTGTAGTGCCTTGTTTATTTACAATATTTCTCTGCTACCATCATGCTCACTCTCTCTCACTCTCACTCTCTCTCTCTCTCACACACTCTCACTCTCTCTCTCTATCCATCTCTATGCTGATATTTAACATTGCACGCTAAGCCGCAAGTCAAGTTGGGCTCATCCTTTTGTTGTTGCTTGCCCTATTTCATGCTTTCCTTTCCTTTCATTCTATTGCTTTTCTTTTTTTTTATGCTACACTCAAAAAAATGCAGTACGATTCGTTCTACAAAAAAAATTTCTTAAGTTAATCCCGTTACTGTCTTTAATTTTCTTAATTTTCTTTACTTTAAGCATTTAAAAATTAAGAACTGTTTCGTTCTTAAATATAATCAAGCTCAATTCTGATTAAAGCATTCTTCAATATTTACGATTGTTTATTAGTTTAAGTGCAAATCGTTCTTAGATTATAAAAATAAGAACGAAAATATTATAAACTACAAAGAAACAACGAATATTTGTATCTTACTAATATTATTTAATTTTTTACGAAGAGTCAAATAAGTATTTTTTTCTTGAATTAACAATTTTCAGGCTTGTTGAACTTTTGACATTGGAAATTCTTGATTCAAGCACAAGAACCGTAGAAAAACACTTGGAGTAGTTTTTATCCAAAAACTAATTAACGGCGATGTAGATTCTTCCTTTCTTCTAAATCGCCTTAACTTCTCTGTTCCTTGTAGACCTACTAGAAACTATCTTCCATTATCTCTTCCTTTATGCACCACTGATTTTGCTTTGCACAATCCTTTTCGCGTACTCTGCGCTCACTATAATTCTTTATTTCATGTTTTCTCTTCTGAACGCACCTCAGAGACATTTCGAATTGAATTGATTTTGAGTTCATCTTCTTTCTATCTTCCTTAATTTAATCTTGACCCTCTTTCTATCCTTCTTAATACTTTTCTGTATATTTTAATTTATTTTTAAAGTTCTTTTCTTACCTTTATCTTTTGAAACTTTTTCTTTCCTATGAAATTTCCAATATGCTCATCATATTGGACTTTCATCCTCATTTCTATCCATAGTATTAAGTTAATATTCCTTTTTTTCTTTTATATATATTTATAAGTTCTTTTCTTTTATTTCCTTTCTAGTCGATCTTTGATTAGGTTCTAGTAACGGCACTGACAGCCCTCAGCTGTGAATAGGGGCATAGCTAGCCGGACTGGCAAATAAAACTCCCCCATCGTGTCGGTGTCGTTATTAGAGCAAATTGTATTTTCGTATGGGCTTTCTTTTTCTTGAATTAATAAATTGTTTAGTTCCTAACATAAGATATTTTATGTAAATTACTTCGGGGCAGCTCTGATTTGCCCTAGTAAATAAATAAATAAAAAATAAAAAAATAAATACTTGATTTTTCTCGCAGTGTATGTATAGCTCTATTGTTTCTGTGCACTGCGCTTCGTTAACTTGTGCTTTTGCTGTTGATTTATCTTAAACGGCGCATTACTTGAACTTTGGCAATGTGCCTATAGAATGAGATATGAACAAATATTTGCATAAAACTTGTGCATAAAATATTTAGATTGCATTTTAAATAAACAAATAAATAATATGTTGCATATTTTTGAGCGAAAACAGAAGGAAACCAAGACTGCATTTAGGACGGATCTGCCAGGAATTTGACTTACTGCATCTGATTCCGAATTGTATTTCAAGTATTTATTTAAATGTTATAATTGATCAACTGAATAACTACAGAAAATTAATTTAGACATCTTGTATTGTTTATTCATCTTCAACTAAGTGCAAATAAACCGAGTTATGACTATATTTGACAGTTATTCAATTATTCACTCAATTTGAAATTTATTTTGACATTCAACTCCAAAGTGTAATTGAATTTAATCGTCAACAACAAAAATCAACCAAAACAAAGCAAATCGAATTATTTACATTTAATTGCATTTTAATTTTTGGCAAATAAACGAATTTACACTTATAACTCGATGAGATTTAAATCTAAGCAAAGCTAAAGCATATTCAAATTCAAAAAGGAAGAAGAAATAACAGAGAGATATTATTAAACAGTTGCAATAATTAATGTCAAATTACATAAAATCCTAGTCTCTTAAGTAAAATTAACACACAAACTGTGGAAACTAAAATTACATCAATTCTCTTCCGTTTTTCAAATCTGAAATCTCTAGAGAGAAAACAAATTCGCGTCATAAATTTGTGTCAATTTTGTGTCTCAAGCGCTTTACAACAGATTGTTACTCAACTTCAGCTGTGGCTGCATCAGTTTACACACACGGTCAGAACTGGTTGATAAGGGATGCCCTATGGGGAATTTGCCCGATTTTTTGGAATAAATTCAGTTTTTGAAAGTTGTTAAAATACGTTATTAATAACAGCAATCGATCAGGAAATGTCCAAACTGTAATGTTACATACCAGAAATTTTAACAGAGCTCGCCTCTGTTAAGTTTTAACAGAGTAAACACAGCTCATGCAACTGAAAAGTACGTGTTGTTAAAATTGTTTGATTTTTCACCAAACTTTAGACAAATAAAACTCGTAATTTTCGTTGTTAATTCGGAAAGCTATGCTATGAAGTCTATTGACAGAGGTTTTTACTATGCGTTTAAGTGCTTAGGTTATAGAATTTGGTCGTATGTCCTCGTAATTTGGCACAAAAGAGAGGTCTCTCGTTTGTAGAAATTTGAAATGAAATCTTAACTTTAACTGGAGAAACAAAAAAACGTCGTTTTACTACCGATTTCTCTATATGATATAGCAGTCAAAAGTTGACCAAAATGTTAGAAACTTACTGTTACTTATAGCTGGTGAGTTTGACCAGAAAATATGGAATAATAACAAGGTTTTCAGGAAAAAAAGTGTTATTCAACCGATAATTCCTATTATTTCTATATGATATAGTTGTCCGATTTTGTTCATATTTTAGCAACAAGTCAGTATCATAGTAACACACTAAACCTGAAAGTTTTGTTTGGATAGCTTGAAAAACAAATAATTTGAATATCGCGAAATCAAAGATTAAGGCGGTATCACGCCCACTTTTCTAGGCCTGTTGCATATTGATATTATATGCCCAATGCAGAAAACTAGACTAAAATATCTTGTATCGTTCTCGAGTTCTTCATTTATTCCTAAAAATCGGGCAAATTCCCCATAGTGGGATGGGAGGGGACGGGGGAAGATGATTCTATCGTTGCCTACTTTTAGGGAGTCGCCATGGTGTGCAAAAAAATTCAGCAAGCCAGAATCGCAACGCAATTCGCAGCGTTTCCGTTTTGTGTGCTGCTTGTTCTCTTTTATTTTTAGGAGCAGCATAATTTTTTATTGATTGGATTTCAGTGAAAATCACTTCCGGCAATAAATTTGTTATGTTACTGGGCTAAATGGGAAATGCTTCGGGCCTGACAGACGCATTTCGATTCAGATTTTGTCACAGAATGTAGAAAAACAAAAACCGAAGCAAAGCAAAACAAATCAAACTTTTTTTGTTTGATTTATTTTACATTTGCGTCAATGTCAATCGAGTTACACGTCCTGTAAGCCCCTTTGATTTGTTTATTTGGCTTTCGTTATGCCTTCAGACTAATGGTTGAAAGGCAGTGGAAATGGCAAAGAACTTTTTGAAACAATGTTTGCATAATATGGCATTTGTCTACCCTTTATTGCTTGCCTTTAGGCCAAAACCAAACCAAATACATCCATATACATATACAAATACAAATACAAATATAATGCACAATAAATTACAGAAAATTTGTCGAAAATGTGTTTGTTATTTTGTGTTGGGATGTAATTCAATACTTCAATCAAAAGAGCGCACTCACACGAGGTTAATGTCCTGACAGCTTCCAAGGCGACAATAAAAGCAAAATCAACAAGAGTCCAGAGCAAAAAGCCAAAAGCCAAAATCCAACGCAAATGAAGAGCTTACTGAGGACGACCCACTCGAGGATACTACAAAACATTCAGCGCACTTTAAGATAAATATTTATTCACCCATGTGCCCAACGGGCAGCAGCAGCAAAGGAATCATGCCAAATGAAGCAGTAAAGGCCCATCATAACAAATGAGCAAGACAACGAATCAAATGATGTACACAGAAATACCCTGCAGGCAGTGAACCAATTATAACTTGTCTTATTTATGTTAAAGCCAAACGAATGTTGCCTTGCAGCTTAACACACTATTAAAAAAAGAACTCCCTCTTGGGCAGTGTAATTTACAGGGTATTGCAACAGCTGCTGTTGGGCACACAGGAAGCTAGCATGAAAGTTGTGCGACGAGTGTGCGATTTTAAGAGAGCTATGACGTCACAGAGAAGAGAGTTAACTGCATTTGTGGCAGCCATTTTGTAAATGCGCCTGCGTTAACTTGGCCCACAAGGACTTGTGACTTCCGGCTAAGTGCGGCCATATGACATCATTGAAAACAAACGTCGAGCTTTGGTAATGAAATTATGCGTTTGCTTCTATGGGCGCTGCACACACACACACACACACACACACACACACACACACACTCACACACACATACAGTTAGAGATATGTATTTATAAAGGGCAGGGGCTGTCGGTGTGAATAGTTTTTGGCTTCTGCCTTGGCGCCTTGACTCGCTGACGTCACTCTCATTTGTCGTTGACTGTGCACTCGATTGTAAAATTGGCAAATAAATAGGATTTTATATTTAACGTTTCTGTTGAAGGCTCAGGAAGCCATAACATAAACACACACACACACACACACTCACGCACACACAAGGATCATGATGATAATGATAATGCTTGCGATGATGATGATGGCACGTTAGGAGCTTAGGCAAAATGTTCTGTTGGAGGGCGAAGGTCACACCGACTGACATTTGACAGTCACCGAGTGGCTAATTGAATTGACGGCACGTGTTAAAATCCCAATTTCTTGTTGCTGAGTTGGCCAACAGCTGCATGGGCTTTTAATCATTTTATGAGCCAGAGCAAAGCTGGAAAAATCACTTGGCCATACACTCATAATGTTGCCCATTTTTTAATTTCAATTTGTTTTTTTTTTTTGTGTTTTTTTGTTTTACGCGCTATTACGTGCATTTTATGCAGTATCCTGCAGGATACTCATTGCAGTTACTGCTACTTTCTGCTCCCGTTTAACGTAATCATAATTAAATGACGTCAATGCTGCCACAAACACTTTGATGGTCGCGTCTGTTGCTCGTGTCCCCCCCTCTGCCTCCATCTGTGTCTGTATTGAAGAGCATTTTACAGCAGCCATTCTTTATGGCCGCGACTGTTGGGTGAGGTAATTTGGCGAGACGACTTGCCATAATTTTAAAGCACACTTTCAGGCGCCCTTTAAAAATTGCATCCAGAGTGCTTTGAGCTGCAGTGACTTTTTACTATATTCAGACATATCAAATTTAACGAAATATCAAAAACTTTTTTTTAGAAATAGTTCTTTTAAATAGCACATATAATAGATTTGTAAATAATTCTCAAATATTCGATGATACGATTTCCGATCGGAGAAAAACAAGTTTTATATAATCGGGGCCGGAAAATGTACTAATCGATGCTTCAATGGTAAAAACAAATTTTTAGTTAATCCATAATTTAAGACAATCGTTTACTATTAAATAAAGACAACCGTAATTGTATGTAATGCTAACCAGGGATTAAAACCGAAACGAAGATCGGTTTCAGTTACGGTTTCGGTTACGTTCGAATTAAGGTTTTCGGTTATCGGTTTCGTAACGGTTATCGGTTTTTCGTAAGTTTCGGTTTAAAAATAACTGTATGGTTTCAGTTCACAAAAAAAATTAAGGTTTTCGGTTGACCAAAAAAAGAAGCGTTATTCATTGCCTAATGTCGATTTTATTATAAATTGACCTCATATAAATTCGGTTCATTTGGTTTGAAAACTTGGATTATTTTGATTTTACTGAACTTCGAAACGCCATAACTTTGTCAAAAGGCAATCTATTTTTATGCGAAATGTAAATTTGAGCATGATTTTACCTCTAAATTCGTTCTGCATTTACATTTTTTTCATTTTAGAAAATTTTTTAAAATCGAAATATTTTGAAATTTTACAGTGTTACCCCTTTATCTTTTTTGATTTTTTCGAAAAAATTCGAATTTTCAAAATGAACAAAATTTAATTGCAGAACGAATTTAGAGGCAAAATCATGCTCAAATTTACATTGTACATGGAAATTGATTGACTTTTGACAAAGTTATGGCAGTTTAAATTTATCAAAGTTGCTCAGTAGCTGCGACGGCCAGAAGCGAAATTAACCCTTAAAAATGAATCGGTTACTAAACGGTCATTCGGCTTAAAGAGTTTCGGTTTATGTGTTTCGGTACAGTGGAAAAACATTTTTTTCAGTTACGGTTACAAATTTCAATCGGTTTTCATCGGTTAAAGGTTACTGTTTCGGTTAAGGTTTTAATCCCTGTTGCAAACAGAACATTTGGATCCTTTGATCATACCCTAATTAGACTTTGTTTTAATATTACTTACTTAGACATTTTCTGCAAAAACAAAAAGTGCAGAAAATCGTTCTATCACTGCGGACGGCAGTCCGGGCTAGTGACGAAATCAACAGGAAGGGTATGAAAGGCGACTAGCAATATATACACGAAGAACGGAAAATTTGCTAAGACTTATTCTAAAATAGGAATAGGAATTATTCTAAAATAAGAATAAGAATTATTCTAAAATAAGAATAAGAATTATTCTAAAATAAGAATAAGAATTATTCTAAAAAAGTTTGGCATTCGGCACATCTCGCAAAAAAGTTCACGATTCTTTATACCTAACAATAACTTTAATGCGCAGTGCCGAATGACAAATATTTTTCTATTTTAGTATCATTCATATATTTAATGTAATATCATTCGTCACAAAATTGGATATCAGTAAGTTTGGGGCATGGAAAGGATTTCGTCACTAGACTTTTATTTTGTAATGAAATTTTTTTATAATATTTATAGTTAAAATAAATTGCTTTAAATCTTCAACTTGTAGCCCAAAAATCTATCAATATTAATAAATTATTTGAATATTATTCACAACTCTATCAAAAAGATTGCCAGTATTTAATTTGCCATGTGATGTTATGATTAATATTTTTAGCTAGATCTAGCAATATTAGAAGTGTGTAAGGTTTTTTTTATAAAAAAAAAACAATAAAATCATCATTTCTTTTGGGTTTTTTTTTCGATACGTTGAGTCTTTTTTAATGTGTGCTGGAAATGTAAGCCAACTGAAAACCAACTAAAATGGTATGGGTTTTTGGTTGTTTTGTATTTCTGGAACATGCCTATTTTAGCATTTTTTCATATATTTCTAAATTTTTTCTTTATATTTTCCATAATTTGATTCCAAAAATAGTTTTTCTAACGGTCCAACAGTGATGTTGATCAATATCTGAACTAGCTATGAAAGAGCTAAATCTAACTAAAAAAGGCGAGGTTGGCAACACTGCAGTGGCGGCAACGCGTCGCCTCGCGTTGCCAGCAGCTTCGGAGCGAGTTAACGGCGCGCATAGCGTGAGTCCCAATGGCTCTTGTCTTGCTCTTGTCTTTTGCTTTTATTCAGTTTCTTTCAGCCAGTCGTTCGCGTCGGTCGATCGGTTGCTCCGCGAAGAAGAAGAAGAAGACGCAGACGCAATCGCAAGCGCATTTTAAACGAGGCAAATACACGCAGCCGCATTCAGTATCAGCAATATCTTCGTGCATCAAGTGCTGCGGCAGCATTAATTCAACAGTCTACGTTATTAAGGTGCATTACAACAGCAATATCATCAATATGTTAGTAATATTATTGACCGTTTTGTCAACTACAAAGCAAAAGAATCAACAAAAATAAATATAAACACAATATTTAATATTACCACTGACACAATTTCGTGAGCTCTGTGCAAAACTGTGAAAAATGTGTGTGGAAAAATGTGGAAAATATAAATGTGCATAAAATTGTTGGCGTGTCTTCTTACACTTTTGCGGGCGAAAGAAAAGCAACAACAGACCAAAAGAAATAAAAAAAAATACAAAACAAAGCCAAAGAGCAGCAGCAGAAATTGAAAACAAACAGAAAAGAAATTGCATAAGTTGATTTTGGCGTGCGCTTTGCGCATCTTCAGTTTTTTCTTTTTTTTTCTACATTAAGTTTCTGTTTCGGCTTCGGACTATGCAATATTTGGGCCTTTGTTTTGTTTCCAAATACATCAAAAATAACCAAATACCGAAAACTCGATAAACGACTGACAAAAAAAAGAAACAAACAGAGAAAAAAGTATTTAAAAAATTTTAATCAATTTCTTGTTTGATCATTTGACTTTTTAATAAGTTTTTTTTCCCTTCTGTTTTTTCTGATCTAATAAAAAGTTTTTAATTATTTTTCTTTAGTTGATTAACAATTAACAATTGGAATTAAAATTAAATCTTGCGAGCTTTGCCTTTTAGCCTTTGTAAATGTGTTTGTGTTGCTGCAACCTCTGAGCTTTATGCAACATGAACATTAACATCAACTGAATTACATATCAACGCATTTATTTTAATTGCCAAGGTACGTTTTAGTTAAACACTACACAAAAAAAGAGCAATTAAAATAAACTAATTACAGCATAAATGGGCAAATTAAACGTCACACTAAATAGATCCGATAAGCCCGGGAGTTCCATTAATATAAAATAGAACAATTGTCCTGTTCTGGGATTTAATATGCATTCATACAATTTGTCAGCTACACGTTAATTACACACATTCCATAAATGCCAATATCCAGTGTATTGTGAACAGAAAAAAAATAACTGAATATGATTAATGATGAAATTAATTTTAAAATTGTCAAATTGACTAAGAGAGTTCATTAAACATTTCAGAGACATAGTTAGTCATTCCTATCGATGACATAATATCTATCCCCACACACGATTAATTATATTTCTAAAGTTATTAACTAATTGCATTATGCACATAATTTGCCATAATCCCAAAAACAAAACATAAATTCTAAAAAAAGTTACCACGAATATATATAGACTGCTCCCTCCTCCTATCTCCATCCCTATTCTGTTCTCCCATTCCCCTCTTAGTATATGTAAATTGGATGTCAAAGAGTTCATAAATATTGAATGCTATCTATCAGGTATTCTCCATATACGTTTGCAGTCCTCTTTATTTTATTGCCAGAACACGAGCATTAAAAATTTTGGATATTAAGATAAACACAAATGGCAGTCATATAACTTGTGCATTTACCCGTTATTCTCTCCACTTAAGAGCATCATCAGAAAAACATAACATTTGACTTTAGTTGTGCCAAATTAAGTGTGATGGGCGGCGTGGGCGTGGCAAACGAGCGAATACCCAAAGGCAAAACGCACACAAATATCAAGAGCTTAAATTAGATAATTTATCATTTTTATTTTCATTTTACACACATTCATTGAAACATTTGTTTTACATGTGTTTAGCCATCGATAAACAATGTGAGTTTTTAGTGCTGTCAACATCTGTTGTGGGCGTTGACCTATAAAACAAGCAGAGGATGCACTCATGCATGATGAACAGATGAAACGGCCCTCGCCATTCATTTGATAATATTATTAGATTTCAGTGAAAAGATATCACATGTGTGGTTCAGTTTAATTCAAACATTTATTATACATAAACTGATGAAGCAACCCTCGCATATGCATTAATAATGTTAGATTTCAGTGAGGAGATACCACATGATCTGTGTGCTGTCAACATCTGTTGTAGACATTGACCGATAAAGCCAGTTTAAGTTGCGTTCATTAATCGTACATGGCTATAGATTAACATGTCGATCAGCCCTCGTATGTACATTGTATGTAAAGTGTGTTAGCTGAAGGATTTTTGATTTAAGATATGGCATAAAAATGGAAACATAAAATGAATAAACTTTTCGATCCACCCTCGTTCATTCGAACTATAAGTATTATTCGATTTATTATGAAACTGACTTGATGAATCAATCACACATTATGAAACTGACTTGATGAATCAATCATAATAAAGCATAAGCACTTGATGAACTTGTAGAGCAGCCCTCGCACATCTGTATAGTGAATTCATTGACAAACAATGTGAGATGTCAGACGTGAGATTAAATGCGAATTAATCACCTGCCAGCTTATACAATAGTTGAACTTATGAAACCACCCTCGTTACATAATTGGCCATATTTTAACACCCGCAACACAGCGCAGCCTCTTGGCCAAAATGCAATGCACATTTACCACAATTGCTAATTGTGGTTGCAGTGGTTTCTCCTAACTTTGCACACGTGAATTCAAGGAGCATTGGCCATTTTACAATTTATCAATTTGCATATGTGTTTGTTAACGTATTTCTATTATGTGTCGGCTTCAATGAACTGTTTAAAAACCGCATAATTAAATGAGAATATTTATTTGGCATTTGCTTTAAGTATTTAATTAATTGCGTAATTTGGAAAAGTTTACTACATATTATTTAATACAATATTTAAAGTTGACACTTTTGCTTGTTGTCTGTCGCTGCCATTGCCAATGAGTGTATTCATTCATTAATTACTATTTCGAGTGTTTGAGTGTTTTGTATTCGAGTTGGTTGCCTCATTAATTTCACTTTGGCAGCCAAAGCAACAAAAGCAACACCCACTATTATTCGATTTTGATTTTGATTTCGTTTTCAATTCCGATTTTGCTGTAAGTTTTAAGCTCTTACTATTTATAGTCAATTGCTAGAGATGCGCCATATGGCGTAATCAGTTTTTTTTATTTCTTTTTTATTATATTTTTTAATGCGATTAATTCGCTATTTCACCAAGTTTCTATTATTTTTTTTCCTTTTTGCAAATAATTTTAATAAATTCTTGCTTATGAATTGCAGAAAAGAATACCGGTTGCAGTTTTTTTTAATATTCTCTAAACATTCAATCGAGAGGTCGAAATTACAATACTCTTGCAGATTGTATTCAGACATTCAAATAAGTTAGTTCATTAGGAAATTACTTAAATAATTTTTTAGCATTCGATATTTAAGATTCCGCCCTTCGCTTTTCTTCTATAGTTTTCGATCTCGTTTTCCGACTATAATATTTGATTACATTATTTGACCTACAGCTACAAATTTATCTGGAGGAGGAAAATCGGACACATTGTGGAATCGGAAACGTCTTGTTCCAATTGTTATACATTTCCCACTGCGAGGGTATAAAAAATCAATTAATTAAACTAATAAACGACCCTCGCATGCAGCGAGAAATATGAATATGAATATGAATATAAAATTGGGAGATGGTCGAAATATAGGAAAGTCACGAGCAATTTTATTGCAGTGTTCAGTGTATTGTGACGATATTAGATATTGAATGTTGAATTTCAGCTGTTGGTTGTTGAATTGTTTGATTGTTGAATTGTTGTTTTGCATTTGTTGCATGTTTTATTAGCATTTAAATAATTTTATTTATTATTTCACGGCGTGTGGCTTTTGAATGGCGCGTTGATTGGCACAGGGAATTCATACGAATGTTACAATTTGTCAGCACGTGATTACACGATTACAAATACGAGTAGACAGAGCTTAATTCAATTAATAAAGATTTTTGTAGAGCTTTAGACTCCGCTCTAATAAGTGAAAGGGTCGTCTAACCGGAATTGCCAAAAAATCAAACACAAAAACATATAAATAAATACTTAAATAAAACAGCACAAAAACGAAACAAACTCGGCAAAAGACAACAAGCTGATAAGCACAAAGAATCCAAACACGTTCCAAGACAAACCAAACAGAGTATTATATGTATATGAATATATATAAATTTATATACATATATTTATAGGTAGGTATGTAGATATGGATGTATATGTTAATTATGGAGACAATCACAAGTTAAAGCTTTGCTTAAGCTGAATTCAAATGCAATGCAAAATGTGATCATTAAGTTAATTTCAGACGAGGGCTGCCACAAAGGTACACAAGAAAATTTTTAAAAGACACCACATTTTATTCATTGTAAATAATTTATTGCATATAAATTATTGTATTTAGCTAATGAATTGAACGCATAAACCTCAGTCAAACAAGTTCTCCACTTTATTTTTATTTCAAATGTCGTTGGATGATAAATATTTCGTCTGTTTGTTCTACTTCTTCATCCTCTTTGTCTTTCTAACTTGGCTTAGATATTGAGCAGCTGGTTGATAAATGGTTGCTTTAATAGCATGTTCTGCCTTTATTTTTTATAATTCGCAGCACTTCTAAACGTGCCTTAAATTAAGACATTTATGCAATGGGAGATTATAAATTCTTCGTACTCATCCCGAACAAGAACCCACAAAAATAAACATGTGGTAATAAATTAAGAATCGCGTCAAGTGATTAACTAAAGATTTCTAAAAAATCAATTTGAATTCTGAAACAAGTTTATAGCGTTAAACGATAGTCATTAGGCTATTAAAAGCGTATCGAAGTGCGGAGATCGAAGATCGAAGATCACGTATCGTATAGAGTTCAATACAATGCGATATCAGACAATTCAAATTAACATAAGTCAAGTTCAGAGGACCCCGATGACATTAATAAATATCTACTTTCAATTGATTTAAATAGGTTTTAATTGTTTGTCGCCGTTTAATCAATTGACAATGGGACAATGGAGCATAGACTTGAACCAGAAACCCACTAATATGCATGTCACTGTTTGTCTCTATATCTCTGCGTGTGTATGTGTGTGTGTGTGTGTGCAGCTAATTTTCATCATAAAAAAAGCGAGTCAAACAGTCAAATTGGCATGAAAAGCTTCAATAATAGAGCTAAATAGATAACAACGGCATTAAACCAGTTTCCAGTTTTAACACATTAGCATGTTGACAACCAAAGACAATAGATCTTAGTATCCATGTGTGTGTGTGTGTGTGTGTGTGTGTGTGTGTGTGTGTGTTTATCAACAGGCAACACATAATGGAAGTCCACACCATTCCACTAACAAAGGCATAAAATTGTTGCATGCAAATGTTGCACTTTTACTCGCATTCATTTAGATATTAACTATGTGATAAGGGGGCTTGACTATCGTAATACCCGTACCTCAACTAATGACAAAGTTTAGTAGTATAAAAGGTCAACGTTTTTAGTTACTAATTTTCTCTCTATCCCTCAATCCCTTTGAACTTGCTTCTACAACTGATTAATCGGAATTCCCAGTATATTTCAGAATATACACTGGTCGGCACAAATATTTTGACAAAATTATAAGTTAAATTTTCTCTTAATTTGAACTTACTTAAGGAAAATTTTGGCAACAATGGAAAGGTCATTCAAATTCTGTTTAAATGATACAAGACTTTCCTTAACTTTCCTTCCATTGAATATTTCGAATTTCTGTTAAAAATAAAAACCCCCTATTTTTAAAACTTTTTTCCTTGGATTTAAAAAAATATTTTGATGCAAAAAGTTTCTGCAAACAATTCTAATTGTGACAGCAAAAAAAAATTTTCAAAAATCTCTTTGCTTATATTTTTTATGATTTTTTGTATGTGATGACCTCAGACAAATTTTGTATGAAAAGTAGGAAAAAGTGCAAAAAAAGGTACTTTTTGGCAATTTTCAAAAAATAATAAAAAATATAAGCAAAGAGATTTTTGAAATTTTTTTTTTGCTGTCACTATTAGAATCGTTTGCACAAACTTGTTGCATCAAAATATTTTTTGTTTAAGTCCGAGGAAAAAAGTTTTAAAAATAGGGGGTTTTTATTTTTAACAGAAATTCGAAATATTCAATGGGTAATTAATGGGTTAAGGTAAGTTTTGTATCATTCAAACGGAATTTGAATGACCTTTCCATTGTTGCCAAAATTTTCCTGAAGTAAGTTAAAATTAAGAGAAAATTTAACTTATAATTTTGTCAAAATATTTGTGCCGACCAGTGTACGTCATTCATATATTCGCCTGATATTGCAGTTGAAAAGTAAATAGTGCCTCTCTTTCAATTTATTTCTCTCTCTTTCTCTTTCTGTCTGTCTCTCTCTATTTCGCAATTTTGCTTTATTTTCTCGGCTGAACTTTTTAAATAGTGGGTATAAATAATATCAATCGTAGTATACCCTGTCTGAACATAAAGGTAAAAGTAGCTGCATCCGTCGCTCACTCTCTCTATCTCTCTTCTTCTCTTTCCCTCTCTCTCGCTCTCTCTTTGGCTCTTAAGTTATTGTCACAAAGCAAAGACAAAACAAAAGTTACCCTAATTGGCCGAATTTGATTGACAAAATCCGATGTTGATTAGATACATTGACTCGGAATTGGACTCCAATTTGAAGTGTCGCAAGTGCAGAGATATAATACACAAATACTGTTACGGTTATGCATATTATAATTATACATGCGTTTAGTTTGACCTAAAAACGCGGATGTCCGGCCGGCTTTTTAGTAGCATTACATAATTTCAATTCAAGTTCAGGCCCAACACAAAGGCCCAAAAACAATACCAATAACAATAACAATAATAACAAGAAACAAGGCAATAAATTACACCTGTTGCTACTGAATCGCAACTGGCAACTGGCAACACTTGTTGCGACTACAGGCAACACACACTATAGTACAACAATCTGAGGTCTTTAATCTTGCGGCTACTGCTGTGGGTCTCTTTTGGGGTCTTTGGCTCCAGCTGGGTCTTTGAGTCATGAAATGAACCGAAAATCAAAATGAAATGTCAAATGTGATGTGTTGTGTTGATGAACGTTGTGTTGAGTATATGTTCGAATGTGAATGTGGATATGAATGTGAATGTGAATGTGTATTTGAATGTTTCTGGTGCGTGAGCTTCACATTTTTAGCGGCTGTTGACTTTGCTACTGATATTGACCTTGGCTGTGAACGATATGAATATGACCGAATGCGATGAATACACACATGAATAATATGGAGTATTTACACACACACACACACTCACACACACACAGTCAGAGGAGTATGAGTGTATCTCTTCATTAAATGAAGCTGCCATCATAATAATATTTTCTATTGATTTTATTTTCGCTTGTGGCTGCTTCAACTTCTTTTTCTCTCATTTACACGATTATTCTTGGCACTATTATTATTATTTTTATTGCTCCTCTTGTAATCCACAATGTCAAGTGATATTTATAAAACGGCGCCTCAATTTCCAAACGTTTCAAGTTCAAATTTCTATCAAGTGTTTTTTTTTGTAATATAATTATAGATATACATAAATGTAGCACATCTACTGATGTACTCAAGTGTAAATGGGCTGAAAATAGAAAAACATTTAAATAATAAAGTAATCTTTTCATGTATTAAGTTCAAAATACCAACTGATTATCTCTTTCAGTTTATCAAAGTTTTTAATATTATTGAGATTTTAATACGCCCTTAAATATGGCATATTACATGCTCGATCATTAAATTATGATTTGTTTAGATGATTGCTATTAAATTAGTAAATGTGCATAAATTAGTCAACAGAATTCTGCTTAAAGTAACCATAAAAAAATAGTCGTATTCGATTCGTGGCTGCCCACAACGGCAGCGTGTAAATAAGTTATAAAATTAAACGAGCTTTATTAAGTGCAGGTTATAAATATGGCCAAGAGCCAATAGATAAAGGCCGGGCCAACATGCCAACGGGCAATACCCAAACTGGTAGTCAATAAATCGCAACAGCTGCCGCCTTGCTCAAAGTCGAAGATTATGTAAATGGCTCCGGGGGCAACATGGAAATTATCATAGAAGCTCATTCTCTGTCCTCCATGTGCAGTTTTAAAGGGGCTTCACTTCGTAAAGAACCGTTTTTCTGATGGAGCCGGAAAATTATGCAAAGTCAAAGTCAAAGCTAAACCTTGTCCTTGGCGAAGCAAACAAAACCCTCAGATTCTCTTATAATAATTCTATTATATCTACTATATTTTCTGTAATACCACCGAGTTTATCAAGAGATTGTTATGTTCGAAGAATGGATGCTACCAATTCCAAATGCCAATTAACCTTGTGGCCATCAATAACAATCTGAAAGGCAGAAGCATTCGGCTAAAAATAGAATGGATACACATTCATATTCATATTCATATTCATATAGACTCATATGCTTTGCAGCTGTGTATACATTTAATTGCAAGCAAACTAATTAGATGTGCCCTCAGTTAGAAGATACTTATTTCTTCCCATCAACAACATCAACATTGTGAATCCCATTCAACTTTCAAGTTTTTTTCTGGGAATTCTGTGATAATCTTCTTTTGCAATCCTTTCATTAAAAAATGCCACAATTTATGCATTCTCATTTCAAACTGCAATGTGACAAATCTAAAAAATGAAAAGAATTTCAAAAGAAATTTTTGCATTAGAATAAAATTTTCATTCATTTCTAGTGCTTGAAAAAAAAAAAAGTGGACAAAAAGAAAAGCGAATAAGAGTTTCATATTCATAAAATTTTATTATTTTTTTAGTCAAATGGAAACGCAAATGCAGCTTATTCCACACATATGCCTCGGGAAATACAGAAAGGTTTCAAGAACCCTTGAACTCAAGATTTTCATTCGAAGTTTGTTTCAATTTTATGTAAAAGAATTATTTTATTTTTTCAATTGTTTTCTAATATTCCTGAGCCATTAAATTTATTTAATTATGAAATGATTCCTAACTCGTAAAATTATCTAACTTAAGATAATGATTTTATTATTATTTTCCCACTGTTTCAAAATAAAACTGAAATAAAATTATAAAGTGTAAAATATATCAAAATATGAAATTAAAATATAGATTTTAATTTTTATAGTATGAATTTCTTAAGTCACATAAAAATAACTTCTGTTTAAAAAAAATCTTTGTTCGATTCCCCGTCATGATGATATACTTTTAAGTTCCTTAGGAATGAAACGCATTTCAAAATACGTCACACAAAACAAAAATTAATCATACCCTTGAGGTAAACATCCAAAAGCTACAGGGTATACAAATGGTCAGGATAAAGGACATGCAGCTGCATTTAGTGCGTTTTTATGCCATAAGCTGTAGCTGCTGTCCAAGTGCCACTGAAGTGCATGAGTATATGAATGTTTCTCATTTCCCCCTCCATCCTCTTCTGCTACTCTTTGTATCTTGTAGGTATTTAGCTTATACGAGTACTTGCCACATGCTGCAAGGCTGCCGACAAGTGCCACTTGCCCCCAGTTGCTTATGTTTTTGAGTGTTTGTTGTCTGGCCACAAATCGCCTCATGCTCCAAATTGTCTATATGTGCAGCGAGCACTGACTGCCAGAATCTGTGGCATGCAACATCAAAAAAAATCTAAGCAGTTGTTACACTTGTACGTGCCACAACTCAGTTAGTTTGAGCTGACCACAAAGGGGTTAAGAGTTTATTATGGCAAGCACCTACAGATTGGAAAAGGGAAAATCTTTTGCAATGAAATGGAAAAACGCTTTTCACGTTCGTCTCAAAGCCAAAGCTGCAATTAGTTGCGAAAAAAAAAGAGTACAAATAGTACAGTACACGCTGCAAATCACATTAACCCACTGAGTTTTTATCACACACACACACACACACACACACACACTCTGAAATACACACACTTGTGCAGCTTTAATAATATGGCATTAACTGAGTTCAGTCGCATTAATTGCAAAATTCAAAAGCCGCCGCACAGTGGGACAATCCCTCCAATTAACCAATTAAGATATTTCAAAAATTTAAAAAGCACATGATAGAGAACTTCTTAAGCTTTAAAATGATTGCTCACACTGGGTGATAGGCTCACTGATTCAGGTGATTCAGGAGTGCAAGTCTGATATATACATTTTTACTTTATTTCATTTTTAAACAGTATTGTTTAATATACAAAATAGTTTAATTAACCTAATTTTTATAATAAATATCGATAAGGGTAATTTTGTATATTTAATTTAATCTTGGTTCTCTTCAAATTATTCATTAACATTTGTATTAATATTTAATAAACTTAACATTTCGGGACTATTAAATTGTATAAAATTGCAATTTGCAATTTGAGAGGCTGTCACGCCCACAATTTTTACCTGATTCAAAAAATCTTTCGGCTACCTTATATTTAAAGATTTCTCTATCGAATGCCTTTATTTTTTTTTTTTAAATCTCTTTCCTAAAAAAAGATGGTTTACGACACTTTACGCCCTAATTGTCCCACAGTGCGCCTTTGCCGCTGCCGTTGCCTCTGCTGACTTTGTCGCAATAATCATTGCAAAATGAGTCTCTTTGAGTCTTGGTTTAGACCAACTAATTAAAGGTTTTGTGCGCACTAATTGCGGCCACTGGGCCCAACCGTTGTGAACACCTCAATGACAGCCACATGCATGTGTTGTGGGCGCAACGAGCCGTAAACTTGCCACCAATTCTCACATCATCAGCCCAAAATGTCCACCAAAAAGAAATAAAACCAAAAACAAAAAGTAGGCGTTTGGACATTTAACAGCTGCACTTTGGGTTAAATTAAAATAAGTGCTTATAATATAAAATCTGGTCATAAACCTATTCGTGATTCATTTGACGCCCAAAAGGCCCAAAAGATACTTGCATAATCCAACGACTTTTTTTCCAATTTGTTTTTTTATTTTTTTTTATTTTTGTTGATATCTTTGACCTTTTCCGTTGACCGTTGGGTTTGTGTTTGTGTTTGTTGCGGTTGCGAACAATGTTGCATCTTCAGCAATTGCAACAACAACAGCAACAACAACTTGCCACTTAGTTAAATAGCTTATTGTCTTTAAGTTTGCCGCCTCCTGCTGTGGCTTGTCTTGCAGTGACATGTGGCTAAAACACAGTGGTGCAAAAACATATTTAAATTTTGTATTAAGTAACTAGCTGGATACCCGGATATGGGAATTATTATATTGTGTTTGATTTAGACATATTAAGCAACAACAAAGTTGTTCATACTAAATTTAATAAAACTAATTTTAATAAAATTTGATCAGGATGTATAAGAAAATACAATAAATAAATAATAAATATAAAAAAATTCGTTGCTATGTATCAAACAATACCAATAATATCATATCAGTTTGAGCTCTAAGTTTTATACTGCTTTATTTATTTATACACCACCAAGGGCTGTCGACATAAAATAAATAAAGCGTTAAAAAAAATATACAAATTAAACTAAAAATTAAATTAAAAATGGAAAATTAAATTAATATTAGATTTAAATTAAAAACTGATACGAAAAACGGTTAAATTATAATCAGGGATTAAAACCTTAACCGAAACCGTAACCTTTAACCGCTGAAACCAGATTGAAATTTGTAACCGTAACTGAAACCTTAACCGAAAATCCAACCGAAACCCATAAACCGAAAGTCTTTAAACCGAAATAACCGTTTAGTAACCGATTCATTTATAAAGTTTAATTTCGGTTCTAGTCGTCGCAGATACTGAGCAATTTCATTGTACATGTACAATGTAAATTTGAGCATGATTTTTTCTTTAAATTCGTTCTGGATTTAAATTTTGTTCATTTTCAAAATTTTTTGAAAATCTCTTTTTTTTGATAATTTACAGTGTTACCCCTTTGTCTTTTTTGATTTTTCCGAAAAAATTCGAACTTTCAAAATCAACAAAATTTAAATGCAGAACGAATGTAGAGGTAATATCATGCTCACTTTTACATGGCGTATGATAATTCATTGAGTTTTGACAAAGTTATGGCAATTCAAAGTTATTAAAAATCAGAAAAATCAAAATAATTGAAATTTTCATGTAAATCTTTCATGTAAAGCCTGAATTTCTTTTTTTTTGTGAACCGAAACCATACCCGTATTTTTAAACCGAAACTTACAAAAAACCGATAACCGTTACGAAACCGATGCTCCAAGATTTGCATAACCGATTACCGAAAACCGAAAACCATTCGAGCACAACCGAAACCGTAACTGAAATTGATATTCGTTTTGGTTTTAATCCCTGATTGTAATTGATCCAACATTTGTTGCAAGGATTAAGGAAAACCCAGAAAAATCCCAATTAGATCAATATAAAAATATATATACATATGTATATATATCACTGTTGTCCAAAAGTAGGCTGTAACATATTTTTCCCTATCACATGTGATGGGAATACGAAAAAGAAAGCTGTAGAATGCATTTTCCTTTCACATATGATAGGGATAGGCATGTTACAGTCTACTTTTGGACAACACTGATATACATAGACATAGTTTTTCTTGAAGTAGTTTGATTATTGATTTGATTTAGGCTATAAGTATAGTTCAAGCAACGGCTACTTTGCCCCAATGTGCGTGTCAGAGGAAGGCTTTTGTAGTTTCTGCGGTAAAATTTAAGCATTGGTTTTGTTCACGACACCATTTTCGCAATATGCACAATGTAATATGGATATATATGTATAGATCAATAAATATATATCTATTGTAAATCTTGTTGTTGTTGCGCTTTATGTAGATTGCGTTTTGTCTGCCTTTGTTGTTATTGTTGCTGTTGCTGTTGTGAATGTTATGTTGATCGACAGCAAAGTTTGTCGCTTAAGTCTTTTGTTTTAGGCCGCCGCCTGCTGCCTGCCTATCACATTAATGCCGTTTTCGATCAATTCAATGCATGTCAAATAAAAGTCAAGGTAGTAGAAGAAAATGAAGAGGTAGACAAAGAGGTAGACAAAGAGGCAAACTCATTGAGAGACGCCACATGGCAACCGCATTCGATGAATTGATCATTTTGCACGCTTGTTGCTTATTATGGGGGGCAGAGCACAGTGTGACGTCTGTGCCAGCAGTTGACTGATGTCTCTGTTTGTCCAGCAATTGACTCATCAAACTAAATATCAAAAGCAGCCGCAGGCATTCTCGCAACTAAAATCCGAGCAGCGATATAAATAAAAGCCTCACGTCTCGATATACCATAGTTCTTTCTGTATATTTCAAGTATCTGCCAAAGCATTTTGAGTGTTTGCTCATCATTATGAAGATCATGATGATGATGATTGAAATAAAACAAAGATCGATTTTCATATTTCTAAACTGAAGATATAACACAAGCTCATGACAAGCACATTTTTATCACATTTGTTTGCCAGCCATTTATAACAATCGATATACATATTTATGTATATATTTATTGTACATATTTAGTTATACTATATAGTTTGCTTAGTTGTTTAAATTTATGCAATATTTGCATATTTTTGGCCACTTTTCTTTAGTCAAAGCGGCGAGGTTAAAGAACTATGCCAAATGTGTGCCACCACTGTGACAGTGTGACAGACCTGTGCCACCACTGTGGCATCATTAAGGGCCAAGCCAAATGAAGATTGATGGGACTGTTCATGTCCAAGTCCATGTTCAACAACCAGTACAGATCACATTGAAGCATTGACTCAATGCTCCAATTTGTTGCAACTTTTCACGCTGTTTTGCGGCAGCAACGGAAATCAACAAAACTCTTGAAGTTGGCAACTGTTTTTCATGTTCTTCTTATACCCTGTAAGTGTTGAAAATGTGCAATGAGGTGTACTTATAAGAATATGAAGTAGATAGAAAAAGGCATCTTTGTTAATTACAATCAAGTTATTCTTATTTTTGATCAACTCAAGTCATAAGTTTTGTAAATTTTTTCATACTGAAATTTTGATGTCTTTCGGCGTTCGACAATAAAATGTGAAAATGTATTTTGGCTCCGGCTTATAATCCCCTGAACACAAGGTTTGGGTTCGAATCTTGTCTCAATTCAATACACAAAAATATTTTTATTATTTTAATTTTTACTTCATTTATTAAACCATTTAAACTTTTTATTTAATAAAAATTAAAAAATTTGTAAATTATATGTATAAATTGGAAGATCTAAAATGCCTTATTATTTTATAATTTTCATTCGAATTTGCAAATAGTTGCGCAATCTTAGAAAGGTTTTAAAATTTATGTAATAATTTATTTTTTCGAACCGAACCTTTTACTTAAGAATGTGGCTCGGTTCTAGTGCGGCTTTGCATCTTAAATATTTTTACGATTTATAATCCGGTTTGGGTAGCTTAAAACCGAACCGAATTTCAGCATTGTTTTTGTGAACTCAGTTTGATTGGGCAAGAAAGTATAAAGGGACAAAGTTTGTTAAAATTATTTTTTTGGTAGATTATCGGTTTCTATTTCTGTGGCTATTAGACATGTCTGCCGTCTCTATTTATTTTTCTTCCTTTTTTTAAAGTATCTATTTTAAATTAAATTTATTTAAATTATCTCGGTAAGTTGCAAGTTTGTTTTACCGTCTCAGCACTGTCTGCAGGATATTTTGCTGTCGAGCACACTTCACAGCGAACACACTTCTCACTTGTTTTGTTAATTTGTATTGTTGTTGTTGTTGTTGGCAAATGCTGTCAACACATTGGAAGAGACAACAACAAGTAACAAGTAACTTTGAGTTGTCACAACTTGGAAAGAGAACTAGAAAAACTTTATGAGTTTCCATCATGTGTTGACCATGGCATAAATGTGCATCGTTCGATGATTAATTTACACTTATTATTATTATTAATAATATTAAGTATTTTCAACAGCTGACACAGAAAGCAACCAAATGAGGCACGTTTCGATGACTGGCCACTAATTATAAAGGTACAAGAATTCAGCTTAATTAAAGTGGCTGTAGGTTTGATTTTGGTAATGCAAGAGGAAGAAGCAATCGAGTTGTTGTTGTAGTTTTGTTTTGGCATAACAAGAAACTGGTTTCCACCTACAAGATTATGAAGCATCAATGGCATCATTTTCCTGCACTGTCTCAACTTTTCCCCTTTCCCCCTGGCCCCTTTCAGCTGCTGCCAAATGATGAAGCTGTCAGCGAGTTGTCTGCATTACGTATCCCCCCTCCCGCTCTCAGTTCCCTCTCTATACCTTACTATCAGGTAAATACATATGTATATTGCCGTAGGCCAAGAGAGCGAGTGAGAGAGTGCGAGAGGGAGACAGGGGAGGTACGGGAGTCGTCAGGTAGGCTTTTACATAAATCGCTAGGCACTTGTCTAGTGAATTTTCAATTTTCAATTTTCGAATTATGTGCCGAAATGACTGTGGAAATGTGCTTGGAAATGTGCATGCTCATCATGGGTCAGTTATCAGTTAAACAATTTTGCAAAACCGCGCAACATTTTGGCCATAAATTATGGTTAGGAGGACGTGGCTGGCATTATGCAATCTGAACCTTTTTTGGGGCCGTTTCCACTGCGTTGCCAACAGACTAATTAATGCAACAGCACGCGCATACAATTTTGACTCACGATACATTCCGTGTGATAATACGCACAGTTACAGTGAGTAACAAAAGCGGTTGCACAGCTATTCATATTATAACATCTATTTTCAAACACCAACTTTTATATATTATATAATATTACTCCATGGAATCGAAAACAGCGAGTTTCGAGAATTCTGACTTTCTTTCTTTCATTCTTTCTGAATTTAAAAACACATTCATGATACATTGACGGTGTCTAAATTTGTATTTTATTTTATTTATGACTGTTCTCCTTTAGCATGGCAGGTTGGGAATCAAACCCTAGTTTTTCAAACTCTATAAAAAATATTGATGAACTAAAATGAACTTTGAGTGAATATTACATAATATTTAAAATTATATGTATAATGTTATTTAACATGATAAGCATTTTTATGATATTTCTGTTGAAAAAAAATTGAATTAAAATAGACAGAACAATGCAACTCGAAAATACCCTGTATCTACAATCTTTTTATATATTCCTTAACTTATTTGTACATTGCCAATATTAATTGCAGTTAACCGTCAAGACTGAGCCAGAGGCGCAGCCGCAGCCAAATTGTGAGCTGGATGAGGTTGCGTGGGCGTTGAACCATGCCCATTTGCAAAAGTTCGCCGGCGACGGCAACGAGCAAGAAAACCGCAACGGACATATCCGCCGATCATGTAACGGAGGCAGCTCAGGTGAAGCGCACAAGGGAACAGGCCTACTTCAATTCCTATGACTTTGATGCAATCGAAGTGCTGCCCTACGACGATGATGACGATGAGGCGGTGCCTCGCAGTCGCGCAAGCAGCGGACGCTATTCGGTGGCCAACGGCAGCAACAGTGGCAACACAAAGTTTGCCTACTTGCAACGATTTGGTGCATTCTTTGGTCATAAATCAGCGACAGATGGAGCAACTGCAACTGGAGCAGGAGACGGAACTGCCCATGGGCATGAAAATGTTGCAGTTGCTGCTGTCGCGCCAACTGATGCTGTTGTTGCTGTGGGGCAAAGTAGTGACAACTTTTTGTTGCCTCGCGCCATGCTGAAATATCAATATCAAAGGTGAGTGTTGCACATTCGCTTGGTTTCATTTGATTTACCTTCGAGGTGGGCAACGTTGGACAATTAGCGTCAAATGTGCTGCATAATGGTGCAACATCAAGCGGCAATCCGGCAACGGCAACAGCAACCAGTTGCTATGACCTTCGACAATGGCATTGAAAAGGGAACAACATAAAACAAAGCAAACAACAAAAATCATAAAGTGCCCTTTGCTATGATCGTAACTGCAATTTAATTATGATCGTGTCTCAACTCAACTCAACTCAACTCCACTTATTTCAATCCCCACTCAGATTTGAGTTCATGCAACGTTGCACGCCTGTTTACCATGGCAATTAGCGGGGCATTAGTCTGATTGATATCTTTAAAGAGATCTGTGATCTTTTGCCTATACTATAAAAATAATTGATTAACAAAATTGTGTTACAAATTGCGCATACGCCGTGTGTATCTGTGTTTGTGTTTATGTTTGTGCCTCATTGTGCTGTCAATCGGGCAAATCAAATGAATGCAACTGCCACATGCCACAAGTTGCAACTTGGCTGCAGCTGCTACTTAAGATTTTGTCTTGCTGCAACTATGTAAATTATGGCACAACGCGAAGTTCAAGTTGCAAGTGGCAAGTGGCAAGAGGCAAAATGCCGAAGCAATGCGGTTTTTGGCGCCTGTCGTCAGCCTTCACCTCTTTTCAGCAGAAGCCACTTGACTTGCCAAACACTTGATGCCGGTCAACAGCAACAACAACAACAACAACTGCAACTGCAACAACAGCCAGCTGCAACAATTACGTTTATTAATTGAAATTAAAGAAGCCACATATGCGGTTGCCTCTGTCTCTGCCTCTGCCTCAGTCTCAGTCTCTGCCTCTGCCTCAGTCTCTGTCTCTGCTGGAGGTCACAGCCAGTTTTGGTTTGAAATTATTGATACACACTCAAATACATATGCATCAGATTCATGCATACACAAGTGAAAACGACACGGCAGCTTCAACATTTACATGTGTGCCATCAAATCGTGCAATTTATTTCAAATGATTATTTCTATTGATCGACAAATATTTGCCAGCATTTCATTTGTGGCTCTTTACCAATTTTAGTCACATTCATTCACTGCTATTCAGAGTATTCACAGATAAGCCCAATTTAAGTGGCAAACCGCTGTCAGGGCAATGCCAAATTCCAGATACGATTACTGATTTTGAATGCATTCCACAGGCTCGTGGATCACGAATCGCATTCAATTTCGCATTCAGAAATCCTTCCATTTAATGCCATGGCAAGGTCAATGCAATTAATGCACAAGTACTTATTCACTACTATGTACTATCACTACTATTTCGATTTGAATATGATACCTAACTTTACTACTTATTTTTACTACTACTACTTTTAGTACTAATACTACTACTACTATTTAAACACAAGTACTGATTCACTACTATGTACTATCACTACTATTTCGATTTGGAAATGATACCTAACTTTACTACTTATTTTTACTCCTACTACTTTTAGTACTAATACTACTACTACTATTTAAACACAAGTACTGATTCACTACTATGTACTATCACTACTATTTCGATTTGGAAATGATACCTAACTTTACTACTTATTTTTACTACTACTACTTTTAGTACTAACACTACTACTACTTGTTCAACTATAACAAATACTTTTACCACTATGGCAATTACTACTACTTTTAATACCACTAATATTATTGGTAATCTGCCTTTTAATTTTATTATAAAACCTACTTAGGAACTAAATATACTACTCAATCCCCTAACTACTACTCTTTTTGCTACTAAGTAGTTTAGTCGTCATTACATTAAAAAAAAAACATTCTAAAATTCAAGTTAAAAATTCTTGATTTTAGCAAGCATTTTGTATGTATGTAGTCAGGATATTATTGTTAAATATGGACAAAATGTCAACGACTCAATATTAAAAAGCCCAAAGAGCCTAAAATATTTCATCTAAATACAAAGAAATGTATTGAACCCAGAAATAGAAATATTGATGAGAAAAATCGTGCTTGAATCAAGTATTTTGTACTTGGTATAAAGAAATCTGGGATTACCGTACTTCTGACACCGCATTGGGTTCCTTTTATCCCGGAATCATGGATTTTAAACTGTGTTCTTTTACTTCTTCCACTACTATTGCTACTGTAAGGTCCTGAAATATTCCTGTCTTTTAAGAAATCTGATATTATACTGAAAATGTTTTAAATAGCATATTGCGTGCTTATAATAATAAATTTTCCAGACTTCCGGGCCATCCCAATTTCCTAGTTGCATTTGGCTTCTTGGAATGTGATGCAATAATCCCAGATTTTCTTACCCTACCCACATATTTTACAGTGAGTCTGTTTGTTTTTCAGATGTGGAAAATCAAAAGTTACATTAAAAATATTTTAACAAAAACTAAAATAATAATAAAAAAAGTATAAAAAATATTTCTACTACTACTATTAAAAATACTACTATTCTTACTACTAATTTGATTATTTTAACTGCCATGTTTGTAGTATTACCACTATAAATCTGAATTCTACAACTTTTATTACTACTACGACTACAACTACTATAACTATTAATCTAAATACAACTTATTACTACTTCTTGCACTACTCCACTTTTGTAGATACTTGTTTATTATTGAATGCATCGCTTCCCTTTCACAATCGGACTTTATTGTCCGAAAACATTGAGCATGTTAAACACCGAATTTGATTAAGCTAAAGATATTCGCTTTCATGTTTAAGAATACTCGTATCCATGTATACGGAGTACACGTATGTACATACATACATACTATGTGCTACCGATGTATTCAGGTGTCGGATCGTATCATCAAGACTACCGAGAAGGTCGATCAAGCACTGCGAATTTTATTATTATACTCGTACTCATATTGTAGTTGGTATGTCCGAGTATTGGTTTCACTATCAGACTGATGGATGCAGTTAGTCGACGGTCAATTTGGCCATTATTACCGCTATTAAGTAGTTTGGGCCGATCGTCGATAATTTGTATTCAATATTTGTAGCCAAGTCAAGCGAATTCGCAGCTATGCCAGGGCCAATGTCTCGGCTTAGCCATCTATCTATCTAACTACCAATAACAACAAGTTAAATATTTCTGGCTAAGCATGTGATAATAATCGCAACAATGTAAATGTGATTAGTTTGATTGATTTGCTGCCTATTACTTATGCTTTATACTTTATACTTATACTAGTAGTTAGTTAGTTATAGTTAACTAGTTAGAGAGAAGGACGTTGACTAATTTTTAGTTTTAGTTTTTACTTTTTACTTGTTAGTTGACTAAAAGCTGTTGGACCAAACTGAACTGAAATTCGCTGTGGCAGTCGAAGTCAACAATAATTAGCGGACACACACAGTTTTAGTATTTCATTTTTGATTTTCTAGTAACTGAGCTAACGGCCCATGTTCCGACATGCAAACGAGGCTGAACATTTTAATTAACACAGCTCACAAATAAATACGCAAATCTATTGCAAAATATTTCATGCTTCAAGCCGCGATGGAACGTTAACCTTGTCGATTACATATTGAGCCCAAAAAATATGAACAAAAAAAAATGAAAAACAACAACAACAACCGAAAAACATTCAAGAAAAACCAAACTAAACGCATCGATAAACAAGCTGGTCTTAATAACCGTAGCATACGAGAATAGCCTCCATACTTCACACTCCACTCCAATAAAAACCAAGCCCAAACCCAAACCCATACCCAAGTCCAAGTCCATACCCGAAAAAAAAGATTGAAAAAAAACTGGTGGCAACTTATCAATTTAGTTGCATTACGCACAGAACTGCAATATAAATATAATATATAAGAACGGCAAAGCACCAGCAACAACACCGTTATTACGCAATTTTCCAATTTGAATTTGAATTTATAACGTGCCGCAACTCAAACATTGCATCTGACCCAATGCCCCAAGTTAGAAACAGAGGCGGACTCTTTAAGCCAAGTTATAACAGCAGCGCCTTTGGTTCTAACTCCACGACGACTTTTCAGTCAATGTATACTGCAAAAAAATATAATAATATGTTTATTTTTGTTGAAAATCTCTATAACCCAAATTGACATAATGATTCTTACTACAGATCTTGCTGAAACTTTGGAAAACTTGGGAACGTAGTTGAAATTTGCATGTTGGCGTTATAAAATTGTATCTTTCGCGAAAAATTAGAAAGAAAGTGAAACCAGACAAAATTGTTGAGGTTTCTTCCTATTTTCTTAGTGAAAACTACGATTATTATTATCAACTTACTATAGATCTGATTTAAACGCAATTCAAATATCCTAATCTAACTTGCCTTAATCATTTTTAAAATGTAAAAATTATATTAGATTTTAAAATTGATTATAAACTTAAATTGATAAATGTTTGGTTTCTTCCTATTTTCTTAGTGAAAACTACGATTATTATTATCAACTTACTATAGATCTGATTTAAACGCAATTCAAATATCCTAATCTAACTTGCCTTAATCATTTTTAAAAAGGCTAAAATTATTTTAGACTTTAAAATTGATTATAAACTCAAATTGATAAATGTTTGGTTTCTTCCTATTTTATTAGTGAAAACTACGATTATTATTATAAACTTAATATAGATCTGATTTAAACGCAATTTAAATATCCTAATCTAACTTGCCTTAATCATTTTTAAAATGTAAAAATTATATTAGACTTAAAAATGATTATAAACTTAAATGAATAAATGTTTGGTTTCTTCCTATTTTCTTAGTGAAAACTACGATTATTATTATTAACTTACTATAGATCTGATTTATACGCAATTTAAATATCCTAATCTAAATTGCCTTAATCATTTTAAAATGAAAAATTATATTAGACTTAAAAATTGATTATAAACCCCTATTGATAAATATTTGGTTTCTTCCTTCTTTTTTTAGTGAAAACTACGATTTTTATTATCAACTTACTATAGATCTGATTTAAACGCAATTCAAATATCCTAATCTAACTTGCCTTAATCATTTTTAAAAAGGCTAAAATTATTTTAGACTTTGAAATTGATTATAAACTTAAATTTATAAATGTTTGGTTTCTTCCTATTTTCTTAGCGAAAACTACGATTATTATTATCAACTTATTATAGATCTGATTTAAACACAACTCAAATATCCTAATCTAAATTGCCTTAATCATTTTTAAAATGTAAAAATTATATTTGACTTAAAAATGATTATAAACTTAAATTGATAAATGTTTGGAGACTATTTCAATCAAAAACTACATGTAGAATCAATAGAAATAAAAATAGCCGCCTCCTCTTGCACTTGCGGCATAACTAACGGTTCAAATTGTAGAAACTAATATCACAAAATAATGCAAAAAAAAAAAAAAGGAGAGAGATAAATGAAAACAAAAACCAAGTTGCAACAGTTACTCAAGCTGAAATCCTGTTTAGAACGAGTTTCTTTTCGGTTCGGAATTAAATTTTGATGTTGCATGGCAAATGTGAATTTTTGTAATTTTCGGTTGCCGTTTCGCTTTTGGCTCTTAAAAGTCCGTTAAAATGTAAATATTCCATACAAAGTGAGCAACCCCCTCTGAGTGAGAATTCCAGACACATTAATGAGCTATTAAATAAGTTGAGCTGAGCTAAAGATTTATGGAATTGACAGCTTGCAACAGCAACTGTTGCCGGCGCACAGAAATTTCAGGCCCGATTTGCGGCACGAGCGAACGGAGCTAAAAATAAACTACTAACTAAAAAAACTACTAACCCACATCACATCACATACTTACTATATAGAGATGGTTGTCCAGTCTTATGTTGTTTTTTTTTGGTGGCCATAAACCACTTTCATTGCAACGCGTCCGACGCGACGCTTTAAGTTTCCCTTTCAACGGCGAAGCTTTTCCATGATTTTTTCCCACTCTCATTCTGTTTTCTTTTCTCTCTCTCTCTTCTCTCTCTCTCTGTCTCTGGTGCAGTGTTGGCGGCCATGTGGCGAATTCAATGCCATTGACAGCGTCAAACTCGAATGGACTGGAGTGCAACATGGGCACATCTATGGCCAGAGCGAATGAAATCAAACCTGGGCCAGTTGCAAGTGTCGTCAGTGGAACAACAGTGCGAAACAAGAAACGCTCGATTGCATCCAATGCCAGCAGCACACATACCACAGACTCTGGCCTGGGCAATACAAACACCACGGCAACAGCAATACTAGCAACATCAACAGCAGCAATTGCCGCTGCAGCAGCAGCAACATCAGCTCGTGCTGGCAGCGGTTCACACTATTCCACCGATAAAAGCGGCTCGTCCGGTTACTATAGCTCTCATGTATGCTCCACATACTCGCTGGACGAGCACATCTACTGTGAACCGGTCATAGATATCCTAGAAAAAGCGAGCGACAAAGAGAAGAGCAACAAAACATTGCCCAAACATCGGCCACAATTGCAGTTGCCGACGAAAGTGACTGGCAATGGAAAAGCTCATTCGATTAGTCAGCATTTGGACATGCAAGATGCGGCTACAGATGCTGCCCAGGTGCTGGATATCGCTGACAGCCCAATTGGCAATGGATCAGCAACAACAAACAACAACAATAACAACAACAACAGCAGCAGCAGCCAGGAGCAGCAACAACAGTTGCCGCATTACAGCGACAAGTTGCGAATTCTGGAGACCAGCATTGAGAATTTGGATCGTCATTTGAAAACATTTCCCTGCCTATATGCACAGCAGCACATAGTGTCCTTTATGCAGCAGGACAACAGCACCAATCAGCAACAGCAGCAGCAGGAGCGAGCAATAACAGCAGCAACAACACATTTGGATATTGGTGAAAAACTGCGCGCCTACAATCAGTTGCCAACCATCATTGAGGGCTATGGAACAGCAAATGGAGCAGAGCAGCAAATGGAACAGATTGATGACTCATTGCTGGACATTGATCTGGATGCATTTCTGCTGCAACCAAAGCTGCAACAACAGCAGCAGCAACAACAGCAACAGCAGCAACGACAACAACTATTTGTGGGCATTGACAATCCGAGTTTTCTGAGCGACGAGCAGCTCGAGGAGAATAATTACAAGTGTGCCAAATACATAAACTCCTGCCCCGAGGATGCCTATCGTGTGGACAACGAATCCTCGGCCAACGTGGCCTCCAACTCATCCTACGCCAAACGCTACGAGGATCAACTTCATTTCCAGAGCACACGCGAGCTGCTCGAGGATGTGAGGGATAAGATACGCCTGCTGCAACCCACGCCCACCACGGACATACCCCAGGAGCTGGAGGGGATGATACAAACGCTCAAGGATGAGCTCGAATCCTATTTGCAGCGCATGAATCAGCACAGCGAATTGGAGCTGCGACAACTGTGCAGCGGATTGGGACGCCAGCAACATGTTGTCCGTCTCCAAAATGCCTTCGAGCGACGTCGCAGCTATGCGGGAGATGTCCAGCTAAATGCGTATGAATCGGTGCGGGATGGTGTCCTCATCTCCGCCAATGGACGACCCTTAAGCGTACGGGAACAGATCATGACCATTCGTTGTGCCAGCGATCCCAACTTTAAGATGAAACGCAAATCCATCACTGAGATATTTCCCCCCGCCGAGTGCTACATCGAGTCTGCCGAGCAATCGTGCAGTGTCACGCCCACTCTGACACTGACGACAACTCCAACGCCCACGACCACGCCCACTGCAACTCCTACGCCTACACCACCACTGGAATTGAAGACCACCACCACAATGGTGACCCAAATGCAACGCAATCTCAACTATCACAAGCCCGTCTTGGGCCCGGACAGCTCTGGATCACGACTGGGCAACTCTGGTGGGGCCGATAAAGTGGACAGCATTGCCGAGTGGCATCGGAAGAAGCCGAGCATCTGGGAGATGTACTATGGCACCAATCGACTGCATCAATCATTGCTGGGCAAGCAGCGACATGGCAGCGAGCTGGTCATCAGCAGCGCCCATCCGACGCTATCATATGTGAGTACAGGGGACGGGTGGATGACTTAAGAAGGGGTAAGGATCAGTTAAGGGATGACTACTAATCACTGAGAAGGGAAAGGGATGTAGTCTATAAATTTATAATCTAACGAATGAAGCGACAACGATGCGTATGAGTAATTTGAAAAAGAAGTGTGTTCAGTAATTTGTAGAGTCCGAAAATTACTTGGATTTCTCTCAATTTTCTGAAAATATTTTTGGGGAACCTTTTCTGAAACTTGAAGTACAGACTAAATTCAATATCTACTGCTCTAGTATTACGAGTAACTTAAGATAAGTTATGTGATTCCAAACATTATTTTTTTTTTAAATCATTTTTTTTGTTAAGTTAAACTTAGAATGCAATACTAAACTTAATAATTGTTTAACGAGCCAATATTTTATTTAATATTAGTTCGGATTGGTTGGAATATCTTAAGAAACAAAAATAGTTTTTCATTCTAAGCAATTCCCTGAACCTTGACACCAAATTTGACCACTTACAGGTGGAATTTTGCAAAACGCCGTCTTATTACACGATAAAATTGTCTCAGCTTTGATTTGTCAGTCAGTCAGTCAGGACAAAGATTTTTTTTATGTATAGATGTCTAGTCTAAAATTAAAACATTTTGTTGTAAGGAAAACAAAAACAGTAAAGAGAGAAAGAGGAATTTAAAGAGTTAAAGTGATGCGTTAAATCAAGCTGCATAAATTGTCAATTCTTTTAAATATATAATTTAAATAAACTCAACTGATTGAACTACTGACAGTTTTGGTAAAGACACAATTAAAATTAGTATTAAATCGCATTGAAAAATGAATTATTAATTGATAATGTTAGAATGAATAAAACGTTCTTCATGTTGTTCTTCTTCAGTTCTTCTAGAACTGCAATTGAAATAATCTTAACTGCCCGTACCACTGAACGTATACTTAACGAGGCGTATGATTAATATCTACAAGTAAACGCCAGATTCTAAGCAATAATTCGAGGTAAAAGCAATTAATTGATCGTTTTCTATGGGTCACACAGTACGAGTAAATACAGTGGCAAGGCAAGCTTATCAATGCATATTCAAAGGCGTTATTCATGAATCAAAGAGCGAGTCTGCATTGACTGCGTTGACTCATTAATTTGCCAATGTAAATGGCATCAATTTTCTGTTCAAGTCGCGTTCGTTCGTTCGTGCAACCTTTTATTAATTTTATCCTTGGCCGCAATGTGACCGATTTTGGTAGCACTTATGTTGCAGCTATTTGTTGCTACTGCAACTGCGTCGTCGTGATTGCCGTTGACACCCGCACAACAGCAGCAGCAACAACGATAGCAACAGCAGCAGCAACAGCAGAAAAATCAGCGGATGCGTCGACATCGCCATCACCATCACCGGACGTCATCAGCATTGACGCCATCGTTATTATTATTATTATTATTGTTGTTGTTAAGCATATAAATACACTTACACAGAGAGAAAAAATCAAGTATTTCGTACTTAAAACGCCACATTTCGAACTTGATTTCTCACTAAGATTGAAATTACTAAAGTCGAGTACTTCGATCTTATTTCAAGTACGAAATTTAAGTATTTTAGTATTTTCAAACTTAAATTAACCATAAAACGTAATTGATTTAAGTACAAATTAACTTGATCCAAGTCCTTTTAATTCTGTAACTGGGTACGAAATCATGTTAAAATATGAACATGATTGGACTTAAGTTTACTGCACACTTAATTCAAAGTCGTGTGAACTTGATTTATATGTATAAAATGTTCTTGAAATTAGGAACACCCCACGCTACCTAATAAAATTATCAAAATCAGAAGCGTGGGTGTAAAAAAACTTTCAGTTAGTGTGAAAGTAAGTGAAGACTGACTACAGAAATTATTCTGTTAAATAAAGTCTTAAGTTCTCAGTGTCCCTCAAACTATTCCTCATAGCAGATACGCAAGAACTAGTTGGGAATTCGAAGCAAGCGAACGCTTAAATGATACAAGAATTAAAGTACTTGATTTAAGATTTTACATACTTGATCTGTGAGTCGAACTTGAGTATCGAACTTATATAAAGAATTTGAGTACTCATTTCTAGTAATTTTAGAGTTTTGTTTGATTCAAGATTTTTTGTTCTTATATCAAGATTGTTAGTACTTGGTCATAGAATTTGAATGCTCATTCTTATATCAAGTATTAATTTTAAGTATCGAAAATACTTCATTCGAGCTCATTCATACTTAATTTAAGAACTGATTTTTTCTCTCTGTGTACACACACACTCACACACTCAGTTTATTATGCAGCAGGCGATTCGCGATATTATCGCTGTCATGGCCGATGTTCGATTTGGTAACAGACTCGAGTCGCATATAGTTATATACGTAATATTATTGGCATTATGATTAATGATGTGCGTGCCACAGAAGAAGCTACTGTTCAGATTTCCATAATAATAATTAAAATGGAATTCTAAGGGAACATAATTACATCTAATGATTGTCAATCAACTGCAATTGGACAATAATATCTAATATTTATAGATATTAAATGTATATCTATGTATGAGATAAATTTGTATCTCATTTTATTAGTTGACTTTTGTGAATGCAAATGTAAATACACGAAATGGGTAGGTCCACTTAATGTTAATGCCAAGTTTAGCTGCAGCTGTGAAATCTGAGACACTTATTAAGTACGATTATATTTGCTTTAAGCCAGTTTCAATTGTGGCTTGTAAACCACAAAACGTTTAATTAAAACTCAGCCACGTTTGTTAAGTGTTTGGCAAACAGAACTTTGTTCTTCGACCCATGTTTGACTTCCTTTCCGTTCTGGATTGTGCAATATCCGCTGTACACACACACATACACACACACACACACACACATACACACACACACTCAAACACACACACAACGAGTAATCAAGCCAACTTTGTGTGGGCCTTGTTTGGTCTCTTGGCCAATGCTTGGAGAATCTCAATGAGTTTTCACTTTCAATGCCAATATACAGTAGTCATTTTTATTTTTTCTTGCTTTTGTTGTTTTCTCTATTTGTTGTTGACTCAGCTAAAAAACAAAAATTGGCAAGCAGCGCGCGAATTCGGTTTATTCACCCTATCTATACATATATTTATACCCTGTAGACAGGCAATTAATAAGAAGAGGTATAATCACGTTCTGCAAAATCTTATAAGAAGTTGTTTAATTTATTTATTATTTTAACGAAAATTGAAAGCAGCAAACAATTCAATTTTATAACTAAAAATGTAATACTATATAGATAAATACAAAAGGAGTGGTCGATATTTTAAGGCTACAAAATTCTTCTGAAGGAATGCAACGATATCCGAAAGAGATAAAGACAGCCAGAGAGAAGGGAGAGAATTAAAAGGAGTCTGCAAATTAATTTAATATATTGTTAAATTTTGTTTTCGTGAAATATTTGAAGAATCAACCAACAATTTCATAATAAATCATGATTTTGAACCGATTGTCTGATCCGAATTTCAAAAATTTCTTAAGGATATAAAAAAATCACTAAATCATTAAATAATTAATCTTACATTAAAATCAGTTAAATATATACAAACGTGAAATAGAATACATTTTTGATTAGTTTTATGCTTAAACAAACATACAGGGTATCTGAAAGTCAAGTAACCTTTCCTAGATTACTTTTACTATTCGCGCATTATTTACTTATCAATAATACGATGTTAGCACGAGATAAAGACAGCCAGAGAGAAGGGAGAGAATTAAAAGGAGTCTGCAAATTAATTAAATATAATGTTAAATTTTGTTTTCGTGAAATATTTGAAGAGTCAACCAAGTATTTCATAATAAATCATGATTTTGAACCGATTGTCTAATCCGATTTTCAAAAATTTCTTAAAGATATAAAAAAATCACTAAATCATTATACTATAAATCTTACACAACAATCACTTTAGTTTAGTTTATATACAGGGTATTTGAAAGTTTAGTAACCTTTCCTAGATTACTTTTACTATTCGCGCATTATTTACTTATCAATAATATGCACGTTCGACTGTGGGTTGTGAACTTGAAGCTTCCGCTCGTTGTGACTGCTTTGTAAGCTTGTAATCTGGCTATAATACCAATCAAACAGTTAGTGCAAAAGGCGAAAAGGCAACAGCAACAACAAGAAGAGAAGAACGAAGAGCGAAGACCGAAGACCGAAGAGTCAGAAACTGTACCGGTTAACCTTAAAATTCCGTTAAAAATGCAGGCCTGCAGCATCTTGCCGAACAGGTAGCTGTGCTACCTGCTTATCTGTCTGACTGACCAACTGACCGCCATCGATTGAGGCCCAGATAAAAATAAGTAGAAAAAACTAAAAACATAATCAAAGCAAAGCAACGACAAGCTGCACGAACTTACAACTTGCAACAAGTGGCAAATAGCAAAACCGGTGCAGTTCGCATTGTTGCCCTACAACTTGAATGACCTTTAAGGACGTTGCCACAATTAAGGAGGATGGGATGCTGGCAACAAAAAAACAAAAAAAACAGGCTAAACTCAGTAGCTTTGGTTGCAGCCTCCTCTTCGACTAGCCTTTCCTCTGCCCCTGCTCCCCCTTTCTCCACCTCCCCAGCTGGTGTCCCCTTTCTGGCCGAGCTCTCAGTTGGCAGGCCGCGAAATCGAAACTCGTCCCACGGCAAATTGGCCGGCAAATAACTCGTTTGCTGCCATGAATGCCAAAATGAAAACGAAAACAGAAGACTGAAAACTGAAAACAGAAAACTGAAAACAGAAAACTGAAAACAGAAAACTGAAAACAGAAAACTGAAAACAGAAAACTGAAAACAGAAACGAATTCCAATACGAAAAGCGAAAATGCGCGAAAATACGAAAATGTAAGGCGATCTGGTCACTAAAGTTGCTACCGCTGCAGTTTTTAGTATTTAGAAGTGGCTGCCGCAAAGTGTTGCAATCACCATCACCATCGTTGTCGTCAACAGCAGCAACCACAGTTTTACAGTGGGCAACACATCAAAAACAGAAACAGAAACTGGGTGTTATGGCAATTTCCATTTGGCCAAGAGCAAACCAAAAACAACTGGACGTCGATGTGGACATGGAATTGTCGCCAGTCGAAGCACCAAAATCCAAAATCCAAAATGTTGTTCCTCAGCAGAAGCCCAGCGGCAATGCGAGGGTTGTTCAAAAGGAAAAGAATGAAATAACCTAACATAACACATACTGAATCTCTATAAGAGTTTGGTCAAATTAAGAGTATACAAATTGGGAAGTAAAAAACAATGTAGAAACCAGGGATTAAAACCTTAACCGAAACCGTAACCTTTAACCGATAACAACCGATTGAAATTTGTAACCGTAACTAAAACCGTAACCGCTGTTTCGAAACCCGTAAGCCGAAACTCTTTAAACAGAAATAACCGTTTAGTAACCGATTCATTTATGAGGGTTAATTTCGGTTCTGGCCGTCGCAGCTACTGAGCAACTTTGATATCTTTGAACTGCCATAACTTTGTCAAAACTTAAGCAATTTCCATGCGCAATGTTAATTTGTCCATGATTTTACCTCTAAATTCGTTCTGCATTTAAATTTTGTTCATTTTGAAAAATTTTTGAAAATCGAATTTTTTTGAAAATTTACAGTGTTACCCCTTTGTCTTTTTTGATTTTTTCGAAAAATTTCAAATTTTTAAAATGAAAAAAATTTAAATAAAGAACGAATTTAGAGGTAAAATCATGCTAAAATTTACATTGTGTATGGAAATTGATTGACTTTTGACAATGTTATGGCAGTTTGAAATTATTAAAAATCAGTAAAATCAAAATAATCGTAATTTTCAAACTAAATTTATATGAGATCGAATTATAATAAAATCGACATTACGCTGGATCATTCCAGTAACCAGATAACATTAATTTCCAGGCTAATAAGAGCAATAAGCCATTTTTCATCTAATACAATGAATAACGTTTCGTACTTTGGTCAACCGAAAACTTAAATTTTTATTTTTTTTTTGTGAACAGAAACCATACAGGTATTTTTAAACCGAAACTTATAAAAAACCGATAACCGTTTCGGAACCGATAGTCCAAGATTTTGCATAACCGATAACCGAAAACCTTAATTCGAGCATAACCGAAACCGTAACTGAAACCGATATTCGTTTCGGTTTTAATCCCTGGTAGAAACATTAGAAACATTCCTAATTATTTCCTAGTTATATGTTTCGTAATTTTGTGATACTAGTTTTATCAACCCTATTTTGATATTGTTAGTATATTTACATAATTTTTCAGAATTCCTATAGGGAATTGCATTTTACTAACTATGATTTGAATATATTCCTTGGGCTTCAACTGAGCAACTATTCAAAATGATATCTTACTTATATTAATATATTCTTAATATTTATACTCTTAATATTTTTTTTTAATTTCCAAGTTTTTTCTTGATTTATTTGCCATTCTTATTTTGGTTTCTTTCATTTTTATTCTCAAGTTTTTGTATTTATTTTTGTAATTCCTACAATTCAATATATTCATTGCTTCATTCAATGAAACTATTAACTTTCATAGCAACCCTCGCTGTGCATGCACACATTTATTAGCCTGGCAGTTGGCCAAGGCAAAAGGTGCAATTGGCTTGGACCAACAATTTGCAAATTTTCATGTGCCGCTCGCCTTTGGGAAGCCTTCGGGTCAAAGTTTTCACGAATTTTCCCGCAGGCTACAGTCTTATATAAGCTAACACAAGGGGGTGGGGGGTGGGGGGTATGCGAGGGTAGGCATTGCACATCAGGAAACAGTTACTTTAACGCTTTGTAACTCCCTTTTTGAAAGCTCAAATTTCACTTGATTACTCATACGCCACGTGCAACAGTGCAATGTAAAGCGTGCTCGCTAAATGCCCCACTAATTATGTGGTAAATGGGAATTTTGCAACATGCCACGCCCACTCAGACGCCTATCCTTTAACTCTTAAGCTCACCAGCTCTCCAGCTCTCCTGCTCTCCTGCTCTCAACTTGATTGACTCACTGACACACTGACGCATTTCGTGTTGCTGTCGCTACCGTTTCAACTGCCGCCAGCTGTAAACTGCGTTTCCCCCTAAACTGATGACTCCCCTCGCCTCCTCGGCCCACTTATCGCCCCTCTTTTCGAGCGTGTTCAATTGGTTTGCTTTTTTTTTGCCAGACATTTTCCGGCGGTCCGTTTGCTTTTATTTGTTGTTATTGTTATTGTTTTTTGCGGCTTTTCTTTTGTGCAACATTTCGTTAGTTACTGTTGAACGCGTATTCAATGCTGCAAGGAAAAAAGATGAAAAATGCCTTAAGATGCCAATAAAAAAAGGTGTAGGAAAATGCCATTTACTGTCAGTCTATTGTTCAATTATTTGGCTTACAATTACATAATTATTTAATCAATCAATGGGGGCAACCTGTGAGTCACTTTACCCTAGTCTATGCTCAAAGTGTCGGTTCTATTGATCACTCACTTACCATATCATCTTTACGATAATACAACATAATATAATTAAATACTAGCATGACAATCATTTTCAATACTCTAACAACAAACCACGTCGAATATTGCCACACTTTAGTTTAATTTGCATTAAACCGCTAATTTGTTTATTGCAGAAGTTTTTTGCTGTCAGATGTTTAAACAAAGTTATCGCACAATAAGTTAGTTTACTTTTCACCTTCTTGCCGAGCATATTGTTCATTCAAAATACGCTTCGAATATGGGAAATATTTCATCAGTAAGTGTCTCCTAATTCTGATCCTTTGTATTGGGATTAATAAATTTAATAAGAAATGTTTATAAGATGAAAATAAAAGTGAATTATAGTGCAGTCTGTCATTTAATTTTTTGAAATTATTTCCAAGGCCTCGAAAATTTTAAATAAAGAGAATATGCTTAATATTTTAAGTGAAATAAATGAGTAAAAGAAATTAAGATTTAATTTAATAATTTTTGAAATGATTTCGTGATTACTTTAAAAAGAAATAACATTATGTGAGATCCGTGTTCTCTAGTTAGAGTAGTTAGAGACCTGCAATATATGTATAATATATAGAACCTTAGTTTGAAAAATATCTGGGCTCGATTTCCCGTCATGTTATTTTAAGTGTGTTTTTAAATTCCTTAAAACCATTTCCAAATCGTCTTATTAAAAGAAAATAACTTTATCTATTCGACTAATAGATATCCTGTACTCACAAAAGTTATACAAGCTTTCTTCGGTTTCACACATGCATTTGCCCAATAATTTTTCATACATTTTGGATGGGTAGAGTTTCTTCAAGATGCTGCATTGCCCCAAATCAAATAACAACTCGACTTAACTGCATGCATAAGTATGTGTTAATGTGTGTGTGTGTATGTGTGTGTGTGTGTATACATGCATGTTGAAACGTGCTTTGTTCACATGGATTTCCCACAGAGAGTCATACCATAAACATACTCTTATTATGCGAGTATAAAAACACACACACACACATATACATACATATGTATGTATGTACTCATATGCATAAAAGTACTTACCATGAGTACGTGTTAAAATTTTGTTTTCACCTCAAGCGATTTTTCAACTTTATGCACTCTCGTATGAGGTAATAACTACATTTAAACTTGGCCAACTTCCACCCAAATAAAAAAGCAAAAACAAAATGTATATGTACAATATATTGGTTTCAATGTCAAAGAGAAACGTGTGTTGCAAATTAAAAGTAGCCACAGTAACAACAACAACAACAATAACAATACCTAACTACGGATTTTCTTTTGAACTTGCTGCCTATTGCAAAGTCTTGGCAAATCAAATAAAACCGGGCAACTCTCGAGTTTATTTCAAGGCTGGATTTGGGGGAATTTACAGCAAAACAGCTTCAGTTCATATTTAATATGTGTGTGTTTAGCTAATCAATATCAAATATATTGACATATGAATTCAAATACATATACATATTTGTATAATAATTATTTATTTATTTATAATTTATAGCCTCATGCGTGTGGCATCATTTGCAAATTAGCTACGTCACATATTTGACTTTAGGGCGGAGTCCAACAAGTGGTCATTATCATACGAGGGTGGCTCAATAAGTATACATTTGTATACATTTGTTATCTTCTCTTCTGCTCCGCTGTTTTTCTAGATCTATTACAATTTGTTTAGTTCTAAGACTTTAATATGCCACTAATCTCAGATTTTACTTTTTATAATGATAATGTTATATGAAAATGTTTTGACAGATTAACAAAATTAATACATATTTAAGTTTTTTATTTTAAAAAAATAGTTATATCATATTTTTTAGAACCATCAGCAAGTAGAATAAATAAAATAAATAAATAAAAAATTTGCATTTTGTCAAAACAATTACTTGACTAACTGTATGTGTAAGCACATGCAATTCACGCCTCTTGACAGCTCTCAATCATCGATAGCTCTCCATTCAAATTCCAATTCCAAGCCAATTTATATGAATGTATGTTTGTATGTATGTATATATGTACATATACACTTATTACACGAATACACATGCACTTGATTCGCTAGCCGGGCCAATAAAACCGTTATACACGAATACACACACATAAAGGCAATGCGGTAATTTTCCCGTCATCGTCGACGCTTCGATTACGTCGTCTTTTCAACGTACTTTGACTGATAAACAGCAGTAATAACAACAACAACAATAACAACAAAAACAATAACAACAGCATCAAAACAACATCACTAACCTCAGACAAGCGCAAAAGCAAACGAAAAAGCAAAACCAAATGAAAAAGCAAAAGCAAATGCAAATACAAAAGCAAATCACAGCAGGAGGGAGGATGGGCAAAAGAAGAAGCTAAAAAGAAGCCGGAAGGCAAAAAAAGATACCGCAAATTTGTTTTCATTTTAATTTCTCATTTCATATCTCACATACATATGTACATATTTTTGTATGAAATGAGTATGTGAATACGCTGGATAAGTGTGTTTGTGTGTAACCCATTGACAACGAACCGAAACTGAAACCCAAACTCAAAAATAATCGGACATGGGCACAAAAATGATCACCCAAAACGAACCGAAAACAAAATATAAGACGAACGAGAGGCTTTAGTATAAAATGCCAGACTAGAAGATACCCTGTATTCTCGATTGAACCAGAATTGGCAATAACTTTCTCAAAACTTTATCGAATTCAATGCGAAAAGTCAATTTGATCATGAATTAAAATCTCAACTGATACTGAATCCAAATTTGTCAATTTGTCAAACTTCAAAATTTTCGAAAATGTTCGACTCTTTTCATCTTTACATATTTTTGAAAACTTTTGATAACTTTCACAAAACTTAACCAACTTCTATGCGGAATATCGATTTATTTATTTTTTGGTCAAACCTAATTCGATATTCATGAGGAATGTGAATTTACTACTAATATTACAAAATTAACATGTCCATTTTAAATCTTTTCAGTGTTTGCAGGGTATAAATATAAATAAATAAATACCCTCTTACAATGAAGTGCAAAAATGCGAATTGTTTGACTGATGTACACACACCTTAAAATGGTTTGGTGTACGTATATATATGTGTGTGTGTGTGTGCGAATGCTGAAAACACTTTAAACACAAATATACAAATAAAAATTACACTTGAATGCCCTTTTAATGACTATTGCATATGCGTAACTTTCACTCGCTGATATTTTGGGATAATTGGATATAGGCGGATCTCGAAAGACAATGAATGAATATGATACACATTATTAAGTTGTTATAGAATTTGAATTTAGCATCCGGCTGTATTTTATTTGTCATATGTTATGAGCAGGGAATAAAAATGTAATTGAAACCGAAGTTAATTGGTAAACAGGTATATCTGAGTCGAAATAACCGATTAGTAACCGATTCATGCACAACATTTAATTCAATTATGTTGATAAGGTGTAATCATCGTTTTTCAAACAAATTTTGACTTAAAATTTGAATATTGAATATATGCTTTAATACTTTTTTTTGTGAACCGAAGTCAGACAGATATTTCGAAACCGAAACATAATAAAACCGGTAACCGCTAAGAAACCGATTTTCAAAGACTTTGCGTAACCGATAACCAAAAGCATAACCGAAATCCAAACGGATACCAATATTCGTTTCAGTTTGATACCCTGATTATGAGTAATATGTCTATATTGATCTGTTCTGTTCCCCATTCTCTAGTTCTCATTCTCATTCCACAGCTTCCACAGTTAATATCATTGCTTACATATATACAAGAGTTTTACGTTCAGTGAACCTGTGTAATATAAATTAATAATTTATAATACTTGACAAATTATTCGATTCTCAAAAATATCATAGTGAAGATTTGATGTTCATTAATAATGGGTTAATTATTGTATTGTGATTGTTACCTGTCAACAGACTGTATTCTAAGCGACATTTGCTTCATTCATAATTATGAACTTATTAATGATTTCAAAATATAAAATGTTACATAAATTACATAACAATTGAACGTGTTTTGCGAGAATCAACAAAAGGCAACAACTTACATACATACTTACATATGTACCTGTTAACACACATATACACTATATATTTGTATGCATGTATATTTACATATGTATGTATTATTTTTTGTCGAACTGATTTCAAGGTTGTGTCGCTAAAATTTAAAAAAGATGATGCGAAAAAGAAAACAACAACAATAACAACAAATGGCCGCTTAGTGGGTCAAATTGTTGTGCGTTGCGCCCTTTTTGAGTGTGAGAGAGTATGTGTGTGTATATGTATGTATGTATGTATGTATGTATGTATGTATGTATGTATGTGAGTGTGGGATGTGAACCACGCCTCAAAGTTATTGCAAAAATGTACGATAATGTGCAATACTTATGCTATGATTTATTGTAAACAATTTGTGACTGAGCCTCAAATTTTTAACAAATAAATCAAAAACATTTCAGCGACTGCGAGGGGGAGTTAAAGGGAGTTAAACGCAGCGAGTAAACAACAAAACCCATTGCCTAAAATATACGCAAACGTTTTTTTAATAAGATCAATAGATCAGCATGAAAACTGAGAAAACAACAACAAAGGCATCAATGTCAAACCAATCGTCAGTCAGTCACTGACGGTCAACTTGAGATATTTTGAATGTTTCATCTTCATCTGCGCTTCTTTATCGCTATTTTTGTCTATACACTACTACATACATACATGAATAATTAGCATGTGCATAATCGATTTACATAAAAAGCGTCAAGCTAAGTTTTGAGCTTTCAACGCCAAATGTTAATTAACTTAATTACACAACTTATATAAGAAACAGCAGTACATTCATTGATCCAAGTTTTCTATATACATACTTGTTTAAGCAAGTATCTAACTTTGTGGATCGTAAGTCAGCACTTGTGTGGAATCTATTTGCTATGGGAAATGAAGATCATCTGTGAATAATTAAAAATAAAAATCAATTCATTATGAATGTTGAATTTTTATTTCTTTAAAACAATTACTAATAAAGCTTATTTAATTTAGCCATCGTCTCGACCCGAATCGGATTTTACACTCGACTTGCCGCGCGCCGAGCAGTTGCGCCTCAAAATGGAAAAGGAGAAAAAGTTCCGCCAAAGATGTCGCTTCATCACCACATTTCTAAGTCTGGTATTCTTTCTGTTGACCGTAATGGTTGTCAGTTTGGTTTTAACGCGCGGCAAACGCATGTTTGGCAGCATGATTTAGCCAATCAACTGAACACAGCTAAACTTAACTAATCTACATACATAGTATATATTAACTTACTAATTAGATAGCTGATTAAATATATGTATGTATAACGTAAGAGAAGATTGTTAACAAAATTAAAGTGCCGTAGTAATTCATAGATCAGCAACAAATAAATAAACAAAAAACCACTAATTGGTAGACTTAGACTTAGCCTTAATCCTCATTAAGTACTATTAACTAATTGAGAAAGAACAAGATGTTTGTTGTGTTTGGTTTGGCAGCCGCAGCCGCAGTATTGTTAATAAATTATTTTTGTGATCTTAGCTGTTAAGTTGTCAATGCATTTCTGTTAAGTCGAATCATTTATACCTAATGCTTATTGTATTAATTGTTAAGACAATCCATGTTGTGTGTATATGTATGTATGTATCTGTGTGACTCGATAAATAAAGCAATAATAATAAATTTAAAGTCGAAAATAAATGTAAATGCGTTCTCATTTGATTTTTTACTTTTAACATTTATTCACGTTTTACATGACACAAGCAATATTCAATATACTTGTACTATATATAATATAATAGTTAAGGTAAGTGTACAAAATTAGTTAAAAGCATTGCAGCTTCTTACATACATATTATTGTTATCACAAATGGTTTTTTGTTTTTCTTGTTTTCATTAAACATGAACTTTAACTGGTATTGTGAGAGAAATGTAAATCTTAAGTTTACCATATAAGGCAATTATACATTTAGGCATGGTTAGTAGAGCTACAACGACACGCTACCAAAAATTACAATTACAACTGAGAAGGCAAGTTTCTAAACTGAGAATCGTGTGTAAATGTATCTGGCTATTGATCTGTGCCTTTCTACATGCTGTTCTTGTTGTTGTGATTTCATAAGATGCGTATACTCTGACGATTGACCTCGAACAATGTATGATCCTCGTCCTCATCGCTGTTAACATCCTCAATCGCCATGGGCAGTGGTGTCAGCTCCTGATTGGCCCGATCCCCTTGCACTCCATACTTGCGCTCAGCGCGTGACAAGCGAAGACTGTAATGAAGAAAATTAATATACAAACTGTAATTAAACTGTACCTTATCAGCAATATGTAAAATACAAAGTTGTATTTGTACATGTGCATGCAAATAAATATGAAAATGATGAAATGCGCTTATTGATCTCACTGATTGATGAGAACCTTTAATGCACACGCTCAACTTACCGATAAACACGGGCAACCATAAGCAAAATCGCCGAGCTTGTTATTGCCACAAGAATAAAGTATACGGGCGTGAATGAGTCCGCAAAGTCCATGTCGTTTTTGGGATTGGAGTGCTCAACATGCACATTATCTTCTTCGGGCATTATAACACTCTTTGTTGTTGGATGCGCTTTTTGTTCGGTCGCCGGCTTTGACTTCTCTGGATATTCATTTATCTCCACAGGTTTCTCTGTTGCTGAAGCCTCCGACCGTGGGGACGGCGTTGCAGTTTCTTGCGCCACATGAGATGGTGGCGATAGCGGATTTTCTTTCTTTACGGAATTTCCTTTAGCTGTATTGGAATCTGTGTCATTTGTTGCTGCAGCCGCTGCGTCGATTTGTTTTTGATGTAAAAGCAATAATACCAACACCAGCAACGCCGCCAATGAGTGACAACCATGTGGGGTTTGCTCCATTTATAATATTTTCCTATTAGCTGCGTTTAGCGCCAAATTGTTTACACGTATTTGTGACGTTTTCAAAAATCTACGGCTTTGTTTTTTTCTATTTATTTACACTGACTAGGGCTACAAAATGAACAATAATGTTATCGTTTAATAATGTCAAAGGCTATCGTGCTATCGATATCGTGTTTAAGCGCTGCCAACTTAGGAAAAACAGTGCTGCCAGATAATCGAAAGCATGACTGTCATTTGATTCGGAGATCTGGCAGCATTGTACTTCCTTCTAGATGAAAAGCAGTGTTGCCAACTTCAGGACCGGAAAAAGCTAGAAAGTAGCTAGAAAAAGTTGGGAAATCTAGAAGAAAGCCAGATAATAACGTTTTTATACTTCTTAGGTTGACATGATGACATACTCGCTCAATGGCGACCAGGTCACGAACTGGATTTACGCCTCACAGCTGTTAAGGGCATTGGCAAAGGACCCATGCCAAGTTCTCGCCAGTGAAACTAACCGTCTACTATCGGTTACTAAGATTAAGGAAACTGTTTGGTCTCTAACTTTTGATGCCAGAAAATTTGTAAAAGCCAAAAATCTTAATCAATCAAATCAATAAAGCTAGAATTCTCGTCACCCGCTAGATCACAATTTTTCCCGCATTTGCTATTCAAAAAACGCCAGATCTGACGGGAAAAAAGCTGAATTGGCAACACTGATGAAAAGAGTGATTTGCACTTCCTTTTAGGTGAAAAGAGTGATTTGTACAAGCGCTAATAAAAAACATTTATATAGCTAAGTTAAAGTTGAAAATGACTAGAAATTGCATAAATTATATGCGTAACATTGAACAATATCTCGCAACAGGTAAATTGCTGTTAATACTCGTTTGCAATATGCATTTTAATAAGCTGTGTGTCAGTGTTAGTACTGTGAAAATGGCGAACAAAAGAAAAAAAAAGTACGTGTGCTCCAAAAGGGAAATCACGTCGCCACAAATTAAATGCCAAAGAAATGAAGAGACAATTTTTTGTATCCAACATTTGTATATAGTTTTGTGTATTTTGGAGTAAATCATATTCATCTTTACTTTTTCTTTATCTGTAATTTTTGCTGGTTCGTCATCAATCTATACGTGTGTGGGTATGTTTATTTAATCAGGAAGTTAAATTATGCTCGTGCATACATACAAACATACAAAAGTTGCCACAGAAAAGTTTTTCTGTTGAGCGAACTTGCACACATATTCACACTCATATGTGCGTGCGTGTGTGTGTGTGTGTGTGCATATGTATATGTACATATATGCTGCAAGGCTATGTAAACGCAAGTTTTAACTGTTATTATATATACATACATACAAATTTATAAGCTGTGGTAATAACAGATTTATTATATCGCAATAAAATGACATTGAAAGTTATTTGGCAAATGGAAATTTGTTGTATTGCCTATTAAAGCTAGGTCTACTGTAAATATTTATTTGTTTTTTTTTTTTATATTTGCAGATTGAAAGATACATATTTTATATATCCCTCCCTTAAAATTGTAACATTTCATTTGCCAAAATTCCGACCAAAACACCCAAAACAAGATCAGCAGCAGCTAAACGACGACATCAGGAGAGCCAAACCACGTCTCAGTCGCCCGCGCCAGTTGTCGTTCTGTCAACACAGCAGCAGCAGCAGCAACAACAACAAGAACAGCAACAAGAGGAACGGGTAGAAGGCAAACGAGATTTGCCGTCGGCTACCAAAATGAATCGTTCGAATAATGCACAAACCACACAGCGACCGGTCAATTTGGATGACATCTGGAAGGAGTTAGTTGATGGTATATTGCAAATATACGATCATGAAAAGTCGCTAACACGTAAACAGTACATGAGATTCTACACTCATGTTTATGACTATTGCACGAGTGTAAGTGCAGCACCAAGTGGACGGAGCACTGGCAAGGCGGGTGGCGCTCAGCTGGTGGGAAAGAAGCTTTATGATCGATTAGAGCTATTTCTCAAGGATTATCTGAGGGACTTGTTGACCAAGTTCCAGTCCATAAGTGGCGAGGAGGTGCTTCTTTCTCGATACACCAAACAGTGGAAGTTGTATCAGTTCTCGAGCAAAGTACTGAATGGCATTTGCAATTATCTTAATCGCAATTGGGTGAAGCGGGAGTGTGAGGAGGGCCAGAAGGGCATCTATAAGATTTATCGTCTTGCTCTCGTCGCATGGAAGGGTCATCTCTTCCAGGTGCTCAACGAGCCCGTGACCAAAGCGATTCTCAAGTCCATTGAGGAGGAGCGTCATGGCAAACTCATCAATCGGGCCTTGGTCCGCGATGTTATTGAATGCTATGTCGAGTTAAGCTTCAACGAAGAGGACGCCGATGCCACCGAACAGAAGCTATCGGTGTATAAAGACAATTTCGAGGTGAAATTTATTGCCGACACATACGCTTTCTACGAGAAAGAGTCTGATGCGTTCCTATCGACCAACACGGTGACTGAGTACTTGAAGCACGTCGAGAATCGTCTGGAGGAGGAGAAACAACGTGTGCGTGGACGCAACTCAAAGAATGCATTGTCCTACCTGCATGAGACAACTGCAGATGCTTTGAAATTGACATGCGAACAGGTTAGTTGGATTTCTATAGCAAGTTTGGCTATAAACTTTATAAATTAAAGAATTGTGTATGTATGACTTCTTTAATTATATACATTTTCACTACACAGGTACTGATTGAGAAGCATCTGAGATTATTCCATACCGAGTTCCAAAATCTGTTGAATGCTGACAGAAATGATGATCTAAAGCGTATGTATTCCCTGGTTGCTCTCTCGCCGAAAAATCTTGATCAATTAAAGAAAATACTCGAGGATCACATTCTGCAACAGGGCACGGAAGCCATAGAGAAATGTTGCACCAGCGATGCGGCCAATGATCCAAAAACCTATGTACAAACCATACTCGATACACATAAAAAATATAATGCACTCGTATTGACCGCATTCGATAATGACAATGGATTTGTGGCGTCATTGGATAAGGCGTGTGGTAAATTTATAAATTCAAACGTGGTTACCAAACCGAACAATGCCAGCAAATCGCCGGAATTGTTGGCCAAGTACTGCGATCTGTTGCTCAAGAAATCATCGAAAAATCCCGAGGACAAGGAGCTTGAGGATAATCTCAATCAGGTGATGGTCGTCTTCAAATACATTGAGGACAAAGATGTCTTCCAGAAATACTACTCTAATATGCTGGCAAAACGTTTAGTCAGTCATACATCGGCATCTGACGATGCTGAGGCAATGATGATCTCCAAGCTTAAGCAAACTTGCGGTTATGAATATACTGTTAAGCTGCAGCGCATGTTCCAGGACATTGGGCTGTCCAAGGACTTGAATTCAAACTTCAAGGAGTACCTGAAGGCCCAAAACATATCGTCCGAAATAGATTTTGGCATTGAGGTGCTATCCACCAACGCCTGGCCCTTCACGCAGAACAACAACTTTCTGCTGCCCTCTGAATTGGAGCGATCAGTGCAACAGTTTACAATTTTCTATTCGGCGCGTCATTCGGGCCGTAAACTGAATTGGCTGTATCATAAGTGCAAGGGCGAACTTATAATGAACGTTAATCGCAGCAATGTTGTCTACACGTTGCAAGTGAGCACGTTCCAAATGTCAGTGCTGTTGCAGTTTAACGATCAGCTCAGCTTTACCGTGCAACAACTGCGTGACAATACACAATCTCAGCTGGAGAACTTGATACAGGTAAGAAATGACACTGATTTACATACATTGAACGTGTTGATTGACCTTTAATCTGTTTGCTTTTATCTTAAGGTATTGCAAATATTGCTCAAAGCCAAAGTGCTGACCTCAAGCGACAGCGAGAGTGCATTGACGCCAGACTCAACAGTGGAATTGTTTTTGGATTATAAGAGCAAGAAACGTCGCATTAACATCAATCATCCGCTGAAGACTGAGCTTAAGGTGGAACAGGAGACTGTCACCAAACACATCGAGGAGGATCGAAAGCTATTGATACAGGCAGCGATTGTTCGCATTATGAAGATGCGAAAGCGACTCAATCATACGAATCTCATATCTGAGGTTCTCAATCAGCTATCGACTCGCTTTAAGCCCAATGTACCCGTCATTAAGAAGTGCATCGATATTTTGATTGAGAAGGAGTATCTTGAGCGTATGGAAGGGCATAAGGACACCTATAGCTATCTCGCCTAAGTTCGTGTTTAATATAAATATCGTTCCAAAATTATATTTTGCCAGCCACTAGAGATATCATTGAATATCAATTAGAGCCTGCCAATTCACACCTCCCTTTCCTCCCTCCATAAAAACCAACATATAAGTAAAACAATTACGAAATCATCGACCGATTACGGATAGCTACATACACATACACACATTATATACATCTCCGCACGCATTTAGAATGCGTGGACATCCTGCCGTGCATTTGACACCCACTTAACTCACAACATTTCAAGCAACAAACCACATTTGTGCAATCTGTGCGAATTCATAATGTAGCAGCAGGAATTAAAGATGAAAGGAAAGGAGCATACAATATATATCCAACATGGAAATGTGCAAGCACAGAAACAAACGAAACAATTCATGTAGCTTTTTTCTGTTTCGATCAAATTTTTACTTAGTTTATTTCTGTTCATATTTTAATTCATATATTATAAAATGCATACATACCTACGGAGAAGACAAGTGTTAAGATCATAAACGAAACAAATATATAAGTTTGAAGCAGTTATTATATCGTATGTTTAAGTCTGTATTCAATCATTTCACAGTGATATCGAAACGTTGGGATACCTACTGTTTATGTATAATTGGCATATGCGAACTTGACGAGCTGCGTTTCAAGTTAAATAAACATCGTACTTAAATGTGTACATCATATTATATAATCATTGGATGGGGCAAGCATTCGATTCCATTAAAGGTTCATCGCAACACAGACGCTGCTAAGGATCTGCAAAGGAATGGCGTTCGATAATCCTTGAATTACAAATTACTCCAGGATACAAACCAACTGGAATATCTTGCCAAAAAAATAGATAAACATTTATAATTGATTTATGGTCATTTTATTTGCGCTTTTATGAGTTTCTTACAAGTTTTGTGATGTATGATTTGTACATAAACATATTAAAATAGTGCAAATATCGCATTTGCTTTAGTCGTTTAGCTAGATGTTCACAGACTTATTTATACACTAATGTATATGTAAGACTATCTTTGATTGGTGTTACTTATAAAACTACTAACAACGGAGATCGATCTGTTTTTAAAGCGAGTGTGCAGCATGGGACGCATAACTCAGTCCTCGTCATCCAATGTAAGAACCTTTGTCTGAAAGCGCATACGTTTTGTATTCTTGACCACTCCGTTGGTGAGCAAGTTTGTGCCCTGCTCCGAGCATGGCAGCGCATTCCACATTCGCTTGACGCGTACAACTGCAATTGAGTTAAAGTCATACTTTTCTTTGATTGTTGCAGACGACGATGATGGAGCTGATGTAGCTGGAGCTGGATCTGTTTGCTGGCCAGATGGCCAATTAGATGGGAGTTTACGCAGCTTAACCATCACTTGTTTTAAATTTGCACTACTGCAGCTGGTTACGCTTGCCTTGTCATCATCGGCAGTCGATTCTGCATTTACATCAGCCAATGAGCAGCCACGTTTCTGGGGTGTGCCGTCTTTTGATTTCGATGTTTGTGAGCTGAAATGAATGGATTAAAGGTGAGATGCAGAAATGACATTTGATATTTGAGCTTACCTCTCTTCTGTGATCTGGTACTCATTGATGGTGGGCGGCGCTGCAGCGCATATTTTGCCCGGTTCCTCGGGATGGCAACCGAAATCTATCCCGTTTAGCCAGTTTTCATAGCGTTCGGGCTGAAAGCGACGCACAAAAGTCTCCATTGATATTTTGACCATATCAGTGCGGCATTTGCAAATGCTTGCACGTTTTCCATACTCAATCCAGCGTTTCGATGCGAAGTTTGTGGACTCTGCACCGTTGAAACCGTGATTGAATCCGGCATGATAGCCGAAGGGAAATGTTATCATTATCTCGCCAGCCTCTTGAGTGATCTTATTATATGGTATATTATTTTGACGTAACACTTTTGGACTTATCATGGTCATTTTGTGACGCAAATATGCATTGCACTCCTGATAGTTATCAGCAAAAGTCCCATTGGCCAGCTTCTCCAAGCGTCTGCCATAGGCTGGAGGAATAGCGTACCAAGTTTTTGGCGCACCAAAATGTAAGTAGTTTATGGAATACAAATCCATATCCTCGGTGTGCCAGGCAAAGGAGCTCTTCCACATGCCGAAATACAAATAAGCCGTGTTCACACCATCTATTTCAATACCATAATCGGTATTAACCAGATTTAGAATTGTGTCCAAGCGTCCAATATTCCATACATCTAAATCCTCATCGCTAAGCGTGCCTTTGACATCGGCGGCATAAAGTGGTGATATATATGTTATGTTCTTCCAATATTTGCGCTCCAGATCGTCATAGTCAATGTGGCGCGGAGTCTGATGCAGCTCCGAGTTGGCCTTTTCCATAAACTGGCGCAATGTCATTTGACGGCGTTGTTGTATGTTTATTTGCTGATAAACGCCATGAGCCCTACTAACAGGATAGTTCCCATAAATATGTGTATATTTATGTATATATCTACATGTAGTAATATTATACTTACCCAGTTACGACTTGGCTAATCGGTGGTGGAATCGTCATATTTATATTTTCAATATCGTAGCCCTATTTGCGCGGTGTCCATTCTACAGGAGGAATAATTTTAACTAAACCGGCCTTATGTGCTCCACGTGATTCCATGTATTCGATGTAGGCCGAAAAGTTTTTAAACTCCTCATAGCTGGGACGAAAAGTCATGATCCTGGGCATATTTGTTTGATTGCCATCGTCAAAATTTAAACGAGCAGACATATTTTAAACAAATTTAACACAAAACAAATAAAAAAGTGTTGAATAACTTTTTCGTACCGTTCATTGACTTGCTAGAGCTGAATAATAATTGCAGTGTTGGTAAATGACTTAATGTAGCTGTCAAAATCAAAACACGCGCTCAACCAAAGAAAAATCGATTTTTTATTTTTTTAAAAAATCGTTAGGTTAGAAATAATGGAATAACAATTTGTAATACTTGTAAAATAAAATGTTAGATACTTGTCAATTTGCATGACATATTTCTCCGAAATTATAAATTACAACTACACGGCAATTTACATAATTAACTTTAAATTCAGCATACTCAAATCTTAGATAATAACTAGATAATAATTATCTTTAGATAAGACTTGATGCTACAATTGATAAGTTAATTCAGGGATAACGTATTAATTATTCACTATTAAAATATTACACACAAACCTAATAAACTAAAGCAATAAATAAAAGTGCATATTACTAACAAGATAAATTGCAAACAATTTTCCGGAGATTTTATTAATATACGACTCGTGCCGAGCCTGATAATGACTAATATTTAACTCTGGCCCGAGCCGACAACTTGTGTATATACATACATATATCTCAAATCGAGCGAGCCAGAGATAATCAGGGCAAATGGATTCTTGTACGAAGTATAAAAGCACCAGGTGATGGCATTACGAGTTTCAGTCGAACATAAACTCCGTGAACAAGTGCTGGCCTTAAAGGAAAATACGTAGAAGTATTTAACAACAAACAGACTGTAGAGCAATTGGCAATATAAACAAAGTTAATAACTAATCTTGACAATGGTTTTCGATAGCTCGACGGAAAAGCCAATAAAACGTAAGTTAACAAGTGAAGTGCTTCAGTACTTGTATTTGTACATACCCTAAAAATGCAGTTTCTATGATAATAATAATAATACATAATCATAAACATATAATTTTTAGTTTTTTTTAAATAAAAAGAAAAATAGTTATCTGTAAACTATTTAATTAAAAGTATAAACTGACTATTGAAATCGTTTTTCTAAAATAAAAACTATAATTCTTTCGGTTAATGATTAGATCTCAGCATTGATATAAACTAAAATGTTATTCAGCTTTTATTTTAACTTATAGGATCAATAAAATATTTGTAAAACTTCTCCTTGATATGCGTTTATGGCATACTTGGAACTGTTTTCTTGAAATTGACTTTGTAATCAGCTCCAAGAGGTTATTGATACGGGGAAATGCCTACAGCTAAAGTACGAAGCACTCATAGATTGAAATATCGGCAAAATGCAGGAACATTTACTGGAGCATATTTTGCTGATACTTTTAATCAGTTAAAAAAAAAATATAAATAAAAACACTTGTAATGTCGTCCACTTATACACTCTCAATAAGATTATAAGACTTTCAGGCGTCAAGACCTGCACAATATGAGTGATATTTGAGATTGTTTAAATGATATTGTAACGAGTATATATTATGCATTTGTAATTTTTTTATAAATGTCATAAATCCACGATGACAATAACATGACGGAGTTAGATAACAAAATAGTTTTCGAATGTGAATTTGTTTATATCCATGTAACGTATACATGTGATAAATAGATTCAATATTTGCTAAGTGATAATTAAGAAGAAACATTTTTGGTGATGTCAAATGTCTGTTCCTAGATTAACCCCTTTCTTGTGTACTCCACTGCAGCACTGAGCAATGAAACTTTTCCATTGCTTTCGGCATTGGCGTGTGTTAATGATAATGAAACAATACAAAACAATACAATATTCGTACCATATAAAGATTACTATCAGAGCATTTATTAAGAATACTTGTAAAGTAATCCTATAAAATACTCAAACACTTGTCAGACATCGACAGATTTTTAAAGTATTCGAATCGATCAGCGATCTCAAAATGGTCTACTTAACGACCAACGAAAGGACTCGTCTTTTGTTAAGGATTCACATAAGAAATGTTGCTTGTAAATTTTATTTTTATAGTGTCTTTTAACTATAAATGCGTGTTTTATAAATTCAACATTTTTTTTAATATTATTATAATGGAAATAATTCATAAAAACGGAAAAATAGAAGATTGTTTTTAATGAAAAAATGCTATAATATAAAGTGAATTCTTTTAAAATGATATACTCTGTATTTTGCTCCCTTTCTCTTTCCAGCAAACAGCTTTGGAGCTCGCCATTGGCAGGCGATTCTCCTCTTTGTCGGAATGATGATCAACTACTTCCAGCGGGTCAACATCTCGGCCGCCATTGTGCCCATGACTTCTCCAACCTCTGATGCTCCATACTATCAATGGGATCTGTCTGAGAAATCCTTGATACTGAGCAGCTTCTTCTGGGGCTACGTTCTCTCTCAAGTGCCCGCAGGTGCGATCTGATAAGTGACAAGTGTTTGTCAAGCTTAAGTCCAAGCTTAATTATATTTCTCAGGTTTGTTGGCCAAACGTTTTGGCGCCAAATATGTGATAAGCTTATCCACAGCCGCCGGAGGCATCATGTGCTTCTTTCATCCCATGGCGGCCAAAGGTGGCTGGGTCAACATTTGTGTTCTACGTGTACTGACGGGTTTGGTCCAAGGCAGTGTCTATCCCTGTTTCCACACCTTATTGTCCAAGTGGGTGCCATGCACGGAGCGAGGATTCCTCACAACTGGCGTCTACTCGGGAGCACAATTCGGTACGGCGGTCATATTGATCAGCAGTGGCAATATATTTGAGTCCAGCATGGGCTGGCCGGGATTATTTTACATTTCCGGTGGACTTGGCCTGGCTTGGGCACTACTCTTCTTCTGGCAGGGAGCCAATGAGCCTGCAACATCCCACAGCATCAGCAAATTCGAAAGGGATTACATCGAAAGTCTGACGGGCAGCAACAACAGCAGCCAGGTGAGTTGATGTCTACTCCCAGTTGAGTAAAGGGGATTACTTATTCCTGATATCCCCTGACAGTCCTTGGCTATACCTTGGAAATCCATCTTCACTTCGGGCGCCTTCTACGGTCTATTGGCTGCCCACTGTGGCTTCACCTGGGGATTCTACACGCTGCTCACTGAGATGCCCACTTATATGAGCAAGGTGCTCAAACTGGATGTCAAGTCGAATGCTCTGCTCTCCTCGCTGCCCTACTTTGCCATGGGTGTGCTCTGCTTTGTGGTCAGCCCCATCTCTGATCTGCTCATCAATCGAGGCACCATCTCCATAAAAACGGCAAGGAAGCTCTTCAACTCAATTGGACAGTGGGTGCCCATGGGCTGCCTCATTGGACTGGGATACATGACAGCGGATGAGAAGACCGGGGCGATTGTCCTGCTGACTTTGGCAGTGGGAATTAATGCTGCATGCTTCTGTGGTTATCTCGTTAATCACATGGACTTGTCGCCCAATTTTGCTGGTCCCATGATGGGCGTTACAAATGGTCTGGCAGGTGTTACGTCAATTATTGCTCCACTAATTGTCGGTGTCATTCTCTCGGATGAAGAAGATCCCACTCAATGGCGTATGGTATTCTTTATCACCGGTGGCATTTACTTGTTATGCAATGCGCTCTTTGTTATCTTTGGCAAGGCCACAGTGCAGCCTTGGAATGATGCACCCAGCATGTCCAGTACAATGACCTTACGCAAAGATATTCAGGCTGACTCAAGAACCTCAGCACCCACAGAAGCCAAAGAAAATCAGTTCTGAGTGGTTCTCCATAAAAGCTGTTATCAATCTCGTTAAGTTTAAATTAAAACAATGTCTTCAATTTGGTGTTAATCCTATAAGCTTTAGTTAATCTAATTATAATTTTATGGCGTGATAATGTTAATAAAAACAAAGAACCAACATAGACCAAAGTCATAAAAAACTGGTAGTCTTTCGTATAGAAAGGTCCATGACATAGATGAAGACTATCACCAGTTGATAACACTTTAATAATAGATCAACAGAGTTCATAATGTCTTGAATGTTATGGCTTTTACTCATAGATAAAAATCAAGTCTAAGAAGTGAAATCCATCCAATAAACTCTGTATAGATAACAATTGGAAAACAAACAAAAAATATCGTTGTAAAAACAAAGCACGTAGAAGAAAGAAAGTCTATATCTTTACCTGTTACTTAACCTAATGGTAACATTGTTATATTTGCTAACATCTTCCTCTTTCCTGAAGATAAATCGCTCATTTTTGGCATAGCTTTATTATTATACTGATATTACTGTGGCAGGCGTAAGAAAAATCAAAATAAATAGTACTAAAATACTAAACCAGTCAAAAGCATTTATAAGCTGATTATTAACCTTAATAATGGGTTTTGATAAGAGCGTCAAGACTTAACTAAAAAATAACTATTATTTACGTTCACGTTCTGAGTGTTTGACTAGTAGATACCCTGTAGAGAAATTCTGGAGTCTTTTATACCATCTCCGAATATAAAATTGATTTACAAAATCGGCTATAAAAATGGAAATGTTATGAGATAAATAAATATTGAAGTTATTAAGTCTAATTTGGTTTTCTTTCAGATTTCAGATTTATACAAGTACTCCAAAGGTGCAAAAAGTTTAAGAGCGGGAAGTGCAACGATTACAAATTTATAAAAATAATTTAATATTTTCCATAAATGAAGATAAAAATAATATATTAAAAAATACATGTATATTAAAAGTTCTATTTAGGAGACTCTTCTGTGCGTCTTCGTGGCGACTCTTTTGCAATCCTTTTCGGACCTTTTCAGACTTCTCCGCGACACTTCGAAAAAACTCTTCCAGGACTCTCCTTAAAAGTGTCGCGGAAGTGCCTCAGTTTCTCCCAATAGAAGAGCAGATAGCGATCATATGAGGGCGATTAAATTAAACTGTTCGGCAATAGAAAATGTTTGCTGGGAATTCGCCGAACGAAGTCAAAATTGTGACTTTCAAGCGCGTGTGCTCAGCCAACAAATTTTGGACACCACTGATCTATCTATATCTATATCTATATCTGTATCTATATCTATATCAATATATATATCTATATCTATAGATATATATATCTGTATCTATATCTTTATCTATATCTATATCTGTATCTGTATCCGTGCATTTAAAGTATCAATATCTTATCTTATATCTGTATCAATATACATATATCTATATCTATTCTATACATATATCTATATCTATATCTATATCTAATATATTATATCTGTATCTATATATCTATATTATATCTGTATCTATATCTTTATCTATATCTATATCTGTATCTATATCTTTATCTATATCTGTATCTATATATATATATATATCTGTATCTATATCTGATATATATGGATATCTATATCTATATCTCATATCGATATCTATATCTATATCTATATCTTTATCCGTATCTGTATCTGTATCTATATCTATATCAATATATATATCTATATTTATATCTGTATCTGTATCCGTATCTGTATGATATCTATATTTATATCTGTATCAATATCTTTATCTATATCTATATCTGTATCTATACCTATATCTATATATATATATTTATATATATATATATATATATATATATATATATATATATATATATATCTATATCTATATCTATATCTATATCTATATCTATATCTACATCTATATCTTTATCTTTTAGCTAACCTAATGGTAACATTATTGTATTTGACAACGTCTTTCTCTTTCCTGAAGACAATTCGCTAATTTTTGGCATAGCTTTATGATTATAGTGATATTGCTGAGCGCGATAATAAAGAGAGCCAGTAAACGTCAATCTAAGGAAATTTGGTAGATCTAAGCATAAGAAAAATCACTCAGATTTAGTCGGCGATCAACAACGCTTCCTTCCACACGCTCCACCATCCATGAAATTGATAATTATTGATTATAATATAAAATTATAAACCAGTCAATAATGGGTTTTGAGAAGAGCGCAAAACGTAAGTAAAAAATAACTATGCTTGTCTAGTAGATACCCTGTAGAGAAATTCTGAAGTCTATTATACGATCATTATGGAAGTCTCCGAATATAAAATTGATATACAGAACAAAAATTAATGAATTATTTCTAAAAATTGAATTGTTATGAGATAAGTAAATATAGAAGTTATTAAGTCTAATTTGGTTTTCTTGATTAGGCAGATCTTCGATTTGGAGCACGACATTGGCAAGTGACAATTCTATTCATTGGCATGGTGATCAACTTCATTCAGCGACCCAATATATCTGCTGCGATTGTGCCTATGACACAGGCTACAGCCAATGCTCCGTTCTACGATTGGGAAGTGTCTGAAAAGGGGATCATTCTGAGCAGCTAATTGTGAGGCTACGTGATTTCGGCAGTGCCAGCAAGTGGGTGCCCAACTACTAGTTATTCTCTCTTTTATATAACGGGCGGACTTAGCCTGGCTTGGGCAATGTTCTTCCTCTGGCAAGGTGCCGATGATCCTGCAACATCCCACAGTATCAGCAAAGTCGAAAGGGATTACATCGAAAGTCTGACGGGCAGCAACAACAGCAGCCAGGTGAGTTGATGTCTACTCCCAGTTGAGTAAAGGGGATTACTTATTCCTGATATCCCCTGACAGTCCTTGGCTATACCTTGGAGTTCCATCTTCACTTCGGGCGCCTTCTACGGTCTGCTGGCTGCCCACTGTGGCTTCACCTGGGGATTCTACACGCTGCTCACTGAGATGCCCACCTATATGAGCAAGGTGCTCAAACTGGATGTCAAGTCGAATGCTCTGCTCTCCTCGCTGCCCTACTTTGCCATGGGTGTGCTCTGCTTTGTGGTCAGCCCCATCTCTGATCTGCTCATCAATCGAGGCACCATCTCCATAACAACGGCAAGGAAGCTCTTCAACTCAATTGGACAGTGGGTGCCCATGGGCTGCCTCATTGGACTGGGATACATGACAGCGGATGAGAAGACCGGGGCGATTGTTCTGCTGACTTTGGCTGTGGGAATTAATGCTGCATGCTTCTGTGGCTATCTCGTTAATCACATGGACTTGTCGCCCAATTTCGCAGGGCCTATTATGGGAATTACAAATGGAGTGTCGAGTTTGATATCAATTGTGGCACCTTTGCTAGTGGGAGCTATTTTGACGGATGAGCAAGATTCGACTCAATGGCGGATGGTCTTCTTTGTCACAAGTGGCGTATACTTAATTTGTAATACGCTTTTCGTTGTGATTGGCAAGGGCCAAGTGCAACTCGTCGAGGACGAGCACAGAAGTTGAATCAACAAAGCCAAAAGAAGGCATTCTACATAATTTTAACTTGTTCTTAATCCACAAAAGAAAATGTTTATAAATATAATAATTATGGATGTGTTTTATGGTAGTTGTATATCACTGTTTTATGCTTAATGCTTTTATAGACAGTGTTTAGTGATTTATATTATATTCAATTTAGTTTATACGCATTGTGTACAATCTCAAAGATCACAAACTATTATCATTTCACAGAAACTGATTACCACATGGTCCTTGGAATCACTGATTTGAGGCATTTATTGACCGTGTCGTCTAGTTAAATATTTGCTGGGTTTATCTGCTGCACGAGTCGAGATAATAGTTTTGAGCAGCGTTATTTACAAACATAAAATCTCGTCTGACTCAGATCTTATAATATGGAATTGTGTCAGTTAACCTTAACCTTTCGCTGTAGCTCATTTAATTCCCTATTTATCCGGCGTGGCACCGATTGAATGTGCAACACCGTCCAAATGGACACAGCCCAACTGAGAGCAATTGTTGCATATAGAACGGGCGTATAGGCCTTGGCATTGCCCACGGGAATCTCTGCCAGAAGTGGCGACTCCAGGTGATAGTCCACGTGAACTTGCTGCCAGTTGCAGTCTTCGTCCGCCTTCAAGTGGTGATTGTGTTGCTCTTCAAGATTAATTTCGTGTTTATTTAGGCAATGCAGCTTATCTGATTTGATCGGTATCTCAGTGTCAATGCCAATTGGGCAGGTTAGATAAAGCTCGGGTGTGCTTATTTTCACAGTGGCTGTGAAGCTACAAAGCATTCGTTAGTTTATATAAAGAAACCACATTAATAGACTGCACTCACTCTTTATCGCTGGCCGCATGATAACGAAAGTGTATGGGCAGCGTTAAAGTTTCCTCTGTCTTCACTGTTCCTCGTAGTAATACTGTGAAAGGTTTTGCCTTTTCTGTCATTATTTCAATGTCTACGAATTTCGGGTAAATTGCATTAAGCTGAAATGCAATGCTCGTTAAATGTCTGTTTTTAAAGCATATGTATATTTAAGAATTCTCACCATCTTCAATCGTTGCAAATCGTCCAGCTCGTCGGTGCTTATGAAAACTGCAGCTGGCAGCGGTTGCAAGAGCACGTACTCGCAGTTCATGTTAACAATTGAATTAGGAAACTGCACTTGGTACTTAAGTTTTCTATTTAAAAACATATTGCAGTTTACTTCAACACAAATTTGTATAAATTTAGTTTGCTTCGATACGAACCTATGCATGCCGGCTTCATCCATTTCAATGCTCATATTGGGCGATGAATTACAGCAAACCCCGTTAAGCAGCAGCGTGGCTATTAAACTAACTATGAACATAAAATAAAATTGATAATTCATTGCCTTAAATTTATTTAAATGCTTAAAACAAATGTTCTTTTAAGTTGCAATTGTAAACAAATAATTTGTCAAGCTGCCAACTTGTTAAAACACAAACTGTCAAATTTATTGGGCTGCCAACTTATGGCATAAATTGCGCGAACTTAAAATTAATACATTATTAAATTACTAATCAAATTATTTTCTGGAGTTCATTTCTCTGTATAACTGTGAGCCTTGTTTTGCCAATTTATCAGCCATTTCGTTGCCTTTAATGCCTTTATGTGCTTCCACATAGTTCTATTGAAAAGATATCTTATATTTTGGTTTTTAACAACAAATATTTTAAATACGTACCCATTTCACTTTAATGTCATCGCTTTGCAACAGCTCATCTAGCTCCTTAAAGTCCGCAACATTTTTAACGGGTTCCATGTTTTTTAAACGCCAGCCGCGACTTTTCCAGCCTGGAACCCACTTTGTTATGGAGTTAATTAAAAACTGCGAATCTGTTTTTATACAAAGCTGTTTAATGCCCAAGTCTAATGCGAATTTAATGGCATAAATGGAAGCCTGTATTTCTCCAACATTGTTGGTAACACGTCCTAGCACTGGTTTTCCCGCATTTCTGGTGAATGAAGAGAAATTTAATGATAATTAATGTACAGACACATTAATAAATACTTACAGTGGGTGATCGTCGCCAAAATAAACTCCAAAACCTGCACAAGCGTTTGATCGACCATTACCTAGACACGAACCATCCGTATATACAATGACAAATCCTTCACAATCTACGGTAAACTCAAATTCTCCAAATTGCTTCATTGAAACATCTTCCTGTACATTTGATGCGTTTCGGGGTAATTTAGACTTTAAATTTTCAGTAGTATCAGCATCTGTTTTTCTTTTTCGACTAGTTGATGGTTCCGTTAACCCTTCAACTTCATACATAGCCATCATCTGAAAGGATTAGATTTGAAGTTTAGTAAAATGACAACCTGTTGCATTTCCTACTCACGAGATCATCTTCTGTGACTGCGCTCTCTTCTGCCACATCTTCTGGCCAATAATCTGTATTTTTATTCTTCTGTTGTTGCTGAGGAGCCCAGCTGACTGGCGGTGCTTGCTTTTGTCCAAGTGGCACAGCAAATTCATCTGGTGTGTATTTTCCATAAACTCTTGTTGCACTTGTTGGACTTATGAATTGCTCGGCCTCCGTGCGAGTGTTGAACTTCTTGTAAACAGCTCCCTTAAAGCCCTTCACCTGCTCCTCACATTGCGCCCAGTTTGCATAGATTCCAACTTTTCTTCCTTTTGCTACTGCGTAGTATGCCATTGTGCGCTCAAAAGACTTCAAAACATCATATCGAAACTGAGAACGCAGAAGACAAAACATTCTGCGGTAGAGTTGTGTCGTCTTGGGTTGTCGATAAAATATTGATATATCGATAGATATTTTTTAGCGTTATTTCATCTGACAATCATATAAATATCGATATGTTTGTTTTTTCTTTTGTCGCCCCTTTCTATTCTTTGTGAAACATGTGGGCAAAAATCTATTTTGACAAAATTGATGACACTACACCGAAGTCCAAACTTAGTAATAAAATAGAAAGTGTTAGTGGAAACACGAATTATTTAAAGTCGCGCCTAGATATTAATATCGATATTTGTTTCAAAAATATCAAGTAAAATTTTCTGCATATCGGGAATATTATCGATATTAAAATCTTTGAAAAGTCGTTTCGTTAATAGTGAATACAAAATCAAATCAGTTTACAACTAATTTATTTATTTCTTCTTTTAAATAAACTTTGAAACAAAAAAAAAATAACAGTCCCTTCTGATGGGGTCAACTTTCTGGCATTGGTTGATCTTTTACGTTTTCTTGTTCCCGCTTTTCAAATGACTCTTGTTGCTCCTCTGTTTTCGAATCTTTACTGTCCTTAGCTTTGGCACCTTTACGTTGCGGAACAGTTTCGAGAATGGCTTGTGTCCAGTCCTGGCCTGCAGCCACACGTGTCAACAGTTCGAACACATGAAAGGTACTCAGCACGGATCGCGTCTTCATATCCACGTGCTCGCTGAGTGGAAGACGTGCCGTCGAGAGTCCATCAGTTGTGGCACGTTCATGACAGAGACCTTTAAAATGGTTATGATCAACTAGTCCACCAATAACGTATGTGTGGCCGGGTTGTGGCTTCTTTAGCACAGTATCCGATTCACATGTTAAATAAATCACCTTCTCTTTATCGAATATGTCGGTGTGCGTGCGATCAAAATGATACTCGACATTCCAGTTCTCCCAACCGTCGTTCTTCCTGAAACTTTCGTGTATGTGACCATCGCGCTTAATTCCCGTGAAGTGGAGGCGACATGGCTGCTCAGATCGTCGATTTATTGTGTAAATGCGGAGGCATTGCTTCACACACTTGGAAATGTCTCGCTCCTGCATCAGATCATCGTAGTTCAAATCAATGGCCACGTTGACTGCGTCTGCAGCGTTCTGTTTGCTGGCTGTCACCTGGCGCCGTTTCAACTCTTTCCGCGAGGGCCCCACATTCGATGGTAATCCCAAAGCCTTGGCCTGCGCTTTCTTCTCCTTTTGCCGTTCGCGTTCCTTCTGCCGACGCAACTTGCGCAATTCGACCATTTCGGCGAGCTTCCGTTGTTTCTTCAATTGGTTTTTGCTCAACGGTGTGCAAGGCGTAGTTCCCGGACAGGTAGTGAGGGTAATCTCAGCGGCTTGCATCTGCTCTTCCGCATCCATATTAATATTTCTTTAATTCACAAAATTACAATTAGTTGGTGTGACTTCGAATACTTCCAGCCGAGCTGCCACCCAGCAGAAGAAAAAACCGTCTGGCAACTCTTTTCGCCACAAGTGCAAACTTCATATTCAGTGCTTTTTCCAAAAAGGGTCCTTCTATTTAATTTTGAAGTTATAGTTTTGAAAACTTTTGTAAATTTTATGATATTTTTTTTTAGAATTAAATATGTAACTTCTTCCCCCGAGGAGTGACTAGGAGTGACTTAATTTTGAAGTTATAGTTTTGAAAACTTTTGTAAATCTTATGATATTTTTTTTTAGAATTAAATATGTAACTTCTTCCCCCGAGGAGTGACTAGGTTCAAACCTTTATAAAAATGATCACCTTCATTTTATCTAATTTCGAATTAAAAATTTTCGTCAATTTATTTCAAAATTAGAGCTAAAATAGGCAAAAATTTGAATCGCGCGCCGAAACCTCGAAAAAGAACAAGTGAACATGTTCAAGTGAGCTAATTCCGCTATCTTCTATTTGAACTATCAAATGGCGTACCCAGCCCTAATGCAATACTGGTATCTTTGATATTTTTACGCGAGCACGTCGGGAATCCTAAAGATCCTGATTAATACATAATGTATCAGCCGCCTTTGCCGCCGCCACAGGAATTTCCTTCACAGCCTCCTCCACCACCGCCACCAGCAGAAAGTGATGAAATTTCACCGCCCGGCGTTACGGATACTCCAGCTCTAAGTGCAACAGATGCCGCTTCAACTGCTGCTTTTAATTATACACAGCATCCACCTCCACATCTGAATACCTCTTACAGCCCTCAAAGCTCTGGCTCAAACTACTTTAAATATGCCGGAACATCATATGCACCACACGAAGAAGCAAGTCCGTCGCAGTCTTACACGGCAAATTCAAGCTCATATTCTTATGAAAGTTATCCATACCAGGAGGGATACGCTGCCCAACCGAACTATGGACATCAGGCAGTCAGCTCGTATAATTATGAGCAATATGGACAGAATTCGTATCCGTACAAGTATCAGGAAAGGGAGCGGTACGAGTACACGCCCAATTATCGACCCCCCAATCAGAGATATGTGAACTACAATCATAATAATTATCAGAATAATTATGGGGGATACGCGGGATACAACAATCGCTATGAACAACGCTACAATAATCCCCGACATCAGCGTGCCCAATCTTATTATTCGTCTGGCAGGAGTAACTCCAAGGGAATCGCCAGCGATGACTCACGCAATTATCGGGAGCGCACCGAATCCGCACCAAATCTGCCGAAGATGGAAACGGAACGCGATCGGCTGCTGCGACAATGGTGCGCCAATTATTGTGAAAAGCCAGAGGATTATATAAAGAAAATGAACGCACTAAATGAAGCCGATGCGCCTGTGGAATCATGGGTACGATCCTCGCCCGCAGAGCTGTACTATGAACGCACCAAGAACGAGCACGAGGTTAAGGCCAAGACACGGTTACACAAACTATGCGCTTTATTCGACGATGAGCTTCTCCAGCGTGCAGACCGAGTGCGTCAGACCTTGCCAGCTTATGTGCCGCCTCCTCGCAAGGCTCGACGACGTGTGTGCAAGCACAAGCACAAGTCGGAGGCATGCTCCTCCAGCTCTGACTCAGATTCCGATGAAGATGCGTTCAAGATCGAGCAGGATTGCTGCATGGAAGAGCTGTCTCGCAAAGTGCAGCATCCACAGCGCGTGCACGCCGATTTGTGGCACAACGATGCAGGTGAGATGAACGATGGTCCACTTTGCCGTTGTTCAGCTAAATCCCGACGGATTGGCATACGCCACGGCATATATCCCGGAGAGAAGGGCTACGAGATATGCGACAAGGAAACAAACAATGCGGCCAATTTGTATCATTATCGCATCACCATTTCGCCACCAACAAACTTTCTGACCAAAACTCCGACAATTATCAAGCACGACGAGCATGAGTTTCTCTTTGAGGGATTCTCTCTGCTGTCCCATGTACGTCTAACCGATCTGCCCGTGTGCAAGGTGATTCGCTTTAACATTGAGTACACCATCGAGTACGATGAGGAAAAGATGCCCGAGAATTTCACCATACGTGAATTGGATTTGTTTTGTGAGTATGTGCGCCCACAAACATGATCAGTATCTAATTTGTTGTTGCCTTTCAGTTGAATATCTGTTCCATGAGCTGCTGGAGTTGGTGGATTTCAATCTGATGCCAAATGGCGCCACAAATGAGGATGAATCCTGTCCAGCCTTTCATTTTCTCCCTCGCTTTGTGCGCGAGCTGCCCGATAATGGCAAGGAGGTGCTTGCCATGTGCGAGGTTCTCAAGTATTTGCTGGACAATTCGGCAAAACTGGTGGAGCGTCAGCAACTTCTCCACTTGAATCAAATCAGTCAGCACGAGTGGCAGAAATATGTGGACTTTATCAAGGGCATGCTGGTGACCAAACCAGGACATAAGCCATGTTCACTGAGGGTCGATCAACTGGATCGCAACAATTCGGATTTACCAGAGTGTCTAGACAGGGAATCTGGCATCTCACATCCGGCAATTGTACACTTTGGAATAAGGCCACCACAACTTAGCTATGCGGGCAATCCAGAGTATCAAAAGGCCTGGCGTGAATATGTCAAGTTTCGTCATTTAATGGCCAACATGTCAAAGCCTTCGTTTAAGGACAAACGCAAGCTGGAGGACAAGGAGCAGCGGCTGCAGGAGATGCGCACACAGGGACGCATGAAGCGCAACATAACTGTGGCCATCAGCTCGGAAGGCTTCTATAGGACGGGAATTATGTGTGACATTGTGCAGCATGCGATGCTCATACCAGTACTCACAGGACACTTGCGTTTCCACAAGTCGCTGGATCTGCTGGAGGAGAGTATTGGCTACAAGTTTAAGAATCGTTACTTGTTGCAACTGGCATTGACACATCCATCATACAAGGAGAACTATGGCACCAATCCTGACCACGCACGCAATTCACTTACCAACTGCGGGATCCGACAACCGGAGTACGGCGATCGCAAGATTCACTATATGAACACACGGAAGAGAGGCATCAATACCCTGGTCAGCATTATGTCTCGGTTTGGCAAGGATCATGAGACTGTTTCAAATATAACCCACAACGAACGCTTGGAGTTTCTGGGCGATGCCGTTGTCGAGTTTCTGAGCTCCATACATTTATTCTTCATGTTCCCGGAACTGGAAGAGGGCGGTCTGGCCACTTATCGAGCAGCCATTGTCCAGAATCAGCACTTGGCTTTGCTAGCCAAAAAGCTCCAGCTCGAGGAATTTATGCTGTATGCCCACGGCTCCGATTTGTGTCACGAACTGGAACTCCGTCATGCCATGGCCAATTGCTTTGAGGCTTTAATGGGTGCTTTGCTCTTGGACGGTGGCATCAAAGTGGCCGATGAGGTCTTCACCGATGCGTTGTTCCGTCAGGACGACAAACTGCTTAACATTTGGAAAAATCTGCCAGAGCATCCGTTGCAGGAACAGGAGCCGCTGGGAGATCGAAGCTGCATTGATTCATATCGCGTACTGAAGGATCTGACCAGATTTGAGGATACCATTGGCATTAAGTTCAAGCATATACGTCTGCTAGCTCGCGCATTTACCGATCGATCGATTGGTTTTACACATCTGACCCTTGGCTCCAATCAGAGACTGGAGTTCCTGGGCGATACTGTGCTGCAATTGATATGCTCGGAGTATTTGTATCGTCACTTTCCTGAACATCATGAGGGTCATCTGTCCCTGCTGCGCTCCTCTCTGGTCAATAACCGCACTCAGGCTGTGGTTTGTGATGATCTGGGAATGCCCAAGTATGCTGTCTATGCCAATCCCAAAGCGGACTTGAAGACCAAAGATCGTGCAGATCTGCTGGAAGCATTCTTAGGAGCTTTGTATGTGGACAAGGGTCTGTTGTACTGCGAACAGTTTTGTCATGTCTGCCTCTTTCCGCGTCTCCAGTTGTTCATTATGAATCAGGATTGGAACGATCCCAAGTCAAAGCTGCAGCAGTGTTGCCTCACACTACGCACCATGGATGGCGGCGAGCCTGACATACCTTATTATAAGGTGGTTGAGGCCAGCGGACCAACAAATACCCGTGTCTACAAGGTGGCCGTTTATTTCCGCTCCAAGCGTCTGGCCACCGCTAGTGGCTCATCCATACAGCAGGCCGAGATGAATGCAGCTAAACAGGCGCTGGAAAATTCCCGAGACCTCTTTCCACAACTGGATCATCAGAAGCGTGTCATTGCAAAGAGCATCAAAAAACAAACAGGCAGCGAAATGGATACGGATGCGGATAAGCAGCTCCAAGACGAAAAGGCCAAAAAGCCCAAGTATGCGGCTCCTTTTGAAGATGAGTCCCATCTCCCCAAGCAATATCGAATGCATGAGAACATCTCCAGTGATGAGTTGCCAGAAGATGACGAAGATATTAATACCAAAAGACTTACTTGTAAGTCATTTAATACTTTTGCAGTCTGAACTGTTTAATTTACCTTGCTTTTTTCAGCGCCTGTGCATATGCCCAGGAGTCGAAGCAGCAGCAGCAGCAGCAGTGATAGCGACAGCTCTAGTGAACCGCCAAAAAGACGACCGCGTCTACAAAAGGGTTCAACTTCTCCCGTTTCCCCGTCATCATCGTCGTTATAAGTTAACCTCACTCAACAACAAATTCATAAAGCTTAGCTTACACACAGAAAAAAAGGTATCCAGATATACTTTATAATTAAAAAATCGTAATAAAATGTATGCCAATGAATTACTCCTCAAATGATTAAAAATTTAATAATTGTTTAAAGAAACTATAGAGCTAAAGAAATTCAATTTATCATAAAAGAATATTAACAAATTATGTAGATTTCATCTATAAACCAAATAAAGATTTAACCCCTCAAATGCTAAACAACTGCTTAAAATTGTGTCAACAAACTATAGAACTCTTTCCTTACAAATAAATTTATCCTATATATATGTAAGCCAATTCTAGGTGACAATTATATGGTATAAAAAGCTTCGGTAGTGTATTCCATTTCTTTTGAATTATATTTGGTATTGGCAGATAACATATCTACTTATCAATATGCCCTAAGGTATGCCATTTCTTATGGCATATAATGTCTTAATTAAAACTGGAAGAAGCAAGAGCTCCAGATCATATATAGATCGATTGATTGCACTAGTATAAATTGGTTTTGTTTAGTTCAATTTTATTGAACAACGTTGGCATTCCAAAAAAAAAAGAAAGTCGCTTTTACCAAAAATAGCGGATCAAATAACAAATCGACTGGAACGGAAATAAAATGATCAATTTAAATTTTGTATAAGGATTGCAAATTTAAACAAATTTAAACCGATTTGAATGCCCATGGTACAAAATGCATTACGAGTTAATCAACGCCTCAATTAGGGGGATGGTTTTATCACTACTTAAAGAGCGACAAGCGGCGTCCAAGCGAGCGTCCACTGGAGCTGAGTGCGCTGGTTATGTGCGACATTTCGGGCAGATTCTGGATGTCACCACGTGCAGCCACCGATGGCACTGAGCTCAGCAGCCTTTGTGCCACACGTTGAATGTCGGACGCGGTTACCTTGTCTGCAACATATACAAATATCATAAATTGCAGCTGCTGGATTTGATTATATGCTTACCAATCTCATTGATGAAATGTTCAGGACGTTTGCGATACCCTGTGACCAGCACTTGACGTCCCACATCCTCAAACACAACTGGTCGGGACTCGAGGTTCATTAACAGCATCGATTGCAGTTGTATTTTGGAGCGCATCAGCTCTTCACGGCCCGGTTCAGTGGCCATGTTCATCAGCTCACGCGTTAACACCTCGACCATGTCGCGTATGTGCTGAGGTGGTGCACTGCCGTGTATACAGAAGAGGCCGGTGTCTACGTAGGCATGGTTGTACGCCGTGGCACTGTACATCCAATGGTAGCGATTCAACACTTTGGTATAGAGACGAGAATACATGCCCTTGCCGGGGCCACCGGCCGAGAAGGAGCCACCGCCGCCCATCATTATGTTCAGCACACACAGTGGCACAAAGTCGGGATCTTGGTGGGAGCAGCCTTCAAAGCCGAGCACTACGTGCGCCAGTTCAGGCAGCCCAGCTGCCGCATAAATGGGAATTTCACAATGTTCCTATTTAAACATGGATTTACAGATTTCAAAATGTAATCGTAATGTAATGTGACAGCGCTTACCTTAACTATGCCGCCAGTGTACTGCGCTACCGACGTGTCCACCTGCTTGGGACCCAGGCTAGCCATCTCTTCACTCATCCAGATGGCTTCATGTTCCACAAAGTACTTTCTTACGTGTTCCACCAGTTCGTCGTGATCCACCTGAATAAAATCAAGTTAATTGAATTTTCGTTAAAAAAAAAAGTAGTCAGTAACTTACGCCAACGCCAGCAATGACCATGCGATCCGGCGAATGATGATACTTTAAGTAGTTCATTAGCACGTTGCGATCGATGTTGTCCAGATGCTGTGGCGGGCATAGCTTTGGTAATCCCAGTGTATTGTCTCTGTATGCGGCTGCGTGTATCATATCCATAAGGATTGGCTCCTGCTCGGGTCGCATGCCAAGCGTTTCCAATTCAAAGCTGACGGCACGACGCGCCAAGGTAACTTCCGCCTCGCTGAGAATAGGCCGCAAAGTTACATCAGCCAATAAACGCGTTACAGACTCAAGTGCTCGGCTGTCAATGCTGGCTGCATATATAAGCGTATCACGCGAGCTCTGGCAGTCACATATTCCTCCATTCTTCTCCAGCTCTTTGAGTATGGCATCTTTGTTGGGAAAGTTAACGGTAGACTGTAAATGATTCAGCTCGTTAGATAAATGTGATGATACAAATTAATACTTTTTTGGAATCACTCACATTGAACGCAAGTTTTTCAAGAAAATGCGATACTCCGCTAGGATAGGCCACTTCATAGCGTGGTCCAGAGTCCAGCACGAGACCAACCGTACAGAATTGTCCATAACGCGGCTCCGATGCAATGCGCAATCCGTTTATCAGTGTTGTAACCTTTGTGGTCGCACTCTCAGCCAACGGTTCGGCGTAGATTGCTTCCGGCAAATTGGGCAGTGGATCGGTTAGTGGTGGCAAATGCGTAACAATTTCTTTCGACGGCGTGTTTATCTTGTGTGGTCCACCTTCATGGTTACGCACGCGGCCGGTTATTTGTCCAATGCCCGTGCCACTGCCAATTTCATCGCCACCGACTGCCGTTACTTTAGTTGCGAAACGTCTTGGAAATCTAGTTAAATAACAACGAAATAATACATTACTTTTACCGGGCGCCTATTTGTCGTAGCCCACACACACACGATTCTTACGTGCGCCAAGAGTTTTTTAGCATTTTCAGCATACTGAAGTTGCGCACATTCATGATTTGCAGGTGATTTTGATCTGGCCTTGAGCGTTTTCAACGATATTTACAATTTCAAATGTTGAATTTTGTTGCGTTCAAGAAATTTGTTTCAAAGACATATTTTTGAAGAAAAGAAAATGTTCTTCTTCTTGTCAACTGTCAATTCCAAGTGTCAGATAAGCAGCACAATGCTGCATTTCGATATCGATAAGTCACTCATCAGTTACAGCGGGGGAAGTTTAAAATGAGAAAAAAGAACGATTTCCGTTTTAAATCTTTATTCATTGATATAATTTTAATTGTTTTGTGGTACATGCGCATTTATTGCTTAAATGTGTAGAAATTAATCAAAATTAAATCGGCGCTTTCCGTCGAAACGATAGCCATAAGCAGCAGCATTTTTGGTGTCCACCAGAGCAGGATTTCGATGCTTAAAGAAGCTTCCATGGCCGTGCGCAGGCCGAGAAGCACTGTTTGGAATGCCCTCGACTTCGCGAGGATAGAAAGCCTCAAACATTCCCTCAGGTGGAAGACAACATTCGACTATCTTGGTATCATTGGGATCATACGCGTTAACTTCAATAAATTGATATTGTCCGCACAGAAAAAGCATCAATAGATTTAAATATTTCGTAATTACAAACATCGCTGGTTATACACACGTATGTAAACCTCACTTTTACTTTTCGTTTACAATAGTTCGCTGCTTGATAGGTAAAACTCGTTTTTTGTGGCAATGCGAATTTAAGCTTCTTCCACTTGCTGTAGCTCAAATTATACTGACTACTCTTAAACCGTTGTTATAATGCTGCACTTGGTTAAAAGCTTTTTCATATTCAACTTATCGCGGTCTTTTACGAAGCAAGTTGGCAGCGCCGCTCACAAGCTGCTTGTAAGTGGCAACACCAGAACATAAAGTCGTGAGAGTCAGAACTTCGAAGAATGACACGAACTCAACTCGAATGCATTTTGCTAAACACGACTTAAAATAATTTCACAATGTTGCAAATCAATAGATCTCGAAACCATGCACACTTGCAAATAAAATAAACATGGAAATTATTGTTCGAGGAAAAGATTGCGAAGCTTGTTTTCAATCATCACACATCAGTCGACGCTCTTATTCGAAAAATTCACGTCACGGTATCATCTCTTAAGTTCAGACACTTGGACCATTTATAAAAGTAATACGGAGGAGATAAGAGCAATTTTGCTCTGAGGCGTTATCGACGTCACAACCTAAGTCAAAGTTTATCAATAAAGAAAAATAAAAAATGTCCTATAATCGGATGACAAATCCTGAAGACTTGAGCAGCATTTCAAGTAAGTTGCAGACAAATAAAAAAGAAACTTTTTCATTTTCGAATTTGCAAATGTTGAATATGCCAATTTATAAATACATATGTACATACATGCCATATATTGTACTAATATCTTTTCAATAACCGGTACTTAAATTTCGACTTAAAATATTGACTGTTAAAGATACAAGATTATATCCCAAATAAAATCATTCGCATACTTGAAATTTTTGCGAAAGTGATAAGAAGATAGTTGTTTTATGTATGCATGTATGTATGTAGATATGTTTGCTTCGGTTTTCCTGACGTCAATGACGCATTGTATATTCGAGATATACATACATATGTAGATGCAAACAAGTCTAGACATAAGCAATGGGTTTTCCGAATTCGAGAATGGAAACAAAGGTGTAATGATTATTGAATTTTAGGGCCACTTAACAATGGGGAACGTTATCCACCGATTCCGCTGCCTGCACCACAAAGCGGAACAGAAGGAAAGTCTGGGGAAAATATGAATGCATCAAACGTAACTGGCATGGAAGCTATGATTGTCGCGCCAGTCTTGGAGACTGGACATATTGTAATGCACAATTCTTCTGGATTTATCGTTGCCGGCTCTGGAATGCAGGATAATGCTAGTCTGGATCCCAAGAATATCATTTTCAATGACCAAAGCATACGCAAGGGGTTTATTCGCAAAGTTTACATGATTCTTTTGGTAAAGTCCAGAGTACATACAAATCTCGAGGATACTTTGAATCTAATCTATTATTGTTTGTAACACTTGCAGACACAATTACTTTTCACCTGTGGCATTATAGCCGTCTTTTTGTACCACGAGCCAACCAAGTGGTTTGTCCAACAGAACCCAGGAGTGATGGGCGTTGCTGTGATCGTTAATCTTGTCGTCCTACTGTCAATGGCTTGCTGTGAAACGGCCCGTCGCAGCTTCCCGATTAATTTCGTGTGCCTGGGTCTCTTCACGGTTACCATGTCGCTACTCCTAGGCGCCGTTTCCAGCACACTTGATGCAAATCTGGTGCTAATGGCTGTGGGAATAACTGCATTGCTGGTCATCGCTTTGTCCATATACGCCATACAGACCAAATATGATTTTACTGCTTGGCGTGGCGTCTTAATTGCCTGCGTCATCAGTTTGATAGTCCTTGCATTCGCTGGCGCTTTTCTACGTGCAACGTTCGGAGAGACGGCTATTTCGATTTTTGGTGCCTTGATCGCCAGTTTCCTGCTAATCTACGATACCCAATTGATAATTGGTGGTAACCACAAGTATCAGTTTAGCCCGGAGGACTATATATTTGCTGCATTAACATTATACGTGGATATTGTGCGAATATTTTTATATGTATTGCGTCTAGCCAGAAGGTAAACAGTTGCTTACCACAAATTACATGCTTAAAACCGTACTTTGAATCGAATTATGCAAATGATATTACAACATATATATGTGATTTGATTATTAAATGTATTCAGGACTCAAACATTGACAAAATATTTCAAGTAAATCCATAATATAACTCCAACCATTGTGAGTCCAGAACAATTTAATTTAAGCACTCAAATTAAATATAACTCGGCCATAAAATGGTATGCCAAAATTAAAAATTTGATAAAAAAAAAAAAACAGAGCATCGGAACTAATGCTTAGTCAAACTAATGAACGCATATTATGCATATATGTATGTACTTATAAATATTTTGTGTGTATGTATTTGTCTATTAACTATATACTCGTCTTTTGTGGTAAATTAAGAATAAAACGAACGAAAAATCAAGAATATTAAGCTTTTTTATTGTTGTACTTTTTACTTTATTAAGCTAACATTTTTGGCTCATTTCCTATATATAGTTTTTTATATTAGTTATAGTTATCTGTATCGAATATTTATGAATATGTGTATTACTATCAAAATACAATCACAAAATATATGCATTTATTTTATATATATTTTAGTTTCTTTTTTTTGTTTTATTTACATGCTAATACAAAATATTCAAATTTAAGAATAGGAGAGCTTTAGTTAGAAAAATAAGTAACCAAGGAGTGATTATGTTTCTAGATAGAAGCTGCTGCTTATCTGGCCTGGCCGTCCTTTAATAAATAATAGCACATTTTTCTTCAAAATAATTTTGATCTAAGTACTCGGTAACTTTCCATACAGAAATCACTGTAAATACAACGAATTTTTCTCGATATGATCCATATGTATGTATGTATGTATATGTATGTACTTATATGTATTTATGCGTAACATGAAATCGTGTGCTTTTATGTATGTATGTATGTACCACATGTATGCATCAAGTGTTATCTTGCCTAAATAATAAAGACTATGTTTATGATGTTTAGTGTAAGCAATTTGCTTGCTTTGATCCAGCGGCTCCTGAGTGTGTATTTACCAATATAGAAAATGTAACATATGTTGTTATCAAATGCATCGGATGATGCATTTTCTCAGTCGTCCGTGAATGGATGATCCGATGTATCGCTGGTGTTTCTACGTCGATTCTCCAATATTTTTGTCGCCTGCTCCAATGTCTCCTTGTAGAACATGTTCTCTGCGGCATCACTGGGCAACGAATACTTGGAGTCGTCCAGGCCCAGTGTTAAACCCAGCACAATGTTGAAAGCTGATGCATCATAGCCATGACAGCCGGAGTAGCGATAAAGCGGCTTTTTGTTAAACTTGCAGCCATTCGATTGGGCACCTGGGAACAGAATTAAATAAAATAGAGTTAGTTACGTGAAGAGCACAGGTTTGGGTCACGGGTAGATAAATTAAATTACTCTAAAGCGATCGATGTGTGGCCACCAAACACAGATTGAGCGAATGTTATCACGCAGTTTGTCAATTACTGTCAAGTATAGATAACACGTTAACTGCATTATCAAATCGATAGAATTCTGGTTAAGTTTTTACATATTTTATCGGGATACTCATTTGGTCACAGTTAGGGCTTGTCAATGATGCCCAACTTAGTTAACAATCGGGCGAACCGGAAACAACAATGAATGGAAAATCAGGTTCCAAAGAGTTTTATTAATTCTATAAATATGTAATATAATTCTATAAATTATATATATCCGCACAGGACAGGAGGACAAAGCCATACAATGTGAACTATTGTTGGATAATCTTCATGGACGTACACAGGAATTTGACATTCTTGATCTAAGCTTACGGCGTCGGTTTGTACGTCGTTTCTATTGCTTGCTTATGGTAGGTAGAAAAGTTAAGAATAACAATAATCATAATAAAATGCTAATGATAGTGCCAATGACGATAAGGATAATAATTTAATAAATGTGAAATCCAATAATTTGAATGCCATTAATGAAGAAAAATTAATGAAAATGAATATGCCAATGATAATCATGATAATTGTCATGATAATCATAATCATAATTAAAAAGAAAATAATTATAATGCAAATTCTAATATTAATTTTAATGATAATAATCATAACGATTAAGCAAATAATGATAATGCTAATGTTATTAACAATTTTATTAACAATAATAATCATTATTATAATGAATGAGAATGTCAATGTCAATGCTAATGATCGCTAATAATGAGAATCGTAATGATAAACAAAAAATACTTATCACCAAATGGATTTCTTTTCTTTTCAGATACAGTTTGCACTGACAATACCCTGCTTGGAGTTAGGCCTACTATATCCTAGGCCCTTTATAGAACTACCTATACGTCCGATATATTTCGCATGTCTAATGGTAACGTTCACCTGGCTGTATATCTGCCGCAACTGGCGAAGATCTGCGCCTTTCAATTACTTTGTTTATTTGCTGACATCAATCACAACGCCAATTAGCACTGTGATATATTTGATACCCATTGAGCAGACACGTTGGGTATGTTAGTCTTCAAAGTTGTTAAGTTAATTGATAACATAACTAGATCTATTTTACAGCTACACGCATATCCATTGATGTTGATAACAGAGCTGGTGATACTTGCTTTCTACACTAAACAGCAGAGATTCAAATTTAGCCATGCCATTGGAGTCGTCATAATATATTTGGTCTTTGGCATATTCCTGACGCTGGGCTTATTTATGGGTGTATTCTATAAGATACTTGGTCTTTATGCTTGCACCTTGGAGCCTTGGTACGTCATCTACGATACAAATCTTATGCTATGCGGTGATCATGGCTACAATCTTCAGCCCAGGGAGTATTTATATGCAGTTGGCAATATTCATGCAGATTTGCCTAAGTTCTTGTGGACCATAATTAGGCATTTTATTTTTGGCCCAATTAAGGGATTTATAAAGCTCATACGAAGCTCTCGAACAAAGCAGATTTGTTAATTAATATACAGTTTAGTTTAATTTTGAATAAATTAAAAGTATTTCCAAATATTGTGTTAAAAAATTTCAAATTGAAAGCCCAAAGTGCGAAAATAATAATTTTAGTTTAATTTTAAATAAAGCCAAAGTAATTCCAAATATTGTATTCAAGATATTCCGACACAAGGGGAAAACAAGTAAAAAGCTTCTGGAAAAAAATACACAAGTTAAACTAACAAGGTAATACCAAGGAACGCAAATAAGAGTTATGAATGCAAATTTCAACTAATTAGTCTCAATTTATATAATATAAATCATAAATTCTTATAAATTCTTGTTTTTAATATTTACTTAATTATTTTAAAAAAGCAAAATAATTATTAAATATCAATTTCTATTTAAAAGTTTCGAAATAACCCTTATTAAAAAGAGTTATTTTTGATTCATATTTTAAAAGTTACAATCAAGAGTTATAAAATTAAATTGACTATTTTTTAGTATATTCGGATCCTAAATCGCATCCTTGATTTTGATTGAAATTGGAAAAGTTGGAAATAATTGTTAGATTGCAATTATTATGTTAAAAGTTATAACCAGGCATTAAAACCTTAACCGAAACCGTAACCTTTAACCGGTGAAAACCGATTGAAATGTGTAACCGTAATTGAAACCGTAACCGAAAACAATTTTTTCTGCTGTACCGAAACCCATAAACCGTTACTCTATAAACCGATATAACCGTTTAGTAATCGATTCATTTATAAGGGTTAATTTCGGTTCTGGCCGTCGAAGCTACTGAGCATCTTTGAACTTCCATAACTTTGTCAAAAAACGATCAATTTCCATGCGCAATGTAAATTTGAGCATGATTTTACCTCTAAATTCATTCTGCATTTAAATTTTGTTCATTTTCAAAAATTCGAAAATATTGAAATTTTTCGAAAAATGATAAGGGGTAACACTGTAAAATTTCTAAAAAATTTGAAATTTTCAAAATTTTTAAAATGAAGAAAATTTATATGCAGAACGAATAAATAGGTAAAATCATGATCAAATTTACATTGCGCATGAAAATTTATTGAGTTTAGACAAAGTTATGGCAGTTCAAAGTTATTAAAAATCAGTAAAATCAAAGAAATCGATATTTTCAAACCAAATTTATATGAGGTCAAATTAAAATAAAATCGACATTACGCTGGTCCATTCCAGTAACCAGATAACATTATTTTCAAGGGTAATTAGAGCATTAAGTCTTTTTTAATGTAAAGCAATTAAAACGCTAATTTTATTTTTTTGTAAACCGAAACTATACCGTTATTTTTAAACCGAAACTTACAAAAAACCGATACGTAACGATTTTCCATAACCGATAACCGAAAACCTTAATTCGAGTATAACTGAAACCGTAACTGAAACCGATATTCGTTTCAGTTTTAATCCCTGGTTATAACAGATACGGTTCCTGGTTAATATATGTATGTATGTATGTATATACAGCATGCTTTAAAAGCTATGACATGTCAGATTAAATGTCCACAGATTGTGGATTGCCGACAAAGTCCCCAATTAACTGACATGTTTTCTATCATCAGGGAAATGCGCTGCAAATGGTGGTCATTAGTTCTTGGTGGCCAGTTGGGGCCACTTGGTTAACCAGAGTTTAAGTTATGAATGTGCTTTTGATTGATCCGTGGAATGAGTGACTCATGCCGAAATTGGTAACTGGGGCGGGCAGTTCTATTTATTAGGGAGTGAGTCAGTAATGACAGGCATCATATGTATGCTCATAATTGAGGACGGTTTGGAATCACTTACCAATTGGATCGATGCATTCCAATGTTAGGGCACATTTGAGCCATGGCAACATGATCTTCTCTTCGACGAACTTGTTGTCCATAAAGAAGATGGCATCAAGATCAACCATACGCAGGAATATAAAATCCTCCGCGTCCGATTCAAAGTAATCGAACATCTTTGGATGTGTGCGTGAGGAGACAGCGGTCGGCGTATTCCAGCCGAGTACGTCGGAGTCATGAACCCGTCGTTGTAGCAGCTGCAGCTCCCGATAGCCACCGCGTATCCTCATATAGTTCTCGGTAAACAACACCGACTTGGATCGCCTCAGGGCATCCTTTATCACAATCGGGCGATATGCGTGCGTCCGCTGATCGTTGACGAACGAGGGAAACTCGGACAGATCATAGGTGATCACGGCACAGCGACTGCTATTACAGTAGGCACTCAGGGAACGCAACTGCTCCTCGGACACACCCAGATCGTAGATGAGCAAATACTCCCCAGGCAATTTGGCCGCAATATTTTGGGCCAACAATATGGCCGATGCCGCCTGTCCCTCCTGCACATACGTGACTATGGTGAAGTTGGCCTTCGTCCCATTATATGGCGTCGTTATACGTTTACGTTGGTTCTTCTGCTCCTGCTGTTGCTCCATCTCCTGCTGACCAGCTGCCAACTGCACGCCATATTCCTGTCCTCGCAGCTGTCGCAATTCGCTGACCTCCTGCCCCGCCCTCTCAGCCGGAATGGACTTGTCTGTTTGCTGTTGTTGTTGTTGTTGTTGTTGTGTCTTGTGATGGTTGTCATAATTATTGGTGCTCAGCGGCGATGTGAATCCCAACAACAGCAAATATTTCGGCTCTAACTCGAGCTTTTTGCGTTCCGACCCAACACGCAAATTCTCCTGAAAATCAAATAAAAAATTCAAATTAAATTTTATATCAATTTAGTTAAACTATTTATATATAAAACTCCATTTCACGACTTGCGATATAAAATAACAATAATTAACTTATTATAGAGAACTGGTTACTATGGCATTCAACTCTAAGTTCTAAGATCAACCTCGACTATGAAAAACTCAGCTCACAGATTCTATATTTGGTATTTGGTTAAAATCGGAGTACTATATTATATAGCTGCCATAGCAAGGATAGTTTAAAAATCAACTTTTACCAAAATAAAGGTATTGTTTAAAAAAACTTTGTTGATATCTTCGATATCACAAGCAAATTTATATATTTTGTATTCAGTTAGTTGAAGTTAGTAAATCAAATGAATATAGACTGAATCGAATCTGTCCTACACATGTTGAGTGAAAAACTTGGCAAGTCAGTTAATCAATATTTCACTTTCTAGGCTAAACAAATTTCTTGGCCAAGAGCAGAGCACACAAATGTTGGCAGTTTTTTGATGGTTTAGGCCGCATATGGGAGAAAACTTACTACTACAATGGGAAACAGTGAATTCTCCCCCTCTCTTGATCTCTTTAGAAGCCAAGCATGAGAATAAATATTTGTTTGCAACTCCTTGGAGAGGGCAACAAAATTAGTCCCAATGGCCGTCATAAACTGTTGTTTACAATGCCATGTTTCCGGTTTGGTTGTCAAATTTCTAGTTGCAATAAGGCGTGCCACATGCCGATAAAAGAGTTTGGCCTACCTAACAAATAGTGGTTTGAAAAAAGGAGAAGAAAAGTAAAACTGACAGAATCCCACATTTAATGAATGTTGTCGCCCAAAATCGCATGACAGCTTGGAACACCTCTCCCCCTTCCCACAATATGAACCCACTGCACATCTACTTAATACCCCTCAGTATGTCAGGGTCTCTGTTTGTGCCCAACCACATGAAACGCTGCTAAATCAACCCACAATGCGAATTGAAAGTTGATTGAAACTTATAGTATTATTGCGAAGGTAAATTGCGATTATAAAAATGAAAAAAATATAAAACAATACAAAATTAACTTTGGGCTAAAGATTCTATGATAGTAGGATATGTTTCAAAATTCATGTTAGCTTAAAATCTAGCCTAACATATTTACTTACATTGTTGCACAAACACTTACACAGAAAACAAAAAAAAATAAAAATAAAAAAATAAAAATACTCTAAAACAAAAAGTTAAAAAAAAAAAACAAATGATTAAACTTTAACACCAACCATTATAAAAATGGAACACCTAACAAAGGATCAATTGGCTATTTTTCAAGAGCTATACGACGTTATCAATAAGGATGGTGACGACAGCGTCACCAGTCGGGAACTGGACATGGTAATAAGAGCATTGGGTGGCACACCAACCGATGGCCAGGTCCAGGATATGATCAATGAGGCAGACACTGATGGCAACGGGACCCTAGAGATTGATGAATTTGTCGAAGCACTCTTGCGAAAAATGTCTGAAATATCAAATCAAGAAGAGTTGCGCGAGGCATTCTTCTTTTTCGACAAAGAAAGAAATGGTTCCATATCATCAGCCGAGTTGCGCACGGTCTACATATCCTTGGGAATGCAGATGAGCGACGAAGACATTGATGAAATGATTCGCGAGGCAGATCTTGATCAGGATGGGGTCATTACATTGGATGAGTTCATTACCATGATGACAAGTCAATAGTACAAAATTCATTATCCAAATTATTGCAGTCCAGCGGATGATCCTTTATTTGAGGCTTACGTTTAGAGCCAAATTCTCAATATTCGTTCGCAACGTTGCATTTCAATCGAATATTGAGAAGTTGGATCTAAATATCTAAATCAAACACGTTTTTTATTAACAAATTTTTCGTAATCACCTAGTCATTTGTATACCTCCTATGAATTCTGAATAAACGTGGGATGATTTGAGTATTTTAACAGATCAATCACTTTTACGAACACTTCCAAATATCGTAACTTTGTCAAAACTAAAATGATTTTCATTCCAAACACCAGTTTGATCATGGTTTGGATCTCAACATTGATTCAGCATATAAATATCAGAATATACATATTTTAATATTTCTTTTTAATACGAATTTTTAAGAATTTCCTAAGGAACTTAAAAACACACTTTGGAATAACTGATGGGGAATCGAACCAAGTTATTTTTCAAACTAAAGTTCTATTTAAACATATTATTATACTTAAATTCTTTTTAAACACTTTGCACTCTCATTACTTTGTCAGAACTAATCGAATTTTTTATATGTGAATAAAATTGTGTGTACATTTACATTTTGTTATAATTATTTCCAACACAAATAAAGGAAAATTTAAGTTGTCAGATCTACATATAGTAAAAAGATTTACCAAATTTCAAACTTTCATTACTTTATCAAAGATTTTTCAAACTTACTTACGTACTAAAATTTAAATATATTTGATTTCAATCAAGTTCTCCTTGAAGAAAACTTTCAGGATTAGCTAACAAGTTAAGATCATAAAAAACATCGAACACACAGTGTAACAACAAAAATATATTTTCCGAATTTTAAAATTTCTTTAAATTTAATAAAAGAGTTTCAAATTTAGCGAATCATGGTAGAGGCCGTGAACGAAGATATAATGCAAGAGATACGTAATGCCTTTCAGGTATTCGATCCCTTAGGTACTGGGAAGATCTCCAGCAAGCAGATGGGTGTTGTGATGAGGAATCTTGGACATTTCCCTACGGAAGCAGAGCTATACGATATGATAGATGAAATCGACTTGGACGGCGATGGGGAAATAGACTTTTTCGAGTTTCTACAGATGATGCTTAAACGCTTGGAGGGCCTTAACAAGGAGGAGAATCTTTTGGTGGCATTCAAGCTCTTTGATCGCGATGAGGATGGTTTTATATCCCCCATTGAGCTGCGCAATGTCATGTATAATCTGGGCGAAAGATGTACCGAGGAGGAGTTCCATGATATGATGAGGGAAATCGATCTCGATAACGACGGTAAAATTAGTTATCAGGAGTTTGTTAACGGCGTTAAGAGTTAAATGCCATTTTGACATGTTTCCAAATTATAAAAACTAAATAAAATGAAGGCAACATACTTAAATACTATTCTAATTGGCCATGTGCAGCCTGTTCTGACCAGCTTTGCCTATTAGCCACATGCCATGCAGCGCCTAAAAGTCGGCCATATAAATTCCATTTCTTTTTTATTTTATTTTTTCCTTTTACTATCCAACTCGGCACGTGAGTAACAATTTGAATGCGACAATTTGAGTCAGAGTTTGAACTAGACGCGGCGCGTGACAAAAAATGTTGGCATGTTCCGAATGGCAGTCAGAGAGGGGCAACGTGTCATTACACACACCACACACACACCACACACACACAACATACACCACACACACAACACGCCACAACTTGGTCAGCAATTGTATAAACAACAAGAAATGAGTGAAGAAAAAAGAACTAAAAACAAAAGTAAAACAACGCTTCAATTCTGATTGCGATAATTTAAATATTTAAACAATAAGCTATCGTTTGCCTTGGACTCGAGTTTTGATCGAATCACATTTATAAGCAATTACACCAACTACAGTGGGACAATCGCTAATTGTAAATTGTTCTTTTTGCTGTCAATTCATGCTCATTTATCTAAAGATGAAGTAATTTATAATCATATATTGTTAAGTCTTTGACCACATTGTTACTACGTACATATGTTGGTTTATTTGTGAATAAACCAGATTAAACCAGACATTCATTAAATTGCGGTCTACCGAGTTGACAAGGTCCTTCAAGCGATACGAGTGCAGCTGCACTTCCCCCACTTCCCTGCATAAATAATCTTTGTTTAGAACACCAACTGTTGGTACTCACTGTCATGATAGGACGCAGGCCAGTCTGTCTTTTCGCCAGGTCATCAGAAGCTCATTTGCGCTACATTATATTCAATTATTAAACAATATCGAGCGTACTACAGGAATATGACTTGACAAGGGGTCAACATTAACCAAGCGATGTGAAAGACAGCGAACTATGCAATTAATTGATGTCACTAGTCAGTGGGACTGGGGCCAGGGGTCAGAGCTTACAGCTCGGATATCAATTAAACTAGATTATGGCCCAGAAATTTCCATAAACTTACAATGACGCCACTTTGCAATTACCTTAAATGCTTTATTTAACATTAAAGATAATAGAAATTTCATTTGTCGACATCGTAGGCCTTAATAATTAACCCAAAAATGATGACTAACAACGGCAAAAAGTCACACAATAAGACTTAAGTGGAGTACACTAATAAAACTGACCCATAATGGAAAAATCCGAGCCATATCTACCGATTCGATAATAAAGCTCATATATGTTTAATATGAGTCATGCAATTACTGTTGTTCAGTCCAAGTTTTCGATAGTTGCTGGGCACATTATCAATATGTATTATTATAGCCCCTTATCAAGAGGTTGTAATATTTCAAAAAAAATTTAAGGAATATCTATATGGATTGTGGACATTCCCAAAAAGGTTTCAAATTACACAGAATATATATTTTTCTCACATAGTTTTCTTTAGATTGTCAGGAAACAGCCCCCGTATAATAATTGCTGACATTCTGAGAATTATATTATAGAATAAACAATTGTGCGCTGTGAAAAAAGTTCTCGAAAACCTGCGGCTTTAAACACTTGACGTCACATTGGATGCAGTTTTTAACAACAACAACAACGACAACGACGCTGATGATGATTGAAATAATACATTTATTTGCCATCATGAATAGAGCGTGAGTAGCTTACGATATAGACTTGATACTTGACAATATTACAAACACCTTCACTTGAATGCGTTTGTCAATAATTCGATGTAATCGAGCGGGACGATGAATAGAAATGAGAAAGTAGAAAGGAAATGTGTGCTGAGCTGCTGCTGAAGAAATCACTTCAATTGGCAAAGTGCAAGAGTGTTGAATATTGAATTGAATTTATAAGAGCTCTTGAAGCAAACACCGTCAATCACCTGCATTCAACTCGGCTACGTACATACATATATTACAATTGTAATACGAGCACAATCCAATGTGCATTGGCCAAACCAGTTATCAAGTCGCAATAGATACAACTGCGTTGTACATATATCTATTAAATAAAGACTTAATAAATACACTGAGCTCTCTCTCTTTCTCTCTGTTGTTTCTGACTTTTGTTTTGAAACAGTGGGAACTAGTTTATCAGCTGACAGCATAAGTCTGGCTGATTTGGCTTAAACAATCAGCCCTCTTGTCGAAGAAGTAACTAAACTATAGAGTAGTCTAGCGGATACCCTGTAATTATAGTCCTACCAAGGCTTAGATAGTTGTAACTGCAGCAATGCCACGTTAAGGATATCTTATAAGTATATGAGTATTTAAATAATTTTCTCTCATTTCATTAATATAACTACAGAAGTACACTGATAAAAAAAATGTTCTAAAATCAAGATTTTGTTCTCAGAACTAAGAATTTTGGTCTAAAAAATGCGTCGAGAACATAAAATTCTTAAATTTAGAAAACACATCTTGATTTTAAGAACATTTCAAATAGGAATAAGTTCTTAATTTAAGACCAAACAGTCTTAAATTCTCAAACCAAAAATAAAAAAATAAGGCAGGTGTTTTAAACTTATAACTTATTTTTTTTTTTTTATACTTCTTTTGGATTTATTTTTTTTATAAATATTCCGATTATATCTTTTTTCCTTGGCTAGAGCGGGTTTCAATCCCTCGACTTGTTACCAAACTGAAGCGGCGATTTTAGAAGTTGGTCTTTTTTACAGAAAATAAATAAAAAAAAAAATAGAAGTGTTCTTTGAAATAAATTGAGAATCATTTCATCATTTCCTAAGTCTTTTTAGATTACAAAAATAAGACAAAAATAAAGTTGAAATAATTGCTTTAGCTTTAAATTTATAAATTTAATAGATTGTCTTTGCACAAATACGTGTCTCAATTTTGTAAATGCATTTGCTTACATGTATTATACTCTTGTCTTCACCGAATACAGGGTATCACAGAGCTATTTGCTCCATTTATTTTCGATTTGTTAAGACTTAAAACTAACTCCACTAAAAAGCCGAACAATTAGTCACTACCATGGAATTTTTTAACAAATCTCAAAAGTGAATATTGTAACTCGTATTCACTCAATAAATGAAACAGCAGGTAATTCTCTCACAATGAGTTCGACTATTTGTTTTATTCCACGGCATTTCCTACACTTTGGAGTGCGACTTATTCACGTGATCGAATATATTATCTGCCAGAACTTTTGATAAGATGTAGATAGTAAAAACAAACATTTAAGCTGCATTTATTCAGGTTAGACTGGCAATATTGTTGGTAATCTCACTTATCATACAATTTCAAAGGTTTTCAATATGTTATATAAATAAATGTACATTTTAAGGCTAATTAACAAATATTATTCAACTTATTGGTAAATTCAATTGCGTGTCACGTCTTAAATAATTTAAAACCTGGTTGAAACGTAAAGTTGCCTAATGTGAAACCACTGAAAAAAGTGTAATTCAATATGTGGACCAGGCCGGAAAGCACCTGCCGCAATCTAATTAAAGCAAACAGTAAACGTTTTGGCCACACAAAACTAAAGCAAACAGAGTCTACCTAATCGTAGAATATACATACATACATATGTACATACATAAAGTATCAGATATACATATGGGCATATGTTTTGTGTAAGCAAAACAAAATTTGATTTTGAATTCTCATGTAAACAGAAAAGTTAAAGGGGTCGTCTCACTGACTGCTTTTGCTTGTTTTGGCCATTCTCAACACAATGTCCGGAACTTGAGGACGTGGGCGGACATGCAAATGATGATGGACATGAAGGGGCAGGACGAAAGGAGACAGTGGGATAAATAAATAGGCATTGGCATGCTAGCTAAATGATGATATCTTTTGGGTCATTTACTTGTTTGCCTTGGCATTGGGCTCTGCCCAGTTCTTCCCGCATTCGTTTCCTCCCCTCTCTACAAGGCTCGTCAACTGGATACGGAGACGGAGACGTGTTTCAATTTAGCTAAAAGCCTCTTGGAAATGAGCGGAAAATAAGCATAAATGCTTTTACCATAGATATGTGGCCAGAGTTTAAATGCTTTGTGGGCGTGGCATGCGAGAATTACCTGCAGAGGTCAAGGACATAATGATGTGGTGAATAAGAATCAGAAATCATATATAATATTCAAATTGATAAGATTTGCCACTTTATTACTCGAAGTGAATCATAGCTTATAATCATATTTCATTTATTTTTTTTTTGCCACATCTGTCAATCATTATTGTTGGCCATTTAACGATAAAAGCGACTTGAAAATATATTATAAAGATTAGACTTAGAATCTAGATAATAGATATTCAATATTGTTGAATGAATATCAAATGAATTTCTATGCATTGGAAATGTTTGACGAGACGGCCAAAATAAAAAAAACCTTTAAAGTTGACACGTATTTGTGCTGATAAGAATAATGTTATCACAACAACAAGGGGCACGCTTTATGAGTAACTCTTCAGTCCCCCACTAAGTGTTGAGTACGTGTAAATAAATTTGGAATTGTTGGCCCTTTGGCTAAGCGATAACACAGATAGATACAAATGCAAATACATACATATGTGTTAACATAATTTAATAAATGACTCACCTGAAGTTCTTTCAACTGTTGATGAGTTTGCACTACGATATGCTTAAAGGAATCGTTCGGTTCGCCGGCGGGTCCAAATGCGATGAATACGATCGTTGCGATTATTACCCCGATTAATATTATTATAAAATGTTTAGTTCGCATGGCCGCTAAAATAGACTTCGATTTTTTCTTATAGGCAATTTTGCGTGCAAAAATGCGATTTAGTGTGAGTGACGCCTCCAGTCTGATGGCCGGTTCTTCTTTCTCCCCGAATCAGAAATTAACAACACAGGGAATAAAGGTAGTGTTGGATTAAAGCGAGTGTCGAAACCATTTTAATTGAATTGTTGAGTTTTAATCTTGTCTCTGGTAATTGTTGTTTATTGTTTTTGTATTATTAAATTCTATTTTTGATAGATTTCTTTCTTCACATTGTTGTGCACTTAAATTGATCCGCCTGAAAATCAAAACTATTTATTTTCAAATCAGATTAATATTTTAGAAAAAATTCATTGAACAAAAAAAAAAAAGAAATTCGAATTCTTTGAATGCGGATAAACAAATGTCTGCAGTGCACGTAAATATGTACATACATATATGATATAAGTGTATGTATTTGTGTAATAGTTTTACCTACAGAGTACATCGTATAATCATGTGAACAAACAGTCAGCTTTAGAAGTATGAGTCCACGTTATAAATAATCAATATTATAGCACTGATAAGGCAAAGGAATAATATAATAATTTTATAATATTTACTTATAATAAAAACTTTACACATGTATTAGGTTCGCCGACTTTTGCACTTCAGTGTACACATGTGCACCTTATCCACCTTTGCGGATAGATTTAATGGCGCACAGCCAAAAGCGGCCGGGAACTACATATTATATGTACAAGGCGAGCATTTAATGAATAGACAACCTACAGCAAAGGTCTTTGGCGAATATTATTGTATGCAAATGATAGCGGTTTATTGTTCACTAGACGATTTAAGTGGCGCTTAACAAAAGGCGCCGACTATTTTCAATGCTATTTGTGTTGCCGCCTTTGTTGTTATTGCAGTCGGAGTCGGAGTCGCAGTCACTGTTCCTGCTTGTGCTTGTTCTTGCGGAATGGCCTGGCAATGCAATGCCAATGCCGGCGCAGCCTCCGCAATGCGAAAACTTTGATAAGCCGGGTGCTGATTCCACACAGCCCCAATAATTAATACACTCACACTCACTCATGCATTCACATATGAACATAAATTATACATGTGCAAACATTTGTCGCATGCTTTTACATAATTTGTACTGTTTTTAATTAACTTTCACTTTCTAAGAACAGTCAATAGGCTGTCGGAGCCTACCTTGTCATCCCTTCGATCGCTGGGACTCATCGTTGACCATTTTGCTATTGTTATTGGTATATTTATCGCTTTGATCAGCAGCTAAACAGATTGCAACGTACGCTCGTCGTGTGTTCTCTGCGGTGACTGAAAATATATACAAATAGTTTCTTTCGACTGACATCCACATACACATTTACAGATTACACACGTACATATTTACGTATTTACGAGTTGCCACAAATAAAAAAATTAAAGTCTGGCAACGTTTCAATAACAGTCCCATTTTAAAAAGTAGTGCTTTTTCAAAAAGTTTCTTTTTTCATTTTTCTTCACCTTAACTTTATCTACATTTGAATTAAAAGATTCCATTAAATTTAATAATTTACAGCTTAATAAACTTAAAAATAAGTTTACATTTGAATTGCGCGCCGGCCACGTTTAGCACCTCTGCTAATTAACAGATGGTTAACAGTCTGCTAAACATCGGGCAGAATTTTCGATGATCATCGATGACATCGATGATGTCCGATGTTTTCAATCAATCCATTTGTTTTTTAATTTATTCAAGTTTAGAGTTTTATTAAGTTTTTTTTTCAATGATGAAAATAATATTAAAATTAAAACAATTAATAATATTAAAATTAAAACAATTAATGCTTTCTTAGCAGTCTTATTTATTTCTGTATTGAGTGTTTTTAACAATGTTTAAATTAAAAATTAATGCTTTTAAAGCATTACTTTTTTAAAAAGTATTTTATGTTGATACTTTTCAAAAACAAAATGCGACTTAGTCGATCTGGACATAGGCTGTTTCTTTTTCGGCTGAAAATATTTAATGCCGCAGAAAAAAGCGATACTTTGTCAAACATCGATGAATTGATAAACATCGGCAAAAACCAAAACATCGCCCAAAAATAATCGATGCTCGATGCATCGATGGTTTTTTACATCACTAATCGATTGACAAACAAACATACATACATCCAGCTGCGTCGCTAGCGAAAAATATGTGTTAACTGCGCGCATAGTTAAATCAAATAGCTTTTATACCAAATAAAATAGTTAAAGTCGCGTCTGGAAGGAGAGGATTAAAGCCAGTAGTATTTATAATGAATATATACAACAAATTACGTAGCAGAGAGCATGGACTTGGTAAGTTATACTCGTTGCGCGGGAGATTCATGCAATTTTGGCGCTCGAAATGCCCAAGAGCGCGCTCCCATTCCTTTCGCGGTTAATTCGAGCGCCAAAATAATTGGTGAAGATTTGACGTGTGATTTACGATTTCCATATGCATTTAAAGTTGAAGTAGTAAATCCACTGCAGGGTACAACGACTTTAATTCGTAAATGTCGAAAATTCGCCGAGTTTGCGAAAATGAAGCAAGAAGAGAAACTAGAACGTAAACAAAGCCAATCATTTGACACTAATTTGTTTGTATGTTTTCCCTACAACACCCCTCCCTCCCTGCCCTTCCCATAGCGAATGATCGGACGTATGACTTTGCACTAAGCCGCCTTTGCGTATCCAAGGAGGACAGCTGGCGTGGAATTGCTCCAGCCAACTACAGTCCGGATTTCAACCCAGAGCCGCCAATATTTTCAGCCAAATTTGCCAACTGCGATGGCTACAGACACATATTGGCCATTGCTAATGAGGATGGAAAGATTGCGCTGCAGGATACAACACAGCGCAACCAGGAGCCGGAGGAACAGTCCCTGAGTGCACCACAGTGTCATTTTAATGCTGTCTTCGATCTGGAATGGGCGCCTGGACAGATGCGCTTTGTGTCAGCTTCCGGTGATCATACCGCCCGTCTCTGGGAGGTCGCCGGCTCTGGAATACGCGGTCTCAACTCCTACGTCGGTCACACACGCTCCGTTAAAACAGCCGCCTTTAAGAGATCGGATCCTGCAGTATTTGCGACTGGTGGTCGAGATGGTGCCATACTCATCTGGGACATCCGTGCTAATCTTAACATGGATCTAACGTCCCTTGTCGACAATTGCATTTATAGTGGGCACACGGGCGGACCGGGCACGCCCCAATCGCAGCGCAAGCAACGCACGCGCACGCCCAAAATGCCGAGCAACACCAACACATCCAGCAGCATTACAGGCCTGGCTTTTCAAGACAATAATACACTTATCTCTTGTGGCGCTGGCGATGGCGTTATTAAAGTCTGGGATCTAAGGCGGAATTATAGCTGTTACAAGAAGGAGCCGCTGCCACGTCATAGTTTGCCATATGCTGGACATTCGACATTCAAGGGCTTCACCAATCTCATTGTGGATGCAGCGGGAACGCGTTTGTATGCGAATTGCATGGACAACACCATTTATTGCTACAATTTGGTGTCGTATACGCCCAAGCCCTTGGCATGCTACAAGGGATTACTCAATTCCACTTTCTATATCAAAAGCTGCCTCAGTCCGGATGGAAAGTATCTGCTAAGCGGAAGCAGTGATGAACGTGCTTATATCTGGAATCTGGAGCATGCGGCTGAGCCGCTGGTGGCACTATCCGGACACACTGTGGAGGTAACCTGCGTGGCTTGGGGCGCCACACACGATCGTCCCATTGTCACGTGCAGCGATGATGCTAGACACAAGATCTGGCGCATTGGACCCACACCGGAGTCCCTGACATCAACGGAGATTGCGGAGCAGTATCGTGGCCAGGCGAGCTATGTACGACAATTTTTGAAGCAGACAAAGACCTCGTCACAACACAAATACAACCTGAGAGATCTGGAGTCCACGCCACGTTCATTGAAGCGTCTGATGGATCAGAATGAACGTACGCCGAGTTCCGTAGAGAAAGTGGCCACAAAGCGTTCCTTTCTGGAAATGCTGGGGGCGACAAGTAGCGATGCAATCATTGAGCAACCGCAACACAAACGTATAAAACCATTAGAGTCCAGAGGTCGTCGTTTGTTTGGACCAGCATGCACATCCAGTCAGCAGTTGGCATTGCCCGTCATTGGGGAGGAGGAAAGTCCCATGCCCGCCAGCAATCAGGAGAACAGCGAAGACATATCCCCGAACCCTTGCAGTGTATCTAGTAAATTCCAGCAGGCATCTCCTCTCAGTGAACATCATTTAAATCACATTCCATACACCTCGCCACCCACAACATCTGCTCACGCGGTGGCGTCGACGACGATGACGACGATGGCGAGTGCAGGCAACACCACTTCATCCACAACACCGCCATCAATCTCTGCTCTCATTTACTCGCCCACCTCGAACTTACCGAACTATGTGCTGGATGGCGAGGCGCCGCATTTGGGCATCATGTCACCAAAACGTAAAGCCAAAGAGAAGGTTGATTGGCTGACCAAAATACGCAAACAGAAGCTCATGTCCAGCAGTCGGGCGCCGATTACGCTCAGCGAGAAGATGAGCAACGAGGAGTCGTCGCCAATTGTGGCCAATACGGATGTGTTGGCCTCGCCACGTCTACAGAGTCTGCGCAACTCGGAATGCAGTCCAAGATTGCAGGCCACGCCAAGGAGACGCATCTCCCACACAGCTGCAAATGCTGCACATCTTCGCACGCCAACGTCAAGCCGGCGGAACAGTGAAACGACGCTCCTGCGTTTCTTTAGCGTGCAACGCAACAACGGCACCAGCAGCAGTGGCATCGACGCTGTCGAGGATTCGGCGTCAAATGGTGTCAATTTAGTTGATCTGGAGCTGACCACAATGTCACCGCCATCGACGACAGCAACGGTCACAACGTTAACGCTGCTTACGCCCACGACGGCTGTCGGGAGCGACTGACGAAGTGTCGCCGACAATGTCGTTACACCTCCTGCCTCCTATTTTCATCCCATAACTAGCTTCTAACTGGACCATATTATAAGTTATTAATCTTTATGTATTTTTTAAGTAATCAGTTGATTTTACCTGTGGGAAAATACAATATCCTATTTTGTCCACGTCTGGTTTAGTTTCTTAAGCACACATTTGTACAGTTCTAATACAAAAGACTAAATATAATAATCTAGAAATATAAACACATATAAGTTTAAGTTCTTTTGACATGCATGTGCTTTTTGGCTGGGTCAATCACAATCACAATTACAATGACAATGACAATGACAATAAAATGGAATATTTTGATCGAATCTTTATAACAGGGACCGCAAGTTTCAAAATAACATTTACAAAATAACTTATTTTTTGAATTTAAAATAAAAGTTACAGAAAAGAATTAATTTTTAAATAAAAATTGCTAAAGATTTATTTTTTATTTGAAAATAAATAAATAATTAATATAACAAATATAAAAACATTTATCGTGTAAGTTTTAATACCTTTTAATTTATCAGCAATTTGTTTTAAAATAACAAAACCTTATTCCCGGAATTTTCACTTTAAAATCAAAAAATACGTGATATCTCGTAACATTTACTTATTTTTTGAATTTAAAATAAAAGTTACAGAAAAGAATTCATTTTTTTATTTTTAAATGAAATTTGCGAAAGATCTATTTTTGATTTAAAAATAAATAATTAATATAACAAATATTAAAACATTTATCGTGTAAGTTTTAATACCTTTTAATTTATCAGGAATTTTAAAAGGTTTGGATATGTTCTACCATTATTTTTGTTTTAAAATAACAAAACCTTATTCCCGGAATTTGCACTTTAAAATCAAAAAATACGTGATATCTCGTAACATTTATTATAAATTAAACAATATTAATTAATTAATTAATCAACTAAAACTGACCTTGTTACTGTTTAATTTAATCTCCATAACTTTTATTTTGGGTTCCTCTACAGTTTTAAGATTTAATCAGAAACTATACAATAACTAATTCAAATATTTTTTTTTTGTTACATAACATATTTTTTATTTCAAATGCTTTACAGTCTTTGGTCGTTATTGTAGTTTCTTGGGTTGTCCATTTTGCAGTGTCGTCTCCTGAAGCTTCGCTGTGGCATTTAGACGCATCGTGTTGAGCACTTGACGGGCCACGCCCACAAGCAGCACCAGATGACAAAGGTGGAGGACAATGCTGGATACATGCGTGCTGGGATAGGTGTTCCAACAGTACTCAATGAAGCCCAGGATTAGGTAGCGCACGCCCAGCGAATACGGAGTAGACCAGACCAAATAGGGCAGCGTGTGGAAATACCAGATGTAGAACTGATAATGCAAAGATCGGGCACAGGCGACGCCAATGAAATTGCAGACGAAGAAGGGCAGCAATGCCAGCTGGGTGCATTGATCGAAATGGATGCCATAGCGTTCCGGTTGTGACTCCTGGACTGGAGCTGCCGGCAGCTTGCGACCCGTCGTCTGTTGCAGCCCCTTCTCGAATGCCTTGAGGAAGGACGTCTGCTCGCCCGTCAACTGCTGATCCGGCTCCGGCTCCTTGGACTTGGGCTTCCTTATACTCTCTCTTTGCACTTCACGATTCTTGCGCACGATTTGCGGCAAGAGCTGATCCTGCAGTTTGCGGAGCCGCACGTAGCTCTTAAAGAACGTCCAGGTGGGTTTGGCGAAACATAGAAGCAACAAGACATGCAGTCCCAGCAGGCTCAAGTGGAACTCGCGCTTCTCAAAGATCTCTCTGGTCAGGAATCTATAGTTAACAGTCCACTTGTGCTCAAATATGCGTCCCAAGTCGAAGCTGCCACGCAGATACTCCAATGGATGGGTCAGCAAAAAGGGTGCTCCCAGCAACAGTTGTATTCCAGCGCAAATTGAGAGTTGCAACATCGTCTTAACCAGTCCCAAATTGGTCAAGTAGAATAATAGCAATGCTGGCGCAAATAACAAAATATTCATCTTGACTCCAACAGCCAAACTAAAGCAAATGCTCCCCAGTGTCCAACGGCGATCCACGAAGAGATTTAGCGCCGCATAAAGCAGGAGAATGGCCACGGGATCATTGAAAAGTCTCAGCACGTAGATTGAGTGGATGCGGTAGGAGGTGAAGGCGCTCAGAACCAGAACATAGGGAGGCACCTTTCGGCTCTTGGCATAAAGTCGCAATACGAGGCACATTTGCAACAAATAAATGCAGGCAAATATGTATTGGGCTAGACGCACATTGCTGCCATGGGATGTTATGTAGTAGAGAGCCGAATAAATATAAACAAATGCAGCCGGATATACCAGCGGACCTGTGTCACCTGCAAAACATAAACAAATGTATTACGCAGTTAAAATAGATGATATTCTAATGGAATAAATTGTCAAACTAATTTCGAATTAAAATTCTTCATCAAATTTTTAATTTATTGATAAGTTATTCCTAAATGAACTGAAAATAAGTTCACATTTGAAGTGGCGCCCACAGCGCAATCTGATTTGGAACTAGCAAATTGAACAAAAATGAGCGAACTGTTTACGCAACGTTGTGACTGTCAAAATGTCAAAGTGAAAAATAAAACGAGAGAGAATACTTTGTACGAAAGCAGCATGGAGGTTATTACGGCATGTTGTTAGAGCTGCCTGCCAAAATAGAGAGAGGAGATTCTAGAGTTACAACAGTTAATGGACAAAATGATTTCGTGTAAAAATTTATGTGTGTTTCGCAAACTGCCGCTCAAAGGCTGCAGCCGGCAGTACAACGCAATTCAATTGAACAGCGCTCTGCTGTCAGCGAGGCCGTTGAAGTGGAAGCCGAAATCTCCTGCCGCTACAGCTGGCGCCTGGCATAATAAGAGATTGAGAGCTGCCTGGCAACAGAACTCGTTGCAGGAACGAAGCATCCACACCTCGAGATGCTTGCAGGCCAAGGATTACTATACAACGCTGGGCGTGCCTAAGAATGCAAATGGCAAGGACATCAAGAAGGCATACTATCAACTGGCAAAGAAATATCATCCTGATACCAACAAGGATGATCCGGACGCAAGCAAAAAGTTCCAAGAAGTTAGCGAGGCTTACGAGGTGCTGAGTGACGATCAGAAGCGTCGAGAATATGACACCTATGGCCAGACGGCGGAGCATATGAACCGACAGGGCGCAGGTGGCGGTGGATTTGGTGGTGGTGGACCATTTGGACCCGAGGGCTTCTCACAGAACTGGCAATTCCGCTCAAGCATCGATCCCGAGGAGCTCTTCCGCAAGATCTTTGGTGAGGGCAATTTCCGCACCAATAGCTTCGATGACTTTGCAGATTCCAAGTTCGGCTTTGGTCAGGCACAAGAGCTTGTCATGGACTTAAGCTTTGCACAGGCAGCGCGTGGCGTCAACAAGGATGTCAATGTGAATGTGGTTGATCAATGTCCCAAATGCGCCGGTTCCAAGTGCGAGCCGGGCACCAAACCAGGTCGCTGTCAGTACTGCAACGGCACAGGTTTCGAAACCATTTCGACGGGACCCTTCGTGATGCGTTCTACGTGTCGCTATTGCCAAGGCACACGCCAGTATATTAAATATCCGTGTGCCGAGTGTGAGGGCAAGGGAAAGACGGTGCAGCGGCGAAAGGTGACGGTGCCAGTGCCCGCGGGAATCGAGAACGGACAGACGGTGCGGATGCAGGTGGGCAGCAAGGAGTTATTTGTTACCTTCCGCGTGGAGGCCAGTGACTATTTCCGACGTGATGGCGCCGACGTGCACACGGATACACCAATTTCGCTCTCCCAGGCTGTGCTGGGCGGCACCGTGCGTGTTCAAGGCGTCTACGAAGATCAGTGGTTGAACATTGAGCCAGGCACCTCATCACATCGAAAGATTGCGCTGCGCGGCAAAGGATTGAAGCGTGTCAATGCGCACGGACATGGAGATCATTATATACACATTAAAATTGACATCCCAAAGAAGCTGAGCAAAGAACAACGAGCCCTTCTGGAGGCGTATGCTGAACTGGAGGAGGACACGCCTGGTCAGATCCATGGCATGGCGCAACGAAAAGATGGCAGTAAGAAAGCAACGTAAATACACTTTTAACTAATGTTATGCAAATACAAGTCTAGACGTGTATTTGGAGTCTCAATTTTTTTTTTTTTATTTATATTAATTAAAATAAATTAAACTGTCGTCATTATTTGATTAAATTATTGTGGCCTAACTATGTATTAAAGTACTCAAGTAATTCCACCATAATAAGACAATTGTTATGGTTATAGTCCAACATTTAATTATAATTTAAATTATTATGATCCACAACTAACTAAACATTATTATCTGTTCTATCTATGTTGTTGCAGCGCAGGTGCGAGTAAAGGAACTGCAGACACCAAAAAAGGAACAGCGGGAACAGCTGACAGCAGCAGTCAAGACACGATCAGGTTCAGGTCAGAAGCAGAAGCAGAAACAGAAGAGAAGTCGAAATCACGTGCAAGCGGACACCAAAGCGGAGGCGGAAGCGGAGGCTTCTTGAACAAAATTAAATCCATGTTCAACTAAGTTGAAATGTGTTTGTTAATCAATGTTTTGTAATGGCCATTGGTCGAAACGTTACAAATTTTGTTAAATTGCCTTTTAAGTTTATGTAATCTTGGGGGCTATTCCAAAAGAAAATGTGAAAACATAAATAAAAGAAATATTACAAAATTCACAGTAAGAACTTTGTGTGCACTTATTACAATTACAAAGCTTCTTGCCTACGAGGGTGGATTTATAAGTCACTGGCCTAAGTAGGAAAAAGCAGCTTTTGTAATCAAATGAAGTTCAAGTTGTTTACTAAAATATGGTCAGCCATTAGTTGATAAATTACACAATTCACAGAAAATAATAATTTGTTTAAAAAGTTTGTGATCAGTTTGTTATCAGCCCACCCTCGAATGTCACGTATTTATATTTCGTGCTCACTATATCTGGTCTCTCTGGTTGCCTGGTGTCCAAAAATAAACCAAAACTTACCTCGCAGCAGCGCATAATTTGTGGTGCCATTGAGAAAGCCCTCGCATTCCTGCAAAACCAATTGGTTATATATGTGTATGTATATATTATTATTTATGTATTAAATCCTCGCACCTGCATATAGGCCACCCAATCGATCTCCGTATAGGGCACACGGTTAATCACAAACACGTTGATAACCGCCTCGGCCAGAACTATCAGCACTGCAACTATTGGCAGCGCAGCCGGCTCGAACACCAGGTATTTAACATAGTTCCAGTTAACATATTTATCCATAAGCGTCTGTAACAGGTTGTTGGACTTTTTACGTCGGGCCACAGGACGATTATGGGCTCTTGGCGGTGCCATTTATGTGAAAAATTAAAATAAATATTTTGGTGGCTAAAAAAAACGTACACATCCACACACACACACACGAACACACATGCAATGAAAGTGACAATCCAACCAGTGTTGCAAATTCAGCATTTTTCCCCGTCAGATCTGGCGTTTTTCGAATATGCGGGAAAAATTGTGATCTAGCGGGTGACGGGAATTCTAGCTTTATTGAAAGTTGCGAAAGCTTTTTATTATGCGAAGAAACTAATGAATAAGGTTAAGGAATGGATTGGTGTCCATCACATTGCCGACTATATCAATCGCTACGAGGTCATCGAGGGACTGCCTCAATAACACACGGATACGGTCAAGGCGAAGCAGGCAGAGCTCCTAAAACTGATCCTCTCCCTAGGTGGCAGGATTAGACTACAAATCTCAGGAATCTAACTCATTGATAGAGAAGTGTGTATTAAGAGTTTTACTCGTTTACCTCTTAAACAAATGTAATAACGAACGTTGATTGATGGGTAAACGATTTTGATATTGATAATTGTTAATTGTTTAATTTATTGTTCACTTGCTCTCAACTAAAAAAGAGACAAAGAAGCGGAGCACATTTAAAAAGAGTGCGACAAGTATTATAAGTTGGATTTCAAATAAGATTATATTTATTCAAGATTAAAAATTAAATATTTCAAGTTCAATAATAAATTGTAATTCATTGTTTACACATATTGAGAAAACTAAATTTATCTTAGCTTTTAGCTACGTAATTAAAAATTGTAATTAATTCGTAATTACGTAAATAATTCATTGTTTACACATATTGAGAAAACTAAATTTATCTTAGCTTTTAGCGTCGTAATTAAAAATGAATATAATTTAAAGTAAAAACGTATGCGGCAATTCAAAGCTCCGCATTGACAGTACAGAATTTTTTCGGCACCACAACAAGCTCATGTTTATTCAAATTGCCATCCTTGTCCTGATTGGCGCGATCCCAAATGGTTGCTAGTATTGAGTCGTTGTTGTTGAGTCGATCGATCTCACTAAATGTCCAGTCTACTGGTGGGATAGGCATTTCGCAAACAAAGTTTGTGTGGAAGACGGCAGTGCTTTTGGATTTCACCCTGACAAATGTGTGTAAGCTTATCATAGTTGTTGTGGAATCGTTTTTAATTTTATTCAATAACTTACCATTAATTATTTCGTTTATTATAATCTTCCACTATATATTCGTTAATCGTGTCAATGGCTTGTCGGACATTTTGATCGAGAGCCCCAGAAGATGAACGCAGGCAGTCCAAACCATCCATTAGGTTGGTAATTATAGTATTGTTATGTTCTCTATCATCTGGGTCTGGGGAAGGAGACGACGCTGCATCGGTTTCTTCAATGTTGACACCGCACTTGCGTCGCTTGGCCTTCCGCATTACTGCGAGGTGCTCCGTGCGTTCTTTCTTCATTTCCAGAACTATGGGTTTTAAATGTGGATGACGTTTCTGCCAAGTTAAAAACTTTTAATTATCAATTCTGATGGGGGGAGCGGGGAGTCTACTTACATTTATGTGCCTATGAAAGCAGCCTGTGCTGCTTAGACTGCCGCGAAGTAAATGAGTCGCCGGGCAATATACGCACTCTACCGTGACGTTATTTCCAAATTGCCTTTTTATTTGGAATATCCTACCATTTAAAATATATGGTATCCTTTGGTTTTCTTTTTTTTCCTCCATGATTTTGATATTTTTTAATTGAAACGACGCGCGGTTATGCAGTTTTTTAGTAAATAAAAAAGTAACGGGAAAATCCGACGCGGCGTCTTTTGTAACCGAGCTGCCAACCAGCAAAACAAAAAAAGGGTTGGCAACGCTTGACCACATTTACGATATTGGTCTCTTGTTTTTGTCTATTTTGTATAAATCACAAGCAAATAATTTTCAAAATTAAAACACTTAATTAAAAATACGTCCCAAACCTTTAAGCTGTAAGGAAATTCAACTAAAGACAAAATCTGCAGGTATTTGGTCCAAAGGTAAGCTATTTGCAAACGACAAATGCAGTGCTAACAAGCTATATCAACAAATAAAAATTGCCAGAAAAAGGTGGGAAATCTAGAAGAAAGCCAGATAATAAGTTTTTATACTCCTTAGGTTGACTTTATATTATATATAATATATTAAAACTATAAAAAATAGTAATCTAGTAGTATGATTTGAAATATTCTAGTATTTCTTTGAACTTAGAAAAAGCTAGAATTCCAGATGTGGCGGAAAAAAGCTGAGTTGGCAACACCGCAGCAGCTCGTTTGTTTACAAAAAGTATATAAGAGAGAACGAGAAAGAGCTTGTAAAAGTGACGAGTGGAAACGAAACCGCAACATAGGCAGTCGCCGAGTCGAGTTCAATCTGGGCTGCCGCAATGGCTGCTGCCGTTTCCGGTGAGAAATTCGTATCGATCTCTAGCTTGTTGCGACGCTTGTGATTTCTACAACCGACGCCGCTGCCGTGTCTCTTTTTGCCTGTTAACTTTGCTTCCGGCTCCTCCTCGATGCGATTCCAGAACTCGGGCTTAAATTGATCTGCAAAATACAGTTAGACAGTAAGTTAACTCTGCTTTTATATAACACTATTGCACATTTACCTGGCTTTATGTATTTATCCTCTGTAGCCTCTGTGGGCATGGGTGATACCTGTGCCGGCGGTGGACTTAACGTCTTCTCCGGCGCAGTAACAACGACTGTGACGGCTTATCGAGATCGTAGACTGGCACAACGCGAAGGCTCAGCCACGTAAACACGCCTTTTTCGCTTTGGAACCGTCTCAGATTCACTGTGTTGTGTTTTGAGTGGTTGGACACTCAAAGAAGGTGTCGGCTTTCCTGAAAATTGCACGGAACCTTCCTCTTTTTCTCCTTGGGTTTCTGAACATTTTCGACACCGTTTCGCCCCTTGAGTAAAATTTTCTCACTTAGCACCACATTATGAGCACGAAAATAGTCAAATAACTGATTATTATCTATTTGGGAAATGGCGAACAGTCCATACTTGCATCCTAGCCACGATAGATATATTTAATTAAATTTTAAAACATATCGAATAAATTTTTATTTGAAATTAAACAAATTAGAACCTTACAGAACAATTGATCAAAATCAAATGCAACTTTTCCCATAAAACTCATGTACATTTTAACTAATTTTGTATAGCCTGCTTTGTGTTTTTTTTTGTTCATTGAAACTGTAACAAAAATCCTATACATTTTAACTAATTTTGAAAGGCCTGCTTTGATTTTTTTTTAATTTTTCGCTGAACTTTAAAATGCATTTAAAAATAAACTTTTTATACGATTATTCATAATAATTTGCCGTCTATCTGGGGTTTTTTTTTCGTGAATTTTGGCGAGGTCGTGCACGTACTAGACAATTACCAAAGAAATGGAATTAAAAGTAAATAAAGCGCCAATTCGATTCTTCTTAGATCTTTTCCTCTTTTTGTTTTGATTTCACATTCACTGGTGATGCTATTTCGCTTCACAGCTAGTTGTCTCTCACTCTCTCTTATTTCACCTTTCCTACAACAACCAACTGCTACGATTCCTGCACCTGCCTTGTGCATTGTATGTTGCTGTTTCGCTTGCACTTGGCACTTTCACAAGCATCGCAACTGAGCAGCAACAGCTCTTTTTCGCTGTGTCTTATTCACTTTTTTGTAAACAAACTAGATGCTGCGGTGTTGCCAACTCAGCTTTCTTCCGCAACATCTGGAGTTCTAGCTTTTTCTAAGTTAAAAGAACTACTAGAATATTTCAAATTATTGCTACTAGTCTACTGTTGTATATAATATATATAATATAAAGTTAACCTAAGAAGTTTAAAAACTTTTTATCTGTCTTTCTTGTAGATTTCCAAGCTTCTTTAGCTATTTTTGTCCTGTCCTGAAAAGTTGGCAGCACTGAGCCCAACCAACCAGCTGTTGAAGCGAAATTCCGATGACAGTTCTGTTGGGGAATTTGTTGGCTGCAATCGATAACATTTTGAAAAAAACATTGCATACTTTCAGGCCGACAGTTAATTAATCGAAATTTATTTATTTTATGTCATAAAAGAACTCAAACCCAATCAGATTAGTATTGGTATTAGCAATAGTATTCAAATTTGACTAAGTATAAGGATTAGTCGAAGTTTGTATTAATAATAATATTTGTAATTTATGAAAAACTTGTATATGCTTTTTTATTTACTTATTTTTAAATTTATAAAAGATTATGTACTATTCCAAATAATATTTTAAAACATTTGCTGGAAAATATTCAAAGCATTCGCTTAAGTTAAATGTAACCAAATGACATTTTGCTTATAGCACAAGAAATTTAAATTGACTTTTTTTGATTGAATTAATGTTTGTAGTCTGGTAAAAATTTGTATATGTAAGTAAAGTAAATTAATGTGAAGCTGTCTTTCATTTATTTCTTTAAAAATTTATAAAAAAAACTATTTAGTATGCAAAATACAATTTTAAAGCAATTACTGTTACAATGGGAAGTATTGAAAACAATAAATTGCATTCGCTTAAGTTAAATGTACATATCTTATTGACATTTTGCTTATAACTCAGGATATGAAACATAATCTAATTCTGATCAAGTTGAACAGCATATGAATGTCGCCGTTACCTGCTCGACAGTTCGGCTCGGCTGTTCAGAAGGCAACACAAATTTACTAATTCACATCTTCATTCACATCCCAGCTATCATCATCAATCCGTTGATCCGTAGGACGCGGCGGTGATGGCGGTTTATCGCATCGCTGACAAATATTCGCTAACGGCAAACGAAAGTAAGGGTAGGTCGGAGAAAGCATGGTCCTGTACTTTGTGCACATCACTCAGTCATGTAAATGTTGGCCGTTTTAAAAGTTACAAGCATCCTCCACAACTCGGGATAACCATTTTTGCTCTGTGCGCCCTACAGCTAAAGGTTTTTAAGCTCAATTAATTGACAACCTGCGGATGTGGATGTTTTCAGATTTTCACTCTTTTCCCTTATGCATCATGCTACCCACAGACACATGTATGTACATATACATACATGTATGTAATTTTTATTTTTTTTTACTGTTGTTGCCGTACACGTGCACTAATTGTGCCCAGTGCGCCGTGTATTCGCAAAAAGTTGACAAATGGCATGCAAAACTGTTTCGATGTCCATGTCCAGGTGAACTCCTCAAATGGCTGCAATTATGTGATGCCTGAGGCTAGTTGGTCAGTTGAGTTGGTGGGTGGTTGGTATTTCCATATCCGAAATATTTGATAGACCACACAACGTACATATGTCAAGAATGCTGTAAAAGTCTCCAGCACATTTGAGTATAAACGGTCGAGAATTCAATTGGAATTTTATTTCAGAATTGTTGTATGGAGCATAATGAATTCTTTTAAAATATTTTACACATATATTATGAATAACAGCAAAGTGGCAAAAGAATTAAAAAAAAAAGATCATTTGGATATAAGTCAAAAGCTACGATATCCAAAATATACTTTCAAATAGCTTTGCATTACTGTCAAGGCTTGTAATCTCAACACATTTTAGAAGCAAGACTTCGATCTTAATTTGAATATGGCAGCTATATGATATTGTAATCCGACTTTGACCAAATTTGATCAGAATGTAAGAGACGGTCCCAAACATATAATCTGTAAGTTTGGTTAAGATATCTTAAGAAACAAAAAAGTTTTTCAAACAAAGCAATTCCATGAACTCTGACCTCATATTAAGACAGTTGCAGGTGGAATTTCGCAAGAATTTAATATACATAAATAAAAATAATTTTAAAATAAAATAATTTAAAATAAAGTTTTTAAGAACTCTATATTAAGATTATGATTTGATTATTTTTCCACTTTTTCATAATTATGCTAAAGTGAAATAATAATAAATGGTAATTCTGTTTATACATATAATATTAAAATGCTTTTATAGAAAATAAGTGATAGGGTATTTAAAACTTCGGCACATCGATGATTCGAATTCCTTCTTGTTTTTATTTTGTATATAATTTCTGAAACTTAACAGGCAACTTTCACTCCATTCGGTCCATTTGTGCCTTCCTCAACATTGGCATACAGATACTGAAGCCTGCTTTATAATCGATTCAATATTTACACACACAGAGACACAAACATACATACATATATACATATACAGACGTATAGGCATATCAGCATAAATTCTATTTATAGATATGTATGTATGTATGTTGGTTTCTTAGCATCGTGGGTAGTTGTTTATCATTTGTACTCGCCATTTAGTACACAAATGTATCAATGTACTTATATTTGAACAATGTACATACTATAGAACTAAATCGGTCAACTGTTATCAGGCGTCGCTACGCCATAGCACCAATTCTTTAACAAAACGACCCCAACACAGAATAACTATAGGGTGTGTGTGTGCGTGTGTCTGTGAGGAGGAGGTGGGGGGGTAGGGCTGCTGCACAGATAACAAAAATAAGTACATACATAGAACTAAACAGTGCGAAAATTGTTTATTAATCAATATTGCTCTATGTACTTTAGTTGTACATATATGTATGCACATACATAAATATACATACAAATATATAATAATATATATATGTACATATATGTATATATGTGTGTGTGTACGAGTGTGAAAGTGTGTTGTTGTTCTGCCTGCGTGAGTGTTGTTATCAAATGAGCTGATAATAAAATCTAGCAACTGACAGAACAATGTAGAATATTAGTGTGCATATGTACATATGTATATACAGTTAGTCAATAAACTGTTTTGACAATATCAAAAATTTACACAATTTCTCCTACAAAAAAAAATTAATTTTTTTTTATAGATTTTTATTTATTTTCTTATTCATGATTCTTTTCTATGTTTCTTAGAACTAATTGAAAAGTATTCAAATAATTTTGACTGAATTTAACTATATTTTTAAAATAATAAAACATATTGGATTTTATATTTAGTCAAAACACTTTCTTGACTAACTGTATGTATGGGCTGTACATACAGAGCAAATGTCTAGCTTCAGCTGACAATCATTTAAATAGTTTCCATACAGAACTTTGTACTCGATTGTTATACATATTATACTTAATTTAATTTATTCTTTATTAATTTATTGCACATTTCAAGGCTTTAGTAATAAATGAGACCGCAACATAAAAAATGTTCGTACTATTTTTTTTTAATTGTTTAAATGGTTTTCACATTATATTTCTAGTCCGACAATGCACTCGAAAAAAAGCATTCAATTAAGTCATTAAATATGCTGCTGATTTAGATAAAGAAGAATTGTAATAAAGAAAAATAATTTGGAAATTCTTCAATTGATTCTTCATTTTGATTTAACACCAAAATAAATGATTTAGGAGAGACTTGGCACTTTGTGGTTGATAGAATAAAAACAAAGTCCATAAACATGGAAAAATACGAGTATAATAGATGAATTTGCTTTATTAAAAGTATATTTTTTGTTATGTAGTTTAATCAAATTTAACTCTTAATTTTGACACCGGATTTCAAGTTTGGGTGTGTTTGTTATTAAAAAAAGGTGTTTTAAAATTACCTTTTTTTCATGCACTCCAAATTTTTTTTTAATTTAAGAATACTGCCATAAGTTTTTAAATTTCCCTTTGACTGAAAAAAATTTTCCCATATCGGGAAACACTTTTTTTTATTAAATATTTAAAGTACTATTTAAATGTTAGGCAAATTTTTCAACTTTAATTTAAAATATAGTAAAAAATTCGGTTACTTTAAATGTACGAGATTTGCATCAATATGAAGTAGGTCAACTGATAAATCGTAAAATACTCTTGACTTGGTCACAATAACGGCAACCATAATGTGACCCGAGACGAGATCCAGGTCCATCCAAAGCGATTGTCTTCTTTATGCCCTTTTGTCGTTTGTCGTTTGCTGTTTGCTATTTTATTGCTTTGATAGGCAACAGAAATTGTTGGTTTTTCTTTTGCTTCTGGCGTTGCTTTGGCACTTTGCTTTATGTACACACAACGGAGGAGACAAAGCGGCGAAACAAACAAACTGTTGATAATTGAGCAGACGCCGAGAACGCGAACGTTGCAAAGCACTCACTAACATTCATACACATACACACACATATGTATATTTAAGTACTCATGTATGTGTTGTGCATGGAGTTAGACAAGGTCGTGTAAAGGAGGGGCAGGAAGAGCCATTGCCCCCCCTACACTCATAGTTAGCCAAATTTTCCAATCTAGATCTTTCATTGCTTGAAATGTGTTGAGTGTGAATTCCAACTGCGGTTTGGTTGTATATAAAAGATACAGAAATGTTAGATCTTTAATTTCCCTTTTCACACATAATTGCGAATACACAAAAATCAGTTGCCATAAATCAATTTCAAATATTTACAAAATTATTAATTATTTAATATTTAATACAAAAAAAATAAATTTATAATGTATTTTATGTCTTTTTTTACAATTAATAATGAATATAATTTAATTCAATTATTTTGACATTTGAGTGCAACCACTCTTGATTTCTGGTGCATCTACAATTGCTTTTCATGTGCTTTTGCCTTTATAATGAATATATTTTTAAAGATTATGTATGCTGAGTGTGCACGAAAGGCTTGCCTCCAAAAAATTGTAACTTATATAACTTTGAGTGTGCTGTAAATTTTTAAAAGAAATCCGATATTTTCGATTCTTTTCAAATGATAAAAATTATGATTGTTTTCATATTTTAAAATTTTTGGTAAATGCTTAAGAAATACTTATAACCAGAGCTTGCAAATAACAGTCGATCGTTTTTTCTCTTGCGGTTTGGTTGCGAACATAACCGAAAAAAAACGTGCACGGTCGCTCTCTCTCTGAGCAGAACAGTTCGTGTCTCTTCGTTTATGTTTTCGGTTGAGTGTTATCAGCTGAGTCATTCGAGTTACGCTCTTTCAATAACCAGTTTTAGAAACCGATTCCCACAAACGGTCGCACATTGTGACTCAGCGAAAATGAGTACACTACTCGTGTCGAAACCACCACCTTTGCAGATCTCTGATGCACGCATACAAACGCAAAAGAGTTTTATTTTCTTCGGCCGCGATTAAAAAATCGGGGAATAACCAGAGCAGAAAAAACAAACGGTTGTTTGTTGGGAGAAGGCCGATTCACTTAAGAGACGATGTAAACGGTTTATCTCGGATTCTTTGCTCAAAGTGTCCGTAAATTAGAGTTATTTTCGAAATAATTTTGTCAAAAGTGGAAATTAATTTATGGTAGTCGACTTTAGTGACTTCGAAAATATGTATTAAAAAAATTAAAAGTATGATATTTAAAGAACTCCAAAATGTTCGAACTATTGTTTTTAAAGCAATTCTTTTCAAATTCTCTAGAGATTTGTGGCGTGTATACTATGAAAAATATTTGATTTGAGCCCCCTTCGCACAAAGCTGCCTACGCCTTTGGAGTTCGACACATGCATGCATGTGTAGGCCTAGGCATGTCTGTATGTATGTTTGTCTGTATGTATTTTACATACATACGTAAGTGTTTGTGGGCGGAGGGTGGCAAATTACTGAGGCGGAGTGTGAGACCTTTTGAGAGTTCAATCATATCAAACGTCGTTTATGTCGCGCCGCGCCGTGTCAATGTTTTGCTCGTACCACCTTTTTAGTTTTTGTTGTTGCCTTTTTTTTTCACATATGCAGTGCCCACACATATACATATACACATATATACATACATATACATACATATGAGTACAACGACTAATAAGAAATAGCTAAGACTAGCAAATTTGTAATAGGCTTGGACGATCTCTAAACACGCTACAAATGTTTTTCTATCTTGAAATGTTCAACAGTCAAAACAAAAAATGCTTCTATGCACATTCCGCTATTGAAATGTTAATTGCTAGTTCTGAGATGTAGAGTGCACTTTGATGCAGAGTAACTAATGGCAACAGCAACAAATATGTAGAAGAGCTGAACTCTTTTCATATGCGCGTGGTTCACTGTTGTTGTTTGTTCTCATTTTTGTTGTTGCTGCCGCCGCGCTGCTGCTGCTGCTGCTGCTGCTGCTGCTGCTGCTGCTGCTGCTGCTGCTACTGTCGACTGCCTGTTGCTGTTGCTCTTCTCTCATTTGCCTATAGTTCGCTATCTCGCTCGTTCGGCTGCACGTAATAAGCTTACTGCAAGTGTGTGGGTGTATGTGTAGCACAGTTCGTACAGACGCACACACACTTACATATTTCGTTTAGCTTTCGTACAATTGTTGTTGCTTGTTTACGAACAGAGCTGCCATACAATCATACAACCATACAGCCAGTCAGGCAGGCAGCAGCAGCTGGGGACGATTTCAGTTTGATTTTGACAGTGGCCGCGTTCGGTTGTCGGCGAGTTAACGGCGCGACAATCTAGAGCCGATCAAAAGGCCACAAAGCCCAGCTTTTACTTAAGTCGCGAGCAACAAGCAAAGCAAAATACAATATACTAGAGCAAAAGCAGCGATAAAAGTGTTCAATTTGTTTCGTTCAAGTTTTTAAGTTGTTTGTTTTATGCTTTGTTCTGGTAAATTATTCATTTTCAAATAAATACTTATAAATAAATGTTAAAAAGAAAGGAAAACAACGTCAAAAATAAAAAGAAAGAAACGCACAACACAAACAAACCAAGAAAACAGTAATACAAAAAATACAAAAAATAAAAAAACAATAAAAACCAAACGCACAAGATAGCGTCCAAAATATTAAAGCTAAAAATCATTGTTATTGCATGGAAAATTACTACAGAAATTTCTTGTTCGACGCAGCTCTAAAAAGCAAAAAGCCAGAAAGAAAAGCAACAGAAATAACAACAACAAAATGTATAAATTGGTTTGGCCATACAAGCAAATTAAATGACCGGCAGTATTGTGTTTTTATGTAGATATACTCGTACATACAGACATACATATGTACATATATACATATGTACATATGTATTTACGAGTGTTATTGCTGTTGCTGTGGAATAATTTAAATATACGTTTGTTATTGAGATATTTTCGCGCCAAATGCATTCAAGTTCGAGTTTGATTTGGAAGCCTGTATGTGTGTATGTATGCATGTGTGGATATAAACTATAGAATCGGACGCATCACAAATTCAAACATATCAAAAGTATTAAAAAGGTGCCAGACACCTTCACAAAATTAATGAAAATACAAAAAATCAAGTGATAAATTTATAATCTTAGGCAACAAAAACACAAACACGCGTGTCATTTCACACACACACACACACACACACTCAAGCATCTTTTCTAAAAACAAAAAAGTTTAGAAAACAAAGAATAAATTTAAAATATATTCATAGATGTATGTATATAGTATGTACATACACAGACTCGAATGTATACTGGTCGAAAATATTTAAAATCTCAATATAATTTCAAATGCAATTTGAAAGTTCATTAATAAGCACAAAAAGTAGATCAGAAATGAATCTTTTATATGGAGATATTGGTTATAATAATGTAATAAAAGTGGAATTTATATTTGTAGTTCTTTTTATATGTATGTATGTATTCATTATAATACATAGTTCAGCTTCGGTTGATTCGACGAGGTTCGGTTTAATTAAGTTTGACTGAATGATGCACTTTATTTGTATTAAAATTTTACAAAATCCCTTCCCCACAGTACCTTTGTTTTGTGCCCATTCTTTCGATTTCACGTTATCAACGCTCTCTTGAAAATGACACGACAAACAAGCGCGAAAGTTTATATTTGAAAAAGAGAATAAATAAATACAAAAAAAGAAAAAGAAAATAAGAAAGAAAAAAGCTGCATTGGTTATCAGACTCTGACGATTATAGACCTGCATATAAGCAAGAGAAGCAACGTGTGTCCGCGTTATCAGACAACGAACAAAAAAACAAAAACAGAAACAGAAACAGAAAGCCGAAAGCGACCTGAAAATAAATAAAAAGAAATAAAGGTGGCACGTTGTTGTTTTGCCGATGACTTCCAGCGCAGTTGTCACCACCAACAACAACAACAGCAACAACAATAACAACAATAACAACAGCGACAAGAAGAGGGACAAGAATCTGGAATTGACAGACAGATCCATCGGTTCTGTGGGTAAGTTTATAATTATTTTTTACCTGTTATGGCTATTGATTTAATTTTAGATGGTGAAGAACACAACACCATTCATTTAGTTTGCATTACGTTTATTGAACTCGAAAAGTTAAATAATTTTGTATACCCTGTAACCATAAAATGTGTAAGCAAAGGTAGAAACTTATAAAAAGATTTTAGAGAAGAGCTAAAATAAAATTATAGTTAAGTAAAAGTAAAAAAATTGGAAATTTATGTAATTATTTTCTTTTTATTGAACTTTTACGCATACCCTGTAAGTGTGACATACTTAAGAATAAGTACCATGCTGTTTATTTGCTACAGAGCATATATTTTCTAAAATACCCTGTAGATGTTAATAAGCTTTGAGTTCTGTGAGCTGCCTTTGATAGGTTTAAACCAACATTTTGTGGATTTGCGTACATATATGAAATGACAGGCAAGAGAACAGCATCAGCAACAGAAACAGCAACAAGTACAATATTGGTTAACAGTTGGCTTAAATCATATCAAAAGCCAAAAGTTGTCTAGTCACAATTGCAATTGATTGACAACTGCAGGATGCGAAATTCAATTTTGGCAAAGAGATGGGATGTGATTTGTGCACGTTGGTTTCTGTGTTTGTCATTTACCATTTGCCATTTACCATTTGCATTGGCAATGCAATAATGTCGAGTGCGTAACTCAAAGAAAAACCCAAATGTAATTTCCTTATAAACTGATTGCCTTTAGGCCACATGTCAACTGCAGTTTCATGTTGCCCCGTTCTTAACGGTTACAACAGTATTCCCAATTAAATGCCAGTAAATTGTTTACAGTCTTTAAGCATAAGAAATCAAAAACTCACACACACACACACACACACACACACATGAAATTTGTTGTGAATATTGCCACTTGACCTACCACACGAAAATCTAAATAAAGCAACAATTTGTTATGTGTATTTCTCTCTCTTTTTTTTGTTGCTCTTGTTAACGATACACAAATTTATACTATGAGTAAATACATATACATATGTATGTACATACATACATTAATGTATGTGTATTTGTGAGTGGAATTCCACATACATTGTATGTATGTATGTATGTATATGTTATGTGTACTATGTGTGTATGTGCACAATTATTTGCTGAGTGAATTGCTTGTGACTTTTCTTTAGCTTTAGCTTTTCTTGGCTGCTTTTACGATTTCATGTAATTTATTTTAATCAAGTGAGCAAGTGAATATAACAAGCACTCTTAATACCCTATACACAGTGCTTCGAAAAGGGTGTATTAATAAGACTATAGGCAATATGTAACAAACTGGGTAACAAAGATTTGCGCATTTCCGCATCTTAGTTGTTTTTCTTTTCTTTTATTTTCATTTGTTTGTGTTGTCTTGACCTCTAACTTGATGTATGCGTTCGTTCATTCCACAAGCCACTTTTTTGACCCAAATTCTTGTTAGTCTACACCTTCTGCTATCCGACAGATAAAAGTTGAAAATGTCAAATAGAATAAATTTATCAATATATTTATGGCTGGTCAAATATGTATATTTATGTATATTGAAAATTAAATCATAAATTAAAACTGTAATCAATTGATTTAGTAGATTGGCGATAGCTTAATGGCCAAAACGCGTCTATATATTTATGTATGCATCTTTTGCTGCGATTGAAGTCTGCGAACGTTGCGTATACGTAACGTGAGTGTCGACTAATAAAATGCCAAAAAAAAAGTAGAAAAATAAATATTATAATAACAACAACAAGAACTGAGCTGTAGCAGTTTATGCCAATTATCAATGATATCAATTGTTGCCATGCCAACAACAACAAGGCATGAGCTCACACAGATATATTGCAGTTGAATAACTGTTTTGTCGCGGCCTTTTTTTTTTCACTTGTTGCCAAGAGCGCTTAGAACTGTCACTGTGTGTGTGTGTGTGCGTGTGTGTGTGTGTGTGCTTGAAGTATCTGCTGGAGAGCAACGAGTATTGTATTTTATTGAATGTTGTAATCAATTTTAAACGATTATTAAGTGGAGCTTGAACTTATTCAATAAATAGATCGAAGAGCAATCTTTAAATTGATTTTAAAACTGGAAAATATGCATTAACCTTAAACACTACAAGCACTAATTACTCTCAGTGTGATAATGAAAATGGTTACAACAATGCGTAGGTAAGAACGACAGGTTTTTACTTACATTACCGTCACTTCTTGGGTCGCAATTTGAGGTGAGTGAACTTGCAACAACAGCAACAACAACAGCAACATCAACTACTTGTAAATGCAAGAAATACTGGCAGCTCCTCTGAGTGGGTTTCCCAGTTGGCAGCAGTCAGTTGCCAGTTATTTGAACCACAATTTTCCCCCATTTTGTTGTTGCCTTTTGCACACTTAAGACTAAAAGGCTGTTCAAGCTACTCATTTCATAGATCAAAAAGGGTATAATAACTATGTAAGTTAGCTTAAAAACTGTCTTCCCCCTCTCCATCTCTCCATGTATTTCTTTCATGAATAACTATATATAAAATGTTCTATTAGTTGGCAAAGTTTTCCACGCAGCGCAATTAAATTAAAAGTTTGCTAAATTGTTGTTGTTTTACTTAAATGATCTATTAAATATGCATCTGGCAACACTCTGATCGCCCGTCTGTCTGTCTGCCTGTCTGGCAACTACGATTGCTATCGTTATCGCCTGATTTTATCGACCAATGGCAACTGCTACGTCTATCGTTATCGCTGGTTCTTATCATCATCGGAGACCATTATTGCTAACTTGCTTTAAGCACAATTTAAATTATTCAAACAATTTAAACTTTGTATTATTAGTAATCACTTTAAGCAGTGTAATTAATCAGGAACTGCAAAGCGTCGAATTTATGTGTTTAAACATGAATCGAAGGAAATGAAAAAAGTTCCATAGTTGTACACATTTTCCCCTTCATATTTCCAAGGGTAAACGAAAATACTCGTTTTACATTTTCCTGGTTTTCATTGTTCTTGTTTTGTGGTATTGTTATTTTCCTCAGCAAGTGCAACGTGGGACGTTTAATCTACATTGCTATTTTGTTGTTTGTTGTTGTTGCTGTTGTTTCAGGTTTTTCAGCATGAAAAGTTTGTGTTTAATTACTCTATTTTCGGCTTACAATTTTCGTTGATATTTCTGACCATTTGCTGCTTTTATGGCTTGGCTTTGATTCCAAAAACTTTAAAGTATTTAATTATAAAGTCCATAGATTTTCAATAAAAGTTTTCAACTTTATTACTAAATGCAAAGTGCGCTTATTTCGATGCCGAAACACTAAACAAGGTGTGAAATTCGAGTACAAATAAATATCTATATATCTGAGCAAATACAAATCTATGATATGTGTGACTAATAAGTTCGATTTGGCTAACAGGCTTGATACGGCTAATCAAGATTGATTGAGAAACCAGTAACAGTCATCAAGTTTCTGTATTATACGTATTATTGTTAATCTAATCAATTTATTATTGACAACAGCCTGGCAACAGCCACCAAAAGTGCTGAAATTAACAAATTAATTAAATAATAAATAATATGTTTATTAATTATGTCGAAAGCTTAACTCAAAATTAAGCCTTACAAAACTTTTATTTTCGATTTCCCCTCATTATTTCAAGCAACAGATACAATATTGTTGGTTGTTTGTTTGTTTTCGATTAGTTTGTTTGCTTTACAGCTTTAGCTGTTTATCATAACTAGACAAATGACGTCAAACAGTTTGTCTGACTGATAAGCAACAACTCAACCCTATTAGCTGTAAATCTAGACTAGATTTATACATAATATATATGGTTGGATTTTCTATTGCTCTCAATTAATACATTGTCGTTGCAAGTATTTTGAAAGCTATAGCTAAACTAATGGAAAAGTATCTCTTGGATTGTCTAGAACTTTACTTATACTAAGAAAATGTATCTTTTCACAAGATTAAGTCAGTTCAGAATGTTTTGTTTATCAGTTATCTTTAATATTGCTCTCAATTAATACATTGTCGTTGCAAGTACTTTGAAAGCTATAGCTAAACTAATGGAAAAGTATCTCTTGGATTGTCTAGAACTTTACTTATACCAGGAAAATGTATATTTTCCAGGGATTAAAACCTTAACCGAAACCGTAAACTGTATCCGATATAAACCGATTGAAATTTGTAACCGTAACTGAAACCGTAACCGAAAAAATATTTTTCCGCTTTATCGAAACCCATAAACCGAAACTCTTTGAACCGAAATAACCGTTTAGTAACCGATTGATTTATAAGGGTTAATTTCGGTACTGGCCGTCGCAGGTACTGATAACTTTGAACTGCCATAACTTTGTCAAAAGTCAATCACTTTTTATGCGGAATGTAAATTTGAGCATGATTTTATTTTAAAATCGTTCTGCATTTAAATTTTGTTCAATTTGAAACATTTTTGAAAATCGATTTTTTTGAAAAAATTTACAGTGTTACCCCTTTATCTTTTTTTGATTTTTTCGAAAAAATTCGAATTTTCAAAATCAACAAAATTTAAATGCAAAATGAATTTAGAGGTAAAATTATGCACAAATTTACTTGGAGCATGGAAATTTATCGAGTTTTGACAAAGTTATGGCAGTCCAAAGTTATGGCAGTCCACAGTTATTAAAAATCAGTAAAATCAAAATAATCGAAATTTTCCTTGGCTTCCAGTAACCAGATAACATTATTTTCCAGGCTAAAAAGGGCATTAAGTCTTTTTTCATGTAAAACAATGAATAACGCTTCTTATTTTGGTCGACCGAAAACCGTAATTTTTTTGAGAACTGAAACCATACCGGCATTTTTAAACCGAAGCTTATAAAAAACCGATAACGGTTACGAAACCGATACTCCAAGATTTTGTATAACCGAAAACCGAAAACCTTAATTCGGTCATAACCAAAACCGTAACTGAAACCGATATTTGTTTCGGTTTTAATCCCTGATATTTTCACAAGATGAATTCAGCTCAGAATGTTTTGTTTGTCAGTTATCTTTAAAATTCACCCGCTTTCTGCATCTAAATATTATTGATTTTAATTAAGCTAATAAATAATTAATGACAATATCTTGCTGTTAATTGATAGTGGGTTAAATGCATAATTATCAGTTTAGTATATAGAAACAAATGAGATGATTGTTCAGCTAATTGAAATATTAGTGTTACAGTCAAATGAAACGGGACTTCAACTAGCCCACTTTGGTGGCATTTGTGGCAGGTGGCATGCGGCCCATGTGGCATGTGGCAGGTGGCAGGTGGCAGATGGCAACTCAATCAAATAAAAAGAATAAAAATAAAGCAAAAAATAGAAATAAAACTCTTGGCATATGTGAGTGCTTTTTAAACGAGACTATTTGGCAACTTTTGTTTTGTTTTTGTGATTCAAATACAGTCACAGATACAGATACAGATAGAAATACAGATAGAGATACAGATACAGATACAGTTGTTGATGTTGTTTTGCCTGTGGTTCTATTTCGGGTTTGTGTGACTAACTAGTTGTTTATGCCTTTTTGATATGTTCCCTAAATACAACTCACATCATTTATATTTAATTCAATTAAATATTCCACCCCGTTGGCAAGTTGAGTACAACACACATACATAGTGTATCTCTCAAGATATTTATAATGCAAAAGTAATATGAATTGTTGACCCTTTGAAAAGTACTTGTGTTCTGAACTGAAATGTGTCACAACTATCTAAAGTCGACAGGCAGAGGAAGCAAATGGACACTAAAGTTATACACTTAATGAATTCATTTAAAAGCTGCAAATGACATTTGATATATGCAAATAAACCTGGAAAATCATATGAAAAGTGCAGGAATAAAATTCAAAAATTATTTTATAAAACAGAAAAAAGAATATTGTAAAGGATATTGAATTAGCTTAATTGGCAATTTCAGCTAGTGTCATTTATACGTGTGCTGTATCCAAATCGCAAATATAATTAACATTTGATGTTCCTTTTGTCACTTGATTAGCTATCGAAACATTTGGCTTGCATTTGAATCACGCATTCTATTTTAATTCGCATTGCTATTTAGAGTGCGCAGCTGTGTTGCCATTTAAAATGCAAAATGAAAAGCCCCCGAGCCCCGTCCCACTCCGCCCCTCAATTCCCCACTCTCTACTGCCCCTTCTCGATCCACAGCCAATAAATCAATTTACAAAGCATCGACAGATGTGCACGTAAAGCAATTGAAATGCCAACACTATTTGGTGCATGATATATATATAAATATAGTATCTATATAAATATATATATATATAGTATATATGTATATATAGTCACATCCTGAATATCTGCTGATGCTACACGGGCATTTCAATTGTTTGGCACGTTGAAATGCACGCACAAATGCCACAAATGCTTTGATTTTTATTTATATACACTTACGCAGGGTATTATAATTTCATCATGCCATGTGTTCTGGCATTACGAGACAGACTGTCTGTCGATCGCACTGCAATTCTCTCAGTCGGAGAAAGATCTGCTGCGAAGAAAGAATTGCAGTTGAGTTTCATAGTTGAATTACATCAACAAAATAAAAGAGAACAATATTAGTTGGCATGTTTAATTAGTAACAAATAATTCAATTAATATAATGTGTTTTTAAATATGCATTTATTGTGCAACTTACAGTGGGTGTCCATTATAGTGTCAATGAACTTAGCACAAGGTAAACACAATCAACAAAAGCTGAAATGCAATTAAACTGAACCGCAGCAGCCGCAATAGAAATCAACAGTAATAATAATAACAATAATAATAATAATAATAAGTAATAAGTAAAACAACGAGTTGAAAATAATATAGAAAAATAAACAGCGCGTGTTTTGTCATTGTATTTGTATATTTCATTAGTGTGTCGCAGTTGTGTCTATTATCTGTCTATTCTGTCTATCTGTGTGCGATTCCACGGCAACAAGCTCAATTGTCTACAATAGGTGCGATGTTGCGTATACGCGATATGATGGCATATTACGTATACGCCGTGTCAGTCAGGCGGTCAGGTGGAAATCTTCAGCAAATGAATTATATTTAATGATCTAACACTATCTAACAATTTCAATTACACTCTTGAATTTCTCTTTATTACTTTATAATACTAATAGTATTTAATCAATTGCTCGAAATGCATCCTCTGGATATCCTGTTTGGCCAACAGTCAATTTATCCGTATCCGCTGGCGTTTCAATCAGATCATTCTCAATGTAGTAAATCAGTCGAGAGAGCAGCTCAATGCTGGCCTGTTGTCCATGGTGTAGAGTTTTGTCCGCAAACTTGGAGTTCTCAATGCTGGGCACGGAAATCAACGTAAAGGCAAACACTTTCAAGCCACAATGACGTGCTACAATCACCTAAATTCATCGAAATATATATAAATATATGTATGTACATAGAAGAAGATGGACACTTATAATCAGGGATTAAAACCTTAACCGAAACCGTAACCTTTAACCGGTGAAAACCGATTGAAATTTGTAACCCTAACTGAAACCGTAACCGAAAAAAATGTTTTCCGCTGTACCGAAGCCGTAACTCTTTAAATCGAAATAACCGTTTAGTAACCGATTCATTTGTAAGGATTTATTTCGGTTCTGCTACTGCTTTGCAGCTACTGAGCAACTTTGATATCTTTGAACTGCCATAACTTTGTCAAAACTCAATCAATTTCCACGCGCAATGTAAATTTGAGCATGATTTTACTTGTAAATTCGTTCTGCATTTACATTTTGTTCATTTTAAAAATTCTAATTTTTTCGAAAAAAACAAAAAAGTCAAAGGGGTAACACTGTAAATTTTCGAAAAAATTCGATTTTAGAAAATTGAACAAAATTTAAATGCAGAACGAATTTAGAGGTAAAATTATTGGTAAATTTACATTGCGCATGGAATTTGATGGAGTTTTGACAAAGTTATGGCAGTTCGAAATTATTAAAAATCAAAATAATCGAAATTATCGAATGTTTTCCAGGCTAAAAAGAGCATTAAGTCTATTTTCATGTAAAACATTGAAGAACGCTTTTTATTTCGGTTAACCGAAAACCATAATTTTTATTTTTTTTTGTGAACCGAAACCATTCCGGTATTTTTTAACCGAAACATACAAAAAACCGATAACCGTTACGAAACCGATACTCCAACATTTTGCATTACCGATAACCGAAAACCTTAATTCGAGAATAACCGAAACTGTAACTGAATACTGAATATTCGTTTCGGTTTTAATCCCTGCCTATAATTGTGCACAATTACCTCGTGAACGAGCGTCATGCCTACGACATCGACACCAAGTTTTCGAAGTAGTTTTTGTTCAGTGGGCGTCTCATAAACTGGGCCACCGGTGCAAGCGTAGACGCCCGTGTGCATGTGTTGCTCATAGCCAATCTCCTGGCCAATCTCTAGACCCTTCTGCAACAGTGTATTATCGTAGGCATCGACCATTGACGTGTGGCGTTTGCCAAAGCGCCCTTCATTTGGTCCAATTAGGGGGCAGCAGGTGCCAAACAGTCCAAGCATATTGATATGATCCTTAATTAGCAGAATATCGCCTACTTCATAATTGAGATTCACCGCGCCGGTTGAGCATGCGAGGAACAAATACTGGACACCACAAAGCTTCATAACACGCACGGGCATAGAACAACTGGCCAGTTGATTGCCTTCGTAGTAATGAAAGCGTCCCTGCATGGCAATTACAGTGCCTCCCATTATTGTGCCCACATACAGTTTGCCGGTGTACCCACGCGTTGTGCATAATGGAAACTTCGGTATATCCTCATATTCAATTATTGTCGGATTCTCAATCATTTGCACCAGCATATCCAAATTTGAGCCGCAAACCAAACCAAATTTTGGTTTCATTCCGGTTTTCCGTATTATGAAATTGGCTGCGTGTTCACTATCCTCATATGTATGGATCAAGGATTGAGGTGTTACTACTAACTTTCTCGGATTGTCAATCTCCTCCTGTATCTGCTTCTTGAGCAGCTGCTTCAGATGACGGATCTGCAGGGCCGTCTTAACGGCACAACAATCTCGATTGCACATTTCGACCGAGGTCAGATAGGACCCTATTTAGTTTTCGAAATTCAATTTTTTTTCTATTTAAGTTGACATTTTAGGGATTTGTTTAAAATATTGACAATAATCATTTGATATATTTTAACTAGCATTTTTCTCTTGAAAAATATAGAGTTCTTTAAATTTGCGATTTAGACTGCCCAGCGGGATTGAAAATAAAAATATAATTTTTATTCGAAAAAAATACAATAACAAACATTTAATTTGTTTTTATGTTTAACGATCTATAATTTTATTTTAGATTGATTTAATATCAGTTGAAAAATAATAATAAATAATCCTGAGATAGATTCTTTTAATTAAATAATTTTTATAGAATCAAGAAAAATTAGAAATGGCAACAATTTTTGATGTTTTTTGCAGCCTTGATTATAATTATGTTTAGTTTTTAATTTTAATTTAATTGACCAATTGGCCAACGATTACAACCCGATGTTTACTTGTAATTTATCTTATCGCATAATAATACTATAGTATTTGGTCTTTTGCGGTTGAATCGATGGCATGGGCAGAGGGAGGCAGAGGGAGAGGGGAAACAGAGAAGGCAGCAATGTCAACAAATCTATTACACAAAGCCAAAGCCAAAACATGGACAGCGAACGTGACTTTGTAGGCGGCATCACAACAACAAGAGCTAATAAGAAAAACAACATCAACAACAACAACAATAACGACAACAACAACATTTCATGCCTGTAACTTAAGCAACTTGGCGCGCACTCAAATGACAATAATGAAGCTAAAGCTCAAAAAAGTTTTCTATTTCATTTCGTTCGCTTTTGCTGTTGTTGTTGATGTTGTTGTTGTTGATGTGGATGTTGTTGACTTTGTTATTGTAAAATTAATAAATTTATGGTCTTTTTATAGCAACACATTGTGCATGCTAAACGCTTCAGCGATTTACTCAGCAGCAGCTTTTCAGATCAGCTAATGAAGCAATAGCCCAATAACCCAATCCCAGTCAGAGGCCTTGCCACTCCCCGCTCAGCACTCTTCCCTTCACTCTTCACCCCTCAGAGTCACAGTGACAGTCACAGTGACAGTCACAGCTGCGACTGTTGACAGATGCGCGCCCAAAACCACATGAAAACAATATTAAATTTTGACTTGTATCGACTGTTGACTGATTGTTGTTGTTGTTGCGGCGACTGTTGTGCTGTTTATTGGTTTACCCTATTAATTGGCAAAGAAATGAATTCAAATAGCATCCACAGGCCAACAAACAACAGGCCAACAGTCAACAGTCAACAGCTGCCTCAAGCAGAGACAACTTTTCGTATTGTTTATCAAACAAGCACATGCATCATGTTCACATACACACATACACACACACACACACACACACACAATGCAAATGAGGCCTGTTTTAAACATAAACATTTTGTGTAAAATATAACAACAAGTATAAATGTATGCTGGCATTGAACAATGAATAAAAACTGGCTTACAACGAACAACAGACAACGGACAACAGACGTACGACTAGTGTTGCCAATTTAGCTATTTTCCCACTAGATCTAGCGTTTTGCAATTGGTAAATGCGGGTTACAATTTAAAATAGCGGCTAGCGGGAATTATAGCTATTTTTGAATTAATAAAAAAAAACACTGGAAATATTCTTAATTATTATTTCTTGATTACTATTTTATATAGCTGTTAAAATATTTTTTGACAGACGGACACGGCTAAATTTTCTCGATTTTTAATACTGATTTAGAATATATATGCTGATATGCTGATTTGCACGTTTTCAAGAGATGCAGGGTACAAAATCAACCTCAAAAAAATTCTATTCTAGCTTTATCTTTGGCTTTCTTGCAGGTTTACTGGCTTTACTAGGTTTATTTTTTTTAAATCTTTATTTCGCTATTTTAGGAGCTGAAGAGCAGTGTTAAGGTTAAACAAAAAATAATGGAAATATTCCAAATTCCTATTTCTTGATTACTATTTTATATAGCTGTTAAAAATTTATTTTTTTTTTTTTGATGGACGGACACTGCTGAATCTTCTCGATTTTTAGCACTGATTTAGAATAGATGTATTTGCTTTATAGGGTTGGAGTTAACCCTTTTGCCTGTTACATAAATTTGCCTAGTTTCAAGGGATGCAGGCTATGAAAACAACGTAAAAACTATTCTAGCTTTTTCTTCTGCTTTCTTGTAGATTTTCTAGCTTTTTTTAAATGTTGATATAGCTATTTTAGGCCGTGATCAGTTGGCAACACTGCGTACGACAGCTTCACTTGGCGTATGCGCAATTTATTAAAATCACGTATACGCATGGTAAACATCTGCGTTGCATGGTAGCAATAATTTGTTGTATACTCCCAACTGGGCAAGGGCTGAGCTACTTACAAGTATTTCAATTAATTAATGTTTACATGTTCGCTTTGTGTTTGAATTTCAGCTTTGAAATTATACTTTTGATTCTGACACAAATTCTCTTTTGTGAGTACAAAAGTCATTTGAACATACAAATATGTGTTTATATTGCGAATATAATGGTGAATATGTATTTACATTTCGAAGTACATTTGATTAATTCGAGGAATCAATAAAATGTAGCTGAAGGAAAATCTTTATCCAAATGGAATTTCATTTACTACAATTTAAATAGAATTTGCTTCTTTATTATCATTATGGTTATTTATTTATTACATTTAGATAAACGAAATTTCATAAATTTTCGGAAAGTCCAGCCACATCTGTTTGACTTTGTTTGACTGTAAAATTTTGAGGGCAAGGTCTGCCAAGTTTGGGGAATATTTTTGTGATGATTGTTTAAATTTTAAATTAATTTTGTTTTTTTATCTCATTTGCAGAATTTTATTGTAATTTTTTTTGTATATTGTTCTGATTTGGCAACATTTTTCGCTTTGTGTAATATTTTGCATGGTAATTTTTGATTATTTATCTATAAGTAATTTGTTTTTATTTGTTTACACACACGTGTCCATATGAATATTTTGTGGTTACTTCTTTTCTTTTATTTTTTCGAACTGTGCAGCGAGATTGTCAGGTTTATTTGTGGAGTTTTATTAAATATTTTGACTGGCAAGCATTTGCTAATTGAATTTGCTGTTGTATTTTTCTATATATAATATTTATTTAGTATTATTTGGCCACACTTTTGCTTTGTGGGTTATACGGTCGAGTGATGAATATGATATGCTAATAATTGAAAATATAAATAATGAAATTGTTTAGTCAATTGTTAATTGAAATGAGGCACATCGAGATTGTAAAATCCCAAAAAGGTTGGACTAGTATATTCAAGAGATGATTTTGATTCGATTGGTATAGATTTTAGAGGAGTATATGAAGGAAATTCACACCAATTGCAATACAATCGAGTCAATATTATTTAAGAAAAATAAGTATATTTTTGATAGCTAAAATAACAATTTCGTTGTCTCTTGTTTTTCAGTATATGTTATAGATTTTACGGAGTTGTGAGTTGAGCCAAGTGAACTCTTTGAAAATACAAATGAAAACCAAGAAAATCAACACAATTAACAGCGACAGCAACAACAACAACAACAACAAATACAAGAAGAACAACAGCAATTTAAAGGAAAAGTCAAACACAAAGAGAACAACAACAGTTGCTGAAGAACATACATACAAGTGCCTCAATCACAATCCGTTAATAACAAATCCGAATTTGAATCTGAAACTGAATTCGTGATGCATTTATGTGCAATCGACGTGGATTAAACACAAGTTACAAGTTACGAGTTACCAATCGAATCAGAGTAACAACAACAACAACAACAACTGCTGACTGCTGATCAGAGGCACAAGTTCAAGTTGTTGTTGACGTGTTTTCTTTGAATGCTTCTCTCCTTACTTTTGCCTTGGTTATTTCATTTTGTTGTTGGTGTTTTTGGCAACGAAAGCGACGCACACCCACCGAACAACAACTACTGTTAACAACACCGTTGATGTTGTTAATGTTGTTGGAAGTTGTTGTTGTTTTTAACTTTTGCTCACAGCCAAAGCGGCTACCTTAATTGCCCTGACAGCGGCAGCAGCAACAGCAGCAGCAATTGCAACTGCAACTGCAACAATCAAGTGACGACGCTGTTAACCAACCGAAAACAAAAATCCGGCAAGTGAAAACTTACTTGAAAGCCAGCTGAATTACAAAGAGAGAGAGCGAGAGAGAGAGAGACAGACAAAAGCATTAAGCCAAATCTAGATTGTGAATGACAAAGAGCCAACTCCTTCAGAGTTGTTGGCAGCAACAAAAACGAAAGAAACAAAAATCAGCAACTTGGCTCATACGTTTCCTTTGAGCTGAAAGCTGTAACTGGAACTGGTATTTTTCTTCATTTTATTATCAGCAGCAACAACAACAACAACACACATACACACACACACACACCAATGTACTCGGCTGTTGATTATTACGCGGAAATGGGACAAATCTCTCAAGATGTAAGTAAAACTTAATGTTCATTTTAATAATACGTATATGTGCAAATTGTTTAAATATTAAATGTAAAATGCAATTTCATTTAAATCTCATTCGAGTGTTGTACTTTAGTTTTAATCCAGATTAATTAATGGGTGTTTCGAGTACTCGTTTAATTAAGTGCCACAGCACGTTGCACAATGGATTGAATATGCCACGTGCAAATCGATTAAATGACTTTAAATTAAATCCAACATCCTTGTAACATACATATATTATTGTTGTTGTTGTTGTTGTTGCCCTTTCAGTGAAATTCATTTGCTAATTGAATGTTGGCAGATAGCTGCAAAACAATTCGTTTAAAATCTTTTCATTTCAGTAGATGATATACTATTTGAAATTCTATACCAATTATTTTGCCGTAAAAAAACTTATCTAGACAAATAATTTTGTAATTGAATTCAAACTAATTTGAATGTTATTTTCTCTTATATATATGTTTGTATATTTTGTTCCTTTTAGTTTATCTACCTGCCTAATAATAGCTGGAAAATTAATATACTCCCTTGTTATATTTCCTTGTAATTTGAAATATTTGTGCAAACTCTAAACTCTTGAATTGTATATGCACAGACAAATACAGTGCGCGTCATTAGAATAGAACCACACCATTATTTGATATAGAATTAATTATGCACAAATTATCACAGAGCGAGTCATGATAATAGAACTACATGTTCTTTGTACATTACTTTTGCACCTGTTTATAAATATAAATGTATATATTGAATATATAATTTTACTTCATTGTAAAGAATAGTTTTAGCATTTTAGCCTCGTCTGCAATATGAAAATCTGTGGTGGCATAATAAATGAATTCAACTTCTGGTAACATACGCTCTCACTTTTTGGTTTTGAATTAAAAGTCTGTTTGTTTTTCTGTGAAAACTAAAAAGGTTTTAGGGCAATAAAGGATGCTTGTCCTTCTACAATATTAGCACAGATTGCACAGGTTAACAAATAATGAAATCCTTGAAGCGGTTTAAAACCAGATATGAGAATAATGAGAATAATAGGAATGAAAGTAGCTTGGTAACCAGATTAATAATGCGCAATTTCTGTGTTGTTTGCTAGTTTCTGTTGGAAATATACTCGTATTTTTGGGAGGGTTGATAAGAATTTGATAAGCTTCAAAAAAAAAAAACAACTAAATAATCATTGTACAACTACAACTATAACTATAATTAATTATTTATTAAGCAATAAAAACGATAACATAATAAAAACATTGTTATATTAGCAGTGGGAGAATTAACTTTAGAATAACGTATTCTTATTTTTTTTTATGTTTGCTTAAAAATAGCTGATAAAGTGGGTCATCTAATCGGATTGTGGAAGTATATATATATACTATATTTAAATACAAATATTGATAGCACAGATGCTAAATAAGTACGTTGGCAAATTCAATTAATGCAATTTCAATATTTTATTGGAAATGACAATTAAAATGCATAGTTGTTTTCGAGTTAAATGCGAATTTCATTTAAATTCAATGAACATATATTATAAACTTTGATATTATTTATGTCGTTAGTGTTAGTGTGGAAGTTGTTGGTGCAATCGTTTTACATTTTGATAGAAAAGATAGAAAACTGTATAAAAATACACAAAGATGAGGAGCAATATCAAATAAACAGATGTGCGCTATTCTGATTCTGGCAAGAGTCCAAAATTCATTCGACTTTTTGATTGAGTGACAGAATAACGACATGACACACTGACTGACTGACTGACTGATGGATTGAGTGAGTTTGCTCTTAAGATATGCAAACAACAATTGCATTAGAAATGCCAGAATTTTCAACATTTTATTCAATTGAGGAAATTTAATTGACAGCATTTAACAGATGCGGAAGTCAAGGCAATTAATTATTTATTATTATTGACTCACACATATGAATATATTATATGTATTTGCATTTATTGCATTTAAATGAGAATATTTTGTATTTAAAGTTTAATTCATACTATTTTTTTTATTACTCATAAATGTCCGAAAAAAATTATAATTGTAATTGTAATTATTAAATTGAATATATGTTTCAAGTCGAGTTCATTCAACTTATTGTCGATTTATTTTTAAACATATTGCGGCAATTTGTCACAGTTAGAGATGGAGAGATAGAGAGAGAGAGGGAGAGAGAGAGAGAGAGAGGGGAGAGAGAGAGCTGCCATTGTTGCCATGGCCAAAAGGAAATGACAATTATGGGCATAGACTGCTTATCGATAAGCGTTATCAGGCCAAGGAGCAGAGCAGCTTGTCTCACTGACTGTTTATATGTAGTTAGTTTATTGTCTGTAGTTGTTGTTGTTGTTGTTCCTATTACATGCGATAATGTGCACCTTATAATTTGCCAGTTGTCAGAGGTGTACATAGGGGGAGGGGGGGTAGGTAGGTAGGGGGAGAGGGGGAGGGAAAACTCTGAGCTGTCGTGTCTTTGTGTTTGCATTTGCCTTTGTTTTGCCTTCAATTGTTTGCATTATATCAGTAGACAAAGTGTCGCACCGAGTGTCAGACAGTCAGGGCACAATAGTCCAGGCAAAGAGTCACGCCAGCACCCACACACACACACACACACACACACACACACACACACACACACACACATACACTCATATAACACACTCTGAGGTTAGTCAATATTGCCACTTGATAGACACTTGCAAATATAGTATGTACTCGTTGCACACTCACTCAATGCCGTGAATACACTCACATATGTTTGTAACTCGAACGGAGTCAGACGATTAGAGAAAAGTCAACTCAAACATAACATTTTAAAACAAAAGTTAAAAAAAATACACATCAAATAAAATACAAAAAATATATATATATATGTATAATACAGAATAAAAGCAGTGAAATTTGTATTTATTCTCTGACTGCAAATGCTTTTTATATAATTGATGTAAGAAAACTGATACAACAAAACCATAAAATAATGAAATGAATCAACTTTATATTTAACAAGCACAAAAAACAACAAAAACAATAACCAGCACATCACTAGCGTAGATTAAATGAATATGTTGCAAGTGATAATAATATTATAATTGGGAGGCAAACAATATTTGTGTCATATTGCAGCTGCAATGGTTCTATGTACATTTTATATATTATATTATTTTTGTATTGTATGAAGAGAATTTACATTGGCATTGTTGCATATAGATACTTATACTATACTTATACTATACTTATACTATACTTATACTATAAAAATATCTAAATAAACCTAAATTAATATGCAGCACTGCAAATGCAAACTTACAAATCCACTCATTAATATATTATATATATGTATATGAATATACTCAAGTAGCACACTTCTCAGTTTATAGTTTATCATGTCTAGACGCACACGTTCATAATCGTCTATAACAAATAGGGAACTCATACACAGATAGACACTCTTTAAGATATGAATACTTACATTTGAGTATACATACGTATTTATGGGATTGTTGTATATAAAATGCTTTCAACTCGTTTCTATATTTGTTAAGTTTACCCTTGAAAATGGATAGGAAATGGGTGTAATAGGCAATTGAATTTCTAGAAACATCAAAAAAATGCAGAAAATGACTGAGAAATATATGAGATACAAACAAATTTACAAATCGGATTTGATTTTCATTTGTATATTTTTGAAATTTATTACATTTTTTTAACTTGTTATTAAATGTAAAACAGGTATATTTATTTATTTATTTATTGTCAAGCTTTAAGTAGTCCACACATTAAATTAAAAAACTTTAAATATCAAAATAAAATAAATTTATAAATTTATATTTTAATGTAAATGTTCTGGAAGTATCTAAAATGTTGTTAGGATTGAGAAAAGTCCAGAAAACCTAATCAGAGCCAAAGAAAATTAAAGTTAGTTTAGTTAGTCATAATAATATATGTATGTAGAGGCTTTAGAGGCAGTACGAAATAGACTATGAAATGAAATTAAAATTATTACCATATATGTACACATTATAAAATTGTTATAGGCTAACAGGAACAATTATTTGTCAGATTGAGATTGTTATTAAATAAATTTCAAAAATTACAATATATATTATCTGCTTGAAGGGTATCTACTAGTTTAGTAGTAACGTTTAGGGCGTTGTCACTTGTTCATTTTTTTTTTTTTATCATTATTATTATTAATATTTGGTTTTCATATAGTTGTATATTTAGTTTGCATTTCTAACACCTGCCGTTTTCCACTTTAGTTGTTTACCTCTAGCTATCCTCCAGCTCTATCTAGTATTTACGAGTATCTACCTACCTACATTCCTACTTACTTATTGTTTGCTATTTCTCTTTTCGCCGTCTACCATTTATGCTAATTTATTTGCTTGTTTACCAGCTTTTGTTTTAATTTGTTGAGGCCACTTCTGTTGACATTTGAAGCGAAACCGACGAGAACTGCGGATTTTTTTTTATTTTTTTATTATTATAACTACGCGCCCACTCACAAAAAAAAAAACAAAACAAAAACAACACAATAACAATGTAACTTTAAGAGGAAAAAAACATGTAACTTAACAGAGAGCGAGAGAGAGAATAAGATAGAGAGAGAGAGGGAGAGATGTAAGCTAATGAAATTGTCAGACAAAAGGGAATATGTGTGTATAAATGTCTACGTCATGTGCTAATTATGCTAATTTATATTTAATTTGCTTTATTTTCGTACTTCATCCGCCCATTAAATGCGCTTTAAGGAGGAAATCAAAATTGGCTTACAATCATTAATTACACACATTAACATAAGCTTGAATAACGCGTAACTTTAATACGCACCGTAAGCAGACAATTTTTAATAAGTGCAACTGACAGCTACAGTTGGGAGGCACTGTAGACAACTGAGGTGGAGGTAGGCCCCCATGTTAGTCCCCTCCCCAAACTGACACTATCTGATATTTTTAATCGTTACGCTTCATGATTTTGCACGTAAACATCTCCGCCACAGTGCCCCCTAAAAGTTGGCAGACAGTAAAAAGAATAATTGTGCTGATACTTAAGAAATCAACAAACTTTTTTAAGTAACTAGCAAAGAACTATTTCAATTTTTGAGTGAAAGACTTTCTAAGATTGTTTCCATATTTAAATTTGACCTTTTTTAATTTATTTATATTAGAATGCATTTGATTAATTTTAAATTAATAAATTTATTGATTTCTGAATAATGACTTGTTTATTTTATTAGAAATCAACAAACTTTTAAGAACTAGCAAAGAACTATTTCAATTTTGAGGGAAAGACTTTCAAGATTGTTTCCATATTTTAGTTTGACAATTAATGAAGCATTTATTGATTTACTGAATAATGAATTGTTTATTTAAGAAATCGACAAACTTTTTTAAGTAACTAGCAAAGAACTATTTCAATTTTTGAGTGAAAGACTTTCTAAGATTGTTTCCATATTTAAATTTGACCTTTTTTAATTAATTTATATTAGAATGCATTTGATTAATTTTATTTAATTAATAAATTTATTGATTTACTGAATAATGACTTGTTTATTTTTATTTAAGAAATCGACAAACTTTTTTAAGTAACTAGCAAAGAACTATTTAAATTTTTGACTGAAAGACTTTCTAAGATTGTTTCCATATTTTAATTTGACCTTTTTTAATTTATTTATATTAGAATGCATTTGATTAATTTTATTTAATTAATAAATTTATTGATTTACTGAATAATGACTTGTTTATTTTTATTTAAGAAATCGACAAACTTTTTTAAGTAACTAGCAAAGAACTATTTCAATTTTTGAGTGAAAGACTTTCTAAGATTGTTTCCATATTTTAATTTGACCTGTTTTTAATTTATTTATATTAAAGAATGCATTTGATTAATTTTATTTAATTAATAAATTTATTGATTTACTGAATAATGACTTGTTTATTTTTATTTAAGAAATCAACAAACTTTTTTAAGTAACTAGCAAAGATCTATTTCAATTTTTGAGTGAAAGAATTTCTAAGATTGTTTCCATATTTAAATTTTTTAATTTATTTATATTAGAATGCATTTGATTAATTTTATTTAATGTATTAATTTATTGATTTACTGAATAATGACTTGTTTATTTTTATGCTCAATTAAAATATGTTAAATATTAGTTAAAAATTTAAAGTAACAGCTGTCATCAAATGTCATTGGCCTATAACCGTTGTAGTTGTTGTTGTAGTTGTTGTTGTAGTTGTTGTTGTTGTTGTAATTGTTTGTTGTTGTAGTTGAAGCATTTTGCGTTCACCTCAAGTTTCTGCTCGACTAAGTACTTACTTTGTAATTAAAATGCAAGTAAGTCTATCATCAAGGCAAGTCGAAAATTGGCCCCAAACCCTGGCTTAAGTTTTAAACTTGTTGCCTGTCCTTGCCCAAAAGTATCAGTTGTTTTGCCTTTAAGCTGCCATTACTTCAAGTCTACTCAATTATGCTCAAATTTATGCATGAAGGCATGGGCATATGGGCATGATTTGGGTATGGGATTGAGTTTAGGTTTGGTTTTGGGTTTGGGTTTGAGTTGGGGTTGGAGTTGGGGTTTCTTGGCTATAAATTATGCTCAATCACGATTCAAAAACAAACACACACACACACAGACACACACGTTTGTTTATAACCAAAATTGTGCTTCCTCTAACGTCTGACCTCCATTTAAATTGTTGGATTTGATATTCTTGCTTTGTTGTCAATTGATATTTCATTTTGTGAGTATTGTGGGTTATGAAAACAAACTAGTCGGAAAGTCTACAGTCGAGCTCCCGACTGTAGGATACCCGTTACTTCTTTGAATATATATAAAGTATATGCGAATGCATATTCTGTCAGATTGCTTGAGATATCTCGGAAAACAAAGAAGCTTTTTCATACTAAGACTTGATATTCGACAAATCGGTTCTATGGCAGCTATATGATATAGTGGACCGATTTGAACCAATTTTGGTTAGGATGTACAAGACAACAATACTGCATATTCTATCAGATGGGTTGAGATATCTCGAAAAACAAAAAAGTTTTTCATACTAAAACTTTATTTTCGTCTGATCGTTCCTATGGCAGCTATATGATATAGTGGTCCGATCGAAAATTTAGAACAAACTTGATCTGCGTGGGGTTTATAGAAGTCTGTGTACCAAATTTGGTTGCTCTATCCCTTATAGTCTCTGAGATCTAGGCGCTCACACGGACGGACAGACGGACGGACGGACAGACGGACGGACGGACGGACGGACGGACGGACATGGCTATATCGACTCGGCTGTTTATGCTGATCAAGAATATATATACTTTATAGGGTCTGCCACGCCTCCTTCTGCCTGTTACGCACATTTGCACGAATACAATATACCCTTTTACTTAATTTTTAGGTAACGGGTATAAAAATAGTCCCAGTGTTTGATTGACCTTTGAAATTGATTTTGGAAACTGCACTTAACTACGGGATTATTTAATTATGGAGCTTTGCAGGGCGCAGTTAAGTTAAGTTAACGTGATAAATGATCATTAAGTACACGTGTGTGCAATTAGTTATAGAGATGCCAGATGCCGCCCATGCTATTTACAGGGTATTACGCCATTGTCCAGCAATGAATAAAGCGTGCCAGAGCAAGAGAAACAGAAACCTCGTCATATCACGTATACGCCGCGTTGACGAACGAGTTTCTAAGTCGAACAATGTAATATGAAAAACAAACACAATTCTGTAGTGTTGTCTTACAATAAATACCCTGTAGTAGTTATCTGAAATCACTTGAAGACCGAATATACCCCGTTGTGATCTTTGCAAGTGAAAAGCGAGGAAAACAAATGAAAACAACTTGGTATTGAAACCAGTACACACGATCGGTTCGTGATCAATGCTCGTACATATCCATTAAACTTGGCCTAAGCACCCTCGTACGTATCCCCATCTCCTTCAGCCAAGTTTATTTAACTAACTGGTTCGATAGCCGTGTAAGTTGTATGCCAAAGTCAAAGTAGTTTTACTTTACAAAACGGGTTTCTCTTCCAGTTGTGTGAGTGTGAGCTTATTTTCCATATTTCCCACATACATACGTGTACTATACTTGCAAAGTCTATAAATAGTTATTGTCAATTTGATATCAATTGAAAAAAGTTAGTAATTAAAGCGCTTGTTAATAATTAATTAAATTTAGCACGTTACACAATTTGTCACAGGCTTTTGTCTTAATTCAAATTAAGCGCGAAAAAGTCTGTCAAGTTTTTTCGACACGCTCATTTGCCCAGGCGCCACCTAACGAAGTGCTGCCAATTAAAATGCTCAACTCAAAATAACAACAACAGAAGTAATCAAAAAATCTAAAAAATAAATAAAATAAAATAAAATACAATAAAGAAACACAGCGAACAACAGGCAACAGACAACAATAACAAGAGCTGACTTTCAACTGGTAGCTGCGGCAATTACTTATTTTTTTACAAATACACTTCCTTAGGGCATATGAAGTTTGTCGTCAAATATGTAACACTTTGCAAGACTTGAATATAAATATAAAAATCAGGGTTTAAAACCGAAACGAATATCGGTTTCAGTTACGGTTCCGGTTACGCTCGAATTACGGTTTTCGGTTATTGGTTGTGCAAAATCTTGGAGTATCGGTTTCGTAACGGTTATTGGTTTTTTATGTGGTTTGAAAATTTCGATTATTTTGATTTTACTGATTTTTAATAACTTCGAACTGTCATAACTTTGTCAAAAGTCAATCAATTTCCACGCGCAATGTAAATTTGAGCATGATTTTTCCTCTAAATTTGTTCTGCATTTAAATTTTGAAAATTCGAATTTTTTTTAGAAATATTACAGTGTTACCCCTTATAACTTTTCGAAAAATTTCGAAAATTTCGAATTTTCAAAATGAACAAAATTTAAATGCAGAACGAATTTACAAGTAAAATCATGCTCAAATTTACATTGCGCATGGAAATTGATTGAGTTTTGACAAAGTTATGACAGTTCAAAGATCTCAAAGTTGCTCAGTAGCTGCGACGGCCAGAACCGAAATTAACTCTTATAAATAAATCGGTTACTAAACGGTTATTTCGGTTTAAAGAGTTTCGGTACAGCTGAAAAAATTATTTTCGGTTACGGTTTCAGTTACGGTTACAAATTTCAATTGGTTAAGGTTTTAATCCCTGATAAAAATATATGTCGGAAAAATCAAAGCTACTTTCTCCCAACATTGTATTAACAAACTATTGTTTTTTTTTAATTTTTATTTTAAATTTGTAATCTCTAGGTATTTAAGCTCTTGCTTATTTTGGGTTCTTTAAATTTTAAAAATAACCAATTTCTCTTTATTTTTGTAAGTCTTACAAAAAATCTTTGAAAGAGTATTCGGACTTTGACTAGTCGCAAATAGTTCTCTATCTTGTTTATTTTTCGTTGCGATTAAAAACTGTTTATGCTGTGCCTTTTAGGCAGCACCCTCCGAAAAAAATACTTGATTTTGCAAATTAGGAAAGCAGAGTTAAGCAAACAATTTACATACTAATTTATGGGTACGTTTTGTGCAGCTTCAACCATTTCCATTTGCATGTGAATAGTTGGCTATAAATCAGATTGATTAATGATATATCTTGTAGATGTTTTGTTCAGTCTCTTGTTAGTTCAGTTTGCCGGCTACCAAAAGTCTATTTCCACATTAAACTTAATTAATTACAAACGTGAAAGTGATGGCATTTTACAGCTAGCAGATGATCATAATACTGAGGAATATAATTTATTATTCCACTCCAGCTAGTTAATAATGTTAAATATGATTTATCTGTACTTACTATCCTTAGTTGTTGTTTAGCAAATAAACATCTACTCGTTTAATCTCATCATGTGGGTGTCTCAATGTCAGAACAACAACAAAGTCCAAGTTGCCATTTGATTGAACTGCCTGCCCAAAAAGGCAATAAGTTGCTGTGTGTGCGTGTGTGTGTGTGTGGGAGTGTGTATTAAGGTCACATAGCGTATATTAACTATTTTAATGAGCTGTGCTAATATTGACAGCATCCAATGCGATTCTTTTGTAACTTTCTTATGTTTGATTTCTTTCTGATTATGACTACATGCTCTAGAAGAGCTATCAAGTATTAAACAAGGCAACTAAGTCCGACTACAAAGAACCAACAACAAGAAGCAGTTGAAGAAAAAAACAAACACACACTCACACTCACTAAAAAAAGTCATTGAACGTTTAATAACATCGCCCCAGTTTAGTAGGCAGCAACAACAGAAGAGAAAAAAAGAAACAAATAAAATAATAAAACGCCAACAACAAAACAACTTTGATTAAAATTTTACAGTCACTTAGGCAGTTAGCTAGCCAGTCAGTCAGTCAGTCAGTCAGTCAGTCAGTCAGACAGTGCAGACACAGATAAAAATATAGAAAATGTTGTTCTGGCAACGCACTATGGGGAATTTGCCCGATTTTTAGGAAAAAATTAATAACTCGAGAATGGTACAAGATATTTTAGTCTAGTTTTTTTGAATTAAGCATATAATATCAATGTGCAGCAGGACTAGAAAAGTGGGCGTGGTACCGCCTTAATCCTTGATTTCGCGATATTCAAATTTTTTGTCTTTCAAGCTATCCGAACCAAACTTTTAAGTTTGGTGTGTTACTAATATACTGACTTGTTGCTAAAATATGATCCAAATCTAGTTAATTCTTATACTGAGAACACAGAGAAAATCATTTAGTTTTATCTCATAAAATTTGCTTAGTGTCCTCAAAATAGTTGCCGGTAATAACCGCTTTAAAGCAGCTCAAAACTGCATCCTCTTTTGCGCTTTTTACCATCACAGAGTTCCATGTGAAAAATGAACTCCACATTTTCAAATCTGAGGAGAAAGAGAAGCTATTTATCTACAACATGTCATATTTATTAAGGTGGAACTCGGTGGACATTTTTTGGTTTCACCATTTATAGTTTAGATTTCATTTCAAATTTCTACAAGTGAGAAGGGTCTCTTTTGTGCAAAATTACGAGGACAATACGACCAAATCCTACAATCTAAGCACTTAAACACATAGTAAAAACCTCTATCAATAGACTGCATAGCATAGCTTTTCGAATTAATAACGAAAATGACGAGTTTTATTAATCTAAAGTTTGGTGAAAAATCAAACAATTTTGACAACACGTACTTTTCAGTTGTATCATCTGTGTTTGCTCTGTTAAAACTTAACAGAGGCGAGCTCTGTTAAAATTTCTGGTATGTAACATTACAGTTTGGACATTTCCTGATCGATTGCTGTTATTAATAACGTATTTTAACAACTTTCAAAAACTGAATTTATTCCAAAATATCGGGAAAATTCCCCATAGTGCAACGCGTAAACATGTGTTGTGCGTGTGTGTGTGTGAGAGTGTGTGCTTAATGATCAAGTTTATAGTGCATACACTCACACACACACTAACACATTTAGTATTTCGTATTTAGTATATGAAGAAGCCAACAACAATAGTCGCTTTTGTATTATTTGTTTACGAGACAACTTCAAAGTGCTGCATCTGGTGACTCTGTCCGTCTGTCTGTCCGTCCGTCTGTCCGTCCGTCTGTCCGTCTGTCTGTTTGTCTTTTAATAGTCTGATATTCATATTACTCAATTGGCAATCAGCTTTAGTAGCTCTAGCTAAGAAACGCCTCCCAATCCAACATAATTTTAATAACTGCACCTGTAGCTCTAACGAAAAGCGCATTTTGCATCCTCATATTTATGAGTATTTACTTGGAAATATGTATACATACATATATTCTGCTGGGCCCTGCACAAAGTTTTCCATGGCAACTGACTTTTGATTGACAAACTGGAAACGCTTCTGGTCATAAAGGAAATTTTACATTTGATGTGCAAAAGGACAAACGCAAAGCATATCAAATGGTCAAAAGAGGAATTTAATTACGAATGTTGAAAAAATATTCAAAAGGGAAATGCAAAGCATTTTCATAGTAAAATTCATTTACATTTACATTTACATTTTCTGTTTGTCAAATACAAATGAAGTTTTTCATTATGATGAAATACTTGCAGGCATTTAAAATATTATTAAGAACCCGGGATTAAAACCGAAACGAATTTCGGTTTCAGTTACGGTTTCGGTTAAGCTTGAATTAAGGTTTTTGGTTATCGGTTATGCAAAATCTTGGAGTATCGCTTTCGTAACGGTTATCGGTTTTTTGTAAGTTTCGGTTTAAAAATACCGGTTAGGTTTCGGTTCACAAAAAAAATAAAAATTAAGGTTTTCGGTTGACCAAAATAAGAAGCGTTATTCATTGTTTAACATGAAAAAAGACTTAATGCTCTATTTAGCCTGGAAAATACTGTTATTTGGTTACTGGAATTGTCCAATATAATGTTGATTTTATTATAATTTGACCTCATTTAATTTTGATTAATGTGGTTTGAAAATTTCGATTATTTTGATTTACTGATTTTTAATAAATTCGAACTGCCATAACTTTGTCAGAAGTCAATCAATTTCCATGAACAATGTAAATTTAAGCATGAATTTTCCTCTAAATTTGTTCTGCATTTAAATTTTTTTTATTTTGAAAATTTTTAAAAATCGAATTTTTTGAAATTTTACAGTGTCTTTGTCTTTTTTGATTTTTTCGAAAAAATTTGAATTTTCAAAATGAACATAATTTAAATGCAGAACGAATTTACAAGTAAAATCATACTCAAATTTACATTGTGCATGGAAATTGATTGAGTTTTGACAAAGTTATGGCAGTTCAAAGATCTCAAAGTTGCTCAGTAGCTGCGACGGCCAGAACCGAAATTAACTCTTATAAATGAATCGGTTACTAAACGGTTATTTCGGTTTAAAGAAATTATTTTCGGTTACGGTTTCAATTGGTTTTCACCGGTTAAAGGTTACGGTTTTAATCCCTGTTAAGAACTCTTGATTTTTGCATGCTTTGCGTATGCGCAATATTCATATTAAGTATACGTTTCCCATTCTCTTTCATTGTTTTACAGTGCTCCTCAACCGATCTTGATATGGATGATCTCGATGAATGTGATCAAGTGACACAAGTGATTGGTTATCATCCACGTTATCGTGATCACTTTCTGCGCACACAGAATTTTATTATGAAAGGCGATGGACCGCTGCCCTATTCTTATAGATACTATTTGGCCATAATTGTGAGTATACATTTGCAACAACATATACATATAGTACATATATTTAACTACTATAATATAATACTACTCGAATGTGACAGCTGTTGGGGTTTTTAACGTGAGGCTTTATGCGAGAATCGAGGGATTCACACTATTGTCTATCAACCTGGAGTAATCTGTCCTCCTGAGTTTCCATCATTCCTGTGACAGTATGTCTGTGTGTGTGTGTGTGTGTGTGTGTGTTCATTGTTGCCATTGGCAAATTTAAGCACATTAGCTCTCGCCGACTGACGCTGTCGACTCACATTTGCTGCCAGTTTGGTTGTTGTTCGTTGTTTGTTGGTTGTTGGTTGATGCCCTATCAATGACAGCAGCCTCCACATTTCCAGAAAACAACCACACACACCCTTACACACACACACTGCACCACGAGATTATACATTGGGGAATCAACAACAGCAAATTATTTCCACTATTCTGACTTCTCTGCAATACAAAATAATAGACTTTTCGCCCTCAGCCACAACAAAGTGCAACAAAGCACACATGTTGCAACTCATAGCTTAGAAATTGTTTAGGCAGAGTTGGGGGTGTTGTAAGTATGTATGGTATAGGTACATATACATATATATGTACATACGTATAGTAGGTATAGATAGAGGTACATATCCAGGGGGCATTCATCCACAAACTCAGCACAATGGATGTGTTGCAGCTAAACAAGTTTCTTAATTACAACTGACAGCATTTCATATCTACAACAATTCCATGCAAAACAACAAGAAATCTCGTTGCTCAGGATAAATACTTGGATTTTAATGCTGTCAAGATGTCAGACAAGTTATGTTGACATTTCTACAACTGAAGTTTACTTTCTACAACAACGCTAAGTTATATATTAAGCTTTATTCCTGCATTATATGTACTTCAAAAAAAACTTCTTTAGTATGAAAAAGTAAAAGTCAAGTGACGAAAGGGTTTTCCTGCCCCAAAATTTCTGATATCCCACTTTGTGACGAACGATATTAAATTTAATATATAAATTATTAAAAAAAAATAAGGTTTGGCATTCGGCACCTTGCAAAGGGATCTCGATTCTATATACCTAAAAATAATTTTAATGCGCAGTGTCGAATGCCAAACTTTTTTTTTTCCGATTTTACGTTTTACAAAATATTGAAATTAAATTAAAATCGTTATCGCCAAAATGTCAGCTAAAAAATCTTTTTTTACCTGTAGCGTTTTACCTGAGCACTTTGCAAACAAATATTCAAGGCGAGTCAAAAATACCTTTCTGACAACATATAAAACCCATTTGTAGCTTCTTCGGATTGGAAACTATGATGTTTATTTATCGGGTTTTAGCTATTTCCCGCTAAATTCGTAGCACAAACATTTCTAGATTTTTAATAAGAAACAATTCCTCATCAAAAAATCGAAGTTTTTTCAGCGCTTTGATCCAAACAAACAGACAAACTGATTTTTCATTTTGAGAAGGTCATTAAAAATTAATTAAATATAATTAATTAAAAATAAATGAATACAATTAAAAATAAATTAACACATCTTTTGAATCAATTGGATTGGAATGATCGAGGTATCATTCAACGCGTATTTTAAATACAAATTTTTAAAAATATACAAATTTAACTTAAATTATACAAAATTGTTTTAAAACTTACACCCATTTATCTCATGAAGCAGGTGAGTTACCAAAAGTCTTAGTATGCACTTTTGTTAGTTAAAGTCATACCTTTCGATCGGTATATATAATCCGATCGGACAGTCATAGCAAATTTTCCATTCTTCGTGTATATATTGCTAGTCGACTTTTGCACGCTTCGTGCGGCTTTCGTCACTAGCGCGGACTGCCGTCCGCAGTGTTATTATGCCTAGTTCTATTTATACCCTGTTAACCTAGGCAGAAGGGTATATGTAGATTCATATATTAAACTTTCATTAAGTTAGTTGATTCATTAATTACGCCACTTTTATCGTATTATGAGTATCTCAAGCTTGAAGAGTATCTCAGAGTGGTTTATATAGTATTTTCTAGTTCATGCAATTAGATACTATTTGCAATCCTCTCTCTATATTTATACTAAAAGATATGCATATCAAAATAAGCTTCTTTCAAAACTACAACTACAATGTAAATGCCAGTAAGTATCTTAACTTTTTGCCTGTTAACTGCAAAATCCGATTTGCATCTTTTTGGAAAGTCGCAAATTGCAAAAATCCTTTTATCTTGTTTCTCAATAAGCTGCAGGCAATTCAGATTACACGTCGGAAGCTTGTTGAAATAATTATTTTGTTTTGTTTATTACACAAGATACATGAAAATAGCCAGAAAATTCAAAAATAGACAATTTGATAAATGTATGTATATTGAACAACATCGTAATTATACTATATTATTTATGGCGCAGTTAATTTCATCTTTTCATCGACTGCAATAACAACGTGAATGGGAATGGGGATGGTGATGGGGTGGGTGATGCGGGGGTTGCGGGGCGGAGGGTCGGGAATTTAATGCCATCAATGGACACACACCTACGCACAACCCATTCACACACACACACACACACACACTCAGATATTTAAAGGGTAATTGCAATATTTCTTGTTTCTTGTTGATTTTCCGTTTCTTAATCTTTTGTTATTGCATTGCCGCTGTAGCAATAAATGCAGAAAATGAAGGAAATTCATGGAAATGATGGACTCGAATATACCCTCAAATAGCACATCAAGTATACGCACTGTGAACGAGAATATATTTCAGATATGTCTGATATGACAATTGCAAAAGTACTTTACACTCTCTTTTAGCCCATTTACCCTGTATACAGGGTATACAGGGTGTGTGCAATCATTAGAAGTTAATCAGTCATTGGCTCTTAAACCAGAAAGCACTTTGCAGCGCCTTTTCAGTGTCGTTTTATTTAAATTAATTATTGTTACGCATATAACACACATGCATAAAAAGTATATAAATATGTGTATAAATCTATCTATATATATATATATATGTATATATATATATGTGTGTATTTATGTGTGTGTGTGTGCATTCTTATGTGCAATAATCATAAACTAGATAAGATATGTGTATTTTGGTTTTGGGTCTTTGACTTTGTGAATATTCGTGAATACAATAAACACATTCATTTAACTCATGCCCGCAAATTGGCGACGATTTGCGCCTCGCCTACGTTTTGCCAGAATTTATTCATAGCAACCAAATGAGTACCAGGTCGCATTAGTGCGCTACACTGCGGCATATGGGTTCTAATATTAAAGATGACAATCTTTGTGGATTGACAACTTGATTGAAGTTCACATCATGGCAACTTTTCTGTTCATTATCGATTTAATTGTAGATTGCAGAGCAGGGTACTCAAGTGTCGAGTATGCCGCACATGTTCTTAGTAAATATGTATAAAGCAGGTCATCGCATAAGATTCAAATGTAAAAATTAATAAATTATCATCATTGCATAGAAACCGAGCGAAACAACAAAACAACAAAACAAAATAAAACAAAGCAAATCAAAATAAAACAACGCAATGACAGAAATCAAAACAAAGGCCTACGCTTTTGAATATTCGTGTTTGTCGTATTTCGGGTCACAAACACACAAAGCTCACACACTAAAATTCATATTTTTAGCATATTTTCAGGTGTAGATGATGCTCTCCCAGGGGCTATTAATGGGGGACCGCATTTATCTATCTGAATATGTAGAACGCGGCATGTGTTCCTTTCATTGTCATTTCAGATGCTTTGATTGTGGCTCCAAATGTTGTTGAGCTCCCTGAACTGAACTGCTTTTATTAAGCGCCCTCTGATATGTCAAGTACTATCATAAGTTCAAGGCTAAAGCCAAATATTAGATTGCGTCATGCCCTATAACTACTTTTATACTTATGCTCTACACTTGAACCCATTTCGGGTAATAATTAAAACATTTCACTTGAAAAATATTTCTAATATTCTATTCTTGTTATACCATGCACAATTTAAATATTTTTGCAGGCATTACAGAAATTAAGAATAAAATTTAAATAATATAAAATAAGGTAGTAAAGCCCAGGAAATTCAAATAAAATAAACCATTCAAAGATATATGCAAATTAATGTAATTTTTCTTTGTTATTTTGCTTATTAAATTCTTTCTAATTATGGTTATTATTTAATAGAAGAATGTGTATACAAGAAATGGAATTGATATTTCAAGACGGTTTTCTTAATATAACTTGGCGGTTATTAAATTGATTTTAGAACGCCGAATATCTAATTCATAGTTCATGCTAAGTTTGAATATTTTTGTAAGCATTACAGAAACAAACACCAAAAACCAAGAATAAAATTTAAATAATATAAAATAAAGTAGCAAAGCCTAGAAAATTCAAATATTTTAATATTTTAATTAAATTAAATTTAAATTAATTTTTCTTTTTTAGTTTGCTCATTAAATTCTTCCTAATTATGGTTATTATTTAGTATAAGAATTTGCATACAAGAAATGGAATTGATATTTTAAGACAATATTCTTTATATAACTTGGCGGTTATTAAATTGATTTTAGATCTAATTCATAGTTCATGCTAAGTTTGAATATTTTTGTAAGCATTAGAGAAACAAACACCAAAAACTAAAAATAAAATTTAAATAATATAAAATAAAGTAGCAAAGCCTAGAAAATTCAATTTAATTAAACTTTTAAAATATATACAAATTGATTTAATTTTCCTTTGTTATTTTGCTTATTAAATTCTTCCTAATTATGGTTATTATTTAATATAAGAATGGGTATACAAGAAATTGAATTGATATTTCAAGACGGTTTTCTTAATATAACTTGGCGTTTATTCATATTCATTTAATTCATAGTTCATGATAAATTTGAATATTTTTGTAAGCATTACAGAAAAAAACTCCAAAAACTAATTAATTTAATTAAATTAAATTTAAATTAATTTTTCTTTTTTATTTTGTTTATTAAATTCTTCCTAATTATGGTTATTATTTAATATAAGAAATACAAGAAATACATACAAGAAATTGAATTGATATTTTAAGACAAGATTCTTAATATAACTTGGCGGTTATTAAATTGATTTTAGATCGCCTAATATCTAATTCATAGTTCAGCCCAGTTTAAATAACTTATGAATAATTACCCATATATGTCGTAGTTGTAATAATTATAATAATTATCAATCATTACAGGCTGCCGCACGCCATCAATGTCCCTACCTGGTAAAGCGCTACGAGAAGGAGTTTCTCAATCAGGGCGGGAACAGCGAATGGTTGAACGGAGTCGACTATATACCCGCCAAATTACGTGCCATATATGATATAAATAAAATATTAGCACACCGACCCTGGCTGTTGCGAAAGGAGCATATTGAGGTAAATGAATGAATGAATGAATGGCTGAATGAATGGCTGAATGAATGGCAGAATGAATGAATGGATGGAGGTGCACTTACAAAATGAATGAATGTTTAATGATTCGACTTCCATTTTGCATTCGCATTTGCAGCGTCTGACCAAAGGCAAAAATAGCTGGTCAATGTCGGAGGTGGTGCATGCGATGGTCTTAATATCGCATTTCCATTCGCTATCCTCATTTGTGTTCTCCTGCGGTCTTACACAGAAGCTCGACGGTTTGTCTAGTCCCAAATTGAAAGGTGCGCCCGTGTTGCTCGACGAGGTACGCCAGACGACAACCAGTCCCATACACCAGCAGCAACAGCAACAGCAGCAACAGCAACAGCAGCAACATCAGCAACATCAACAACAGCAGCAGCAACAGAAAAATGTTCTTGGTGAGATATCACTGAACAATGGCAGCGGTGGCAGCAACAATGCACCAGACAATAACAACGGCAAAGGCAACGGCAACGGCAACGGCAACGGAGCTAGCAACAGTTTTGGACAGCATTATTTGGGTAAATATGCAAATACACTTGGCATCTTGTATATGTATACATTATTTACATACTTAACAGCGACCGAATCGAAAATACTTTTTTAAACAATCATTTCCTGATTTTTATTGTAAAATTTCATTTAAACTCACATTTCTGATTTTTGTATTCAATTTAAAGTATAGTTTTATACTAATTTGGGTGCCAGAAGTTGAGTAAAAGTTAAAACTTTGGATTCTAAGTTTTGGAAATAATATTTTTTCCAAAAATAATAAATGAGTATAAGGGGGAGTATATGGTGTTTTGTCGGGACGAAGACGAAAATCAATTTTTATAATAAAAATTGAAAAGTATATTTAAAATTCAATTATTATTATCTTATTTTCAATATTCATTTAATTTTTTTTATACATTATTTTCAAGATTACAGATTTTTACGTGGCAGTGTGGGATTTCGATCCCCAGTTATTTTTCGAACTGAAATTCTATTTTGATTTTCGTCTTCGTCCCGACAAAACACCATATACTCCCTCTTATACTCTTTGTATTTTTGGAAAAAATATTTTTTTCAAAACTTAGAATCTAGAGTTTTAACTCTTTTTCAACTTCTGGTACCCAAATTAGTGTAAAACTATACTTTAAATTTAATACAAAAATCAAAAATGTGAGTTTAAATTAAATTTTACAATAAAAATCAGGAAATAAGAGCTCCTACTTTTTTTTTTTTTTAATATGACATATTGTGAATTGCGTTTCATTGCTAAGGAAATTAAAAACACATTTAGAATTACATGACGAAGAACCGAACCCAGTTATTTTTCAAACTGGTCGACTAACGAGAGAGACACGCACCTCACAAAATTATTATTAAATAAATAAATTATCCTGGATTTTCTTATACATTCAGATAATTATTTTTCGGTTCTGAATTTTGTAAACTCTTGGTATTTAAGATTTGATTTACTTAACAGCCACCGCACAGCAACAGCCGCAGCAGTATGGCATCTCAGTGGAGACCTTGATGGAGCGCATGAAGGTCCTTTCCCAGAACCAGGACGAGTGCAGCGAGGCCGAGCTGAGCAATCGCTTTAAGAGCGTCGAACTGCAGACCGCGGAGCTGGCAGCAGTTACACCTGAGGCAACTGCCACATTGCCGCCAATAATCTCACACTATGTGGACGATGCTAGCTTTACGTATGAGGATTTCGCACGTCGCGGTGCCGAGAACATAAACACATTTCGCATCCAGGACTATTCGTGGGAAGATCACGGCTATTCTCTCGTGGAAAGGTAGCTTTCACCACACACACACACTTTTAATCAAATATATTTTCAACCTTAACCGAAACTGTAACCTTTAACCGGTAAAAACCGATTGAAATTTGCAACCGTAACTGAAACCGTAACCGAACATAATTCCTTCCGCTGTACTGAAACCCATAAACCGATACTCTTTAAACCAAAATAACCGTTTAGTAACCGATTCATTTATAAGGGTTAATTTCGGTTCTGGCCGTCGCAGCCACTGAACAACTTTGATAACTTTGAACTACCATAACTTTGTCAAAAAGCAATCAATTTCCATGCGCAATGTAAATTTGAGCATGATTTTTCCTCAAAATTCGTTCTGCATTTAAATTTTGTTCATTTTGAAAATTCGATAATTTCGAAATTTTTCGAAAAATTATAAGGGGTAACACTGTAAAATTTCTAAAAAATTCAAAAATTTCGAAATTTTTAAAATAAAAAAAATTTAAACGCAGAACGAATTTAGAGATAAAAACATGTTCAAATTTACATTGCTCATGGAAATTGATTGAGTTTTGACAAAGTTATCGCAGATCGAAATTATTAAAAATCAGTAAAATCAAAATTATCGAAATGTTCAAACCAAATTTATTTGAGATTCAATTATAATAAAATCGACATTTCGCTGGACCATTCCAGTTACCAGACAACATTATTTTCCAGGCTAAAAAGTCTTTTTTCATGTTAAACAATGAATAACGCTTCTTATTTTGGTCAACCGAGAACCTTAATTTTTATATTTTTTGTGAAACGAAACCATACGGGTATTTTTAAACCGAAACTTACAAAAAACCGATAACCGTTACGAAACCGATACTCCAAGATTTTGCATAACCGATAACCGAAAACCTTAATTCGAGGATAATCGAAACTGTAACTGAAACCGAAATTCGTTTCGGTTTTAATCCCTGATTTCCAATAATAATTTCTTAATAACTTACTCTCTCTCCTCTCTCAGTTTGTACAACGATGTGGGCACATTTTTGGATGCCAAGTTTAAGGCTGCCTATAATCTAACATACTTCACAATGGGTGGCATTAAGAATGTGGATACATCCAAGTTTCGTCGCGCCATTTGGAATTATATACAATGCATTTTTGGCATACGACACGATGATTATGACTACGGTGAAGTGAATCAGGTACTTTAAATAGCATTAATCATTAATTCGAATAATTAATGAATTATTTAACTATTTCAGTTGCTTGTGCGTCCGTTGAAAATGTTTATAAAGACAGTCTGCTGCTTCCCGGAGCGCATTACCACCAAGGATTATGATAGTGTGCTCGTCGAGCTGCAGGACAGTGAAAAGGTAAGCTAAAACTAAAACTAGCAATTTGAATATACTTATTTTTATATATTTGTAACTCCATTTCAGGTTCATGTTAATCTAATGATAATGGAGGCCCGTAATCAGGCCGAACTACTCTATGCTTTGCGCGAGATAATGCGCTATATGACTTGATCTCATTAAGTGATTAATATCTATATATATATATATATATATATACATACATATATACAACATACAACATACATATAATACATATATATATATATATAAATACTTAGTCGAGCTGACAAAAACATTTGTAATTTTTCAGAGAGCATTGAAAGAACAGAACATACTACATATATAAGATAAGAAATACCATTTTAAAGAAGTTACAATAGAAACTTATTGAATTTGTGCAATGTATTGAATATTGATGGATCAATCATAGTCCAGTCTACAGATTAATCCAAACACTTTGTCCAATGTCCAGTCTTAATACAATACAATACAATAGTCTGTGTCTACGATATTAGAGATGTCTTAAACTCACAGCATAACCAAGTAAATACCCTAGAAAAACAAATATATGTATAGTATGTAATAGAATTTCAAGATTTGATTATTTTCTGTTTCTGTTTCTGTTTCTTTTCAAATGCTTGCAACAATCACTGTACATATGTATTATGTTTTGTTAAAATATTTTAGTGAAATAAACACATTTTTATTTTAATTGCTTTTTCGTTTCTTTTTATTGTACTCAATTATTTTTCCATCTTTCCATTTTTCTTATATTTGAGCTTCTAGAAACAATCGAAATCAAAATGGTGAACTATATATCTCGGAGCTTTTCTTCTAAAGACATAAATAAATATTATATTTTGATAATATTTAAAAAAAAAAAGAAAATAGGAACAAAACAAAAATAGAATTAAGAAAATATACTGGACTGTAATGTGCAAAATGCACATCTAAAAATCTTAAAGTGAAGGCATTCAATGTCGAAGAACTGGGATAACAATTTATTTTTAATCATCCCAAGAGGTATGTATACAAAAATGTTGTGAACATATTTAAATATACACAATAAAATAGGTTATTATTGCTATAAATAGGATACAAATATTAAAGCTACTATCAACGAATATATCGCACACATTACCCAATAAAGTTACAACTCAAAATGTGAAAATTTTTAGGAATCAAACTTTTGTGACTGTTTTGAGTTGTAATACTATTGTGGAGGGTGTGATATACTAAACTTTTCCAAAATTACCTTACGTATCATTTGCTGGTTGTATTAACTATAAGCTTTCCTAAAACTGAGTTAATATGTAAACTTGTTGTCATATAGTACTAAATTTAAATAGTAATACATTTCAAATACATACGAAAGAACTAAAGGTTTGATATAAATTAAGATTGTTCATATACAAATATATTTCTTACAGTACATTTTTTAATGTTTGATGTCGTATTTACAATAATAACATATATATGGAAATATAGTCAGTGTTGGGATCAAGAATCCCTAAATGTTGGATAATATTTATTTTATTAAAGCAGAGATTTGATTTGATATTTAATCGGGAAGTCAACATGTATGACTTAAGCATAGAATATCAGAGTTTGCTGAAAAAGTTTATTAAATATATAGATGATAGATATTGCTTTGATGTGAATTCATTCTTGCCATACAATAACATTTCATTTATGACTCACTTTAAAAAAAAAACTAGGCATAAGTGTAACTTCACCATTAGAAAACTAAACAACTCTTACTGAAATCAACTGTCTGACGAAATTCGATTAATGGCATTAGATTAATTAGCGTTTAAGTGTATAAAGACAACAAAAAAAACAACAAATGTTTTAAACAGGTTTCTAGATAACGAATAAATAAGTATGTGTAATTTACAAAATAAATATAGGAAATTAGATTAAATAAATACGTTATACAAGGCCAGTTAGAACCACTTGTACATACAGCTAACGAGCTATATAGCATTCAAAGATGTGATTTTAATAAATATATATACCTAAAAGTATACCTTTGCACATATAAATAGTTATACAAAAAAAGGGTGTATATACATATATTTCACATAGACTAAATCATAGGCTAAATCAAATCAAATCAATATTTATTTATTTATTTTTTTTGCATAACTGGAACGAAGAGTGCAACTTATGGGTGAAATATGCTCGTATATATCGTATATCAATCTAAATGTATACTATTGTATCTACATACATATATACAAAAATGCTCAAAATATGCGAGAAGGCTGTTACAAATTAGTTATTGGCTGGAAGGACACAATATGTGCCGAAGCTAATGATAATATTAATATGCATTCAATAGATAATAAACAGAAAAGTAAATTACGAATTTCAATTGCTCAATAAGTATAACAACAATCGCAACTCGATTGATTAAACAGACATAAAGATATTATTATTACTATTATATTAAATGTAAACTAAGGGCGTCTCGTTACATAATCATTTTGGAGACTGAATTTGAATTCAGAGTTCATACATATATTTATGATATTTAGCAAATGTAATTTTACAATATTCAACTGGATGTCTAGCATAACCATCAAATACATTTTGGAATTCTTAAGCTTACGATGTGAAAAAACAAATTATAAATTTGATCATCTATAGACTATGCAATATTATGCAACTGATAACGCCTGCAAAGAAAAACTTTTATCAGAATTCGATTAGAAAATACACATACATACATGTATCTTTATCTATTTGGAAAATCTTTCAAGTTGACACGACTGATTTTGTCAAAGAGTTTCGATTTAATTTAAAGCATTACCAACAGAAGACATTACTATTGATATACAAATTTGATATCAGCTATAAAATCAACATATATCTTTATAAATGTTTACAACAATTTTAATAGATTACAATTAACCACAAACTTATTAATGTTTTAAGCCTCTTGATGTTTGGTGTTAAATAAAAAGAAACAAAACCCAAAAAAATGCCGAGCAATTTCATTTCAAATAGTTTAGTCAAATTGTCATTTATATATGTAAGTTACATATAAGGACAACCAGTCGACAACAGGACATCAGTACAAAAGAATTAAAAGAACATTTCACTGATTTCCATTTACCATTTAATTCCTTGAATGCGGCTTTTCGTTACATAGGCATGTATGTACAATTTACTTTATTTAATTAATCATATTATTTTTTATAATCATACAATTTCAATAAGTTTCACTTTACAATTAAATATTTACTTAGATTGACTATGCAATTTGTTAATAATTAAGAAAATTTGATTATGTAATTGGGTTAAACTAAAATTATGTTGGATTAACGCGATCGATAGATTGTTAGTTAGTATTATGGTTAAAATACAAAGTTCAGTTTCAGTTTTGATATGGCGACAAAGATATTGGAAACCTTAACAAAATTGTTGAATCTATGTATGTAAATATGTATTTAATATGCATGTATATTATTATTAAAGACAAAGGCTCTCGATTCTACACAGATTGGTCCAACGCTTCTTATTTTAAGTTTCACTTCCATTTTTACATCTCAAATAAATAGCAAAGCTTGTTTTAAGGTCATTTTTAATACAAACATTGAATCTATTGTTCCGCAATTAATATAGTTAGTTAGTGTATAGTAGTTAACGTTAAAGCTTTTAACAAAGTTTGATAAATATAAATCAGAATACAACACATATTCTCAACCATAACTTGGTGAGAAGTGCGATTCGGCCTAATAAAATGTTCAATTTGTTAAGTGAGTGAGCAAAATCATAGTAATATTTGTAAACGTTAACAGAATTAAAGTATAGTAGTGTAGTAAATAATTATAGCATGTATTGTTATTGCAATGTTCAACATTTAGGCACAAAATATATTGCTTTTCAATTAGATAGAATAATTATTGCATATTTAATAGAGTTGAGCACTCCGTCTTTTTCTTTTACTTTTACTTTTACGTTCACTTTCAATTCTTTTCTATTCATTTCCCTTTTTAGTGGAGTCTCATTATGATAATAAAAAAATAATACATATAATGTCTGCGCTTGGCTTGTTAGGAATCATTTATGATACTCGTATTTATCAAAAGATGTGCTTCAAGTGGATGCCACACGCTTCGGGGAATTGCTGTTGCTGTTGCTATTGCTATTGGTGTTACTGTTGCTGTTGGTCAACAACGCATCCTTGGCACGCTCGTGTTCATCTTGAAAGAAGATTTTCGTGATGACAACGTCGCCGGTGCTCAGCGTCTGTGATTCCGCATCGACCAGTTTGACCATCCGCTTGTCATTCGCCGATCTCAAAATGGGCGTAATACTGCGCTCCCCATGGCAATTACAGTTCTTCATGCTGAAATCGCATTGTCATATTATTAATGTAATTAAAGTTCTTATACAAGCGCAACTAACTTTCTTGTCTTTTCGCGTATGATTTGCAGATTCTCTGTGGTCGCAATGCTGGATCCCAATTGTTCCTGCATTGCATTGGAAGTAATAATCTGCAAGAGAATATTCATTAATAAATATGTAGTCAAGCGTGAGAATTCAGAAATTCAGAATTGTTTAACAACACTCACTTGATCGCATGGCAATGTCGTTGCAGTCGTCAATATGGCCTCGAGCTTATCAATGCGCGCTATTCGATCCATTGACTTGTTCTGCAGTATTTCCTCCAGCATTTGCATGGACTCCGTCAAACTGGGCGGCTCGGAGCTGAAACGCGGCGAGAATGTGCCCGATAGCGAATTATCCGATGGCACCGAATCCAAGCTGGGGAAGAAGTCATTCTCGTTTGGTTCCGCGTCGTCTTCCGAGTCGCTTTGATCTCTGCAATAGAATACATTATCTAATTTCTCGTGAATCAGGCAAATGGTAATGTAACAAACTTGTTTGGATTGCCGGCCGACTCCATTTTCTCCAGCTTCTTAGCCACTTTGTAATAGCCTTTAAGGCGCTCCTTCTCATCCTCCGTCAAGTCCATGTAACTGCAATGAAATTAATAAGATTAGTTTCAGCTCTTACATATATATACATATAATCGACTTCAATTAAAACTCACCGCAACAATCGTATCTCGCGATTGGAAAGCACAATACTTTTGCTGGTCTGGGCCAGTTTCTGTTTGAGATCGGATACCTCTGTGCTGACCTTGCGCTGCTTCTTGCGAATCTTGACCTCGTTGGGCTTGATCTGCATGAGTATTTGTTCAGTGCACAGCTCGGAGAATAGCTGACGATTCTCGGGCTTAATCTGTTGGGCCAGATTGCTAAAGAGCTGATCATGAATCAGTACAAGAACATCACCGGCTGCATAGAGCATCATTTCACGGGTTAGGGGTCTTTTGGCCCAGAACTTTTGATCTCGACGATAGATTTGCTTGAGCTGATCCTTGATGGGATTACAGGGTGCATTGTATTGCTCGCACAGCGAGTTCAGCGATATGTACTTGGCCTTGTAGACCTGCTTTCCATTCTCCTGGTATTGCAGGATGGCATGCGCTGCCTGCGTGTCGAACACATTGCGCAACAGAATGCCGAATTGCAGATACAAATTGACAGCATCGTTGCGGCAATCGTGTATGACTTTGATGACCTGATCATGCTCCAGTAGCGTCTTTAATCCGCCATCACTGACCATGGCTGGGCAGGATTGCACATCGAATAGAAATGCCTCGCCCCGTGCCGTGCCAATCTCAATGAGCGTTATCTCGCCCTTGATGCCCAGATTGATGCCCTCACAGTCGAGGGAGACGGCAATGTTGCACTCATCTTTGGCCAGGTCGAGCAGAGCCTCAGTGACGAACGTTGAATGCTTCACATTCGCAATGACTGTCGTATTTTGGAGCACTTTAATTTTCCAGGTATCGCCAACAAAATAACTATGACTAGGTGAGGGATTGGCATTGTTTAGTGTTCCAGCAACAGCTGTTGCTGCTGTCGTTGTAGCTGCAACAGTTGCTGCTGCTCCTGCTCCTGTTGCTGTCACATTGCCAGCTGCTTTCGCGTGCACTGGACTTGAGTGTGAGTTTTGATTAGCCATCGATTGCTTGTCTTTCTCCAGATTCTCGGCCAGAGTGCGTATGACCAGCGTATTAATGCGTTGCTTAAGCGTTTGATTAACGCTATTTAAACGCTCTGTTGGCGCTGCAGTTTGTTGTTGCTGCTGCTGTTGTTGTTGCTGTTGTTGTTGTGGTACTGCACCTATGGGTCCATAGTTAACAGTCGAGCTGGGATAGTTATTCTCACAGAGATTCTCCAGCTTCAGCTCCGACATTGGCACATAGCTGTCAAATCCAGAATTTGGCTCTGATTTATTTTGGCCTGGTCCAAAGCCATTGCCACCTGTCATATTGGAGACAGGAGCATTTAGCTTAAAGTTCGGCGACACTATATTATTATTATTGTTATTGTTATTGCTAGTGTTGTTCACAGAGCTATTCATATTGCTGCTGAATCCATTGCTACGCATTGCCGGAGACTGCAGTCGCTGCTGGACCGAGCTCACCGAGGTCTGATCCACTCGCCGGGAGTTCTGGTTGTTGTTGAGGGCATTGAACTGCTCTCGGGAACGGGCCTGAGCCTGCTGGATGTGCGAGTCATTCAGCTTGGGCTTCTGCAGCAACGTGACTAGATTCGCTTGGATGTGAAAGCAGTCGCCAAAGAGTTTCAGGAACGAGCTCAGATCCCCGGGTGTCTTGAACATGCGCAGCCATTGATCCTGGGGAAAGTTAAGCGTTAGCAAGTGGAACAACTGATCCACCAACAGCGGTCCTTTCATCTCAATGCACTGTGCAAAAAAGTCGAGCATTTGCTGTGTCCCACGCGTATCAATGTTCGATTGCGGCAAATGCAAACGATCTCTGGCCGGCAAATCCGTCATGTTCTCACTGCCCACCAGGACAACATGGTCATCCATCACCTTGAACGTGTCCGTGTGCTTCATCAGAAAGTCGGTGAACTCCTTGATGTGCTGGCCTGTCAATTAGAGAACGATAACTATTAGTTAACTGACTAGTTAGTTAATTACAATGGGTAGACAGATAAATCATTGATCCAAGTAGGAAAACACAACTTTCTTAATTTAATAATAATTTGTTGGCTTCAATTATTATTTATTATGGAAAATTAAAGAATTTTAGTATATTTTTCAAATAATAAATTAAATTTAACTATTTTTTAATAATTGTTTTATTTAGACCAAAAAATTGAGAGTTATTTTTGAATATTTTGATACAAGTCAACTAACAATTGATATTGCATAATTAATAATTTAAGAATTATAATCATTACGGTTATCTGGTTGTCTATTAAAAACCTTAAACATTAACTCAATTTTATATATTTTTAGTTGCGAATTAAAATTTATTATAATATAATTTAATTTTTAAAATAACATTTTAATTTTAAAATTGCATTTAAAATTTAATTAATTATTTTTTCTCTTTATCGACTGATTTTTATTTATTTATTTATTTATTTATTTATTTATTTATTTATTTAACGTCAACTAAAAGCAGTCGACAGAAGTGATTAATTAAATATTAAATCAAATTGTAAAACTAAAAGTAAAATTAAAGATTAAATAATATAATAAATTTTAATTTTTAACTGAAAAAGAAAAATATAAATTTAAGTTTAAGTTTAAGTTTAAGTTTAGTCGACGTCAAATAAAATAAAATAAAAATAAAATTTTAGAATATATTAAGGACCTTGAACAATCTTTTTATTTGGAATGCATTAAGAATATGGAGAATTGAATAGTTCTAAAAGAAGTTTAAGTTGAATATAAATTTATTTTTCATTCCATAAAGTTGCGTTTCCTACTTCAACAAAGGACTCATCAATAAATCCTCATTGTTGGCTTCGCTACTCACCCGAAATGTGTCGCACTTGGGGAGATGCCTGCGATCGATGTCCGAGCAGACTGCGCACTGGAACCTCCGCGGCGGCGCCATATTGGAGCATCTTGTTCTTGAAGTAGTCTTTAGCCTCTTGGATGTAGTCGCGTTTCCCTCCGCTGTTGCCGTCGTCGGAGGTGCTGTGCTGATAGGCATTCACCTGCACATAATCACCATCGACAAGGAATATCGATGGGTATTGGGCGAGAAATTTCTTAAGACCTGTCAACGATGTCAATTATAATTAGTATAAGCCATTAGTGTGTCTCCCTCTCTCTCTGTTTATATCTCAATCACTTTATCTCACTATTTCTATTTCTATCATCCTATCTTTCTACTCTTTGTGCAGTTAATGCAGTAAAAGTGTTAACTTAATTAATTCCCCGCCCTACGTAAGACATTACTTTGTGGGAAACTGGAAAAGTACTTAATGTACATTGTACTCCGTACTTATAATACGTTAGTTGATTAATTTCGAGACGAGCAGAGACAAGTTGAGCTCTAATAAAAAACAGAGCGCATTGTATAACTTTGCTATCAGGTTGCCACATGTGCCTCGTTTCCCATAATTAACGTTATTGTAAACACTAACTGAGATACAACTACATATGCACATATTTGCGATACGTTTGTACACGTATCTCCTTCGCCTGCAAAGTTGGCTAAAGTTTCCTCAAAATGGGCTTAAAGGAGGGATGTCAGGGTAATCGCGCTTACCCTAATGGAAGTTGCAACAATTGTGCGAATGAAAACAACCAGGACTAAGAGTAGTTGTCTTTTTACACAGCACAAAATGAAAGGGTTTATTCTAATCAGGGATTAAATCCTTAACCGAAACCGTAACTTTTAACCGGTAAAACCAATTGAAATTTGTAACCGGAAAAAATTTTTTCCGCTGTACCGAAACCCATAAACCGAAACTCTTTAAACCGAAATAACCGTTTAGTAGTTATAAGGGTTTTTTCGGTTCTGGACGTCGCAGCTACTGAGCAACTTTGATAACTTTGAACTGTCATAACTTTATCAAAACTCAATCAATTTCCATGCGCAATGTGAATTTGAGCGTGATTTTACTTCTAAATTCGTTCTGCATTTAAATTTTGTTCATTTTGAAAATTCTAATTTTTTCGAAAAAATCAAAAAAAAACAAAGGGGTAACACTGTAAATTTTCAAAAAAATTCGATTTTAAAAAATTTTCAAAATTGAACAAAATTTAAATGCAGGACGAATTTGGAGGTAAAATCACGCTCAAATTTTCATTGCGCATGAAAATTGATGGAGTTTTGACAAAGTTATGGCTGGTCGAAATAATTTAAAATCAATAAAATCAAAATAATCGAAATGTTCGAATATCTTCCAAGCTAAAAAGAGCATTAGGTCTTTTTTCGTGTAAAACATTGAATAACGCTTTTTATTTTGATCAGCCGAAAACCATAATTTTTATTTTTTAACCGAAACTTACAAAAAACCGATAACCGATACGAAACCGATACTCCAACATTTTGAATAACCGATAACCGAAAACCTTAATTCGAGCATATCCAAAACCGTAACTGAAACCGATATTCGTTTCGGTTTTAATCCCTGATTGAAATTTAATAATAATTTGTAATAGAATTAGTTTAGTTCGTAGTTTAGTTCACTTTTATAAAATGAACAAAATATTTTATTTTCTCAATACTTTTCCTTTATTCCCTTAATGTTTGAAAAGTCTTTGAAATTAAATAATATTTTTTTTAGTAAATTTTTTATTATTATGACTTATACAAGACAGGTAAATTACAGATTTTAACATGAAATTGTGGAAATCGAACCCAGTTATTTTTCAAACTGAAAGTCAAATTAGGTAACGAAATTATTTATTTAAAATATTCCTAGCTAGCTTAAGAGAATGAAATTAATATTTTAGGTTTTCACTATCTTAAATTCAAGTCTAGAAGTTAGATTAGAAATTGACAATTGATTGTTTATAATTTTCATAAATCCTTTGAAATTGTTTGCAGTGCACTCAACTCCATTCAAATGAAAAGTGAATGCACTCAAGCTGAGCATCGCGAGCTATTTATTTGATAAATCAGGTCATAGTTGCTGACTGACTACCGTCAACGGCCGAGGGTAACAACAACAACAACAACCACAACAACAATAACACAAACTCGTCAACATTTGCTGCGAGGGGCAACTCATCCGTCTCGTTTCGTCTCGTCTCGTATCTATTGTGTGTGTAATATGACGTGACATGACAAACGCGCAGCACATCTACATACAAACATTATTGTTATTGTTGCGTGTCGAGGGGAGCAACAACAACAACAAAAACAACGACAACAACAACAACATCTTCTACCTCGAGTTGTCATTGTTGTCAAACTGAATTTGTAACATACTTGGCTCAAAATCGTTGCTTATATTAATCCAATTGCATTTTTAACTCAAGCTCGAAAATGTAAATGAACTCTTGATTAATCGAGTTTGTAAATGTAAAATTGTCAAGCATTATGTAATGATTATCCAAGTTGTGCACAGATTTCTGAATGGCAATTTAATCTTGAGGATTTCAGCTACAAATCCTCAACCAAATGCTCAATGAGCCACAAAACTGACAAATGGAAAACGACCCCAGAAAGAGTGTGTGGGAGATTCTCTCTCTCTCTCACTCTCTCTAGCTTACAAATGTTGTACATTAAGTATGTGCCTGGCCAACACTAAATGGGCCAAGCAACTGGTGCATAATTCAATTTTTATGCTCCCTTATGCATTACACAAATTGAAATTGAAATTTACAGGTGACGCAGAGTGAACTTCATGAAAATTGTAATCCAAGCCACAAAAAATATCAAACAAACGATATGCATTAATATTTATCGGGTCGCCACAACCAGAAGGGCCACTCAGCAGGTCTATGGATATATATATGTATATATATACATAGATACACGTTACCATAAATGTAGAAGCGAGGGATGCTTTTAATCTTAGAGAACAAAATATTAGATATTTTCTAGCTTCTATTTGTAATAATTCTAAGCAGGGATCGCAAATAAGACTTATTTTTATTACAAAAATTAAATTAAATTTCAATTTTTGTTTAAAAATCATATCTTTTCAACCTAAAATATCCTCAATATACGTCTTGTGACATCACATTAAAGGTATTGAGCCACGCATTATGAATGTTTTTAGATTTTGAAAATAACCTACTTGACTGAAAAGATATTCGCATTAAATTTTAATTTTCAATTTTTATTTTCAATTTAAAAGTATTAAAAATTGAAAAACAATTTTTATTTTGAAAATCATAATAGAGTTACGGTACCTGATTTAGATTTTAGTAAACTTTTTCCCATTTCATTTCCAATATTTGTAATATAATATTTCAAATCAGATTTAAATAAATAACGATTGCCGTTCTTTTATTTGCAAGTTTTCCTAAAGTTAGTAATACCATATAGTGATATCATATCATTCAGTATCCAGTAAGTTGCTCAGCCATTTTCCAGTTCTCCTCGACCTGGAAGGGACCCTTTACACTACATTCACAGGCCGTACAGATCCCCACCGTATATTGGGGAATACTCCGAGTATCCCGATAGTAAAAAACTTTCATGCAGCTGCGTATTAACTTGGCTGCCTCAGATAATGTGAAATCGCGATCTTGAGGTTTGCTGTCACGTACCAAAGGCAAAGCCAACTCGTGTCCAAATCCTGTGGCCACCACATAGTTTTCAAAGGCACCTCCGCTCATATTCACGGATCCTAAATAAGGCAAATTATCCTCGCTGAGGCCGCCAATAACCAATTGAACTAAGAGCGGTTGCTGGAGGAAGTGACGTCCGTAGAGAACATGTTTGATGAAGGAGGAAACTGCCTTCGCATTCATCATTATGCCATCATTTCGACAATAATCCTCGATCACCTTCTGGTCTAGGGTATGCTTTATTGACTGTACATCGGGAAAATCTCCGCCGCCTCCAAGTAAAACTTTATCGTTGATCTTAAAAATACGATCAACATTCTGATAACGAGCGAAGCTTCCATAAGTAACCAAGGTATCAGCAGCCATTATAATACCGTCATCGAATTTAATGCCCACTACCGAGGAACCTGTTGTAATGCCAGTGTTGGGATACTTGACCGTTGGAGGATCTAAAGTATTACCATGGAATAACTGCGGTTTTCTGTGCTCAAAGCCTTTCCAAAAATTGTTGTTCATTTTAACAAATCTAAATAAATTCAAATACTAATGTAGATCGTATAATAAAAATAAATATAACTTTCTTTTTTGTACACCTACTAGATGGAGATACAAATGTAAATAGATTTGTTGAACTTTTCAATACACCCTCGCCTAGATATTTTTTTATAGTGCCAAGCTAAATATTGTACAATGTAAGTACGTGTATTTGCGGAACAGAGACAATATTTGACTGCATGCAGAGCGGAATTTTCTTGGCTGGCAAACAAGAATACTGGGCGGAGGTAGGCGGAGATGGGCGGAGCACCACGCCCCCTCCAATGGCCGCTCGAGGAGCAGGTGTCGGCAGTGGCACATTTTACGGTCAGTCGCCGTTTCACATATTGGACACAATTTTGTGGGCAATTTTCAAATGCACCGAAAACACACGCTATAAATATACATAAATATAAATAAAAATATGTAGGTATGTATATTTATGTTTTGCTTATTGAAATATAACGCCAGACAGACAGGCCGCATGCCGCATGCCACATACCACAGGCTACAGGCTACAGGGGCAGTGGGGCAAAATGCCAGTCCCAGGTAAAAAGGGTTATGGGGCAATAAATTCAAGATTTTATGTCTTACGAGTGTAACGAAAGTGAAACCCCCTTTAAAAACACATGTGCTTCTTAACTTCGTAGCTCATTTCGCTGATGTGGCCAATATATATATATACACTAAGAAAAAAATCTAGTTCAAAGTCTTAATCTAATTTAGTCTTATTTATTCTTAACCAGACTTACAAATTTTATATTTGTCATGGTCTTATATATTCTGTCTAAATTTTATTACAATCGGACTATTATATCATATAGATGCCAGTCGAAAATTTAAATTTCAGATCGATTTATACTTAATTTAAGAACTTTAGTACACAGCAATCTTAAAATTTGAAGAACAAAACGGTATAAATTCTAGTTTAGTCGTACCTAATTTAAGGATGGCATATTTTTCTGAGTGTACTCAAATATTGAATGGGGCCTTGGAGCCATGACTTCATTATAGGCCCATTAATTGACGCATTTGCCCCCATTTGGCGCAAAAGTTGCAATTAATAAACAACAAATTCGTTTCTAGTTAAAGTCTTAGCTATTAACGCACAGGGGAAAATCAATGGCGAAAGAAAAGCTCAGGCATTTCCATCTCCACTTGGATTTCCATTTGCACAGTCGCAGGCACAAGTTAACAACAATAACATAAACCTTGGCAGCTGGCAGGAAAACACAACACAACACGACTCAACTCAACTCCAGTCAGACGCACAATTCCGACACGCAATTCGAAAACCCGGAGACATGAGGAATGAGACAGAGGGCAGGGAGTAAGGCGTTTGGGTGCCAAAGGATTTCAAATGGGCCAACCGACTGCTGTCGGCATAAAATCGTTAAATTTATGTCCTCTGCCTGAATTCGAATCAAAAGGGCGCAAGTCAAAATTGAAATGTGTTACGGATAAGCAATGCCAAATGAACGGGGATTACTTAAAGCTGTAAGGCTTCTAAATTTTTGGATGTACTTAATCAATCAGCTGGAACCAGAACTGGAATCGAATACAGCAAAAATAGAGCAAATATTTATATTGTAACATGAAAACCTTTAATATTTTCAAAAAAAAAATATATACAGTTTGTTAAGTAATTATTTTGACCAAATAAAAAATGCACACATTTTATATAGCAGAAATAAATACCATTTTCTGAATTTGCATTCTTCTTTTAATTATTGTAGCTTAGAACAAGTTGAATAAAAAATATAATAAAAGGGTTTAAACATTAAAAAAAAAACAAATATGTAACTCTTGTTTATTTTGTCAAAAACATGTATTACTTGACTAACTGTATACAACTGTGGCCATAAATATTTCGACAAAATTATAAGTTAAATTTTTTTTTTTAATTTTCTCTTAATTTAAGGAAAATTTTGGCATCAATGGAAAGGTCATTCAAATTACTTTTGAATGATATAAAACTTTCCTTAACCCTTTAAGTACCCATTGAAAATGATATGTAAGTACCCCAAAAAATGTTTTGATGCAAAATTTTCAAAAATCTCCTCGCTTATATTTTTTATGATTTTTTGAAAATTACTTTTTTAGCCACTTTTTTCTCCGTTTCATACAAAATTTTTCTGAGCTCATCCCATACAAAAAATCATAAAAAATATAAGTGAAGAGATTTTTACAAATTTCTTTTTGCAGTCACTATTAGAATTGTTTGCACAAACTTTTTGCATCAAAATATTTTTTGTTTAAGCCCGAGGAAAAAAGTCAAAAAAGTTGAATTTCACATAAATTCAAAATTTAATGGGTTAAGGAATGTTTTGTATCATTCAAAAGGTATTTCAATGACCTTTCCATTGATGCTAAAATGTACATGATGTAAGTTCAAATTATAAGTAAATTATCCTCATAGTTTCGTCAAAATATTTATGGCCACCGCTGTATATTCTTGAATAATATCCATTTTATTCGTAATTGTTTAAACCTAAATACAGGGCATCATTTAGTCGTGCAATCTTTACTCGAGCACTGTTATTTATAAATTAAAACATAGCAAATGAAAGCAAAAACATTCAATTATTTCAGGCTTATGATGAGAACTAATCGAGTTACTTATTAGGCAGCCCTCTCAGCTGCCATTTGAGTGCAAGTTGTCAAATGCGTTCAACCTTCGCATTGTCAATCGATTACGCAAAAACAAAAATACTTTGTATATCAGTCAAGTCACTCAAGGGTGAGAGGGCGGTGAGAGGGGTGAGACCCCCGTAATACCCACTAATATGGAATATGTACTCGTATGTGTTTAAGTGTGCAATTATTGGACACTGTCATCGACATCGCCAGCAAATACAGATACAGATATAGATACAGATATAGATACAAATACAGATACAGATACAAATACAGATATTTTTATGGTCTTCAGTTGATGTTTGGCCAATTGATTGGCACAAAATGCATGCAAAACTTGTTTTTAAAGGCGATCGCTTGTCAAATTAGTAGTGAAATGGGCACGCTACGATTTGGTAACTGTTTGTTTAAGCCATTAGCACATTTTGGCTAATAACTCAAAAGGTTTAGAAATGCTGATGACTGAAGAGAGCGTCAGTTCTAACAATGCTCTCAACGCTCAAACACTTTTAAGCTGACACAAAATTGCTAGTGACATTAATTTTGTAAATGTTTTCTTGTTTGCCAGTAAAACCCTCATCAATCGCTAGGGAATTGAGAACTAAACACGACACACACACATACTCGCATACACATGCATTATTGAAGCAACAAATTGGCAGCTCTCTCACTCTATCTCACTCCATCTCACTCTATAGAATAGTAAGCAATATTATTTGAAATTCAATTGAACATTTTTGTCACGTAATCGACACTTTTCTATTACAAACCAAACAAGAAAAGCAAATTTACCCACATCATCATTTGGTTTCGGTTTCGGGTTTGTGGTTTGTGGCTTGAGGTTTTGGGCTTTGGGCTTTGGGTGTTAGCCGGGCATTATGAAAATATCAATGGTATTGCAAGTTTGGCAACAGTCGGCCCTTAACGGTTTATAAGTGGTATAAGCAAAATGTTGACAAGAAAAGGTGACGCATTAAATAGGTTTATTGGATGACTGTGTGTCCATCTTGGGGATCTCTCTCTCCCTCTCCCTTTCTCTCTCTGACTTGGCTTAAAAGATAGCTTAACAATAGCTTGAAGGCTTTAGTTCCTTCACAGAGAGAAAAAAGCCGTTCTTAAATTAAGTATGAATGAACTCGAATGAAGTATTTTCGATACTTAAAATGAATACTTGATATAAGAACGAATTACTTAAAATGAGCATTCAAATTCTATGACCAAGTACTAACAATCTTGATATAAGAACATAAACTCTTTAATTAAGTAAAACTCTAAAATTAACTTAAACTTAAATCAAGTATCATGTTCATATTTTAACAAGATTTCGTGCCCAGTTACAGAATTAAAAGGACTTGAATCAAGTTAATTTGTACTGAAATCAAGTACGTTTTAAAGTTTATTTAAGTTTGAAAATACTAAAATACTTAAATTTCGTACTTAAAATATCGTACTTGAAATAAGATCGAAGTACTCGACTTTAGTAATTTCAATCTTAGTGAGAAATCAAGTTCGAAATGTGGCGTTTTAAGTACGAAATACTTGATTTTTTCCCTCTGTGTTGAGATACATTAAAGACTAGTTTCGATAGAAGCCAAGTTTACCAAGTTCTATATTCGATTCTGATTTCATAATTATTTAGTTAATTCGGTTCTATTTATAAACTGAACCTTGACATTGCGTATTTTAATATGTTTATTATGTTGGCTTTATGTCTTTCGAGACACGACCACTTTGCGTGTTTGTTACAAATATTCTGAAAACAAACTTTGTAGGTTTGTTGTCTTTACTCTTATTATTATTATTAGTATTATTAAAGTTGCAGCACACGTCACGAATTAAAGTTTAAAAGACATATGTATTTGAAGTGCGATAAACATTTGTTAAAAGCATTTGTGTTGCACTTATTTGATAAATGCAATTAATGCAACCACAAGGTGTGAAAAATGCCTGTAATAAAAATGTGTTATAAATGGAAAATAATTAGCAAGGCATGCCAAATTAAACAACAACTCAACTATGAAAATATGATAAGAATTCTTGTCAAAAGAGCGTGAAAAATTATCGCTTCTTCCAAGAGTGCTCCTAACTTTTAATCAGTAAATAACCAACAGTTTGTCAAGAATCGCAATGCCATTTTAAGATTAATTTAATTCGGAAAGAACAGATTTTCCTTCTACCATTTACAGGGTAAAAAAGCACCTTTTTTTTACAAATTTACAAATTTAATGGGTGATATTAATCTAGAAGCAAAACTGTCACTATTTCCTGTAGCTTCTAATTATACGCTAATGGATTTCCGAGCACATCCCAAGGCATTTTCCAATAAGTATAGTGGAAAGTGCATTGCTCTGCCCTCGAGAAGAAGTTTATTTTTAAATTATTTGAAGAGTTGGAAAATGCTATTTTTGAAACGCAGGCGGTTTGGATGATGAACTTGTTTATGTGACTTGAATTGTTGTTGAGCTGTTGAATTGTTGAGTTTGTTGAAATGGTTTTTTGTTAAAGAGCGGACGTACAAATCGAGTATTTCATGTTATTTCATGTGGGGGAAATCGACGGTTTTTTTGACGCCAATGTAAACAACAAAAATCATGCGGCTTTTGAGTGCCAACAATAACAACGAATGCCCTGAAAAGCTTTTGATTCCAATATAATACCCTGTACTGTTGAAATTCGTGTGATTTCGTTTGTATCTTTGACCCTTTATTCTTGACCACTGTCAACAGGCAAAACGATGTGCGTGTTTGTCTAGTTGTCATAGGATATCAGCTAGTCGGTACAACCTCAACTGGTGTCAATTTCTTTTGCGGTTGTAGCTACAGCTTCCACTGGCGACTGTCGATTGGCGACTCTCGACTGTCGATTGTCGACTGGCAATGGCAATGGCAATGACATGTGCACTTGGACAAGTCAAGCACTTAACCAACAACAACAACTACAATAACAACAACAACAATAACAACAACAATAAAAACAAACCCGCAGGTGCACAAATATGTATCTAGTATGTTTGTGTTTGTTTGTTCAGTATTAGTTTTCACTGTACCAGTTTCATATTACCTACAGCGATACCTATGTATACTATCTATCTTTCTATTATTTATAAAAAAGTGAAATGATTTTGGAATTTAGATTTCAACAGATATGATTATGGTAATGTTAACTCTTACCGGACTGACTACCGCCGGCAATTTGTCGCATTTCCTTGGTGAACTCCTTGTTGCCAAATTGACAGGATAGATCGTGGACCGTGCGGGGTTCCCCCTTGTCCAGCAGTCGCTCGAGGAAGAACAACAACGTCATGTTGCGTGCCATTTCATATTCCATGGATTCCATATTCCGCTTTAGTTAATCTATTTAAATATTAATGCCAAAGTACGTCACGTTTGCTGATATTCCTTTCTGGCTATCTGCAATTAGAATGAACGTTAAAAAGTTTTAGTTGCTGGCGAGCTTTTGATAATGTCAATAACAACAACAACAACAACAGCAACAACAACAACAAAGAATCTTATGCAATGCACAAAAAGAAAAGCAAAGCTAAAATAACCGCAGACACACAAACACACACAGACAATATATACATATGTATATATCTATATATGTACATATATATTATGTACTCACGTTAGTCACTCTTTTTTTTGTTTTTTCACTGTCTTTACTTATTTAATACACATCCACTTTTCTACTTGAGCCGCTGCCTCTGCCGCTTTTATGTTATTGCATTCTTGGCTTTCCTCCTTCATTTCTATCTGTATCTCTATCTCTGTCTCTGTCTCTATCTCATCTTGCACTGAGCGTGCAAAGTCATAAACTCGACTTGCACGTCGGCTTTGCCGCTTGAATAATTGAAAAGCCGCCACGTAAATTTTGGTCTGTTAACTGCAACGTGTTTATTTATGCTCGGCACTCTTGAGTTATCCTTCCGCAAATATCCTTGCAACACGCACGAATGCTGAAAAGCAACTGATGCTAACAGCGCTGTCGGAGTTACGGAGTGTAAGTACTATGTATGTTAACTTACAGTGGCTCCCAAATACTTATGCGACCCTAACTAATGCCGTCTTCACTATCATTATATTTATTCCAAATGTAGATAATTTCTCTGCTCACAAGTAATTAATTTGTTAAAACATATTTTTTAATTTCTCAATCGTTCTCTATTTGCTTAAGGAGTTATTTACAGCGTCTTCTGTTAACTTTTGCTCTCATGTCCTTAACATTTCTCTCTTTGCCTGTTACAGACATAAACAAAGGCGACAACAGCTGTTTTGAGGCGAAAAAGATAGCGGTAAGGAATCACGGCGAATTCATTTGTTACTCAATTCGTGTTGCTTTTGTTCTTGAGGCTTTGATTGTTGGCGTGTGAAAAACAGGTGAGTGACACAGATAAAGATGGACAAGCAACGGATATGACTTAGCTACACAACCTGCAGTTTGTTTATCGAAATTCGTATGCTAAGCTCCGTTATGTCTGTGTGTTTGTGTCTTCGGTTGATAACCAAAACCGTTGACAACGGCCAACATACACCTAATACAAAATGTATTGAGAACAGAAACAACAACGGCGAACCCCCAACAACAACAACGTACATTCCGTAGCAAAAGCATTTATTGGCTAGTTTTTATGCATGTATGTGTTTGTGTGAATGCTCTTACAAATGTATGTGTGTGTATCCAAACAAGAAACTTCAACACACCGATAAAAATTTCTTATTAGACCCGCTGTTAGCACTGTTGCTATTTCTTTAACTAAAAAGAGATGGCAACATTTTGAAACAAGTGCAAACTGTTGGTGACTGTTCAGTGTAGAAAGGTAAAAACAATAAAAAAAATAAAAAAAAAAAGAGCGGAGGGCAAAGCGAAATGATAAAAAGAAAATAGCATACAAAATATTTTGCAATACGCGGCAGAGAAAACGCGCAAAAAAGCACATATACCAAAGCAAATAGCAAAAACAATGTCAATGAAAGAAATGAACGTTATGTAGTGAGTATATTTGCGATTATATGTATGTTAAGTATGCATATGTATGTATGCATATGCAAAAGCAAAAGTGAAAAATGCAAGTAATATGTAATTACCTGCGTTGTTGTAGTATTTGCTTAAGTGGTGGACTTTGTAATCTATATTTAAAATACACTTGTTTCAATTTCTGTATTGCTTTTGTTGTAAAGGAGATCTCTCACACGGACACACAGAGACTGTTATTAAGTGCTCTCACGCTCTCTCTCTCTCTTTCTTTCTTTCTCTTACTCTTCACTTCACACACACACGATACTGATCCTCGCGTTGGGGATTTTGGCAATATTTCTGTTAGCACTTTCTCACTCTCAATTTATTTTGTTTGCGTACACCAGAGAGACAGAGCTCTTTTAATTAAATTATGTGCATGCGTTTAGCATTTTTCGGCGTAATTATCTTATTGGACTCGAAGACGAAAGCGGACAGCTCACAACTTGTTGTTGCTTACGTATGCGCGAGTATGTGTGCAGGCTAGCAGGTAAGAACTAAGACTGTGTGCGCGCGTCGGTGTGTGTAAGGCACTTTAGATGGCAAGTTAAAAGCGAGTTGAAAACCACTTGTTGCACAAATTTTTATCAACCACTACAACCGCGTACTGCCGTCATAAGAAGTTTTATGCAAATTTTATATGTATTTTAAGCAATAAGACACACGTTTGCGTGTGTAAAAACGGCACAAATTGGTCAACGGAGGTTTTGGAGCGATGATGACAACGCGAACGCGACTTCAGGTGTGCCTTCGATAACGCTTTCGATTAATTTGCCCAGTGAATGGCAATAACAGCTGTGTTTAGCAGTGTTGTCAAGTCAGCTCTTTTCCCGTCAGATCTGGCGTTTTTTGAATAGGAAATGCGTGAAAAATTGTGATCTAGCGGGTGACGGAAACTTTAGCTTTATTGGAAGTTGCAATGGTTTTTTTTTGTAATTTCAATGCATGACATCAAAACAAGTCCTTTGAAGTTAGATACCAAACAGTTTCCTTATGCTTTAAACAAAAATTTTGTATGTAACCATCGTTGTAACTCAAAGAAGTAATGATGCAGTTCGATTCCTAGGACCCGAAATAGGAGAAAGCCGTTGAGCTTGGTAATGTTTTATATTCGACCTGCACAGTGTTATAAATAATTTTATATATACAGATATAGATTGCACAGTGCATATAAATGTTACTGCCTTTCACACAATAATAACAAAATCAACTAAAAACTTCAACGGCTTTAAATCTGGATGTTTTTAAAAGTGTTCTAGCCTTTTAATAATGTTGATATAGCTTTTTCTGGACCTGAAAAATTGACAGCACTGATGACCACAAGCACCGACTAAAATTGTTGATCTTATCGATATATCGCAAGTAGTGCACGAAGCATACCACCCGGTCTACAGGGCAATGTGGCAACGCTAAAGACCAAATTCAATATATCTGGGCACACTGTGTTTGGCGCATAATTTGAAACTGACAAAAAAAACCATTTCAAAATCCTAATATATTTGACTTGAAAATGCGACTGTAATATATTCTGATTTAAGTAAAGGAAAACCGAAACCAAAATGAATGAAACATCAAGGTTGAAAAAGTTGATCATATCGTGGAACCAACGAAGGAGGAGCCCGACACATGCTCTATCGATCTGTTTGGCAAGAGTGAATATCTTTAACTAAACCACATGGAGGTAATTTGAATGCTTGTACTCAACTGCTTTGCCAGGAGCGATTGTAAATGTAATTTTTAATTTGTATTTTACCATAAGCTCCAACAGCTACCAACAGCTCTGCAGCAGATAAGCATCCTTGTCAGACACTTCTCTGTTCAGGATGATTTGGGGGAGTAACCGTGTTCCTCACATCATTTCTACAAAAATAATGGCTGTAGCGAACTCCAATCAATAGTACTGCTGCACTGCATCAATTTCACCTGACGATGGCCACTTGCAACTTGCTCTTAAAAGCACACATTTTGAAGACCTCGTCGACCTGTCCCATAGTCCTGTAGATCCTGCTTGACTCTGTACTCCTCCAAGTGAAGCAAAATCCGTTGCCTTCGCCTACTAGCAAATAACTTAGCTAATAACTTAAAATAAATAAAAAGTAAATGCTGCCAATTCGATCTGGCAGTGTTGTTGTTTTTCTTCTTTTCTTTTTGTTATCGATTCACATTCACTGATGTTGCTGTTTCGCTTCCACTCGTCACTTTCACAAGCATAGCAACTGAGCAGCAAACATAGCTCTTTCTCGCTCTCTCTTATTCACTTTTTTTGTAAACAAACCATCTGCTGCGATTTCTGTGCGCCTGCCTTGTGCATTGGTATGTTGCTATTTCGCTTTCACTGTAAGATTTCAAAACTTTTTGAACTCGCTCTCTTGGCTCCCAGCAAGGCAAGCGCTAGAAAGAGATGACGAACGTTTTACGTTCTGCACTCTTCGTTTGTTATTGCTTCAGTCTTCTGTTAGTGTTCTGTTAGTCTTTCTGTTAGCAGGTTCTTTTTGGAAAGGCGCGTGATTCAAATTTTAGCTAATTTTGAAACAAAATTAATTTATAACGAAAGTTTTTAATTCGAAAATAGCTAAAATGAGGGGAACATTTTTATAAAGCTTTCCACCTCGTCACTCTTCTGGGGAAGAAGTTACAAATTTAGTTTAAAACAAAACTGACAAAAATCCAACAAAAATTGGGCAAAAATTTTAAAAATTCCAGCTTAAAAATTAATTTATAAAAAGAAAGTTTTCGGAAAAATTACTATATATGAATTTTGTACTTTTGGTCTGGCGTTGCCAGACGTTTTTTTTTTTTGCGGGTTGGCAGCTCCGTCGCGTCGGTTTTTCCCGTTACTTTTTTAGTTGACTTCAAAAACAAATTCATAAAATCAATCATGTCGGAAACAAATAATACAAGAAACAATGACTGATGAACTGATACCACTCCTAAAACATTTGATAAATAAATGCATGTGACTGATATAAATCACAAGCTATGGCGATAAGGAAAACAACAACTCACACGCACAGGAGCGATTAAATTTATGCATATGCGACACGCGTCGCCAGCGCTTTGCAATCGTCGCTTTGTGTCGATGATTGGCAGCTTCAACTGCAAACTTGGCTAACGGGGCGACCTGAGCAAATTGGCCATATGTAAATTGGTAATTCATATAGCGAAAAAGGTGTTGCCCGCAGGCAAGTGACAATTTTTCCGACACCATCGCGTGCTCCAGCTGGAAATGAAGATCGCGATCGCAATGGGATGGCTGAAAAGGAAAGGGGATGGGAAAGGGGAGGGGGATAGAGTGTTGCTTAGACATGGCGCCGACACGCTGCCTCCTGCAACATGCATATGTATGTATGTGTGTATATATGTTGGCCGTAATTGAACGCATCCGTTGTTCATTTAGTTGCCTTGTCTCGACTTGTTGCTGCTAATTAAAGCTCTTCCAGGGACAGGGGGAAAGGGGGGTGCGAAGAGAGGAGGGGAAAGTCGACGCACACACTTAATGTAAACATTTATAACTGCTGCGTTTATTCAATTAAATCGCACTGATTTTGATTTGATTTGATTCATCTGAGACTACTACAAATTGCAGTCACGTTGTAATTCCGTCAAGGAATTCTCTTATGATTAACCATATGGCTAAATGGATATCTTGGCTACTTGTTGTTGTCGTTGTTGTTGTTGTTGTTGATGGGCAATTTCAGCCTGGATTACGTTATTGCTTAATCTGCCACGCCCACATACTTAACAGCTCATCAAAAAAATCAACAGGCAATCTTTTGATGAATAAGACCTGTCCCCTCATGTCTGTGCACGTTTATGCATGTTTATGCGAGGAAACGACAACAACAACAAGTGCATTGACTAAGCTCTTATTTGAGTTTCAGCTTTAGTTGCAGTCAGTAAATGCGAGGGCAGTTCCACAAGTTGACAATGACATTTATTCAGACAAGCAACAACTTTAAATTCTCCCCCCGCTGGTGAGAGCAGGATGAGGATTTATCAATATTGTTGACTGTATACAATGAAAACGTTAACAGTTTGTTTGCCAAAAGTTGAAAGCAATTTAAGCCGCTTGGAATTGAAACGGGTATTCATAGATCATTCACTCATTCACTCATTCAGTTATTCAGTTGTTCAGTTATTCACGAAACACATTAAGAGGTGTCAAAAGCGACGCTGTGCGGCCCAGGGGTGCAACAGTGTTGCAAGTCAGTAAGTAAAAGGGGTGGCAGTTGCAAGTTTATTATTTATGTGTCACTTTCAAGCAACGACAACAATTTTAGCTGCATTCAACTGGAAAATAGCGCAGAATTGTCGAAGAAAAGCAGGCGAAAGGGAGAGGGGGACAAGTCTGAGGGGAGGGAGGGGTTAACAAGGAGTTACCTGAAATTTTCTCTAATGTGCGCATAAATTCGTTTGAGAGTCCACGCCTCGTTGCAGCGTGTCTAGATTTATGCGCTTGTAATCTTGATTCGCTGCCAGCTTGAATCTCAGTTCACGCCACGGTCTTATCTCTTAAAGCCTGGCCAAGATTTATAGATTTCACTTAGGGCCAATAAATAATGCGCATATCTGAAAATTGACTCGAGCTCATTAATAAACGTTTAGGGCCAACACAAATTGCAGAGGGACAACTAATTGCTGCTGCACAACAGCCCACATTTGTACATGTAGTACACTCAGAAAAATATGCCGTACCAAAATTGAGTACATTCTTACCTGAATTTATAACGTTCTGTTCTTAAAATTATAAGATTGCTGTACACTAAAATCTTACAAAAAAAACTTCTTTACAAAATAAAAGTCTAGTGACAAGAGCCTTTCCATATCCCAAAATTTCTGATATCCAATTGTGTGACGAACGATATTTAATTTAATATATGAATTCTTCCAATAAAAAAATTTTTAAATGTTATTTTTAAATATCTTTTGTAGTTTCATTTTCCTAATCTAGCGCTTTTTTTTAAAAGTGCTAGAACAAACATTTCCAGATTTTCGAAAAGGAATAATTTCTCATCTTCAAATGTAAGTTTTTTAAACGCTTTGATGCAAACAAACAAACAGACAACATGAGTGACTTTTATTATAATTTTGGAAAGTTCACTAAACATTTTAAATTTACTTAACTTTAGAACTAGTTGTCGGATTGGGAGGATTGAGGTATCATTCGACGCTTATTTAATAATAAAATAATAATAAAGTTATAATAAAAATAGCCGAATCCAATAATTTAAAATCTTGTACCTCCCACTTACAATCCCTTATCTTACGAGCCAGGTGAGTTACCAAAAGTCTTAGTATGCAATTTATTTAGTTAGGACTATACCTTTCGATAGGTATATAATTCGATCTGCTCGTAGAGTCGTAGAGTCTTTATACTAAACTAGCTTACGATTTTTTAAACTTCAAGTTGTTTGTTTCAAGATTGAAAAATAAACTTAAATATGATAATGTTTTGTACATCAAAGAAATACATTTTGGCATTAATTCAAGACTTTTGTGTGCCTAAATTTGTATGTTTCGATCTCTTACAGACTTTAATTAATCCCAAAACGTACTTAAAGTATCCCAGAAACAGAAAACAGAAACAGAAACGTATCCCATGAAAATCTTAATTTTTTTTCCTAAGTGTAGGTGCCACAGGACATGGACATGTTGCCCCACGTTGCAGCCTCGTTGTGTGTGGTTGCCACAGAATCCAGCAGAAACCACGTCCAGTCAGTAGACAAAAGGCTGCGGGTTTAAAAATAAAATGTTACCCACGCAAGTCTTGGCCCACGTTCACCATAACGACCTATGACTGGGCAGATACCCTACTCCCCTACTCCCCTACTCCCCTGCCTCCTTCCTCCTGCCTCCTGCCTCCTCTCATCCTTGTCCCTGCCCCCTCGCTGCATGTGGAAAATTTAACGCTTTCTGTGCTGGACATTGCAGCATGAAATGTGGACATGCCTCGCAGCGTCACGGAACTGCAATGAGCTAAGCTAGAACAAGAGAGAACGACTTGCTCGACTATAAAATACCTTGCAGCTGAGCTAGAAAAACTGAACTGAAGAAGAGTGCACAAAAATAAATGAAAAGATCAAATCAAAATAAAGCATTTCTTGAAGAAAAAAACGTTTTTGCTCGACTAGCGGCTACCCTGTACTATAATCTATTAACATATGAAATTCTTAGTTGAACTAACTAAATTAAATATATTACTCAGGGACATAGATAAGCATATGTACATTCATTTATAAAAAAATAAAAGTTGTAAAACTCACTTTGAATATAAAGGCAATAAATTAAAGATAGCATTTGTGAATCGAAATAATTTTGTGTTTTACAGGGTAAACAAAATACTATAAGCCAAAGGGTAGACTCATAGCTGTTAAATTTGGATTACAGTTAGTAATCAATTAGATTATAAATTTAAAAGAATTGTAATGATTAAATAATTACCTTGTGAATATTTAATGATTACTTTTTGATTACGATTATAAGTAATCAGAATTAAGTAGGATTACTGAAAATTACTAGAAAATAATTGAAATCAAAAAAATAATTTAATTATATTCTAGATTACTTTTGATTATTTCTGATTATTAACAATATTTAAGCGCCTACTTCGCACAAATATTAAACAAAATTTTGTTAAATAGTTAGGAAAATATAAATATATCATATTTAATGTCATATTTAAGTGGCCTCGTGGCACTCTGGTTAGAGTCAAGGAAAAACGAAATATCGATATATGCCATATTTTAAATTTTTTATTATTATAAAAACCAAATTCCTACTTTGGTTTTTTTTCCGATAATACCTTTTTTTCTTGGGTTAATAATCATAAGTAATTAAAATAATCAGGTAATTTCAATTATTTTCTAGTAATTTTCAATAATCCTGATTATTTCTGATTACTTATAATCGTATTAAAAAAGTAATCATTACTTTACCCGAAAAAAATAAATAATCTAATTACTAATCATTATGACCAGTAATCATTATTTAACAGCTCTGGGAAGACTATAAAAAATGCAAATCTTCGCAGTACGTTACATAAATTTCAACCGCGCAATTATACCCTAATTTTCAGGCATTTACAGATTATACAGGGTATAGGCAAGAACACAAAACCATAATTTTTATCACGAGCTGCCGATGCGAATCGAGATTTGTCCATTGTACGAGTTCGTATTTTAATGGTGCGAACATGAATGATCCGCTCCCTCCCCTAAAATGCAATTTTCCACACACTTTTCGTCATAAATAAAAACCGGAGTGTGTCCCGATGTTACCTCGAATTTTCATGGCAAGCATTAGTTTTAGCGCCTGATTTGAAATTGCCAATTTGTTGGGATGGGAAATAGTGAGAAATGGAGAAACAACTTAACTCCCTCCGGCATTTGTCATAGTCATAAAAAAGAAGTTCTCTTTTTCGGATGGTTGCAATAAGAAACACGATTTTGTCTATCAACAGCTGGCGATAACTTGGGACATAAACTTGAAGCTATTGACAGACACGAATCCGGCCAATTGACAACAACACCAGATGCAGATACATATGCAGGCGGGGCAATTGAAAAGCCAGCTAAAAAATAATAATAAAAAAAAGAAATGTGGGGAAAATTAAAGAAATTGTGGAAAATGGGGGGAAGAGAGAAACTGAAATGTAATTGTTGTGATAAAAGCGAAATAAAAAATTGTGTTAATTGTCAAAAGACTTGGCATGAAAATTTGAAACGGGCATCTATCGAATTGGAATTGTGGAGTCTCGAGTGGCATCTGTGGCTGCTCTTTGCTCTTTGCGACTTGTGGCAACAAAAACCATTTAACAAACTCATCAATCTCCGGGAAAAAGACTTGGACAGAGTGTCGATTGTTGACTTAACCACAGAAAGCGACGTGTTCAGACTTTACCTCATTCCTGATTGAGTTATGGACCGCTTCTCCTCCAGCTTCCCGAACGTGGCATGCAACATCTCGACTTGTGGCATGAGCAATAAATTCGATTAATATGCAAATTGCATGCAAAATCGAGGAGGCAGGTTAAGAAAGAGGAACAACTAATTAAAAGTCCTAACTTGAACTGCCACTGTTGCTAATTGTTAATTAGCCATTAGTCGCCGACATGTCCAAACTAACCCAACTAACCAAATAACCAAGTGGCAAACTTACTAACTGGCTAACTGTCCAACTAGTTGGCCATAAGTCATGTTCTTATCTGGCGCCAAATTGTCAGCTAACGGCAACTGCTAAACGCATTTTGGCCATATCAGAGAGGCCAACAAGCTGACAGACTTTTTAGCCAGTTCCAGCCATTCAGTAAGCCAAGTTACCAGTTTCAGTTAACAGCTTTTGGTCAATGCAGGTCAAAGTTGCAATCGGATCAAATCAGAGCCAAGGATATTTACCTAATTATGTTAACTATCTTTTTTTAACAACATTTCGATTAATATAAATTAATGCTCTACTTGCAAATACCCAGTAATCACACAACATTGGCATCTATAAGTCGAATGATTCTAAAAAATAGAGGCAAGTAATCAGCATCATTTTATAGATACTTACAACTTACAATGTATAAATAGATAGACAACTTATTTATGCTCCTGCCTAACCCATTTCATTCAGTAAATACAGGGTATTTTTAAGAAAATTCAAATACGAATAAAACAAGTAAATAAGCACTATTAAAAGTTTATTTAAAAATAACTAAAGTAAAGCACAATACATAGAACGTAACGTATATATAAAGTTAAAAATTTATGAATACATTCATAGGTAAGTATATGTATAGTCGTACAGGTAGAAACTAACAATAATTTATAAACTGAAACTTCATGCACAGGAAATTTAAAGCGGAGAACGAAGCGGTGGGAATTGAAGCGATTTTGAAGTTGGGATCGCGAAGAAACCTTTTGGATCAAGCTACCAAATTGTCTGAAAAGAGAGAAGAGAGGGAAGAGACAAATTAAATTAGCATACCCATATCTCATCATCATCAATGAAATGGGTAGAGTTTTAATAAAGTTATATATTATACAAATATTATCGAAAATAATTACATCTTTAAATAAACAATATTGAGGTTTAATTTCATGATCAAAATTACATTTCACATGAAAATCTGTTGAGTTTTTATAAAGTTACTAGGGGGCTACTAAAGGTTAATTTGCATCCGATTGTTCCTATGAAAGCTATATGATATAGTAATCCGACTTTGACTAAATTTAGTCAGGTTGCTAGAGACAGTCCCAAATGCCCAATCTGTGAGTTTGGTTAAGATATCTTAAGAAACAAAAAAGATTGTCATTGTTTCTATGGCAGCTATATGATATAGTAATCCGACTTTGACCAAATTTGGTCAGAATGTAAGAGACGGTCCTAAACATATAATCTGTAAGTTTGGTTAAGATATCTTAAGAAACAAAAAAGTTTTTCTTACAAAGCAATTCCATGACCTCTGACCTCAGTTTAAGGCACTTGCAGGTGGAATTTTGCAAAACGCTGTCTTATTGCACCATGATTGTCTCAGCTATGTTGTGTGAAAATTTCAGTCAGTCAGTGAGTCAGTCAGGACAAAGAATTTTACATATGAAAATAGATAATCAAATTATTTTAAATATTGTCAAATGAATAAATTTTTAATGTAGAATCAATTAAGAGGTCAAACTTTGAGAAAAAGAGTATTACTCATAAAAATCAATTAAATTTTGACAAATTTCTGAGACCTTGAAGTATTGAAGAAAAAGAAAAAGCTGGAAATAATTTAAATTGACTTATTTAGAAAAATTTAAGTGTAGAATTAATTTAGTGGTCATATTCGGTTAAGTTATGAACAGGATATTAGAGTAGGCAATTTTCGAATTATACCAAATACATTTATTAAGGAGCAACAGTGGGTAATACCTGAGTTTGGACTGAACTTACCACCACAACCGCGTAAGTGAATCCAATTGCTGAACCGGCCAACACATCCGACCAGTGATGCTTGTAGTCCGAGATGCGGGTTAAGGCCGTGTACCAGGCGAACATCAGCAGGAGGAACTGCAGCAAATGGCGAAACATTTTAAGGCGTGGCCAGTGCATGCGACGTTGCAAATAGATCTGAGAAAAGGGAAAGTGGAGATTGTTAGTTGATAAAACTCAAGTCAAGTTTAGTCCACGTACCACCAGATAAATCATCGAGTAGCATGCGAAGCTGGCATGTCCACTAGGGAAGGACAATCGCACATCCTTTAACATCTTGGAGCTCACATTGATCGCCGAGCAGGAAAAGTCCTCGATGTAGCGACCCACATTGACGGCATCTCTGCAGGTTGTACCGTCCAGGAGCACGGGCTGACAGAGCTGCAATTAAAGCAGTTGAAAGTGGAACTGGAACTGGAACCAGAGGCTTGTGCGGAACTTACAGTAATGAAGTGCGGTCGCAGTCGACCAACAGCGTACTTGGCTATATCCGTGGTTAACTGCTCGATGCCCAAACCGAACACAAAGGATCCAATCTTCCGATAACATTCGAGCAGCCAGTGGGGCAGCTCCATGTGGCACAGATAGTAACCACTTCCCTCCTGATGGCTGTGATAATGACCGTGGGAATGCTTATGACTGTGCTTATCCTGCGATCTGTAGAACTCCACCAGCAAGATCTGTGCGAGGAAGTATTCTGAGAATTGTTGAAGCTTCTAGTTGTCATTATCTTACCAGGGATACGGGCAGCGCTGCACACATCAGATACAACATCCAGCTGCGTATGGTTGAGTTCTTATACGGATGCTTCAGGGAGAGATCACTGCAGAAGAATCCCTGCTTATTTGGCTCACCCCAGAGCGAGAAACCGAGCATGGTTAACCCAACTGTCGAAAGGGAAATAAGGTGAAATAAGGTTTAAGGATTTGAGAACAGGAACAGAATTTAATTAAACTGCGAATCCGAACCTGAACCGAACCTCTTCCCCAAATAAAGGGCTCGGTTCGAAAAAAAAAAATAACTAATGGACACGGGGTATAGAAATATATATTCGAATCTAATGATTTTCTAATATTCCGCACCTATTTGAGACTTCGAATATAAACAATAAAAATAATAAGCCATATTCAAATTAATTTAGCTTATTTAGTAAAAATATCTTATATATCTAATAATCAAGGAAAAATATGGGATTTAGGAGGTACATATTTAAACCTGATCGCGAACCGAATTATTATCAAAGTTTTTGGTGGTTTGCTGTCTTAGTAAGGTCTGTAAAATATGAAAATTTAAGTCTCCAATCCATATACAGTTAGTCGAATAATTGTTTTGACAAAATAATAAATACACATATTTAATTTTTTTTTTAAAAATAAGTTGAGCCCTATAGATCTCATTATTTCTTATTTTAACTAAGAACTGTCTTATCAATTATAAAATAAGTTTAAGAAAATAAGTAACCCAGAAAAATTAGGATATTTGAGCGAATCTCTTTCAAGAGTCTGATAAAAGTATTTCTCCTGTCTTTTATCATTTTATTTTTTAATTTTCAATATAATTCGTTAAATTGTTGATAAATTTTAAAGAAATGGAGTCAAAGCCAAGTGGGTCAGTTGCAATATGAAGCTAGCTATCCAAGGGTGGCCAACAGCATAATAATGATAGTGATAATGATAATGATAATAATGATGATCTGCAATGTTGGTGTGCGGTGGGCTCAGTCAGAGTGTCAGATTCTAGCTGACGCACAGGCTCTGATCGGAACAAGGTCTGCTGATGATGCCTAAATTGAATGTGGGTAAACAAACAGCGCCAGTTCCAGTTTAAAACTCAAGCTGTTGCAATGATGATGATGATGATGATCATGTTGATGATGATTTTGTTGTTGATTTTGTTGCCTTTTTGTTAAACGAGCGACAATAAATAAATTCACCCCACAAACATTTACGTAAATTAAGTCAAATGCCGTGTATAAATCAGACAACACTCGATTGCGCGAATATTTGGGCGCTGATTGAGGCTACAATTGGAATTTACCATCGGCAGCCCCTCTTCCTAAAAAAACTGCTTATTCATTATTTAGAAAAAATAAATAAATAATAATACTACATGCAACAATTCAGAATGTTTTCATTAATTTAATGGAAAATATGCGAACGATGATACAAGAGCGTGAACAAGAGGCGCCCAACTGGGGCTCAGATAATATACATATATTCATACCTTGTGACTAGTGAAAACCTTGATATGGCACATTCTACCCCAACAGCACTCGGGCCATAAAATAACCCAGAGCTGATTCACAATGGATTCATAAAGCAGTTTATGAGTTAAAGTGCAAGAGTTCAATTGGTACAAAATGATAACAGATCGTAAACCAAGAGATCGAAGAGAAGTGTGAAAGTTCTTTTTGAGAAAATTCATAAATGATCTTTCTTTCATTTCCATAGTTTCAATTTCCCAATTAATTCGATACATTTCAAACTGACTCAGTTCATAGCTGAAATTTCCCATTATATTATATTTAAATTCCCACTGGAAGTGAGTGGTAAGTATGTTTTTCATTCTCTTTTCCACTCGAACTCGAACTCCAATTCACATTCACTTCAATTAAAGCTGAAGCTTGATCAAATTTCCATGTTTATAAATCATTAACGAGATCAAAACTCACCGCAGCTAAGCAGACTCAGATCCACAAAGATGCGTCCAAAGATGTGAGCTGTGCCGCGAGCTGTCGACTTGGGGACAAGTGCTCCAGTGCCGCCTGCAGGAATGCCACCAACAAATGGCGGCAGCTGTAAGTCAACTTTAACATTGTTGTTAATGCTGTTGTTGTTGTTGTAATGCTGATGCTGATGCTGCTGCTGCAGTTGATGTTGTTGTTGTTGCGAATGTTGTGGGTGTTGAGGAATTGAATTCGCCGCGGCGACTGCTGCCGCAATGATGCTCGCTGCCGTCGGCGAAGATGGTTCCTCACTGGAACTACTTTGACTCTCGAATCGTTGCAGCGGCGTCGTATCGCAGACACTCGCAGGTCGCAGGCTACTCATTTTTGGGCGTTGGGGGGCGTGGCTCTATTGCACCTTGCAAACGAAGTGTGTGGGCATTTTTTTTTATCAGTTGAAGTCCAAGTCCAAATATTTGAAATGCGCGAGTCGGCAATAAATAACGCAATGCACGTTTTTGGGCATACGCTAATGGACAAACCGAATTGGGATTAGGTGCTGAGTGCTGGAGTTTCGGTTTGCTTTGGCTTTGAGGAGTGTATCGATGGGTATTTTAACAAGGTATTACGAATGCGCCTTTCTCCCGGTTAGTGATAAGCGTCGGCATAGCCGGCCGAGTTCGATAAATAAATAAATGCCGAGCATCGATAATGTAAAATAAACAAAATGAAATGGGAAATTGCGCAAGTGAGAAGTCAAAATTTTGGACAAATATTGCTGGCGTTGTACAAAAAATTTCTTTAATTTGTCTTTAATATTTGCACTTGCACTGCTTTCATTTGCGTTTCTGCTTTTACACATAGCACATTGGTGAGCTCGAGGTTGCTTAGTTGGCCATAATTATTGTTTATTTTGTTTAATATTTCGATTCTTTCTTTTGCCGCACTTTTATACTTGCACTTTCTGACCGTTGCTTTTTACGCGCTCTTCTTTCGCATGCGCAGCGCCGTTTGCGCCGAACAACCAAAACAACGAGACGAACGAAACGAAACGAAACGAAAGCGACCGCTGCGCTCAACAGACCCCGATGAACTGAGCCAGTGAAGCTACCATGAAAATAGCCCAACTACCTTTTGAAGCACCGTTGAGAGCAAGAGAGCCACACACACACACACATATGGTTGTCTGCTTACTTTCTCTCTGCTCTGTGCGATCTCTCTCTCCATCTGTTTGGATCAGAACTCAAACTGCATTGGTGCATTGTTATGGACCCCTTACACGAACGATACTAACAAGCGTAGGGTAACTCCATTGGGATGCGTCGTGCATGGGAGCCTATTTGAAGCTCTAGTAAACTTTAATTGCAATATTTGAAGTCAAAAGCGAAACCAAATTTTATTCTATAAATTTCACATGAATTCCTAACACTTTCCGGCACTTGCGTTTGTTTATTTCCATAAAAATCAGTTTAATTCTTTAACTATTTCTTATCTAAGCTTAGAATATATCTAAGTATGTGTGTGAGTGTACCTGAGAGAACATTCTCAGAACATTTGACAAGTCCACATTCTCTCATTATCTCTCGCACTCTTTCTCTCTCTTCCACTGTGTGCTTGTCAAAAGACTTATCTGTCTCTGCCTTTGTATTCAGTGCAATTTACACAGTGAACGCGTTCGGTTGTTTTTTGGCTGCCGGCAACGAGAAGAGAAGAGTTCGTATTTTCGTATTTGTTTATGCACAAATTAAATAAATAGTATTATTTTGTGCAGTGACGTTATAAACAAAGCTGCAAAGTGGCCGAGAAAAATTTCACATCTGCTAGCAACAGCAGCAACAACAACAACAACGGAAAGATATCCAAAAGTGATAAAATTACCACACACACATTTAAAATTCAATTGATTTTTGGCAATGGTAAATTATTCGTACCAAAATATACTATTTATATTCGTAAGTGTGTGAGTGTGGGTGTGTGAGCAATCAGCAGATAATAAATATATTACCTGTCTGTCGATTCTCTTCTTATATCAAAGTCCAAAACCCGAAGACAGGAAAGTCAGATTTCGAAATACCTGTGGAATCCAAATTTATTGCAATGTAAACAAACAAAATTAACAAATATAATTGTACAATTTGCACCGCTTTTCAAAAGGCAAAGCGTGGAAAATACGAGTAGCTAAAACGGATGGCAGCTGCTTTTGTTGGCATAAATACATATAGTACTGACCATATCGGAAAATCGATTTTCGCAAAGCGAAGGATGTTTGCATTATACTCGTTAGCATTCTGTGGGGCAGGGTCAAGGTTATTTACCTGCATATTGCTTTTGGCCAATAAAGGGAAAACTGCTGATTAATTGTGGCGCAGCTTAAAACAATTGATTCATTTGGCTTATCAGCACTGGTCTTATCATTTGCCCCGTTTTTGTTGTATTATTACTAACCATTTTCCAGGCAACATTTGCAGTTTAGCAATTGCGTCTCATCATGATTTTACTTTGGTTTATTGCTAAGTTGGCCTTGTGGCAAGTGTGGCAATTAGCCAAAGTGCAATAAATTACAAGTTACTTAATGGCCTATAAAAATCTTTGCATTCTCTTGAGAATTGAACCAATTTTAATTCCCTACCCTGAACTGAACACATGTAAAAAGGTTCTCGTATAAAATGTCTGTTGATTCTATGCTTCAGTTTTGGCCTGGCCAATTTGAATTAGCGTATTGGATTTCAATGTCAGACGCGTGTGAGCGCCATTAAATTGCTGATTGTAGCCCAAACACTGCATTTAATAATAATCATTTATGAGTACATACAAATAAACAATCGTTTTACATAAGAACAACGACCGCACATTGGTTTTGGGTGTCATTCCGCCTTCCGTTGCCAACTACGTACGTCTTCGGTGTCGTCGTCAACATGTCTGGAAGTGGCTCTTAGCCTTACCGATTTAACCAGTCCCATAAGGGCCATGAAATTGAATACCTCAGTCAAAGGGGGACGCGAAATAATTGAGACTAAATGCATGCAACAGGAGGAGGCATGTCCCATTCATATGTTTACATATGTTAATGCGAATACGTGCTGGGTATTGCCCAGTCGAGTATGCACAACTCGAGCTCGCTTATTTGGTTATTTTAAGTTACTTTTGCTTCATGCTGTTTATATATAATTTATTTACATTCCATTTATCGTTATTTATGCACAATTATAATTTTATTAATTTGAATATGCAATTTCCCCCGCTCAACGGAAAACAGACGCAGCGTGTTGACCTTATTTCGCAGCATGTGCATTTTGAATCAATAAAAAAGAAAATAATCAAGACAAAACTTCAGAATGACACTTGCAATGAGAGGGGGAAGGGAAGTGTGGCAAGAGCGAGGTCAACGCAGCTTGTGGTCGTTGCCCGCCCCTAAAGTTAATCGATTAACTGCCGCTAAGTTCAAAGTAACCAAGACATTTTATTTAAAGACTGTAAATCCTTTAAAATTATGCCAAAGATATTGAAATTCAATTTTTTATGCAACGTCTTATGTTTCTTTTGACTGATAGATATTTTAACATAAAATGTACACAACTAAATGTCAAATTCAAAATGATCTCTCAGTTTATATCAAACTTTACCAAAACGGGACATTGAAAAATAACAAAGTTCTTTAGTTTTATATCGAAATGCAATAATTATGTTTACTTTCAAATTGCACAAGAATTAAGTACAAATTTGTCACTTTAAACGGAAACTCACATTCCCTAATGATAATAACTATCCCATTACTCAGTTTGTGAATTACTTTCCGGACTTTACCATGATAGTAATTGCTTTAAGATAACACTTAAAAGTAAATCTAACTCTCGAATGAATCAAATTTATGAAGGTGCTTATTTTCGTATTAGGTACAAATAACGAGGTAATAATGTTTCCAAAATATTTTACATGCTACTTAAAATAACCGGTATAAAATAAGCAATTTACCAATTCGTTCAAATATTTTAGTTTTGTTTTGGAAATTTTAGCCGATTCTGATTTAACATTCTGAACATTTAAATTAGCACAAGCTCCTATTTCCGACTAACCAAAGTACGCTTATCAAGAATAACGATAAGATAAGTAGCCAAAATTGATCGATAATTGTAATCAAAGTAAACAAAAATGTATCTAGTATATAGCTATTGTCGCTGATGAATCAACGCGATTTTAAAGGTTTATTTGTGGCTTTATGTCTTCCCCATTTAAAATAAAACCGCCTTCTCAGCAATAATAAAAACACTCAGGCAAATTAAATATGGTACGTCCATTTAGATACTATCGCTGATGTTTCAGACTTTAATTAAGTCAATGTTGTGTCATTACAACATCTTCTACACTCCATAAGGGAGCATTGATCATTGACATTAAAGCAGACAAACAAACTGGTTGGCAATGCGAGGATCCAGGCAAAAGGCCAACTGTTGTGAACCAAAGCAAGCTACTCTTAGCGGGAAAATTTGAGAAATAGATTATAAAAAAAGCACTGCAATTTTGACTGTTTTCCATGGCAGTACTCTTTCTATATTACGAATCCCATAGTGATGTTTAAAAACTTCGCTTTATTTAATTTTAAAATTACTTAAATAAGTAGACAAAATCCCGCTAACTTTAAAGCTAACAGATGTGACAAAATAAAGAAGCTCAATTGTCAACACTGACGGTTAAGGAATCTTGTTTTGCTATCTATAAATAGGACTTGTCAGATGGAATGAATAGCGTCGTTTCGATTGCCATTCTGCCTGGCTGCCAAGTTGGATTCAACGATCTGATCCCTAAACTTGGACAGATCATCAACTCTACCCCTGTCATCCAGACCAATTAGTTGTTTCAAATACTTTTCCTATAACAAAGATTGCAATAAGTTGAAGGAGACAAAGTCAAATTATTTTAGTTTTTATTTCAGCAAATCTTACTCGTAGTGCACATTTGAGTGCAAAACTCGATGGAGTAAAAAGTCACGATCGCTGAACTCGGCAAACTCCGTTGGTTGGCAACGAAGCTGCTTATTACAACGCCCCTTTATGGTCAAACAAGTTAACCAAATTGCATAAAATTATAGTAGAACCCTGGCCAAGAACCTAGCCTAACCACAGTCGAGGAATGATAGGTTGTGATCAGTAATGCGACTCATCGAATACCGACATGATTATGCGCCATTTCAATCAAACTAGCCTTGAAATTGGAAAGATACTTAACAAATAATCAAGTAGAACGAGTCTTCTATTGTCTAAGCAAATTTCAGATTGATTGAATTCCAGAATTCCCCATTAATTCGTGTCGGAATGACAGATAATAAATGATATAAGATGTAGGAGAATCACGCATGATTCACAGCTTTAGATGTTCCATGTGAAGTCGTCATGATTGTGTTTTAATCATTAGGGAATCTGCCACATTACTCACACGCCGCATTATTCAACATTTCTGTTATAAATTTTCATCTTTTTAAATATTTATTCAAACCTTTTCAGGAATGACGTATTTAAAACTTCAAAATTTGAACTAAATACCAAAAGAGAGAGAGAAAAGGTGAACAGAGCAATCTGAATTGCCTGAAAGTTTAAAAAGCTTAAGCCCAAGTTCATTGCCAAGTGGGCAATCGAACAAGTGAGAGCCACAGAGAGAAAGCTTTTTGTAAGCTTTTGCATCGCATGAATTCACCTTAAAGCACGAATACAAGTTGGAAATGAGTAACGAACCGTCAGCGAACGAGACAACACCGCTGCGTCGGCCAGAAAGTCAGTTAAGTGCAAATTCAGGCACTAACTTGGCCACAAACAACAACCACGTAGACAGAAGCAACTTGAATACGGCACAAACAACGTTGGAAATACCCAGCAGTAACAATAATCATAACAACGTGAACAATTCCCGCATTGAAGAGCGTCTGCCCAACGGCAACAACAATCGGACTCAACAACCACAGCAACAACAGCAGCAACAGCAACAGCAACATAATAAAGATATGGATACAAACAAACGCATTTTATGCCGTGTTGGTATCGATGTTTTGCTTTTGTTATGCAGTAAGTAATGCCAATTGCAGTTGACAGTTGTATTTGTAATTTCCTTATACACATATTTCATTTATTTATGCATGTATGCATTTACATTTGCCGCCTATTTGTTGCTATGTTTGTTTTATATTGTGCTTTTTATGTAATTTTCGTCATCTGTGTGCGTGCGTGCGTCTGTTTTGTCGGCCTTGCTCTCAGCAAAGCTTTGCGCTCTCGCTCTCGCTCTTTGCGCTCTCTGTGCACGTTCCTCTCAATCAGCTGAGCGTACGCAAACGACGAGTTAAATTTTGATAATCAGAATAAATAATTCAAATAATTATCAGTCGGGGATTTGTATATAGCAACCACTGTGCTATTAATCATAATAGAAAAACAATATTATTATCGCAATAGTTTAAATTACTTTAAAAATACTTATCAATAAATATTGGCATATAATTTTAAATATATAAATAAATATGTACATGCTGGTATTTAATTATACTGGACACCCACATAAGCAATTTCCTGCTGGCCAAACCTAAAAGCTGACGTCGCTCGTCGCTCCGCCTTAAATTTCCCTTATGTTTTCATTTATCTTACCTGCGCTTTATGTCAATATTTGCTTGCGCTTTATTTACTTTACAATTTCGACAGTGGCTAAAAACTGTGTCACCAAGAAACACACGAACACGCCCTGTTCAGGTGGAGGGAGTCGGCTTTTAATATGCAATACAATTGAAAGAATCGAGTTTCAGTTATGATCTAAAATATGTCTCTGACATACATACGTAGTCTTAAATTGTTCCACTCACACATATTGGAAGTATCGAATTTTAGATAATATCAACAAAAAAAAAGTCACCGATATTTAATAAATATATTCTTTTATTGTTGATCAGGATCGCAGATCTGAACTTGTTCACCCAAGCTGTTAATCAGTCGCAATTCTCTCTCCCCAAAATGTGACTCACCCAACACGAGTTACCTGTTTCTATATATATTTTTTTTTTCAATTACCAACTGCAAAAATTGACAAGAGCTGTTTTTTTTCTAAGGCAAACACGAATATCGCCATATTAGTAGCTTTCGACCTGAAGCTTTATTTACAGCTTTTGTCTGACGTTGACTTATTTAAAGAGTTACTATTTACACTCATATAAAATACATAAATGTCACGTTAGTCAATTGACAATTGGGTTCCATCTGACACACACATTCTCACACTCACACAGACAGACACATAAATAACTGTAGATTTGGACCAGGTAAGTCACCGTTAAAGGTTGACTCATTTGATTGTTAGGTAAACCTCGAGATTTCGCTGTGCGTAATCGCTTTGAATTCCCGGAGAAAAGAAACTTTATAAAAGTTTAATCCTTGATGAATCAGTCGCAGTCTTCTGAAATTATGAGTGCGGCTTCTTATCGTTTTGACCATAAATTAAAAAGACCTTTGAATTAGTACAGTTTAAAAAGTCCCCTAATTTTATTTTATCAGTATCAGTAAATTTCCTCTAAAGTGGGAAGATTGGAAAGATTGCAAGATCGAATAGTTAACGATAAGGTATCAATACAAATATTAATAAAAAGTTAACGACTTTCATTTACTCTTAAATTATTAGAAAAATAAAAACAAATTGTTCTTTACGCAATTTCATATGCTTATATAAGACTTTTTATTGTTATATGGTTGCTGTACTACATAATAGTCCAACTATAGTTTTATTATGTGATAACCAAATTCAAATTCAAAAAAGCGTTACATATATGATGAAAAAATGATAATACATTGTACATAATTGGGTATCAAAAAGCTATATCGATTTGTAGGCTCAAAGAAAAGTGAAATTTCCCCATCCAGAAATATTCTCTGCATAAATTAAAAGCCCCAACGACAAATACAAAACTTTTATCAGCTGCACACTTAATCAAATATGTAAAAATACAAATGGCTTTTCCAAATAAATTCCAATTAGTTTAAATTTGTAAGAAAATAGGAATCCGACATCAAATTGAGATTCTTTGAGGCATTTTAAGAGTAGAACACCTATTAAAATTGTTGTGGCATTGTTGTTTTTTCCATCTGATGGACTTCTGTATCTGTTGTCGACTAATTTGTGTGGAAATTAGTTCTGACACAAGTTGCTGATAGAGTGATATACTGAGATATTGAAGCACTCACTCGTCTTTGTGTCTTCCAAGCATTTAAACGGGAGACGTGAGACGTTAGGGGTGAGGGGTGTGCCAGTGGCACCTATGTATATATATATACCTAACGATAGTCCCTGTCCGACTGATTCGACTGAACCGAACTCAACTTGAATCGTCTGTGTGTCTGATTTTAATTGAATGCGAACGAGATGGAAAAATCTGACTTTAAGTTTTTCGGTGGGCCATGTTGGAGTCATTAAACTCATAAAAGATAGAAAAAGTGCACGCACTTCAATAATTTATTGTGCATGAATGTGGGTGGAGTTGAATTCTTGATACAACTAAGAACTAAGTAGAAAAAGAAAAAGAAATATTTATGCAACGCATTTGGTTTCTTGTCATTTTCCAATTGTTTCTTTCATTATTTTTGTTTATTTTCTACCCAAAGAGCCACAATAACAAACACGTACAGCGAGGAGACATGTAAGGAACACATAGACAACTATAGCCTGCAATTGATGACTCTCGTGTTTATACCCTCAACTGTCTATCTATCTAGGGTATATTATTTGTTAGTCAGATAATTCTCGTGACAAACTATAATATTCATATATTTGTTTTTCATGATTATTATTAAATTCTTTATTACATAAAATAGGAAAACAAATATATAAATATGGATTTTTATTTGCTCAAAGAGATTTCTTGAGTCACTGTTATTGGCATGAAAAATAAAAATTGTTATAAGCAGATAGAGTTCATTCATAAACGGTTTAGTTTTACAGATAATAACTTAAATATTGAATAATTTAGTACAAAAAAATTCTTGACGAAGTAAAAGTCTAGTGACGAAACCCTTTTCATGCCCCAAAATTTCTGATATCCAATTTTGTGACCAACAATATTTAATTTAATATATAAATTATTTTTAAAAAAGAGTTTGGCATTCGGCACTGCGCATAAAAGTTATTTGTATGTATATAGAATCGTGACCTTTATGCGCATTGTGCAAAGACTATATCTTTAAAATCGGTAGATAACTCGATCTGATCGAACAGACGTAGCAAATTTTCCATTCTTCCTGTATAATATTTATTGTTAGTCACTTTTGCGCACTACGCGTTGCTTTCATCACTAACGCGGACTGCCGTCCGCAGTGATTACTCTTTATATTCTTAAAGATCCCCTTAGGGTATCATCTCGTCGACCCTTTTCTATGCACTTGTTTTCCGCTACAATTTCGAAATGTAATTACCTGGCAAGTTCAGTCTGCATCAGATTGTGAGCTATCGGTTATGCCTCGTACATCATCTGCTCATCATTCTCCTCTGATCAGGCCCAAAAACACACACAAAGGCGTTGCAAGAAGGCTCTACCTGTGTGACACCAGTAGACACCTTTGCGGCGTCTCCGTCTCTGGGAATTCCTGGTAATGCTGCACATGTGCAATTAATGTGTCGCCTCCCGAAGAGTCTGGTCTGATCTATTGTTGCGAGTAGAAGATTTCTAAACCTGCCTCATAATGTTGAAGGAATGTGTCTGTGCTCCAGTTTGCTGTATCCTTTGTTTTGCTCAATCAATTCAAAGGCTGTCAGTCATACTCAAGGCTAAAGATTGAAGATGAATTCCGACTTTATTCTTTCTTTAACTTGAAGTCTGAAGACTGAAGTCTGCTGTCACTTGTACAGAGGTTGAGAGTGCAAATCTTTGGCTTTAATTGTCTTTAATTTAACTTCCGTCTTGGTTAATTAATGATGTTAGAATTTAACTGCCAGACGGTCATCGCTTTTAATTATCCGCTGCAATTGTTAGTTGACTTTCCGAGCAAACTATGAGATCAGATTTTAATTTCTTTGCTCTGGGCAAAGTTGCATCTAATTGTTGCACGGCAAAGACTTGAGATAAAGATACATGAATATTTCTAAAGAGCCGCTCGCAATGTTTGTGTGGCCCACAAAGTGTTTGTAAATATAAACAAATAACTGAAAAGAAAGGTAGACAACAACAGCATCCAACAGATACAGATACAGATACAATTTCAACTTCAACTACAGATAAGTGATTAAAGTTTAGATTGTGGCGTAGATCGGTGGCAATAGCGGCTTTCTTTTGTGTCTCAACAGTGGGAAGGAGGTGAAATTACCTCAGTGCATTTACCTCTTTGTTTATCAAACGAATTTGTTTTTTTATTTGGGGATAGGGGCATCTTCCAATTTGATCGTCGGCGTCGCTTTAAGTATTATTGAAACGAACTTGACACCAAATGGACGCAAACCCATTTCAATGATATCAAAATGCGACATTTTTCGGTTACTCTCGCTGCCTTTAAATGAAGCACTTCCGCCCCAGGTTGTGCAGCCCCTCTAGAACCATCTCTATATGTAGAACGTGCCATCGTTTTAATGGCACCCTAAAAAACAACGCAACACCACACGCAATTTCCAAATGTAGCCTTTGGTTCACTTTTTCCTAGTTAACATCGGATTATGTGCTTCAATCTAGTTTCATTTTATTTTTTATTACTAGACTAGTTTAATAACCAATAGATACAAAAAGTCATAAAACCAACCACCAGAGAGGGAAACCATATAGATATGATATGGAGAGATAGATGCCATAGATAGGAGCTACTGTATTGTATCTGCAGGATTAACCGCCCGCATACAAAGACCACTTGCTGTTGTAATATGACGCTAATCTTGGCAACAATGGGCATTACTTTCCCAGCACAGATACTTTGAATAGTTCCAACTTTCCTCGGGGAGATCGAACCTGTTTCCCAATGCAGCTGCCTGTCGAGGAGAATAGACACATTTGCTTTTCCCATGTTGCCTCTGGGTTTTTAGATTGCCAAACTCAGCTAATGTCCCTTTTCTTTATTGTGAAAGTTATTAACCAACATTTTGAACCAATTCTCAAAGATCTCAAGTCCGTTTGCCTCAAGTGTTGAGACGTCGCGTCGTTGAGACACTTTAAATATTTTGCTATTACAACCGATTCCGACTCGTCGTCGACAACCAACTAATGAGCACTTACACTCAGGGTCATCGTTATACTGACAACTATGTCTACGACAAGATGTTTTAAAAATAGTTACAAGAATCGGAAGTAGAGACCTCCTAGAACTGCGGAAAGTATCTCTTGAGAAAACCAGTATTTGTTTAACTAAAAGTATTTCAGATTCACTTCTTAAGCTGGTCTCTCTTTATTTCCTGAAATGTGTATGATTATAAAAAGAAGAATATTATATTAAGATTACTTTAAGCTTTCATCACCCTTCCTCGAACTGACCTCGTAAAACTAAGCTTTATTTCCTGAAATGCGAGTCATTTAAGAAGATACTATTTTATTACATAGCATATCTTATTTTAATTTCATTCCTCTCCCTCGTAAAATAAATAAAAAATAATCTCTTTGGAACTGAATTTAATGAAGAGCCTCTTTTATAGTATTCATTTCACAACTTAATAAATATGCAACATCTTTGGAACTTTATTTGATGAAATACCTGTGATTATAAGAATATATCCCCATTTATAATATCCATTTAAAGACTTGCAAGATATGCAGATTTTTATATCTTCTCACTTTCTTCTCGAACTGCCCTCGCAGTGCTGCAAGGGCTCCGACTTTCTAATTTTGAACGCATCGCTGACCGGGAAATCGCTGAGCATTTCTCTCGCAGGTATTACGCTCAATTGCAATGGCAATTAGGCAAACTGTAGCTGTAGCTGTAGCTGAGACTGTAACTGAGTTTATGCTGTAATGACATTTGCTGGCACTGTAGCTTAATGTACTTTTAATTAGATACTTGCACTTGTAGTCATAATAATTGCGTTGTTTTGAAAACAAACATATTTCAAGTGTCAGTGACACTTTCAATGGCCATTGCAGTTGCAACTGTTTGATTGATGAGCCGCTTGCACCATTTGATCAATCAATCAATCAGTCAGTCAATCAAAATTCTAGCTACACATGCGCCCATTTGTCTAGCGTTTATTATTAATGGCATTGCATTTTTAATTAGACAGTGTCGGGTGAGTGTCTTCTGATGCATTTACTTGGTGAAAGGTTCAAGACTCCTCTCTCCTCTCTCACCACTCCTCTCTCCTCTCTACCCCTATCTTTTGTCTGTCTGCTGTGCGCAGCTGTTGTGCCCAAAATAGTTGGAGGCATACTTAATGTGACTCCCTCTCTTCCTCTCTTCCTCTCTCTGCTTTTCTCACTCTCCCCACTTATTCCCAACGCCACACACGTTCAACTAGTAATCTTATCAATAGCTTAGACATATCATAAGTCAACAGTGTCATTTATACCAAATTCTCGTTTTTGTTAGAGGGGAGAAATTATAGATAATGCCATCTAATACTCCACACAAGTCCCAATGACCTACTAATAAAATATTGATAAATCGTTGCTGTTGCAACTAGAGAATATGAAAAACTAACAGTTAGAAATGTAACTTTTATTTAACTATTACTCATAATAACTCCAAATGTTGTCAAATAATTTTAATAATTATTCCATTTTTTATAAGGCTCTCGAATTAGATTTACTTTTTTCATAATTTTATTAATATCTTTTATTTTATCAAATAGTTTTACAAATTCTTAAATTTTCTATAGAGTTCTCGACTATCTTTATTAGTATCTTTTATTTTATCAAATTCTTAAATTTTCTATATAGTTGTTGTGGCTATCTTCATTAATATCTTTTATTTTATCAAATAGTTCTACAAATTCTTAAATTTTCTTAATCTCTTCTTAATCTTAATCTTTTCTATAGAGTTTTTGACTATCTTTATTAGTATCTTTTATTTTATCAAATAGTTTTACAAATTCTTAAATTTTCTATAGAGTTCTTGAATATCTTTATTAATATTCTTTTATTAGTATCTTTTATTTTATCAAATAGTTTTACCAATTCAAACATTTTCTATAGAGTTCTTGACTTTTTTTTATTAATATCTTTTATTTTATCTAATAGTTTTACAAATTCTTAAATTTTCAGTAGAGTTCTTGATAATCTTTATTATTATCTTTTATTTTATTAAATAGTATTACAAATTCTTAAATTTTCTATAGAGTTCTTGACTATATTAGTATCTTCTATTTTATTAAAAAGTTTTACAAATTTTTAAATTTTCTATAAAGTAATCAACTAATATTTACTTCATAGACAATTTTTAATAATATAATTTTCGATGTTTTTCAATTTCAGTCGGATTTCCTATACTTTTATTCTATCTACTCGGTGCTCCCTACGAACGTGGCTTTTTCTGTGATGATGAATCGTTGAGGCATCCATTTAAGGACTCCACCGTGAGGAACTGGATGCTGTACTTTATAGGGCTGGTTATACCAATAGCCGTGGTGAGTTAAGATCTTCACACAAATCAAATGTCTCTTTGGGCAATTCAATTGACTTGAATTGAATTGAATGCAATTGAATTGAATTGAATTGCTTTTGGTGGATCTGCGGGCTTTAGAGTGGGCGGAGTTGTTGGAGAAGCTGTTGGCAGTGCTCCCAAGTGGCCACCCAAGCAAAAAAAAAAACAAAAAATAAAGAAAAAGCATGTCAAGCATCTGTCAGTCGGCATCTCCCACATTACAACTCCCAAAGCGCCGTATTGCACAATCATTTCAAGTTCACAAATTGTTGATAAACATTTAAAAGCTGGAACAATGATGCACTTAATGTGCTCCAGTTAAAGGCTGACGCAATGACACGAGTCATCTGGTTGTCCAGATGTTGGAAATAAAATCCAAAGCAACATGTGGGTCATAAAACAATGCCCCTAATTCCTAAGAATTACAGGGTATACTGTACACAAGGCACATTTAAATATTTGCATACCTTTTCCAGTTACGTACATATATTGAAGTTGTTCTCGAGAAAAACAAACTTGTCTCGAGGTGTGAAATGGAAATGTCCACTCATAGACCTAATACACATCCATAATATAATTCTCGAACTCGTTCACAGATGCTGATCGTGGAGTTGCTGCGATCACGGGATGCGAATGCCAATGGAACTGGCACACCTCGTCGATTTGTATTTATGGGATTTGAGATTCCAGATTGGCTGATCGAGTGCTACAAGAAGATTGGCATCTTTGCCTTTGGTGCCGCCGTCAGTCAAATGACCACGGATATTGCCAAGTATTCGATTGGTCGACTGCGTCCACATTTCATAGCGGTAAGTTGCAGCTGTTGTGTAATCCAATATCAATTAAAACAGCAGAATAATAATACTTAATAATAGCAAGAAAAAGAAAAATCCGTTAGACATGACATTGCCAATTAATTTAAATATGCAACATGTGCAACATATGCAACTGGATGCAAATGCGACAGGGAAACACACACGAAGTGACAAAACCAAAACCTGCGACTATTAATAAATGCATCCGATTCCAACTTTGACATGTGCAGTCGGGCGGACTTTATGGCCACTTTGAGTTGCTTCTCGCTCCAAATGACAATATTTTCGTCATTTTCATTTATTTGTGCTTATTTAAATCGTTCTGACTGCTTGTCATACTGTTAAGCATGCGAGGGCCGTTTGAGAGGTTGTTACAATTGAAATATTCATCAGGAACCGTAAGAATAATAATTTTAAAAATGATTAAATAAATCTATATAATAAAAAGTTGACATAATATTTAAATTTTAAAATATTTATTAAAAATAATTAAAAGTGTCTTTCGATCTGGACATATCAATTGATAATAAATATTCCTTTTTTTATATAGTATATAAATTATGGCATATTATTTAAATTCTCAAATATTGATTGGAAATGGATTAGAAATGTCTGGGCATATCAATTGATAGTAAATATTATATTTTTCAAATAATATAGTATAGTAGTAGACAAAATATCAATATTATATACCGTTAAAGGAAGAATCAGGAACCTTAACCTTAATAAAAAGTTGACATAGTATTTAAATTTTCAAATATTTATTAAAAATGATTAGAAAAGTACTTCGATCTGGGCATATCAATTGACAATAAATATTCCTTTTTTTATATAGTAAATAAATTATGGCATAATATTTAAATTCTCAAATATTGATTGGAAATGGATTAGAAATGTCTGGGCATGTCAATTGATAGTAAATATTTTATTTTTCAAATAATATAGTATAGTAGTAGACAAAATATCAATATTATATACCGTTAAAGGAAGAACCTTAAGGAACCTTAAGAATAATAATTTTAAAATGCTAAAAATTAGAAATCATTTGATAATTTTGTTTTATACAAATAATAATAAACAATTAAAAGTTGACATGTTTCAAATTTTGATTGGAAATTGATTAGAAATGTCTTTTGAACTGGGCATACAAATTGAAAATAAAAATCCTTTCTGCCTTAAAAAAGAATAGTTCTGTAATATACAAAATAACTAAACTATATAGCGTTTAAAAATGGTGTTTAGTAATATATTTAATATCTTATGTGAGATTCAATGAATACTTGTCAAGCGGCCCTCGCGTATTCGCCTGCTAGGCGCCTTGTTGGCAACAACTTCCGATGAAGGGGGGAACTGGTTGTTGTTGTTGTTGTTGTCAAGACTCCCCTACGGGCACAAAACAGCACAGAGCACATAGCACAGAGCCGCCCTATTGTTTAGTGAAGTGCGGCAACAGCGCGGCAAAATTGAGCATAAAATGCGTAGCAGTTGCAAATTTGTAGCACATGTTGTACATATCAAAATAAAAAACAGGGGGGGGGTCACTTTTAACTAGCTCCAATAGTTAATCAGTTTATGTTTTAAATACTCGAATTATTGATGTGTGATTGTGATTTGGATTTGCAGGTGTGCCAACCGATAATGCCGGATGGCACCAAGTGCGACAACCCCATTAACTTTGGCAGATACATAACGGACTTCAAGTGTATAGGCAAGGGCTCATCGGCTCGCATGATCAAAGAGATGCGTTTGTCTTTCCCCAGTGGACACTCCAGTTTTACCTTTTACACGATGGTCTATGTGGCGGTAAGTTGGCCTTTTATTTGTTTATTTGATTCTCATTCATATATAATATGTATGTATGTATATACAACATAAATACAATGTTGCAACTTGCAGCTTTATTTGCAATCTCGCATGACATGGCGCACGTCGAGGCTGTTGCGTCACTTTCTACAGTTCCTATTCATCATGATCGCCTGGTATACGGCACTGAGCCGCATCTCGGACTACAAGCATCATTGGTCCGATGTGTTGGCCGGTTCAGCAATTGGTGCAACTTGTGCCTTAGTTGTGGTAAGTACACTGAGCATCAACTCAATCCAAATCCAAATCCAAATTCCATTCCCATTCGCCTATTGCCTAGTCTCATACTTATACTACATGCATTGATCATCTTTCTAGAGCTACTTTATGCCCAAAAATTGGTTTAACTTTCAAACCGTTTGGCCCACCAAAGACAAAGACACCAAGAGACAGTGATTTAACGTGGCCAACAAACAAAAACAGAGGCATAGATTTATTACTGCATCCATGAGATTGTAAAGTCAACTCAACTTTAGCTATTAAAAGAACATATTTGCATCAATTGACATCCACAACTTGGCGTTTCTCTTTAAGTTTCTGCAGCCTAAAGTCAGATTATAATAGTATCGTGCTACTAATTGGATTGTCTTCAACACCTTCCTGCCACTTGGTTGCATGCTTTGGCATAGTCCAGTTGCAAGTTGCAAGTTGCAAGTTGCAAGTTGCACGCAATCTCAGCTTCTATATCGTAACACAAATCGGCAGCTGCATTTCTACATTAGGTTTATTGCATATACTACGACTTTTGAGAATGTACAGAATATGCTTTAATTAAAGTTATATTAGCGAAAAGAAATACACAAACTACAGAACTTTCAGTTAAACAATAAAAGACATGCAATTTATTCCCCACTTTCCTTTATACAATGCCACAAGAAATGAAAGAGTGAAAACTATTCCATACTTTTAGGTGCTTTCTTATTCTTAACCTTCTTTTCTAAACTACCGAATTGGACTAATCTTTTCTATTATTTTCTCTTTATTTGCAGGCAAATTATGTGTCCGATTTATTCCCCAAGGAAATGCGTACGAAGCCTTATTTGCCTCGGAGCTCACAGGATATAAGCCAAACACAATCGACGGCTGTTATTAATACGAATTAACCCCTTGTTAATTCAAATACACGTTTTAGTAATCGTTTAGGACACAAATTCCATAATTTATAAGGAAAACAGGGATCTTTTGATACATCCGGTTGGAACGAAGCCAAGCTTTCGTTTGTTTTTAAGTTGTATTTAATTGTTGATTAATTAATTATAATTAAATATACGATTAGCATTTAACACCTTGAAAGCTAATTTACTGAATTGTAGTAATACATGCGCATAATTTTATATTACTATATAATATTGCATTACAGCAATCGCTTAATATTGATGACTATAAAATCACTAAAGTGACCTTCAGACCACACACAATATTCGATTCGACACAATATTAGTCGACAATAAGTATTATTTTAAATGAGTTTTTAAGTTTGAATTTTAAGAAATTGGCTTTAATAAGCGAGCAATATTAAATTTTTATGTATTTAAAATAAAATATAAATTGTAAAATAATATAAGTATATTTTAATTACCGTGTAAGGCTACAAGTAGGGCGCAATTTATTAGTATAATCAAAATATTTTAATCTTTTTTGCTCTATTACTCAATAAATATATGTTTTATTTTGTACTGAGCTGACTAAATTTGACTTAATTCGAGGGTTGCTATTAAAGTTTACTTGTGTGTATGTATGAGTTGTTAATAAGTTAGTTAACAAAATGGAGATTGTCTATTTTCTGAGAAACAAGTTTGCTTCGAAAATGTGGCGCCATCTTTTGTCTGATTGCGAAACATAATAACCCCACCTTAAAGGACTCCAACGAATGAACGAAGCAACGCAGCAAAAAACGGCAACGGCTCACAAACTAAATTATTTAAATTTAATTAGAAATTCGATAAAATAAAGAATTAAAAAAACTTTCAAAATTGTAGCTTTAAAATTTAGTAAAATAAAAAGAATATATATTTTTTACTATCGGTCTTTTATGGAATTGAAAGCTGCCAGACGTTCACACTATCTATTTTTTTCTGGAACTCAAGGCTGCCACTTCGGTTTTAAATTTCACAATAACATTGATATTGTCGTTAGAAAAAAATATCGACTAAAAAAATTGATCTATCGATATATGAACCAACAACGCGACCCATCACTAATCTGAACGATTCGATACAAATTCTATCAACTAAACAAAGCCGGCTTGTTTTTTCTAAATAAATAAAGGTAAATATTTCCGTAACCATTAATGTTTTACAAGTTTGATTGTTAATCACATATGCCAGCTAAGTGTAATGATCCATATTACATCATGAATTTGTGTAAAACTATATCAAAAGGCATTTTTTAAACGCATGACGTGTCATGCACGCCCTAGAGATATAACTAACATGTTTTTACGTTTCATTGAAGCTCAGGCATCATAATGATTACCGACGTGCAATTAGCCATTTTCTCTAACGTGTTGGGTGTATTTCTGTTTCTGCTCGTCGTTGCCTATCACTACATCAATGCCAACACCGGGAAGTGAGTACACAATGAAGATTCAACATCACATCAATCAATGTTCAACTTGTGTTTATTTTCCATTTTTCAGATCGAGCGCTAAAACCAAATGATCTTTAAGGTTTCCACAAATTAATTAATACAACTATCATATAATGCAACATTCAAGTAAAAGTAATAAAATGGTAACATAAAGCTAGTTCATCTCGTTTAGCGCTTCTTGCATTTCCTGCACATCGAGAAACGCCTTTCCAAGCCCACGTTCCTTGCGTGTGTTGAATGTTCGCTGTGTAGGATGACCAAAACTAAAAGCCTTTATATAAGGTAACTGAGCTTCCTTGGACGACGATGCATTGTCCACATCCATTGAGTCGTCGGTTTCCTTCTTGAGGTTCTTCATTTTTGTGGTATTTTCTTGATCAAAGCGATAGTTGGTCGGAAACTTGTGGACGGCAATGCAATGATCCTTGCGTTCACTAGGCCCCTGGAACTTGATCTCACATTCTTCGATGTAGCAGGCATACATGGGCTTGTCACCGCGCTCCACGCTCGCTGCAAAGTACAAATCGTGCCGCTCTGTGATGTGCAGATCCAACAGGTGGGCAGTGGGCAATTGCCGTCGGCATTCGATGCAGTAATAGGACTGTGATTGTGTTGTATTTACATTCACTTTGTGCTGCTTGGATTTCGTTTCCTGTGCCTCTGGAATCTCATCCAAGTCCACCAAAACGCCAAGTTTCTTAAAAGTTGGCAGATCCGCTGTGGAAATATGTGGATCTGTGGGCTTCAAGTATACAGGGGGAATCCCATTGAGTATTATTTTCAGTTCTTCCTTCGTTAGCAGCAAACCAGTTGTTGTTTCTAATTGCATTTTGCACTTTTTATAACTTTTTAATTCTTTTATAGTGTTGTGGCTTATCGATTTTACCACAAAGTTATCAAACGATAGCTTGACTATCGTCTGATTGACATCTTCATATTATTAATCGATAAAATGGACATCAAACGGCTCGGGAAAATTTAAATTCACAAATTTAAACATTTGTTTAAATGATCAATTATGACAAATTTCGTTTTTATGAATATTCGGAGTCGTCACCCATCGGGGGAAGAAGTTGAATAATTTAATTCTAAAAAAATATCCCAAACTCGACTAAATTCTAACTAAAATACTGACAAAATTCTTCTAAGTTTCAACAATTACAAATATATATTTTTTCGAAAAAGATCCTTTTGGAAATAGTATCTCACATTTTTCACGTATCTATTACGTTTCCAATGGTCTGGCAAAGACAACTTTTTTCCTGCCAGGTGGCAACACCGTGAGCAAAATTTATTTATGTTGGTTGAAAAACAAGTGCCATCAAATTTAATATTATTTTGAACACACAGCAAATATCAGAAAAATGTCAACTCCCAGCGATTCCGTAGTTGCCGAAGATTGCTTTGATATTGAAAAAGTAGCAAATATATTTGAAAGAAGTCTACTTGATGGAGACGATGTACGTATGGACGACTATCTGGAAGCATATGAGGAAATCATGAAGTGAGTGACCCCAGATCCCACCATTTGCCAATATGAAAATCAATTTGCAACTGTGTTTTCTCAGATTCTTCCTGCTGATGGGGAGTGTCTTCACCTTTGTCAGCTCCGACGTACGCAACAAATTGGACATTCTGTACGAGCTGCGAAGAAAAGACGTCGATGAGCTGAAACACTTTGATAGCATCAAAACGATGTTGTTGTATGAAAAGGATGAAAGTCTTCTGCAACAGAAGGGTTACGTGTCTGGCAGTCGTACCTTGTTGCGACTACACCGTGGTTTGGGTTGGTTGCACTGCTATTTAGATAAGATTGTCATTGTTATCTCATAATTTGTTATTTTACAGAGTTCGTGTACGAATTTCTCCATCGTCTTCAAAACGTGGCAGATAATGAAAAAGCGCACACTGTCTGCAAGTCCGCCTATAACGATACTCTAGCCAAGCATCATACATTTCTCATACGTAAGGGAGCCCAAGTGGCAATGTTTACCATTCCCACGCGTGGCGATCTGCTAAGGCGTGTCTGCCACAATATGGATGTGGCACGTGCCATGGAGTTGCTACCGGAGATGTTAAGGCACATGCGCATGGCCTACGATCGCACAAATGAGCTTTATACGCTACACGATCTGCACAATCTACCTTAGAATCTAGAAGTCATTATAATATGTGTCACATGTGTCTTTGCCTATTTATTTACCCATTTATTGCATTCCAATGCCTAATTGTATTCATTGCCTTGTTCACTGGCTGTGCCTGTTTAAGATATATATTTTAAATGTTTTTAATGCTTAACGATTAACTGAACTGAATGGGTCTCATCATTGATTGTATTATATTTCGGTCCGGAATAGTTTTCCACTTGTTATCAGTGACGTCACACTCAACGTAATGGATCCACAAATCTCGCGATAAGATTCAACAACCTCGACCTGTCTCGGACGTTGCTCTTGAGCCAAAATATGCTATCTAAACAAATGCGTTAGCAGTTTAGACAAAGACTCATAATTTGACTGTGTATCCCAGAAAAGCCGAAAGATTTACTGAGCATGCTTAGGCAGCTACCACAAACTCAAATGCAATCTGCAATTAATGGCCGCAACAAATGGCCGACAATTGCCAGCTCGTTTAGCTATTGATTACGTGTTAGCCAACAACTTGAGAGAAGTTTCATTGGCCAACTGATCGCTACTTTAATCAGTCAATTGTGTGTTGTGCCAAGTGCAAAACCTTACGATTGTATGAACAGTGTTGACGTTTTCTTTTTAAAAAAAAAAACAACCAACAAGTAGTTCCATGAGTAGTTGGGAGCATCTAAAATATAATTTAGTCCTTTTATTTATTGAATTAAGAAGCCAATGAGTATTTATATGTGCATACATAATGCAATGACTTAAGGAACATTCAAAGTCTTTATATACGTTTTATTTATAATTTGTATTTCCCAATTCTTCAATAATTTCCCTTAGTTCCATTCTAATATTAGTAATCTGACTAATATTTATATTCCTGCAGCATTCGTAATCATAGATCTCACTTAAAAAAAATAATTATTTTTATATAATGTAAGTGAAAACATAATTCCATTCAAGAAAGATGCATATTTCTAATTAGGCCAATGGCTTATCAGCTAACTCCTGAAGCTATTGAACTAGATTCGATCTTTTATTTAAATGAGTAAATGAAGTGAAAATCCCACCAACAACAATTGAAAATTTACCAACATTTAAATTTACAATTTACCCAGTAGTAATCGGGAAAAAGAAGTGTATGTACGTCTAATGATAACATAAGAATACGAATACTGCGATATTATAAAAATGTATATATTTTTGAACCCACACAAATGTTTGAAAAAAAATCCAGCAAAGCGTCAACACTGTGTATGACGGACTAGTTAATCCAAGTACTCCAAGTTAATGACAATCATTTAAAAGCGTCCAACTTGGCGCAACGCGATTCATTTTGAAATTATCAGCCAAAGAAGGCAGTTAAATATTTTGTGAATGGAGCTATGAATACGCATTCGAATACTAAACGCGAAACGAATCCCTTTTTAAAGGCAAATGTTCTATCAAAGTGGTTTTTTGTGTGAGTTCTTTAGTGGGAGAAGTGTGTGGGCTCCATATCGATTGATAATTAAAGCCCTTTTGAGGATCGTGTCTACCAACTGTCTAGATAAAGTGCTCAAGAATTATTTTAAATTATAATTGTACTATTTATGATAAGTGCAAAGATCCAGGCTCTATTCTGATGGATACGTTCTATAATATAAAGCTTCGACGATAAGATATGACAACTAAAATCACCGTTGATGTTACCATTTATTCTCTTACCTCAGTTGGATGCGTCATGTGTTCCGTAAAGGACGCCGCGAAGAACTCTCCGAGAATGAACTGTATTCCCACCTGCCCAGCTTCGATAGCGAGCAGCTGACGGAGGATCTGCAGCAGCCTTGGATACGTGAATCTCAACGCAAGAATCCCAACTTGTTGCGTCTAATATTCAGCTTCTATGGCTGCCAGTTTGTGCCCATCTGTGTGCTTTACTCTGCGCTGGAAATTGCCATACAGTGAGTATTTAATTATGACCCTATGATCCTGATCCTCATTGAATCTCTGATCTCCTCATGTAGTGCCTTCCAACCATTGTTGTTGGGCGGTTTAATCTCATACTTTGTAAAGGAGCAGAAGGATATAACCAAGGAGACCGCCTATTTGTATGCCATGGGAATTGTGCTGTGCTCACTGATTAATTCACTGATGTTTCATCCGTTCATGTTTTACGTATTTGCCGTGGGCACAAGAATACGTTTGGCATGTGCCGGACTGATCTACCGGAAGTGTCTGCGAGCGGCAGTGAATGCCGGAGAAGGATTAGGTGCCTTGGCCATCTCAGTAATGTCCATTGATTTGCCACAATTCGATCTGACATTTTATTTCTTTCACGATCTTTGGAAGGGTCCTGTGGAGGCGTGCATCTTTGGCTACATTATGTACAGTCAGATTGGCTGGACGTCAATCATCGGAATAGTATTCATTGTGCTCCTGATTCCATTGCAGGCCTGGGCAGCCAAGGCGGCGACTCAGTTTCGCACAAGATCTGCCGAGCATCGAGATAAGCGCGTCAAGCTGATGAATGAGATTATCAGTGCCATCCAGGTGATCAAAATGTATGCCTGGGAGAAATCCTTTGCCAAGTTAATAGCCGCTGTGAGGAATAGTGAAGTGAAGGCCATACGAGGATCCGTGAGCATCTATGCCGCCTTGCAGTGCACTAATATGATATCGAAGGTGTCGCTCTTCCTCAGTCTCATCGCTTATGTGTATTCCGGGTCTGTGGTCACTGCCCAAAATGTCTTTATATTATCCTCATACTACAGCCTGTTGAATGATTCATTGCTCCACTTTTGGCCAATGGCCATCAACACCTGGGCTCAAACTGTGGTCAGTGCCAGGCGTGTTGTGGATTTCCTTCAACAAAATGAAACTCCGACGGGAAAGGAGTGCACCAGCTGTCGGGACAATCCCACTTTACAGTTGGACAACATGAAGACTGCAAAGACTCTTAATGTGGGACGCGTGCACTGCATGGAGAGTGCCACAAAGGGAGCAAGTTTCGGCAATGTCACCGCCAGTTGGGATAAGCCCAGCACACAGCATCAACGACGTTCCCATGTAAGTGACATCAGCTTTGATCTGCGATCCACGCAAATGGTGGGAATTGTGGGAAACGTTGGATCTGGCAAGAGTACGCTCCTGAATGTGATACTGGGTGAAGTGGAGCTGATGCAGGGACGTGTGGAGCTGCATGGCAAGCTGAGCTATGCCCCTCAAGAGCCTTGGGTCTTTCAGGCCAGCATTCGGGATAATATCCTGTTTGTGGAACCATACGATGAGCAGCGTTATCGTGCTGTGGTGCACGCTTGTCAGCTGGACTGTGATCTCTCCATGTTGCCACAAGGGGATGCAACTGTGGTTGGTGAGCGTGGCATCAGCTTAAGTGGCGGCCAGAAAGCCAGGATTAGTCTTGCCCGTGCCGTTTACCGCAAGGCGGATATTTACTTGTTTGATGATCCCTTGGCCGCCGTAGATTCCCGAGTGGGTAAACTGCTAATGGACAAGTGTTTTAATCAATTTCTGAGTGATAAGCTTAGGATATTGGTGACTCACCATGTCCAGCTGCTGCAACACGTGGATCATTTGATGCTACTCGAATCCGGCCGTATAACACAACAGGGAACGTATGCTCAACTACGGGATGTTATCGAGAAGCATACGGCGCCGGATTTGGAGGCCATTGAGGCGGACAAGCAACAGGTGAAGCGTGTGCTCAGTCAAGTTGATAGAAATTCCAAGCTGTTCCAGGACAACACGGAATCCTCCGCAAACAAGAAGCAATCCAAGGAGAATGTTTTTGCCGAGGGACAAAGTCAAGGTGCCGTCAGTTATGAGACCTATAAGGCTTATTTCAAAGCACTGGGAGCACCCACCTTGGTATATCTGGTGCTCGTGCTCTTTGTGCTGGCCAGAGCTTGCCAAGCTCTCATGGATATCTTCATATCGCGTTGGGCCACCGGTGAGGAGAATCCTCAAAATGTTACAACAGAAGAGACGCGTGCCCAGATGGTCACCTGGTATTCCGTGCTGTTGCTCTGCACCCTTGCTCTGTACTTGTTGCGCACCTTTGGATTCTTCCTTCTGTGTCTGCGCATCTCGCTGCAACTCCATAATCTTCTCTTCGCCGGCATCATACGTGCCCGCATGTTCTTCTTTAACACGAATCCTTCGGGTCGTGTGCTTAATCGCTTCTCCAGCGACATTGAGAACGTGGATGTTGCTCTTCCCCAGGCTATGATGGACTCTCTACAGGTTGGTTTAGAATTGGAATCAACGATGCATCTATTTACATGTTATTTATTGCAGTTCTTTGTGGATGTCGTGGCCGTTCTTATAATTGTGGCCATTGCCAACTATTGGCTGCTCATTCCGGCGGCAATTATGGCGATCCTGATGTACCTTTGCCGCGCTTTTTATATGGGTGCCAGTCGCAGTCTGAAACGCATCGAAAGCTTAAGTAAGTCGGAAGAGATTCCATATTAATCTTATCCTAAACTTACCACTTCTCTTTTTTTTCAGCCCGTAGCCCAGTTTATTCGCATGCCAATCAGACATTCCAAGGATTGACCACAATACGTGCTCTGGATGCCATGCCGCAGTTGGAAAAGACCTTCCATGGTCATCAGAATATCAACTCCTCGGCTTTGTTTCTTTACACGAGTGCGAATCGTGCTTTTTCCTTCTGGACGGATCTCATTTGTGGGCTTTACATATTGGCAGTTACTTTTAGCTTCCTGGTTATCAATCACAGCTTCAACAGCGGGGATGTGGGACTGGCCATCACACAGTCCATGACGCTGGTCCTCATGTGCCAGTGGGGCATGCGACAAACCGCCGAGTTGGAGAACAAAATGACGAGCGTTGAGCGCATCCTGGAGTATGCAAATACACCTTCGGAGCCACCGCTGGAGACGGCAAAGTGTGTGAATCTACCCGCAGAATGGCCACATGCGGGTCATCTGCGTCTCAAAGAGCTGCGCATGCGCTACTCTCCAGGTGGCAGCGAGATATTAAAAGGCTTGAACTTTGAGACACGGCCCATGGAGAAGATTGGCATTGTGGGACGCACGGGAGCTGGCAAATCGTCCATTATACAAGCATTGTTTCGACTGGCTCTCAACGAGGGACTCATCGAGATTGATGGCCAGGACATTAGCCTACTTGGACTGCATGATCTGCGCAGTCGCATTTCAATTATACCACAAGAATCCGTGCTGTTCTCGGGCACACTTCGTTTCAATCTCGATCCGATCAGCGAAAAGAGCGATGAGGCACTTTGGGGTGTCCTGCAGGACGTTAAACTGGAAAAACATGTAGCTAGCTTGGAAGGTGGACTTTCCTGCCACATGCAAGAGGGCGGCTCCAATTTCAGTATGGGCCAAAGGCAATTGGTTTGCTTGGCACGTGCAATACTGCGCAATAATCGAATACTCATCATGGACGAGGCAACGGCCAATGTGGACGCCGAGTACGTAATTGCATCACTTGAAAACTGAATTTCTCATTTAACGTAAATATTGTTGCAGAACCGACAAGCTGATTCAGGAAACAATACAAAGTAAGTTTGCTCAGTGCACGGTCATTACAATTGCACATCGTCTCCACACAGTCATGGACAGTGACAGTGTCCTCGTTATGGATGCGGGGCAAATTATTGAGTTTGGACCGCCGCATCAGCTGCTGCAGCTCAAGGATGGTGCGCTGCTCAAGCTGGTTAGCCAGAATGACCCAGTCACAATCAAATATCTTAGGAAAATTGCCGAAGATAATTACGCGCCAAACACAAATTAAATTAAAAGCTTATAGGCTATTAAAAAAAAACAATGCGGCGGTACATCGATAAGCAACCTAATGGCAACTCTTCGATCTCAACATCGATACAATGACTTATCGATAACTTAAGCTTTTCGCGCCACCTCTGTCAAGCGACAACCTATTCACAATTTAGCTTTAACAGAAATAAATAGTTAATAAACATTAAGCAAAATAAAATAAAATAAATTAAATTCTGACTAACACCACACTTGTAGCCACTATACCTAATTCCACACGGATTTAAGTTAGTGCGCCATCTATTGGTATTTTGTGAATCGTTAGATGCCTGCTACCACAAGGTAGCTGACTGCTATGACATGTGCAATGCAGTTAGAATTTAAATTAAAATATTTTCCTCTTATTTATTATTACATTTTGAATGATTTTTTGTTTTTGTTTGTTTTCACTTGCTTTATTACGGCTGTGTTGGCTGCTGTCCAGCGTCAGGCCGCCGGCCGCACTTAACAACTTTACGTGGCAATGATTACCACAAAATTTGATTACCCGCTGTGCCGTGGGCGTTGCCAAACAATTCAGTTGTGGCACAAACTACGTCATCACTTTTTTACTGCCCGTGGGGTGGGAGGGGGTCAGTGGTGGTGGCGCTCGGTGGGTGGTTTTGTAATTATGGACATGCGCCACCCATTCCGTCACATTTCAGTACATTTAGCGACGACAGCTTGGAGATTATAACAACAAAAAATCGAAGACTTTCAGAGAGTTTGCTTGGCACTTATATGACCGGAAGCCAGTGGGCGGAACTAGAGCGCGTCCAGACAGACACAGACAAGGACCAACTGAGTGTGTGTGTGTGTGTGTGTGTGTGTGGGTGTGGGTCGGTGGGCGTTACAATGAGAAAACTGCTGGCCGGGAGATGACAATGATGCGCTTTTTGTGCTGCAAAACAACCTTTTTTTATTATACCGAAATTTTTGCTATTTTATTTTTTTTTTTGCCAATTCACCATATAACATAATATACAGAGATATGTGTTTCAGTCTGTAAGGAAGTGTTGTTCTCTCCCTCACTCTCATTCGCCGTCTCTTCCTGTGAGGGGTGTTCCCAGTTCCGCATGCTGTGGCATAAATTGTCCGTCGGTTTTTTAGTCGCCACATCCTCATGCTGATTGCTGATTGCTTTTGTGCCCAGTGCACAGCGGGTAGCTGGACTAACTTTGACTATCGACAGGAATATCAATTACGTAGCAACAACTCTCATCTTATCTAAGCTGTTTTATCAATTACTTGACATCTGCACGTGTCCTTTTGCCCACAATACCAAACAGTCTATAGCAATTTCAGTGGACACGTAAATTCAACGTTTTGGCCTCGTAACTCATCCTAAACGATCTCTCACCGAGCTGGGAAGGGGCCACACACAACGATTTAGAACTGGACGGGGGAAAACGTGCACACGACCAGATTTACTTTATTATGCGGTCATGATCATGATCATGATCATGTGACCTATGTATGTGGTAGGCCAACGACGGAAGTGATTTCGGATAACTCTGCTCAGTGATAAATTGTGGGCATGCCAAAATATGCAAAAAGAAAGACACTTTGTGGGAGATTAGATCGAGGATTGTGGCAGCTGATCGTTTTTATAGTTTTATTTCCAGAAACAAATAGTGGGAATGTGTGACACTGCTTAGGATCAGAACCGGGAATAGTGATCCGATTTTTAGATTAAAGAAAGATTTGTTTTTCGTACAGAAGTTTTTTCCGTAACCCAAGAAGACTTGAGTTAATTAGTTAAAGATTTCAACTATTTCAAAATTCCGTTAAAACAAGAAAGAAACGGATCTTTATTTCTATTAATTATATCCTAAATTGGTACAAATAAATACCAAGTTTTGTATCTCTAGCTCTTATAGTTTATAAATTCTATGTATTTAAATAGACCAACAGCCCGACAGATGAACAGGATCTAAAAAAGAACTAGGAACTGGATTAAATTTCAGAAAATCAGTAAGACAAGCAAATTTAATAAAACTTTTTAATTTGGTGTGTTGATTTTCGGTTGGTTTGTACCTCATGATTATAAACTTAAAAAACTTAAAAAACCTAAAATTAATATTAAACATTGCATTACTTTATTTCATACAGTTCCCAACTGGATTAAATTTTATACAATCTGTAAGAAAAGCACAATTAATAAAACTTATTAATATGGTGGGTTCCAGAAATGTAAGCCAACCGATAACCAACCAAGATGTATGGGTTTTTGGTTGGTTTTCGGATGGTTTAGATTTCTGAAACACTCGTGATTATAAGCTTTTAAGAATAAGCATTTGAAAATGTCTTTACTCCTAAAATAATATTAAACATTAAATTACTTCATTCCATGTATTCTTTGAGTTACAGCTACTTATCGTAATACAGATGCCAGATACTTGTGTTGTTCTTACTTCGACAAAAGATATGAAATATCGTCTCAGAAGAAAGCCCGAGAAGAAGTAAGGGAAACCTTTTCAGTCGGCATTCAATCAAAAGTCAAAGGGAAAATTATTATAAATATTTCAGCTATGGATTGTAATAATTGAAGAATTTAATTGCCCAAGCCCAGAAAATAAATATATTTATATTTAATTATCTTGCACGAAATAGCTGACAAAAGATGATAAATGTCTTCCTTCGTGACCGAAAAGCGAACGGAATCAAATGTGCAGCCATCGAAAGTTCAGCTGTGAAGTGTGTGTAATTTCAATATTTTCTCAAAATTTAAGAATTCTTTTCTAATAGTTTTTTGTTGTCATTATTAAACTGGACACATTCAGTCGGCACTTTTTGTTGTTATTGTGAATAGTTAATAGTTAATAATAATTATATTCAAATTGTTTGTGGAACTGTCAACCATCCGTTCGATCACTTGAAGTGGGCGTTCAGTGGGCGTGGGCGTGGCACCGTATAAGTGCAACGGCGGCAAATGCATTGTAAATAATGTATTAAGACATTAAATCGTTCATTGAGGCAATTTACATTCATTATTATTACGAGCTCATCGTACGTGCCCATAAGCCATGGGAATTGGAATACGGATGGCTGGACGAAAAGGGAGGGAATGGCGGAGAAGACGAGGCCGGAGCCAGGCCGGAGTCAGAGTCAGAGAATTGGAGTCGGAGCCACAGCAGACATATGTGTGCATGAGTATGTGTGCTCATATTTGTTTGGAAATTAATAAAATCATAAAAATGTAATTAATTAATTCACAAGACAGAAGCACACAAAAAATATAAAAAGATAAAAAATGCATTGCCGCCTGTCTGTGAATCGTGGACTGGGCCTGGACATGGATTGTCGTCTGATTAGGGATTCAGGTGCGTGAGTGCATTTTTCGGTTTTCAACAGAATTTCAACTCGGACCGTGACAGACCCAAGCAACGATCCAAGCCTTGGGTGCTGGTGCTACGATCGACCAATTGATGGTCGATGTATGGTGGGAGGGGAATAGGGGGTGTAGGGGAATCGCTACCGTCTGTCAACTGACAGATCGCATGCCATAATATGAAGAAAAGTGGACAGCGAAGCGATTATACGATTGCCAGGGCGGCCCCTTCATTTACAAGCCGATTTACATAGGTTGCTGCTGAATGTCTGTCCATTGTTTCTGCCCAATGGTCACTCTTCCCTGTCCCTCATAGTCCCTCTTCCACGTCTTCAATTGGCATGCCACAGTGCAGTGATTTCAGTGACAAGTGCTTTGGATAATGAGTCGGTCTCGGACTCTTTGATATGATGGTAAGAGTATCAAGCTGAGGCAAGCAACAAACTTGCCACAACTGCTTCGGTTTTCAAGAACTTGCCACATGTGTCGCGTTTGAAACTCGGTTCAACCCATTGCCCTACGCACATATGCATAACACTAAAGATACCACTGGCAAATGGAGGGCGTGGCCACGCCTCATGACAAATTATGACAGCAAGCATTACCCATTTGATTTATGATTCCCTGCATTCAGCTATGACCCCCTTTATGTTTTTTTTGACAACATGCCTGGACTATGCTAACAGATTTCCTGTTTGCGCCGAAAGGAAACTTTTGCTGTCCCTGATATTTTGTATATACATTATATACATGTACATATATTGAGCTGAGAGCATAAGGACATTGTGATAATTGAAAATATGCTCAACATTTTGAGAAACCTCAGCTTAACATCCGTAATCTACAAGGATATTTACCATCCGGTTATTTTTTTTTTTTTTTTTTTTTTTACCAATTTTTAATGATTTTAAAGTGATTTTTAACGTTCTCCATTATGGTTGTTCAACTGCTTAACGCGACATAAATCCGCGCATAATTAATGGCAATATAATTTACAACAAAAGCTGGGCCACACCTATGCCAATGAGACACAGTTTTCCATGTTGCCTTCAAAAAGGTTGAGGCTATAACGATTTGTAAATGCGCTACAAGAAAAATCAAATTTCTACTGAATGTATTTATATAAAAATCAATGTACAGCCAAAACGGTAAGAGCTAAATGACTGTAATTTTAAAAAAAGTTTCGTTTTATTGGGTAGATGAATCTAAAGATAAATCGATTAAGAATTCAAGCTGCAAAATCGGGTAAATCGTGATCTTACTCAATGATCTGTGTCTGTTTTGTAAATTTAAATATATTTAGTGTGTCAGTTTCTAATTAATTTCCTTAATTAAACCAAACCAATTAACGCATCAGGGAGTAATCATCAATTACTTATTGATAATGTATCGGAATAATGTCAGGAGAATGTGGAGTTTGAATTTATTTTTAATATGATTGATAAGAGTGGAGTGTGCAGTCAACGTAGCCGAATAAAACTCGCCCTTTCAGGAACTGGCAGCATCATCAACATCAACATCCAGTGTGGCACTTTGTTCATTTGCCGCAATTCGGATTCAGATTCAGATACAAAGGAGCAGGAAAGGAGAAAAGAGAAAAGAGCAGCAGCCGGCAGCAAATTGCCTGCAAAGTGTTACAATAATAAAAACTCATGCTTGGAGGCGTGTCCCAACATAAAAGTGCAAACGAAACGAGCTGAGGATAGCAGGATACAAGGAGGGTGAGGAGGGATATGCGTACCAGGTTTCCCCCTTCTGACAATGTCGCATTCACAGGGTGGTTTTGCGCACAAAAACACTCACACACACAATTAGAGAGTTTTTTTCTCTGCAAACAAAAGTCAATTGTCGTAGCCAATAAGTCGCTAATGCAATTAACAATTCACACACAACATTTTGCCGAGGGGAGAGGGCAGAGAAGGCAGGAAAAGGGAAAGGAAAAGAGGCTGAGCAGAGTCCCTTAATAATTTAGCATGTGTGCGCCCTGTTCCCGCGGAGAGGCGTGACACGTGAGACACCTGGAGTGATTGCTGCTAATGTGCCCAGAGGAGCATTCACACTCTTTCTCTCTCCAGTACTTGTATTTGATACAATTTGGTGCGTTAAATTACAAAAATTGGTCACACTGCTCGAGCAACGGATCCGTCTCCTTCTCCGGGTTCGACATTTGCCTTCAGGGCTTCCGTGTTAAATCGCACAAATTGGCAGTTTAATTGTTCCAATTGACACCAAAATTTGTATGGCCCTTGAGTGGCCCAAAATAAATGGGCAATGCGAGCTGATTTTGTCACTTTGGAGGCGTACACAGTTGGCCCGAAATTTATTGTCGTGGTTAGCAGTAAATAATTGACAGCATTTAAGCTGTTGTTATTTGTAATGTAGATTAAACTGAAACGTTGATGCAATTGAATGTTGTTCAATGTTGTTTATTTACAAAACTTGGTTTCTACACTTAAGTCAAAATTGTATGTGTTAGGTTAAAAGGGACTTGCTTATATACAAAGATAACTCAGTTAAAACATTTCAATTCCTGCTCGAGTTTAATAAATACTGCGGGCCAGGGCCAACGAGGTGGCGGGACTGGGAGCAAGTCCTCCAATTGGTGGCATACCAACTCCCATGGCCACGCCCACACCCACGCCAACGCCCACGCCAACGCCCGTGCCAGCATTGAACTTCTCGAAACCGCTAATCGCTTCCGTTGATAGCTTCTTGCGCAGATCCGGTTTGGGCCCGCTGAGGCACATTTTCTCCAGCTGCTGGTGCTGTGAGCGAACCGCAAAGCGATTCACATGCACAGGTATGGGCACCACAATTTTAGTGCCATTGACAGCCCCATTGCGGCCCAAACCATGCGACGTGAGTCCGGCCTTAACGCGTTTCCATTTGGCACGACGGTTTTGAAACCAGATTTTAACCTAAAAGTGACACAGAGAGAGAGAGAGAGGAAGAAAGAGAGATCAGTTTATGGTTACGATTCTCAATTGAGATTATGAATTCACCTGCACTTCACTCAATTTCAGACTTGTGGCTATTTGACTGCGCTCCGTTAGGCTAAGATACTTTTTGGCATGAAACTCGCGCTCCAGCTCGAGCAGCTGCTCCGATGTGAAGGCCGTGCGGCGCCGACGGGATTTGGAGCTGCTGCTGCCGCCGCCTTGGGACTCCTTGCCACCAGCTTCATGGCGTGAATGTCCACCTTCATCATCAGTGCAATCCTCACTGTCCGAGTTGGTATAAGCTGCAATTCAACACAAGTCAAGGAGTTAATTTAAAACTCAAAGTTACACTTTTTGAACTGACTGGGTTTATCTGGGCTTATCCCATTCCTTGCAACAAATTTTAAATCATTTAAACTCTTAAATAACTTATTTCCTTCACATTCTAATATTTAAGTATAAAATTCTTGCTGTAAGCAGGCATTTTTAAAGTTCATATTCAGAATAAAATGACAACGACTCAACATTAAAAAGTAAAAGACGCCTAAAGTATTTGATCTAACTAAAGAAAAAATTACTAGGAAAAATAGAGCTTGAATCAAGTATTTTATTCTTGGTTTAAGGAAATCCGGGATAACCTTAATTCTGACACCGCATTGGATTGATTCTATCCCGGAATCCCGAATTTCTTTCTTCTGTGTAAAAAATCCATACTTTCGTTCGGCATATATTTCGATCTGATAGGACAGTCATACCAAATTTTCTATTCTTCCTGTATATATTTATATATTTCTAGTCGCCTGTCGCACCACTCGTGATGCTTTCGTCACTAGCGTGAACTGAAGGATTTGAATTATTTTGATCCATTTAGAGTTAAATTTAAATTTATAGTTAATTTATTTATTATTTAATGTAATGAATAAATAAATAAGAAATGTCCGTCTTTGAACGTTTATTGTTTATTGAATGAACTATAATTAAGTCGCCGAATATCCTGGGCTCAACATCGTTACGCCTAACGAGTTGCGACTCACAAATTGTGCTTCTGGCGTAAATGGCCTGTGTCATAAGTTGTGGCAAACATATTTATTTATAACTGGATACATGTGTCCAAATGGCCGTCACACTTGACTTGGCCCATCGACGCCCCATTCACATTGAAGCCAACAACAAGACATCACTTGAAACTTAATACGCGTCTCTGTGGTTCATGATGACCCAAGTTGAGTGTGAGTGTTAAACGTTCCATTCCCAACAGAGACTGAGAGTGAGGGTGAGAGTGAGGGTGAAGTTAAGGGTGAGGGGTTGGCACGTTCATCCCCCTCCTCGTGGTATGTCTGATTATTTTGGGTAACGCTTAAGCGCTTTTTTAACACTTACACGCTTCAGATATGCCTATTGCCAGCTATTGCTGTCACTGATTTATTTGTGTCCTCATCATCGTCTGGCTTCAGTTTATTGCCACCCCTACCCCCTTCATCCCCCTTGAATGCCCTGGCTGCGGGGGGTAGATCGTTCAATTTTGCACACCCCCCAAGCAACAACTAGAATTTCAGTTATGAATACATTAGTTGAAAATTCGTTTCGCCTTTTCAGTTGTCGAAAACTGATTTCAAAAGGAGCTGGAGACCCAAACCAGGATCCAGCATGGATGCCATGAGGACATGCTGAGGACTCATTAAAATGCGGTTTGTTAAGAGTTCTATTCTCCTTTTCGCTTTTCATTCCAATAACTACGAGCAAATCGTTACGTTTGTCAAAACGTCAGCTCATATTTCGTTGTCACTCACTCTCTCTCTCTCAATCTCAATCTCTTTCTCTTTCTCACTCTCTCTCTGTCTCCCTCTCATTATGCTTTTCTATTGAGCAAGAGTTGAGAACTTTGTGGCTTTGATTGACATCAAACATTGGGTCTTAATGCGTTTTATGCTAATTTCGACCATGACTTGGCAGCGTCATTTTAATTACCATGACAAAAGCACTTTAGTAAATGGAGGAGAGCAAAAGGATCTGAATCTGGAACCGGACAGGTCGAATAGCAGTAACAGTTCGAAACTCGGCTAAAAGCTGATCGAATCACTGTGGACAATTTTTACCCTGAACATTGGTGTCTTGATCGAAAATCTAAAGGCTGAGATTTCAAAATAAGTCTGAATTCACAAAAGTTTATACAGTTTATGCCACATGCTTCGAAACCAACCGAAAATATTCCAAAATGTATGGAGTTTTGGGAGATTTTCGGCTGATTTTTTAAACAATCATTGGTAAACTGAAAATTAGATTCCTAAAAAATATCCAAGTAACTGTTAGATACTTAACTTTAATATCATTTTATAGACCTGAAGAGGGAATAATTTTAGATTTTGTAATCCTTGGTTCTCCTTTAAGTCTAATGTCTAAATAGAAAAAAGGTGATTTTATCTTCTGGAATTCATATAAAAATGTCAAATATCGTATTGAACGATTATCTCCCATATGAGTTATTCCTCCCACATTTCATCTTTTGTTTGATCTATCTGCTAGTCTATCAAATTGTATCTCCACTGTATGTGTCTACCTACCTCCATTGCGACTTTTGTCCAGCTCCGCAGTGTAGTTTCTCGGGGACATGGTGAGGCTGATGTCACTGCATGAATCGCCGCTGCACTCGTAATCCTCATCCATGCCGACATCCACCGCCGGCTCAATGGGACTGTGCGACTTGGAGGGCGATGACGCTTGTGGCGATGGCTGTTGTGGCGGTGCCAGAGCCTGAAGCTGGCTCTCATCCTGTGCCCGCGATGCGGACATGTGTTGGAGACGCGAATGCATGCTTAGATTGTGTACATAATCCTGGTTCATGAGCTCCGCAAAGCGGCGATAGCTCAGATCCGATGGCGTTGTTGCTGCCGCAGCGGCGGCATTGAAGGGCAGGAAACGGGTGTCCAACGGATGCGGATGCGGATGCGGCAGTGGCAGTGGCAGGCGATGGGCCAACTCGGCATCATTGGGCTTTGACGGACTTAGGCTTATGCTGTCCAAGGCATGTGACGGTTGGGGCGGCGGTGGGGCAACCTGTGCTTGTGGCTCCTTGCCGGCAAATGGCGTGCCCAGATAACATCCGCCGGCAATTAAATGCGAGAGCCGCTCATGATTCTGGGCAAAGTATCCGTGTAGCCAGGGATTGTACAGCGGAAACTGTGTCAGACCCAGCGCCGAGCTGGCCACAATGGCACGTGCATTAATCTCCCGATCACTATCACGTTCCCGATCGCGTTCCCGATCCCGTTCCCGCTCGCGATTCTGTTCCTGCTCCAATTCCGGCTGTTCCGGAACAACGGCGGGTGTTTGATTGGCAATCAGACTCTCGATGGAGAAGGGTTTAGGAAATGGCTTGCTAACCAATTTGGTGCTGTTATCCACCGGCGGCAGCAGCGCCATCTGCTCGTTTTGCATTATTAGACACCAAATTAGCTACACGCTGCGGATTTACAGAGCGCGACACGTGACGCAGTGAACCGTTCAAAGATCTGCGCGCAAATGAAACCCAAAGCAGCCAAAGAAAGACACAACACACGACACAAACACACAACACTCAACACTCAACACGTACTCTGACAGCCAACGGCGAACTGCACCCAAAGGCTGCCAGCTATGAAACAACCACCATAGCAGCGCACAGGAGAGAGCGAGTGCGAATGAGAGCGAATGAGAGCGAGAGCAAGCTCCGCCTCGTTAATGGCCAATATGGCGTGCTAGTGTTTGTCTGTTGCTCGCCTCTGATTGGCTGAATCTTAATTGCTGCTAAACCGGTTGCACTTGTCTCTTTTCTATTTGTATTGGGGTTGTTCTTGGAGTCACACACATACTGACATACACAAACACACACACACACACCTCTGCATGTGTTTTTCTGCATACACACATACATATGTTTCTTTATATGCACTATAGAGCAGCTCCCTAATTGCTTTCTCCTCGAGTCGTGCAGTAATCAGACTCTGACTAACCACAGTGCAACCATTAATGTGCCGACTTTGGCTGAGGAGTAGAATGTGGTTGGAGTTTAGCTGATTCTGGTGGTTGGGGGCTGCTTTGGTTGGTCTCGCGTCGCATATTACAGACCAATTTAAATTCAAGCATTAGTGCAAAGGGGCTTTACACTTGCATCGAGGCTTCACTTTGTGCATTTTGCATCATTAGCAAGCGCTTCTCTTTAAACTTGCATTTAATAGAATTTACTAAGCGTAAATAAATCTATTTTCGGTATAAAAGCATGGCCAAAACTCTAGCAGTAACTTTCAAGCATAAAGCCACCATTATAAGTATATATCAATTAAGATTTCCAAGGCTTTAACGTTCAGCTTTTGTGGTTTATTGTTTACTTAATCTTATTTAATTCATTTTCTGAGGATATCTTCTTGTTAATTAATTTGTAACATGATTGTAGTCTCCATTTATTTAATATATTCTACACATTTATGATTTAAGTATGATATAAATAAGAAAAGAAAGCATTTAAATTTTTTATTTTATTTTATTTTTAATTCATAAGAATTTCTTATAATACTCGTAATGGTTTGGAAGAGATTAAATTTTACTTTAGCAGCTGCTCCCAACTGAAACTAGAAATAAGTATATGTTTATTTAAGTAAAGATTCTAATAATTCAAATGAGTTAGGCAATTAAACACATTCATTATTGTCTCTGTTGATCAATAAAATACACAAGTTGTAAGTTAAATTGTAAGTCCTGGAGAATAACTTTCTTCCAATATATAACAAGGCTCCAGTGGCGCAATTGGTTAGCGCACGGTACTTATAATCAGTAACTGTGTATGAGCTATGCCGGGGTTGTGAGTTCGAGCCTCACCTGGAGCAGCGGGTTTGTTTTGTTCCCCATTATTTTTTTAAAAAACTTTACTGCAGTGTAAATGTGATCAAAAAAATATCTATTATTATGCCGTTCACTCTTCACACTTTTGCCAATTTGCATAAATTTATGGTATGTGTGGCTTAATTTGGCCATAATTGACCACATTTTTGGCAATCAATAATATTGTTTGTATTCGCTTTATTCAAACGCAATTAAATAACATTTGGTCACGTCTGGGTGTTTGAAATATTTTACGAGCATTTTAAATTGCAATACGAGTGATTTTAAGTTTTCTTTTCTTGTTGTCTTCTTTTTCTTTTTATTATAAGTATTATTCGCCTTGGGCATAAATTACAATATAATTATGCGCCTTGTCGGCGATTATTGTTATGATGATAAAAGCATGTCAGTTTTTGGCGCTGTGTCAATTATACTTGGCAATAAGTTGTACAAAGAAATTTTCATTTTTTTGTACATACACTTCTATAGATATGATTTACAAAATATATATGATTTTGCCAGACTCCCTAGCGGAAAACGGACAAATTAACGAAAGCCAACGAAGCGTTTCATGCGCCCAAATAAATCAGTGCGCTGTTGACACCCGGGATGTGGCCCAACCAAGGCGTCTATAGAGGGTCCCAGATACAGATACAGATACAGATGCAGATACTTTTGTAGCTGGCAGATAAAGAACAGAAAGACGCGCACACAAATCGAAATTATTTACTGACAAATTGTTGCAAATACTTCGCATAGTTTGCGACTCGTTTGCAGCATTTAAAAATGCGCACAAAGTAAAATAAAATAATTAAAATTGCAGCGAGACATGAGAGTGCATCGATATCAATATGATGACAGCCAAATAGTGTGCCAGACATTTTCTACATTGTCTCCGCTCACCAGCCCCTAAATTATATCGTTCAGCTAATACAAATTTAATAATCATTACGTTCAGACAGAACGAAATGCGAAGTCGAACATGTGTTCGCTGTTGACCGCAACACACAACGAAAACTGTCCAATGTTTACCCAACAATTGACACGCCCACTTCACAATTTGCGGGCAGGACTGTGCGCGGTCACAGCTCCTTCTGCCGATGTTTATAATTGTGTCATTTTAACCCTTTCTACCTAACTAACATGCCCTGCCTCGATTGCCTTGTTAGTACGACTGTAATTAAGTCTAGTTCACCAATTGTTTATACAATTTAAATAAAAAATTGGAAAGTAATTATAGTTGTCAGTTACATGGCTGTTCGTTATGAACGAGCATGGATTATTTAGTAATTAATAGGTTTTATTCAGGGGTATGCCACACACCAATAAAAAATTCGTTGACAATATTGATACGTTGGTTTTTGGCAATTTGAAACAAGCGCAGAATTTCGAATTAAGATTCTGAAACGTAAATTTTAATTTGTATTCTCCCAAAAGCCTACGTTTATAATTAAATTGTAGATTACTATAACTAATAATCTGAAATAAGAATATTTATTCCGCTTCAATTTCATCTATAACACTTTGATGGCTCCAGAAATATTACCTCGGATTTGAGAGCGCCCACTGTGGATCCTGTACTCTCCTCCAAGTAAAGCAAATATTTGCATAATATTTTTGGATTTTTCTCAATCTTATATATTTTATTAGAATTAAATTTGTAACTCTTTCCCTAAAAACTGACGAGGTTGAAACCTTTTTCAAAATGATTCCCCTAATTTTAACTAGTTTCGAATTAAAAATTTTCATCAATTTTCGTTTAATTTTCTTTCAAGAATAGCGCAAAAATTTGAATCGCGCGCCTGTTCGAAAAAAGTACACGTGCTAACAGAGACTTAACAGTCTGTTAGTCTTCTGTTAGAACAAATTTGGCAATTTGAAACAAGCGCGTCGAGTGCCATAGCAATTAGCTTACAGTGTAATCGATATTTATTGTTAGTGCTCAAACTGAATATAGCCGGTCGGCACTGCGACGCACATCCCTATTTTCTACCGGGTGGCAACGCTTTCTTTTCACAAAAAACGTTTTGCGATTCCGTGCTGCAGCCGCTTTTCTTAGGTAAATATAATTTGTTAATTAAACAGACATCACGTTTTAAAGGTAGAAACTGAATATTGCATATTTGGGAGCTTATTTTGAATTAGAATATTTTGCATATATTGCAATCGTAATCGCCATTAATTGCTGAAAATTGTTGTTGGAAAAATCGATTGAAAAATGACCTCCAACTGCGGCTTTTCCTCCAGAACATTCTCTAATTGTCATTTTGTTGACATTTATTTTTCGACAGGTAAACATGCCAGAGCTGACTGAAATTAAAAACGAGGCACCTTCGACCTCCGCTGAGGCGAAGCAAACCGAGGATGACGTTCGCGTTGAGGATGATGGCAGCGAGAGCGATTCGGAAATGATTCCCGATCTGGAGGAAGCCGACACGGGCACCACACAGCTAGGTGGTGGCGCAACCGGTCTGCCCATCGATGTTGTCTCCAAGGCAAAGCAGTCGCGCGGCGAGAAGAAGGCGCGCAAAATCATGCTGAAGCTTGGCCTGAAGCAAATCCAGGGCGTTAACCGCGTCACAATTCGCAAGTCCAAGAACATCTTGTTCGTCATCAACAACCCAGATGTGTACAAGAACCCTCACAGCGATACATACATTGTTTTTGGTGAGGCCAAGATCGAGGATCTGTCGCAGCAAGCGCAGGTGGCAGCTGCCGAGAAGTTCAAGGCTCCAGAGGCTGCTGGCGGTGGTGATAGCGTGGGCGCCACCACATCTGTGGCACCAATTGCCGAGGAGGATGAGGAAGAAGTCGATGGCACCGGCGTAGATGAAAAGGACATTGAGCTGGTTGTGGCACAGGCAAATACGACGCGTGCCAAGGCCATCAAGGCGCTCAAGAACAACAACAACGACATTGTAAATGCCATCATGGAGCTGACAATGCTCTAAAGCATTACCCAGGAACTTCGTTGCTTTCGTTGATTACCCGCCTTTCGATACAATTACAAAACAAAGATACCCCTAATCCCGAATGTTATGTGCATGCATCTCCGCATGCTTGTACACCAGTCGAACATTTAACAATTTATCAGGAGAAGAATAAAGTGACATACTTTATAAATTAACATTTTTTGTACATTTATCAGAAATTTGGCTAATCGCAATATACATATATATTAGGGGTTTTTTTAGTTTGATGCTTTATAGCCACTGAGAAACGCTATGGTTATTAGATAAGATTTTTGGGGCTTTGCACCTACAATATAAAATAAACTTAAAAGTAAATTTGTATAGGACAGATGGATATCGGAGGAGCAATTATCTTAACAAGAGTTAAATACAAGATTACAATTATTGCCAGCATTGTGGCAGAGATTCAGTAAATTACTAGGACTAGAGTAGTAACCTTTACTGCTGCTAGGTGGTTAAAGTTGGCTCGAGTTTGAGCACACGAGCTTGGCTCCGTGACTGTAGCCGTATATCCGCAGGTGTCTGCATCCAGGGCTCGCCATCTGCCTGCATGGGCACCGTGGCATTCACTTGCAGCTGCAATAGAAATATAATTAAAGTGGCACGTTCAATCTTTCCAATTGTGTTTGTTAAATACCCTTATTTGTTTGGCTTGTCCAATGCGCACTGGCTTGCTGATGTTGCACTGCAACTGGGCAATGTGAAAGGATGATACAATTCCAAAAACCTCCATCATGCCATCGGAAATGGAATTTATAATGCGTCCCTCGCCATTGGAGTTGCTTAGCTCGCAGAGTTTGCAACCGGCGCCCCATGAGTCAATGTTGAGAAAGACCAGGGATTGCAATTCCGGTAGCTCGACTAGCTTATTATCTAGATGTAGGATTAGTTTCTGCTCAATGCGTTCGCAGTCTGGCTGCATAACCTGCTGGGTTCCAAATGTAAAGTACAAAAGCTGTGGAAGAGTAGAAAAAGCACGGATTAATGGCTAATCTCTTGCAGAGTATTTTAAAATATAATACCTTGTTAAATATTCGACTGCTGAGCAGATAGAATCGAGATTCTCGTGTCTTATGGAAGTTGTAGGTAATGTAGGCATCCACACCCACGCTAAAATAGTTGTAGACGTGTATCGTCTTAATGGGATGTCTTTGTATAGGCAGGCGATAATGCAGCTTCTCAATTTGCAGATCATATCGATCGAGATTCACGGATCGGGCACGTCTAATGCTGCGCAGAATCTGCAGAGGATCCAGCGTTGAGGGCGGCTCAGCGCCCCAGCCGAGAACCCGAGACAAATCGTTGCCAGTGCCCAATGGCATTATTGCCACTGAGGGTTGGGGCTTGATGTTCAGCGTATAGATGCTGTTGAGCACCCAGCCAATCGTGCCATCACCTCCCGCCACCAGTATGCGACAAGGACGTGGACTTGTTTTGCATGCCCATTGTAGAGCATCTTGTGGACCCCGTGTTCCAAGTTCCATGACCTGCATCGGATGCAAGTAACCACGCAGCAGTGACAAAACACTGGAGCCAGTACTACTTCCAGATTTTGTATTAGCAATAACGATCAACGGCTCCCAGTTTTCAATATTAGGTGGTTTAATGCCTGCCAGGTGCAGACGCACGGACTCGCGGGTTCTGGCAGCCACAATGCAGTAAGGTGGATAGATCATGTCCCGAAACTCGCCAAAATCACACGCAGCCTTAGTGTCCACATTCTTGTAGCAGTTGTCGTGGTAGCAGCGCTGACACCAAGCACATCGCCAGCCATAGAGACCTGGTCCGGCACTGCTGGAATCCTGTGGATGATCCGGTTCTGCTTCCTGGCCGCACTCGGCACAGCTATAGATCATTGGCAAATTGCCGCGCACCCACAAATGACGCACTTCATCCACATTCCGTAGCCATTTATCTTTGCAGTGATAACTAGCGTCTGCTTGTCGCTGACAAGCCGGCGCCGAATGCGTGCAAAGGCCGCAACAGTCGCAAAAGAGACCCGCGGAGGGTGTCAACAAAATCTCACATACATTGCAGAAGCAGGCCTAGCATAAGCAAAAGCGAGAGAGTGAGTAACAGGTGATGACACTTGGTAGTTGAGGGCATACCTGTTCGAGTATTTTTATTGATTTCCAACTATGACGTGTTTTGCCCGATATACAAATTACAATATCTTCGGCCAGAATGCTGCGACACAAGAGGAAGAACACGCCCAGCGCTACGAGGGAGCCTATAAGCGCCTCCACGCTAAGCTCAATATGGGCAATATCCATTTCTGTGCACAGATGTTATCCTTAATTACGAGGACATTACATTTTTTCGTGTTATTGTTTTATTTTTAATATTCACCCTGGCCAATTAGAGCCAGTGTTGAAAAACATACAAAACAGCTGGACAAAATAAATTCGAGATGGCAAATGATGCAAATTTAAGAATTGCCGAATGTTTTGAAGTACTCATTGACATGCTTGAAGTGAATTGTCTATACCAATTAAATATGGTTAGTTAACTTTTGCAATGTTATACATGTTAATTTGTAAATTTTGGCTGCAATTGCAATAGCGATAGTTTTCCCATGATATCTGATATTTATTATCGATTTCTAATTCCCTATATCGATTACTTAAAAACATCGCACAGTTGTTAGCTGGCCAGTGTTGACAAACACCACCAGAGTCGCCGCACGTGGAGGCACACATTTTTTAAAAACATTTCTTTGCCTGCAAAACGTGTGTTAATTTAACTTAAACATGGGACGTAAAGCGGAATACAGTGAGAAGCAAAAGAAGGGACCCGGCCGCAAGGCAAGAAAGCAGGGGGCGCCTACATTTCCAAAGAAAACGTTTGGTAAGATAAGGCATATTTTGTCGTTGGGCATATTTTGAAGTGTTCGTCTTTTTAGCTCCGCTTGAGGATGAGGATAAAAAATTAACACATCGGCAGAAGCAACGAGTGGCCAAGCGGGAGCAAAAGAAGGTTGTGCAAAAGGCGAAACTTAAGGAGAAGCGTGCACAACAGCCGCGTAAGCAAAAGAAATACAACAGCGACAGCGAACCGGAGGAGGAGTTGGTGAAGCAACAGGCAGAATCATCAGAAGAAGAAGTGCCACAACTAGTGCCAATCAAGAAACAAAAATCAAACGGTTACACAGACGATAATAAAGATTGGCTAAAGCTAAAGCCGAAAAAACAACAAAAAAAGAATAAGCCAGACACGGATGAGGAGCAAGAAGAAGAAATCGAGGAGGAGGAGGAGGAGGAGTCGGAAAATGAGCTAGAAGCAAGCTCAGGTGGCGAAGAAGATGAAGAAGACGGTGAGGAGATGGAAGAAGGAGATGAGGAGGAAGCCAGCGATGACGATGAAAATGATGCACAAGTTGGTAAATTGGACGATCTATTTGACGATGATGAGGCCGGCTCCGAAATCGATGCATCGAGTGATGAAGATGAAGATGAGGATGATGACGATGATGATAGTGAGAGTGATGATGATGATGAAGACGACGAGGACGATGATAAGCTGCCCATTGAGCGCGCCAACAAGAAACTTAAGAAACGTCTGGCCAAGGATGCCAAGTTGGCCGATGAAGAGATGCAAATGACCGTCGATCAGTCGGAAATATTTCAATTGCCAGAAGCCGGCGAAGAAATTAATGAGGAAATGTCTCTGCAAGATGTGCAGCAGCGTATTAAGGACATCACACAGGTGCTCACTGACTTTGGCAAGTATCGTCAGGAGGGTCGCTCCCGTAGTGAATATGTGGATCAACTGCGTCGAGATCTGTGTTTGTACTACAGCTACAACGAGTTTTTGATGTCCAAATTGATGGACATATTTAAACTGAGCGATCTGATGGAGTATCTGGAGGCATCGGAGGTACGTTAACATGTGTTTCAAATTATATATCTCATTTTAATCTCTTTTAAATGTGTGTTTTCCCAGGTTGCTCGTCCTCTGACCATACGCACTAATTCGTTGAAGACACGTCGTCGTGATCTGGCTGGTGCTTTGATTAATCGTGGCGTCAATCTGGATCCATTGGGCAAGTGGACCAATGTGGGCCTTGTTATTTTCAACTCTACGGTGCCACTGGGCGCCACTCCTGAGTATCTGGCTGGACAGTATATGATACAGGGTGCATCCTCAATGCTGCCAGTTATTGCACTGGCTCCGCAGGAGAACGAACGCGTGCTGGATATGTGCTCCGCTCCAGGAGGAAAGGGTTCACACATTGCGGCCGTAATGAAGAACACGGGTGTGTTGTTCGCCAACGATGCGAATCGGGATCGTATCAAGGCCGTTGTGGCCAACTTTCATCGCTTGGGCATTGTGAATGCTGTGGTCAGTTGCGAGGATGCCACCAAGTTCCGTAATATTATGACTGGCTTTGATCGTGTGCTCCTCGATGCGCCCTGCACGGGCACCGGTGTCGTCTCCAAGGATCCCAGTGTTAAGACCACCAAATCAGAGATCGATGTGCAGCGTTGTTACAATTTACAGCGAAAGCTCCTGCTGACTGCAATTGATTGTGTGGATGCAAAATCCTCAACTGGTGGCTATATTGTCTATTCCACGTGCTCCGTGCTGCCCGAAGAGAACGAGTGGGTCATTGATTATGCTCTTAAGAAGCGTAATGTTAAACTGGTGCCTCTGGGCATTGATTTTGGTGAGCCTGGTTTCACCAAGTTCCGTCAGCATCGCTACCATCCCAGCTTGAATCTGAGCAAGCGTTTCTATCCACACACAAGCAACATGGATGGCTTCTATGTGGCAAAACTGAAAAAGTTCTCCAACACCATACCCATAACCAAGGAGGAGCAGGAGGCGGATGAGAAGCAACTGGATGAGGCCATTGCAGCTAATGAAACCGAGTCGAGCAAGACAACTGGCAATGAGGAGGAGGGAGATGAGGAGGCAGCAGCGGCAGGCGCACCACGTAAAGCGCTGGGCAAACGAGCGGGAAAACCCAATCTTACCGATGTGGAACAGGATCTGAAAAAGAAGAAGCTCGAACAAAGCAAAATAAAATATGTAGCCAAGGTGTTTGAGAAACCCATCAAAGTGCCGAAAAAACCAAAGGCAGACAAACCGGCTCCCGATTCCGCAGAAGCAACAACAAACGGTAACAAACCCGAGAAGCAACCGAAGAAAGTCCAACAATCTGAGCCCAAAAAGAACGGAAACAGTGAGAGCAAAAGTACGCAGCCACAATTACATTCACAACCGAAACCGAAACCAAAATCGAAACCTGCAACAAAACTAACTGAAAAACTGTCCAAGGCGAAGCGTGTGGATGTGGATGAGGATGAGGATGTGGATGAAGTGCCGCTGCTGGAGGGCAAGCCCATCAAAGCGCAAAACAAGCTTAATAAAAACAAGTCCAAGAAAATTGGCCAGCTGAAGAAATCGAAACCACATGCGGATAAAAAGCAAAAGTTCAAAAAATGAACACCATGAACTCCCAATTAGTATATAGAATTTTACTAAAATTAATTGTTGGACACGTTTCGGAGCTGAAATTAATTAAGCTAAGCATAAAGTTTATCCGTGTATAACCAATCGCATCCAATTATTTAGTTTTTTATAATAACTGAACACATGGATAATAAATATAGTTATATTCAACAATTAAGAAATGTTTTTAAACTGTTTGAAAATGGCGTAATTCTCTATAAAAAATAATATTAAATTCATTGAACTTTCAATTGTAATATCGTTTTACCAACAATGAGACTTTTGTGACTAAAGTTATAAATATTTTTGCTTGCAAGAGATTATATTATTTTTAATATTGCCTGCTCGATAAAACAATTAAGGGTGACATCGCTATAAAAAACACAAATGGAATTGAAATATAAAAAGGTTCGTTGTGGGATGATTGCTTTAGAATAGTTCTTTATACAAATGTTTATAGAGAAAACTGAAAATATTTCTTATACTAGATCAAAATTCAAATAAAAAAATCAAGTATAAGAATAAATGCAGTTTGCGTTTCAAGTATTTGAAATTGTTTGTAAGGACAGTCAAAAAACTTATATTTCAGACTATTTCAAAAAAAGTTACGAATAATGGCAATTTCGGATTTTTATTATAACCGTCAACAATAATGAGAAATATAATTTTCAATCTCTTATTAAAAATTAACAAGATAAAAATCAATACTTATAACTATTTCAAATTTTTTGTTTATAAATCAGATATAATTATTAAGTTTGATTTCTAAAACAAAAGTCTTTAAATAACCATTAAAAAGATAACAGTTATGGTTCCTGATTTATGGAGATGCTATTTAATATATGTGGAAGTTCTTTATAAAACCAAAAATAATAATCTTAACATTTTTGAGAAATTCTTCATAGAGGAGTTATTTGAAATACGTTTAGTTTACTATAGAAACGTTAATTATAGAAGATTGTTAGACTACAACAGAACTAAAGAAATACAGAATTCTTTTCAAAAGTGTTTTAAGGAGAAGTTCTACTGTAAAGTGTTATCACTAAGTGCGACTTAACTGACGTTTTTGGAAGTCATTCTGGCGTAAAGATAAGACTCTAAGCTCTGATGAAATGAATGTTATGTTCCATTATTCAGTTCCACAATTGAAGCTGAAATGTACGGATTAATTGTTTTTACCCTGGGCGTTACGTTCTCCTTGGGTCAAACTCGAATGGAAGTTAATCAGCTCACAATGCAGAAGATTCGTGCAAATCTCGATCTCCGGGTGTCGCCCTGTACCAATTTCTGGGCCTACGCATGTGGCAATTGGTCATCCAACTATGTGGATAACTTTGCGCTGGCTGAGGAGCAATATGCCAGAGCAATAGCTCCATTGCTGGACGGTGGTTATCCGAGGCGTCTGATAAAAGCACCGCGATTGCTGCAGAAGATGTCCGACTATTTTAAGGCTTGCGTGGGAAATGAACCCAAGGAGTTGGAGTTGCCGCAAGAGCTGCGCATGGGAGACTCCGATTGGACGGTGGCTGCAGCAAAGCTCCGCAAATACGGAGTAAATGGTGTCTTCTTTGATGAGACGGCGGATGTGGCCTACAACGATTCCTTGCGTTATGTGGTCCAGCTGAAGATGCCAGGGGATGAGAGCAGCTCCAGGACACAGCTTGGTCAGGAGTTGCTTGTGTTGGGCGATAAATACCGCACGGAAGAGACGCTACTGGAATCCTGGACACTCGCTGAGCTGAAGCAGCAAATCCCTCAAATCAACTGGCACAACTACTTCAAGGAGTTGCTGGGAACCGAGTTAAAGGATGTCGATCTTCGCGTGGAGGTCAGCGATGTGGAATACTTACGTGCCGTGGGCGAGTTGCTGCAGCGGAGTAATATAAGCACCGTGGAGCAGTATCTATGCTCCCGGCTGGCCAGTTTGGCACGGGAGGCAAGTCCCAGGGCAGATCCTGCGGGAAGAGTTGCCACGTGTGTTCATCATATGAGAGCCGTGTTGCCGCTGGGCATGAACTACATCTACGATCAATATGTGTACCGGACCAGGTCAGAGGACACCCGTCAGATTGATGAGACTTTTCACATGTTGACCGCCACGTTTTCCCGCTACTTGGATGCGAATCGCTTGCGTTTGAGCCCGGAACAGTTGGAGTACGTGCAGGCCAAGCGGATGGGCATGCGATTGAAGATTGGCAATCTGCCAGATGCTTCAACGAAGCCAGAGTTCTACGACAGCCACTATGACAGTGCCAACTTCTCCAGCACGGACTTCCAGCACAATTTGTGGCAAGCATTGCGTCTGCGCACCTACTTGCAACATGCCCCATTGCTGCAACCTGGAGCTGCCTTATCTCTGGAGCACTACTATGTGAATGATGATGTGTTTCGGGCGAGGAATGCGCCGTACTTTGAGCCGGAGCGGAATAGGATAACCGTGCCGTTGATCTTCATGCAGTTGCCCCTCTACGATCATCGGCAGCATATTATCTTCCGGCACGGCTTGTTGGGATTTATACTGGCCCACGAGCTGAGTCACGGCTTCGAGGAGGAGGGCATTCTCTTCGATGCCGCCGGAAATGAATCTCCAATCGGTTTAGGCATCTGCCGACTGACAACTTTTCAAACTGCCCTACAATGTGTGAAGAGGACACGAACCGAATCCCTAAAGGAGCGTCTGGCGGATGTGAATGGTCTACAATTGGCATATGATGCATTTTTTGGCATGTCCTATGATTCCACGGAGTACGCGTATCTGCCATATGAGTTTGAGCGCGAGATTCTGGCGCCGCAGCTGTTCCACTTGAGCTTTGCCCAGTTCTTTTGCGGCCGACTGCCGCCGGCTATTGGCCATGACATGGACGATGTGAGAGTCAATGAGGCTGAGAAGAATTTGCATCAATTTGCCATCGATTTCAAGTGTCAGCAACAATCGCAGTCCATCGACTGTGAAATGTGGCGACCAGTCCATAAAAAGTAACAGTGTGAATGGTCAACATTAATATACCCTGTAGAGTTTGACACAAGTGCTTACACTGCTTTTTTATATGTTATATGTTAATAGCCAGAAAAATAAAGTTTATTAAATAGTACTTGAAGTAGTAGCAGAAATAGTAGTAGCTACTCTGTTATTTTATTGTACTTGTTCTTGTATCTCAACAGGATACTTAAAGAGTAGTAGCAGAAATAATAGTAGCTACACTTTTTGTTTGTTGTACTTTACATTTGTTTTTAAACATTTCCACAATTAATAACCAAAAAATGTAGTTGCTTAAAGTAGAAGCAGAAATAATAGTAGCTACTCTGTTATTTTGTTGATTTTGTATCTGAACGTTTTTTTTACATTTATTAAATGGTGCATAAATTAGTAGCAGAAATAGTAGTAGCTACTCTGTTATTTTATTGTACTTGTTCTTGTATCTCAACAGGATACTTAAAGAGTAGTAGCAGAAATAGTAGTAGCTACACTTTTTGTTTGTTGTCCTTTACATTTGTTTTTAAACATTTCCACAATTAATAGCCAAAAAATGTAGTTTCTAATACTTGTATGCCTTTATTAAATAATGCTTAAAGTAGAAGCAGAAATAGTAGTAGCTACTCTGATATTTTGTTGTTTTTGTATCTGAACGTAGGCTTAAAGAAAAAGGGGGAAAAATGTAGTTTCTAATACTTGTAAGCCTTTATTAAATAATGCTTAAAGTAGTAGCAGAAATAGTAGTAGCTACTCTGATATTTTGTTGTTTTTGTATCTGAACGTAGACTTAACAAAAAGGGGAAAAAATGTATGCTTTTATTAGATAGTACATAAAGTAGTAGCAGAAATAGTAGTAGCTACTTTGAGGAAAATTTACTCATTTGGCATGATTTTTGTATGGGAGGATCTCAGAAAAATGTTGTATGAAAAAAAGGATAAAATAGTTAATTAAATCATAAAAAAATGTTTCAATCATTTAAACGGAATTTGAATGACCTTTCCATTGATGACATAATGTACATGAAGTAAATTCAAATAATGAGTAAATTTTCCTCATAGTTTTGTCAAAAAATGTATACCTACTACTACTACTTTATTTGTTGTACTTTAAAATTGAATCTGAAGTCCATTAAAAAATATGACTTAAAGTAGTGGCAGAAATAGTAGTAGATAAATTGATAATACTTAATATTTGTAATGCATTTGTTGTACTTTGCTTTACGTAAGCTCAGGCGTATGCATAATTACTAATGGCCTAAAAATGTAATTTCTAATATTTGTGTGCCTTGATCAAGTAATACTCCCATTGATACCTTTTCATCACGTGGTGTTTATATGTTTTCACAGTAATAAGTAATAGACAAAAAGTATTTAACGGCCCATTCAGTTTGATTGTCAATTGCAGTTGACAGGTAAAGGCGCACTCAACGACTTTGTGTCTTCCCAAGTGTCAATTGAATGCAAATGCAAATGTATGTAAATGCAAATACCAACAAGAATGCCGGTCTCAGTTAAGCGAAAGCTTTTCATGTCGCTCTCTCGCTCTCTTCACTATTTACACACTCACGCAAGCACTCACTCACACAGATGCAGTGAGCAGCTACAAGTTGCCGCAAGCAACGCGTCGTTCAACGTATCCTGCCTTGTTTGTGGGCGTCGTCTGTGTGTGTGTGTGGGACTTTACTCTCTGTGTCCCACTCTCACTCTCCCTCTCACTCAGCGAAGGCAAGTCAACGCTGGACAAAAGCTCTCCTCCCGTTCGTAGTTTAACGCTGTCATTTGGCGTTATTAGACGTGAATTTAACACGGTGCCGTCGGGCTTTGATTCATTATCTGTACAGTGAGATTCGTCGTTGTTGTCGCAGCCTCCGCAATCTTTATAGTTCAGTTTATAAATTCAAAAACATAATCACAATACGCGCAATAACAAAAAAACAACAAACCAATTGAGACATTGATGAAGTCTTTAAATTTAAAAATTAATTTAGGTATACAAGTATTTTTGAATATATTTTTAAATATTCTGCATTTACTACGTATCTATGTGTAATGAAGAATTAAATATACTTAGCTTGCGTGTGATCAAAAATTAAATATGTTCAGTTGTGTGTGTGTGCGTGTGCGTGTGTGTGAGTTAAGTAATAAAAATGATAAAGGCGATAAACATTCAAAAGCAAAGGCCATGTGTACAACAAGTCGGTCTGTCGGATGGGTGAGACGATAATTTCAACATTTGTTGCACCTCACCCATGACACGCTTCTGACTTTTGACTTCTGACTCTTCAACTGGAACTATGTACATATGTATGTGACTGGTTTCACACTTAAATTATAAAAATAAAAAAGCAGCGAGAAAAAATAGATTTAAATTGCCTCAATGCTGAATAAAGTCTGCATAACACATTGCGCAAATAAGCAAATACGACCGATAAAAATGATCTTTTCTTAACCGAATCCATGTGAGATCCGAGATCCGAGGCAGGGGGCTGATCACTTAGCAGCTTGCTCCATTGGCGCACAATGAGACTTTTAAATTGAAGAATAAGCATTTGATTGAGACTAAATAGGTGTGCACTGCGATTTAACAACACAAACAACATTGAAAACACAAAAGCCACAAATAAATTCAAGATATTTACTTTGCCATGCTGATCTGGTTATTCTTTTTCCCATTCTCATTCTCATTCCAATTCTCATTCTCCTTTTTCTTCCATGCTCAATCCTTTAGCACTTGGAAAATTCCGCATCTTTAAGGCAATTCTTACTCATCTAATTAAATTAAATATATAGGTACATATCGTATGTATATAGATTTATCTATATATTCGATCGTTTGGTTGCATTTTACTTGTTTGTTGACCAAAGATAAACATTGTTATATTATGCATTGCGTTCGTTCGCCTCCAGAGTTGAAAATAAACATTAAATAAAAAATAGAAAGAAAAACCAATAGACAAGAGTCCAAATACTAGCACAACATCAACATCAACAGCACAATAACAATAATAAAATAAAAGTAAAAACAACCTTAAAATAATTGAAAGGGGTGAGACCAGTTCAACTCGACTGTGGGTTACCCTATATTGAGAATATACTCGTAAAGTTGTCATGCAAATTATTTAAACAAATATTAAACACTTTTAGTACGCATTCGAGGGCTTTAACCTCCTATTAATACTCTTTCAATTGCTTAGGAAAACTGAGAAAACTCCTCTTAGCTTTAATCCAATAAGTCGATCAGGATTTGTTCAAATTGAGATGAATATTAATTTAAGATGAAATAGATTCATTTATTGACTCTTCTCAAAGTTCTTTGTTCTAGACCCATTCTCTACGCATTCTTGTTAGTCAGCTTCCACTGTAGTACACTGCACTTTTCATTCAAGTGCAATCAGCTCAAACACTTTGCAGGTAGCAAAGTTGCACTTGAAGTGCAGTTGTTACTCAAATGCCACGCCCCTTAGTTAGCTAATTGATACTCCATTAGCTGCGTCACCGTTAATAGCTCGAATTGGAGCCGTTGCTTTGGTTACGAAAGGTTACAGTCAACCCACACGAAGACGAACACGAACACGAACAAGTTACAAGTATTGCGACTTAAAATAAAACAAAACTTTGTTTTAGAAATTTCAGCTTGTTTATGGTTTCTTTCCTTTTGGCTTTGGTATTGAAACGCGTGTGTGTGTGTGTGTGTGTGTGTGTGTGTGTGTATTTGTGTGTGTGTAGCCAGCAGGCAATAAAATGTCTGCAGCTTCTTCTTTAATATATTCTTTTGAAATTTGTATAATAATTGCAAATGTAATTTTTGCTTCGCCCGCACATAAATACATACATATGTATGTATGTATGTACATATTTTTTACCTTTTTGTTTCACATAAAATAACTTTACACTGAGAGATGCTGCAAGCAGAGTAGAGTCCTTACAGGTTGACAGGTCCTGGGAGTTCAAAGCATGTTTTAAAGATTTGTTATGCTGTCGTATATGAAATTAATTCGTTTCCCAAACTCCGTTGATGATATTGCACATACACACACACACACACATAAAGAGAGAGAGAGGAAGAGAGAGAGAGAGAGAGCTTGCTCATCTAATTTGTAAACTTGTGGCCATAAAAGCACAACACACACACACACACAGCATACATATGTGTGTGTGCTTGTTTTGTTTGATTTTACATTGTTGATTGCCTGTTTCGACCTCAGCGAGCCAATTGGCAATGGAAAAAGCGTTGAGGCAGGAAGACAGGCAGAACGACCGACAGTTCGACAGTTGGACAGTTTGACAGTCGCCTGTCCAGCGTGAAAACAATCTATTTATTTGCACTCTGGCGTCCATAAATATCGATCATCATAGCGCCTGACTGCATCGGACTTTTAATTTGCCCTCCTTCCAGTTCAAAAAGCCAAAGGCAACAATTACTTTTGAATCACATCGCATTCATTCATAAAATTGCGTGAGTTTTAACGTGGCTTTTATCGCGTCTGCAGTTGACATACTCGTATGTCGTATTCGCACATATGGCAGCTCATTGGCCGCTAATGGCCACAGAAAGACATATAATTGATAGGGTCTCTTATGATAGCAGCGAGTTGGCGACTTTCTTTATCGTAATCTCCCTGCATTATACTATACAGCTGTCCCAATAAAATTGGCAGCTATTATACAATAGTATATGTGTATTGGTTTATACCAGGGATTAAAACCTTAACCGAAACCGTAACCTTTAACCGGTGAAAACCCATTGAAATTTGTAACCGTAACTGAAACCGTAACCGAAAAAATATTTTTCCACTGTACCGAAACCCATAAACTGAAACTCTTTAAACCGAAATAACCGTTTAGTAACCGATTGATTTATAAGGGTTAATTTCGGACTGGCCGTCGCAAGTACTGATAACTTTAAACTGCCATAACGTTGTCAAAAGTCAATCAAATTTTATGCGGAATGTGAATTTGATCATGATTTTACCTCCAAATTCGTTCTACATTTAAATTTTGTTCATTTTGAAAATTCGAATTTTTCCGAAAAAATCAAAAAAGATAAAGGGGTAACACTGTAAAATTTCGAAAAAATTCGATTTTAAAAAATTTTCTAAAATGAAAAAAATTTAAATGCAGAACGAATTTGGAGGTAAAATAATGCACAAATTTACATTCCGCATACAAATTGATTGACTTTTGACGAAGTTATTTCGGTTCAAAGTTATCGAAGTTCAGTAAAATCAAAATAATCCAAATTTTCAAACTAAATGAACTAAATTTATGTGAGATCAAATTATAATAAAATCGACATTACACTGGATCATTCCAGTCACCAGATAACATTATTTTCCAGGCTAAAAAGAGCATTAAGTCTTTTTTCATGTTAAACAATGAATAACGCTTCTTATTTTGGTCAACCCAAAACCTTAATTTTTATTTTTTTTGTGAATTGAAACTAAACCGGTATTTTTAAACCGAAACTTACAAAAAACCGATAACCGTTATGAAACCGATACTCCAAGATTTTGCATAACCGATAACCGAGAACCTGAATTCGAGCATAACCGAAACCGTAACTGAAACCGATATTCGTTTCGGTTTTTATCCCTGGTTTATACGTGTACTATACATATTTTTTTGATTTCATATTTGTTTTGATACTTAATAAATCATTTATAGATCGCAAACAGACATCGGCGGTCTGGCAAATATAAATATAACGTATACGCAGCGTTGCAGCCAGCATGAGAATACATTTGCAATATTTGCAGTATTTACATTGAATGCCAGCAGCTGAGTCTGTCTCTCTGTCTCTCTGTCTGTTATTCTGTCTCTCTGACTGTCTGTTTATTTGGCTTTAGCTTTAGCTGCTAATTGTGCGCATTAGCAGGCAAATTAGACGCTTCTTTAATGAAATTGGAAGCACACACAAAGAGGGCTAACCAAACCAAGCAAGAGTACGTCTATAAAAGCCATAATCTAACGCACCCGGTGCAAATATTGCGTTTGTTTGCCACCAGAGCGAGCATCATCATAAATAAATCGCAGCTAGACAAATATTTGAGCAAGGCATGCGCCACTTGGTGGCACTTGAACGACTCGACTTGGACTTGGACGTCAACGTGGAACGTGGAACTGGACGTGGAATTGGACGTGGACGTGGACTTGTTGCCTCCGTTGCCTGCTACATGCCTCTCTCTTTAGACCCTGTACCTCAAATGTCAACTGAGTTTGCTAAACAAAAAATAAGCCTATTTGCTCACAGCTTATTTGACCCACTTTATTTTTGACTATGTTTTGTATTTATTTTATAAGACACATACACTGATAAAAAAATCAAAAAAATATACAATCAAGATAAAAAATGCGTCGAGAACATTAAATTCTTAAATTTAGAAAACACATCTTGATTTTAAGAACATTTAAAATAACAATAAGTTCTTAATTTAAGACCAAACAGTCTTAAATTCTCAAACCAAAAATAAAAAATTAAGACAGGTGTTTTAAACTTTAACCCTTTTTTTTATGCTTATAGTTTTTTTGGATATATTTTTTCTTATAAATATTCCGATTATATGTTTTTTACTTGGACTTGACGACTTGAAATGTTTTACCACCAAACTGAAGCGGGGACTCTAACCAGAGCGCTACGGTGTCATTATTGTCTTCATATCAAATGTTACATATTTATATTTTCTTATCAATTTAAGATTTTAATTCTCATATTAAGAACTGCGAATTTTTAGATTAATATTTTATTAATCTGGTCTTAAAATGGTCTTATTTTAAGAACAAAATATTTAAGGAATGTTCTTGATTTTAGAAGTTGTTCTTTTTTTTCAGTGTACAAATAACACCATTAGCAAATAGTATTTTAATGATATACATACGTATTAGAAATAAACTAAATGAAACTATTTTGCTCAAGTTTAAACCTTAATTATATCTACTTTCCATTAAAAGATAAAAACTTATCAAATATGTAAGACTAGTGGGACATAAATGTTGGGAGTCAGTGTATTTTCCCAAACAGCATCAGCAAGCGAGGATAGCTTAATCAAAATAAAACTAACCATTTCTTAAGAATTAATTACATTGTTTATTATTTTGATTTATTTTTTTAAATACAGGGCCTCTCACAGTCGAGTTCCCTCGACTGTAGCCTTTCCCACTAGTTCCCTGTATTGGGTAGCCGGAAATGCATGACCCCTAAGCTATTAACTTGAATAATTTATGGCTATTTTTGGCCTATGTCTTATAAGTTGGCCAAGATCAAAGTCAATTGGCAACTGCCCCCTTCCTCACCCTCCGGTCCCGCTAAGCCCATCAAATCTAAGCATTACGAGTATGCTCGCCATTTGTTGATTTTATGGGGTGCACATCTTATTTTCAGTTGATTCTTTAATCATTTTAGGTTGATTCTTAGTTCAATATACATTTTAAAATGCATTTTTGAGATAAAGATATAAATCATCAATCATTGAGAGTAACCAACATATTCATTAACTGTTTGTTGGTTGTCTCTTTTGTGGCATCATTACCTTGTCTAACAAGCAAAGCAAAACAACGGCTTTGATATTTGACATGCGCCCTTTGACATGAGCTCCGCCCAGGACATCAGCATGAACATAATACAGACAAGTACAAATACTATATACAAGTACCTTCACTTTGACAATGACAAACAGTGTATGTGTGTGTGTGTGTGTGTGTGTGTGTGTATCTCGCTGGTATTTATTCATTAATAAATAACTTGACACTCTTTGTTTTAATCACCGTAAATACACAGCAACCTTTGCACAAAAGCGAATCTCGTATTTGTTTTACCCTCGTTGTTGTTGTTGTTGTTCTTCTTGCTGTTGTTGTTGTTGTTTTGGCAACTGCTTCAGTTGCTTTTGTCCTCACGTTTGAGTCAATGTCGTTGCCAAGTATAAATCAGAATAAGTAAAGTACACACATCCACATATATCATTAAGCACGAACACTCACACACACACACACTCTCACACACTCACACACACACACACATATTCAATTACCTTATTTTTATCACAATCAACTGAATGTTGGCAATAGTATTGGCCACTCGTTCTCGTGTTTGTCAAGTCACCTGGATATAGATATAGATATAAATGTAATGATAATGATTGGCCGAATCAAATTATAAAATAAAAATGTTGTCGATGACAAATCATTTCTAGCGATAATTTAATAGTTATATCAGAAAGAATGAAAAAGAAATAAGAAATAAACGATCGCTTACACTGCGTATACGTTATGTTAAGAAGCATTTATCATAAGTATATTGAAGCAATTAAAACTGAAAGTGATGAGTCGTGTTCAGTAGATTATTAACTAACAATAACTTAAATGTACTATAATTGAAAGTGATTACCTATACGAAATTCGAAAGATATTCTTAATAATATCAAAATCGTAAAATGAAAATTAGAAAAACAAAACTAGGAATAATGTTATTAGGAAAAAAATCTTTTTTTTGCTAAGGTAAAAATTTAATGTTTTCGTATTAGTAATAATACCCTCACATTGGAAGGAAAAAAACTCAGATTATTATCTAACAATAATTTAGATGTACCATAATTGAAAGTGATTACATATACGAAATTCGAAAGATATTCTTAATAATATCAAAATCGTAAAATTAAAATTAGAAAAACAAAACTAGGTATGATGTTATTAGGAAAAAAACCCAGATTATTATCTAAAAACCCAGAATATTATCTAACAATAACTTAGATGTGCCATAATTGAAAGTGATTACCTATACGAATGTCGAAAGATATTTCTAATAATATCAAAATCGTAAAATGAAAATTAGAAACACAAAACTAGGAATAATGTTATTAGGAAAAAACCCGTTTGGAAGACAAAAATCAGGAATAAAAAAAAATTATGCAGCAATATTTGCATTTTCTATAAACAATATTCGTAATTTTGGTTTCCAAATATTTATTTTCAAATTAAATGCTTCCTAGTTTTGTTTTCATTATTTTTTTACAGTGAATATTTTTTTAGTTGAATTTAATAATTTATGATTCCTATTTAACATGATAGAAAGCAACTTCTGAAATACACTATGTAAAGTTGAAGTAACCATCTTTAGATTTATCTAAACAGTATTCCTCAAACTGAAACTGTAATTGATAAGGAGTGTTTAGTTATTTAATGTGAACAATAAAAGTTTTTAAGAAATAATGTCAATGAATAGTCTGCGGAGTATTTTTTAAATATTCAAGTGATAAGGTGTGTACAGAAAAGTAAGAATTTAAAAAAATTTTAAACAATAACTTGGATTTAAATAATTTTAAATGCAGCTAATATTATGCAGTGTGTATGCGTATTGTAAAAGGTAAAAAGAATTTATTGAGTCATATTAAGTTTACTGAACAATAGAAGCTGTATGTACACAGTGCGTATGCGTATTCTTATTTTCTTAGAATTCGACCATATAAAAATGATCTAAAATAAACAAATGCAGAAATTATAATATATAAATATACAAAAAAAAAATATTTATTTTATTGGTTTTTGAATTAATTTTATTTTATAAAGGTCGAATGAAATAACAATTGTATGTTATATAATCATTTAATTTAAATACCTATATAAGTTGCAATTGATTTGATTTAATGTAAATCATGTAATTTATTGACTGATTAGATGTGTATGCCCAACCAGTTTTTAATAATTACTAGTTCAATGAGAGAACTATGCATTTATTCGTAATGCTGGTCAATTGGCACTTGGAGATATTCGCAATTGGATAATCGGAGTGTATTTAGGTATCTGCCAGATTCTTGGCTGGCAGGTAACTCAGTAACCCCGCCCCAAAATGTATAGAGGCCATAAAGATTGTTGTTTATTATTTATCTGCATATTATCTACATATACACAGAGATGGATAGAAAGAGAGGGAGGCAGAGACAGAGACAGAGACGGGGAGCCACGTGATTTAAGCATGTATTATTTGTACAGATTTTTTATAAGTTCTATATACGAGTATCTGGCACAACTCAGCGGCATATCTAGACTAGATATGTATATATATATAAATATATATGAATATGTTTTAATATCTGGCTGGAGTGACTAGCGACCTTGCAAGATTTTCGTCTGCGGAATTGTGAGATTTTCTGGGTGTTTTGTTGGGATTTGGACAGTGCGTTAATAAGTTCAGAGCTCGTTTTTATCAGTTTCAAATTTAAAAGCAACACACCAAAAAAAAAACAGAAGAGAGTTATCAACAAAGTGTTTCTTTCACATTTTCAGCTCGTCAACATATTTGCGCAATTTGTACCTGAGTTGATCCGTTTAATTGCGCATCGCAGAGGGGAATACGTGTGTGAAAGTGTGTGCTCGGGTTCATCCGACAGTTATACCCTGTCCACACTCAAGAAACACACAGACACACACACACACACAGCCACACACATGACGTCCCGTTGACATGTGCCCCGTCGGAGATACACGGAGACATTGTGACAGGAAGCTTGTCATAAAAAGTGCGTCGTATACTTGGAACTATCAACTGGCAATTAGTCGACGACAGCAGCAACAACAACAACAACAACAACAAATGTGCAATATAGCAACAGTGCAACAGTGTGGCAAACAACATTTCATGATAAAAGGCTGAAACAGAAGAAGAAACAACAACAACAACAACAAACAAACACAACATAGTGACAAGAATTAAATTACCAAGAAGTTACCCACATCCTTAGCTGCATCCCTCATTCCCTCATTCTCTCATTCCATCGGCTGTTTGCGATGGCCGACGACGATTTGCGGGCATTGGTGGAGAGTCTGGATGAGGCTTCATCGGATGACATTGCCAAAGCCATTGCCAACTTTCCGTTGAGCATGCTGCAACAGGCCAGCGCACTAATTGGCTACCAACAGTCGCACAGCGGTGTTCTACTCATCAATCGCACCCTGGAAGAGCAGTGCCAGCAGCAGGCCGACCTGGATGAGATCCTCTATCCCACCCACACAGTGTCTGAGAAGCAGAGCAGTAGCTTCAACACAGCATCCACATCATCAGCCGGCAAGACGGTGAGTCCTTCAGCTATTTAATAATTTTTATTTTTTTTTTTTTTTTTTTTATTTAACGTCAACTAAAAGCAGTCGACAAGAAGAAGTAATTAATTAAATTTTAAATTAAATTATAAAACTAAAATGTAGAATTAAAAATTAAATAATATTATAAATTTTAATTATAACTGAAAATGATAAAAGAAAACTATAAATTACTTGACATGAGCACATTGAGAGTATTCCTAACTACCACGAGTATCTTTAAGCCAAGTCACGATTTTCTAACTATAACACAACTTATCTTTTACTCAACCAACTGTACTGATAGTCAAATTCACATGAAATTCGAGTCATTCGACTGCACAAGTTGCATTTAATAAGTTAACAAACAATTGCTAATATCAATGTCCAATTATTTATGGTTATCAATGTCAAATGGAAGGAAGTGGACATTGCGAAAATCCCCGACATTACGTATACGTATTTATTTGCTTTTGCACAAATCAATGTATGTGCAATTGTAAAGATATGAAAAATTATAAATTAAATTGATAATACTCGTAAATATATTGCACACTTACTTTTCGCTATGACTAGACAGGTTTCTAATGTATTGAAGAATTTTTAACAAAGTTTTACAAAATATTAACTATAGTATTATGTTGTGATTAACTTTGAATGTAAGCCTATCTTGCATAATATTTATGCAGGAGATTTAATGTATTCTTAAAATTTACAAAATTATTAAGCATCGACACATAATTGATCATTACTGAACGTCAAATTAAAAAAATTGAATAATATGCAATAAATGCACATTGTCAATAATTTAACGCTGTAATTTAAGTGTATAATTTGAGTGTGAAATTAAGCACATTATACTATAAATATACAGATCTTGTTAGTCTGCTAATAAATGTATTTATATTCAGTCATGAATATTTTTTTATATTTTTGGACATATTTTTTCTATTTAAATAAATATTTCTTTTTATTTTAATAAATTTTACTTTTATTATTTTCTTTTTTTGTATATTTATAAAGATTTTTTCTATATTTTTATTTATTTTAATATAAATACATTTTTCATCTTATTTCCATTTTTTCAATATTTATGAATATTACTTCTATATTTATAGTATTTTCTCTGTATTTAAAAATATTTCTAATTATACTCAGTCATGAAAATTTGTTTCTACATTTATAAATATTTTCTGTTTATTTATAAATATTTTTTTCTGTATACACATATATTAATTTTTATATTTATCAATTTATTTTCTTTTATTTTGAATTTTTTTAATATTTATGAATATTATTTCTATATTTAGAAATACTTTCACTGTATTATTTGTAATCATGCTCTGCCATGAATATTTTTTCTACACTTATAAATATTGTTTTTTCTATAAATTAATATTTATTTTTAGATTTATTTAATATTTAATTTTATATTAACAAGTTTTTAATATTAAGATATATTTGTAATTATACTCAGTAATGCAAATTTTTCTACATGTGTAAATATTTTATCTTTATTTATAAATATTTTTTTCCTTATAAATTAATATTTATTTAATATTTATTTTTATATTAATAAGTTTTACTTCTATAATTTGCATCTTTTCAATATTTATCTTTTTGTAAACATTTTTCTACATTTGTAAATATTTTTTCTTTATTTATAAATATTTTTTTCTCTATAAATTAATATTTATTTTTAGATTTATTTAATATTACTTCTATAATTTGCATCTTTTTAATATTTATGAATATTATATCTATATTTATAAATATTTTCTCTATATTTAGATATATTCGTAATTATACTCAGTAATGCATATTTTTTCTACATTTGTAAATATTTTATCTTTATTTATAAATATTTTTTTCTCTCTAAATTATTATTTATTTTTAGATTTATTTAATATTTGTTTTTATATTTATTTAACTTTACTTCTATAATTTGCATCTTTTCAATATTTATGAATATTATATCTATATTTATAAATATTTTCTCTATATTTAGATATATTCGTAATTATACTCAGTAATGCATATTTTTTCTACATTTGTAAATATTTCTCCTTTATTTATAAATATTATTTTTCTTTATAAACTAATATTTATTTGTATATCTATAAATTCTTCCTAAATTATTTGCAGAGCCTTCACTGTCCCACCTCATTCGACTCGGTTCTCTGCTGGCCTCGAACCAACGCTGGCAGTTGGGCAATTCTGTCCTGTTTCGAGGAGTTTAAGGGCGTGCACTATGACACAACAGGTGCGTATGAAGTTGAAGATGCCTGTGAATGCACTCTAATTGAATATCTCAATGGTTAACAGAGAATGCGACACGTTTCTGTCATGCCAATGGCACTTGGAACCACTACTCCAACTATTCCAGCTGCCATCAGCAATCGGGATCAGTCCAAGATGTTCCCGACTTCTCAGCCAGCGTCGATTTGCCGGCCATTATTTATGCTTGCGGTTACTTTATAAGTTTTGCCACTTTGGTGGTAGCTCTCATTATATTCCTAAGCTTCAAGTGAGTGTAATTTGCTTTTAATAATAATCGATGTGGTTAATTTTATTTTGGACCATTGCAGAGATTTGCGCTGTCTGCGAAACACAATACATGCGAATCTGTTCCTAACCTACATCACCTCTGCACTGCTGTGGATCCTAACACTCTTTCTGCAAGTGGTTGGTAAATGATAATATTCCTAATGGTATAATATTAATATAATCCCTTCATCTGATCAGATTACCACCGAATCTAGTCAGGCTGGCTGCATTACGCTGGTCATTATGTTTCAATACTTTTACCTGACCAATTTCTTCTGGATGTTTGTTGAGGGTAAGCAAATATTTGGGAATCGTTATTAAAATTAGAAATAAGTTCTGCAGTTATTTAATAAAAATAACTATATAGAACAAGATGAATTTAAATAAAAACAACTAACAATATTCCTATCTATATTTCTGCACAATTTAAAGTATTTCTAATTTGATTACGAAGTAAATGTAATTTTATCGCAAGAAAATGAGATAAAAATACATTTGATGTTTGCGAATTAAAAATGTATATATTATTTATAATACAGCTACTTAAGATTACAAAAAATACTTCAATCTGATTTTCAGCACAATCAGAAAGAAAGAAGTATTGTTAATCAAAATGTATATTACGTATACGTAATGATTTCTGTAGCAAATTCATGTGCATCTTTCATAAAATGAGAAATAAGTAAAATGGTGATACATATATAATTATAATATAGATTTTATTTATACTTTACACACAGTAGATATCAAACAATACTCCTTTTTGTCTGCGCAATCAGAAGTATCGTTAATTTGAATCACATAAAAAAACATCTACACGAGGTAAAAGTCTAGTGACGAAAGCGTATTCTAGTCCCAAAATTTCTTATATCCAATTTTGTGACGAAATATAATGCGACCTATATATAATATATATATTGCTAGTCGCCTTTTGCACACTACGTGCTGCTTTCGTCAAACTAATGGTTTTGCTGATCTTTCTTAAAATGTAAAATAGGTACAAATAATGTAAAATTCATTTGTAAATGTCGCACTTGAGATTTCCAACAATATTAGTTTCTATCTTTTTTCTGCACAATCAGAAGGAAGTATTGGTTATCAATATTTATATTACGTATAAGTAAATAATTTCTGTACCAAATTTATTTGCATCTTTCTTAAAATGAGAATTAAGTAAAATGATGATAAATATAATATATATTTTATTTATACTTTACCCACTGAAGATTACAAACAATTCTCCTTTCTATCTGCACAATCAGAAGAATCGATAATTCGAATACCAAGAAATATTTGACGATATTCTTTAAAATGTAAAATAAGTATAAATAATGTAAAATTAATTTGTAAATGACGCACTTGAGATTTCCAACAATATTCGTCTCTATCTTTCTTCTGCACAATCAGAAAGAAGTATTGTTAATTTGATTACAAAATAAATATAGATTTTTGAGTTTAATTATTTGCAGGTCTCTATCTCTATACGTTGGTGGTGCAAACATTCTCCAGCGAGAATATAAGCTTTCTTATCTATGCGTTGATTGGATGGGGCTGTCCGGCTATCTGTATATTGGGCTGGTCCATATCCAAGGTATTTGCCTCGCATGAGGAGAATGAGCATTTCAATGGTGTAAGTGCGTCATCAGTTTTGGCCATTTCAATTGTTGATAACTTATTTATGAATGTAGCTGCAAATTGAATGTGTTTGGATGTGCGAATCTCGCATTGATTGGATATTCAAGGGTCCCGCCTCATTTGCGATTCTAATTAATTTAGTTTTCCTGATACGCATCATGTGGGTGAGTTAGAAGGCATGATTTCATTTGATTATTTCTCTTCACAAAATATATATGTATCTCCTTTTTTGCAGGTACTCATTACCAAATTGCGTTCTGCTCATACACTGGAAACACGACAGTATTATAAGGCATCCAAGGCTCTACTCGTGCTAATTCCACTCTTTGGCATTACGTATCTTCTGGTTCTAACCGGACCAGAACAGGGCATCAGTCGGAATCTCTTTGAGGCCATGCGCGCCTTTCTTTTAAGCACGCAGGTAAGTTAAAGAAGTACATATTAATTCTTTCATAACACTGTGATAATTTTTTTCAAAAAAAATAAAGACATGACCAAACTCAACGAAATATTGTATCTTTTTTGGGTTATTGACCTCTAAGAGCCCCAAAACTGCATTTTAGAAGATTGGCTTGTTCATAAAACTTGTAGCTCTATAAATTCCAAGTAACTTTGCTGAAGAAACAATAGAGACCAAACAATTTCCTTAAACTTAAAAAAAAATTATGTATGAAACCATCGTTGTAACTCAAAAAAGTAATGATGCAGTTCGATCCATAGGACCCGAAATAGGGCGAAACCGTTGAGTTTGGTCAAGTCTTTTTTTCTGACTTGCACAGTGTAATTATTTAACTTAAATTTCGACGATTCTTTAGGGCTTCTTTGTGGCATTGTTCTATTGCTTTCTGAACTCGGAAGTGCGACAGACGTTGCGACATCGCTTCATCAGATGGCGGGAGAGTCGAAATATACATCGCAGCAGCTCACTAAAGAATCGCAGGTTCGAAAAATTATATTAAATGGGTTTAATTGTACTACTTACATACTATAATTGGGATTGTTGTCATTATTTAGTGTTGTTGCTATTGTTGTTGTTATTATTGTTGTTGTTGTTGCGGCTCGCTGTTGTCATTTAACCAAATTAATTTCCATTTCAGACATCGCGCATCCAAAGACTACTCGCAGCGCTCGCGTACTGAAAGTCTACGGTGCGTATACGCAATGCTACTCTTCTTGTAGTTGCAGTTTCTCGCCCCCTTAACACACCCTCTCACGACTCACGACTCATGACTCACGACTCACGACTATCGTTCAAACTAACTTACGTAACACGACGTTTTACTGCATGATCTGATTACATATTTCTCAACTTGATTTCATTTATTTATCTATTATTTTTATTTTTATTTTGTATCCTAATTGTAGACTGACTTCGTCAAGTCCCGTGCCTGCTGGACACTATGAATGATTATTATAGATTTAAAAAAAAAAAACCACCGAGATTTGCTTTTAATATAGTATATGTGAAAAATACCGTTTTGTATATAATTATGTATATGCATAGATTATTAAAGTATTATTTTCTTACAAATAATGGCATAATTATTTACTCGTTTATTCTCTCTGTGCTGTCAACCATTTGAATTTCATCTCAATCTTTTGCAGCACCGAGGAGTGTGTCATCTGCTTGCGTCCATCGCCACATACTCGTTTGGGATCATTGAAACGATATCACAGCATTGATCTAACCGACTTTGTTTAAATACTATAAATAATCAATAATCGCATTTATATAAGTATAATATTTAATTTATTGAATTTATTTCAGATTCTAGTTATAGTCAAATGAAAGGCCAAATTGAAATCGCTTTACTGCATAGACTCGACTTTAAGTTTATTCTTGTTGAAAGTGACTTGAAGTTACAGGACAAATGTTTAAAACTAACGTATTTGTATTATACTCGTATGTTTAGTTGTAAAATCTCTCACTTAAGTTAAGTACACAACGAAAATGTAAACATAATTCATAATTCATTTGGATAAATTAACATTAGGATTGTGCAGAGCGCAACTAAACTGGATGATGGATCAAGGGATCGAATTGAATCTGTTCATTCAGTTGCACTGTGCACACTATGACTATAAATATTATTAAAAATTAGCTATAGATTTGCTAGGTTCTCAATTTCTTTCAATTTGTCGATTATGTGCCAATGCGTGCAAAATTGTTACAATTACATATTTATGTATATTATTAATCCTAGGTATTTTAATCAATTACCACTTGTCATTTATAATTTTTAGTTTTTTGTTTTCGTTTTTTGTTTTTGCTTGCTATTAATTTATTTTCTCATAAGGTCACATTGTTTGTATCACTGATAAATGTAATTCAATTAAAAAATAAACTAAACAGAACACAATCAAATGAAGAAATGACAAAAAATAAAAGAAAATAAACAATTTACTCTCACACAAATATGCATATGTATGTTTAATAAACAATATCATATACTTTGCGAATAAAGCTTTTAAAATATCAAAATTGTCATCCAGATATATCAGATTGTTCATTATTATTCATGAATGTCTTACAAATAATATATTATATATACCTGTTGTGTGCATGAGTATGAAATCTGCAAATATATTATTTATCTATTAACTAAAGCTATCACTGTCGTCACTGAATTCTCATCCTAAATCTTATTTTTATTTATGTTCTCGGCATTTATGTGTGTATATCGGAGTGTATATATGAGTGTGCGTCTGTCTGTCTGTGTGTATCTGTGTGTGTGTCTGAGTGAATTATACTATAACTAAGTATGTAAAAATGAAATTGAAATTCAAGTGGACAAATTCACAAATTCACACGGGGCTGCTCTGCCGGAAACCATTTGGTTCTGCAAAAAATGTTTCGAGTTTCGCATTGGTTTAGTGGACGCTTAACGCTTAATATGTATCGTTAATACATTAATATAATAATAATTAAAAAAAATAACAATTACACTATTCACTATTTAACGCACAGAGTGGGGGGGGAGGGGGGATCTGGTTGAGCTTTGCTGGGATTTAGCTGCTCCTTCTCCATCCTTACTTAAAAATAATATCAAATGCACTCTCCGGGATTCTGTGCGCAGTACTTGGGGAATAGAGCTTCGGCTTTGATTCCCAGCTCCACAAGGCGATTGCGAAATAATGAGATTCGTCGAAATACTTCTGGCGGCACAACATCAAAATCGTGATCATCATTCGGATCGGACCAAAGGCGTTCCGCCAATGCCGCTGCTCGTGGCCATAATCGATTGTCCAATTGATTCTCATCCACCTGCTCCGTCCACATGCACGCCTCGCCACCCAGCACCTTTTCGAATAAAGATTTATTCATTAGTTGTTCCCTAAATGATGATCAATTAGTTTACCTGTTTGCGTCGCTTCTTGTCCAGACGCATGCGTTCCCAAGGACGATGCTTGTAGACATTCTGCCAGGTGCGATAGGGTGAACAGGCAGCCTCACCTGTTGCACGCCAGCTGCCAAAGCCGCAATCCAAATACCAAGCATCCACATGCGAGAAGATCACATTGTAGCCATTATCCAAGAGGTCATAGTTCTCCTGCCACGTGCTGCCGCCCCAGACTTGTACAACGAACTGGCTGTTCGGAAGACACTTGGTGTTCGTCAGTGCACTGGACCAGACAACCACATGCCTGGGTGCGACATTGCCATTGGCCAGCTTCAGTCTGTGTTGAAGAATATGGATTACAAAGGGAGCAAAGGGAACTAATTTGGTTTGTGATCCTACCTAGCATTGGATTGCAACATAAAATCGCACCACAGACCACGCAGATCTGTGTCATTGAAGTACTGCGCCCAGCAATCCAGATTCACTTCATCGCCGCCCAGGTGAAAAATGTCCGTGGGCCCAGTTAGCTGGAGGAACTCCTCGTAAAGACGCTGCATGATGAGGTATGTGTGGTTATTCTTCGGATTCAGCTGACCGCAAGGCGGCTCGCCACAGTAAAAACTCCATGGCTGCTGATTGATGCACAGCGACAATTCGCCAAGGCCACGTTTCGGTCCCCAATCCCAGCCATTGCCGGCATGAGCCGGAGCATCCAGCTCCAAGAGCACTTGCACCCCATAGATCTTTGCGAATTCGACAACCTCTCGCACATCCTGATCGGAATACGTCTCGCTCTCCGAGTAGGCGCCGTGCTCAGCCAGTTCTGGATAATGTCGTGATACGTATGGAAAACTTTGTGCATCGGTTATGTGCCAATGGAAGCGATTCAGCTTGGCCAAACCCATCCCGGCAATGGTCCGTTTAATTGCCTCGACGGAAAAGAAATGACGAGAGGTGTCCAACATGAGTCCACGATAACGAAACTTGGGCACATCATTGATCAATGAGCTGGCATAAGTGTGCAGCAGTCGATCCTCATCGTCGTACCAGATGAGCTGCTGCAGCGTGGACAAACCATGACGTGCTCCAAAGAAGGAGTGTGCTGTGATGTGGACAACAAGGCGTCGATGTTCAACTAGGGAAAAGGAAAGACTTCAATTAAGGAGGAAACTTAACAGAGTATTATTTACCCTTGCAGGGGGTAATTAAATATAATATAGAAAAATAAGGGACACATACTATAAAATATATATACATACAGGTTTCTTTTTAAATAGTTACATTCCATGAAATTTTAAGAACCATGGACAATAATAAAATAAGAACTAAAATTCATTAAAAAAACTTATATATTTCAGGAAAAATTGTATAAATTTTTGATTTTGTCAAAACCAGGGATTAAAACCTTAACCGAAACCGTAACCTTTAACCGGTAATAACCGATTGACTTTAGTAACCGTGACTGAAACCGTAACCGAAAAAATATTTTTTCGCTGTACCGAAACCCATAAACCGAAATAACCGTTTAGTAACCGATTCATTTATAAGGGTTAATTTCGGTAATGGCCGTCGCAAGTACTGATAACTTTGAACTGCCATAACTTTGTCAAAAGTCAATCAATTTTTATGCGGAATGTAAATTTGAGCATGATTTTACCTCCAAATTCGTTCTGCATTTAAATTTTGTTCATTTTGAAAATTCGAATTTTTTCGAAAAAATCAAAAAAGATAAAGGGGTAACACTGTAAAATTTCAAAAAAATTCAATTTTCAAAAATTTTCTAAAATGAAAAAAATTTAAATGCAGAACGAATTTGGAGGTAAAATCATGCTCAAATTTACATTCCGCATAAAAATTGATTGAGTTTTGACAAAGTTATTTCGGTTCAAAGTTATCAAAGTTCAGTAAAATCAAAATAATCCAAATTTTCAAACCAAATGAACCAAATTTATGTGAGATCAATTTATAATAAAATCGACATTACACTGGATCATTCCAGTCACCAGATAACATTATTTTCCAGGCTAATAAAAGCATTAAGTCTTTTTTCATGTAAAAAAAATGAATAAAGCGTCTTATTTTGGTCAACCGAAAACCTTAACATGTTAAAATTAATTGCATCAAAATATTCGTTCTGGTTTCGCTGAAATCAGTGTTTGAACTGGTCACCGAAAAAAAGACTTTTGTATGAGTCGCGTGCGAATTTCTTGGATTTTTGTAAATATCTTGAAAATGAACAATTGCCCAAAATCATTCTTAGCACCAATTATAGTGCTAGCCAAGAGCTATAAGTTTCGCCTTTTGTCAAAATAAAATAAAGTCTGGGAATATTTTTTTTTTCACTTTGAATGCGTACGAATGTCGCATTCGACATTAGAGAATTACCCATATAATGTTTGTTTTTGGTTCACTTACAAGTTGTGCTTAAGTGATAGCTCTCATTGTTGTCCAGATTGAAGTTGAGCTCATCGGAGTCGTGCACCGACAGCTTCACCTGAAGACTGTCCAAATCGCCGGCACGATGCAAACCAAATGTGGAGCTGAAGAGTGAAGCAGCTGGAGGCACTTCAGCCGGCTCAGCGTCGCCGTTGTGATGTCTCTGCCTGGACGTGGGTTCGCTGACAGATGCTGATGCCGCCGCAGACTCGGCTGTGTGTGTGGCATAATCCAGTCGTTGGATTTGCCGCAGGTCTTTGATGAACCAATCAAAGGCCACTTTCAGGTGCTTGGACACCTCGCGATGCGGCGAATCCAAACGGAGTTGCACATCCTCCACGGAGAAGCGCAACGTGTGGGCGCTGATCAGTGATTTGGTTGTGGGATGTGGCCAAATGTTGATGTCACCGCATGTCATGGAACAGCTGATGAAGGACACACGCCTCGTGTTGCCACCATTCCTGCGATAACTCGACCTCACACATCTATCGTTCTCGCACTTGTATGTCCACGACTTTTCCACGGGTCTAAAAAGTTGATTCAATTCGATTAATGATTATGGTAACCAAGTAATTGAATGACATGCTCAACCTACATGGCTAAATGATTGCGATCCTTGTGACTATGTGGACGCGACTGTGCCTCGCTGTATGCCTGTGTCTTGATCACGCCCTGATTCCAATACAGCACTGTCAGTATAAATATGGCTCCAGAGAGCAGCACCAACAACGCACGACGCAGCGAGACGGCCAGCGACATCTTATAGAGGTACCGTAGGCTGGAAGCAGATAGAAAATCAATACAAAATTGTAAATGGTAATGAGAGACTTCTTTTTATCTGTTAACAGTTGACATCATCAACCTGTGAGCTTAAATACAATATAAATTAGATAGTTATTCAAACAATAACAAAGGTCCGTCATTGTCATTGTCATTGTCGTTTAATGCGGGTGACCCACTATGGGGAATTTGCCCGATTTTTTGGAATAAATTCAGTTTTAGAAAGTTGTTAAATACATTATTAAAAATAGCAATCGATCAGGAAATGTTGAAACTGTAATGTTACATACCAGAAATTTTAACAGTTTTATATACAGTTATACATATAATCCTAAAGTGCACATTTCCGCACATTTTATGGAAATTACCTTTTTAGCACATAACCTCAGATTTGAAAATGAGGAGTTCATTTTTCACATGGAACTCTGTGATGGTAAAAAGCGGAAAAGAGGATGCAATTTTAAGCTGCTTTAAAGCGGTTATTACCGGCAACTATTTGGAGGACATTAAGCAAATTATATGAGATAAAACTGAATGATTTTCTCTGTGTTCTCAGTATAAGAATTAACTAGAGTAAAATCAAAATATTCATTTCACTAAAAAACGGCGTTTTACTACCGATTTGTCTATATGATATAGTATCCAAAAGTTGACCAAAATATTAGAAACTTACTTTTACGTAAGTCTGGTAAGTTTGACCTGAAAATATGGAAAACTAACAAATTTTTCAGGAAAAAAGTGTTTTTCAACCGATAATTCCTATTATTTCTATATGATATAGTTGTCCGATTTTGATCATATTTTAGCAACAAGTCCGTCTCATAGTAACACACCAAACCTGAAAGTTTGGTTCGGATAGCTTGAAAAACAAAAAATTTTAATATCGCGAAATCAAGAATTAAGGCGGTACCACGCCTACTTTTCTAGGCCTGTTGCATATTGATATTATATGCTTAATGCAAAAAACTGGACTAAAATATCTTGTACCATTCTCGAGTTATTAATTTATTCCTAAAAATCGGACAAATTCCCCATAGTGTGACCCACAAAAGAGACACAACAACATCAACAACAACATTGACATAACCGAATCGAATTTTAATCAATGCTCGCGATTTGGATGACTTGAGCTTGGGCTTAACAAGCGATTAAATCTTAAGGGAAACCCATTTCCCCCATTTCCCTCAATTTCCCCCATTTGCAATAGAGGACTAGCCTCTTTTTGGTTTGGCATTTATGACACATAAAACGCATAGGAAAGAAAATTGTTTGTCTTTCATATATGTACATATGTACATTGTACAAACATATATAAATCCTGACACGCAACCGTTTAGAAATCGAAGCTAGCTCCGGGTTTCCCTTTGTTTGTCCGCTCCGACAGCGCATAATGTGGAGGAAAAGCGTATAAAGCGTTTGCTTAAATATCCCATCAATATGTTGCACGAACAACAGTTGCCCCATTTAATATATCCTTGGTTAAAACTCGGTTATAGTTACCCAAGATGCGCTTGACCAAATTGACGGATATTGTAATGCAGTTTGAATTGCATGATATCCAACAATATTGCAATTGATTTAATTCCAATAATTTATACGATTTTTCAGTTGAAATTTATCAAAAGATGGCAAGTTCTGAGTTTACTTTGATAGGAATACGAATTTGAAATTCATAAACTCAGATAGAAAAGTATTAATTATGTAAATCATTATTTTTAATTAGATGTGGAAATCTTTTTCTCAAACTCCAGATTATTAACATCATTTAAAAACTAAAAAGTTGAAAGGACTGAAATATACCCTGTACTTAGGGAAAATCTACCCCTCTTAGGAACTTCTATAAGTATATAAGCTATAAGTCGCATTATTTATAATACCATAAAGTAGACAAACAAAAGCAACTTGCAAGTTTAGTCATTGTTACTTTTTTGTATACGTACACTGAAAAAAAAGACCAACTTCTAAAATCAAGAACATTCATCTTAAATCTTTTGTTTTTGAAATAAGACCATTTTAAGACCAAATTAATAAAACTAAGATTATTAATCTAAAAATTCGCAGTTCTTAATATACGAATTAAAAACAGGGAATAAAACCGAAACGAATATCGGTTTCAGTTACGGTTTCGATTATGCTCGAATTAAGGTTTTCGGTAATCGGTTATGCAAAATCTTGGAGTATCGGTTTCGGTTTTTTGTAAGTTTCGGTTTAAAAATACCGGTATGATTATTTTAGGTTTTACATGAATCGAACGAAAATTTCGATTATTTTGATTTTTCTGATTTTTAATAATTTCGAATTGCCGTAACTTTGTCAAAACTCAATGAATTATCATGCGCCATGTAAATTTGAGAATGATTTTACCTTTACATTCGTTCTGCATTTCAATTTTGTTGATTTTGAAAATTCTAATTTTTTCGGAAAAATCAAAAAAGACAAAGGGGTAACACTGTAAATTTTCCAAAAAATTCGATTTTCAAAAATTTTTAAAAATGAACAAAATTTAAATGCAGAACGAATTTAAAGAAAAAATCATGCTCAAATTTACATTGCGCATGAAAATTGATTGAGTTTTTAGCAAGTTATGGCAGTTCAAATTTATCAAAGTTGCTCAGTAGCTGCGACGACCAGAACCGAAAATAAACTTTATAAATGAATCTGTTACTAAACGGTTATTTCGGTTTAAAGAGTTTCGGTTTATGGGTTGCGGTACAGTGGAAAAAATTATGTTCGGTTACGGTCTCAGTTACGGTTACAAATTTCAATCGGTTTTCACCCGTTAAAGGTTACGGTTTCGGTTAAGGTTTTAATCCCTGATTAAAAATCTTAAATTGATAAGAAAATATAAATATGTCATATTTAATAATGACACCGTGGCTCTCTGGTTAGAGTCGCCGCTTCAGTTTGGTAACAAGTCGAGGGGTCGAAACCCGCTCTAGCCAAGGAAAAAACATACAATCGGAATATTTAAAAAAAAAATTAATCCAAAAAAAGTATAAATATAAAAAAAAAAAAAGTTTAAAGTTTAAAACAACTGCCTTATTTTTTTATTTTTGGCTTGAGAATTTAAGACTGTTTGGTCTTAAATTAAGAACTTATTCTTATTTGAAACGTTCTTAAAATCAAGATGAGTTCTCTAAATTTAAGACGCATTTTTTAGACCAAAATTCTTAGTTCTGAGACCAAAGTCTTGATTTTGGAACATTTCTTTTATCAGTGTATCGATTTGTTACTTAAATTAAATTAACATTTAACATTGTTGGGCATATGCGACTTTAAAGTGTGTCAATTACCACATATGAGCACATTCAGGGACAGGTCGGCAAACTGGTGACTAATGCAATATATGTGTGTGTATCTTTAGGTGTAGTTGTTGTTGTTGCTGTAGTTTTTGGTGGTTAGTAACTTCATTTAGCCTGCGGTACGTAGACACACCCTGTGGTGTTGCAAGTCTTGCGTGTTACAGTTTGAAAATATGAAAAATACGACGTACAGATGCCGTAACACGTAACACGTGCCACAAACTCCACAATTTGTTGCGCCCTGTCAATAGCAAATGGTCAAAGGTATAAAAAACAAGACGTGTTATTACAAAGAGGGCAAGTGCACCATTTCAACTACCATATAATATGTATATATCATACTGTGTGCATAATAAATCAAGAGCGTATGCATAATTAATGCTAGCAAACCAAACTAAAAAAAACAACAACAAGAGTATTGGCAGCAGTCAGAATCATTAGTTACATTTCTCGTACTAAAACTATTTGCGATTTAGACTCAACTAAAAATACAAAACACAAATGTTGCCTACTTTCTAGGGCTTAATTCTTACCCGTAGCGCGTGCGCAGAGATGCGCTGAGTGACCAAAAGCGCCAAAGACTATCCATCATCAAAGGGTAAGGGCCTCATCTGTCTCAATGATGACACCACCACCACCACCACCGGACACCACTGTCCCCCCCTCCACTCAAGAGTGAAAAGGCAGCTCTTCAACTACAGCTCCAACTGTTGTTGACAAATTCTCTTGCTTTAGAGCCGCACAATTGTAAAATTAAGACACACACACACACACACACCTACACACAGTCACACACATGTGGCGAATGAAGAGAACTAAAAAATAATAAACTTAAATTGTGACAACTTCGTAGAATTGGTGAAAAGCAAATGTTCAACGGGCGCGCGCGACTCTCAAGGTGTAAATAACTACTATCAACTACTCAACGGTTGCACGGATTTCTTTTCTTTCCTGTATTTTTATATTTTCCAAGATTTTCCCGACCACTAGCTTTCTGGCGGAGTTGACATAGAGCACAGCACACAGCACACAAATGCTGGTCCCAAAAATGGCGTGCAGGCATTTACATATGTTCTTGAAACAGCTGCCAATGTTGCCGAGCTGCTGGACGCGTTTACAGTGTGTGTCCAAAATATTGAGCACACCTGTCGCCATATTTAACTTACATACATATAAATTTAATTATTCGTCATGCATATCAATTAGTTCAACAATAATTACACACATTGTGCAGCATTATGTATTTAATTAGTTGAATTCACTGTAAAAATGATTAGAGTGGAGTATTTTAATTCATTTAGTCTTTATTCTTCAATAAAATCAGATTACAGAAAATAGCTAGTTCATGAGAAACAACAAATATTATTTTACACTTCAATAAACATTAGTACTTTTAGCTTATTTATAGTTTTTTAAATTAAATAAAAATACTAGAAACACTAGATAATAATTTGGATAATAACTGATAACAAAAGTTATTAGCTATCTAAAAAATCAAGAATATAGTTTTAAATTTATGTACACAGATATCTATTATTTCCTACTGTAAAAATTGTATAATTCATATTGTTTTATTAACTTTTCGCATTTGTCACAAACTTGAAAATACATTTTAAAATTTATTCAATTCTCTATTTGCATTGCTCAATATGCAGAGCATCGACTGTTGCTTTGAGTCGCATTATTATTTATGGTCGCATGCCGTGAAAAACGACAGTTGGCGACAAGTGTTGTTCAAATGATATGCACGGTTGCCACAACAACAACAACCATATACACAAAACAAATAAGAGCTGCTTCCTTCAAGTGTGATCAGCTAGAAGATACCCTCTTGCTAACAATATATTCTTTCCTCTTGCAACAGCAATTGACAGGATTCATGAAACCAATGCTCGCAAATGTTAAAAAATGTATTCAGATTTGATAAAACTTTAAATTTATTAAAATAAAATAAAATAAAAGTATATAATATACACTTTAATTGAATTGATTCATTGTATTAAATATACAAATTTTTAAGAAATGACTTGAAATTTGACTAACAAATTTTGGCAATTTGATTTTTGAGACTCTGAAAATCTGTCCGAAAAATAAAATCTTTGTCATTTCCGGAAAGTATACATTTAGTACGGTTGGTCATTTAAATCGCTAGATATTTGTGGAACACATCTGATAATTTTACAAATAGAGCCAAAGCCACTAATTAGAATTTCAGTAACTATTAAATACCCCTGATAAAATATTCCTATATTAAACAATCAAAGTAACTATTAAAATATTCCTGATATGACGCTGAATATGCTGCAGTTAGCATGTAAAGTGCTCAAAATAATAATAAATAATATTTAAAAAAAAGTTTGATTGAGTATAGATCAACTTTATATTTTGTCTGTGTCATAAGTATTACAAAAGTTTATAATATCCATTTTATTTAGTTTATGGTTACAGGGTACAAAATACTCCTGATATTACTTAAAGTATTCCTATATTAAACTATCAAAGTAACTATTAAAATATTCCTGATATGACACTGAATATGCTGCAGTTAGCATGTAAAGTGCTCAAAATAATAATAAATAATATTTTAAAAAAATGTTTGATTGAGTATAGATGAACTTTATATTTTTCCTGTGTTAAAATATTACAAAAGTTTATAATATCCATTTTAGTTAGTTTATGGTTACAGGGTACAAAAAGCAGTTGGCGCTCAATTTGATGTGAAACGCGCAGGAATCGCACACATATGAGCATAAAACACACACACACACAGACACACACACACACACACACACTGGCAGAGCACAAAAAAAGAGGAAGCTCAATACAAATAGCTGTACATGGCCTTTATTATTGCCGTGGAAAAGGGAAAGCTGCTTTGAAAAGCAACAGCAAAATGGCGGCAAAAATTGTAACAGGCGCACAGCAACAGCAACAACAGCAACAACAGCAACAACAGCAGCAACAGCAGCAGCAACAGCAAAAAAACAGAACAGCAACAGAAGGCAACAAAACGAAGGAATTGGTTGGTTGCTCTGATGGACGAGCCGAGTGGTTAACGAAGCAACGATACGCAGTCGGGTTGCCTAACAACTTCGTCGTGCCGCATGGCAGAAACAACACAGCGAACAGCACACAACAAAAGGATAAGCCAAGTCAGCCAGACCGAGCCAGGCCAAAACAGACTGCCAACTAGTCAGCAAGCCAAGCCGGGACTCAGTTGCAGCAGCACAACGCATTTGCCAAGACGTACGCGATGAGACTCGGTTAAAGCAAGCCACTAAATAGGCAACGGAAATAGAAATAGTAACACTTGTAGTTGTTCTTGTAGTTGATATTGTTGTAGTTGTTGTTGTAGTTGTTGGTCTTGTTGGTAGTTGGTAGCTGGTTACCTTGGCCATCGATCGCGGCTCGCGGTGTTTGCGTGTCAGGCTGACGTACATTACGTATACGACATCTAAGGACTAAGGACTAAGGACTATGCACTAAGGAGGCAGGGCCGTTGTCCTTGGTTCAGTCTAGCGCTTGCAGTGTGTGTGTTTAGTGTGTGTGTGTTTAGTGTGTGTGTGTTTAGTGTGTGTGTGTTGTGTTAGTGTTATTGGCATTCGAATACGCGTCGGCTAATCGTTATGCAATCGTCTAACTTTAAGCCATAAGTGGAAATGTCTTTGAAACGTTATGCAATCCTCGCGGCGGTCAGTCAACAGCAGCAACAGCAGCAACATCAGCCATACAATGCAACAGTCATGTCAACGACAACGACAACAGCAACGACAACGACAGCAATAGCAACAACAATGGGATCAACATCTATGTCCGCCAGCAGCGAGGAGGAGGATGAGGAGTCGCCGTTGCATTCAACCTACTATCAAGGCGGCGTGGGTCTCTATAATCATCAGCGAGGAGCAGCAGGAGCAGCAGGAGTAGGAGGTGGCATCTCACTACTTAATGGCGCCGCTGGCTCCAACATTGGCAGTGGGATCAACCATGGAGCAGCTGGAGGCATCGGTGGCTCACAGAGTTACGCTCATGTTGTCAATGGCAGCGTGAATCTCTTGCTTGGCGGGTGAGTGACGCTCTGGCAGCTGCTTTATTAATTTGCCATGATTCATTTATAAGCTGTGCAGTTAGCCAAGTTCTCTTGCAACAGCCAGATACAGACTGGTAACTGGGAATACGAGTCAAGTCAAGTCAAGTCAACCCACAGGCAAACTTACTTATGCAAACTTTAAAATATAAATGAACATTTTCCGATACGAGTACGATTAGCCCATGAGCATTCTCAATAATATCTGATGCGATTGATTAAGTGCCAAAGACTTAAACGAAATTCTTGTTAATCAGCAAAAGTCTGTTGCAATTTTAAGTTTCGATCAAATCTCATTTGAAATTTAACTGCAAGTTTCTAATTGTTTGCCGCTCCAGAAAGTAGGCTAAACATATTAGGGAGCTTGTTTACTAACATTCAAATGCTCGACTAGCAGATACCACATCTGAAGAACTCTTTAAAATAATTTTCCCAATCCTTAGTTTCGCTTGATTCTTTAGAGCCACAAAATTATTTTATAAAAAGAATGAATTAGATTCCTTACATAATGATTTTATTAATAAATAAAAAACAGAACCATAATTTTAAAAATTACTCAAATTCCTAATAATTTAAAGTTATAGACACAATAGACAGCTTTGTAATCAAACTCAAATCTTTTCATCTCCCAATGACAATTTGACTTTTATAGCATACTTTTTGGCGTTCCATAAAGATAACAAATTGAATTGGGTAATAGCCTTAACTTAACTTGTATTTTATCGACTGGTCAAGTAGCTTGACTATATGCGACTGTAGACATAAATTAAATGAAATGGCTTTCGGTAATTTCACTAATTGTGCATAATTCAGGACATTTGCGGATGTTATGATAGGAGTATTCCATCATCATTCTTGGAGCTCTGCTCCTTCATAGATCATGCACAATTTGGCGCCGTTTCGGATGATTTATTAGCCAGCTGGAAATTAATAACATCAAAAATTCATACAAGTCTTCTGGGGAAGCTAGAAGCATGTCTTTTCTTCTTTTTCCTCAACTGGAACTGAAGGACGAGAGCATCTAATAAAGTAAACATATTTATAATTGCGCGTTTTTTATTTTTTGTTACACTTCTCTTTCCCTTGGTTAAAAATGTGTCATGGTTCGCTTATTAAAATTTATTTTTATGCAACACGAGCTGCAGAAGAAGTAGAAGAAGAGCGGGACTAAAAAATGGGTTAACCAAAATAAAAGCCAAAAAGATTGACTACAAAAAGTGTGTTTATGTCTGTAAACAGAATGCGCTGCGAATCTCGTAACTTTATTTTAACTACATTTTTATCGATCGTCTATAGCATGTCAATGAATTTCCCCAACAGCCGTTGATAGTTTTAGACACGCCCCCTGCCCCTCTTACTCCCCTTTACCACCAACCTTTTGCCGTAATTTTTTTTTGGGCCTTTAATGAACCGTTGACATGCAAGAAATTGCGTGAGGCGCCATGGAAAATGAGCAAAGCGAGCACAGGGAAATGGGTGGCAGAAAGGCGATGAAAGGAAAACAAAAAACTAGGCAAAGAGGCGGACAGAGGCAAAGGACTAAGAACACACTGGCAGGACGAGGACTACAAGTGTGTCGCATTATGTTGCATTTAAAGCGGATTAAGTGACATCATTGATTTGTGTAACGTGTAACAGATTTGAGGAACTCACAAAACGAGGTTACGACGCTTCAAAATTGATATTATCATTATTATTATTATTAACTGAGGGGATAGTGAAGAGAACTTTGGTCAATTTAATAACGGAAAGTTTAAAAGAAAGATTTTGATTCGAATCAATTATTTACAAGTATATATAGCATACTCTTTTGGGCAGGAATATTAAATAATCTATGAAATAAATAGAATCAGGAATTTAAAATAACTTTATAAGACAATAAATAAAACATATCACTATTTTATTAATGTTTATTGCGACTATTCATATACACATCAATATATTTAATTGAATAGACAATTAAGTATTTGGAAATTGAAATACAAAAAAAAAAAAAAAAAGAAAAAAATTGATTTTCCTTTTCATTCTTTTACTTGTTAATTTAAAAAGAAAAACTAACCAGATGTAATTAAATTATATTTAACAGATTATTAATTTAATCTACATTCAAGTCAAAAATGTCAATCTTAATTAACATCATTTGTAGCAAATATTTTGTCAATTTAAACCTGGCCAACTATAAATAATCTATAATTGCAATTGAAGAAGTTGTTAACAATTCGGGGAAATGTTGAAAATGGTATCAAAAAAAAAAACATTTCAACATTTCGTGTTACGCATTCCATTTATCTATTTGTGGGCCAATATTGTCGAGCAGCTGCCTTTGGGGCAAAACATAATAGAATGTTACGTATATATATATATATATATGTATGTATATACATATACATACGTATTCACTTAGGCATTCACACACACATTGTCATTGTATGTGTACATTTCTGTGAGTTGTTAACCAAAAATTAATAAGAGCCAAATCGGAATTAAATTTCGTAATCAATTCGATTGCCACATTCGCATAAATAAATATGTGCTCTTTTCATACATATGTATACCCTGTAAATCATAAGGATAAAGCTAACGAACATTCCAACTTTTTGACTTAAAGATATTCTCAATTCGTTGTCCATCTTTTGCCAACTTTTGTATTCGTTACAGGGTATTTTAGAGTTCATGCAATTATTTTGTGTATTGCAGGTCGATGCTGTGTCTAGTGACAACAATTTTATGTGTAGTTTGTTACTGTTGTCATCGCAATATCAAAAAACGAACTGAGGCTGCCTACAGACAGCAACAACATCAATGGCTGGAAAACGATCCCAACATGGAAATTTATAGCGTAGAACAGGTAAGTGGATACCTATTAAACATGCCATACATGTCAATAATTCAATTTGACTCTTGTTGTTGAGTACTAAGTTTTATTTATCGATTTTTGATAGTAGTAGGATTGAACCTAGTACACTGATAAAATAAAATTTTCTAAAATCAAGATTTTGGTCTCAGAACTAAGAATTTTGGTCTAAAAAATGCGTCGAGAACATAAAAAAAAACATAAAATTAGAATAAGTTCTTAATTTAAGACCAAACAGTCTTAAATTTTCAAACCAAAAATAAAAAATAAGGCAGGTGTTTTAAACTTTAAACTTTTTATTTTTTGATATTTACACTTTTTTTGGATTTTTTTTTTTTTTTTAAATATTCCAATTATTTGTTTTTACCTTGACTAGAGCGGGTTTCGATCCCTCGACTTGTTTTTACCAAACTGAAGCGGCGACTCTAACCAGAGGGCCACGGTGTCATTATTGTCTTCATGTTAAATTTGACATATTTATATTTTCTTATCAATTTAAGATTTTTAATTTTTATATTAAGAACTGCGAATTTTTAGATAAATATTCTTAGTTTTATTAATTTGGTCTTATTTTAAGAACAAAATATTTAAGATGAATGTTCTTGATTTTAGAAGTTGGTCTTTTTTTCAGTGTATGTAAGCTTTGATCACTACTTGTTGAACTATTCAAATTCTTGAGATAACGTTATCTCTACTACAATTAGTAACTTGTTTATGTTTTCGATTTGTATCTGTCATATCGGAAGACATACAACATACATATACCACAAATTAAGTGAAACATTGTTAAGTGTTAAGTTCTTAGCCCAATTTACTTAATGTGGCAACAAAATTGAAGAGTTGCCTTAGTTCTCCTAATGAATATTTATGCATTAAACAGGTGCGATATAACAGAAGACGAGTAAATAAATAAATAAATAAATAAGACTGAGAAAAGGCTAAAGACACAAAAAGGCCGCAATTGTTTCTGATGACGCTTTAGTTGGAAATGGACATTGGAGGGCATCACTTGGCATCGTGGTCTCTCTTTTTGCACTAAGTTGTTGGCCCTTGGTCCTACCACACTTACATTTGCACCGTGCTTATTGTTGTTTGTTGGCCCAGTGGGAAATGGCAACGTTAACGCAACCGGCTGGAGCGTAAATCAACGTTAGCCTGGCCCATGTCAGCCAATGTTGTCAACGGGAGTAAGCGGTTGGGTGGATTAGAAGTGCCACAACCACAACCACAACCAACACCACATCCAACACCACAACCAACACCACAACCAACACCACAACCAACACCACATTCAACACCTCCGGCATTCTTCTTACGGATATAAATAAATTTATTATGTGTGCAATTTAAACTTTTTTATTTGTGCAGCGTTAATTTCACTTCTTAGACTAAATAAGCACAATGTATTGCTTTGCTATCTTATTTATCTACTTGGTTTTTGGGTGTGTTGTAGGTGTGCCAAACATTCCTCTGATTACATTGGCTTTTGCCTATTATCTTTATTAATTGATAGCTAAAAAAGATACAACTGAAAGACTTTGTTTATTACTAATTTTTTGTTTTGATTTTCTTTAAAACTTTATTGTTAAGTCAACAGTAAGTATTTCTTATCATGGTTTCATGGAATAATAAATTCTATTTTAATAAATAGTTTATTTATAAATGAATTTTTTCCTTGATTTTTAGCATTTCCAATTTATTTTTTATTAATTTTAAATTTTAAATATACATATATTTTTAGTTAACTACTCATGTCATTTTTACTATAAAACTATAAATTTAATCTGATTCTGAGACCTTAAAATTAAAACATAAAAGTTATACCAAAATTGACAATAAATTTGACTTATAAAACCATAGAAAATGGTTTTCAAAGACTGTAAAATGGATTTTTGATCATCCTAAATTCAAGTATTATTAATTTAATAAATAGATAATTTTCAAAAGTTTTTGGGACATTTTTAAGAATAAAAGAGACGATTTAATTATCTCAAAACTAATTATACCAATAAACTGCCAGTAAATTTGGCTTGTAAAACCATAGAAAAAGATTATAGAAGACTGTGAAATGGATTTTTGATCATCCTAAATTCAAATGTTATTAATTTAATAAATAGATTCTCAATAGTTGGACTTGTGGAAGATTATTATGTTTATCCGATCCAAACATATAGATACATTTCTTAAGTAGAGTTTATATTTGATCTATTGCAGTGCTACGAGACCTCTGGCCTATTTCTGGGTGACTCAACGGACGGATTGTCTGCTCTGCCGGCGTTGCATCATGAACCGCCGCCTTCATATGATGCTGTCGTGTTGCATGAACAGCAGTTGCTACAGCAGCAGCAACAACAGCTGGAGGAGCAGCAGTTGCAGCTGCACCAACAGCAGTTGCTGTTGCAACGTGTATCACCTCCGCCTGGCTATCGATCCACCCTCGACATCAACTCTGTGCAGCAAGTGACGTCTGCTGTGGCAAGTGTCGGTGGCAGCGTTGATGCAATTGCAGGCAGCAGCAGTTGCAGCAATGGTGCAGCTGTCGGAGATGCCTTGGCGAACAAGCAATTGCATCGCACTCTAAATGCCCAATCCTGTTGCTCGCTGCAACGTGCCGAGGTGGAGAACATGTGGAATGCGGCTGCTGCGGCTGTTGTGGCCCGGAATGGCAACGGGAATGGCAATGGCAACTGCCAGGAATTGGAGATGTATCTGGCATCGCCATTGCCGTTGCAGGCATTGCAGGCGCGCAAGAATGCACAGGCGGCCATGCGATTAAACAGCTTTGGGAGACGCTATTTGCAACAAAGTCAACATCACATGCAACAACACAGTCACTACAGACGCGGCTGTCCGCTGTGTGGCAAGTTTCGTTACGCGGCCGAGGACGAAATGTTGGCGGCATCCGTCGAAAGCGGCCTGGAACAGTGTGATGACAACGACAATGTGGCAAGTGGAGCGAGATTTGAAGAGCAACAGCTGCAGCAACAACAGCAACAACAGGAAATGACATCAACAGCTTCTTGCCTGAATGGCAATCAAATTGATGATGAAGCCGATACAGCAAATGGAAATGTGGTGGACAGCACAACTGAAGCTGTAGCTATCGAAGCCATCGCGACTCCCAATGCTGACATAGACGAAAATGACAATGCAGCTGAGATGTCAACAGTCCCATCAGCTGAGGCAACTGAGGCAGCTGAGGCAACTGAGGCAGCTGAGGCAGCTGAGGCATCTGCCAACACCCTGGATATTAACAACATCAACGAGAATGGAATCATCAGTCTGGACATGAGCAAAATCATTGACATCTCGGGACTGCCCACATATGAGGGAGCGCTGAAACTCGAGTCCAGTGGATATGTCTGATAATCACAATGCAAATGTCAAACAATAATTATGAATGATCTGTTCAAACAAGAATGTACCAAATGATAAATCTATCACGAATGTGCTTTATTTTATAAAAACAAATTAAAAGTAACATTTCAACAGTTGTTGTTGTTGCTGTTTTCGCTAATTCCCATTTTAATTAATTCAATCTCAACTGCCTTAACTACGAGGGTGGACTGATGAGTCATTGGCCTAAGTAGAAAAACGCGACTTTTGTTAAGTGAACTAAATTTACTTTTCTTTATATTCTTATACTTAAACCTCAATTAGTTATAAATGACAGTAATTAACTAAATTTAATTCAACAAGTTGTGTTTTCCTACTTAGGCGACAGACTTATTAGCCCAACCTCATCATTGTTTTAACAACAACAACAACAATAAGGATCTCAAAAATAATTGATTAACCCACAAAAGGAAAATATATTTTTAATTGTAGCTGTTAGTTGTAACTCTACATATCCCTATATAAGTACATATATAAATGTTGAATTTAAAACCAAAAAAATATCAATAAATGAAATATAAATATTATACATATGTATGTATGTATGTCCCACTGAACCACTAACAGAACCTTCACCTTAATGCCCGAGCTTTTCATGCTTTTCATGCTTTTCACGCGTCATCAAAGCCAATCCGATTGATTTTGTATTAAATATAACGAACCTAAAGTGACATGCCAACTGACAAGGTAAAAGGCGACAAGTACAAGTACTTAGAAAAGTATTCTCCTATTCCTGGAATTACATAGGTACATATGTATATGTACATGTATATGTACACACACTCCCACATACGCACTATGGGGAATTTTCCGGATTTTTTGGAATAAATTCAGCTTTTGAAAGTTGTTAAAATACGTTATTAATAACAGGAATTGATCAGGAAATGTCCAAACTGTAATGTTACATACCAGAAATTTTAACAGAGCTCGCCTCTGTTAAGTTTTAACAGAGCAAACACAGCTCATGCAACTGAAAAGTACGTGTTGTCAAAATTGTTTGATTTTTCACCAAACTTTAGACAAATAAAACTCGTAATTTTCGTTATTAATTCGGAAAGCTATGCTATGCAGTCTATTGAGAGAGGTTTTTACTATGTGTTTTAATACTTAGATTGTATAACCCTTCTCACTTGTAGAAATTTGAAATGAAATCTAAACTTGAAATGGAGAAACGAAAAAATGTAGATAATTTAGTTCCCTTTTAAATGCTTATAATCTAAAGTGCACATTTCCGCACATTTTATGGAATTTACCTTTTTAGCACATAACCTCAGATTTGAAAATGTGGAGTTCATTTTTCACATGGAACTCTGTGATGGTAAAAAGCGCAAAAGAGGATGCAATTTTAAGCTGCTTTAAAGCGGTTATTACCGGCAACTATTTTGAGGACATTAAGCAAATTATATGAGATAAAACTGAATGATTTTCTCTGTGTTCTCAGTATAAGAATTAACTAGAGTAAAATCAAAATGTTAATTTCACTAAAAAACGGCGTTTTAATACCGATTTTTCTATATGATATAGTAGTCAAAAGTTGACCAAAATGTCAGAAACTTACTATTACTTAAATCTGGTGAGTTTGACCTGAAAATATGGAAAAATAACAAGGTTTTTAGGAAAAAAGTGTTTATCAACCGATAATTCCTATTATTTCTATATGATATAGCAGTCCGATTTGGATCATATTTTTCTAGGCTTGTTGCATTTTGATATTATATGCCTAATGCAAAAGACTAGACTAAAATATTTTGTTTCGTTCTCAAGTTATTAATTTATTCCAAAAAATCGGGCAAATTCCCCATAGTGATACGTAGAGATGTTTTGTGTCTGCCTCGTTTAATGTGCAGTCTGTCCCACGAGGGTGACAAACAGAATGGAAGACCGCAAACAAATCGGACGTAATGCAAAGTCGGGCTTGGACAATGGAACTGCCACATAACCCAGGGCAGAACTTATGGCCAACATAACACTTACAACAATGGTAACAAGCAACTTGTTAGTAGCTCTCATCACTTTTGTATACCCTACAATCATTCAGAATGGGTACATTCACTTCTGCAACAACCTCAGGAAAGTAAATTAATTATATATTACTATAAACAAAAAAAGAATTTCATTAATATATTGAAAATTTGATATTAATCTATCAAATAATTTCAAAACCTGTATTTTGCACAACTAGTTATTTTCAAATAATTCATATTATTAAAATTTTCATTTTCATTGATTAGATTGATTTATTTAATGGTTAGTATTCTTTTAATATTCTGCAAATTTCATACATTTTAAATGGTCGCATAAAGTCGAGCTGTATTCAGAGCTAATAGTAGGGTATCTGCTAGTCGAGTACACTCGTCCGCAGTCCGCTTGTACACATTTCACATTTATGGGTAGCTCGAAAAAAGGGTTCGCTTGGAACGCAGCCTTGAATTGCCAGCACACTTGCCACAGCCGGCGGGGAATGAGGGGAAAGCTGAAGCAGCTGCAGCATTGGGGGGGTAAGAAGGCGGACAACAGCTTGGATAATATGCCATGAATGTAATTATGCATGCATTGCGTGGCACAGAGTCTAACGTGTTATGGAATTCATTTTCGCTCGAGTTTTGCACTGATGATCAAGAGGAATTTTTGTAATAAGAACGGTTTTCCCCTGGATTTGTTTACTCTCAAATATGTATTTATACTCTTAATCTTATCAACATCGAATGACCCATAAATGATCCCCTGATTCGTTTCATGCGAAGAGCATTTATTCGTTGAAAACATTTTCCGTATTCGTTATTCACTTTTATTTCATATTTCTTCTTTTACGATGTGCTAAAAATAGGGTTAACCAAATGCCGACAACCCCAATGCATATTTGTCTGTCTCTCAGTCTGTCAGTCTCTCAGTCTTTCAGTCTGTCAGTCTCCCAGTCTCCCAGCCTCTCAGTCTGCCAGTCTAGTTTGGTTTACGGCTCATGATCTCATGACCAAAGAGCTGACAATGCGGCCCGCTTTAGATGGATTATCCATTTGCTAACAGGGCGTATGCTTAACCCAAATGGCAACGTATGCGCAATTTCATTCGCAGTTGTTCAATAATCGCTCTGTTGACGGCTTATATTTAGCTATCGCTAAACAAACAACGAATGCGAAACTGACTGATTTCGATTTCGAATTCGAATTCGAATTTATTGTATTGTTAAAGACCTTTTCACATACCGTCGCAGTAGCAGCATTTCAATCAATCAAATTACACAATTGCAACACAAAAACACAAGAATCACATAAACAAATTGGCATTAAGCACATTTTATTCGAATTTCTATTATTAATTTTCTATTCCTTTCATTGATATTTTTCCGCAGCAGCAGCAAAGAAAATGCACATAAATATTAAGTTGGAACGCGCGTAGCTTATAATTGCAACTGAAAACGAAAATGAAGCACGGCGTTGGTGGCACAACAAGTGAGGCAGCCACATACAGTCAGCTGCTGAGCGTAGACAGAGGCAACATCGCCCATCACAAGAGAGCAACAACGGCGTCCGTGCTAATATGCAACCTAGACAAAATAGAGCGTAGACTTGTGGGCCTCAATATGTATGTATGTATGTATGTATGTATGTATGTACATATATGTAAACCGAGAGACGGCGCCACCAACTGCGCAGCGGCATCGACAACCATTTGACCCGCTGACACTGCCACTGTCAGTGTTTGTCTCTTTGCCTGCTTCGATTTATTAATACAATATATTCGATATTGATGCCGCGTGCCACATGATGCAATGTGCAATTTTTAATTGCTGCCAATTGTCGTGTTATAAAGCAATTTAAACAAAAGTCATTAACTAAAATTGTTGCTGAGCGACTAGTATGTTGTGTGTGTGTGTGTTTGTTAAAGGAACTCTGTTTCTCTGTTTGTGTGTGTGTGTTTGTGACCCATCATAAACAGCATGAAATAGGTCTGAGAGTGACGACGGGACTTGTTTAAAAATAGCCAATGGGGTTTGTGTTGTTGTTGCTGTTGTTGGTGGTGTTGCTGCCGTTGTCAATGCGGGCGCCACAAGGGAAGCATAAAAACAAAGCGGCAAATTATGTGACTCGAAAATTGAGAGAAAACAAAAGAGAAAATGACTTTAAAATTTGTGAGGAAAATGATGAACACTTTTACTAATCGCATGTTTATAAGGCAGCTAAACCTGATTTAACCAAAATTGTTTTGACTTACTTTTTTAATTGCTTATAGCAGACCCCTAATTAATTAATTTAAGAAACAGCTGTTTTTCTAAAAAATAATTTCAAAGTGTTTACACTACAATTTAAATCGACTTAAAAAGTATGGACAGTAACTCAACTCCATTTGAATCAGACCGATTTAAGCTGTCGTATATACTTGGTAATATGCAGAGATGTTTCTATTGTGAGTTGCGATCAACTAAACTATTTTACTTAAATAACTTTATTAAACAGCGTTTTAAAATTTTATATTTATATTCATTAATTTGAGTATGCATTAAAAATGTAAATAAGTAATTATAAAACTAAACGGTGTTCTACTTGCATATGTTTGCAAGTGCATATTTCTCCAAGATTATCAGCAAATTGCAGAAGCAATAACAAAACAGAAACCGTTATGGGCCTTTCGATAAAGTAACTGTAACAGCAGCAACAGAAGCGACAGCAGCTTAAAAAGCGGTTACTTAAACAAAAACAACAACAGCTGAGTGAAGTTACATACACACACACACACACACACACACCCATAGGCACATGCAAAGTGCACATGTATGAAAGTTCACATGTATGCGTGTAGATTACAATAACAAGTACAGCTTATTTGTGACGCAAGCACGGGCACAAAAGAAAGAAACAAAAAAAAAACTGAATATAAGCTTGCGAAAAGCCAAAAATCAAAAAGATAGTCAAACACACCCAACACAATTTCTTCATATTCATTTGGAAGCGAGAGGTGAGAAAATCAGGAAACTTAAAGCACACACATGTAGTTAACAATTCAAGGTACTTACCCAGACCGCAATTTGAAATGCTCTTTGCATGTCCTGATTTTGTCTGTGACACCGATGCCGATGCTTCTCGGCTGAGCCGTAATCCCAAAAGCGTAAATTTTGTTTTTGCAGTAGCGGGCGGTGAAGGTGGCGCGACAGGTTAAGTGTGCGGCGGCGGCGGCGGGGTTGAAAGCAAACTAGACACAATAGTAGTGCGTTTTGTTGACGTTTAGTAGCTTTGTGCGTGTGTTTAAGGCCTTCACTGTGTAACTAATTATAACATTACATTTTCATTGGCTTGCATTATTTACACTAAATTTACACATTTCGTCTGCGCGTAAAATTTTTTAGCGACTTTCAGAAGCAATAGTGTGACCGTTTGGAATAAGTTCACGCGCTTTCGTTCGATACTAGTTAATCGGAACGGTCTGATAAACGCCGGTTCCAAACGGAAAATTGCGGCGTCGAATTCAAATTTGTTAGTTCAATTTGCAATAAATTTGACGAAAATTTGCAATTCAAAATTAGATAAAATTAAAGTGATCATTTTTATAAAGGTTAGAAGTTCGCCACTCCTCCGGGGAAGAAGTTGTAAATCTAAAAATTTGCAAAAATTCTAGCTCAAAATGAAGAACAAAATAAAAATAAACAATAACTTTACCATCGCACTTTTATTGAAAGGCTTGGCTTCCAGACGTTCAAGCTATCGGTATTTTTTTTTCGCGAACCAAGGTTGCCACATCTTTTTTTCGAAAGTCGCGCCACCGAGATAAAACGACCGTTCAAATTGAAAGTGTTGGCTTTCATTGCTCGCCAAATTTATTTTTAAGATAAGCACATCTTTGATATAGGTGTTGATACAGTATTTATTACAGTACTAAGTCTAGGTGTAGTTACAATTTATAAATATTATTGGCAATTGAATTGTCCCTAGAACACAAAGCTACAATGAGATAGAATTAAATCAAATTGCAAAATTGTAGAAATTCTCATAATCAAATTTACTTTTTGCCGCAGTTTCCTTTTAAAACTGTCTTTCCCGATATGTAATTGACTGTTATTTAAATTGCTTCTCATAGCAAGAAATGAATGCCAAGAGAAAATTAGTCTAAAAACGCAGCCAGATGTTTGCATTGAATTCAAATACTACGTTAATATATACAACAATCATTCTTATTGTGATTAGTTAGTTTAGATAGTTGCCCATATGGGCAAGATCATCCACTTGGTCACAATCGTTCTGACGCACAGCCATCGCAGTTTCCACAAGATAATAAAGGCATTTATATTTTTCGCGTTCCTCACGACTTAAAGCTGCAATACATTAAAGTTTAAATCGAATTATGGAATGCAATCTCTAGATTTCCGTACCTGGACGTGGAGGAGTCTGCGGCGTCTGTTGTGTATTATCATTTTCAGACATTTTAAAGCTTTCCTCCTGCTGTGGTGCATAGGCAACATCATCACTGGCATTGGCATCGGCATTGGCACTGGTCACAACGGTTGCCTCAGCGCCCAAAATATGATCCAGCAAATGCTGATTGACTTCGGTCTTCAGGATCTGCGTCGGCACTGTTTCACAATTGGATGCACTGGTGTTTGTGTTTGTTTTTGTGGTCGTCACTTCCTCAGTACTGAAAACGGTCCTGCAGAGCATTTAGGTAATTTTATGGTAAAAGCTAGGCGAGATTAGTGGACCGTGGTGGCTATTTACTTGATAACACTCTGCCAATCATCTGAGGTCTCGAAACGTACTTCTTCCTCACTGCCCTGCTCGCAGGATTCGTAATCTTGTCCGCTTTCTTCGCCCTCTGATCTGTAGACGAGAATGTAAGACATTAAGTAGAACAGTCAATACTTCAGATTCTGTCAAAACTTAAAGGCTAAGCAACTACAAAACTCTTGCAATATTTCTGATGATAATACCCTGCAGGTGGAGTGATATGCTGCTGTGTCTCTTCTCCTTCAACGGTTGCCTGCTTAATAACTTTGTTTGGCACAGCCATCGCGATTTTCAGCTCGGCTTGACGTTTGCGTCCTCGTCTCTTTGGTTTATCCTCTTCGAGCTCTAGCGGCAGCTGCCCAAATGGATTATATGATAACATGGAATTGCTGCTGCTACTGCTCCCCTCACTCCCCTCGTCCACGGATGACTTGCGCAATTGATAGCTTTGTATCTTATCGATAATGGTGGCTTGCAACGAGGAGTGCAATCTTTGGAAGCCCATCGGATTGCTTGCAATTGCTTGTTGCCAACTTTGGGGAAGGATTATAGGCTACAAGTGAACGCTACTAGAACCAGCTGGGCATTACCTGTAAATGACGCTTTCGTCGAACTCGGGCTCCATTTTGATCATTTGGCCATTGGGTGTCCTCACATACTGATCAAAGTTGGTCAGCACATTGGCAATCCCCTCGTGCATTTCAGCAGCACTGTGAACTTCCTCCGTGGCGCCAACAACCTAGAAAGAAATCAAATGACATTCAATGAAATTGCTAATAAAAGTGCAATTTAATTATCGTACCACTTCAGAGGCAGGACTTCCAGTAATTGGATTTGGTGCACCACCTGCATTCATACTGACTGAGCTCGAGGAGTTTGGACTAATCTTTTTACCACGTCGCGAGATTGTAAAATGCAAAGGATCATTTCCCTCGCGCCGTATCATCTCGGGCAGAATCCGTCGACGGGCATTGATGAACCAATTGCAGACCTGCAGCACCGTCAGATTCGCCTCCTGGGACAGCGCAAACTTCTCGGCATCGCTGGGATAAGCATTATATCGATGCTCGTAGAGCCAACGCTTCAGGATCTTCACTGAATGCTTTGGTAAATTGCCTCGACGCTTGCGCATCGAACCGTTGATATCAATGTGGGAATCGACGAGCATGTCATGAAAGTTTTGTATCTCCTGGACCGCCTGCTCCGAGTCCTGATCCTCCTCGACAATCTCATCGGCAGACAAAGTTCCCAGCACTCCCATACTCTCCTGTTGCATATGATCCTGATCAATGCTAGACTCCGAGTTGTAACGATCGCGTCCAGATACACCTAAATATTTATAGAATCAATAAATATTAATTTCCATTTGCATTGAAATCCTGCGACCTACCTTCACTTTCCAGAAGATTGGCCTGCACATCGGCCTCGTGCATCATGTCCTGAATATTCTGGCGCACCTGGCGATCCAGCACCAAATCAACTTCATGCTGCTCCGGCGAAATCATAATTTGCAATGCAAAAGCCAACGAATAAATAAATAAAATAGGTGGACAAGCACAGAATGACTTGCACCTTCAGGAAGTTTTTTCTTTCACAAAAAAAAAAACTCGATAGAAAATAAAATTGAAACTATATTTTTCTATATTTTGTAAATTCGTGTTCACAGCACCAGCTTTGAGATTAGACTAACTTTCACTAAACGACATTTTCCTGTAATAATTTAACACGGCCTCCTAACGGGAAACGCGGCGGCGCTTTTTTAAACCGAGCTGCCACCCAGAAAAAAATTAACGCCTGGCAACCTTTTAATAAAAGTGCTATATTACAAATGGTGCTTTTTTCGAAAAGGTTTTTTTTTAATTTTTCTTAATTTTGAAGCTAGATATTGAAATGTTTTGAATAATTTTTGTTCGAATTTTGTCAATTTTATGACATTTTTGTATAATTTAATTATACAACTTCTTCCCTCAAAGGGTCATAAATTTCGAATTACAAATTTTCATCAAATTTAATAATTTGTTTGCTAAATGTTAATTTTTTAGTTGTTTTGTTTGAAAAACGCGGTTAACTATATTATCGATATCGTGCGCGATATCGTATATCGAGAATTCCTGGTATAAGACTATACAAAGACGTGACAGTATAACATGTCAATTTGACATTGCGAAGAAGAATTTTTGACAAATAGCTTAATACGCGCGCGGAATTCACATAAGGTAAACACTTTTGTTGCCAAATTGATTTGATATTTAACGTTTTAATTTAAATGGCATTTTTAGCAGGCTTCTAACCTCTGCGAGGTAGCTGTACTTGCAATGTTTTCTGCGCAGATTGTTACGCTTTGCGGTGTGTATTGCTGCAGTTGATATGCAAAGGTGCGCAGTTGGCAACGCCACAAACACTGTTTCACTTCATTTGTTTATTAAATTACACTGCTATTACAGTTTAAACACTATTAAAATTAGCAATGTTTTGTTTTGCTGCAATTTTAATTATGCATTTGCTTTTGATTCACGATGTACACACTGAAATTAGTCGGAATTCGCTTATGCAGCCAACTTCACGCGAGTTGAAAATCTGCACGCAGCTGACTTCACGCGAGTCAAAAATAGTAAACAATTATGGTAAACAATGAATGACAACAGTGAAATGGATTTCGTCCTGGACGAGCAACTGTTATCCAATATGAAGTGCAGTGACAATGAGCGAATGGACGAGGAAGATATAGATCTCAAAGCTCCAGTCGACGATGACAATGATGCTTATGCAGATCCGCTGCAAGAAACAGCATTAGTGTGCTCTAACTTTGAGTGGCTTTTTAAAGACGAGGACATTGTACTACATGACGAGCAGTTGCCTGAGGTGGTGTTGAAGCCAGCAAGAAGTCGTGGCAAGCGTGGTCGACCCTGTAGCACTAGTAGCAGCTTCATTTCCAGCAACGGCCATACCTGGAATCTCGAACGTGATTCACAGCCCATTGCACAGGAGGAGCTACTGGCCAAGCAACAAGCATGTGGAAAAGGTCCCACACGATCTGTATCCAATGCCGTTGAGTCTTGGATGCTATTATTCGACGATGAAATGCTGCGCATGCTACAGCGAATTATTAATGAGCAAATTCGCAAACGACGCACTGGAAATTATGGAGAACGTCCCACAGATCTCACAGAGGTTCGCTCCTGGCTAGGCTTAAACTATCTGTGTGGCGTGTTTCGCAATGCACAGCACAATGGACCTCTGGGTAATTGCATTCAGTTATCAGTAATAATTAATGCTTTTGCTAACCATTCCACGCCTTTTACAGAAGAGCTCTGGACACTGGAGTTGGGAAACGCTATCTTTCGAGCGACCATGTCACTCACGCGCTTTGTGTTCCTTTCAGATTGCCTTAACATACTGCTGGATAACAGTTGGAATGATGCTCAACGTCTGGGGCAAAAGCTACTCATTAACTGTCGTTCATATTACGGGCCAAGCGGTTGGCTTTGTGTGGATGTGGTGCCTGTCCTTGGCAATATGCAATTAGTGATATGCTGCGATGCCAAGACACGTTATATGACCAATGCCTTGTTCAATAAGCAGCTAATGACGCCCAACAAGGAGTTGGTGCAGATCATCTGTGATTACAAGACCACAGGACGCAATATTACGCTGGGCTCCCGATACGCTTCCATAAAGAATTGTGAGCAGCTCCTGCAGTGCAATTTAAGCAGCATCTGCCGGCTGCAGTCAACAGCAGCGGATTACCCCAAGAACTGGTCAGGAGACACGCTTGTAAGCGGCGCCAAGAGGCTGACCCGTCAATCTGAGGTTGTCCTGCTCACCTGTGGCCTGAGTAAGCAGGTGAATGCCTTCCAGACCCAACAGCTCACCTCAGACACTTGCGTACAATTTCATGAGCTGTCCGCCCGATATAGCACCGGATTTTCAGTGCCCAAACACGTGACGGGAGAGAAGGGAGATACATTTCTGGAGATGCTGCATCTCATGCTCAATATTGCGGCTTTCAATGCATGGGTGTTGCTTCGCCTGTCGCCGAAAGGTGACGCAAGCATTGAACAACGCGACTTCCAGCGACAATTGGGTCTGTTTCTAACCCAACAACGATTACAACGCCGTCTGCATCGTCGGTCGACAACGACAACGCTGGTGATGCGACTGCAGATTTGTGAGATTCTAGGTCAATCCAATCAGCGGCTGTTAAGTGAAGCTTCTACTGATGCCAAGCAAACACAAGGAATCGGTGTCATCAGCCTGAAGCGAGCCATGCTCCCCGAAGACATCACACTGGTCAGTCGCTACGGCGAGAAGCATCGTCGATGCAAGCCTTGTGCCCGCAACAAACGCGAGACTAAGGCACGTTCCCGTTGCCAACAGTGTCAGGCACACCTATGTGGGAGTCATCTAATCTCACGCTGCTACGAGTGCACGGGCGTGACGACGTCTCAGTTGCCCGAGGGCAATATTAAGGACAACTTATGATTCCAACTTAATTATGGAATGAAAATAGAAGATTTATATGGAATCTGGATGATCAACAGTGTCTGCTACCTTAAGATATATAACATTTATTGAAATGGTAAAGATTTGGAGTGCACATTGCTACAACGAAGCCAGCAGCAAATTTGTTGGCTCGCCTTTGTGCCATAAAAATACAACAGCTACAACTTTGGATTGGGCAACAAAGCACCACTAAAATTTGTACTGGAAAGATTTTGGCTTATATTTAGTAGCCGCACTCGCGTTGTCGTTGCCGTTGCCGTTGCCAGTCTCGAAGGGATCGCTTTGGTCGAGGAACAAACTGAGGAACTGTTCGTTTTGTAACTCGTTCAATGGCATTTCAAGTTCGCTGCAGGACTTGACAATCTCAGCACAAGCGCGCAAATCCTTGCGCAAGTCTGTAAACATAATGAAATTAGTAATAAATCGAATATTCAAAATATTGTAAAGCATACATTGATAATTGAAGAGCAGACTGAGGCAGCTGGAGCATGCGTTACGCTGATTGTGTTGCAAGAATACTTCAATTAAGCGATGCACTGCATCCACATTGTGACGGCTCAGGAACGAGGAACAGAGCGGACTCGCCCTGCGCTCCACCAATTGCTGCAGTTCCTTGTAGTGCTCGAATAGTTCCTCGGCCGACTTCTGGTCGCTGAACCAGGTGCTGGAAAAGCATTGCTTCCACACGCAAGCCACCACAAAGATGTCCTTGTGCTCCCGATGTATGGCACGTGCAACCTCCATTAGGGAGATGAGCACTGCCTCGGATTTCTGGGCCAACGTCTCCTCGGCTATTGTGCGAAAAGCCGTGCGTATCATGCGACGTCCTTCTTCTGAGTTGAGACTTCCGCCATAGCCACGATGTAATGTCATCAATGCCACATCCGCATTGCCATTGTGCCACAAGGCAATCGCCTTAAAGGGCGCCAAATCCGAGTAGATGCTTGCGAATGGATGCTCCGTCTGGCGACATGTCTCCGCAAGCGATTCCAGCTGCTGCATGCGTCCCAAGCCGCTCAAGTACTTTAGGCACGATATTAAGACCTCGTTGCAGGGCAACTGCTGCCAACGCACACATTGCCGGATTAAATAGAGAAAGTCCACTTTGTTCTTAATCTCCAGCGTGGCCAGCAACAGATTGTCCAACTGCGGTTGCGACAGAGATCGTATGTCCAGGCCAAGCTGTGGAGAGCGCAGCTGTTTTAAGTCATTCACCATTCCCTTGGACATAAGGCCCACATTCTGTCCAAAGCTGCTGCTCCCCTTGCTTGCAACATCCTCGGCCACGGGTTTCATCAGATTGTCGCGCAGCTCTTCCCATTTCTGTGTCTTGCGGTTAACCAGCTCATTGGTGAAGCAATCGATGGCATCCAACTGAGTCGAAGATTTCCGTTGCTGTCGATGCGATGCTCCGGGCCAAAGAAACGCTGTGAGGTAGTTTTGAAAGCGCTGTAATCCCTTTGGCGAGCCTGGTGCCACTGTGGTTGTCCCGTTACTCGTTAGGCGCGTCAACATGGCCATCTCAGAACACACGCCTTACGACCAAATAGGTCAGGAACGGATTACACACTTTGGTACTGGACGTGCAAACGGGACATCAATATTTGATATTTTGTATTTTTTACATCTGTAAAAAAAAACAAATACAACAATTATATAATCTGTGCTGCCAACTTTTAAGAACTAGTTATAAAATAAATAAGTTGGCAGCAATGGTGTCTGTTACGTTTTACTCGTATGGTTCTGTTAAACTCAATCGCACTGTTATTTATTGTTGAATGCCGTTTGGAGCCAATTTTGAATCAATCCGTTTCCTTTTAAGCCAGCTCAGAAATTAATCGCACTTTTCTCAATTCGCTTATTACATAGAATATTAAAATAAAATATATATATTTTGATTAAGACGTTTTGCTCGCTCGTTCAGTTGTTTTGATTAGTGAAAAAAAAAACATAGACGGAGTATTTTTCGAATACAGACAAAAGGTGGCGCCTAATATCGACATTTCAAGCAAACAAGGTAGTGAAATTCCTTACAAGAATTAAAAACTTATAAAATCAATTTAATAGGCTATTTGTGGGCTATTTACACGACAGCACATTTGGCTCATTCGACGCCATTTTTAACATTCAGGCCGAATGTTCAGTTCAGAATCTTTTTTTCGAAAACCCGATGTAAAAGGTTTTTTAAAAAAATCAAATCAAAAAATCATTCGAATGTGGCAAATGTTAGTGCTCGTGTAAATAGACTTTAAGAATTATTTTACAACAGTGTTAAAAAAAATATAATTATTTTCTATATTAATGATGTCGGAGCTTTATTTATGTAAACATTTTTCAAAGTTTCGCATATAAAAAAGCATTGCCTTAATCTTTGTACCTTTGTGACGTCACAAGCAGTTAATTTAGATAGTTTTGTGTGAATGCCAATATAACACCATGTACAACATATTGGCACTCCCCAACGAATAGAAAACTTATAAAGAAGAAGAATCCGTAAGGGGAAGTAATTGCTGTTTTAAAATATTAAGATAATTGAATAACTAAATAATACTGGTGAAACAATTAATAGAAAATAAGTTTGCTTTGTCTGTAAAGATGCAGAAAGTGTGATTAACTTGATAGCAAAAGATCAAATATTCGTAAGAAACCGAACACTGCATTAAAGTTGTATGTATGTATATATTTATGTACATGCATACAAATATTCATATGCACATACTTACATACATAGCGAATTTTCCATAAATATTAGACATTTTACGGATTAATCGATCGCAGAGTTAGAAGCAGACTTTTCTGGGTGAGTTCTGGGTTGTAGACTGTCCATGTGGAGCGGGATAAAGACGTTGTTGCTCCTTGACATGTGAAAATCAACGAATTGTGTTTTGTTTTTTAAAACCTGCACATAATTTTCGTCTGGACTACATACATACATACATACTTACATTAATAGGTGGTGAATGCACATAGAAAATCGCCAACAGTGCGAAATATTTGAGACATGAACACACCGGAGGTCAACCAAATAAATCAGCCGCATAAGAGCAATGAATGTAAGTAACTTTGCACAAGACTGCTCAATTTAATAATATCTAAATAATCGTTATTCTTATTCTTTTAGCACAATCGGAAGATTACGTTCTTCACGTGCACATGCCAAACAAGAGTTTTAAGGCGATTGGCTTTAATAAAAATGAAACGGTATATCATATTATCAAGAAAACAGTCGCAGAGTTTGGAAAAGATGGTCAACCTCCTCCGAGCACTCAGCGTTATGCATGTCGGATGTTGAATGTGATCACTAAAGAAGTAAGTTATTTATCCGCACAGAGGGTATTATAATTTTGTCCATAAGTGTATAACAGAGGCTTGGCAAGAGCCTCGACGACAACGAGTTGAATCGTTTCAAAGATTTTTTGATGAAACTTAGATTCGTCGTTGTGCTACATGCAGTACATATGTATGCCGGAATTGGTTGGATCGGGTCTATATATCATATATCTGAAATAGGAACAATTGATCGAAAAATCAACCTTTCGTATGAAAAAGTTGTTGTTTCTTAAGATATCTCCACCAATTACACATCCTGATCAACTTTGGTTTAAATCGGACTACTATATCAAATTCATGTTATACGAAATAGTTGGAAATTCAATACAGAGTATCAACATAAACTTTCATTTTGATTATAAGAAACTTTTCTAAATATTTATATTTATCAGGTGCTATGGCTGGCGAGGAAAACATTAATGGACAAGGTCATATCTCACATTTTGTCGCCTGGATGCTCCAATGTTGACTGTCCAAACAATGATCCAACGAAAGTCGACCTTACTGAAAACAGAGATCCGCATCAGGGAAGACGATTCATTACCAAAGGCGTGTGGCGTGTGGAACTCCGTGTCCGTTATGTGCCTCACAAGATTCAAGATTTGTTTGATGAGGATAAATACACTTGTTTTTACTATTTTGATCAGGTGAGATACTTACATTGACATGTATACATATAAGCTTATTAATTGAAAACTTTGATATTCCAGCTAAAGGAAGATTATATCCAAGCTAATTTAGCTTCGGTTGATGCCGAATTGGCGGTTCAATTGTGTTGTTTGGGAATACGTCATTACTTTAAAAACATAACTCTTAAAGCTCCGGATAAGAAACAGCACATCGATTACGTTGAAAAGGAAATTGGATTCAAATATTTTATTCCGCAATCTGTGATAATCACAACAAAGCCAAAGAATCTGAAGAAAATGATACAGGTCGGATACAAAAAGGTCTACAATTACAACGACATTGAGTACTTAACAAAGTAAGTTTTATTTTTTGATTTAAGTAAATATACGAGTTTGAATTAATGTGATTATTTTCAGATTCTTTGATCTTCTGAAGAACCTTTCGTTAACCGACTATGAACAATTTTCGGTTACCTTGAGCTCAGCTTGGAATATATCAGGAATCTTGCATGTTGGTCCCCATATAGGTAATAACTATTTTTAATATTTATTTAATGTATTTATTATTAATATACATTTATTTACACTAAAGGAATCTCTTATCAGACACATCCACAAGCCAGTTTAAGGAATGTAGCACAGTTTAAGGATGTCGTTGCTATTAAAACCTGCGCTCTGCCAAAAGAAAAACTCTCGAAGGATAAATCAACTGAATTTGAACAACAACATTTGAACTGCAACTGTCAAAGAATCAAGACTCAAATCAAAATCTCAGCATCAAATATCGAAGAACATTTAATTATCACATGCAATGGAGTCAATGTAAATTTTACAATTGTTTTTCTATTTGATTTCTAGCTAATTATTTATAATTTTCAGACCGCTGAGAGTATAGCCGATCTTATTGATGGATATTGCAGACTATTAACAAGAGATATGGAATTTTCAATTTGGGAACGAGAAACAAACTCACAAAATACGGATACTTTACCGAAGGCATCAAGTATTTTAAGAGACGGTCCGAACACTTCATCTCCAACTAATAGTAAACCTACTCTTACGGATGATTATGCTGAAATTGGAATGTTAGAAGGGGAGGGAGATTATTCTACTCCAACAGGTAAACAAAAATCTCTCAACTGTTTGAATTCATTTAAAGCTCTTCTTTCTCTCAGTACGCAATTATGAACTGGATCGATCTCAAATAGTTCTTAGTGCGAAAATAGGCGTTGGACAGTTTGGAGATGTTTATGTTGGGAGCTATACGTTTCCGGTATCAGCTAAAGCAAAGAGTAAATCAAATGATAGTTCATTAAGTAATTGCGATGCCAAATATGATGTCATCCAAGTAGCTGTAAAGACATGTAAAGCAAACGAGGATCCAGAAAAGACAGAAAACTTTCTTGCCGAAGCATGTAAGATAAACTTAACTGAATTTAAACGCAAGGTAGATTTATATTTATTTTATTTCAGATATAATGCAAAAGTTCGATCATCCACATATTATTCGGTTGATTGGCATTTGCAGTATTATGCCCATTTGGATAGTTATGGAACTGGCCAAACTCGGTGAACTACGTGCTTACTTAAAGACGAACAGTGACAGGTAAATTAAATATTATAATCAAATTTATAAGTACCTCAGATATAAACATAAATTACTTAGTTCAAAATTAAACGCTGCAAGCTTAAACGTAAAAAGTGTAAAAAAAGCTTAATAAAATTAATCATTAATAACTAATTATAATATCTTAAAAATTACATTTAAACAAAACAGTCTGACCATAGAGAAATTCAATTTTCTATTTGCCAGATTGAGCCAGGGAACATTACTTAAATATTGCTACCAATTGTCAACTGCACTCAGCTATTTGGAATCTAAGAAATTTGTGCACAGAGACATTGCGGCACGGAACGTTCTTGTGAGCACTCCCACTTGTGTCAAGGTGAGTAATGAGTGAGTTAATTGTAATGAAATCTAAATTATTATTCTTGACATTTTACAAATTTTAGTTGGCTGACTTTGGTTTATCTCGCTGGGTTTCTGACCAGTCTTATTATCACTCAACGCCTACAGGTGAGCAAAAACCTGAATAAAGCATTTATTGGCATTTATTGGTACAAAATTAAACATATTTAATCTACAGTTGCACTGCCCATTAAGTGGATGTCACCGGAGTCAATTAATTTTCGACGATTCACGACTGCTAGTGATGTATGGATGTTTGGTCGGTGAAAGATATTACTATAAATATGAATTCCATTTAACAAATTATATTAATTTAACTACTGCGTTTAGGTGTGTGCATTTGGGAGATTCTTATGCTGGGGGTGAAACCTTTTCAAGGCGTAAAAAATAGCGACGTAATTACTAAGCTGGAGAATGGAGAGAGGTTGCCATTGCCACCAAATTGTCCACCCAGGCTATATTCACTTATGTCTCAGTGTTGGGCTTACGAACCTCTAAAGAGACCAAATTTCAAGCGTATCAAAGAAACATTATGGTATGCTTTATAGTACACTAATGATAATATTTATTTAAATATTTAATGTATACAATTTCAGTGAAATTCTATTAGAAGACAGCATAAACGCCTCGGAAACGATGAGACGGGAGCAGCGACGTGTAGCAGGAATTTCATGGCTGGGCATTGAGGACAACGACATTCCTCCATCAAAACCCTCCAGAACTGTAAATGATATTGGTAAATATTCCCAGTTAAATCGATTGAAACGAATTTTGACAAAGAATAAACAAGGAACAGAAGACTTACAAGCTTATTATTCGAATATAAGAATTAGGAAATTTCGAACTTTGTAATTTTTCTACAAATTTTAGGAAAACTAAAACTAACCGTTAATATTAAACATGATTTGCAAACTTGAAAATTTTAATCGATTGCAGCAAATTAAAACAATATTTTCCCAATTTTTTTAACTGGACCACACTTTTTTAAATAATTTTATTATAAATATTTTTCATTTCGAATTTCCTCACTTTAGTTTTACTCTGTTCCATTCCTTGAATTTAATTCTTAGTTTATTTGTCCCTTTTTGTGAAATTTTTATGTATACATTATATTATATATAAATGATATAAAAAACCACTTTATATTAATTTTAGATAATCCAGGCATTATGAACGTCAGCGATGAAAACAGAGTTGTTCCCCAGACATATATAATTGCACAGAATCCTGCGGTGCTTGCCAGGCTTATGATGGAGAACCAAAAGCGAGGCATTAATCCGGCAGCGTACACAACACCCGCCTCGGTATTTAATACTTTAGCCGTAGGAATAGATGCCAGTAAATCAAATCAATCGCTTAAGACCAGTAAACTTCCAGCAGCGGAGCTCTTAAAACTCGATCCTGTTGCTGATTTAGAAAAGCATAAAGTCAAACTCCCAACTAATAGCATTTCATCTCAAAATCTTAATCCATCATCATCATCATCATCTGTAGCTAGTAAATTTGATTCAACCCTTATGCCAGCTAATTTACATCCCATGCATATTAAGCCTCAGGTATCAGGATTTGCCAACGAACATTTACCATTAAAGAATAACTTTATACTATGTGCACCACCAACGGAGAGTGACTTTCATGTAAATCAACTGCAGATGGATCACAAAACTGTAAATCAAACGCCCCGATCCTCAGGGTACAGCCTTTATGGCAGCTTGGAAAGGCACCAGCCACCACCAATGGAAAAGGCAATGCACTCAAAGGGCGGCAGCCTAGAGCGTCATCAATCGTTGATGGCTGCCCAAAACATAATCTTTCACAAACAAGGATCGTCGGATCGTTCTAGGAGTATGGAACGCAAGACACACCTTCACACATATCGCCAGCAAATGAAAACATCCATTGAATGCGAATCGCTGCCCGAGGAGATCTATGACTTTGGTGGAGCTGGACTCAAAACCTGTGTGTCTGTGAAACAGAAAAGCGATGGTATCTCAATGCTACATGCATCTCCAATCAATTCCAATCAAATGGCACAAGATTATATTAGTCCCAGACGGGAAATCGGTTCATATACCGAATCTCCACTGCAAGAAGTGGATGAAATGAGATGCGAATGGAACCAACAGTGGACGACGGTGCCTTTCCTTCCACTTCAGGACGATACTTCGGAGGGAGCTGCTTGCCATCCACTTAATTCTGATGCTACAAATCAGGTTTGACTGGACGATGTATTACGCTGGCACATGAACAGGATGCCTTTTCCTCTTTTGCGTTTCCTTATTTTATTATTTGAAAATATTTTTATTTGTTTACATTTTAAGTTATTTACTAGCCAACATTTAAAGAATGTATTCATATGAATAACAATCAATTACGCATTTCAATTGCAGACTAATCCCAATCCAATTGGAGAGAAGCTGCTACAACAACGTAAAGACAGCAACAGCGATGGTGAATGGTTATATCAAGAGGAAATGCTCGTAAGTTTGTTAGAATAACAACAATTTTAATACCCTAGGATTTATATTAAATTTTTATAATGATATATAATTTAAACTTTAATTTTTTATCTACATTCAAATAATATAAAATAAAAATTAAATTTTAAATCATTTTATTACTCTTATTTTAAATTTTCATTATAAGTACAAATTTATGATAAGAGTTATATTTAAAAGTGAAAATTCAATTATTAAAAGGAGTTGTTTTTCAATTTTTGTAATAAAAATGCAATTAAACTTTCTTATCAACCAGGTATAGTACATGATACAATTTGAAAACCTGTCCTGGTTTAATAAGATGATTTCTACCAAAAATACAAATTTAAATATTGCTTCATTTTATTTATGTTAAGATAAAAAATTAGAGCTAAAAAGAATTTATTTAAAAAAAACATCACACATTTATTAATTTAAATTGATATACAAATTAACTGTATTACAGAGAAAGCGATCCAGTTCTATACCACCCGGAGCTGCAACAGATGTCTTGGCCAAAAATCAGACATTGACAACAGTTGGTCCAACCAGCTTACCTAACTCAAATGTCTTTTCCCATAAATTAAATAACTTTTCCGTGGATCAGATGGAGTCTCTGGCGTCAGCGGAAGATAGTAATGGATCCAGGTTCAGAAATAGCGAAATTCCGGATTCGATACGGCCAATAAATCGTGCTAATGACGAAGTCTATTGTGCCACAACAGCGGTAGTAAAATCGATAATGGTACTCTCGCAAGGTGTGGAAAAGTCGCACATAGATGGATACTTGCATTTGGTTAAAAATGTTGGAGTGGAACTGAGAAACCTACTTAAATCTGTGGATAAAATATCTATACTCTTTCCGGCTCAAGCTTTGAAGTAATTTTCCATTATAGAAAACGTGTGAGAAATTGATATAAAATTTAGTTTTTCTTCTATTATTGCAGAGAAGTGGAAATGGCCCACAAAGTACTTTCCAAAGACATGCAGGAATTGGTGTCTGCAATGCGATTAGCACATCAATATAACGACACAACTCTGGATAATGAATACCGAAAGTAGGTTTCTCTTAATTTGCACAAATTAGATAATAATCTTTAAATTTCTGCAGGAGTATGCTATCGGCTGCACACATCTTGGCAATGGATGCAAAGAATCTCTTTGATGTGGTTGATTCAATAAGGAACAGATATAAGCAGATATCGATAGCAAAAGAATCAAGTAGCTCATTAAACTGTGAATTGACTTCTGAAGCTGTCGCCGTCTCATCATCCATGCCGATTTCAACGGAACTTATTAACGAACTCGGTGGCAACGTGAATGATATAAGCCTCTATGACAATGAACATCTACAGCATAGCTTCAACTCGAGGCAGCTTCAAACAGGAAGTAGCTCTGGACCCAGAGCAATTGATATTAGCCACGATACGACGGGCAATGAGCCCTTAAAGATAATCGAAGATACGTTAAATAGCTCTGGCGAGCACATGTACTGTAACACATCCGCCCTCCATAGCCATGCATAATTCAATAATTCAATATTATGTTTATTTTTTTGTTTAAATATCCGCTGTTTACTGGATTCAAGGATGTCGAAATCTATAATCTAAAAAAATAGTATATGCTAACATTCTGTGTATATAACAAGCCAAAATACGTATGTACATAAGTATGTGCTTTCTCACAAAATGCGCAATTCATCCCAAAAACTTATCTAAATACACACATACAATAATATAATATATTGCTTATGTTCAGAAAATGTGACGAAAACTCAACGTCGGCCGGCCGCTGTTAATGCATTATTAAATCGTCAAGTAGTCAAAATACTTTAAGAGACATAAATGTTTATATAATTAAAACACACATAAATGAGAGAAATTACTAATAGAAACATTTTAAGTATTTGTTCTTATTTCTAGATTAGTTTTGTGCTATTTTTACTAAGAATAATTTATTTATTTTACATAAAGCTATCTAACAGTTGTGTCTCCCAGACTGTGCTTTACAATTAATATTGTATTATCTGTAACTGATAGTGTCCAAAAAAGAAAAACAAACCTAATATAAAAGATATTGTCATATTAATCTTTGTTTGGATTCACCGTTTTTCACTGAAAGCTTATGGAATCCCCTTAACCTGGTTCAGAATTTAGTAAAGGCAAAACTTTGTACTAGAACTCTTTATAAGGTTTGCCTTCGATTTAGAATTGTTCTAATAATTCAACCAAATTTTTTTAAGCTTTTCAGGTTCAAATTAAAAAATTTTATTAATTAAATGTAGGATCTGCATTTCTAATTTTATTTTAAATGCCTAAATAATTAATTTGTTGATTGCTTTTAGTTGATGTTAAATAAATAAAAAAAAAGGCTAAGGAAAATGTCGAACGACCCATCGTTTGTATAATATTAGAGCAAGTTTCCAAAGATTTGTACACCTTGTGTATATTAAATATGGAGTATACTATTCCAACACAAATTTGAGTGTGCAAGCTTGATTGCTTGAACACAAAGGCATTTTTATGATGTTTATGATGTTGAACAATCACCAGTTTCCATTCTCTGATGTGCAGGCAGATCCAAGAACAGAATATCACAGCACACAGGCTCTTTGAGGTCAATAATCCAAAAATTATACAATATTTACCACTTTTTTTCTACATTTTTCTCATATATTATCCAGTAATCGAATTTAACTAACTGATATATTAAACTACTGATATATCACTGATATATCAAAATATAGTTTTTGTTATGCGAAGTAACTTTAGCTACACGTAAACAAAAAAATTATTCTTTTTTATTATAGGGGTGAATACTATACTTTTTGACAAATTGACCTCTAAGAGCCCCAAGACCCCATTTTAGAAGCTTGGCTTGTTTATGAAACTTATAGTTCTATAAATTCCAAGTAACTTTGCTGAAGCAAGTTTACCAAAAAAAAACATACAATGGAAGATGGGAACCAAACAATTTCTTTAAACTTAAAAAAAAAATTTTGTATGAAACCATCGTTGTAACTCAAAAAAAGTAATGATGCAGTTCGATCCATAGGACCCGAAATAGGGGGAAACCATTGAGTTTGGTCATGTCTTTTTTTCGACTTGCACAGTGGAATTAACGAGTAGAAGTAAAGTATATATAACAAATGTTGTAATTTTATTGTTGGTCAATAAATTATGACAAATATTGTAATAAAATAGTACGTAGAATATGAAACAACACTGATAGAACCATTTATAAATATGATTGATTGTTAAGGCCTGTTCCGATACATCCACCGTTTAGCTAGAGATACATGGGCATAAAATATAGATGAGGGCAACTATTAATGAAATGCATAAATAGTTTAATAGTTAAGCAGCTGGTATTCTGTTTAATGCAGTTAGGAATATATTGTCCTTTCAATCCATTCCTCTAGAGTGAAGGTGGCAGTTTCGTTCTTCTCTGTGTCTCTTTCTTTGAATATTTCTGTAAATTTGCAAACATATTAGAATTTAAAAGTGATTTCTAACGAAGCATTTTGTACACTACCAATATATGTCTTTATTTTAACCGCACACATGAGGAAGTCATCAAATGCAATCTTTCCGTCTCTGGATCCATATCGATGACCCAAGGCATTGAGAACACGGTTGTTTAAATGGTAACCAGCTGACTGTAGAGCCTCGCGGAGCTGAAAACCGGGAATTCGTCCGGAATTCTCTGTATCGTAGGTTTTAAATATAGCCTTCCATTTGGCGATATCCGATAATAATGCCTCAAATTCTTCAAAGCCCAGTTTGCCGGACTTATCAGCATCCAACATAGCCACCATGGAACGGCAAACATCTTTGGAAAATCCATGCGTCTCATCGACTATGGCTATAGATAATATATAGAATAATATGAATATTTTCTCATGTAATTGCTTAGCTTGATACAATACCTCTATTGCCAGATGGATTGTCATCAATTAGCCTTTTGTTAGACTGATCATTCATTCCCAGCTGTTCTTCGAAGGGAGTACCCTTCAGGAATGGTCCACATAACAGGGAAAGTAACCCACAGGCATTTCCAGACTCTTCTCCCATGCCTGCCTGAGTTTCAAAAGCATTGTTGGCTGTAAATCGACTATACTCGACTGCCTTTGGCAAGTCTAAAATATCAAAGAGATTTTAAAATAACTATAAAATATACTTATATTCCTTTTAAGCTTACCATCTTTCATTGAGTGATCCAGAATCATTTTCAACTCCATCCAATCAACTTCCATATCTTTTCCAGCAATACTGTCAAATAATCGCCGCAAACTGTCCTTTTGAGGATCACTGGGTCTCGGCGATGGTATTACCGGCAATACCTATTAGAATAAAAAATATTATATTACAATAATTCATTGCTGTCTAGAAATTAACTTACCTTATCGGAAGGATCTCCGTAGCCAACATGATCATCATTCTCTCTGTATGAAAGTGAGGGGAAATATGATTTGGAAAATGATTTGAATATTTGGTATAATTAAACTGTGTGAATCTGGCTTTAATGGTATATTTAATATATGTATAGCAATTGTAATATACATTCGAAAATTTTAAGTATACGTACAATAGGTTTGGGGAATATGCATTAAGTTGATGTACAGCTCAAATTATAATCTATCATTTACTCCAATCCATTAAAAAATAATTATTTTTGTAATACATATAGCCGAAACAGACTAGATTGTTGTTCACATTCTATTTTATACTTTAAGTTAATACTTGTAATTATATATAATGCTATAATTTCAGATTATATTAAATTAAATAAAAACCATTTTGAACTCTACTCCAATTTTGAATTTCTAATTCAGTTTTTACTAAAATTTACTACAATAAGGGGATAATAATTCAAAAATAGAACTGTAACAAATGGAATGTACTATAGAATATAACAAAGTTTCTCATGTTACACCTGTGGGTAAAATAAAAGCATTGATAAGTATTTTATACAGATCCGCTTTACAGTTAATTGCTATTAGTAATCATTTTACTTGTTAATGCAAAGATCTAATAATTACACTAGGATGGATGAGTGATTTATATGACAAACTCATATGGAATGCCCCTACTGCCATGTGAATAACAACAAATAGATAGTTCGCCGTATAATAAATAACAAGAGAGAGAGTTAGAGAGCGGGAACGGGAGAGTGCTGAGAGTGAGCGAATAATTTGTTTACAATGCAAGCTCTACACATACACGTGCATTCCAAACTGCTTGCTGGGCATTACTCATTTGACTGTAATTATTGCCAAGTTTATGCGGCAGCTTAACTAAGTTACTGCCATAAACACTTCAAATAAAGCGTGAGCAAAACTGATTTGGGTTAAATCATGTTTAGCTGCCTTATAAACCTGGCATTTGTCGACTTTGGTTACAGTTACTTTAGCTTGTTAATTTGTTTACAAAGAGAACAACGTTTGTTACCGAAGAATGCGCAGTTGACATTTAAGAGAGAATTACTGAACCCAACCAAATAAAAAAAACCCTTTAACTTATTGATTTGTCATGAGGATGAGAAAGACTGAACCGTGGGATGAGTATGAGAGCTTGTTAGACTAAGAACACAACTTGTTTTAGATTATAGCGTTTCATTTAATACGAGTTCAACAATACTGTTTTATTATTTTCCCACAGGTATACTAGGTACTTGAATTTAGCTACTACACATGCAGACAGGTACAAAATAATTATGTATTCACATACCCAACCCTGGCTTATTGCATATTTTCGTAATAATTGTATAATTGTATAATTGAAAATGAAATCAGCTGCCGAATTAGATCTAATATACAAACTCTGCTTCATTTGCATTGTATACGCACTCCATATTATTTTTAGTTTCGGAAAAGACTCGAATGATGAATTCGCCTTCCTCATTTGGATCGAAAGTCGAGGGCACAATAAGATAATGACCTGGGGGCAATTTGAACCGAGCGCAAACCTATTAAGATAATAATAATAATTAATGTTAATGTAATGGAATATTATTTGTATATCCTTGCAGAGGATATTACGAGTAAAATATTGTTTAACCATATAGCAATTGATTAAACCTCTGCAAGGATATCAAATCTTCGACGTGACGAAGATAAACATTCTATCTGTTTAAGGTATGTATATGTACTTCTCGGGTGTTTATAAAGTGCGGTGATCGTCCAACTGAAGACTTGTACTTGAAGAAATTGATTCCTTGGGGACGATTCTGCAGATCGTGATCAGTGAGGCTGTAAATGGCAAATCCAATTGTTAGACATTCCATTCCCATATTGCGCTTGGATCTGCGATTCTTCTGCATTAAGGCAACAATCACTGTACAATGTCCCTCCTCGTCCTGTTCGTCAGGATCCACCAAAGTAATAATGTACTGAGGATTATGCCAGAACGTGTCCAAGAAGTTTCGGCAACCACCGGCTGTTACGCCCGGAGTCCATTCGCCCTCGTACATGGACATCTCCCATTTACGTTTCCCACTTTGCTGATAATCTTCGGCGCTCTTTTGGGAAAACGAGTCTGGTGACAAATTGCAAATCTCAACACGATCAAAATGAGTCATGAAGTCTTGAAATGACATCCAAAACTCGCCATCTCTGTCGAATGTCAGGCCAATTTCCTGCTTCTGTTCCTCGGGAATGTATCGCCATTCCGGAGAACTGTCACTCCAAGGACCATTCCACTCGGCCTCATTTCCCCAAGGGTTCCTCATGCGTATCATTGGAATCTTTCCTTGCCGATTCGGCGTGACAATGTCAATAAAGCACACCTGCAGATAAACAACAATAAATGTCTTAAAGACTTCAGTTATGTATATTGTAGTATTAAATTGGAACCTTTGTAATAGAGTAGGCGTGTCCACGAATTAAACCCTGCGGTGTTTCAGCTTCCAACACATTGGGATCCGCTTCAATTGAGCATCCCATCATGGAGCTACGTTCTGCAGCTTTCTGGAGAATGGTAAAGAGGTTCTCTGGCGATTCCTTAAGATCATACCATTCACTGACACCTCCGGTAAAATCTTCCATGGCTTCGCATGTAGTTCCTCCCTTAAGAGCCTCATAAGATCCATGAAGTCTACGAAGCAGAATTTGCATTAGTAATAAAATTATTTTAATTACAATTAATTTAAATACTTGGCATATGCTTTCTCCAAAAGTGCACTCCAGAATTCATTCTTCTCAGCCGAATGCATATAGAGAAGTTCACCACGATAAGTCGGCAGACGATCATCAATAATTACGTCCACCCATTTGCCTGTTTAGTTTTATAAAGAAATCAATAAAGTTGAGAAATATTTAAATATTTCAAATATAATCTCACCGTATTGCCAAAAGCGAAAATGAAAAATTCCAGCATAGTTCTCTTCAAAACTTTGTTCCGGTGGAATTACTCGGAAAAAGAGATTCGATTCTTGTGTCAAATTTGCTGTAGCAGCCAAAAGCCAACAATCCCCGAGTTCGCCCTGTTGGACATCAAATCTTGAGTATCCTTCCACAAAGAACTGAGGATTTTCCACAATTTCCTAAAAATTACGAAGGTAAACTATGATAAGTACGATACAGTGAAGATATTAATATCAAAATCTTTTCTCTTTTCAGTCTTAGATATAAATGTTATAAATGCTTATTTTTATATATTATTTTAACTTATATTTGTTAATTCTATTTTAAATACTACATTAAGTTGACGTAAATAAATGAAGAAATAAAAATAATACTTACATGAGGACGCAGCCATTCGATTAAACGATCTGGACGACGAGAAAACATGAGAGATTCATTACTAGCCGGAAAAAGTGGATCCTCGAATAGAGATCCGTTCATCAGAGAGTTGTTTAACAGTGCCTCATAATCCTGCACATCCGCCTGGTATCCAAGATTGGCATTGTTTTCACCCAACTAAAAAGACATTATTGTTATTCAAATCCGTATAGAAAATTCAATAATTTATAGTACAGTTTGTCAAGTATTTCTTTCCACAAAGAAAAAACTCACATATTTGTTTATTTTTTTTTGTAGTATATGCATCTCACTATATTCTATTTAACTGTTTCCAAGAACCATAAGGAACAATTAAACTACAAAAACAAAGTAAAAAACAAAAAGGCCTAAAATAAAATATGTGAATTCTTAATTTTGTTAAAAGAATTACATGGCAGTTTTTCCTTTTTTTATATAACATGATTACCTAAATGTTTGGACATATTTTACAAAAGATATTGGTTGAAAATATGTATTGTGAATAGAAAAAGTAATAAAATGTAGGACAGTGTACACTGGAGTGCGACTCACAGTAAAAACGAACAAACACAGACACAAACACATAGAAAAGTATGACGACAACGAGTTATCCTTGTGAAGGAATTACTTACATTGCCTTTAAATACAGCTACTTCATTTTGCAAGGGTCGCTTAGTTTTAATGAAACGTTTGAATAACAAAATTAAAGTGTAAATGCATGTAAAAGAGCTGTCACGACTGTATACTTGCAAAACGCACTGTCAACTGAAGTACTTACATTACCATTAAATGCAGCTACTTCATTTTGCAAGGGTCGCTTTGTTTTAACATTAAGTTGGTTTCGCAAAAGTAGAGTGTAAATGAATGCATAAATGTTTGATTATACGACTGAAGTGTGTACTTATTTTATGATATACCCTATAGAATTATTAGTTGAGATATTCGCACTTACAACTCGCATATTCTTAATACTCGGAAGTATTCGCTTTGTGTCGGCTTCTTTTTTAATAAATATCTCATTTATAACAGATCCAACAACGTCCTTTGCCGCACCCATCGCCGCTTCCCCAGCCGCATTGAGAAACTCCTGACCGGCCGATCTTAAGAATCCTTTGAGTTCATCCATTTTGAATTTCCTTGCAGTTGGAAAGTCTAAAAGAAAAATAGAAAATTTTAAATTAATACAACTAACTTTGATTTAATAATAAGTATACCGGCCTGTTTCGGTTTTCACTTTCGGCAAGATTATTCGGAATATCTTTAACCTGTTCTTATTTAATTTTGACTAAATTTTGCGGTTTTTAAAGTGAAACCTCTTTTAAAGTAATATTTTTAAGAAACATTATCCCATTTGACTCAATTGGGCATTCATCATGACATCATGCTTATATGTACATATATAAAATTGACCCGGTGGGAAATTATGTTTTAATTATCTTGGATGTATATTTATTCATGAGTATCTGCAGACGTGTAAACTACTTCAAGTCACGCAATGAGAGCTTCTCAATTAGATTAAATATATTTACGTAAATCCTTAAAAGTTGTATTTAAAACTAGTCAGAAATTATTCATTTTGACTCCTAATATTGAAGATATATGTATATTCGTTTTATATTATTAGATATACCACGCCTTTGTCAAATATTGAGTAAGGGCTTTTAAAGATATTTGATATGTTTTTACTTTGATTTGTGGACATCAGCTTTAGTAATAATAGAAATAATGGTTTGTACTTAAAGTTAATAAGTAATTATTTTGACAAAATAAAGAAGTCGAATAATTTCTGATTTTTTTTTTAATACTTAAGCATAATTGCATCATTATCTTTTAAAAATTGTTGAACCATAAGCAACATTAAAAAAAACAAGTAAAATTTAAGAAAATTCATTCGAATTTTTTAATTTGACAATTATCTTTGAAAACAATAGAAAACATACTTCAATTTATTTAACTTCAACTAAAAGCAATTGATAATTATCAGTTTAAAAGTAACTAATAATGTGAAGCTTTTTTTTAGCAATGTCATTAACAATTATTTTTGTTTAGAAAACATAGTTTTAAACTGATGTTTTTTAAATGCACATTTTAAAGGCTCGGGAATGTGTCACTCATTTCATAAATTATAGTCTCACTTGGGGCGCCGTTCCCACCTAGAAGTTATTCTTTATAATTTTACATACATAACATATGAACATATGTATGTACATATGTATATTCAACTTAATGGTGACATCATTTCAAAAAACATACAAACATATGAAGATGTACATATGTGTCATTTAAATACATATTTGTATGCTTAGCGGCATCAAAAATAAATATTTTGCAATGTAAATTTATTTAGATACCGATTTTGTATCGGTTAGTTAGCATAAGCACTTAATTTATAACGCGTTCCTTAATTATATCCCAAAAAGGTCTTATTTTATACATTGTCAATCGTATAAAAAAAATGTTGATTAACTTCATAACTATTTTTAAAACGAAATTCGAAATTCAATTGGGATTTTTAAACTGGTTTAATAACAACAATTAATAGCATGTTTATATATGTATGTATGCTCGCACATTCATACAAATGTACTACGTTGTTCAGATGTACATATGTCAACAATAATAGACAAAAGTCTATTTATAATATATATAATTTCATTTTAATATAAACCTTGTTGATTGAATAAACGATATTCCACTTCACACACACACACACTTTCAGACTCTCACTTCCAAATTAATAAAATACGTATATTTGCAATCACATGTATGTGGTTAAGTTTGAAAAGATCCAACAAAACATTCACCAACGCTAAACATTTACTCACTAAAAGAATTTTCGAACTTTCGCCTGCGCTCAACAAAATTGTTATGAATTGGTTGCTCAGTGTTGCAAAGTCTACTTTTTCCCCGTCAGATCTGGCCTTTTTCGAATGTCAATCGCGTTCTTGTTTTTTTTTTTTAAGTTAAGAGAACTACTAGAAATATTCCAAATTATTACTACTAGATTACTGTTGTATATAGTTGTAATAAAATATACATAATATAAAGTCAACCTAAGAAGTATAAAAACTTTTTATCTGGCTTTCTTCTATATTTCCCAGCTTTTTTTTTAGCTAATATTAAATGTTGATATAGCCTTTTTAGGCGTTGATGAGTTGGCAGCACTGACATGCTTACATATATACATATATGCAAGGTGTATTTAAATAAGGTGACGTGTTCGACATAGTTGTTCTCAAGGTGTATTTATATAAGGTGACATGCTCGACACAGTTGTTCTCTTTGAGGTAGTTAAATTAAATTTAGTCGAGAAAGTTTGTTTAGCTCTGTTTTCATTATTTTTATTTGAGTTTAAACCAAGGTGTATTTCAAAATTACCAAGCAATACGGCAATGTGTGTCGCTCCAGAACGAATAAGGACAAAAGGCAGCTAAAAACCCAAAGCGTGGGTTGGACTTTACCAAGAAGAATTTACCATAAGCATTCTAGGGAGTCCGAATTTTAAGATGCGTTCCAAAATAATCGGTAAAATTGTTTATGTTTTGATTGACTGACAACAAAAACAAAAACAAACGAAGAGTGCAGAACATAAAATGTTTGCTTTCACGTTCTACCATTTCTCTCTCTGAGAGTCGAGAGAGCACGTCAAAATTTTGAACTACCTTAGGCTACTACGAAGACGTCACCTTATATAAATACACCTTGCATATATATATGTATGTATTTTCTCATCAGCTGACATGGTCACTATAAAAATAATTGATAGTCGATATGGCATCACTCCCGATAGTTCGATTACCAGTTTTGAGCGCCAAATTAAATTGATTTAATGAACTGTAATTTTATTCCTATAATTTTAATAAAATCTATTCACTTTGCGTAGCTGCTTATTTATTATTTGCTTATTTATGCTTATTTAATACAAAATTTTCATCTCATGAACGAACTACAACAACTTATGTGAGGAAATAATTACTTTTTATTTGATTTTGTTGTTATTTATTATTCAAGTAGTGAAAGGCAATTTGTCGAGCTCAAGAAAACCTTCACTCCCTCAGCTCTGTAGGATTGATTTGTCCCAGTTCATTTTATGCACTTCAAAGGCACTGTGCAATCCATAACTGTTGAATATATATAATTATTTATAACACTGTGCGGTCTTGTTTTTATGCCATGCTTTGATATTGCGACATGTTGTAACAGCAGATTGGAACTTTCAATAATGCTAGAATTCTCGTCACAATTTTTCCCGCGTTCGCTATCGAAAATCTGACGGGAAAAAAGCTGACTTGGGCAACACTGCAGGCGCTCAGAAATCGGAGCAGCTCGTTTGTTTACAAAAAACTGAATAAGAGAGAGCGAGAGAAAGCTGTGGTGTTTGCTGCTCAGTAGCGATGCTTATGAAAGTGACGAGTGGAAGCGAAACAGCAACGTTGATAGAAAAATGAATAAGAGAGAGCGAGAAAGAGAAAGAGCTAGCTGTGTTGCGATGCTTTTGAAAGTGACGAGTGGAAGCGAAATAGCAGCATAGCAAAGGCAGGCGCGCAGAAATCGCAGCAGCTGCTTCAAGTTGAATTTACTAAAGGAGACGTTTTCGTTTGTCAGTATGCATGCAAACGTCATCGAAGGAGGTTGTGTTGCGCCAGGATTCTTTCGTTGTCTTGTTACGAATAAACTCGTAAAAAGAAAACAATATTGTTTTATTATAAATTAAAATAATATAAGTTGTTTTTAATTATTTCGTTTTATTTACTTGTAAAAAGAAATCAATCAATACATTGTTTTATTGTAAATTAAAATATAATTTGTTTTGAATTATTTCATTTTATTTACTGCGAAAATTTTTCATTTCTGTCAGCTGAAACAATAACAAACGAAGAGTGCAGAACGTAAAACGTTTGTCATCCCCTTCTAGCGCATGTCTTGCTGAGAGCCGAGAGAGCGAGTTGAAAAAGTTTTGATCCCTCACAAGATCGGACGAAGTCGAGATGAGTGCAAGCGAAATAGCAACACAGCCAATGCACAAGGCGGGCGCGCAGTGCTGCCAACAACATTTTCAAAAAGCTAGAAAAAGCTAGAACGTTTTTAAAAACATCCAGATAAAAAGCCATTGTAGTTTTTAGTTGAATTTGTCGAGCTTAACAAAACCTTCATCTCCATCAGCTCTGTAGGATTGTCCCAGTTAATTTTATGCACATTTATTTGCACTGTGCAATCCATAATCCATAAAATTATTTATAACACTGTGCAAGTCGAAAAAAATCATTACTAAACTCAACTGTTCCCCCTATTTCTGGTCCTAGAATCAAAGTGCATCATTACTTAACATTACATTAACAACGATGGTATCATAAACAATTTTTGTTGGTCTCTGTTTGGTCTCTAACTTTCAAGGACTTGTTGTTTTGATGCTAGAAAATTTGTAAAAGCCAAAAAAAGATTTTGCAACTTTCAATTAAGCTATTAATTCCCGTCAGCCGCTAGATCACAATTTTTCCCGCATTTGCTATTCGAAAAACGCCAGATCTGACGGGAAGAAAGCTGAATTGGCAACACTGAATGCATCCATGAGATTAAGATACATACAACAAACTGAACACAAGTGTGTAGGAATTTTCAATCTACACATAAATAACTGCACAATTCAAGATTCGCATTTAAACAATTCAAGGAACATAGCAAGTTTAAGAAAAAGCAGATGTTCGCCGCTTGAATAGTTTGTTTATAGCCAAATAATAATAAAAAACAATATGACAACATCTGCGGTACTTTTGCCATCACTTTGGCTAATTTCAATATCAATAATTTTTATTGTGCCATATACGCATTCGACACAGTCAGGGATTTACATAGATAATGGTAAAGATCAGACCGTCATGGAACGTGTCCTAAGCGACGACGACAAATTGGATGTCTCCTATGAGATATTGGAATTCTTGGGCATTGCCGATCGTCCAATGCATCACAAAAATCATGGATTATCATTGCGAAAATCGGCGCCCAAATTTCTGCTCGACGTCTATCATCGTATTACGGCAGAGGAAGGACTCGTCAATGATAATGATGGCGATAATGATCACAAACGGACCAAACGCGATGCAGATGAAAACGAAAACGAACAGAATTTCATCACAGATCTGGACAAGCGCGCGATAGACGAGAGCGACATCATCATGACGTTCCTGAACAAGCGTAATCACAATGTGGAAGAGATGCGTCACGAACATGGCCGTAGATTATGGTTCGATGTGTCCAACATTCCCAATGACAACTATCTAATGATGGCTGAACTCCGTATCTATCAGAACTCCAATGAAGGCAAATGGCTGACGACCAATAAACAATTCACCGTGACAGTCTATGCCATAAGCTCTTCCGGATCAGCCCAGAACATGATGGAGCCATTATCTTCAGTCAATACCACGGGTGACTATGTCGGCTGGCTGGAACTCAATGTCACAGAAGCCTTGCATGATTGGTTAATAAATGCAAGGGAAAATCATGGCATTTATATTGGTGCACATGCCCTGAACAAGCCTGATCGTGAAATAAAACTGGACGACATTGGACTGACACATCATCGTGTGAAGGCGGATGATGAATATCAGCCCTTTATGATTGGATTCTTTAGAGGACCCGAGCTCATTAAATCCACTTCGCACAGTTCGCAGAAGAGGACGAAGCGCAGCACATTACATCAACGCAAGAAGAAGAAGTCGGCGCCATCTCATCCATTTCTGGATAACTTCCCGATGGAAAATACACGAAGCTGTCAAATGCAAACACTTTATATTGATTTCAAAGATTTGGGCTGGCATGATTGGATAATCGCTCCCGAGGGCTACGGCGCCTTCTATTGCAGCGGGGAATGCAATTTTCCACTTAACGCCCATATGAATGCCACCAATCACGCCATTGTCCAAACACTTGTGCATCTTCTGGAACCTAAGAAGGTGCCCAAGCCATGTTGTGCACCAACGCGGTTAGGCGCTCTGCCAGTTCTATATCATCTGAACGACGAGAATGTCAACTTGAAGAAGTATCGAAATATGATTGTCAAGTCCTGCGGGTGCCATTAATTAACATATATGTATGTATATATACATACATATATATTTACATATGTGTAATAACATAGTCTCATAATTATTAATACATAATCTATGTATGTATGTACATGTCATTTTCTGTAATAATCTCGAATATTTTCTGTAGAAATAAACCAAAAGTATTGTACGACTTGCAATTCTCAGCATTCAATTACATTTTACAACGAAATATACATCAAATATATAATATATCAGTGTTTAAACATAAACAATAACAAAATATGTACTTAATTTCAATGTGTCTGAAGCTTATACTTAATTATGTGGTTGTACTAATATTTAGGATATAATTGCTGACAATTCTCTGCATTTAAATACATTTTACAACGAAACATGCATAAAATATTTATATGTTTACAAATTAAATGCATTTGCATAAAAAAATATACTTTACTTCAATGTGTCTGGAGTTTATACATAATTTGATGGTATACTTAGATATATTAGTATTTTGAAACAATAAAAAAAAATGTATATATAGTACTATTTATTGTGCACCCAATGGTGTCGGAAAGCAAATAAATCCATGATTACATTTCCAACTCGTTTGTCGATGAGCGATGACAAAAGACGACCCTCAAAGCTGGGAGAATTCAACTTTAAAGATGCACATTCTTCCCTGAAAAGCAATAGATACGAGTATAGATATCAATTTTGAAAATAGTTTTCTATGTATACTTACAAAACTTCGAATATGGGCACAACATTTCTGAAATATTCTTTAAAGATGATATCGCCTTTCTGGATTACAACACGGCTGATACTCAACAATACATCTGGATCTTTGGAATACAAAATAACATATATATGTCTGTTGGGCGACTCGATCGGTCTGACAAACTTTCCAATCACACTCTCAATATACGATGCATCGATAATTTGATAAAAATTACTGGAACTCTCCTGGGTGTAAAGCAAAAAATATTGCTTCTCGACAGTTGTTTGTAAATCGTTTTCGAAAATATTCTGGCGCTGTGTTAAAACCGATTTAACATCGATTTGATGTGGCCAAATAAAATGCGAATTAATATTTAGCAAATAATTATTTGGTAGTTTTGCAACGGGTTTTAAGCCGATTTGTGGGCACTTTCGAAAGCCGGCATCGTAATCTTCATCGGCAAATGTGGAAGCCAACGATTCGATTAGTAAATGATATTGTTCTACAGTCGTTGAATCTCTACGCCAATGCTGTGCATCGCTGCAGTTCATTAAAAAAAATTGGTAGAATCTGAAGAAATGTTGTCGGGCTTTCATCACCAGCTCGAAATTGGACTTTGATGCAACCATCCAAATCCACTCGTCGATAAAGAAATTGACATTGTCATCATTTGCTGACGACTGATTTTCGGTAACCTGTCCAAATCCCAAATCCGTGGAGCCTGCAGCAAAAACAAAAAAAGAAGCGTCATGTGGAGATTGAAAATAAGACTTACCAGACCAGCAACTTACCAGCAAATAAAGCGACCGCCAGAGGAAGAACAATTGTTGCATATTTAATGTTATCTCTTTGTTTGCTGCCTACAATCCACTGTGATCCATTAAATACGCCTTGAGCAGATAAATTTAATGGCTCCAAGAAGCCACGGATCACAGTGTTGGGATGCAGACTAATGTCTATGGAGTATGCTGATTTGATGCATCTGGTTCCATTCATTTTGTCCACAGCACAAATGTTTGGATACATGCCGCCCGTTAAGGCCGCTTTAACCAATGGCCAGTTCTTCGATTTGGAGCTGACGCCTTGTGTACTCAACGGTCCTTGGCATTGTACTAAATTTACAGCACGCAATGCACTTAGAATCTTGGCGCGAGTACAATTTAATTGCTCCATGAGACCATTTAGCACAAACTCGTGCTCATCGGTAAGGTATAATGATGGAATATTGCTCTTCAATCGGGTCTGCCATTCGTCAAAGAGACGTAAGAATACAAAGTGATCCGAAAACTGATCCGCTGCTAAACGCCTACGTTCACTTTTAATGCGATTTTGTATGCAGATTGTAAATCGATCCCATAAACGATCAATTTCTTCGTTTAACGGAATGCTCAGCGGATCGGCGGTGCACAATGAGCTAACAATGGTCAGGATGGGATCCAGGCATTGCAATAGAATGCCAAAAATTAATGTACGTCCAAGTTGGCAAGGTACTGGTATATCTACCAGGCGACAGCCCAGCCAAGTGACATCCTCCGAATCATTTAATACGTCAATCTTCTTTAAAAACTGCACAGTCTGATGTATGTTAATATATGGTGGCGGTGCAATCGTATACGTTAGATATTCACTTATTATCGTATTCGGAGACAGTAACTTGACAATCAAACAGATTTGATCCAAATGCATTGTCTGCAACGCCGGCAATCCTGTCTCCTGCAGCTTTTGGTAAGTATCTTTTGGCATTAAACGGAAACAGTGACAATTGGCCGAAGCTGAAATAAATTAAATATATTAACCAGCGATTGTAACGATTATAATGTGCAAAATATAATGTACATATATAATACAAATTAATTGTTCGATGTTTAATAAAATATTTAAAAATTACTCCTTTAATCATTTCAATAATTTAATTAAAATCTTTATTTTTAAATCAAAGTAAAACTATTATTCACATTTTGTTAACGTCAATTTAATATAAAAGCTACAAAAAAATCAGAATTTCAAATATTGCCAAAGATACTAAAGTTTTTATAATAATAAAAACAACTTTTATTATCAATTCTAAATTAAAAATATTAAATTAAACTTAGAGTTATATTTATTATGAATTTATGAAAATAAACCATTAAATTACTCTTTTATATTTTTTTAAGATCACAAATAGAAGATAAAATTATCTTTAATAGAAGATAAAATTATCTTTAATAATCATAAAATTCGAATGCACATATTTAAGTATACTACAAACAAAAAATTACAGAAATACTAAAAATATCCAAGATACTGAAATATATTTTGTGGTATTTTTGGTATATGCATTCAATTTGTATTTTAAAAGTTGAAAGATAATTTTCGTTGCATAGATTAAAAATGAGTGTAAAATTAATTTTGATAATAGAAATGTAAAATTAAAGTTTTTTCTGTTCCTAGATAGATCTTCAAAAAATAGTATGTATATCTGAGATTTTCAGATACATACAAATTTTCATGATTTAATTTATTTCGACTCATTACTATTATTTGCGATAAAATGAAGGTAAATTAAAGAAAGTAGAAACAAACCTTCAGCGTTTAGAATCGATAGTCTCCTCAAGAGGCAATCTTTTGCGACCCATTCGATTGCATCCACAGTGCTACAAATGCGACCATCATACCAAGTCTTCATCTCGCATGCGGTGTCTATCAAGTATTTAAATGAGACTGGAAGATACAGTGACTCAATAATGCCAGTGGCCAAAACGATCTTTATGGTATTGGGCTCAGTGTTAATTAATGAGCTTAGATACTCCTTCTCCATGCAATCATGCAACAGATATGTGGTAAAGGGTCGTAAATTGCCAATGATCAAATGAACTAACAACATATAGTTTAGTTTAACCATGTGATAGTAAGTCGGCAAAGTGATCAATATGTTTCCTGTAAATATTAAATAAGTATGAGAAAGATAATTTATGTTTGAACTGCTGCAGTGGTTTATTTCATTAAATTTATATCGTTGAATCTTAATTTAAAAACATATTATCAGAGCCCTTCTTTCTGTTTGCTAATAAAAACAAAATACATTTACATGAGTACACACAATTATATTATAATTATTATAGGGGGCTGCCTTAAATTAAAACCATTAAAACTATTTAACAGACAAGTGAAACGATGAGATGAGACTGGCAATTAAATGAGGTTATTAATGTAACACAAGATATTCACACAATATTATGTGAGCGAAGTCTCCTCAATATTCCGCAATTGCTTTAAAATGTCCGGTTTCTTTTTCACCTTGTCCAGCTGATCTTTGTCCAGCTTACTTACGTCGCCAGCTTGGATTTTACTTTCGATTTGCTCAATTTCGCGTATTTTCTTGCGCAATTTCTTAATTTGTTTGGTAATATCCACTTCATCCGCATCAGTCAGCTTAAGTGCATCATCCAATGTACTGGATAAGGCAGATATATCACTCTCATGGCCGCGGACATTCTTATTCTTTGCTATAGATGGCGCTGCTTGTGTTGCTTTTGTTGAAGTCGCCGTTGACGTTGACGTTGCCGTTGCAGTTGCCGTTGGTTGCCTCTCCACCTTCTGTACTTTCGCCTTCTCCTTCTTCTCGTGCGCCTTCTTGAGTTCGGCCGCTACAAGCGGACACATGCCTGGCGGCACGCCAGTTTGTCTTTGGGCAACAAATTGTTTGCCCTTGCTTTCATATAATGGCACTTCTTCCTGCGGCACGTAACCATCTTTGACTCGACGCGCTTTGCGCCATGTGCCATCCGGACGCTTAGTTGCCGGAATAAATTTGCCCTTATCACTCTCCAAATACGTGCTCATTTTAGTCAAATGCAAAAGCCAGTCTCGTTTTCATCCAAAATAGGATTCTAATGTGAATGCGATAATGTATCGATAAACACAGAGATGGCACAATTTTATCGGATATGCATGTGTATGTATACACGTACAAAATTTTGAATTCGTGAAAAGCTTACAAATATTGTTCTCGAATTGTCTACTTAATTATGACAATTGAATAAATAAACATTTTGAATTAAATATAATCTTATACTAAGAAATAGAAATATTTAAATATCATACCTGGTAGAAAGTCGGTCTTAGCGCTTAGAAGATAGACTATATCAATTATAACATCATAATCAACAAATTCGGGTTTCGCATTTTTGTAAACATAACCATGACGACTGTAATTATTGAGGATATCAAGACATTCGGCGTAGCCTCTTGCTGAAGCAATATATATAGCATTTTCGTGTTGATTATCTATGATGCATGGATTCGCACCCATGTATAGCAGCAACCGCAGATGGTTGACATTGTTCAGCTGTACGGCGATATTGATCGCCGTTTTTCCTGTAAATGAGTGTTGATAATTTACAGGTGCAAATTCGTAGTTGACCGAGTAAAGAAATAGACGAATAGCCGCATCAGTTCCAAGCTCTTCGTAGACCTGCAGGCATTTATCAAGTTGTTCATTTCTCAGGCTCTTATTTCTGAAGATTTGAGGCCTCTTCTTGTAAATCTCCAAGCCTTTGTAAATTTTAGCTTCACTAATACGACTTTGAATGTCTTCGATATAAGAAACCTGATAATTTGCTGATGGACAAGTTTGATTTGCAGTGAATTCCGTGCCTTCGCCAAAGAAGGCGACAAATTGTTGTGAATCGCATCCTTGCGAAAGTAATATGATTCTTAGATTTTGGTTAACAGTCAACGCCTTTTTCAATTCGCACAATAAGATGTCAGTGTATGGATCGTGTAAATGTACATCGTTCAACACAAAGTGACTTATGTTATTTAGATTCCTTGGGCTCTTGTTAATCAATGAGCGTAGAAAGTATTTCGCTGTTGTGAACACAATATGCGTATTAGAGCTAAGACAACTGTGTTGTGGCACTTCTATGCCAACAGTTTCACCGACATTTTCATCTAAAAAGTGGGCCAGTCTCTCGCTATTATAGCTGGCGACAATGTTTTCCTTCTCAGTGCAAATGATCTTTAAGTTGGACTTTTTGAATTCAGAATCCTCTAAAATAATGATCGGTATTAGCAACGATTTATCCGCATGAAGATCAGCTTTAAACACACACACGCGATGTGAATAAATAGATGTCAATATGTCACTGAGGCATGCAAAACTTGAATTCCTATTTAAAAATTGATTATGTTTTTCCGATTTAAAACGTGGTGCCGGCGGCCGAACTGCCACCATAGGAACATGTAGCGACGGAATCTTCAGACTAATGAAGTCCGCTGACATGTGTAGCTCATCTCTTTTAAAGAAGACTGTATGTGGCAATAAAGATGACATTTCCATTATAGTTGATTGCGACAATGCTAGAATTTTTGGCTTTTCCAAATAATGTCGGCAAGACTGTTTGTATATCTTCATGCATCCTTGGCCGTCATTTACAACGTATTGCGAACGTAAGCCCAGAGAATGTGCACATTCTATAAATTTATTGTAATCTTGTCTGCGGAAACTACAGGCAAATTGTAGGCAGCAACGGCGACCAGCAATAAAATACAGCAATTGCTGAGGTATAAATTTATCTTGAATTGTTTGATCCATTGCAAAACTATTTAGATGATATTTCAAAACTGACGCCACTCAAGGAATTGACTGACATTCCGTTACAGTCAAGTCAACAAATCATAGTTGCTTACGGAACGATAGAATGGAATACAAAATAAATGCAACTGCTTTCGGCTTGTTCTGTTTTTTGTGGCGAGTAGCTGACATTAAATTTTAAATTAGATAGATTGATTTAAATATTTATAACTATGAGTGTTTTTACTTAAAATCCTTTATTTGTTTTTTATATAATTAGCCATGTTCTAATTATCGCAAAATGCAAAGTTTCGATATTTGACCGATAAATGAAATATATTCCTAACGCATAAGTCAACTAATTTAAGTTTTGATATTTTATTTTGTAGCACATGGTACTTTTATTTTTGCTGCAAATATTCCTTTAAGTGGCAACCGTGCTTTTCACTAGTGATGTAAGTCGCCATTGAAAACATCGAATTGCCAATTCATTGGAACTTTGACACCGAACTATCGATTTCTTTTGAAAATTTAAATAGGTAGAATGTGGCTACAGATCAGTGTTGCCATCTAATATTATTATATTACAGCTATATACAACAGTAATCTAATAGTAATAATTTGGAATATTTCTAGTAGTTATTTTAACTTAAAAAAGCTAGAACATTCGAAAAACGCCAAAATTGTGACAAGTTGCCCAAAACAACAATAAAAAAGTTGATTTTGTATGGAAACTTTAAAATTCAATTTAAAAAAAACTAGTTGAGACCCCCAACTAATTTTTGGCTCTAAATTCATAATAAATCTGGCCGATTGAGTTTTTTTTTATTCGATTTGGAGATGTTCGGTATAAAACAGAACTACCATTTATTTTAAGCGACTCATCGTCAAAGAACGCATTGGTTTAAAATAGTTATAAATTGCTTACGCGAACAGCGATATATTATCTTTTTATTACTTTTAATTCCGGTTGTATATTACACTGAAAACAGCAAAATTATTCGTAATTCAACTAATTCAAAAGAAATAACACGAACTGGGTATATTTTGACATATTTGTATTTATATATACACATAAGAAGGTAGGAATAGCTACAAATATTTCAGTTGAATCAAAAAGATCCATTTTTTTTAGTACCAAATAGGTAAATTAGTATTTTCAATTGAAAAGTTTAAAGAAAATTTGATTTGTCCACAGAATTTTGGGAGCCACTGCTCTGATTTGACCAAGAGTTTCCAGCAGGGCAGCCGTTCTGTAATTATTAAGTGAAAGCAAAAATGTTAGATCTCATTTAGAATATTCTAATCAGATCAAACTAGCTAACTAACCTGTTGATCATTAGAAGAGTTATCGCCTTTGTTCATGCCGCCGGAACCGGAGTTGTTTGGATTGTTTGATCCTTTGTTTCTGCCAGAGTTGTTAATATTGCAAGCATTCGAATGCCCGCCGTTTTGAGCCATCCATGATAAAAAATTGCCTCCCTGAGAAGTAACTGAAAGAGTTTTTTGTTTGAAACAATGATAGTGTATAGAAGGCTTGCCTGCTGGTCCTGGTTTTGATTTTGCAGCTGATTGCCAAGAAGGCTCCACTGATTCAACGCAGCAGCAACCAAAGCAGGGTTCATCGGCAATGAGTTTAAATTAAGTCCGACGCCTAAAGGGTTGTTCATGTTTTGCCCTTGATTTGAAGAGTTGGATCCTTGTGAATTAATGCCTAATGCCTGTAGGTTCGGCATATCCAAATGTCCCCTGTTCATCCAACCGCCATTGCCTACATTGCCATTGTGCGGCTGGTTCATGCCGTGAAAATTATTTTGCCTATTATAGGGGATGCCACCACCGTCTTGACGGTTCATGTTCCCGCCACTATTGTGATTACTGCTATTTGTGTAACCCCCACCCATATTTCCTCCAAAATTATTTCCACCCATTCCGTAGCCACCACTGCCAATGTTGCTGTGACTATTGCCGATTGCAGTGTTATCACCTCCGTGTGCATTGTGTTGGTTATTACCTCTGTGGTGTCCGCTTCGGCCAGAGTTCATGTGGTTCCCCCCTTGCGGATGATACGAATGCATGCCGAAACTATTCCCCGAGTTGTAGCTGTAATTTTGTCCTTGATGGCTCCGATTCTGTTCAGCTTTGGGTGCAGCATTCGAAACGTGAACAGACACTCCTATTGAAAATGAAGTCAAAATCATATCAAGTAGTATCAATAAATAAACATATATTTATTTATTTAAAGGCTTACCTTTAATTATATGATCCTCTCCACAGAGAGATTGGGCCACGTCTGGATCGAGAAATGTGACAAAACTAAACGCCCGAAATGGACGTGGAATGAAAACATCGGTCACCTCGCCAAATTTTGAAAAGTAATCACGTAGATCATCCGAGTTGATGTCCTCGGTGCAACGGCCAACAAACACCTTACACGGCACTTGGTGGCCCATACCCTATAAATAAAAATTAAATGGAAAAGGAATCTTTAGAAATCTGTGTAATTCTGACTTTTGTTTACTATACCTTTGAATTTGGAACTTTCACTTCACACCATCGGCCATCGATGAGATGCCGATTGGAGAGCACACGCATTTGTGCTTCATATGAACCAAAGCGCACGAATCCAAATCCCTTCGATTGCCCGGACTTGACATCTTTCTTAATCTGCGCCATAAGCACTTCGCCGTAACTCTCAAAGTATTCCCGTAAACTGTCTTCTGTTGTTTTCCAAGCGAGTCCCAGGACAATCAAATCCGTGCATCGTAATCGAGTTTCAATACGTTTCGTTTTGGCAGTCGAATTTTCCAAGTTATCATCGCTTTTACGTTTGTTCTCTATGGGAGGCAATATGGGGCGATAAGGACTGTCGATCTGTGCCGGAGAACTTCTGTTATTTGGTATACCTTTTGGAAACACACAAAAGTAGATCTCTTCTCCCCAACCCGACTCGACACTTGGTGGAAATAGCCTTCCCTCATTTGAGCGAACACCACGCACGGCTTGAGTATCAATATTCCTGTATTTAAGTCCGCACGAGCCAGGAAATTGGGCTTGTAGGGTTGACAATAGCAACGTTCCATCTTCTTCCGCAGGAAGTTCAATGGGTTCATCACCCTCCTCCTCGGATACTTGCACGAAATCCATTTTGACTTTTTATCCAAATTCTACAAAATTGTATAATTACAATTACATAAGCATTTTAAATGAAAGAAATATCGATTGCGTTGTCTAAACCATTCAATCAATTATAGAATCGCTCTGATATACTCCTATTTTTGCAAACTCTTGTTTAAACAATTAATGCACTCACTCAGGTCTATATTACTCACACATTGCTTTCAAAATTTAAATACATAAAATGTTAAATGCATGTTTCAATTCAAAATGATGCAAACGAAAATAAAAGACTGCAAAAATTACTTATGGGCGCAAATTCAAAAATTGCAATTACCCCGTAGAAAATGAAGCTTGTAGATACATTAGTTTTGCACTGGGTAAAAAGTGATGGCTTATTCTGAAAATTCTGATAAGCTGATATAAATAATATTCAGATTTATTTTAAGTCATATTATGAATTAAAGATATTTGCTCTTTCTTCTGCCGGTTACAAACATTTGCAGTCATTTGTGGTATACATAATATGTAAGAAAAAACTATTTGAGTTTCTTTGGTTATAGATACAAATATATACACAAGTTTATTTACACACACAATATTCAAATATGTATACACATACACACACATACGCAAATACATATACACATACATATACTCATTCTCATATAAATATCTTCCAATAAGCAAATACATTCCATTATCATTTACCTTGTCGAGGCAGATTAAACGTCTTTCATTAGTTATACATTTCATCCAATTCTAACCCAGTCATATACATTATAAAACTGATGGAAATTCAAGAAAATACATTCAAATGTTGACATCAAGGACTTAACGTTATGTAGGTGATAATAATAATAACATGTAGTTGAAGTTCCCTAATACATTCGCAACAATGTTGTTTGTTTATTTTGTGTGAGCATTTCAAATGTACAATTGTTAGTGGAAAGCTCGCTGTGTGCGCATAAATGGCCGATATGTGCGCCAAATTGCTCGATAAGTGCGCATATTTGGCAATTTAATCGAATCGAATGTCACCACTATTGCCTATATTCTTACTCTTTAACACGAGTTCATTGATTTTTTAAATAGACCATAGTAGAAAAAAGACTTTTGGGGAAATTTCCTAATGAGTGTACTTAACTATTATTCATATTTTTTTGGGATTTATATTTACTTCCTATAGATTTATGTGTGTATATGTGTACCCATTGAAAATGGTTTAATAAAAAACTGTATAATTTCTGAACAATTAGGACTTTCTGCTTCAATATCAACAAGACGATTTAGTCATTATAAGTTATTAAAAGCCAAAGAACGTTTTTTTCGTTTTGCATAAAACATTTGCATTTTTTTTCAAATTTATATGACTATATCGACTTGTGTAAATACCAGGACATCGAAATCTGAAAAATATTCTAGACTTTAAATTGAAATATTAATATGTTCATACATACATCTATGAATGAAAGAAGGTAAATTCTACAATCCAACCACATGGGCTTGGAAATAAAAATGTTAAAGAATAAATAATCTAAACAAATACAAAATTTTCTAGTTAACGAGTCCCCTTTATGAGATATAATTAAGAGAGGTCCTGTTAGTACTTTGCAGATGTACCCAAACCATACGATGTACACACATACATATATATGTACATATTTGTTACATTATTAAATTGAACACATGCATACATACATATGTATGTATGTAAGACCGTGCCTCGATTAGATAGGGTATGTTTTTACATACAAATCCAGTCTTATGTATGCATGCACATACATATATACATATGTATGTTCATATGTACAAATGTATACATTCTGCAAAAAGTACTGTAAGACCTAAAAAAAAGGTTGATTGATTGGCGACTGGGGGTCTCCTAAAAGGTTATACAACAATTCTTACACTATTAATAAGGGGTTAGTTGTAACACTACAGATGTAATGCCTTCAATAAATGTATGTATGTTTTCTTTAACAGCTCACACACGTAATATTTTATGTTGTATGTATATATCCTTTATACGCTCGCTCTCTCACAAGATTCACACACAGTCAGAACCAGATATCGAAGTCACTTTTCTTTTCACGCTCGATTCTCGTCACAACACACGCCAAGTCAATATGCACATCCACTTTTTAATAAGTGCGTAATAAATATAAAGAATATTTACAATTTCGCTTTAATTAAATTTGTTTTCGTAAAATACACCATTTTCTCCATGAAAGATAAAATTTTCTGTATGCATAATTAGGGATGTCAAATAGTCGATATCAAAATATCGAGCCGATGTCCGATATGTTCTAAAAGCAACATGGCTTTGACAATCGGTGAGCGTTGCGATATTTAACATTGGGATGGTAATCGATAAAAAAAGTAAGCAATCGATTAATTTTTTTAGCTCGATCTCTTATCGAAAAGCGCGCGATTAAAATTTTAGCTATTTTTAGCTTTAATTTTGAAATAAAATGAATTTTTGATGAACATTTTTAATTCGAAATTAGTTAAAATGAGGGCGATCTTTTTTATAAAGGTTTCAACCTCGTCACTTCTCGGGGGAAGAAGTTACAAATTTAATTCATAGTTACATCTTTGTAAGTTGGTAGCGTCGTCATCCACATTTAAAACCCAAAGTTCTGAATATGAAGAAGGCAATGATGGCAGAAAAGCGACACAAGCGAATAATAATATAAGGATTGCCGAAAAACGACGTCGTTAATGGCACGCTGCAGCGTGCCCCTCAGTTCCGGATAGTTTACCCGGTGGCTTGCGATTGATGGTCAGAAAGCAATGAAGAATATTAAATGCGACAAGGAATTTATATTATATATTAACTGCGGTGCGAAATTTGAAATTTGTATTTATCCTTTTGAACATAGCATATGAGATTTCCTAATTTGCTAATAAATTTATATTTACATACTATAAAATGGTACAAAAATGTACATGCGTTTTATCTTCATTCTATAGTGTACCGTTTGGAAAAAGGGGACTAACTATTAAAAATGTACCAATTGGTGTACAAATGTACCAAATATGGCACTAGGTTCTTATTAGAAAATTAGTACAGTGAATGCCTCTGCTAATTATACAGATGTATGCAAATGTGAGATTATATATTTTTCAAAGATACATACTACAATATTCACCCTAACAGTCACAATATAATATATATATTATGTTCACAAACACATTTAAAATTATTGATACAGGTTATATACATACATACATAAAAAGGCGTTGTTGATCTTCACTACAAAAATATTATTGTATTTTTCGTAATAAAGGTAAAATCACAGTGAAATATTACTACACGCTGCTGAGTTAAAAATATAGTTTTGGGCCTCCAATATGTGCATTTCTGTTAAGCAAATGGCAACTAGTAATATTATATATCCACTGTAACGAATCGCTCTCAGAAAGTCCCACAACTTGTCACAGAAAATACTAAGCAGAACGCAATGGAGCAAAGCATGTACATTGACAATGCGCCACATCCACGAGACACAGAAGAATAACGTTGACTTAAATACATAATTCTGGCACTGGTACTGACTGCTACTGACATCCTCCCGTTCCAACATATTTTGGTAAACTGCAATATACCGATTCCATGCCGTAGAGCTCAACAAAAGTTGGCCAGTAAAGCTGATAACGTTTTTCGCCACTTTCCGGGTAGTTGCTTTCATTTTAGGAATCATTGTAGTCGGCTCTGATTTGGAATCGGTCATTGGAATTATTGAGTAACCACGACGAGGTGGGTTATTTTTCAGATAGAAGAACATGCCCAAGATTAGCGCAATACAGCCAAGTCCATCGCAAAGGCCGTCTACATAATAACCCGAAGTGCCAATCTCTGAGCGTTCACCACGAATATTCTTTTTGACGCGTGCGACATGGCCATCCAAGTCGTCCAGAAATGTGCGGATCTGAAAGAGTAGCACGCCAAGTCGTCTATATCCCAGGCTATCGGATGCCACAAGTTTTCCCGACACACATGCGACTCCCACGTGGAAAAACGATATCATGTTTGGCGTAATAAATGTAGAACGTGAGATTCCAACCACATTATCGAAGATTGTGGCCAATGGAGCGAAAATATAATGGTTGGTGTGATCCAGGAGTATTGCTTTAACTGTTATATGACAGAGTGGATTTATATCACACGATATCCACGTATTTCCTTCATATGACTGCTCTTTGTCAACGGTGGGGAGCTTCAGCGTTTTGCTCGGATCGGATGGTGAATTTGTTGATTCCGACGATATAATTATTGGTGTCGAAGTATTCGTGTGATAATTTCGGTTGATTGCATAATTATGAACTCGCAAATAGAGCTCAATATCCATAAAAACGTAAAATATTATTAACAAAAACAATAGAGTTAATAATATTTTGCTTATTTGTGAACTCGGTCCAATCATTTTCTCGCCGTGAGGTAGATATCATCTATAAGTTCTTCGAGATTTCAGCAAATAGCTAGAAAGAGATAGATTTCAAAACATACACATTAATGAAATTTTCAATTAAGATTTTGTCGGAAAATATAAATTTTGCACACCATTTCAACTATAAAAAATAAATTTTATTTTTTTTTTAAATTCTATATTTAGTTCTGGCTATTCCATAAATTCATTATTCCCACTTTAAATTGATTGAAGATAGCCTTTATCTTTTTTCTTTTTAACTCTAAATTGCACGCCAATATTCTGACGTTCTTATCAAAATTTACGCATGTATTTCGTCATACAACGTACATATCTCGCCATATAGTCTGACCCAGGGCAAAGTAACAGGTGTTTACAGTCAACCAAACATTTAATCGTACACATAATTTTTATACTTTAACGGCTACTATAGGTCAAGTTTTCAATATGATAAAATTAAAAATTTAAACACTAATTTATCATTATCTTTCTTTAATTGCTTTGGGTTTTAAGATGCGTACAAGTATAACAAATATTTCTCTATATAATTAAGAAAAATATTTATTTTCAGATTGTTCGAATAATTGTTGCGCTGAGTGTACGTGATTTTATAAATACCTTATGACAGTTGTATATGAGAATCAGCTGATTTTCTATAATAAATCTTTAGTGACTTTAAAAAATAGAACTTTGGGCTTAAAAAGCCAGCTTCGCTAAATCACGTTATATGTAACTCAACTCGATGTCATTGAAGCCACAATAAGCTGTCGTATACACTTCAAAAATATTCATATATGTACATACATATGTATGTATGTATTAATGCATGTATGTTTGGTTTGTTTATTGCAAGTCTCGAAGTCAATTCCTTGGGAATGAACGCAGTTGTGCAAGATTAACAATAATAAATACGCATTCCACATGTGGATATATTCTCTTACACTTATTATTTCATATTTACATACATGCGTACATACTTGCATTTTATATAAGCAATATTAATTTATGGCTTCACTTAGAATGTATTTACATGTGTATATACATAAATATTTACTCGCCATCAAAGTCGAAACTTCAGAGAGAAATGTATGTATGTATGTATGTATGTCTACTGTCCAGCTAATAATAATCAATTAACGATCATATTTAAGGCCATCCACAAATGTTATGTATTTGTATTTGTATGCATGTGTCCGTCTTAATAAACACATGTATTTATACATACATATACATATGTACATACATATGTGAATGGTTATATTTATACAAGAACAACATCACTCAGTAATAGGTGAATGTTAGAAATATTAATAGAATACAATAGCAGTTAGGAACTTTTTATTTTACTTACTACCAGAGTGACGCGCTTAATATTATTTATAAATACACATATTCGTCTCGTTTCGTTATACTATTTATTTGTTTAAGTGATAATTTATCCTACATTTGTGTATATACCATATGATCATACATATACATATGTACATAGGAACATGTACACATGTATGTATTTATTTGGTGCAACTGGTAAATTCTCGTTATGTTTAGCTTTCTTTATATTTTGTTATGTGTGTAACAGCAATCCCGTCCAATTGTAAACCGGTAACTAACTTTTCGACACAATGGATAACAGCAATATTACTTTTTAATATTTTTTTTACATATGTGAAAAATACAACAATATTATAATTAAACTATGATTTAATCGATTGTAGTGAATGAGTGTTAAGAAATCCTATCGATAATAAATAAAATGTGCGATATTTTACATATTCGATTACACATATTAGAATGTTTCCACTAACAGCGCTTCTAAAGGTGGTAAATAGCATACATGAACAATTCCAAAATGACTTTGTATTAGCTTATATACAATGTGCCAAAAAAATATATATGGGAAGTCTAGTTGAGTATAAATCTGAATAATAAAGTGAAGAGGATATTTTAGAATATATCGATTTTAAGGCGATGTGTCAAAAGCAATATCGTTAGTCGATATCTAGCATTTAACAATCATCGATAGGAAGTGTTTTGCGCATCGCTAACTTTTACACAACAAATTGGGAAATATATTGACAACGATGATTATACAAACATTAAAATCTGTGGCGTTAAGAGCTACTCGAGCGCCGTTTTTGTCTCAGTCTTTGGTTCGTCGACAGACGATATCTACGACAGCGACAGGATTGAGCAAGGCATATGATTACGATGGCAAAACCAAAGTTTCAATATTCAACACTGAAACCGACATGGGTTTAATGGTTACCGGCTACAGTCAATATGGATTCCGACTTAACAACAATATGGTCTTGATAGGACCCATTTCAGTTTTTCCCAGGTATGTATAAGTTTCTACTTATAATGTCGATTTCCCATTTAACTTACACTGTGTTCAAGAATGTTCAATATTTCAGATCAGTGCTCTCTTGGAATGTAAACTCATTTGAAGATATAAATGAAGAAAGTCTAAGTCTTTTTCCAACGTTAGAACCTAAGATTGATGTACTCATCATTGGAATTGGTGACCAAAGTCCCACAGCTGTTCTATCCAGGCGAATTATTGAATTTATGAAGAAGTACAGAATAAACGTAGAGGTTCTCCGAACCGAACAGGTAACATCATATCCTATAGTGGCTAATTTTATATCATAAATAACATTTCGTTTTGTGTCTATGTTTATTTATAGGCTTGTGCAACGTTTAATTTCTTAAATGCTGAAGGTAGAATGGTGGCATGTGCTTTAATCCCACCTGTACACATTGCTTATAATGAAAACGATGTTTTGCAATCGAAATTAAAGCGTCAACAACTTTATGAAACCGAATAAATATATGCTAATATTGTTAAGTACTTAATTGTATATAGACAAATGAACAAGATTGTTATATATTTAATATTTATGTTGCTTAAATGTTACTAATAGTTCAACATAATTTCCAAAATGTAAAAGAAAAAAACGCCTGCGTAAAATGTATTTAAATGTATTTATTTAGTTGTAATTGCTAATTATAGAGTAGCACGAATTTTATATTTTCAGTCGGCATTTGCACCTGGATAACGCTCGATAAGCATGGCAACACCTTGTCCACCAGCAGCACACGCGGCAACAACACCAAATTTGCCATCTTCACGAACGAGACGATTTGCGGTGTGCATGCAAAGACGAACTCCCGTGGCAGCAAACGGATGGCCAATAGAGAGGGAACCACCCCAGTTGTTCCACTTGGATAAATCTGGAGTGCCGACCTTTTCGTTAAGGCCCAGATATGTTTTGCAGAACCATTCAGAGTCCAAGGCTTTAAGGTTGGCCACGATTTGACCAGCAAAAGCTTCATGAATTTCCCACGTGTCAATATCTTTCAAGCCAAGTCCCACTTTTTTCAACAATTTGGGTATACCATAGGCGGGTCCCAAAAGCAATTGATTAACAGGATCTTGAGATACATACAGAAAATCACGTAAGAATGCTTTGGGCTTTAGACCCAGCTCCTTGGCTTTCTCCTCTGTCATAACCAGACAAGCTGATGCACCGTCAGACTGGAAGAGCACATAGAAAACGTTGTAAATAAAATATAAGTTTAAACAGGAGATGGAAGGGTTATCTGGAACAAGGTTATAAATATAAAATAGTAATAATTACCAGGAATGAAGCATTAGCTGCTGTGATTGTTCCGTAGGGTTTGACAAAAGCTGGCCTTAGTTTAGCCAGGCTTTCAGGAGTGGAAACGCGAATTCCGTTGTCCTTGTCGACCACTTTATCAACGCCTTGAACTAGAGTAATATTTGAAGATAGTTAGTATAATTACATAATTAAACAATGGTTTGCAAACCTTTGAATGGCACCAAATCCGTAAAGTAGCCCTTTTCCTGTGCTTGCTTTGCCAATGTGTGAGATCTTAATGCGTAGTCATCCTGCTCGCGGCGTGTGACATTGAAAGCTGAAGCCAATCTGTCAGCAGAGTGACCCATAGTCTCTCCAGATGAGAACTCAGCGACAGCCGGCAACTGTAATGTAATTTACAATAAATGTAGAGTTGCAACAGTAGCAAATATACGAGTATATGCCATACTTCGGGTGCCAAAAAACCAGGTCTGAATGTGGACAGCAAAGATAGACGTTGACCCAATGATTTTGCCTTGTTTGCTTTTAGCATGAGGGCTCGCATCTTGCGGGAATGACGAATTGGCACATCCGACATAAACTCAACGCCTCCGGCGACAATCACATCGTATGTGTTCGTGGCAATTAATCCCATGCCCGTGGTAATTGCCTGCAAATGTTGACGTCTATATGAAATTGATCTTCATCATAAAAAGATAAATCTTTTACCGCATTGGAACTTATGCAAGCCATTGTCACAGTGTGAGCTGGAGTCTTATCACTGAATCCAGCCGAAAGTGCTGCCTCACGTGCAATATTGGATGTCTTCACTTCCTGGATGACGCTGCCATAGACTATATAGTCAATGAGCTCCTTGTCAAGGCGACTTTTTTGCAATAGCGATCTACAGATATTAAAAGTTAGTTAGTCAAGTACCACATTAAAACATTTTCTTGGTTTTTTTTTTTTTTGTGACTTGGCCAACTTTATAAACCATTTGAACTTACAGCAATGAATGTCTGGCCAATTCATGGGGCATTAAATTCGAGTAAGCTGTTCCCGATGTCAGGAAAGGTGTACGAACTCCATCAACAAGCACTATATTTTGGGCATTGTTGCTTCGTTTGGGTTGAGTTGCGACTTGGGTGGCCAATTGGCGATGCTCCACTGTGTCAAAAACAATAATTATAATTAAATTATTATTGTGCACTTTTCACACTGTCCATTTGCATATGTAAATGTAAAGACATAAACCTATATGCATACAAATTCATGTATGTATTTGTTCATAAGTCCATAAGTTAACTTTAAGATGTTGGACTTTGGTCACTCAGTTTCCCAATACATATGTATGTCAAATGCTTTAAATTCATGTATTTCTCGTATGTGCCTTAAATAAAGTACTTACGTCTCCGGAAAAGACTTGTTGCATTTAAGTAATTTGTTTTACTTTGGATAATTCGGAAATTCATCTTAATTGCACTTTATTCGTTTTTAGAAACTATAATAAATGAATCAAGATCAATCGATCATAGATAGGGTTGTTGATAAAAAAATATTAGTATATCGATATATATTGGCGATATCGATATTTTTACCTTCGATTCTAACAAAGTTGATGACACTAAATCCAATTGCAAATATCGCAATGAAATTGTAAAAACCAGAGGAAAAAACATCAGATGCGATGTGGAAACACGACTAATTTGAAGTAGCACCTAGATATTGATTTTATCAATATTGATATTTTTAAAAACATCCAGTATCATAGATGTACTTTATTGGTTATCGATGGTTTTGGTCAAACATTTGCGGCATTCCTTAATGTTGTAAATGCGATGCTACCTACAGTTATGAATTAGTTTATATATATTAGTCATAACATACATATGAGCATATATAGCATATACATATATACCCGAACCTGTATAGTTTTCCTTGAGAAAAGTAGCAAGGAAAAGGAAAATTAGCTATGTTCCATATACATGCGTACAAACATACATAAATTCAATGACCTTGATCCTGATGATATGTATTCAAATTACTGCAGAGATTTACATGCATACATACATACATATGTAAATGTTGCACACGACGCCCACGTGTACCCTTTCTTTTGAAAGGGGGTAATAAAATTTGTCCTTGAATTGTCACAGTGCAACACTGTTGCAATCGCTTTCTACATGCAATTATTTATTTAGGCGTACGCAAATGGATTGGCGAGCATGACTGACCATAAGACTATTAGTTAAAACAAGAAAGAATGATCTATTATAAATGAAAAGTGTGCTCAGTTAAAAGATATCCGGTTTGTTGGCAGTTCCCAGTTATTATATAAGTACATTGTGCATAGTTATTAATACAAGGATATTATCTGTTAATACGACCAAACTATTTACGACATATCCATTTAAACGAATGTTGGCGATTTAATTTTGAAATACCCATATTTTAAGAACATCTTATGTGTTTTTATAATATCGATAACAAATCGAGATTTGGTTGCAAAATACTAAAAGTGCTTAATAAAGTGACCACATTCATTTTGGTTAAATTAAAGCGGTCACTCTGAAATTTAAACAAATCAAGCCAAAAAAGACAACTTTTAAATAATTCAGTGTGAATTTATTTTATATTTAAAAGCACATTTAACATTTATAAGCATTTTTGTACAGATTTAAATAAAATTCAAAATTTTATTAAACGAAACTGTAAAATCTGTTTTCAAGTAACAAGATTTTAAACGGCAATCTTAGAGTTCTACATATGTATGTAAAAAAGGATTTAACAGAAAACTCCTATGATCACCTTTTCTTTTTAATGGAATAATTAAACTTGCCCTTGAACACTAGCGTATGCAAATGGGAAACTGAGCGTGAAAAACTCTTTGTTTGAACTCATAGGGTACGAAGGAGTAAGTACAATAAGTATCTAAAATCTGAATGTCCTTGAATCCCAGTGCAGCTAATGAATCAATGATCTACATTATTTATCTAAGTAAAATCATTTTGACACAATGTTCACATTTAAGATATACTTACTTACACAGTTTCTAATTGTATTTAAAATCTATATATTTATATATAGTAATTTAAAGTTTAAGTTCAACGAAAATTAATTTAATTATTGATAGACAACAGAAATATAAATCTACATGTACATATGTTTCTAAAAGTATACACATAAATTAATGGGTACATAGTTAAATTGAAGTTTATACAGTTTTATAATATTTACTATTATATCATATGTATTTAGTAGTTATATGGATATAACCACAGCGACGTTACGTGACAAAATATGACAAAAATAAAACCAAAAGAAAGTCAAACTTTTAAAAATTTCTTTTTATATCTAGGTAGCAATTAAATTGGACTATTTTGAAAAATATATTGAATACACAAATTGAAGTTGGTGTGGAGTTGAACTTGTAAAAACACAAATTTCACAACTATTTTAAGTATGGTTTGGAATATTATATATAAGTCAACATTCATGTTATAGCATTTAAAAATCTTTTCTCGTAATTTTTATTAATTCGATTTATTGCTATATTAGTTTTATAAATTTTAATGTACTCGTATGTATACATTAAATTAAATTTTGTGGCAAATTTGTTATAATACATACTCTTCATATTTTCAGTAAATTTGTATTTTTAAAAACAGGGAAAAATATAGAACCACCGCATTTATAGTTTAAGCATGCACTTTATAATTTTGACCTTGAATTTAGAGTGTTGAAAGAAGTTTAAAGCGATAATTTAAAGTGGGCTTAAGCATTTATGCAATATGTGATTAAAAAACTAAATAAATTATTGCACTTTAAAAAAAATGGTTCCAAATACTTTAATTTCTCTTTAATCTTTTTTCGTTTCAATCCAATAAACAAATGAATATTAATATTAAATTAAGATCAAAAAAATTGTATTTATTACATACGAGTATTATAAGTTGGTATACCTTCTTCGAAAACAAAACTTTCTCCCTTAAATCTAGTGCAAAATATTTTCAAGAAGTGTTTGTACATATTTCGAATATTAATGTTATAGCCTTATATACATTTATAATGGTGTTCTTTAACCCCCGTAACTTAGCTAGATACATCAATTTTGACGGACTGTGAGGTAAACAATTAACTTTAGAATTATTATTGAATTGAAAATGTTTATAATTCATTTCATATAATTCAACATCTTATTTGGTCTTAAAGCTTTTGAGAAAGTTTTGTTTTCGTAACAAATATGGTATTTTTCTACAGCTTTAATATTCAGCTGATAAATAAAAAAGTTATTAAACAAAATATAAAGTTACTTCTCTAATTGCACGTATGTACATATGTATGTATGGGTATATGTACATAACACAGTTTCAGGTTCGCTGAAGTATGAAAAGTTATTGATGAACATGTACATATTGTATATGTATGTACATATGTACATGCAGTCAAATTTATGTACATGCACATTACTATGTACATACATTAATACATTGAGAGTTTAATTTTTGTTACAGTGTTATAATAGCCACTCTTGGCAAGGGCATAACACATCATAAAACGAAGTGCCTGCGAGAACGAGACCGAAGACCAACATTTCCACACGACGACGCTGTCGTCGGTCTGATCTCGCTAGCTGCTGCTTCTGCTGCTGCTGCTGCTGCCGTTGCCGTCGCGTCGGTTTCCACTGCTTTTAGTTTTAGTGCACAAATAGTGCTTTGGTAAGTCGGACGTACTGTCGGCGCGCGCATATCAATAAGAGAAACGCAGTGTTGCTCGTTATACTCGTAAGAGAGAGGCAAAAGCCCGATCTCTCGCTCGCAAAGTCGGAAAAAAGTTTTACCAATCAAGTTTTTTATTTCGCAATAATGTATTACATATAACAAAACTTCAACCTAGTTAAAAGTTAATGTTGTTGTTGTTGTTGTGAACTTTTTGTATGTGTGCGGAGCATACATACATATGTACATATGCATTGGTATTACTACATACATACAGTTGTATGTGTTGTTTTGTTTGCTTCGTTCGATTGAAACAGCAAAAGCTAATGGAACTGTGAACTGTACGTGCGTTGCTTCAAAACAAGATCCAAATTAAAAGAGAAATTTAATCTACGCTCGACTCTACAATAATATTGTCTTTAATAAAAATCGCGTATATATAAAATATCAGAAACAAGAACAGAAACAACTGTCTAAGTTACTATATGAAAGTGTGTTGATGTTGATGAAACTGAAAGTTATAATTGCATACATACAGACACATATACATATGTATGTGTATATAATTTATTAACATACATATGCATAGTATGAATGTATATTCTGTTTGTCGCTGCAAAAGGAATAGAACGTGTTTATCCACACATATACTTGGACATACATACATATTCATTTATATGTATGTACACAAACTTTAAACAGAGACTGTGAAAGTGGAAAGCTCCGCTCAGACACACACACGTACGTACGTATGTGTGTCTATACACAAATACTACTGTATTTATGAGTGCATGAATGTATGTATGTACATACATATGTACATTTATTTCGAAAGTCTACAGAAGTTTTTCCACCAATTTGTGAAAGGGAGTAATTGCTATAAGATTTAATGAAAGAGGTAAGTTACAATTTAGTGAATGTAATGATTATTTGAATGTGCACAAATATTTGTAAAAAGTTGGGGGAAAATAAATATGTATGTTTGTATTTGTATTAGTATTGTGCAATTTTAAAACTTTGAATAACATATAAAATAAAAGATAGGTATAACTATACACATACATACATTCATACATACATACATGTATTTACAAGGCCAAACTCAAAATTGTTATAAAGAAAAGCAGACCAACGCACACACAAAGTTTCACACATACACGTATATATGTATGTACATATATACATACATATGAATGTATTATATATGCATGTGAATGTGCAGTAGAGCCAAGTTTTGTGTATACCGTCTGATCGTCACGATTAACAGCGACAGCGACAGCAGAAACAACAGCAATAAAAGATCGCAACGCAACGCAACGCGCACCCAAGCAAAAGACAAGAAAGGCTTAGTGACCTTCATAGCCCGCTTATATGCATGCATATGTATGTAGGTGTATATATACATATGCATATATATGTACATATATATTTGCATTAGTATGTGTATGCTCGTGTAAGCAACTTGTGTATTGTGTGCACGTCGTACATACATACATACGTACATACATACATATATGCTCGACGCTTTTTCTCTTTCATTTAATGTTGCGCAGAAATGTTAATAAGCTTCAGCAAAATAAATGCTTAAATACGTACGTATAAACACATAACGCATGAAATATGAATTTAGAATATGTAAACACACAAATAAATACATGCAAACACTCTACTGTTTTCTATTTACTGAGATCGATGGTGAAAGAAGAGTTGGTTCAGTTTTAAATATTATGTAATTGAAATTTGGGTCATTTTTACGAGTGTAGCATTTACATGTACATACATACATACATACATACAATGACGAATGGCGTTTGTGTGCGAGTCTGAGATTTTGTAGCTGGTTTACCAAAAAGAGCTTTCGTGAAAGGGGAAAATGAACAGAAACTCTGCATTTGCCTTAGTATTGGTCTGTCTACTCGTGACGAATTTAAGCAAAAAAAACTAGTTTGATTATGTATGTATGTATATATGTACGTAAACATCAGTTGAATCCGCTCACTTTGTACTTTTGATGTATCTTTCTATGCAAATATGCATCTCTTTTCGAAATGTCTACATTTGAAAACAAATGTTATATTATTGACATTCATAATTTGAAATATTGATATTTTACTTTCTATTTATGTTGATCTTTGATATTTACATATGTACATTCACATGTACAATAAATATTGCTACATACTTTTCCATACATATACATACACGCATATCGTAATTACGACGACAAATTCAGAAAGCCAAGCGTAAATGAGTGATCGCATTTTTTATATGTATGTATAAGCGTGTATGTGTGCATATTATCATACGTATTGTTGCTTAGCTTTCGTGCACACATCTATTCATACTCATTTAGAGTAATTCGAAAGCTTTTTTACATGCCTTCATCTAACTCAAACACGCAAACACACACACATGCATATGTGAATGCACGTGCATATGTATGTATATTCATGCCTTACATAGAAAGAGAGAGAGAGAGAAAGAGAGAACTGAAGCATCGAGAGAAAAGCTTTTTGTGAAAGGTGATTTTGTTGTTGTTCGCGATTGTAAATAAACGAGTTGAATTTTTTTTGTTCTCAATTTTCCTGTTTTTGCCTTTTGAACAACTGTTCATGCTTTGTATATGTAGATATGCAAACAATCAGAAAGTTTATTCAATTTATATATATGTATGTACATACATTTAGATATACAAGCATAGTAGTTTCCTAGTGAGTATTTACATATGTATATGTTAGGGAATTGTTGCAAAAATGTTTTATTGTGCCTCAGACTCAAAGCAATGAATATGAAATTAAATGTCACAGTCCACACACATACATACAAACACATAGATCCAGTTATATTAATAGAACCAGAAGAGATCACTCGATTAGAGATGATTTTTACTTTTCGATATGGAGAAAGGGAATTTTGGAGGCACACTAATGAATGGCAATATCCTCCTTCTGTTAAGCAATCACTTTCTATATAATAGAATACTTGCAGATAATACAAAAATAATTGCTCTAATTGTACGTTAACTAAATTAGTATAAATAGACAGTATTATTCAAGCCTAATATGCATTTACTGTAGACTTCAAATGCAGTTTTAATTTGAGAAGAAACTTAAGCACTTGGTCAAGTAATTGTTTTATCAAAGAAAAGAACTTAAAAAAGTAATTTTTATTTTAAAAAATTTTAAATTTCAATAGATTTTAATTTATTCAATTTTATACTTAGAACCATTAAAAATAATCAAAAATAATAAAAAAAAAACACAAAAGCTATGGTTTTCGCAAATAATAAATAAATAATTACTTGACTAACCTTATAGGAGAGTGTATCTTTTAGTTCTTCAATTATTTGCACTATAGAAGATCCAACTTCGAGTAGTGTGCTTAGGATATCACAATAACCTATTACAATTCCGCTTAGCTGTTGTTTTTTCTTTTCTTGTTTTTTACTGTCCCTCCATATACACAATACGACTACGAAGCTTACCATTCTCTTGCTGGGCAAAGCCAGTCATTCAAGTTTTATTGAAAGTGAACGTTTCTCCAACGCCATGCGCAGTAACGTCGCGACTCACTCGCTCGCTCGCTTGAAGCCGCAACAAAAGCAAGACTATCTCTTTCTAAAGTTTTCAGAGATCTGTGAACTTTAGCTTCAATGTGTGGCCCTGCAGACTCGCACACACACACACACACACACGGTCACAGAGAGAGGCACACAATTCGACAACCAGTCATCTGAAAGTATGTACCCACACATCCATACATACATATACATATATGCATGCCTGTCTCTGGCTCTGTGTGTGCATGTGAATGTGCGTTTACATGCAAGCAGTGTAAAAGCACCAGCTTACAAGCCATGCTCTTGCACAATACAATAATGACACATGGCCTTTTATTTGTGCATATGGCAAATGTATGTATGTATGCATGTGTTTGTGTTACTACATACATATGTACATACATTCAGAGTCTCGCTTTTTGATGTAACAATTTCGTTCGCCTTCACATTATTCACGAATTTTTACCGTTGACGCAATCAGCAGCAACAGCAACAACAACATCAAGAAGAAGATGAGCAGTAAGCAGAAAGCTTTTCCATGCTTCTGTGCATCCAAAGTAAATGTGCAAATGTATGTGTATGTGTGTGTGTGTGTGTGTATGTAGGACGAATTAGAAGATAACAGTGCCAATCAATAGTATATTACCATATTAATGACGAATCACTTTCATTTTCTTGCATTTCTCTTGCATCGTTTCAGTTTCAAAGAATGTTGATGTTGCAATACAGCAAACATGGCGAGTGTATACTCAAAGAAATCGGAGCTGCGTTCAGGGGGGAACATCCAGCGGATTTGACGATCGTCTGTGAGAATAAGGTTAAGCTGCATGCTCATAAATTGGTACTCGCCGCTGCCAGTCCACTTATAAGGTAAAAATCTATTAATTTCCTAATAGAAATTACAGATTACTAACGTCAGTGCGTAATTGTTTATTAATTCCAGGAATTTGTTGGAAGATACTCACTTAAGCGATTGTACTACCACCGTCTACTTTCCAGATGTTAATGCCACCTATTTTAAATTCCTATTGGATTTCTTATATTCCGGTCAGACATGTATCACCTCACGGGACGTGAACTATCTGCACGATCTGTTGCTATTGCTGCAGATCAAGTCGGACAGTTGGAAGACAACAGATTCCGCATATCTGAGTAGTAAATGCTCCAGTTTACGGGATCGACCCCGGAAACAGTACTCGTCCTCCCAGAATTTAGATCAATCGTTGAAATATGAGGTGGAGAGTGTTGACGATAGCAGAAATATCGCAGATTTCTCCACATTTTCCGCTGAGAATTGTGAGAGTGCGATCGATTGCCCGCAAAAGGATGATGATGATGATGATGATTCCGCCAATAAGGATAATAAAAGCGATAGAGACACTGATGAAATTGTAAACCTTTCAAACATTCCAGCTAGCAACAACAACAGCAGCAACAACAATAATAATAGCAACAGCAGTAGCAACAATAACAACAATAATAATAATAATAATTCTACAATAAACCCAGTTAATCTATCGCTCGACCTTCGAACAAAATGTGACAACAATAATAAAAACAATGAGAGTAAAAGTTATCTGCAAAAACACAATAACAGCGATACAATCAGCGCGAATGAGAGTACGAAGAGGAAAGGACTCTTTTTTGAGTCGCACAAGGATGTGATGAAGCCCCTATCCGACGGATCTGACATAAATAGTTCACCCGAGAATTATGTTGTAACGCCGCATCGCAAGCGACGACCTGGTTTTCACAATACACAGAGCGACAATCAACCGTTTACGACATATCAGCATAATCTATTGGAGGAACTGCGATTGGTAAAGTCCACATCATCGCCAATATCGGGATTAGGTTCGGAAAAGAATATGCTATCGCATCTGGAAGATGGTGCACTTAATGCGGAAACAATGACGCCGGAACGCAAACTACTTGAAACACAACAACAACAACAACAACAACAACAGCAGCAACAACAACAACGGAACAATCGAGGACAAAGCCCCGAACTACAGATGCATCTTGGACAACAGTTTGTCTACCAATGGCAATCGAATCAAAGTGCTGCCATCTCAACAATGCCCAACTTGCAATCGCGACTATCGAGTCTATCGCATATTAACTTAAATCTGGACCCAGATAGTCGCAATAGCAGCACATCCGTCGCATCAAATATTGCAACCAACAATACGCACTCATCGTCGGTCCGGGAATATCGATGCGAGTACTGTGGCAAACAGTTTGGCATGTCATGGAACCTTAAGACGCATCTACGTGTCCACACTGGCGAAAAGCCGTTCGCATGTCGCCTCTGTGTGGCAATGTTCAAGCAAAAGGCACATCTTCTGAAGCATTTGTGTTCGGTTCATCGAAATGTTATAACAACTACAAATGGCACCGATACGGAGAATCGATATAGCTGCTGTTTCTGTTCCATGTGCTTTGAGTCGGTGCAGGAGCTTGTTCGTCATCTGTCCGGGCATCACAACAACCTTCTGCTCACTAAGAATCTTCGGGAATAATCTGAAAGATCTGTTTGATTTTGGCCCAATGTTGCCAATCAAATAAGTAATTGCAAAGAGACCTGAATTTTAAATATATTATATTAACTTACGGTAACAGTAAAAGTAACAGTAAAAGTAAAAGTAACAATAACAATAAAAGTAAAAGTAAAAATTAACAGTAACAGTAACAAAAGCAAATACTTAGCTATTGTATAAATATATAATATGTACATTTAATGCGTAATTATATCTACATTCAAATTGATTTTACTCGATCATTTCATCGGCAATATGCTGCTCATTCAAATCTATAATTCTGATTTGAATAATCGTATGTATGCAATTGGCATCCGATACCTAATGTAACGGCTGGTCCATCTCTATATGCCGGCTGGTCCATTGTTAATTGGACCAACATTTATGATTTAAGCATATTTTTTATTCAAAGGTATTGTAATTTGTATTGTATTTTCTACCTGTTTTATATATTATAATAATTCACAGTTCTGTTTTACATTTGATGAACATACATTTTTATTCACGCCTGCATACATACATCATATGTATTTACTTTCAAATTCTTAATGTCGTCAATATAAAAGTGTTTTAATTGTACAGCATAAATCTACAAGTTTGTAATAAAAGAAAAAGCATTTCATTTTTAAGTTTATTGTCTTTTTTAATTTGCAAGAATCTCTGATTGGCATATTCCATTTGGTTTGTGCCCTAAATAATCAATTTCAGATGGACTGCAAGCTAAATCAATTCCATTTCATATTGCTCCCAGTTTACAAACGTTTGAGCGGTAACATTGTCGAATATAACATTTGCCGCCAAATCATTTGAAAAGCTTCACAGAAAGATAAATCGATCAGTAGATTTGATTAGATTTTGATAACTATTAATAAGCTATCGATGCTTTATTGTACGATAATCAATTTGAGCACAACGAAGGGAAGGTAAATATTCATACATTATTTGTTTATGTATTAATTATATGCTAAACAAAATAAATACATTTTAACAATTTTGACAAATTCAGTTTCAGATTTAGTTATTTGAACACCGTCATCGAATAATCGATATTTTTATTTTGAAGAGTACAATATCGATATATCGATTGCTAGCACCTCGTTTTATATCCCTTTTTACAATTAATAAACATCAGCTGTTTACTAGTCTGTTTACGTTTTCAACCAACGCTGCCAAACTTATGATCAAATGCAATAAATGAGGAAAATAATTTTGCGATGCCTTAAACAAATCAATGTCTAAATCAAATCTAAATCCGTGCACGGAACGATCTTTTCGATGAAAAGTAAATATATAGTTTTAGCTTCAATTCAAACAAGATCAGCTTTTCTACGTGTATCTTTAAAAAAGAAAATCAAAATACTTTTTTATTTTATATTTTTTTAAATTTATTATAGTTGTTAATGGATCTTAGTAAAAGTTAAAATCATTAAATAGTCAGAAGCGATGAGTTTAAACTTAAAAATTAAATATTTTAATTTTGCTATGTCAAAACAATTACATGAGTAACTGTACAAATATACGTAGTGATGTGAAAAACATGATGAAATAAATATAATCCATGTAAATTGTAAAATAATATTGCCAATAAATGAACTGACGTATGTAATTTAAACAATCTTAAAGCTAAAGCGAATTTAGCGCCATCGCGAAACTGTCATCGACCCATCGTTGGTCGGTTGATTGCAACCGAGGCAACGACAACGGCAACGGCAACGGTTATAGATAATATTTCGACTGTTGAGCTGCAAATGTATTACAAAACAAGGAACAAAACGTCAGACGGTAAACTGCGTGTTTTTATCTGTGGACGAATTTGGTTGCTTGAAGTTAACTTTAACTGTTATTTTTAGTTAAAAATTACTAGTGTGAAGTTCAATAGAATTGTCGCTGCGAAAATGTTTATGTGCTGTGTACAATGTATAAGAACAACTAGGGAAAACATTCAATAATGAAAGTTTCAATTTTCAGTGAAGGCTAAACAAATATTTCTTCATCCACATTTGACACATGCAACTTCTGCAACAGTATGCCAAGTAATTGTTTTGACAAAGTAAAAGAATTAAATAGTTGTTAATCCCAGTGGGTCTCAAAATTATCATTTTTATTTTGAACTTGTTCTAAGAAAGTAAAAGTAATCCATTTTAGTTTTTTCAAATATGTACGTGTAAATTGTGTCCTTGTCAAAACAATTATTTCACATACTGTACATACCAATGTGCATATGTACATACATACATATACACGGCCTAAATAAAATCTGAGACAGATAAAACAACAAATTGGCGAACTTTAGTACATTTACATATGCATACATTTGTATGTACATATGTATGTGTGTAGAAATGCATTATAATGCATCGATTCGATATACATACATACATACATTCATACACGCACACTCTGTATGTATTTCCACTAACACACACACAACACACACACACATGCATGTACATTCAGTGATTATTTAAATATTTAACAGGATCAAAAAACTATAAAGTGTGTTTAGTGCAAGCAAGAACATAAATTGAAATAACAAATTCAAGAAAATAATAATGGCGTTGCCAAAAAAGATCAAATGTTTTAAGTATTTAGTTTACAGTTATGTGTTCCTCTTGGCGGTAAGTAAAACATACAAATGTACAAATGTACATATATATGTACATACAGTCATACTTATGCAATAATCCTTGTTTTAAATGAGACAACATATGTATGTACATCATTACATGCACATGTATGTATGTATGCAAAAGTACTTACATACATACTTGATAACATGTTCATTCATAAACTTATTCGATTTGTGTACAATTAGAGCACACTGAATATAAACATTCGTATGCCACTGTATGTATGCTTATGCAAGTGTATATATGTATGTATACAAACACACATACACATGTACACACTTCGATGTAAGCAGATACATACATTTTCAATGTACATATATACATATATGTATGTATACGAGCTCGTTTGAATTTGTGCATATATTAATGTATGTTGGTATGAAAAAATTACCCATAAATGTACATATGTATACATACATGCATATTTAGTACCATGTACATATTTAAGTATACTTTTTACTATTTGACGTCACAGGAATGAGATACATAGATTATTTACATACATACAAATATGTAAGTATGTGCATTCCTCATATGTACATTTGTATGTATGTAAATGCTGGTGAACATTTCACGATGACCTTGAGCTATTTACTACCAGTGCGTACTACATAAACACACACACACACACACACACACACACATATGTATAAACATACAACATTATTATGACGTCAAAAGGTAGCATAGATACATACATACAACAGTGCATCGAAAATGTTTCGCTACATTGTTGGTTTTAACGCACTTATGCCAGTGCGTACATATTTACTTTTGGCAATCAGTGTAAAATTATGACTGCAATATTTACATACAGTGGGTCACAGCTGAAATGAAACCATATACATACATACACACATACATACATATGTATGTCCTTGATAAGCAAAGGAGTGTCAGCTTTTATATGTACATACATATGTACATATTTGAAGTAATTATGTAAATATTCAAATGATAATTGATGACACTATTTAATTTGCAATATTTCCAGCTAACAGGAGCAGCTCAAATATTTTTGGGAACATCCCTATTGTGGGGTCACTCGGTTTATTATGGCATTGTACAGAACAAGCTGTGGGCACCTGCCGCAATACTCCTATGCCTAGGACCTGTTACCTTCATACTATGTTGGATGGGCTGTCAGGCAACTAATCAGAGGAAACGCTGTCTGCTCGGCATGGTAATCTAACCAATCCTCACTTATCATTATTATCTATCTATAGTATAATATGTACATATATAAATGTATTTACATTTTTTCTATTATTATATTTTTTTTTTTAATTTGTAATTTTTTGTAGTTTGCAGCTCTTTTAGTGGCTTGTATATGTGTTCAATTCATTATCTGTGGTTGGTCCTTGGCGATGAGGGAGAATCTTCCAACATCCGTAGAGATTTTCATCGACGATTCGTTTGTAGAGTTTTTAGACAAGTTTTCAAGGACTAAAGTTGACAACTTACATTTGTGGAATCGTATGCAATCTCAGGTAAGCTCAGTTGATGCAATTAATAATAAAGCGTACGTTCCATTTCTATAAAACGAGGGCCGTGAGATGTGGCTACAGTCGAGCGCACTCGACAGCAGGATACCCTGTGCCCAGACACTTGGATGACCTTCGGCACGCCGAAGATTTGATGCTCTTTCAGAGAGCTGTTTTACATTTTCTACTGATTGTTCCAGTGACAGCTATATGATTTAATGAACCGATTAAAGCCCAATTCGGTCAGGACAAATAATACAAAAGAATATTCATAAACAGCGAGTTTGATTGAGATATCTCCAGAAACAAAAGCAATTTTCACACTAATCCTTAATTATCGCTATATGATTTAGTGGCCCGATTTGAACCAATTTTGGTCAGGATGTAAAGGACATACGACATAACATAACCATTATACCCTTTTTTGCTAATTTTTAATGGGCACAGGGTATAAAAATTAACATTTGTTGCCCACAAAAATTACATTTTCAATTCTACAAAAAATTTGTAAAACGGAGGAAATTGTACATAAACTTTGTAGTGGAAAGAGGATTTTATACATCAATTGGTATGTTCAAATTCTTATTAGACCAAATTGTTTCTTTTCTTATCAGCAGTATCAGCTGCAACAAGCAGTGCAACAGCAGCAGTTCACTGCTTAAAAAACACTGGCTACCCAGTGCATCGAAAGCTCGTCAACGATATCGTAAACGATACAAACGTACAAAACAAATCTTAGATCTGAAAACGATAAACAAAACAATCATATGTCGTTCAGTTTGTGGCAGCAAAAGTTTTGAGCGCGATAGCTCGCAAAGTTCGTTTGCGAGCCTAAAATGATATTTTTTGCGAGACTGAATATAAACAAACAGAGGATAACAGGGTTCATTTGATCTGGTTCCACTTGTCACAACTAATTTGTGTCAATTCCGTGCCAGTCTCTGTCACAGAAACTATGCGGCACCGAATGACACTGATGTTCACATGATTTTTATGTCACAGCATTTTTGTTCACATTGCTCCGTGTCACAGTGGCTGTCAAATATGATGCTCTGTGCCCCAATGTAAGCCTTAATTTGATTGATTTAAAAAATAAGTAAAATTAATATTTAGAAAAAATATAAAATAAAATAGAAATATAATAAATTAGCTAAATTAAAATACGATTTAATAAAATGAAAATATTCGGCCATGTTATTGGTATAATGATGTGCTAGTCACAATTTGTCACAATTGTATCTGTGAATCCGTTAACTAATCCAACGAATTTCCGATTGTAGTTACAATGCTGCGGAGTTGACGGACCTCTTGACTATCGACGCCTATCTCTACCTTGGTCCTGTTGCTCTCGTCCCGAGCACGCCTACGAATCGGCCTGTGACACTCACTATAAGCGAGGCTGTTTGGCAGTTGTATCGGAGCAGATTAAGAGTCGCCTGTTGATAACCGCATTTGGAGCTGCAATTATTGCCATTCTTCAGGTACAATCAATAGAAAACCAAAACAAAAATATTACAAATTCAATTGTTATTTTTATATTTCTGAACATTTACAGAGCTTGGGCATCTTCTGTGCCGTACACTTGACCATATTGTTTGGAAAGAACGACAATACCCATCCAATGAATATGAACAGGAAAAAGAAGCAACAACAATTTTTGCCATTGACCATACAGGACAAGAGGCATGATTTACCATCACCAATCAATCTGTCGCCATCAGCACCCGGCCAGCGTGTTTTAAAAACTAATCTGCCTCCGGCAATGCACAAATGACAGACGATTAGCTTTTAATATTTAAAATTTATGAAAACTCCAAAAGTTATAAAAATGTTGTAACCTGAGATGGAATGAATATAACTGTGACCCTCAATGTTACGTTATGGTAATTTTCAAAAATTTACCGTTCGACAAAAACACAAAACAAAACGAAACAAAACAAAAAACACAAAATGAAACAACATTCAAATTTTGATCAACTTTCCAGTAGTTTAATTAAATCGTAAAAACTGGACTGCTTTTGTTTTTAGCACACATTCATAACATAACATAGCAATAAGGGCAATCAATTGCCTCGCGAAATTGTTGGGGGTACATAGAATGCATCCACTGTCTTGGGCTTCTTCTTCTTGCCAAACCAACGTTTAGGATAGTAGACCTTCTTCTTGTAGATTTGTATGTCAATGTCCTCTTTGTTCTCAAAGTACCAAAGACTTTGTCGCATCGTCTGTAACGAGCTCAATGTACTTTCAATCTGTTCAACACGATCATGTATATTCTGCATTTTATGCTGCTCCTCTAGAGCGCGTTGATAACCTGTTTCCCACTCCTTGTAGCTTTTGGAGTAATCTGACATAAGTTGTGGTTCCACACTCTCCGCACTCAGTTTCACACGGGCATTTAATTTCTCAACAAATGATTCGGATCGTTTGCATTCAATGATTGCTTCATCCAATAGATTGATAAACTCTGTAGGTTTTTCTTCGTTTAAACTGTCAATCAGCTTACGACCGAGTTCCAAAATGTCCTTATACATTGTGTCCTTATGAAGGCTAAGAGTCTTTTCAGCTTCAGCGATGTGTCCATTAAGTACGTAGCCGAGTAACCCAATATTTTGTCCAAAATCCTTAAGATCAGCTTGATGTGTACTCGCAGCCAATTTTATCATAGCTTCCGCAAGTAACTGATCCTCCGTTTTGGTATTTGTATCCTTGACGTAGTTACGCAGAAATTTAACACGCACTTTTTCCTGAAAAGTAGAAATTTGTATTTACTTTTCGTAATTAAAAACAAAAAAGTATGGCTTTCAGAGATTTGAAACCATTGCAAAAGATCTGTATTCAATTTTCTTCCAATCGTTCCTATTATAGCAACAAGTTTTGCTTAATAAATGTTGATTTTCGTGATATGGTATAACTATTTTAGACAAATTTGTTCAGGTTGTATACTACAATAGTATACACACATCTGCGAGTTTAGTGGAGATATCTCGAAAAACAGAAAAGTATTCCAAACTAAAGGTAGATTATCAGCCGATCGTACATATGATATAGTAAAGCGATCTGACCGTTTCCAGCATATGAACTGCCTGCATCAAAAATCTTGACCTGTATCAAGATTGCTTCAAAACCGAGAGACTAGTTGGAAATGAATATATCAACTTAGCTCGACGCGTTCCGATCCAGAATATATGTATGTATATACTCCTATAATGCACTACACATTTACTCCCATAATTATAATACCGGCAAGGGTATTAAGAAAACTAATTCAAAAACTTACCACTTCCGGTGTCTGATCAACTTTTTCAGCTACTTTGGGTTGGAAATTCTTAAGAAATGTGTAGAAAGAGTGAAGTGCGAGTGAAGCGACAAGTTCGTTGTTACATAAGTTGCGTTCGATGAGGAGAGATGCAACCTGTGCCGCTTCCCGACCGCTGTCATTGTGGAGTAGCAAGTCAATTAAATGGCATCCGGTGAACTGATCAATAAATATGCCATACTGCAGCGGGTTCTGCAGAACGGGAATAGCTTCTTGTGGCCCATTGTAGTCCAGTAGCTGCCTGACCACTAAATTTGGTAAAAGCGGCACAGACGTGCACTCTTTCTGTTTCCTATGAATAGGCATTTATGATGGACTGAGTACTTGTTTAGATACAATTTTGACTTGTAGACATACAGACCTAAGCTTGACTAGTTTATCCAAGAAATCCATTTGCCTTTGATCCTGGTTAACAAATGCATCCAAATCCAAATGCTTGGCATCCGATTTTCTCTCGTTAGCATTCTGCAGAATTGGCAGACCTTGATTGGCCAAATTGTTAAAGGCGTTTGAGAAATATGATAGACATCTTCTGTGTGGTTGCAGGCAAAGAACTCTCGATTTCAGCATGCTTGCCGTATAATAAACAAATCAACAAATCTTGTGGACAACGTGCAAATGTTGCTACGTTCAGAATAACAGCTGTAATATTGAAATGATCCATTGATGTAGAGTTCACGAAAAAACAAAGATCGTAGTTAGTTCATTGAAGAAATTAAACACTTTTAAAATATTTATAATGCAAATTACCTTCGGCTTCCTTACGACATATGTGATGGGCAGTGTTGCCAAATCAGCTTTTTTCCCGTCAGATCTGGCGTTTTTCGAATTACAAATGCGGGAAAATTGTGATCAGCGGGTGGCGGTAGCAACATCAGTGAATGTGAAATCAAAACAAAAGCAATTGGCAGATTTACTTTTAATTCATTTTAAGTTATTATTTGCTAGTATAAATCAGCCGTTGGAGAAGTCAAGTATGCAGGAACGGTTGGCAACGCGACTGTGCGTCAACGCTTCCACTCGTCAATTTCACAAGCATCGCAACTGAGCAGCAAACATAGCTTTTTCTCGCTCTCTCTTATTTAGTTTTCTATAAACAACCAGCTGATACGATTTCTGCCCGCATGCAGTTTTGCCAAGTCAGCTTTTTTCCCGTTAGATCTTGCGTTTTCGAATGTCAATCGCGATATAGCTTTTTTTAAGTTAAAAGAACGACTAGAAATATTCCAAACTATTACTACTAGATTACTGTTGTATATAGTTGTAATATAAAATATATAATATAAACTCAACCTAAGAAGTATAAAAACGTTTTTATCTGGCTTTCTTCTAGAATTCCCAGCTTTTTCTAGCTATTTTTAAATGTTGAAATAGCTTTTTCCGGTCCCGGAGAGTTGGCAACACTTCCATGGTGGAAGATGGAAACCGAGCTGCCACCCGTAAAAAATAAACGTCTGGCAACGCTTTTATCCAAAAGTGCAAAATTCAGTGCTTTTTCTATTTACTTTTCTGAATTTTGAACACTTTTGCAGACTTTTTATCACAATTTTGTTATTTCCATGATTTTTTTTTAGTGTGATTTCAAATTAAAAATTTTCATCAAATTATTAGTATTATTTCAAAATTAGATTAAAATTAACTAAAATTTGAATCGCTCGCCGGAACCTCGAAAAAAAGAACAAGTCAACAGGGTTGTATTTTGAGAAAGAATGAAAAATACCACATTTCATATAAAATCGATATAATTATACTTTTGACTACATTCGATAACAATTACATCGACTCAGCAATTATAACAAATACTTATCGATATCAATAGTACCAAAACAAACATAAACTTTGTAAAATATTTGTTAGATTTCATTTATTAAAAAATGAGTGTAGAAGTCACCAACATAAACGGCGGCAATGGCAACGAGACTCCGGCACAGTCCCAGGACAAGGTTGAGCTACTCTGTCTGCTCAAACTTCTTAGAAAATATCAGCTAAAGGGCACGGAGGAGCTGCTCTGCCAGGAGGCAAATGTGAGCAGTTCAGATCTTGCCAATATATGTGAAAGTGATGTAAAGTCTGTGCTCAGTGCAGCATTGACGTTGTCCGATGATGGACATGATGTTAAGCCGGCTCTGGCACAAACATCGGCATCTGAGGCGAAGGCCGAAGTGAATGCGGCCGAAGCGTTGGCCAAATTCATTGGTGACGATGACTTTGATGCCCAACAGTATGAGCAAGCGTATGAGGAACTGCGCACGTTTGTGGAGGATTCTTTGGATATATACAAGCATGAATTATCCATGGTTCTTTACCCGATATTAGTGCAGATCTACTTCAAAATTCTGGCCAGCGGGCAGGTTGAGAAAGCGCGCGGATTCATCGAGAAATACAAATCGGATCTCGATGGCTACTACATTGAGGGACTGTTCAACTTGCTGCTGATTTCAAAGCCAGAGGAACTGCTGGAGAACGATCTTGTAACCGCAATGGAGACAGACAAGTTCGTGATCCGCATGTCAAGGGATGCACATTCGCTTTTCAAACGCCACATACAAGACCGCAGGCAGGAGGTTGTCGCGGATATTGTGTCCAAGTATCTGCACTTTGACACCTACGAGGGCATGGCCCGGAACAAGTTGCAATGTGTTGCCACAGCTGGATCGCACATTGGAGACGCAAAGCGACAGGACAACAAAATCCGCGTTTACTACGGTCTGCTCAAGGAAGTCGACTTTCAGACACTCACGACGCCAGCGCCTGCGCCGGAGGAAGAGGATGATGATCCGGATGCGCCTGACCGACCCAAGAAAAAGAAGCCTAAAAAAGATCCGCTGCTATCAAAGAAATCAAAGTCGGATCCAAACGCTCCTGCCATAGATCGTATACCACTGCCCGAGCTTAAGGATGCGGACAAGTTGCTCAAGCTCAAGGCGCTGCGTGAGGCCAGCAAGCGGCTACCCCTTAATAAGGATCAGCTGCCCTCAGCCGTATTCTACACAGTTCTCAACTCCAGTCAAGGAGTAACATGTGCCGAAATATCCGACGATTCCACGATGCTGGCTTGTGGATTTGGTGATTCTACGGTGCGCATCTGGTCGTTGACACCAGCGAAGCTGCGTACACTTAAAGAAGCCGATGCACTGCGCGAGCTGGACAAAGAATCGGCGGACATCAATGCTCGAATGCTGGACGAGCGAAGCGGCGAAGTGACGCGAACATTTCTAGGACACACGGGTCCAGTCTATCGCTGCGCCTTTGCACCCGAAATGAATCTGTTACTCTCTTGCTCGGAGGACAGCACAATACGACTCTGGTCGCTTCTCACCTGGTCGTGCGTTGTCACCTATCGTGGTCACGTCTATCCCGTGTGGGATGTGCGCTTTGCACCGCATGGATATTATTTTGTCTCGTGTTCCTTTGACAAAACTGCACGATTGTGGTCAACCGACTCAAACCAGGCGCTTCGTGTCTTTGTCGGCCATCTTTCGGACGTGGATTGCGTGCAGTTTCATCCAAATTCCAATTACGTGGCCACTGGTTCCAGCGATCGCACTGTCCGCCTATGGGATGCGCTCACAGGACAATCGGTGCGTCTCATGACTGGTCATAAGGGAACTGTCAACACCCTAGCATTCTCGGCTTGCGGTCGGTACTTGGCTTCTGGCTCCGTCGACCACAACATCATCATCTGGGATCTGTCAACCGGTTCGTTGGTCACCACACTGTTGCGGCACACCAGCACCGTGTCCACAATTACATTCAGTCGCGATGGCACGCTGTTGGCGGCCGCTGGCTTGGATAACAATCTGACGCTGTGGGACTTTCACAGGCTGACTGAGGATTATCTAAGCAATCACATAACAGTGTCCCATCACCAGGACGAGAATGACGAGGATGTGTATCTGTTGCGCACATTTCCCAGCAAGAACTCACCCTTCGTGGCGCTTCATTTCACGCGTCGTAATCTTTTAATGTGCGTGGGTTTATTTAAGAGCTAGAAACATACAAATATTTATAACATTTATAAGCAAGACAGTCCCGAGCTAAGAATTGTAGTATTTAGTGCTGGGATTCTTGATTTGTAACCGATTCTCTCGCTTCCAGGAGATCATTGAGTTTGAAGTGGTTGCTTCGAACTTTAATAGTTAAGTTTATAATGTGACTGTCTCATGTTTTCATTTGCTGATAAACGAAGCAAGTTAATATAGATATAAGTTAATAATAAAGTTGTAGTCTTGCTAATAAAAAATGTCTTTCGAAAATGCGTTTCTTCCATATACATATAAAACACGTAACAAATTATTTTAAATCCCAAAGGATATAAATCTTATTTAATATACATACTTTTTATATGTACATAACATAAATGTATAAATTTCTGAACGGAGTAGGGAATTGTTTACAAAGAAGGTATTCAGCTTGCCAAGAATCTTCACTCCACATCTGCAAGACCAAATGTACGACGCACTGCCTCAAAGTTTTTGATGTTGAAGACTGAGCAGCGCGGAGGCTTCTCTCCGCCAAAGGCCAGCGTGTAGGGATCATCCGGACACTGTCGCATACACTGCAGACGTCCCATGTTGAAATCGTGCTCGTAGACGTGTTTTGCCTCGGTCGTATTGAAGTTCCAGATCTTGAGAGCACCTTCTGTCGAAGTGGAGGTGAGTAGGTTCGGCATTAGCTTGTTGAAGCACACGCCGGAGATTTCCTCGTTGTGCGCCTTGACGGACCAAAGCAGCTCGTTGGGTTTGCGTCTATCGGCGTAGTGCAAGCTGCCGTCATTGGAGCCAATGATGAAGTAGTTGGTCTCTGTCGGATGCCAGAGGACCTTCTCCACCTCGCCGTTAGTCTGCCATTTGATGAATGATGAATTGACGCTCTCAGCGTCGCGGCAGTCGAATAAACGCACCAATCCATCCGCACATCCTGTTAGGATGCTCTGTGCATCCTCTGGGTGAAACTCTATGGATTGTACCTTCTCCTCGAAGGCGGTAATGGTAGTGTGCGGTTGGCCTTCGTCCATGTCCCACAGGATGAGTGTCTGGTCCACCGATCCACTCGCCAGTATGTGCTCGAATTGAGCATTCCACGATAAATCGAGTACAGCATCTTTGTGGCCGTACTGTTCCTTCTGCTTCTTGCGATTTCCCTTGGAGCCCAGTTTGAATGTCGGCTCAATGGAGTCCTGTATGTCCAGATCCCAGATTGTGATGATCGGATCCATGCAGCCAATGGCGCACATGTTGCCTGGCTTGTCGCTGCCCGCGTCATGGTTCATCCACTCGATGCAGAGCGGAAAACTGGGAAGCAGAAAGTCGTGGTGTGTGTAAAGAGCCTCCTCCTCCTGGTTGAATACCCAGACCTCCATGCTAGCTGCATCGTCCTGTACATGTCCAACCAGCACCAAGTTGTCTGTTGGCTTAATCACTTCATCTTCAGCCTCAGAGTCTTCGTCTTCATCTGGCACCTGCTGATCGGTGTCCACAACGCTGGCCAAGTTTGTCACAGTTGAATTTTCTTCGTTTTCGTAATTGTTGAAATTAAACTCGTCTTGCGGATTGTGATTTTCATTGCCGGCATTCGCAGCCGCCTCCTCGTTGTCAATTTCCATACTTTCTTCGTTTCCCTCACCGTCTTCATCATCATCTTCGTCATCGTTCTCCTCCAGCATGTTCTGCGTCTCACCAATAATACGTGCAAGCTCTGCTTGTGTCAGCACAATTTTATCAGGGCGCTCCTTGGTGACTCCACGGGGTACAAAACATAGCGCTGGCACAAAGTCTATGCTTGGCTCCGGCGGTACGCCTTCTTCCACCTCTGCCATTATTATTATAACAAATAAATTAGAGCGTTAACAAAATTCCAAACTTAAACACGTGCAGCAGTTCTTTCATTCAAAAATAGCACTAAATTACGCCGAAATTATGGTCACACAACACTGTGACAGACAGTGTGGCCAAACTATTCAAACTCTCTCTGATTTGATATTAATTTATAGAAAATACTGCTCTCTGTTAATAACATTTTCACACACTGCAAGAAAATAAAAGTCCCGTCTTAAAAAACTGTTATTTTATTTCGGAAAAAATAATTTAATTTTGATAACAGAAAAAAAATGTATTTACCAGCCGCAATAAATAGGAATATACGTTTATATCAAAATCAATATATTTTTATGAGAATGTTTGTTAGAAATTAATTAAAAGTCTTGAAATTTTTAGCTCGCTTTTTATTTTAGTCACATGTTTCCAAACTTCTAGATTAAACCGTTCTTTAATAATAATATTTCCGCTGACTGTAAAATTTGAATTCCCACAATCTCAAGTAAAAGTCTTGGAATTTTGAGTAACCATTTTATTTTAATCACACGTAAAATTCTTCTAGAAATTATGTTCCACGATAAGTAGTGTAACCATAAGGGCTGAGAAGAAGAGCAATATGATAGTTTTGAATTTCATTGCAGTCCACAATAATATCTATGGCTGGATACAAAGTTGTTATATTTTTCGCAGCAAAATATGGTCCCACATGGAAGGTTAACTTATAGATTCCCATGGGAAACTCGCCTTGGTCCAACAATAGACAGCGACCATCTGAATTTGTTTGAGATGGACGAATTGCTCTCCATTCTTGGATTTCGTCCAGGCGGTAAACCGTCACTTTAATATTTGAGGCCGCCTTTCCGGTAGAGGTTTCCAGCACATGAGTTGTAAGCTTACGTGTGTTCATTGCGGCTAAAATCTGACTAATGACAACAGAGAAATTAACTTGTCATATATATATTTCAGTTATCTCAACTATCTTCACAAGGAGAAGCTGATAAGCTGTTTTAATATAGAAGATTGTTCTTAAGACTTGTACTCTGTACCAAAACTCTTTCAGCTATCATAAACATTCGACACTTTCAGTCTGATAAGACTTAAGAAAGCAAAAGAAAATATGTAGATAAATTTGTATGTACTGTATCCACGTAGATAACATCCACAGCATGCAACAAGTTGACGGTTGTTGAAACTGTAAGCAGTAGAAAACTGTTCCCAGTGCGCTTTTTAGTTAACATTCCATGAGGAAATATTCCATAAGGAAAAGAATTTTAGCCTGTTTATACAAGGTAATAAATGTATACTAATGTATTGTAGCTTATTGAAATTCAATAGAGAATCATTAGAGTTTTAAATATATACGTTTTCGTTGTTTTTAAAAGTGACACTCTACAATCCTCTAACGGATAATTTAAAAGTTTGCAGTCCGATAATATTATTCACCTATCGATAGGCAATAACAGAATCTGTAAATAAACTGCGCTAGCCAGCAACATATATCTGTTAAATCACTGTCAACAGCATTGAAGTCAGATTTTGTTGTTATTGTAAAATTTCTTATTGGAGCGGTCGGTTCGGTTGTTTTGTCTCGGAATATCCGCGTCGCGACTTTGAAAATGATTTTCAAAGAATAAACTTGGCTCGAGTAGCCAAGATGTTGCAGCTGTAAATGTGAATGCAGCAACAATGTTGATAATGTAATAATATAGATAAATGATGCATAATCTGACCGCAAACCGCGTATTAACGACTGCGTTATAAACCATTAAACATTTGTGCATGCCGGTAACAAAAAGTATATTAAAATCGTTGAAATATATTTAAAGTATACTGGACAACGTCAATTGTCAACCTGTTTAAGAATTATATACATATGTACATGTTGTGATGTAAATGAAATTGCCCACGTTTCTAGTGCACCCAGAAGCAACAGTTGTTTGTGTAAATAATATCAGTGTTGAAAAAGAATAAAAAATGCAATGCAAATAATATCCGCGTTTCGTTAAAAGCTAGTAAACAATACTAGAGTATAGAACAGCCATTAGTGGTTATTGGAAAGTACAAACATCTCTGTTTGTAATGTATGTAAACTTGAATGTTTGTTCATTTATGTATATGTATCCCAACACACACACACACTCACACACACACACACACTCTCAAAAACACAAACGCGACTCTGAACTGACTGAGCAGAAGAAGCATCGAAGTTACCAACTTCAATCCCCAACAAATCTTAAACCAGTTTTAAGATACATATTCTTGTTGTCTGTCTGCGTGTGCATGTTTTATTTCGCATTATTTTCGTTTGTGTTTGGAGGTTTTGCTGCCTCTGCAGCTTTAGGTGTGTGTTTCTTTCTATATATATGTACATATGTACATACATAACGATATAGATACATATATATGTATATGCTTGTAAATCTATATTTGTTTGTATGTATGTATATATATTTATACCCTTTTGGCTGTTTCTCTATTTCTCAGTTTAAACTAATCGCGTGATGATTATTTTTTTTGTTTTTACGGTCATTGTTTTTGGTCTGTCGTTATAATCCAATGGATGCCCTAACAAGTACTGCACGTCTTACCAGCTTTGTCTAACCACCTACTACTCCGACGCAAAACATGAGATTAAGACAACAATAACAAGCTCAGTTTAAAACCAGATCGACAACTACAACAATTACAACGTCAAAAACTTGGACTACTTTTTACGACTGTTCGTTTGCCTATTGAACTGGGATTAAAATCATATTAAAGGTAAGTCGAAATGAATTTAAAAGATTTATTTTTCCTTGTAGAGAAGTAGAACATAATTATAAATTATTAAAATTTGAACTCATTTAACTCAAAACAATATTTCTATTTTAAATAATACTAAATAATTTGCATAATTAATTATTTGATTTGATAATTAACAAATAGGAAAGTTAGGTATATTTTGGTAAATGTTTTTTTTGCCGAAAAAGTACTTTATATAAACAATAAATTTAATAAATGTTTATAACTTTACAATTTGTTTTTTCTTTTCATATTATTTTATTTATAAAATATTTATTTTATTTGTAAGCCTTCAAGTTATCAGGTACTACATAATGAACTCGTGGCGATTACCGCACTAACAAATTTTTGCAAAATATTGTTTATTAATTAATGATAAAAACGTAATCAGAAAATGCTAACGGTCTGTCGATCGATATTTTAATTGATTGATATAAATCAATCGGGAAACAAAAATCACTTTTGCCCTAAAGCCAAATAAGCAACACGTTAACTGTATTATAATAAGAAATTTGGAAATTTCAATATGCTGTAATGTCGCTATGAAAGTCCAGCGAATCTTCATGTTTCCATAGTCTCCATTTGGAGATAATTTCCATGTGTTGATATATTAGTATTTGCATAACTGAAATACATACGAAAGCTGTCGGTTTCTTTTAACTGATCATTAATGCCTGATGGCAAATTAGAAACTAGCCTCCTCTCTTTGACAGCACAACGCTTTAAAGCTTAGCAAAAACTCATCGTCGAGAGCATTTCCAACTGAGATAAGTCTGTGGGTAAAAAGTGAAGTTTCAGCTCGAAGAGTGGAAGTCAGGGGAAACAGGAAATGAGTTCACTTTTTCAAGTACCTTTCGTCCGCTTGGACATTGCAACGAGTACTTCTTGCCCCATTGCATGATGTTTTTGTATACTCTATAGGAAAGTGTAGTTGTGCTTGATATATCTCCATGGTATATATTCATATAAGTGAAGAATACTATCTTTTGTGGCTTAGCTAGTATTTAATCCGTTTAACCAACGTAATTGGACTTAATAATATTTGATCTTTTGGTCTGATTTATATTTTTATATTCTAAATTTTGTTTTACCATGTAATTACCCGCAACATTTTATTACAAATTTATATTTCTTCGTTTTAATTTAATTGATTTATTATTTTAAAATATCTAATATTTTTTAACTTAAGATGTAATTAAATTAATTTTGTCATATTTGTCAATTAATAACTAAATAACTAGCGAATTTTTAGCTATACGATTGTTACCAGCAGGGATTAAAGCCGAAACGAATATAGGTTTCAGTTACGGTTTCGGTTATGATCGAATTAAGGTTTTCGGTTATCGGTTATGCAAAATCTTGGAGTATCGGTTTCGTAACGGTTATCGGTTTTTTGTAAGTTTCGGTTTGAAAATAACGGTATGGTTTCGGTTCACAAAAAAAAGAAATTAAAAGAAATTCATTGTTTCATTGTTTTACATGAAAAAAGACTTAATACTCTTTTTAGCCTGGAAAATAATGTTTTCTGGTGACTGGAATGATCCAGTGTAATGTCGATTTTATTATAATTTGATCTCATATAAATTTGGTTCATTTGGTTTGAAAATTTGGATTCTTTTGATTTTACTGAACTTTGAAAACTTTGAACCGCCATAACTTTGTCAAAAGTACTGATAACTTTGAACTGCCATAACTTTGTCAAAAAACAATAAATTTTTATGCGGAATGTAAATTTGAGCATGATTTTACCTCCAAATTCGTTCTGCATTTACATTTTTTTCATTTTAAAAAATTTTGAAAATCGAAATTTTTTTGAAATTTTACAGTGTTACCCCTTGATCTTTTTTGATTTTTTCGAAAAATTTAGAATTTTCAAAATGAACAAAATTTAAATGCAGAACGAATTTGGAGGTAAAATCATGCTCAAATTTACATTCCGCATAAAAATTTATTGTTTTTTGACAAAGTTATGGCAGTTCAAAGTTATCAGTACCTGCGACGGCCAGTACCAAAATTAACCCTTATAAATCAATCGGTTACTAAACGGTTATTTCGGTTTAAAGAGTTTCGGTTTATGGGTTTCGGTACAGCGGAATAATATTCTTTCGGTTACGGTTTCAGTTACGGTTACAAATTTCAATCGGTTATTACCGGTTAAAGGTTAGGGTTTCGGTTAAGGTTTTAATCCCTGGTTACTAGTTTGGTTAGGCTTTCTTTGTTTCTTGGGAGTTCTTTTCGTTTTGTATCCCTCTTCAAATACTTTTGTTTGTACAGATGTCCCGCATGGTGGTAAACCGAGTTGGAACTCAGATGCAAACAGCAGATATGCATAGTTAATAGCACTTAGAGTACAATATGCCACATTGATGTCTGTGCACACACATCCCTCATGAGAAACACTTGATCACCACATGTCCTCGGGCACTCCCAGCTCCCAGTTCCCTGTTCCCAGTTCCCTGTTTGACGAGTTATGTCTCATATTACATGCCGTCATCATGTTAACCTTGCATCAGGGTTGCATTAAGTTCTCATCTTGCAACATTTCGTGCTTTCATAAAGGAAATTGCAATGCACATACGATTTACAAGTATAGTTAAGTATATGATTAAAATACAAACTGAAAATATACATATATATAGAAATAAACCAAGTATTGTGTATAATAATTTTGTAAGTGTTTTGTGTTTATGCCAAGTTTGGTGTAGATATTTCTTTTTTGTTTTGTAAATTCTTTGGCTTTGGTGTGGAAACTACAAACCTAAATATAAATACCTATTTATGTATTGAAGTGTATGTAGTGTAAGTGTGTACTTGTTGTTGTTGCGGCAGGTAGCGTGACTAAGACATTCGCCATGCTGAAGTGAGTTTTCAAATTTGAAACAAATTTCAGTTTTCAGTTTTTTCTTTCAAAGATGTGCTTCCATTGCCCGCTGACTTACTTATACGTAGTATATGCGCTTTACTGCCAAATTACTGCTGCTAACAAGTCAACCAAGTCCAAAAACCAGACATTATTTTTTTTTTATATATATTTTCTTTTCGCACACACACACACACTTACACTTGATGCATCCACATTGTGGCGCAAAATTCAAACACTGCAAATAATTGGAAAGGCATCCCAAGATGTTTTTATAAGCATGTGCAGATGCCGATGCTGTCGATGCTGCTCTCGGTGGTGCTGTCGGTGGTGCTGTTGAGTGGTGGTGGTAATGGAGTGATAGGCCGAACCACAGTCTCGCACTGAATCCCAATTGTAACGCAACCGTTAATCACATCAGCGTGAGAGAGAAGTAATGAAAATCTTTAGACACATATAGATATTCCTATGTTAGTTCAAGCATAACGATTAATATTAGAATCGAATCAGATATTCTAAATTATACAGTGTTAACTCATCCGAATTCTTAATATTTTTATAAGAACTTTCAAGGAATTACAAAAAAAACTATGAATACAAATTTAAGATACCAAAATAAGGGTAACATAACAAAGAAATTCAATTAAGAAAAAGATAATGAGTTTAATACTCATAAATATTGGAAAAAAGTTTTTCTATCCAGTCTTAATTTCCCAATTACATTTATTATATATTCCATTTTATCTATTATATAAATTTCAAAATTAAGATAAAGAGTTTAATACTCATAAATATTAGAAAAAAGTTGCATTTATTTTTGTGACTCCGGCTGTGTATTCTTTTTAAATAGTAATATAATGTTGCTAATATTTGTTTTCAAAGTTCTTCTATCCAGTCGTAATTTCCCAATTACATTTATTATATATTCCATTTTATCAATTATTTAAATTTCAAAATTAAGAAAAAGATAAAGAGTTTAATACTCATAAATATTAGAATGAAGTTGCATTTATTTTTGACTCTCTTTTGCTAATTTTTGCTTTCAAAGTTTTTCTATCCAGTCTTAATTTCCCAATTACATTTATTATATATTCCATTTTATCTATTATTTAAATTTCTAAATTTTGTTGTCCTACTTACATGTTTCCTAGCTTTGTGTTCCTAATTTCTTTTTTATTAATTTTGGTATTCCTAGTATTACTCGTATTTGTGAAAATTCTTATAGGGAATCAATAGAAGTACTTATGAATTAATTCACATTCACACTATTCACAATTTGATCGAGTTGCATGCACACGCAATCAAAATCAATTGCCACATTGACACACATACAAATTGTTTAATACCTCGTAGAGACCAATTGCAGGTTCCCTCCGTATTACACTCGAACTACGATGACAATGATATAAAAGACCTTCACGGTGGAAAACAAAAACTGAGCCACAAGACAGAAGACTAAAGACTGAAGACAGAAGACTGAAGACAGACAAGAGACGAGGTTGATGACGCGACGACAATGGCAATAAAAGCACTTGCGTAGAAGAAAGACAAGTGTTTGGGCCGGAACTGGTGACGGACAGAGAGAGAGAGAGAGACGACACCGAGGGCAGTTTGAGGGAATCAATTGGTCGTGCTGTGCATATTAAATAACAACAAAAGAAAAAGTAAAGAATTCAAGTAACAAGAACGTACATAAGTTGTAATTCAATTTGCAATTGTGGAGAATCAACTGGTGTTGTGAATATTCCAAGCATTGCATACCGAATTTTAATTCCTCCTCAAGAATTATATGAACTCATATGTATGCAGTTGGAGTAGTCGATGGAGTTACGTTTAAACAATCGCCAATATAATCAACACATCAGCAATAACATAGATTTGTTGTCAATTTGACCTACATTTTTGGATTTTGGCTTTCGGCTTTTGAGCCATAATGCTTCACATGGCTGGCTTTTCGCCAAGTAATGCTGTTAATTGGGTCAAACTTGTTCATGTTACTCTATGGAGCATTAGCCCGATAATCTTTGCACCGCTTCAGAGACAAGAGTCGAGAGACGAGAGACCTGGGCCAAAACCCTAACGCAGATCCAGGCCGAAGTCGACTCCCATCAATGTCCGGCTCTTTGTTACTCTGCGAGTTTAGACTCATTTTCATTGCGGATAATTTCACCTTTCATAGTTGGCAAAAGACGGTAAAACGATTTGGCGCTAATGTTGCCCATGTTTACCATGTTTTGTGCTCGTCTTTATGGCTTTCTTTTAACATTTTTGCTTTATTAGCGTTACTTTTTTTGGGACACCGCAATTATGCTCATTTCTGACGGAGCCAGATTTAATGCACCTCTCCCTCTATAATACCAGAATATAATGTTCCCTTGGGTTAATCAATGTTCTTGCTAATAGTAGAGACTATGTAATGCCTTGTCGGATGGAATACAATGGAATACCACACCCAAAACCGGGATTGATTTCTGGGAGCGAACTCAGCTCGACATTTACATTTAATTGCGATCACTGATTAATCCGTGATCACAATTAGCTGATTGATTATTGGTCTCACTACTGTTTAATCAAATGAATAACATTTGCAAATCTACTCGTATTCATTCTCGTATTCGCATTCGTATTTGATTATCAACATTTAATTCGCCATCGCAAATTACTCAAGCGTTGAGTTATTTGTGCAATGTTTCGCATTTTCAATTTTTTTGTTTTATTTTCCAATGTTGGAACAGGTGCTTCGTATATTTTAATACCCTGCACCCTTTAGAGAAATAAATTAGAGTCTATCAATTTATGGTTGGGTAGAGCGTAAAGCTATTAAAATTTTAAAGTATTCAATATTTATTATGATGAATTAATTAATTGAAGAAACTATATTAATAGAACTGACGGAGGTAGTTTTTGATTTATTCTGTTTCAGTATTACAGGATATTTTAGGACGAACTAATTTTAACTCTGTCCTCTAAGCATTTTATAACTTGTTGATGATTAACGCAGAAGTTATTTCTGTTATTTATTAGTATTACAGGGTATTTTAAATTTTACCAGTTTTATCTAGCGTATTTTGACGTGCTTTGTTTTGTTGTTTGCTCGTGTGAAAGGGTTGTGCCCATACTCTGCCTTATTGCACGTCGATATTGTTGTAAAATAAACAGTTGTCGATCGCATTGACGTATCCGTCCTTGGTCTACGTTAAATTTCGCTGACGCATCCAAAAAACGAGTAGCAATGTCGAAAGATTTGTGTCATTAAAACAATGTAATATTTCAAATATTCGCAGATATAATATAACAATGAAAATAGAAGCATGTATCACATATTCAATATATCTCTAGTTTAAAATGACATCATATTACTTTGTTATTAAGCACATGGAAAAAAGATCTATCAGAGGAAAAATGTATACATACTATAAGAAATACTATAAAAATATAAAGGGTTTTCAATGAGAGGAATATAAATTAAAGTAGAAGAATCACAAGAGACAAAGGGGAAGTGTTTAGGATGCGAAATAGAATAAATGGAAAAAAGTTGAGTAAAACGGCGGAATCAGTACACTGATCTTTGGCATTGTAATTGCTGGAACCGCGACGCTGTTTTATCGAAGTCGAACAATTTCTATTTATGCCGATCCCGGCGACCCCCACTGTAGAATCGACTATGCGGAGGTTGTTGAAGCGTCGACGCGTCGTCGGTCCGGTTGAGGTTGAGAGATTGAGATGGAGAGGTGCGGGATGCGAGATACGAGATGCGAGGGAAAGCAAAGGCAAGAAAACAACAAGCGGCGATCCGATTGTTTTCGACTCTTCGGTCTTATTTTTACTTATGAAAATCAGAGGAGAAAGACACACAAACAGATATAGATACTCGTACATACAAGAAAATGTTAATTTTATGCCTCTGGCTGAGTGCTCACGTAGAAGTTGAATGTCGTAAACGACTTTCGATTCAAAAGGCATCGGATCAACGATCCACTTGTAAAGTACTAACTGCTCCAATTTTCACAAATTTTAAATACCCATTATTCGAAAATAATGGTGCGTAATGTTGTAAGTATTTACAACGACTTGATCCAATTTTAAATACATGTGCTAAGAATATTTTAAGCAGATTTCAAGTTTGTTCCTCCAAGATCAAAAGCCGGAAAAAACTGGATCATTAGCGTTATGTATTAAATTGTCGTATTGGTTTTAAATCATTAATTATATTTATATTTAACAAATTATTAAATTCAAACGCAATTTTAAATGAACGATGTTGGGAATTATCGATAGGATTGATACTTTGGGATTTATTTGAACTTTAAATGCGATCCTTGATACCAGTTATCAGTTATTTATAACGTTTGAGGATCTGTCGAAACTTTAAGCATATTTGAAGCAGATTTCAAGATTGTTCCTCCAAGATCAAAAGCCGGAAAAATCTTGATCATTAGCGTTATGTATTAAATTGTCGTATTGGTTTTAAATCATTAATAATATTTATATATAATTAATTATTAAATATAAACGCAATTTTAAATGATCGATGTTCGGAATTATCGATAGGATTGATACTTTGGGATTTACTTGAACATTAAATGCGATCCTTGATACCAGTTATCAGTTATTTATAACAGATTTCAAGATTGTTCCTCCAAGATCAAAAGCCGGATAAGACTTGATCATTAGCGTTATGTATTAAATTGTCGTATTGGTTTTAAATCATTAATAATATTTATATTTAACTAATTATTAAATTCAAACGCAATTTTAAATGAACGATGTTGGGAATTATCGATAGGATTGATACTTTGGGATTTATTTGAACTTTAAATGCGATCCTTGATACCAGTTATCAGTTATTTATAACGTTTGAGGATCTGTCGAAATTTTAAGCATATTTGAAGCAGATTTCAAGATGGTTCCTTCAAGATCAAAAGCCGGAAAAATCTTGATCATTAGCGGTATGTATTAAATTGTCGTATTGGTTTTAAATCATTAATTATATTTTTATTTAACTAATTATTAAATATAAACGCAATTTTAAATGATCGATTTTCGGAATTATCGATAGGATTGATATTTTGGGATTTATTTGAACTTTAAATGCGATCCTTGATACCAGTTATCAGTTATTTATAACAGATTTCAAGATTGTTCCTCCAAGATCAAAAGCCGGAAAAATCTTGATCATTAGCGTTATGTATTAAATTGTCGTATTGGTTTTAAATCATTAATTATATTTTTATTTAACTAATTATTAAATTCAAATGCAATTTTAAATGAACGATGTTCGGAATTATCGATAGGATTGATACTTTGGGATTTATTTGAACTTTAAATGCGATCCTTGATACCAGTTATCAGTTATTTATAATGTTTAAGGATCTGTCGAAATTTGAAATGTTATTGATGAAAATCTGCAGCTTTCTGTTATGATCTGTACATGATTATTTTAGCAATACACCTATGTACAAGCATTTTTTGTACGAAAATAATTTGCATATTACAAAAACTTTGGCATTAGCCAAGAAAGATTTACGCACGTATTAAATAACCACCATGTAAAGTAAGTTGAAATGCTTTGTGCAAGTTTGTTTTATGGTAAATTGTTAAGTTTATGCTCAAAAGATGTAGTTGCTGTTGTTGTTGTTGCTGTTGTTGTTGATGTTGCTGCTGCCTGCAGATGTCTAGTTGTACCCAAAGGGGCGACACATTAGTTGCCTCTTTCGTGATTGTGTTTGCTCGTTGTGGTCTCGTGGTTTTCAGTTTTACTTTTCCAAATACATACTTTGAGTATGTAAATACTTGGTTGTTGTATTCCACTTTATGGGTTATGGCATTGGAGATTCGTATTACAAGCCATTTGTGGTGCTAACAAATGGGGTCTAATTCACATATGTACATATGTATATCTATCCATTTAAATAATTAATATATATTCTATCCTTTTTCACTTTTGATTTTTAAATTTTAATCACTCATTATCTGTGTTTATTTGAATATAATTAATATATTCTATCCATTTTCACTTTTGATTTTTAAATTTTAATCACTAATTATCTGTGTTTTTTTGAACTGCATTTAGACCCAAAATTGTTACAGAGAAAACGAATTTTACTTAATTTACTTTTCGTTTTCGAAGCAAGCTTGACAATAAATAAAAACAACAGTTGTGCCACATAAAATTAATAACAACAGATAAAAGAAGATATAAAAAATCAAACTTGTTTAGAACTCAAAACAAGCTTTTGTGGCTTTTTCAATAATATATTCATGAATTCATTTAGACGCATTGTTTGACTGCTTAAAACAAACTTTTACTTTTCATTATTGTTCGCCATTGTTGCTGTTTATCTACGAGTATGTTTTTGTAAAGAAATCGTTCGTTTTGCAATTAATCTTTAACGGAGTCGGCCAACCAATTAGATAACCATACATCCCCCCCCTCCCCCCTGCTAAGACCTAGCGAAACCCCCGACCCCCTCCACTGTCGACTTCCAAGAGTGTGTGGGCAGCATAGTGAAAGTTTTCGACTCGTTCTATTCCATTGGGCCTCTTGGCCAAGTTACCACTGTCAATGATCGCAATTTGCATATCGCCAGTTGCACTCTCCGAGTGTAGAAATCGGGTCAACTAGCATTGCGGCACTCTAAATGAATTGATTTAAGCCAAATGTGATTAATTTTAAATACTAACCAACTATAGGTTCATTTGGCAGCAGAGTGCCAAAGGATTAGGTCAGGTTATGACCTTACACGAGCAGTTATTGGCATTTTCGTTGAAGACATTCTTATGCAAATCAGTTAGCAACACGCACGCCGACTTTCAATAGGCCATATGAATGTAGATATGTAAATGAGAATGCCACAGCGGTGGTCTAATCGCCAAAAGGGGAAACGAAGAATTTGGCTGTGGGCTTGGCTCCGTTTGCAGGACTTGACAATAAGGAAACGAGACTTCCTGCTTCAGCCTTACGTAATGCAATCACCTCTTCTTTCACTCCGGAAGAATTAGACTTTAGTATAGATGTATTTTAAAATCAACCAATTTATTTTACAACTAACTATATCTTTAAACTTTCTTACATTCCAGATTTAACAATACTGCAATGTAAGGGCACAACGGAGGAGCATTTACTGAAACGGAAAAACTAATTTTAAATCAGGTAAATGGCGAAACCACTATAAATATTAGTATATATATTATCAAGACTTTATGGCAAATATTGATTTTAGTTTTGAAAAGCAGCGAATCAGTTGGCCAATATTTGTATAACAAAAGCTGATCTAGTTAGTTGCTTGAATAATGAATGGGGAAACAAAGAGCTTAAAGTTAGCTATATAAAGCAAACAGATAAAGTATCTGACTTGAAGCTGTTCCTTGTTCTCGTTCTTAGACAACAAAATTGAAAACATAATATTTATGTATATTTATTTGTTTCGCTTAAAATCATTAAAATATCAACTCATTAAAAGATAGAAATTACCCTCAAGTCTCAACAATAAAACTACAACTCATTGTTGTTAAACTTGTTGTTGATAATGAATACATAATAAGAACCTATTTATATTATGTGTGGGTTGAGTTTCCTCTTATGTTATCATGTCATTGTACTAGTGAAATCGACTGTTTTATCGACTAATGTATTTATACTTATCCAAGTAATTGTTTTGACATTATACAAAATACATATATTGTTTATTTTTTCTTTAATACTTTAATTAGTAATTTATAGTTATAAGAACAAGTTAAACAGAAAAATTTAGCTTTATTTAAAAATAAATAACATTAATATATATATATGTTAATTTTGGATTTGGTCTAAACTATTACTTGACTAACTGTATAGAGAAAGTGTCGTATACAGTATGAAACCGGTATAAGAAACAGCACAATAAACACCCTCAATGTAATTACCTTATTTGGGTATTTGAAGGGTCAACGCTGACGGAGTTCTTGGGTTATTCGTTGACTAGGTCAGTATGTGTATGTCTTAACTTTTTGTATTTTTTTTTGGCGACTGCGCAGTGCCAATTGAAAAGAGAGTATGAGAGTGAGAGTGTGAGAGCCTTGGCAACAAAATCAGTCAACAGTCAAAGTCATCATTTTGCAAACATGCTCATTCCATTTCCATAGACGTTCGTAATTAATATTGTTTTGAATTTTGTGCTTCCGTGCGCAGTTTAAACAAATTAAATTGAAATTTTAGTTATGTTTTTATTGGGTGACTCTGATTCGTTAGCAACATGTTGCTGGGGACATGTTGCTTTCAGTTACTCTCTAACTGCGCTGATGCTGCAGTCGCTCTCCCGCCCACGCGAGAGCGGCTTTTGCCAGAGCTCCTTGACCTTGGACACACATAAAATGTTGCTACAGCTTTTTGCGCTTCGCTTGTGTCATCCCATGTGTATCCGTTTGTGTGTGTGTGGCTTTGCAACATATGTGCTTATGTATGTCTGTATGTGTGTGTGTGATGCTGAAGCTGCGAATATGGACTCCATTTCAGAACGAGAAAAACGCATTTTAGTCGCGTTTATTTCGTTGGCAGCCACAAGTTGTAGCCTCGCGGCGGTTTCTGTGACAGTGAATGACCAAGTGTAAAGCAAAAAGAATAATAATTAAAATCATCAGCATTTAATGTATGTATATACTTGAATATACATACATATATATATGTATTTATATGCGTTTATATCATACATATTAATGAAATGGCGCACACGCGACAACGATCCCCCACAAAGTTGAAAGCAGTCTGGGAACACTCGACTGCTGATGCTCCTAGTGCTCCCTCTGCTGCGGGGTAGGTACCATATGAACCACCAAACTGTATCCAAAGTGACGCAGTCATTCGAAAATAAACAAGCAAATCATCAGCCTTAGCATCAGTTCATGGGCCGAGAATCTCTGAATCAGCAAAAGCAGAAGAAGCAGAAGAAGAGCAGCAGCAGCAGCTGAAGAAGAGCAGCAGCCGCTGCGTCATCAGCGATGCTTTATCAGCAGTTGCCCTTTTTCGCCAACCTTCTGAATTTGTTGTTTGTTTTATTGATTTTTGCCATTGTCTCATAAAATGTGTTTATTAATAAGCAGCAGAGAAATTCCCTAAAGTAATTTGAGAGGGAGGCAATGCCAATAAATTAAAGAATGTCCCTAGTTAGCCACATATACAGTACTGCTCAGACTGTTAGATTCACTTTAAAATTCGCAGTTTAATTGCATTTAATTCATATAAGTTTTATAATAAATAATATATAATTATATCATTTGTTGAGACACAATAATGTTCTTCTAAAACCAAAGTGATCTCATTTATAATAAATAATATTTTGCAATACAATTTAAAATTTAACAGAAAATGTTGAGATACAATAAAGTTCTTCTGAAACTGAAGTGATCTCATTTTTGAGCAATCATTGCATTTAGAACAATATTTAACAATTCAAATTCCTCTATAATTGTTTCCTCTTTGTGTACTCTATAAATTGATATAATAATGTGTTGTATTTTTTAACTTATCTTAAAGAACTAGAGAAGATATCTCTGACCCTCATAATCTGATTCTGTTTGTCGATGTCAATGATTTAAAGAGATAGAGATATCATATTTATAATTGAGATTCTGCATACTTATATATAAGAGCAGTTTGTTGTTAAATATCCGATGTAGCCATCTGTTTTACTAATTTAATGATTTCATAAAATAGTATATGGAATTTTAAACCATATTTGTTCAATTACTGTGCAATAGGGTAGAAAATTGTACCCTGGTTTAGTACCCTTGAACAAATTGTTGCCTCGATTTATAGTTAAAATTATTTGTTTTTTGCAATGAGGGGAAAAATTGTGGTCAAGAAAGAGGCGTCAAAATTGTAAGTCATTAAAGTTAATGGCAAGAAAAATAACAGTCAACAGTTTACTTAGGGCAACTGGCACTGGCACTGGCACTAAGTAACACTTTTGAGGTCTCGGACTGAATCATTGTGTAAACGTGCAATGAGCATGCATTTTTCATTCAGCTCTCATTTCGCTTTTCTATCTGCTTTCCGGTCAGGGGCACTTTCCTTTTCAATTTGAGCGTTTTCTGCGCATTATGCCATTTTGCAATGACGTTAGATGGTCTTTTGCAGCTGTTGTGCTGTCATTGAGAGTAACTTTTTTAATTGTTGGCAACAAGTGCTTGTTGTTGTTGTTGTTGCCCTGCCTTGAGAACTTTTTGTTTTTATTTTTTCTATTATTATTATGACCAAGGCGACAAGGTGTAAGGCAAACCGAGTCAGAGTATCTGAGGGTAGCTTCCTCCTGGCCCAGAGCCTATTGTCTGAGTTAAGGCTGCTTTATTGTTAGCCACATTGTTTGGCCCGGCACATCATAATTATGTTGGCAAATTTGTAATGAGTAATGAGCAGGTGCAATTACCGAGTGTAAGCAACAGATACAGATACAGATACTTACTAAGTAATGCTCATAGCCAAACATTGACGTTGGTATGCAAATCTTACTTACTATATGTACATACGTATAATTAAAGTTTTGTTGTTTCTCATTTGCGTTTGTTGCGTTTCACGGCATCTTAGCTTTTCAATGTTTGTCTGTTAGTAAGTACAATGTATCTACACACACACACACATACACACATACACAAATATATACAACTTATACCCTCTGAATCTGTTAAATGCAAATGAAAGCCAAAGTTAATTTGTAAGATTTTCACGTTGCGATATGTGAGGCGAGTGCAACTACATGACAGTGCAACTGCGTGGCTTTTGCGGTTACTTATACGGGTACTCGAACTCGTAGTCGTACTCGTATTCGTATTCGTACTCGTATTCGTACTCGTAATACTCTATGATCATTAAGCTGCTAATGATGTTGTTTGTAATTATCAGCTCACAACGAGTGCGTTTGCACTTGGCGCATAAAAGTATGCAATACTTTCTACACTTCTTTCACTTTAAGCAGAACAATAACACTTACAAGTGCTGATAAACCACCTGCTGTCTTTCTCACTCCCTCTCTCTATCTCTCTCTATTGTTAAGTCATTGGCAGTGTTGAAATGCGTGTAATTAAGTATAGCATACTTTAAGGCTTAGTTTCAAAATAAACTGGATTGAAATGAAATTCGACAATTTAATTATGTTATATTTACTAATTATATAAATTAAAAATAGGTAGGTTTATTAAATTTATATTACAAATATTTGCTTGTTATTCTGTCGGTTAAAATAAACTGAAAAGTACATAATAAAATGTTACCATTATTAGTTCATAGTTGATACATTTTAACCGAAAATCGTTTGAGGAACACAGAGAATTGCTTTTGAGTTGCCAGAGATTTTCTAAACATACCTATAGAGCTCTAATATTCTCGCATTTTATATACAGATGTGTTCCATAAATCTCTTGAGATTTTGATGACAAAAAAACCGAACAAGATTTCGGATATTTAATTTTCTAACTTATTTTCGAAGTCATAAATTACATTTATTTTAAATTTTAACCAAATTAATAATTATTGTTATATATTCTATTATTATAAATTTAGTTTAAAATATAATTTATTAGATTTGAAAATTATTTAGATTTATTTTAATAAATTTTTAATTTTATCAAATATTTGGCTTGCTCTCAATTTCAGTTACATCGATTTATTATCATATACATATTAAAAATTACATTGATTTATGATCATATACTTATTAAAAATTAATCATATATAATATTTTGTTTCTTTTCAGGATGTCTTCCGGTTTAATGTCGTGTGTGCGGGAAAATTCCCCACCCTTGGAACTGGATCTATGTGCATCGGGTCCGCTGTCATTGCCACTGGAGGGTAATAGCAGATCCCATGGCTATCGGGGACCAACAACATCCACACCTATTGCTAGTCCAGTGTCCACAGAAGATGGTAATAGTTCAACAAATGTAGGTAAGTCACAACTTAAAACTATGTCTATTTGATTATGTACATGATCAAAGGTGTTTATGTAAAGAGGTACATACTTACATATATGCATACATATGAATATGTGTGCAAAAACAATCCGCGACTTTCCCGAACCACAACAAACAATTGGTACAATGCGCAGCAATTGTTTATACCCTTTATAAGTAGGGTAGCTGCATGCTGAGGGTCATTTAGTATTACCTACAGTTGATGACTCGCCTCCAAGTTAATTGTTCCCTCCCGTGAGAGAGCATTACTTTAGTTAGTTTATTTATTTACAATCATGTATATATGTATGTATGTATAGTATGTGCATATGTACATATGTGCATAATTAGCTGGGGCTGTGAATTTCGTTATGTTGTGTTGCAACCGCATTCGTCAGTCTGTCTGTCACATAAATCTGCAGACAAAGCACACACTCTAGAGTACATCATCCATATGTATACACATACAAATATAAGTACAAGCATACGAGTACATATTTAAATATAAATACAAATGTACATGCATGTGACCTTTTAATTACATTTGTTTGCTTTTGTGAAATTGAAATAAAATTTCTCTAAAAATTAGATAAAAAATGATTTCATTAAACTAATTTTTTTACCCAATAACTAACAAATTACTTATAATGTTCTTCTTTGTAGCACTTAATATCGTTAAATCATCATTAGTTATTATCAGTAACAGCAAAATAGAACGTATCACACCAAATTGGAAGTTTGTAATATTTGTTTAACAATGAAAATTCGTTTTTAGTATCCACAACATCGTAAAGTCAATGAATAATGTTTATGTAATTACGGATGGTAAATAACAACAACTTTCTATGGTGATGAGGTAGGCTGCGAAATTCTATGGGAGGGTAACCAATAGAAACTGTTCCCTTTGTTGTTGCTAACATACAGAAGCAATAACAATACAACAATACAATAACAAAGCGGGTTCTCACATAATCACTTGCATACATAAATACGGATTTGTAAGAGAACACTCGCTGTTAACCGTTAACAGTCCACTGTTATGCATTAACAGTTCGCTGTTAATGAGCATATGTAATGGTATGCAGGCAATGGCATGTATTGTATTTGGTAGTACGAATAAAAGGCAAAAGCAAGAGCTAATCAGTTAGCCGCTAATAAGCCAGACATTTGCCGATCCAATCCGAGGGTCGTTCGGGTTTTTTTCGCTTCGCTTCGATACGATTCGATTTCAATTTGTATTTGGTGATTTGTTTGCTATTTCGATTTCGTCGCTGTATTCGTATTCGTATTCGTATTCGTGTATTCACTTATTCATTCTGTGCTCTCTGCTCCACCTGTGCAGGTGAACAATTTGTAGTACCTGGCGCGTGTCTTACTAATTGCCGTGCTCGTAACTAACTAAATTAGAAATGAAACAACCATCAGCGCAATTGCAATTGTAATCGGTTCATACAATTGGTAAATCAATATTTGTAATATTGTTTCAAAATTTGCCACTACTGAGTCAAGCTAAAATAACGCGCGTTATTATTATTAAAAACCAAAAAATATCCAGAAGATTGTTAGTCATTAAGTGAAGTGCATAATTGTGTTGTTATTGATTTCTGCGATACCATCTATACCAACATATATATTAAATTTGCTCAACTTCTAACTGTGTTCGCATGTTTACAACACTCACTGTAAACAATTGAGCGAGAAATTGTTTTAGCCCGCAAAAACATCTGCATCTATTTTCGGTGAATTTTATTTGAACAGGTAATGTTTAGTTTTCTTTTTTCTATCGATTTTTATTTATTTATCCAACTACGAAATGCTTAACATATTTTTCGACCATAAAACTTCAATAAACAAATAGCGGAAAATGTGATTAGTTTTTAAAAACGAAATATAGATTATTTTTATGTATAATGTATCTTTTTTTATTTAGCTTAAATGTTAGTTAGAATTATGCCAGACAGTCACGACTAAAGCCTCGTTTGACAATGGTTTAGTTCGAGTGCCAACCAAGAACTTATTTGGGTCAGATATTATCAAGCAATTATACTGCTCAACGGGCAACAAATTTACTGGTTCAATGAAAATTATGCGGGCCTTTACTGGATAGAGGGAGAAGAAGTAAGCGAGAGAGAGAGTGAGCGGAACGGAACGGAGAGTAGAAGCACAAATAATTGCTTAAAGAATGTCAAAGGTTTATCAATCGATTTCTGTTTAACACTTGACAAACTAATCCAAAGTGCCTAAAGTTAGAGATGGTAACGTGATATTTGATTTGCACCGGATTTGAATATTTTCCAGCAAATTTATTCAATACCTATGTTACATATCAGTTTTTAATGCTAAGAAATTACTCAATGAATAAAATATATAAAAAAAAACTCTCAGGATTTCGATAATAATTTTGAAAACAGCTAAAACGAATTTTCATTTTTCCTGACCAATTTTTGGAGTAACAAAAATCGAATGTCACAAATTGGTACAGAATTATTAATTATTGGTATATATTATAGACTAAATAAATAAATTTAAAATATTTTTTATTTAGTTCAAATATTAAATTATTAAAACATTTTTTACCGAGAATTACGTTGGGTGTACCCCTTGGGTTTTTAGAGATTTGTAGGACATGTCTAATAATTTTTACAAATGTTTAATAATATTTCTTTCGATTAATAAAATAGATAAACTGCAGTGTAGCGTACTTTCAGTTCGTGTTAAGTCGTGTCACGACACGTGCTCAACTCTTGGCACAATCAGCCGAGAATCCGGGTGAATGTGAGCCGTTGTTTGTTATATCACTCCCCGGAAATGGGAGGCAGTTGCATATAGAGAAGAATGCGAAGAAGAAGTTGAAGAAGAAGATGAAGTTGAATTTGAGTCGATAGACAGCGGTCAGACTTGGAAAGCTCTAATTAAAGTGGCATCAGACATTGTGTAATCAGTTTCATGCCTCTCACAGCATATTGTGTCTGGTTGTTGTTGTTGTTGTTGAGTGTTGAGTGTTGAAAGTGTTTTAGTTGCTCTCAGTTTTGCGGGTGACTGATAAGCTTCATGTCATCGTCACGTTGTTGCTTGATTGAAGCCAACTTCCCAGAGATTATGGCCTGCCAGCGTACTCTCTTATCGATACTGATAGTCGCAATTAGTTGTTGGCATTTCGACTTCTTTCTAAGATGGTATTGACTGAATTATAAAACAAATATTAAACCCGTTGAGTCGCATTATAAATATAGAATGTTTGTGTAATAATTGGCCATAGAATTCGCCGAAGAACTGATTAGACTTGGCATAAGCCAAAACTACTTGAAGGTCAATCAATTATTCACAATCTAAGACATTTGCATTGTTGTTGCCATGTTGCATGTTGCATGTTGCAAGTTGCAAGTTGCGAATTACGCAATTTTAAGTTGTTTTCGTTTTCGTTTTTGTTCTCACTGCTTCTCTATTTATATTCTACGTAAGTGAATTAAGCACTTGTAAAGCGGATAAGCTGCCCACACGCCAATGCCAACTGGGAATGGATGATGACGCCAAGCGAGGGAGGGCGTGGCAGCAAAGGGGGCAAGGCGCAATGTGGCTCACTTGACCTTCCTTCCAACAGCAAAAGCAAATGCCCAAAGCATGGTTAACTGAACAAAAGAGTAAAGAAATATAAAAACTAGGTAAAACAACACACACACACATACACACACACAAATACATGTGTCAAGTATCCGCTCACACAGTTACGGCCAAAACAACAACAACAATAACAACATGAGTCTCCAATTACTGCAACTCGCTGTTGGATTTAAAAAGTGGATTTTGTCTGAGCTATTGCCAGTTTTTATTTTGCCAGTTGCCAGTTGCCAATTGCCAGTTGCCAATTTGCATTTGTGCGCGCAACATTTTCAATTGATTAATTAATACGACTAAATGCGCCTACTATGTTGCAAAGGCCGCCAAATCGCAGGCCAGACAACTCGTCGAATTCGACAGCTTTGATTACCAGTTTTGACGCCTCTTCGCTCTTGCCTCTTGGCTCTTTGCCACATTCATATTTCATATTTCATTTAGAATTTGTGTCAACAACAATGGTAATAAACATATACTTAACTTCATTTATATACCTTAACATAAATAATGTGAATGCTACCTAAAGTACACAATTCATTATTGAAAAAAATATTAATAAATATATTTAAAATATAGATGAGATAGAGACTTAGATCAGATTCTTATTAAAGAATTTCAAAATGTATAACAGGAGAAACTATCATCTATTTATAAAAAGAGTACAATGTTTTTATTCTTCATTTAAATCAGATCAATGAATGGCAATGAATTTGCTAAAGAATATTATATTTAAGAGATCAGAACTGCTGCAAAATTTAATTCTCTTCATAGATAGAAATACTTAAGTCTTAACGAATAAGTTTGTTAAAGTTTGCAATTATTTAAGAATTGATATTGCCAGAATGAATTGTCTAGCTCAGTGCGCTATTTTCGGTATAGATTATAATCGATAGATACTGAACACACCTCATATACTATAATATATTTGCTATACGTATGCGATTCAATTGTGCCTATATAATAAACTGGCACAACAGCTTCGATTACATCACATAAATTGCCTCATGCTGCCAAATAAGTTGAGGAGACTTACAATGTTTTGATAAATTACTGAAATCACATAAAAGACAATGAACAAATAAAAAGAAATGTTAAATGACTGTGCCAAAGTAAAAAGAGAATTTAAAATAATATGGACAAAGTATTACCTAACGACATCATCCCATATACACGATGATATATAAAGTATATAGAAGGAAATGTTTGTCATTTGAAAATTGACTCATCATGATTCATGTTATTTATAACAATTTGGAAAATGAGATTTGATTTAAAGTGTTTCGAAAATGAAAGTTATGAGAGAACTGTTTACCATCTAAAATAAGTGTTATATTTATATATTATGTTGTTGATCTTTTAGAATTGATAACAATTGATTAAGCCTTGAGAATGAATTTGTAAATTAGACTTTAATTCTTATAAACTCTGACAGTCTACTCCCTCTATGTGTAGTACATAAATACTCAGCGACTTGGCTCGCGTGCCGTCTGATATGCATATGGCTTATTGACTGGCCCCAAAACGTGACTGGCATACTGTCGATATTTATTATAGTCGCCTTGGCAGCTAACGGTAGCACCGGCCGTGGTATGGCCTATTGATTAGAAGCTTTTAAGGGAGCCAAGTCACATTTCGACTGCTTGAAATGGACGATTCATTAACTTCCGTTGACAACCAATCATTGAGCTAGGAGAAAGTCCTATGTTAAGCTGCTTCTAGTAATGAAAAAATGTTAGTATATTATTATACTTTTAAATACTTTTAATTATCAAGTACCAAAGTCCGTTTACTTCCACTGATAATCTCTCATTAACCTAGGAGAAAGTCTTATGTTATGCGAAGAACGTTAAGAGAATGTTGTATTAATATAACATTATGTTATGTTCAAACACTGTTAGTAACCGCGCGCCACTGTTAAACGTACCATGTTAATGACAGCTATGTTATTATTACTTCCAATTGTCATGCACTTTATCTAGTCCCAAGAATTCATCTGGGACAAGAATGACACCAGCGCATATGGAATTGAGTCACGTTTAAGGCCATGACATCATGTTCCCCTCACTGCTTATATGTATGTGGAAACTGTATGAGAATATGTAACTGGGAGAATATATTTAATATCATATTTGAGTACATCTCCTCTGTTAAATCTATTTACGAGTATTGCAACTTTTTAGAGCCGCGAAATTTACGTGCTTCTTGGCTGATTTTCGATAAGTACGAGTCTAATCGTTAATTGACCAATGTAAATACAGTACAAAGGCGTTAAAAGCATTTGCCATGGCACATTGCTCTTTTCATTTGCCTCTTTTTATCAGCAATAAAAATAAACGTTATGAGGTTGTGAGGCAACAACAATGGAAATGGAATTGATTATAATTTACAATACGATTTAAAAACAAATAAATGCACGAAACCAAAGCGAGTAAACGTGTCTGATATTTAGGAACCCCTCTGGAACCCTAGGGTACTTTAATTACCCATGAATTTGGAATAGGGTAACGCTGTCTGTCATTTTCTTCATATAACTTAAAATAATAATTCCATGGAAATATATACATATTTATTCGTGTGTTTATAGATTAGATACGACCTTGCCTAAGAACTAGACTTATTATATCTCTCTCATTCATTCCCATTCAGTCATTCACTCTGTCTCTCTTTGTGAGTATGTAGTATATCTGAATTTCATTTCATTATTTGGCTTTTGGGTGTTCCCAAGAGCACATTGACTTCGTTTTTGCCTATTTATGGGCATGTTTTTCGCTCGTTCGCCAATTGAATTGTTATTGGTTTGGTTTCTTATCAATCATGTCAATGATTTGTGACACCAATTTGCTCAACTCAACCCTTGAAAACAATTCTAAAAGATGAAATAAATTTGATTCGCAATTAATATATTCACACCCTTTGTCCATTAAATTGGTAGAGTTGTAAAAATCTAAAAGTTGATAAATTAAAATCTTGGTCAACTTTAACTGTCTTTATCTTATAAACTAATAGATCTAAAATTGGGAAATTTAGGATGTAGGTGGTTCCTTTATTTTTGATGCCATATGCAAATCAAGCCGAATCGGAAAAGAAAGTAATGGCAGAAAAAGGAGCAATAATAATTAAAAGTATTTTTCTTCAGTCAGTTCCCATTTCGTCTAGACTAGAAAAGCTAGTTTTAAATGAAGGAAGAATTTAATGAGCTCCCATAATAGAAATAAAAGCAGGATGAAAATGAGAAGCACATTTTATTACAACATTATAATTATATTGAATACTTTACATAAACTTTCGTTTAAAATTAAAATTAAATTTACCATATTGTAATATCCCAGTGTTATATTAACGTTGGGACCAGAGATTAATCATACTTATTTTGTAATGTTAATGATACTCGTTTAATAATGTAAAGTAAGCTGTACTTTTTATGTATTTCTTCAAATGTCGACAGTACAAAATGTTTGTATTTTTAACATTGTATCCAAATTGAGTTGTTTCCTTTCCATCTTCCGCTGTCCTTGTAGAGCAACAACAACAACAACAACAACAGCAGCAAAAGCGCCGTCGCTTTCATCCGTTACGTAATTTACGGCGGATCTTTCGACGACGGACAATCAATAGTGCGGACAGTGCCGTAGCTGTCACTGGAGAGTCACCTGGGCCAGGATCTTGCAACACGTTGCCACCACCGACGAGCAGTTCCAGTGAGAAGAATCTGCGGAGCATTGCACTCTCTGGATCCACCTCCGGAGGAGACAAAGTCTCGGCGTCGGCTTCATCACCGGCATCGCCTTTAACCCACCAGCAATTGCACGAGAGTTACCAGACGCAGTCTTTGCCCAAGTCCAAGTCTTACGGCTCCCATCGCGATGAGCTGCTGAGCGTGTTGCTGGGTAAGAAGAGATCAAGCAAACAGCAGACACACGGCTCCGAGCAGCCCTCAGTCCAAGTGCAATCCAATCCCGACGCCATGTACCAGACACAGCGACAACAGATGGGCGTTGGCGTCTTCCTCGACGCCAAGAGCATGAGTCGGAGCAGTTACTTTGTGGAGAAACGTCACCATCAGCGACAGTTGCGCAGCGTCGGCGATTCCTCACAGGATCTGAACACCGAAGACAGCGGCGCCGTCGGAGGAGCCGCCGACATGTCCGACAGTCAGCGGAGTCTCAGCGAGGGAAGATTGCTCGACGTCGATGTGGATGGGTAAGTGCTGACAATCTATTCCGAATCTCCTCATCTTATCTCTATCTCTCTCTTTTCCTATCATTCCCTCTCTTTCTTTTGCAGCAGCGAATACACACGCGAAACCCTTTCGCAATCCCATGACAGCGTCTTCTCTGAGTCAGCGACAGCCAGCAGTCTGTCCATTGTGCTAAAGGTGAGTTCACATAGAGCATGATAGACTAACAGATACCCTGTCTACATTCATGTTATCTCAAATATTTAATTTATCAGATACGCTGTAATCTGTAAAAGCATAGCAACTAGAAAAATCAACTATATTATTCGATTTTCCAAATTATTTAATGACCCAATGTTTTTAGTCAAACCTACAGAATATTTATTTTTTTCTTTCAAATTTATTCACAGTCAAAAAATAAAATAACTTGAAAAGCTACCCTGTACACTTTTATAAAGAATATAAACTAGTGACTGTTTTTTCGACTTTGTCAGAAGATTATTGCATAAATTTTCCATTTCCTAATTGATTTTAATGAAATACTCAGAATAGCAATACTACTTACTATATGAACTATAAATTGGCCCAATTTTCAAGTAATCAGAAATCTAAACTTCATTTAAATGAAAAAGTCAAATCTTGATTACATTTACTGTAAAACAACATCATTGCTACCTTTACGATATCATAGATATGAAAGAGTATTCAGTATTCTGCAATTTGTATACACTTGCAAAATCGTGTCAGTTGACAGTTAGCGCAATATACTTAAATTATTTGCATTACGAGTATTAAAAGAAATGGTATAAAGAGAAAACTCATTATTAATTCATGGTTTATAGGAAACTCTTTACTGGTAAATTATTTTGGGTTTGTTTATATCGATCCGAATTCCTTAATCCTTGCTCACAATTAGCCATGACTCATGGTAAACAAAGCTGCGACTCAGTTGGGCTTCTCTTCACTACACAAAGCACCCTTAAATAGCAGTTAACAACTTTGGAATGGCCTCAAAGGGTCACTCGATGATATATGCTTCAATTTACCCCCAACATATGCTCCAACATTGTTGTTGCTGTTGTTGTTCATGTTGTGCTGTGTTGCAATCATTTAAATTGATTTTAATCAAATTCAATTTACTCGCATGTTCATGCCAGTTTGTTGACTTCGGATTGAAATCGGGGATTTGATTGGGGATTGTTGTTGACTCAACACATCCATTGTTAGCTCAAATGTGTGACTTTTTTGGACAACTATCAGTTAATTTAGCCAATTCTCGATAGATTTGCTGAACAGAAATATATTATTAATAATGCAGATAATCATAAAATATATGCTCCAGCTAATTCAGTTAATTCTCGAGAGATCTGCAGAGTTTTTCCTTAAGAAATATAATCAGTATATCTATAATATCTCCGATAGATCTGCAGAGCTTTTCCTATAGAATTAAGTATATTATCTATACATTAGTAAATCTATTGTGTTTTTCCTTTAGAAACTATACTTCAGTTAATTCTCTTTAGGTCTACTGAGTTTTTCCTACGGAAATGTGTATCAATATACAATTTATTTATTAATAAGGTTCATATATGTATATTTATAATCAACATATCTGTACTCCAATTAATATTCAGATATTTTTCTTTTAGAAATATATTAACTTTACTCTAGAGTCTAGAAAATCGATCCACTGTCAATAGAACTGCAGCTTTTTTCTTTATTATCTCCAGTTAATTATCGAGAGATCTGCGGAGTTTTTCCTTTCGAAATATATTTCAATATGCACATTTATCAATATGATTATATATATTTCTAATCAGTATATCTCTAATCTCCACGATATATCTGCAGAACTTTTCCTAGAGAATTATGTATATTATCTATTCTTTAGTAAATCTATTGAGTTATTCCTCTAGAAGGTATACTTCAGTTAAATCAGACAATTCTCACTAGATCACTGTATCAGTATAGATGATTATTAATACTTGTTCATATATATCTTATGTATCTTATATCTGTACTCCAGTTAATATTCAGATATTTTTCTTTTAGAAATATTTTAGCTTTACTCTAGAGTCTAGATAATCGATCCACTCTCAATAGAACTGCAGCTTTTTTCTTTATTATCTCCAGCTAATTATCGATAGATCTGCAGAGTTTTTCCTTTAGAAATATATTTCAATATTTACATATATTTATCAATATGATTATATATATTTCTAATCAGTATATCTCTGATCTCTACGATATATCTGCAGAACGTTTCCTAGAGAGTTAAGTTCTATTCTTAATCTATCTATCTAATTCTTATCTATTATTTAGCAAATCTATTGTGATCTTCCATTAGAAAGTATTCTTCAGTTAAACAGACAATTCTCACTAGATCTGCCTAGTTTTTCCTAAAGAAAAACATATGTATCAATATACATGATTATCAATACTTGTTCATATATATATCTTATGTATCTTATACCTGTACTCCAGTTAATATTCAGATATTTTTCTTTTAGAAATATATTAACTTTACTCTAGAGTCTAGATAATCGATGCACTCTCAATAGAACTGCAGCTTTTTTCTTTATTATCTCCAGTTAATTCTCGATAGATCTGCAGAGTTTTTGCCTAGAAATATATATGTTATCTAATAGAGATCTGAGCAGCGTTGTCGATGTCGATGTCCGTGCTAGTTTTGACTGCATAATCGCCAAGTCGAAGTCTGTGTTTGGTTTGCCGTGAAACAAGAAAGAAACAGAAATGCAGAAGACACCGCACGCGCCGTAGCACCACAACAACACAGCACCACAACACCACAACACCACCGCACCACCGCAACTGGAAACGAAAGCCGAATGCAATCTAATTCCCCTCCAAATGCCGCACACCCCCGACGATTGTGGGACGTTGTAAGACGATGGACTGTTACTCCGGGCAACTTGGCCAACTGCAGCGCGTGGCCAACTGCAATGTGTGGCTTCTTCCTCGTCTCTCCTTCTCTCTCTCTCTCTCTCTTTCTCTCTCTCTATTTCTATCTCCCTCTCACTTGCTGCTTCTAATGCTTCTTCAGTTTTTCTGGCCAAACGAGTTACTGACTCTTGGTTACTTACTTCTTGTTATTCCACTTTTTTCCACTTGACTGTCAGTTGCAGCACCCTCTCTCCCGCCCCTTTCCCCCTCTCTTTGTCTCAGTCCAGCTGGCGGCTTATTTGCCAACCTGGTTAGCAAATAAATCGCATTTCTTTCTGTTTCTATGCTATTGAACTCCTGCAGAGTTTTCCGCTAAATCAGTTTGCGTTCAGTCACTTGGATGTCGACATCGCTCTCCCGATTCAATCACATCGTAGAATCAATGGCATCCAATAAATAGAAACTATATAACAAAATATATTCAAATTGTGTGTGTTGTGTTGTGTCAATAAATCAACGAAAATATATGATATTATTAATGTTATTATCTTGTGGCTCTGCTTGAATATAAACAAATTCTACAAATTTGATAAATGAGATTCGATTTGAAAATATATTGAAAATAAATAGTATCAGTAGTAAGTAGGGAAAATTAAGTAGACTATTTTATCCCAGACTCGAACCGGTTTAAAAGACAGAAAGACACTCTATGGATTTGTGTAGACATAAATAATAGAAAAAGAAAAAATCTAGTTGACGTCCATAATGGGGCAATTGAGCGACAACGCAGGCATTCAATTTTCACTCTGTAGACTGTAGACTGTCCACTGTAGAGTGAAGACTGTAAATTGTAGACTGTAGATTGCATTGGGAAGCAAGCAGACGGACAACTGATGAGATGTAGTGGACATGCGATGTCATTTCTCACGGTTTGCTTTAATTACTTGAGAGTTGGCCTAAACCTGTTGACTTACTGACAGCCTTCCTGACTTAATGCTCCACTGCAGGACGCGAAATGCAAATACTTGCAGTCAAATCAAACATTTGAAATCGACCCACATAGATATTTATATGGACACTGTTGTCGTAAGTGGATTGCTCAGACTTCCTGTTTTGTTGGACTCTCCTCGTATTGCATAAACTGTTCATTTGGACTACCTTTATTTTTGGGTTTCCGCATCCATCGAGCAGCTGTCATCTCAGAAAATTTACATCACATCGATTCATGATACACATCGATTATAGTATACAAGAAAACTTAACTAATAGAATATTTTTTTTTAACTTTCGCGGATTTTTTAAGTAAGCAATTTAATTATAATTCCGCATGAGAAATCATTTTTAAAACTAATGATTAAAATCTTTTCCTATTTTCCCAAAATTCTGAGTATTCATAATATATTTCGATCTAAAATTTATAATTTCATTATTTCAAATTTAAAGTTATAATCAGGGATTAAAACCGAAACGAATATCGGTTTCAGTTATGGTTTCGGTTATGCTCGAATTATGGTTTTAGGTTATTCAAAATCTTGGAGTATCGGTTTCGTAACGGTTATCGGTTTTTTGTAAGTTTCGGTTAAAAAATAACGGTATGGTTTCGGTTCACAAAAAAAATAAAAATTATGTTTTTCGGTTGACCAAATCCAGAAGCTTTATTCATTGTTTTACTTGAAAAAAGACTTAATGCTCTTATTACCCTGGAAAATAATGTCATCTGGTTACTGGAATGGTTCATTGTAATGTCGATTTTATTATAATGTGACATCATATAAATTCTGTTCATTTGGTTAGAAAATTTCGATTAATTTGATTTTACTGATTTTTAATTACTTCGAACTGCCATAACTTTGTCATGAGTCCATCAATTTTCATGCGCAATGTAAATTTGTGCATGATTTTACATTAAAAATCGTTCTGCATTTAAATTTTGTTCATTTTCAAAATTCGAAAATTTCAATTTTTTTTTGAAATTTTACAGTGTTACCCCTTATCATTTTTCGAAAAATATCGAAAATTTCAAATTTTCAAAATAAAATTTAAATGCTGAACGATTTTTGAAGTAAAATCATGCATAAATTTACATTGCGCATGGAAATTGATTGAGTTTTGACAAAGTTATGGCAGTTCGAAGTTATCAAAGTTGCTCAGTAGCTGCGACGGCCAGAACCGAAATTAACCCTTATAAATGAATCAGTTACTAAACGGTTATTTCGGCTTAAAGAGTTTCGGTTTATGGGTTTCGGTACAGCGGAAAAAAATTTTTCCGTTTACGGTTTCAGTTACTATTACAAATATCAATCGGTTAAAGGTTACGGTTTCGGTTAAGGTTTTAATCCCTGGTTAAAATACTAAGTTTTAAAATGGTAACATACTCGGGTTATAGTAAAATATTTAATCGCACATCTTAAATAAAGCTAAAAGCTGAAATTAACAATAGTAATTGGAGTAAAATATTCAATCACACATTAAAAATAATAGACATTAAAAGTAAATTTAAAAAAAAGACAATTTACCACCTCTATTTGAAAAAAATATGTAAAGTTGTAGCCCCAAATTTTACTGGAGATTTTACTTAATTTTAGTATTTAAAGTACATTTCTGGCGAGTATGTATAGTATGAAGAAGAAGAGTATATTTGTATCGTATTATTGATTGGCTTATTATATACTTTGCAGAAACTAGGCTGTAGATAAATTACGTTGTATGCCATAATCAAAAAAAAAAAGAACATTCGCAATTATGGTAATATGTGTTCATTATTATCTCAAAAATTATGGTGATTATAATATTTTAACAGTGGATGAGTAAATGTTCTTGGTGCAAATTGCACATTCGATATCATATTAATAAAATATGGCTTGGTAGCGTTAAGATTTATACTGTTACCTAGTGAAATGATATAGTTAAAGCAATGACTATATAGCTTTGGTCTTATTTCGATTTGCATAATTGAAATCACAGTTTTCCACTTTGCCAACTGTTGTTGTCTCTTTTTTGTATCTCTCTCTCTCTCTCACACAACAGATGTGGACTGAGGCTGTTGTAATCAAACGGGGGCGGGCAACAGTCTGCCGCATGCCACAAGTTGCAGGTTGCAAGTTGCGAGTTGCAGGTTCCGAGTTGCATGTTAGGACAGTGGCCAGACAACAGTTGGCCCACTCAGCAAGTGTGCCAATAAATCAGCGAATGTGACGAGTCGTCGTCGCGATGTGTCTCGCTTGGATGAGGGACAGATTAGATTAGGCAGGAAGCAGGTAGATTCTCCCTTCAAAAAGGGTTGTCTACCTGTTTCTCAGTTTTAACAGATGTTGCAAAGATTTTCCGAGTCTCTTAGACTCTTTACAGGGTATAGAAAAGTCCATTAAACCCAGCGTAACCTATAAATGTACTCAATTAATGTTTAAGGTCTTTAACCTGCATCAGTTTAGCACTTAATCCACGCGAGCTCGAGATCCCAAAATAGATGCCAAGTGCCAAGGAATAGGCATAATAATTAAGTATATGTTAACTCGACTCCCCATTATTCCCCAACTTCTGCTCCTGCTCCCCCTCGTTATGCTCCACAAGCGTCTCTGATTAATGAAACGGGAAAAGAAACTGGATGCAGCTCCACAAGGAAGAGGGAGGAAGGCACGAGTCGGGGAATTTCAGATGCATTTGTTTACTTGCTGCCCATTTAAATGTTGCATTTTGAAATTCCTTAGTCTGAATCCGGGTGCGGGTCGATCTCTTGTGTCTTACCCTTGAAATGCTATCGATGCTGTCGAAAGCGATGATAATAAACAGATTCCCACTGCCTGCCTTGCACCCAATTATGTTAGACTAGGTAAAAAAGAAGAAAAGTCGGAGATACCATTTCACAATCTTTGCATTGTTGTTGCAGTTGCATCTGTCGAGGGTGCATCTGCTGTCTCTCTCTCTCTCTCTCTCTCTCTCTCTCTGTCTATTCGTCTGCCTGCCTTGCCCTGCGCCTCATCGAGATGTCGGCACAATTTTTTCAGTTGCACGTTGCACTTGGAGCTGCTCACAACGTCGCTTGCCGCAGTGCAAAGAAAGTGAAATTTAACGGATCGCGTGTCTGCCTCACACTTCGCAATCCAACAGCAACAACTACAACAGCAACAACAATAGCCCTTATTAGTTAATTACGAGAAAATAAAAGCTTTGATCGAAAGAGATCGAAAATGGTAGCCGGAAGTGCGGGTACTCGCAATATTCAAGGCATCCCAGGAAACCCATTTCAGCTCTCGTTTTCGGTAAGAGTTTCCAAGTGATTCACGGTCTCAATACCCTTGACAAGGGTATATTAATTGTAACACGAAATGTGTAACAATCGGTACAAAATTGAAGTTGTTTCGTAAGATTTCCCAACGAAATTCAGAAATTGTGTATTTCTATTTACATCTGACTTGATTAAGATTAGATTTAAGATTAGGTTCAAAATCAACGTTTAGTCTGAAAAACTTTGTTTCTTAAGATTTCTTAATCCGAATCAGAAATGGTGTATTGTTAATGTCTTTTACATCCTTTGCCTACGCTCGGACTAGTATATCATATATGTAGATCAGTTCAAAATCAAGACTGTTTAGCATGAAAATCCTTATCAAATTTCGTTAAAATTAGACTGCGAAATTATATACATAGCTATAATCGGAACAATCAATCGAATATGGAATTTTAGCATGTCAATCTCTTACGTTTTTCCACATATTTTAAATTAGTTAAATAAAAACTGATTTCTTTTTAAAGAATGACAAATGTTACTTAAATTTCTAGTTAGTTTTCAATCCTGAAGATCTGTTGCCCACGTGTTTATATTCAAATTGAGCTCACAAAAGATAAGAAATACAAGAATATCATATATATAACATCATTATCATGTAACGCGCAGTTGATAGCATCATTTGGGGCCTCGTCCTTGAGTCGAGGTGGCACTCGAAATGATTGACTTCAAGCAGAATCCTTTTAAGATGCGATTAACCGGATCATCCGGGGGAGAAAGTCGCCTCAGTCGCAGTTGTCTGCGTGCTCGCTTAGTGTTCCGCTGGAAGAGCTGGGTAAACCCCCGACTTAACCCTAACCCAGGAAAAGAGATCACTTTCCATTTGCTGATCCTTAAATTTCGCCTTTTTATTTGCAGGCGGAACTGACGGATGTGCTTCGGAAACGTCGTAATCGTCCCGATGCCTCGGACGAGGATCTGGGTCTGCCCCGGAGTCCAGCGTCGCCACAGCGTCATGGGGGAGCTGGACAGAGTCGAAAGGCAGGTGGTGGCTACCAATCTCGAGGTGGATCGCAGGGCCATGAGGTGTCCTCCCTCAGTCTGCTGAGCGCCAACAGCACCGATGGAGACGGAGAGGACAGTCAAAGCCATAGACAACTCATGTGCAAATCCATGAGCTCGGACATATTGCGAGCTCATCCCGAGGATGAAGTGGATGCTGTTGGCCTGGAACGTCAGCGACTCTCGCATGCGGCCGCCAAACACAAGATGGCCATCAGGCCGGCCAAGAAGAAGGGCCCGAGTAGGCACCACAGGAGAACTTTAGAGGTGAGCAGGAATTATAAGCCCATAAATAATCCCTACTTAATCCTTAAAATTTATTCCTTCTTCAGTCTTCAATACCTGAGGCCAATGAGGAGCTTGCCAAGATTAGCCAGACTCAGATGCAAATCCCCAGCATGAGAACTGTCAAAGGTAAGACAGAATGGTTTCCCTAGCATAAATGTTGATACCTAGGCAAATTTAGACAGATTCGCCGATTCAGGAATGTAGATTTTGGTTCTTGATTTTTGGGTGCAATTATAAAAATGTTGATAATGATTTAAACAATATATGATATCCAATTTATAGGCAGTTTTAAGGACTCATTAAAATATTTTATTCGTATCTTCAATGTTTCGATCCCTAAGCAATAAGAAATAGGAAATAGATGACAGAACATTATAACTTTTGCATGAAAACTCCATATTTTATAATAAAAAAAGGAGGCGAAAACTCTTCGGACTTTCAAAATATGACAAAAAAGAGTTTAATATATTTCTTTAAAATTATCATCATCGTTTAAGCTTTAAATTTTAAGATTTCTTTAAAAATGTCTGGTACTCTATGGAATTTCTAAAGCTAGTAAATAGCTTTCAATATATGGTAAATAAAGGGTTTCTTATAAAATTTTAAACATTATTATCATCGTTAAAGATTCAAATTTACATTTTCCTTAAAAATTTCTAGATTCGCTTTAATAAATGTGAAATATTTCCTTTAAGGCGTTCCACAGATCTTAACAAAATTGTAATACCACCTGAAAGGGTATAAAATGTAGAAAAGAAAACTGCAAATTCAGTTAGAGTAATTCTTAACTTTTTATCAAATGGTAATCCAAAGGATGTAAAAGGAATCTCATTTAGCAGTTCATCTCGGGGTTGTAAATATATAAAGAAGCTCTCACTTGCTAACGTTTCCTCTCTCTCTCTCTCTCCTGTTCTCTTCTCGCACAGAAACTGATCTGAAGAGCAAGACACGGTCTCTCCCGCCGGGCAGCAGTTTGACTGCCACAACAACCTCAACTGCCAGCAAGATAATCGAGCAGAAGAAGACAACGATGACTACGATCAAAAGCGATCACATGGCCACCACGTCATCCACATCGGCATCCACATCGTCGTCCACATCCACATCAACATCCACATCTGGGTTTGGACTCCGAGCACTTACTTTCAAGGCGGCCAATGCACTTTTCGATGGCCGTGGCGAATCCTCAACAGATGGCGACGATGTCACGAATGCTTCATCGGATTCAAACGAACATGGATTCCTGCGTCGTTTGATGCAGCGTAATTCCAAGCGCAGCATTGCCAGAGCCAACGATGGCCTGGAGGACTTGGATAGCAGTCACAATGTGGCCAAGAAGCTGCAGATCTCCACCTCCTGTGTGGAGGCAGCTTCTCGAGATCCTGTGCCAATGCCCAACAAGTCGAAGAGCGCCACGTCGCACGAGCAGCACATCCAGGAGACGCGACAGATCATCAAGCGGGAGATTCACAACGAAGGCAAACATGGCCTCAACGCCATGGTCAGCAACTATGGAGTCCATCCCCAGCCTCCAACTGCTGTCAAGCCCAAATCTGGTCCGGCAGCTCGGCAGCGTTACTTGCCCCAGGAACTGGGTGCCACATCTCCCACAGTCCTCGACAGCGATGTCACCAGCTTGCTGTCCAAGAACTCCCGGGGCAACGACACTTTCCAGTCCACAGCTCTGGTTCGGGAGCAGACGCAGCTGAAGGCGGAGACAACGACGAGCCACTTTGAGAGGAAGCCTCGGATTGTGGGACTCAGTGCGTTCCAGCAGAAGCTCTCCCGCTCCAGCGATTCGATGGGACAGCATTCGAGTTCCTCGAACTCATTGGAGACCAGCACGGATGAGCCCTCGGCTCTCTACTACGAGGAGAAGCAGCGCAAGACGGTGGAGAAGTCGAGAAGTTTCCGCAATTATCAGGAGGAGCGCGATGTGGTCAACGAATCGACATCCATGCACAACAACATGCCCAGTTTGCCGGATTTGTCCATCAGCTTCCGAGTGCCTGCCTCCTACTACAAGCAGCCACAATCTCCACAGTCTTCCCACTCCTCCATGTCCCCAATGTCGCCCATGTCGCCCAGTGCCAAGTGCGTCTCCCTGGGATTCGAGATCAACGACAACAAGCTGCTGCAGGCTCGTGCTGAATCCACTGGAAAGCTGCCGACGCCAACAAAGCTATCGCCACAACGCAGCACCACGCTCCTGGTGCCCAGTCCCAGTCCATGTCCCACCAGCATCTCCCAGATCGAGCAGAACATTGACTTGATCGTCAAGTCGCCGCTGGTCAGTGTCCTTCGCAAATCAGGAGCTGTCACCGAGCAGATCTGCCTGGAGCCACAGCAGCCACCTCCACAACGTCCCAAGGTCCTGGAGTTGAAGCAGACCACGACCATTGCGATCAAGGATCCATCAAATGCGAGTCCGCTGGCCAAGAACGCCAAGTTATCCAACAGTCCTCCCACAACTCCTGGCAAAGGGAATCAACGCAACTCAGGTCAAGTGGAGGTTCTACCCATGACGGGATTGGGACTGGGATTGGAGCAGCCGGAGTTCATGAAGATTCAGTTGAACCGTGTGGATCAAGCACGTATTCACAACAAGACGAATCACTTGGTTCTGGCCAAGAATGTGAAATCCGTTGCATCTCCGGCGGAACGCAGCCAGAGCAGCGATGATCTGACTATGAGGCGTCTCAGTGGAGAAAGTACAGGCAGTATTCAGATTGTTGAACGCTCTCAGAAGTCACCAACAGCAGCAGCCACAACTCCATTGCAATCCCAACAATCTCACAGTATTAGCCAACCCACTGAGATCCTGTCCAGACAACAGCGAGCGGTCAGCGCCAACAGTTTGCGCTCCAGCTACGTGAGCAGCACCAGCAGCAGCGGCGGAAGCAACGAGGTTCTAGCGATGACTTCGCCCAATACACCAAAGAGTGGAAAAGATTCGAAGCAAGTGGAGCCGTCAAATGGCAATCGATTCTCGCTGGAAGAACGCAAGCGTCTGTTCCTCAACGAGGATAAATCACAGGCGGATCGCAAGATTGCCGAGCTGCGTAAGGAGCGCAAGAAATCCATCAATGAGGAACTGCAGCGCAAGACTGAATCCACGCCGGCAATGGTAACGACTCCAAGTACTCCCAGCACACCAGTTACTCCTCCGACTCCAGTCACGCCGGGAGAGAAAGATGTTGTGCTGCGCAAGAAATCATTTGCCAGTGTCAACAATGGCAACAGCAATGGAAATGGGAACAGTAGTGGGAACAGTAATGGGAACAGTAGTGGGAACAGTAACGGAAATGGGAGCACTCCCAGTCAGGAGGATGGCACGCCCGAGTTGATGAAGGTGTTTGCACGTCGCTCGTTGAAGGTGAAGGATGACGACGTGGTTGCCATGGCCCAAATCGCAGTTGCAAACCACAAGAAGATGACAAACGGCAGCCAAAGCGTTGATAGCGATAAGGAGAATCATTCCAACAGTGAGGAGAAGTTGGACAAATTGATGCCCAAATATGAAACACAGACGAGCATTGATTCATCCAGGATTACACAAACTCACTCCCAATCCCACTCTCAATCCCATTCTCAATCGCACTCTCAATCCCAATCCCACTCCAATGCCAACAACAATCGTTGCTCTGTGGCCGATTTTCGTAATCTCAACAATAATCAACAATCTGCTACGCAGAAATTGTCCAATCTGCCGCCCATCAAGGTCAGCAATGTGCGAAATGCCACCACCAATAACAACAACAATAACAACAACAAGAGTAATAATAACAACAACAACAGTGTTAAGCCGGCAAATGAACGTTATTCGCTGCAATTGAAACAGGCAACAACAACTGCAACCACAAAAGCAACAACCGTCGCAGCAGCAACAGAGTCATCAGCTGCCACGCCCACAAAGACGATTGAGCGATCGGCAACAGTGGGCGAGTTCAAGGGCATCCATCAGCGTCGGGCGGAATGGGAACAGCGAGTGAAAGAGGCGCTTAAGTAGACACTGTTAACTTAACAGTACCCCAAGCTGTTAGCTAACAGCCATGCTTGAGAGAAAGATTCGCTCAAGTAGACACTGTTAACTTAACAGAACGCAACGCTGTTAAATAACAGCACTGTTTGAGCACAACAGTCGCTCAAGTAGACACTGTTAACTGAACAGAACGCAACGCTGTTAACTAACAACCCTGCTTAATAGCTTCTGGCTTGCGGCTTGATAATGTATTCCAAGTGCTTTTGTCTAGTGATGCTCTTTAGTGTAATTAAAACCGATCTGAATGCAAATAATCCCCAACAATCCCTGACATATTGACAGACTCGTACTTGTCCAAATCGGTAAATCAAACGAATACTTTACATTAACGAGTAGCGAGTGCGCGAGCCCATCCAAAGAAACGAGTTTGGGGTCTGTCTCTTCTTCGATCGATCTTCAAAATGAATAGTTTATGGCTAATTATAGTACCATAGTTTGAGTTTAAATTGTTTGTGCAAGTCAAAATATTATCAAATAAAAAATAACGAAATAATGCATAACAAAATTACATTTTAAAGAAATATACAACTTTAAGAACTGTGAGTAAAATTTATAAAATCTTTATATGATATTCAAACGATTCGATATAATTCGCTGTAAAGTTGATATTCATACTAATCTTAATCTTAGACATACTTAAGCTAGGTAAAGGCGAGCTTTCAAACCAGGAACAGTTTACATACGAGTTATAATTATCTAATACTTATATCTGTAATAGCATTTAATCTATTATTTTCATAGCCACATACTCTTACAAATATATATTATATATTATTAATAATATTGACAATTGTTGCTGTTGGAATTGCTAAACTGTTCAAGTTTGTGAAAATTACAAATGTATTTACGAATTGTTCATCAATTAGTGAGATTTATATGCAAATCGACAACATGTATGCTCGCTGGGGCAAAATTCCAACTATATACAAATAATAAACACTTAAATGTAATAAATATACAAGCAAAATGTGAATGAATTATTTGAGAGGGTATCTGGAAACCATTAAAAATGCCATATGTAATTTAGGTTTTATTTTTCGAAACGAATATTTGTTATCAGTTCTTAGCTCAGCTTTTATTTTTCTTAAAGTTATTAAAAATACACTCTCGACTTAACTTTAACCATAATAATAAATATGGAGCACAGCTGAAAAAACACAAGTACATTTTGTTGTTAGTTTGAAAATTGCTAAAATCGATAAAAGAACACGTTTAATTTTTCCATATGAAATATTTGAATTTAACAAAGTATGCTTTATTTCTGAAGATAATTTGGATAATGAATGAGATTTGTAGCTTTGTCTCTACCTACTAATGATCAAACCTGAACTCAAATTAGTCAATTCTCCTTTTTGTATACTTGTATTGTTCTTGTAACATTTATTTTACAAATTTTATTGGTTGAAATAAGTTTGTGGTTGCCAAGAGCTTTGCCTCCAAGAATAGGTTTTCCATCTAACAAAATTGTCTGCGTTCAGTAATTTTGGCAGACGTCTCAGTTGGTGGTGCTACGAGTGTGATAAGTAATATATATTTTGGTTTCTGGGAACGCAATTTATTCAGAGAAAAATTTAAATATTAAATCATTAGTGTCAAGCGATACAAAATAAATGGCAAGACATTTATACAAATAACAATTTGTAGTTGCCCATCAACTTTTTTAATTCAAGAGAAATTTACGCATTAGCTTCCGAGTATAATTTAAATAATTTTAGATTAGACTTGGCTTCAAATTATAATTCTACTCAATTATCTGCAAAGAAAAAACAAACATAAATTCGTATTATTGAGGAGCTTAATCCGTTTTCAGCATCTCATTTGGGAGATCGAGAGGCAAAACGTCAACAGACTCGTAACGTGGTCAAAATGGTGACCTCATGGATGCCGGTGTCGTCATGGTGCTCGCTCATCGATGAGATTTTCTCGGCGGACTGAGCGACATTCATGCTGGGAGCATTCTTTGGTGCTTTGGTGATTTGGTGATTTGCCTGCCTTAGTTTCAGTTTCAGTTCAAATCAAGAACGAGGCGGATGGAAGCGATCCACAATAAATTCGTAGAACGCGACGCGTGAAAAGACGAAAAATCGAGAAAATACTTGTGCTTGTGGAATTAAAAAAAGAAAACAAATATATACATAATTGCATTTTCGTATTTTTATATGGAATTTGGTCAGAATAATAAAAGTGAACCAAAGAAAAGTGTTTAGCGATAGTTGTCATGCTTAAGCAATAGGCTCACAGTATTGACACGCTATAAAGTACAACAGTTAAACCAAAAGTAAAGTGAAACAACCAAGATGCAGGCACAGTCACCGACTCCGAGCACTCCGCCGCCTTCGAGGCGATCGAATCGACCACCCCGCATCAATATTTACAATATCCACGGCGGATCAGCCGCGGGAGGATCCTCAATGCCGCCCAGTGCACAACCACAGCATCCATATACCGCACAGACAAATCACACTGGAATGGGATCACAAGGTCCTTATTGGCCACCTGTGGCGAATCCCTTTGATGCGTCCAACTTTATGACCAAAGGGTATGAGGGCTTCCTTGATCTCACAAAGTCCGGCATGAGTTTCGGCGAGAAGTTCTCCTATGGACTCTACAGTAAGTTTAGCACATGGTCCAAGCGATGGTTCACCCACATGTTCCTCCTGATTGTCCTTGCTGGTTACAGCGTCATTGGAGCCGTGATATTTCGCACAGTTGAAGGTGAGCATCACTTTCGAATAGATACAAGTGTATCTGTATCTGTAATCGATTTGTAACTTAGATATTTTGGTATCTTCCGGGGAATGATCCACTCGCCACCTTTTAAATAAACTTGCCGATGATTTGTTTGCTTATCAAGCTCTTCGCCAATTGTTTTCACTACAGTAAAACCGACCTAGCGGAAAAATAAAATACACAAATAGTATCTACATCTGTGTCTGTGTCTGTGTCTCTGTCTGTATTCAGGTCGGGTTTGATGTCTTTTCACAATATACAAATTATCGGCTCGTAGACCAGGTGAATGAATAGATTCAGACAATCAAATGAGTCATCATCGGTTGCCCCTTAGGCCACGCGAATATATCTAGCATAAACAATTAGTAAAAGTGATTAATTTTAATTACTAGGAAAGTACAGACTAGCTGAGAATTTTTGAGCTTATTTCATGTGTATTTATTGCAGTCAATGTCCTTTTCTTAATCACACAAATCACACAGATGACGGATTTAGATATATTTTCTTAATATGATAAAACGAAAATTAAGAGAAATTAAATTGAGTTAAAGAATTATGTATAAAGGAACATCTTGCAGCCACTTAACAATTGTGTTTCTCAGATACAAATCTTCCTTTACACGAAAGTTAATTTAATTAACTTTACTGGAAAATTGCACTTATTTATCTTTTCATTGCACTCCCTTCAATTGACAGTTTTTTGTTTTAGTTAAAATTGCTGCAACAAAATTATTTATACCAGCGTTAATTTTTTATTATAAATTATCTTTATTTTGAGATCCAAACATATTTTTATTACATGGAAATTTGTGAATATCTCAAATTTCCCTTTAATATAGGATCTGTCCAAAATCTGTATTAAAATAATAATAATATTGAATTGTTATTTTATGTGATATTAATTTCTGTCATAATGTTCTATTTGCTAACCCTCTTTTAGTTCATGAATTAAATCGAATATTTATTACTACTAACAAATATATATGTTTTCATGATCTAAAGTTATATACTCTTTGCTCAGATCTCTCTCTTAATGCGAATTATGACTAAGAAGTCTCATAAAAAGTATTGAATTATGTTTCGGATTTAAAGATTATAATTTTGATAAATATTAAATTGACTGTATATTAAATGTACATAAATTAAATTTATATTGACAGTTGGCGATTCTGAAGTTAAAATAAGAGACTTGCAATATGAACAGAGAGCGTTCTTCAAGCAAATTCGACACATTGCAGAAGATCCGCTTTTAAAATCGGTAAGTAATAAATGAATTTAATGTGTACCAAAAATTATAAAAATAAATAAATTAATATTTTATTGCAGTTATCTGAAGTTGATTTCAATGGAAAGATGCTTAATATAATGAACAATCATAAGCCTGCAGTAGAGTCTCTGTTGCGATCTGGTTTATTGAAGGAAGAAGATTTGATCAAGTTGAATCCATGGTCCTTCTGGAATGCCATGGTCTATAGCTGTACCATCTACACGACAATAGGTGAGCTGCAATAATTTAATAATTCACTCTATAAGAATTGTCAAACGATAGACTTATTTTCCATTTGAGCATGTGGGGGAATATATAATTGTAAATACTCGAAAGCCTATTTATATTTTTAAGAACTTGTCAACATTTTCTTCATAAACTCAAAATAAGAATGTGACACAAAAAATGGAAATAGTTTCCGTTGTTTTTCTTTGCGCCAGCAAAAGTATGTGTCCGTATGTTATTTATATAGAATAACAACAAACATTTGCATGCGAGGTAAAATAAATATATTTTATATATGTATGTATGTGTATATATATATATATATAATCAGATCTCTTGAACTCTTTGGAAAATTGTCATACTTCTGAATAAAGAATTTCAAATGAAATATATTCTTAGACAAATAATTGTTTTCACTTAATTGAAGACATTTTTATTTTATTTTCGTCTCTTATTTATGAGTATATCGAGAGATTTTATGGGCTGCAAATCTATTCAATAGTAAATGATAAGTACGCAAATATTTATGTCCTCCTTTGCAAACTGTACAAACTCACAACAATCATAAAATATTTTTGAACATGCCCGAAAATCAATGCAAAAGTTATAGAATAAAATCCCAACAAATATAAATAAACAAAGCCGAAGAAATTATTGCGAATTCAGAATCCGATCCGTCATCAAGTGAATACGCATATTGCGCATACGCCCCGAGTGCTTGGCAGGCACGTCTATCGTGAGTGCTCTAAATAAAATATACATTGAATACTTTAAATATGAGTATGTGGCAAAATTGGTTTGCATATTAATTTGTTATGAATACCCATTTGCGATATGAATGCCTTGGGTGCCAAAATGTATTTGAGAACGCTTCAGTTGAGCTGACGTCATGACGTCACGGATTTTGATTTGCGGCGGAATTGAATTTTCAATATCTAAACTCACTATCAGACATTTACGAGTAGAAGCCCATTTCATTACTCTTTAATATTGAGTGTGATTTATTTAATTTAAACAATTTGTTTATGAGCAACAGCACAAGGTCATCCGGAAAAAGAGGAAAACCAAAGCTGAATACCAAAGGAAATACCAATTACTGTTCAAGATTTCAAATATTCAAATCTGTTGACGTCCAACATTTTGTAGATCTCACTAAAATCGAAAAGAACATGTTTTTAATTAGTATACAAATGGTTTAAGGGGATATAAGAAATACTACGAGTATTTAGCATGTTTATATTATATATTCGCTTGTCGTATCAATATATCATCTTTATCGCCATGGTTTGCTCAATAATCCCACGGATTTTCGTTCACAATGACGAAAGTTAATCTTTGAGAATCTTAGCCGGCAAACGCATTAAAAAAAGCGCCAGGTTTTAACCAAGTTAGTCACAATTTTCGATAGTGGTATTCGAAATTTTAACATATTTGTTTATAAATAACAAAGTCTATAGTAACTTGATGAATATTTAGATGTCCTGGTGCAGTCTGAGAAAGTGAATAATTAAATTACAGAAAATTATCTCTTGTAATTTTAATTTAATTTAATTTAATAATTCATTTTAATATTATAAAATATATAATGATTTTTCGAATCAACTTTCTGATTAAAATATTTGAATGAAATGAATTCGAAATTGATTTCTAATTTCTTATAAAATAATTTTATTGACATTAATCGTGAAATAAAAACAAAAAAATTGGCATTTGAAACAAATCAAAACCAATAATAACGAATTTTTTAAATACATATATTAAATGGAGCTTTTAGTTTACATAGAATGCTGGTTCAGTTTTCCGAAGAGCTTAAAGCTTTTTTACAGTCGCGGTATAAAAAGTGTGCAGAGTATACAAAAATAACTTATAATGGAGAAACCATCAAAATAATTTAATTTGATGAATGTTAAGCAATCTTTTTATATGTCATAAATATTAATCCAAGCATTAATTAAGTAATAAACACGGAATTATTTAATAGTCCAGCATATGTATCTGAATGAAAATAGAAATTCTAACTAAAGGAGACAGTGGTGGACATAGATATAGACACAGACAAAACAGCTGTTGAGTTTATAAGTATTATTTCAAAATTGTATACAAGAATTTTGAATATTTTTATGCAAAGCAGTTCGAAACCAGACGACGTCGTGAATACGCGACGCGCCGTGCTCTAGAAAAGAATTGGAAAATATACATGAATATATAAATATACATATGTATATACTAAGTATTAGTCAACGCAAATGATATATTAGTACATCTACATATGTATATAATTGTGTATTGTGCAGAAGGGAAAATTCAAATTCGCAAATTGAGTGGCAATCAACAAATAAAAGAATAAGGGATCATTGCATTGTCTAAAAAAAGAAATTGCAGACGAAAGTGATATAATTACATTTTGAAATACTTTTCCATTTGGTCAGTTGGAAAATATGAACACGTAGACGCGAGAGACGAGATATAAATAGCGACATGTGGTAGAGAGAGGGAGGGAGACAACAAGCATTGGTATTAGAATTCAAGCAATTAACGAGGAGAATGGAGAATGCAGCTGATCTCGGAGCTGGATCTGGAACTGGATCTGGATCTGGAGCTGGGAGCAGACAGGTGCGTCATCGTCGTCGCACTGCTCGCAGTCAGCGGGAGCAGACACCTGATGCCGGCAGACAGCAACAGAGCCGGGAACCGATTCGGGATCGGGATTATGATGAACTGCCTCAGGCGCAGCATGTGTGCATGCAGATTCGTGCTCCGGGCGCCATGTCCGCCCATGAGAGCAAGATACTCCGTCGACGGGACAAGAACTTTGCCGGAATCGCTGCCCGGAGTCAATCGCAGCCACGTGAGGCGGAGAAACTGAGCAGTCCCGATGCCCATCAGCTGATCAAGCATCGCAGCCTGTCATCGCCACGGCACAAGGATCAGGAGTCCAGCGAGAGCGAGCTCACTGGCAGCTCCCAATCCTACACAGCCCAGCAGCAGCGAGGAAACGAATCCCTCAGCCGGATGGAGCAGAATATGCTGAGATTCGAGGACGAACGAAGGCGCTTCGAGGCGGAGAAGCGACTCTTCGAGCGGGAGAAGAGGGAGCACAAGGTCCGACATCGCCAGCAGTTGGATCATGAGGAGCGCAAGCGATTGCTACAGAACTACAGGAAGATCAGCGATGGCTTCCAACTGCCACAGGACGAGGATGAGCGTCGTCGACTTGTCCAGAGCCTTCGGCTCCAGCGACACGAGGCGCCCACAGTTCGTCTACGCAATCGGAGCAGCGGCTACGAAGAATCCTCCACTCAGTTCAGCTCCTCCGATGCGGATACCGCCGAGGAGCAGCTCTCCAGGCTGAGGCCATCAACGCGCAAGGGAACAGTTCCAGCTTCGGGCTACATAGCAGCTCCCATTCGTGGAGCTCCTCCTCCGCCTCCAGCCAAGCAGATGGCACCGAAGCCACCCGAGCGTCATTCTGTCAGCCGGAACAGCTCCCTGTCTCCGGTGCGTCCCCAGAGACGTTCCAAGACACCAGAGCAGCGTGTGCCTGAGGATTTCAATCCCAAACTGGAGTACGTTGAGGTGGGAGAATCTCCCGCCGGGCAGCCCGTGAAAGTAAAGCTCAGCGAGGAGGAGCAGCGGGCAGAGCTCCGTAGGGCATATGTGGAGGCAGCTGAGAGAGCTGCGGCAGCGGAGGCAGCGCTGGCCAGGAGCCTGGGAACAGATCGACTGAGACGCAGCAACAGCCTAAAGGTGCCAGAGACGGAGCCAGCACCCAAGATTGACGCCAAGCGCAGCTCCAGCCTGGAGCGACCTTTGAGAGCCAAACGCACGCCGAGTCTAGAGAGGCCCAAGAAGGAGGAACAACTTCCCGAGTCTATTCCTGAGCCGGAATTGAACCAGACGAAACCAGTGGAAGCTGAAGTGGAGATGCAACCAGTTGCAGTTGAGGTGGAAGCGGAGAAACCCTCACTGCTGAGGCGCATAGGAAACCTGTTCAGGAGCAAGCAAATCCAAGAGAAGCAAATGACTTCTCCGGAACCCAAGAAGGTCATGTCAAAGGCATTTCTGGTGCGCCTTCGACTGGAGGCTTCCCACGAGTGGCGACGCCTCAAACTGGATTATCCTGTGAGGATGGCGGAGATGCGACAACTGCGAAACGAGTGCATTGGTCACATCATATTACTGATTCTGCTGCTGGGATTCGGAGGACTCGTGTTCCGTTATACGGAGGGCATGTCCGAGGACATTTACAAGTGCGAAGTGCGTAAGGTGAAACGAGACTTTATCGATAATCTGTGGACAGTCAGTCATAACATGAGGTACGAGTACTGACACTTGAAGTTCTTTCGAGTATTTTGCATTGATTTGCACTTTCATCCGTTGCTAGAGAGGATGACTGGAAGTCCTTGGCTCGCCAGAAGCTTCGCAAATTCGAGGATGAACTCAATACCCTAGCCGAGTTGGGTCTGCGACGATATCCGGGTCAAAAATCGTTCAACTTTGTCAATTGTTTCATTTATTGCTGGACTGTCATCACAACAATAGGTAATCCTAGACGAAAGCTCATTAAAGCTCAACACGTTCACACTTAAAATTCTCCGAACTTGCAGTTCTTAACAAACATCAAGACTCTTTCCTTCTCTTAAAGTTTTTTTTTTTAGATACAAAATGGAATACAGTCTTTTTTTTAATAAGAATGTATTAATCTAAATATCACGAGCTTTTTGAAGAGACTGTCAATTTCAGAATTCCTGTATTATTTTAACGTTCGGTCGTTAACAAATTAATTGAGTTATTCATAGTATAAGCTTAAAATGAATTCTCTAGATTAGAAAAATATGAAAAGAAATACATGTTTTTTTTTTAATTTTAAAAATATTTCAACTTTAATCATTGCTCAAACTAAAATAAAGTTTGAAGTTATAATTAAAGATAATTTGTTAATAATAATTGAAAATTATAATTATATGATTTTTAAATACCGAAAATGACTAAAATATAATGTTAAGTATTTTAGTATTTTTACAGTATTATTTTAGTATTTAAAAATTAAATCCTTTTTTGAAAATATTTTAATACCTATTTTACATTAGTTTTTTTTCGAAACCAATCTAAAATAGGAACTATTATGAAATTATTTTTCAAATTAATTTAAGATTTAATCTTTAATTAATTTATCATAATTTGGTTCGATAAATTTATTGATAAGAAATCAAGAAATAATTTTTATTTTAAAAAAATTATAAAAAGTATAAAATGAAGACTAAACTGGGAAAAATTTACTTGTGTTCCCCTATAATTTAATTTCTTATTTTCTCTAAGTTAAGACATCGCTGTAATTATACATCAATTAATCGATTATTTGCATTCTCCTTTAGGATACGGTCATATATCACCGAAGACAAATGTGGGACGCTCGTTGACCATTATCTATGCCATCATTGGCATTCCGATGTTCCTGATTGTGCTGGCCGATCTGGGAAAGCTCTTCACGAGGAGTGTCAAGTTCCTGTGGGCGTATGTGAGGCGTGTTTACTACACTCGCTCCTGTCGCCGGATCCGGAAGCAGCAACAGTTCCGTGACGCCATGACGGGCTTTAATACTGTCTACGACATGGCGATACGAAGACCGAGCATGTTCTTTGGCAAGACTGAGGAGGAGGCGGACGAGGAGTCACGTGTGGAGGGGGATGCGGAGGCTGGCAAGTCTCTGGGCACTTCCCACCCGGAGACGCCAACGTCCCCGTATCCGGAGACCTTCGAGGTGGACGACGAGTTCAATCTGCCAATCTCTGTGGCAACCCTGTTGCTTGTAACCTATATAATAATGGGAAGCGCCTTCTACACAATAGTTCTCGAACCCGACTGGTCTCTTCTGGACTCATTCTACTTTGTCTTCATCTCAATGTCCACCATTGGCTTTGGCGACATGGTTCCCAGCAATCCGTTCTACGTGATGGTCAGCATGATCTACCTAATCTTTGGCCTGGCCCTCACATCCATGTTCATCAACGTGGTGCAAATCAAGCTCAGCGATCACTTCAAGCGTGCCAGTGCCAAGGTGGGTGCCACCATCGGAATGGCCAGTGAGTTTGGAGATGAGCTCGGTTCCCAGGTAAAAACTCCATCGGAGCTAGCTTCGGTTCATGGTTCTCGTTTGGGTCGCATCGACGAAGATGGAGCCGCCAATTCACCACTTCCTCCGCCTCCCCTGACATCGATCTTGCGGTCACCACGCCCACTTTCCCCCTCATCTGCCCAGATAGATAGTCCCCCGCCATTGATACCCAGGCGACAATTGGATCCTCAATCTCCCCCGACAAATGAGCCCAATAAAAAGAAAAAGTATAGATTCTTCTAAAAAAAAAAAATGAAACTCTTCTAATCTAATTGAGATCGCATTTGGCTCATCAAGCGGAAAGCTGAAGGATCATGGGAGTCCTTAGAACCTGAGAAAAATCTATTTGTAAGCAAATTAAGAAATGACAATAATAATTTAAAAAACGAATAAGAGCCTATTTATTTATTTGTTTCTCTAATAATTTAGTGTAAACCTATACATACGTACAATAATAAATACTATATATATCAGTTTACTTTCTATATGATTTATTTTTTATCTGATATAAAGCTATAATCAATCTATTATGAAAATCACCTGAATGATTTAGCTAAACAAAGGACTATAGAAATTATAATATACACTCATTCTTGGATATTTATTAAAAATGAACATATATTGATAATAAATTATTGATGTATTGATATGAGAACAATAGACCTCATAAACAATAGAGATGGATACAGACTTAACTTGTATATTTGTATGTGCCTGCATATGTGAAGCTTTGTCAGGACTTAACAGGTAAAACTGCTCGACTAGGAGATACCTTGTAATAAGGAATATATTCTCTCCTTCTTTTTCCCTCGCCGTCTCTTTCTTTCATTGACCTAGTTTTTAATTTGGATTATAAATACTCGTATTCTATGTACTCTGTCTATACAAGAAATAATACATAATTTTAATTTCAGTTCAATTAAACATAATATCATATTAATTAATTAGCAAAAAAAAAAAAGTAATCAACTAACTGGAAGGTATTTTTGCATAAAACGAGGATTATAATTATGCCATGCAGGCTAATTCTAATTAAGCAGCTTTAACACTTGTCGACAATCTGTTATATGCATTATATACATTTGTATGCGAATTCTAGATATATATATTTATGTACATACATGTGTACAGTGGCTCTTAGCTTATTTGACCCACTAGTCTTACATATTACACATTTTTAATGAATTTATCTTTTGATGGGAAGGAGATGTAATTAATATTTAAATGCATATTGGTTAATTATTGTTTGAGTTAAGCGAAATATTTTCATTTAACTTTTTTCTTATACATATATTATCTCTGAAATTAGAAATAAAAACCAAACATAGTTTAAAATGTAGTGGGTCAAATAAGCTGTGAGCCACTGTATGTGTATTTTTGTCTATTTCACAGTTCTTGCAAATGTTGTTAGAAAGCAATGCACATCTGTCGTGCAAATTCGGTGTTGAATGTGCAGACGCGAAGGCGGAGTCGAAGCTAATGCGATGTTCGTGGTGTGTTTCGTGTGTTTGTTTGTGCATTCCATTCGAATAGAAGTAGGAAGTTAAAGAAGAGAGAGTAATGGAGTGTGCTGACTAAGAGAGCTCTCCTCTCTGTTACTGTTCACGCTCTCTCCCTCTCGCGTACTCCCTTCAGTGCATGTAAGGACCGAAGTTGCAAAGTCCTGCCGTTCGGCTCTGGTTATACTATGTATTGTAGTTGTTTCATTGCCATAACGTTCCCTTGGCTGGCACAGTTGTCGTGGCCCACGACCGCTTGTCCCGTCCGTCAGTTGTTGTTTTGAAACGTTTACGTGTGGTCGGTTTGCCGTCGCATCGGAGCATTTGATCTGTCGCGTTGCCAAAGCAAAAGACGCGCCAAAAACTTTCGTCTCGAATGTGCATAAATACATAAGACAATACATTCACACATAGTACAATGTATTGCGAAATAGTGCAAATGCAGAAATCTAATTAAACAATTGCAAATTGAGCAAAACGCTAGAAAAATACTACATACATATTTTTCAAATTGTATGATTGTCGAGTGGCCCCAAAAGCAAATAGAAATTCGTTGAGTCCGCGACCACAACAAACCAAACATAATTGGATCGCATGCCGGTTACTGCGACGTGTTATTGTAGTACGTGTATTTGTGGTACGTACGTATGTGAACATATGTGTATGTGTATTCTATTGTCGCGTGTGGAAGAAGAGTTTCAATTGGAACTACTAAAACTACAAATATAAAAATATAAATAAAACAAACAACAACAATAACATCAAGGGTGCCTCACAACCAACCAGGTGTGCTTCTGCCTATGTATGTGTGTGTGTGTGTGTGTGATTTTCTTGTTGTTGCAGTCCTTTCATACATATGTATGTACATATGTACATATGTATTTCGAGCTGGTTTTTGCGGCATTCATTCGGCCAGATGCATTCCATGCCTTCAGTTTTAGTTTCGGTTTTTGTTTTGCTGCATTCATTTGCTTTCAAATAAATTTCCTTTTCAACAAACATTGCACAGCAGCTGTCAGCATCACACACACACACTTATGCATATATGTATGTACATATATGCATACGCCACATATGTATGTACATACATACATTGCACATTTGGATGTGCGTCTTGAGTGTCATTGAAAATTGTTAAATGCCTCACATTTTGTTCTCAGATTTACATAGTTGAGTGATAAAAAGCAACATTTCTCTGTTGTTCTCAACTTTGACTAACGAGCGACAACATTTTCAAATCACTGAGACGCATTTAAACCCAGTGAAAATGTCCGCAATTAGCAGCCGCAATCAGAAAATGGAACAACAGGTAGGTGCCAATTTACACACTTAAGTTCTCTATTTTGATAATACATATGTATGTATGTACTTTCGGGAAGTCGGTGACTCAACAATACCTTTATAAATCATTTTTATCGCTTGTCTTGCTTTAAAAAAAATATGTAAAAATGTTTAAATATATATTTTTTATAAATATAAAAAAATATAAAATATTGTGGGATTTCATCTTCCTGATCAAGAGTGTATAAACCTTCTAGAATTACAATATTACAGATATTTAAACAGTTCCTAAGCTTACCCTTTTATTTAAATTGTATATCATTTGTCACAGTATTTTAACCCTAAGCAAACGTACAACTAGATTTTCTTATTATCTCCCCAATAATATTAACTTCCTCTTTTTCTGGATTGCCCACCTGGTGTCCTGTTCCCCAGACAACGAGTTGAAAATAAATCGAAGCTCAACCTCGAAAACTTATTGCCTTCCAATCAAATATTGTCTCCCCTTATCAGACATATCTGCCCCTTTTAATGTTTATATTGAAGTAACATGCAACGATTTGTCCCAATTGTTATTCTGTAAAATTAAATCAATCTATTATTGATTACTAAGGGCTTTTAAAATAAACTTCAGCTGTTGTTCATTTTGATATCCTTATGTACATATACATACTTTATAATATCTTCATTCATTGAATTTAAATTTAATGTTATAGACTGAATTTATAAATTTTACAGAGAATCTGCATTTATCTAAAAAATTTAGATTATCTTTGAAAGCTTTTCTAAACCTCCAATTTTATTTAAGATAACTCCAATTTTATTTAAGATAAAGAACTTTCCTGAAGTTTTAAAGTTATCTAAAGGCTAAAAGTTTGAGATCTGGATCATTACTTAATCTATTATATTCAATGAGTATACTGGTATTATATTATTCATACTTGACAAATTAAATAGTGTCAACTGTAACGAGTTATAAATTAAAAGGAAACATAGTTTAACTAACAAACTTAAATAAAATGAACAAAACTCATGTAAACTGACAATGAAAAAAGAAGGGAACATGCAATTTGCAGTTAACATAAATCAGCAACAATGTTTGTGGCAGATTCGTAATATAATTCATGGTTAAAAATACACAAAGGATTAATAAAAGCAACGCTGAGACCAAAAATAAAATTTGAGGAGCACAAGCGAAAGGAGGAACCTTTAGCAGTTGTTGTTTTGCCCATCGTAACTAGGGGCAACTATCGTAAATTATATTATATAAAGTCAAACACACACACTCACACACACAACACGGGATACACAGACAAATGTATTGACGAAAATGGACTAATATTTTGATTGTTTGCTTTGGGGTCTGTACAATTCTTTGATATGGAATCAAGGAACACCACCATAATGAAGAAGAAGAAATAAGTAATATCGATTTCGTGTGAAATGAATCCAAAGAGTCAAGCAATAAGTTACCCAATTACACAGCTCGTGACTTATCGAGCATACTATGTGTGCTTCTCTCTCAAACCATCCTGACTGTCATCTTAAGTAGACAAAGTCTGAGGTTACTTAAGTGGCCACACATTCTCATATTCGGTTGCCGTCAAAAGTCAAAACATTCTTAATACCACCTTCATCCCATGCGACACCCATCAATGCCATCGGCCACACTTACGTACATAAGTATTCAACACGTTTGGCAAATGTGGCCAAAACCCCAAAACGGAAATGACGCATCGACTGTGGCGTTTGTTTTTGTTGCATTTTTCCATTTCCATTTGCCGTTGCCTTTTCGGAATTTCTTTCTCATCAGGGTTGTAATTTGAGGGGTGTTATAATGCCGGGGTTCTTGACCTATTGCTGCTAAAAATGTCCCATTCGGCTTTTACTAACCGAATCGAATGCTACTGCATTTCTCTATGACTCTTGCCTCTTTAAAATCCCGCTAGAGAATAAGTTAAAACTCAGCCATTGCTTACATGTAAAACAATCATGTAGGACAACTCAAAGGCAAACCACAAAATTGGAAACTTTGCTCCATTGCACTAAGCAGAAAAGAACATCATAAACATGCTAAGCCAACTTTTGAGGCTTTTTGGCTTGTCCTCCTAGTCCAGGCAAACTCTCAGCCATGATACTCCTACTTTGGTTTGTTCAGCAACTACAATTTGTGGCTAAAAGCCGTTTAGGCGTGTGTGTATATTTACACACAGCATGTGTGGACTAGATGTTAAGAAAACATCAGCAAAAGTTTTATACTCTGTAATCATCCAATGGAATATCTTACAGAACTTCAGCACACAATATTATTTACTTATGACAAAGATTTTAATTTAAATTAAGTGTATATAAGGATAAAAAAAATATAAATGAATAAATTTATACAAAATTGAATGTTTACAATTTTAAGTTTTATATCTTAAAATAAAAAAACTTTTGGGATATTGTAGGACTATATAGGAGTATCAGTTACTGTTCATGTTGATAACTTCCATATTTAAAGTATCTCAAACAACAATTTTTTGAATACCCACACACTTTCAAAACTTTTTTTTGTATTTTTGTAATTTAAAATAGTTTTTTAATGTACACTTATAGATACATATGTAGTATCTTATGTATACTTTCATTTTATTATGTGTACATTTAAGTTCATTTTCTATCGACTGATTTAAGTGAACTTTAATTAAATAAGTAAATAAAAGAGCTAGGCATTTTTTAGTCAACCACTCTCGGCAGCAGCGTTCTTACATTTTTCGTCCTTAGAAGTGTAAAAGGACCAAGCAGAAGCGATAAATGTGGCAAAAAAAAATCTCGTAATATGGCGACATTTGTCGTAATTTGCAATTTATGCAAGACGAACGCGTCGTGCTGAGGGGCCTCATTTCAATTGCAGATTTCGTGAATTGCAATTTGCCACTGAGAGGCAACTGCGAGGTAGATATAGCAGATACTCCCAGGCAGGTCTGCCAACTTGATTAAATTTATCAGACAGGCAGAAGAGCACTCGCAAAAGTTGCATTACAGTAAAAGCAATAAAGTAGCTTTAAGTTTGAATTTTAGGACTTTGTATTGCTAACAAAAGTTCTCTAGAGAACTATGCTCAAATATGTGATACTCAGTAAACAGACAAATAATTCGAGAATTACATTCACAAATATTATAAATTAATTGGATATTTAATAGAATAAGATAAGTTTCTGATGCGAGTAAAAAATATGAATATATATTTGGGATCACTAAATTTCATGCATTTCAGCAGCTTTATTGCACCTCTTCCCTAAACTCGGATAAATTCCATGCATGTGGTTAAAGTCCATCATTGGAGAAAGGGTTGGAATTTTTAACATTTATAATTAAATAGTTTTTACAGCTTGAAATTTAAATGTCAAAGCCACAATGACAAACTACACCACTGATTAATTGGTTTTTTTTTCAATGTGGTTGTCCTGCAACTGGATGACATAGAATCTAGGGAGGACAGTCACAACATTGGATCGGGAATGTCATTGATTGATAACAGCTCATGGAATATTAATCACCCAATTGTTTCACTTAAATTAACATTAAACTATTTGCACTTAACTATCTATGGACGTGTCGTATTTTTCATTAAATCTATGAATGCAATTTAATATTAATGACATAAATTGCTTAGGCTGAATTAAACATGAATGATAATTGCAATACACTCATTTATAACTTTATTGTATTTTAATGGCAAAATAATTACGACGGTTGAAGCAGGAGGATGGTCAATTAGTGGGCATTGTATTAAAATGTCGTGAATACTAATTGAAACCAAGTAAGACTTCTCCAATGCGGAGACAGCTTAACTAAGAGACACCCTATATTTTTAACATAGTATTTAATAGAATCAAAACAAATGGAATTCATTCTTATGTTATATTAATGGAAAATGGATCGAATTTGTGGAATTAATAACTCGGTTTATCACACAAAAATCTATATTATTGTATTTTTTCTAAAATTCATTATAAATATAAATTAATTTCAAATTAATGAGGTAATATTTATAAAAAATTATGATTCCCTATTATTATCTTACATTTAAACTGTCTTGTGATACCCTTGCATCTATTAGTATAGGGTATACGTTGCAAGTGAATGCATCAAATCATAAATTATTCGCCCGAGCATTTTCACACTTGAATTTTAATTAAAAATGTTCATATTTCATTGGAAATGCGACAAGCTTTGAACGGAAATCCACCGCTAAATGTGTTCAGATAAATGTGGCTTATATTAAATTAGCCTGTTTACCTGTGGAACTATTTAATTGCCTGTCAATAAATTGCGCAAATATTTTCAAACGATATTTACTCTGGGCATTATCTGCAAATCCAAGCCACAGAAAGTGTGAGGGTCAAAACATATTCAGAGAAATACTGGTAATTAGTGTGGGCTTCGTTAATGCGGTACTTGGTGCAATATGCTTGGTTGCCAATTGGGTCAAAGATTAAAGGCGTTTTACAAAATACAAAAAAAACCAAGAACGGAACGTGGCAAGCACCATGAGGCATGAGGCATGAGGCAGCTGTTGTGGCACACTCGACCCGGCTGCTTAAAGGTTACCCGCAATTAGCTGGCAGAATGGTAACAATCAGACTCTGCCACAAATTAGAAGTACAAACTGCGGTGTGTGGAAAGGGGAGTGGATGTGTGGGAGGGAGTCAAAGGTCGAGGGTGGAGAAACCACAAAAATTAGCACGCGACAGAGTCAAAGTTCCTCTGTCCTGGCCGAGTTTCCCAGAAAACTTTCGGAACGGGTCATTTCACGCGAATTAATTGTTGCATACTTTTGCTGTGAAATATAATTATAACAAGTTCATCAGACGCAACTCAGCGACCGGAAGGGGACTTGAAATAACCCAGCGTTACAAATAAACAAAAATAAATTATATTATTGAATAACTTTTTATGGAAGAGACTCGAAATAGCTGACCATTAAATTTAATAGGGGTATAAACTGCCAATTACGAGATGCGTTTCATTTCATGGGCACTTAAATAAAAAGCTCTTAGGAAATGCAGCGGAAAAACAACATAAACCACGAGCTAAAGCAACAATCAGTCGACAAATGAGGACTTCTTGCAACAGGATGCAGAATTAAGTTTATATTCTACACTGAGAGAAAGGGATGGGAACTTGGAGAATAAAAAAAAATAATAATTAAGGTTTTCGGTTGACCAAATAAGAAGCTTCATTGTTTTACATGTTTTCATGCTTTTATTAGCCTGAAAAATAATGTTATCTGGTTACTGAAATAGTCCAGTGTAATGTCAATTTTATTATAATTTGATATCACATAAATTTGGTTCATTTGGTTTGAAAATATGGATTATTTTGATTTTACTGAACTTTGATAACTTTGAACCGCCATAACTTTGTCAAAAGTCAATCAATTTTTATGCGGAATGAAAATTTGATCATGATTTTACCTCCAAATTCGTTCTGCATTTACATTTTTTTAATTTTAGAAAATTTTTGTAAATCGATTTTTTTTCGAAATTTTACAGTGTTACCCCTTTATCTTTTTTAATTTTTTCGAAAAAATTAGAATTTTCAAAATGAACAAAATTCAAATGCAGAACGATTGTGGAGGTAAAATCATGCTCAAATTTATATTCCGCATAAAAATTGATTGTTTTTTGACAAAGTTATGGCAGTTCAAAGTTATCAGTACCTGCGACGGCCAGTACCGAAATTAACCCTTATAAATCAATCGGTTACTAAACGGTTATTTCGGTTTAAAGAGTTTCGGTTTATGGGTTTCGGTATAGCGAAAAAATATTTTTTCGGTTACGGTTACAAATTTTAATCGGTTTTTATCGGTTAAAGGTTACGGGTTCGGTTAAGGTTTTAATCCCTGTTTATAACTGACTAAAGAGTTAAAGGTTTTTGAAAGAATCTTTTTCTCAGGAATTGTATTGCATAATTTTCATTGCAATTTTCACTTGCAGATGTGAAAGATCTAAGTGGATACTCCTATGTGCATTTTAATCTACTGAGATATTAATAACTTCTGTGGAATTCCCCCGATTGTCGAGTGTCGACATAATTATGTATTCGCTTCAAGTATAAACTTAAATGGGAGCTGGGGGAATTGTTTTGCTTGTTTCATTTGAAAGCCTTTCATAAGCGCCAAAGAGTCGACAGTAGTAAAGTGTTTATTGTCGAGCTTTTCACATTTGTAGGTCAAACACAGTTGGAAAAGCTCAAACGTTTCTACTCTTGATATTAAAGATTTACTTGTTCCTTTATGGAAATGTGCAAATTTCACCAAGATTTCAACTGAAATATCTCATAAAATATTTCATCTTGCCACTTATTGATTGATGATGTTACAAGCTTCCAATTTATAATGAGAGTGTCAGAGATTACACGACTGACAATTTGGTTACAAAATCTGTCAATGACTGGCTTTATTATACTCTATAAAATGTGCTCAACAAGTAACCAGCTTTTCTAATATTTTTTCCTATTTTTCCCAAGAGACACTCTAAAAAGACTGTCAAAATGGGAAAAAATTTGACATGAAAAGGGACTGCGAAAAAAGCGACAGGGAGACTGAGAGACAGTTACTGGGCCACTATCCACTAGACATCCACGGCCAGGACTCGAGCTGCCACTTGTCCGATAATCCCTGTGCCATTTTCATACCTGACAGGACGAAGGCTCGTAGAGGAAAGTGATTTTGTAATAAAGCAAAGTCAGATAAGCACTGTGAGCCAGAGGGAGGCGTGTAAAAAGTGACAGAATAAGCGCAGCCGTTGCTGTCACTTCAACAGCGTCCAACATGACGTATGAGCGATATTAAATAAGCCGTAATATTAACGCCTGCCTGCTTCTCATTTAAAATGCCTCTTGCAATATTGAATTATTACAAGTTAGTCTAAGGATGAGTAATCGACTGACATGAATGGACTCATAGTCCTTCTATCCCTGGGCATGAATACACGTATAATCGATAAACCAAGCAGTTGAATGGACTCCTGCCTATCCCCTCTCCCCTACGATTGCCTTAATGAAGAGACCTCAATATAAATATGGAGTACCATTGTGTGCTACACGCACAAACATGTGCTTAGCCCTGTCGCACATGAAGGTAGCCAGTCAGCAAGCCAGGTTTGTCGTCGCCTGTCAAACTGGAAAAAATCGAAGAGCCATTAATCCATAGTTCATACTCGCATGAGCACTGTTAAGGGGAAGTGAGGAGTCCCGTTGCTGTAGGTGTTTCCGATGCCAATACTATAAAATAATGACCAATGTCCTCGTTCCGTTCTCGTCAATGTCCAGTTCCATGTTCACCTCTTCGTCATTGTCAGCGGTATTCATTCATTCATTCATTCACTTGCCCAGCTGCGTGGGCGGTCTTCAAATCATTCCCATTTCCCTGCCCCTTCCTCTTTCCCTTTCCCTATCCCTATCCCTGCTTGTGTCTATCCTCGTGCCAATAACAGCGTCCTTGCACCTGCATTTCAATCCATTCTGTGCCTTTGCTGTGTTTCTTTTATCGATTATGCGTCGCATTTGTTCAACTTCCGAGTTATAAAAACAATGGAAACACATGTACATATGTTAAAAAAAACAGCAAAGCAACATATACAACAACGCGGCGTATACTTGATTTCAATTAAATTGCTTTGCCCTCATGACATTTCACATAGATAACTATTCTTTTTTTCATTGTTTTATCGTACAACAAAAACGAATTTAATAAATATTCGAATCGAAATTCCCGGTCATAAATTTTGTACGAGTATCGCAATTAATAGCATGTGCGAGTCCTGGGTCTCTCTCTCTCTCTTTCTCTCTTCTTCTCCCTCTGCCTTTGACACGATTGCACAGCCATTAATTATTGTCGAGGTCTTGACTTCTGTCACACCAAAGACCCTTAATTTGTTTCGTTAGGACTTGCTTAATGTCTCTGATTGAATATCACTAATATTACAATAATTGGGTCAATGGGAAAATAGAAAAATCCAAAAATCAAAATACAATTAAAAATCACACGTGTTGACTGGAGTTTTAATTCTTAGGAGTCTTAATGAATCAACATGCTAAAGTTTAATTCTTAGCCTAATGCTAAAATATCATAACATAAATAAAATGGCCCAACATTAAGAATCTTACCTGAAAACAATGCTCCGATATCTACAAATTCGTATGAATTACAATAACATCTTAATGTAAGATTTCTTATTTCCGCTTTTTTCGTATGATTCTTTGAAATATGAAATATTGTAGACGAATATTCTTGAGAATAATAAATATTTAATATTTTATAATATGCTATTATTTCCAACTTTAATTGTAGTAAGATAATATTGCTATATAGTAATAACCATCCAAGAAAAATAATTTAATCTCCATTCTGTTCATATTTGAAACAGTCTACAATAATCAAATTCATCTCTGGAGTCTATAAGTAAATTATTTCTATTAAAAATAATTAAGACCCAAAGAATGAATTTAATAAAAAATGTAAATCAAAATTATTATTTTTCTTGTAACTGTTAAATCTGATTTTAATTCTGTCTTCTACTACTCTCAAACTCTATTTAACTTAAAGTTTCTGCTATTTTTATAGCTCAATAAAGTAAATAAATTATCGATCGATGCTATCGATCAAATATGTTATCGATAGAATAACAAATGGCATTGCGTGCTTTCAGACTCATGTGACGCATTCTAAATGTGTTTGTGCTTTAATGCAATTTGCATGCTTTAATCAAATTGTTATGTTTGCTTTTAGCACACACACACACACCCAACTCACACACACATATAGTCCCTGATGTCCCTTAAGTGTTGAAATCAAACAAAAAACTGAGTACCTATGAATACGCTGAGTATTCGCTCAGGGGCACAAATGTCGATTGGAAACAATTCAAAATGTGATATTGCCGTGTCATTCACACACACACACACACACACACACACACACACACACACACACACACACACACACACACACACACATAAGCACAGAAAAATGTCCTCCCTTCATTCCCCCTCTGGGTAGTTAACTGGATACCTGCTAAAACTGCAAATGAAATTGCACTTTGAATGCAATTTAAATGCTGCTTTTCCATGAGCCAAATTGAAAACTTCGCCATCAATAAAAGCCATGACAACGCCGTGGAAATCCAACTACTTTTTCCCCAGTATCGCCTTCAAATGGGAGACAAGGGCGTGGCAATAGCTGACAGCAGTTGCAGCAACAACAACGCCAACAGTTTTGTGTTGTTGCAACAACATTAAGCATTTTTTATTGATAAAACTTTTGCTCTGACGAGGTTTATGGCGCCAAGGCAAACATCGGACCCACCTCGGAAACACACCCCTTCAGGAGGTAAATAGTTAGGTATGCTCCAGTAAGATGTATTATGTGCTCCCCACAACGCTTTGAGAGCCAACTATTTATTCGCTCGACACCTGTTTCTATGATAGAGCTTGGTTGTATGCAACTGAAGGTCAGAGTTGCCTCCTCATGAATTTTACCCACATTTCTCTAGATTCCTCAGAACCGTTGTGGCATTCTAATGGGTAACGGGTGTGTTCAATGTAAATATAAAGAAAATCAAAAGAAAGTTACACACTTATATTGACATTACAGTATTGAATATGATTTTGATTATGTTTACAAGGGAAAAGTTCAGCACAAATGGAAGGTAAATCCATTTAATAGAAATACAAGATTTTTCGAGAAGGATACACTTTGTGATCAAGTCTAATTTAAGATGAATATTTTCAAATTGATTGTAGATGCTAACGAAGTTCCCAATTATTATGGGATTTCCTGAAATAAGTTAAATTATTATTTTCAATTTATAGTACATAAATTAATTTTAGCTTATTATTTATTTTATGAAGTATAATCGTTTCACTTTGTACGTTTTCCCCCAGATAATTAATCTTTATTTTCGGGTTTTTTCGGAAACTTAAAATTTATAAGTATTTTTTAAACCAGCCGAAAAAATTAGAGACGAATTTATTGATTGAAGAAAAGCTAACTTCTGTCATTTTGTCATTTATTACATTCAACGAACATATATTTTTTTCAAAAAATACTGGGCGAAAAGAATGTAATGGGGAGTCATTATCTGCAGAGTACAAATAAGTGCTCAACGAATAATTTGCACATAGAATTTACTTTGAAATCAAACTAAAACAAAAGTTTGCTTCTTTAACAAATATGTAATTAGTTTAACCTTGATGTTCTGAATTTCTTGCTTATACCTGATGTAATTAAAATAACATCCTGAGTTTGAAGGCAACGCGAGTCGCTTCCATAAAACCATTACGAGGATGAGACTGGAAAGCCAACTAATTAAGGACTTGATTTGGCATCCTCCCAGCACATTTGTCGTTCCTTAACTGGCTGCCATTTAATCTCCTCCTGCCTCGCAGCCAATCGACATAATTAAAGGAATTGTTGCATGCAACACGGTCTGAGCTGTCTACAGTTGTCATTTACTGCTGGCACTTGGGGGGCTGGCAACACCTGGGAAAAGGCGTCTTACAGACACAAGGACAAGGGCAAGAGCAGGATTATGCTGTTGAAAAAAAGTTTATGGCTTTCAAGTGACACACTTGACGTACTTGTAACCGTGACAGAGAAAAGAGAAAAGAGAAACTGAAAAGAGACAATGAAATGTGTAAAATGGAAAACATTTCATTAGTTTTTCACACCCGAATTAAGTTTAGACAAGTTAACTTGTTGCCATGTCCCTGTCGTAATTAGCTTAATTAAATGGACAATCAAATAAATGCGTCAGCAATCATCATCTCCAACCACATCCTTATCCCAATCCTCGGTATACTACTCACAAATGCTTCATACAATCGCACGTAATTGCATGTAAATTATGAAAATACTCCTGGGCCCGGTTGCCGGATCCGGGTCTGTCATTCGACTTTGATAGCCGGAGGTCTCATGAAATGCAATTGTGTGTGCCTCATGAGACTCTCCATTGACCGTTGTTCCTCCTTCGCCTGCATCCCCTCCGGGTTCGTAAATATGAAATCAGTTCGTTCTCCCGATGACAGGCAGCATTTAAGGGTTTAATGTATGAGATCCTGCTTCAAACGAATCGAAACCACAAATTGTCAATTCCCCCATGTCCAATCCATACCAATATTTATCAAGGATAGTGGAGATGAGGATTAAATAGGAGAAAATGGAAAAATTTCAATTGCAATTTGTTGCTTCAGCTGCAATTTCACATAAAACTATATCCTTGTGTGTACTAAGAAACTTTTCCCTGTTGCTGTTCAAGAGGAAATTCCATTCGAGAGGAAAACGGCAAAAACTGCCTGTACTTTTTCAAAAGCCAAAGCGGATTAAACGAAAATGTTTAACAATGTTGACATGTCAGGTTATTACAACTAACGGCTCGGTCAAAGACATTTTCCAAAGAAATCCAGCAAATGCACCTGCGCATCCTTTAAAAAGAAGTACTCGGAAGTCTGTACTAAGTATCTGCTAAGTACCAATAAAGAACAGTTTCCATGGAATAAAATGTACATAAAACGAGTAAATACGAATGAAGCGACTGTACTCGACCCGAAGATACTCATTAAAATACATACACAAGCAAACAAACGCTAGGTGGCGCTAGTAAAGCTTTTGAATCAAATAATTTATTGGATAACTTCGCTATTCATTTAACAAATGTAATGAAATGTTAGACTTCTAAACATTTAAATTAATTTTTAAGTTTTAAATTTTAAACTTTATATTAATTAAATATTTACTTCTTAACATTTAAAAGTAAAATTTTCATTTCAATATTTATTTAAATGTTTAAAATTAAAATAAAATAAATAAATAATTCTATATTGTAATTGTAATTCTTATATTATTTTTATTAAAATTTGTATAGTAGTTTGTTTTCCTTTTCAAAATTAAAGATCAATTTGATCTGAGTATATAAGTGCATAATCTCATGAGTCTACCTCTTAAAGTCGCTGAGTCTAAAATAAATCGACTTGACAATCGATGCAGTTTTAGAGTAATATAACTTAAAGATCTGTTACTTACTGTGTCACAATGCTATCATACCCCTTGTTGGACATTTTCAATGGTTAAGGTGTATAAAAATCTGTGAGAATATGGAATGCCTGTCGAAATATGAAATATATACGAGAATTTCTGCTGATATAAGGAGAAAGTACCACACACACACACATGCACAGAGAGAGACTCACACATACATGATGTATTCATGGCTTGGTGCCTTGTAGCATTTTATGTGCAATTTCGTGGCACTTTTAAAGCTTTTAAACCAGCAGCAATAGCAATCGGTAGAGTTTTTCACTTTGAGATAGAGAAAGAAATAGGGCAAAGGGTGGAAAAAGGAGGTTAAAGCAAAGTAAAAGAGATTAACCTTCAAATAGAATTCAGGTTATTTACAACGTGACTTAAATTGTGCAACTTTAAAAGTCTTATCTTGTATTTGGCAGCATTGCAGCTGTGAAACATTTCTTATTAAAAGTGTCCCAACAAATGTCGGACCATTAATTAGAATACTTACTCGTATTTCGCTATTTCAGCAAAGACCGCAAAAACTTTTATAAACTGAAAGTTTCTCATGGTTTCTTTCTTGGCACCTTAAACTTTGCCCAACTTTGGAGTCGGTCATGCAGCTCTAACAATGCACCGAAAGTTACGATAATACTAACGAATATCCTTTGGCTAGTTGCGCATAATAAGTCAAACTTTTAAAACAGAAATAAATTCATATTCTTGCGATACTGTTAAATCAGCACATTAATTTAATGCTCTTTATTTATTGTGTATTCTCATGATTATCCTCTTTTAATTTGTATCGCATTAAGGATATAGATATACTCACTACAACACTCTGCATAAATTTGAATGGTGGCAACACCTTTGGTCTCCTCATGTGGCAGACAGCTTTCCATCCTTCCGACAGTTTTTGTTTATTCTACACAAATATATTTCAGACGAGGTCAGGTCCGAGAAATTTATTATCACAAGGGACATGACCGCGGCTGCAGGTCCTGTTGCTGTTTGACTTTGCCTTTATTGAACTGTCAAGGTGCCTGGAAAGGGGCAGAAAGGAGTGAGAAGAGAATGTGCTGATGAAACAGTTAAACCAAATTTGACCTTTTGTTACCAACATGTTGTCATGCTCAGACTCCTTTTTTGGTGCTAACGAGTGAAATTCATAGACTCATTGTTATCCAGCAAACTGTCAGATGTTTGTATGTATGTGTGTGTATTGTTGTGTGTGTGTGTGTTGTGTGTGTGTGTTGTGTGTGTGTGTGACACTGTCAACATAACAAAGGCTGCCATTTTGCCCGGGGATCTGTTACTTTGCGCTTTGCCTTTCCCTTTGTCGTTCTTTGTGCCGCGTGCCTTTCTCACATGCCCAGTCACTTGCCACTTGCCACACGTCACATTTTGCTGCATACTTTCAGGCACACGCAGCTGCCTATGGACTATGGGGTAAATGAGACATTTTGTAGACCATACATTTAAAAGGGGAACTATTAAGTTTAACTCAGGGATTAAAACCGAAACAAATATCGGTTTCAGTTACGGTTTCGGTTATGCTCGAATTAAGGTTTTCAGTTATCGGCTATGCAAAATCTTGGAGTATCGGTTTGAGTGGAATGAAAATTTCGATTATTTTGATATTACGGATTTTTAATAGCTTCGAACTGTCATAACTTTGTCAAAACTCAATCAATTATCATGCGCAATGAAAATTTGTTAATGATTTTACCTCTAAATCCGTTCTGCATTTAAATTTTGTTCATTTTCAAATTTCGAATATTTTCGAAAAAATCAAAAAAGACAAAGGGTTAACACTGTAAATTTTCAAAAAAAAACGATTTTAAAAAATTTTTAAAAATTAGAAAAATTTAAATGCAGAACGATTTTAGAGGTAAAATCATGCTGCAATTTACATGACGCATGGAAATTAATTGAGTTTTGACAAAGTTATGGCAGTTCAAAGTTGCTCAGTAGCTGCGACGGCCAGAACCGAAATTAACCCTTATAAATTAATCGGTTATTTCGGTTTAAAGAGTTTCGGTTTATGGGTTTCGGTACAGCGGAAAAAATTCTTTTCGGTTACGATTTCAGTTACGGTTTCAAACTTTAATCGGTTTTTATCGGTTAAAGTTTAAGGTTTCGGTTATGGTTTTTATCCCTGGTTTATTTATTAATTTATTTTTTTGATAAGCTTTATTGTTAATGTGTTATGTGTGATCTAACACACCTTCACATTGGAATAGAATTAAGATAATAACAAAACAGACCCAATAAACTTTATGGGTAAGGCGAAGATCAGGAAAGTTACGCGTAAAGGATATCTTAAGGAGGTGTGGCATATACATATATATGTATATATTTATAATCAGCATCCAACATCAAGTCAAAATAGCAAATTTGTAAAGCTAGTCGTATGAACTTAAAAATGTCATCACGACATTAATTTATTAATTTTTATTAAAAAGTACAGGGTCTCCTTCAGTTGGGTTCGCTTGACTGTAGCCTTTTCCACTATCTTATTTCCCAAGATATACATAAGTGATAAAATTATTAAATCAAAGAGCACCCAATGGAACAATTAAACAAAATCAAGTTCGTAGTTTGCTCACCTGTGAAAAATGAGTTAATGCCAAAAAAGAGTCGATTTGCCCCATAGTACACGGTCGCATTCACCTTCAGCGTCGACATCGACATCGACGTCGCCGTTGTTATTGTTGTTGTTTTCTCGAAATTTGCATACAAAGCGTAAAGGCAATTGAGCCATTTAGGCCACTACAAAACATGGCTAATTTCTGCTCAAGGGCCTCAAATATTGTATTGTAGTATTACAAGATGGCATTCTCAAGAGCTCAACCGTAAAGTGGCATTCTTTCCAGTTATTTTCTAATCTTCAATGTCAACCTGATGTGTGTGTCCTTCTCTCAGTGCGACAAACTTTCATCCAACTGACAACTTTTCTCTTAAAAAAGCTGAAAAGAAAAGAAAAGCAACGCAACGAAATCAACTGGAAACTCGCAAAAGGAAATGCCACAGCAGTTTTTCTTTTCTCAATTTGTAAGGGGTAAAAGCCTGACAAAAAAAAATAAATGTATTTACAACATTTTTACATACGCTTATGAGCTCACGATTGTTGTTACCCTCTTTTATTTTATTACCTGGAAACCTTGTCATCTCAAAACAGTCTACTTAAAGTCTTAAGCCGGATATTAAACACATTCGGCCTTTTAATGCTGGAATGCTTGAGAAGCTCCTATTATTATTTTAATTGTGGCTACATTTTAATCCTACCATTCTCACATAAACACTCTGTGCGTTGTTAGATCTTAAATACTGAATATTTTATGATTATGTTCCAAAAATACGAAAAAATACAAATTGAATTTGAACTTATCTTTATTTCTTTGCTTGAATGCAGAATATAAATTGAAAGTGATTTTCTTCTAATTTCTTCGCAGAATTTTTTATTTATATGAAAAATATCAACTTGGTTCAGCTAATTATACCAATTTAAAAGTAATTTAATTCCATATACCATCAATATCTCTGCATTTTACTTGAAAAATATCCTATATCAAATATTAGAAACTATTTAAAATTGAAGGACAAGTTTTCAGATAATTTAAAGTATCAATTTATTTATTTTCAGTGTACAGTTAATAGTTCTTAATTTAAGTAAAAATTAATTCTTTGTGCAAATAATGAAATTATTAGTTTAAGTAGAAATTAATCAATTTGCAACGTTCGAAAGTTAATAATTCTGGTTTTCAGTAGAATTCTAATTAATTGACTTATTCTTCATAAATATTGGTAATCACTTAGCGATTTCAAGAGGTCGATAATTCTTATTTTCAGTAGAATCGCAATTTTAATTGGATTTTAATTAATAATAAATATACAGCTTTTCACAATAATTTGTACTAATTTTGCGAATTTTATACATTTATAATTTAAGTAGGATTTTCATCTTTAATAATCCGAATAGAAGTCGAATTTAAAATATCGGAATTTGTGATAAATTAGCTTTCGTTCCTGAGCTTTTAAGTTGACCAAATAATATATAGCATAGATATGTAGCTTAGCCTTAAATTCAATTTGCGAAAACAAAGTACTTGGTCGCAGTCCCAGACAAGGTAGGAAATTCATATAATCTACCTTAAAGCTGACTCAGATTCCAATGGATTTGTTCTTGTGACAGAGACAGGACATGACATGACAACATGGATACATTGTGTTAAAGGTGGATAGGGTTGATGGCTTAATGAAGCGACGGCTAAATGAACGACGAAATAAAAAAGGGCCAGCACACACACACAGACACGCACGTCCCCACACACACACACTCACACACATGTCGAGATTGGCAAAGTCAAAGGCGAAGCTAAAAGCTTGTAATAGTTTCAGCCATCCCTATATATCTATCCCTATATTTATATTGAGGTTAATCGTCGCCCAAATCGATGAGTATTTTTCCAATCCATTGGTCCTGGTTTATATCAGATACGTCTTTCTTTTGTCTGCTCATCGGCGTATTCATTATTCAATAGTTTGGCAACTGTCTGTCCGTCCGTCCGTCTCTCTCTCTGTCTGTCTGGGTTTGTTCTTGTCGTTTTCCTCCGCATTACGAGTATTAGGTGCGCACATTTGTCAGATTCAATTTAAATTGCAAATGTATCAAACACACACATATTTATCTTTATCCTTGTTGTGGTTTCTGCTTTTACTCCTTGTTTCCTTTGCTTGTTGCGCTTTTGATTACGCGTTGAGAGAACTTTTCATCCCGTTTAATACGTGAATAACATATTTAATCCTTAACGGTAAGACATCAGTAAACAGGAAAAGGTCATTGCCAGCAACCTCTTGGTTATCATCTTAACAAGCCGAAGATTAAATACGCTTACTAACTAAAAATATTTGAAGACTTGGCAAAGTCATGTTGCCCTCTGTAAGGGTATCAATAAACAGGCCAATTCTGCTCTGTTTGTTGTGTTAGTGGTGCTGACTTTATCAATTTCATTGTTCCACACGGCGTATGAGTAATCATTTCATTGCACGGTCCCAAATGTACGTTGAGCCAAGTTAAATCTTTAAAGCATATGTTGTGTACGTGTGTAGTATGTGTGTGTGTGTGTAGTGTGTGTGTGCTTGCGGGAGGAAGCACGTACTTTTATAGCACACTGTAACGCCCTTTAATTTTACGCAAATTTGTCGGTCGAAATGAAAATAAACGTACGCGTTGAGCCAAAATTCTAAAAGATGCCAAAAACATTGCGCTGCATTTTTGATGTACATCCATTAATTTTGGTTATTTTTGGGTGAAAATTTATGTGTGACATTGAATTTAATAACCCATATAAAATATGCAGCCTGCACATGGCCTTCTATCTGTATTTGGCCATAAAGTTGTTCTTACCATGTTACGAGAATGAGTTTCATTTTGTGCAGCATTTCTCTTTGGCTTCCAACAGGCAATAACTATATTTTTAACCTAATTTATTTTAATTGAGCCAACTTATTAGAGCTCCAATTTCTCGGTAACATAAAGTTGTGTCTCTAGTCAATATAAACTAGAAATAAAAAGGATTTTGGGTTTTTTAACCAATTGTTCCTAAAGCAGCCAAGTTACCACATTCTGTGATCCCATTTTTATACAACTATAAAGTTATTGACTTCCAACAGGCAATAACAATATTTTTAACTTAATTTATTTTAATTGAGCCAACTTATTAGAGCTCCAAATTCTCGGTAACATAAAGTTGTGTCTCTAGTCAATACAAAATTGAAATAAAAAGGATTTTGGGTTTTTTTACCAATTGTTCCTAAAGCAGCCAAGTAAACACATACTGTGTTTCAATTTGTACACAACTTGTTCTGATACATTAAACTCAGATTTGGTAGATTCATTCTGAATTTCAGTAAAATAAAAATTTTTTGTATTTTATATTATTTAAGGCACTGAATATATTAATAGTTCGTTCAATTTTAATATACATGAATTAAAGAAAATTGATTAACATACAATTACAAAAATAATAAAAATGAAGTTTAAATTTTAGGTAATTTTATTTAACTTTCCTGTATTTTTTATATATTTTTTATTTTGATTACTGTAATGCTTATGAAGCCTTATAAAGCAATACTAAAGTGTTCCTTTTTATTCACTGATCCAAGCGAAAATGCCCTTACTAATTTTATTGTGACCTATATTTTATCATACCCAAAAACAAAAAAAAAACAACAAAATAATAATGAAGAAAATATAATCTGTTAAAAAGAAGGAATAATTTTAGAAATACTCTAAAGATAAGTTTTTATATTTCATTCTGTGATCTGAATGAATTTATTTTCTATCAATCCAAATTACATTTGCTCTCTTTGCATATAAATTTCCTCGCTCAAAGTTTAGTTGGGCTCTTACTTTCAGGTTGCTCTCACTTTTTCTCCATCTCTCTCATTCCCTTACTATCGCTTCCTCTAAGAGAAACTCGTAGCATTCAAATAAGCGTACTTGAAACTTAGTTCCCACCCAAACTAAACAACTTGTAGGAGAGACTACAGTTGAGGTAGCCCAACTGTGAAAGACCCTGTACTTATTTTATACATGGGTTTCATATCGGTTACTGGATTTGTGTATGTTTCAGTTAAAAAGAATAATAAGTTATACAAATGTTATACAAAAATTCTTTAATTAATAAATAGAAGATCTGTTTAATGAGATCAATCTCATCAATCGGTTACAGTTTCAGTTACGATTTCCCATTTCAATCGGTTTTTACCGGTTATATGTTACAGTTTTTACGGCTTTAAATTATTGTAATTATTATATTATATATTCTCAAATAAATCAGAAATATATTTATTTACTTTATGGCAGTGGTGTTCACTGTAGATGTCTTGATCTGCACCTTATGCACATTTGACTTCAACCAGGGATTAAAACCGAAACAAATATCGCTTTCAGTTATGGTTTCGGTTATGATCGAATTAAGGTTTTCGGTTATCGGTTATGCAAAATCTTGGAGTATGGGTTTCGTAACGGTTGTCGGTTTTTTATAAGTTTCGGTTTAAAAATAACGGTATGATTTCGGTTAACAAAAAAAATAAAAATTAAGGTTTTCGGTTGACCAAAATAAGAAGCTTTATTCATTGTTTAACATGTTTTCATGCTTTTATTAGCCTGAAAACTACTGGTTTCTGGTTACTGAAGTAGTCCAGTGTAATGTCGATTTTATTATAATTTGATATCACATAAATTTGGTTCATTTGGTTTGAAAATATGGATTATTTTGATTTTACTGAACTTTGATAACTTTAAACAGCCATAACTTTGTCAAAAGTCAATCAATTTTTATGCGGAATGAAAATTTGATAATGATTTTACCTCCAAATTGGTTCTGCATTTGCAATTTTTTCATTTTAGAAAATTTTTTAAAATCGAATTTTTTCGAAATTTTTAAAATTAACAAAATTTAAATGCAGAACGAATTTGGAGGTAAAAACATGCTCAAATTTACATTCCGCATAAAAATTTATTGTTTTTTGACACAGTTATGGCAGTTCAAAGTTATCAGTACCTGCGACGGCCAGTACCGAAATTAACCCTTATAAATCAATCAGTTACTAAACGGTTATTTCGGTTTAAAGAGTTTCGGCTTATGGGTTTCGGTACAGCAGAAAAATATTTTTTCGGTTACGGTTTCAGTTACGGTTACAAATTTTAATCGTTTATTACCGGTTAAAGGTTACGGTTTCGGTTAAGGTTTTAATCCCTGCTTTCAACACACCCAATAGACCTTGTATACTTTTTAAATACAGGGCGTAAAAAAAGCCACCAGCAAATGCAAATGCAAATGCTACGTGTACTCGTAATTATGTAATTCGAGATAAATTACACGGTCGTTGACAAAGTTCGAGCATTTGAATATAACGATAGAACGATAGAACGACGGGAGGTCTGACCCCACATTTATAGTTTGTAGTTAGGCGAACGGGAATTGAGACAAGTGAGTGCTTTGGTTCATTCATATGTGACGGATTGACTAACTGACTGACTGACTGACTACCATACACGTAAATGAATGATTGACTGACTGACTAACTGACTGAGTTGAACCCCATCAAGGCGACGCTTTTGCGCAGCTCCCAAAATCAAATTCATTAAATTTGATGACGTCGGCTGTCAGAGCTTTTCATTTCCATAAAGTAAATGTATCTGTAACTGTAGCAGAGTATCTGTGAGATGCACGTGCGAATCGGGTCTGAGATACAACGAATCAGTTGATAGCGAATTCGCCGGTGGAAATACGAGTATGTGCTATTAAATATGTACTACCGTATTTATCGCCTCGTGAAGATGTCGTAAATCTGCCATTGCGCCACAAGTGATAAGTGATAAGAGCTTTACAATTGCCCAGTGTCGGATCCAACGACAGTCGCGACGCGTTCGTCGCCGAGTTCAGGTCACAGTGAGACATCTCTTTCTCCTTCTCCCTCTCCATTTCCATGTCCATGTCCATGGGCAAGACATTCGTGGCGTTGGCCATCGCCTGGATGAGCGCACTCTGCCTGCTCCCAGTGGCCACGCATTGTGACAGTGATTCCTACTATGAGAAATATTACGCCACTCGTCGCTTTGTGCCCGTCAAGCGCAATGCTCCGCTTGAGTTTAACTTCACGCTGAGCCTCACCAAGGAGGATCACCTGGCTGCCGATGAGCGTCCCACTCTGGTGGGAAATCTGGCTGTGTTGGGCAGCTGGCAGGCGGATCAAGCGATCCTCTTGAACAGCACGGACGTGCACAATGTGTGGACGGGATCGGTGCTGTTGCCCCAGAACAGCACTGTGGAGTACCGTTACTTTGTGGCAACCGTAGCACGTTCCGGAGGAGTCCAGATCCGTCGCTGGGAGTCGCATGTCCTGCCCCGCACATTCAACACGACGAAGCATTCGGGAAATCGCACCGATGAGTTGGGCAACATCAATGGACAACGACTGTTGACCCGTGGATGGCTCCAGAGTTCCAGTTCCGGCTCCATAGTGCAATTCAAGGTGTTCGATGGTGCACTGCGTCTGGAGGAAGAAACGTTGTATGAGGCAGCGAGTCTACGCCTGCGATTGCAGCCAGTGCATCCTGGGAATCTCTCTCCCATACTGAGCTCTGCAACCGCCAACGTGGAGTACGTCCGCATGGTCTACAGCGACAGCCGGCTTCGCGCGCAGCCGGAGTACGGAGTTCCCTATGTCCAGGCTTGGGACTTGCTCATGTTCCATGTGACCCTGAATCAGCTGGAGCAAGTTGCCTACCAGCTGGAGGTCTACGGAGAACAGCAGGACTTGGTGCGCTTGCTGGGATATGCCCATCTCCAACCAGCTGCCCTGGCAGGCAGCGAGGGCAACGTGACCCTTCAGCTGATATCCCCGATCTGGCAGCGGGTGGTGGGTGAACTGCATCTGCAGTACCTTGTGGTGCGTCCCATGGTCAATGGCAGCTCCGATTTCCGCACCAGCTTCGTCAACTACTGGCGATCCAATTGGACAGATTTAGAGATTGGACATCGTGGCCTTGGAAAGAGTTTGACAGTCGCCTCGACAACGGCGGCTCCGCTCATTGAGAATACCCTGGCCACTATGCAGGCGGCGGGGGAGTTGGGCGCTGATCTCGTCGAGTTCGATGTGCACTTGACCAGCGATTTGGTGCCCATCATTCATCACGATTACTTCATCAGGGTGTGCATTGACTCCAAGACGCCGACGAATCGCAACGATCTCATCGAGGTCCTGATCAAGGACATCACCTACGAGCAACTGAAGCAACTGAAGACCTACCAGATCGTGAGCAACAAGATCATTGAGTATCCCGCCCACAACAACGTTGAGCAAGTGGAGCAGCGTCTCTTTCCCACGCTCCAGGACTTCTTCGAGCAAGTGAATCTTACAGTGGGATTCGATATTGAGATCAAGTGGCCCCAGCTGCGATCCGATGGCACCTACGAGAGCCAGCAGACGATCGACAAGAACCTCTTTGTGGATCGCATCCTGGAGGTGGTGCAGGATTATGGTTGCGGACGTCTCAACATCATCAAGAGCTTCGACGCGGATCTTTGCACGCTCCTACGCTTCAAGCAGAACATGTTCCCGGTGCTCTTCCTCACCAGCAGCAAGGTGAACGCCTTTGCCGATCCTCGCGCCAGCACAGTGGAGCAAAGCATCAATTTTGCCCAGGCCTTTGATCTGGCGGGAATTGTGCCCAACGCCGTGTTTATCAAGGCAGATCCCTCGCTAATCCAAAAGGCCAAGTCACAGGTGCCGCTGATACTACTGTGGGGAGGTGACCTCAAGGATCGCCAGTCCATCGATTGGTTTATGCAGCAGGGACCCAACGGTGTCGTCTACGATCGCATGGATCTTTGGCTGCCCCCCAACAGGACGAACGCATTCGAGGCGGAACAGGACCTTCCCGACTTCTTCCAATTGCAATGTTCTCCCGCTGCCAAGCAGCGTGTCCACAACGCGACCGTCGAGAGTGTCCTGAGCAATGTCAACTTTCTATAGATTCTGTAGATTTATGCCAAAGCAATAAACGTATCTCTAAAAACTCATTTCTCTCTCGTTAACGTCAATTTCCTGATTGTTGTACGTGTCCGGCAGTTTAAGCTCCTGTTCCTGCGACTTTAGCACGCTCTAACGCTAAAAAGGATTTCCACATAATTGTCTTTTCCTCGTTGAGCAGCTGCAACGACAGGAAAAATGAAATAGAAATTTATAAAAAAAAAAATGGATGAAAAGTTGTGCGGAATTTTCATTGTTTCGCTTTGAACAAGATATTTTCATTTAAAATGAATGCAGTCGAAAAAAAGGGAAAAGAAAAAAACACAAAATGAAAACTAAATCAAAATTAAAAAGAACGAAATCATGTAAGTAAAACTCTCGAGAGTACCTGACTCCAAAATACCCTGCGCCAAGGCCGTAGACTAAGAAGCAGGGATTAAAACCTTAACCGATACCGTAACTTTTAACCGTTAATAACCGATTGAAATTTGTAACCGTATCTGAATCCGAAACCGACAAAATATTTTTGCGCTATACCGAAACCCATAAACCGAAACTCTTTAAACCGAAATAACCGTTTAGTAGCCGATTGATTTAAAAGGGTTAATTTCGGTACTGGCCGTCGCAGGTACTGATAACTTTGAACTGCCATAACTTTGTCAAAAGTCAATCAATTTTTATGCGGAATGTAAATTTGAGCATGTTTTTACCTCCAAATTCGTTCTGCATTTAAATTTTGTTCATTTTGAAAATTCGAATTTTTTCGAAAAAATCAAAAAAGATAAAGGGGTAACACTGTAAAATTTCGAAAAATTCGATTTTCAAAAATTTTCTAAAATGAAAAAAATTTAAATGCAGAACAAATTTGGAGGTAAAATCATGCTCAAATTTACATTTCACATAAAAATTGATTGACTTTTGACAAAGTTATGGCGGTTCAAAGTTCAGTAAAACCAAAATAATCCAAATTTTCTAACCAAATGAACCAAATTTATATGAGATCAAATTATAATAAAATCGACATTATACTGGATCATTCCAGTCACCAGATAACATTATTTTCCAGGCTAAAAAGTGCATTAAGTCTTTTTTCATGTAAAACAATGGATAAAGCGTCTTATTTTGGTCAACCGAAAACCTAAATTTCTTTTTTTTTGTGAACCGAAACCATACCGTTATTTTTAAACCGAAACTAACAAATAACCGATAACCGTTACGAAACCGATACTCCAAGATTTTGCATAACCGATAACCGAAAACCTTAATTCGATCATAACCGAAACCGTAACTAAAACCGATATTCGTTTCGGTTTTAATCCCTGCTTAGAAGGTATCCTAAATTTAAAATAAAATAAGTAAACGCAAATTTGGTGCTTCCTTTCCTTCTTACGACTCGACTGACTGAAATTTATATATAATTATGGGGAATTATATAAATAAATAAATATAAATAATTTATATGGATTGGAAAAACATTTGCACAAACTTATCATAGGAAATAAAAAGTCAAAATATGTTGCAATGTCAAAACTTCATTAATTTATACATATGTATTTATTTAATAATTAAAACAGGGCTTTAAAAAAATGTATACATGTTGAAAGTGATAATTAAATACATATAAATAACATTTAAATCTGAATATATCAAAATGTTATAAAAGTGATAACTATATTATGGGTATATAATATTTTTTATAAACAGCGCAGTTTATTTTGCGTTTTTGCTGAACTTGAAATTTAAATGTTTAATGAAATCATTGCCATCAACAGAAACAGAGACAGACCCAGACCCAGACCCAGAATCAGAATCACACCCATACCGAATCCCAGTCCCACTCGCTGTCATGTCATGTCATGTCAGGTTTTTCAGCACGAACGAAAAGCCCCTGGCAAGTGGTCAATGGGTTCATCCCATATACATATAGTATATATTGTCAGCGAAGGCGTCGCAGTTGCCCAGCGGTGCGATTTTGATGATGCAACTGCAACAATCACCCATGATTCCCCACCTCCCAATCCCCATACCCATTTCAAGTCTCTTGTTTATGTAGATATATAAAAGTGAGTACAGAAATCGGATTAATAGTCATACCACAAGAGAGCTTGAATTGGATTATTATATTTATTCGTATACTTCTAGTATTTAAGCTTTTTCATTTCTTAGTAAATGAGAAAATAGTGTAGGTAATTATTTTATACTTCTATATAAATAGACTTTGAATACATTAAGTATAATTGCGAACGCCTGACAGGCAATCAAATGATAATTAAGTGAAACCTCATTATAATCAGGTTTTTAGAATAATTCTATAAATTGCCATTAGACTCATTTACAATATATACTTAGTTTTGTCTTACTTTGCCATTATTGTAGTTGCAACTAAGCAAAGATACAATCTGTTATGTAACAGTCTCGTGTAAATACTTACTAAAATACCAGGCGCACTGAAACTTTGAAAAATGTAAAATTACTTACCATTTGAAAAAATATAAAAAAGTATTGGAAAAAGAGGTAAATATTCGAAAAAAAATGAAAAAGGTAAGTAAAATTTTGAAATTAAAGAAAGCCCAGAAAAATTAAATATTCTCTTGCTGCTAATTTCTGTTCGTCTGGTATTTTAAAAAAGTGTAAAGAGGTAAGTATTTGAAAAAATGTTAATGATAATTATGGAATTATCGAATATGTTCGACAAATTTATAATTTATCAAATAAAAAAATCCAAAATACCAGCTAAAATGACTGGCGCACAGAAACTTTAAAAAAATGTACAGAGGTAAGTATTTGAACAAATTTAAAGAGGTAAGTATAGGAAAACAAAATGGAAAAGGTAAGTATGGAAATATCGAAAATGTTTGATAAATTTCTAATTTATCAAATAAACAAAAAGCCAAAATAACAGACTTACAGAAACTTAAAAATATATAAAGAGGTAAGTTTTTAAAAAAATTTATTCGAAAAAATGTAAAAGGTAAGTATTTAAAAAAATGTAAAGGGGTAAGTATTTGAAAAATTGTCAAGGTGTAAGTATGGATCTTAGAGCTCAAAAAGCTGTAAGCGAAGAGAAAGACACTTACTTATAGAGGAAAATGCCTAAGTGAAATACCAGCTGAAATACCAGAGCGAACAGAAATAGCAGAAAGCAAATCAAACATTTATTCACATCATATTTAAATTGAGTGAAAATATGACCTTGAATTTCTGCGGCTTCCGTTAATATTGAGTGAAAATATGACCTTGAGTTTCTGACTGCTCAAACAAAATTTTCGATTGCTGTTGATTTCTGTTCGCCTGGTATTTTTTCTGACCTTCTGGTTACAGCGAGATGTTAAAAGCTCACATACATGCATAAATACTTACTTTTTTATACATACTTTAAGGAGGATAAATTCTTATTTTAAGGAAGATAAATTCATATTTTAAGGAAGGTAAATTCTTATTTTAAGGATGATAAATTCTTATTTTAAGGAAGATAAAATCTTATTTTAAGGAAGATAAACTCTTATTTTAAGGATGGTAAATTCTTATTTTAAGGAAGATAAACTCTAATTTTAAGGAAGGTAAATTCTTATTTTAAGGACCTAGATTCTTATTTCTAGTATCTAGATTCTTATTTACAGATTCTAGGTCCTAGCTTTTAGGTTCTAGAAAACCAAAATACCAGCTGAAATACCAGGCGAACAGAAACGAGTAGAAAGCAACCAAATATTAAATTGACTCAAAATATGACCTTGAGTTTCAGCGGCTCGCGCTGAAATTGAGTGAAAATATGACCTTGAATTTTTGTTGCTCAAATGCAATTTTCGCTTGCTGCTGATTTCAGTTCGCCTGGTATTTTTACTAAATTTCCGGTTGCATCGAGCTGTTGCAAGCTGAAAGAATACTTACTTTTTTATACTTACTTATGGAGCGTGAAGATTCTAAAAGTGCCGAAATACCAGCTGAAATACCAGGCGAACAGAAATGAGTAGAAAGCAGCAAAATTGCATTCACTTGACATTTGAATTGAGTGAAAATATGACCTTGAGGTTCGGTTGCGCGCGATAAAATTGAGTGAAAATATGACCTTGAATTTCTTTTGCTCAAATTAAATTTTCGCTTGCTGTTGATTTCTGTTCGCCTGGTATTTTTTCTGACTTTCCGATTGCAGCGAGCTGTTGCAAGCTGAATGAATACTTACTTTTTTATACTTACTTATGGAACGTGAAGTGTCTAAAAGTGCCGAAATACCAGCTGAAATACCAGGCGAAGAGAAATGAGTAGAAAGCAACCAAATTTTATTCGCATCATATTTAAATTGAGTGAAAATATGACCTTGAGTTGCTGAGCAGAGTGAAATTGGTCCTGTTTTTCTTTAAGCGACTGCAAGTTCTGCGCTCCTGGTATTTTTTTTTAATTTCCTTCAGTTAGTACCTGAAACTTTTTTAAAGCTCCCCCATCTGAAAAAAAACATTTTAGTAAATAAAAAGAAACGTTTAGTTTTTGCATTTCAAATTCATTTTATTCTTAAAATCCTATTCTTAAGGAGTAACATTGATATATATATTATATGCTTATCTTCTGATATACAAAGAATGTAAAATATTTATAATATAAGCATTTATTATTATTTATAATTAAAAGTTGAAAATTACAAAATTTGATTTTTACTTTTCGCTAATTAACTTAATTCTTAAGGAGTAAATGTTCGACAAATTTATAACAACATTTATATAAATACTTGTTTCTTTATACCATAGAGCTTACATTTAATTTTGCTTATAAAGTTATATAGTATGAGTTTGTTTTTGTGCATATGTAGTCATAAAGATATCAAAATATTTTCGCTCTAATCGCATTTGCCCGTTTGCAAGTGGAGCTATAAATCAGAGGTGTACAGAGCCTATGCACACGACGCACAATTGTTTTTGTATTGCACATGTCATATGGAAGTGTGTGAGCTTACACACTGGTAAGGTTCTGGTACACATTGCAAATTACACAAACAATTTTTCACTTTTCGTTTTCCGTCAAAATTTGTTACTGGTAAAACAATAACAATTTTTGACTTCTCGCTTTCCGTCAAGATTCTTTGCTGGCAAAACAAAAACAATTTTACTGCTTCGTTTTGCTGTCATTATTCCGAATGTATTTTGTTGTTGTCTTTTCGTTTTCTGTACACTGGAAAACAAAAACATTAACGTGTGTACTGTTGCTACTAAATAAATAGAAATGCGATAAAACAAATTTTAAAAAAGATCAATTTCATTAAAAAAGAGCCAATTTCATATAAAAACTAAAATTAAAATAGATATTGATGAGCTTTTGAAAAAACATTAAAAAAACATTTTTAATTTTTTTAGAAACATGTTATTATTTTTTTCCGTGCACTCATTGAAATAAAAAAAAAGTTCGTTACATGTGTGCGTGTGATTTTCTTTATTTGTATTGGTGCGTGCACATCCATAAGGCAGCTTTGAGCATCGCTGCTATAAATCATCTAAATACAAACAATCGTCAATCAGCTTAAAAGAAATGGAAATTTTTTTGTTTTTACTTACACTTATTCGTATTATCTTAAGTTAGCAATTAAGAACTTGTAAAATATTTGTTAAATTACTTACAGTAAAATAAAATAATAAAATGTTACACATAAAACTTAAAAATACCCGAATTTTTCTGAGAATTACATTATTTGCTGAGGAAAGTGGGTAATTATAATCTTATGCAATAGTTTCCTAAGAACCAGGGATTAAAACCTTAACCGAACCGGTTTTAAACCCTGCTAAGAACGATAATTAGGATTTTCAGGATTAAAGCTTTACAGTCATATTCTTCCTAATATTAATTTTTATCATATATTATATCGTTTATATTTGCCTATAATTATATGGAAATTTTCTGTTTATAGCGCCAGCTGATGGACGCTTACATCCGACAGAAACGCGCCTCGCCGGGAATGGTTCAGGCGAGTGATCTGCAGATTAACAGGCCGATGTCCGGAATGCGAAGCAATAGTCGAGAGTTGCACGCCTACGATGGACCCATGCAGTTTATGGGGTCAGCACAGAATCCAGATCAAATCCTTAGTAACAACAGCTCCAGCATTCTCCTGTCAAGCTCAATCAACTCAAGTCGCAACAACTCCAACAATTTGCGAAGCCTTAGTACCATCAATCAGGAAGGTAAGTTCCGAATCGAATTCCTACCGAGTTCATTTTAACATTTTTTAAAATTAAATTCTAATAAAATAACATTAAGTAGCTTTTCTCAAGATAAAAAAAGGTTTTTAACTAAATTTAATTAAAATATTAAAAACAATAAAGATTTTGATAAAACAAAAATAAATCTTCTACCGATTATATATATGAGAATGGTCCGATTTCAGTCAAATATCGTTAGGAATTTGGTTGTGAAAAATTCAATATTATAAAAAAATTTGATAACTTTACACTGAAAGCTGTATCAAATATTAGAATGTCTATTAGAACTCAAATGAATAGACTCGTTTATAGATATAGATATTTGTAATATCAATCTCATGTATTATATTAATTAAAATAATAAATTCAAAATATTCAACACATTGTGTTTAGGGCAGGGATTAAAATCGAAACGAATATCGGTTTCAGTTTCGGCTATGCTCGAATTAAGGTTTTTGGCTATCGGTTATGCAAAATCTTGGAGTATCGGTTTCGTAACGGTAATCAGTTTTTTGAAAGTTTCGGTTTCATTTGGTTTGAAAATATGGATTATTTTGATTTTACTGATTTTTAATAACTTTGAACTGCCATAACTTTTTCAAAAGTCAATCAATTTCCATGCGCAATGTAAATTTGAGCATGATGTTACTTTTAAATTCGATCTGCATTTAAATTTTGTTCATTTTTAAAATTCGAATTTTTTCGAAAAAATCAAAAAAGACAAAGGGGTAACACTGTAAATTTTAAAAAAAATTCTATTTTCAAAAATTTTTGAAAATGAACAAAGTTTTTATGCAGAACAAATTAAGAGGTAAAATCATGCCCAAATTTACATTGCGCATGAAAATTGATTGACTTTTGACAAAGTTATGACAGTTCAAAGTTATCAAAGTTGCTCAGTACCTGCGACGGCAAGATCCGAAATTAGCCCTTATAAATGAATTAGCCCTATAAAATTAGACATTATTTAAAGAGTTTCGGTTTATGGGTTTCGGTACAGCGGAAAAAATTTGTTCAGCTACGGTTTCAGTTACGGTTACAAATTTCAATCGGTTTTTATCGGTTGAAGGTAACGGTTTCGGTTAAGGATTTAGTACCTGGCTTAGGGCATTCATTTATAAGGAAATTCCTTTCATTGTTTATTGCAGATGTAATCGAAGAGATCTCCTCGCACGAGCTGGAGGATGAGGAGAGCAGTCCAGTGACGGTTGTGGAGCAGCCGCTGCCACCGCTAAGTGCCAACTCGACACAGTCTCAGCGGGCTCGCATCCGACAGCAATCCTTCAACGATACCCTGGATGAGGATGACTATGCTAATCGCAACATATCCGGAGTGGCTCCAGTGCGTCCAGCCGGCATTGCCTCGTCCTACAAGGAGGAGTCCGCGATAGAGGGCAGCAGTGGAGCCGGCAATGGCAGTAGCAGTGTCGGGGGAAGCGGGGAGTCCGAGGGGGATGTCATAGGCCAGATTGATCAGTTTGTTATGCAGCCGGCGCCGCAGGGAGTGCTCTACAAATGCCGCATCACTCGAGATCGCAAGGGCATGGATCGGGGTCTATTTCCCATATATTATCTGCACTTGGAGCGAGACTACGGCAAGAAGATCTTTCTGCTGGGTGGTAAGTACATATATCACTCTCCTTTTCCTCTCCTCCAACGAATATTAATTTTAATCATTTACAGGTCGCAAGCGAAAGAAGAGCAAAACATCCAATTATATCGTCAGCTGCGATCCCACCGATCTGTCCCGGAATGCAGATGGTTTCTGCGGCAAACTGCGCTCCAATGTGTTCGGCACATCCTTCACGGTGTTCGACAGTGGCAACAAGGAGAGCACGGAAAGTCCTCGACTCGATCTGGCAGTTATCATCTATGTAAGATACTCGCATCATTAATTGATCAATCAATCAATTGCTCACTTATATTTACCAACAGGACACCAATATTCTGGGCTTTAAGGGACCAAGGAACATGACTGTGATACTGCCGGGCATGACTGAGGACGATCAGCGTGTCAAGATTAGCTCCGCGGATCCCAAACAACAAGGCATACTCGATTTGTGGAAGATGAAGGTAATCCCAAGTGATTTAATTATAATTTAATAATACTTACCCCTTCTTTTGTGCCTTAGAACTTGGACAACATTGTGGAGTTGCACAATAAGACACCAGTTTGGAACGATGAAACCCAATCCTATGTGCTCAACTTTCACGGCCGTGTCACGCAAGCCTCCGTGAAGAACTTTCAACTGGTGCACGACTCGGATCCCGAGTATATTGTCATGCAGTTTGGTCGCACCTCCGAGGATGTCTTCACCATGGACTATCGCTATCCTCTCTGCGCCATGCAGGCTTTCGCCATTGCGCTCAGCAGCTTCGACGGCAAGATCGCCTGCGAGTGAGAGTCCTCAAGGACTCTAATCCTTGCCAGTAGAATTCTCCGCAGATCTTGCGATTGCCTTATTTATACGACTTTTAATCTTGCAACTCATTGTGTCCTCTATAAGTATCATAACTTTCACCTTTCATGAACTATCTGGGAATATGATGTATTGTATATGTGTATCAATACAATTTTCGTATATAATTCTCAAATGGTTTTAGCGTAGACCTTATGAGATGGCTTGCTTTTTATGGAAAGCATTTAAGTTTGACTCTCGATCAGTGAAATCAAAAAAATATATATATCTATAACTGTATATCTATCAATTCAGATGTCATAATGTAACTAAAAATCATTACTGATATATTCAGAACTCTCCCTAAGTATTTCTCAAACGTTAAGTGTATGTACTATATTTAAAAATCTGTATTTAGTTTAACATACTCGTACTAAATATAATCCACAATTCTAGTCACCCGGCATAGTAGATAATCAACTAAATATAAGTATATATACATATATATATATATGAATACTTGTAGTATATTTATGAAATATTGTATATTGATGGCAAACTTCATTGTACCATTTATTCAAAATGTGCTCACCGATTTTGTAAAAGGCTTTTCGAATCCCATAGGCGAATCAAAAGTTTTCAAATACAAAACAATTTTATAATTTGAATACAGCTGGAAAACAAAACGAATATTATAGGTACTTATATATTTATATTGATGTGTATCATAAACGATTACTATTAGTCCATAAGAGAGCATTACTATTTGTGCCGAGCTCTTCTTATAATTAAGTACAATTCTGACTTAGCAACTAATTATTTTTCAACACATATTATATATATATATTTATAGAAATCGAATGTATGAAAATCGAATAACTATTATAATAAATGGAATTTATTTAAAATCACTCAAATGTGTATTATTTAATTTCCTAAACCAAAATACTTTTCGATATCCGATTTTGAACTCACATAATTTTTTGAAATTCATCCATTTTAAGTGATAAACAGCAAAGGCATTAAAGTAAGTACAGTTTATTTTATTCAATGCCATTAAGTACAATTTCATTTGTATACAATAAATGCAAGTTTTCGGCGTACGTCTTTTGCTTAAAAGAGAACAATTGATTTTATTTACAAAACAAGGTCAGGTTGAGATTACGTACTTTGTTACCAACTGCCGCAGTTGCCTATTTTACATGAGTATTTGTAAAAAACAAAAACATATAAATGAAATTCAATAAATCCCCTCGATGATCAAATGAAAATGAGCTACAAATCATTTCAAATTTACAAATTTAGAACAATTGTTGCTATGAACGCGTTCGGGCTTTGTGCATTCCCCTATTTTCAGGCAGTTTATACTCGAGAGGATCGTAATCCTCGTAGGCTAACTGTCGCTCAGGCGACGTATCAGGTAACTTGTTGATTTTTTGCAGTCGAGCATAGACAATCTGCAGGTGGCGTCCAATGTAATCCTCGCCAGGTGCGAGTCGCTGAGCAAACTGCAGACAGGCAGCGGCTTTGGCCAACCACTTGCGCTCCACGAAAACCACGCAGAGATTGTGGAGTCCCTGCGTGTTATGCGGCTCGGTCTTCAGAATGCTGCGATAGCATTTCTCAGCTGCATCCAGATCTTTCATATGATTAATATAGATGTCGCCCAGCAATATGAGGCCCTTCACATGCGACGGATGGTGACGGATCAATTGATTCAGGAAAGGCACCGCATCTAATGGTCGCTTGGTGTCCGCCAGCAGCAGAGCCAGATTGAAGAGCGCACTGCGAAAGTCGGATTTGAGATGTATGGCGCGTTTAAAGAATTGCTCGGCTTCGTCAAAGCTGGACTCATCCATGGCCAGCATGCCCAGATTAAAGTACACCTTCTCGTTGTTTGCGTCTCTGGCCAGCACCTTATAGAGACGAGCACGCGACAACTGACGCGCCTCCTCCCCGCCCAGCTCCTGCAGAAGTATGGCCGAATTTAGGAGAGCCTGTTCATGCTCCGGATACAGTTCAATGGCCTTGTTGAAATATACGTGTGCCTGTTGACTCTTTCCCTGCTCCAGGAACACAACGCCCAAGTTGTAATAAATATCCGCATTCTCGCTATCATACAGGAGCGCCTGCTCATACACCTCCTGCGCCTGGGCCGTGCGATTCAGCTTCATGAGTATGTCACCCCGATTGATGTAGGCCTGCATCAAATATGATGTCCATTTAATATTAGAACAAATTTAAATTGGTCTTATTCAAAAAGAATTTTAATGCAGCATCAGTTAAGATCAGGGATTAAAACCTTAACCGAAACCGTAACCTTTAACCGGTAAAAACCGATTGAAATTTGTAACCGTAACTGAAACCGTAACCGAAAAAAATGTTTTCCGCTGTACCGAAACTCGTTAAACCGAAATAACCGTTTTGTAACCGATTCATTTATAAGAGTTAATTTCGGAGCAACTTTGATATCTTTGAACTGCCATAACTTTGTCAAAACTAAATCAATTTCCATGCGCAATGTAAATTTGAGCGTTCTGTATTTAAATTTTGTTCATTTTGAAAATTCTAATTTTTTCGAAAAAATCAAAAAAGACAAAGGGGTAACACTGTAAATTTTCGAAAAAATTCGATTTTAAAAAATTTTCAAAATTGAACAAAATTTAAATGCAGAACGAATTTAGAGGTAATATGATGCTCAAATTTACATTCCGCATGGAAATTGATGGAGTTTTGACAAAGTTATGGCAGTTCGAAATTATTAAAAATCAATAAAATCAAAATAATCTAAATGTTCGAATGTTTTCCAGGCTAAAAAGAGCATTAAGTCTTTATTCATGTAAAACATTGAATAACGCTTTTTATTTTGGTCAACCGAAAACCATAATTTTTATTTTTTGTGAACCGAAACCATACCGGTATTTTTAAACAGAAACTTATAAAAAAATCGATAACCGTTACTAAACCGATACTCCAAGATTTTGAATAACCGATAACCGAAAACCATAATTCGAGCATAACCGAAACCGTAACTGAAAAATATATTCGTTTCGGTTTTAATCCCCGATTACAATTCTTAGATATTTTAGCTAATTCGCCAATAATTTTAATCATGCTTAATGAATTGTAAAATATAATGTTATATTAAGAGTTTTTGTATTTAAACATTCTTCTTCCTTGTTCTTATTATAATAATAACTTTTATTTTAAAGATAAATGATAAAAATTGGTGAGTAAGAATTAAAGATTATTTATATTGAAAAAGTAATGAATATAAATATTTCTATAATTTCGATCATAGATAGAAACTATGATTAATCCGTGTTACTGTACCATATTTCTGTCCCATTGATTTCTTTAGTTCAATTTTAACTCCTTAACTGTTATTTTTGGTCCCTGATTTCTAGACATTTTTCCTCAAAATATCCTTCAGTTAGTTAACTGAGACCTTAACAAGAAATATAAAAATGGAGCTTAACAGTTGTGGTCTCTCACCTGAACATAATCACTGCGCATGCTGATGGCCTGTCTGTAAAGATGATCGGCCTCCTCCAGTCGCGTCTGATTCTTGGCTATCAGATTGGCGAGATTGATGAACACGTTGAGGTGATTGGGTGCAATGCGAGCGTGATAGCTAACACCGGGTTTGGCCTGCGGGAAAAGCGCCTTGGCACGCACATAAGCCTGTTCCGCCTCTGCGTATCGCTTGAGATTGTTGTAGGTGCGACCGACGTTGATGTGGGCACCAATGTCATCCTCCTGGATGCGCACCGCTTGCTGAAAGTACAGCAGTGCCTCCTCATACTGTCCCTCGTTCTCCAGCGCATGTCCCACATTGTTATACAGCTTCGCATTGCGTTGATTCACATGCACCCCGGACATAAACAGCGAGTACTCACTGCGCCAGTCCCAGTTGCGTTGCTGAGTCTTCAGTGCATGCGACATCAGCAGGGCAACGAGCGCCAATTGCGCCAGACGACGCCAATGCTTGCCCCATCTCAATTGCAGCTGCTCGTAGCCATAGGCTACCAGGAGACAGTATCCCATCGAGGGCATATAAAGAATGCGTTCGGCTACTACAAATCCCACTGGAAAAAATAGATTTGAGGCGGGCAAGAATGGCAGCACCAGCCAGCCGAGGCACATGAGCAGGATGCGGGATTGCGGCAGGTTGCGAGTGAGGCAAGCCTTTGCAGTCAACGCAGCCAGGCCAAGGAACGTGCACAATGTGGCCACGTTTCGGGCATCCGAAAATCCCTCCAGCAATGGGACAGTTCCTGCAGAAGATGAGATTAGATTATCATCAAATAAATTCATATATTTAATTGGAGGAAAAAGAAATCCATATTTGTACCCTTATTTCAAACATAATTAAATACAACTTGAGTTGATTTATAGATATAGATTTATATCCCATTTTGTTCTACGATTTGTTGACAATTTAAGTCCAATTTCTTAATTTCTCTCATAAAATCTCTGTGGTCCTTGCTGCTACTCGAGATTCTTTTAAAGTCTAGTTAATGTGTGTGTTTGGCTATTTTATACATTAATCTGATGGGGTTTTTCCTCTCATAAATTTAACAATCTTCTAAGGCTTAAATTGAAAATTTAATATAATTTAATAATTTATTTAATATTTTAATACTATGAGCAATTTAAATTAGAAATTAATCGAGCTAGCAAAAAGTGGCCAAGGGCTTTTCTTAAAGCGGAATTCCATCTACACAATAAGTTCAAATGTGACAAATAAAGTTCACTAATTCAAAATTAATGCATTTCTTTTTCCTGATTTCTATTACAACTACGATATACTCACCCATTGTCCAGTCGCAGCAGAGCAGCGATGGGCATAGCAAGAGCCAGGAGTTCAGGTAGATAAGGTAGCCATAAGTCAACTGACGCACAGGCGTCTCCGCTGATGAAGCGGGATTGTCAAAGCGCGTGAAGATGGGCAGCTGGGAGCCCATGACATAGACACGTCCCACGAGTAGAGCGATGGTAATGCTGGCTAAGAATGCCAAACGTTTCCATAGCACCGACGACCAGCGTCGGGTGTTGGCTAAAGGTGACGGCAACTTGACCGCCGGCTGCTCCTCGAACAGACGCAGCACAAAGTGACAGAGATGCAGCGGACGCAGTTGCTGCACCACGAACAGCTCGTAGACGGCACAGATTCCGGCAACCGTGATGCCCTGCTCCTTGCACAGCATTGAGGCCAAGAGGCAACTGCCAAAGCACAGACAGAGCGATGGCCAGTTCGTGCGACGTGACGAGACGAGAGATCCCGACGAGGAGGAGGTCGTTGCATGCGCGTAGCTGAGGAACGCGCCCAGGTAGCATATCGAAGAGAGCAATTCAGCGCGGCCAACGACGCCAGTAACGGCCTCGGTGTGCACCGGGTGCGTAGCAAATAGGAGCGAGGCCACAAAAGCGCATGTGTTGAGCGAGGAGTGCGAAGAGTTGGACGATGACGATGACGATGAAGATGAAGGCGACGTCGTCTCGTTACTGGATGCCGCACATTGGCGCAGCAAAAGGCGGCAGACCCGACGCCACAACAGACAGACGGCGATGTGCAGCAGCAGGTTGACGAGATGGTAACCGAATGGCTCCAGCGAATGCAGCAAGTAGTTGAAGCGGAATGTCAGCACCGTCAGTGGCCTGTACGACTTGTGCGACTGCTCCTTGCGCATCGGTGTGCCCCAGAAATCGTTGAGGAACACATTACGCAGTGGCGTACTTGGACGCAAATCCTTGTTGTCCCTTATAGCGCTAATGTCATCAAAGACCAGACCACACTGCGTGCTGTTGTAATAGCAAACCACGCAGGCAATACAAATGCAAAGGAACTCGACCAAATTGCGCTGTGAATTTCTGTTGTTGTTTGTGTTGTTGTTTGTATTGCTGTTGTTGTTGTTGCTGCTGTAACTCCTGCTGCCCCTTTCTCTCTCACGTTGGCATGTTGCTGTCTGTGCAGTTATTGCTGTTGCATGTTGTTGATGTAACTGCTGCTGCTGCTGCAACTGCAACTGCTGCTGCTGTTGCTGCTGTTGGTTGGGGGTCATTGACATCGTTGACTTTTCTGCACTGCCGTTTCCGTTCCGTTACTTTCAGCTCTTTCCAGTCCGTGCAGAACCTTAATTCATGTATCCATGATTACTTCACTAGACCAATTGGAATGTTTCGAATATTTGAATGAATTATTGTACATGTATTCTTATAGAAAAGCTCTGAGGAGATTCTACATTGTCTGCAAAGATATACAAATTTAACAATTATTAATATTAACTTAAATTAAATAAATATTAACTTTTCAGTTTTTTAATTAACATCTGTGAACAAATAATTAATAATACTTATATTTGAAATAAAGCTTTGAGGAGATTCTAAATTCTCTCTTAATATTATAAAATCAATTTCAACATTTTGAAATAAATAAATAAAAATAAATAAATTCTACATTGTCTGCAAAGATGATTAGTTTGAAAAATAAACCAATGCAAATTACTAAACTATTCTCTATTTAATAGTTTATTATTATTATTATTTAAATTATTTTATTGTCTTAATAAGTAATAATATTTATGTATATTGTCTGTAAAAACATATGTTAATAAAGAAAACAATGCAATTACAGAACAAATATTTATTAAAAGTTAATTTATTTAATTACTCAATAAGTAATCTTATTACATTTACAATAATACATATAAGTATTTTGGCATGCACATTCATACATACCACACACACAACCCACAATCAATTCACATTCAATGTGCCCTTTTACAATATTTTCACAACCAATATTTGCTGAATTTTCTTTTGCCTTAAAAAGAACCCGGAAAAAATCAATTAATGCGCAACAAAGTAACTTCGTCCCGGTTACTGTCCTCAATACCGACTGCATACACCAAAGTCCCGAAGTTAACAAAGTTGTAAGCGACGCAGCAGCAGCGTCGCTGTCACTGCCGCAGTCTCAGTCGCTGTCGACGTCGACAGCAGCAGCGACCGGCAAAAGTTGCACAGAGAGAAAAATTGCAGTCAGCTAACAGATTTGGGAGTGTTGGTTACTTCTAAGGCAAGAAGTGAGTGTTTTTGTTTGTGTTGTAAATATTATGAAATGAAACAAAGCAGAGTATGCATTACTGGGCGAGAGGCCAGAAGTTCATTGGTATGCGGATGTGGATGCAACATTTTCTCACTCGCGCCGACCGAGAGACAGCAACAATGTTGCGCTCAATGTCATCGATTTTGTGGCGGCAGTCAAAACAAAACACCACCAAGTAAGCGAAGGGACTTCCATGGAAAGAGAGAGCGAGAGAGAGAGTGGGAGCAGTCACTGAGAGCAACTTTGTTGCACGACCGACTTTTCACAGCAGACCCGAAGGACAAACAGGAACACGTACATGTGCCGGCAACGCTTGTTGATTTCCCGCCATTTGATGCGCCTGCGCATTCGAAATCCTTGCACTTTCGTTTCATGCCAATAACAACAATAAAACCCATGTACACATGAATGTATGGGCGCTCTCTGCGGCGCACTTTCCAAGTGTTTTTGTAAAATTACTTTGACCGAGATCCTTGTGCTGCTGCTGTAGCAACCACGTCAAGGAGGTGCTGCTGTGCTGCTCTGAACCACCCCATTTATGCCGCGCGTGTTCTCTTCCACATTGCGATTTTTGCGACGCCATTACATTGGCGTCCATGCGTCGTGAACAACACATCCAAAAACAACAACAACAACCAAGTCATAAATGTATGTAACATATGTGTAGGTGCATATATACAGTAGCACACACTAATAAACTTTGTTGCAAATTATTGCAATTATTACAATGTTGTCACTGCACGCTGAACAATTGTGGGCACTTGCATATATTACTTTCATCTTTGACCTTCACTCACCGCATTAAATCCGCAAGGTGTGGAGGTAGTTACATTTAAATAAACTAAAGTTACATTTTAACGCAAAATTCAACTCGGCTTGGGCCAACTTGCTCGCAATATGCCATTCTCATTGCCACGCATGCATGTCTATGCCAATCGATATGTGAAAGTTGTTATCGATGAGGAAGAGATGTAAATTATCGATACCGGCCGTAACGCAGCAAGTTGCTGCCAGCAACCCTGAACATAGCCGCAACGTTGTGGGTAGAAAAGCGTTCTGTAAAAGAAATATTTTCGCTTTTTCTAAAGTGTAATAAACAATTATCACAGTTGAACAGCAGACAAAAAAAAAACAATGTCAACGGAGGACTTCTATTTGCGCTATTATGTTGGCCACAAAGGCAAGTTTGGGCACGAGTTTCTGGAGTTTGAGTTCCGGCCAGATGGAAAACTGCGCTATGCCAACAATTCCAACTACAAAAACGACACCATGATTCGCAAAGAGGCATTTGTGCACCAGTCTGTCATGGAGGAGCTGAAGCGCATCATCATTGACTCGGAAATCATGCAGGAGGACGATCTGCCTTGGCCGCCACCAGATCGTGTTGGTCGACAGGTATATAAATACATCAATATAAAAGTACACATTAACCATCATTCATGTTTTTATTTGCAGGAACTGGAGATTGTCATTGGCGATGAGCACATCTCGTTTACTACCTCAAAAACGGGGTCTTTGGTGGACGTTAACCGTTCCAAGGATCCAGAGGGCTTGCGCTGTTTCTATTATTTGGTGCAGGATCTCAAGTGTTTGGTCTTTTCGCTAATTGGCCTGCATTTCAAGATTAAGCCCATATAAAATAGGATATCTCACTGTTCCCCAACTGTATTCAACTCATTTTCTATCTTAAACACAAATATATTAGCTGACTCATTAAATTTTGTAATGACAAACTATACAATTTTGTAATTGTTTTCTTCAAATTGATTTAAACTAATGATTTGTGGTTGTAAAATTGTTGTAATATCATTTATTGAACAACATATTAAGGCATAGATACAAAATATTTAAGTCCTTTACATTTGTACATTTGTAAAATATATAATTGGTATGAATGTATAGACAAACCTTATATGAATACACATATATCTACTGCTAACTTAGATATAGGGATATTTTACAATCAGATTCATTTGTTTCGTAGATAATTAAGCTCACAAATTTGGATTATTTAAAGGTGTCTACAAAAAAAAACTGTTGTGTATGTTAAAAATGTTGTGAAACTCCATGAAGCAGTTGGAGATTCGCAATTGAATGTGTGCAGTTTATGCTGTTGCTTACTAAATTCAGTCTTTGGGGTTACTTAGCAGTTCTAACTAAGACTACGGCACTGCACTTGGTAAATGCACATTTAAACTACTCGTAACTAGAGAAAGCTCTTGTAGAGCCGGATGCGTAGATCTCAGAGTCATAACTGTGGCTGCTGCTGATGCAGGGCAAGAGTGGCCGCGATGTTTGTGCTCGCTCTTTCAAGATAGCTTCCAGGCATTGGGCCAAGTCCCGGCATCTCCAGTTGCGGCGGTTGCTGCTGCTGTTGTTGTTGTGGTGGTGGTGCCTTCAACAGACTGGGCGAGGCCTGGAGGGAGTGTTGGAGCCAAGACCAGCACTGCTGCCTCCAGGACTAGGTCCGCCCTCTTTGAGTGGACAACCGATGGTGAGGCGAACATGCAATCCGGACTCCTTGATGAGATTGACGACATCGCCGTGCGACATGCCCGCAATGTCAATGCGATTGACAGCAATGATTCGGTCTCCCACTTTAAGTTCGCCACAGCGATCAGCCGGACTGCCAGGTATCAGTTTGCCTAAGGATTAGCCAGATAATTAAATCATTCTTCAGTTTAATAAACATTTACATACCTATTGTGGAGCCATAGTAATGATTAGACGACGAGATGATGACAAAGCCAAATCCCTCGTTCTCATGACGACTCACAATCACATCGTAAGGATAACGTCGGAGTTGTGCAAGAGGCGCCTGCTGCAACAACGGAGCTCGTCGACGGCGCAGTATCATTGTGACCTGACCACGAACTGCCGACTCACCCACCAGGGAGACGACCTTGTGGTGTGAAGAGTTGAGCTGTATCAATTAAATAAAATGAGAGGCTATTAATCAATTACAATTAAAATTAGTGTGATGAACCTACCACATTGATGCCATCGATGCTGAGGATCTCGTCGCCAGTTGCAATGCGATGATCATTATCTGCTGCACCACCGGGCACAATGTGGCCAACGGTCACCTGGGATACCTCCTCGGTGCCACCAACAATACGGAAGCCAAATCCCATCGCCTGTCGCTCCAACGTCACCTCGGTCAATTCACACTGATCCGCATCCTCCGAGACATCCAACAAGGCACCATTTCGCCAGCTGGGCGAGTGCTGCATTTGCAGCTGCGGCAAGTGTTGCGGCGGATCCAGATTGGCGAATCCCACGCGTCGTCTATCACTGAGCAGTTCATTGACGCGACGTTGCATCCGCTCGTTCTGAATGTGTGCCGCCTGCAAGGGGGAATATTGTCCGCTTGCCGTCGAGACCACTGGCTGCTGGACGTAGTAGCCCAGCTGGGATGATTGCTGGGGACGTTGGTAGCGCTGTGCCTGGCAATCGTAGCAGTAGCAGGATTCGTGATGAGCCAGCGGCAATGGAAGCGGTTGCATGCTTGGAGGCAATCCATAAATGGGATTGTAGTTGCCACCACCATCGACATCCACATCGACATCGACATCGACCCCAACCCCAACACCGACGCCACCTTGTAGTGTCGCCTCAGCGAGACGTTCAGTTAACCGACTGACCATTTTGGGATAGGGATCCATGAAGGGTATGTCGTCCAGCTCCTGCAGACTATTATTTGACTTGCCCTGGGCCTGCAGGTGCAGTGATTTATTCTCTAGCGCCGTCTCCACATCCGCCTGCTGCAGCTCATTGCTGGGCGTGAGGACGCGGGCACGTCGTGTGTCCACCAGCGGCGTCTTGGGACGCATGGGCAGCACCTCTTTGGGCTGAGTACTATACAAATCGGCAGTGGGCGTCTTACTGCGGAACAGTCCAGCGCCAGTGCCGCCCACAAAGTTCTTCCTCAACTTGGCCACATTCCCCAATCCCAGCTGACTGCCTGGACTGGGTGTCGTCTGCTCGGCCGGGGTGCGTTGAATCTTGAGAGCAGTGGGCGTGGTTTGGCTGCACTCCTTTAGCAGTTCCACAACATAAAAGTGCGGCTTGTTGCGCACGTTGATCCCATTGATCTCGAGCAGCACATCCCCCTCCAGAAGCTGAGTGCAGCAGTTGCGATCAAGGATCTTCTTCACAATTTGGCCACAAGCCGAGTCGGCAATGGTGAATCCAAATCCCATGGAGCCCTTCATAATGGAAAACGTGTAGAGCTCCGGTTTCTTCATGAGAATAAATCCACTTCCAGCTGCCTTGCTGACACCTTCTCCAGACAGATCCAAGAAATTGTAGTTGCCATCCATGTTGAGGTCGACATTCAGTCGACGTTGCTTCTCGGACTCACAGGGGAGTCCGTCTACGGCCATTGTGGTCACCACCTCGTTATTGGGATCGTTGGGATCAAAGGGCAGCGGATAACCACGACACACCTCCAGTGCAGCCGTCTCGCCGGGCATTATAGACTGGAAGATATTGACCATGTCATGATGTGTGTATCCCAAAACACAAGTGTCGTTCACATAAACCAGCACATCTCCCGTCTGCAATTGTCCATCCAACCAAGCCGGCCCGTTGGGCACCACCGTCTTGATCTGGAGAAACTCCTCCACATCGCTGCCGTTGCTGCCATCGCTGCCAACGATGGTGAAGCCAAGACCCCGTGTCGACTTCAGCAGCGTCGTATTGATGCGCTGTCCCTGCAATTCCGCCGGATTACGGGTGAACTTGTACGGCAGCTTGTTGGGCAATGTTGCCATGGGATTTGAAATCGCTGGCAATGTCGTTTGCTGATGAACTGCATCCTGTGCAGCTGTCGGCGTCTTGGAACGCTGTTGTTGCTGCAACTGCTGTTGTTGTTGTTGTTGCTGCAACTGTTGCTGTTGCTGCTGTTGTAGTTGCAACTGTTCCTGCTGCTGTTGTCGCTGCTCTGCCGCTCGACGCTTCGCCTCCAGCACGGGATTCTCATACTGAGTGCGACGATTCACATGATCGATAAAATACATGCCATACATGGAATCCTCGATCTTCTCCCAACCATAAGGCAGCTCATCCTCACAGCAATCCTCCAGCGACTTCTTCTGGTACTTGGATAAACGTGGATCCAGCCAATGTGAGGTGCCCGTATTGTGGCTACAGAATAGATATTAGATTAGATATACTACAGGTTTCAAATGGATCTTACTCACTCTATAAAGTACAACTCGCCACGTTCCGTGTAGGCGGTTTCCCACTTTGGAGGCAGAGGACCTAAACCATCGCCGGGATCTTCGTGGTTTGTCTGATTGACATCTGCACCACCGCATTCGCTTCCCATGCTGCTGCCTCCTCCTTCCCCATTATAATATGGATTTTGCAGCAGGTTCTCTGCAAGTAAAATTAACAAAAAGTATTATTAAAAGTTTTGAAATAAAGTTTGAAAACATCCAATATCTTGGGAAAAGTTCGAACGCCCCTAAAGCAAAGGTTTTGTTTCGAAACTTGGTTTAATTTAAAACAGGGATTAAAACCTTAACCGAAACCGTAACCTTTAACCGATGAAAACCAATTGAAATTTGTAACCGTAACTGAAATCGTAACCAAAAAAATTGTTTTCCACTTTACCGAAACTTATAAACCGAAACTCTTTAAGCCGAAATAACCGTTTAGTAACCGATTCATTTATAAGGGTTAATTTCGGTTCTGGCCGTCGTAGCTACTGAACAACTTTGATAACTTTGAACTGCCATAACTTTGTCAAAAGTCAATCAATTTCCATGTGCAATGTAAATTTGATAATGATTTTTCCTCTAAATTCGTTCTGCATTTAAATTTTTGAAAATCGGATGCAGAACAAATTTAGAGGAAAAATCATGATCAAATTTACATTGCACATGGAAATTGATTGACTTTTGACAAAGTTATGGCAGTTCAAAATTATTAAAAATCAGTAAAATCATAATAATCGAAATTTTCAAACCAAATGAACCAAATTTATGTGAGATCAAATTATAATAAAATCGACATTACACTGGATCATTCCAGGAACCAGATAACATTATTTTTCTGGTTAAAAAGAGCATTAAGTCTTTTTTTATGTAAAACAATGAATAAAGCTTCTTATTTTGGTCAACCGAAAAATTGGGTTATTATTTTTTTTGTGAACCGAAACCATACCGGTATTCTTAAACAGAAACTTATAAAAAACCGATAAACGTTACGAAACCGATACTCCAAGATTTTGCATAACCGGTAACCGAAAACCTTAATTCGAGCATATCCGAAACCGTAACTGAAACCTATATTCGTTTCGGTTTTAATCCCTGATTTAAAACAAAAATATTATTTTATTTTTTCAACCTTTTTCCAATTTTTCCATATTTTTTAAAACTTTAAATTATTTAATAAAGCCCAATTAAAGATAAAGATTTTATTATCGTTTTGCCACTGTTTTAAAATCCAGCAAAATAAGAAATAAATAGATGTCTTTAATTATGTGTAAGATAAGGGAAGATATGAGAAGAATATCTCAATAGGTTTCATATAATTTCTTACTTTAAATCTTTTATATTTATCCAATTGGGCTTTTCTGGGTTTCCCCAATCCTTGCAACTAATATTGGATCAATTATAATCTTTATATGCCCCAGATTAAACCTTTCTTTCATTTCAGTTTTTAATTTAATATTAATATTAGTTTAATATTAAATAAATTGTTAATTTTTAATTAAATTTGGTCTTGCTCGTGGTTTATTAAATGAAGAAAATAAATAAATATTACGATTTTGACTCTTAAGTTTTTCTCCAGAATTACTTACTCTTACTCACATGAGATTATATCAATCTCTGGCTCTAAGAAAGATGTGTAGACTATAAACTGAGAACGTTTAAGATGAAATCAAATGTCAACCCATAGACATTCATAAAAAGGTCTTATTAGTCAGTTTATGACCATCATTTATTATTTAACTTCCCACAGTTAAAAATCAATCAGAATTGATAAAACTTTGGAGTTCTTTCTGAATTTATATTTTCAATCAATTCGATCAATGAACCTGACAGCAGTAAAACTAACCACAAACCGGAAAGGTTTGGTTGACAATTAGCTCTTGGTTGAATGATTTGTTGGCCATTGAAGAGTTGTGCAACCAGCCGAAAATACTTGCTTAATTAATGGCCCGTCCCTTTGGCTAGGACACTGCATTGAAATTCCCCCCATTTTAGGGCCAATGTTATTGCAATGTTGAGTGAACCGTAAACTGTTTTGATGCTAGAAGTATTATTAACCAAACAGCAAGTGGCTTAATTGCGCTTTTGACCCAGTTCAAACAGAGCTCCCTCTATTGATTAACCCGACAACAGGAACAGAGACTAAACGACCTAGACTCAATATAAATATAAACAGACTGGGAACATTAAATAGGAAATGAATTGGAATATCAAATGAAAAAGTCATTGGACTCTGACCGACTTTATTCCCCGACTTAATGTCATGCAAAAATATATCTCGATGCTCATTAAGAAAGAAAAAAAGAGAAGAGGAGAGAGTAACTGTGATCAAGTTGAGGCAAGAAACGGTCCAGTCATCCAGTCGTTAGCCCATATATAGTCACAATATTCATATTCATCTGTTTGTGAGTGCTAAACGAATAGCAAAGTAGGAGAACCAAACATTCAAAACTCATCGCAAAAAGTAAATTTCCAAACGAATGTGAATCATTTGCATAGCAAAAGATAAATATTTATATATGAAAGAAGGGCAAACAGACGATGCAGAAGAGGGGAGAGATGAAAAGAAGGAGGAGGTCTTATCAATGATGAGCAAGCAAACGGTAAAAGCGCCTCAACGTTCGATTCACTTGGACACATGGAACAGGGCGCAGTTCAGCAGAAACTTCAATGGATGAGGGGGCAACTCTGGCAACAAACACAAATAGAAGCTCCCATGTAATGTGTGTGTGTATGTGTGTGTGTGTGTGTGTGTGTGTGTATAAGAGTGTGTCTGGAGGCTGCATAATCCAGAAAGTGTGAACCAACAAGCCCAAGTACGGAAGTTGATGGCGCTGCGCTTTTATACGCATCAAAAATTAACAAAACAGGGTATATTGGTTATGTTAAAAATGTATATATATATATATATATTTCCATTATTTCACTTAAACTTCATTTATCCAACGTTGACTAAAATTAGTTGACAAAAACTAATCAAAACTTCTAACAAAATCAGAATACACGACTTTGAATAAGCTACTTAATGGTTTTTACTTAAATATCGATATTCATTTATTTATTTCGAAAACATTACAATATTCAGATAACAAGATTCAGATTACAAGATAACTAAAATTTTGTTTAGTCAAATTTTAATTGAACTTTTATTATTATGATATTGCCATATCCTTTCAGTTTTTACACTATATATAACTTGAATACTATTTTTAAAGGCTAATTCAATATCATAATAATAATAAATAAACAAAAAAATATTAATGAAAATAAATATTTGATATCCATCCCTAATGGGAAGGCATCTCAAACCGTATAAAACCGCTGTATTTTAACCAGGGATTAAAAAACCGATTGATATATCCGCTGTACCGAAACCCTTAATCCGAAACTCCTGAAGCCGAAATAACCGTTTAGTAACCGATTGATTTATAGGGGTTAATTTCGGTTTTGGCCATCGCAGGTACTGATAACTTTGAACTGCCATAACTTTGTCAAAAGTCAATCAATTTTCATGTGCAATGTGAATATGAGCATGATTTTGCTTCCAAATTCGTTCTGCATTTAAATTTTGTTCATTTTGAAAATTCTAATTTTTTTCGAAAAAATCAAAAAAGGTCAAGGGGTAACACTGTAAAATTTGGAAAAAAATCGATTTTCAAAAATTTTCTAAAATGAAAAAAATTTAAATGCAGAATGAATAAAGAGGCAAAATCATGATCAAATTTACATTGCGCATGGAAATTGATTGACTTTTGACAAAGTTATGGGATTTCGAATTTATTAAAAATCAGTAAAATGAAAATAATCGAAATTTTCAAACCCAATTTATGTGAGATCAAATTATAATAAAATCGACATTACACTGGACTATTTCAGTAACCAGATAACAATATTTTCCAGGCTAATGAGAGCATTAAGTATTTTTCATGTAAAGCAATAAATAACGCTTCTTATTTTGGTCACCCGAATACCGTACCGGTATTTTTAAACCGAAACATATTAAAAACCGATAACCGTTACGAAACCGATACTCCAAGATTTTGCATAACCGATAACCGAAAACCTTAATTCGAGTATAACCGAAACCGTAACTGAAACCGATATTTGTTTCGGTTTTATTCCCTGATTTTAACAAAATCTAATTTAAGCCCCCTGTTGTCAACAATTTTAGCAACATGAACAGATGCAAATTTGTGCACTGAACTAAATAAGAAATTTAAAAACAACAGACATCTTAATAATTATTCAACGAGTAATTTATTATGTTTTTAATCAACATCAAAATTTGCATATTAAACTCAAAGTCAAGTTAGCCATCCGTGCTCAAGAGTATATGATCTTGATCTATATGAACAACCCAAAACACTTTTCCCTGTTCTTCTGTCCATCTGTCTGTATGAGAACGTGGATTAATTACTTGGAAGGGTATCTAAGGGCCTGGATGCAGGGTATCTCGTAGCTGTTTCCACTCGACTAGAACGTTCTTACTTGTTTTTTTGCTGTGGCACAGTTTGCTTTAATAGTTGCCCCTCCCATCACACCTCCCAACGCCTTTAGCTCCCTTTCAACGGTTTGTGTAAATATTTGTAGAGCGAGCGAGAGATCCAAAGGTATTGAATCACCAGATGTGGCACAAAAATACAGTTCATTTTATTGCTGAGGGCTCCATGGAAGCGGTTCAGGTAAGAGTTCATGTATTTGATAGTTGCGTCGTGATAACACGCATTTAAATCTGTTTAGAGTTCACATCGTGTCGTGTTTTTCTTTTTTGGTTCGATTAACACGAACACGCAACGAACAATTTGACAGTGATGGTAAAAATATTGAACGTAGGTTTGCATAAAATAATACACTGGAAAAAATATTGGTCACAGTTTATACGTTTAACCAAAACAATGATGGTTCGAATATTGAACACAGCTTTGTCTAAACCGAAATCACAGTAATGGATAGGAATATTGAATATTGTTCGACTCTAGTCTAAGCAAACAATACTCGCATTACAGTGGTGGTGAAAATATTGAGCTCATGTTGTTTGGATTACAGTGTTGGTGCAAATATTAAACATATTTACTAGAAATACTTGTTAGATATTTATAAACATTATCAATTACAGCGATAGAAAAAATTACAGTGATAATGAAAATATATATTTACATTATTGAGCATATATTTACTATTTAAATTGTTTGTCCATGCAGTACTCAAATTTCAGTTTGTTTGAGACCACAGTTCGGTTTACATAAGTATATGATATTTACAAGCGAAAAGTGAGCAAACAGTTGAAGGTTCATGGTATCTATGCTAAATAGTTCTTATCTTGCATTTACCTCGCATCAGATAAGAAAACAAACTCGAAACCTTGAAACACAATTCATCAGCATAAAGTAAATGAGACCAAATGTGGAATGTGGATAGAGAAAGAATATTAACAAGATTATCTATTAGCTAGATTCCAATCTAAAACACATTTAAAGCTCTATTGTATTACGATCTCTGATCTTTTGTACAAATTGAAGAACGCTTTCTTTTGAAAGTCAATGAACTGTTCATAAATAACATGTTGCAAGCAAAGAATCTTCATAGAAATCTTCAATTGTTGGCTGCATGCACCCATCTTCAACATTTTGGGGCGGACACATGCTCATGCCCAAGATCGTTGTTTATATTTAGCTTTAGCTTGAGAATGCACTGTTGATCTAACAATGAGTCAAAGTCTCTGTGTCTTCTGTATCTGTGAAACTCCATTCGCATCTCATTCCTTTTGGCTTGTCAATCTCATCTGCAATTAAGCACAATTTTTGCGTGATTATCGCTGTCAATCAGGAACCACATCTTCGGAATTCAGACTTCACTCTTCAGACGAAACCTCTTATTATGAGTAATGGATATTCCTTGATTAACACAAACAGAACAGAGAAAAACGAATGTGAATCGTTTACTGTTTAAGCCAAGAGTATGAGTATGAGTATGACTCACTTCACAATCGTGACATACATTCCATGCCAGTTGTGGGAAATCCATTAAATTTTAAAAATCAGTCAGCGATGGAGGGTCAATAACAAAGCGATTACATCTATACATATAAAGTGTATCTTGAAAATATACCTGAGGTTATTCAGAATGAATCTCTACTAAGAATAATAAAATTGAGGGATAAAAAGTTTGAAGTACTAAACTAGTATAATTGTAGTTGGGAAATATAATAAAGAAAAAAATGTGTCAGAACCATATTGGAATATTCCTAAATAAAAAAAAATTATATTAAAAACAGGGATTAAAACCATTACCGAAACCGTAACCTTAAACCGATAAAAACCGATTGAAATTTGTAACCGTAACTGAAACCGTAACCGAAAAAATATTTTCCCGTTGTACCGAAACCCATAAACCGAAACTCTTTAAACCAACATTACCGTTTAGTAACCGATTGATTTATAAGGGTTAATTTCGGTACTGGCCGTCGCAGGTACTGATAACTTTGAACTGCCATAACTTTGTCAAAAGTCTATCAATTTGTATGCAGAATGTAAATTTGAGCATGAGTTTACCTTCAAATTCGTTCTGCATTTAAATTTTGATCATTTTGAAAATTATAATTTTTTCGAAAAAAATCAAAAAAGATCAAGGGGTAACACTGTAAAATTTCAAAAAATTTCGATTTTCCAAAATTTTTTAAAATGATAAAAATGTAAACGCAGAACGAATTTGGAGGTAAAATCATGCTCAAATTTACATTACGCATGCAAATTGATTGAGTTTTGACAAAGTTATGGCAGTTTGAAGTTATTAAAAATCGGTAAAAACAAAATAAACGAAATTTTCAAACCAAATTTATATGAGATCAAATTATAATAAAATCGACATTACACTGAACAATTCCAGTAACCAGATAACATTATTTTCCAGGCTAATTAGAGCATTAAGACATTTTTTATCTAAAACAATGAATGACGTTTCTTATTTTGGTCAACCGAAAACTTCAATTTTTCTTTTTTGTGAACCGGTATGGTTGCCGGTATTTTTAAACCGAAACTTACAAAAAACCGATAACCGTTACGAAACCGATACTCTAAGATTTTGCAAAACCGATAACCGAAAACCTTAATTCGAGCATATCCGAAACCGTAACTGAAATCGATATTCGTTTCGGTTTTAATCCCTGATTGAAGGTTACTAATAATTCACACAATGAAATAAAAATGTATATTCCACACTGAGCAAAAATTCAACCTGAGTCTCAAAATATTAATACTACTTTTCCTAATATTAATATATTAGATTTCTCCTATTTTTGTTGAACTCTGAATGTTTAAATGTTTTAGTTTTTGCATAATATTCTTTATCCTTATATTGGCTTTTTTAAGTTTTGTTTCTTAGGTGTTTTTAATATTCTGTTTTTGGAATTCTTACATATATGAACTCACTCATTTATTGAGAATTCGCCTAAGACATCATTCAGAATTCTCGTAATCAATTTGATATTTACAGAACCAACGAGACAGTGAGTTGTGTCTTGTGGCAAATTAAAGTGCCCCACTTCAATTGAGTTTAGTCTGTAAATGGAAATGTGCTCCACTTGCTGCTGTTGGTCAAAGCAATTGAAAAGGGTTTTCATCAAGCTAACATACGAGTTGACTCCTCCTCCTCCTCCATGTGTGCCACACAATTAATGTCATTGAGCTAAGCAAATGTGCCCCACTTCAGTCCAGCCCCAATACTTCCCCCACCACTTGATGGCAATGTCTTTGTTCTCAGCCACAACATATGTACATATGTATGTTGGCTGTGTCATCCGTTGGCCTGGCCAAGAACGTTGGCTGATTCATCATCGGTTGAAGTTCCTTCTTCTTTTTATTTGGTTCTTACGTGTATTCAGTGTATGCTGCCGCCTTAATGATTGCATCTAATTGGATTTGCTGCTTCGTTAACTTGGCTTACAGTGCACGAAGCTGTCTATCCCCCTTTGCATGTCACAATGTTGTCGTAATCAAGAAATTAATAATCGCATCATATGACGACGACGACGACGAAGGCGACGGTTCTGCTAATTGAGTCTGACGTGACGCGTAAATGATAAGGCGCAACGTAGCGAGATGTTGCAAGGTGTTTCCTCGTGGGTGACCGCCAAGTTCATTGCCATCAGTGGTGCACAGAGTCTCTTTCATTCACAACCACCTCAAACTCAAACTCCACCTCCACATTCATCTTCGCAACCACCGCCACCGCATTAACATACACCCATTCAATGTGAACAACGCAGATTTAACTCAACCAATAAATTCACACATTTTACGGGCTGTAAGAAACGCGCTAATAATTAAAAGTTTAAGTTAACTTTCAACTGTTAGCAGACAGTGTTGCCATTTTAGCTATATTTTAGCTAGACTTGGCTATTTCTGTAATTGCAAAAAGGCTAGAAAGATTTAAGAAATGCCCTAAGTTAGACATTTGACTTTTTTAAATAAAAGATTTCAATACTTGAAAATATATTACGACAAACAAAAAAAGATTAATTGACTTAATAATTTGATGCAGAAAATATTGAGGAAATTTCCATTTAGCCTCTTTAAATATTGTTCCAGTACAGAGGTGTAATGATTTTTAAATTTTAGCTATTATAGCCATAATGTTGTATATGAATATTAAATATACTATTCAACAAATATAAAGAATCTGTCGTTGATATTAACGAAATATTAAAAGTATTAGGAAACATATTGTATTTAATTTCCTAACATTTAATCTGCATTTTATAATTATAGCTTAGTATAAAATTGCTAAGAAATTAACCTTTTTTTTAGCAGGTCTGATATTTTTTTAAGCTGCTTTTATCTACTTAATATGAAAAATTATCTATTTTAGCCCTTGAAATTTTGACAACATAATAATGGGCGGAGAAACGAAGAGACCCGACAGATCTTCAGCTGATTCTCCGATTGAGTCATTCACCATTTGACCAACTTCCGTAAGCTATTATTGTTGCCTAAAATTGCTGATTGTTTAAAAGCGTTTTAAAATGGCGTTTAGACCTTGTCTTACATTGTTTAAACGTTGTTTTAGTCAAGTTAATCAAAAGCGTTTACTCGCTTGCCCACTCTACATTGAATTCGTTTTTAAACTATAAATATCAGTTTTAGCACCACGCCTACCCGCCCCCCCACACACACACTTACACTAATACACACATAGTTGAGATGAGGCAATCAAGAGTTCCACACTCACATGACATGTGGGTCGATTTGGCTTTGGCGTGAACTCGTTTTGTTTAACGTGGTTTGGCTTTGGTTTGGGTTTCATGAATGAATGAATGTCGATGTGGTTAATCCACGATTACTATAATTTACTACGACGCCTTGCAAGCTATAAATTAGATGACAAGTGTTCGGATAGTTGAATAGGTGGGAAGGTGGATTTCAGGCATTACCAAATGGATTAGACGACACTGGAGAATGTGTCACATGGGTCAAAAACAGGTCAACAGATCTTCGGCACTCCGAAGACTTAAAAAAAAATGTTTAGTTTAGATTAAAATTAATTAACTTCTTTCCAAAATAAAGTTGGTTTCTTAAATGTATTCAAAATATTTTAAAAGTAATAAAAATTCAATAATTTCATAAAAAATTAAACCATTTCGACTGAAATTCGGAAACTCGGCTAAAAGTATATTCCCAAAGTTTGACTTCTATAACTATAAATACAAATATCTTTTAGTATTATTCTGAGTTGAACTAACTCTTCTGAGGGAGTCTGATTGAAAGAAAGAGTGAGTGAGACAGCGGGGAATTAAGAGCGAGAGGTCGCATCAAGTTGACAAAGAAGTTGAAAGCAGGCGTAATATTGAAAGCGAACTGTTTAGCTGTCTTAGATGCGGTAATAACAAGAAGACCCACAAGCTGAAGTGAGAAATGGGTTTGTCTTACAACTGACCCATTGTTTAAAGTTGTTCTTTTCTTGTATTTTTATTTTATTTATTTTCAGCTGAGCATGACGTGTAAACAATTGGCACGTGTTTCAGACGAAACAACAGAGAAGAGAAGACGAAACAAAAGCAAACACTGTAAAACAAGCCAAATCAATTGAACTTTTACGTTCACACTTATTGCTCAGCCGCCCCGTTGTGTTCAACATTCGATACAGAGAGAGAGAGAGAGAGAGAGAGAGGCGAGGAGAGAGAGAGGAGGCAATTTAGTTGAACTTATTTCTCCCTGCAGGCAATTTCATATGCAGTCTGCGGCAAGTTGAAATCCAAAACCAAAACATGAACATGAGTTCATGATGCCTCCATGTGGGCGGAAATGAACAACTTGAAAATGTATTTGCTCGGTATTTGGACTGGAATGATTAACAGATCTGCAGCAAACAAATCATTTATTTAGTTGCACAATCAATGACTGTAGAGTGCAGATGCCGATACTTGAATGCCCTCAAAAATTGTTTTTATGTAGTCTGAATCGTTTCTATATCTCTCGATCTAATGGTCCATCTATCGCTCTCGCTCTATTTATTTTACTATCTCTTTCTGCTTCATTTCGTTCTCAAATATTTACTGCCTATATCTCTATTATCTATTTATCTACATCTCTTGTTTTTTGTTTCTATTTATCAGTGTTTATATCTATTTAATAATCTATATTTATATCTGCATCTACAATTAACATATTTATTCCCACTATATTTCCCTAAAAATACCTCATTCTATCCCAATCTTAATATTTCTCCATTTCTCATTTACTCTTTATTCTCCTTTTTATTTTAACTATCTTTCCTTCTTTCTATCTGTATCTTTATGTGTATTTTATATATGTATAACTTGAGATCTCTCTCTCTCCCTTTAACTTTCTCGCTCTCTCAATTCCTTCATTTTCATTCTCACTTTCTCTTTCTCTCTCCAACACTCTCGCTCTTTCTACTGCTCTATCTTTCTTTATATATATTATTTACTGTTTCTCTCTCTCTCTAAATCTCTATTGAATATTTGACAATCGATCCCACATATGTATCTTAATTTATTTCTCTATCTACATATATATAAATATATATCTCTCCCTTTTGCTTCTCTAAATATTCTACTTTTTATATATATGCCTCTCTTTCTCTGTTCCTATCTATCCTTACTAGCATTCTAGCTATATTTTTACCTATTTTTTTAAATTTATAGTTCTTCAATTTCCTTCTCTTTTTACATTTCCAAATATCTTTATTTGTATATTTGTATATATACGAGTAAATCTCGTTCTATCTATTTCTATGTATTTATATATATATTTATCTATATCTATATATTTATACGAATATTTTATCAGCATTTTAATAAAATTAAATATCTATCTCTTCATGTTCATCTCTTTTCATGTATATCCCTCTCTATCTCTCTCAATTTCTCTAACTTTTTCCGCATTTCTATAATATCTATATAAGTTACTTAATTTCTTACCTTTGCTTCCCTTTAAGATGCTGCTAGGATGTCCAACAATTCGTCCGTTGGTCGAATTGCCATTAATTCCGTTGTTGCCATTGTTGGCATTGCCAAACTGATTGTGGCCAGAGACTTGACTGTTGAGGGATGAGGTGCCGCCGAGGGAGGCGACATCTTCGCGCGAGGCATGCAACGATGCGGACTGTGACTTCTTGATGGCGGGTGGTGGCAGTCCAATGGGTGGTGCTGGTGGTGTTGCCTTCTGCATGCCATAGACACCACCAGCAACACTACCATCACCATTGCCAGTTACAGCTAGATCAGCAGCAATGTGGTTGTGTGTGTTGCGGTTACTTCCGTTGGCAAGGTTAGAATTTAGACTTGAGTTTCCGTTAAATGTTGCAAAACTGGTTGATGCCCCGCTCGACGCAATTGCCACAGCTGTTGTTGTTGTTGCTGCTGTTGCTGCTGCTGCTGCTGTTGCTGCCACAACAGGATGTGGATGTGGATATGCATGTGGATGTTGGTGGGAAGCATTTAGCACAACTGATGGCGGCGCCAACTGTTGCTGCTGTTGATAATAATGACTGTTGAACTGTTGCTGCTGCTGTTGTTGTTGATGTTGCAACATTAGATAATCACTCGACGCTGACGATGTTGCTTTTGTACCGCTTTTAACCGCCGCTGCAGTTGCCACCGCACCGCCCGCCGTCGCCGTTGTTGTTGTTGTCGCTGTTATTATTGGCATCTTCTTCACGATGTTGTTGTTGTCGAGGTCAAAGTTGATTTGATTTTAAATTTAATCCGTTTCAGCTCAATCCGCACATCTGCCGGCCATTGTCCGTATTCAATACTCGTAATTCGTATTTATAATTTCGTTAGGGCTTATTTTTGTTTGCTAACTATAATTAATAATAATTATTAAGTCGTGTTCGCTTTGTCATTGGCACTCCATCAAGCATATGTACATATCGCACATCATCACATTTTTTTATGGTGCATTGGAAAAACGATGCTTTAAATTTTAAACTGCAAAGAACGCAAAACCGGATGGCAAAAGAAATATTATAAACAAGTCAAAAATCGCTAAAGTCGAGAGTGCTCGACTTCGAGTTACCTAAACAACACATTCACACAAAATTACTAACGATAGATGGCGCCAGTGCTGACCTCATGTTACAAACTATGTATGATTAATATTTATATTTACTATTTAGGCCTGTTCCGAAAATCTCCAGAAATCAGGGATTAAAACCTTAACCGAAACCGTAACCTTTAACCGATAAAAACCGATTGAAATTTGTAACCGTAACTGAAACCGTTACCGAAAATAGTTTTTTCCGCTGTACCGAAACCCATTAAGCGAAACTCTTTAAACCGAAATAACCGTTTAGTAACCGTTTCATTTATAAGGGTTATTTTCGGATCTGGCCGTCGCAGGTACTGAACAACTTTGATAACTTTGAACTGCCATAACTTTGTCAAAACCCAATCAATTTCCATGCACAATAAAAATTTGTGCATAATTTTACTTCTAAATTCGTTTTGCATTTAAATTTTGTTCATTTTCAAAATTCGAAATTTTCGAAAAATGATAAGGGGTAACACTGTAAAATTTCTAAAAAATTCCAAATTTTCGAATTTTGAAAATGAAAATAAATGTAAATGCAGAAAGAATTTAGAAGTAAAACCATGCTCAAATTTGCATTGCTCATCGAAATTGATTGAGTTTTGACAAAATTATGGCTGTTCAAAGTTATTAAAAATCAGTAATATTAAAATATTCGAAATTATCAAACCAAATGAACCAAATTTATATGAGTTCAAATTATAATAAAATCTACATTACACTGAACAATTTCAGCAACCAGATAACATTATTTTCTAGAGCATTAAGTCTTTTTTCATGTAAAATAGTGAATAACGCATCTTATTTTGGTCAACCGAAAACCTTAATTTTTATTTTTTTGTGAACCGAAACCATACCGGTATTTTTAAACCGAAACTAACAAAAAACCAAAAACCGTTACGAAACCGATACTCCAAGATTTTGCATAACCGATAACCGAAAACCTTAATTCGAGCATAACCGAAACCGTAACTGAAACCGATATTCGTTTCGGTTTTAATCCCTGCCAAAAATACAAAAGCAACGCAAAAACCATTTTCTGTGTTTCTAAAGCGAAACAACCATTGATTTCATATATCAAAATATTTGTTGAGAGATTTCATCAAACCAAATAACTATGTATAAAATAAAAATGGAATTTATTGTAAAATTGAAATTAAAAAGAGCTTAGAATACATTTAAAATCAACATAATTATTAAATAAAATCTACCAATAATAAATTAAATTGATTTCTGATTAATTAACTGCTCTATTTATTTACAAAATTCAAATGTAATTTTTAAATGCATGGAAAAGACAAAATTTGAATTTTTTAATACAAGAAATTTTCAAAGAAAAACATCCACTTTTACAGTGTGTCAATTTCAATAGTAATTAAAATATATAATATTTCATTGCTGGAATTCTCAGAAATAATCTGAGTTACAAAACCAAAAATGCGAGCTCTATTAATAATTTAATTGAAATGTTAAATTTCCAAACATGGTCATGTGAAATATACACAAATAAAGTTAACATTTATTTTTTTGTTTTTCTCTTTTAATTTAAAACGTTTGACTCATGCAAAACAATTATAAATTCGGATACGAGAATATGCATAAATAAAAAAAAGAATAAAGAAAATTAAGTGTGCGAAAAAAGGGGCAACAAGCACGAATAACATTAAATTCCTCAAGCGAAAAATTTACTCCAATAATAAAAAGAAAAAAAAATACTTAAAAATTGAGAGGCACACTACAGGGAACTGCGGCAACAATCACCAGCAAAGAATGCCAGCAGCGGCCGTGGCAACAACAACCACAACAACAACAGCAACATAAACAAAGAGAACAACAAAGGCGAGAAACAAGTTTTGATACCATGCCACCAGATCGACCAGTCAGACATGATGCCACAAGCAACAGCAACAACAACACTAGCAAAGGTAACCCCCATATAAACACACACATACACACACAAAAGGCCAGCTCACATTCATGTGTGTGTGTGTGTGTTATGTGTTGGTATTGGTGGCAACTACACTGCACTTGCCACAAGACTCAAACTCAGACTCAGACGCTGTTGCAGTTGCAGTTGCAGTTCCAGGATAGTTAACAACGACAACAATGCACTGGGAAAACGAGTCGCTAACGCCGCGAGACTCAGACCATAGAACAGGGGTTGGAGGGGATGCAACCTACGGTCAAGAGTCGGCACGCTCTCTATTTGGATCGCTGGCGTTGCACGTTGCTTGCTGGCCACCTGTCGCAAATAAAAAAAGAAAAAACCCAAAAGGCAAAAAGGCAAAAAGTGCACGTAGCGACAACGTTTGTGGTGCCAAGAGGTGCAAACTTTCGACCAACAAGTAGTACGTTGCAAGTTGCTGTTAGTTGGCAGCAACAACAGCAACAACACCGCAAAAACAGAAGACCATCATTTCACTTCATGGGAGAAATTTATCATTAACGTTTATAATTATAACCATCGTTTACTACGTTTGCTTTTTATGTTGACAACAACATTGTTGTGGTTGTTGTAGTGGTTGCTGTTGTTGTTATTATTATTGTTGTTGTTGTTGTTGTTGTTGGATGATGCGCCAAGGTGCCGCTTTATTTATATGGGAATTAGCGGTGGCCGTCAATCAAGTCCGAGTCGCTGGCATTATAATTATGATTAAGTGGGCAGCTAACTAAAAACTAAACAACTTTGCATATTTAGCAAACGTGTACACTTAAATTTCCCTTGCAACATCTTCAAATTGGCATTACACTTACACACAGGTATGTGTATGTGTGTAATATTCATAATTACAATCAATCATGAATGTAATCCACTTTCTATGATATATGTATGTATGTATGTACACATGTTTGGCATGTGTGGAATTTGTGTATGTGGTACTTGTCTCATGTGAAAATGCGAGTGAAATTCGTCACAAGGTAAACAATTTGCAATTTTGTTGTTGTTTGCCTGCAAAACGACAACAACAAATCACTTTCATTCTTCGCACCTCTTTGTTTGCTTCAATTTGTGGAGATCGATCACCAATCACAGAGATCTCAGCCGATCACAACAAACGCAGGAGCAGCAGGCACTTTCCATTTCGGAGCGATGAAAACCACAACCACAAACGCGTTTCCAAATTGAGCGGCACACACACACACTTACACACGTATATACTCAGAAACACACACCTTCACATACACGATCACAGGCGTCTTGTTAAATGCGATAATATGGATATGCTTGAACTTGTTATTGCTTTTCTACCTCTTCGACGGCTCACTGAGCAACGCGTTACACCTGCGCCGAAAATAATGCTACGAATAAACTGGTTGTGAGCTGCTGGGCCTTTGAAAATTCACACAAATTATTAAAATAAATGTTAAATGACTTTAATATGCCAATACATATTTTTCATATCATGAATTACACTGCAATTTACTTTTTCCCGCTGGAAAACCTCTGAGTATAAACACGCGCGGCGCAACCGATTCAACCGAAATCTCAACAACAACTAAACAACCATTTGCTCGATACTATCGATACTCGCTGCCCATACCTGTTGCTTCACACTAAACACCAACACACGCAAAATTGCAAAAACAAATATATCTAAGCGCACCGATAATATAAACAACGCAATAAATTATGAATTAATGAGAATCAAACCGTTTCTCTACATTACTTAGTAAATAGAGAGTAAAAACAACTACAGCAGCATCAACAACTAATGCATCACTCACGCTCGATAGAAATGCATTGAATCAATACATCGCGTACATGTAAATTTATCGATATCCATTCACCCAGAAACAACAATTCACAACGAAATGCGCTGAATGTAACTTTTTTGAAAAAATAACGACAAAGCAAGCATTTACACATTAAATAAATTCATTACTATGCTTTATTTTTGCAAAACAATGATATATTATTAATATTTTTAAAATTTACAGTGCATTTTAAATGAAAAATTACCAGTATTAATAATAATTATAAAATAATAAAAAAAATTATATAGCAATAAATTTACCTTCGATATGGAAATCGGAAGTAAGCTGCAGCATGACTCTAAAATGATTTATCAACTAATTAACAATTATTAACAGTTGCACTTTCAAATGAGCTCGAAGTTCGAATTTCAGAAGCGTTCTGCGTTTTCGATCATCATGGCGACAAATACATAGATACTCGTAATATAGGCAATGTGCTAAGGTTTCTTGGATGTGTTCCCACAAATAAAGAAATCGATGAGATCATCAAGGCTACTGATTCTGTAGAAAATCCTGGAGAGGCACATTTGCCAAGGTTTATGGCACATGTCTCCCACTTGCTTATGAATCGAAAGTAAGGCTTGTACTTCATCTTTCTGTTAATACTAAGAAACTCATTTTCAATTACAGAATGGAACCAGCAAGTCCTCAAAAACTATTAGAAGCATTTGAGGTTTTGGATCCCGAAAATAAACGCTTTCTAACAAAAGAGTACTTTGGAAAATTAATGAGAGAGGAAGGAGAGCGATTCACCGAAGAAGAACTAAAAGAAATATGGCCAGTAGCAATAGATCCGATTACCGGGAATATACCATATGTATTTTACATTAATAAATTAAAGGTAATATTTGTTTCCAATCTATATATTTTTATTCATGAACTATTTTTCAGCACAAAACCACAATTTACGACGTTGCTGAAGCCGTAAAGGACGAAATGGCTGCTAACGAAAAGGATAAAAAGAAGTAATACTCCAGCCCGCAAGTTAACTTCATGTGTTTTGAAGGTGTAAGATTAAAATTTAAAAAAAATTATACATTAAAGTACGTATTTGGCACTTAAAATTAAATGTAAGCACAGAAAGCGAACTTTTAAAGAAAATGATATTTATCTAATTTAAATACTTTAATTAATTATAAGCCATTGTTAAAAAATATAATAATTTTTTTAAATTGTGTTTCATGAATATTTTTGGCTCCGAACGGTCGACCGATTGTGGCGGTCGGTCGATAGACTATTTATATTTATGAATTATATGATTACCTATTCGTTCGTACATAAATTGTGATAATGGTTACTTCAATATTTGTGCATTTCTAAATTAGATCATTTGAAAGCAATTCATTATTAAAGTAGAAGTATTTTGATCATATTTGATTAAAGTTTGCAAATTCTAATGCATTTTCGATTACTAAGAAAATGTTAGTTTACTTGCTGTTAATAACAGCATTGTGAATGAATCGACTTATCGATTTTTTCCGCCAACAATTCAAATGTGAACCTATTTTTAATTTATTTAGCAATAAATTATTAAATTTGATGAACATTTTTATTTGGCAATTAGATATAACAAAGGTGATCAATTTTATGAAGGCTTAAAAGTTCGTCACTAAAAAAATATCATTAAAATTGAAAAATTCTAACAAAAATGTACCAAAATTTTTTAAAATTCTTGTTTTCAAATTAAGATATATGTATGTAAGTATATTTAAAAAAATCAATCTTTTTTAAAATATGACTTTTATTAAAAGGCTGCCAGACGATCAAATTTTTTGTTGGTGGCAGCTCGGTTTAAAAAAGTTGGCAACACTACATCAAATCAACCAGTCAGCAAAAGCCACGTCAGCTTTTCGTGAAAATCCATTCAAGAAAGTCCACGACACTTCTTGAATCAGACTTTGGTGCGCGGAATTACAAGGTGATTGAGAAAATTGCGTGAGATTAGGTTGAATAAACCTGAGCAAACAGTGAAAAGGCAATGAAGAAAATTAAAGCCACAAAGCAAATGGTCAACGAAGCGGAAGCAGCAAAAATTGAGGCATCGCTTCAAATGGTTTAAGCAAAAGAAAATCAGATAAAGTTCAGAGCTCGAGCCCAACTCACGGAAATTCGAGCAACCTCAACTACTGAAGAGTTCTATAAAAATGAAATTTTAATTTTTGCTAAAGTTTTTAACATCGCTATCGCTAATTAATTAATCCTACATACATACATAAATAAATAAGCAAGTCATGGCACCTGCGAACGGAGTGTTATTATCCAAGTGTGTGCCAATAGGCTCGAATTTGAATACGAGTATGTTGCCCAAGTTGCGACCTGCACCCATCACAGCAGTGCTGCTAAAGGGCGCATCCTCGCCATCCAGTTCGGGCTACGCATCCTCATCCAACAGTGTGGTGGACGAGGAGTCAAGCACAATGGCTTCGAATGACTCTGCGCCCATAAAGGCCAAGAAGCGTCGTCTGGATCATCTGTCTTGGGAGGAGAAAGTACAGAGAAAGTAAGTTCGACTTAATTGTGATAACAAAACAATGATTAATGGTTTTCCCTTGATTTGAATTAGGAAACTAAAGAATCGTGTGGCGGCACAAACCAGTCGCGACCGGAAGAAGGCACGTATGGAGGAAATGGAATATGAAATCAAAGAGCTAACTGAGAAATCGGAAATACTTCAAAACAAATGCGAGAGCTTGCAGAGCATAAATGAGTCTCTGCTAGCTAAAAATCACAAGCTAGACACGGAAGTGGAACTATTGCGTCAGGAACTCGCCGAAATGAAAGAGCTAGCTAAAAAGTACAGCCAAAGTCAAAGCAGCAACAGCAACAGCGGAAACGCGAATGCAAACGCTGAGGGCTGTGCGTCCACAAACACTGGATCTGCAGCATCCAATGCTGACCCTCTGCAGCAGGGTACACAAGTGGACACACAGTCGTCAGCGCTTGCCTTGGCGCCGAAAATGTTGCAACAGCAGCTGAAACAGAGCAACACAACAGCCTCGCTCTGGAGAATTGTAGCGCTATGCCTTCTATACAAGACATGCTGCTCGTCGACGATGAAGAGTTCGACGCGCGACGACTTGAAGAGCTGGCCGAGAGCTTGCTCGCAGATATCACAGCAGACCTGGAAACAGGCAGTGGCACATGCGACCAAGCTGCTACCAAAGATGCGGGCGAGCCAGAGCGATTGTCTGGATCAATGGTGGGGACCACAGCAGAGTGCATGGAATCCGGCGGAAATAGAAGTGATGGCTTAATCAATGATGCCGATACGAAGCCAATGCCCACTGAAAGAATCACCAACAACAACAACAATAACAATGACAACAGCCTGAGTATGCAGGTGTCACAGATAAATGGAAACCTACAAACGAAAGCAAACCAATCAGCTTCGATAACTACGACGACAAAAACAACTACAATTTCAGCAGCTACATTTTTGCAGAGCACAACACCGGATACCGTGTATGGCACCTATGATGCCAAGACCAACTCCATCACAATAGTCATGGACGGCGATGCAGTGCCTGTCAATGAGGCAGTTGAGGTGATCTATGGCGAGGGCGTTAGCGCTGGAGATGACACCACAGATGTGATCATGAAGTGTCCACCACCAGCGACATCGCCATCTCAGGTCTACCTCAATGTCATCAATGCGACCGAAGACTCGGATGATGAAACAACAAGTCATCTGAATTTTGAGCCCATTGAAAAATTCCTCTACCCGCGCGTTAAGGCCATCTCACCGCTTGCCAAGTCACCTGCGCAGTCCATGCATTCGGCCACTTCGGATCATGGCTATGAATCAGTTATTGGCTCCCCAACATCCACAGCGCTGGCGAATTTAGACACAGATACGGCCATGTTAGCTGATGATGAGGATTTCCCCTGGGAGAGTAATTTCGATGAGCTATTCCCCAGTTTAATTTGAGTTCGTTTCGAACTCAGAGAGGCTTTATAAACTTTATTTTTTCAAATTGAAAAAAATATGTTGGATCCAACAATATCTCTTTCTTAACTTGTTAACTTATGTTTAGTTTGGCCGGCCGCCCTCATTTTAAGTTTTTAAGCTCCTAGTAATAAGCATGTTGTAGCTGTTGAAAATGGGACAACTAATGTTATCCTAAACTGTATAGAATTTGTTCATCGAAGGCATTATATGATATTGGACTTTGAAAGTAAGCACTAAACTATGTTGTAAGTTTCTATTTATATGTAACACCCGTCATTCACATAGGCTAATATCTTTTGTAATTGTAATATTTCAATGTGCTCAAAGAATTATCCCAAAACATACAATATATATGTAAATTCAAAATATATGAAGAACGCAACGGAAAAAAATGTCTTTTTTTACTTAAACTTGACATACTTTTTATTAAGCAGCTTGAATTATTCTGAATTTCAGAAATGTATTTTTCAAAGTTATCCCACAATTTTTTGTGAAAAACCCCATCTTTTCATTTGGGAATGACATGATTTTTATTACGCAGTTGTCATGAAATATTTATACCAGTTGCTTGAAGATAATTAAAATCACGCCACCTTTAATGACGTCATCACACGTGCTCATACATATTTACACAACAGTATACAAACATATAGATGTATGTATATATTTTTGTATTATCTGTGTGCTTTGTTTACTTTTGCGAAGAACTTGCTGAATTGCTGAATTAGCCAAATCCATATTTGTATATTTAGCTATTATCTGAATGCTTTGTTTACTATTACTACGTAAATGAGGAGAATGATTGGTTGAATTTGTAAAATCAATATTGCCGCTTATTTTATACTTAGAAATTCACAAAAGTTCCATAGAATTGATCAGAATTCAAAATCATTTTTACAAAATGGGCTTCGTATAAACAAAGTGTTAATTTCATTACTTGACAAGGGCTAGAACAGAGCTGCCACCTTGTTAATATATTTCCAGCATTAATTGCACTACATTTTTATATTGGATAATAATCATTATGGCTTTTGTTTATTGTATATAGTTGTATAGTATTTGCGTATATATATTTAACAGTTTTAATTTCAACTCTATAAATAAATGTCTGATATTACAGAGATAAATGTTTGCCGATAACCTTTTTATATTAGTCTGGCAAGGTTAAAGTTAAATATAAAATCATACTCGGGAACCATATCAACAATACTCCGTGCTGTGTGCATTTTAGCGTGTTTGTGCAACCCTGGACATCCTTATCAACTTTTGGGGCAAATTATATTTTTGTTAAATTCTGGTGTTTGGTTTGCAAAAAATATGGATGATAAACAAGAAAATCAAATACTCGCAGTGGTGAACGAATCGAATGTTAATGAGAAATCGCAAGATGTTGCAGAAGAGCAGGCCGCAGTTGCACCTGCATCTTTAGTTGCCACATCGAACGTCGACGAAGAAATTGACGCGAGTCCTTCTCCTGCTTCCGGTAAAATAGCAAAAAAGAAGACAAAGACGAAAGCACGGAATTCGGTGGCCGGCAATGATTTGGATACCGAACTGAAGAAGCTAACGCAGCGGAGAATCAATGTAGCCGGTGCCCCCAAAATGCCATTGAATGCATATGTGAGGTTCATGAACGATCGGAGGGAGCAACTGCGTCGGGAGCTTCCGCAACGCACAGCATTGGAGCACACGAAAATGATTGGCGAGGAATGGCATCAGCTGACCGAAGATCGCAGGACGCCGTACATGGAAGCGGCTGCCAAAGACAAAGCATTGTAAGCGATAGTCAATAAATTCTTCAATCGTGTTAGATTAAATGTTTTGTTAAAATTTCCAGATACCAAGAGCAAATGCATAAGTTCTTGAAGGAGCATCCCGAAATAGTTGCAAACGAATTGGCCAAAGCTAAGAAGGTATTCGACAGCAAAATGCCCAAGGAAAAGACAACAACGAGTAGCACCAACATTGATGTGGCCAACAGTAGCGTCGTCCAAAAGAAATCGAATGCCAAAATGCCGGTGCCCAAACAGCAAAGTGCACCAACTCCAGATCCGGATGACATACCCCTGGCGCAGGTGAAACGTACGCCAACTCCTCCTCCGCCACCACAGCCAACATCCTTTAGTGCTTGCGCCAGTGCCATACCACGTCAATTTGCAGCTGGCGAGATTCCCATATACACCAACGAGTTCATCGAGCACAATCGCAGCACGGAGAATGAGCTGCGACTGCTGCGCAAGACGAAAACAGACCTGGAGCAGCAGAATTCCGTACTGGAGCAGCATGTGGATAACACCAAGGCAGGGCATGCCAAAGTCATGGGAGAGGTGGCCGAACTGAAAGAGGAGAACGTACGGTTAACAGCGTATATAAAGGGTCTGCGGCAGAAGGTGGTAAAAGCCTTGGAGGGCGTCACATTACCACCACTGGATCCAAATGGACTGAACGTGAAGAACGTTGACACTTATATACATCATTTGGCCAGCATGATCAGCAACTCAACCGTTGGGGGGCAACAAAACAATGCTATGCTAGTGCAAGTGGGAGATGTCTTGGGAAAAATGGATACCACGGGATTGCAGAAACCATAGATATAAACTTGAGGGGGCGGGTCAACCGTTTTACGTTTAAGCTATTTAGATCTCTATATATTTATATGCATGTGTATTTTCTGGTCTGCATGTAAAGTCTAGATCTAATAAATCGAACCACAAAACATACATGTACATATACTGGATCAATTTAACAAAATGAATTGCATGTTATAAAATTATGAGCGTTTGCGTGCCTCCTCCTCGGACATTTCATAGTCGTAGCTATCATTACTGCGTGCCGAGATGCTGCCAATGCTGCGATATGATCCGATTCGTGGAGTACGCGGCAGACTACGCACTCCAGAGCCTTCTCCCTCGACAGGTGGGCGGCGACGCAACCATATTTTTCGAATCACATAATATGTCCCAAGTAGCATTGGTATCAACATCATCGGATGGCAGGCAATGCGCAGGGCCATCAAAGAGCACGTCATCATCAGGTTGATTATGGTCTCTATAATACAAAATATTTTCGAAAATTGGCAGGAACTGGGACATAGAGCTTACCTTCCACCATCCAAATGGTGCTAATTGTGGTGAATATTGCAGTCGAGACTGTCTGTAGCACATAATAGATCATGGTAAAATTTTTCTTGTTGCTGTCGAATCTCTAAGGGAATCTCTAATTTCTAGAATCCAGCATCGATTGTAGCTGGACTGGTTTCGTATAACGTTTTGAATGTTTTAAATATTACTAGCTTACTTTGTTACAAAATCATAAAACAAATCATACAAAAAAACAAACAATAAAATTTTACTAGCTTCACGCAGCGAAATGTTTTTTTTTTTTTTATTATTATTATTAATATTAAACAAAATAGTCATCGTTTTTCTTTTTATCGCATTTAAATTCAAGCATTTTCAACTTGTTTTCTTGTTTGATTGTAGGAACAGCAAATAATAAATTAAAACTTATAAAGAGAATTGGTTTTCGTTTTTCCAAAAATTAATTAGTTAATTCTACATAATAGGCGTACAATTAAAGTTTATAACAAAAATAATTTAATGAGATAATAAATCAAGGGCGCAGACTTCAAAAATTCCATTGAAAGAAGGCATCAAAAGTTGGCAGCAAAAAATAAACACAAATAATTTTACGCCAAATTCAAAGGCCATCACTAAAGTCGGTCAACTCTCACAGCGTTTAGTTTTAAATAAGTTGTAAAAAAGATCTTATTCTTTTTTCTTCTTCAAAATCATTATGTTTTTCAATTAAAAAATACATCATTTCCATTTTAGTTTTTTGCATTTTTCTCTTATTATTCTTAAAATTCATCAAATCAATCAAAAACTCGGAAAAAACGGAAAGTGTTTGCCAAGTGTTTAAATGTGTGTGTGTGTGTGAAGTGGAAGGGAGTGGAGTGGACAGATTAGATGACAACTGGATACCAGAAATCGTTTTTGATAACAAAGTTCTTAGCTTGGATATTGAATAAAAGAGTTTTCCCAATTATTTCTCCTGTCACTTCTTTTGCAAGACCTTAAAAGTTGTTTTCATCAAAGTTGATTACATTTTATAAGGTGGAATGACAAAACTCCAGCTAATGGCATATATGAAATCAATATGAGCAATTCTATGGGAACAATCTGTCTGGAATTTTGAATAGTAATCAGTAAATTCGGCATCTTTATCGCTATCAGTTGTGTGATAAACAATTTTGAATGTGTGGTAATGGAAATTGGTAATCAATAATTGGTAGTTGGAAATCGTGTACTATGTGATACTGTATAATTGTGGGGGTCTGAAAGGAAACTGCTTATGCTTAATACGGACATTCATCATATCATATGCAAACTGATCCATTGACTATTGTAGTCTAAATCAATCGGTTGCGGTTACGGATGCGGTTGCTGTTGCTTTCTATAAAGTATAATCTCAAACTTGTCGTCTCAATAGCTGATGCGAGGATGAGGCGGCCCCAGTGGGGACCGTTGACGACTGCTGTTGAAGCTGCTGCTGCTGCTGTTGATGCTGATGCTGCTGCTGGTGGCGTCAGGCATCCGCTCCATTGTGGTTCATGCCCACCGGCGTTACCACCATCATGTTGCCTGATTTCGGCGTATAGACGCTGGCATTGGGATCCAGCGTAGAGAGGCCGTTGCCACCATTGACCACATTAGAGGCAGCCACATGCAGAGCAGCTGCCACACTTACGGGCACCATTTGCTGCTGCTGCTGTTGCTGCTGGGAAACAGGCACAACCTGTTGCTGTTGTTGCTGCTGCTGATGTTGATGCTGCTGGTGCTGCTGATGTTGGTGCTGCTGATGCTGTTGATGTTGCTGATGCTGCTGATACTCCTGGGCAGCGCTCAAGCTGAGCATGGGCGAGGACGGGCCAGGTCCGCCCGATTGAAGCGGAGGTGTGTCGTTCATGCGCAGCATGCTGCCGCCAGGACCATGTGGTCCCGTATTCAAGCACAACGTATCCGGCATAACAGCCAGCAGTTGTGCTATCTTAGCCTTGAGATCAATGACCTCATCCTCCTTGGAACGACGATGACCTTTAATAGTTATTAATTGTAGATTAATTGCATTTATAGATTACGAGTATAACATACTGTCAGATATTTCGAGCTTTCGCTGGGCCGTGCCCAGAGCCGAGAATAAGTCCAGCTTAACTCTCGTCTCTGCTGATAGATTCTTCTCCAGCGTTGCATTCTTGTCCTGCAGTGTGGCCAGTGCATTCATTAGCATATCGGCGTCAGCCTGCGTCGACTCGTGATTGCGCACCTTAACTTCCAGCATACGATACTGAAATATAACCAGATTATTGTAATTAGTAAAAATAAAGAATTTTGGTTTCTTTAAATTGTTTTCTTAAAAACAAAGTGTACCCACCTCTTGCTCGAATTTGCGACCATGATCCACGGCCAGCTGCTTGGCATCCTCGGTCTGTTTGAGGTCGCTGCGCACACGTTTCAGCTCCTCGTCGATTTGCTGGCGTCGCTGTTTGCATTGGGCGCTGCACTCGGGACGCGCTGCCTTCTCTTCGGCAACCTTGCGTGCTTTCTTTTCGTTGGCCAATTGGGCTTCAAAGGATTGCCGCTGACGACGCTCCTCGCTGAGACGACGTTCCACATGCTGCAATTGTAGCATATCAGCGTGCCGAGCATTGTTCAACTCCTGTAAACGCTTCTCGAGCTCATCACACTCCTTCTGTTTGGCCTGCAGACTGGATTTACTTGTCAGATTCACGTCCAGCTTTTGTCGCAGCTCATTCTCGATTTGCTTCATATGGCTAATTTCGGCACGATATTTCTTGACATCGGCCTCAAGCTTCAGACATGTCTCACAAATCTTTGACACTACTTTGCTGGCTATGTGTGAGATTGCGGCAGCAGTTGCATTGCTCGATGTGGAGCTGGCTGAGGAGGATACGGAGCTGGCATCATTATTGTTATTATTATTGTTGCTACTGGATGCTGCGTTATCTTTATGCTGATGCGCCTGTTGCTGGCTTTGATTGTCTTTGGCTGCATTGTCCTTCTTACCGCGATTGCGACGACCTGCAAATAAGAAAGAAAGTCAATTTACATCATCTCAAACATAGTATTATTAATTTAAACCACAGAACCTGATCAGATTTACTTTTATTTTACTATCTATAATATTATAAAAGCTGGTTTTTGAAACAGTGCAGTGAAAAATATATAAATTAAATATAAGTTATTTGTTGATTTGAAAAAGTTAAGCATTACTTATTAAATTATTTTAAAATCTTCATAAATTAAGGAAATTTGCAAAACAATTGGAAATATACATTAATTTTTGAGGAATCAAATTCACAGAAATCTTACTCTATGACGAATCTAATTGAATCAAATCAATTTAAATATATTGAAGCTTTGATTTCGACACTTACCCTTCGACACCTTCTCCACCTGGGGCGTTGTTTCCACCACTGCCGCCGTTTCCTCCGCATCGAACTGAAGAGCGTTGCCATTGCTAACAGCATTGTTGTGCGTCTTTTTGTCTGAAAGCAGAAACAAACGAATGTTATCAATATGTAATATGTTTAAGATTAAACATTTATTTGTTGTTTAACGTACCGTGTTTTTCCTTTGCCCCCTGTTGTTGTTGTTGTTGATAGCTGGCATTGCTGCTACTATCCCAGTCTGACTTCTCCTTACTGTTATTACTTGTTGTGGTTGTGGTTGCATTGCCATCCGCTTGATGATAGCTATTGCTGTTGCTGTTGCTGCTATTGTTGCTGTTTTTCCCACCGTGCCGCGTCCCATTGTTGTGCTCATTGTCGGCTGTGTCGCTTTTGTTGCGATGTTTGTCCTTGTCCATGCTACGACGATGATTCCTTGAGCCACCGCCAACGTGACCATTTGAGGTTGCTGCAAAACCATAAATGCATATACATTCCTTTACATATATATATAGAACATAATTGATTTTTATTGATTTTCGTTGCGTTCACAACGAATCTAAATATACAATATTGTGTGATGTGGTTGCCAGGAGCTTATCGCCCTTTTTTCCTTTTTTTTTTTTGTTAGTTTGCGATTACAAGATTAAAGTAAACGCATGTAAATAGATAAGTCACAATGTCACAAATTGTATGTAGTGATACAGTGGGCAAAGGACTACGTTTTCAACAACAAAATAAAGTTATCTTGGCTTGCCTCAGACAATTGCAGATTATTAATAAAGTATTAACAAAAGCTAACATTAATATTAACACTCAAATAACTTTCGAGCAGAGAAATGTAATTTAAATTATAAAAGTGATAAATTCTTTTGTAAAAGCTACAAAAACAAAGACTAAAAACGGAGAATAAATTGTAAGGACACCAAAAAAGAGTTGGAAAATTGGGAAAGCAAAAACTACGTTATTCATAAAGGAAAAACATAAATTTTTCAACATTTTAGCAAGTTGTTTTCATCTAAAATAAATTTCCATATTACATATTTTTTAAATTTTGTTTTGTTATTAGAAATTACAAGTTTTCTAGTTTTGTGTTTCTCAATTATACTAATGGATGTCTAGATCGACTCCTATAATGCATTAGACATTTCGTGACAAAATTATGATAAAAGGAAGAGATTCTAAAGAGGTGGACGCACCTGTTGTTGCTGTTGCCGCATTGGCTGTATTCGATTGCTTGGATGCCGCAGAGGCAGATGTGTTGGTGGACGATGACGAGGATGCGGGTGGAGATGAGGAAGATGCCGTATTGGCTGCTGCTGTTGCTGCCGCTGGAGTCGTTGTGTTGCTGTTGTCGCCAGCATTGTTATCCTTGCTGTGATGACTATTGTTGCTGCCGCTGCTGTTGTTGTTATTATTATTGTTGTTGTTATTGTGATGGTGATGATGATGATGATTACTATTGTTGCTAGTGCTGCCGGCGCCGGCGCCGCCGCTGTGATGATGCTCGTGATGGTTTTGTGCTTGCGTCGTAGTTGCCAAAATGCCATTCGCCTGTGATGTTGACGATGCGGTCAGCGCTCCTGGCGCTCCACTTGTGCCATTTGGCACTACAACTGTGCTGCTGTTGGACGCGGATGTTACCACAGGCGCTGCTGCCGATTGTGCCTCCTCGGTGGCCTCCTCCGCCGGCAACGCCTGCTGCAGCAGCTGCATATAAAACTCATTCTCCTTGGCCACCTCACGCTGTTTACGCTGCCGCATACGATACCCAACGTAGCTTTTGAAGCCAAACCCAAGCGTAACTACCGGATAACCAATGCTAAAAAAAAGGAAGATACAATGAAAATTGGCATTCAAAAGATGTTGGGAGATCGGTGGGCTAATCATCTTAACCATGCTTACCAGTGTGCGGCGAAGGGTCGACACAGATCCAAATGCGGCATATGGCGACTGTCTTTCCATCGAATGCCCACCTCCAGGTAGACAAACAACATCCAGAGTATTATAGTTGGCAAACAGATGCCCTTATCTGTAATCAATTGATACCGAATAAATAAATATAACGTCATATCATTATTATCAGGGACCATAACTGTTATGAGGAATGTGTAATAAATCACTTTTAAATAAGCTTTAAATGTGTCAATCATAATTGAGAGCTAATTATTATTATTATTTAAAGGTTGATTTAATAAATGTCAATTTTGCTCATTATTATTAATTATTATTTGTAATTTTTGTTATCTCAAATATAAATTAAGAGATACTGTAATTAAAAACATTGAATTTTTTCGGTTAGATAATTATTTTTAGTTGAAATTATCTGTTGTCCCTGAGTATCATAGATTGTAGATATACACACCTGTATGCCAGACGTACTGCACCCAGACATATGTGCTGGCCGCAAAGAGCAGCCAATGCACGGGTATGAAGAACAAACACACCAGATCCGATGTTATTGCAATGCACACAAATAGCACGGAAAATGCCTGTAGAAAGTGAAAAGCGTTGTTTGTGAGCAATCAATAAAAACAATTAACATTACATTACAATAATTACAAATAACACTAACCAGTCCCTTGTACTTGAAGGAATCATGCACGGAGCGAAGCAGTAGCCAGAATGGCCACAAGAATTCAAATCGGAACATAAACATAAAGTCGGCTACCATTACAATGGCCCAAAGTATTAGAAATTTCATGTATAAAACAGTTGTGCTGCAAAGACAAGAACAATGATGATTAGAAGTAGAAATAGACGCAGATACATTTCAAGATATAGATCAATGGCATTATAATTAGTTATCATTAAATAAATAAATAAATTAGGAAATACATATATGCAAATGTTAGATTACTGTAGAATTTAGGGTATCATTTTTCAATAAAAGGGTTTTAAGAGTAGAAAATAGCTGATATCTATTTAAAATGCCACGTGGAGTGGAATATAGATTGTTTTATTTTTTTTTTACTATTTATATTTTATTAAAATAAAGTTTAAGCAATTCTTTTTGATTTATATACATTATTTTCTATCTTATTGCCTTTATTGAAATAATTATATTACCACAGTATTTTATTCTGTCTCGCTCTATATGTTTACAGTTACAAATATAGAGGTAGATTAATGATATTAAAATATTATTATATTAAAATATTATAATTACAACAATCTTTTAGTCTCTCTCTCTTTCTTTTATGGTTTTTAAACGAAGATTCCGTCGTCAACAGTTGCCAAATTATTTAAAAAAACATATGTAAATGCAAATAAATTAAAAACAAAAAGACGACAAAACACATATTTAAACTGCAATAAAAAAATCAAAAAGTAAACAAACAAATGCGTAATAAAACCAGAAAGAGCGCGAATATAATCTATCTATACATCTGTTGTCGAGCCGAGTATGACCGACTAAGCGATACGCTGTACCACGTGTAGTAAAAAACCATTTGCTATTTGTTATTTGAACTTTATGATAAATGGATTTGGCATGACGCTGTTTCAATACAAGTTCCAAATCTAGAATTATGTATTACGCGTTAACTGCGGAATGCGTGCTCTCCCATCGCGCAGGCAAAACAAAGCGATAAGCTGTTTAAATACATACGGACATGCATACATACATCTATGTACATATATACATATTTATGTTTGTATGTATGTATTAAGTGTTATTTTAACACTACTCACCTGCCATACATGCCCTCTGTGATTTTATTCCGTTTCATTGGCCGACGCAATTTGCCACAATCCGCATTGCGTCGCTTCATGTTTGCTGCACTTATGTTTTAATTGTAATTTGCTTTATTGAAATTGATCGCAATAATTCGATTAAATATTGAATTTCCTCGCAGTTTGTATGCGGTGTGTGTGTGTGTGTGTGTGTGTGTGTGTGTAACTTTCGCCTGTTTTGTTAATTGAATTATTTTAATTGTTCTTCACTTTGCACTTAATTAATCAGATGGAGATCTGTTGACACTTATTTAATAATGCTGGGGGTCGTATTATATATTTCTTGTTGTTGGAGTTGTTGTAGTTGCTGTAGATTCTGCTGCTGCTGCTCTTGACGTTGACGTTGTCGACATCGATATGGCTGCTGCCGGCGCGGCATTTCCTCACAGCTCACGCGTATGCAAAATTTACCTCCCGCTGAGCCGGCATTCAGTTTTTAACTGCAAATATAAGTAAATACATACATACATACGTATATGAATATGTAATGTAGGGGAAAGAATTTTCCATGTGTGCGCATTTATATACAGATGCTATAAAATTTTAATTCCTTTAGCGTATCATTGCATTTTAGGCAACAAACTGTCAACGACGAGGGCATGCAACGTTTTATTTATTTAAAAACTATTTTTACGCAAACTATTTATTCTCTTGACTCTACACTTTCGTTCACATTTGCTCAGCGTCGATCGCCAATTGTTGTTGTTGTTGTTGTTGTCTTAAGTGCAAGTGTGGGCGTTACAGTTGCCTTTGTAATGCGGTCAAGCTATTTAGTATATAAAAATAAAATAATCTCTCTCCGAATTACAGCATTTACCAATTAATTTTGTCGAAATGAGCAACAAAAAGTAAAACAAACAAATAGAAATTAAAAACAATCAACAATATAGATCAGCTGCAATACAGATCTCGTCAGAGAAGAGCAGAAGATAGTGAGAGAAGTAAATGTTAAGTAACAGCTGCTCCTCAATTAACAGAACAGGTGACATTCAACTTGAACGAACGAGTATTCATAATACGATTTGAAATCATTAAAAAAGAGAAGAGAAGGAAAATTCTGTATGTGCTGCTGCTGTTTGCTTATGCCAATAAATACATAAACAATGTTTGTATATTTTTCGCACAGGCTGCCAAGCAAAACAATACAACGACACAAAATCACACACATTGACAAAATCCCATTTATCCCATTTACTATAACTCTATTCATATAAGAATGTATAAATAAAATCACTCTGTTCATTAGCATTAACAGTGAGTTGATTTTTAAGCAAACGATTCTGAGAGAGTAAAAGCAGTTTTCAAAGAGAGGCAAAAACTGCATTTACTCGTATATTTTTGCATGTCATTCTAAAACCAGAAAACTGTAGAATCAGACAGGAAAAGCAGCACAATACTTGAAATTGGATGCAACCAGTATTAGAAACGGGATACTTGTAGGTAACAGGAAAATGGCAAAAGAAAAACGAAAAAAGCGGCAACTGCACGCGCCTCAACATGTGGATGCTGCCCGGTGTAAGTTGAATGATTGTGTGACTGTCATACAAACACATACAGACATACACACTCACACACGCACGCACTTGCATACTTTCAATCCGTTTACATACTGTTGACAGAGTCTGCGACTGCGCTGTAAACACACAGGGAACACATTCATTTGAACGGAAGCGGAACTATGCTATGTATGCAGATTTAAAGGAAGCAGCTTCAGTGACCGAAGAAGAGACAGAGCAATCATCCTTGCGCATGTGTTTGTATGTACATACATACATACATATAGGGAAAAACGTTTATAAATAGCATCCAAATGTGGAGCGTATCATAAGAGAGAACGACAAACTGACAAAATGGGCAACGGTAACGGAAGCTGAGCTTACCGATGACGTCTGGCTTCACACATACATAAATATGTATGTTCATATATACATATGTATGTATAATGTTGTTGCTTAAGTTTGTAAACTTTAGTTTCCAAGGGGGTTACGAATTCCACTGAGGAGAACCAAAAACATCTTGGCTAATATGTACATTTGCATGTACATATAGGCTGTTAATAATGCACACGTCAGCAACCCCATCACTTGATTGGAAAAAGGATTATGTATTATGTATGTACATTGAATAGTCATACAAATGCACTTTTGCTTATTGAATGATATTTCACTAATGGTGAAATTATTAACAGCCACCACAGCATCTTGCTTCAATCCTTATTTCACCTTGTTAATAAATCCACCTTGATTGCAATGTTAAGTCCTCTATTTCAACATTCTCTCTGACAACTCTGCAAACCTTATTAGGTATGTTAATTCATACACACACATATATACATAAACTAAATGCAGTGATCATTTAATCACTTTATTCACAAATGTACAGCTGTTTTAGAGACCTAATCAAATTCGAAAGGCTAAAGAACTTTAGTAAATATATACATATACAAACAAATATTCAAGGTACATACATAAATACAAGAGTTTGTTGCATACATACACATGTATGAATTTATCTATTATTTATTTTAGCGCGATACAAATGCAGTGTCAAGATCCACTCATACAAATGTATTAGTTTCTATGTGTGGATAAGTACACTGTTTCGGGGGGCAAAATATTTTATAATGCACTCACAAGTTAATCGTCGCCGGTATATATTCGATAATAATCAAACTGGCAACGTAATCGCCTTGATTTACAAATACAGCGTAAACAAACCATAAAATTGCAGTTTGCATTAAAAATACACAATAACCAAATGTGGCGAGCAGCAACAATAACAACGATAACGCTGGCACTGAGCGAAAAGTGAAGAGTTGCTCAAAATACACAGTGGGTTGTGTGTGGACTGCGACGCTTGCGGTTGGTGCTGCTACGACGACGGTGGGGAGGCTGATGAACAGCATCCACATTTGCAGGCAGAAAGCAACAAGAGAGAGAGAGAGCGCGCGCTTACAGGAAAAGAAATAAGGATGCTGCTCCTGGATGTGGCAGCCAGCTACCGACGTCGTCAGCGGTTACGTTGCTTTTTCGCACTACATTTAAACACACAGAGATAGACTTATTCATGTATGAGTATTATGTGGGGTTTGTTGGCGGCTGCCCCTATGTATGCGCATATATATTTATGTATTTTTCACACTCTGCACACACGCGAGCGTTCTCATATGTATGAATGTATGTGGATATTCAACATAGTACATACATGCATATTTGTGCATGCATAGACATGTTTTATTTTATTAAAGCAAAAAATGAACACGATTTGTGTATTTTGCTTTATATGTCTCTCTCACTTTTTCACCATCAACGCTATTTTTGACAATTGAATAGAGTGCCTAATGCTATTGGCAACGAATTTTATCGTTTTATATGGATATTTTATAAAATTTTGCACAATTTCTTACAACAGCTATTGGTACACATGTATATATACAAGTGTATGCACGTACGTATGTATATGTATCCGTGTGCGCGTGTGTGTAAATTCTTTGGCACAGAGAAACCAAATTTTTCTTTTACACGTCGTTCACTTTTATTTCGTAGTTATTCACTTTCAGTCAGCACATTATATTATTTAACTGTAAACCTTTTCTAAATCACTAATATTATTGATTAACCTTTTTCGTTTTCTTTACCGAATCGAAAATTCACGCTCTAAAATGACGCGCAACAAACACACTGAGGACTTTATTAACGCAACACCAACATACACACGAAACTTTGAAACGTGTGGCAGCCTTATTCCCAGAAAACGGTGTGGCAGCCTTAGTTCGCTGAACTATTCCCATTTCCATATCCAATCGTAAAATAGAGTTGTTTTTTTTTCGAATTTCTAAAATTTTCAAAATTTTAGATTAGATTTTCAAAATAAATTAAATTATACAAATTCTCCCACTGAAGCGTGACGAACACGCAACATTTATAGAAATGCTCACCTTTATTTTATCTAATTTCGAATTAAAATTTCGTAATTAATTATAATCCTATTGGCACGGGATCACAACTGTTAAGTCCTTTCCTGTGCGATTAATTGCTTTTATATGTAGCGAATGCTGGCATTCTTCTGGTGTTATTTGTGAACATTTCTAGAATAGTAAATAGCAAATGGTAAATATGTATGTTCTAGCAGCAAAGTGGACCACATGGCTTACCAGTTGGTGAGTTTATAATATGGGTCGAATTTTTTCTTGAGCACCTCGAGGGTATCACAAATCGTTGGCAACAAACTCACTCATTCTAAATTGCATACGTTCTATTAAAGTATCCTTGTTCCTATTATTAGGTACTCTCATGCTCCAATAAAGTCGCTGCAAATGAGGTTTACCATATGCAGGGACTGTAAAAATTATTATGACACTTTAAACCAAAAAAAAGGACATACAAACAATGCATTGTACATTTAAGTCAACCGTCTGCTTTAGTTTATTTTTCTTTAATAGTATTGATAATATTTTCATATTTAAATTGTACATTAATATACGTGTACTTATATTCTGCGCATAAGAAACAATTTATGTGTTAAATATCTGCTTAAAATTATATACATAACAAAATTATAAACATTTCAAGCGTGGCTGTTTTCTCTGTCTATCTGTCAATTTCGTCCATACATTTTATTCTCTAATTTATTTGCTACAGTTTGTTCCTTTGCGCCTTTAACTGTTTATGGTGTTGATTGGTTTTTTCTTTTTCTTTTATTACATACATTATACAGTATCGAAAAGACAATTGATAGCGTCCATGCTTCTTTCTGCTGACAATAAAGGTCAGATGTTACCCAATTAGTGTTGTTGCTGTGGTGTTTTTTTTTTGGCGGCAACTAAGCCTTAAAATAGGTAAAAATTTTTAATGATCATAAAATTAAGCGCCCTCTTAGCCTAGCAATAATGATGCAGACTCGTCGCGTCTCAACAAATGCGTAATCTCAAGCTAAAATTTGTATTCTGTAAATGTAAAATCATATGCAAGGAAATCATAAATTACACATTTTTGGATTAACATGTAATGCTTTCGTTGCTTCTGCATTTTCTTGCCATTAGGCATTCTATGAGTCCGCCTCCACTGCTGGCTCGGCATTGGCAACTGGCTCGGCATCCTCTTTCGCTTTTGTCGACTCGGCAGCTGAATTCTCAGTGGGCGCTTGCTCCAATTGCTGCTTTGCTGGTGCTGGTGCTGGCGCTGGTGTAACCTCATCATTTACTTGCGGCGGCGTACTGATCTTTGGAGGCGGCTCCACGGGCTTCTCTGCCGCTTTAGCAACTGTTGCTGCTGGCGGCGGCAACTCGTCGTAGAGTGGTGTGCAGATAGGTGATGGTCCTTTTGGCTTGGACGTCTCGTTGCTTTCCTGCACAACTGGTCTGGCAAACGGCTCTTCCTTAGACGCAGGTGTTGCCTCTGTCATTGTTTCCGCCTTCTGGTTCTCATCAGCAACGCTGGCAGTAGAAACAGCAGGAGCGGGAGCAGATGCAGCGGCTTCAGCAGCTGCCGCCTCAGCTGCTTGTTGTGCTTCCATTCTCGCATCGTATTCCTGTAGCTCCCGATCCCAATCCTCTTCGGTGTCTACTTTCGTTGCATTGGCCGCTGGTGGCGCTGCCACCGTCTGTTTATTTTTTGTTACATCCTCAGATCCTGATGACGACGACGACTGTTTGCTCTGCAACGTGTTCTCATCTGTTGAGCTTACCGAGTGCCGATTGCTATCATCGCGAGAGCCACGTCTGTTATTGCTGCTGGGAGCGCGTTCACGTTCTTCACTACGCGGTGCACCGCGTCCGCCACGTGCGTTGCCACTGCGACGATCGCCGTCGCCATCGCGTTCACCGCGGAATCGATTGCCAGGGCCACCTGGGCCGCCGCCTCCACGACGCTTGAATATATTGTTATTATTGTTGCTGTTGTTCTTGCCATTCTCATCTTCATCATCACTCCAGCGTCCACCACGACCACCGGCACCACCCGGACCACGATTACCGCTTCCACCGCCCCGACCACGTTGGTTATCGTTAAACGGATTACGTGGATTAAAGAAACCTATAAATAGATAGAGTTTGTAGTTGCCATTGACCATGTAGTATTCCCAATTGAAAGTGCTTACCTGGTCCTGGTTGTCTGCTGCCTGGACCGCCACCTTGATTCCGCATAAACATCGGCCCCGCCCCGTTGCCTGCACCAGGACCGCCCATTCGCTGATTAAATGCTACTGGCGGAGGTATGCGCATCTGCATCAGACTCGTGGGTTGATTGAAACGATTCTGATTCATATTGGGTTGGAAGAAGTCACCTCCACCCCCACCTCCGCCTCCGCCACCACCATTATGGTTGCCCCCTCTTGTCCCTGGGCCCATGCCGCGTGGTCCTGCTCCAGAGCGATTATCGAAATCTGTAATGAGTTCCATCAAATGTCAGTTAACCAAGTCAGAATGTGCAAATCTATCTCGCAGCTCGAGACTTACCCACGCCACCCATAAATTCCGGTCGCGGCATGTTCCCATGTTCCATGCTGTTAAGGTTAAGACGTGCACGTGCCTCATTAAAAGCGCCACTGAGAGGAAGCGGTGCACCTCCACCGTTTTCGTTGCGCCAACGCTCAGACGCCTCGGCAATATCATCACGGCCACCCCATCGGGATGAGCCGCCGCCTGAACCACGTGAACGCTCTCGCTGAAACAGTTCACTTGCCGCGGCCGCTACAGCTGCCTCCACTTTGCTGGCTGGCGCAGCGGCACCTGCAAATATCGGTGGCGGTTGGTTAAAGTTGGGCGCCTGTTGCTGCTGCGCCTGCGATGGCGTCGTCTGTGGCGCATCCTCCAGTTCCATTTCAATGTCCATTTGATCGTCACTCACATTACCAGTTGCAGAGCCAGCGGCAGGTGGAATAGCGACCATGGGCGGTGGCACTGCACCGGGTGGTGGGAACTGCGCCCCTGGCGGCAGACCCAAAGCATGTGGCGGCGGACCGCCCATGCCTGCAAAACCGGGTGGCATCATGTTAGGCGGCATCATCATTGGCGGCGGCATACCGGGCACCATATTGGGAGGCATAGCCATGCCGGCCATTGAATGATTCATTGGTCCCATTGGACCCAGCATGCGATGTGGTGGCGGTCCGCCCATAGGTGGCCCCATTTGAAACTGGCCGGGCACCATGCCCATAAGTGCTGGTGGTGGCGCTCCAGGACCACCATGTGGAGCAGGTGCCACCGGCGGGGGCTGTGTTGTATCTATGCCAAAGAGCAAGCTTGGCGGACCAACTGGCGGTACCGCAGCGAGGTCACCTCCCCCTGCTGCCTTGTTCTCTTTCACAGTTTTTGCCTGATTGATTTTCTGCTTCATCCAGCTGGGCATGGTGTCCTCGTCAAACATGCCGCCCTCTTCCAGACTGTCAAGGTCGGTGTCGGTACTGAGCTTGTTCCATGGTACGTACGTGACGCCAAGCTCTAGATCCCAAAAGTCCTTCCACTCCTTACTTTTGACACCCTTTCCAGCTGCCCAGGATATGGTAATAGCACGCCCTTGAAGCTTGTGATTCTTTAGCGCTTGCATGGCTTTGTGGGCATCCTGGCGTCGATACATCACGATGAAGGCGCAACCCCTCGGTACAATCTGATCGATGCTCACAATATCGCCATATTCGCCAAAAGTATCCGACAACTCTTCTTGATATACCAGCTTCGATAGGTGACCCACCCACAACGTAGTGCTGCAGACTGTAAAGGGATAAGAATCATATTAATAAAATGTACTATATATAATAATGTTTATAAATAATACTACAATTTACAGGATAGTTCTGAAAATCTATTTCGCCAGGAAATTATTAAAATATCGAAACAAATTAAAGTGTTTTTTTAATAAACAAAAATTAATTTAAAAGATTTGCAACAATTTAAACATAATTGATTTGAATATACAATATACATAAATTAATTGATTTCATGCGAAATTTTGAAAACTAGAACCAAATCACTTATTTACTTGAAGACTGTCCTAAGTAGAAAAACGTGATTTTGAAGTTAGTGTTGCAAAAATATATTGCTCTAAAATTTGACATTTATATCTTGCGTAATCTTTCCGTGAGAATAAACAAGATTTTAGAAATTTTTTTGTCTTCAAGTATATAATATTGCTATAATAATCCTCGCAACTCTGATTTAAAACTGATTAAGGCTTTGAGAAAATAATTCATTTGTATGTGGAAATGTAAGCTCTCTAGGCTCTGCGTGGAGTTGTTGCTTCAGTATGCATCTTATATCTTACAGGGCGTACAACACAGTTCACAAACATCATATCATAGTAATAATAATAATGTACACTTATCACAATCTATGAGTGTTCCATTAAATATGAAACCAACAATTATTTTGAAAATAGTACGTAGACGTAGTGATTCCTACAGATAAATGTCACATGTCTATATTAATAGGTATTTAATATTTAATTTTATATGGAAAATAGACAGTTCCCTTAAGGTTCACTGTAAATGGTACAATTACTTCATAAATTCTACTGTTAAATGGTACATGTACTAAGAATTCATAGCAGTTAAACGGTACATGTCCACATTAATTGGGTACAGGGTTCCATTATATGAAACCAACAATTCAATATTTTTCAAGTTCAACAAAATGGTACATTTACTTGGAAAATGGTACATGAAAACATTAATTGGTACATGTTCCATTGAGTATGTAACCAATTCAATTCATGGGACATGTACTTGATAATTAGTACAGTTAAAGGGTACATGTCCACATTAATTGTTTATGGTATATATACTAGGTAATTGGTACAGTTAAATGGAACATGTACACAATAAAATGAGGGTACATTATGATGCTTATTATCTGAATTGGTTGCCAAAAGAAAACTTTGCTCAAAAACGCGTCAGGGGCAGTTGAGGGTATTTATGTGGGTTAAAAAAATGCCAGATAGTAAGATTTGTTCGTGTTTCAAATTCAAGAACCACAAAAGCTAAAACACACACACACGCACACGTCAACAGAGCCAAGGAGCTGCAGAATAAAGAGAGATTTACAAATTAATCAAAGGAGAAAACTAAAGAGCGCTTTGAAATGCTATGCATTGAGACTAGGAAGAGTTTGTCCCATTTAGCATAACGTTTCGATTGCGAGAATTATCGATTGGTTACGTAATGACTTACGTTATGCTATGGTTACGTTACGCTATCGTTATGCAAGCATAGTTACCACTAAGATGATCCTTTTTTATGTCCGGCAACCCCTTCTTTCGTCGTTCACGTTCATGCTCACGATCACGCTCCTTGTCACGGGTGCTGCGCTCCATGCGATCACGATCACGTGAACCGCGTCTTCGGCTCGAGCGTGGAGATCGGCTGCGTGATCGAGAATTACGTCGGCGGCTTCCCCGATCCCGATCATTGGCATTGCCACCTCCGCGGTTACGAGGTGATCGACTGCGGCTGCTGCGGCGACTACGCTTGTATCGGTCACGATCGGGCGTGGGACTACGTGAATCGGCGCCATCCAGATTGATAACCTGATCGTTTGAAGTTTTGCAAGAAATTCAAGAGAGAGTGATGTGATATAAACGTTAACATTTTAAGCATAAAACAAATAATGCGGCATTGGGGAAAGGATGGATGGTGTTGGGATGGGATTGGATTTGGTTAGTTTTGGAATTGTTGGGTGGCGGTAGATAATATCGGGGTGATTTTGTTCAACTACAAATTAAAGATTTAATACATATTTTGATAACTGCATTCTTGGCGTGTTGACGTGTGGTTTGGTCGTTTATTTGGTCGACGGTTCTTAACTATTTGTTTGGCATTTTATTTGTTGATCTTATCGATGCGTTTTCGAGCAAGTTTTCGTGTACTTTGGTGGGTAATTGAATTTGAGTTTGATTTTCAATCGACTTGAATTGTGGTTTACATATTAGGGAACTTACCAAACGTTGTTATACGGGGCTTCTAGCATCGGGTTTCGCTTCCGCCAGCATTTCATGTATTCGTATATAAACCTTACCTTTGGGCTTTCTTTCGTTTACCATTTTGAATGTATTTCATAAGCATGTATGCAAATTTTAGATTTTAAATTTAAATTTATCTTAGGCGGCCCATTTAAAAGTTATTTCTCGGCCAAAAACACAAATTCGATTACTAATATTGGTCATCGCAGTAATCTAGCCCCATATTTTGTTTAGTTATATTAATTATTTATAGTAAATAATTATTAAATTTAATTAGTGTTTAATTGATAATATTCCCCCCAAATATATATTTAAATTTTCTTCTTTTATGATCTCGGAACTCTCTGATACTCCGCCCCGGTATAACAACATTTTGGGCACGTCAGCAGCTCTGGGCATTATGAAAATGGAATACACATTTCAATTAAATGCAACTTGTCGACCATAATTCCATTTTCATGTGCACGTTTCAACTAATTAACTACAGCAACATAAACAACAACAACAACAACCACAAGATTGCAGGTCTGTTTAAAACTAACCGACACATAAGCCTTCTTAAGCAGTCTTAACTATAAAGACAATAGATAAAAATGTGTGTATACCTCAATAGGTTGTTGTTCCGATATGAATTCCACATCCTTGTTCATGTCTGTCCCATCATTATGACCCAAGCCCATGGCCACACCCGGCGGCATACCAGCTGTGCCCTAAACAATAAATTTAAGAGATATTCCAATTAAGTTAAGGTTAATTTAAGCGTAAGTAAATACTATACACTAAACGCACCTTGAGAACATTCTGCAAATGTTGCTGCAGTGCTTCGTCCTGATAGCGATGTTTTTGGTTCTCTTCCTGCTGCTTGAATTTCTGAAAATTCTGCAGCGTTTGCAGCTGTCGGAGTACATTGGGATCATTCAGCAGCTGCTTCAAATTGTTGTTCTGCAAAGCGATTTAAAAATTAAACATCAATTTAATGAAATTATGAGAACTAAAAATGAGAAATTAAAAACTAATCTTAAACCAAAAAGTTGAAGGATAATTAAATTTGCATTTGAATTTGCATACATCCAGCAAATTCGATGAACCGGTTGGAGAATCATCGCCCATACAATGATGATCATCGCCCATCGACATCATCATGTCACCATCCTCGTCATCAATTATTTCGCGCACATCATAGTCCAGATCGTGTGAGCTGCTGCTCTTCCCATACTTGTGATGATGCGACTTGCTTGGCCCACAATCAAAGCGGCTCTTTGATCCGGAAGAAGAAACGGTTGACGACATATTATGCTGATGCTGTTGTCGTTTCATATAATGCTGTTCCATGTGCCGCCGGCTAGAGCTTGAGCACTTCTCATGACTTAGCTATTAATTTGAGCACATTACGACGGGTGGCAAGACATGCACCAGAGAGTAAATAGAGTAATAACAAAAATAACAAGAGGCAACGGCAAATTTAGTTAGCAACAAATGCACTCGAGGCTGACAATGACATTTATATTTAATACTCCGCTGCACACTCACCGACAGATCCGGCATAGCACCACTTAATTTATCGTCGACAACAGCGCTCAGGTCCATGTTGCTCATTCCAGAGGCGTTTAGTCCGTTGGCGGCATTGCCACCACTCGATATGTCCGATAAATTGAGGGCGCCACTGCTACCGCTTGGTCCTGGGCCGGAGCTGAGGTTGCCCGGGCCAACAATTGGCGGCATTTGATGATAGATTGGATGGTTGGGATCAGCCAAGTCAAATATTGGCTGTATGACGTCTGATTTAAAGACATTGTTCTTTTGCCACAGATTAAGCACGCGGATAATGCGACTCTTGTCCTCGGGTGCGCAGCGAAATAGATTTGCAAACGTTTCGGTCAAATTGCGCTGGAAGCGTGGTGCAAAGACGTCCTTCTCGGTTCCATACTGATGCCGTGACTGCCGCACAATCGAGTCTATGACATACAGGCCCGGCACTTTGTACTCCGGCTTGCATTTCAGTATAAACTTTTCAACACTCTGCACAACATGTTTATAAAATTTAATTGCACGCATTGCCGACTTTGTGATGGCGGCCATTTTAGCCTTGGATATGGGCGGCCGGCTGTCATAGAGCCCGGAGAGCTGAAAATACATAAAAGCATAAGTATGGGGACAGATACAGGATACAGATACAGAGTGGCTTGCCGTTAATGTTAACACGCATAAGTTGTAATTGCATTTGTCTACAATTTAAATTACACAATCTACATACATATGTATGGCTCATAAAGACATGCAGTATGTAAATATGCAGGTATGTACGAACATACCTACTTATGTACATATGTATGTGCGTATATACATGTGTATGGCGGCGGCCTCAGCTTACCTCATTGTTAAAAGCGACGACCGTCTCCATGTTTGTTTCGATGCTCACACACTACACGCACGCACAAAATTCAAATTTGCATAATATTTCAGTATATGGAAGCTTTATTAATTACTTTTCTGCTTTTTCATAAAATTTTTCATGAATTTTCACAATTTTTTCGGATGGAAGCGTGAAAAAATGGCTGCCGATTGTAGGGAAGTTTATTACTTATATCGACTTATCGATTATATCGATATTTTGATTAGACTCGCAAAGCTATATTGCTTCGTTTATCGAATGATCCAGGATGTTTTATCAACATTTTTGCATGATAAATAAACCCCAATAGTACACACAAGATCAATGCCAGTGGTTTTACGTACCAAATTGCACGACTATATGATATGTAAATTCTTATCGCTAAAAACAAACATCCTTGGTGTTGCCAGAAATGGCAGGGCTGGATAATCATTTAAGATAATATTGCTTTGGTCACACTGGATAGAAAGCAAAACGAAAACTCAACCAACCATAGATTTTTAATAATATTGCTAATTATGCTCAATAGTATTTAATAAAAATATAATGAGCGCCCACCACAGGCCCCTAGACGAGTCAGATGTTTTGTTAATACGCACGATACGTTCAACGCCATCGCTATATGACCACAGACATGGGGACTTTCGCCTTTCGCAGAGAAAAGAAGAGGATTGGGCCAAAGTGGCGGAGGCCTTAAATATTTCATCTCCAGATGCACGACGCAGATGGACGTGTTTGCGGGATCGCTACTCGCGAGAATTAAAACAAATGCGTCTGCATCCAGCATCGGAGTTTGGACGAAATGAATTCTTTCGACAAATGGATTTTTTGCGGGAGTTTGTGCGAAAACGTCGTGAGCGAAACCGTCGTGACGATACACCAACAAGTTGGATAAAAACGGAGGTGAGAGCGTCAAAGCTATTGAAAGCCCGATCAGAGCCAGAAACACTGATAGAGCAGGATTTGGACGAGTCGCAAGTGTACGATGAGTGTGATCACAACTACGATGCTGATACCAAGTTGGAAGTGCAAACTACGCAGTCGGAAAGTTATTCTGTGCTCGTTGAAGCCGATGACGGAGACGGTGATGGAGATGTGGACGGGGACGGACACGATTCGTATGAAGAATACATGGCCGATTCCGAATGTGTCGATCACAAAGTCTTGCCCACATTACAACCATCGCCAGCTCTGGTCACAGTTCAGTCTGAGGCCCCAACGACGGCCAACGTATCAACAGTGGAAGGATCGTCGTCAGATGTTGGCCACTCTCAGGCGGATATCGATTATGTGGTCTGCATGCCGAACGTTCGCGTTGAGCGGGAGCATTTGCCGTCAATAAAGCCAGAAGCTTCACCAGCCTTTGAGGCGATAACCACAGCCGCAGCCACCGGCGTGACCAACGAGACTGAAGACGACTTCTTCTGCAAATCTGTGGCGGCATATTTGCGACAGTTGTCGCGACGTCACAAAATCAAGGCAAAAGTTGAGATGTATCAAATTCTGGAGAAGTATATATTGCTTGAGGAGTCAGCGACGACGTCGGGATCGGGTCATAATGGTTAAGCAGGTTACATAGCGACATATGTATAGTTTTTAAATAAATTTTTATGGAGTACAAATATACAACTGACAAAAATCAATGATTCTTAAGCTTACTTTAGATAATTTAAATGAAGCCCCCTCACTCTCAGCAAAAGTCCTCGTTGATGATATCCGCATTGACCGCCAAGCCACGTTCCTTGAGCGCTTTGGACACCAGACGATGCTTTTCCTGTCTTTGTTCCTGTTCACGACGCTGTGCGTCTAAAATTTCATCAACAGAGATTTCTTTCAACGGCAGTTTCTGTTCCTTTTCACGATCCTACAATGTATGTTAAAACTTGTAATTATCCTATTAAAACTAATGATTTTCTTATCACTCACAATCTCGCCCAGTAGAACCACGTTCTCCCCTCGTATTATAAAAACACCCCGCGGAATATCGCCATACTCATTGCCAACGTGTATTCGCTCAATGGTTCGTTGCAAAACCAAATTGGCAAACTGATCCACAGACCGCAAGTAGCCAATTAATGTTCGACCGTCGCGAAGCAGAACCATTAGCTTCTCTGCAAACGTAAAATGAACATAAAGCAATTACAAATTACATTGTTTAATTGGAAAACCTTTTGCCGGTATCAAACCAATACGTACTATCTACTTCCTCCAGCAGATGCGCTGTTCCAGCCAAGGGATTGAGATCGTCCATATGGCGTTTGCTTGTTAATTTTTCTTGTAGGTTTTCAGTAAAAAATTGCGTGTAGAATATAAACAAAATATCTAAATTTTCAACTCATCCAAAAAACATTCACTAAAATTGTATTTTATAAACGCAACACCAACACACACCAGTGTTGCCAGTTTAGCATATTTCAGGCTAGTTCTAGCATTTTTCAAAATGCAAAGGCTTATAAATTTAGCGAATAGCTTTTAGCCTGAAATATAGCATATTTTAATTTTCATTTAGCTTTAAAAATATATTGCATCAAAATGAAATATTTTATGAGTTTAAAATCTTTTACGAGCATACAAGAGAATCCGAACTTGTTAATTTTTGCCGATGGTTACGTAAATCGTGCATAAACAATCGCGTAAACTCTCAGCCATTGTTCCCAAAAAAAGCGCCATCCATATTCAGATCAAATTGCAAAATGAATTGTTCTTTTGAATTTCTTAACTTTTAAAGAAAGAATTTGGAAAACTTTGGCAGAACTTGATTAAATTAAACTAAATTATTTAACTTCTTTCAACCGAGGCAAGATGCATAAAAATTAAATTTGCATTAAATTACTCATTTATTGTTTAATTATTGCAAATGAACTAAAAATAAATATATGTACACTTAAATTGAGCGCCAAGCCATTTTACGATCCCAAAAATATAATGCGTAGCGTACTAATCATAAGAAATCGATATAGCAATCGTTATCGATTGCTCTTGATAGTTGCCGGCATGCACATTAATTTTCAGCCAAATGAAATAAACAACGGAGAGAAGAAGCTAAATTGATGAAATATAAAATATTAACTAATTAAAATTGGTTACAGTGAGATTAAAAAATACGACAGAGTTACACAGCTGATGTGAAGTTAATATTGAGCTCGTAGTCTGGCGAATCTCAAGAAAAATAAACCGGACACAAAATGAAGTAAACTACAAATGTAACTTGTTTTTATAACTTGCATATTGACACCGTAATGCGTTTACTTTTCCAGACTCAGCGTAGACGGTCTGCTCGTATATTTTCCCTACGAATACATTTATCCCGAACAATATGCGTACATGCTGGAGCTCAAGAGAAGCCTGGACGCCAAGGGACATTGTCTGTTGGAAATGCCTTCAGGAACGGGCAAAACGGCGACATTATTGTCACTGATTGTTGCCTATATGATCGAGTATCCGGAGAGAATTCGCAAACTGATTTATTGCTCACGTACGGTACCAGAGATTGAGAAAGTAATTGCTGAATTACAGAACCTAATGGTCTACTATGAACGCCATGCTCCAGTTCCGCCGGCCTTTACGGGCCTAGTGCTCAGCTCCCGTAAGAATATGTGCATACATCCGGAGGTGAGCAAAGAGCGTGAGGGTAAGGCTGTGGATGGCAAATGCTATGGACTCACTGCAAGCTACATACGAGAACGTCATGAAATGGATGCAGAAATTCCCATTTGTAAGTAAATGTGCTTTTCATGTTCCCATTTCCAAATTGATTTACTTATTATGAATATCATGAATCTTATAGGTCAGTATTTTGAAGGATTTACATTGGAGGGTAAAGAATCAACACTGCCTGTAGGCGTATACAGCATTGATGATCTTAAGGAATATGGACGGTCAAGAAACTGGTGTCCTTATTTTCTGGCACGCTACGCCGTACGTTTTGAGAGTAATTTATAATATCCAACATATTTGATATATTTGTTTTTACTAGATTGCACATGCACAAATTGTGGTCTACAGTTACCACTATCTGCTGGATCCGAAAATAGCACAGGTCGTATCCAAGGAGATGACTCGTGAATCCTGTGTGGTATTTGATGAAGCTCACAATATTGATAACGTCTGCATTGACTCGATGAGCGTGAAGATCAACAGACGCATCGTAGAACGGAGCACCAATGCCCTAAATCAGCTTACAAAATTGGTTCAGGAGTGGGTTATTTTTTTATAAATGTTAACAATTCCATCCATTATATTCAAATTCCTTACTGTCGATATTTCTGTTTTCTTTTAGCATGCGCGATGAGGACACAAATCGGCTGAATGAGGAATACCAGCGTATGGTTCAGGGACTCAAGGATGCCAGTGTGCAGCGCGACACAGACATGATACTTGCTAATCCCGTGCTACCAACCGATGTCCTTACGGAGGTCGTGCCCGGAAACATTCGAAATGCGGATCATTTTCTTAGTTTTTTACGCCGCTTTATAGAGTACATTAAGACGCGATTGCGTGTCCATCACGTCGTCCAAGAGTCGCCGGCCGGTTTCCTTAAAGATGTATCCTCTAAAATATGCATAGAACGCAAACCTCTGCGCTTTTGTGCTGAGCGTTTGTCCAGCCTTTTGCGAACGTTAGAAATCAGCGACATGACTGAATTTGGTGCTCTCACGTTGGTAAGTGGCAGCATATGACCTGTCTCCATCAGATCCTTCATTCGTCCACTTTCTACCCGTAGATAACACATTTTGCGACTCTGGTTTCAACATACACCAAGGGTTTCACCATTATAATAGAGCCCTTTGATGACAAGACACCGACTGTCTCGAATCCTATAATGCACTTTAGTTGCTTGGATTCATCCATTGCCATGGCGCCAGTTTTCTCGCGCTTTCAAACAGTTGTGATCACCTCCGGTACACTATCGCCCATGGACATGTACCCTAAGATTCTGGACTTTGATCCAGTCGTTATGAGCAGCTTTACAATGACACTGGCGCGTCCCTGTCTGCTGCCAATGGTAAGTGCTTAATCCATAGTATGATGCGGATCTGGAGAATTCCTTTTATGTTCAAATATTTCGGAGTTCAAAATAAAAATAAGCAATGTCTTGCTTTATTGAATATTTTCCAAGTGATTCAATATAATACTTTTAAAACTATTTACCAAGAATACCAAAATTGGGAAACGCAAAAATTGGAAAACTTGTAACTAGAAAAATAAAACAAGGATCAATTTAATTTGGAAATTTAAAAAATGAAAAAAATATAGGAATAGACAAAAACTGGAAGAATACGAATTTAAAAATAGTTTATTAAAAATTGGTTCTTAAATAGAAAAATATAAATGTTATTATTAATGGAAATAATAATTTATTTATTCATTTTTTTTTTGTTTTTTAAATATAAATGTTATTATAAATTGCAAAAATAATTTATTTATTTATTTTTTTGTTTTAAAATATTATATTATTAAAATACTAAGCGAATTTGTTAATATTCGTCTTACCAATTTTTGTCTCCAAATTTGCATTTCCTAATAATAAATTTCATAAATTTGGCTTAAGTGTACCTTTTTTTTGTTTTCAAAAAAATAACCATCAATATCGTGGAAAATGTCAAACCATAGCTTAAATATATTTATACATAAAGTTTATTCTTTTATTTTTACCATTTGGAAACAGATTGTATCAAAAGGCAACGACCAAGTGTCCATTTCATCAAAGTTCGAGACTCGCGAGGATACTGCCGTCATCCGTAACTATGGACAGCTGCTGGTGGAGGTGGCCAAGACTGTTCCCGACGGCATTGTCTGCTTCTTTACCTCATACTTGTATTTGGAGTCGGTTGTGGCATCTTGGTATGACCAAGGCATTGTAGACACTCTGCTGCGCTACAAACTGCTGTTCATAGAGACCCAGGACAATGCCGAAACGAGCTATGCGCTCATGAACTATGTTAAGGTGAGCATCTACAGCTGCCCACAAGTGGGACACATCTCCAACTGGTATGGCTTCTGCGCTGTGCTTGACACACATTCATAATTGGTATACCCTTGCAGAGGGTATTATAATATTCTCACAAAATATGTAACGCAATTAAGGCAGGAGTGAGAGTCCCCATAAAGTATATATATTTATTCTAAATTGGGATAAAAAGCTGAGTAGATATACTCATATTTTTGTGAAATATTAGAATGTGCATTGAATAAAGGCAGTGATAATCAACTGGCATTTCATTAACATTGAAAATAATGCTAATATATTTTCATTAATATGGAAAAAAGTAATGCTAATGAATTGACAATTACAAAACGAAAAGTAATGAACACTTGACTTGTCATTAAATAGTAATAATGAAAAATTAATTTCATTAGCATTAGAGTAATTTTGTTTCCTTTTATTATTTTGAATTTGTCACTATATCATTACGATCAGCAGAAAATCAACCTTTAGTTTGAAGAACTTTTTTATTTTCGAATATATCTTAACCAATCCCACATTCAATATACATTCTTCTATAACATAATGATAAGTCGAACATAGAAGTTAGGGCTCTGCAAGGGTATCAAATCTTTGGCATACTAAATATAATCTTACATTCTTGTTTTTCACGATCTTGATCTCGATCTTCGTTTTATCTCCGTTTAGGCTTGTGATTGCGGTCGCGGCGCTGTTTTGTTGGCTGTGGCTCGTGGCAAGGTCTCCGAGGGTGTGGATTTCGATCATCATTATGGTCGCGCGGTGCTCATGTTCGGCATACCCTATGTTTACACGCAGTCGCGCATTCTCAAGGCGCGTCTCGACTACCTGCGCGATCAGTTTCAGATCCGAGAGAACGACTTTCTGACCTTTGATGCGATGAGGCATGCAGCACAGTGCGTGGGACGAGCACTACGAGGGAAAACGGACTATGGCATTATGATATTTGCAGACAAACGCTTTTCGCGCCAGGATAAACGATCGCGTCTGCCCAAATGGATACAGGAGCATCTCGTGGACAGCTTCTGCAATTTGAGCACTGAGGAGGCTGTGCAACTGGCCCGTCGCTGGCTAAGACGTATGGCCCAGCCGTTTTCACGCGAAGATCAGCTGGGCATATCGCTGCTGACGTTGGCCCAACTGGAGAGCATGGAACAGGAGAAACTGGAACGACAGGCGCAGGGCAAGCAAGGTGTGGGTGGAGAGGTCCAGGAGCTGTAATGTGATGATGTCAAACCGGCTCTCAGACTGTTGCCGGCTTCCTTCCGCAATGTGTTTTTTGTTTTTTCGACTGGCTATGTTTGTCTCTCCGTACGAGAATAATTATAATAAAAAGTGAATTTGTTGCCAGCTAATGGCATTGAATGCCATTAATCGGAGCAGCAAAAAAAAAAAAAAACACAAAATTTAAAAGTTAAAACATTTGGCTCGTTGGGCTGGGGGATTTGTTTGTATCATTTGACTTTGGCTGGCAAATCTGACGTAAATGCCTTATTAACTGTTAATTAATGTTATTTATAATTTAGCGGTGGCTCATTCCCAACAACATGACTCAGTTCAAGGCGGCGAAATCAATTCTGATTGGAGTAGGAAATTTGTTTTTTTTTCGATAAGCTAATTTCGCCAATTAAGAATGATCAACATTGTGAGAAAATGATTTCATTATCACTTTTAACGAGTATTAATTAACAATTGTGCAAATAGAAGATGCAATTTCTTGCAGCACTTTTGGTGTAAATAAAAATTACATTTTTTAATAATACATGTACGTCTAATAAGAATATGGTAGTGAACGCGCCCAAGTTCTTGATATCGATAACAAAACTGTCGTTAATCGAATTTGAATTTCTCCATCCGTTGCAGATACATATGTACATATGTATGTATGAAATTCGTAATCGCAGGTCCGACTTGCTAATTATTCAATTAATCAATTTTGTTATGAACCGTAGTGACCAAAATCCAATCTATAAAAATTTAACGCTGTCTATAAATCTTTAATTGTCGTTGACGCCAAATCTAAATGATGCTCACTCAGGTTATCAAGAATATAGATTTTGTGCAATGAATGTACTTATTTTGATCATAGCACCAGTGGCATCTATTTATTAATGATTATGTCTGTGTAGTTGAATTCTTTTTAACAATTAAGAAAATTACATTCGATTTTGAATGCTCAAATTCATTTTCAATCTACTTTATAACGACGAACACTCCAACTGACAATTTCCTGTAGTCCTCGTTGAGCGTGAGCGTGCGCAAACGCCGCGAGAAGCAAATAGAGAGAGAGCGGGAGAGAGAGCGAGAGAAAAAGAGAGTGTGTAGCACAAAAGCTTTGCAATATTACATACATACATATGTTTGTATGTACATATTTATGCACATAACTAACGGCCACGGCCAGTGCTCAGAGAGCAACAAGTAACCGAATACAACTACAGTATATAGTCGCTAACACGAGCTCTGACAATTCCCTAAAAGAATTTTGACTAATGATAACAAATCCAAGCTAGGAAAAACTAATTTGAAAAACAAAACTAGAAACTTTGTAGCTAGAAAATAAAATTGGAAAGCAAATTTGAAAAACAAAACTAGAAACTTTGTAGCTAGAAAATAAAGCTAGGAAAAATCGTATAATGTAATTAAAATTGGGAAGGTAAACATTAGGAAACGCTATTTTTAATCAATTATTTTTGATAATACTAATAATATGTATTACTATTTTGAAATGAAAATTCAACAGTAGACAAATCTAGACAACTTCTTCCTAATATTAATGAACTATATAGTTTCGAATTTTTGTATTCGGAATAATTTTCTTAATTTATAAGTTTCTAGTACTTGCCTCCTTGTTTTCTCATCTTCACTGTTGGTTGGTCTATTTAAATTGTTTTTAAATTGAGCTTGGTAATTCCTACAAAAATATTCGCAGAGGAATCACTACAATTGTTTTAATAAATTTCTTTAATATTTGTATTTAAATATAGTTAAGTAACTGTCATCTGATCACCAGAATATTAATGATGAGTTGTATGTTCTTTTTTAAATTATTATTTTTATATAATTTACAATATGACTGATTTTTAATATGATCAATTTAAGGAGGGAGTACTGTAAAACCAACAGCAGCAAACGATAAAAGGCAAGCGACCGCAAAAACGACGCTGGCAGCGCCGTCGACAATTGTATCTCTCGCTGAACAAGAACTTTCGATTTTTCATAATAAAAAGGTTACAACTAAATCTCTGGCCGTTTAGTCGGGTGAAGCAAATAAAAGCGGAGCGCGCGCGCATTAACGTCAACCAATAAAAGTGAAATAAATGAATAATCAGTAACAGTAACAATTGTACAACAATTCAATATATTGTACATACAACCATAATTGTTAATCGCGCGTTATTTAGTTTTTTAGTTTAGTATTCATTGTATGCGCTAGTAAACCAAATTTAAAAAAAAAAAAAAAACAAGAAAATAAACGCCAACTACAAAATTAATAGAAGTAATTTAACTTAGCATTCATATATCCTTTCTAATATAAATTAACAAAATGAAACCTCAAGTTAACGAACAAAATGGCAGCACTCAAAATGGCGACATTGCCACGGATGCTGCCAGCGTCGCCATGGATGCTGCCGCGATCGTGCCGACAGCGACAGCGACAGCAGCATCGCCAGCGGCAGCGGCAGCAACAACAGCTGTCGCCAGCGTTGGCGCCGTCGTTCCTGCCAAAAGTAGTCAACAGCTGAAACTGGAAATGCTTAACATAGGCAACGGAAATGGTGAGTTCGACGGTGAGTCATTAAATCCGACTCAAAAGGATTGTGAACTGCGATCGTTTCCTCTATTCAACAGTTATCTGTCCTCAGCGATTAAAAGCATTGAAATTGGGTTGGGATAAAGCTGATTGCTATGAACATTTATGGAAAAAGAAATTCTGTGCATTAAATGAACATAAGCTGCTTGCTATGAGTAATTATAGAATAAAGGAGAAAAACAAAGCTGTTAGCTATGAGCCTTCAAAAAGAAAGGAATTTTTTGATTTAAATAAACATTTCTGTTTCTATAAATATTTATTAAAAAAATTAATTTGATTCATTAAATGAACAAAGGCTTAAATTAGCTGTTAGCTCTGAACATTTAAAGAAAAAGGAATTCTGTGCATTAAATGAACATAAGCTGTATGCTATAAATAATTAAAGAAAAAATCTTTTTTCTATAAAAAACAAAGCTGTTAGATGAACATACCCAATTTGGTTAATTAAAGGAACAAAGGCCTACATTAACTATGAACATTTTAAGAAATAGGAATTTTGTGCTATATGAAATGAACATAAGCTGTATGCTATGAGTAATCATAGAAAAAAATTTTTTCTATAAAAAACAAAGCTGTTAGCTATGAGCCTTCAAAGAGAAAGGAATTTTTTGCATTAAATGAACATAACCATGCATAAGATGTTTGGTTTGAATATTTATATAAAAAAAAAGGTTGGTTAATTAAATGAACAAAGTCCTACAAACATCCGTCCTATGAACATTTTAAGAAATAGGAATTTTGTGCTATATGAAATGAAAATAAGCTGTTTGCTATGAATGTTCATACGAAAAAGGGATTTCTGTGCATTAAATAAATATTAGCTTACATTAAATAAATAGCTGTTATCTACGAGCATACTAAGAATAAGGGGAAATTGTGCATTTAATGAAAGTAGGCTGTCAAAAGCTGATTAGCTTTGAAATTTAAATGGGAATGTACAGAAATTGTAATCAAGTATGATTCACTTAGTTGTAATAAAAACGATCTTTATTGAATACCAAGCATCATAAAAGTCACACAGTCTGATATTTCCCACAAAAAAAAAAAAAAGAAACATATTTTACATTATAATACAAGTCGAATACTTATTACGGGTAACATAAAACCAAGACTCGTTTCAGAGCAATAATGCCAGCACATTTCATCACACAATTTGACTCAGATTCTCCTATTGACCCTCTGGCATAGCTCTGATTTCCGGCGATGCTGGAATTCATTCATTATTCATTATGCCAATTGCACATAAACCGCAAAATCAAAACTCAAATTTCTAACGAAACAAAATTTGAAATGTATTCAGTCTCGTGTTCAGGCTCAAATGTACATTCGACTACATAATCTATTGAATGATAACCACACACAAAATGATAGTTCGAAAGATATAAAAAGACGGACATGATCGTAATTGACATTGACATTGAAAGTATGGCTTGACTTGTTTAATGCAGATCGGAAGATCTCGAGATAAACGAGAGCGTTATAGCGTATGCGTATGTGACAGCTTTTGTAACATAAATATATATATATATATAAGTATATATGGTATGTTAAATGTACATTTATGTGCTAGCAATTGAGCATTAACTCCTCGCCTTAATCCGGTATTTGGCCGAAAGCCAGCGGCTAGGCGGGAGTGCGGCCCGAGGCTAGACCTGTACTACATTTTGAAGGTTAAAAGCATTTAATTGGACGCTCTGGTGTGAGTACGAATACCACAAGCACAAGCTGCCGTTTAAAACGGTTTTGATTTGTCGATTTTTTTTTCTCATTTTCATTTTTTGTCTTTTCGAGTACTCGTATGTCTGTTTCTTTTATGTTTCACATTTGAGCGATCGCGGTCATTAAAAAAATATATAATATACTATAGAAGAAAAGGAAAAAAAAAACAAAGAACGGAACGAGCGAATTCAAATCCAATAATTCACTTCTGATTGTAACATTAATAAAGGAATTATCAATTTAAGGCACAATCCTAAAAGTTCAAAATCTCCATAGCCTGTAGCTTGTTAGTTAGTCTTCGTAGAATTCCGTAATGCGTAATTGTTAAAAGAGAATAAAACACACCTGCCCTGTGGAAAATGTTAATGATGATTTACCTTACTTAATTATATTGCATTGCATTGCATTGCATTGCATGCTTACAATATTTGCCAACAGGTTGGCCTGTCCACTTGGTTAACAGTCATCGTATAAGCCATTTATTTGTGGCATTTATTAGATCAATTCATGATATCTCTCAACTCACGTTCTCAGTGCTCGGATTACATTATATGGCTATAATATATTGGGGTCATATATTGATGTATCATCTGCAGCTGGTATTTATCTTGTTACGGAAGTCGGAATTATTTTAATTTATCATAGGTATGATCGGTGAAAATTAGTACTAAACTTTCGAAATCATAATTATATAATATCCTACGCATTCTTACCAAATTTCAACAATATTGGTCGACTGTATCATAAAGATGCAAGAGAAAGATTAGGTCAAAAGTGAGATTTAGTAGTATAAGAAACTTTTCTCAAAAAAAATAATTTTCATAGAAAGCAAGGTTGTTTATATTTTGTTAATTTATCATTTATATATTAATAATTTTAATTACAATTTAAAATTGTAGTAAAGGGAAAATTATAAATAGTTTATATAGATAGGGTATTAAATCATCAGTATGCCAAAGATTTACTGCTGTATCCGTATATGTTGAATAACTAAGCATGATCTGGAGGTATGTCGCAGTACCAATCAATACTGGAAGCAATCCTAACTCTAAAAAAAAAATAATTCAATTTAAAATCGCATACAAAGTCGGCTGCGATTAGCATTCTGTGAGATTCGGGTTGCATAAATTGAAAACAAGAGTTGATTTGTGGATTCGAGTTCATTGACTTCCTCGGGGTCACTTTCGATGGAATTATATCAAAATAAATACATACATAAGCCATACAAGTTAATAAAGATAAGGATTGGGAATAAGATTGAGAAGTCCTTCAGTGGCTTCCCAAATAATAGATATGTTTTATTTGATTGCTACAATGTTGATATGTACTTTGTTTATATGGACGCAGCTCTATGTAAAGTTTCGTGCATTATATAAAATTCCAAATTTTCGGGTTAAAACACAAAGAAAGATTGTGCCGAGGGTCTTTAAAGGGTATGATACCTCTACATGATTGTCTCCTCCTCCAGCATGTATTCCGTAAGATCTCCAGGACCTGATAAAAGAGTAACTGGCACACGGTTCATTTGGGCCACCTTTTGACTGGGCCAGACCATGACATCGGCGCAGTTGGTTAAAACCATAACGTTAGTATTTTCCGTAGGAGTGCACGGCAAATTAGATTTCCTCTCATTGTCACAACTATTTGCCTTCCTGCGGAATCGAAACTTTATGGGTTGCGAACTGTCCAAGACCGTCTCCTCATCGAAGTACGGCGGCAAGCCAAGATTGTAGACTGGATTGGTGATAGCTGGTTTTGTGAGCTGGCAAAGAAAAAGGGACGCGGAAATGTAATAAATATGGAAAAAAGAAAGTGATGCAATTATAGAATGCGCACTTCCTCTAACACCACAGAAGTCTTCAACCGTCGACAAGGATCACAGATGTCCATTCCTTTTTCCCCGCTGGCGTGGTGCTGGCACAGGGATCCGGCGGTGGTCGCACATCACTCTTCCTCTTCATGTCCTGGACAGGCTTCATCGGATCTCCGCCCCGCTCTTGGCATTGCTTTAGGAAATCTTCTTCAATATCAATAAGTCGCTTCACGGCACAATCCCGTTTCAGGAAATTCTTGATAACGGACAGGTCACGTGGAACGGCGCCAATGACGTCGAAGTCGTCGCAGCGGAGCTTTATTCGATGAGCCATGCTGGAAGGAAATTTGGAATTTTGTCAATGGCAGTTGAGGGTATTCGGTTGTGTTCTGAGTGTTATATGATATGAATGACTTACTGAGTGTTCTGAGTGCTCAAGCTGGGGTAAACAGAGAATGTAACTGGTGGGAAAAGCTACAACAGAGCGAGTCCGACTGTGAGCGACCCTGTATTTACTCAGTAGCAAATTAAATAGTGTTAAAAAAACAGTTCAAAGCCTGAATAATAATAGTTTTTTCTTAAATGTGTTAATTTAAAGTTTAAATTTTAAGATGCCAAATAGACAGAATTGAGAAAAAATAGTTTTTTCTCAAATATGTTTAATTTTAATATATACTCTTTATTTTATTCGGAAACTCTTAAAATTGTACAATAGCAATAATAGGTTTCTTTTCCATTGATTTCGCTATTCGATCATTCATTAAATCAATCGATTTTATAATTAAAAAAACAGAAATGTTTTCCGGATCAGTGCTGCCAAAATTTGACTCTTTAAATGGGATAGATTTGGATAAATAAATAAAATAGTAATATAAAAAATATGTCTAAAAAGCCTTAGAAAAATGTGTGGTATGTTTACTTAGCAATTCTTAAAAGCTTCCCAAATTAAAGACAAGCTGTATTTCTTTAATGTGAAAAACTTTTAAGAATTACTAAGTAAACCAACTCAATACACCCTGTGAACTTTTTAAGTACAGGGACTAAAAAGTTTTAAAACGAATCAGAATCAAAGACAAAGAAGTAACCTTGGACAGAGTTTCGAGTTGGCGCCAACCACCGCCCACCGCCTACCGCCCACTGTCCAACCGCCCACAAAAGCAACAAGTTCGAAAGTCAACACTGCAATGCCACAGTTTGACCAACACTGGATATCAAACTGTAAGCGTGCGCTCCTCTCTCCTCTCTCTCGTCAGTCGTTGCTCTCTATTTGTTCGTTTGGTTGAAAGCTTTTGCCGCTCAAAGCTCTGCTTAAGGTTCTTATTAGCATCGCTGAGTCCAATTGGTAGCCAGTTGCCCAAAGCACTTTATAACGCAAACACGCAGTGAATTTAAAACCCGCTCTCAGCTTTATTTTCATCCAAACGTCCAAATTTTGTGTATTTCGATTTTTCTTTGATTTTTGGCTAATTCTATTTGCGAGTTCGGCTTTTTGTTTAGCGCTAACAAACAATTAAAGTTAAACAAATTATGAGTTTTACAAGGCAACTTTCGGAAATGAGTGCCAGCGAATTGAATGATGCCATTGACGACACAAACTTTCCGCAAGCTCACATCCTATCGCGTGGGCGCAACAACAGTGTCTGCTCAACAAGTAGCACCTCGGGCACCTCCTCCCTCGCGGACCGTGTGGTGGCACCCCTCGAAGAGACGTCAGCAGCAGGAATGGAAACAGGAATGGGAATGGGAATGGGAACAGGGCCGGTAGCAACTGTTACATCGGATGAGATTGTTCCCAGCACAAATCGTCCAAGACTGATTTTGAAGAGCAGCACAAGCATACCGGAAAACGATGGTACACAACCGTTAACACCAATGACACCACGAACATCGGCGACGCCAGGTAGTAGATAGGGCGGGATAGGGATTCCTAGAGGAATACAAGCGGAATTCTACAATTATACAATTCGCAGTTATCAGAGTACTCGTATTCACATTCACATTCTATATTTTTTTTCTGATTAATTTAATGTGACACCTTTGATTTACGCGTTAACCCTTACATGACCCCATATTTTAATTAGTCTAGTACTTGCGATTATGCTGCTACTTAACGACAATTCAACATCCAAGTCACCAAGTGGCGCCCGATGGACACAACTGTTTTTTATATACCCTTACAGAGGGTATTACAATATTTTAGCAACAGATCCGATCGGTTGAAAAACATTGTTGATTTTTTAAATATCTCAATAAATCTCTCAGATTGTATACTTGGTCTCAAGTATCCTGACGAAATTTGGTTTATATCAGGGCTCCGCAAGGGTATCAAATCTTTGGCGAACCGGAGATAACCTTACTTTCTGTTTTTTTGTTTTTTTTTTTGATGATAAGAGTTTACATGTGTGTCTTCCTCGTGGAGACTGATACAAAAGAATTTGATATGTCAAAGGTTCAATTGAGATTTGATTCTATTCGATTGAAATCGATTCGATTTGATTTTAGTTTGTTTTTGTTTATTTCAATCATCCAAAAAAGTAGAACTCGGACCACCTCGGGTTTTAGCTTCTTATCTTCTTATCAATATTTCTAAAGTCTATGTTTTGTTTTTGTCGTTGTTTTTCATCTGATTACAGGGCATGAGAACTGCACTTTCCATCACGATCTGGAACTAGATCACAAGCCCCCAACTCGGGAGGCTTTGTTGCCCGACATGGCGCGATCGTATCGTCTGCTCTTGGGCGGATTGGGAGAGAATCCGGATCGACAGGGCCTGATCAAGACACCGGAGCGTGCGGCCAAGGCAATGTTATACTTTACCAAGGGCTATGATCAAAATCTGGAAGGTAAGTTAACTTTCAACCAATTTTGCGTAGTTGGTATTGTTTGAAATCCACGTGGGCTTATTCCAAAAAGATAAACATACCCACAATTAGCACCTGAGAGTTATTTCCTCTGCTTTTGTACCTAATTAGCAACAGTTAAGCGATCCATCAGAGATCCATCAATGTTCAATCCTGTGTATAATGCGTCATGAGACGGGGGACTTCCAGGGCATTTCCACAAAAACTCAAACACGATCTCAAACTAGTTTTCTGGACAATGAATCACATGTCTAGAGATATGTATAAGAAAAAACGAAAAGTCATACTTACTTTACCTTTATCTATGGAAACTGAGGGCAACACTCTAAGTTCAGGCTGTCAAAACAAGTGATTAGGGGTCGCTGATCCAATATATGTATATAGACTATATATAGTTCGGCATTAAGTGAAGAAGCTTTTAGCACGTGAAGTGCATTAAGCTGAGCTTTTAAGAGGAGCCCAATTGGGTCAATGTTTGCTTTGACCGAGCTGTTCTTAAGGGTTTACTCTCTATTCTATAGCGTTATCTGTTCTGCGTATATATGTTGTATAATCAATCTGTTCAATAGCTTAGCGGGGTTTTTTTCAAAGGCGAATTGCAAGTATGCAGACCGGTTCTAAGTCAAGTCAATTCAGAGAGCAGGTTCTACATTTCATTAAAAAACAAATAAGAACGTTATATTCGAGTTTCCGACTATAAGATACCCGTTACTCAATTTAAATTTATAATGGTCAATTCTATGAATTATCGGCATACAAATTACTGCATATACTACCGTTATAATTAATCGATCGATATTTTTTCATTTTATCTTTAAAAAAATATGCTGATTTACTTTGGGATAATATGCTTCTATCCACCGATTCTGGATCCTTCAGCTCTCATAGTGCCACAGCTAGACGGTTTTTCTTAAATTGAATTGTTACGTCTATTGCAACCCAATATACCCAATGTATTATACAGGTAACAGGTATAAAAATACAAAAAGTTTTATTTTAATTGACCAGCAGCCGAAGCAACAACAATGTTAGACATTAACGAAAGTAATTCGCCTCGAACTCGTTAAATAGATTTTTATCACTAACAAAGTTATAGTTACATTTTAAATTAATGAATAGAGTCCATCCATGACTTGTTAAAAAAGCACAAGAACAAATAAAACAGTTGACATTGAATATATTATATATGTACATATGTATATGCTGGCTTAACTGGGAGCACACTTATCACGTTTATACGGCAGCTTAAGTGGTTTTAACTGAGTTAACTCTATTAATAAATACGCGAGAAGTGATTTTAATTGCAATATAAACGCTTATCATTTTGAAATTTATTATCAAATTAGCTGATTCACATATACAACTGTCATATTTATTCGATTTGTCACATATTGAATAATAACACAATAATAACACAATTAAGTGGCAGCTATAAACACTTAAACAAATAATGTCTTGAAGTAAATCTGATTTAACTGCCTTATAAACTTGGTAACTGTAAATTGTCAGGAAACGTACTTAAGCTTTTAGCAGCGTAACCAGTTGAATAGAGGGAGGAATAGGGCAAGAGTGAGAGAGAGAGAGAGAGAGAGAGAGAGGTAGAGTGTGAGCTAAAGGGGGAGAGAGAGTTCTGCTGTGGGCGTCAAGTGGGCGTAGCACTTGAAGCAACACGAAAAAGTGTGCAAAAGTCAGAAGAGTAGGCAGCATTTAAAGCTGAAGAAGTGAAAGCTCAAGCTCTTAAAGAATGGCCAACAAGTGGCGCTAGAAGGCACGCACACGCACACACACACAGATACACACACTCTGCAACAAAGGCCATTAAGAGTCAAGTGGAAAACTTCAACTTAAGATTCAGTTATGCCATTGCATTTCATTGAGCAAATAAATCAGACATAAAATATGCCATTCGTAAATACAAACATAAATCAAGCGAGATTCATTCTGAGATTGAATCTGCACAGTGCTGCCAACTTGGTCGTAGAATATGTAGAAATTATGAAAATTAAGATTAACAATAGGGATGAAAACCGGAAATTAAATAACCGATAGCCGTTACAAAACCGATTGACAAATGCTTTGCGTAATCGATAACCAAAATACAAACATAACCGAATCGATAACTGAAACCGATGCTCGTTTTGGTTTGAAGCCCTGAATAACAATTTAACTTTTTACTCAGATGTATTGAACGGCGCCGTTTTCGATGAGGATCACGATGAGATGGTCGTTGTCAAGGACATTGAAATGTTTTCAATGTGCGAGCATCACTTGGTTCCATTCTATGGCAAAGTGTCTATTGGTTACTTGCCATGCAATAAGATTCTGGGACTTAGCAAACTTGCTCGGTAGGTGCAAAAAAAAAAAAAAATGAATTCATTGCACGTTAACCGGCTTCTTTTTATTTGTAGCATTGTGGAGATTTTCTCACGTCGTTTACAAGTCCAGGAGCGCTTGACCAAGCAAATTGCCGTTGCTGTTACACAAGCTGTGCAGCCAGCAGGAGTTGCTGTTGTCGTTGAGGGCGTGTAAGTACAAAATAATATCTCAATTTCCTTTTAAAAATAAAAACGAAAATTAAAAAAATGTAATTTGCATCGGCCGGGAATCGAACCCGGGCCGCCCGCGTGGCAGGCGAGCATTCTACCACTGAACCACCGATGCTTGTGATGGAGGCATGGCTAAAGTTTTCATAGTGCTAACAGAAATTGTTTGTCAATGAGTAAATTTTGCAATATTCCTTGCGCAAAATTATTAAAAATATATAATAAAAAATAGTATTTCAATTTTGTTTCTCTGCATATGTAAATAACTTAATCTAACTTATTATAATTCTTGTTCATTTCAGACACATGTGCATGGTGATGAGGGGTGTGCAGAAAATTAACAGCAAAACTGTCACCTCAACTATGCTAGGCGTATTTCGCGATGATCCAAAAACGCGCGAGGAGTTCCTAAACCTAGTCAATAGCAAATAAAAAAATTAGTTTTTGACTTGTGTAAAAAATTGTTGAAGTTTTAGTATCGTTTAGCTAAAAAAAAAGTACGAAAGCATCGCGATTTTTGGTGTTGGTAGCTTAACATTTTTATGTTCATTTTAATCGCAATTCAAAGCACATAATAAATAATATTTTTATATATATACATACATACGTATGCAATAAGGGAACAACTAATGAGATATCATTGCAAACCGTTTAGGGAATTTACAATTAAGATACAAATTCGTATAAATAATCTGTATACTTATATTTACATATATTTACATATACATATGAATATACTTATAAAAATTAGTAAAGAAATGAAATCGTTCAAACTGCTTGTTACTATATACAAAAGGTACACACATTAATATATTATTAAAAGAAAAGTATATAATTATTTTAATTATGGATTAAAAACGAAATTCAAATTTTAAAATTAAAAACGAAAGACCAATGCTCATCGTTATACAAATGTTGTTTCTCGCACTTAGTAAAATCTGCTTTATGTATACAATAAAAATAATAAAATTAAATATTGTTGAAAATTCTTGAGTTTTAATATTTCATTAAATAATACTTATAAAAATAAACGAACCATATAACAAATTTAAGTTATATGTACTTGAGACAACACAATAGAAAAAATTGCATGTCCTGATATAGAGAAAAAAAATTATCCCAGTTGTGACCCCGACGTGAATCGAACACGCAACCTTCTGATCTGGAGTCAGACGCGCTACCGTTGCGCCACGGAGTCCTTGTTGTCCGGATAACCAAATGTGTTATAAATGACAAAAGCAAAACATTTCATGTATTTGCAGAACAATCCTTTCTTTTGGCTTAGCTTAAACATACAAATACAGCACGTTATCTTAAATGTAAGTATGTAAACTAAACCTTACGACGACATAGATGTATATTTCTGTAACTCTTATAAAATAAACTGGATTGCGATGGGAAAACTCAAATATCAAGAACCTTTCAGTAGACTCGAATATGCACAATTATCTATGGAATAATGGAATGTTTGTGTATTTGCATTCGGAAATTTAAAAATAATATTTGAAGAAAGGTTTATTCCTATGTTAAGCAGTTCATTGTATGAAATTACAACTACTAATTTATTTGATTCGTACAATTAAACTTAATTGGTACATAGAACAAATAGCTGTGATTTTAACTTTGGCGTATATAAAATCAACAAAATGCATACATTTTTGTACAAAAGAAACTAGAAACTAGACAGAAATATTGAGTGTTGCACATTCTTATTACTGAAGGAATCTCAACGAAAAATATATATATGTATACTTATTAATTGCGTTTATTTTACAAATTGTACGGCTTTAAGGCTGCATCTGTGCTGTTATAGTTAACCATCCAAAGGTGTTCCCAAATAGACCATTGACACTTCGGTGTTACCATAGACAGCAGATACCGTAGGATAAAGCTTCTTATCTGGCAAACCTGCAACAAAAGAAGCAACGAAATATAAGCAAATAACCAATAACACATTCAATAAATATCTCACCTCTAAACGCTACGCCCAGAAACTCGTAATTCTTCTCAAAGGACAGAGTATTATCATCGCAATCGAGTATGACGCGAATGCGTTCACCAACCTGATATTTGGGTGCATTATTTAATAGTGGATAACTGCCCTGCATATCACCGTTATGTAAAAGATGGTTTTCAACCAGGTTCCAGCCCCAGCTCTGATCATCGGAGCCCAATAGCGCCACATATCCATGACACTGGAGGGCTGCTTCCTTTGTGGATATGCCAATAACGGCTACTGTTCCAAGTGGTCCTTCCCAAATCACTTCCCACGCATGACGACCTTGCCGAAATCCAATTTTAGCTCGTGCCGCATCCGTACTTTGTGCTACCGGATTGCTGTCATAGAATCGGTAACCAAGGGATATAAACAAATATATGCACAAACATACTTATAACAATATCATTTACCTACCGATGCAACGTAAATCCATTTGGCTTAATGTAGACATTGCGTGAGCAATCGTTGGGACTCCAAGCATGAAGATACGCCCGCAGTTTTGTCTTGTATGTGGAGACAGAGGAGAGGAGGTCGGATTTGACAGACTCCTTGGGCAGCTTGCGTAGGCAATGCCATCGCCAAATATCACTGTTCTCATCGTTCAGGAAGTGATACCAACTCTTGCAAACTTGTGAACATCGACTCAAGTCAGTGAGCTCCAAGTATGAGAATATTGACTCCAAAACGTAATTACACAGCGGATCGACCATTTTGTTGTTGTACCCCTAATGTTTATATTCGTCGAGTTCCCCTGATCTCAGGAGGCAATTCGTTTGGCTGGATGTTTTGGCTTCCTTTAAGTTTGTTATATTGGTATAGACTTTTCACTTAAGGTATGATTAAATACCAGTTTTGTCATCTAATATTCAATTATATGGTTTTTATGATACAATTTGGCAAAAACAGCAGTGTGTAAGTGTAGAGTTGTATTGAAGAACGCAAAACAGTGTGGCAGCCCTGAAACCGAAAAACTGTGTGGCAGCCTTGGGTTCCAAAAAAAATGATATTTCCTAAATACCGCGCAAATTGTAAAATCGATTTTTTTAATTTAAATAAACTAAATTATAAAACTCGAGGAGTGACCAAGGAACCGCAATATCTTAACATTCATTAAAAAGGTCACCTTTATTATAATTAATTTCGAACTAAGAATTTCATTAAATTGATTTCCAAACTATTGCAAATAAACTAAAAATAGATTCACATTTAAATTGCGCGATAAGGCCATTTATAGCTCCGAACGGTCGACCGATTGTGGCGGTCGGGCGATAGGTGCGTAAAGCCATCGATATGCGGCAACATGTTTTGTCAAAACAGATTATATACGTATCGATATATAGGTACTGGCAAGTTGGCTAAGGTCAGTAGTGTCGCCATCTCATCAAGGCCTAAAAAGGCTATATCAATATTTAAAAATAGCTAGAAAAGCTGCGAAATCTAGAAGAAAGCCAGATAAAAAGTTTTTATACTTCATAGATTGACTTTATATTATATATATTATATAATACATTATATATTATATACTAGTAGTTCTTTTAACTTAAAAAAAGGTAGAACGCGATTGATATTCGAAAAACTTCAGATGTGGCGGAAAAAAGCTGAGTGACCTAACTTCTTTGGGGACTAACAGTCTGTTAAATCTCTGTTAGTCTTTCTCTTAGCACGTTCTTTTTTCGCGTGATTCAAATTTTAGCCAATTTTAGCTCTAATTTTGAAACAAAATTAATTTTTGATGAAACTTTTCGAAATGAGTAAAAATTACGGGAATCATTTTCATAACGGTTTCAACCTCGGTTTTAAACTTAATAAGAGAGAGTGAGAAAGAGCTGTGTTTGCTGCTCAGTTGCCATGCTTTTGAAAGTTACGAGTGACATTTTCAAAAAGCTAGAAAAGGCTAGAACATTTTTAAAAACATCCAGATAAAAACCCATTGTAGTTTTTAGGTGCTTTTGTTATTATTCAAGTAGTGAAAGGCAATTTGTCGGGCTCAACAAAATCTTCATCTAACTCAGCTCTGTAGGATTGGTTTGTCCCAGTTAATTTTATGCACTTTAAAGGCACTTCATAACATATATAATATAATTTAAAACACTGTGCGGTCTTTCATTGATATTACGACATGCTGCCAGAAAATTTGTTAAAGCCAAAAAAATAAGCAATGGTATCTTTCAATAAAGCTAGAATTCCCGTTCACCGCTAGATCCCAATTTTTCCCGCTTTTGCTATTTAAAAAACGCCAGATCTAACGGGAAAAAAGCTGACTTGGCAACACTGGCCAAGGTTGATTTCATAGGAAACAACGATAACAGCCAATGTTTGTTTACATTTGTATCCAGTTTTGGATAACGCCGGATATCAAACATAATTAATTATGGTTCTTAAAAAATATGCCAACATATACTATATAATTAATGAATGCAAATTAATGTCATTACTTGGAGAAGATGCACCAGGCTTGATAATAATTTTAAAAGTTTAAGGAACAATAGTTAGATAAAAAATATACAATTATTGTGTGGTAAATCCTATCGCCGTGACCTGCCAAAAATTCTATGAATGCTCACTTTGATAAGAATGTGCTGTTTAGAAATATAACAAAATTAGATTTCTTATTTTCATCTTTATAAGACCAATTTATTTTGTATTTTTGCCAGAGTACAAAAAAATTAAATATTGTAATTGTGAGTGCCGCTATCCTGGCGTACGTTACACAGCACTGCGTTCGATTGATGCGTAAATTTGGCGCGCCAACCAAATCAGCTGATAAACGCGGTGTCTGCTGTTTCACTCGCACTCGCACGCTAGTCGTTTTCGTAGTCGTTGTCGTCGTCGTCGTCGAAAATCCAACGACTTGATGGAAATTTTATGCATATCGTGTTGCGATAAAAACGAACAATAATTAATATCTAAATAGTGCACAAGAAAGAACAAATTTTGTCCATCTTTTTGCAAAAAAGTGCATCAAAATCGGAACACTCTAAGTGCACGAAAAACGCCTCTGAAAACCCGCATTAAAACCATTTCGTGTGTGTGTGACATGAAAAAATGCGCTGCTGCTGGAAGCAAAAAATGCCCTCGCCATTTTGACTCGAGCGACATCCAAATTTTTCACTTGCTGCTATCAAAATAAGCACTTTGAAGTAATCATCTGTGAATGCAATTACTACCAAATATTAGCCGATCTGTGAAGTGTTGTGCAAAGAATAATTAATACACGTGTTACAATTGTGCACCGAAAAATACGAAATACATCGCTGGCCGCGCCACACAAATACATGCTTACTTCCATACAGTCAGTCTCACATACACGTTGCGGCTACGTGCTTGCCTTTTGCTGGTATTGATACTTTTGGCGGCGTGTTAGTGTGTGCGTTCCCCCCAAGAAGCGCAATAACAACAATAATACGAAATAGGAGTGTAAGATCGAAAAGGTAGTCGTCGTCGGTCGGTCGTAGTAGGTAGCAATTTACCTGTGAAAAAAGGTTCAGGAGGTAAAGGTGCGGGGCACCTTGCAGCAGCAGCAGCGACCTCGACGTCACTACACCTGTCTCAGTCTATAAAGGAGTACACAGTATCAATAACAGCTCGGGACCCCTGAAAATGGCGCATACCTCGACCCCAAGTCAAACAACGAGCGGCGCAGTTAAGGCAGAAGAAGTTAATTATTTCTTTCAGGATGAACACGGTAAGTGGAAGTATAAATACAAACCGTAGGCTATTGAACAGAATGAAAACATCATCCGCATTAAATGTAGTAAATTTTGATTTAATGAATGCGTAACATCATTCGTACTTGCGTATTTACATTTAGTAGTGGCGGGGGAGCTACTACTAACTTGCATGCTCGCACACTGGCGCGTAAACGCCATCTTTTTCTTTTTTCGGTTTCCTTTTACATACAATATTTATCGCTTAATACGCTTTAAGCGCGCACACAACGCCGAGGCAAGCCATCAGCAACAACTACACTACAACTACAACTACAACTGCACAGCAACACGTCAAAAACAAATAATAAAAAATAAAATAAAATCAAGTAAAATCGGTTGGTGTTGTCTGCTGCTGCCAATAATATACATTCGCACTTCTATATAAATATATATGTATATATGGACATATATATATAAATATACATATATGTACGTATGTATGTACATACATACATATACACTGCCGGGCAGTGACAACAGCCACGCCGTTCGCCCAGTTGGCGCTCAGTCAAACACACACTTGAACATTTTATACTCAGCTCGCAGACTACATCTATAAGATACTTCTACTTCCCCAGCTTTTTTTTATCTCCAAACAGCTGATAGCAGCGCTGCATCCGCCGGCAGCGCAGCCATTGAGGCTTACTTTTATTTTATTTCTCTGCATAATCAATGTTTAACTAAATAAATAATTTATCTATAAAAAAAACAGAGTGTGTGAAGTTAAAGTAGAATAACTAAAACTGCGTGACATTTTGCAATGTGCTACAGAAAGCTAGGCAAAACCCCCACACATACACACACACACAGAAAATCACAGATACATCACACGCATACAATCACAGATACATCACATACACAAGCGAACATTCGTCGTGTAGATAGAAAAAAAGTTAAAGCCCAAAATGGGCAAACACCAAACATGTGTAGCAGCGACTGCGCGACGTTGACGTCGGCAGAGGTGTTGTTGTTATTGCCGCTCTGTTGACCATACATACATACATACATATGTTTATGTATGTGTATGTGTATGTGTGAGCGCATGTGCTGCTTGTATGAATGAGTGAGCAGCGTCGACAGCACGCCGGCTAACCGGCCTGCAAGCAAGGCTGACTGCAGAGCATGTTTGACAGTAGTTAGGCTATAGCTGTGACTCATTTGTAGGTGTGTGTGTGTAAGTCTTAGTTGATATTTTTAGTTGCGACCTTTTTTTTTTTTTGCGGTTTTCCTGTTTATTCATAAGCACAAACATAAATACATATATTTACATATACTTATTTGTATCTTATTTGCCCATCTTGTGTTAATGTACAAATTATGCAAATGTTATCGCAGCAGGTGAATGATTAGCATATTTAAAGATGTAACTCAATTTGCTTAGAGAATAGCCGATTCCAGTCAAGTTTCAGGGTTGTATAAACAGCAAGATCACGATATTTCGATATGTTTTCATATACATACAGTTAGTAAAGGAATTGTTTTGACCATACATTTTATTTGGGAAGAATAATTTTGTTTTTATATTATGATTGGGATTTTTAGAACAACTTTAAAAAAGTAAATAATGAACGAAATAAATTAAAAACAACCAATATTTGAATTTGTTCTTAAACAAAACAATTACTTGACATACTGTACATACAAAGAAACGAGTGAATGTACATATGTACATATGTGTGTATGATCATCACGTGTTGTTCGCTATATGAATTTGTGCTGCTTGATGATAATACTCGTACATCCTTGCCAGACGACCGCATTTTGTTCACCCTCATCACCCCACCCCATGTCAAGCAATGAGAATTCTTTCGTTTTCATTTGTTCTTTGCTCCACACACGTTGGTGGTGTGACTGTTGTTGTTGTTGTTGACGACTTTGTTGCTTATTATTGTGTTGGTTTTGGTTTGCGCGCTACGCTTTCGTTTCCTACATTCGCCGCAAATGAAACAGTAAAGAACGACAGAAACGGCGACGCTGACAGCGCTGCATGCAGTCATATCTATGTATATGTGTGTGAGTGAGTGAATGTGAGTGTGTGTATGCATTTCAATTGAAGCTACCCAGCAGAACTTTTAAGCCTGAGAAACGTACATACTTTTTTTTTTTATTGACATTGTTAAAGGTTACACAATTTGAATTATTATGATTAATTTTGTAATGGGTAAGACTGACATTTAATCAGTCTTTAATTAACAATTAAAATAAACATATGTTTATTATTTTAGTCTTTTAAAAGAGGTATTAAAGACTTTTAAAAAAAAATCTATCATGAAACCCTCTATATATTTCATTTTCAAATAAATCAAATAACATATACGTTTTTAACGTTTTATTAAAAGCGTTTTTAAATATCTACGATGTTATTCAAGATGTATATTTTAAAACCGTAGTCCTGATAAGATAAAAAGCACCGATGTTATTCAAAAAACAAATATTCCCTGCTTACTAACCAACTGCTAAGTTTGTGCATATTTAAAAGCAATATTATTACGTTATCATTATTTTAAATTAAAATTAATTGAGAAATACAAGTTCTAATTGGAACTTTAAAATAAATATTTAATAACGTCACAAATATTCCAGGAGAAATCGCCAAAATGCTAAAGCCAGTACATGTGAAGCATGAATACATGGACCATCCAAAGTCTGGTATGGTCTTTCCCAGCAGCTCAGCACGCAACGGCGGCAGCAGCAGTAGCGGCATCGGAAATGTGTCCCGCATTGGCGCCTTTAATCAAATGGCAAGTCCAATTATATTAAACGTAATCAATTACTTAACTTTCTTTTGTTGTCAACAGAGCACAACGAGTCAGGGACAATTTATACGTCTACAAGACGGCTATATTACACTTCCAAAAACCGAAAGTAAGTCAATCAACACAGCAGTTATCAATTGTATTTAAAATAATTGTTTTTATCAAAAACAGATACTTCATATACCACAGCTGTGTCAGCGCAGAAAGGCAGTGCTTCTGGAGGAGGAGGAGGAGGCGGCGCACGCGAGGTGGTAAGTAAACAACATCGCAACGTTGCCAACTGCTCTCGATTCTCTGCGACAAGATTAACGAAAACTCTATTTTAATAATTTTATTTATATTTCCCATGCAGATAAAGAGCGAGCGATATGTGAAATATTCGCCAAATAATGCCATGAAAATGAAATCGAAACTGTAAGTATTTTTATTATAAAACAAATTTTGAAATAATAGTGTAATTAAATAAAAAAAAAAAATTAAATTTCCTTAAATGCTTACTATTTTGTTGTACTTTGAAACAAATATAAATTAAATTTTTAGTTTATATTTAAATACTACAACAACATTAATGTGCTTTCAATAAAATAACTTTGATTTTGTATTTTTAAGTAAACTATTTATGATTTTAAATAGAATTTTTGGTTAAATACTACAATTTGTTTATTTAAATTTAAGTTAAACTATATTATTAATCAATTGTCTTTTACAATATTTTTAGGCACGCCATACAGAGTAGTCCCATGGACACAATGTCCGCCTCCTCATCGTCAGTGCAACGGAAACGGAAGCCGGATAAGGCGGGGAAGGGTCTGCGACACTTCTCGATGAAAGTGTGCGAAAAGGTGCAGGAGAAGGGCAAGACAACCTACAATGAAGTGGCTGATGATTTGGTTAACGAAGAAATGAAGAACAATTCATATGATACCAACTGTGATCAAAAGAATATCCGGCGTCGTGTCTACGATGCGCTCAACGTACTGATGGCAATCAATGTAATTTCCAAAGACAAAAAGGAAATACGTTGGATTGGCTTGCCCGCCAACTCAGCCGAGGTAAAACCACATCTAAACATTCCATACTGTGGACTGTGTTAACTGTGTTTTCTTTGAAGCAACATTTGGCTCTAGAGGAAGAGAACAATTCGCGTCGTGAACGCATCAAGCAGAAGACCGAAGTGCTGCGGGAATTAGTCATGCAGCATGTGGCATTCAAGGGTCTTGTCGAGCGAAATAAACGTGCCGAGAGCCAGGGTGCGGTGCCATCTCCAAACTCATCCATTCAGCTGCCGTTCATCATTGTGAATACGCACAAATCGACCAAGATCAATTGCAGTGTCACCAACGACAAGTATGCCCAGTTAATGTGCTTCCTTAGGACTAATAATAATGATTTCTGTTCGACTTCTCAATAGATCCGAATACATATTCAAGTTCGACAACACATTCGAAATGCACGATGACATCGAGGTATTAAAACGAATGGGACTTCTTCTGGGTAAGTGTTCATATCAATCTTTGCTTTTTGCCAATGAGTTTTTCTATAACGTTGCAACTTTCCGCAGGCTTGGATAAGGGCGAGTGTACGGCGGAGAATATTGAGCGCGTCAAGGCTTGGGTGCCACCAAATCTGGCCAAATATGTTGAAGGTGTGTATTGGGGTGGCAAAAGTAGAATTGGATGTACGATTAACTATTATTTATTTTCATGTTTAGCCTACGGTACTGGTAAAGTAGTTGATCCGATGTATGATTCGGATGACGATGACAATGACTTCAATTCGTACCTCGAATTAACCAATGAGTCTCAAAGCTTTGCACAACACACACAGCATACCACCGATGTCGAGTTCAAATCGGAGGTGGACGATGATGAGCTCGAGGAAGACATCGATTGAGCTGACGATGAAGCGAACGTGTCGTGGGCGATGGGTTCTTCTGTGGATGCTGGCGATGTCAGCAGCGGCTACGCAGAGGATACATTTAGTTTTACGTTTATTAACGCTTTGTTGGGATTGTCACGCCCATTCGGTTAGGATGGACAATTTCTATCATTTGTCGTTCTTTACACACACACACAAGCATTACACAGCTTTGATTTTGTTTATTTCTCAATGAGACTTGATTAAACTATATTTAAGTATAAAACATTTAATAATTATATACATACTTGGCGTTCAGTTTATATTTGTATTTTTGAAGTATATTTTTAAGCGCAAAACAATTTAAATTAATGTTCTACTTAAGCAACAAAAAATATTGTATTTTAGTGAAAATATACAAATAATGTCTGTCTTCTTTTTAGTTGTTAAACGATTTCTGCTTAAACAAAATTATTAGGATGCGAACAAATGTTTTAAATGAAAGTTCATCTTGAATGTTGTAAATGTAAAACAACCATTAAGAATACTTCATACTGTACACACCAAATCTTGAAATGACAGCAATAAAGAATGCAAATATTTTTAGAGCGACAAGTTGCAGTTCAAACTGTAGACAAAAGCATATGAAATATGTTTATTTGCCTAATATTAATCACCATTTAAGTTTAATATTACAACCGTTGTTTCACCTTTTCAAATGAAATTCTCAAGAATCGTTCAGTTAGAAAACAAATATATTTATATAAAAAAGCTATATATATATATATATAATACATATACCTAAAAATAAATGCAAAAATAATCAACCTACCTATTTAGTAATAACAACTATTAATGCATCGATATAAATCTAGAATTTATATTTATATATTACTGAAATTAATTCAAATGAAAACAAATGCATACAAATTAGTAGAAAGTGAAAAAATGTACATTTAAGAGTCGAGCAGTAGTTGTGTAATAAATTTAAAATACATATTTCATTTTGAAAATGGGATTATCGACAAAGAGCAAATACAAAATGGATAAATATACAACAAAAACCAAGTAAATAGATAATAAAGTGAATACATATTGTAAAATATGATTTAAAAGTCAAATATGGACGAACTTCATTGGATAGGAATTTATTTTAAACTCATTTACATGGAAAAGCGTTTTATTTTGGATTTCAATAATTTATTATCATTACGGGTCGCATGAAGTCGACTCGGGTGTTCTCTTTTCGTGACAAATTTGGCTTGTAAAACCAACAATAAAACAAATTCAATGCATATTTAGCTAATGGGGGTGTACTAACGGAATGTTTTCCTAAAAATCCACGCCAATCTCTACTGTAACTTGGGAATATTAGAAACTTAAAAAGTACATAAATATGCAAAATAACAGTTCAAAAGTCACCACTTTTCATCAATCCGATGGGACGACTTATTTAAAAAGGTATAAGATATCCTTTGGCTTAACGCTAAATTTAAGGTGTTTGAGACTTTCCCTTCAAGCAAAACCTTCGTCCAGGATCGTTGTTGCCGTGGATGGTGGACCCAGCGGTTCCTGCTGCTGTGCAGCCAAATTGAAGTCATAGTTCATTTGTTGTTCAAAGGGAGGCGTTGGAAATGCATTTGCAGACAGATTCATCAGTTCGGGCTGTGGTTGTATTGGCTTATTGGGCTCCTGTCGCTCTTGCCTTATTTGCTGCGGCGATTTGACATAGTTAATTGGTATTATGCCTGAGCTCTGTCCATTTGTTGAAGCCAGGGCCCAGCCAGTGTTGAGGAGTTGAAGAGTCTGTTGAATCTCACGTGGCGCCACCTGAACGCTCTGGCCTGCACGCAGCGTCAACTCGCTTTGATTGCGGGCCTGGAAATCGTATACAGCTTGCGTCTGGATCGGTCCGGTCCATTTGGCGGGATCCCGAGCTGTTTGTATTGAGCGATTAAAATTGAAGGTATTAGCAATAAAAAAAATAAAAACGCGCTTGCTTATCTATACAATTGGTTAGCTTTATCTGGCTGAGCTGGGTCAGTGCAAAGTGCTGAGATAAGATAAACAAGACGTTCAATGTACGTAAACATACCTTCCTCCTGCGCTGTATTCGTCACGGTGCCCAGCAACTTCATGATCAAGTAAGGAGCGGTGAAAATGAAACTAATGAAAGCCAGAACTGGCCAAGGAGATGTGCCTTTGCGAGGTAGACGTGGCGCATTGCCTTGGTGTGCACTATTATCATTGAGAGCTTCGGCAAAAGCCTTTTTAAAAGCTTCTGACGAAGGATCTAAATTCGACAGGCGCAGCCAATATAGGATTCTATATGGAGAAGGGCGTAATTAATTCAAATTCTTCAATAAAACTGTATACTTACTTTCTGTAAATCCAGTTTAAGCCGCGAAAGATGGCAAACGAGGCCCAGAACTGGCTAAATACGCTGCGCAGGCGCCCAAAGTTTGCAGCAACGCCGAGAATGGCACGAAAGGAGCTCGTTAACGCAAAGAAAGTAGAATCTAGCATTGACGCAATGTTGGCAATAGCCGACACCAACGACTCGATGCTTTGGAAAGCCGGACGGGAACTGGCCTCGGCCATTTGTATGAATCGCTGCTCTGGATCATTGACATTCGATCCGCCAAATCTGTTGTAGGTACCATAACCGCCGCCAAATCCACCCATGCCTCCCATGCCACCATATCCACCGTAGCCACCATATCCACCGAAACCGCCTGCACCGTATCCTCCAGCATTAAAGCTTCCAAGACCTAATCCGTATCCTCCAGCATTTCCGTAACCCCCACCATAGCCACCACCGTAAGAACTCTGCTGGAAGGGGGACTGCGGTACGGGTGGCGGGGCTGCAAGTGATCGCACGTTACCGTATGGCGTGGTGAGCATAGGTGAATCGTTTATCACAGCACTTCGTAGATTGTTGTTGTCTCCCATGTTGCTATAGAATAACTAACTTTTATTTAATGAACTTTGGCCCAGCGTATAAACGTTGATTTAATTTTACCTGTGTACCCTAACTTGTTGCCACTCGGATAGCTGTTTACTTATCTGATGTCTTATGTGTAAGTATAATTAAAGTATTGTTATCTTGCCAATTGAAACCAATAATAATATAATTATAATTAACAGAAAAGTTTTTAATAAATTTTTCTTCGTCTTTTGGGAAATTATCGATACTTCTGTCGATATTTCTTAATTTCGATAGTATATGTAATTTCATGCGATATTTTCTGAGGCGATATGTATGTGACTGCTATCGATTGAAATTGTATCGATTTCAAAGCAAGTTTTTGAATTAACGGTTAAGTAGTAATGACAATACAACATTTCACCTAAAATGGATACAATTTTTCTTGAAAAATTGTAAGAACATGTGCAATTTACGTGCGATATTCCGTTTTGCAAGCTTGATATTTGTCATTTATCGACTAGCAATATTTTCAAAAAGTGGCAACTCAGCGACTTATTATTGAGCTGTCAAAAGTATCGAATATAAACAAATCCCAGTGTGTTATTTTTAAGGACGCAGTCAATTCAACTTTATAGCAACAATTAAAATTAAAATATAATCCAGCCAAAATGGCTAACAGCAAAGAGATGTGCCTACGTGAATGGGCGCCACTTACCGAAATAATGGAGCTTATCCCAGCAGCACGGCGGGGATTCTTTCCATCCAATCTAAATATTACTTGCGTGGATGCCATTGACGATTTCTTGGCTTTGGGCAGCGACGCGGGAATTGTCTTTTGGTATAATCGTCGGTCTGGGGAAATGCAGAAACTTAAAGCGGAGGTAAGCAGTTGGTTACGATGGTAACTATGACTCACATAAAGCTTTGCGTGATGGTTAATCATTATATTTTCGGTTCTTCCCCCATCCCAAACTGTAGGTATCTACACGTATAACGTGCGTAAAGATAGTTAATTCAGTAGAATATATGGTGGCGGCTGGCAGCGCTAACGGTCAAGTGAGTGTTTTTCAAATACAAAAGGAGCTCCCACCGGATTTGGACTTGGTAGCACCTTGTACACGAAGTAAGCCCATTGAACGATATACTATACGAGATTTGCATCGCTGTGTGGTCAGCTGCTGTGAGTGGTCCAAGAATGGCATGAAGCTATACTCGGGCGATCGACAGGGTGTCGTTGTACTCACTGAGTTCGACTATCAAACGGTACGTGTTATATATATATTAATTAAAAAATTGCATTAATCTTATGCTCTTCATAATTTACAGCACTTGAGCAAATCTTTAGAGATACTCAGTGAAGCCTACGAGATTGTACAGCTGAGCGTACATCAGAGTTACTTGCTTGTGGCAACTCTTTATCGCTGTATCGTATGCCGTCGTGATGTCCAGACCAATAAGTGGCAAATTACCCAAGTGGGTAGGAAAGATCGAAAGCAACTCATCGACTGCGGTGGCGTATTCTTAAAGAAAGCGATATCGACCGACAATGTCCCGCAAATCATCTGTGGACGTCCTGGATTGCGTTTTTGGATTGCCGATGCCCTCGGCAATGTTTCAAAGACTATAATCTTTAGTGATGCTGTGCTGCGAAGTCCCGCCTGGGAAATACCTCTGCTGAATCCGAAGCCTCGCAGTCAAGTATCAAATGGCATTGATCCTGTTTCCAGCGGTAGTGATGCATATGTGGCTAGTAGAAACTTTCGTGAAATGAATTTGTACGATGGAGAGGATACATTTTTGGTTACCCACGACGATGCAACACTATACATTCTAAATCTGGAGCGTCTCAAAGTTGAAGCTGTGGCACGCGGCTTTCGAAAAATTTTAGATTTTTGTGTTTGTGGTAAGGAGATTTTTGTCCTAGAAGGCGAACGGTCTCTGCTGCGCTTGGCACCACTTCCCGAGCGTCCCAACAAAACAGCCACGGTTATATTCAATCCTCTGCTGCCGCCACCGCTGCCCATGCTGGGAGGCTCTCATTACTCCATGTTAGAACTGGAATCACCGCCAGAGATGCAGCCAACGTTGAACAGCGCAGAGGAGTGCTTTGAACTGCCTCCCATAGAAAAACTGGATTTGAATGTGCCCATTGAGCTAGCCGTTGAGTCGCCGTTGACACAGCAAAATCGTCGATTGGAAATCTTTCAACGTATTGGTGAGATGGACTTTGATCAATCCATTTTACATACAAGTGGCACAGTGGCCCATAGAAAGCGCAAGGTATCGCAAGGTAAGCAAAGTACTGTCCCCGGAGGAATTGTGGAGATCGGACAAGAGACGCACGAACATAAGACGCCGATGACCAGCGCGGCAACGCTTATGGATGCAAGTTACTGCCAAATGGAGAAGTAAGTATTAGTAATGATTCTCTATAAGAATTTGGACAAATAATACCAATCAGGAAACCAAAACTAGGAAGCATTTAATTTGAAAATAAAAATTATGAAACCAAAATTAGAAATAATATTATAAGAACATTAAAATTATAATAAAAGATTGAGAAGACTCAATTATATTATTATTATTAAATTTATTATAATATATACTGTTTAATATTTTGATTTAGTTCTAGAAATACTCTAAATAAACGAATTAGCAAAATTGTTTTCATAGTTGAACTTCCTAACTTAAGCTTCCTTTTTTTTCCATCCCTATTTTGGGTTCTTTAAATATTTTTCTTCTTTTTATTCATAGTAATCATAGTTGCTAATTTACTATACTTCATTCCCTATATCTGTATCTTTTTCTTTCAGTAACGGTTTGGTTTCACCATTGGATATTAAAGCTGCTTTTTTGCAGCATTTGCCGGATGCGTTGACTCCTACAACATTGCAGAAGACGATTGCACAAAAGGCCAAAACGCTGGCAGCCGAACTGGATTTACCAGAGGTGCACCTAGCTCCGGTTAATGTAGAGGAGTTACGTGCCAATCAAACCCCTCAATTGAGCGAATCGTTGATCAACTGCTATCCCACCAGGCAAGAGACTGCCAGCGTGCAGACCACGCCACACAAGAAACTGGAAATGAACAATTCCGAAGACTATATGGCTGGTCAGCCTGTTGATGGTATTTGTTCGGGCACCTCAAAGGCCTCGATGGCTCCGCTGAAATTTGTTAAAACTCAACCAAAGTGCGCCGAATCACCCAAGCAGGATTATACAAGCTTTCTACCTGATTTCCGATGCGCAGGCGATCCATTTATAAAGCAGGAGCCACCTGCTACAGCTGATTCCAATACATCCAGTGAATGGGAGTTCTTGGATAACTGAAACCTTTACAGTCCAGTATTATTATAATATTCATGTGTGAAAATTAGTTTAGTTTAATTTTAGCGTATATTATCGTTTAAGTTCTGTGCACAGTTTGATTATTTTTTTGTTTTGTTTAATTGTAATTGATTTAAATTTGGCTTTTTTTGTTTTATGTAAACAAATTATGTGCTTCAAATTGTGATTATGATGTGTTAATTGTATTAAATTAAAGCTTACTGTAAAAAAATATTAAGCATAAATAAGCTAATAAACTAGTAATAATAATTGAATCTAAGTCTACGGTTTTAACCACATCTGTGAAATGCACCCAATCAATTTACTCATTTTTATTATATCAATTATATCATAAGTTGCCCTTTAATATATTATTGCATGTAAGTCTAAGATTGTTTTACACAATTAAATAAAATATAATATATAATGCAGGAAGTGAAAACCCGCTGATAATTCCACACATGACTTGACTAATCACAACATGTGTATTTTCTTATTTCAATATCGTAGCATGTGAGGGAAACTAGACGCCCACAAAATATGCTTGCTCTATATCACATAAGAGATTAATGCAGGAAACCCTTAAATACTAATAGATCATTATATACACTCACTTTAATTTGAATAGTAAGTTAAACAGAAATCGAATTGTGTCCTTTGTTTAATGGCAATTAAAAACAATTGGACAAAGTTTATTGAAAATTCAAAATAAATTAACAATGAAAATAAAATAAATATTAATGGAAATTTAAAACTGAAAGGATAAAAGAAAGTTATATACTTAAATAAACATTCTAAGGGCATTAAACATTTTTTAAAATGTTCCAACAATTTCAATTTAGTTTTGTTTAAACTCTAATGGAAAGTTTTCATGGAAATTACTAGAGAAAATAAGCGAGCAATAGTTGAATCTTAGACGCTTTAAAGAATCCCATTCCCCAGTCCAAAGCCCAGCCTATTCATATTGATGAAATTGTAATTTGAGAGCAGCTCGCTTTCAATTGACTTCAATAATGGAAAGTTTTTGCAGTAGGTCTCATACAATTGTGTGGATGCATCTAGATTCTAGAAATTTCGAGGAGCACAACTTTCATGGAAACAAAGTTATACTATGATTGACAACCTTGAAAAATGAGAGACAAACCTACTTAAGTCACATTACATTTCAGCATTAAAATCATAACAAATAAATTTACGCGCTAAAATTTTCCACAACTAAAGACATTGATTGAAATTGAATTAAACATATTCTACAGACATATGAATGAAGAGCTCGGCTCTCGAGGTTATAGAAGTCACTCAATAAAGCCGAGAAATCGTGGAAATTATCTAGGTGTTCATTTGTTGCTTAATTTCATTAAAGAACTCACAAGTTCTTGACAAATTCCGTTAATTTTCAAACGATACATAGAAACGGGAAATCAAACCGAAACAAATATTGGGTTCGGTTCCGGTACGTCCCGCTCAGAAAAAAAGCTTCTGTTTCGGTTTTATCCTTTCGTGCCGATACAAATTAATTTTTGAAAATTAAAAAATGTTAAAAAGAAATACATTATATTAACAGATACATGTGTATGTATTTTTATCAAGAGAAACCTAAGTTAAATTTTAAGACATTTTTTAATGTTAAGCAAAATTCTATATGTTTATACAGAAAACAGCAAATAATTTTTGAAAAAGTGTACCGAAATCGTACCGGCACAAACGTATCGGTTTTCAGTTCTTGAAAAAGAACCTGGTTTCGGTGCCGGTTTCGGCAAACGGTTAATATCCGTTAACGGTTCCAAGTTAAGCAAATTGATAACAATTTGTCATTGATGTATAAATTTATGGTACATATTCGCATGTGTTTTACAAATTTTAATAGGAATATCCAGAATAACGAAATTTGCATATCATTTGTTTTTGTGATAAAGTAAAACTTGTACCATTTATTCAATTGAAATTAAATTATTAATAAATTATAATATAAATTAATTATATTTATTGATTTATAAAGAATTTTATATACATATATACTTTTATATATTATAAACCTATATCTTTAATTATATACATATTTACATGTAAATGATAAGCTTCTACTTTTTGTTGGCCAAAATTCAGTCATTGTGATCCACAGCGACAATCATTTCTGGTCCCAACTGAAACACACACACATGCAAACACATTTGCATGTACCTAACTTGCGCTCTCTTTTTGCCTTTGGCTCTCTGCGCGTCGCAGCCGGCAAATTGTTGGTGCGTTTCTCTTGACAGAACAAAGAGTTGATAGAGAAATGAAATTGGCGCTGCGGTAAATAAAAGCGGGCCGCATCTCGCTCTTGTTCTCATTAGGCGGCGAACTTTTGCTTGGAACAGATCCCAGACCATAGACCAAAATTCGCGATAAAATCAGCAGCGGCTGAACAGAAAGTGTGGGAGGCATCAAATTCCTGTAACAAAACAAAACACACGATAAATTATAAACAAAAGTGATAGGGCGTGAAAGGCAGCAATTGAAATTGTGTGAAATATACAAAAGTAAAAGAAATACGAAAACTACATACTTAATTCAAATCGTGTGTCAAAAATGAAGCCAACCAAGAATTCAACGCTGGAAATTATCTCACCCAAAGTACACGTGGACGATGATTTCATTGAGACGGACTACGAATACCAAACATCCCATGTAAAACGCAGTGCCGCTGGACAACTTCAGGTATGTTCCCAGTTCCCAGTTCTCAGTTCACCTCCCTTCACAGTCATTAGGGCCGTAATTGATATAAGCCGAGGGAAGCACTTGGAAATAGCAACAGTTGCATAAGGATATAATGAGCTTAAATAACTGGAAAGTGTCTGACCTTCATATTGAACCAGACACAAATGCAGATTAGTTTTTATGGATAACCATGTCACCCTAATGGACACGTATGTTCGTTCCAAATTTCTATTGACATTATCAATTGATATAATATATGTACTCGTCAAATACTTTATGATAACAGACCCAAAATTCATTATAATCCGTCTATTTGGAAAAAGTGTGTGTGTGTGTGGGTGGCGATTTAAATTTATTGATTCTCATACACATTTTCCGAAACAGCTGATAAAGCAGACGCAATAGCGTGATTATTGCCTATTCCCCCTTATGCACACACATATGTACATACAAACACATACAAATGTACATATTCCCATATCCCATTTTGGTGGCGTGTTTCCCTCTTTAAACAGCGCAGGCGTCGAACTCGTATTATAACATTAAACTCGAATTGTAATTGAAATATCTCGTGTTTGATTTGTGTAACTTAATCAGTAAAGTTCTCAGATTATATGTATGTACATATGTATATGTATATATTTTGTTTGTAAATACAAACTGTGTCTTTGTTTACCGCTATGCTGCCCAGAGTTTACTTTATTTGACACCACTTGATGCACTTCCCTAGTTCAAGGTCAATGTTATGGCCGCCATGCCAGCTGATAAGTTCAAGAGCGGCACTTGGGCTTGTTCTCTGCAAAGAGAAAGTCTTTGCCGCTCTTAACTAAGTTCCACTTAATGTTGGGGAACACTTTACAATTATTAGTTACGGACCCAAACGGCAGTCATATTTGGTACATTTGTACCAAAACTGGTACATATTTTATTAATTGGTACTTTTAAAGTCGTACATATTTTGTAAGCTTATTGAACTTCAATTTTATTTAAAGTATTTTCCATAATTATTTCTAAAAACTTCACATGTATTTATTACAAAGTGTACAATTTTGTAATAAAGTTATCCAACATCCAAAGAAATTGTACCAAATGTGCCAACCTTGAATAAAACTAATCATACTTAAATCTGTCACCAACTGTTTCCTTTTATATTATAGTTCGTCATAACGGAGTCGTTATAGCCAAGCCTGTCTGTCTGTTTCTAGGCAGACCAGTTGCTAATACTTCTTTTTGGAGATTGCATAAGACAGAACAATCGTCAGACAAAAGATAAAAGAAAGTTCTTATATTATATATTTGTATTTCATGAATTTGATCGTATGATACTTCTCAGATCTAGATTCTGTCCGCATATGCTAATAGTTTGATGTGATTTTCACAAGTCATTCTTAATTAGCCGGCCGGCCGGCAAATGGCAACAACAATTGTGGACTTTGAATCAACACGTTTATAAATAATTTATATTTGTATTATCATTACATACATATTTATAAGCATATGGCAACTAATGAACATGCTACCAGACCACACAGAACACAGAACACCGAACACCTGTACTGACAAATCAGGAACTAATGTTGATATCAGCACACTGACAATTCAATACCCTTCTCTTAGTTAACTAGTTAAAAGAATCAAAAGGAATTAAGTCATAAAAAACGTTCTTATTTACACTTTGCGTTTAAACTAAAACCAAGCTAAATTATATATACAAAACAATTGATATAATTAAGGATTCTATCTTAAAATTGTTCTCATTTATTGAGTTATCAATAACATAAATGTAAATGGTTTAACTCTTTTTAATATTTCTTTCTTTTTGTGTGCCTTTATTTAGGAAGCTAATAATTATTTTATAATTATAATAATAATATCTTAGAAATTAAAAAATTATATAATTATAATTTATAATTATATCAATTTGAATAAAATAATACGCTCTCTACAAAAACGCATCAATTTGAAAAAAACTTAGCCAATGTATCAACCAATCAAAAACGTACCTGTTTTGGTACAAATGTACCAAAATGAAGCAACCAAGTCTGCAGCTTTAAATTTGCTCTTGTAATTCAAAGCATATCAGAGTTACCACTGTAGCATTGCAATTCTGGCAAACTTAATGTACCCTTGGTACTTTTTAAATACAGGGTCTAAAAAAATCCCGCGATAATCAAAGTTATTAACTTATTTCGTTGTCACGTCTAACTTATCGGTCCGATAAGGTAATTCGCCAGAAAAGTAGCATTTTTGGATCAGTTCTTGACATAGGCCAGGAATTCATATTTCATAATTAATAATTGATATCACCTTGTTATCAATTCATATCAATTGCAGGTGCACCCGCAGACGACGGCACTGAAGATACGGACGACACGCCATGTGCCCAAGTTGGGAGTTATGCTCGTCGGTTGGGGTGGCAACAATGGCTCCACGTTGACCGCTGCCCTGGAGGCTAATCGTCGCCAGATGCAGTGGCGCAAGAAGACGGGCGTGCAAGAAGCCAACTGGTTTGGATCCATCACCCAGGCGTCAACGGTCTTCATTGGATCGGATGAGACGGGCAGTGATGTGTATGTGCCCATGAAGGAGTTGCTGCCAATGGTGGAGCCCAACGACATTGCTGTGGATGGCTGGGACATTAGTGGCTATCACTTGGGTGACGCCATGCGACGTGCCGAGGTGTTGGATTTTGGATTGCAGGAGCAACTCTACGATCAACTCTCAGCTCTGAAACCGCGTCCATCCATCTACGATCCGGACTTTATTGCCGCCAATCAGTCGGAGCGTGCCGACAATCTCATCAAGGGCACCAAGCAGGAGCAGTACGAGCAAGTGCGTCGGGATATACGCGACTTCAAGCAACGCAGTGGCGTCGAGACCATCATTGTCCTCTGGACAGCGAATACGGAGCGTTTCTGCGATGTGAAGCCGGGTCTGAATATCACCAGCAAGGAGCTGCTGGCTTCACTGCAGGCCAACAAGGCGGAAGTGTCGCCATCGACCATCTTTGCCATGGCCAGTATTGCCGAAGGCGTAAGTACATAGTTCCCAATTCCCTATTGATTCCACATAAGAATTTTTAAAAATAACAAGAATACAAGTATACAAATTAGGGGAAAAAATAAGAACTGAAAATTAGGAAATACAAACTGGGAAATTACAATTAGGAAAATAAATGGAAACTAAGCAAATAAAAAACAATAGGAAACCAAAGTTTGGATTAAAAAATTTAAAATCGGGAAGAAAAAGTTGATAAGGAAAAATTAAGAATATGCGAAATTAAAATTTTCTATTTCTTTTTAATTAATTCTTTTTAAGTTAATTATACTAAAAAAACAAGCAGTTAAAAATATTTGGCCGTACAAATAGTTACTGAATTCAAGCGGAGTTAGCAAACAATAAAAATACTTTTCCCATATATAATTAGACTAAATTAGATATTTTTTAATTGATTTCCTAGCTGAAACTTTTCCTATATATAATTAGACTAAATTAGATATTTTTTAATTGATTTCCTAGCTGAAACTTCTTTTGTTAATTTTGGTTTCTTAAATTTAATTTCTAATTTCTCATTAATTTCCTATAACTCTGCGAACAATATACTCACTTTTGATTTCTTGCAGTGCACATATATAAATGGATCTCCGCAGAATACATTTGTGCCGGGTCTGCTTGAGCTGGCGGAGGAGAAACAGGTCTTTATTGCCGGCGATGACTTCAAGTCGGGCCAGACCAAGATCAAATCCGTGCTGGTTGACTTTCTGGTGGGTGCCGGCATCAAGCCCGTCTCCATTGTCAGTTACAATCATCTGGGCAACAACGATGGCAAGAATCTCTCAGCTCCGCAGCAGTTCCGCTCCAAGGAGATATCCAAGAGCAATGTGGTCGACGATATGGTTGCCTCAAACAGTCTGCTGTATGCCCCCGATGAGCATCCCGATCATGTGGTCGTCATCAAGTATGTGCCCTACGTGGGCGACAGTAAGCGTGCCATGGATGAGTACACCTCGGAGATCATGATGGGTGGCCACAACACCCTGGTGATTCACAACACGTGCGAGGATTCCCTGCTGGCCACACCTCTCATCCTGGACCTGGTCATTCTCGGCGAGCTTAGCTCTCGCATCCACCTGCGCAGCGCAGAACGTGAAGCTGCTCCTTGGGTGCCCTTCAAGCCAGTCCTCTCGCTCTTGAGCTATCTCTGCAAGGCGCCGCTGGTGCCTCATGGCTCCCAGGTGGTCAACTCGCTCTTCCGTCAGCGTGCCGCCATCGAGAACATTTTGCGCGGTTGCATTGGACTGCCACCCATATCGCATCTGACCTTGGAGCAACGGGTATGAACGAATCCTCATTGCTATTCGCTTTAAATATTTATATAATATTATTATCGCAATCTTTGCAGTTCGATTTCACCAGCATCTCAAATGAACCTCCACAGAAGAAGGTCAAGTTGCTGGGTCAACCGTGTGGCGTGGAGTCCAACTCCAAGGTGCATGCCAATGGACACACCAATGGCACCAAGTTGGCAGCCAATGGAAATGGACATTGAGGACTCTTCGGAAGACTGGCAGATCAGTATGCCAAGCACTACATAAAAAATAGTAGTTTATATACATACACACATACATATAATACATACATACATATATTTAACTGAATATATTTGTATTTGCTAAATTACAAACTAGTATTAAGTTACAATTATCAAATAAAATTCAAACCACCTAAAAGTCAAGCTACAGTTTGAGAGTAACAGTTTAAGGTTCACAGTTTTGCAAGTTTTGTTCGAAATATCATCCAAACCAGGGTTTAAAACCTTAACCGAAACGTAACCTTTAACCGACGAAAACCAATTGAAATTTGTAACCGTAACTGAAACCGTAACCGCAAATAATTGTTTCCGCTTAACCGAAACCCATAAACCGAAACTCTTTAAACCGAAATAACCGATTCATTTATAAAGGTTAATTTCGGATCTTTGATAATTTTGAACTGCCATAACTTTGTCAAAACTCAATCAATTTTCATACGCAGTGTAAATTTGAGCATTATTTTAATTCCAAATTCGTCCTGCATTTAAATTTTGTTCATTTTGAAACACTTGAAATTTTCGAAATTTTTCGAAAAATGGTAAGGGGTAACACTGTAAAATTTCTAAAAAATTCAAAAATTTTCGAATTTTGAAAATAAAAAAAAATTTTAATTCAGAACGAATTAAGAGGTAAAATCATGCTCAAATTTACATTGCGTATGGAAATCGATTGAGTTTTGACAAAGTTATGGCAGTTCAAAATTATTAAATATCAGTAAAATCAAAATAATCGAAATGTTCAAACCAAATTAACATTACGCAGGACCATTCCAGTAACCAGATAACATTATTTTCCAGGCTAATAAAAGTGTAACCGATAACCGAAAACCTTAATTCAAGCATAACCGAAACCGTAACTGAACCCGATATTTGTTTCGGTTTTAATTCCTGATCCAAACTGTACAGTTTTAGAGTCTTCAGTCAAAATAATTTTTCCCGTACAGCGTGTATAATTGATCAAATTAAAACTATATACATATGTATGTACTACATCCATCTGACCGCACATAAAGCCATCGTGGACTTTTCAAATATATTTCAATATTTTTATTTGAATTCCCTATTTCAACCAAATGCAAAATTCTCAAATCGTAGTGCATTAAATTAACATGCAATTTGTATTTCTTTATGATTAACAAGTAAAAACTCTGCTGTCGAGTGTGCTCGACTAAAAGATACCGTACGTACACCTAAATTCATAACTCAAGACATTATAACACAAGCAAGTTATATACGCTAGATGGCAATTATTAGTTGATGAAATTTTCTGGGTAGATACAGAATATGATATATTAAATGTATGTATCTTAAAAATAAAGGTTATCTTGAAGTGTAATTCGTTTAGCAGTCAAAAAAATCTTGTTCCGTGTAGTTACAGTTCCATTTATCCATTTGAGTGGCAATAAAAAGAACAAAAAATTGTTAAGGTGTAAAAATAATCTTAACGTATTCGTTGAAAGCAAATTCAAATTTAATTGATTTCTGGTTTGGGCCTAAAAGTATGCTTGTAAAAATGAAAAGAGATTATTAATAAACTCCGGAAAATATTAAGATATTGAAGTAAAATCGTTACATACTAAATATCGAGCGGCCACTGTAATAATGTAAAATAACAATTAACAAAAATGTAATTTTTGTGCTAAATCTTTTATCCGTTTTTCTAGGTACATATGTATTTTAAATTGAATAAGAAAAGATAAGTTTTTGAATATTAGCTACCGTTTTTAAAATATGCTTTGTAAAGATATTAAATCTTTTTAATTATGATCCTAGGGAGTCTGCAAAATGCACAGATATTTTAATTGTTATAACAAAAAAAAGCATTCCAAAAGTTTACATTATAACATATGTATTGATTACACATGTATATTTAAAACATTGTAAAATTTACAGTGTTGTCATTTCTATGTATAAATTGCACTTGTAATTTTTTTGTATCCATCGTCGATTTGTAAGTATTATAAACTTTTATTACTTTACATTTATTTATTTTTTTCTTAGTTCCAATATATTATAATTAATAATTGATCTGCAACAAACTAAAATATGTTATATAGTAAATGAAATGACATCAAAGAAAATTGATTTTATTTTGAGGATTTCTTACAATTTTCTTTATTCGCTTGAGATACGTATACTTGATAAATATAATGAAGAAAATATCAATATTATAAAAGTTCAGGGTAATGAATCATGCATACAGTCTGGAGGGCGTTTTTTTTGTGGTATCATCAGCTAATGAAGTGTTACTCATACACCTTCTGATTGACATAGTTTTGATTGATAAGTGCAATGTATTAAACATGACTACTGCCATAATTAGTGGTTTCCGAGGCTTTATCCTAATCACTTAAATTTATAGAGCACAAGCACTCGAACCTCGGTAACAATTAATGAAGCGGCAATATCAAAATTCGAATATGTCGAGCAATTGAAGGGATTCAATGCCACTTAATTGAATGCTTGAATGCTTATTGAAGCATTTAGATACAAGTATGTATCTAGTATATACGAGTATAGATACATATGTATCTGTGAAGGAGTATCTTCGCTCGACCAAAAGGTGTCGCTCCGACTACAAAAAAAGGCTTGGCATGTCAATGTCAAATAGTCAGTCCGACAGTTCATGCGAGTGTATGTGTGTGTGTGTGTGTGTGTGTGTGTGTGTGTGTGATGTAAATGAGCATAAATTTGGAAAACAGGTAAAGGTGTGTTCCCAGCACATTTAACATTACGCTTTGAAGGATTTGCCATAATTTCGACTCGAACAAGGAACTCAAACTATTCCTCGCGTGCAAAAATGTCAAAGGTCGGACACAGATACACAGATACACACACATTTACACATATACAGATTCTGGAATCCCACTCTCCTGCCAAGATTGTTAACGCGGCCTTGAAAGATTTTTATTTATAATTTTTTAACCAATCATTTATTGAAATTACTCTCAACTTAAGTTAAGCATACGATAAACTTACTAGCCTATAACGGGACTATCTGTGGCTTACAACATTATGCAACCTTGTGGCACAGCTTTGAAACCCGAGACTCGAGACTCGAGATCTATCAATGATGATGATGCCTTAGAAGTGAGTCCAAGCGTCACAACCTTATTGGTTTAATCACCCGTAGTAACTAAGTATTTATTATGCTTTAAAATGATGAAGCTGAAATACCCTGTAAGCATTTAAATGCGTAATTGGATAGAACATACATTTAAGCAAAATATAATTTAAAAAAAAATGGTTTTATGTCTAATGTCTGAATACATCTATCAAGCAAAATAACCTATACTCGATAGGGAATATAAAATAGTTTTTATCATTTTATAAACTAAAAAATTGATTAATTCAGATTAATCAGTACTGATGTAAAACATGAAATGAGTGAATATTCGCTGAAAATATTAAATAAATCATTAAATTTAATCACAATTGGAATTTAAGAACTCATAAAGGAACTTATGTTATATCAAATATACATGTGAGACTCGTTCCAATAAGTAAGTAATTTCTGAATATTTACAAGAAACAATAAACTATACAATTCTCGAAATATGTTTATTTTAATAAAATTATAATATATACAATATAATAATAAAAATAAGGAATTCAAAAAAAGACATCTCTTTTTTTCCTGTCCTCTTCAAAATAGAGCCTTGATTTCAATATTCATAAGATACGATTGATTATTATATGGTTAGCTTCTCTATATGAATATTTCTTCTTCTAACATTCATCATTTTTTCATTTTATTATAGGTATTTATATATATTTTAATAAGAATTTAGATTGTGACTCATTCCGAATGACTTTCCCTTTTTACAGGTAATCAGAAACCCACGGAGCTTGATTGAGAATCTGGTGTTATCTCATCAGATAACAACAATCGTGTGTGCTCTACTATGGGATACCCTGTACAAAAATGTGTACTCTAATAAATGTAGTAAATAAAAATTCTAGACTATTTCAATAAATGGATTATATAATATGTGATTTGATCATATTTTTATGTTCCTAATTTGGTTCGTAATAAAGTAGTTAATATGCCCTGACTTTTCTCTATTCGAACGATTAAATTAAATTCTTGTGTAATAATATTTATTAATAATAATAATTATTATTCTTATCAAAAGCCTGCGTAAGAGCTATGAATCAACTCGAAGCTGACCGACGATACGATTCCTTCGATCGGTGAGGAGATGATCGGTTGCGGTATTAGTTTATAATCATTGCATGTAGTATGTATAATAAAAATAAAAATATAACATTGGCATATCGAACAATATGGAGTATGTAAAATGATTTGAGTATTGATAAGGCGTGGTACTAAACTAAACTACGCAAGCATGAGTCGAATCCCACATAAGGTAAGGCCCGTTGGTTAATCTTATCAGTAGCGTTTATCTTATGTCGAAACATTTATACTAGGCAACGATAGTAATGCTAGAGCGACAGCGCAGTCAGCGTCGCAGTCGACGTTGTTCCTTCAACCCATTTGGCGCTCTGTTGGATTTCAATTTCAATTTCAATTTCAGTTGCGAGTTGCGTTGCGTTGTGTTCGGTTTGTTTGTCGTTTGTCGTTCGTTGTTCGTCGTTCGTGTCGTCACATTGCGTATACGACGCGTGTTCTCTTTTGCCAGATGCAGTTCGAGTGTTACCGGAAAACTGACTACATTTTATAGATAAATAAATATTATCTTAATGCCATTGCGATTTTAATAATCGTTTTGTCTAAGCCTCAACTTGACATTGTCTTTGTTTCTGATTGACTTGATAAGTCCACAGTGTTAGTTGGTAGGTTAATCTCTGATAATACTTAATACAAATAGTTCATTTTGGTTTAAGTACTTGTGCACTCAAACATGACGAACAAATTGCTTAATAATGGATATTAAATTAAATATCTTTATATGATTAGTCCCTATCAAATGCGAGGAAAATGGATTTATCATACGAACTTTCTTAATACCATAAAGAATACAATCTTCCGTTATAGTATGAGTATAATATCAAGATTGATTCAAAAATGGAATACCTACATATGTATACTTGCTACACTTAAAAGTTATTAAAGAAACTAGAGCGGCGTTTTTCTCTTGGCCAATATGTATTTATATAAGTGCGAATATAGTTTATGGTACTTCAGACCTATGTACCCCGTCCATGTCGAGCACTTCTCTTACTTCTTTCTGCTTCTTTCGAGCGATAAGGCAAATTCTTTCTTCACATAAAAGAAAAATAGTTTGCTGCATAATCATGGGTTTTATTTTTTGACAGCAGTCGGAATTACATATAATATATGATTGAAATGCGACTTGATGAAGTGATACATTATGGGTTAATATTAATCGTTAGACAGCGTAAATAATAATCAATTGGTAATTACCAACTGTACAAATATTTATTTGTTCATCTATCACATTAATTCAGAAAATCACTTGTATAAAATACATAAATTCACTTCTTTAATTTAAATAAAATTAAGAATGAAAGTTATCTCCAGCAGAGATTAGAGACCAGAAGATTTGTAAAAGAGTTTTAATATATTTATTAAAAATATAAACAGAAAAGAAAATATTTTGTATTATTTAATATACATATATTATTATTATTTAATATACACAGTAGTCCGATATACTCAGTGGGAGATTGCCACGCCTATACATTTCAGGAACACATAAAGCCGTGTAATAAATATTCTGTGACCATAATAGTTATATCTAAATAGTTAATCATGATACTCATAAATTTGACACTTGAATGCGATTAGATAATGAGCAACACCTTTTGAACCTTTATGACATGCCATGACTATATGAAGAATCAGTCGAAACAATGGATATATTTGTGGGTACATATTGTTACAACTAACCCCAATAGATAACATCGATTGATAAGAGTAAACATGTAAAACAACAACAAACTCTGGGAAACCTCTGTGGGAAGACCCGTCAAAACAAAACTGGTATCGTACTACCTGTGCTAGCCATCCATGGGTTAAGGGCAGATATAACTAAAATTAAATAATGCTCCTGATAAGCAGTCATATAATATTACAAGCAGAGACAGAGATCCAATGTGACGCTGAAGAAGCCAATGTCATGAGTCAGAGTGTGTATATAGTACATATCTGGTGTACTATCTAACTATTTATTTGGTACACCTTGCCCGTGATTAGTATAGGCTTACCACGGACTTTGATAAACGACCGAGCGGCATTAAAATGGCTTCATCAATACGTTATCGCAAAAAGTGATAACTTGCAAGTCTGTTTACTTTCCATATATACCAGATATAGTATAAGTAGAACTCGTATATAATATTATTTAGTGTTACGTTCCAAATGTCGCGTAGTCAAACGGTAATGAATATGTTCAAATAGTTCTTCTTTAATAAGTACAATGATTTAAAGGTCAACTTCGAGCACAATAGCTAACATTTGTGCGTAAACCACAATGGATTGGTTCAATCAATCGAGAGAAAAATAACATCTGGAACATGTTCAGAGGAGTGCATTGATGCATTTTAAATGAATATGTATTTTTGCCAGAGACAGACATTTCCATAGTCCCCATGGAAATAAGTTCTTTGATATTTTTTACCAGCTTGCAAACTTTCTCATGCTCAATTAGCAGCAATTACTTATCAAATTGTTCCTATTATTGCGTTTCCACAAACATCCTTTCATATTATTTATAAAACTTTACATTTCTAATATTTCTAATAGAGGAAAACACTAAACAAATTGTCAGTTTCTACATCTGGATGATAATTATAAATATTTTACAACTATGTACTTATGTATTCTTTATAAGTATAACACCGAAATTTGATAACACTATTTCGCAATTCGTGTTGCAAATTGATTGTGTATTTATACATACATATCTAAGATTGTTTATCAGAATTATACGTGTATTTATTAACAATCGCGTCACATAGAAATTTAGTAAAATAATCGTTAGAATGTAAATTGAATTCGCATACATAAGTATTTAATAATAATATTGAATTGAATTTCCCGTTTAATAATTGCGATGTCCGCTGTAACCGGCAATTATAGATAATCGCAATGCAAGCTACAAGTATTCAATTAAAAAGTTAAAAATCTATTACAATATTTAACTATGTTCTACATTTTTTTTTAACAATTGATTTACGAGCTCTCCTTTTCCAGTTGCAGTTCCGAATAAATAGTTGATCAAAATGGATGCAGTAAAAGAAATGGAGCAAAGTAATAAATTTATAGTTAAGTATCGTCAGCAGTATTACGATCTGTCCAAGTTTATGCACAAGCATCCGGGAGGCATAACAACTCTCAAGGGACTCAATGAGACAGATATGACATCTCGCTTCATGAAGGCACCGCCACATTCCGATGCAGCAATGTATTTGATGAGGGAATACAAGATAGGCCCATCGGAATTTGAAAACCATCAAAAGACAAAGGAACAACGTCCGTCCAAAACTACAGAGAATGGAGTGGAATTGCTCCAACATCCAAAAGAGCCAGAAGACACTAACAACAATCACATGGATGAAAGCATGGAGGTAAGAAAAATATTCAAGTAGGGAAAATATTTTTTTTTCTTGATTAGAAAGCATTTCTTTAGTTTGCAGTTAACGTTTATTTTTTTACTGTTGATTATTGATTAGTGTTGTCCATATAGACCACATTTTTATAGTTTGTTCATGCTCAATTAAAAAATATAAATACTTATAACACAAAAACGAATAGTGACACCTTCATTGGTATACAATAAAATACGTCTTCTGTTGAGATATAACTTCCCAGTAATTCTTCTAGAAGTCTTTATATATGGTTTTGTTTTTAACTTGCCGTGTATTAAAGGTTTCGTGATTTATTTGCCTTTACATAAACCTTGGACTTCGAATAGATGCGTATCTCATCTTCGGCACTTTTGAGTTCCTTTTCAATTTCGTTTTTACGTACACGCACACGCAGAGTCTCCGCAGTCATGGGCATGTGATTTAGCTCATAGATGAGTCCATCAAAGCCTAAAATTTGGATATTTAAAAATAAATGAACAAGTTGCGATACAATATTATAATTAGGAGCTTACGCTTTTTGGCATTAGCTAGCGCTGCAAGGCGATCCGGCTCACTGAGCAATACATGGCCACGGGGACAGTCGGGATCACGTGCCTCAACACGTCCTTTAGCTTCGGCTTTTTCGCGTTTCTCCTTTTCCAAATAGCGTGGAAGACGCAGATCATCGCGTGCTGCAAATGTATTGCTGCAATAAGTACATAAGATACAGAGACCAACTATTTAGTATACTCACAGCCAAGCTTATGTTCTCCACGCTTTGACTTGGTGGTTGTATTTGAAGCCATGCTACCAATAGTGCCACGACTACGTGCACTGAGTGGTCCCTCATCATCTGTGTTGTCTATAGGCAAATTAGAAAAATTTGGCATGGGCATCGCTTCGTTATCATCTATATTAATGCGATTATGTTTGGAGCGATCAGACAGTGGCTGATCATCATCATCATCGTATTGATTGTAGTTCCGGTAGTTTTCATCATAATCGTCACCTGTATCAATGCACAAGTTGCGCCCGTCATTTAACATTGATTTGCCATCAAAGTTGCATCTATAATTACAGAAAGTTAGAAGTTTCACATAGATCTAGCTATGTTTTAAATGTTACTCACTTCTTCAGGGCATTTGTAAGATAATGTTCATCCATTATATCCTCTGTCTGTATGCCTATGGTTGTTAGGCTGCGTTCGATGCCACATGACTGACAACGTTCAGATAGTTGTTCCGACTGTGAAGAACTGTACAGTTTTTGTGGATCCCCTTTTCCAGATGGTGCATAATGGTCTGAAGATTCAGACGCTATTTGATTATTCAGGCTGTGCTGCGAGCGAGAGTTGCTGCGGCTTCCCAACTGACAGGGTTTGTTTTCATGTTGTCTTGACACTGCAAGGTTTTCTGCTTGGCAACGTTTCGGCTCATGTGCCTCGGATGAGGTGCGTCGTAGTGGCGGCATCCATTTTGGACGCACAGGTTCCTTTGCCGCAAGCTTCTCTGTTGTAGTCTTCTCCAAGGAACGCAAGCTTTTCTTATTTTCTTGTAGAAAGTTACGGCCCTGTGTGACGCCTGCAAAGAAACCAAAACAAACCGTTTAAATCTTTGTCAGCGGTTGTCATGGATGTTTCTACGAATTACAATAATACTTACGCGGCACAGTAAACATGCCCTTCAATGTGGGTATTGGACGTATTGACGTGTTCGACATTATTTTGCTGAATCTTGGCTACGATATGTCTTTTTGTGTTTCAACAAATTTATTATAAATTTTAAATGTAGTCGTGTTTGCCAGCGTACAAAAACAGAATGAAGACAATCAACCAACCTGTTCAAATGACAACTTTGAAGTAAAACCAACCAGCTGCTCGAGACGATAACTTTTGTGGTTATTTTGAATTATCGATAGGTCGATATTCAAAATGAAACGAGCGCTGCCACTCTGTGATAATCACAAATAGCGTTCACACCAAAAGTATTCACTTGGCTTGGGTTGTGACGCACAATACGTTTGTCTGAATTTGTTAGAGTGTGAGGCAGTGTGAACCTAGCATTTTTATAAAGTTGACTGTTTAATGAGTAATCGTTACTTTTTAAAAATCTACAGCACCTTGTGGACTGGTCAAAAGCAATGTTGCCCCAAATTGCCAACATAACAAAATACTACGACGAATGGGTACATAAGCCGGTGGACAGGCCGCTGCGGTTGTTTGGACCTTGGTATTTGGAAATGTGCACAAAGACACCATGGTGGATCGTACCATTGTTTTGGATACCAGTTATCGTTGGAATCACGTTGCAGGAGTTCCAATCCAAGGCGCATAATATAAATGATGTAAGTTAAAGGCATACATATACTTGTATAATGTGATATTTTAAACTGCTCTCCTTATAATTATGTAGATCGCATTATTGTCTGGTTACATTATGTTTGGCGTGCTTTTCTGGACTCTGCTGGAATACGTATTGCATCGTTGGGTTTTTCACGTAAAGCTGACTAGCGAAAGTGCGCCTTGGCTATGCACATTTCACTTTATGATACACGGTTTGCATCACAAGGTTCCCTTTGATCCAATGCGTCTTGTTTTTCCTCCGTTGCCCGGAGTTATTATTGCTGTCGTTATTTATACGCCGCTTAGTTTCATCTTACAAAATGGTCACCCGCGTTTGGTTCTTTCGGGTGCTTTATTAGGCTATTTGTGTTACGATATGATTCATTATTACTTGCATTATGGCAATCCATCGGCAAATCATCATCTATACCATATGAAGCGGTATCATTATCAGCATCACTTTGCGCATCAAGATCTCGGATATGGCATTAGTAGTCCTTTGTGGGATATTATCTTTAAGACGCGTATACATTTGCGCAAGTTAAGATTCCAGCTTCGGTGGTCTTAGTACACTTGCTATTTTTTGCTACATAAGAACAAATCCCTAATATAAGAATTAATTATAAGATGACATTGTTCTAAATATATATTTTTGTGAAAGAAACTTAACAAATGGTGATACAAACAAAAACGTATATACGAGTAAATAAAATAACTTTTTATAATTTTATTTTAATATTTCCTGGTTTCATTGCAAGAATCGTTGCGATAAATTAAATAAGTTAATTAATTAATAGTTAAATGAATTTGTGGATTTCGTTTAAGTTGATGGATACACACCAAACGAAAACTAAAAGTTCCTGCCAAAGTTTTTTTATATGAAGTTTTAACAGGAATTTTTAGTTCCGGGCCTGCTGGAGAGAGGCCTTAAAGCTTGAAAGAAAAATATAATCTTCACATCACCAACAAGATTTTAAGCCTGCAATATCCGTCTTTTTTTTTTACTTAGATTGATTTGTTTAAAAATTGGGAACACCACTCAGAATTCGTTCTATTCGTGTTACCGAGCGATCATCGAAGCGTAATACTCACAATACGTTGTGACTGACGTCACATCGCAAAAGAGCATCACGCAAAACCTCACGCTGCCGAATAAAACGATCCAACTCATCAACGCGGGTGTTAAAGGCTTTCAGTTTGTGTGAAAGTAAGTGAAGACTGACTACAGAAATGATCCTGTGAAGTATAGTCTTAATTTTTCAATGCCCATTCAAATGCTCGTCACTGCAGACAAGCTAGAACCGATTGAGAATTCTAAGCAAGCACTCGCAAAAAAGAAACGAGCACGAGGGTTGACGTCACGTCACCCGTTTTTGTGGCCTACTGCTTGTGAAAATGCTATTGCAAAGACATGATATGATCGGGGGGCCGCCGGGCAGCAAGGCAGGGCAGGGTAAAGCGTTTTTACTGCTTTCATGTTGTAATAATTTACAATTTAAGAAATTGAAAAAATAATTTTTGCACTTGGCAGCGGTGGGATTCGAACCCACGCCTCCGAGGAGACTGGTGCCTTAAACCAGCGCCTTAGACCGCTCGGCCACGCTACCAGTAGACAACCAAATCATTTTAATACCCATGCTGATGATATTATAATTTTGTCGCAAAACTTGTAGCGCATTAAAGGAGGCGTGGCAGGCGTCATAACGTATACGTATTATATATAGTGTACCAAAATTGTTTTTGTATAGCAGCAATTGTTTACTTCGTTGGCTCTGTTTTTACTATATTATATCGATATTTGCTCAATCGATACACAAACTATTTTTAGTCGTTATCGATATACGTGAGTCTAAAGAATAGTGTCAGCGCTAAGCGAAAGTTGAGATAGGGTATAAATTTATTTATTTGTTTGTTTTTATTTAATCCATAATGCTTAATGCAAAAATTGGTAAGGTTGGCAAAGTACTAGTGTGTGGCATGAAGAATGTTGGAAAAACGGCCCTAATCGAGCAATTGGTTTACGGAAACGTAAACGCAGAAACCGTAAGTGGGTCATAATTATTCGCCATTTGATTTTTATGTAAATGAAGAATAACTATAAAGGAACTGCACCCAACAATTGAGGATATATATGTGGCGAGCGTAGACACAGGACGTGGCGGTGCCCGGGAAACGCTACGCATTTACGATACAGCCGGACTACAAGGCGAACAGGCGGCTCAGCTGCCTCGTCACTATTTGCAATTTCCAGATGCTTTTGTGCTCGTCTATGATCCCACCGATCCACGCAGTCTGGATATGCTGGCCGACATCAAGACAGACATAGACAAGCATAAGGAGAAGAAGGAAGTACCAGTAATTGTATTAGCAAATGTACGAGCGCGCAGTAAAAAGGATACGCCACCCGTCACTCCAAATCCTGTCGAATCAATAATGGATCGAGCAAACAATTGGTGTCAACGAGAACGTATCAAGCACTATACGGTCAATGTTATGGAACGGCCATCACTGTACGAGCCCTTTACAGTGCTGTGTGCTCGTCTACATCCTCCACAGACGAAGAGCACATTCCCACAGCTGCGTCAGGTGATGCAGAATCGGCAGAAGAGCGAGGTTTAGCTTTCATTCAATGTGTGTATGTATGTAAAACTTACATACATATGTATATGCAATCAACATTTCACTTTAGAATAGAACTGACGCACTAAATGACTAATGTGGATATTATACAACTATTAATTGTCCCCTTTATGTTTATTGTTGTGATTTATAGCCTGTGTAATGTACTTGCCTATGCAAATTTTTATAATATACTTAGTATAGAATACAACAAGAAATTTTAAACTATCAATAGAACCCCGGGAAACTCATCTATTATGTCTTATCAGCATTCAAACAGCGTCGCAGAATACCGATTAAAATTTTTAGGCGACTGCGCATCCAATTTTAAAGTCTCTTCGGTGCGGATTTTTCCGTAGATTAGTATAACTTTCGCCCTCGAATAGAAAAATGCGCTCACAGAATTACGCTGTTGCCTTGACGGCATTGCTGACGTGTGTACATGGACTGGGAATCACGGTGCCAGGTACTAAATGGTGTGGTCCCGGGAATATTGCAATAAACTACGATGACCTGGGCACGGATGTGGAGCTCGATACGTGTTGTCGTGCTCATGATAACTGTGAGGAGAAGATACAAGCACAGCAACATCGATCTGATCTCGACGGTCTCAGTAACGTTGGCATCTTTCCCATGTGAGTGTGCAATAATATTTACAGTATTCATTAATTTCAACGAATGAATTCTTTTAGATTCTCATGCGCCTGCGAGGCGAGCTTTCGCCAGTGCCTCAGCATGTTGCACAATATGGAATCTGCCGCTTTGGGTCGCATATATTTCAGCACCACAAATGTTTGTTTTGCCCATGGACCGCCCGTTTTATCCTGCCAGGAACACCAGTTGGATCTCTTTGCAAAGCGCTGTCTAAGCTACAATGAGGACAAGTCGCAACCTGATCGTTGGCAATTCTACGATTTACCATTCTACACTCATCCTACGGAGAAGGATATGCAGCAGTAATCGGAAAATACTCAGCTCAATAAATATAACACAAATCGGAGATCGGAAATAAAAGTTGAGTTTAAAAAAATCAAACCAGAAGAAACTGATCTAGATAAATGAGAATAAACTGAGATACTTTATTTTTGTGTAGAGAACCTGTAAAAAGATAAATTTTAATGCAAATTTTTGTTTTTTTTTTTTGAATTATAAAATAAGGCACTTCTTGATCTATATTTAAAAAAGTATAAAATAAAAATGCAATTTAGATTTTTATTAAAATCATTCTATAATAAAAATTGAAAAATTTTTATTTTTAATGATTTTTAAATAAAAATTTAATTATTTATTTTATAATTTTGTCTAGAACAAATTATTTATTTTTATTTAAATTTTACGATCCCTGTATTTTACATATATGCTAACCCTACTACTAATTAAAGTTCTTCGTGTCAAGATTTGTTAAAATTGTTCGCAGCATTTGTGTAAAATGGCATATCATAAAATTGCCAAATCTTGGCCACCTGCTTGTTCACATTATATCGGATGCATCGCTTGCGGAAGGTGCCCTCGTGGTACTGCTTGCATCCGGTGGTGGGGTAGCCTAGTGCAAAGCATTTACTACGTGTGGCATAGTAGATGCGACCCAAAGTATTGGAGGTGATGCTGTTGACAGACTGCAGGCAATTGATAAACTGCTGCTCACAGCTGCACTTTAGTCTGTAAGGGTGTGAATTATTAAAGACAGACTATTGATTTTCCAAGGACACTTTGGATACTTACATGGGAAACCAGTCTGTATTGTTGGGCAGCCCATGTAGGGAGCTGTGTGACTCGATAATCTCTTCGCAGTGGTCGTGTGCCCGACAACATTTGTCCGTTTCGCGTTCCCGCCCAAGATCATCATAGTTGGCTGCTGTATTGCCCGGTCCACACCAATTTGTGCCAGGCACTGTGATGCCAGTGTGGGGTACGGGAGGCAACGCTTGATTATAAATGTCCTCGTCCTCGAAAATGGCATCATCACTAAATGCTAATGCTGATCCAATCATTGAACAGAGGAGAATTAACCGCGTCAATTTCATGCTGATACTTTGTCGGTGAAGTGAAAATCAAAACTGAGCTATCAGCTGCTTTAGGTCAGCCAAGTGAGCTCATCCCCATCATCACTCAGCTGATAAACGTGTGCGATAAGAAGCTAAGCTAGGTTTTAATTAATACCTTTCGTTTCGTTTCGAAGGTTGATTGACATTACAATCTGTAATTGTTTGTAAATATAAATCGTTTAATTCTTAAATAAAAACAAATCTATTTATTGTGTAAGTATATCCTTAAATAACTCGGTTGCTGTCTTCGCCGGTCGTTTATTTGTTTGTGGCACTTTCTCCTCATTCTGCTGATGCTGTCCCAGACTGGCCTGCCACTGGCTGGCCGACAGTTTGTAGGTGTCCAAGCGGTATTTCGTGTAGATTAGACGGCCAAATGGCGAACCCTTTAGCATGTTGGCCTTATTACTCAATTCCTTGGCAATTTGCAGCTTTTGCGCTTCTTGTGCCGCCTTGAAGCATTGATCCAGGACACGTGAACCATGTCGGGTGATAGCTAGGTCCACATAGAAGCCATCCAGTTGACGTATAAGACGTTCGCGAGATTTCTCGCCAATATATTTACTCTGCAAGAAGGCATCCACAATATGCGATCCATTTGGTGTGTTAAAGATTTGCGACAACTGCTCGGCAGGCAGATCCAGGATGCAGTTAACGAAGAAGATTGGCTTATTAAACTGCAGTATATGCTGTGCTATCAGTGAACCATGAAGATGTACAAATCCCGACTGATCTCCGGCAAGCAACTCATGTGGTTTCAATTTGACGAGACAGTTGAAAAACAGTTTGGATTTCTCTTTATCACCTGTGACGTGTAATGCGTTCTGAAGGGCAGCTATCATCTGTGCCTGCTTGGCACCTAGACGCAGACAGGCGCCGGACATGGCAGATACTACGCCAGTGTAGCCCATTTTAAGCAGCTGCTCCGTCTTTGGCTGCAGCTCATTAAAAACTGACTCAAAGTCAGGCACCTCTTTCAAGTGCTGAAGCAGACGTTGCACGGCGAAGTTGGTTTGTTGCTGCTGCGCCAGATGGGCAACGCGACCGCTGAAGAGCATGGCATAGAGCTGTGTCAGTAGCTTTGCACCTGCCACACTCAGAAGAGTCTCCAGCAGTATAACAGCACACTGATAGTGAAAGACTTTAGGCAGCAACACAGCTGGCTCACTATTGGCTTTTTCTATCTTTCCATTATCGTCCTTATCCTCATTATCATTATCATCATCATCATCAATATCAATTTTAGACTCTTTCTTTTCATCATGATCATTGTCCTCGTTTGGCTTCAGTAAACTTTGCGTCAATATTTTCTTGCCAAAATGCTTCAGCATGCTTTTGTCGACAACGCTAAGCGATAAGCATATAACACCCAGCAATGCAGAGGAGTGCTCCTGGTAGGGAAAGTCCACAAACTGCGGCCACATTTCCAGACGCTGTGGGAACTCCTTCATCACCTCATGCCATTCCTCAGGCACCGTGTAAAGCTTACGATGCTTGGCAAGCTCGGCGCCGCCCTTCTCGAAAGCAATTTTGGGTACATGTATGCCAACCAGGCAAAGTATAGCTGAGCGCATGATATGAGTAGCGCACGCATCCCAGACAAAGTCCTCCAAATTGTTTAGCATAAATTTTGATATGCGCAGCACAAAGTTTCGGCACTGTTCACGGTGCTTATCGCTGAAATCGGTTTCCAAATTGTACTCTTCCTCGACTTGAGCGGCATCAGGCTTGGCTCGCTTTGCCGGGCCTGGAGCATCTGCATCAGTCTGTTCCTGTGCTGCTGCCTGCCCCAATCCCCGTAGAAATGCTATTTCTAGCATTTTCTGTAATACATGGGAGGCAAAGCGATCGGAGCACATTGGACGCAAGTTGTCTCCAAATTTACTAAAGAATCGCTCCAGTTGTGCATCATCCACAAAGCCAATGAGGGATTCTATAGCTTTAGACACAATTTGATTGGACGATAAATGAATTTCCTTGTCTACTGTCTGCTCAAAAACGTTGTTGGCCATATTAACTGTAAAAAGTGATACTTATAACAGGTCATAACTCTAGTTTGACTGTGTTCACTTACCTCGATCCTCCACATCTTCGAATCCTGCCTTCATGGCATCCAAAATGTTTATGAAGTAGCTGAACTGATCGTCGTCAATGTGTGTACCGCGTCCGAAAATGCCCTGCTTGGCAAATCCCTTGGCATTTCGCATAAAGCGGCTTCCTTTCTTCTTTGGTCTTTTCCGTTTGCCATTACTTTCTGTTTGCATGATTGTTTTAATATGCCGAGTTTAAATTACAAATTCTTAACGCAACGTGCGCCGTACAACACGCTTTACAATCAGTGTTGAAAATTCAGCTTTTTTCCCGTCAGATCTGGCGTTTTTTAAAAAGCTTTATTGAAAGTTGCAAAAGATTTTTGGCTTTCATCTGGCATTTCTGGCATCAAAAGTTAGAGACCAACCAGTTTCCTTAATCTAAGTAACCGATAGTAGGCGGTTGCCAACGGGTCCTTTGCCAAATGCCCTTAACAGCTCTGAGGCGTAAATCCAGTTCGTGACCCCCGAGAACTGACGATCACCAAACCTTTTTCAAATTGATTCCCCTAATTATAACTAATTTCGAATTAAAAATTTTCATCAAATTTCAATTTTGTTTCAAAATTAGAGCAATAATTTGAATCGTGCGCCAGTTCTAAAAAAGAACGCGTCTTCTGTCAGCACTAGCAGTGCTGCCAACTCAGCTTTTTCCGCTACATCTGGAGATCTAGCTTTTTCTAAGTTAAAAGAACTACTAGAATATTTCAAATTATTACTACTAGATTATTGTTTTTTATAGTTGTAATATATTATATATATAACATAAAGTCAATCTAAGAAGTATAAAAACTTTTTATCTGGCTTCTAGATTTCCCAGCTTTTTCTAGCTATTTTTAAATGTTGATATAGCTTTTTCCGGTTCTGAAGAGTTGGCAGCACGCTTTTTAATACGATAGTCAGATGCTTTGTCGATAACCATCGATAAGCGTGTAATCGATAATTGGCGTTGCCAGACTGCTTCGGATTTTTTTGGCGGCGTCCATCTCTACCAGTGTTGCCAGGTTTCGAGCATGCAAGTAAGCTAGATCTGCAGTAAAAATTTTGAAAAATGCTAGAACTAGCCTGAAATATGCTAAGCTGGCAACACTGTATACAATAATCAAGCGTCGCATTTCAATTGAACAATTTCAATCAATCAATGTAAGAATGGAGGACGCCCAGGATTTTCAATTTATTTTACCATTTAATAATAGTGATTTACTTAATTCACGCGGTGATCAGTTCTATGTACAGCAGATATACGCTGCAAATGAAATACCAGAGCAATTACTTGGTAAGTGCAGTAATGAGGCTGCGCGCCTGTATTTCAAACCTACTTAGCCCAACAAACTAATAACTTTTTCTTATTATATTGCAGCATGCAAATCAAAGATTCACCAACGTGATCCATTTTATATATTTGAGCACTTTGATACCTACTTTTCAATATTAGAAACAACTGCAAATGATGCCGCGGCCATTCGGAATCTTATGCGCGCCTTCGATCTACTGTACCTCACAGTGGACACTTTGGGCGGACAATTGTCACCGCTGCTTAGTAGCAGCGAGCCGATATCTGCGACGGATCGTGTGCGCTTTTTGAATCTAACTAAAATGACACTGTTTTTAATCATCAATACGGTGAAGCGCATTGACATCGTTGTTCAACAGGTGCTAAACGAGCAGCAGTTGAATCAGCAGAAAAAGCGCGGCAAACAGGCTGAGGCGCTGGAACAGTATCCTGATTGGGATGTGAAGCGTGGAAAGTTTCTGGTTCAGCTTTATAATGTCATGCAATATCAGTTGGAAAAGCTCTGGAGCCCTCCCGTCGCTGAAGAGAACTTTGTCACGTAAGTGTTGTTAAGAATCATTTTCAATTCATTAAAAAATATCTAATGATAATTCACTGTTGCAGCATGATATGTGACATTTGCTATCGAACTTTGGAGCTGGTGCCTCAGCGCTCGGATAATCGACAATGCATCGACACACTCTTTCACATCTTTGGAATTGCCATCAAGAGATACAATCATGCCATCACTTTTCCCGCACGTACTCTGCAAATCCTGAGAAGCACTGAACATGCCGCGACGACAGTGGCCAATGGGATTCTGTTGCTTCACGATAAGTACGGTATTACCACAGTATTCTCCACACTTATGAAGGACATTGTTGAGGGCCTCACACTAGACACATCAGATACTGTGGTGTCGCGAAACTTCTCCAATTTCCTTAGCGAGCTCTCGGGAATTGCGCCCAAGATGATGATACCACATCTCTCCAAGATAGGAGATGACCTGCTGGGCTGTGAATCTCATGTGCTGCGCAACTGTGTGCTACAGATCATGGGAGATGCTGTCGTTGGCGAGCTAACTTCCGAGGAGCTAGACGATGAAATGAAGGAAGCTCGTAACGAGTTTCTTGACAGTTTGGTTTCACATATTAATGATATCTCGGCGCATGTCCGCTCCAAGGTGTTGCACATTTGGCATCATCTTCAGGAGCAGCAGGCCATACCGCTTAGCTATCTGATCCCAGTGCTCCAAGGGGCAGTATGTCGACTAGAGGACAAGAGCTCCTTGGTGAGAAAGTCATCCATACAACTGATAAAGGCCTTCCTCGAGAAAAATCCGTATTCGGGAAAACTAACGCTAGACGAACTAATAAAGAAATACGAGAAGGAAGAGCAAGTTTTGAAACAGTTGAACGAAGTATCAGTCATGGAGCTCAAAAGATCGGAGCAGCTAACTGATGAATGGGAGTCAGAAATTCCAGAGTTGACGCCTATTATTGAACATCATTTAAATGAGTGTAAGTGCAGACATTTCCTTCCAAGAAAGATCAGTTAAGTAATTTAAACAATTGGCAATTTAACTCTAGTTCCAGTAATGGAGTTTAACGTGGTGGAGGAATACGACGTATTGCTAACTAAGATTCTGCCTCTGCTCCTAGAAAAGAAATACAAAGATGCCATAGTGCTGATGAGAAAGGCCGACTATGTTTTGGGCAACCATTTAGTCACGTTAGTACTGATAATCTTTATTTAATTGTGATCACAATGTAATTATGTATTATCTTTTATATTCTTTAGTGAAAAGCTGAAACTGGATGAGCGATTTGTGTACTTTATTGCATTGTTTAGATCGTTTATATCCATGGCTTATGCCTACAAAGATAGCGTAAGTATTAACCATATCCTCGCAATAACCTTTTGCTCAAATCATTTACTTTAATTTCAATAGAAAGAGGAAATACTAAGGCAAATGAAAACCGTTGAATTTCTAAAGGAAAGCATTGAATTCGCGCGTACCGCGACATTGTCGATGCCGAAACTGCTCGAAATGCTCACGTCGAAGACCAACACGGATGTATTCGAGGCGGTGGATCTGTTCACCACAGGCTACCTCTTTGGCATACACGGCACACAGACAGGCATGCAACGTATGTTGAGTCTAGTTTGGTCCTCCGACAAGGAGAAGCGAGATGCAGTCTCCAATGCCTATCGCAGGGTTCTCCTCACCACGGATTTGACGGGAAGGGCGCACTCAATCAAGGTGGTACAGAGCCTTTCCAAATTCTTGTCCGAAATTGAGTACGGCCATTACATTGCCCTGGAAATGCTGATTGGCGAATGGGTCGCTAGCGATAGCATCGATGCGCTCATTATTCAGGTGCTGTTCGAGCGCTTCACACTAAAGTTGGAGCAGACCACGAAGGATGAGTCCCGCTTGGCGTTGCAGTTACTTATTATGGCCTCGCAATCAAAGTCAACAATTGCTTCGGCCAATCGAGCCATCATCGAGGACATTGCCGTTGGAGAGCGTGCAAAACAAGATCCACGAATTTATACCGGCTGCTTACAGCTCCTGGTCAATAGCATCGATGCCAACAACAGTAGCAAATACTATAAACGTTATACCGGTGATGACAAGTTTGTGCAGCAGATAACGAGCTTGTTTCTTGCTTTTTTCGTTCATCACAAATTGCCTGAATTTGATGCGCTGGCCATGAGCATTTTTGAGTACTATTATCGGATGTGTCAGGCGCCGGATGTGCTGGCCACGAGTTTAATAATGGAATTGCTTGGCCTCTTTAATGATCACTGGCTGGTAACTACACCAAAGCCCACCGAGGAGCCTCCTTTAACGCAGACGACAGCCATACCCCATTCACAAATGATGCCCATGTCACAGCCACAATCCCAGTTGTCGTCCCAAGCAGCTGAAGGACCGATCCGTATGCCAGTTTTTCTGGTTGCGCGGTTTGTGTTCTGCGTGGGTTACATGATCATCAAGGAGATGATTTTCCTGGACATTGATGTGTACAACAATATGAAATATCGTGAGGAACTGACTGCTATCGAGGAGAAGAGAAACAAAAAGGATAGGGTGAATGCACTGCGCCGACAGACCGTCTCTGCCACGGAGGTGCGGAAACGTTTATCTGGTGTGGCCGCAGAGCCTCAACAGGAGCCCGACGACGACTTGGTGGGTGCAACGGCAGAGGACAACATTGCCGAGGAGATCAATACCATTTGTGAGGATATTCTGCTATACGATTCGAAAGCACTGATGTCCAAAATATATCCGATTATCTTTGATATATGCAAGCGACCTGGCGAGTATCGGGATCAGCATCTTCAGCAGTCGGCGACTCTCACACTGGCGCGCCTGATGACAGTGTCCTCCAAGTTCTGTGAAACGAACATGTCCTTCCTTATGAATATCCTCAATTTGACCAAGAACCTGAAAATCAAATGCAATACAGTTGTGGGTTTATCGGATTTGACATTCCGCTATCCGAACATCATTGATCCCTGGACAGGACACTTTTACTCGCAGTTGCATGAGAAGGACACTGAGCTGCGTCTGACAGCAGTTAAAATGCTTTCCCAACTTGTTCTACATGAAATGATACGGGTTAAAGGTCAGATAGCCGATCTGGCGCTCTGCATCGTCGATGAGAGTGAGGAGATTCGGAATATTACACAACAGTTCTTCAAGGAGATTGGCAACAAAGCTAACATATTGTATAATGTACTTCCGGACATTATTTCCAAGCTGGGTGACATTAATCTGCAGCTCGAGGAGGAGAAATATCGCACGATCATGCGTTACATACTGGGACTCGTTCAAAAGGATCGTCAGATCGAGACGCTAGTGGAGAAGTTGTGCCTACGGTTTCCACTCACACGAGCGGAGCGTCAGTGGCGTGATATTGCCTACTGTCTCAGCCTGCTTAGCTACAATGAGAGATCCCTCAAGAAGCTGATTGACAATGTTCAGCACTTCAAGGACAAGGTACAGGTTGATGAGGTTTATCAATCCTTTAAGCTCATCATCAGCAACACCTCAAAGCTGGCCAAGGCGGAGCTCAAAGCGGTTGTCACTGAGTTTGAGACGCGCCTTAACGAATGCCTGCAGGTCACTGAGCCAGGAGCGAATCCACAATCTGATAGTGCTCCCAAGACAAAGACTGCGAGATCAGGTACAAAACCACAACGTGGACGAGCGACTGGTAGGGACTCAGGTCCCAGCAGCAGGCGTAAACAAAATGCCCGGCAGCAGTCCAGCTCCGCGGAGGAGAGCTCCGATGATAGAGAACTGCCTGCTGCACGTCGTCAGGCCTCACAACGGAAACAACAGCGACGAAAACAGACAGCTGTCCAGTCCGAATCCAGTGAGGAATCGGTGGAGGAGCCAATGCCACCAGCCAAAAATCAATCCAGCAGATCACGTAAATGATCTCGGATCTATACTATTTCTATCTATAAAACTAATTGCAAATATATAAGATTCGGAATTGTACGTTTTCTGGCAAATTTCTTGAAAGGATGCTGACAGATTGTGAAAAGGAGGAAACAAATACACAAGACTTCGTCTGTTTATATGTATGTATGTATGTGTGGTATGTGTGAATGATGCACTAATCCGCTTTGTAGCAATTCATAGATTCCTATTGAGTTCTCGTCTATTATATTTTGAACATCGTTTAATGTTAATCCCCTTATATTGTCACTTTCGTGGAAGCAGCTTAGCAGTCGTTAGGATTCGTGGAGGCGTATTTTGGCTTTTAAAGCAGGTAGACAATTCATTATTTTATACTTTTCATCTCACGACAAAAAGTGATTTTGTTTTAACGATTTTAAATTGATGTGTGGGAAGTTATCGACATCATTATCTCGTCTAATTAATTTAGCTAATGTTTTTCATCCAACTTCAATTCAAATAAATTCAGCGGCTCAATTATTTAAAAAATAGCGATTCTTTCCACTATGGGAAAGTATAGGAATTAAGTAAACAATTCAGAATTAAGTTCTTAAATAATCTTGTAAATTTCAATCAAAATTAAACTTTGATTTCAGAATCACAATAAATGTTTTCTACAATTTGTGATACCTGATATTGAATTCTTTTTTTTAACGATGAATTTCGATTTTTCCCGAGTTTCTTAAAGATGAAGTAGTAAAGTTCGTATATACTGTACTAATTACTGATTTATCACAAGTAAAGGAGCGATAACTGACTATAAATATATGTACATGTCAGTTTAATCATTCTTTATCCTGTAAGTTAATGATTCATGTAATTTTCTTAATTTAGAATCCATAACATTTTCAAATCTTAATCCATTTTGAAGAGCAATGTATTTTTAATGCATCTCAATTTTCTTCATTTGAGGCAATTGTTTCATAATTATCCCTTGAAATATGTTTAAAAAATTTAGAACTCATAGCTTTGTCTTAATTTTTTATGTATTTTTGTCATGTCTTTTTAATCCTTATCTGCTTTGTTGCTGCATCTACATTTTCATCATTTTTAGCAATATAATTTTTTCAAGTATTTGCGATTTTTTGCATATTTAATTCTTGTCATTTTATTCATAACTTTGTCAAATCTTGAGCGATTGCGATGACTAATCTATTAATTCACTAATATAATAATAATATATTTACATACATATATATCTAAAAATAAAAAATAATAGGATACAATAAATGTAGATAAAATATACCCAATTTGTAATTGTTTAGAGTTAACGAAATTTTGTGGCTAGTGCCTTAAATTATAAGTGTAAACATATTTGTGGCGCTAGAAAGGGAATTAGAAATAAATAAATAAAATAATAAATAAATAATAAGTTCAAGCAATGTATACAACATGCACAACCCATAAAGTATATATTTATATATATTCTAGTATATATATTCTAGATCAGTTACATTTATTTGACAGTCTATCTCTGAATTTCCAGCAAAAAGTTAACAATTTAAGGCCGTTAATTTAATTATGAACAAAACAAGTACGTCTCACAAGATAAAAGAAGTCAAAATATTTTGTAACCAGATACACAGATACATCTCAATCAGAGACGCAGTCCCAGTCAGACACGTGTGTTCCGTGTGCTGCCCTGGCAACGGGGGGAGGACGGGGGAGGACAACGACGGCAACGGAGTCTGCAACATACATATATATAACTACAGTATCAATCAACAAATCAACGAGTGCTGGAAAAAAGTCTGTCAGCCAGTCAGACAGCTGCCACCCCCAAAGGCAATCAATGCTCTCGGAAAGAGAGTCTCTGATTCCGTCCGTTGTAAAAGTTGCGCATTTGGTCGAGTCGGTTGCCAAGCGCCGCCCTCAAGTCGAGACTGTTGCCAGGTGGTGTTAGAGGGCCATCACCATCGAGGCAGACGTTGGTGCCATTAACATGCTCATTACATGCGTCGAGACCACGACGAGGATGAGATTGAGGCGCGTGTGGGACGTGTGTGAGACGCACGCGCGCCCAGCAGACGACGATGTAGACTGAGTCCATTATCTGTAGCTATTAGCATTAGCTGGTTTACCTGTCGCCGCGGATTAGCGTCGTCTGCTTGTTGTTGCGGTCAGATTTAGGTAATGGGTGTGGACAGAAGTTATTTCTATCATGTGATAATTACAGGTACGAGTATCTAAGTATAAATATTCATTACACTCCCATTATTTAAAGATTAGCTCATTTAAGATATTTGTATTTTTCATATATTTAAAAATTAATAATTATAATTAAATTGAAAATAATTTAATAGAATTTTATATATATATATAATTTTTGCACATTTCGATTTGATTTGCATACGCGATTGAGCAGAGGTCGGTTCCATATTCATCTTTACTTCATATGTATATTAGAGATTCCTAGTTCCGATCTCAGCTCGATCGCTCTAAAACTAAAGCCTAGCTATTTACACAGATCAATGTAGTTTAAATAATTCTTTCTTTTTCTTATGGAGGATTTCCAAAAGCTTGTGCTGTAAATCCTCTATCTCTTTCTCTATTTGTCTGTCTATCTCGCTCTATCTCTCTATATATATGTACATACACATATAGAAAAATGCCAAAGTGCTCTTATTTGATGATGAAACATAATTTATTGCTGATGTTGCTGTTGTTGATGCTGTTGCTGTTGCTGTTGCTATTGTTACTGTTACGGTTGCTGTTGTTGCTATCGATGATGGGTTTCCAATTATTGGTGTTTCAGAAGTAAAAGCTTTCCGGATGCTGCTGCTGCTGTTGGCAGCGCTGCTGACGTTGACGTAGCGTTGCTGGCCATTCGCACGACATATTGTTGTTGATGTTGCCGTTATTGCTGATGTTGTTGCTGCTGGCGGCAGCAGCAGCCTCCAACTAGAATCATAAGTGCTGATACTCGCCCATATCATACATGGGCATGGCACCCATAACACTATGCAGATGCGAGTAGGCGACGGCGGCTGAGAGCGGCGGCATTTGGGAGGCGGCCACAGCAACTGCTGCAGCTGCAGCGCTGCTCTTGCCGGCTGCGGCCGCCGCTGCGCTGGCAGCATGTTGCTGATGCTGATGGTGTTGCAGGCTTTGCTCGGCAGCAACATGTTGCAGTTGCTGCTGATGTTGATGTTGATGCAAGCTGTTGCTATTCCCATTGCTATTGTTATTATTGTTGCTAATATTGTTGTTGTTGTTGTTGTTACTGCTGCTAGGCGATTGTTGCTGCTGCTGCTGTGAGTGATGCGAATGATGCGGGGCAGCAGCATGTTGCTGCTGTTGTTGTTGTGCGCTTTGACTGGAGAGCATGTTGCCCTCCATTTCCGAATCGCTCGATGAGTCCAAATGTTGCTTGTCCGTCGAACCGCTAAAATGAGCAAAGTTTAAAGAAAATTAGTTTAACTTTCATTCAATAAAATAATATATACTTAAAATGTATTTATTTTTAAATTTATCTATCCCTCAAAATTAATATATTTAATATATTTTTTGACTGCATGTATAATATATATTTATATTTACAATCTACTCGAATAACTTTTCAGTTCAAATTTAAAAGTTATACTTGAATTTAAAGCCAATTTTTAAAAATTTTATTTTAAATTTCTTTGGGTCAACTGTTCTTAGTTGATAAAAATAAATAAATAAATGCATAAATAAATTTCAGCTGGATTTTTAAAAGGTGAAAATATGGTAATAAAATTTTAATCACAAGTTAAAATGTCTGAGAAGTCAATATATTAATATTAATAATAATTTTAGCTTGAGCTAATATAAAATAAAATGATTTTTTTCTGTATTAAATTGAACCAAGTCTCGAACCATCGAAACAAACCTTCTCCAATATTTTGATTTAAGATAATCACTTCAAATATTACACTCCATAAATAAATGTGCTCTCTATTTATTATTCACTCACTCCCACTTTGGTTATTCCTCTCCTTATCACACATTTCTTTCGAGCAGCAGCAATAACAACAACAACAACAACAACACATTAATGACATAATGCTGTTGCAGTTGCAATTCTAACGATCTCCCTACTTCCCCCACCCCTCGGAGTAACTGTCAAATGTTGGCTCCAAACAGATGTTAGAACCGTCAGCGTCGTTTAAATTAAAATGTGTCAATTGCTACAACTAATTTACTGCTGTCAGCAACAGCAACAACAACAATAACAACACACCCACACTCGTACTCAGCAGTTTTATATATATATTTATAAACAAATGACAAATGACAGGGCGAGCAATTGAAAATAAAACCGGAAGGAAATTGTCTGCTTGAATATTTGTACTCCCAACTCTAGTATTTCTATAAATGGTTTCAGTTTCATATTCCGCAGTCAGTGTGTAAGAGCAGTACAGCACTTGCGAAAGGTGTTGCTGGGTTCACGCACACCCACAAATACAAATGAACAAACGAAATACACTCTCTCACACACACACCCACAAGTAATCGAGAGAGGGGCAGCTCAGTGCATTCCCCCCGAGAGCGCCGTCGCATCTGATTTCAGTTATTTGAGCTGCGCATTGTGCATGTGAGTGTATTCCACTGTATGTGTGTGTGTGTGTGTGTGAGAGTGTATGAGTGTCTCTCGCTCGCACCTTTGATCAAAAGTTAAGCAGCTTGACTTTTATTATTTGCGGCTGATTCTGTAAATGACTTTCAAGTGTCGTTTTTATCGCCACCGTTTGCTGGGGTGGAAGCGAGACACTCGTTGCTGATTCGGCCCAATTCCACACGCACCGTTGGGAATTGAAACACGAAGACTTACACAGAGAGAGACACATGCAGGCATACACACATACATACATATACATACTTTAGCCTTAGCTTGTTATTGTTGTTGTTGATGTGTTGTTCAATTTGTTAGTGCTAAACTGTCCTGACATTTTAATGGCTAATTCACTGGCAATAGCGATAACAACAGAAACATCCACTTGAGGCACATTTGAAATTCGAGCAACTGACATTATCGGCCCAGTGCGAGTGTGTTAATCTTAATCTTGTCGCGAATCCCAATTGCAAGCAGATCGCACCCAGAACCAGTTAAAGCAAAAAAAGAAACAGCAACGAGAAGAGAAAAAAAGAAATACAAACAAATTGATGACAACGACATCGACAAGCGGCGATGGAGGCGATGGAGGCGATGGAGACGACAAGGGTCCATGCAAAACATTTAAGCGCACACTCGACAAATTTGTAGCCAGAGATCATTGGAAACGATCTGCCAGATCAGCCACCTTCTCCTTCTCCTCTTTAACTTGCTTGACCCATTCCCATTCCCATTCCCACTTCTCATTCCAATTCCGTGCAAGTTATTTGCTGACTTGCACGCAATTCAATCTCAGGCAGTTGCCCAGTTGCAGACCTGGAGATGCGACCACGGACGGCCACATACGGCGCAGTCGCAATCTCAACATCTCGTAATCGCAGACTCTGACCAAGATGCAGTCGAAGATGCAGATGGAGACGCAGACTTGCCGGCATCTCCAATGGGCAGCCAGCTGCTCAGTATTGGCGGCATTCATGTAATTGTAGATTCAACTCGTAGTTGCCACTTGCAGCGCTTCATAATTGCCATGCTGTCCAATTTTTTTTTCTTTGCCGCCTGTCGCGGATCTGGTGACTGGAAAACACTTGGCTACCACTTTGGGGGTGGCCTTGTTATTGAAATTGAAATCTTTGATAATACGAGTATGTGGGAAGAAATAAAAAGCAAGGCAATGCCAATTATCACCATTGGATTATATTATCATCCTACATATAAACTTTTATAGTGTCGCCTTTGAAATGATAAACAACACAAATCTCTAACAACCCTAATGCTCTACAAATTTCTAGAGATATTTCAAGCTCAAAAAATATTATTAATTGTTGATATATCTTATGCAATAAATAAATTACTGTAAAGTGCAATTAAAAATTCAATTCAATGAATTGTTAATGTTCTCGAATTTTCCAAATTTAAAAGTATTGGTAGCAACACTAAAAAGCAATTTTGTTGTTAGAGATTTGTAGTCTGTATAATTTTATTTAAGTCAGGGATTAAAACCGAAACGAATATCGGTTTCAGTTACGGTTTCGGTTATGATCGAATTAAGGTTTTCGGTTATGCAAAATTTTGGAGTATCGGTTTCGTAACGGTTATCGGTTTTTTATAAATAACGATATGGTTCCTGGAAAATAATGTTATCTGGTGACTGGAATGATCCAGTGTAATGTTGATTTTATTATAAATTGATCTCAAATAAATTTGGTTCATTTGGTTTGAAAATTTGGATTATTTTGATTATACTAAACTTTGATCACTTTGAACCGCCATAACTTTGTCAAAAGTCAATCAATTTTTATGAGGAGTGTAAATTTGAGCATGATTTTACCTCCAAATTCGTTCTGCATTTACATTTTTTTCATTTTAGAAAATTTTTAAAAATCTAATTTTTTCGAAATTTTACAGTGTTACCCCTTTATCTTTTTTGATTTTTTCGAAAAAATTAGAATTTTCAAAATGAACAAAATTTAAATGCAGAACGAATTTGGAGGTAAAATCATGCTCAAATTTACATTCTGCATACAAATTGATAGACTTTTGACAAAGTTATGGCAGTTCAAAGTTATCAGTACCTGCGACGGCCAGTACCGAAATTAACCCTTTTAAATCAATCGGTTACTAAACGGTTATTTCGGTTTATGGGTTTCGGTACAGCGGAAAAATATTTTTTCGGTTACGGTTTCAGTTACGGTTACAAATTTCAATCGGTTATTACCGGTTAAAGGTTACGGTTTCGGTTAAGGTTTTATTCCCTGATTTAAATATTATATTTGGTAAAATTTAATTTTAATTTATATTTACATTGAATAATGCTCATAAAGTAAATTTTTTATTGTATTTATTATACAACCAATTAATAATACTGTGAAAATTTAAATAATCAATGATGCCTGAAGCTTTTGCAACCGATTGTTGCGATCTCTTAGATTTTGAGAAGACGATTATTTCGTTTGATTATTTTCAAGAGCAATTCTCATCGAATTCTCCACAGTGTAAGCAGTGTTTTATTCTTTTAATTTTTATTTTTTCGAATTTGAAATTTAAAAAAAATAAATCTTCTTTAAGTAAAGGAATAAGATTTGTATTTATTAAATTGTATATATTATTAATATGCATGGAGTTGATCTTCGGAATTCAAGAAACTCCGGATTTTTAAAATCTAAATACACCAAAGTTAGTATATAGGTTTCAGTTATTCAGGGAAAAAGTTAAACTTTAATATAACGTCTTTTTATTTACAGGGATTTAAATTTCAATCGTGTATATATTAAACTACGAAATCTTTTCCAATAATGTCTGCTTTTCAATATTAAAGTAATATATTGTAAAACTTTAAATGGAAGTGAATCGGCATTGTTTGTTCCCAAACAAAATCGATAATGGGACAGTAGGAGGGAAAACCCACCCACAATAATAAACATAGATCTATATGCAAACAGGCTGAACAAACATAAAGTTAACCTCAAATCGAGCAATGGCCGAAATGTTCGAGTAGCTATGGCCATGCCCATCCCCAGTCCGTCCCTAGCCAACCATCCAGCTATCCAACCATCCAGCTATCCAGTCAACCAGTCAGTCGAGCGAGACAAAAGTGGGGAGCAAACAAAGGGCAGCAGCATATAAACAATGATATCAAATTACCAGAATTTCATAGTTGTTGGCTTTGCTCGCTGCTGTCTTTGGCTTACTGCAACACTTATTAACACGGCCAGAAAGCAGGGGAATAACAGACAGACAGAGAGAGAGAGAGAGAGAGAGGGAGAGAAACCTACTTTAATGGCATGTCCTTATATTTTCCTATATACAAGTCACATTTTCAACTGATTGCATTATAAAAGTCTTATAAAGTAAGCTTCGCCTTCGCGGTAGCTGCTCCCCAAGGACAATCCCTCAATGCTTTGGATGTCACATAGAGTTTATAAAACATATAACAACAACAACAAGTTCAACTTGACCGAGACTGGCCAAGATTGTTTCTTTTTTTTGGGTTCTCTGTGTGTGTGTGTGTGGTCCCAACTGAAGGTTTCTTGGACTTTTGGTTGCTGCTCATTGATGAGGAATTAATTTTTACTCGTTTGCTCAATTGATTTTTTACTTTTAAGCCACTTTTATGTTGTTGTTGTTGATTATTGGAGCTGCATTAAGCAGATTCATTAGCTTGGCAATAATGCATGATCGGATTATGTTCGACTTGGCGAGCGGAGAACTGTGTATGCGAATCCATGGGGTTAAATTGATCAAATAAGGCACTAGCACTAGAAGAAGCCCCTCGCTATGTATAGAAAGAAATATGTATTCAAGTGATCAACACTTTAAGGGAATCTTATCACGCAACCGATCTGCTGTGGCATGCAATTAAAAAGCAACAAAATTATTAAAAACTGTCAAAACAAAGCGAAGCCAGCATAAAATGCGCCACACGCCAACAAAATACTCAAAGACATAAGATAAAATATTTTATAACGATGACAACGATGACTTTTGGGTTAATCGTTACGATCTACATGGAAATCAGAGATTGAGGTTGAGAGAAACTGAAACCGAAAGCGAAACATAGTTGTAGACAATGGGACAGTGCTTAGGGACAATTCCAACTCCAGCTCCAACTCCAACAACAACTACAACTAGACAATTCGATGAGCAGCGAAGCTCGAGTTGAACCCGCAGCACGGCCAAAACAAACAACACTAACAACAGTAACAACAGTAACAACACCACACACATGCGTAAATTAAATGATAATTTATGATCAACACCTTTTCAGATTCTTCTCCTTTTCTCTCTGGGTCTGATCGAGGCCCAGGCTGGGGCACCGTTTAGCTGGGTGTCCTGCTGCGCACACGTCTCGAGATTTGTGTACCGATCGCGCAATGCGATAACTCAACCTGTTCGTTGATTCCCTGCTTAGCTGGTTAGCTTGGACTTCGATCGATCGTGATCCCAGCTAACCAGCTTGGGGTTCAGTTCACTTCGTTTTCTCCCTTCTTCTTATTCTTGAAACAGCGTTTCATTTTTCCTCAACTGTGAGTGTGAGTGTGTGTGTGTGAATGTTTATTTGTTTTTACGATTTATTGGCTTATAATTTTTATTAGCAATGGAATTTCTTGGAAATCCTGCTACGATCTACCATATGATGTGTCGTTGTCTTCCCCTCCTAACGCTACCGGCTGCTTTTTTTTTTTTTTTTTTTTTTTGATTTGTTTTGACTCTTGTTCCACTATAAACTTATCAGGGATTGTTAAACCATAAACAGCTGATGGATCTCAAACTTTAAAAGCTTGTGGCAATTTTCAGAATATCAGAAATATCAACTCTATTCTTTAATGGAGTTTTATTCGAAATAGAGAAAATTTCACTTGACCAATGAACTTGTAGTTCTCCAGCATTATTATTTTTATAAGTCTTAACACTTTTTAAAACCTTAAGCGGCTTTGGCCAGTCTACAAAGGTAAACTTCAACTGGTTTCAAGTGAAACCCTAGAAATGTCAACATTGGCATTGAGAAATGTGTCAGAAGGGACAAGAAGCTCTTAGGAGAGAGAGAGACAGAGAGAGAGAGAGAGGAGGGTGACACTCTTTGTCATATTTACCTTACAACCATATCGATAAGGTGGCCCATAAACTGCATTCTAATTATAGACGAGGCAAATCACTTGACACAGGGCCCACCCGATAAGTAACCCACCCTATTCCAAGAGCAGAGAAGAGGGGGGGAAAAAAGAAAAAAAGAGAGCAAAGCGCCTTCGATTGAGGTCTCAGTTCCATACCGGTCCATCATCACCAACGACATCATTATCAACGCCATCAGTGGCAGCTAACTCAACTGGCAATGCGTCACGGAACTCCAGAAACGGGAACGGACGGGCAAAAGACCCACATATACATATATATACACAATATATATGTGTCTGTGAGGGGACAGCACAGGAAGAGAGACAGAGGTGTACATATATGTATGTATAGGAGCTAAAAGCGTGACAGAGACGGGCAAAAGCGCAAAATACATAATAATAAAAACAGAATGTACAATAAAACGAATAAAAATGAATAACGCGCTGCGACGACGACGACGACAACGACGGCGACGTCAACGGCAACGGCGACAGCGACAGCGACGGCGCTGAGGCGAACGAATAAAGAACACACGCACATTTTGTGGTAACCTGATACTCTTTCCAGCTACCCTCCAGCCAACCGTGGCATTCGACGAACTCGACGCAAACGCAAACGCAAAAACGATGAGCCCTGAGTTGCCCGAGATCGACACACAGGCAGACACACAGACAGACTCACATACACACACACACACACACACATTTAGAGAAGTGAACATCGAGACAACGGTCTGCAACTCTGGGACTCCGACTGTGGCTGGAGGGGGGATTGGCTATGGAACTGGAACTGGAATTCGTCTCTCATCTAAAGTAGTATTAAGGTTTTTATGCTGGAAATCCTCGCGGTTGCTTTTCTTCCTGCATTTCATTGTTATATGTATGTAGCTCGGATCGGGACATGAACAGACTATGATGAAGGTGGTCTGCCTGATTGAATCCTGAAATTGTTGTTCCTCTCAACTGTCAATAGATTTCATTATTCTGCCAGTCAAACTAAACATGAAGTTATATCTTTTATCTCATTAAATTTTAGATGCTGCCGATTGTAATTGTTTACACTTTTAGAAATTGAATATAGTTAGAGCGTACTATCGCTATCTCCATATCTCTCGTACCTTTATGATCTCCCCATTACTAGCTTTAAAATAAAATCTATTTGAAATAAAATAAGAGAAAAAAATCTAATTTAAATCTACATAAATATTTTGTAATCTTTCTAAGTAATTGTTAATTTCCGTTGATTTCTGAAGACTATTCAATTATTTTCTAAAACGATTCCTAACTTTTTAAAAACAATGATGAAGATTAATATTTATATCTTAATAATTTCAATCTTAACATATTCAATATAAATGCGATTTCCTTCAAGATTTCCAACTTTTGTCTAAATTCAGTAAAATTTGAGATCAATGTGAAGAGGGTCGATATTATAAAGTGTTTTTAGCTAAGAGGGATCCTCAGCTATGCAGTAGGCATTTTGAACAAACTCAATAATGTAAATTTTGAAAATTGGGAAAATCGAAAAAAAAAAACAAAAGGGAACCAAAATAAAAACTAAATTTAATGTGAAGATGCATAAAACCTGGAAGAAGCCGTTGCACAAGCGCAAAGTCGTACGTATTTAGAGCTTATGACATTTTTGTATCTCTCAGATACCCATTTCTTATTGGAATTTGCATTTCGCTTACAGTGGGCGAATATTTCGTGGGCGGGTCGTTTAGTGTATTACATGCAACCTCTTGTGGAGCACTTGTTCGATATTTGGCTGCAACAATTGCCTTTTCCTACGATACTCAAATGCATTTATTCATGCGTCCTGCTTTTCTTTCTGCTGCTCCCGATTCTATATCCGATGATGGTACTGGGACTCTACTATGCCATTTTCCAGTATGTCGGCGAAAAACATTTGGATCTTATCTTCCCGCAAAAGTGGGACTTGCTCAGCGCTGCAACATATTTGTGGCACTTTCAGGTCACCAACAAGAAGTATCTGCTCTTTGTAACCATGTACATTGAACGATATCGGGTCATTATAACGGCTATATCCTCAACTGTTGACTATATGCGAATGGCACTTTGCCTTGTCTTTGGCTAAAACATTTACATATCTATTGGATAAATAAATTCAATAATTCAAAGTACATATATCGGGTATTGCTGATCTGTTCAAAACTTCTGTTACTTCTACAACAATTTTAAAATATGCTCAAGTCTTTTTGGTCCATTTCACTTTTTTTATTTCTGTATTTTATGTACTTTAAAGAGATAATATAAATAAATTTTATAAAAAATGTCAAGTTATTAATTGTATTTAAGTAAACCTTAAAAATTACGAATTTTCGTCTAAAAAATGCGATGACGACTAACTATTCTTAAAATAAGAGAAACCATCTTGAATGTAGAACCAGTAACTTTTCTCAAATTAATTAATTTGATTTTACACATCGATCATATCGAAAAATAGAGCTTGTAATTTTTTAATTCAAATTAATTTTTGGAAAAACAAAAAATATTTAGGTAAGGAATCAGATTATAGACCTAGTTAGAAACTATTTAATACGTTATGTATAATTGAAGGCTATTTTGAAAATTGATTCATATGAAACTTATCAATAAAATGAGAGAAAAATAATGCAAGAAATATCTTAAAGCATGTATTTTGAACAGTATTTAAATGAAATACAAATTGGGCTACAAAAGGAATATATTTCTTTTATAAGTGAAATTCATAAGAGATCCTATGATATCAACAATTTATCAAACTTTAAAATATTTATGGGTTGTTTGTTTGAGTGCAGTTCTAAGTGGATATTTTACGTATTCACATTAAAGGCCAACTACATTGGAGCATATACTGGGTTAAATATGTACACATGTATATGTGCACATAGAGGAGGATTCACTGTACATACAAAAACAAAGAGCAAAACCAAAACCAAAACAACAAAATGAAAAGTTAAAGTAGCAGCGCCGAGTTGTTGTTGCTGCTGCTCGACGCGGCAACAGCCATAAACATATATCAGGTTACCAGCAACAACAACAACATCAGTAACAACAACAACAACAACTACAATAATAATAATAATAATAAAAAAGGCAGTGAGGACACTACGTAGTGCAAACTATCGTAGGTATTGGGCTGACTATACGAGTATCATGAATGCATGTATCTGTGAGATACTTTTGTCAGCTGCATATCTATATCTAGGTATGTATGTATCTGTGTGCGTTTGATTGTGTGTGTGCATTGCGGTTGCTACGGCGTCCAATTTTTATTTTTATTACGACAATTTTTCGTTGTTATTATTGTTATTGTTTTTATTTCGTGGCTGGCACAACGTGAAATGCGAATTGTGAATTGCGAATTTGAAGTTCTTTTGTGCACTTTCAAGTAACTGATATACCGTTTAGCCTAATGGCTCAATGCGAAGATACGATCACAACTTGGTTTCGGCCACTTCAAAACCCATTTCCATTCCCATTTCCATTTCCAATCCCATTTCCAATTCCAATTTACATTTCACTTTTTGGCCGATGTTTGCGCTTCACATGACTTCTGACAACCCGGCGGCGAGTAGAGAGAAAGATGAGAGACGCAGAGAGAGAGAGAGAGAGAGAGAGAGAGAGAGAGATGGAGAGTGGCAAACAAAAGGATGCCTGAAAGGATGTTTAATATTTGAAAAGTTGCCTATCTGCTGCTCGGCATCTGAGCGCTAAAGGAAACCCAGAAGAGTTTCACAAATGTTGTCCTATTTGCTTAAGCGGAAATGCAGATGTTTCTTCTCGGCGTTGTCCTTTAGCAAGGACTATGCATTAGCTTTAGTTAGTGGCCATGTCTGCCACACAGATGACAATGCGCCTATGAAAACAGAACAACAACAATAATAACAAATGCTGCATATATATTCATATCTATATGGAACAAGATGTTAATGAATTTGTCAGCGACATTTCCATATTTTACATTGCATATACTATGAGTATATGAGTATTATTCACATTATTCACATGTGGCAGTTTTTCACGTGAATTACGGCCGTGTCCTTGACACTAATTAGCGGACCTCCCCCCACTGTGAAAAGCCACATCTTGGCCTTGTTATAAAAGCCAAGTAAACGTCGTCAGCTTTTGTAATTGAAATGTTAATTCATTTCGCACGCGTTGACGCTCGCCCAAATAATTTATAATAAATTCACAATTATCATACATATGAGAATATATGTACATATGTACATACATTTATATATTTTAGTTTCTGCTAATATATATTTAAGAATACTTACTCTTTATGCTCGGCGGCGCGATCTCTTTGTCGGCGATTCTTGAACCAATTGGAAACCTGTAAATTTGTAAAATACAAGAGAGAGAGAGAGTGAGTTTAACGAATGTAATGAATGTGCGCAAGTGAATGCCTAAAAATAGATGAATACATCATCTCAAATTCTGTTTTCTATGATTAATGACATGCAATTAACTTGTACGAGTAAAATTCTTCAAGAATTGCAAATGAAATATGTCAAATATTCATCCGACTCGACATTGTGATCAAACTTACCTGTGTCGTGGTCAGTCCCGTGGCCTCCGCCAAATCCCGCTTTTCCCTCGGCGATGGATACGGATTGTGCGCATACCAGTCTCTCAATACAGATCGGGATTTCTCCTGCACATGAAGAAAGGACGAAAGAACAATAACAATTAGAGCATTGCAAGCAAAAAATGATTACACAGTGAAAAATTCCGGATTCCGGGATAAATTCACTCTCAGCCGATGTCAAATGTTTAGTAATTATTTTAATTTAATTTTCTTAAACAGAGTAAAATAATCTTGATTTAGGTACGGTTTTTCAATTTGCTCTCAGCAAATATTTTTATTATCAGCATTATTTAACTTGAATTACTTATTAAGGCCTTTTTTTAACTATTTTAATGCTGATTCATTGCCATTTGAAAATTAAATTTGAAAGTGATTTTTTTTTGTGTAGAATACCAGGGTAAATTAGAATATGATAGATAATTTAATTTGATTTGATTATTTATTATTAATTATATTCTATAAAATATGTTATAGTTGTTAGGTTTTAATAAATTTAATTTATTAACGCTATGTATTTTTGAAATTGTCATGAATAAAGTTATATCTAATAGTCAACATAAATGCATGAACTAGAATGGGATCTAAATGAGCAGATCTAAAGCAGAGATTTAGTTAGTATAGTTATTTGTACTTGGATCGAAACTATATATTGCGAAATTGGTGTAAATTTCCAAACATTTTTCCATTTCAAAAAAATGTTAAATATAATTATATTGTATATAATTATTATTATATATTATTTTTATTATTAATTATTATTATACAATTATATTGTACATATAATTGAATCAAAATTCGAATTAAAAATTTAAACTTCTTTATTCGAATTTTCACCGTTTAGGAGAATGTTTTACGGAATTATCGTATGAGTACATCCTTTTCTAGTTTACATTTTACCCTTAAATACATGTCTACACATCCTATTTTTGATTATTTTTTTTTAACTTTATTTTTGCTACCATATGTTTTTAATCAATTGAAAGCCCGCACAGATAAAGCCCAAGTGTAAACAGTGTCGGTTAGAAAACTAGAGTGAGTCCACAAGGAGCAGTAAATATACAGGAAAGAGAAGGCGTTGCCCAGGAGTTAACTGTGACCGCTCCCGTTCTGGTTACCGCATTGTGAAGTGTATGGGATGTGCGGACATTTCTACGATTTCATTTTGTGCCCTTTGTAGCGTCAAGTAAAAGTGAATGTAAGGCAAGGCAAACGGAAGGAGCAAGAACTACAGAGAGCGAGAGAGAGACAGAGAGAGAGAGAGAGGGGGGTAAAGGTGTTTGGTATATGTACTCACCTTAAAACAGTAGCTCGTCTCCTCGCCATCCCAAATGGTGCGGGGCAATGGAAATTTACGACGAACACGATATTTGCCCACAGCACCCAAAGGTCTTCCGCGCAGTTTTTCGGCTTCCACGTAATGCGCTACAGTAAAAGAATTTCGGGTTAGTCCTGGAGACTGAATACACAATATATAGGGAGATTGAGAGAGAGTAAAAGGGAGCGGGAGATGGGAGACGGGAGAAAGGACAGTGTCAAGTGAAGTGGTGGTAGATTGTCTCACCTTTCAACCACAGGGCCTGCAGCTTGGCGTGATTCTGGGCCGAGAAGTGATGATGTTCGAGCAGCCGGTACAGCTCCTTGTACTGACCACGATGGAATGCGACGACCGCCTTGGCCTTCAGCACAGATTCGTTCAGTTGCAGTTTATCACATTGTGGCAGCGACCAAAGGAAGCGACCCAGTCTTTCGATATTGCCCGCCTGCTGCAGAACCTGTAAATAGTTCCAAATATACACTGTTCAAAAAATAGGTAATAGTCAGATTCTAACATAAACCCATTTTATTTTTATAGAACTTGTGATTACATAATAATTAATGCATAAAACGACGGGTATTTATATAGTTATGCAAATAACAGAAAGAGATAAATGTAACAAATTTCTTTTGAATTTTCCTAGAATTTTAAAGTCAAAAAATCGTAGGAATAGCGATTTCTTGATTCAACATTTTCTTAATTCAAAAAACTATTATCTAAAAACAATTTATTTACATTTAAAAATTCAATATTTATAAGTTTTTTAAAATCGATCGTGACATTCTCGAGTAAAAGTAGGTTTGATTTAAATTATCAGAAATAAATTAAATTTTGCTGCCTAGTGTACTGAAAAATATTGTCTTAAAAATTTAGTTAATATTATCAATACAACTTTTAGAATAAAATAAAATTAAATAGAATAAAATAAATATATATTTTAAGTATCTATATTACCGATGCATTCTTTAGTCTTTAAATAAATATTTTCCTCACAAAACTAAGAATTTTCGTCTAAAAAATGCATCGAGAAAGATAATTTGTTTTTTAGTGTAGTAGTTTACATATAGATATTGTTATTAGCCATCCTCTCAGGCAGTTAACTCACCTCACACACACAGGCCACCTGCTCCTGCGTGAATCCGAAACTGGGCAGAGTTTCTCGTCCAGCTGCGGAGCCACTTCCACCTCCGCCTCCATTGCTGCTGCTGTTCAGGTGCAGTCCAGTGGCAGAGACGCCCCCATTCCCGCCCACAACCACACCCACTCCCACTCCGCTGCCATTGTGCGTCAGCATATCGAGATTATTATTGTTATTGCTTGTGCTATTGTTATTATTGTGCAGCGCCACCACTGATCCACCCAGACCCGTGGGGCTGTAAGGGGGCGTGTGACGGGCGGTGAGCACAGCAGCCGCATTGGCCGCAGCCAAATCGTAGAAATCTGTGGCGGGATGTTGTAACATATTTTCGGTGTGGACTAAACCAATCCAACCCAAGCTGGAGGGAATCAGTTTTCCACTCCTCCACTGCCCTAAACTCTATAAATGGATGATCGTCGCAATCAGCCAGCTGCGGATCTTTGAATCCTCGCTAGCTATTCACCTAATTCATTTATAACCTAGTGGAAATTGTGCTGTCTTTGGTATTTGAGCGCTGTAAATAGAAAAAGAGTTAAGTTATTAATTAAGTATTCAATTTAAAGTGATATAATCTGTAGACTTAAGATCAACATTTATAGACGGAGTATACTACTATTATTATTTTATTTCATTATAAATTTGTGCAGATTTTAGTTTCAAATAGTTCGAGACAATTTCAACACCAAAAAGTAAACATATTAAAAGTTGCGATTTAGGCTCGATCTTAGAAAATAGGGTATCTTGAGTTATCGATTTAGCTTAAAATTTTAAAACATTTTAAAAAGGCTCTAAAATACAATAATTTCAACAAATTCTTTAGCTCTCACACAAATTGCATATCAATTGGTTGATAAGCACAAAAGTTATTGAAGTTATGTATAGTTATTATCAGGAGTTTAGAAAAAGGTAGAAATAGTGATGCCAACTTGCGTGGACTTAGCTTGTCATACCTATACTTATTTTATTTATTTTATTTACACAGTGTGCAATTTTCTAATCTAATTTACATTTGATTAATATGCTATAATTTATTATTTATCTAAGATTAAAGTTATTAATGAATGAATTTAATTCTTAAGTATTATATCTATTTATTTTAATGTTATTTATATGTATATATGTGTGATTTAATTTAAATATATATTTTAAGTATCTCTCAAAAATTGTTTTAGTTTGTCCCTAAAGTTTGCTGCGCTACTTTTTGATTTTAATTAAGGTGGCAATTGGTTCCAAATTCCAAATATATCAAACCGAAGCAGTCTAGACTTATTTTACCCTTGCAGAGATCAAGTCACTATATAATATAGCTGTCATTGTAACAATCTGTCAAAAATCAACTTTTAATTAAAAAAAAGTGGTTGTTTTTTGAGATATCTTAACCAATCGCACAGATTGTGTATATGGTACTGTCTAATACATCCTAAATGAATTTAGCTAAAATCTGTCATATATATCGTATAGTTGTCATAGCAACGTTCGCCACAAAACCAACGTTTATTATGAAAAACTTTTTTGTTTTTTAAGATTTTTGATTCAATATTACAACCTGACAAAATTTAGTTTAAATCTGACTTAAATATTATTATTATTGTATTATATATCTGACATAGAAAAGATCAATCGAAAGTGTTACATGCGTTATTGTATTTTTTATTATCTAAAACAATCTCACATTCTGGCAAAATCTAGCTACTATATCATATAGATATCATAACAACGATCAGTCGGAAATCGAATACAGGGTTCTGCAAGGGAATTAAATCTTCGGCCTCCGGAAGATAAGCTCTCATTCTTATTGTTCAGCGTCATATTAAAATTTTGTTGTATGGTTTATAGACCCCAATCTGCTAATGATATCACCCCATTTTAAAAATTGAGCTATACCTAGGAGTATTGGCCAATTGGGAAAGGGCATTGGATCTCAGGACGCAATTACCTTGCTAATTGGCAGCGATATTTCATATTTTTATTGCCTTCTTTTTGGGTGTTTTGTTTAGTATTAAGAGAACGATAATTGAGATACATAAAACTGTTGAAATTGCCATTAATGAAAACTGAATAATTTCCCCAATTTTCCACATTTATGTTAAACAAAACACAAACATTTCTATAAAATTATGAAATATTAGCAGAACTCATTACACATACATACATATAATACATATGTACGTGTTTGGACCCCATGTTGTCAAATTCGATTAGTCAATTGGTTGATTAGTTAATGGAACCAACCCAGGTGTGCATTTGGTTAACATTCTTGGATTATTAAAGTATGGTTTGCCTATAATATATTCTCAATGATTAATATGAAGATGATGACGATGACGATGGTCTCAACAGAAATAAACTTTTACACAATATTATTAAATGGGGCGAATGGTTTTCAATGTGTTCTGTTATTGCTTATGTAGAAAATGTTTCTAAAATTACCAGCCGCATCTCTGCTTACAAGCGGTATGCGTGCTGCAAGTGTATCCCTCAGATACTCAGATACTCAGATAGAATATCTGCGAAAGGTCACTGCATGCCACTGTTAGATACTTGTGGTTGCGGGGGCCCAACGCAAAGTTTGTATCTGAAAGATACACATATTCAACTAGATACAGGAGATTTGAGATCTAAGATCTCCCCTTACCCAAATATACATATATATATTTATATATACATATATATATAAGTATATATAACCGAACTCGCAGCTCGCGCACCTCGCGTATATGTTTTCAAAATCGAGGCAACTGCGCCGCAGCTATTCGAGATATTCTTGGATCTGTTTTCAATTTTCAGCTTCTCTCTCTCTCTCTCTCACTCTCACTCATGCTCTCCCTCCCTCTCTCTCTCGGCGTGAGGCAGATTATATATACAAATGATTTCGTTTTGCCGTTGCTGTAACAAAAATACCAACGGGGCAAGTTGCCTGCTCTTGAGTCATCGGCCTAGAAGATTGCCCGATCTTCCCATTTGGCCAAGCGTCAGATATTTTGGCTTGTTTTTTTGTGTTTGACGCAAGTAAACAAGCAAAAACGCTTGCTGCAAATTGCGAATGTGAAACGAAATACGCTATACATTTTCAATCTGTTCGCCATAATATTTCTTTTCAGATGAGATCTTCAAGTGAAATAGTTGTTAATCAATTGTGAACGATTAAAAGATATAAATGTATCTAGGGATGAAACTTGGCTGACTTGGAAAGTGTTTTCGTGTTGGTAAGCAATCAATCTAGAACTAATAAGATCTATGATAACTATATTGAATTAGTTTTTAAGTATCTTTTGCTGTCTGCTGACCCGGTAACAAATATTTCAAATAAAGTAGCTCATAGATACGATCCACAAGTTAATGGCATCTCGATATCATCCGCATTCATGAAGATGCGCCACAGCAGCAAACTTTAAGATACTTTATCTGATGTGAAACGGCTGCTGGATGTTGTTGTTGTTATTGTTGTTGTTGTTGCTGCTGTTGGTTTATAGATGGTTCTTTTTTTTTCTTTTATCAGGTTTGTGGCATTCAAATAAACTAAAACTGAATTAAATTTATTTTCAGCTCGACTTACACATTCTTAATTTACTTAACCAACGCGTCCATTCGAACGTGTTATCTGTCAGATTTTCGATTTCTTCTGTTTGCTCATTGTCTATTTCCATGTGTGTGAGTTTGTGTGTGAGTGTGTGTGTGTATCTGTGTGTATGCTTGACTTTTATAAGCTTTTAATTTGAGTGTTATTGTTATTGTCTTCGCTTGTTTTCGTTGCCTGTCAATTTAACTGCATGCGGGAGCGTGCCCCTCGTCCCTCCCTCTTACCACCCCCCCTTTGGAAAGTGGACACCTTGACTTGGTTTTCTATTGGTTCTCTGCTCGCGTGTTTATAAAGTTGTATGATGTTTTGTTAATCAAATCACATTAAATCGCATCTTTTGTTGCCTTTGCCCAATTAGTTTCTAATTAAAGTCGAATGTAATAAAATTGTTTTAGATTTTTCATTTTAATTTACGACGTATTTGCAGTGATTTGTTGTCCACAGTTGAAACCTGAGATGCGAGTGTAGAGAAAATCCAAAAGATACTTTTACCTGTTGCTCAGCTGGAGTTTCAGGAGATTCTATAGTAGAATTTTGGAAAGTTGAGATACACTGCAACTCGTTTGAGCTTTGAAACTAAACTAATGCGGATTGTTGGGCCAGGGACCCATATTGAAGTCGCTAGTTATCGTAATCGTTATCGTTGCCAAGTGCATTGATTGTGGTACCATCCGAACCCAGAGACGAGGACTGTTTTAGCGCTGAAAGCGAATTATCTGCAATAGCGTCTGTGTTTATACAATGTAATCGACAAATTCAACAATTCAACAATTCAACAATTCGAAGCTGTTGTTGCACATTTTCTTCATTTCCACCGAAGTAAACAAAATGAAAACTGCAGACCAAGCTGACCAAAAGCTTACTAATCGGCCAATATACTCGTATCTGTGCGATACAAACACAAATTATACTCGTACTCGTGTCATTTTATTGCATTTGCTATTTAATTGCCAGCTGTAAACAGATTAAAAAGCAAAAAAGCTACAAAAAAAATAGACAAATATGTAATGAATGAAATTTGTCAACGTAATGTGCTGTGCTGAGTTCGCTGGGCGTGGCGAAATGTATCTGTATCTGTATCTGTGCGCTACATTTTGAATGAGATGCAAACGCATCTCACAATCCGCTCGCTGCATTCAAATCTAAATTGACCAAACAACCGCCCGACGATTTGTATCTCTATTTTTTTTTTTTTTTTTGAATGAACAACTTGTGCACGTCCTGCACGCAAATTAATGTAAAATCTCAACGCAAGTGCGTAAAATGATCAAAGCAACAATTGCTATGCTAACAAATTATTAATTATGCCGGCAACTTTGTTTCGGCCAACGTTGAATTCGAATATGTATCTAGAGTATCTCTATCTTTGCAGTTTCTCTTTGAACTGAAGTTAATTTCTAGCTCTGACTATCTTATAGATACTGGAAACAACTGCGCCCATTTTCACACTAGATAAATCAAAAGATGACGACAAACACGCGCTGGCCAATAAATTGGGAGGCTGTTTAAACGTTCTCGATTTAAATGCTAAACCGTAAAATCGAAATGCTTAAAAGAAATATTAATAAACTATTCGCATGCAAACGACGGAACGACAAAAAGACGACAACTGTTCGACACCCACCCAAGAAACTTTCCCCAAATGACAAGGAGAACAACAACAACAACACCACTAACACCAACAACAATAACATCTACAACAACTACAACAAATGAGGCTGTAGCCAGTTAATAATTTTCGCATTTCTTCTGAAAATTTGCATGATAAAACGAATTTAAATTATAAATAAACAAAGGCAAAGCCAAAAAGTATCTCACGGATACCACAAGGCTCTCTCAATCTCAAAACTCAACGCGGGCTGCTCTATGATGTGATGAATGAATGACAACTGAAATGGGAATGAAAATTGCCGCATGTTTATTTGTTCGGCGTCTAATTAAACCGAAAATAACAACAAAAACTAAAACCTACAAATGGAATTCAAATGGAATCAGAAACCGAACCGATTCGATCCACTTTCCCTGCAAAATAATTGTAAATTTCTCACATTTTGCATTATTTGTTAGTATTTTAGAAAATTTTACAAATTTGTTGAACATTTCTTATGCACCTTCCGAGGTTATTACAATTTTATCACGAATTTTTGAACTCAAGAGGAAAAAGTACTATATATGTTTAATTTATATTCTTAGAATGATTGCTTTTGTATTTTTTACCAGCTTCTTAAACTAAACTTCTGGCTTGGCTTCTTATACTAAAAACTCTAATGTATAATATATGTACATACATACATATGTATGTATGAAACTATTTATAATAGTGTATACAATCTTTGATAGGTCAAATGTTTTGTTCTCAATTGTTTTTCATGTAATTTGCTTGAATTTTCATTTTGGAAATGTAAAAGGCTTTTCAAAGCGAATCAAAGAAATTCAAAACTGAGGGAAGTGTCAATAGTTGCAATAAGTGAATCACGACTCACTTATAGAGACCTTAGTCATTGTATAATCATAAATTTAGCTATAGAATATCATAATATTGCACATACTGTTGTACAATAAACAATACTTGTTTGTTGCCATTGATGAAAGTAAACAAATTAAGTGAAGTTACAGATATTCGCATGAAATTCAGTAAGGTGCACAGTTTATTTTATGTTTTATCTGTAAACTATTTCAAGTATATTTATGTATAAGATACATTTGATATAAACTCATACTTAGTTTGACCGTCGGCAAATGTTGATAGCTGATAACTCACCTGTGTATCTGTATCTTATGTATAAGTATCTCTATCGCTGATGCGTATCCGTGTATCGATTGATTTATCTGTTGTGCTTCTTTTAGTTATTTTGTACATTTGCTTTGCTTTCAGTTGTCGGCGAATAACAATTCCCTTCGATTGGCGACTTTTTTAGCCACACACTTGCACTCACATTCACAGACACACTCACTCACGCTCGCACACACACTCGCGGTTGTGTATGGGTGTGTGTGTACAAAAATAACTGCGACCGCAGACAAGCAGCGAAATTTTCATACGCACTGTTAGCATAAACACGTGTTGCAATTTTTAGCAAAATTTTCCGATTTCGCGACTTTCATAAATTGCGTACATGGTTTTCAAAACAACAACATTAACAACAAGAACAACAGCAAAACACTAGAGCTAAATTTGAACAATTGATTAGACTTTTCAGTGGCTGTCGCCGATATTTATGTTGATTTTGTGTGCGCACGTTTTCGATTTATGCGAGTAGTATTTTTTAATGCTCGAGTTGTATCTATTTCTATTCCACAAAATAATCTCAATGCTGTGCGATGTTGACTTTTGATTTATGCATCGGACATTTGTTTATTGCTGTTGAATTGAATTGAAATTGTTGCCGGCGGTGCCGTCGTTGATCGCACCCGAGCAACACCAACGAACTGTAAACTGCGAACTGCGAACAGCGAACCGCACGCGAGCAACGCAAGAGAGAAACTGAATGCTGAGCATTGACGAAAAAAAGGAAACGCAATGGCCAACCAGCCGATTGAGCGACGTACTTGTATTGGTGAGTATATAGTTGTGTGTGAGTCGAATAGTGGTTGCTGCTCTTAGGCGGTAGCGAGAGCGAGAAAGCTGACTGACTGACGTAGCCAGCACAGTGACTGTAAAACTGTTGTTCCTGCTGACTCTCTGCAAATAAACAAGTCAGTGAAATTGCTCAATTTGAGAGTTGTGCTCGAAATAACAACACAATTTTTAAAATATATGTACTTAATTTTAAGTTTTATTTATTTGAAATAAAATTGATGTTTTTTTAATAAACAGAGCTAATTTATTGCAAAGGTAATTCATATTTTCTAACATTTAAGTTTTAAGATTTAACTAACACAGCTTGTAATTATTATTCGGTAACATTTACAATAGTAACTAATTTTACACTACGACTTAACTATCCCAAATTGTATAAATAGTTTTACGTAATTCGATTAAACTTTTGATTCATAAAAAGGGTAAATGTGTGTATACATCATCCATTAAAGTTTTCAGTACTTTGATTTTGTATTTCCATTTTTTTTATTTATTTTTTGCCAAGCTATAAACAGCCGACATAACAATATATTGAAAGTAAAAATTAAAATTAAATATTTTAAATAACAAAATAAATTATATTTAAATGTATGTCAATGTTTTTTATTTCGAAGGAGCACTGTTTTTGCATTGCAAATAATAAATAAAATCATTACAAATTATTCGAATATTTTTACCCACTAACATTAATCTTTTAATTCATACCATGGGTAATTAAGTAGTACGTATTATTTTGGCAGCTACTGTTGAAGAACTCTGCACGCACTAACAGCATCTGTTGCTCTTCGCAGTTTTACAGCCATTGTAAACGTTGCGTTGAAGAGATAGCAGTGTGCGACTGAAATAGCAAGCAAACAGGTTATATTCTGTAACTTGCTTACTCTTACTGCTAGCATTGGCAACGCCTACTCCATGCTACCTGTTCACACGCACACACGCAAATGTACGAAAGCGAGCAATAACAAACCTCTGATTGGTCAACATTCGCGTCACAAGCATTCGTCATGCGCAATGGCCGCCATATTGATATTGATAGCTGCAAGTACATACAAACAGTACACTTGCAATATATGTAAGTAATTGTACTTGTATATAAACGTATTTATGTATCTATGCTGCATAGGCTCGAATGCATCCTTGCGAGGATGCTGCTGAAATTATGCTGCGTTCGAAAAATGCTTTTTAATTATGCCAGAGAGAGTATTTTATTTCTACTGCCGCTCACATTGCATTGCAGTTGCAATTAGGTTTTGTTTTAATTGTTGTTGTCATTCCACAAGGATTTCTGAGGATTAATGTTGCCATTGTGCACTGAACTGCTCGAAATTCTTCTTCTTTTTCTGTGGTTGCCGATTTACGAATTAACTCCGTCAGTTTGCAATTATCAGCAGCAAACATTGTAATCTGATTTTATAAAATAATTATTCATCCTTAATTACGGATTGTTCAAATATACATCAGTATACTTTTTATTTAAAAAAGGGTTATTTTTATCAAAGTCTATGATGGCTGAGATTAAGCTTATTCTAAAAAAGTATTAAAAATTGGTTGCAAAGTGGTTAAAAAATTTATTGTTATCATAAATTTTCAAAGATCTACACGATAATTAATAAAACATTTGGGTATCAAACAGGGATTAAAACCTTAACCGAAACCGTAACCTTTAACCGGTGAAAACTGTATGAAATTTGTAACCGTAACTTAAACCGTAACCGAAAATATTTTTTTCCACAGTACCGTTACCCATAAACCGAAAGTCTTTAAACCGAAATAACCGTTTAGTAACCGATTCGTTTATTCGGTTCGTTAATTTCGGTTCTGGCCGTCGCAGCTACTGAGCAACTTTGATAACTTTGAACTGCCATAACTTGGCCAAAAGTCAATAAATTTCCAAGCGGAATGTAAATTTGAGCATTTTTTTTACCTCCAAATTCGTTCTGCATTTAAATTTTGTTCATTTTGAAAATTCGAATTTTTTCGAAAAAATCAAAAAAGACAAAGGGGTAACACTGTAAATTTTCTAAAAAATTAAAATTTTCAAAAGTTTTCAAAATGAACTTAATTTAAATGCAGAACGAATTAAGATAAAAAAAACATGCACAAATTTACATTCCGCGTGGAAATTGATTGAGTTTTGACAAAGTTATGGCAGTTCGAAGTTATTAAAAATCAGTAAAATCGAAATAATCGAAATTTTCAAACCAATTTAACCAAATTTATATGAGGTAAAATTATAATAAAATCGACATTACGCTGGACCATTCCAGCAACCAGATAACAAATGATAATTTAAGGAATATGGTTGCTCAAGATATTTTGAAGAATAAAATAATATTATAGATATTTTATCTTTACGAGCTTAAATCAATCAATTTTACTTGTGTTCACCAAAAGAGTTTATACTAGATAATATATGTATCATCATTGACCACCCAGACGGGAATAGACTGAGTGCAATGGGTCTATATGAAATCAAGAAGTCCCCATCTTATCACATCGATGTTCATAACACTGAAAAGAAGCCCGAAAAGAAAACCATTCTGATTAGATTTACGGGTTGGGGACAGGCGCCAGGTTAATCGTCGAGCTATTGGAAATAACGCTGATGGTTCGATAGATCTTTAGACTTTGACTGACAAATTGCATATCGATTACAGAGCAGAGCTTTCCGAGTGTCGAAATCTTTGAAAATGTGCATTTAACCAAATTTTTGGCGCCAGTCCATAATGTGAAGAATGGTAAAAGATGTGTTAGAGAATTAGGGAATCGTCAAATTTACATAATAACAGATCGTGTTTCAATGGCTATGAAACCCCCTCACTGGCAGTAACTGATCAACTGGCCAATAAAACGACCAACGACAACATTTCGAAATGTCAAAATAGCCAAAGGAACATAAAAAACAACGTAAAAAGCGAGAAGACAAGACAAGACAAGAGGAAAAGAAACCCCGTTCTCTATCCCGATCCCGCAATATGTTAATGAAAAGACGCGATAAAAATCTTGTACAACATGAATGAGAAAACGAAACGCAGCAGCGATCAACACCACATTCTGTGGTTAACGTTGCGTCGACGATGAGGCAGATGCGCGGACAGAAAGAAAGTCCCAAAAACATAATCATCGTCATCTGGTTGATGGGGGATCCCCCTGCCCCTATCCCTGCATCTTCCCTCAACTGTACCCAAATCGTTGGTGTTAAAAATGAAGATAATAACGAGAGTGGCGCACGCGCTGAACGCGCGTTAACTCTAGGAAAGTCACCTGCTGTGCCGTCCCAGACTCCGACTCCGATCTCGACTCTACCCGCAACAAACTGTAGTGTAAACAAAGCGTCCCCTGGCGCCCCCACATGCTTTACTCACTTACATATATGAGGAAACGTCGAGAGATTATTAGAAATGGTAAACAAATCTCAAAAACATTCATAAATTTTCATAGCCATTTCGAAACATACTCACATTGTAAATCACCTGGAACTAGTCGCCTCCGTGTCCGGTCCGAGTCCAAGTCTCGGTCTGACTCTATAGAGTGTTATTAATTTAGTTGAAATGATTATTAATTTTACGCCATAAATCTCCACTCCATCTCGATCTCTGCTTGAGCCCGTGCCTAGAGATCGCTTTGGATCTTCGGAATCATGATCTCTGCATGATCTTTTGGTATGTGTGGGTAATTAGCTTTGAATACCTGAGATGCTTCTTGACCAAATTATGCGTATATTGTTGTTTTTGTACTTTGTAACTTTTTATGATTGATTTTACAACATTTTCTATATTTTCAAATCAATTTGGAGTTCGAGTTTCTGGCAACAAATTAACTTCCATTTGGCAAATGATCGTGTATGGCATCAATTTTCATTTGCACTAAAAGTAAACGAGTCATAAACTGAATATTTCATTTATTTAATTCCAAAATAAATAATTTAAGACGAAGATGAATTCTAAAAAAACAAGGATTAGTCGTATGATATTTTGTAATCTAAAATTGTGCCTAAAAGTCTAAATTCAAAACAAAATCGTCAAAAAGATTATAATTAAGGGTGGATATAGCGGCTATTAACTTAGATCTACACCAAATACCAAAAAAATAATTATATCACGATTGAAGCACGTTTCTGATTTATCTTACTTATTACGGGCTTACTTTTTTACATTTCCATTCTGTTTTGCCGATTTTCAAAAATAAAATATAAGTCTGTTTCATTTAATCTGAATTTTCAGAACTTTGAGATATTATAATATCTATAAATTTAAAAGTAAAATAGATTAACATGATAATTTAAACCATAAGTGTATATAAAATTACAAGTGTTTTTTATATCCTTTTTAATCTGTGCAAAAGCTTAGATTAATAGAGAGACTCGTAGTACGGCTAGGAGTACAATCTTCATATATCAAGTAAGGTATTTTTTGCTGTACGATAAGAACTATTCCTTTTGCGAAATATGATTAATAATAAGAAATTTGTTCGTTTAAGTCAAGAATCAAAAACACACACCCTCCTCTAACCGGAAATTTAAAAGTTCAGCCATACGCCTCCTCCCGCGGGGCAGTTCTACAATTTCCCCTTACAATCGCCGCATAATTGGTCCGGCAATTCAATTACTCGTTCACGTTTAGCGCTCCCATGGGTTGTTCGAGAGGTGTTTGGGCCAGGTTATTATGCAATTGCCATGTAATTTGCCACAATTATTCATATTAAAAATGAGTTAGGCGCTGCTGGAAGGTGGCAAGAAGCGTTGGGGTGGAAAGAGAGACAAGTAAGCAATTTTCACGCGTAGGTAACTTTAAACGGAGACGGGCTCGGAATAATAATCGCCGACACATAAATATTACAAGCATCTGACAACTGAAAATTATCTGCTTCACTCACGAGCCATTTAAATCAATTTTACACTTCGGATTTCACACAGCCAAGTCCCGTCTTGGCCCGGCGGTTGGCCAAAAGGATACCACGCTGCCACGCGGCGGGGAAAAGGAATTGGAAATTTATTGAAAAAATGATGACAAACGAACGAAAATAAGCGCTGCGGCAGCTGCAAGGTGGTCCCGGAGGTGTGACGTGAGAAGCTGAAATTTAAGGCCAGCACTTGAATACGTATACATATATAACCAAGATAGTCGCTGATTAGGGTTGCCAAGTGGCCGCGCCGAACAGGATTTATCTTAATCTTTAATCAATTGTCGATATATTTTCTTGATATTGAAGAGTATATTGTACTGTTGTACATTGAAAGGTTTATAGTAGTCTGTAAATTTTATATAGTTTATAAAATATTATTAAGTTGTACATTGAAAGGTTTATAAGCCAAGAAATTATTTATCAGAAATGCTAATGTTAATAATGTTGTAATACTTTTATGCTTTTAAGTTTAAATTTTATAATATTGTACATTCTTCATATAACAGAATATAAGCATAGAACTTATATATCAATGTTACTCCTTAAGGATAGGATTTTAAGAATAAAATGAATTTAAATTTGAAAAATTAAACGTTTTGTTCTATTTTACTGAAAGGGCTTAATTTTCAGATGGGGAAGCTTTAAATAAAATTTCAGGAACTAACTGAAGGTAGAAAATACCAGGCGAAAAGAATTTACAGTAGGTTGTTAGAGCAAAAAACTTACTTTTACTATCGCTCAAAAAAAATCAACATTATTCGGCTCAGAAACTCAATTTTAATGCGAAGTGAATAAAACTTGGTTGCTTTTTACTCATTTCTGATCGCCTGGTATTTCAGCTGGTATTTGGGCACTTTTAGACACTTCACGCTACATAAGTAAGTATAAAAAAGTAAGTATTTATTAAGCTTGCAACAGTTCGCTGTAACCAGAAAGTCAGAAAAAATACCAGGCGAACAGAAATTAGCAGAAAGCGAAAATTGCATTTGAGCAAACGAAATTCAAGGTCATATTTTCACTCAATTTTAACGGAAGCCACAGAAACTCAAGGTCATATTTTCACTCAATTTAAATATGATGTGAATAAAGTTGATTTTCTTTCTGCTATTTCTAATCGCCTGGTATTTCAGCTGGTATTTCGGCACTTTTAGACACTTCACGCTCCATAAGTAAGTATAAAAAAGTAAGTATTAATTCAGCTGTCAATAGCTCGCTGTAACCAGAAAGTCAGAAAAAATACCAGGCGAACAGAAATTAGCAGAAAGCGAAAACTTCATTTCAGCAACAGAAATTCAAGGTCATATATTCACTCAATATTAACGGGAGCAGCTGAAAGTCAAGGTCATATTTTCATTTAAAGTTATTTTGCTTTCTGCTTATTTCTGTGCGCCTGGTATTTTAGCTGGTATTTTGGCTTTCTTAACTTTTTCTAATTTAAAAATGTTATTGCAAAATTTTATTTATTTGAGTAATTATAAATTTGTCAAATATTTCCATACTAACCCCTTTACATTCCATACTTACCTCTTTAGATTTTTTTAAATACTTACCTCTTTACATATTTTCGAATACTTACCTCTTTTATTTTTTCAAATACTTACCTCTTTTTATTTTTTCAAATACTTACCTCTTTACATTTTTTTAAGTTTCTGTTTGCCTTTTTGATGACTTTTTGTTTGTTTGATAAGTTAAAAATTTGTCAAACATTTTCTATATTTCTATACTCACCTTTTTTTTTTCTAATACTTATCCCTTTGAATTTATTCAAATATTTACCCCTATACATTTTTTCAAATACTTACATCTTTATATTTTTTAAGTATTTACTCCTTTAAAAATTTTAGACGAACAGAAATCAAAAGCAAGGGTATATTTCATTTGAGCAGTAGAAATTCAAGGTCATATTTCTACTCAATTTTATTAAGACTCAGATAAAGTAATTTTAATTGTGAGTTTTATAATTAATGCTAATGATTATTTTGAACTGCCATAACTTTTTCAAAAGTCAATAAATTTCCATGCGCAATGTAAATTTGAGCATGATTTTACCTTTAAATTCGTTATGCATTTAAATTATTTTCATTTTAAAAATTCGAATTTTTCGAAAAATGATAAGGGGTAACACTGTAAAATTTCTAAAAAGTTCAAAATTTTCGAATTTTGAAAATGAAAAAAATTTAAATGCAGAACGAATTTAGATGTAAAATTATGACAAAATTTACATTGCGCATGGAAATGGATTGACTTTTGACAAAGTTATGGCAGTTCAAAGTTAATCAAAATCAGTAAAATCAAAATAATCGAAATTTTCGAACCAAATGAACCAAATTTATCAAATTATAATAAAATCGACATTACACTGGACTATCTCAGTAACCAGAAACCAATATTTTCCAGGCTAATATAAGCATTAAGTCTTTTAGCATGTAAAGCAATAAATAACGCTTTAACCGAAAACCTTAATTCTTTTTTGTGAACCGAAACCATTTCGGTATTTTTAAACCGATACTTACAAAAAACCGATAACCGTTACGAAACCGATGCTCCATGATTTTGAATAACCGATAACCGAAAACCTTAATTCAAGCATAACCGAAACTGTAACTGAAACCGATATTCGTTTCGGTTTTAATCCCTGATTTCGACTGATTTTTAAATCGAAGATCTGAACTGGCGACTTTGCGGATGCCTGACAACCCTAGACTTGCCTCACATTTTGCACTGTGGTGTCATAAACGTTCCCTGCCAGTTCCAGCTGCCCCCCTCCTTCCCCGTCAACTTGGACACTTTGCGAAACGTTTAAACCAACAATTACGCGAGCATAAATCAAACAGTCGAGTGGAGCGTCGGGCCAGGCGGGCGGTCCAGGCGAGAGTCGCGTGCAGTTCGAAACGAGACGGACCTGACGGAGCGACTGACTGGCTGACTGGCGATGGTGTTGCTGATGATGCGATGCCGCTGCTGCCTCGACTGCTGCTGTTGTTGCTGCTGTTGCACGCCGCGCCTACTCCCGATGACGATCTGAAAAAGATGCCTGAAAAGGAATGTTACACCAGCAGCTCCGACTGCAGCTCCGAGTCCGACACCGACACCATCTGCTGTCAAAGCGGCAACGCCTCAGTTCCATTCCGCGTCCCAGCTCCAGCTCCAGCTTCAGCTTTAGCTCCAACGCTTATTGGTTTCAGGTGTCAATAAATAATAGCGCTGGACGGGGTTGGTCCCCAAGTTGCCGTCGCCGTCGCAGATCTCGTTGAGATTAGATTACGGTCGTCGGTTCTCTCGGGCGCTCGCAAGAAATTTAAATAATTTTCATATTAATTAAGCACTTTAAAAACAATTTGCACTGCCGCCAAATTGAATGTAGTCTCTGTCTGCTTTTGTGGCAAGGACGTCGCCTCGTTGGCGCATGCGCAATTTGTCGCCAAACATGACAGTCGAATTATGACCTAAAACGGTAAATTAATACATAAACTTATTAAAAAAGTAAAAGTAATATTTAAAAATGATCGATTTCATGTCCATAGTTCTAGTCTGAAAAATCACAAGCATTTGGTTAGGAGAAGATACTGATTAATTTTTGTTCTTCTCAGACAAGAAAGTTCTTGTCGTCTTGGAGATACAGTCGAAATAGGATTTGTTCTTAAGAACTTACACTAGTTAACAGAATTTTTGTATCTTCGTTCCGCACTCAAAGTTCTCTTGACAAAATATAAGTTCTTCTTAACTTGAAGATGCTCTGTTGTCTTCTTTTTTGACTTCTTTGGGAAATTATTTGGGGAATAGTTCTAGAACAATTTGATCAGATTGAAGAATACTTTTTCGGACTGCATAAGTATATAAACTTTGACTTGAAAAGAGGGCATCGATTCGAAAAAAAAGTATGATAGATTAATGGAAATGAAGAAATAAATCCATTGCAAAGGTCTGATAAAAAAAAGTTGATGATTCCTATAATGTACTTAGTTATAATGCAGGAATTAAATAAATGTTCAAAGTCTGTGGATAATCAATCTTAAATTAGAATATATAATCCTTTGATATACACGGTAAGATTTTAAAAAAAATAATAAGAAGAACAGATCCTACAATCCGAAAATAATTATACTTGTTACTTATTTTTTTATAAATTTTTCCCACAAATTCAAGATTACTTTATACTAAATTTATGAAAATATAAATAATTAAAAAAAATTATATTTAACCAGGGATTAAAACCGAAACGAATATCGGTTTCAGTTACGGTTTCGGTTAAGGTTTTAATCCCTGTATTAAACATTTAAACACTTCAACTAGAATCAATGCTAGAAGAGAATTTGAAACCGGAAATATGAACATAACGATGACAAACTGGAAGGAAATGTATGAATGATTATGCGAAATCGGAAATAGGAATAAGAAATGATTACCTTCTTCATCTCAGTTGAGTTAAATTGACTTTCACAGCATTCAATTTAATCATCAGTGGCATTTATAAATAACCAATTTCCTTTCGATCCTTGTCTTGGCTACTCGAATTGGTGGTAAACGCAAAACCCACACACAGAGAGGGGGATTCAAATTGAAACCGTTGAATAAATCAACGCCACAAATACACAAAAATTGAATTGTGGTCATGGCTTGCGGCGCTTGACCGGCTGCCCCCGTCGATCGGTGTGAGCCAAGAAGAAGAAGAAGAAGGAAGCCAAGTCACTGTTCAGGCTGCCAAAGGTGTTAATATTCAATTAAAATTCTAGGGATACAAGTCGAATGCCTAATAAATTAGCGCTCAACAAGCGACTTGCCAATTTCAATTTGTTTTCGTATCATTTTTCTGTGTCTACGTCTCCTCGACCAGGCCAAGAGCGTTTACAGGCCTGGCAATATTATTTATTGAGCTGCGCAGGTGGCAAGGGATTGCAGCTGAGATTGCCATGGACTTCAGATGTATATAGTTAGTGTGAACTTCTCACACATTGAGGATAACGCGTAAGTGTATTGGTGAGCTTTCACACGCGCAATACAGCTGAAAAGCTTTCTGCGTGTGCGTGTGAAAGCTTTCTGTGTGTGTGTGAACTGGAAACTAGAGCCAATAAGACAAGATGTCAAATACAGATCCACCTCTATACGAAATTTGAGATTCAATGATCTGATTGCCTCGTGCCGGAGTTTTGTCCGCTCTGCGTGTGATCGTGTAATCGATGTTGTACTCGTATTTAGTTGGACATTTGTACTTACACCAATGCACGCCATGATATCGATTTAATGGACCCACAACCATAACGATTGACGGCACGCACCGTGTGCCTCGCCAGAAACCGATTCGGACCTGAGGAGACTTCGACTTGTAGCTACAACAGCGCGATATTTATCGCCGATAGTGAGATTGAGACCCGTGGGGTCGCATGTGCCCCTCAATGTGCGCTTATTTGTTGTGATTGCTCATCTTGCTGTGGCGTCGTCCGCATCCACCGCATGAGGTCCCATCCACATTCGATTCTCTGACTCAGAAACTGATATGTGGCACGTAGACAACCATGCAACACTGTGCCAATCGTCATTATGGGGGGCTTCCGATCTCATCTGATATATGATCACTGATTGAGTTTTCCCCCTAATTAGTTGCAATTGTTTGGCATCACGCGAATTAAGCTCTGCCTTTGAAAGACAAATATACGTATAATAGGAGAAAATTATATTCTCTTGATAAGCTCGGAAATATCGAAAATATACCTTTCATAAGAGATTGTAAAGCCTTTTAATATCCTCTCCTTTTTTATTCATTTGTAAAAATATCAGGGAATAAAACAGAAACGAATATCGGTTTCAGTTACGGTTTCGATAATGCTCCAATTAAGGTTTTCGGTTATCGGTTATGCAAATTCTTGGAGTATCGGTTTCGTAACGGTTACCGGTTCTTTATAAGTTTCGGCTTAAAAATAAAGGTTCACAAAAAAAATAAAAATTATGGTTTTCGGTTGACCAAAATAAGAATCGTTATTTATTTTTTTACATGAAAAAAGACTTAATGCTTTTATTAGCCTGGAAAATATTGTTATTTGGTTACTGAAATAGTCCAGTGTAATGTCGATGTTATTATAATTTGATCTCACATAAATTTGGTTCGAAAATTTCGATTATTTTGATTTTACTGATTTTCAATAACTTTGAACTGCCATAACTTTGTCAAAACTCAATCAATTTCCATGCGCAATGTAAATTTGTGCATGATTTTACATCTAAATTCGTTCTGCATTTAAATTTGTATTAATTTTAAAAATTCGAAAAATTCGAATTTTTTAGAAATTTTACAGTGTTACCCCTTATCATTTTTCGAAAAACTTCAAAAATTTCGAATTTTCAAAATGAACAAAATTTAAATGCAGAACTTATTAAGAGGTAAAATCATGACCAAATTTACATAGCACATGGAAATTGATTGATTTTTGACAAAGTTATGGCAGTTCGAAGTTATCAAAGTTGCTTAGTAGCTGCGACGGTCAGAACCGAAATAAACTCATATAAATGAATCGGTTACTAAACGGTTATTTCGGTTTAAAGAGATTCGTTTTTTAATTTGGTAACGTTTAGTTTTGCTTTATCTTCTTTAAGTAGATATATGTAAAGAAAATATTCAATCCTGAAATCGACGAAAATATCGAAAGTTCAGTTAGTTATAAGCTTTATAAATTTACTAGTCTTAACTTTGGCATCTTAAAAACAAAAGATCATTGCAAAAGGAATACAATTTATTATCATCAGATCTAAAATTTCACTAGTTTATAGAGACAAAGTTCTTAGTAAAAGATATTCATTACAAAAATTTTAAAAAACTCAATAAAAAAGTTGTATAATGGAAAACATAGAAAATAAGTGAGTAGGTAAGGTAAAGTTTTTTAATTTTGACAAACTTATGAAAGTGCGAAAGTAGAAAGAGTTTTATGTAATTATAATTAATGTAAAACTTCCCTTTTTAGGGAATGGTTAATTATTTTTGGTTCGGCAGGGTCAATCACGTTCTTTATGAGCTCATGCATAATATATATGGCATAATAGCACCCCGGTTACCTTCGCCCACGTGGAAATAATCGCAAACTTCAATGAAATTAACATACTCATTATTTATGACTAGCGGTGATGGTCTGACTCTGGGCAAAGATGCAAGGAAAAGTCACATTAGAAACATTAAAATAATTTCAAAAGACATAAATTTTGAATTATGGCCGCACAACATGAACGCTGCAACGTTGACTCCGTGCTCGTGTCCGTGCCGAAGACCGAGCTATGCAGTTGTCCGGACAGTGCACGACGTATGCGAATTTTAAAATCAATTTAGTTGCCTACGAATGAATCGGGAATGGGGACGGATGGACTGCTGCATTAGAGGAGTGGGTATAGTACACGGAGCGAAAAATTTAAGTATTTCATATCTAAAACACCACATTTCAAACTGCATTTTTTACAAAAATTGAAAATACTAAAATCAAAAGTTGCGACCATATTTCCAAAACGAAAATTGAAGCCTCTTAATATTTTTTTACTTTATGTCAGTTGAATTCTTATTTCAGTATTAATTTGATACAATTGAAATTTGATCCAAGATATTTAAAGTTTATAGCAGATCACAAAAGCAAAAATAAAATGAATACAAGAAATTTTCAAACTTATTTCTAGAAAATGTACAGCTTTACTCGATTAAAGGATATTTCATTTTCTTTCAGGATTTTTGGAACTTGGCTTAAAGAATTTTGAAAGTAAGCAGCTGTAATTGATACTTACATATATCAAGTATGTAATTGCAAATACTTAATTCTCAATTTGAATTTTATTATATCTTTTTTCTTTCTGTGTACTGTGATCTCTGGGATGCGATGCCAAGTGTTTTCACTATAATTACAGACAATTTCAAACGATCGTGCGAATGTGCTGCCTGGTGGCCCCCACACCACACCACAGCACTCCACTCGTCTTCCTCTTCCCTTCCCTTCCCCGCCCCACACCTGTGGCAACTGTGGGGAGTCCATTTAAATTGATTTATGGGCGCCTGATCGGGCGCATTTGTCGGGCCGTCGGGAGTCGTGATTTGGCTAGTTTGCATTCCAGTTGATGCTAATTAAATTTACATAAGTGGGCGCACATTTGACAGTGGGCGTGGCAATAGCAACGTATCACAGCTGCTAACTACCGACTGAATTCCCAGGTAACAAGAATTTCCTTTTTTACCCTTGTCCGAGAAGAGCAATACTTGGCCTTGGCCTAATTTTGTGTCTACCCTTAACAAGGCTAAGGGTCAAGGGGTCACTTAAGACAATGCGGCATTTAATGAAGGGAAGATCAGCTCAAGAAAATTGCGATCGTATCTGACATTTGTCAACGATCCTGCTACTGAATGTGTTCTCATTTCTTTTTCTCAGGCGTTTCGGAAGATTTGTAATTTAATCAGCGCAACATTGTCTATATTTCTGAATAAGTACGAGTATTTTGACTTTTAATGATTCTCTGACATTTTTTTATTGCCTTTATTTCAATCGCCATTAAGACAATACCTCAAAGTGGGCCAACTTGGTGTTAAGGGAACGAAAGGCGAATTCCAATTATAGGCGCAAAAACAAAAAGCAATAACAATATCAAATGGAAACACACACACGTACAATGCACACACACACAAACACACACACACACACATTCATTGACAATGCAATAAATGAGCAAGTTATAAAAGGAAAGTGTCGATAGGCGGCAAAATGTTCGCAGTTCGAACTTCGAACTAACAACAACAATAAAAGCTAGTATAACAAGTATAAGGAGAACAGCAGAGAGAGGATGAGAGCCAGAGAGCCTGCCAGCAAGAATGAGAGTGGAAGCAAGGAAGAGAGCAAGCAGCAGCTAAAAAGGAAGTGCCATAAAAATGCAATTTTAGATTTCATCAACTGATAAGAAAAGTTTTCAAATTAGCCACAAAATGGAATATGAAATGCGAATATTGCGAATGGAAACTGTAAAGTGAGCAACAACAAGAACACCAATAACAATAACAACAAACATAAAAAAAAACTAACATGCTTGATTAGAAAACAAAACAAGGACAACGACGTCTGTATAGAGAACGGTTAGCTAACGGAAAGACAGTCAAGTCAGTCGGCCTACAAATTGCCGCCGTCACGCCAAAATACCGTTAGAAAGTTTTCAACAGTTCGTCTCCACTCTGTATATATACATATTATGTATATATGTGTGTGTATGTAGTAGTGATGTAAAATTACATCGAAGCATCGAAATCGATTTTTGCGGAAGCACACTTCAAGTACTTTAACTCGATTATTTTTTTGACGATCAGTCGAGTTAATTTCATCGGTTTTCATGAAAAATCGATAACTCAATTCAATGTTTTAACTTACATCACTAATATGTATGTACACACGTATGCATGTGTTTGTATTGTGCGACCACCCACGCCCACCTGCCGCCCACCCCAGCTTACAGAGTGCACATACTATAAAACACTGAAAACGGTTAGGAGGACGGTAAAAGTATCAATTTCACTTTATCAAATGCGAGCAATCGCAGTGCCAAAGATTATAATAATAATCGAAAAGGATAAGAAAGACGAAAGCAAAGCAAATGCAACGAGGCGAACAGTCGGCGACGTCGGAACATCTTAAAGTGATCAGATCAATGGAAGATCAGGCAGCAGCAACGAACGGTAGCATCGCCTAGACACCGCTCAACATAATTAACGCCCCATAATGAGAGAGCACTCGTATTGGCAGCACCATCCGCATCCGCATCCTTGGCAGGCAACAACAGTAGCCGGCGCCTGTGGGATTTGTGCAAATGTTAATGATGATCTCCTTCTCTCTCCCATAGAAAGGTTCTTTGTTTGTCTTTGTTTTTGTGTATGTATGTATGTATTTGTGGGTGTGTGATCTGCCCTTGTTTATATTTACTATTTTACCTCGGTACTGGTGTTAATCCTGAGGGCGGCAAGTTGTTTGTATTGCTCTTAGGCTGATTTGCAAAATACTGATGCGATTTTAATTAATGCACGCGTATCAAGTGTACAAATATATTTATTCTCTTCAAGGTTTAATATAATACATAAAAATATATTTATAGCACACATTTTTTTTTTGACTTTTTAAAAAGTTAAATTTTTTTTTAAATAAAATGTAATTTTGTAAATAATCTAAATTAGTTAAGTTTTAAATATGATTCATAATTTTATAATTTATATTCGAAGTCTCAAATAGTTGCGCAATATTAGAAAAGCAAAAAATATATGTAATTTCAAAAAAATCAATGTATGACAGAAGAGCATATAAAAGATTTAAATGTACCTTATTATTTCAAATTAAATATTTTATTTATTAAGAAGGTACGTTTTTTACAATTTTACTTATTTTAAAAATTACTTTTTACAATATTTATATTTACATTTGAATATCCGTTAGCAGTTCTTCTTCTATCTGTTTTTAGCAGTCTGGTAGCGCCTCAACTGTAGTGTTGTAAAATGCTGAATTTCAAAACTTGTTGGTAGTTGCAACAAGTATTGCAGTATTTTTGGTATGTTTTTATTTAAAAATTTGTCATTTTCACGCTTTCAGTTTGCGTCGAGCAGTAACTCAGTTTTTAACAAGTCGTTCGTGGGTCGTGTAAATATTGTAAGAACTTTGTTTTACAAATATAATAAGGGCAAGAGAATAAAATAAATGTGACAGTGAACTAATTTCTTAATGTTGTGCTCTTGTAACAAAATCAAATGCTCAGCAACAATTGAACTGTCGACAAAGGCAACGGCAGCAGAATGCACACCAACACACTGGCACGCATACGCGTATATATATAGGCATACATATGTATATTTTCCGTCTACGTTTCAATTTGATTTTCGGAAATTTCACCTTCGCTTTGCTGTTTTCGGCTATTTCAAACTTGTTTTTCAGCTGTGTCTGTTTCATAGTCTCATTTTTTTTTCATTTACCTTTGCCAGCCGCTCACTTTTTTCGTTTGCTTACGTATTACTTGTGATAGTGTGCGTGCGTTTCACAAAATTATCGCTAATTTGCACCAAAATGGGATGTAAAGTGGCATAATTTGATGCGTATTCGAGTCGTACATACATTTGTACTTATGTTTGTATATAAATGACTTGCCATGTGAACAGCTGTAATTTACATAAAGAAATTGGCAACTCTTACACAGCACGTGTAAGTGTACATTTTACATATGTATGAATGTACGCAAATGCAGCTTAGTGTGTGTGTGTGTGTGAATGTTATCGCAAAATTGCCTTGTTCATGTACATATGAACGTATGTATTTAGCTTTGTAATGCATACGTATATATGTATGAAATGTTTATTTGCATTGAGCTGTGTGTTATATCGATAAAGAGAAGAAAAGAGTGTTGTGACAATGTCAGTTAAAAGAATACAAATCGCGTGGCATTTGCAATTGATAATAACAACAACAAAATAATAGTGAAATGCGCTTACGATTTGCATAAATAATGCGTAGTTGTTGCGAAATGTGTGTCAATATGTGAGACAACGATAACCATTAAACCAGCAGGTGCAGCTGTCTAGTGTTGTAAAACGAATCGAATACATATGTTTGTATTTATATGCTTTCGCATATATGTATATGTGTGCGAATGTGTGTACGTGTGTGAACAGTGCTAACATATGGCAAATATTGAATTGAAGAAAAAAATTGAATAATAATTGTTGCATTCTCTTAGCTTAAACTAACTAAAATAATGATGGCAAAAATAACAGTGCGATACATGAAAACCACTTAGCACCAACACCAATGCCAAATATAACAACGAATACGCAAAAACGCCGCCTTGGAGGAGAAGAAGCAAATGGAAAAAGAAATCACAATCAAAATCAAAATATAACGAAAATAAGAAGAAAGAAAACAAATAACAACAACTACTACTGGCAGTCCACTTTATAACTATATAAACAACATCTTCGTCTACGTTGCGTACCTTCAAATGCATATAATTTTTTTTTATTTTTATTTTTAAATTTCATTTCATTTCGTTTGCATCGATAAAAGCGTGTTTTTTTTGCGTGCAACACTTTTTTCCACCGTGTCCGGCGTGTGTGGAAAAAGTCTTGCAACGTTTAAAACAACACGTCGATAAGTACGGCCGCAAAAATTCCCAAATCCGTGGCAACAAGTAAACTGCAGCGCCTCAAAGCCAAAGCAGCTGCAAGTCAACACTACGGCGGCAGTTATCGTAAGTCCGGTAACACAAGCGTCAACGGCGGCAGTGGCAGCGGCGGCGGCGGCGGCAGCGGCGCTGGCAGCGACATAGCAGCATTTACAACAACAAGCGGCTACAACTATCAACGCGGTGGCGCTGCGGAGGAGCGTAGCTTTGCTGCAACAGCGGCGACGTCGGCGTTGGCGTTGGCGTCCGCAGCCACAGAATCAGTTGGTGAAAAGTCATATCATTACAACCACAACAACAACAACATCATCAGCAGCAACAACAACAACAACAACAATTATCAACAAAAGTCAAACTACACCAGTGCCAATTACAATAATCAGACCCCAACAAACCACCTGCCGCCTTATCAGCATACAACATACGCCTCCCACAACAACAGCAATAACCACAACATCAACAACAACAGTAGCGGGAACGGAAACGGAAACGGGAGTACGATGATGATGACCAAACAGAAGCCCACGCTTAGCGAGCGCCTCAATATTGGGGATGAGGTGCGCGAGCTAAAATTGGGTGCCACATTCAATCCGAAAAATACATCGACCGCATTTCACACAATCAAATGTGAGTTTCAAATTACAAGTTTCGAGTTGGGATAATACTCGAATTTGTTGTTACATTTTAACGTTCCGTTCTGATGATGACTTATGCAATCGTCTACGATTTCCAGATGACTTTAAGCCAGCGAGTGTGGATACCAGTCGAATGGCAACTGTCGATGTTGGCTCCAATAATCAAGTTACTGTTACCGTGCCAAATTTAGGTGAGTTCATCCAACAGATACATATCTCTAAATATTCAAAAGAAATCCAAAAACAACCAAGACTTGAAAACAGGGATTAAAACCGAAACGAATATCGGTTTTAGTTACGGTATCGGTTAGGCTCGAATTAAGGTTTTCGGTTATCAGTAATGCAAAATCTTGGAGTATCGGTTTCGTAACGGTTATAGGTTTTTTGTAAGTTTCGGTTTAAAAATACCGGTATTAAGGTTTTCGGTTGACCAAAATAAGAAGCGTTATTCATTGTTTTACGTGAAAAAATACTTAATTCTCTTATAAGCCTAAAAAATAATGTTATCTGGTTAATGGAATGGTCCAGCGTAACCTCGATTTTATTATATTTGATATCATATAAATTTGGTTCATTTGGTTAGAAAATTTCGATTATTTGATTTTACTGATTTTTAATAACTTCGAACTGCGATAACATTGTCAAAACTCAATCAATTTCCATGTGCAATGTAAATTTGAGAATGATTTTCCTTTTAAATTCGTTCTGCATTTAAAATTTGTTCATTTTTAAAGTTTGAATTTTTTCGAAAAAATCAAAAAAGAGAAAGGGGTAACACTGTAAATTTAAAAAAAAACTAGATTTTCAAAAATTTTTAAAAATGAAGAAAATTTAAATGCAGAACGAATTTAAAAGTAAAATTATGATCAAATTTACATTGCGCATGGAAATTGATTAAGTTTTGACAAAGTTATGGCAGTTCAAAGTTGCTCAGTAGCTGCGATGGCCAGAACCGAAATAAACCCTTATAAATGAATCGGTTACTAAACGGTTATTTCGGCTTAAAGAGTTTCGGTTTATGGGTTTCGGTACAGCGGAAAAATATTATTGGCGGTTACGGTTTCAGTTACGGTTACAAATTTCAATCGGTTAAAGGTTACGGTTTCGGTTAAGGTTTTAATACCTGCTTTAAAATGTCAAAAAATAATTGTTTAGAGAGAAAAGTTTATTGAATTAAATTAAATTAATTGTTTAAAAAGCTTATTTACTTTATTTATTGATAACTTATACGCGTCGTCGACACAACAATATAAATTTAAATTGCAAGAAATTATTAATAATCAAATTATATTTACAAATAAATGTTATCAATAATAAAATGTATGTTTGAAATTTCAATTGTCATTAATATCTGAAGAGATATGGTGACAACATGTGTATAAATATGTTTCATAAAAATAGATAGTATCTCAAATGAAAGCAAGTATCTCACACACTCATCTAATTAGCATACTGTTGTTGTTGTTGTTGTTGCTGAATCGAGATGATGCTTAAGTGAAAGTCCAGATTGATGAATCGTCAAAAATGAAACAGGAAAAGCATTCGCTTTGTTACCATGCTCAAGATTCTCAATTCAATTAACTTAAATCTACAGTTAAAATTTAAATTGAAATTAAATTAAATTTAAATATATGTATACTAATAAACCGAACTTGTTCCCAGACTGCGGTTATTGATTCACAACAAACAACAACGACCCTTAACACAGCTGATCGACAACAAATGATTCACATTCGCGAAGCTTGTAATTGGCACAATAACTATGAGTACTTTTCATTTTCCTGTTGCATTGGAGGTGGAAAACATGGAAGTGAAAATGCAATGTGCATAAAACAAAAGAGATTCAAGACTTGAGCTAGAGTTGGGCTTGTTAGATTGGCTCTCTGAATATCTGTCTGTCTGTCTGTTTGCTGATGACATAATTTTGCGGCATTATATGAAACGCAACACACGGAGATACACGAACACAGGCAAACATTCATAGATACTCGCACAAATTAATGGTTTGCCTTATGTATTATTTTGTTTAAACGAAAGAAGCAGAAAAAATAATGCAAAATACATACAGAAAAATACAAAAAAAAAAGACGAAAAAATAAACAAAGAAAAAATAACTACAACCACAAGCAAAAGGCAGCCGACAACGACAACGACAAAGGTAAAGAAACCAAATTACATCAAGTCAGGCAAAATGCAGCCAAGCGTTCAGGTTTTTATTTTGCCATGCTCTTTGTGGCCAGACAGGCGCAGTTGTTTTTGTTATTGTTATTGTTGTCGATGTCGTTGTTGTTATTGTTGCTTTGCTCCATTACAACTGACTTGACTTGGTTTCAGGTAACGCTTCGTTGATTGCCATACCATAGCCATAGATTTGGGCGGCATCGAGAGACAGACTCCAATCGGTCAAGTGTATTTAGTTTAAGAGTCATTCAATTTGTTTCTGACACGCTCCGAAACACAGAACGACATCTAAAATACCAGAGACCTTTATAACTTTCTATTTGGCTATACTTTAACGAAATTAATGTTTTTATAAGAAAAACAAACAAGTTCAAGTTTAATTTCAATTTTTTGATAAATACAAAACAGAAAAACAAATAAATATTTCTTGAATGAATTTTAACCTATAATGATATTAATATTAATCAAAAATAGTCTTTAGGAAATTAGTATATGTGTGTGCATTTTTAATTGTTATTGTCAGAGTTTTATTAAAACTTGACCATTTTTATATAATTGCGGCTGAATGAATTTCCCAGAGATTCTCCTCTAAAAGTAGATTACAATAGATTTCTATCGTATATGAAAAATAGATTACTGATTACAATTAAAGAAGAAACAAATACAAACATTTATACATAAATACTAATTTTCATTTAATAACACTAACTGATTAATTAATTTATTACTGGATTGTCAACTAAATAAATAGGAAGAACATGAAATGTAATTTCCAGGATATGAAATTGAAACATTTTGAAACATGTTTTTGATTCGATTGCAGTCGGTGATTGATACCTTATCAGTGACCAGCATATTCCAACTATTCGTTTAAATTTGTCCGTAATATGCAGACTTGCATATATTATTGTATATTATATAATCGTATTTTTAGCACAAAGTCATTTGATACATTTGTATCTAAATCTATATGTTCGCATTCGTGGAACTAATGCAAATTTCAAATTTGTTGCACACATTACTTATCACACATATGAACATAAATACATATACACATATTTATATTATACATAAACAATTAGCCATAATCATTGAAGAAAATCAGATTAGAATTTGTTTGTTCGGTCGAACGTGAGCTTCATCTGCTTGATGGAAATAGATTTCATGTTGATTATAAGTTTATAATATAAGCTTTATATTATTAGCATTCCTTTCTATTTTTTACCTGACTTCTCTATAGTTGAAATCATTTGCAAAAAGTAATTGAATTCATTTCTGAGCAATTTTAAGATGAAATTATTATTGAAATTACTTTAGATCCAACATATCTGTAAAATTCTTTATAATATCTACAACTTCAAAACATGACATTAGTAAATATTTTCACTACGATAACAGCCTCTAAGAACAATGTTTAATAATCTTTAATTCCATTTACGATATTTTTTATATGTAAATATCAAATATCTGTATATATTACACTTATGTATTTACGTGTTTACATGTACTTGAGAACTATAACTATTTCAAGGCAATAAATTTCAAGCACGTACCACAAATTGACAGACCGCCAAATGAACTCTTTGGGTTCTGCAATTTCACAACAAAACTTGAGACAATCCGATTTATGCTTATCGCATTGCGGTATCTTATTATTTATTTTCAATTACATATATACATTTGTATGAATGTGTGTGTGTGTGTGTGTGTGTGTGTGTGCAAATGAGCTACTGCTTCTTCTTTATGAACTTCTTCTTTGCGCTTTATACAGTTATACTGATAAGGGCACAACTAACCGCATGTTATCAGCTGTGGCAACAGAAATCAGCCTGTGGTTATTGAAGAGGCTAAAAAACTGAATAAAAATGGAAACAGGCTTGAACTCTATGTGAACCTGCCTCATTTGTTTTGGTTCAACTAGCTCTAGGAATACCAATTATGAATTATATATGAAAATATGTAGATATGTATGTGCGTTCAGACAACGTTAAAAGCAAACGGAACTTTTGCATCTTTTCTTCTGGCTTATTCAGTTCTATCTATGTATGTGGCGCTTTTGGCACGTCGCTCACAGTAGCGAGTTGTCTGCAGTTTATTGTGGAATTTTTCCATAGCTTCTTTTATATTAAAAGAGAGAGGGGGAGAGAGAGAGAGAGAAAGAAAACTAACGGCAGTTTTTGTTTTCAACCAGCTGTTTTTCGATTGCACTTGCAAGAGTTTTACCTTTCCGCCTCCCACACGTGCGTGTGTAAATATGCATGTATGTATGCATGAGAGAGTGCGTATGTATGCGTTACGTGGGAGCACGCTCTCTTTTATTCTCACGAACTTCTGCCACGTGCATACATTCATACAGCTTCGTTCTGTTGTGCATGCATGTGTGAGTACGAGAGAGGCAGGTTCATTATCAATTGCAAAGAGATCGAAGAATACAATAACATAGAGTCTGAGCAAGAGTAATCAATGCATTTTGGGTATAGCAATCAAACGCACACATACAAATATATGCAGAAACATATATACATACATATGTAAATACTATTCAAGAGCTTATTATAGCAGAGCTATGCTAATAAATTGACGCCCACACAACGCTGAGTTTGTTTAGAGGGCATTATGGTTGGCACCTCGTAGTGTGTTAGCTGCACTTTAAATAATTGCTTACCAACTTGCCTGCATACAAACGTAATACACATAGTCAAGTAATTGTTTTGGCAAATAAAATATTTTATTTTTTTTATATATTTACTTATGGTTTGTAAAACAAGTTAGTAAAGATAAATAAATGGCTTAACTATTTTTATGATAATATGTGAATTTTCTTATTTTACCAAAACAAATACTTGACGGATTGTACATTAATAAGTATTATTTACTTGCAACAACAAAAATTCCAAAACGCAACCGGATTTCGTTATACGATTTCGTTGACTGTTGCTTTTTTCTCTCTTCTTCTTCTTCTTTTTCTTCTTGTTGTTGTTATTGGTTGTTGCTCTGCTTTTGTCTGCGTTTGCTTTGCTCTTGTTGTTGTTATTATTATTGTTACTGAGCACACGCTTTCATTTTATTGCTTTTTGACTTGTGCACTGTTGTTGTTGTCGCTTGGGTGAATTATTTTTTTACAGTCACTGCAATGTGCATTTCAAACTGTAAGCGAAACACGAGATCCGCAGCAATAACAACAACAACAACAACAATAACCGCAAGAAGATTATTCAACAGGCGAAAGGCAGCAAATGAAAAAAAATAAAATAAAAGGTGCAAACAGACAGCCAAAAACAACAATTGCAATGACAACCAGAGTTCAAGTCAAATGAATACGTAAAATAAAAACGAAAATAAAAAAAAAAAAACAAAAATACGTACGGAAACAGCCTTGCCTTGTTTCACTTATTTTCTTATCACTATCTCTTTGCTCTTTTCTTCGACGACGACGTCGCTGCTCGTTAATAATGATAATAATTAAAATACGTAAATAAATACATCAGTTATCGCGGGTTAATAAATATAAATTAAACAATAGCTCACCTTAAATGTTTCAGTTTAAAATAATATTAAATAGATTCCATGAAAGATATAATATTGAAAAATTCTCTTTTATAAATTTTTAAGTCTAAAACAATGTATGTAAAATAGATTCCCTAAAATATAAATACATAAATAAAATATTCTCCTTGAGAAATTCTCCTAATAAATTGTTAAGTCTAAAACAATATATTATATTTAAAATAGATTCCCTGAAATATAAATACATAAATAAAATATTCTAAAATAAACAAAGAAACTGCTGTATAAAATTAGAATTAGCTGCGAGTTATAAAATCGTGAATCAGTGCAATTTGCATAATAAATGTGCAAATAAAAGAAACTTTTAATAATTAAGAAATCCAATGTTATAATGTTAGAAAACATTTCAAATAATTTAATTTCAATGTTGATCAATTTTAGCGATCTTCACTTATTTATCAAATAATTTAAGTTCTTATCGTTCAATTGCTTTTTGACAATTCTTTTACTGCTCATTCTTAAAAAATCACTTACAAAATTAACGCTTGATTGTCTGGCGTCAGTTTGAGTGACAGTCAAAACACTTGAACACACATTCCCACACACACACAGATTTGTGTGTATTGAATAGTTCATTCGGAAAACAATATAAATAATTACTTCTTGAGGCGATGTCAGGTTTTCGAAACTGATTGGATTAATTGCTTAAAATATTTGTATTTCTTTACGATAATAATTTCATTAACTCTGAAGACTGTGTACTTAATATCTTTTGATTCATCGCCTAAAAATGTTTATGTAGGAGTTGTATCACATTTAATATTTTATTTAAGGCATCGTGTTAATTTCCGCTGATAATTTACATTCACTTTTTAGTAAATGTGACGTGAAACAATCGTAAATTCGCTGCTAACTCGTTTTTATGGGGAAAATAAACGACTAAGTTGAACAAAACTTGAGAGAGATACATATATGTTAATATTTTGAATACCCTGTTGAGATGTGTTAATATTCAATCCTATTTAAGTCACTTATCGAATTGATTTGAATTTTTCTTTACAGAAAGTTCCGGTGTGCCTCATACAGTTTATAAGGGTAATCACAAAAAATATACAAAAGAATGCCTAATCATTTTCGACAAGGAAACGGGTGCTATCACATTAGAGAAGCTAAATCACAATATACAAGTAAAGAAGACAAGGTGAGTTCAGTAAACGACTGTTTAATACGTTGCTAATTTTACTAATCACTAAAACTAAATTCAATTGCAGAAGCGAAATGACAAACAAGCCAAGCTTGATGCCCGTTGCAAATGCACCACCTCCTCCTGGTGCCAATGGTGGCCCAGTACCGTCCATGGGAGCCGGTATGGGAGGATCTGGTTCTGGTTCAGGTTCTGGACCCAAAATGGAGAACAGCACCATGCGCATTACATCCAAAACGAAAGTGTCCACTGGCAGTCGCCGGAACAACATAAGTGAGTGTTATTGCGTTTCTATCCGGGATTAAAACCGAAACGAATATCGGTTTCAGTTACGGTTTCGGTTATGCTCGAATTAAGGTTTTCGGTTATCGGTTATGCAAAATCTTAGAGTATCGGTTCCGTAATGGTTATCGGTTTTTTGTAAGTTTCGGTTTAAAAATACCGGTATGGTTTCGGTTCACAAAAATAAATAAATTAAGGTTTTCGGTTGACCAAAATAAGAAGCGTTTTTCATTGCTTTACATGAAAAAAGACTTAATGCTTTTATTAGCATGGAAAATAATGTTATCTGGTTACTGGAATGATCCAATGTAATGTAACGATTTTTAATAACTTTGAACTGTCATAACTTTGTCAAAAGTCAATCAATTTCCATGCGCAATGTAAATTTAAGCATGATTTTACTTCTAAATTCGTTCTGCATTTAAATTTTTTTCATTTTCAAAATTCGAAAATTTCGAATTTTTTAGAAATTTTACAGTGTTACCCCTTATCATTTTTCGAAAAATTTCGAATTTTGGAAATGAACAAAATTTAAATGCAGAACGAATTTAGAAGTAAAATTATGCTCAAATTTACATTACGCATGGAAATTGATTGACTTTTGACAAAGTTATGGCAGTTCAAAGTTATCAAAGTTGCTCAGTAGCTGCGAGTTTTAAAGAGTTTCGGCTTATGGGTTTCGGTACAGTGGAAAAAAATATTTTCGGTTACGGTTTCAGTTACGGTTACTAATTTCAATCGGTTTTCATCGGTTAAAGGTTACGGTTTTAATCCCTGGTTTTTATATTGTTTGAATGAAAGCTAATCCTTGTGAATCATTGCCTTACAGTTGACTACAAGCCAAGGAATTCACCAATGCAGATGCAACAGAGTTCACCATCGCGTCCAGTTGCCTCACATCGCAGTCCGCAATCAGCGCCAGCGTAAGTTTTTAATTTTTACTCTTAATCAGGGATCGCAAACAAGAACTATTAGATAAAAGAGATAAAAGTTAAAAAAGATTAACTGGATTAATGAGAATATATACTAGTTGAAATGGAGACTGAATTAACTTTTTGGGAAATTACAAAATGGAAAATAATATTATTCTTCAATTTTAAATAATATTGAAAATAAAAATTTGCAAGTAAATCGCAATATTAAAATGGAAAAAATAACTTTTATATTCAATTTAATTTCAATTAACAAGACTTATACTATGATGTTTAACTAAAAATAATAATTTAATTAAGATTTCAAATTTATTTACTTGGTTTAAAAATTAAGAGTTATTCTTAAATCTTTTTTTAAATAACCTTGATTAATTGATTATTAATTTTTTAGCTGGCATGCGAACAATGCCCAACAGACATTGCCCAGCATACCCATGATAATGGACGATGATGACTTTGGCATGGCCGCAGCCCTGCACAATGGTGGCCATGCGAATATATCGGGCTCCTCAACAGGCTCCTCAGGTGGCCAGCCGGATTATGCGTCATCGCACATGGGCAAGCAGAGACAGGCCCCGTCTCAAGGTCATGCCAAGCGACAGCAAATGACTCAACGCTCCAGCCCTCCCATGCATCAGCAGCAGCAGCAACAACTACAGCAGCAGCAGCAAAATTATGGTCGCGGCAACGGCAGCAACAACTACGCACAACAGATGCAGCAACGTCCATCCTTTAGCCATAGCAGCCATAACAGCAACAGCAATAGCATGCCCTTGGATCTGGACTCGCCAAGCCATCATGACCTGTCCTCACAGTCTGTGGCGCATGCGGCAGCCGTGTTGGAACAGGTTTGTTGTCTTTTAAGTATCAACATCTTCAATTTATTTACTTTTGTCTATGTTCACAGCAAATTGGTGGCGCCCTAAGTGCCTCCAGCTCCAGTTCAGAGTCGGATTCCAGTGACAGTGACAGTGGAAGCGATTCTGATGACACCACCGAGGATGACCGTCCCACGCATCAGCAGCAATCGACGGTACAGCAATCGCATCATCATCCCCATATACAGCAGCAACATCACCAGCAGCAACAACAGCAACAACAGCATCAGCAGCAACAGCATATGAATCAGCTGCCAAATCTGGGACTGGGATCAATATCGCCGGCCTATAACAGTCATCATCATCATCAGCAACAGCCGCCACAACAATCGCATCATCATCATCATCAACAGCAGCAACAACAACAGCAGCAACAGCAACAGTCTGGAATTTATGCATCCAACGGTGGCTTTCCCAATGATTTGCTACAAAACGATCTGCAATTGTCCTCAAATTCGTCCGATGATGATGACGATTAGCCGTTTTTAATTGTCAAATGTTTAGTTGTAATCTATAGGCCTTTCTTTGAGTGTATTTAAATGAAGAAAAAACAAAGAAAAAGAACCAACAACTATAAACAATAACGACATCAGAAATCACACAATATTTACGATAAATATATTCATTCTCTCTGCGTTTAATTAAGTTGAAATTATTAAATGGTGAATTTAATTGCTAGTGAAATTTTTTTATAAATAAATTCTTAGTTCTATGCACACATAACATACACACTTACATATAATCTATTAAATAATAATTTTTAACATTATTTGTACAATTTGAATTACAAATGTGCTGGAGAACATTGAATACAAACAAACACAACAATAACAAATAACGAAATTTAATAATTAAAAAAAAAAACAATGTAATCGTAGTTGTAATTCTAAACAAATAGTACGTTTGCCAATATTTCAATGTACATTAATTTAAGTACGAAATCAAAGGTTATGTGAAACTTGTTGAGAGTCTTGAAGAGCGCGCGCAATATTTATAGAGATACACAGATACTACGATACTACGACGACAACAACAATTATTTAGTTTCTAATGGAACACACTCACACACATACATACATATGTACACATTTAATTGTTAAGTGAATGAAGGATAACAAAAAATGACCAGAGCGGATTTTTGCCATTAATTACGCATTTTATTCTAAGCAATTTTCAGCTAACATTTAGATAATACACAATTGGACTAAACAAACAATCAAATGAACACCAAAAGAGACAAACAGACAGACCGACAGCAATAACTAAACACAATTAAGAACATCAATTAATAATAAAAAGAATGTATGCATGCTTATAATTTGTAATTGTAAATTAGTTTATGCATTGTATTTTTTTTTTAAATTCTTTACTTGGTTCATTTTTCGCAGTGAAGCTTACTTGAGTTGTACATGCGATTTCTTTTGTCATTGTTACGCAATAATTAGTTTATGTTTAAGTTTAATTTTCAATTATTTGTTAGCCTATCTGTCTACATATATTATGAGCAAGAGTATTTTGTAATTAATTGCTAGCGCCTTTTTATTAGTTCACGTTAACTACAGTGCGGTATGAAGACATCAATGTTTTTAGCTCATGTTTTATTTGAATTTATTTGTAATTTTTTAATTAATTTGTAATAACTATTATTATAATTTTGTTATGTGCTTGCAATAATTTAAAGCAAAGAAATGATGTGAAAAAAAAACAAACAAAATAAATATTCATTGAAAGAACCATCCAGACTGATGATTATTGTCTTGTTTCATATTTTCATAGATACATACAATCATAGTACATCCATACACACTTTTTAAAGTTCATACATCAATGGAATGTTTTGGAATTTTGCGGTGCAATAATACTCATAATTCAACTCCTTCCAATAGAGCAATGCACTTAAAAAGGAAACACAACAAATGTCCACACAATAACCATTTTTGTTAACATTTATAATAATAGCATTTAATTTGTCAAAGCAAGAAACAAAATGAAGAATTTTACATGCATAACTTAACTAAAATCGCATTTGTAAAAAAAACCATCCAGAAGGAAAACGACCAACAGCCGAAACGTCTACATCAAAAAGAAAGAAATAGGATTATTTTTATTAAATTAAATAGTACTTAAAATAAAATATATGTGTATGTAATATATTATATATGTTGATTGATTGATTGATTTCCAGGCCATAGATATTTGTTTTAGAAATTACATTTGAGACACCAAAAAGAACAACAAGATGAAAACAATTCTGATAATCATAAGCACAATGTAAGTATGTATGTAAATGCATACTGCGTAGGACTAATTTTAATTACATATGTATAAGAAGGAGAAATACTATTACATTGAATCAAGCAAGTAGTTTAATTGATAAGCAAATGTACGCTATATATTATACCTATATATACATATATATATATATATATCCATATACATACATATATTACTTACAATATATACACACATACCATACGATAATGATAACGATAAAGATAATGATAACTCCGAGTATCAGTTAAATTAGTTATAATAATGACCAGAAAACAGTCAACAAATCAATACAATGACAAATGCAACGTTATGTAAATTAGTAAGAGCAGAGACCATACACAAAGAGAAAAAAAATGCCCTTGAAAATGCCTTTACCATGTAAATAGACGATGAATCGAAGAGAACAGAAATGCAAAGAGTTAAGAAGTGAAGTGAAGAGAAGATAAGAGAAGAGAAGATAAGAGATTTACGCAGCTTGGATGCCGATTACAATTAAATAAAGTGAACGAATTATGTATACAACATTTGACCTATGTATAACTGCTATTTATGTAAATATGTATTACGTTGTTTCTGTTGTTTCTGCTTGATTAGTTGATAAGGGCAAAACCTGAGGCTTGATGATGGCAAAATGACAAACCAATGCGGCATTTATAATCATAACTGCGCCGCAATTGTCAAATAAATTACAATAGTTGGGAGCCGAGAATATTGTAACCAGTTTTCGGCCCGCAAAGAATTCGTATCCATCCTCGACCACCTGATGGGCACGCACAATTAAATTGAATCCGTGCGATGCCAGAAATGAGTTAACGATGCTGGAATCAAAGGTGACGCTTACGCCTCGATCGTTTGCTCCCCATCCAACGGCATTCTTATCCGGATCCGACCAGAGAAGATCGCACAACAGACCGTTCATCGGTACCTCCGTTGGTCGTGGTAACTGTCGTATGGCATTCAGATCATTCAGATACGGACTCAGTCCGCCGTGACAGCAGAATATCCGATTCTCCACAATGGCTGCCACCGGCATACAGTTATAGCAGTCCACAAAAGCTCGCCAGAGTTTAACATTGTAGCGTCGCTTGCATTCGTCATAGAAACCGTACATTCGATTCACGTCGGCGGATTCGTGATTGCCGCGCAGGAGGAAGAATGTGTATGGATATTGGAGCTTGTAGGCGAGCAGCAACGTGATCGTCTCAATGGACTGTTGACCGCGATCCACGTAGTCGCCAAGGAACAGATAATTGGTGATGGATGGGAAGCCGCAGTTTTTGAATATCCGCAATAGATCTTCATATTGCCCGTGTATATCCCCGCAGATATTTATGGGCGCATGCAGCTCCAGTAGCATAGGTTGGGCCAAAAATACAGATCGGGCTTCCCTACATATGCTGGACAGAGTGACCTCAGAAAGCGCAACTCCCACTCGGGGCGTTTCGTTTGTTTCCAATTTCTGTATTACATCCATTAATTTGTCACTTCCCACCAGTTCGGGGTTATTACACCAGTTGCCTACAAAGCGACGAGACATTTTGTTTTTTTCTATTTTTATTAATGTGTAGAAAGTTTGATTTTGAAACGGTATTTTTTCAATACTTTCCTACAAACGTTTCACAGCACTAGTTGAGTGCAGAAAATTCCAGTAACAGCACGAAAATGTTTTTCGAAAGCTTCATCTTATCCTTCGAATCTTATTTTATAATTTGCAAAATTTTATAAAACCAAACTGCAATATTTCTATATCATTTATAATTTCGAAAATATTTGACAGCTTTGAAAACTCATAACTTTGTCAAATCTCAATCAATTTTTATTAATCAATGTCTCTTTACATAATATTTGACATCTATAATAATGCTGCATTTAAATTATATTTAATTAAGGAAAATATAAGTTTTTATTCTAAAATTACCTACTTTTCCCGATTTTTTCTTTGCAAATTTTTTGACAACTTGGAACGCCTATTACTTTTCTAAATTTATATTGATTCTGAGGGGTTTTCATTTTCCTTTAAAAAATCATGCCAAAACTGAGAAAAAAATTGACTTGTAAAGTGCATAGTTCAAAGCCTTACCAGACATCAAACTTTGTCAAAAACAATTCCGATTTTCATGCAATATTACATTTTGAGCATTATTTGGTCTCTAAATTGAATCTGTATTATTTTATGTAATTTTTATCATCATTTGGTCTCTACATAAATTAAGGAAACCTCTCAGAATTAAATTTAAAGAGTCGTTTTATACTAATTTGGGCACCAGGTGTTGATTAAAAGTGAAAACTCAAGATTTAAAATTTTGAAGGGGCGAGTAATGGATGTTGTCGGAAAGCAGCAGAAAAAAAAATAAAGTCCTCAGTCATCAGAACCTTATGCAAAAATATTAGAGATCAGCACCATTAAGATCCCTGCGGACGGCAGTCCGCGCTAGTGACGAAAGCAACACGTAGTGTGCAAAAGGTTATATATAATATATGTATATTATATATTGCAGTTTTATTGTTCTGTACTGTCTAGTATTTGTTGTTTTGACATTTCATTTGATATGATTAATGCTTCGGATATTTATAGACATACATATGTATATACATATTCGATCCGCTAGCAACATCTCGCTTGATAAGCGAGATGCGACAGAGGCATCTTCTTTATTGGATCTGACCGCTGAGCGACCCTCAGACAAAGTTTGAGTAAACAAAGCCCGTGTTCAATCAAGGTGCACAGATCAATCCCCAGGTGTTTAAAGGCGTTGTAAATAATCGCTTACAAGATCTATTAATAGAAGGGCCTAGAAAGTCCAGCCTCCTATTCGCGATCGTTTAATAATTTGATTGATCCATCGATCGATCGATCTATCTATCTAAGTATCAGCAACAGGTGAAGGTGTAGGTGCAGGTGCAGTTGCTCTTATCAATAGACTGGAACGGATCTAAGCACACACATATGAGTGTACTATAATGTCAAGGTAATATCAACGATCGGCTAATGCCCCTCTGTCTCTAAGTGTGATCAGGTATAAATGCAGGCTGAATTCTGTGGAATGTTATGAGTACGATGAAGTCGATCACGGCGGTTGTTGTGTTAACGTTGACGGTCCTGGCACTTGGTGGCCATGCCAAAAACATTGAGTTTAAGGTTGCCGACAAGGATTTCCTGGAGAAGCAGACGTTTGTCTTTGAAATACTGCAGCACATCTACCAGGACGATGTGAGAGTTACCAAGTATGCTACCAGCTTCTCTGAATACAAGCCATGGGATCATCCCGGCGACTATCACCATGTGGAGAAACTGGAACACTTCTTCGAGCTCTGGCAGCATCATCCCTTCCATGATGATCAGGTGTGGACCGCGATGTACGAACGCCATGAGGAGTATGCTGTTGGACTGGTTCGTCTGTTCTACTTTGCCAAGAACTGGGAAACCTTCCAGCATGTCGTCTTCTGGGCTCGCCAGCATGTGAACAAGCAGCTCTTTGTCTATGCCTTCACCATTGCCAGCCTGTTCCGTGATGATATGCAGGGAATTATCCTGCCCGCTCAGTACGAGATCCATCCATGGAGCTTCTTCGATAGCCAGACCCTGGAGACGGCCGAGCACTACAAGATGCACGGATTCCATCATGTCAAGCAGCTGAACAACATCTACAACGTGGTTGTGAAATCCAACTACACCAACCACTATGGTGACATGAACTACGAACACGGTCTGGCCTATTTCCTGGAGGATGTTGGCTTCAATAGCTTCTACTATTACTTCAACCTCGACTATCCGTTCTGGACCATGGGTGATGAGAAGCATTCCCTCAACAAGGATCGCCGTGGTGAGCTCTATCTCTATGTGCACTGGCAACTCTTGGCTCGTTACTACCTGGAGCGTCTGTCCAACGATTTGGGTGAGGTTCCCACCTTCAACATGTACGAACCCGTCGATGCTGGCTTCTATAGCGGTCTCCGTGGCTACAATGGCATTCCGTATCCCAGTCGCGACAATGAGCACTACTTCTACCACAAGGATAACGTTGAGTTTATCAACACTGTGGAAATCTACACGCAGCGTGTTATGGACTGGATCCATAAGAACAGCAAACATGATGTGGAGGTCATCAATCAACTGGGCAACATTATCCAAGGCAATGTGGACAGCATTGATAAGCAGTTCTACGGTAGCCTGGACAAGTGGTACCGCTACATTGTGAACGAGGGCCGTCCATTTGGCAAGTACCATGAGACATATCCTGGCACCTTCATGCACTACGATACCTCCATTCGTGATCCTCTGTTCTTCGAGGTCTACAAGAACCTGCTCACTCACTACTGGCATCTGATGGATACCTTCCCCGAGTACACCAAGGTCGACTACGGATTTGAGGGTGTCAAGATCGATGCCGTTCACATGCCCGAGAGCCTTACCACCTACTTCGAGTACTTCGATGCGGACATCAGCAATGCCGTCAATGTGGAACCCACTGTGGAGCCAACCACCGATGCTCTCTATGCCTTCGGACGCAACTCCTTCTACAACGGCTCCAGCTTTGTCATCAAGGCCCGCCAGCATCGTCTCAACCACAAACCCTTCGAATTCACCCTGGACATCACTGCGGACAAGGCACAGACTGCTGTTGTCAAGGTCTTCATTGGACCCAAATATGATGAATATGGACATGTGATCCCATTGGAGCAAAACTATCAGAACTTCTTTGAACTGGAGCACTACAAGGTACAGCTCGAGGCTGGTGTAAACCACATCAAGCGCGCCAGCGGTGATTTCAGCTTCTGGGTCAGCGATCGCACCACATACTTGGAGCTCTATCAGAAGCTGATGGATGCCACCAACAGTGACTACAAATTCAAGCTGGATCAGTCGGAAACCCACTGCGGAGTGCCCAATCGCATGATGCTGCCCAAGGGTAAGAAGGGAGGTCAGGTCTATCAGTTCTTCTACATGGTCTATCCATTCCATGAGCCCACCGTCCCACAATTCACCGGCTACGATCCAATTGTCAGCTGCGGTATTGGATACGGATCACGCTACGTGGATGCCCTGCCCTTCGGCTTCCCCTTCAACCGACCGGTGAAGCATGATTACTACTTCGATGTGGAGAACTTTAAATTCTTCGACGTGAAGATCTTCCACCGCGATGAGCACACCAATGTTGTCTAAGCACATCGAATTCAGACCGGACTCCCAATCAGATCCAATATCATGCCTCTTGAATAATTCACAAATACCTCCATAGATCGTGTTCAAATTCACATGTACTTTTCTTAAAATCAATAAACAATAAACGAATCGAATCAAATCTTAAGTGTGCACTTTTTCATTAAAATACAGGAAATTTCAAAGGAAATTTCAATAAAGGATTAAAATTCATCATTAACTCAAGGAGATTCTTCGTAGTTAATGATAGTTATTAATGATATCATCGAGCTTTTGACACCGTTTGGGATTGACTTTAGCACGGAAGTCAGAATTTCTTTTTCTGTGTACTGTTTGTATCTGGCAAATACTTTTTTATTATTTTCCTTTGTATCCTTTGCGAACCTTTTTTCTGTACTCGGAAAAACTTTCCTATTTACTTCCCAATTAAACAAGTCCAAACGACCTGAAATGCATTTGATATATTTCATTTTTCCATTCTCAAATTTAAAAGATTTTTCTTTCATTCTACAATAAACGCATAAAATCGAAGTTGATTTCTAGGAGATACTTAATCATTCCTTACAATTAATCCAAATTAAATATATTTAAATTTAAAAGATATTTTCTTTCCTGCACTCGATTGATGAACACTTCCAGCCCGAATACAGACAAGGCGATCGTCAAAAGAACTCCATAGCCAATCCCTATCCAATGCAGATCCTCCAGTCGCAGTGAACCACCAATTCGGAGAGATGGACGGTTAATTGGATCACTGAAGGAGATTAAGCCAGCAGCTGCCATGTCATAGAAATGCATCTCAACCCAGTGCTGGAAAAGTCCCGTGGCTCTCGCATCCATTATCAAACTGCTGATGGGGTTTCCGAACCAGGAATTCTTGGGCAGCTGGAACGCCATGAGAGTGAGAGCGCTAATGCAGGCGTCCATGGAGTAGAGGAAAACATCTTGGGAAAAATACTTTTGATGGGCGCTCAACAAGGTCCATTTGAGGCGTGAGGCGAAGTAGACATGGCTCATGTTCATGTTGTCCCGAAGATGATTGAGTTCACTAGTATTGACGGGCAATAGGAGCAGAGAGAGGGAGCTGGATTTATTATAATCAGTGAGATCAGCGACATCCACAGCAAGTGGAAGATGAACTCGTTGCACGTCCGCAAAGCTTCGAGGTTGGAAATACTTGGGCGGATGGGTCAAGAGAGTGCCTAGGGCCGCTTCATGGATGGAGCTGAGATTAAGACCCAGGAAGCCGAGCATAAGATAGATCCAGTTACTGTACAGACTGGTCTGTGAATGCTGGCCAAAGGATTGACCCAGGAGTCCACGTAATGCGACATCGTTGAGTAGAAAATCCACCAGACTCGTCACCTGTCCGATGAAATGCCTGTGCAAGCTGAGCAACCATCCAAAGCTACAGACAATGGACAGAGCAATGAGTATGTGGATGGGATTGCACAGAATGAGGTAGATGTCCTTAATGGGAATTGGCTGAACGAGTGGAATCATTAAACAGATGTGGCTCAACTCGAAAGGATAACTTATATGAGGCAGCTGCTCCTGGTTGAGAAGAGAAACCAGACCAGCTGGAACATCCACATGGAGATCTTCAACCATTGTCATCAACTCTCGTGAATGCAGACTGTGACCTTCTTTAACCTGCTCCGGATACTGCAATGTGGCATTCAACTTCCAGGCTAAGGTTCGCACAAAACGACCCACCGATCCAGCTAGCACCTGAGATCCTGTACGCCAATCCGTGTAGATGATGGTACGTGGATGCTTCTGGTCGGGCAACACAATCAAAGGCTGTCGATGCATGTGGGGAAACTGCTCCACATAAAACGGTCTCTTCTCTGCCACATGTTGCTCCACTTCAAACTCAGGATATGGTCTGTAACGGTAATAGAAGCGTCCCTCATCCTCTGCCAGCAGACCAATCACATTCAGTATCCTAAGTCTATAACATTGCCTCAGGAGCAACTGCAGCACCCTCTGAGATGTAAGCTTGGATATCCCAGAGGCCACATAAAAGATGCATCTCTCTCTGCGAATGCTCTGCAGCAATGTCCTCAGTTGCTTCTCCGGAACGTTAATGCTTCGAAAGCAAACTAAATGCTGCACTCGCGAAAAATATTCCCCAGTGGGATAATCATCGTTCAGGGATTGTAGCACCACTGGCACTGGAAGTTCCACAAGCAGCTCTTGCAGATAGTTTTGCGGGCAATCATCCGGACGTATTACAAGTGTAGATGTTCTTGATTCTCGCACCACATCGTTGATAAGGTAATCAGCTAGGCATCCCAGTGGGATCCATAAAAGTAACAACATATATTGTTGACACATGGTCGCCGTCTACTACAGGAAGTTATCCAAAGTTAACCACATTTTATAGAATCTTATTGCCGAGTCATTGCTAAAGGGGATAGGCCTGAATGGGTAGACACCCATTAACATTTTGAATATATGTACATGATTGGGCTTATTTTATAATAATAAAAATATGTGAACAATACAAGGACACATTTCAAGATACATATCTTTTAACCTTATACTTGTACTTTTCTGATCACAGTAATATTTATCAGAATTGTCATTTCAATATGCATATCTCAAAATATGTACTCTTTATTAGTTGTTTGCTTTAGTTACAGATTCATATATAGCACTAATTATTAGGTGTGTGTTAGTGTTCGAGATTATGTTTACAATTATTTGTCCGTATCGCAAATACATTTTACAATTGGGTATTAAAATAAATATTTGTAATTTGTATTTGTTTATATCTTCTTAAATCTAGTTAGATCTCTCTAGGTACATAAGTCATGTGAATGATAAATTAAATTGCCAAAACAAACAATAAATTTGTGCATAGGTTATAAATATTTAGAGAGCGTAACGCATTGAAATAGAAAGAGATTTCAGATAATTCACAGATTCGAAAGTTGTTACGAAGTACATCATGGAGATCACTTATGTAACTAAAATACAATCAACTTACAACATAAAATTAATAAATTTGCACTAATCGGAATGTACAATATTTTCAATACAATAAAGAACGCTCGCAAAGATTCAGCTAGTAACAAAGGGAATTGACCAAAATATTAGCCATAATTGTGAATATAACAAAATAAATACAAAACCCAAAGTGAGATAAAGAAAATAAATTAAATAACATTTCTCAAATTCGAGCCGGAATTACAATTATTTTTCTGCGGCGTTGAAGTGGGCGTAACATGCGTTGCCACGCCCTCCATCAACTGAAGCAGCCGCTGTCGAGTGCGCTTATCGTTAACACAAATGCATTGTATCAGATTCGTCAATTGCTTGGCAGAATAATCATCGGCTTGTCGTTGCTGTTCAATCCACTGCTCAAATTGTTCCGGTGAAAAATAATATGATTTGATAAAGACATCTACGTAAGCACGATGCTGTGGATATTTCTGATTCGAGATTAGTTCAAGGAACGACATAAAGTTGGCAAAATCTAGTTGCATTAGAGCTCTTCCTCCTGCTGAACATTTTTTGACATTGGAAAAGCTAAAAAGTAAATATATAAAATGGTCAACATAAAATGATTATTTGTATTTATATGAATAGTTTGCTTACCCCTCTACCAATAAATGTGTCGCCACATGCGCCATTGAGTTCCACACATTTTTGCTAGGCAGAGGCACCTCCTTGGATATTTCCTCCAGGCACATTGCAAAGTTTTGTATGTTCTGTAAATAAGAGTGTGTTGTTTTCAGGAATTTACAAATATGATATTGCTTATCAACACTTACGCGATTCAGAACATCACTGTAACTGCTATGCTGGTGTGTCACATGATTCACATCCCATTTGACCTTTGCCATTTGTGCTAGAATGGCCGTCAGATCGATGACGCGTGACGTGACGCAGGTGTAAACTGGTTTGGCCAGATCAGTCATAAAATCACCATAGTCTAGATAATTACTTAAAATTGGCCGCTCAGCAGCGGGCAAAAGGTGGTTTAAATAGTTCTGTAGTACATGAAATTGTTGGAGCATGCTACGCCCCGCCTCAACGGCCACAATGCGCTGTGGAAGACCGTACAGTGTGTCCGGATTAGCTAGCTCATTGTTGATCTGTAAAGTGCATGCATTTTAGTTGTAAACCATTTTTAATTGCATCCCATTATTACCAACGATGAAAAGTTGAGCGGCCAAACCTTAATATGAGTGAGCACATTAGATTCCACGGCCCGCAGACGCTCCTCTAGACGCGACGTATACAGATTATCCGTGGCCACTAGCTAAAAATTTAAGAAATCAAAATTAGATACTGATTTGAGTGTATTCTGATATCTTAAAACTTACCGCATCCTTTCCAAAAATCTCGTGCACTGCGTACGCATAAAAGTCGATCAGCTCCAGCATGCAGGACACTATCTTAGGCGAGATGCAGTGCATCAGCTTGCACATTTGCAGATAGCGGCCAATGCAGCGTAGAACGTTTAATGCTGTGTTGTTCACTAGCAGTTGACTGCTAAAACAAAAGACAGAAAGTTATATTATCTTACCATCTTTGTTGTATCAATTGGATTCTTACTTGCTGGCATCATCGGCGAACTCTTTGCTCTGTAGACTCTTTTGCTCATCATCGCTTTCTTCACTGAAATAACAAGAGGCCTCATCCACAATGCCCGATAGTATATCCTCCTCAAGCATTGCTGCATCAAGGCCACCATCAAATGGTGAACTCTTCTCCGAGAATCTCAAGAAGTAGCCATAGGATCCATAAATGGAACTGCCGCCACCATCCTGCGAGTGCACTGAGACCAGCTCGTCACAATTATTGTTGCTTATGGGTGAGTTATTGGTGGAAGCCATAAGCGCTGTTGTTGGAGATTTGTGGCGTCTCAGCGTATGCCTCACAGAGCGGAATTCCTGTTGAGATCATAAATGATTTTATGTTCAATTAGTTGAACATATATTCACCACTTACCGGCAGCTGCAGTATGTGCGCGAATGAGTCCAGTGGCGTCCAGGACTCGTTATCCAAAAACAAACAAATCTCCTCAACACAACAAATGTGGTAGCGTTTGAAGAACTCCTCGCTCTGCTGCTGCATAGCCGCAATCAGCTTCTCCGACTGCTCACCACAAAATTCCATGCCCACCTTTTTCAGACGCTGCACTATGGACAACACTTGAATGAACTGATCATATTTAAGCGTCTTCAATTTGGCGCTCTGCAGAAACAGGCAAACTTTGTTCAGTATATCGTTCCAGATGCGCGACTGTCCCTTCTTTAGTTTTTGCTGTATGTAAAGATCAGGAGATTCGCTCTCGGTCTCTTCCTGTTGTGCATATAACTTGTAGTTGTTGTGCCATATGACTACCTGGTAGTAGGATGCCAGTATAGTCCAGAAAGTCTTGCACAAACTGATCAGACATGGTATGAGCTTGTCCGTATTGAGTTGCTCGCAAAGTTGTTCATACAGTAGCTTCGGTTGCTCCTCCGCATTGGGCTCACTGTAGCCTCGGACTACAGCATTCACCGTGGAATGTACGGCGGAAATGTAGTTCATGTGCAGCTGATCCATGGCGATAAGTGATTTATTGGCCAGCTTGTAGGCCTCCTGTAGCTTGGCATATTTACGGACATCAAATTTCAGAACCATTTCATTGAGCACAGTGTCCAGTTGATACTCCATCAACAGCATTGTCTCCTGCAGCTTTTTGTGCAGAGATTGCACACAATTATATTGCATAAAGTCGGCTACAGAACTCTGACATTGCAGGAGAAGCGCAATAGCTGCTGAATAGTTGTGCTCTGCCAACAGCTTTTGCAGTTCTTCGTCCGTGGTGCGCTGTAAGTAAAGAAATATGTTGAGAAATGGCAGCAAAGTATACAGTAAATATGTAAATATCAGGAACCACAGAAATGATAAGTTTTAAAATTAAGACTACGATGTAGCTAATATTTTCCAGTTACTTATTTCTAAGTCGTAAATATATAAATTTTTGTAATTAAACTTTTATATTTAAATTACGGGATAGATGTATTTAATTATTGTAATTATTATTGTTTTGAAATTTTAAAATAAAAATTAAATAAGAGTTATAAATGTTTTACTTCATACGACTAAAACAGAAACTTTCTTTTGGATCTATTGCCCTTTTTTTCGGTCCCTGAGATATCTTTATATACATATGTATGTTTTACCACTTACCAATTTCTTGATAGCGACAAGTGTTTGTAGAACCTCCTTGAGCACCTCCCGCTTGCGATAGCTGGCCAAGATCTCCAAGCTGGTGGTTGTTAGATTTGTGCGTGCATAATTTAAGTATGAGCGTGCCTTTTGACAAGTCCAAAGGGATTCCTCCAGCTTCTTTTGAGTTTCATTAATGGCCTGGAACTCACTGCTGCATGCATTTCGCTGCTCCAATATGTTTTGCAGTACCTGTTTGGTCAGCACCTTTTGTTGTACACGTAGTTGAGCGATAGTGTCTTCAATCAGCTGGTTATCAATTCCAGCGCTGAGAACTTTCTGTGTAATAATTAATAATACGATTTATACAGAATTTTCATGACTGCAGCACCTCCTTCTAATCATTGCTTACTTTAAGCTCGTACAGTTCCAGATTGCTATCAGGATCGTAGTAGCAATCTTCAATGCTTTCCAGTATTTCCTGATCTGATTTTTGTGCACTGGTTGCAGCATCTGTGACATCATCCGCCTCTGCAGTCGCTCTTCCAGACGCCGCTGCCGTTGTGGAGGGCAAGGCGTCCGTTGTGACCGTCTGTATGAAATAATCGGAAAATCCCATTGCTGGAATTTTCATTTGTCGGTTCGTCTGTTGAGTGAAAGTTGTTGTTACTCGCTGGACGTTAATAGGGTATATTTGGCGGTCACCTGTTTGTGCAGCATGTCCATGAACCTCGTCTTAAACTCATCCATTTTGGCCTTGGAGTTCTGCATTTTGCATCCATGAAAACCAACAAAAACTTACGCGAAACAAACTTCGCTTCTCCCCTACTCCTAAACAATGGCTTTATCGATGTCAAAACTATCGACACGGCTAACCAATCGATACTTTCGTTTTATTTTTAAATTTCCAATCGAGTATTTACCAGGGATCATAAATATAGTTTTTATTTAAAACATTTTTATTTAACAAATCGTTTTTGAAAACTGCATAAACTAATTAAAATTCATCAAATCAGAAATAAATGATTGCAAAATAGAAAATGTTGCAAGCAAAATGTATTATTTTCTTAAATTGGATTATTTCACTAAATGTTAGAAGTATTAAATAGATTTCCGCAACATCTTTTAGTTGAAAATATTCTCCTCCACATTGTTTTTTAAATTTCAAATAATTTACAAAATAATGAAGATTAAATTTCAACTAATTTCGACGGGATTTTGTGCTAGTTAAACTAACTAATTAAAATAATTGTGTATTGCTGGAAAAACTCCAGAAAACTAATTTTTTTAAATTTAGTTTACGCTTGCTTCATTAAATAATTAAAATACTCTTCCCAAATCTGCTTACAGTTACTTTATTGAATATTACTTATATTATTATAAACTCATCTATCACAGCAAGTTCATGACGAACCTCCCACCGATATTCTCCCATCACACTAATGACGTCACCAGCAATAAGGCGCCTCGGTTCCCGAACCACGGAATTGTTTACTTCGAGAACCTCCTGACGCCCAGCACACGGAAAGATCTCCACAAAACTCAGTTTTTCCTCTTCCATATTACCACGAACGATAAACCAACAGCACGATTTCCATCGAATTGTTTGAAGTCCTGGAAAAATATAGCGCATCCAGTGTTCGTCACAGTTCAAGAGAGACCAGCGCCACCCAATTATTGGTTTAACAGTAGAGTCCAAAGAGTAATCACTCCATATACCAGATGACCGACTGGACATGGATTGAGAACTATTACAGTCGTTGGAAATTTCCGACATCGATTCATCAGAGTGTTCTGAGTCTTCGGCCGACGAAAGCGATCTATGAAGATCCGATGAGTTCGACTGAAACATGACTGACGACGATCAGTTCAAGACTAATCAACTGCAACACAGATGCTTGGGTATCATATTTCTTCACAATTATAGGATTTTCATGAAATGGGATAATTCCCATAGATTAATTTTGCATATTGGCATTTGTAGACAACACTCTTATCTCCAAGCATGCATATATTTTATCCCAAAAAATAAATAACAGCCTCGCCGACCTTTATATGGGCAATTCCAGTAAAGTGTCATGGGACCATCTGATATTTCTTGGGAAATTATGCTACTGTTACTAATTTTAATCATTTACATATATGTACATTCATATGACCAGTAATCAATAGATTTTAAATATTGTGTTGCAGATTCTTTTATTTTTTTAGATGCATGTTAAAAACCATCACATGTTTATTGCTACCTACCTTTCTAATAGTAATAGTATAAATAGTACTAGTCTAATATTATCGGACAGTTAAAATAAGATAAATTTGGTCTTAGGCTTTCCTTATGTTTGAAACTTGCTTATAGTCAATTTCTCAGAATTTCTTGACCTATTTATACTACACAGTAACGCATTAAACACTGTCGTGCCTTCCATTTATTGCCACTGGCACGATAGATTAGATGCAGATTAAAGGCGGCCTCGTGCTGTAGTCCAAGAATCGCATCATTTTCTTTTATCAGCGGATGATCTACGGCCAGGGCCCGTTCATAATATTCCGTAGCGAGATGCAAGATGTTTGCTTGATGATAGATACGTCCAATGTTGTAATAAATTTCCTGCTGAGCAGCACAAGATGAGGGAACATCGTTATCACTGCCTTTTCTACCGCCCGAACGTAATTCCGCGTAGCGTTGAGCAAAGGCCACTGACTGGGCAACAGCTGCCGATTTGCGGAGTACCTTCTTTTGGAGCGCCAGCTGATTGAAGACCACGGCAATGGAGAGAGCGACCAATGGATGAGGATGCTCCCGCAGTATGGGTACATACACGTTTAGTGCATACTTGTACGAACTGCAGTTGAGATGATAATGACCCAAGAAGAGGCGCATTGCCTGCGTAATTGTCGGTTCTCGCTGCAGAAGGCGTCGCGTGTATCGAAAGTAGCGTACATCATCCCCCTGCTGAATTATAAGCGACAGCAGATTCCAGAGACTAACATTCTCCGGCTGTTTGACAATCAGCTCACGCAGATATGAGAAGGCAATTGCACAGTCGCGATTAAAGAAACAGGCTAGTATCATTATGCGCTCGATCTCGTTGTGGTAATATATAAATCGCTTTGTGGTAACCATGGCGAAGCAGATACGCTCAATGGCGCTGTACTTGCCATGTGCATAGGCAGTGCGAATTAGTTCGAGGAACAGATCGTATTCGTTCTTAATCGTCAGATCAGAGCTCTCGGCATTGGCAGATTTCGATGTATCCTGTCAAGGAAGAATATCACAAATTTTAATATATATAATAGTTTTCATATCGGCATTTTCTAGTATTTGCCTTTCCATTTTTTTGATGCTTATTTAATTTATTATTTATTTACCCACCTGTGGCTCCTGTTGCGTACTTCCTGTGACACCTGCGGCTAAGCTACGCATTTGCAGGATGGCTTTGAGTCCCTCGGAGTTGTAGGCGCTGCCTCCATTGGCTGCTGCCATCATCTCCTCGCGATTCTTGAGCTTGATTGAGTGCCGGCTCAGCAGCACGTAGCCAATATCGATAAACTCTTCGATTCGCCCAATCTGCTGCAGCATCACGCATCGTTCGTAAAGTAGACGGGCATGTAATGGCTGTCCCTCTTGTTCTCCAGATTGTTCTAGTGCCTTGACCGCCTCCTCTTGCCTCCCCTGTTGTTTGAGCAACGCCGAAAGCGTAAACTTCGCCTCATAGCAGTACGGCGCAAGCTGAACCACACGGGCATAGCTTTGTATGGCCTCATTTGTGCGGTTGATCTGACGTAGGCACTCGGCTTGGCGCAGCCAAACAAATGCCGGACAGTCAAAGGAGTCGCCGTCAGTGATGGGTCGCATCAGTGCAATGGCCTCGGCATACTTGTGCTCCTGCATCAGGGCCTCAGTGATATCCATGTACAATTCGACACGATCCACAGTGGGTGTTATGTGCTCCTGCACATTCTGCACGAGATATCCCAGCAAATGATGAGCGTGCATGTGGATAAGGCTAACGCAGAGCTTGGCGCGTAATTCGGGTATAAAATCATCGGGTATGTGACAGAAGTAGATCAGCTCCAGGCTCTCCTTCTCGTCCTGCTCCGTTTCCAGGTCCAATTTAGTGCGTTCTCGGAGGCAGCGGAGAACTTTAACATACTGTTTGTTTAGTATGAGCAACTCCAGATAGATGTTAAGGTCTTCGAGTGTGAAACGTGCTCCACACACGTTATATGCTCCATCCATGGCCTCCAGAGCAATTGTGTGCTTCTCCAGTACATGAAAGTATCGCGCCACATTTTTGGCAGTGCTAAGGCATAAATTCCACTCGCCTGGCGTCATCAGCGGCAACATTTTCAAATACGTAAACATTGCCGCGTTTGTCTCGCCCATGCGCTCCAATAATTGTGCTTTGCGCAAGCGTAGCAAGTAATCTTTGTGGATCACTTTGATAGCCTTCGTGTAGCAGATACGGGCACGCGCCAGATGCCCTTGCTGCACTAGTAAATCCGATATGCGTATCCACATATCACGGTCCTGTGGATTCAGATGCGCTGCTATTGTGGAAAAGTGAAGAAACTTGACCTCATCACGATTTTCATAGATCTCGGCCAACGTATAAAATGGTTCACTGGCCAGCGGATTCTGACGTATGATTTCCATGCAAATGCGCTCAGCTGTTTCGTAACGTCCATAGGCAAACGAAAGATTCGCCTCGCCCATGAGACCCAACAGAGCGGTGCTTAGCTGACTGCGTCGTCCCAAACTACCCCCGCCTCCGCCACCGCCTCCCCCAGCTCCCGCTCGACCACTTGCGGGAAGCGCCTTTGTCGGTTGGGATCGCTTAGCAGCTGCTGCAGCGCTAGTGGAGGCCTCAGATTGATCCTTCCTATTTGCAACTGCGCTTGGTTCCTCCTCCTCCTCTTCAATATCATCATCATCATCTTCCTCATCACCGGGTTCAAGTTTAGTGCAGAAGTCAGGAAACTCGAGGCATTGAACGCCTTGTATATATCGTCTAATTAGCGCACCTTCCTCTTCAGCCGACTGCACAGCGTCCGAAGTTCCGGGAGCGTCTCCATTGTCGCACTCTTCAATGATTTCTACGATTCGCAGTGGTTCGGTTTCTTGAAACTGCGACAGCTCGTTCTCCGACACATCGTTGCTATCGATTTCTTCAATTAAAACCTCATTGGACTCATTACTTTGCGTTGTCTCTTGCGATTCGCTCATTTCTATTATTTTTATGTTATAAAAACATCCATTTCATTTACCCAGCGCGTCTCTTTTAACCGAGTTGCCACCCAGCAAAAAAAGCCGTCTGGCAACGCTTCATCAAGAGTGCAAAATTCAAATTCAGAGGTTTCTATTTATTATTTTTTAATTTTGAAGTTCGAATTTTGAAAATTTTTGCAAAATATTTGTTGGATTTTGTCAATTTTATGTTTTTTTTTAGAATTAAATTTGTTACTTCTTCCCCCGACGGGAGACTTATAAAAGTGATCACCTTCATTTTATCTAATTTCAAATTAAAAATTTTCATCAAATTATTAATTTATTTCAAAATTACAGATAATAATTAGCTAAAATTTGAATTGCCCGCCGGAACCTCGAAAATAAAACAAGTTTCGATATTTACTAGAGGTGGATAAACATCTTTTAGAGCTGAGCAACTATCGTCGTAGAAGTATCGATGCTAAGTAACTCACCCGATACCTTGCCCATCGAAATCATAAAATTGGATTTGAAATGTTTGTAACAAGTTTTTTTAATAGCACGTAAAATCTATTTAAATATATTCAGTATCTTACAAAAATATCACATATGAGACTAAATTAATCGTAGTAGGATTGCTTAACAGTAGTACTATGGTTGTAAATGTGCAATTTATACGCGTAGACGTGCATACACTTCTGTATGCTGATCACAAGCGGCTCAAATGGATGACAAATGAAGGCACACAGCTCCCGTGGTCCAATATCATGTGGACGTCGTGCCTTGGTATTTAAACGAAACTTAATCAAGTTAGTTTCGCGATCACGGAATACTATGGGCTCCGTGGAACTGGCTTTTGGACGTTCCAGTGGAGAGACTAGCCGATCATCGTAGTAAAATACGTTGTAGTTTAGATATGGTGATGTTGAAAAGCTCTGCGTGCTGACGGGCACACTTGGATTGAAGCGAAGAGCTGCCTGACGCATGAAGTGTGTTGACTTGTTAGGGCTTAAACAGTTTTGTCGAATAAAATGATGTGTTGGCGAAGAAGGTGCATCGCCCGTTTGCATCGACCGTACATTGCACATTTTATCATAGAATTGTACTACTATTTCGAGCAGGTCTACAGAATCATCGTGGTAGACACCAATCACGTCCTCGTTTGACATACAATAAAATACATAAAGACGTCGCGGGGGTTCTGGTTCGCCCGTCGTCAGCATGGGCGTCACATCGGTGTCCTTTGGTCGTTGCTCATACCGCAACAAAATCAGATCACTGTCAACTAGTTGCATTTTTTCAATGATCATGTTTTCAATCTGTAATAGAACATTTGATACTATATCATATAATGTTGAGACAAAGGTATTTCAATATTGAGAAGTTGTCACTTACAAAATCAAAATCCTTGTAAAAATCCTGATATTTCTGGCCGGCTTCAGGGCTATCCTGCTGTATTTGGCGGTATAAAAAGCTTAGTACTCGTTGCTTGATGTGGGTAATGGGCAACAGGGTGTTGACATCTAGCATGGCTGACGGTGAGGCTACTTGGAAAGCACAGTCACGCGGTCTAGGACCGATTTCGTGCTCGTGCTTGATTAGTCGACCATTAACCAGCTCGTATATATAAGTTGTTTGACGCAGTCTGGACAGAATTGCAATTGTGTTGCCGTATATTGAGATGCCATGATTATGCGATAAACAGATTGCGTCTTGAGGCAATTGAACTTCATCAGTAACAATGCCTTGCTCCAAGTCCACAACAAAGAATATATACGAGAAGGGATCAAGTTTATCGAAAAGATCCGGATAGCGCTCATAGTCAGTGATAGGCAAGTTACAACCGTTGAGAATGCACATGCCAGCTAACAGCACATAGCGTCCGTCCTCTAGAAAAACGCTGAACTCTCGATGCAGATAATAACGTGCCGAGTCGCCCTGGCACAGGCGTAGCACATATTTCGTTTCAAAGAGCCGCTCAAATATCTTGGATCTTAGTTGATTGTCTTCTATGCTTTTATAGTTCTCCACATTGCCTACATCGGCCTCTTTCAGCAATTCTCCAACGCGGTTTGAGCCAATTCCTTTGTACGTGTACACTATAAACATATACAAGAGATTTTAAATTGATAATGAAAACATTCAACATCGATGTGAATTGCACCTACCAATACATGAGCGCTGATCCCGAGAGAAGGCTAACAATTTGCTGCCGTCTGGTGTAAACTTGCGCAGGTAAACAGGTGGTATTAATATTCCAATTGTTAGACACGGAGTGATTGCCTTGTAGAACTGACGTTCATATGATAAAGGAGCACTTTGACTAAGCTTATTGAAGCGAGTATAGCCGGACTCTCTGTTTTGCAGCATATGCACAAGATTTTGCGACTTCATTCGCTGGTCGAATGCAAGTTTTTCCAAAATCATAATAAAAATGAATAACGCAACAAAATGTAAATAAGGCACAAATTCGATAAGCTTTATCGATAAGTCTATACCTGCGTGAACAGTGTTGAACAACAATCGTCATATTGATGGTATGATATCGACTCTAATGATGCATCAAATTTAAAAAATGACTTGAAATAATATAACATTATTAATTAGGGAAAATATTAAGCAAATACATCATTTCGTGACACTATCCATAGTTGAAAAACAAACCAATATATTCGATATATCGATAATACATTTGATAGATTTTCACATCTACTCAACACTTAAACCTATCTGCGATCGGCGCCATAATTATTAGTGTCAGCTGACGCCTTTAACGGTACTTTGAACGCAGCGCGTTTTTTATATGTGTTTTTCTCGTGAAATTTGTTTTGTCTTTCCTTGAAAAGTGTATTTAAATATACTTGCGTACAAACTATATGTGAAATAAACGTGGACCCAGTGTCAAAAGAATTGAAATCGGTAACTAGGATGTTTTCAATAATGATTACACGAGTTTCTGATATGGATGTACATTTCAGATGGACTTGCAATTGTCGACAATTGCTAGTATGATGACTCGCTGGACGGACAAAGTTGGAATATTGAGGGCCGATGTGAGTGCGCGAAAGCAGTTCAGCGATGAAGAAGACGATAACTCGAGTCTTGAGGATGAGGAAGAGACGCAGCAGGAAAAGTGAGTGAACAGTAAATATATAGTTATTTTGAAATTGAGACACGTCTCATTCGCAGATTTGGTAAAATTATGCGCTCCTTGCCGCATTATGAGCCAAAGCAGCCGCTGTTGCAAGCCTTGGAAGTGAATTTTACAAATGAGAGTCTAACTACAAAGAATGACACCTTTGGCATATATCTGCAGACGCAATGTCTCGACTATGATAATGTTTGCTCGGTGCTTAGTACACTGCTTAGTATCGAGGATGTGTCCACTATGCAATTGTATGCGCAGTTAATGCAGCCGGATGTCACACTCGTGAAAGTTAACAAATTTAGCTACAGCTTCACGATGGTCGGTGAGAGACAATTCAATCCGGAAGATATTCTGGCACCGTATTTGGATGAAGTTGTGCTCATACCCAAGGCTAGTCTATTGGCTGCCCCACTGCCGGAGCATCCTATTCTGGCCCTGCTGCCTCACAAGCATGAGAATCTGCGTAAAAAGGATCCAATGCGACGCTTCATTGCCTCCATTGTACAGGTGACGCGCCAAAACATCCAACTAATGTTCAGGCGTAACGATTTACCAGGCGCCAAAGCACTGTCACAGCGGTTTTATGTCATCTTGCGATCTCGTCGTCAACCATTTCGTTACATGTATCGAGCAATGCAACTGTTGCAGGAGAGTCCACAGTTGCGTCGCTATTTGTTTCCCACCAAGACCTCGCTGGCAGTGTCCTCTGGTGCCTCGAACTTGCCGAATTTGGCTCTGTTTAATGCTAACATTGCGTCCAACATGGAACAGCTGCAGGCAGTCAAGAATATCGTCAATGGACCCAACAATCAGGCTCCCTACATTGTTTTCGGACCACCAGGTGAGTTTGTACCAGACTCAAACAGATTTAAATCATTGCAAATCCTTCAACATTTTGGCTTCCAGGCACTGGCAAGACAACGACCATTGTCGAGGCCATTCTACAGTTGCGGCTTCGGCAGCCCCGAAGTCGCATTCTTGTAACTGCCGGTTCGAATTCGGCCTGCGACACAATTGCCTTGAAAATATGCGAGTATTTTGCTGGCAATAAACGTCTGCAGACCCAATTGGCAGATCGGTCCAAGGAATCACGCTTGGTCACTCTGGATGTGGAGCAGGATCATCAGATAATACGTCTCTTTTCGCGTTCCATATTTGCCAAAGGATTAAGCTCTGTGCATCCTCTGCTGCTAGAGCATTCAAATTGTGCCAAGCGTATCTATGATTTTTTGTCTGTCAACACATTACGCCAGTATGGAATTATTGTCGCTACTCTGTGCACTGTTGGCCGTCTGGTCACACTTAATTTGGGTAAATTTAATTTTTTCACACATGTATTCATCGATGAGGCTGGCGCTTCAATGGAGTCAGAGACTCTCATTGGTATCATGGGCATAAAACAACAGGATTCATGCCATGTGATATTGTCGGGCGATCATAAACAACTAAGCGCCGTCATTACAAGTAACCGTGCTGCCAACTTGGGATTGAGACATTCGCTTATGGAGCGACTGTTGCGAAGCGATTTTTATGCTCTGGACGCCAACGGCAATTATGATCACACATTGCAGACAAGACTTCGTCGCAACTACAGATCACATCCGGAAATCGTTGAATTGTTTAACAAACTATACTATAATGGTGAACTGATTCCTCAGGCTCCACCCGGCCAGGTCAATCTGGCTGCCAACTGGAAATTGCTGCCCAATCCAAAGTTTCCCATTATATTCCAGGCCACACACGGTGTGACAAAACGAGAATTTCAGTCTACCAGTTCGTACAACGCGTTGGAGGCCCAAGTGGTCTTATGGTATGTAAAGCATTTACTCAATAAAGGACTCGGAGGCGGCGTTCGTGTGAATCAGGAGGATATTGGGATCGTGGCACCCTATTTGGGACAGTGTAGGCTGGTCAATGAGATGTTGCGCCTTCAGGGTTACGTTAATGTGGAAGTGGGCAGCGTGGAAAAATATCAGGGTCGCGAAAAAACAATTATAATTGCTACGCTTGTCCGATCCTTTTCCAGCATGGGCTTTATGCGAAATCCTCGACGGATAAATGTGCTTCTATCGCGTGCCAAGTCGCTTATGATACTTATTGGGAACCCGGTGACCTTGCGCCATCATCGTGACTTTAATTTTATAATCAACGAGTGCAAACTTAAAGGCAACTATCTGTTCAAGAAAAAGGATGGAGCACGACGACCACAATTCCTAATAGATTTCGATGATATCGAGGAAGAAGATGTGCCCGTTGAAGAAGACATTCCTTGGTATGCCAATATGCCGGACGACATTTGTGTACCTTTGCCCAACATTCGACGTCAGCTCATTACACCAAGTAAGTGATAATATCACTACCACAGGTCTCTACTAATAAGCCATCTATTTAAATCTTTAGCAGATGACAGCAGCACCTCTAATGACACTGCGTTTACAGACAGTATTTCTTTAAATTCCACACAGCTGACCTTGGATATGGACAGTCTATGCCTCTGTAGTTCCGAAAAGATAGTGTCCCTAATTACACAGCAAGAGCTGCTGCATCTGCAGTAAGTTAAAATAATCAATTTATTATTTACTTTATCTTTTTGACTTCTCGTTAGAATATTCGTCAAAATGATCTGTAAGAAGATTTAAACTCAAATTCATTTCAAACTTGCTAAAGAAGCCTCAAGAAATCAATTTGTACACGTTCAATATTTTTTTTTTCATGAATCTCAATATCTGTTATATCAATTTTCTTTTAAAGTTATTTTTGTATCTTTTTGAAGTATGTAATAATTTATGTCAAGATTAAAGTTGCTAGCTCAGCTTAATTAAAATATTTCTAATGTAAATTTGACTTTGTTATTTGAATTGGCAATTGTTTTTTTAATATTTTTTCCAAGCGTATGTCCCAAACATAAATATTAACGGCCATTATTAATCCTTTGAAATAAGAAAAACATGTCATAACATTTCATATGTCTGTCAAATGTCTTCGTACTGCTGTGAAGAAAGAGAAAAATTGATATGTTTAAAACTTGAAGACACTATATTTTTTTACATTAAATGAACCCAATCAATTATATGAAAATGGAAACGAATGTTTCAAAATGAAATTAAACAATCTAAAATATGTAAATGTGTGAAGCATATCCATTTATTTCCAACTTTATAAAGTCGAGCTAAATATTGTGCTCATATTAAGTATTATTATTATATAAGCAGTGTCTATAAAATTAGTAAACAGTTTAAAAAATACAAATACAAATTGGAGGTGTGATTCCGTTAGATTTGGAAAATGTTTTTTTTTTTTTTTATAATTTCGATTAAGAATTTGATTTTTTGTGTGCTTTCAACGCTTTTCATTTAAATTTGTTCAGTCTTTGTTAATCAACAACTTGGTTAAAAGTGTTTATGTTTCTTTAATAAAGGACAAGAAAACGATATTCGTAATTACAATTTGAAATATTGGAAAAAAATGCCAAATTTCTTGTTATTGTTTTTATAATTAATATTGCAATTTTTTTTGTTTGATTTTAAACTTTTTTTTTGTTGTTTATTATTAAAATATATTTAAGCAGCATATATATATGTGCAAATATATGTATGTTTGTATATATCTGCACATATATTAATGCTTTCACAAATTGTATGTAATAACTACATTTGGTATAAGACCTTCTACTCTTTCCGCTACCGAATCCTGCCAGGCCAACAGGTTAGTTCCACTGTGTGTGTTGTGTGTGTGCTTGTGAGTGTGTGTATGACTACTACGAAAGATTAGTTCATTAGGCTTAGAGAACGACGCGTCTTACGCCGCAATCCATGCAAAACTTGGCGTGCTCTATGATGAATTTGCCGCCGCATTCGTGACAGAACTTGGACATTTTCATACTCGCACTCATGCCAGATGATCCATTCGAAGTGTTGCTCACAAGTGAGTGTTGTGATGTTGTAGGTGTCATGGTGTTGTTGTTGTTGTGGTTGTTCATATTGTTTACATTATGTTCGTAGCTGTTGTTGTTGTTGTTAATATTATTGTTATTGTAGGCTGCCTGCATTTGAGATTGCTGCTGTTGCTGTTGGTAATTGAAATTTGAGCTGTGTTGCTGCTGTTGCTGCTGCTGCTGTGCCACGGACATTGGCAATGAATGCTCGGAGCTGCTACTGGAGTATTCAGGACAACATTCGCCAGGACCATCGCCGCCGCCGCCGCCGCCGCCACCTCCAACACCGAAGCTGCCAGCAAACATCCGCTGTCGAGCTTTCAGTGTGCCATAATTACTCTGCGCTTGCGTTGAGGCATCCATCATGGCATTGCTGAGCTTGTCGGACATGGCCAAGGCGCCACTTGCGGTGTGTGGACGCATTTGATTTTGAGAGCGCTGAGCGATATTTGAATGCTGCTGCTCTCCTGAACGCTGACGGGACAGACTGTATGGGGAGTTGCTACTGTCAAATTTGGAAAAATAGAAAGAAACATATGGTAAGATTAAAATTGCAATTTCTGTTTGAATTGTCGTTGTCTTTAAACTAAGCTGCAAAAACATCTATGTTAAAATCGATAATATAGACGGACCGTCTACTTGAGACATTTCATTTATTTTTTATAGCAAAATTTAAAGAGCTTTCAATCTTTAAATACAAAATAAATTGCATGATAATCACAAATTTTGTTAAATTTTTTGCTGCATTTAAGCTTAGGATTTTGAAGCAGTAAATGAGACGCTAAGAATTCAAGCCCTTAATCTGTAAAAAAAATTTCTTTCATTTCGTGCTTTCCTTTATACCAGGGGTTAAAACCGAAACGAATATCGGTTTTAGTTACGGTTTCGGTTATGATCGAAATAAGGTTTTCGGTTATTGGTTATGCAAAATCTTGGAGCATCGGTTTCGTAATGGCTATCGGTTTTTTATAAGTTTCGGTTTAAAAATATCGGTATGGTTTCGGTTCACAAAAAAAATAAAAATTAAGGTTTTTAGTTGACCAAAATAAGAAGCTTTATTCATTGCACTTTATGCTCTTTTAGCCTGGAAAATAATATTATCTGATTAATGACGATTTTATTATATTTGATCTCATATAAATTTGGTTCATTTGGTTGGAAAATTTCGATTATTTTGATTTTACTGATTTTTAATAACTTCGAACTGCGATAACTTTGTCAAAAGTCAATCAATTTCCATGCGCAATGTAAATTTGGTCATAATTTTACATCATAATTCGTTCTGCATTTAAATTTTTTTCATTTTCAAAATTTGAAAATTTTTAATTTTTTAGAAATTTTACAGTGTTACCCCTTATCATTTTTCGAAAAATTTCGAAAATTTAGAATTTTCAAAATGAACAAAATTTAAATGCAGAACGAATAAAGAAGTAAAATCATGCTCAAATTTACATTGCGCATGGAAATTGATTGAGTTTTGACAAAGTTATGGCAGTTCAAAGTTACGAAAGTTGCTCAGTAGCTGCGACGGCCAAAACCGAAATTAATACTTAAAGGTCATGTTTCGGTTAAGGTTTTAATTCCTGCTTTATACTATTATTTTATTTTACTAAGCTTAGTAATTAAATCTTTATTCTACTTAATTTGAATTATTTTTTAAATAATAAATAGAATCGAACAATAGTGAAAAAAGTGTATTTTGTTATTGTAGAATTTTGCATGTGTTTTTGTAAGCTCGCTCGAGATCGACACCTGCTTGCCCGAGTGCTTGTGCGTCTCTCTGGCGCCACTCACCCAAACAAAACGGATAGATTACTGACTTAAACTGACGCTGATTTAAGAAATCGATGTGGAAATCATCTATGTTTTAGCAGCTTTACTTAAATTTAAATTAGGAAAAATGTTGTGAATGTACTGATTTATCGATTGTATTTTCATCTAATTGCACTTATTTTTCTAGTTGGAATTGAACTCACCTGCCATAAGCCGAATCCGAGCTGAGTTTGGAGCTTGCGCCGCGACGCGATGAGTGTGAGGATGACATGGGATATCCATCGAGGCTGCTCAGTTCGTCGGAATCACCCGAAGGCGATGGCGTCAATGGTGAGTTGACATTTAATTCTTGTTGGGCTTGCATCTGTTGATTCTGCTTCACCTGCTCCTTGCGCTGCAACATGTCGCGTCGCATGGAGGCGCCAACCTCCTCTCCCAATTGTTTAAATTCGCTGCGCATTTTCTCAATCACATTCTTGGCATTGTTGGCCTCCACATTGGGCAGTGGCAATGGCAATGTCGCTGCTGTGCTCGCCGTTGAGTTTAGCCGCTTTTTATAATGACCACGGCTAGTCTCATCAACGAGCTCAGCATCGAGATGATCCTCGCTGTCGCTGATCTTGCTGAACTTGGCGTGCTCCGGTTCATTGCCATTGTCAATCTGCAGCACATCGATGTGCGTCTGTGCATTGCCCACCATGTGGCGCAGCGATTTCGGTGAGATGGGCGAACGTCCCTGGGCATTTGGTTCCGTGTCAATGCTGATAAAGATCTCACGCTTCTGTGAATCATCGATGGACTTTTGGCGATTCCCAATATTCGATTGCTGGCGTTGCATCTTCTCATCGCTGCTGGACATTGGCGTCTTATAGGAGCCACCGCTGGTCGGTGGTGTTTTGTAGGAGCCACTGCTATTTGGTGGAGATTTGAAGGAGCCACCACTACTTGATACATTCGAGTCGGATCTGTGGGCGTGACTCTCTTTAGTTGAGGGCGTATAGTACTGACTACTAGGTGACATTATAAGCTGCGAACTCTTGCCACTTGTGGCAGCAACAGCTCTTTGTGTGGCTGTTGGCGTCTGTGGTTGCGTCTGTGGTTGCGTCTGTGGTTGGGATTGTGGTTGTGGTTGTGGTGTCGAAGTCAAAGTCGAAGTCGCTTTCTGGAACGAGCGATGTCGGCTCGTTGTGCGATTCAGCAGAAACTCGCGACAATCCCGAAACAGCGGAAATTGCTCCTCATCATTCTCATTCTCGAATGATGAGAGAAATTCCTCGAAATCAAAATCATCAAATGTCGGCAACTGTGGCATGGTCAATGGATGTGGATTTGAGAGCAGCTGCTTCTGCTGCTGTTGCCAACACTGTTCATCGGATTCCAGGGATGAACGATTCCCCTCATCATCAGCACAACTGCCCGAGGAGATGTATGCCTCCTCTGGCGAGGCATCGTACAGAAATTGATTGCGTCCCAGTCGCATTTTCCTTTTCAGAAGATTACGTGAATCACCGGAATGACGACGCTGCTCCTGGGCCATCGTAATGGTGGACTGGGAACTGCTGCGACTCTGCGAGAGCTGCTGTGGCGTGGAACTGGCATTGGAGGATGAGCCCGTTGATGATTGCTGCACATGCAGATTATCACAGGGATTTATCAACTTCGGATCAATATAATCTCCTCCCAATCGACTAGTCCCAAAGATGCTCTCCAGCTTAATGGGTGCTCCACAGTTGTTGCTGCTTGGATTGACTGAACTCAGTTGTGGAGTCATTGGTTTGCTGATGGGTTCCAGGCGCAAAGGCGTTGAGAAATTGTGCGCCTGATTCTCATTGTTCTCCTTGGCAGCTGCTGTTGTTGTTGTTGTTGCTGTTGTTGTTGTTGCAGTTGCTGTTGGTGGTGGGCAGATGGGCGTGGTCAGTGGCGGCAATTGACCACTGCTGGGATTAATCGTTAGATTCTTGGCCGAATTCTGTTTGCTCAGATTGTTGCTTTTATCCTTGAGCTCCTTGCTGTTCAATTCCTTGCTGTTGGCAGCCACTTCCGCTGCCTTTGCATTCAACTGCTCCAATTCGTGCTCGTACTTGAGGAACACTGCCAATGAGTCGGTTTTGGCCACGTTTCTTGCTGGTTGCTTGGACGTACTGTCTGTTGACTCAGTGGCGCCACCTAGCGGCAGTTTGAGTTGCTGTTTACGATTGGAGGCGCTCGTATCCCGGCGGACAACTCGCGGACTATGGAAATCATTGCCACAGGCAGCACGGACGGGCATCTCATCGAACTCCTCCGGCTTGAGGAAGTTATTGGAGATGGGACCCTCGTCGGAGAGTCCACGCTGAATGGTTGGACGATAGTTGGTAGCAAAGAGCGGACGACTTGGCAGAAGCGGCGTGCGACGTGGTCCACGCAATGATGAAGTGCGTCGAAAGTTCGACATGGGTGTCATCTTGCCCGTAGGTGTCGTTGTCGTTGTCATTGTCGTGGTCTGTAGTTTTCCGAGTGTGCTCGTCAAAGAAGTCGACATGGCCGATGTGGGTGTGACTGTGGGCGGTTCGTTGTCGGGCGGTGTGCTGGGTGAGCAGAGCTCCTCCAGCTGACGCTTGGCGGACAGAAAAGGATCGTATTTGTCGCTAGCAAGTGGACTGATGCCGCTGTTTTGGGCGAAATAAAAAAAGAGCAAAGAATACGTTGAGATCTGAGATACTGAAGCTTAGACTAACTCATCCGCCTGTGCGTCGCCTGGCTGTCGTCTGCGAGAGGGATCAGTGTATGAGTGTGTGTGTCTACCATAACAAACCTATTGAGGAGCGTGCATTCCGTGCTAGGAGTTGGTGTACGTGTCTGTCTTTTGGTGGGCGATGGCGGTGCCTTGATATACATGGTGCCCTCCTCATCCTGTTCCAGGAGGACCAGGCGTCGGCTTACATTTGTTTTCTGCTTCCGCAGCGATGGCAACTTAAGCGGCGCTTCTGGTTTCTCTTCCTCTTCCTCTGGATCGCTTTCGAGTTCCTCCAAGACATAATCCGTTTCATCATCATAGGGCTGTTCAAGCAATTTGGCTTTGTTCAGCAGCTGGCCAACTTCCATGTCGGCCTCATCGTAATCCAAGTCATCTAGTTCCATATCACCATCCAAGTTATTGAAGTTATCCTCTTTATAATGATCCTTTGGTACACCAACTTGTTCTAGGCGGGGCAGTCGAGTTTCGCCCAATTCCTCCAGATTTTGTTTTATTTCTGGCATTGGCAGAGCTCTCATCGGTTCCGAGTTGTTCATTATGATCGGCAGATTGCCATGTTTCTTTGGACGGCATATGGTGCGAATTGTGCTCGTCTCCAGCTTTATTTGTATCTCACCACATGGTGAATTTGCTTCGTCCTCGGAACCAGAGTATGAACTCTTCTTGCTTTTTTGACTAAATCTCAATGGCGTCGGCAATACGCCGCATTTTCCGAGATCAGCAGCTAGGATTATGTCCTTGGATGCTAGATCTAATGAGCTTAAGGCCTTTGGCGGCTCCAGGGAGCGCAGATCAATGTTAGGATTCTCCCGTGTCCTAATCCGACGATGTGCCTGACGCACCAACGAGGTGGTTGAACGCATCTTCGGAGACACCTTCAAATCGTGCTCATCTAAATCCATTTTAATATTACATATCTTCGCTCCAGCTGAGGAAGGTGCAGCGTGCAGATTGAGGGTTGGTTTTGATTGGGTTAGCAAAAGATAACGATACGAAAACAAAAACGAATATTGATCTACAATCTCTATAGGATACTTTCTCTATACTATATCTAAATCAGTGCTATGTTCCTAGGAGTCAGTGATGCTGACTTTTCCATTTGCCTAATCTGTGGTATGTAATATGGCTATCAAATCTATATAATTTTTAAAATCTAATTACATGGGCAATTTAAAAGATAGCGACTTCAGATTAAACATACACAAAGTTTACTATTGCCGCAATGTGTGCTTAAAATTTCATCACGATCGGACATTAATCAGAAAAAAATACAGGATCTTTTATACATATACTAGTTTCTTAATATTAGCCTCAAATTAAATTAAATCTTAATATTTTCTGTGTTCTAACGAATCTTAACTTGACTTCCCTTATATCAGTAGATTACTCTCTAGAAAATTATCCATCTATGGACTGCAACTAATGAAGTTTAATGCCTCGCTGATCTTTTAAATGGTTCAATGCTCAACACATTAATTAAGAACTATTAAAACGTTCCGCAGCTTTAGAAACTGATTATGAAATCGGTTGAAATACTTAATGAAGTAAAAGCACGCCATGAGGATGCGGTAACCTATGGAGATTCAAGTAGAGCATGACTAATTCTCTAATGATGAACAGAACCTTCTCGACTCTAGCATCTAGCTGACCCTGATTTTATTCCTCCATACCTTTTCGCTTGATCAACCCATTGAGTTCCTCGAATGTAATTGCGGCTTGGGGAGCACCTATAAAATTTTCGGCAGTTTCAAACTTCTGGCGCGGCAGGGCGGCTCTACGAGATTTGACCGGTAGGAGGGGCGCCGCCTCCACGCAATCCAATTTGGCCACTTTTAAAGAATCTGCGGTGGCAGTCCGCCGTAAACGCTCCACGGCGACATCGATCTGCTGGCAAGTTTCACGCTGCTTGCGCCTGGGATTAATGCAGGCAACACGCTCCTGGATAAAAGAGTTTGAGTCCTCGGAGGCCATACACAGATTGACAGTATTCTGGGTTATCATTGCTGTCTTCGGCTGCGGTGACTGCGGGGACAGTGGTGTTCCAGGGCGTGGCACTTTTCTTTGCAAGCTGGGTTGGGTGGGTGTGGTTAGGGGGTAGAATCAGTGGGCAACATTCGGAGAGAGATCATTTTTGCTACAGTGTATACATTGTGCGCGGTACTAGGCGATGGTTGTGTGTCTACTTGGTAACAATTACGAGTACGTATACATTGGATATTTGTGGGGAGTTAGCAACGACAACCATAACAACGCCAGATGGGCCAATAGTATTATGTTAGTCTAGTCTACAGATCAAGAGATTTCGTTGTTCAAACTTACTTTTCACTGTGCACGGACGATGTCATCGCTGAGAGCGACATTTGAGCTTGTTTCTGAGCCACCACTTCAGCCTCGTATTGTTCCTCGTGTGAGCCGGAGTATTTGTCGCGGTTTAGCGAGCGTTTGGTCCTTAAATTAAATGAAAGCAAATTGAAACAATTAAACAGTTTAACATGTAGATGGAAAATTCGTGTAACTGACAAATCAATGTATTTCAAAAAAAAAATATAATCAACATTATTCAAATATTTCAACAGATTGCTTAGTTTTCAATTTTGATTTCCCACAGATTTTTCAATATCGACTTAACTTTAATTTTCTACAAAGAAAACAAAATCTGGAATTCCAAGGATCAATTTCAATCTTCAAATTTTCTTGAAATTGTATAAATACTTAATTCAAGTACGGTTTTTCATTTTGTGCCCAACAAAGATTTCGAGCATCGAAGTTCTTATGAGAGTTTTGTATTTCATTACAATATTTTTGTATTATTTCCCATATAATCTCAATTTAATGAATATCACAATTTAGATATATATTAATTTTATCTATGCATTTTAAGCTTCCGCATTATACAAATTTTAGGCGCTTGCGTTATTTAAAACTTAAAACAGTCATAAATAACATTTTATTTATCTGATCTTAATCCGATTAAATAAAATAATAGATATTAATCACAAATAAGAGTGTTCTATCTTAAAAACTATTTTTAATTAGTCTAGCTTTTACAGACTTTGAGATCTAGATCTATCGTCTTGACTAAATAAATAATAATATACATTCTAGCTGTTTCTTGTCCCTGTTACATACATTTCAACGAATATAATATACTCTATATTATTAAAAAAACGGGTATAAAAAAAAACACATACTTTTCTCAAGAATGTAATTTTTCCTGTCTATATAGGGCAGATATATCTCTCGTAACTTAAACATCATGAGTTAATGATGCAGATATATTCTTGAGTCCTATTTTATACTGTGTTTGATATTTATATCTTGCATACTTTTCATATTTTTACTGCAAAATGATACTCAATACTATCTCTCGAAACTCAGTTTTCCGATAAATAAATAAATGATATTTATGTCGATTAGTAAATATTTCTTACTTGAGATTGGGCGGCCTGTACTGTTTGCGTGCCTCCATGCGCTCCTTGGCCTTGTTGGTCTCAGATGTGTTGCTTGTTTTCATGTTGGCCTGAATGGCCTTCTCCTTGCACCACTCGACATGGCGATCAAAGGCCTTTGGATTGAAGCTACGCTCACAATGCGGACACCGATCAGTTGCAGGTTCCTTAATGGAACGCCTTGTCTTGGATCGAGACGGTGGTGCAGCTGCTGCTGCTGCTGATGGTGCGGCTTGTGGAGCAGCTGGTGGTGGACACTCAGCAGCAGCAGCAGCAGCAGTTGCTCCCTTGCGAAGCGTGCCACGCCCCGTGGAGCGAGCCTTATCCGAGTCAGCCTTGCGACGAGTCGGCACAGGGAAGCAGCAGCGGCCTGTAAATGAATTCATTAAGGAAAGTGCTTGAAATGTTGGTGGGAAGTCAACTTACCTCACCGGTTACCACTGAGGATGATTCCCGACTAACAGCCGGAGGTGTGTGCACTCCGGCAGCCTTCTCTGCATTGGGCAATCCAAAATTCTTGGGCAGCACATAGGTCGAGAGCGAGGTGCCCTCTCGACGTTGACGTGACGAGTCAAAGACTTTCCGCTTCTTGGCCGCCATCTTCTCGCAGACAATCGCATGTTTCCGTAGAGCATTCGGATTGAAGGTGCGACTGCAGTTTGGACAGGGCGTTAGATTACTGCTTCCTCCTCCGTCCTCTGGAATGGGAATGCTCATGCCCGAGGTAAGCGGTGGTGGCGGTGGTCCCAACGGCTCGTTCTGATCATCATCACCTGCATCGGACTCCATCGTAGCTTTTGTTGTTTCCCAAATGAATTTATGCAAAAAATAGAAAATGGGTTTCGGTATAGATTATTGGATGGTGGGGCTTCAATTGGCTGGGAAACTTTTGCAATGTTTTGGTATGGATTTAGTATAGCTAGAAACCTAAAACTAAATATTTCCAACTTATACTCAACCAAAAAGCCTTCTATGATTTTCCAAATTTCGACATCAGTTTACTTTTAGCTGAGAAAATACATTGAACGACTGTTTTTTAAATTCAACATTATTTAAACCAGGGATTAAAATCGAATTTTTTGATTTTACTGAACTTTGATAACTTTAAACCGCCATAACTTTGTCAAAAGTCAATCAATTTTTATGCGGAATGAAAATTTGAGCATAATTTTACCTTTAAGTTCGTTCTGCATTTACATTTTTTTCATTTTAAAAAATTTTTAAAAATCGAATTTTTTCGAAATTTTACAGTGTTACCCCTTTATCTTTTTTGATTTTTTCGAAAAAATTCGAATTTTCTAAATGAACAAAATTTAAATGCAGAACGAATTTGGAAGTAAAATCATGCTCAAATTTACATTCCGCATAAAAATTGATTAACCCTTATAAATCAATCGGTTACTAAACGGTTATTTCGGTTTAAAGAGTTTCGGCTTATGGGTTTCGTTACAACGGAAAAATTTTTTTCGGTTACAGTTTCAGTTACGGTTACAAATTTCCATCGGTTATTACCGGTTAAAGGTTACGGTTTCGGTTAAGGTTTTAATCACTGATTTAAACCTTTGGCAAGTTCAAGTATGGAAAGGTGCCAATAGAAAGTATCATGTTGCCGAAAGGAAGTAAAAGGCCAAAACCGGCAACAGACTGTGGCGTCTGGCCAATTGTGCCATGTTGGCTTAGACTTGGGCCAGAAACCCTAAAACTTTCCAGCCACATAGTCTGCCAGCAATAACATGGAATTTGTTGGCAAAGCTTCTCATGATGTTGCCAGTTGTTTGTGTAGACAAATTGCGTATTCGGTGTCATTTGTCACGTCAACAGCAAAGAGAAATAAACCCAATACATCCAAATAAATAGACCTATAAATTCTCAGACAATAGGCAAAACTGAAATTCACAAATAATTTATAGTTATTATTTTGATAGTGTCGACTTTTGGCTGCCTCTGCGTGTGTGATCAGCCTATAAATTGTTATTTATCTTTGAAATACTCCATTGTACATTTCTGTCAGCAACTGATTGATGAAATGTGGTAATATCCAATTTTGGCAGCTTGTCTGAGCCAACATTTTGATGAGATTGCGTTCGTTTGCTTTGTTTTGTGGGCGTCGATTATTGTATCTGTATCTGAGAGATACAAATTACAGGTGCTTCGGTTCACTTGACTGCAGTTGACCCAGAAAATCGGGAATCTTTTTGAACAACAAAATTATATATTAAATAAAATGAATGCTAACTTTGCAAAGAATCTCACTAATAATTGAATAATTATTCCCACTTGGATACAATGAAATTGCAATTAGAATATTTATAGTTCTGCAATCATATCAAATTATAAGATATGATTATATAAATCAACAGCACGCATAAGACATGAGGCAGACAATTCTGCAACATCTTGTGATATTCTCCTCGAGATTCAAGCTCGTCTCGTCTCTTCTCTTCTCATTTTAATTCAAATCAATGCGAGTTTTGTACGCAGTCTTTCAGTATGTAATCCGATGAGAAGTGGGTGAGTGACTGCCTCAATGGATATGAAGCTGGTCTCTAGTCTGAGGTGTGTGGCATGCGTTGCACAGTTGCAAGTTGCAAGTTGCAAGTTGCAACAATTCCACGATTCACATATGTTAATGATGCTCAGCGAATTCGCATTGCAAAATGATGGCAGCACAAAGATTGTGTATTCACATCTTTCAACTATTTCCACTTGAGTTTTATATATAAAGAATGCCCTGGTTGTCCAGTAACAATTGCTAAAACAGCTGGACGTCCATTTCTGAGTTGGGCCTAAGCAGATTTTGATTTGTGGCAAGCAGGAAGAGATAAAACTGATCAGTCCAAGTGCTGAAAGTTCAAGTGTTTAATTGTTTACTTTAAAGTTTAAACAAAACTTAATGAAATAAGCAATGATTGTAATAATATTTGGAGTGGCTACATATGTATCTAAGAATTAGCTAACAAAATGTCTTTGACCATTTCATAGCCTGCATTCTTGTTACAGTTTCTGTTGTTGTGTGTTGGGCAACCCTTTAAGCCATTTAAGACTCTAGTGGGCCATTAAGGTGTTTCCCAACTAGTGCAAGTTGTGAGGCACTTTCATGTGGAAAAGTCATATTTCATCGCATTTCATGTCGAGGTGGGATTTAGTGGTTTAGTTTCTTCTGTTTACTTTCTGAACTTTAAACTTTCGACAGTCTAACGACGGGAATAATAACTGGATAGTCGAGTAGATGACACCTTGAGAATTACATCCAAACAAGGGAGTTAACACATTAAATATTTCCTATTTCTCAATTTTATATGTTTCTTAATTTAATCTTGGCAAGGTGACATCATTTTTAGTATTGCTGCTGATAAGCACCAAGAAAATGTCAACAAAAGGTCTACAATAAATTATATTTACGAGTAAAAACCTAGTAAGATTAACCTAAGCAAGATTAAATAATTCGATGTAAAATCTAAGAAAAATATTTAAATGGAAATATCCATGGAAAGTAGATGACATTATAAACAAGTTAAGACAAATATAGACTACCTTGCTGATAAGTCTAAAAAATAAGTCAGCAAGAGGTCTGCAAGCAAATTTTATAAATATGTAAAAGACTTGCCAAATAAACTGTATAAAAATTAATCCATCATAAAAAAGGTCTCAGAAAATAATTACAAAGTAGACAAAATGACTTTATACTTAAATTATAAATTGATAATTATCAAGGAATAAAGAAATACAGACCAACTTGTTGAAACGCGACAAGAAAGAGATGAAGTATTGGAAATATAAATTGCCAAATAAACAATTAGATTAACAACTTTTTAATAAAAACATATTAACATCTCACTAATGAGTTTAAACTCTAATTAAGACGGTATAATGTTCTACTGCCCCACTGAAATTTACTCTCGTAAATTAAATAGAAATTAAAACGGTTTGTGAAGAGCATTTAAACATTTAGCAAATGCAGGTATTATTAAATAAATTGTTGTAAATTTACTTGATTTAAATGCTGCTTCTGGCTTGGCATGCAAATGATTAGCGGAGTTAGTAGCGGTATTAGTTGTTGTTGTTGTTGTTATTGGTGCAGCAACAGTTGTTGCTGCTGTTATATCGATCTGATTGACAATAATCAAAACACGCTGCAGCTGAACAGCGCCCACAATTGTAGTCGTGGGCGTGGGCGTAGGCGTTGTTGTGGGCGTAACCGACTCACTTGACTTGGCATTGGGTGTTTTCTTTTTGTTGTTGTTGTTGCTGTTGCGTCGCAGAGAGAACGTGTTGCGTACGCGCGAAAATGTTGACAGCTGTTGCGAATGTTGCTGCTGCTGCAACTGTTGCGCCTCACTGAGCGCCGTCGAGTTGAAAGAACTTTGCAGCGGCTGCTGCTCAAACACATTGATGTTGCCGCTATTCCCGTTCCCGCTTCCATTTTCATTTTCACTGCAAAAACGCAATGCATGCGATTTTTCACCATTGAGCAGCTCGTTTAATTGCTGATACTCCTCGTAGATGTCGCGACTGTGGCGTTTATTAAGTTTATTTAACTGCTGTTGTTGCTTTTGTGACTTTGATTTAAATATTTTGTGCCACATTTTCTTACTCATGTTGCACGGTATTCTTATTATACTTATATACTTATTTTTTCGTTATTTTTATTTCGATATTTTTAAATGCAACAACATTTTAACGCGTTCGCGCGCTCAAGTTTCCGATGGCAAACTTCACGCGCCGGCGTTTTGTGCCAACTGAATGCCAGCAACATCAGCTATAGAGCGGCAACATCAGCGTGTATCTTAGCAACATTTGCTGTAGCAACATTAAGCTCCCGTCATCAGCGTGACCGCGCCGGACCAAACGAGAAATACCAATTTGGTCTCAAAAATATACTATAAAATACTATTTCATATTTTTCAAAATACCACTATAAATACCATAGCAAATACATCGCCTAGAAATTCAAATTATAATATGTAATATGTAAAAATAATAACTGACTTATATATATAAAAAAATAAGGTTTGTCCCATTGCAAAAAATGTTTGTTTTTTATTTCATTTTACTATAATTAATATATTTCAGTATTTCAGTCCAACATAAAATTTCATATTCCATTATATATTTAAAGTCTTAAAATTAATTAAATGCTTATAATTCATTTTGTAACATTTTCTTAAAATAAAATAATAGTGGAACTTCTTTGTCCAGTCATCGAGTAACAATTTCCTCCTTCATCACAGGTGCCAGTACATTGTACATAAGCGAAGCTGTTTTGGTACGTTTGCTGTTAAACCCTTGCGCAATGGCACTATCGGGAAACGCATGCTTAACCACATCGCTAATATGGTCCATTGCTCTCATTGGTATGTTGTGCTCAGCAATCACTGCAGCAAACATAATTTCTGCCTTTTTGATAGAGGCAGCTAGAGTGCTATCCGATTCTTTAAAAAACGATTGAATCTTAAAAAAGAATAGTTATTATTTACATATAATTTAAAAGCATATAAAGAACTCACCTTTGATTTTCCACAGAAGTACTTCATGTTGTCTTTATGTTTTTGGGTAGCCGCGTGCTGCTTAATTGACGCCAGCCTACTTAAGATGTCCGTCTGGCACGCTTTGCAGTGCGCATCCATCATATTTGCGCTCCTGCCCAGCCATTTTTGATTCTCCGGCATAGTCTCCCACTCAGCTCTATATTTTTGTTTATTACTCATGATCACAAAATTAAGACTTAATTCGATTCAAGAAAAAGAGAGAGTGTGACCAAACCGAAAATACCATATAATACCATAAAATCTAAGAAAATGCTACGAAATACCAATATACCATTAAAATACTTTTGAGCAAAATCCGAGCTTATAAAATACCAAAAAGTATATAAAATACCATATTCGGTCACGCTGCCCGTCATGCTGTTGGCAACATGTTGCTGGTGTTTATTTTGCATTTAATTAAAAATAGCTGTACTCCAGCTGCTTGTGTGGGTGTTGCAACATCAATAACGACAACAACAACAATTGGATAACCAACAAAGACGGCTATTCTTTTTAATACCATTACCGTTCCCTGCTTTCCTCTCCTATCTTTTTGGTTGTCTTTACGACTGATTTATTTAAAGGCGCCGCACAAATGTTGCTGAACTTTGGCTGCTTTAGATGTATTTCACTTAGCTAACATCTAAATGGATTTACTTTTATTTTTATTTGTTGGATTAGTCTCCCAAAGTGTAGCATTTGCCAATCTTGATATCTTTCATTTTCATTTTTCTGACTTCCTTAAACCATCAGTCAATCAACGAACTTCAAAGGCGCCAACTTCCTGTGCGGTTAATTGAACAAAAATAAAAGAAAACACTTTTGGGTGTAGGCCACATATGTATATAATTATGCCCTGTTATGGCCAAAAGCTAACAGTTGCATAAATGTGCCAAAAAAGGTAGCTACAGTTGGAGTTGCAGTTGAAGTTGCAGTTGCCGTCACGCCATGCAGCATCAGCAACATTTTGTGTTGCAGGCGGCACACATAAATAAACAGCTGGCAATGGAGTTGGAGACACATTTGATTGCCTTTAACAATGGGACATTCAGTTCGGATAAGTAATATGAATGCCTTAAAGCGAATTATCTAAACTACTTCTACCATATGCACTGAAATAGAGTATTCCAGCTTCGGTTTGTGTTAAATGCCAGATTATTCTTCTTTCCTTAGTTTCCTTTTCGACTTTTGTTATTTCTGTTTTTGGTCGTTTCTGTTTTTAATTGAAATGCGAATGCACTTTTGAGTGCCTCTTTCTGTATCTGTATCTGAGTATCTGTATCTGTCTGGTCGTGCGATCCGAACGATCTCATTTGCTCAGCGATAAAGTCAACTGGATGTTACCCGTAATAAATCACATTTTGTTGCAGCATCTCTTTCAGTGACTCTCAGCTCCCGCTGACAGATGACAGTTGACAGTTGGCTCGATGACGTCAGAGAATACGCAGCTCTTATGCAAGTCGCCTTGATAAACTTTTCTTTCGATTATTGCACGTGCCAGAGGCAAATGTTGCCGAGTAATGAACTTGAGGCACGCCATTCTATGAACTACGTCGAATTATTGAACCAACAACGATATATTCCCATCTAGAATATATGCATGTAGATGTCTGAGGGGCGTGAACATCGTTTGTGGTCGCCCACGCGATTTAAACTTGCGACTCGCGACTCGCGACTTGCCATAAAACTTCATAATCTCTTCTAATTGTCACGCCTTGAGAAAGACGAAAATAAATGTGGAAATGTTTCTCTGAAAGATTTTCACGGTAGCCCGAGGGCGAGAAGAAAGGGCGTGTGCTTATAAATAGTGCATATGGTTGGTTGGGTGGCATTTTGGGAGCAAGGCGGACAACATGAACTCAATTTTTATGAGCAAACGCATTCAATGTTTCATAGCTACTAAATACACTGAGAGAAAGGGTTGAACTTATGACTAAAATTGACATTAGATGTTTCATAGTTACTACACTGAGAGAAACAATGTATAAAATTATTAGAAATGGATATGCATGTCAATAGTAAAGAGAGTTCCTATCTCTGCCATATTGAAGCTTTTCTTTGTGAGAAGGAGAAAAGTTACCAAACTTGTGAAAATATCAAAGATCTATTAAGCTTTCATAAGTATACTTTTTATATTTTTAGAGTACAGTATTTAAGTAGTTTTTTTAATGGCAATAATTTTGTGATTTTGATTCTATTTTTATAAATTTTTTTAAAGTATCTTATTGGGTGTTTCAGTGTTTTTCCCAAACCTTGTAACAAAAGTCGCATTAATTTAAATGTTTGGAATACCTTCATACTTTTCAACTCTTTCTTCTTATCTATTTAGTTTAAAATTTTATGTAGCATATATTAATAAAAAATAAAAATTTATTTTAATTTAATTTTTTTTGGTTGACGTTTTGGTTGAAGTTAAATAAATAAATATGTATATAAATCATATTCGATCTCTAATATAAATACTCCTCTCTTGTATCTACTAATTAAGTTCTATTTCCTCCAGTCATTATTCGTTTGACTTCTCTTCACACTTCTTTCCTCTCTCAACCCATCGTTGTTGTAATGAAACCATTTCAGTTCATTGGCGCTCCCCTTTTAACAAAGTTTTGTTGTTGTAGTTGTTGTTGTGTGTGCGTTTTTCCTTAGTTTGTTGCCTTTTCGCTTTTCCGAACGCATTTTGCAGATTGCACAATTTTCTGTTCTGTTTTCAGTTCAGTAATTTTGTTTGTTGTTGCTGTTGTTGTTGTTTCTGTCTTCGTTTGTTGTTAATACAAATTGATGTTGATTTATTTTGGTTGCTAGTTGCTCTGTGTTTATCATTGTTGCTATTGTTGATTGCTTTTTAGAAAGTGTGAAATACTTCGTATCATACTAAGTTCATTTCTGTTTTGCATGGGATTGGATTAGATTGCTTTGGTCTGCCTGAAAATGGTGTGCCGATAATTGAGGTAGGTAATTATTGATTTTCTATGGGAATATGTAGTTCAAAGCTTACGAGGGCAAAAGCGATTTCAAATCGTATCTATAGCTAAAAGTGAGCGTAAGGTCTGTTTTTTAATAGTCCAGTTGCATTTTATTTGAGAGATACTTTTCAATTTTACATTCATTTCAATACATTTTAATTGAAAATATCGATAAGTTAGTTAAGTGAGATCTTAGTTTGACATTGAAAAAGTTGACCTGAGTTTATAAATATTTTCAAATATACAAAGTTTATGCAAATTTTTCTGTGTTTTACATACTTTTTCGTTTATTGAAACATGTACAATTCCCACATTAATAAATATAAAATATATGTAAAATGATAAAAAATGAACATAAATTTAGTTGTGGATAGAGTATCTTAGATTGATGTAATTTATTATCTGTCAAACAATCTTTCAATATTTCAGAGAAAATACAAATCAATCTTACTACTCTACAAAGCGTAGTAGCTTTGGGCAGCACGGCAACACTGCAACATGCTTAACGAAAAGCTCCAAGCAAGCTTTTTGTTTAAGCTGCACAGCTTAACCGTTACATTTTGTTGTTGTGCTTAAAATTTCAAACGGACTATTTAAGAATCTATAGTGAAATGTTTTTGAAATATTGAACTTTAATTGTTAAAAACTGAGGAACAGACTCCTATCAGATGAGTCTGTCAAAGAGTGATAATCCGATAACTGGTTTCACAATGGCGCAAATAACAATGTATCTACAATATGCGAAATAACAACAAATACAATTTGTGAAACAGCAATAAATTTTGTTGTTGTTGTTGTGTCTGCTGTCAAATGAATTACGTTGCAAATATGTATCTTTGGAAACTGGTATTTTGACTTTGGACTTCATTCTATGTGCCAATAAAACTGGAATTTGTCTCTATTACGAGTATTGTTTTTTTGTATTGTAGTAAAGTGTGGGCATAATAACTGAGTTAAATGTAGTTCAATGTCAAGGAAATCTATAATAAGTCGAATCTGAGAGCAGGGAACTATCTTGTTGTGTTCGATGGGATACTTCCAGCATTTAGCCATGTTTGGATTGTTCCAAAAGTTGCGCCCATTTAAGCCAAATATGAGGAAAGGCCATTACAAGACCCATATAAACCAGATATGTGACACTGAGCCTAAGCTTAAGTATGTACATATATTGTTGCTATACGATATGATATTGAGCATTAGTCAAAACTGGCACGCAATTTCGAATCGTGACTGGATTTCAAAATATTGATCGCTCGATTTCTGTCAGACTATAGACTAAGTACTACGACATTTTATAGAGAATACAAGTCTAATTAATTACTGCCTTCCGCTGTGAAATGAAACAAAGAAATAAATCTAGAATAACATTTTGTTCGAGTTTTCGTTAAAGCTTTTATATTTAATTTAATTAAAATGAATTCATGTCAATTTTGGCGGCTTTAAATGGAAATTGACATAGTTAGAAATGTGTATGTCATCGTTCTTTGTATTCTCTGTCGTTTGCCTGGCTTCTTCATACAATTTTTTTTTACTTTGTTTTCATATTTGTTTCTTTAAATGCCTCCCACGTTTGGTATTGTTTTTGCATTGCCATTTTTTTTATCTAAATAAATAAAATATTTGTAATGCTTTCTGATGTCATTTGATGTGCAAACTTGTAGAAAGTTTTGCGTCGCAACAAATGTTTTTAACTGTTAAACAATTGCTGATAAAAATTAGCTATAGAAAGTGTGGTTTTAAATTGAGCATTTACTTTATAAATTTTTTAAAAACATGAAAATTGTTTGCTGGTAAAGAAGAAAGTTGTCTGTTTCTTCTTTATTTTTTTCCATATCTGTATTCTATTTCGGTTTTAGAACTTAACATTTGAATAAAATTTTAAATTGAATACCATTTCCTATTCATTTTAATTATCTTTTGAGTGCCACTCAATGTTCGTCTCTTTTGTTTGTCTTGCTTGTTTTATGATGATATTTCATGCCCCCTGTTTATATTGTTTTTTATATTTTAAATATTTATTTATATAAATGTTTTTTTTTATATTTTTCCTAAGCACTTCCTTCTCCTCTGCGTGTTCGCGCCTGCGCGGAAGTCGCCTCAAATCGAATCGAATCGAATGGAGCCACCTCAGTTAATGGCCAATTTAATAGCCGGCTTTTTGTTAACGTCTTCTTTCATACCGAGAGGTATGCATGAATTTAAAAAAGGCATTGCACTTGAGTGCCACTCAATTGAGGTACGAGTAAGAGGTTCGAGTGTGTTTAGATACTTATGCTAATTATCGGGATGCTCCAAAGTGTTGGCCATTTAGCCATTGATTTACTGTTTACTGCTAGTTGGTTGTTGTTAGTTGTTATTGTCTATTGACGGTTGACTGTAACTTACCAAAATCAAAATGATACATGGTCGGTAGATCGCGCGGTGTTGTCGTGCGCGTGAGAGAGGCGATGAGGGGTGTGCAGGGCGGTGTTGCGATAAAAATCGGCTCCAGCTGGCGACTCTCCGATGCTGCCATTTCCATTTTCACAATGAAACCCGAGTTGAGACTTGGCAGCCACTTAATTTATGCAATGAACTCGCTGCTTAAATCGTTTCTTTTCTTTTTTTCTACACTTTGGAACGTTTCCGCGAAAAAACCGAAAACGCGCGCGATTTTTGTCGCGCCGCGAGCGATTTAAAACGCGCCGCGAAAATCTTTCGTTCACATGCAAGCGTTTTGCTTCAATATTTATACATTAATGATTTTTGCCTCATTTGCTAATTAATCATATTTCGTTTTCACTGCACTTTCAAAAAAACTTTAGTAATAATTTTGCCTAATGTTGGTTTGTTTTCACAATTCTTTTTTTTTTTCCAGTTTTGAATTTTTTTAATGCACGCGAAACTTTTGGGCCGAAAAAATGTTGAGTGATTTTTGTTGCTTGGTTCACATTTGAAATTCGTATTTTGTTGGCTGTTTGCTGTTATAGTTGTTGTTGTTGTTTTTGCTGTTGCTGTTGTTGTCTCTGCAAGTTTTTCACATTATCTCCAAAATCATATGGAAATTTTTGCAGGCTGCCATATAATTTAAGTCTGGCTGCGATTACTGTGGGTGTCCCGAGTTGGTGTCTCAGGTCCACTCCTCCACTTTATTCGTTGTCGTATCTGCAAAAGGTCAGAGCGTGAGATTTGAATTTAAATTTGAATTTTTCGAGTGAAATGTGAATAATAAAGTCATTGAATCAGCTGCTTTAAGGAGTGTGTGTCTTGTTGAGCCTAATAAATAATTATGACGAATTATAATTATGACAAACTACAGTTTGATAGCTATCAATTATGCTTATAAGTGCATCCATATTCGCTTTCATTGATTTCGTCACTAGAGTGGATATGCCAAGTTAATTTTAGATAAATCTATTGCATGTTTAACAGATATGCGGATAGATTAATAATCCATTGATGAAGCGAAGCTTGTATGCAAGCGTGGAAAGCAACGAGCTTGCGATTACGTATCTGCAATATACAAAACTCGTCGTTGATGACGAACGGGCCTCAAAATAAACATTCACCAATGAGGCTAAGCGCATATTAGCTAATTTGCAAAAAGCCAACGCAAAAACAACAACAACAGCGAATGTGTCTAATAAATACGCAAAACAGAAACATGATGAAATCGTCTAAAGTTAGATGGCGATTTTACGAGTTTTTCTTTTTGGGTTCGGCTCACGCAATGTTCGAGTAAAAGAGAGAAAGAAAGATGAGGAGAGAGAGAGAGAGAGAGAGAGAGGGTATGATAGATTGGTTACATTTCGTAAATAACCAATTAATTACCGTTAATGTTCGCTTGATTTTCAGTTCTATAGTTCGTAATGTATCTGTATCTGTAAACAGATCGTTGTATCTTATGGCCGCCACGCTCGAATGTCGAAACGAAACTGAGACTCAGCTGAGACTCACTGAGAATCCGCAGTCGCTCTTAATTGCAAATGAAAGTGTACTGAGCTCTGTCTGGGCAATTGAAAAAGCGTTCATAAAGTATCTCCCACAAGCCCCATTATCATTATCATAGTCATTATCATCATCTCACCATCATCATCATTTATTATTAAAATATTTGTTGTTGTCTCTTTGTTGATCTTGACGTTCGACAAGCTTTCAACATTGCCAAAGACCATCAAATAAAATAATGTTTGTCTGTTTGCCAATTTGATTTTCAAAGTTTTCTTGGTTTGTTGTGTTTGTTGTGCCTAGTTGTTTCTTATGGACATTTTGTGTTACGAGTTCAGCTAGTTCAAATATCAATTAACGCTTCTCTTCTAATTATGCCACATTTGGCGATTTTAATGGCTCTTTAAATCATTTTAGTCCAAGTCGACTAAATAATGGAGTTCACGGTAGACAAGCTTTGGTATCGTTTCAGTCAAATTATTCAACTCTTGTTGAGCTTATCTAAACACGCAGATAATGCAATAAGCTAAACGAATGTCATACCTGTCTATAACTACACTGAAAAAAAAGACCAGCTTCTAAAATCAAGAACATTCATCTTAAATATTTTGTTCTTAAAATAAGACAATTTTAACACCAAATTAATTTAACTCAGAATATTAATCTAAAAGATCGCAGTTCTTAAAATAAGAAATAAAAATCTTAAATTTTTAAGAAAATATAAATATGTCATATTTAATATGAAGACAATAATGGCAACGTGGCGCTCTGGTTAGAGCCGCCGCTTCAGTTTGGTAACAAGTCAAAGGATCGAAACCCGCTCTAGCCAAGGAAAAAATATATATTGTTCTTAAAATCAAGATGTGTTTTTCTAAATTTAAGATTTATATGATTTAAGTTCTGAGATCAAAATCTTGATTTTGGAAAATTTTTTTTTATCAGTGTATGAGAAACTACAACTAAATTCTACAGCTGCATATAGATAGTATATCTGAAGTGGAGATGGAACCAGTTGTTGTACTCGTACTTCAACTCTCTCGACAACAGCTTGCACATGTGTATCTTAATTTATGCCAATACCAATTTGCTAGATAAAACCAAATATTTATGAACCTATTGTGAATAATTCGAGTTGAAAGGTTTTTGCGCCGCACTCAACAATAAAAGTATCTTGTTTCATTTAGCGGCAACATGCGCAAGTGTCTTGATTCGATTATGCATATGAATGGGGAACATTTACTTATAAGAGTACTACTTATATCTATCATTATGGTATGGGGGCAACTCTCTCATGTACGAGTTCGTGCTCAGAATGTCAATTGGATTGCCTAAATGACTAATAGAGCCGAGATTGCTGCTGTGCATGTGCATAACTTAAGCACAATCATTAAAAACCGTACACTGAAAAAAAGACCAACTTCTAAAATCAAGAACATTCATCTTAAATCTTTTGTTCTTAAAATAAGACCATTTTAAGACCAAATTAATAAAACTAAGATTATTCATCTAAAAATTCGCAGTTCTTAAATCAAGAATTAAAAATCTTAAATTGATAAGAAAATATAAATATGTCATATTTAATTTGAAGATAATAATGGCAACTAATGATAACTAAGCCGAGGGATCAAAACCCGCTCTAGCCAAGGAAAAAACATATAATCGGAATATTTATAAAAAACAAATAAATCCAAAAAAAAGTATAAATATCAAAAAAAATAAGTTTTAAGTTTAGAACACCTGCCATATTTTTTTATTTTTGGTTTGAGAATTTAATACTGTTTGGTCTTAAATTAAGAACTTATTCTTATTTGAAATGATCTTAAAATCAAGATGTGTTTTCTAAACTTAAGATTTTTATGTTCTCAACGCATTTTTTTGACCAAAATTCTTAGTTCTGAGACTAACATTTTATATTTTTTTTTTATCAGTGTAGAGTTGAAATGGAGTTGTTTATGAAAGAATTCTACAGAAATGCATTAATATGTTAGATAAAAGATAGACCAAAGAAATTGAATAATACAAATTTTTTTACTGTCTATAAAAAATTACGAAGTGCAACTATTTCTGTACATTTGAAAAATATATTGTATATTAACTAAATATAGCGATTAATATTTCAGCTAAACAATTGAATCATTAAAATATTTCACCTAATACTTCCGCTGTAATTTTTTTTAAAAACCTTATCGCTTTTTCCACTTTAAAAATTCCAAGACTCTGACGCTCATGCAATTTATTATTGCTATTAAATATATTTTTATGTTTAAAGCCCATTCAAAATGTGCAAACAAAGAGTTTAATAACTTTATTAAAAACGTATGTAATAGGAAAACAAATATAATATATACTTGGTAAACAAAATGCACATGTATTATTTTGCAAAATAAATACGTCTAAAGGCTAGGTACAGGGTGTTCCGTATTCAACCACTCTCGTTTTGACCTTTCTTACTTGTTTCAACTGTCATTTTCAATGTAATTTGCTAAAAAAAATACGTTTCGCAACCCACTCAAAAAATTCCAAGACGTTGACACACAAGCATTTTATTACTGAATCTAAATATCACTTTTTATAGGGTTTTTTTTCAAAACTTTTCTTCCTCCCACGCATACAATTCAAATTAAAAGCTCAAGCCTGATTTGAGCACGCGCCTCGAGGAATATTTTTAACGTGGTTTTTGTGATATGTATGCCGATAAGTCTGCCCAAATATGCAATCTAATTTATGGCTTATACGAATAATTCAATAAATGACAAGTTATTAAGAGGCCTTCTCATGTCACTGGTTCGGTGCAGAACGGGGGATCATTGGCCAACAACTGAACTCAGTTAAAGAGACTAACAAGCTCGAGTTGAACATGAAGAATAGCTGTCTGTCTATAAATTGGAGTCCACGTTGAACAAGTGAACAAGTTGCTCTGTTGTCGTTCCAAGTGACCAAGTTTCACCTTCGAACGGACTTTGTGGCATCGCATCACATCACTTTCGGCTTGGCACAGATAACCAAAGAGAGAGAACGACAACGAGAATGAGAATGAGAACGAGAATGAGAACGAGAATGAGAATGAGAACGAGATTGAGAAGTGACTACACATGGTGGACACATTTGACATGGACAAATGTCTGAAGGTCACGTGGGTTTGTCGTCTTTGGTGTCAGGTTACCAGTTTCAGCTCTTTAAGGCTTGCCACTTGTGGCATTCATGACTGTGAGTTATTCACGCGATAAGCTATCTCTTGTCAAATGTGACCTACGTTTATGGGGTACCTTTTTTTTATCACTCTGCATTCGATAAGTCGATAAGCAATTGCATAACTCTGTTATCTGTTGACTCTTGTTTGAAAAACGAATTAGAGATAAGAATACAGAAAAGGGAAATGTCTTGAAATAATTAATAGTGACCCAAGCAATATAATTAATTTTTTAAAATTTTAATTTTAATTTTTTTTATGAGTTAAAGTCATTTAAAGTTGTTTTTTTTTTTATTTCTGAACCAATCATCGGGAACAACGTAAAAACAATTTGTCATCACGCTCAATTGAAAATATCAATCTCAAGCTCAACTTAATTGCACACTTAATTGCAGGTATACGTGTACTTGTTTTATTTTAATAAGAGATTGCATTTATATATTATATATGTATACATATATGTATATAATATAACAGGTAACTTGAGGCAATTCATCTGAACCACACGTTTAGTCACTGATCAATTAACTGAGCTTTTGCGGATGCGGTTCTAAAACTCGCAGCTCGCATTACAAGCAAACAAATAAATTAACAGATCTCAAGATCGGCAAAGTATCTCAACGAAACAAAAGCAGCTGCTGTTAATGTAATTATTTTAATTTGCAATTATTATAAATTATGAATGCTTAAAAATAAATGCAAAAGCACATTGTGACTTTCACCGTCGTAGAAATCTCTCTGTGTATCACCTGTCGAACTGTGCAATATGGCGATATGCAAACTACAAGATACTTAATTTTTGTTGTTTTTGTTTTGTTTTTGTGTTCGAGTATCTACAACATTTTGAAGCGTGCTTTTGTTCTCGCCACCAAAAGCTGATGTCATTTGGCAATCACTTGAGCTCTGAGTTTATTTACTCATTTGTTGTTTGCTGAGAATTTGGCTGTCGCTGTCTCAGTTTTTGCTTAGAAGTCGGCAATACGTCACACTCATGAAGGTTACACTGAATCTCATAGCGAAAACTTTTTAAAGGCGTGTTCAAGTCGCGTGTTACGAGTTTTTACAATACTTATAACCAAGAGCTACATCTGAAAGCTATACAACCAGACGAAATACACCAGACAAAATAAAAATAAATATAGTAATTTTTGACTTTACCATATTACACTTAAATAGAAAGCATATTAAAATTAAATATAAAACCCTTTGATATAATTAAAGACATTGTTAAATGCTAAAGTTGATATGAAAATAGTAAAACTAAATTAATTCAAACACTCAAAATTATAAATGTCATAATTTGTTCAATGTTAATTTATAATTATTTTAAAAATTAGCACTCTTTTAAAATTTTATTCAAATAAAATATAATTTTAATTTATTTTGAACAATTCAGAATCAAAAATATTTATTGTTTACTTAAAAATTCGGTAAAATTATTTGACATAAATTATTATGATATATCATTCTTACTTGATTTTAGATTCTCATATGGAAATAACTTGTCTGCCAATTAAGATTAAGATTATATTCAACAATTTCTTCAAGTATTAAAATGTTAGATAATTTTTCTCTGGGTGTAGCTATAATGTGATCCTCCTGCTAACTCAAATGAGTGCGAGACTTGTCAATAGTCTTGGCAGACAAAAAAATAGCAACAACGCTTGAGATTTGATGTTAATTGCACTTGAATATGCCTTGCCCGTTTCATACTATCTAAGTATGTATATACGAATACATATGTGTTTATGCAAATATGTATGTATATATATAGTAGATACATGGCATCGTGGGCATGCAAAACATTTTGCCGCTGCCTCTTGTGATTGCCGTTTATTGGATTTTTTGGAGCGTTTCAAATATGCATGGACTATACTACGATATTTTAGCGTTGCCAAATGGTATATGCTTTGAATTTTTGTTGCAATAATCAAAGCGGCGCTTGAGAAACATTTTAAGAGTGATATTGTTGAAGTTCGGGTAATTTGAAAAATGAAGAGTGTATCTTACAAATATTTAACTTTCTTTCTGCATTGATTTTCCCTTCATCAGGCCACAAGCTAAATACATTTTAACTGCGTCGCAAATATACGAAAAGCTAATTAACTCAAACTCAACAAGTCAACATTGAACTGAATGCCAAACAAGGCAAAAGCAGCAGATACAAGATACAACTCACAATTCACCGGTTACTTCCCTAGCCTCGATCTGCAATTAGCAGTGAAATGTCACGGAAAATCAACCGAAACAAGCAATAAAACAAATGAAACAGAAAATTGCTTAAACCATTTTCAAGTTATTGATTAAACACGAAGGAGCAGCGAAAGTTCTAGGAACAAAGTCGCACTTCGCAGTTGGCAGTTGGTAGTTGGTAGTTGACTATAAATGGTAACATGACGCCAGGCATTAAAGGCCGCACCCTGGTAACCACAAAAAAAAGGAAAAATAAAGAGTACTAGAGCCACCCAACTCCCAACTCCCAACTCCCAACTAGCCAACGTCCTTTGGGAAGCTATTGTTGTTGTCATATGGAAAACAACTTTTGCTGGACTTGTTATGCCCGCCACGCGGTTGTCATGGAAAAGTGCGCCGCTAAAACATACACTGATAAAAAAAATGGTCTAAAATCATGATTTTGGTCTCAGAACTAAAAAATGCGTCGAGAACATAAAATTCTTAAATTTAGAAAACACATCTTGATTTTAAGAACATTTCAATAAGAATAAGTTCTTAATTTAAGACCAAACAGTCTAAAAATCGCAAACCAAAAATAAAAAAATTAGGCAGGTGTTTTTTAAACTTTAAACTTATTTTTTTAGGATATTTATTCATTTTTTGGATTTATTTTTTTTATAAATATTCCGCGATTATATGTTTTTTCCTTGGCTAGAGCTGGTTTCGATCCATCGACTTGTTACCAAACTGAAGTGTCGACTCTAACCAGAGCGCCACGGTGCCATTATTGTCTTCTTATTAAATATGACATATTTATATTTTCCTTTGAATTTAAGATTTTTATTTCTTGATTTAAGAACTGCGAATTTTTAGATGAATAATCTTAGTTTTATTTATTTGGTCTTAAAATTGTCTTATTTTAAGAACAAAACATTTAAGATGAATGTTCTTGATTTTAGAAGTTGGTTTTTTTTTCAGTGTACATATGTACATGTATCTGATGGATACGTATTGGGTGGTGCAACCAAATGGGTGCATTATCTGACCAAACTCATGCATAAATGGCTAATAACCAGGAGTTGTTTTGGCCCAGCTGATGGCGTCTTTGCATGCGAGCACAAATCAAATTCAACGCCGAAAAACTTTTATCGGTTTGGGAAATATAAATACATATATGTATATATACTATGTATGTATCTTAAAAACTGGAGCAAAACAAGATACATATACATACGTAAAAGTCTATATCTTATCTAATTTGCGCAGTATAAGATAAAATGGAAAATCAAAAAAGAATACAATTCATGGGGCTCTTATCTCTTATTGTAGACCTGAATGATGTAAAAAGAGCTGCAGCTTGAGTCTGAGAATAATGAAAACTGTTATATCTGATATCGAATAAAAGTATTTTGCGCAGCTATACGATAAGTCAAATGTACGTATGTATGTACATATTTTTATAAATATTTATTTATACTGATATCAGGTTTAAATTTGAGTACTTAGCTGATAGGCTAAGACTGCATGGAAATCGAGAATGCAGATAATGAAGCTGAAACACGATATGTTCTTGGTCACCACAAATATGATTATAAATAGATGGTAACACAGAAAGTAAGGAAAAATTCTTAAAATTGTTGACTGAGAGTTGAAAATGAATCGCAAGTGTTTTAGACTAGACATTCTTATCAATGTTTTATATGTTGTTTTAAATATAATTTAACTTATAGCTATCAATTGCAAATTAGCTTAAAACCAGTTGTCAATATTATTATTATTTTATTTGTTTGCTTTTGCATTTTTCGACTATTGTTGTTTAGGCCAAGTACATATTTATTAAAGGTGTTGCCTTATCGTCAATTCTTTCTATTTACCGATTATGATCATTCTCTAATTGGCCAATTTACGAGTTATCGCTCAAGACTGATTGTAAATTAAACAAGGTGTTAAAAATCGAACTATTCTTGGAATATAATAAAGTGTTTCAGATAATGCATAGTTGAGTTTACCTTAGAGAATATTGCTAAAAGCTTCTTGAAGTATTCCTTTATTGTAGTAGCCAATCAATTGACTTTGGAGAACGACACTTTAAAACTGCACAACACAATTTATGAATTATTGCACTTCATATTACTTCACACATACACACACATTCAGGAACCACTTTCGATGTTTTTTAGCAGTAATATTTATACATATAAGTAGGGGCTTAGTAGGGGCGCCACTTAACACTTAACAATTCGTGGAAAAAAGGAAAAACTGCTGCCCTGTTCAAAAAGCAAAAGTTTAAAGTTGCCGCAACGAGTTGGATTTGTATTTTCTTGTTTTTTTTATTTGTTTCTTCGCTGATTATTCAATTTGATATGGAGCCCTTAATTAATTTGCATTAAATTATATGCCGTAAATATTGGGTTTTATTATTTTTGTTAGTTTCAAATCGGGTTTTTTGAAAACAATTTGTTATCTGGCTACTTAACACACGCGACGAGTGCGACTGACGCTCGCAACGGACGCATTCCGAATGGAGAGGCAGCCAGAGACGAAGCCCCGCAATGAGCGACCGACTGAGCCGCTCAACCTGTGCGTCGGCGTCTGCGTCGGCGTCAACGTCGGCGTCAACGTCAGCGTTGACTGCTAACTCTAGCGCTGGCGTCGCAAGCGATTATGAAATACAGACTGTGACCCTTGGTGACTCGGGAAATACTGATATTGCTGAAAATTGTATTTAAACAAATAAATTACTAATTTCATTTTGGAAAACATTCACAAATTTATCCAAAGAACCAGCTTTTCGGCCCACTGTACAACGCTGCCGCTGCGCTTTTCGTGTGTGCTTATGAAAATGTTTATACAGAAACGTTTTTTATGTATTATTATTTTTTTTTTGGCAACACCGGTTTTATTTTGGCTGCTTGGCTCAGATATATATACATACATTTTTTTGGTTGTGTGCTCAGCTAACTTGGGAATCTTTTGTATGAAGAATTGGAGAATTGAAGAATCGGAGGCGTCAGTGTGTGGGTGTGGATGATTTTGACTGACGCATGTTAATGTGTGACAGGTTTCATTTGTTGCACAGCTGTGTGAAAATATAACAAACGAGTTGTTATTGTTGTTGCTGTTGTTGTTGTTATGTGGCGACTCCAATGGGTCTGTCGAGCTCCATTTGCCATTTGCCTTTGGCACTTGTTGCTGCCCGAATGGGAATGCCAGCACCTTGAGTAACTTTGACACCTGACGCGTGCTATACCAAATAAATAAGTCGCATTTGTCACAGCCATCGAAATAAATGCTTCCGCTACTGAAATGTATTTAAACTAAGAAACTTACATAAATTACAAAGACAGGAAATGGGCGTGTAAGATCTACAGCAGCAGCAGCAACAGTGAAAACTAAATTAAAACGCCGACGCGTAGCAAACGATAGAAAAATAGACAAAGATCAAATTGGATCGTGACACCCACACATAGATAGACATTAATTATGGTAAATTGTTGGAGCACTGTAAGTTGAGTATTTGTTTTGAAAAGTTAATAAATTCCATCGTGAATTTGTTATAAATGAGATAAAATGTAAAACCATTAATAAAATCATATCTTAAATAATAAACAACTTAAGAATATTTTTAGGTTGATACTCTTACCATTGATTGCATTATTAGTGCATGTTGTTAATATTTAAACTGCAGTTTATAATGAATTTCTTACACACTTTTAATAGATATACAAAATAAGCACTTCACAATTGACATAAATTAGCTTCGCAGATAAATACACGTGTAGACTGATCTTAATAAATTTCATTTACAATCACTTTGCACTCTGATCACTAACAACATTCTATAGATGCAACGATAAAAAATGATATACATACATATATACTCAGAGTGGGAACAATAACAATAGTAAGTTTCGTGTCACGTGGGATGGAATATTGGATCAGGAATGCAGTGCCCTGAATGGTGGTTTATATTGTTGATATGGCGAATCACTCGATGAACGTAATTCACTTCTTCGGTGTATAGTACATGGAATGCAGGAAAAGACGTGTAACTTCGCCAATAACCGAACGATCGGGTATACTCTGGGCCATGCCATAAAGAGCGAATTTGCCAACCACAGGCTGTCCAGGATCCTTCATAATCTCTGCCGTGCAAGATCGCAGATCGGTCAAGAATTTATCCGCTACACCTGGTTGGGTGTGCATATCCGTGATGCAAATGTGAATACTGCAAAATAATGAAGAATTGTATTAGTGTTTTAATTATATATCTAGACAGCACTTCATTTACCCAGAGGGGAATTGCAGTGGGTTCAGACTCCAGCCCAGTTTGCAGAGCGCATCCGAAAGTCGGAAAATGTCAAACACATTTGAGCCGAAGGCAATAACAGAAGTCGCTGGCTTGCCAAAGATAAAGAGACCATCGATCTGGCGAGCGCTGAAAGAAATTTTATGGTTTTGAAAGGTTTTCAATTAATATTATTATAGTTTACCCTCTTTCAATGTAACGCGCAGTGTCGAGAATGCGTTTAGTTGCCTCCAGATATCCCTCATAGCCGAAGCTCATCATTGTAGCCCAGCAGGCAGCAATTATACCGCCAGCACGGGATCCATTCACCGTTGGTGAGCCGTAAACACCGCCAGGCCAATCGGTTGTGACCGTAAACTGATGATCCTTGAACTTCTTCTGCGAGTACATTATGACCGAAGAGCCTTTCGGTGCAAAGCCATATTTATGCGTATCTGCAGAGATGCTCGTGACGCCCTTAACAGCAAAGTCAAAGGGACGCAGCTGATAGCCAGCATGATGCACTAGAGCGACCACAAAGCTGCCCAGACAAGCATCCACGTGCACAGGAATATCATACTTGACACCCAGAGCAGCAATAGCTTCGATGTCATCAATAGTGCCATACGGGAAATTGGGTGCAGAGCCAACCAACTGAAAATGATCAAGTGAAAATGAGATATAGTCAAGAATGTGGATAATTTCTTACTTACCAAAATGGTGTTACTGTTGATAGCACGCTTGAACTTCTTAATGTCGACCTCATAGGTCTCTGGATTGACATCGACGTAGCGTACGTGTATATTGAAGTACTGGCCGCCCTTATCGAAGGCTGCATGCACTGTGCGTGGAACAACAATGTTGGGCTTCGTGATTCCCTTGTGCTCGCGTGCATAGTCCCGGTAAGCCTTCATTGCCATGCAAATGGACTCGGTACCTCCGGTTGTCATTGTGCCGCAACTGTCGCTGTTACCATTAAACAAGGTGCAGGCCATGCGCACAACCTCAGCCTCCATTTTGCATACGCCGGGGAATAGATCAGCATGCAGTGGATTCGTGTAAGAAGCCTTGCCGTAAACCTCTGTGACAAGCTCTACCAGCTCCGGCTTGTAGCCGTAGACAGCGCCCGAGACTTGTCCATCTCGCCAACTGTAGTGACCATTCTTGAGATGATCGTCCACTAGTCCCAAGATCTGCTCCTTGCTCATACCCTTCTCTGGCAGACGCAACGAGTATGTCAGATGCTGGTTGCTCTTCTTAATTTCCGACTCAAAGTCGTTATTCGCTTTATTCAGCTCGGCCTCAATCTGACGTCGAACGGGAGGCAGCTTCTTGGCCAGCTTGAAGAACTGACGCTTGCCGCGCACATATAGACCTAAAAATAAGATGATAATAGTATAATAATATTATTCTTTTTTGTAGTTTATTAGAAAGAGTTTTCACCTTGAGGAATTGCCTAAAATAAACGATCGAAGTGAAATTCACAATGATTATCAGCTAAATGATAAGCACATATCAGAAATTTAAATTGAAACTTTATTTTGAATAAAACATTTGCAGCTGTTAGCCAGGCAACTAATTGTATTTAATAATCGATCAAAACAAACGGAAGTTCAAAGAACCAAAAGATTAGATATCAAACATTATGAAGTATCAAGAATAAAAGTTTAACATTTCATGGGGTGATTTACAATTCTTTGATTAACATCAGTTAAGTCATTTAAAAGCGAAAGTTAGTTATAAAACAAGAAAACAAAATTATTTTCGGATCAGCGAAGATTGAATACACTAGAAAAATATCTTGTAACTGTTAGATCAATTAAAATTATTTTTAATACCCTCCAAACTTTACAATTGTCGTTTTCTTTTTAGTTTTAAATTTGAAACTTTATATTATTTAATTTAATTTAATTTAACAAAAATCGTGACAATCTTATAATATTCTGTGCAAGGGTATTAAAACTTATAAAAGGTATAAAAAGTTATCATATCAAATGGTGCCACCTACAAACGACAACTGATAAACAGTTTAAATAATTATGAAATTTAACAGAATAATAATGAAAAAATTAATTAAAAATGTATACTTAAATATACTTATATTTCTATATTTATTTATAATTCTGATAAAGATAAACCCCTGTCGTTTTGCAACTAATCAACTCATTACACAAGTTTAATCTATGCATAATCTCATAGTTTGATTAAATTATAAAGATCAGTGAACTATGAACGAAGTTTCAGTGCATAATACCTTTATAATGGAGGTCAAAGTACTCGAAATACGGAATATTTTTCATGCACACATGTATGTACTGAATTTGTACTTATATGTACTTTGAAGTAGGGCAGATAAGATTATTTGCTGGATTAAAATGTTTGTCAAGAATATTAAAAATAGATTGATGTTCTGGCACCCAACTCGATTTTTGTACTTACTTTCATCCTTGGTTAACTCCGTCCAGATCCAAACGCCGCCCAAGACAGTTGTTGCTGTGATTGCGGCCACCTGCCACGGCTCCTTGTTGCCAAAGGCGCGATTTATGCAACCGGTGACGGGCTTCACGCAATCGTCTCCAGAAAATGGACGCATTATGCTGTCGATTTGAGTACAACTAAAATTAAAGTTAATGTATTGATTGATACGCAAAGTGTTAAAAGAAACACTGCCGAACTCGCGCACTTCCCGTCAATAACTGAATTCAATTCGTGTGTGAGCTAGTTACTTGATAATCGCTAACAAAATGGTCTGTTAACTGATAAGAGAATCGGACATGTTCGACATAAGCATTTATTTATTAGCATTGTATACACACATACACATGTGGTATGACTATTAAATCAAATGCTTTGTTCTCTTCATGTTATTAAAAAGGCAGTCAATAATTAAATCATTTTATTTGCAGTTTCGAGCGTTCACTCACCTGTTGCACTGATTAATAACGCTTTGTGCTTTGAGCAAATGTACAATACGTTGATATTTTCATGAATTTATGACACCTGTTTGTGTTATTGCGAGAGAAATTTTCTAAACAAATTAGCGCTCAGCACAGCTGTTGACCTGCCACCGATAGCAGAAACATATCGATAACACGTGTGTGAATGGCAAAGCAAAAAATGAATGCCTAGTACGCTGACTGCGCAAAACATATGATCTGCGTGCTGTTTACCCATTCACAACGAATTGAATTGTTATCGATGGTACATTATTTAACATAAACCAATCGATCCTGGAATTAATAATTTTGATAAATATTTACCCAATTTTATAGTTTAAAGATGCTGCGATATTTTCCAAATACACTTAAATTGGTAACTATGATGTATAATGAATATTTCAACTATTGAAGATTTCGTTAAATTAGTGCGCCCGTTCAATGCCCATTCGATTTGCAAGTAATGCAGCAGAGGAATTTGTAAAGGTGAGAATTAAGTGCAACAAGTAAATTAGAGAAATATGCAATATTTCTTCACACCTAGGTCAAGAATGTCGCTGGCGTACGTGAAATAACATTAAGCCATCAGCGCACACGGAATTCTCTGTCGATGGACATGATGAAGGCCCTCCACGAAGATTTACTCAAGGATCGCGACAGTCTGGAACTGCGCTGCATTGTGCTGTCTGCCGAGGGCAACGTTTGGTCGGCTGGCCACAATTTGAAGGAGCTCCATGCCAACGATTCTGAGCATCAAAATGCAGTTTTCCAAAAGCTAACCGACATTATCTTGGACATTCAAAAGATTCCTGTGCCCGTGATAGCTAAAGTTAATGGACTCGCAGCTGCCGCAGGTTGCCAGCTGGTTGCCTCCTGTGACATTATCGTGGCCTCAGAGAAGAGTGCGTTCTCCACTCCCGGGTATGTAGTTGATAATGATTGTATTTCATCATTTAATGGGTCGACTGTTCCCTTTCAGCGCTGGCCTCGGCATTTTCTGCAACACACCTGGTGTGGCAATTGGACGTGTCATGTCGCGTCCCAAGTCAGCATATATGCTGATGACTGGTCTGCCCATTACTAGCCAGGAGGCCTACATAGCCGGAATGGTCACGAAAGTAGTGCCCGAGAAGGATTTGGACCGAACAATAGATGAAATCACTTGCGCCATTAAAAGTAAAAGTCGTGCAGTAATTTGTCTGGGCAAGGAATTTTACTACGAACAGTTAAATATGCCACTAAAGGAGGCTTACGTATGTGGCCAGAAGAAAATGATGGAAAATCTTGAACTGGCGGACTGCAAGGAGGGAATCGCAAGCTTCATTGAAAAGCGTTCGCCTCAATGGAAGCATGAGAAGTAAACGATGATACAAATCAAGAGAATGTATGATTCTTTTAAATGAACTGACCAGTTGTGCATTTAAATTGTTATAAAACGAATATAATTAAACACTTGTTAAACATTGCAGATATCATGGAAAAGCGCTTCATTTGCACCTACATAAGATCGTCTTTAAATCATCATGATCATCTTATTATTATCAACCCACAGGCCGTTTAGGAATTTTGGGTGAGTCGAAAAATATCTGCATGTCTTAGATTACGTTTATCTTTCCTGGAATATGTATACAAAGAAGTCTACTCTTTTATAAGTAGTAAAGAAGAATGCTAGATTTTTAAAGCTATAGGTAAACTATTTATTCGAAGAATCTGTTTGCCAATTAATTAAAGATTTGATGATATATAGGTAGTTCCCCCAATTGGCCAAATAAAACCATTTTACGTGCTTTCGAAAAGTATGCTCAATTCTTATTTTGTGTGTTGTTTATTCAAAATGTGTGTGTTTTAATATTGTGCAAATATTATAAAATAAAAAATATATATTTCAATTACAATGCCTGTTGTTTATGGCAATTGAATAATTTATAAATGAAAATCAAAATTAAAATTGTATGCTGGCAGTTGTTGTCTGTGTGGAGTTTGCAGTTTTCCGTTTATTGTTTTTGTTCTAACTAATTCCAATATCTGGTTATGCAGTGTAAAGTCTTGAGGTTATATTTGTGAGTCTTTTTTGTTGCCGGTTCTCTGTGTGTGTTTTCTTGTTTAAATGGTCGGACGTAGAAAATTCTCGAGGCTGCACGAATATGTGACAATATAAAAAAATTGATGTAACAAAAAAAGTTTAATATTTGCTTTGCATTTCTGTATTGTGTTGTGTAGTGTTGTTTAAATATTTAGAACTCTTCGCATTGAACTAAAGATAGTTGAATATTAACCTTATAGGATGTGGACATACAGATATATAGATATAGTTTCTATAGTAAGAGTTTAGCATATACATATGTACTAGGAGTATTTTCTAAAAGTAGAGCAATATTATAACTGTGCAATAGTTTGATATTATTATTATTATATTTTTCCTTTTTTTTTTTTTATTTTTTATAGTCGCAAACTTTAAAAGTTTTGTATTATTAAATAGATCCATTGCTGGATAGTTGCGTATTTTCGAGGCAATGCAAAGAGAATTATGCCAAAAGAATTATTAAGTGCCATGTGCTTAAAGACTGCGCATAAATATTTGAAATTCTGAACGTAACCCCGTGCGGTTAAATCCCTTTCGTAGGTCTACATGAATTAGAATCCCATCAAAGTGTAATAAAATGTGTAAAAAAATAATAATATTTGATATGGTGTTGTGTTGTTGTTGTGGTTGTGGTTGTAGTTGATGTAGTTAGTGTTGTTGTGCAATGATTCTCCCTCCGCACTTTCTGTGATGCCAGTCAGCTGTCAACTTTAGACCTCGGTGACGGGGCGCTTCTCGATCCAAGCCTTGATGGGTTCCAGGGCATTGATGGCATCGACCACGCCACGGAGAGCCGGATACGGCTCCAGCAGATCACGCTTCACCATGTAGTTCATGTAATCGGTGATGCCGGCAAAGTAAACATCGGCCCAGGTGAGCTATGTATATAAATTGAATAGATGACTCAATAAATGGGCGATCATTTAAATTTGGGATTATTTACCTTGCCCAAAGCGAGGTGACCATCGTTATCCTTGACGGTCTGCTCCAATTTCTCCAGATAGAACGGAATGACCTCAGCATTTAGGGTGACCAGCTTCTTCTCCTTGATCTCATCCTCGGGCTCATACGAGACGACTGCAATTTCTATACATTAAAAATTCCAGAGTTAATCAAAGACACTGAACATGAAACTGAGTCACACATTGTTCGCTACTTAGACGGAAGTCATTGATGGTATCAACAACAATATCAATCTGCAAATCCTCCCAGGGCGTGCCACCGCACAGACCCACTGTCTTGGCCAGGAAACGAGCCATCGAGATGCTCTGATGCACACGCTTGCCATCCACCTCCAGTACAGGCATCTGTCCCATAGGCATGGCTAATCATATTGTTAGTTAGTCAGTGCAACTTATTAATATCAATTTGGATGTGGGATACATACTCGGCTTAAGGGCGGGCCACTCGTCGCGGGTGACGCGCACATCCTCGTATTCAATGGCTCCATAGGCGAACAGATAGCGCAATGGCTCTGCCAGGGCCTTAACGTTGAAATAGAAGAGAGTGTAGCTGTGCTTGATCGGCTCGGTGGGCTCGGCGGTTGGTGCCTCACCGTCGGCTGGTGGTGCTGCCTCGCCATCGGCTGGTGGTGCTGCCTCGCCTTCTGCTGGTGGGGCGGCCTCAGCTGGTGGTGCTTGTGCTTCGTCAGCCATTTCTGCGCTTACTCAATGCAATTCCCTGTTCCAAACGAGATGAACAAATTTCAAATACAATCTATGAATCTATCAAGTATTGTATTTTCTGTGATGTTTATAACTTTCTTATCATATGTTTTTCTGTCTTCTCATATTTTCAGAGTAAACAATTTTCATACCATAATCTTCTTTTTATTTATTTGTTTGTTTGGTTAAGCGAATAGAATCTTTTATTTAGATAAGACGAGAAGTCATTTGATTAGAAGTTAGATTGGGTCAGATAAATGATATGATGTTTAGAAGGCTAAAGAATATGATTATTCGACACCTTTTTCTCAACCAATCCCGATAAGATAAGTGGCAAATAAACATGCTACTAAAAGACTTCAAGAAACTTCTAATATGCACAAAACTAACTATTTCACAAGAGCATTTAAAATATATTTTATATGCCTATATTATAAATATCTAATGTTACACAATTCAACCTTCGTTTATTGATAATTTAGCCTTATAAACCATTTCTTTTAGCCATATTTGGCAATTTCGTTACCTTCAATTCATCAGCATTCCCATAGACAATCGCGATAAATCAAAATCATATTCAAGGCAAAAGTTGACAACACAATTACCATATAATTGCAATATATCTACTTTATATAGTATATATATGTATGATATATATATATTTAAGTGTTTTTGATGGTCTCTGTTCTGGCTGCAAAGCGGAAATGCATTGATTATGCCAGAAACTCGACTTGGGAGACTGAAGACTGAGGTGAAGAGGGAAGACAGAAGAGAGAAGACAGACCCACACCCACGTTCAAATCCACATCCACATCCACAGAGATCAAATTAAACGACGCGACTGTCTGTAGATCGGTTGTATTCGTAGTTCTGTTGTCGAGTAAGAATTGGCATTATTGGGGCGTTGTCGCTGTCTCGTTTTGGGGGCGTACCCTTTTTATTTCCATTGTCTTTTCGCGTATGATAATATAAACTGTTAGGGCAGGAAGTGACGCGAAGCCCTTGTGTCTGTCTTGTGTCTTGTGGAAAGTCAAAAGAGTTGTAAGTGTTGTTGTCTTTAGTGCCTGCCACATTTGGCAGAGCGCCCATTCAGTCAGTCAGTCAGTCAGTCACTCAGTCAGTCACGCAGTCAGTCACGCAGTCAGTCAGCTCGTTGGGATCCCCCCTTGCCGAATCGACTTCATCTAAATAATGTTCGATCGGTTGACTCTTCCGTTGCAATTTCGTGTCTCAAATTGCAACAATCGATTTCACTTCTCTCTCTATACTGATCTCTCTCTCTCTCTCTCTGCCTCGGTCTCTGTCTCGTTTGTTGCTGTGGCAGCTTCAATTGAATTTAATTTGGCAAGATCCATGACGAGAGGGTGCAAGGGCCATGGGTATTTTAGTGTCATGATTTAATTAAAAATCGATTTTAAATTTGTTGAATGTGCTATTTTAATGCTTTGATGTTGCCTCATTGCCTTGTCTTGATCATTTAATTGTGTGAAATCGATTTTCGAAAATGTCTAGAAAGTAAATTAGCTAAGGTAAAATTAATTTAATATACTCGATTATAAATTGCAAAACAATAAAATGTTAGAATTTTAGAAAAATTTGAATAATGGAAATCCTTGCTCATACTTAGCCCGTCCACAGATTTTCATTTATACGTATATTTAATCGGGTCAGGGAACTGGAAAGTACGTCAGAAGTAGCACGTGCTGTATGGAGTCCAGTGCCAGATGGTAAAACAACTTAAAAATGCCGAGGCAACAACTGGAAAGTGACTTGCACTGATTACAGATGAACTTATCAAGTCTCAAAGTGAATTCTTATCAATGACATTTACAATAGACGCACTGAGAATTCAACCAACTGACTGACTAACATACGTAGAAGCATTTTTGATTCAATTATCAACTTAATTATTGTCTTATATATTTATTTTATTTTTTTAGATAGATCTTGAATGAATTATATAAGTATTTGAATTGAGTTGAAAATTTCGTTGCACTGAGAGAAGAATTTATAAAATTGTTCCGAGCGTAAAAATTAAGTACCTCACGCTTTGAAATTCGTACGCGCACTCCACGATTGAAAGAAATTTGGATTTCGAGTTTACTATTCTAATGCAATTCGAAGAAGGTTTTCGTTCGACGTTATTGGTCGATGTCTCGGATGTTTTGGGTTTGGGTCCACGCACGTCGTTGTCCTTCACATATTTGCGTGCGAATGATTCGAGTCGTAGGCAAGAACTGCTAATGCCCGAAACGAGTTCAAAACTTTTCGATTTCGAATCGATTGACCCACAAATCAAATCAATTTAAAGACAGTTCTAATTTTAGGACACGATCACGATAACGAAGATCTAACCGACGACAATAGGCACTCGGCTTTCGAAACTTTTTCTTTTTCTTCTTTTTGTTTTTCAAATTGGCAAATGAAATTGATTAGCCATTTAGTTAATTACATCACTTTAGTATATTCGCAAATGGCTTTTAGTTTGCCAAATGCAAATGCGTTGCGGTCCTTGCGGCTCCCTCTTACCTTAAAGTACTTTCCAAAAAAATTCAGCTCCAGCTGCGCTTCCTAGTTGACAATTATGTTTGGAGATGGCTTTTAAGCTTATTTGGGCACACGCACTTAACCTGGACCGATCACAGCGTCAACAGCAACAGCTATGAAAACTGACTGTTGTTGGAGAAGTTGAGCGGCGGCTTTTATACGCTCGAATTGTCGAAATGGGCGGCGCCACTCCCACATGGAATTGCTCTTACGAGTAGAAGCGACCTGCGCACACAGCGCTCTCTCATACGCAAAGAGAGACGTATAGTGGGCAGTTTGCTTCGCTCTCTCACACTCTCTCGCTCAGAATTCTTGTGGGCTGTTGCTGTGGTCAATTGTTTCTTAAACTCCGATTTAAATGTAACACATGTATAAAACCAAATAATTCTTGTATTATATTTAATTTAATTTACTTTGGGATATATGAAATTTAAAACACTGCTGCATAAATGGTAAATATAGTTTTCATACCCCACCTCCTCTAAACGAAGCTGCGCTCAGAGCTTAATGACCACTGAGAGAGCAGAGAGCAATTAAGCCGGCCGGCCGGTTTATAGCTCTTTTGTGTATAGTATGTGTGTAGTACTTATGTGCGTGAGTGTGCAGAGAGCAATTGCATTTCAATTATGTCTATGTGTGTGTGTATGCCTGTGGGCGTTGTGACATGTGCTTTTCTCAATGCCTTACAAAGGAATTTCTTGCCTGATGAATTCAATTAAATGCCGTCGAGATTTTAATGTTTCTATTTTACTACCTAGTTTATTGTGTGCAGTTTAGTTTACCTAATTGGGCTTTCTGCATTCAGCTCTTGAATAATTAATTTATTTCGAAGTACAACTGTGACGCTCTTAATGTTTCTTCCATTTAAGCTCTCCCAATGCCATTCTCTTTGTATTTGTCTGATTCTTTTTGGCCCATCCAAATATTTGGCGAGCTTTCAATTATGAACCAATTATAGCTGGTAGCCTAAACTGAACTAATATTTATCACGGCTTTTAGTTGGGGTAGCTTATTTACCACTTTAATGATAGTTTAAACAACTGGAATGAGGCAATATGTATATTCAAAAATAGCGTATTGATTGATTGTCATGTTTACGATCGCGCTCAAAGAGCAATCAATACACCCACGACTTTCTTTCTTAAACGTTATTATCTTAATGGCATCAGATATGGACCAAAATTCAAATTTAATGCATTTCCGCTAGAAGTCTGACTTTGGTTAAGGTTACAGTTAATGAGAAAATAATAATTGGATGCAAAGGAAAATTTTTAACGCCAACATGAGGAGTCAAATGTTTTGGACTGTCGGCGCCATGCCATGAAATCTGAAATCCAAGCTTGTTTATGCTAAAGTGCATGCAGGCAAAGTCCATTTGGAGTGAAACAGATTATGAACGCTTTCATTTCGATCGTTATATACTGTATATTATTATTAATATTTTTGATTTAATATATACAATATGTATATATACATACATACAAATGCCGACATTGTGTTTGTCATCAAATGTAGTCTTAACGTAAAAAATTTAAATTGTGATACTGCTTGCTTAAGTAAACTTCCAAGCAGTTTTTCACTGCTTGCGAAACTTTTGATAAACGTCAAATAGCTCGCTGTTACGATAATCGTGTCAGTGTGGTGGTCGAAAGCTATTTGCTATGAGAATGCAGAGCTTTTTAAAGCTTTTGGCGGCATCGTAGATTGCGTTTAAAATTTGAACAAATTTAATGTATTTGTGTTTGGAATATCAGCACTTAGTCACTAACTTAACAACTGCGAATTTAAATCAATACATTCGGTAGACGCTAAATTGAATTTCACAAGTTCGCCGGTGACTCCCTAAGTTAAGAATTCGTATAGTGGGTAATTTAATTTTTGGCCAGCTGAGAACGTTCGAAAATGCGCTAAGATAAGCAAAAAAGAGTCGAGTACTTGAACACAGACTAAATACGCCACCAAATGCCAATTGGCCTTAATGTTCTTGTTGGTACCGATTGAATTGCAAACTCACGAAGAAAAAAGAACCAAACTTACTGATAAGCTGATAAGATAATGATAACAAAGTACGTAGTATGTGTGTGTGTATGACACAAAATAAAGTTTTCAATTGTGTATTGAAACAGCTGTGAAAATACTCAAGCATTTGACAATTTTTTTTCTCTTGATGTTTGCTCACTTTAGAGAATTTTCACAATGTTGGCAACAATTTTTACCGATATACAGTGGCGAGCACATGTGGATACATGTTCATCACTTTTGGCTTTAAAGACCTGTAATTTCTATAAAAATGCATTAATCCTTCTGAAACTTTTTTTGTTTAGTTCCTTATTAATATTATAATAACATAAAATAATAACTTTACTTTAATTCGAACGAATTAGTTAAGTTTTTTTATCTAATAAGAAATATGCCAATGTATCCACTTTTGCTCGTTTACAATTTTTTTTGTTTAAAATTTTTTTTTTCATATTTGGCCAAAGGATCCATACATTTATTGCATTGATTATATGCTCAGGCATATTTACAACCAAGTTTGGAATGTGTTTGGATGAAATTTTTTGCCATTCCGTCTGCACGCGTACATTAAGCTCGTCCAATCCCTTTAGTGATGATTCGTATATTGCTTGTTGGTTTTCTAGCAAAGCTAATTGAATTTGAATGGGATTCAGATTGATTTGAGCACTATCTGAGCACTCCACTAAATTAGTCGAAAACATGAGTTTTGGCCTTTTTTTCACGATATTAGCCGTGTTCTTCGGGTCTTAGTGTTGTTCAAAAATAATCTCGTAAGCGCATATGTCCACAAAATCTGATAAACTTGTCTCTAAAATATAAAAATAATGCTCTTTCCTTAATCTTCCATCGATTTTCACCAATGGATGGACATTTCACCAAGAGAGACAGCACCACAACACCATGGTGCCTCCCCAATGTTCCCTTATCATTGTGACTTCGTACTTTTTTAATCTTTTCCTGAGGTTGATGCCAGTAATACTCCTTCCTATTAGACTGAAATCAGTTAATCTTGGTCACATCTCACCAAATACCTCCTTCCCAACAAAAATGCTTTAATTTTTTTGTTCCCTCGGAAGATTTTAGACGCCCCGTAGAATTTTTATTGGACAGGATTAGTTTCTACTTCGTACCCGCCGCTTATTGGCCGCTACTGTGCAAAACTTTTGTGTCGTGTCTTCACTCCTCTCGGCTTTGTCTCAGACCCGCCGCATATTGAATTGATGTCGTCCCCTTCCTGATGGTCAGTTGATGCTCCATAGAGCAAGTATCCCTTTCTGAATGCAAACGTGGAGGTCTCTTTTTGGATGTGTAGATCGGTTTGGTGGAAAATACCGAGTGATTTAGAAATTTACTATACTATTTAGTTGTTTTTAGTCAATTCAGCTATTTGGTTTTCAAAATTTGGTAATATTTTTCTAATTTATGATTAAATAGAGTTGTTCTAGAAAAACCGCGAAAATCATAAGCAAGAGAAATCATTTGTTGTACTATCTTTATAAAAACAGTGAATAGTAACACGGTTTTACCATATTTCCTGCCAATAATTAGAAATATCGGTACAAAAGAATTTACAAAAATTTTTAAACAAAAAAAATTGTAAACGAGCAAAAGTGGATACATTGGCATATTTCTTATTAGATAAAAAAACTTAACTAATTCGTTCGAATTAAAGTAAAGTTATTATTTTTTTATGTCATTATAATATTAATAAGGAACTAAACAAAAAAAGTTTCAGAAGGATTAATGCATTTTTATAGAAATTACAGGTCTTTAAAGCCAAAAGTGATGAACATGTATCCACATGTGCTCGCCACTGTATCTATGTGCCATTGTGTTGTCGGCCTAGACTAATTAAGAATTTATGCCGCCTGCATGTAAATAAAAAGCGAATAAAAGCGCAGCAACAAAAAGAATTATGACAATAATTTGCTGTAGAAAATGCGGCAAAACTCACACACACACACACACACAAAACAAATACACAGCTAAATAGTGTGTGAGAGTGTGCAATCTAAATAATAAAAAACAGAGCAACAACAAAAAATTATAACTAAAACGGCGGAGTCGGCGCAGCAATGCCAACAAGCAACAACAACCAAAGCAAAACAGTTAAAAGCCAACAACAATCGTGGGACAGACAAGGAGAGGGAGAACTTGTAGATTTGACAGTGGGACAAATTGATGAAAGTATTTAATATTAAATAATTAAAATCTTGTAGTGGCTTTAACTTTAAGCATTTATATTGCAAATGTAATTCGTGTATTGTCACAACAATATGTATTTGTACTTGTGTTGAGCTTTTTTGTCCCACTGTGATGAGAGAGCCGGTGACTTTGTACTTGCTGCAGTGCGAATTCCGGATCAGTGCCAATTCAAATGCGCAGGTGAGCTGAACGTTGAATTCTCGTCGTCTGTTGTCGGTCGTCGCATACACATCGTGTCACCGTCGTGTTCGTCGTATTGTCATTGTCGTGTCTGCGCAGAACAGAACAGAACAGTTAACAGCAAAAGCAACAGCCGCGACGAGACGACACTTGTCTACTCTCGCATGTGTGAAAGTGTGTGTGTGTGTGTGTGTGTGCAAATTGCGTATACGCCGTGTGCACTTGTAGAACTTTCAGTTGATTTCATTTCGATTGAGACTGACCTTAAATTCGTTTTAAATGTACGCCTGCGCCAAGCAATGTAAGTGTCGAAAATGGCAAACGTGCATGAAACACACGTATTCACAGATCTATTTACTTTTTTTTATCTAGTACATACATTTTTGAAAATACCCAAACAACAACCAAAATTTAAATAAACATAAAAAAACGAAACTATGCACGCGCTTACAATATGACAGCTAACAGCTAATTGTTTAATTAACACGTGCACACAAATTGTACAAATGTGTGTGTAGAAAACCAACTTTAATAATTATGAAAAATACAAATAAAAATTAAAAACAAAATGCTTTTACATGACGTTTTTGTCTGACGGCTGTTGTCATGTGTGTGTGTGTGAGAGAGTGAGAGAGTGTGTGGGTTTTTGTTAATGCTAGTGCTAAAGTCACATTTATTTATTCATTTTTTAGTAGCAAACGAGTAACGAACTTTTGTAGATCTCACACGAACTTTACGTACTAGTCCGTATCAGTTGCGGTAAACTATTTGCTTAACTTATCGTCAGAAAAAGCAAGTTGCCGATAAAAAAGAATTCAAATACCAAAAAATAAAATATAAAAACAAAATTGTACAAATAACTTTATATGATTGATGGAAAGCACTTGTGTAGGAAACAAACTATTCACAAAACCATTAAAATATTCAAATCATTTAAAATTTGACATTTAATTGTTAATTACTTTGTGTCATATGCATTTCCTTCTTTTACTTTTTCTCCAAAAAAATTCATAATTAATTTGCACTGAAATATTGTCGAATCATGAAAGTCTTAACAAAAAAACTCCCTTTTTTATCTGCATCTAACTAATATAATCATATCTGTCATTTGCTTTTACGGTTATTGCAATTTGTTTTTGTGCCGGAAATTCCTAGAAAATGGCTTTAAAAAGCCAATTGAGATTAGAGACAGAGATAGAGATAGCATACTCTACTCGTATAATAATACTTTGTGCTCCAACTTGTTGCATGCTCGATAAAAAAAAAGTATATAATGTTAAGCACGTTTAGTAAATCGTAACCAGTTTGAAGTCAAAAGTCAAACGTTGATTAGAGTGTCAATCTAAAAATAGAGATTCAGACAACCTAATGGATCAACAAAGCATCATAAGTTCTATCGATTGTCTCAGTTTATCAGTCATCAAAATTGGTAATGAAAACTGGCAACAATGTACACAAAAACAAACAAAGAATATTTAAAATACAATCCCCTACTTCTAACGACAATTAAAGTAGCAGGTATTAAGTAGTATTTGCAAATATTCATTTACCTGGGAAAAACCTCCAGGTGTATTTAAAATCCGAGCAATGTGAATACCAAAGTTTACACTGTGATTCAGATGCGATAACAGAGCTGGTAACTTATTTCCATTTATACAACAGCAATAAAACAATTTGTTAAATTTCTTAGATTCCTACATTAAAAATAAAACTAAAGATTACTTTGGGAGTGCCTGCACTCTAATTGCACCCCAACCCAACTGGCAATTGTAAATTATATAAGTATCAAGTATCAAATATGGCCTCAAGTAGATACTTCCTTATCGACAACATGAGTTTTAGATTAGATTCAAATTCATTGCAGATCCTTGAATTTAACCAAATGTGATACGACCTTTTAGCAGTGCAATCCTATGATATTTGACTGTCGTGTCAGTTATCTAAATGGGTCAACAAATCAACGATTAATGTTACCAATGTCAATTTCGTTGATAGCTGTTTATTTGGGTGAATCAAAGTAGAGTAATAAATACAAACGCATCGCTGTTTATGGGTCAATACAATATTATATCAAATGACAGGAATACACAAATTTTTGGGTAGTCAGGAGGCAGGTTTCGAAATCTGTAATAGAATGGATCGAATTTTGAAATCTAAGGAAAAGATCGCTTATTAAGATCAGAGACAGTTCTTGACGTGGTTAAGTTACCTTTGGATTAGACAGATCTTATAATACGGTACGCATATTTGGCCAAACACATTTGTCAGCCTCCTGCTCTTCTGGGTTTACGATATTATCACTTTCTAGGCCACAAATGGAGCAGACACTCGTGTCTTTGGGTAATAGAAGCTTGTCGAAGTTATTCGAATTCTTGCGACGCTCTGATGAAATTTTCGGATCCATTCCACTGCAGGCAGAGCACAAGATATTGTTTGTCGACTTGGGACAACTTCTGGTGCTGATGGCGGAGTGACTACGCTTTCCATCTCCTTGTCCATTCAGTTGTCTGGGATTGCGTTCCACATTTGTCTGGTTATTCGATTTAGTTGAAGCTGTTTTATTGGCCGTATTGTTATGGCCTTTTGTCGTTGGCAATTCCATGGTTAACTTGTAAATTGTCCCCTGGCGATCGATGAATCCCAATCTTTGACTTTCCTCCAGTGCCTGATCCACCTCTTTCTGCAGTTGAGGCAGCTCGTTAAAGCGAATATTCTGTTGCTTGGCCACCTGAATAATAATATCCTCTTTGGTGCCGGGTCCGGCAAGTGCCAGGAATGCACCATATATGTTTAAACGCTTCATTACCGCAATTTATACTAAAATATATTTGTAAAACTACCAAATTTGGTTTAATTTCATAAATTGATTATTTAAAAATCTCTATAATTTTTTTTGTTCAAGTCTTTACACGTTGTTGAAACTTCAAAGTCCAAATAACAATATGAATTTGAAATATGCTTTTGTTTAAGCTTAAAAATTATGATAATTAAACCAATGCTCACTAAGAATCAGGGATTAAAACCTTAACCGAAACCGTAACCTTTAACCGGTGAAAACCGATTGAAATTTGTAACCGTAACTGAAACCGTAATCGAAAAAAAATTTTCCAATGGACCGCAACCCACAAACCGAAACTCTTTAAACCGAAATAACCGTTTAGTAACCGATTGATTTGTAAAGGTTAATTTCGGTTCTGTCCGCCACAGGTACTGAGCAACTTTGATAATTTTGAACTGCCATAACTTTGTCAAAACTCAATCAATTTCCATGTGTAATATAAATTTGAGCATGATTTTCCCTCTAAATTCGTTTTGCATTTGAATTTTGTTCATTTTCAAAAATTCGAAAATTTCGATATTTTTAGAAAAATGATAAGGGGTAACACTGTAAATTTTCTAAAAATTTCTAAATTTTCGAATTTTTGAAAATAAACAAAATTTAAATGCAGAACGAATTTAGAGGTAAAATCATGATCAAATTTACATTGCGCATGGAAATTGATTAACTTTTGACAAAGTTATGGCAGTTCGAATTTATCAAAAATCAGTTAAATCAAAATAATCGAAATTTTCAAAGGTCACATTATACAAAAATTGACAATACGCTGGACCATTCCAGTAACCAGATAACATTATTTTCCAGACTAATTATATTCATGTATTCTTTTTTCATGTATAACAATAAATAACACTTCTTATTTTGGTCAACCGGAATTTTTAATTTTTTTGCGAACCGAAACCATACCGGTATTTTTAAACCGAAACTTACAAAAAACCGATAACCGTTACGAAACCGATACTCCAAGATTTTGCATAACCGATAACCGAAAACCTTTATTCGAGCATAACCGGAACCGTAACTGAAACCGATATTCGTTTCGGTTTTAATCCCTGCTAAGAATACAAGTGTAATTTTTAAGCGTTGCTTGCAAACTTGAATTCGAATTTATTTTAATACTTTCGTAAATGTTGATAATAATTATAAATAAGTATTTTTCCTATACTCTCTTTTTTATGGTAGACAAACCGCTTTCAACTTGCTGCTTGTTTTTGTTGTTGCTGTTGTTGTTGTTGTTGCTGTTGTTTTGGCACAGTCCAAACGTCACACATAATTAACTACAACAGTTCGTGTGCATATAAAACTCGTAGAACGGACGTCGCTCTCTTTGAACCCCTCGACCGTTGACGTCATTCCCATTATAAATAAACAGTATTTAAATTTTACTAGTGCTCAGTGGACACATTTTCAGCAAATATTTGAACAGCAATCGGATCATTTTAACGACTTGAGAATCCGACCGTAGAGTATTGTAACAAACTCTAATTGTATCTTTACTTTATCTGGCTGGAAAAAACAAGTCACTTGTGCAAATAAAGTACAATACTTTCTTAAGTACAAAGCGCAGTCTCAGTACACATTTATTTGCTCATCAATAATTAAAGGATTATCGATAATCGCAGAGATCATTAAATATCTCGTATACGTTGCCCATGATAAAAACAACAAACTTAATACATTTCTTTTAATAATCAAGCAACAAATTTGAATATCGGAAGTAATATTATAGAAAAATATATAAAATTATGAAATTTACGTAATTATTAACCTTTTAATATATTAAAAAAAAGAACAAACTTAATTGATGCTTTTAATAATCAAGCAACAAAGCAACTTGACTATCGGAAATAATATTATAGAAATAAATAAATATATGAAATTTATGTAATTATTAACCTCTTAATTTATATAAAAAAAAAACAAGAACACACGGTTTTGATTCTTTTAATAATCAAGGAAGAAAATTGATTATCGAGAATAAAATTATGGAAAAATATATAAAATTATGAAATTGATGTAATTATTAATTTCTTAATAGTAACTTTTTTTAATAAATATTTTAAAACTTGTTAGTAAATTGGTTAATTGCATGTCTTTAGCACTAACCAAATATTTAAAACTTCGCCCGAGGTTTAATGATTAAAAGTTGCCTAAACTTGTGTTTCGACTTTCGTTTTCGCTTCTTGCTTTTTAATTTGTATAGAATTCCACCTATATGTATTTATTTTAAATGTTAAAATGCGACAAACCGCTTTAATCGTAATTTTATTTTTGCTTAACATTTATTTGCAGCGCATTAAAAAATCGGACAAAAATAAAACAAAAAAAAAACAAAAACCCCCTCGCAGCTGTTGACAGCCAACGCACGAGATACGAATACGTGTGTCGAAAATACCAACAGCTAAAAAAAAGATAAACAATTATACATACATGTATGTGTATAAAAATATTGTACATATACTTAAATTAAAATTAAACTAATAAAAAAGCTGGCAATTCGGACTGGAAACGTTGGCATTGAAACGCAAACATTTTGTAAGAAACTTTTGGAAGATGCAACACAATCACAACTTTGCATAAAGTAACAATACAACAGAGAGAAAGAGAATCGAGAGGCAGCAGTGATTGAGAGAGCAGACAGAAAGAGAGAAAGAGAGGGAGAAACAGTGATAAGCCTTATCGGGCGCTGTTAACGCCTTTTACATTCGGTAAAATGGCCGACGAAGATCTCAGTCCGTTGCCGTTTCGAAGAGAGCGCAACTTGAGCAACCGGAACTTTAACAAGCGCAACTCGCGACGTCGCAGCGGACAGTTATCGGAGCTGGAGCGTCACAGTAGTGCCGTGGATGCGGAGAACGCCGGACGACGCGACAGTAACGTGAGCAGCAGTTCCAGTTCCTTTCAGCTCTCCTACTCTGTCAACTCGGACACGGAGAGTGCGTTCAATCGACGCTCCATACTCAAAATGCGAGCAGCCAGCGATGAGACGGCTGATCAGTCACCACAGCCAGTTATTACACCCACTATACCCACCACACCCACTACGCCCACGGCGGATCCAGCGTTGTTGGATGTGCGACAGAAGGTGCAACGATTTGAGACGCTCAAAACAACCATCAGTTATATGCGGCAGGAGCGACTGAGCCTCAAGTTGCTCGAGAACCGTCGACATCCCAGCTTCTCCCAATATAATGTAAATGCGCAAATTAGAACTCCACCCACGCCACGTCGGATTGCGTTGCCAGGTTTAAGCTCTGGCCGCAATTCCATTTCCAGTACACACATCAGCATTGACGAGGTGCGATCCGAGGATGAGGTCGATCAGATATCTGATTTCGAGACGGATCCCCAAGCACCCGTGGATTACGTGCTCAGCGAGAGCAGCTCCGCCGTGCTAGCCAACTGCACAGATCCCGAGGATCTCAAATCCCAGGTGGTGCAGCGTTCTATAAGTGCGGATCAATCGGAAATATCTCTGCGCAATGAAAAGGATTTCCCAAGGTGAGCGAAATGTGACACGACATTCCAGGGATTAATATAGAAAATTGTACCGGAATCGATAGCCGATAGTAAGCTAATTTTTGTAGGGGCTGCACAGGTTGTTGGCTTTATAAAGCGCTATATAAAAAGTTTATACAAAAAAACATTTAAAATAACATCTTCAACATATCCGAATGTTTTTTCGACTTCGGGTCTGTTTCGATTCGAGCAGATCCTGGGCAAGGTGTATTTATATAAAATGTAATATTCAAAATTTAAATGTTTCCCATTTTATGTCTAAATTTAGGTGTTCCCTATATCGTTCAGTTGGGAACTACATATATTACCAAAATTGAACTGTTGTTTTCATTACATTAAAAAGAGACTTGAAGACTTATCATGATAAAAGTATAATTACGAATAAGAATACACTTTTTTGTGCCTTAACTTTTTAAAATTCGGTATAAATTCCTGTTCAAATCTGTTTTCATATATTTACCAACACTGTTTGCACGACCTTCACACACTGCTCACTAATTTATCGCTCGGCCATCGTCGTGTTTCCATATTAGAGATTTGCAAAGTCGTCGTTCGAATTTTGCGACTTGGCCATAAAATGTGGTTGGTATTTATCGCCAGATTGAACTGAACTTAATTGACAAGTGTTTGATGTGAAATAAAAAACGCGTTGAGTGTTAATTAGGTTTTGTTTTATTAGCTATGGAGTGTATTTCGAACCGGTTACGGACTTCGAGTCAATTGTCAAATTCAATCCAGAAATGTATCAAAATTTATAAAATGTATCTAGTGCGCTCGGGACGTTATAAAGCTCCAACTCCAGCTAAAGTATGGAGAAAAACGAGAAGTCAAGTGGCAGCAAGCCAATTGAATCAGTAACACCATATCAGAGCGATTCGCATCTAGAAGACGATCCAGAGAGTAGCAATGAAATAGACCAGAGCAATTCCAATCTGACAGAGGATTCAGAGAACAACTATGCACCTCCACGTCCAATCATGGTCTCCACGGGCATCAATACGACCCCAAGACATCCAACGGCCGAAGAACCCAAGAGTTTGAGTTCCGCGAGCAGCAAATTAACGAAATCAAGTGCAAGTTTTTATCGAGGCAACACTACGGAATCTATTTCCGTAAATGCCTCGAGAGATAGCGAATCTGATTCAATTGTGTCCGACAGATCGTCACGGGCTAGTGTCGTCAATTCAGTTCTATCCTTTTCCATGACTGCACAGGAAGGCTGCTCTGAGGGGGTCTGTATTTAGCCACATCATAGTTGCATCGAAATTATTTGCTAGCTTTGCAGTGTCCCCGTTTCCATCTTCCAGCTGACGGGCTTCATAGTCACGGGCGTATCAATGCTACTGCTGATCATGATATCCTGGTTCCTAATCTCGCAGTTGGACTTTTTCCTTCATTGTCTAACAAAACTGGGCTTACTCCTCTACAAAACAGTTGGAAGAATCCTTGCCTTTCAAACACCCAAACACGTGAAGAGGGTAAGGAAAGTTCACTGAATTTCTAATATCTGGGATATCCCCTCTCCTGTCGAGTTGAATCATTCGCAACGTAATGTCCACATGTTAAATGTACATTAATATCTACACAAATTAAGTATACGAACTGTTGCCTTGACAAGAACGACGCTTATCAGTAGCCGAAGACATTGTGAATCACATTGCGCCTCGTTGGGGAGCTTGTTATCGTTTATTTGTTGTTTTCGTAATGCTCGCAATGTTCTTGGGCTAGTCTAGCCAGCTTAGTATTATCATTATCATTGATAAATGCTATAAAAAGCATTGTGTACTTCTCGTGTTTGACCATTGTATAAACGCTCTTATCTCACTCTTTTGTTTTCTGCAGAAACTATCGTTCTACGCCAAGAAGGAAGACTGAAATCATTGGCACCACAAACCATCAACTGGTTGGCAAATTTCATTCACTCTATCAGCCAAAAGAGGAGTAAGTATTGAAGAAACTTAAATAAAGATAAGAGACTAATTAACAAATTATTTGTTTGCAGAGAGGATGAGATTGAAATTGAACTGCGTGATAAAAGCGACAAGTGTGTGCATCCCATACTCGAGGAACTCATCCACACCGAGGAGGCCTATGTGAAGAATCTCTTTACTGGCCTGGACAACTATGGCAACATATTTCAGCGCAAGGATTTGCCACTTGGATTACGTGGCAAGAAGTACGATCTCTTTGGGAATATTGAACAAATCGCTGAATTTCATCGCGATGAGTTTTTGCCCATGTTGCATCGCAATCGTCGCGATCTCAAGCGACTGTTTGATGAGTTCCTAGAGTTTTTAGATGTGAGTAATCGGAGATCATGTGACTGTGACTATTTTTATTTATCCTGCTCTCTCTATTACAGCAAAATTGCTTTTATGGCTATGTTATCTTCACTATGAACAAACAGAAATCATTGAAGCTGTGTGATCTCTATAAGAATTACTTTACAGTAAGTAAGCTTGCTATTTTTGGATTTCATACGATTAAAGAAACATATTTTTCTTATACATAGAGTATACGTTTGGAGCGTGATGATAAGCTGGGAATCAACAGCTTCCTGGTGCAGCCCATACAGCGCATGGCGCGTTATCCGCTGCTCCTAACCCAGTTCATCAATGTAAGTGCTTTTTTTCGACAGGAAAAAACAACTCTGAATATGTTTCTTGTTTCGCACAGACCTTCTTCAAGAATCGTGATATTGTGATGAAGCCACTTATTGAATCCTGCTGCCGGTTGGAGAAACGATTGCGCACATTGTTGACCACAACAAATGAATCGGAGATTATCAATGATATTGTGGACTGCAATGAGGTGAGTTAAAGGTCACTAGTTAAAGTCCAATAATTCTATTCAATTCTTATCATTGCAGTTCAATGTGTATTATCAGGGCAAGTTCCGTAAGGTCAGCGAATTTCAGGTGACGGACCACAAGCTGAAGCGCAATTATCGTGCCAAAGTGTTTATCTTTGACAAGTGCATTATTTATACGGAGATCAAGGGCAAACACTTGGTCTTCCATGGCCGCTATCCATGTGAGCATGTTGGCATCTCGGCTCGAACAAAATCCTTTACGCTGTACTATGAACGCCGCAAGCAGCAGGAGTGTGAATTTTCCGCTGATGCTGCACAGATTCAGCTCTGGTTGGATCTAATACGTGACATGATAAACAACTTTGCCAACGAGGAGCGTCAGAAGTTGCAGGAACTCTATTCGCGGGAAAATGATCATTTGCATCGCAAGGCGCCGAGTTTCTCGCTTTATCGTGACTCGAATCGTTTCAGTTCGGACAGTGGCATTGGCAATATTTGGATAATGCCCAAACCTGATGAGGAGACGACCAGCAATCGAACCACTTGGTATGCAACCTCTTAGATCTCCACCACTTGGGACTTGGGAGATCTTCCCAAATGGACTGGAATCACATAGATAAACTTAGCAAGTGTCCTTATCAAGATCAGTTGTTAGACCTGAAAAGCCTGTGCAATAAGCCAACTAGATTTAATGTTGAATATTGTTAAAAAAAAAAAATTATTGTTTACAGTTGGTAACATTTTATAATTTCCTAAAATTTGTTATAATTAGTTCAAGACAAAATTTAAAAGAATGAAAGAAAATAGTTTAAGTCTATGCTAAATCACCAAATATTGTCAAATAAGTTAATTTTAATATTTTATTATAATTTCATGTATTTCTGTTATCACAAGTAAAGCAAATTGTTGTTCACTATAAAAACCTAAAACACCTTTTGTTTATTCACATTTTTACTATGCAACTTGAACGATATATTTTCTATTTGGGAATTCATTCACGTACAACAAACCTTGAACCACAATGTGAGAACTAAACTAACAAACCACAAATAATTGTCGTATTTTTAATTTCATATTAAAATCGCAGCCTTCCTCAAGTTGTTAATTTCAGAGACATCAAAACAATCAAATTTATCATGAAAAGGTCGCATGCCATTGAACAATGACGGATCTATTCGTCTGTTCATCACTTGTTCTGGTGTCTGCTGTTCCCCTCCAACCACCAAATTACCAACCACAGCCTCCCAGTGATATTGTTAATAATACGTTATGAAAACAACAACAAACCGAATAACTTGTTTGGCACTTGAACAGCTTGTGACATCACTTTGAAAATGTATAAAAATAAACAATTGGCGCTTATACGAATATAAAATCAGACAGATATAGCTTTTTTTTTTGCTGGCCGATCACTTAATACTCTTTCAGTTGTTGTTGTTTGTTGATCAGAAATTGAACTAAAAAAATCAACTTTAAATACAAGTTTAGTTGTTGTTTCAAATATACCAAATATTTTGTATTTACAATATCTCTGCAAACAGCTAAAAAACTTATGCTTCATTAAATGATTAATAAATTAAAAATCACTTAAAATGGTTATTTAAAGACATTTATTTTATAAATCAAATTTGCTAATTATTTGATTATAATTATAATATAGATAATATTTAAATAAATATATTTATTTTAAGTTTGTTATTAAAATTATTCTACTCTCAGAAAGAGTAGACAAATCGACTATAACAGCAAAATAATTAAATATAAACATTTTTAGCATGCTTCTTGTGGTTCTTTGTTTAAATTTATGCAAAATGCTAGTGGAATATGCAGCTCATCAATCGCGCCCAGGCAATAATTACGGTTCGTGGAATCTCCAGATTGTCGTCCACAATTGTTGCCTCATTCTTAGCCTGGAATTTATTTGGGGCGTGTGTTCGTTTTCTCTACAAATAAAAAACCAATTGCAAATAATATAAATAAAATACTATGTGCACAATGAAATGTGAACAATTTATTTGTAAAATTTGCAAACGTTGACGACAACGACAACAATAATAAAGTATATATATTTATATTGTCGCTACTGAGTGATCTGTCTGAGATCATCGCCATAAATTTGAATATGCATTGGTATACGAGTACAACTAAACATTGCTAATATTTAAACGACTGGTTAGTTATAGCTACCTATTAAATAAGGCATATTCATGGATCTACTGCGATCTACTCTAAAGTTCTGATCACTCAAAATAATGTTATTAAAAGTTCAAGGCGAATTTAAGACAAATTCAAAAGAACTTTATAGCACGACAATAAATAATTAAAGTCTAGCAGTGGACTTAATTACAGTTATGATCATTAATCAATGCACACTAATTGATATGCAGCATGTCGTAAATGATCGTAATCATTTAATAGCCGATCATTAAATCAGAATTCTTGATTTGGACTAGACAACCAGGCTAAAAGCAAAAGTGTTGAAGAATTATGAATTCCAGCCGATATTCAAATATTTTTACAGTTTCACATTTTGTTTATAAACAAATACCTGACGCGTGCTGCAAAGTAACATGCATAAAAACACAGAGAACGAGAGCGTTAACAAAAGAGAGAGAGAGAGAGAGAGAGAGAGCTTGAGCTTTTGCTATAAAGTTTTGCCGATCGCTATGAAAGCTCGCGGTGTTCGTTCGATCATTTTGGCAGTTGTATTTTGCATTTGCTTCGCTTCGGATCGTTCGGTTGAAAACGATTAAATGATTAAACTACGCCTAATTAAAGTCGAATTCCCAATGGCCTCTCAAATGCGTTAATATCGAATTGTGTACGGATTGTGAAAGAGTGTAAAATGTTTACCATCAATTGGTTCGATGTGATACCCGTGGCCATAACTTTTCTTGTTATAATCTTTGTGCAAGTGCTAAACGGTTATTTGCACATACTAAGTGATAATGCGACTCCCAAGAATCCAGATACCGTTTCCACAGTGACTGAAACAGAATGCCCAATATCGGAAAATATTGCAACGACACCAACTTCACCCAAAAGGAGTTCAATTTCGCAAAGAACTTCGTTGACATCATCGAATGGCAAGTTGGAAAAGCAGACGAGTCTTTTGGATTGCGATAGGTAAGTCTAATAGAATTATAATTCTTCGTCTTCGTCCAATTAGCTTTTCATTTGTTTTCCGTTGTTTATGGCCGCTTTCAAAACATTTTCCCGACAGCTGTCCATCATTTTTCACGTCACAGCCGAATATTAGAAATGTTTTTATTTGTACCGATCCGAACATCTTTAATGCGTACAAAGGGGCGTATACGTGATAAGATAAGACACTTGTTAATGTTCATGTTTACTTAATGACTTCAAGTTTATTTTTACAAGATCCGTCGCTGGTTAGAGGGAATTTCTCTAGACGTGCCTTACATAATATAAAGCATATGATACGGTTTTCATTGTTATCGCTTTGTTAATCGGTATTGCTCGGTATTTTTTTAAACCCAACTAGAGGAAGTAGTAATGGCGATAAGAATATTTCATAAAGATTATAGGCTCATAGTTTACTAACTACGGATGCGATGACATGCCAGATATGACTTCCATTATTGCATGAGAGATGTTTCGAATTGAATACTTATATATCCATAAAGTTAAGTATGCAGGAATATTTTTCCTAGTGTAGTTTTGAGCTCACATATTATATAATTTATTGGACATTACTTGTTGTGCTGGAAATAGTTTGTAATATGACATTTCCTGCACGCTTTTCGGATATCTCAATAATTTTTCTACTTGGCAAATACTATTTTTAGAAATGCTTTAATAAAATAAAAACAGTTTATAACTGAGTAAAAATAGTGAATGAAATGAAACTTCAAAAATAAAAAAGACTTATGATAATGATATCTAAATGGTTCAAATGGAATTATGTAAAATGTTATCATTTATTGTTTCCATCTGTGGCATTCATTCTGTTCTGTGTTTACAGTGGCATTTCATTGAACTCTAACAACATAAGCACAACACCAACACCAACACCAACTCCAACACCAACAACAGCAACGTCCACCTCAACCTCGGCAACAACAAGTGCTACAACAGCAACAACCTGCTCAACAGCGAACTCATCACCGACATACAGCTCACACAATACCCTCAGTTTTGAAACCTTGGGCGATGAGTAGTAAGTAACATCCACACCTCTCCTCCAGATATTCTCACCCCTTTACCACATAAAGTTCATATAAAGTTGACATTTCTACTTAATTTCATTATCTCTCATTTAGTCACGAGGATGAGGACACGCTCTCGCTAGAGAATCTCTTTCCCTGCGATCAAACAGAGATCTATGCCTCAAAGAAGATCAGCTTTATCATTGATGAACTGATCCAAACTGAAGTCAACTATGTGAACAATCTTCGCAAAGGACTCATCAACTATGGCAATCTGCAGGATTGCGAAAATCTGCCAGAAGGATTACGCGGCGAGCAGCGGCAGCAACTGCTCCTGGGCAACATCTCTGAGATTCTCGAGTTGCATGAACAAGAGATTCTGCCTCTAATGTTGCGCAATCAGCGGGATCTGAAAGGTCTCTTCGATGAGTTTTCGGCGCATTTTGAGGTAAGTGTCGGCAAGCGTGGGATGCCATCAGTTGCCAACGTCTTTGCCATTATTGAAAAAGCCGTCAGGTCCATTAACGTGGCTAGCAGTAGCCGTCCGTCCAGTTTGGCCAATCGATCAACTTACCGCCCAAGCAAATTAGAATTTCAAATATTTGCTCTGAGCTTTCTTTACGTCGATATTTAACCGTCAAGTTATTTGGTTTTTTATACCCTAAAAATAGCAGGGTAGTTGGGTGACTCTTTTCGTATGATTGAATAAAATGAATAAGATGAGGGAAGCTTTTAATTATTTTTTTATAAAATCAGCTAAACTACTCAAATTCTACCAAATAAAATAATCACAACTTTTAATGATAATAATTTTTATATTTTGTAAAAAATTTAAAAATAATCAATAAATAAAAAATTAAAAACTGTTTCGTAGTTATGCTAGGGTATTTGACTCTTCGGTCTAACTTGTTTCAATTTTGTTAAAATCTTTGTTTATACTTTTTGCATACTTGAGTTATTTGCCCAACTCGTATATGATTGACGTTTTCGCGTCTTTAGATTTCGTGCTCAACGTTTTCATTGTATTTTTAACAATCCATTTTTATTTTATTATTTAACCAATGTTCGTGTGCAGTTTTGTGTCATTTTCTGCTTAATTATTGACTGTTATTTTAACGACAGACAGCATTTACCTGTTGTGGACTCAGCAATTAATGAAAATACAGCTAGGCGACGACATCTGGAAGTGGGTTATAAGCAGAAAAGAATTTATAAAATATGCTGAGCACAACTCAAAATTAACACTTGTCACTAGCCCATAAATTATGAATCGAATTAAGTTGTATTATAAATTGAAATTAAGTTTAAGTATATTTTTTGTTTTTAAATATGAGTTATTTAAAATTTAAGCACATTTATTCACACCTCTTGACAAGTCTGTCACGAATTACTGATTTTTGACCAAGACTATAATTCATTATTATGCTCAAAACCTGCGCATTTCGAATAATTTTATGTGGAACTTACCAATGAAATGACAATCGAAAAAAGTTAAGTGCCTGAAACAAGATACGTGGCTTTGCGCCAAGCCCAGCTGTAAATTCTTGCCAAGATTTTCTTAATTTTTATCATGAGAACTCATTGTCTAGACAATGCACAAGTAATGCCTACATGACATGAGTTTTAATTGAGTGCCGTTGGATATTGATAGACCCCAAAATACCCTGCTCACCGACCTTATTATTTTCAAGCAGGGATTAAAACCTTAACCGAACCCGTAACCTTTAACCGATAAAAACCGATTGAAATTTGTAACCGTAACTGAAACCGTAACCGCTGTTCCGAAACCCATAAACCGAAACTCTTTAAACCGAAATAACCGTTTAGTAACCGATTCATTTATAAGGGTTAATTGCGGTTCTGACCGTCGCAGCAACTAAGCAACTTTGATATCTTTGAACTGCCATAACTTATTCAAAACTCAATCAATTTCCATGCGCAATGTTAATTTGAGCATGATTTCACCTCTAAATTTGTTCTGCATTTAAATTTTGTTCATTTTGAAATTTTTTTAAAAATCGAATTTTTTCGAAAATTTACAGTGTTACCCCTTTGTCTTTTTTGATTTTTTCGAAAAATTTCAAATATTTGAAAATGAACAAAATTTAAATGCAGAACGAATTTAGAGGTAAATTCATGATCAAATTTACATAGCGCATGGAAATTGATTGACTTTTGACAAAGTTATGGCAGTTCAAAATTATTAAAAATCAGTAAAATCAAAATAATCGAAATTTTCAAACCAAATTTATATGAGATCAAATTATAATAAAATCGACATTACGCTGGACCATTCCAGTAACCAGATAATATTATTTTCCTGGCTAAAAAGAGCATTAAGTCTTTTTTTATGTAAAACAATGAATAAAGCTTCTTATTTTGGTCAACCGAAAAATTGGGTTATTATTTTTTTTGTGAACCGAAACCATACCGGTATTTTTAAACCGAAACTTACAAAAAACCGATAACCGTTACGAAACCTATACTACAAGATTTTGCATAACTGATAACCGAAAACCTTAATTCGAGCATAACCGAAACCGTAACTGAAACCGATATTCGTTTCGGTTTTAATCCCTGTTTTCAAGTTTATAATTTTCATTTCATTATATTCAGATGACTTGCCTGTTTGCTTACTATATAAATATATGTATATATTCACTTCCCCTAGCATACCCCACTTCTCATTTATTCCTAAGGGGAGCAAACAATCTAAATTAAATGTTAAGTACAAATTGATAAACAACAAAATGCTGTCTATTTGCGACTCAAGCAATTAGCAGGCCAACAGCAAAAGCCAAACGATGACGAATTCGGAATAGATGTAGGCCCAGCAAAGTCCCCTGATAAGATTGAAATAATCACCAAATGTCTACAATCAACATAAAGCACAAATTTGAAGCCACTTGCGAAACAGCAAAACAAAAAATCTTTAGCAAATACGTATAGAAATAAAGCAAAAATGTTCATTGCCGGCATTTCAAGTTGACGTCATCAGTTGTTGAAGCTTAAAACAGAGCTCTTGTTGTGGAACTTGGCAAAGATTGATTTGAAAATAGGCACGTATCTCTCTCTCTCTATCTGTCTCTCTCTCTCTCTCTCTCTCTCTCTCTCTTCTGCTTAGTTGTGTTGTGTGAAATGACGAGAATAGCTCAATTTTGTTATTTTATTACTTATGATAACGCGTGTTGCAAGTGTATTCTTTCAAGATGATATTCTGAGGAATCTGTGTGTGTAGCAAGTGCTGCTCTATGGTGGCAACATGTGGTCCAGGGACAGTGTACACTGTACAGTGTTGACAGCCAAATAATCAATTTAAATTGAAATTGCGAGACGGCATTGTGTGTACATATATAAAACATATATAAATGTATACTTATGATCTTATGTCATGTCGGTTTCCAAGAATGTACGCACTTTGAATATTGGCAGCATGTGGAGATCGTAACAGTCGCAGGTAACATTCTTGAGAACCCATTTCAAAGTAACTGAATTATAACATTTGCGAGCAAATTGTTAAGTCCCAGGGATTTGGCAAGACTTTGGCTTAATGCTTAACAAACATGCTAAGACCCAGCCAACTGATTTATGATTTTTCATGCTCTTTTCCTCAGTCATCCCAACTGATTCACAGCAAAATGGAGGAGAAGAGTCATCATAATAAAAGTGTGCATCTGTTTATCCATATATTCTTAGCCATATTTTGGCAACGTGCTGTATAAACAAATATCTAAATAGATGGCTGATATGTATTTCCTTTCAACATTTTGTCTAGCAAATTAATGAGGCTTTTCAAAAATAATTGGCCAGTCGATTAGTTTTCACATTTCCATCGTTTAAAAGCAGTGTTCAACAAATTTTCATTGATTTTACTTAGCTTTAATTTATGACTTGTTTACTTGATTTTATTTTTATGATTCTTATTTTTTTCGGCTTTGTAACCAGTTGTTGGTTTCATGTTCACAAAACTTGTCGCTTCAATTTGGGCATAAATCGTATAAAACCGACATAAAATACAGCCATAAATAGATTTTCTATATAATTTATAAATCGCCTTCAACCGGTCAACGGCAAGTGACAAACTTGTCAAATTAAAGTGAAATCTCACAATTAGATTTCTTCGATTGTGGAACTTTTGTTAAATGTTGTTTAATAAATAAAGAAATGTAAAGATATTTACAATATACCAATGAAATATGATATATGAAGACATCACACTTATATAATCAATTTGATTTGCCTTGTATATAATGATATCAAATTTGTTGATAAGAAATTTAATTCTCGATTGAAATTCTCTCTAAATTCATGTTTTGAGTTCTTTGTGTTAACTTTGGTTTATTTGAGATCAACTCAAATATACTTATACTTAAGCTGCGCCCTTTTCAATATGACTTAATCCACTTTTAAGGCAAGTCCCATTAAAAATCCCTAAAACATGCCCGTATTAACCTTACCTAACCCTGTTATAAAAGTAAAGCTGAAAGTTGTTTTGTCAGCAAATACAATTCACATTGCTCAATTTTCGTGTCTGGGCATTACCCATTTCAATTTCAGAGTCTGTCTTGGTTTCTCAGTCTCACATTTTCTACACGGATACCCAGCATAGATATAGATACGAATATATGTACTCGTATATACGTTAGTATAAGCAAAACTTGCCTGTTGGGCCAAATCATAATTTTTGAGTATTTAAGTCACGTAATTCCACACCGCACACCATACAACACACAACACACACCACACACAATCGGAACCAGCTCGGAACCAACTGTGAACCTTGGCAAAGCCACTGAAAAATTGATATTCCACTCGTTGGTTGGCTCTGTCCTCATTGAAGGTGCAATGCAAAATATTTTCCAAACTGGTTCAAAACAGCAAATATTATTATGCAAAGATTATTTTTTCATGCATTTAATTTGATTATTCGATGACTGTTAAGCTTCGCCCCTTTCCCCTGTCCCCCGAGCAATTCAAAACCCATAATCTAATGGCACAATAATTATACGATTAGTTGACAGAGTTTGAGGCAGATTAGTTGACTTAATGTTGGTGTTGTGGCAATATTTGCATTTGCCTCTGGCTTCTGATTGTTGATACGATTCCTCTCCTTTCCTCTGCTGCACTCACCTATCTACATTTGCATGTCAAATGTCTTCAATTATTGAATTAAACAATTGCCGTAGGACAAAGTTGAATGCAGTGTGCAGTACAGACATCAGAATATATTTTTGAATAAACTGAAAATTCATAGAAGGTTGGTATTTTCTATATGAATTCGCAATGCATTCACAGAGAATGCGTCATTTGCATTGTGACTAAAATGCTATGAAAATTCTTAATTTTAATATGTAGATACCTTGTAAATAATATATGAAATATGGCATATTCATTCAAACTTGCTTTAAATATTTCAACTCAATGCATATTATTTAAATAATATATTATCTACTTAAAATATAATTGTGTGCAATTCACTGTAGACCGGTGAATGCCATAGTCCAGTATACCCTTGATGGATATGTATTTGTTTAATTCTTTTTATGTCATTTAACGACTAAATGTTGCCAATTTGTTAAATGATTTCAAAACTGACAGATTTGTCTTAAGCTTTTGTGTTCTTAAATTTTGTCTGCAAATATTTAATACATACAATTTATTTAAATATTTTTAGAAAAACAATTTATATTGCTATGTGAGTTTCACAATAGGCAAAAAGTCATCGATGCAGCTGCGACAGGAAAATCGCGAATGGTTGCAGGTAAGCATTAATTAATATAAATTATCTATAATTAGGTAAAGTGAGTTTTAATAATATGCAATTATTAATTTAATTTTTATAGAGCTATCAAACCACAATAAAAGACAAACTGGGCATTGACAGTTTTCTAGTGCAGCCCATACAAAGACTGACTAGATATCCATTGCTGCTGCAGCAATTTATATCGGTGAGTACTAAATTGATTAATTATAATTAGAAACAAATCAAATTGTATTTTATAGGAATTCTATAAAAGCGGTATTAGCTGTAAGCCCGTGCTTAGCGCCGTTTGTAAGCTGGAAACGCGTTTGCGACGCCAGCTGGATGTGGTCAATCAAGCGGAGGAGATTCCCAACATTGATGAACTGAATGAGGTAAATATTAACTCAAATAGAACAAATGTAATCCCTAGACTTACTTAATACTCTCACCTCTTAGCTCGATCTGCAGCAGCAGGGAAATTTCCGGCGATCTACGGAATTCGATGCACAGCATTTTCCTACCAAAAAGAAATATCGAGCCAAGATCTTTCTCTTTGATCGTTGCCTGGTGTGCACGGAGGTACGAAAGCGTCGATTGGCCTATCGCCAGCATTATAATTGGGAGCATGTGGAGCTACAGCGTCCTTTGGAGTTGGCAACAGCGAATGCCAATAAAATCATTAATCTGCTGGTCAAGCAGCAGGATAAAGAGAAGGGAAAGCGTGAGGAGTATTCCTTTGTGGCGTCGGAAGCATCTGTGGTTAAACAATGGCTACTGGCCACTCACAAGATCATTGAGATCGCGAGACATGAGCAATTACAACGCGATACCTTCAGTCTGCCAATGGATCTGGTGTTGGGTGTTGTACTTGCCATTTGGCTAATATGGCAGTACTTGTAGTGCTATCTTTACTATACGATTATTAGTTAAGCCATAGAATAAAGATAAGTTATTTGTATGAATATGAGTAAGAGTACGAGTATTTGCCACACATACAGCTGCCACTTCCTTTCACTTCCTGCCCGTCCGAGCGTAAAATAAGTTTGCTGCAGTTGACAAATATTTATGATAAATTGCCTTTGCTTTTGCCTTTGCCTGTGCATTGCTGTTGTTTGTCCTTCCTCAGTTCGAGCACGAAGCAAATGCAAAATGTAAATAGCTTTTCATCTTCTTATGCTGCACCCACAGAGTCACAAAAAGTATCTTCTTCCTTGGGCGGACATCCTAGCGACATACAGTGGCCACCGAAATTTTATGACAAATCTATTTGCTTCGAATTTATGACAGACTGCAGCAAAACAGCAAAGAAACCTTCCATGAAAGACTGAACTCACGTAGAGTGGCTAATGAACCATGGCCTCAACTTGGAGAATGCTAAAAGAACCAAACGCAACTGGCAGGAAAATAAATTAATAATTGCATTTATGCTCATAACTAAGCAAAAAGATAATATTATTATTTAGAGGCCTAAAAGTTTGCTACGTTTTTATTTCCAGCCACACTAAAGTATGCTATGGTTTTTTTATACGCCAAAAGTTGAGATATTTGACCACTGTTCGGGCAAGAAAATCAAAGGCAAAGGCAAAGCACATGCTCTGATTATCCGGTCAAGCAATTGCCAAAATTACAATTCATCTTGAGAAAATTGCATTGGAAAGGACCAAAAGAGCAAAGAGCCGACTGCCCCCAGGCCAATCAAAATCAAAAGCCAAAAGAAGAAAACGCTAATGAAGTTAAACAAGCGCGCCAAAAAGTATGCAATGCAAATTTTTTAAGCTGACTTCATAAGAGGATGGGACAGTGTGTGTGTGTGTGTGTGTTTGTGTCACTAAATTTGCACAAAAGCAATTTGTTAACATCATACACACACACATATGTACATAAATATATGTATGTATAGAGAAGGCGACGCGACTTTCTTGACATGTGAGCAAATGACAGGATGAGGCATGAAGGCGACTCTTGGTCGGAGTAGGGTCTGTCTAACGGCATTTTGGGTGCTGCCAGATGATTTTTATGCTTGCAGCAGCTACAAAATGACAAAAGAGAAAACAAAAAAGTCAAAGAATGAGTCTCCACGCTTGTTGCCTTATTGTATTATGTCAGTTAAGTTGTCGCCGTTGCTTGCTTGAAGGATAAGGGATAATGCCGTGTCCTTTACCAGGCAGCTTAAGTGTATTAATGTCTGTCAAGTAGTTGTCGCTAAGCTGACGTGTATGTAAATGATTTGACATTTTTATGAGCTAGCTAAAATAAACTGAGAAAAAATAAACAAAAAATAACCCGTAGAAAACCTCACGAGTGAACTGAATGTTATTCAAATGGCATCCGTTGAGGTTTCAACTGCATTGCAAATTTCAAGTCTGTAGACTTAAGTAAATATTTCAATATTTTTTCAGACCATTGGCTACATTTTGGCAGGCCTCTCACGTAGTTGCCCACACATGCCACACATTCTCTCGTTCGCTTCCAACTAAATGCATAATTTGTGGAGCTGGCAAAGCAAACACAACTTTCAGGTCGCATTGCCACACAATTCACAATATTGCGCCTAAAAGCTGGCAATAGAATTGTAAAATGCCTTGAGGCATAATTTATTTGAATTTAACATGTGCGCACACGTACTCAAGGCCAAGAGATGGAGACAGAAGCAGCCAGAGGAGGGGAAAGTATTGCCAAATATATATTTCTTTTCTTTTTTTTTTTTTGAGGCATGGGCATCCAGAACAAATTTACCAAGTAATTGCGCAAATTATTGCACGTAGCATCGCGTAGGCGTAACATATGTCTAAGTTGTTGTCTAGGCGCCACAGCTGACACTCGACTCACACTCGACTCACACTCATCTCACACTCATCACACACTCACAGTTCACGCTACATTAAATTAACTTGACATATTCGACTGTCGCTCGCGCTGGCACGCAACTGTTGCTAATTTTTGCTTAATACACGCATGCCACAATAGCCCAGTGCTCCCTTGCAGCATTTTGAGGCACTGTTGTCCATATACTTCATTGGATTTGGGGTCACATGCTGCTCACTGCTCACTGTTCTGTAAGTGCTCATGTGTGCTTATATGTAGTATAAATTATCCAATTCACGCCTCAGCGCAGTTGTCGCCCATGAGGCAGAAGGGGCACAAATTGTATTACGTCGCATGTAAATGCAACACTTAGGCACGCATCGACTCCTGCTCTTGCCCCTGCTCAAAGCTCCAAGCTCCATTTCCATTTTCGTCATTACTTCCATCGACATTGTCATCTTCAACTGGCTAGAGCTATAGCTGGAGCTGGATTTGTGTATTTGTATTTTTCGAGTGTATTCGTTTGTCTTTTGGTATTTGGGCTTGAAAAAGTTCCATTTTTGGCTGTGAAATGGCACGTGAAACAATGTGCTCCGCTTAAATTGGGATGTTAGGGTGGTGTTCGGTTAGAGAACAGTGGAACCGAGTACTACAATTTCGAGGAACATTAACGATTATAAAATTTAAATTAAATAAATATTTTAAAACAAATATATATCTGTATTTTTATTATTAATAATATTAATTGTGAAATAAATCTAATATTTACTGTTTGAAAATAAAAAGGTATCTTATTCAAAATACCCCATTCAAAAATGTATATCTATTATTATATTTTAAAACATATTTATATATATCTCTATTTTTATTATTAATAATTCAAATTGTGAAATAAACTTATTTTTACTGTTTGAAAAAACAAAATGTATATTTTTCAGAATGCCTCATTCAAATATGTATAGCTAAGCGTTTTTTATAATTTTTTGAACTCATAAATCCTACTAATTTTCAATATTAAGATATTAAGAACAAAAATTTTGTTCAGGGATTAAAACCGAAACGAATATCGGCTTCAGTTACGGTCTCGGTAATGATCGAATTAAGGTTTTCGGTTATGCAAAATCTTGGATTATCGGTTTCGTAACGGTTATCGGTTTTTTTTTAAGTTTCGGTTAAAAAATAACGGTATGGTTTCGGTCCACAAAAAAAAAGTAAATTAATGTTTTCGGTTGACCAAAATAAGACGCTTTATTCATTGTTTTGCATGAAAAAAGACTTAATGCTCTTTTTAGCCTGGAAAATAATGTTACCTGGTGACTGGAATGATCCAGTGTAATTTCGATTTTATTATAATTTGATCTCATATATTTATTTATTTATTTAATTGTTACAGAGAATTCAATTCTAAATAATGATTTATTATAAAGCCAGAGCAGCAAAGGCCATCAGGCATGATCTCATATAAATTTGGTTCATTTGGTTTAAAAATTTGGATATATTGATTTTACTGAACTTTGATAACTTTTAACCGACATAACTTTGTCAAAAGTCAGTCAATTTTTATGCGGAATGTAAATTTGAGCATGATTTTACCTCCAAATTCGTTCGGCATTTAAATTTTTTTCATTTTAGAAAATTTTTGAAAATCGGATTTTTTTTGAAATTTTACAGTGTTACCCCTTTGTCTTTTTTGATTTTTTCGATAAATTTTGAACTTTCAAAATGAACAAAATTTAAATGCAGAACGAATTTAGAAGAAAAATCATGATCAAATTTACATAGCGCATGGAAATTGATTGACTTTTGACAAAGTTATGGCAGTTCAAAGTTATCAGTACCTGCGACGGCCAGTACCGAAATTAACCTTTATAAATCAATCAGTTACTAAACGGTTATTTCGGTTTAATGAGTTTCGGTTTATGGGTTTCGGTACAGCGGAAAAATATTTTTTCGGTTACGGTTACAAATTTCAATCGGTTATTACCGGTTAAAGGTTACGGTTTTGGTAAAGGTTTTAACCCCTGATTTTGTTATATATTTATATATAAATATTTTTAAAGTTGTTAATTCGTTGAGCTTATTTTAAATTAGTTATATACTGTTTTTAGAAGAGCGTTAACCACTGTGCAGAATTTCTTTAGTGCTATTGTTGGCACAAATCAAGCAAGACAACAATGCCTATGCGAATGTGTGAATTTCAGGACGATGACAACTGATAATAGATCGAATTACATACGCTCAGCACAGCCCAAAAGAGACGCAGGACTAAAGCATTGGCAGGGGAGAGACAGAGGTAAAGCTGCTCCTGTGCCTAGTCCCAATTGTTGGGTGCAAATGTGAAAAATGTCTGCCAGGCAGACGCACGTTTCACACTCAAACACACACACTCACACACACACACTCAAACGGTGAGATGGCCCTTAAGACCCGAAAATGCGGCTCAGCATTAGATAAAAAACAAAGGCATGTAATTTTTGGTTCATAGCCGTAAGCCACAAAACGAGCAGAGGCTGAAAATGGAATCGGAATCGGAATGGAAATAGGAAACGGAAACGGAAACGCTTGATAATCGCAGTGAGAAGTAATGCAGCGTCAACTTGGCTGTGGTGTTAAACACGTATTGAATGTTGCACGATGATGATGATGATGATGCTGACGATAATAATGACGATGATGATGATGCCTGATGGCTGATAATGTGATGTGTTTTGTTGAGAAGAAGGAGGGACTCAAATCACGTATACACGCAGCTTGCTACGGCGCATTGATAAATGCGCTCTGCTAAGTGGCATGTTTTGGGTTAAATGCGGTGTAAAATGTGAGAGCCCATACACCTAATAGCATAATAAGGGCAGGGATTGCCCTCACCGTTCTCCTCACCCGCCTACCTCACCTTACCTCGTGCTGAGTGACAGTTCAGTTAGCTGCCAAGACGGAAACTGTCAGCCCGGCGATGTGACGCGTATAAATCGCCCGGTCGGTTGCCTGCGCACCTGGCGTGCCAACATATGCCACACGGAAGGACTACGACTTGTACTCGTACTCGTACATACTCGTACATCTTGCTTACAGGCCAACGCCAAATTGAAATTTAAAACGAGAAAACCAATAAAAAACAAGTTACAGGCGACAACGACAACGATGACGACGACGACGGAGGCGAAGGCGGCAATACAAATTGCAGCGACGACAGCTCAAAGGCTCGGCCCCAAGATCCCAACTTGCAACTCCCATTGCCCATCCTCCATGTCCCGATGTCCCGATGCCCCAATCCCCAAATGCAATTCGCGCTCAGCCTGCATACAAATGCCGTGCTCCAAAGTCAGCCAAAGGATAATATAATGCACGTTGTTGAAGAATAATGGTTCTGCCAGAAGACAACATCGTCGCTGCCAATGTCTAAAGGACTAAGCATGTCTGCCAAGGAGTCGCCCAACCCAACAGCTCAACGAAGTCAAACTCAGACTGAGCTGCTAGTTTGCTCTGTTTGCTCTCTAGACGGACTAGACGGACAATAACGATGCCAGGCAGCAATGACAGGCGATTTTAATAGAATCTATGGGGTTTCGACAAAGAATGAGAAAGAGAACCACACAAGAGCTTCAAGTGGGTGCGGGAACAATGATATTAATGGTTGGCCTATGAATTCTCCTCTTGCATTCATCGATTTGCTGAGACAGCGCTCAAAAGCATGTTATGAATATGTTAGTTATTCAATTGTCATTCCAGCTCTCAATATTTCTCAATAACAAAGCCTGCTTTAACTACCAACACATTTGTATACTTTGATCTGTAATAATATTAATAATATTTAATCCTAGCAGGCTTACATTTTCTATATTGTATATCAATACTTCACAGTGTCTATTACTATTAGCTTACTGCTAGTCTTTACTTTCACATACTAAATTACTCAAATAAATTCTGCCTAGTACTATTATCCACCATGAGCTCTATTTCTCTTGAGAAGCTTGGTTCATTTTGCAAGGCTCTTCGTGATTCGGAGCTACGTACTGTTGCTTTGCTCGGCTGTCCGATGAAAGTTCGTAAATCGCGTCATTTTTTCCAACTTGAGGTCTTTGTACGTGCACATATTGAAACTGAGACTCCAACGGATGCACGAATCAGTTGCAAGTTGATCTTCAAGTGCCCCAAGTTTTATCCTCGTGATGCGCCCGAGGTGCACATGCGATCCAAGAATAATTTTCCCGACTACTTGGAGTCTGAAATTCTATGGGAATTTGATCGTGTCAAGAATTTATATCGTGGCTCACAACACATAATACCAATGGTGACCAGTGCAATGTATATGATTGAGCGGGAAGAGCAAAGATATACGGAATCTGCTGTAGAAGGCAAGTGCATTGGGATTATAAACAAAACATGTTCACTTTTAATATTTATTTATATTTTACAGATGAATCTCGGAACTTGTAGTCGCTTCCACTGAGGCCCCAAATTGTTAATGTGTTAAATGGACTATTTCTAAGTAGCTGAGTTAAGATGTTCTTTAAATTACTTGAGACTATTCTTTTAGCTTAGGTGCCCAAAATAGCTTTGAAGCTATAATATTTTTTGGAAAATCATTTCGTACTGAATATGTAAATTTTGTGTTGGCCGGAGTAAATGGCGCCTACACAAATGAAGCAGTAAAGTTGAGGAAATTTTTAGAATGTTACACGCAGTTAATATGATTTTAATTAAGGTTTAGTAAGAATCGGAAAATATTATTTTCGATATTATTTTCAAGACTTTCACAACAAGGTAATAAACTACATTAAATGAACTTCTGTCTGTGTTTAAATATAATCAAGGTACTCTTCATATGAAAGATTTTTTTTATTATTGCAAACATATACTAATTTAAATGTTATTCTTATGTAATAATAACATGATCATTTCCAACACTGGCTCCGACAGTCGCTAACTACAACGGCAGTGACCTGACCGACTTTAAAAAAGGTGCTGGTGTTCAAACACGAACCATTAAAAAATTTAACACAAATTCATAATAAGTTTTGTTTTTTATTTTTATTTTTTTATTAATGGTTTTGATTTTGTCTATCCATATTGCAATGTTGAAACACGAGTTCCGTTATCTCCTTCTCTGCTCTGGTCTTAGATTCTGGCTCCAATGTTTATTAAGTTATAGTTATTGCTTCTCAAAATTCTGAAAATTCGAAAACCACAAAAGATCATCTGAGGAACTGAGGCAGATGGATACAGAGCCCTCCAGTTCGGCATTATATTTGTTCTGGAAAAACAAAATAAATGATCTATTTTGTGAAGACTGTCTACAGAAATGATCCTGTGAAGTATAGTCTTAACTTTTCAATGCCCGTCCAAATGCTCGTCACTGCACATAACGTATACGTATTGTATATAGTATATCAATAATGTTTTTGCATAGCAGCAATTGTTTACTTCGTTGGCTTATAAAATTAAATCAAATAAAAACATGAAAAAATGTGAATGCATTTATTTATTTATTATCTTCAGTTTGACACCTGTATTTGTTATATATAACTTGTTTTTTCTATAATTGTTGATATTTATAAACAACTAAAAAACTATATTCATCCCAATTAAGTCTTTGTACATTATGATAAATGAAAATAAAAAGATTCAGCTGACATCTGTTTACAGGGTATATTAAAGTTGAGATGAGCAGTTTTACTTGTTATTTTATTGGCCATGGTAAATTTGAGGTTAAGTAATGACTATATAAATAGTATAACCTTTTTAGGGCACGTACCAGGCAGAAATCGCGGCAGATTCATGAATATCCATATAACAACAAGAGCAGTGCATAAAATGATATACATATATAAAAATAATATGAGTAAAGACATTACAGTGAGTTGCAAAAGCATATGTTCTATTTATGATTCTGGCAACCCGATTGCAACTTTTACAAGCTCCGCAAACATGAAGCAAAGGGAAAAAGGTATAAAAATTTCAACACGCTTACACAAAAATTGCCAATTAAGCGCATTTATGACTGCAACGCGAGAATATATGTACATATGTACACTGAAAAAAATACCAACTTCTAAAATCAAGAACATTCCTCTTACATATTTTTTTTAAATGGTCTTAAATTTTAATTTTAAGAGCATTTAAGACCAATTTACTAAAACTAAAGATATTAATCTAAACAATCGCTGTTCTTAATATAAGGATACAAATCTTAAATTGTTAGTAAATATAAATATTTTATATTTTCATGCGTAACCAATCTTGCCAAGAAAAACATACTAACGGAATATTTATTTAAAAAAAAAAAAAAAAACAAGTGTATATGAAATAAAATAAAAACAATAAAAATCATTTAAATTTAAAACCCGCTCAATTTTTGGTGTAGTCTTGAGTATTAAAAATTGTTTGATCTATAAATAAGAAATTTGGTTTTATTTGAAATGGTTTTAAAATCAAGATGTGTTTTCTAACTTTAAGAATTATAAGTTCTCGACGCACTTTTTGGCCCAAAATTTTTAGTTCTGATACTACAATCTTAAATTTAGAACTTTTTTTTATCAGTGTACATAAGTACGAGTATGTGTGGTGGCATGTGTGGCATGCAACTAGACGCTGGACTTGAATCGCCGAACCAGACCGGACGACTTGGGTTGACCGGGTGGAGGTCATAAACATACTTAATGTGGGGACGTGTGCACTCGTCCCGGATATGACCAGACCGGATTATTAAGAAACAATGAAGCAAGAGAGAGAGAGAGAGAGAGAGAGAGAGAGACGTCTGCAAGTATGCAATAAAAGCGGACACATAATGCCGAGTTTATGGCGTAAGTTAAAACCGGAAACTAAATAGTTGACACCGCGCAAAATGAAGCGCAGACTTTGCCAGAGGATTAACATTTACTGCCCAAAGTCAACGTCACGTTGCAATGTCCTCGAACCTCGAACCTCGACCCTCGACCCTCTGCCCACAGCTTGCCACATCAGTTGAGGGTTGTGGGTTATTGTTTGTGGGTTGTGGGTGGTTGTCACTGTGATGCCTCGTAAAGCGCACAAATGACAACATAATTTGTAATTTGAATTTGTTTCGTGCTCGGGCATAAGCAATGAGCCTGAAATTCCAAAAGACAGAGCTCCAGGACCCCATCTTGACCACTGTGGCCACAATAGGCCATCGAAAATTCAATTCGCGTTGCGATTTGAACTTTTGCGGGTTTCAATGAATTTTGTAATTGGATTGAGGCTGAAAATAGCGACATAACTTAGTGCGATTATAAGTGTAACAGTCAATTTAATGAGAAACTATCTAAGATGAATAAAAAGTATCTCTGAAGCACTCTCATCTGCAAAGTTCTCAGTCGCTCCTGTCTCATTTCAAATGCCAGCACTTAAAACAAGCGACAATTACCTGCAAATTAATTACTTCATTGTGCACTTTTTCTCGAGTCAATTCGAAAGACAATGAATTGGCGAAGGGAAAGTTGCAACTTGAATGCCAGATAAATACACTAAATACAAATTCAAAAGATGGGGATGAAAAGAAGAATGCAATGTTGGTTGGAAGATGCATTACAAATAATTAAAAAAATGTTTGGCGACCGACGACAGTTGATTTAACGAGTTCAGTTAACTGACAGACAAGGGTTAAGACCATATGCTCAACTTAAAGATCACCAAGGACTAGGACTCAGTCAGCAGTAAGTATGTACATTGTAAATAAGTATATCTCGGTTGGAGTTGATTTATGCGCTTATCACGCAAGCGTCGCCGGTTTTTATGGCCTGTCTCCGGCGTTGTCTGCCTGGCGTCGTTTAGTTACCGCCCATAAATGTCCTGAATGTCCTGTCGCATTGGCGACGCACACAAATTTGCCATTTTAATGCCACGACAAGCTCGACGAGCGTTTTTCAATTTTGCAATACCTGCGAAGGCTTAGCCTCATCCTTTCCCTCCCTCTCGTCCTTGTCCTCGTCGTTGTCGTTGTCGTCGTCATCTTATGCCGTGACAGTTTTTCATTACGCACAAATCCTTCGGGCATACAGTCGCCAATGTCGTCACAGCCGCATTAAAGATTGAATGCCATTGAAATACGTACATATCTTTTACTCGTATCTCGGTAATGTTTGCGGTTGGCTTACAAGTTGCCCAAAATTGCGACAGCTGCAGCCAATTTTAGAAATGTAGGGAAAACATCTTAAAAATTGTGAATGATATAGAAAAATGTGGCATCAACAACTGTATTTAATTCAGGATTATTTCATATTTTATCGAAAATACAGAGCCAGATTTTGGCAAACAGATAATATTATTTTCTCAACAGCTTTTAATTTTTCTTCATTTTTTTTAGCTTATCACTTTCTTAATTTAATAATATACGATTTGTTAAATACTCTATCTTAACACTCTCTCTCTCTTGAATTCTACTTACCAGTTTGGAGTTTATTGCCTATTTTTGGCTGATTTGCCCATTAGAGTTTTCTTATCAAAACAACATTGACTTTAAGCTGAGCATCCTCGCACTCGTGTGATGCAAGCTGCTCCTTTGGACTTATGCATGTCCTGTGTGTTTTGTGCTTTTCGTTTTTTGCAATTTGGACCCCGAAAAGTCTTTGAAAGTGACATTATGCAAGTTGTGAGCAACAACTGCAGCTATCTAAATTACCCAGAGACATCCGGCATGGGAGCAAAGGACTCTTGCGATGCTGCATGCTTAAGGATAAACAGGATGCGCCCAAGGAAGCGACTGCTGCGCTCTCAGACACTACAGCTGCGAATGTCTTTGCCACATTTTCTTTATTTTATTTATTTTTTTTTAGTCTTACATCCAATTTCGATCGGCGACAGCGGAAGGAAATGTAACAAGGATATGTGCAGGAAAGTAAGCGCAGTTCCACTTCTCAGATAGATAACTACGGCAATAGCTTTGGCATGCGCATAAAAGATAAGTTAATGCAATGCTCGGTCAAGTCAGGCCAGGACGGGCTGGGATGGACCACTGAAAGGGCCAGGGTCGCCAATTAATGAGCTGTCGTCCTGACGCGTCCTTTTGCTGGCACGTGTTAACGTTTGGCCAAGTGTTGCATACTTCAAAGCGTCCGCCAATGCCAGAAGTCACGTATTCTGCGTGAGTTACAATGTTTGTGCACGTACGTACGCGTCCAGACAACAAGGACCTACGTACATACTATATGTATGTACCTATGGTATATGATGATGACTGGCAACAACTACTCGTCCACTCATTTGGACAGCAAAATACACTCAACATTTACGAGCTTCCCTCCGGCCACAAAGGAATAAAAAACTAATGTTGCAACGGCAATCGTCGCACTTCGTTGTTTAGCAGCATTTGCAACTGGGTGACAACCGGCACAATCATGTAGAGACCCAAATGCTTTTCCAGCGTCAGGGCAATCTCCGTGCGCAGACTCATCTCCAGTTCAGTGCTCACATTACGCTTCTCGGCAAGATCAACGTGTGGCACTTGCAGCGGATAGTTGACGGGGCAAGTAAAGATCAGTTGTAAGGCAATTCCCCATCTATCGCCATCCTGGTAGTTGAAGGTGCTCACTGGCACCTTGAGGCGCAGCAACGGACTGCGGGACAACACCAGATATGGTAATCCCAAATAATGCAGGGTAAGCACTTCATTCCTCTGCAGATTCCTGTTGAACTTGACGACCCTCTGCAGCTTACGTTTGCACTCCTCTTCCCCCTGCTTTCCTCCCGACATTCTCACCAATTTTTACAAATTTTATTAAATTTCCTACAGTTTTTTTTTTTTGTTGACCGAAAGTTATTTGAAATGTAAGACGAGGGGAAAAAGAGCGCACAACAAGCAGGGGATACAATTTCAAAAGCTAAAATTAGCATAGAGGCTGAAAAAATGTATTAAGAGAGACTTATCATAATGCTTAACATCTTTGGTGGCAAATTCGCTTTGGGATTGGATCATGGATATATAAAGTGTTCATAGCGAAGTCTGCATACACTTTCCGATTAATTTGATTAGTTCAAGTTATTCTAGTGAAATTATTATGAAAAGAAAGTGTACTTAAGATATTTCTACCTATAATGTATTAATTAAATTTTATTTATATATTTGCTAAATATAAATACATTTATTTCAAATTCACTTTTCGATTAATTTAAATTAGTTGAAGTTTTTGTAGTGAAATGGTTATGAAAAGAAAGTGTATTTCTATCAATAATTTATTAAATAAATTTTATTTATATATTTACTAAATATAAATACATTTGTTTCAAATTCACTTTTCGATTAATTTAAATTAGTTGAAGTTTTTGTAGTGAAATGGTTATGAAAAGAAAGTGTATTTCTATCAATAATTTATTAAATAAATTTTATTTATATAATATATTTACTAAATATAAATACATTTGTTTCAAATTCACTTTTCGATTAATTTAAATTAGTTCAAGTTTTTGTAGTGAAATGGTTATGAAAAGAAAGTGTATTTCTATCTATAATTTATTAAATAAATTTTATTTATATAATATATTTACTAAATATAAATACATTTGTTTCAAATTCACTTTTCGATTAATTTAAATTAGTTCAAGTTTTTGTAGTGAAATGGTTATGAACAGAAAGTGTATTTCTATCTATAATTTATTAAATAAATTTTATTTAAGTATTTGCTAAATATAAATACATTTTCTTTACAGAAGAAATACAATTTTAGAACAAATTAATATTATAAATATAAAAAAAGTAATATGTAAATTAATTTGGTGTTCTTCAGCAATCGAAACACATAAGAAAGTTTGCGTAAAGAAGAGCATCTGTATTTGGTATATGTAAATATATCTATAAATTTGGTCTACAAATGGAGTTTGTGTGTTTTGTTGATTTGATTAGCGCAGATTTGCAGTCGGATTTCTATTTCATTCGCTATGCAAATTAGTTTGTGTGATTATCGCGAAAATTGGCAAACCCAAAGACCCGGATTCCTCCCCCCCCCCCTCCCCCTTCCATCGGATTCAGCCTCCCTTGACAGTTGCAATAACCGCGCCCCGTTTGTAGTTTTGTGTGCTCGACTCAGACGTGCGTGAGATTTGCTTTTGGGGTAGATCTGTGGCACGCATATGAGTTATATTTTTATTAGTGCAACATTTGCATTTTAAAGCAGTTTGCGCCACGTGAGACTCTCGACTGAATTACGTTTCACTTTGATTTTACGCACTGACGCGCCAGAAACTAATGAGGGAACTGTGACAGGGATGAGATACGAGCAGATTCATCTTCATTCATGCTGGCTGTCAATCAAAATTCAATAAATCTGCAAGTTGCAAGTATTGAAAACTCTTTCAGATCTCAAGCCCTGTCCTCAATCTTTATTATGTATGAGGACGAGTAAATATGCAGCAGGCACAGCGAATATTTGACACATTGCGCATACGTCACGTGGGCCCAGAACTTCAAACTCACAAACTCACTCAAACATGTTGTGTTTGACGTTGCCCCTACAACTCCGACATCGAACTGCGACATTGGGTTCAATTGAAGATGGAGACGGACTTCCGCATGGAGCCGAGAGTATTTCGTCCTCGTTCGGTGTCGGCTGTTGCTGACGTTGTTGGTTTGCCGGCTGTTGGTTGGCTGGCTTTGGGGCACGTGGCGATATGGGCACATGGGGCACCTACCCCTGTCGGCAACGCCCTGGAACGTGACCAAAATGAATTGTAGGCGTGCACCATGTCAGTCGTCGGATGCGTGCCAAGAAATCCGCATCGTTGCAGACACTCGCTGCATTCGCCAGCGGCCCATGACAACATTCAACTTGCAACTGCAGCGACACATTCTTAAAGAGAACATTTTCCATTTTCTCGTCTTGTCGTTGACTATTGACTTTTGCCTGTTCGCTGTTCGGATTTGGCATTCTGATTGGCCGCCACACTGCATCACCTTGGTTGCCATGGGGTTGGGATTGTGGATGGGAGCGGGAGCGGAGGAGAAGAGATTGTATTGGAATGGGGAGTATATTTGTGGCTGGGAAACACTTTAGAACATTTCTGGCTTTGTTTTAAGAGCTTCTGTCGTGCCACAAAAGTTTTGAAGCACTTGTTTACGATTTCAAGTGCATTTGTTGGGCCTGTCATAATTTTTGGGGTGCAGTTGCTTCGATTTGGATTTTCCTTCCCTGCGGAACCAAAACTTTTCCACTCAACTCGCTGGCGCAAATCTCAGCTGTTAAGTTCATGACTTTGGTCTATGCTAATGAGGCAAGTTTTCGACTTTGGTTCGAGCCAAAAGCCAATGCGCCTGTAATTGAAAATTGCTTGAAAACCATTCAAAAAATTATCAGTTTATAGTTGAACAATGTCTTGTTGGAAGTCCTTGAGTACAAACTGAGGCAACTTTCTAGAAATAAAACAATCCCTTGAGAGGTTCTTGTTTTAGTTGGTTTTCTTTTATTTTTTGGCTGACTTTATTCCAAAACCTTTGCAGGTCTGGGTAAATTTCCACATGCGCCAAAAAACTAAAACATTTCCGAAAATGTCGTGTGGAGTACATAGGCACACCCTAAGCAATGTTCAACAAGTAAATCGTATTTAAACTGTTATCTCGACAAGATATGATCTTCGATCTCAAGTTATAAAAGCCGCTGTTGACATCAGAAAACTCTGTGGAACAGTTGGCAGACTGTAGAAACGTTGGCCCAGCATGAAATACGCATTTATATTATTACTCGGTGTGCTTTTAGCCACAACTTTGCTCAGCGATGCCCAGAAGCAATCGGGGAAGACAAAGAACAAGTTGAAGACGAAGAATAAGGTGAAGACTACAGTATCACCACAAGTGGAGAGACAGGTGCTTCCAAAAGCCGAACGATGCTCAGCGACCAAGTGTAAGTTGCCCGATTGTCGTTGCTCAGATGCAACATTGCCACGACCCAAGTTCAAGGGCAAGGAACAGGAGATCCCACAGGTAATAAAGACTGTCTTGAATCTGTCAATAAATACTCTTCAATCGTACTTCCCATTGATTAGTTCGTTACCATTACCTTTGACGATGCTGTGAATGCCGTCAATTATGCCCAATATGATCTGCTCTTCGATGGCCTAATCAATCCCGATGGTTGCCCAGCAACAGGCACCTTCTTCCTCTCCCACGAGTACACGGATTACGTGCGTGTGAATTCATTGTATAATGCTGGTCATGAGATTGCTCTGCATTCGGTGACCCATGGAGATGGAACGGATTATTGGCGTGAGGCGGATGTGGAAACGATTGAGAGAGAGTTTGGAGCACAGCTGCAAATCCTTGAGACATTTGCCAAGGTCGATCCGAAGACCGTGCAAGGAATGCGTTTGCCCTTCTTGCAAATCTCTGGCAATAATACCTTCGAAGCGGTGAAGAACTTGGGTCTGACCTACGACAGCTCCTGGCCCACTCAACAGTATAATGATCCGGCCATGTGGCCCTACACTCTGGACTATTTGTCTGTGCAGGATTGCCAGATTGGTGCCTGTCCGGATGCTGCTTTACCCGGCGTCTGGGTGAATCCGATGGTCACATGGACTGACACTGAGGGCTACAGCTGCTCCATGATCGATGCCTGTGTTTATCCCCCCGAGGATGATGTGAATGCTCTCTTTGAGTGGATGCTCGAGAACTTTAACCGTCATTATCAAAAGAACAGGGCTCCATTTGGCATGTATCTACATGCCGCTTGGTTCTCACGTGGACGCAACAATTTTGCTGCCTTCAAGAAGTAAGATCTTTAATGGAATCGATTACTTTTCCTTTTCCTTTTTATTTCAATTTAAATTTTCTAAACAGATTCATGCACCATTTGACCACCTATCCGGATGTTTATATGACCGGCATTTCCCGCATGCTGGAGTATGTGAAGAAGCCAGTGTTGGGACAACCCTTTAAGAGCTGTGAGATCAGGACTAAAACTGAATGCCATCCAGTTCATTGCAATGTCCAGAAGACATCCACCGGAGAGACGCGTTACATGAGCGTCTGCGACAAGTGCCCAGCTGTCTATCCCTGGCTGAAAAACCCATTGGGTCTGGATGTGTAAATGTACCATAGTCAGCCAATAAATACTGCACAATATAATGAAGCTACCATGTTGCCAGTTGTTCGCTGTTCGTTGTCTGGGCCAACATACTAACATACTCGTATGATCTAAGCCAATTTACATTTAGCGACCGTCCAAAATGTCACTGATAAACGACTTCAAATTATGCTTCTGGCCATGAGGCGCTTAATTAACTCATTCAGCGCAGCGTTCTCCAACTCCATCTCCATTCCATCTCCATCTCCATCTCCAACTCCTCCTCCATCATCCATGTTCATGTCCACGACGAGACTTTGTCAATTTCGCTGGTCCTCGCCTAAGTGTAGCCATATTTTATGGCCTGAATTAATACGCCACACAGCGTTTCCCATGCTTTAGATGGCAAATGGAGCTTGGACTCCTGTCTACTGGACGTCAATGCAGCTGCTACCTGTTAATGACAGCATCGGGGAGTGCGGGTCAAACGGGGATATGGCGACTACACGTAACACCTTGCTTCGACTTTATCCCTCTTCCTATCTCATTGACTCATTGACGTGTGTTGCATTTTTGGTTAATGGACGCCCAACTTATGGCAGGCACTGTCTGCATATCAGTCTAAGTTAAAGTGGGATGGGAACTCGTTGATTGCGATTGCGGTCAAAACTTATCTATGTATGCGTAATTTAAGGTCTTGAAAGGGCTTGATATGGTAGTTCAAGTATATGTACCATGCTGCAGTTCAAAAGTTTTTGAGTTGCAGATTATAAAGATTATTTCATATTAATGGAACTCAAATAAAGATCAAATCACATTTTCCGTTCTCAAAAATTGAATTTTTCTTTTCTTTTAAAAAAATTTAAGGTTTTAACAGGAACTGATCTTTCTTTCACAATGATTACTTCTATACAGGGATTAAAGCCTTAACCGAAACCGTAACCTTTAACCGATTGAAATTTGTAACCGTAACTGAAACCGTTACCGAAAATAATTTTTTCCGCTGTACCAAAACACATAAACCGAAACTCTTTAAGCCGAAATAACCGTTTAGTAACCGATTCATTGATAAGGGTTAATTTAGGTTCAGGCCGTCGCAGGTACTGAGCAACTTTGATAACTTTGAACTGCCATAATTTGGTCAAATCTCAATCAATTGCCATGTGCAATGTAAATTTGAGCATAACTTTACTTCTTAATTCGTTCTGCATTTAAATTTTGTTTATTTTCAAAATTCGAATTTTTTCGAAAAAATCAAAAAAGGTAAAGGGGTAACACTGTAAAATTTCGAAAAAATTCAATTTTCAAAAATTTTCTAAAATGAAAAAAATGTAAACGCAGAACGAATTTGGAGGTAAAACGATGCTCAAATTTACATTCCGCATAAAAATTAATTGACTTTTGACAAAGTTATGGCAGTTCAAAGTTATCAAAGTTCAGTAAAATCAAAATAATCCAAATTTTCAAACCAAATGAACCGAATTTATATGAGGTCAAATTATAATCAGATCGACATTATGCTGGACCATTCCAGTAACCAGATAACATTATTTTCCAGACTAATTAGAGCATTAAGTCTTTTTTCATGTATAACAATAAACAACGCTTCTTATTTTGGTCAACCGAAAATCTTAATTTTTATTTTTTTTGTGAACCGAAACAATAACGGTATTTTTAAGCCGAAACTTATAAAAAACCGAAACCGATACTCCAAGATTTCGTATAACCGATAACCGAAAGCCTTTATTTGAGCAAATCCGAAACCGTAACTGAAACCGATATTCGTTTCGGTTTTCTTCCCTGCTTCTATATCATAATATTTATATAATTTATTCATATTATAATAAATTAAATGCAGAGCAATAGTCTAATATTGCAAACACAAATAAGATTTCCCTCTGCCATAATCTTAATCTTGCCATCTTTTGCCATTTTGAATATTATACTAGATTATTTCAAATTAATTAGAAAGTCTAAAACTCTTTTTTCACCATATTTATTGCCCGATTCTTAAAAAAGGGCAGGTCTTTTACAATAACTACTCACTTTATTAAATTTATTTCAAATGTATATTTCAAACTCAATTAATAGTTCCCTCTGCCATAATCTATCTTCGATTCAAATTGCAAAATTATACTGGGTTATTTCTATCTCTATTATTCACCATAATTATTTCCCGATCCAGAAAAAAGTGCAAGTCTTTTACAATATTTACTCAATCACTTTATTAAATGTATTTTACAAACTAACTATATCATAGTTGCGGCTCCTCTCACTCGTTTATGACAGTGTTTATTGGCCAGGACATAACCCTGGGGGCAGTTGGCTTCCAGAATGTTATAGGGCTTAACAATGATTATATCATTCGAGTTCCATTTGGATTCTTCCACAGTCGGCTTATTAAAAGTTGAACTAAAGTTTGGATTTGAAGTTTCGGCCTCGACAATCTCACTATCGAAGGCTGCAACTTGTTGGTAAAAAGTCAGCAATAAAATCAAGTAAAGGATGCCACGGAACATTTTTAAATTATATATTAAAAAACTGTAACAAACGCTTCTCACAACTGTCCAAATATGACTGAGACTGTGTCTATGGTAGAGTTTTCTTTTTAGTTGTTTTTTGTGGATCATTTTTGTCAATTTTGAAAGCCGTTTGGACCTTATAAGGCAGTGAGCTCTTCAACTGTTGTTGAGTCGATGTTCAAGGCAGATCAATAAATGATAAATTCCATTGCAATTACGAGTATTTTTCCCCTATCTTGGCAAAATATTAATCTTTATTTTGAATAAAGCAAAGACAGAAATTATAGATAATGTTGCCAATAACAACAATATAACAGACGTAGACATTGAATCAATGCAATGCCGAATGAAAAGCTGCCAAATTAAACTTTGCTTTTATGAAAATGAAGAAAACAATGGAAAATGGGGAAAAGCGCAACAAGATGATTGCAAATATTTACTGATTACTTTGCCAAAATGTTTCTGATTAACCGTCGTCGTCCATTGTCCGGGCTCAGAGACAAAAGGCAGCCCACCTGCAATTACGGCTTGAGCGTTCCTCATTTTGTCATTTTCTCGTAAAATATGCTTTCTATTGACTTTCGCATTTTATTTGGCACAGAGACACAAACACCAAAGGCCCCCCCACTTGTATATGTATTTATTTTTGCATACATTTTGCAAGTTTCCTTCTCTGCGGTTGTCATAAATAAATGACTGTACGACATGTGGCCCGGAAAAGCCCCTCAGTTTGTGACTTGCATCAGCTGCCAGAGTGCCGAACACGCATTATTTTAATGTATTTTTATATACTTACTTACTACTCGCTTTCGCATTTGGAATTTAGAATTTGTAACAATGGACCTGCTCCTCAAAAAGGTTTTACCGCATTTAACCCAAGGTTGCCAGGGCTTCCCAAAATTATGCCATTTAAAATGACATCTTTATGTTTTGCATTTTCTCTTTTTTTGCCTTACCGTCAAAATTTTAAGAGGCTGGCACTTTTATGATGAGGCCACAGGGTGGCTGTTGACTTGGAGAGGAAGAGAGGAAGTAGGACTCACAATAGAATTGTCAAAATTATTAGCCTAAATAGCTGACATTTATTAAGAGTGGCTCAGGTTACCTCATAAAAAGGCAGTAAAAGATGGGACACCTGAAGATGAGACAAAGCTAACTTGAACTGGAACTGGAATCTGAACTCTGGCATTATTAAAGTTCTGAAACAGTTAAGGACCTATTGTGTCCTCTAAGCTAACCGAGATTTTTCAATTTAGTTAATAAATTAGTTACTCAAATTATAATCAGACTAATTTGAAGCTACCTGAATTATGCATGGCAACAGGTTGGAAAACAAAAGAATAAAAAGTATATAATTATAATATTTCAAATATAATGAACAATAATATTAAATGATACAGACATAAATCAATCGATATTTAATCAATTATTCAATCAATTAGGATGCTCCTACCAATATTGTATTTGTAAATATATTAAAATCATCAATCTAAACTTAAGTCTCAGCTTAACTTTGTCAATGAAAGTTGACTTAATGATATATTTATATAGTGAGTGCAATTTTAAAGCTTCTCAATTGAGTGAAGCAATCTCATTATGAATGCAATTATACAAGTTTGTGTTTCGTGTTTTTTCTTATCGCTAGTACGAACTGACAACATTTTACAACTGACTAAGCAACTTGGAAACTGGGCACTTCTCAAAGATAGTTGAGTGCTGAAGCTCTCACTCTTACAGTTGTCTCAGTCTTGAAAGCGAATTTGGGTAGAGTGAACGTGTTTTAACGAGATGACAATTAAACTCAGGTTCCAATTACCCTTGGCCCTCACATTGTTATTGTTGTGGTTGCAGTTCCCATTCCCACAATGTGAGGCACGCCAACTTAACGATGATCGCATTGTGTTTCCGGGTGAAGTCAAATCGAAAATGATGGAGACAAATCCAGTTCTGACCAGGAATGAGACGAAACTGCAGGAAACAGAGATACAATGGAAACCAATTAAATCCAAGAATGAGACGATTCAGGATTCAGCTGAAAAGACGACGAAAGACGCGCAAGAGAATTCAACTGAACAGTCCAGGATCGAGACTTCAGAATCCCCTGTAGTTACCGAGGATAAAACAATGATACCAACCAAAGTGGAATTCGGACCACGCATTACTCTGGACACACTTCCCGTTTGTGGGGATGGCCTTAAACTGTCGGGGACTCATTGTCGAAAGGAAGCATAGAAAAATTACAATAAATATCGTATACAAAAGTTTGTCTAAAGTTTTTCTGATTTTCAGTCGGTCTTATTCGACTGGTCAGAGCTGTAGCGCTTTCGAAGCTAGACTTATGTTTACATACCACATGAGAGCATAGTACAAAAAAGCTCCAGCTTTAACTTTCCAGTTTGCAATTTGGAATAACGAAGAGAGCAAGCTCTTTTTATGTTTTTATTATTTGCTATAACAAGGTAATAACAACCAATTCTTATCTCAAGTGGTGCTCTGCTCGCTCTGTTTATTTCTCCCACAGTCTGTCTGTGGATCATCAGCTCTACTCCACTTGGCTCCACTCAGCTATCGTTGTTGTCAGTCTCGAAAGCTCTGTGGAAGCAAACAAACGCGTTTTATTTATCATCGCTCTCTCGATAATCGAATAAACAATGCCCCTCAAAGCCGTTAATGCTCTTCTCTTGGCCATTGTGGCTTGGAATATCTGTGAAGCTGAAGTTCGTCTATGTGCTGTTACCAAAGACGATCGGATCGTTTTTCCAAAAGACACAAGTGACTCTATTCAAAGTTGGAACAGCACAAACAACACCATGAGTACCAGCACCGAGTTACCTTTAAATAGCACAACAACAAAATTGCCCTTGGATAAACTATATCCCGATTCCGATTCCAATTCAGATCCGGATTCGAATTCGAATAGCACAACAACAACGGAGCTGCCTGTACTTGACAATCGAATTCTTGTGGACACTTTGCCAGTTTGTGGGCCAGGTTTTCAGCTGCGAGCGGGAAGATGTCGCAAATCGGCTTAAACAGAGCTGAACTCCTTGTATATAAGTCATAAATTGCATAAGAAATATAAAGAGTGATAAAGAGTGACACTTGTCACTGTTTTTACTACACTTACTATACGAAACTTAAATACCCTACTATACTTAGGAATTTGCAACTGTGGAATAACCATCATAAGTATTATAATCGTATGTATGTATCTCTAAAAATATTAATAAATCTTCTCAATAATATTCGAGTTGATTCAAATCGAATGAATTATTCAACATGCTCAAATCAAAATGTATTTAAAAAAAAAACCCCGTCTGTGAAAATGTAAGTATATTGTACACGTTATCTTGACATCAGCATTACGAGTACGTATATTGTGCAATTCGGTGAGAGTTATGGGTATAGAAATAGACGAAAAGCACTTGATGATGGGAAATCTATTCGTTATTATTGTATGAATACAATTAAAAAAGCTTGCGAGTCATACGTGAATATACTCGAAAAGTTATTCCATTTTGTGCATCTCCCAAGTACTTATCGAAAATTGAACAAATTCAATCATTTTTGACTTCCGAAATCATTTGTTTGCATAATTATTAATCATTAGCTCTTACGTATATAAGCGATAATCAAACTCTTTGCGTATTCAATACTGTTAAACAGTATAAGAGATGCTAAATCCGAGCTGATTATCGACCAAGTAGCTTTTCAACAGAACTTGATTATAGATTCACTTAATCGGAGTCTCGGCGAGATGGTGTCAGTCTCAACTGAACTCTCATCAATTAAACCTCGACTGAATCTCAATCGGAAATATGTTTTGTAAGCTATGGACCTTATCGCTTGGGACGTGGCTGATAACCATTCTAAATGCGCAACTAGTGCAGTCCCAAGCGCCACATCACTTTCAGATGGAACATCAATATGGTGGAGGTCGGGGAGGAGGAGCCTATTCCCAGTCTCACAGGTGAGTAGACAGGCTAAATATCTAATTTAGATGTCTCTAACATCTAATCCCACTATAGATCCGAAGAACATCATCATCATCATCATAACAATCATGACGGTCGATCACATTACGGAAATGTTCATAATCCCAATCAATTCCACGATGGTTACCCAGGTGCTCCACACTTTGGACACGGTCAGGATTCCAGATATAGTGGCAGTTCATATGGAGAATGGCAGCAAGGAGAAAGATATCCAGGTCAACCCGGTGCTGGATACAGAGGCCAAAGACCTGGAGTAGGTTTTGAGGTTCAGCAAGGTGCTGGATTCCGTCCTGGACCTGGCTACGGAGGACATAGGCACGGTGTCGGCTATGGAGGACAGCCAGGCGTTGGATACGGTGACCAACCGAGACCAGGATACGGTGGAGGCGTCGGGCCCTTCCAGCCTAGGCCTGATCAGCCCCAGCAGCCAGATCAGTCGGTGTTTCAACCACGCCCTCATTCGGGCGGCCCAGACACATCGGAGTTTAACTTCCAAACATCTGGCAACGATAACTATCCCTTGCAACCACGTCCAGGACACGGTCGTTCTGATCCCATTGTATTCCAACAACCAGGCAATGGTCAATCTGGCAACGCTGGCAATACCTTCCAGCCACGACCAGGACAAAGCAATTCTGATCCAACTACATTCCAACAACCAGAAGTTGAACAATCTGGCAGCACAATTCAACCACGTCCTCACTCGAATGGTAAAGGCACATCAGAGTCTAACTTCCAAACAGTTGGCGACGCTGGCAACACAGTGCAACCGCGACCAGGACACGGAAATGCGGATCCAACCGAATTCCAACAACCCGGCAATGATCAATCTGGCAACGCTGGCAATACCTTGCAGCCACGACCAGGACAAAGCAGCTCTGATCCAACTACATTTCAACAACCAGGAGATGGACAATCTGGCAGCACAATTCAACCACGTCCGACAGATTTTTCCAAATTCCACTTTCAAGAACCCAGTGAGGGAGCCTCCCCCAATATAATCCAGCCACTTCCTGGACAAGGTCTAAGTCAGAGCCCTGGCATTACAATAAACCCGCATCCAAATCTTGGCAGCAATCCAGTTGACAGCACTGTTGACGACAATATTTCGTCCATTTTTAATACAAGGGAATTTTTGTCGCCCCAGTTAAATGAGGAAAGCCATGGACCCGTTGACCCAAATACTCCTACTAAGGGTATTAATCCGAACGTAGAAAATCGCTTCCTTTTCAAGACAGATCCGCAATGTGCCGATGGAAAGGGCCTGAACGGAGGACGTTGCCGTACAAGCGCTTAAAATAAAATTTGAAAATCAAATAATAATTTCTAATCTAACTAATTGACTGAAAAATTATACAAACTATTTTATGATTGGCTAGATAAAGTATTGAGTAATTAATAAAGAATTGTAATAAAATTTCCGTTTATGAAAAATCATTCTTTTTTAATTTTAGATAAGCGTAAATCAAGTTTATTTTGTACGGGTAATACAATGCAGGTGGGGGAAGAATAATTTAATAACTGAATTAAAAGCTGATAGATTGTTAATTCATCTTTAATATAAAGGTGAATATATTAAAAACATGGAATAAGAAAGATTATATACGGAAAGATTATATATTAATAAGCTAAACAAACTGCATACAATTTTTTTTAAGCTCGACATCAGTCTTTTATGAATAACTTTGTTAAATAATTTCCAAATATGATTATATTTACTCACACTTTAAGTAAACATATATGTCTATAACCTCCGATATTATAATGAGTCATCTGACAAAAACATCAGAATCGTTCACAGAAACAATGTAAAGGTGTCTCCCACAAGTTATATGTCAAACAACCGAAGTTACTGTCAGGTCGTTGTGGTCGAAAGGGTTAAGAGGTGCTGTGAGTAAGAAATATGCAGTCAAGTTTAATTTCAAGTAAATGCTAGGTGGTTTATCGAATTTTAACCACTGTGCCAATAATACAAACTATTTTGTGATTATCTAAATAACTGTATTAAACAATTAGTAAAAACAATTATCATCTTGTAATAATCCCAAATTGAATTGTAATCTGATCAATTGTTATGCTCTTTTAAATCTACTGATTACTAGAAATAAATATATCTTACGAAATTAGATATAATATTTGCAAGTAAATGAATCATGGTTGAATATAATACTTGTAATAGAGTATTAAATATAAACAGCTTTTATCCGCATATCAAGTTGAAAACTCACTAACCTACGCAAACCTCATTAAACGCCCCTATGAGGTGTACGAACCTTTCCACTGAAAAATGGCATCAAGTGCGTCACTGTATTTATTTAGTTATTAACTAGAATAATGTCGAGTGTGACATCACAATGCATAGATAAGAAGAAAAATAATAATAACAATAACAGTAGATGTTTAAGTACAAATGTCAACCATCCGAGTGGTAGCATGGGGAATACTTGTATTCGACTTGCTCGTGCCGTAATTTTGTTGAAACAAATCCCCGGGGGATCATAAATAGTCAGCTGTCCCCGCACTGAGTAATGTTAGGTCTGGGCAATGATAGCTGGCTTGTTGTCTCTATATAAAGATGGACTTGTATATGTGAACATGTTTAGTTGCACTCGAGACGCCCTGACGAAAAGTCATTATTTCCGGCAAAACCAATATGAAGCTAATCGGTAGTAAATTTCTGTATCAGCTGCTAATACTGTTGGCATTCCTAAGTGTAATAGCCTCAGCGACTCCAATAAGGAATAGAGCATCAACAAAGTGTCCACCGCGCTTCAAATTGTATCTCGGACGTTGTCGAATGCCGGCCTAAAGATCTTGCGGAAATAGTTTTAAGAGTTTGCATTTCTCATTTGTATGCAAAGTATTTAGTGACTTATAATACAATATATATATTAAGAAGTATTTAAAAACTCGTAATACTTGAAAATCACTCTGAGCACGTATCTATACACATGTTATTCATAAGCTACTAAAATAAACTTTAAATTACTCAACACACGTTATTTATTTTTCGATGGTTCCGTTTAGACTCAGATATATTGAATCAAAAATGTTCTTGATTGGGTCCAACCCGCAGCTGTTGCCAATGACGAGCTGCAGTTTTATATGTAGTCAACCATTTTTCAATCAATTCGACTTTTTATTACGGAATTGTAATTCACAAAACACATTTGTGGCACTATACTAAACAAAATAAACTCGTATTTTCTAAACTTGCTTTATGCCTTCTTTCGGCACCTTTCACCGACCGCTTTGAAGCCCTCCGGACATACTAATGGCCCAACGAAGATACTTCCGAGGGGGCCTTCAGCATCACTTTGGGCTTGGATCTTATCACGGGTCTGCGGAGAAGGTGCCTGGATTCGAAGAAAGCTTCTCTGAGGGATTTCTTGCCCTTGAATCTTATCACGGGTCTGTGGAGATGGTGTCTGAATTCGAAGAAAGTCTCCTTGAGGGATTCCTTCGCTCAGCCTGGTGAAGAGACAACACACCAAGAGTCCAATGCACATACGAATATATATTTTTTCTGTCTTCATATTAAAGATCGAGTTTAAGCTTAGCCTTTACACGTTGCCAATGGATATTCCAAAACTAAACCGGGCTCATTGAGTATTTATCAAGTAATTTCTTAAGCTTTAATACATGCACATACTTACATACATACATACATACGAACATATAATGTATCGCTTATCGCAAAAGCTTTCGCTCACAAGCAGCTAAGCTTTCAGTACACAAATTCTACAAACAAAACTTGTTGATCTCAAAGAGACCGGTAATGTCTCAAGCTCTTACGCCCAAGCTTAATTATTAGTACACAATAATTAGTATACTTTTTCAATTCAAATATAATTCAATATTTCTATAGTAATATCGTTTGTTGATTTTAAATTAAATTAATTAAATTAAAATATATTTAGCTGAAAAAATAGGCGATTTGTATTTCAAGTAATAGTGTCTCGATCCACAGTGTAAGTTATTTTTTGTTTGTTTTTTGGATCGAGCGCTTTATTGACTTACAACTATCAAGAGTATTATAAATATTTAAATTTTGACTTTTTTTAATTGACCAAGCAATATTTGCAAATTAATTTTTGACTTTTAACTGCTTTCAAAGTCATTGCTGCAAATGTTCTTATCAAGGAATCCTTATAATTTTAATATTTCGTTTTGTTCGTGATATATATAATCAGAAATTGATTGAGTCCAACCCTCAGCTGTAACCAATGGCGAGCTGCAGTTTAATAATTAGGAAAACATTTTTTCAATCATTTATTTTACATTTTATTACAGAACATTGATTCACAAAACATAGACGGTTTTTTCTGAACTTGTTTTAGGCGATCTTTCGGCACCTTTCATTGACCGCTGTGAAGCCATTCCGACAAGCTAATGGCGCAACCAAGATTTTTGGTTGAACTAGAGGAAAGTTTGTTTGAGGGATTTCTTGGCCATGAAAATTATTGCGGGCCTGAACTCGAAGAAAGTCTCCTTGAGGAATTCCATGGCTCTGCCAGGTGAAGATACACCACACCAATAGTCCCATGCATATCCGGATATACATTCTCTCTGTCCACATATTGAAGATCAAGATAATGCTTAGCCTCAAGCGTCGCCGAGGTTTATCCCAAAACTGAACTGGGCTCATTGAACGAACCGTCCTTTAAGTATTTATCAAGTCACTTCTTAACCTTAAAGCTTTCGCTCACAAAGAAAACTTGTTTATCTCAAAGAGACCGGAATTGTCTCAAGCTCTTATGTTGGGTTTACATTGGGGAACAGAGCTGGCACAGTGACACGAAGCAATGTGAACACAAATGCTGTGCCATCAAAATCAAGTGGCACAAAAATGTGCCACTTTCAATGTGCCACTTTCAATGTGAACACCAGAATCGATTGACAGCTGTTTTAATCGAACCAGCTCAAGCAGATCGTGCAAGTTGGTTTTTCTGCCACACTGCGCCACCGACAATTTTTTGTTTACATCAAAAAAACCCAAAGCTCAAAATTATTAAAAATAAATTTATAATTTCCAATAAAATATTATCTTAAAAACTGATGGCTATTCTCGATTTTCGGGGACGGAAACCAACTGGATCTTCGTGAGGCTTATAGGTCTTTGTGAGAAGTCTGGTTGTTCTAGCTTTTATGTCCTCATAGATCTAGGCGCTCACACAGACACACTATGCTAAAACGGCATTAATGGCTGTTTTAAGTTTTAAAGAAATACTAGCGCCTAAAAGTATGTAAAAGGTATGTAGAGATAGCCTTTGCCACCTGTTTTGCACTCAATACATCCAATATTATATTACAAAAAAGTTTTTGGAATCCCCATGGCAAACAAATTTAAAAAAATGACTTGCTTTATTGTTTTGTGTGACCTTTAACTGCATTAAAAATCAATGCAATCCATCAATAGGAAATGGACGTAAGTTAGCATGTTGATCTTTTTATTAAACTCCTGCTAGAATAGTATTGCTATAATTTGCATGTTTTGATAGTCCAATATATTTAATCAGAATTGTTCTTGATTGAGTCCAATCCGAAGCTGAGTCAATGATGAACTGCAGTTTAATAATTAGGCAACCATTTTTCAATTAATTGGATTTTTTATTAGGGAATTTAGATTCACAAAATCAAAAATAAACTCGTATTTCTAAACTTGTTTTAGGCTACCTTTCTGCACCTTTCCCCGAACGCTATGAAGCCGAGCGGACAAAATAATGGCGCATCGAAGAGATTTGGTGATTGGGGGAAAGGTGGTTGATAAGGCTTTGGACGCAAACGATATGGGGCCTCAATTCGAGGGGTGCTTCTTTGGGGGATCCCTTGACCTTGGATCTTATCAAGGGAGTGTGGAGATGGTGTCTGAATTGGAAGAACGTCTCCTTGAGGGATTCCTCCGCTCAGCCTGGTGAAGAGACAACACACCAAAAGTCCAATGCACATACAAATATATATTTTTTCTGTCTTCATATTAAAGAGGTACTATATTTCAAAACTAAACTGTCAATTTGCGGACCGTTCGAGAAGTATTTATTAAGTAATTTCTTAAGCTTTTATACATGCACATACTTACGCACATACAATGTATCGCTTATCGGAAAAAGCTTTCGGTCACAAGTAGTCGAGCTTCAGCGCACAAGCTCAACAAAAAAAACTTGTTGATCATAAGTAGACCGGTGTTGTCTCTTACTTCCAAGTTAAACATTTAGTACAAAGTTTCAAAAAATTTAATGTTCCTAAAATAACAGCATTTTTTATGGAATTATAGTTCTACAATTAAAGATACATATATGACGCTTAAAAAATACGCATTTCTATTTCAAATAATTGTCTCTCAAACCACTGTGCAAGTTATTTGTTGACATTTGGATCTAGCGCTTTTTGCACGCGCCCCACTTCAGAGAGCTTTTTCCGCTTTATAGTTTTTACATATTTTTCACAAACTGTTGGCCATTAAACTTAAATATAAAAATAGTACATTGCTTATTGAATGTTTACAAATTATTTACAATTTGCGTTCAGGTATTATTTTTAGTTTAACATTCAATTTAACATTCACAGCCGACACTTATTATATTCAATGCTTATATAATACTAGGAGTGTTAACCAGGCTTAAGTTTTATTTTTTGCTATCAATTGCTGCTCGAATTTTTTCATGATGTGCGTTGGCGACGTTGTTGTTATTGGCATCTCGATTAGTGGCATTCCATCCGATCCAACACACAGCATGCACAACCAGCACAACAATCCCAATCCGAGCAAGGGGCTTGTGTATGAAGCTCTTCGCTCCATATTTACCGGACTCCATGACGCACACGTAGTACACTGATCGCGTTGAACTAAAATGCTCTGAGCTAACAGCTGACAGTGCTTACGAAAGAGAGAGCACGAAGAAAAGCTTTGAAAGCTTTGAACAAGCTTTTGTTACAGGGCTGCGATCTATTATTATGATGAGACATTTTTAGTTCTCTCGATTTATTTGCATTTGTCTTTCTTTTGGAACTAAAGAATAAAACAATTTCTTATTTTAAAATAAATAACTAAATTGTATGAAATTCTTTTGCTAAAATTTAAACATCAATTACAAAATCAGCGTTTTATTAATACAAATCAGATTTTGCAGATGTGTATCATATATTATATATTTATATTTTATTTGTTTATATTATTTTTTTAGTAGATTGCAGTCGCTTTTAAACTTGTTGCTTGATGAATAAGATTATTTTGAACAAAGAAAAAAGTGTTTGTTTTGGTTTAAAAATTGCTAACAATATTTATTGCTTTTATTAAATTTATGTACAATGCTTAGATTTGGACGTAACCAGAATTAAAAGTATTTGATTAGTAATAATTTCTTAACAATTTGTCTAAAATATCTTTAATATTTTCAAGAATTTTTCTTTGCCACACAGGCAGACAGTAAGCTTGTCTGTGACCACAAAAGTTTGCTATGCTGCAAACACCACAAAGGCAACTAACTGAAAATGTTCAGTATTAAATGGCACACAAAACGCTCGTATTACGTCGAGTCTTACCTCCCGGGGGGAGTAAGGAAGTAAGGACCTGCAGCGGTCTGTGGCAAGGTGAGCCTGAAAGATTGAAACTTCAGGCACCTGGAATTAGCATGTTATGTTTAACGCATTTTTGCACCTTCGACATGGGTCTGCGTCTGACTTTATGTGTATATATGTATGTGTTGGGAGAGGAGAAGGTGGAGGGGAAGGGTGGGTAAGTTGGTGTTGCCCACCTTGCAACACATGTGCAAACAAGACGCTGGCTTAACCCATTGTGGTTTATCCTGCGGCATTTTCCACACATTTAATCGCATTTTGTTTTGTGGGGAATTGTTGAGAGCGTACACACATGAATTTTAAAATGCGGTTTGCTTCTCCCCAATGCCAACGGGAAAAGGACTGTGAGAACTAGTACAGGATATATCTATACATATACTATATGTAGGAGTATATAGCTTTCGTCGGCTTAAGAAGGGAATTCACAGTAAGTGGTGAGTGCCATTGAATAATGCAGTTGATGTAGCTGATGCAGCTGACAGTTCTGTTGTTATCCGAATCCCGTAAATGAAAATTGAATTTACGTTGCGACATTTAAAAATTTCACGAGCCACTTCATCGTCTCCAGGAGACTCAGGATGTGGCATGTGGTGAGGAAAAGCATTTCGCCTTCACATCCAGGCTCATTAAATAGATGCCCGAAACGTGCTTCCATTTTGGAGCACATTTCATTAAATGCACGTAAACGGCAGGCTGTCAACTAGCAATGGGCGTGACACACCCCCACACAGAGACAGAGATACTTATACACTGCGTCACTTGGGTAATTCTCAACGTAAACACTTTGGAAACATGTCGCAAAGACATCAATTACAGCATCGATTCCTTCCCCCACTTGCAATAGCAACAGAAACATCAGTCGGCCCCTGGTTGATGATGATGAATACGATAATGATGATGTTTCAATGTTTGCTGACAATGCTGCGGTTTGCTTTTTCCACATTTCAAATGTATTTTTATGTCAGTACTACTTTTTTCAGTACTCTATTTGTATTCGCATTTGCTTTGCATTGCATTGCTTAAACACATTTTGACTACGTGTCGTATTCTATAAAAGTACCCCCGAGGACGACCCAAATGCAAAGAAATGTTACGATCACGCATACCGTTGGCACGAGTAGGCAACTCTTAATTGTTGCAGCGTGCAGAATAAATTCAATTACCAAGGGGCCTCTACAAATTTACTCCTTCTTCAATCTAATATTATTTTATTTTACATTGATTTCCATAAACTTAACATTGTTAAAAGGTACAAATAATTATTTCTGCTATCCTCTTAAGTTTTCCTAGCCAACTCAACATTCTCATTATATTAGTCGCCGTGTCACTAAATTAAGCCAAAAAACACGTACTCATACATTCAAGGGTTTTCCATATACTCTGCGCAAAGTAATTAGAAAAGTGCCGCCACTTCCAATTAGCAAAAAAGTTGTAACCATTTTTTATAGCAGGGGAAAAAGTGGAAATTATCTGTCCAACACGCCTTGAGCACGAAGCATACTTGAACAACAAATGTTAAAATACCTGACACTTCACTCAGGGCAGCCAACTCGTTATTAAAAGGGGGTTTCCGGTGGGGGCGATGTTTAAAACGCTTCAAACAAAAACAGCAGGTACTTCTTGACAATTATAATTGCTGCACTAAACAACAAAGACTCAACTGAAAACCATGTTGCTTTCTATTTTAAGACTTTTAAAATTGATTCATTAAAAATTGGGAACACCACTCAGAATTCGTTCTATTCGTGTTACCGAGCGATCATCGAAGCGTAATACTCACAATACGTTGTGACTGACGTCACACCGCAAAAGAGAATCACGCAAAACCTCACGCTGCCGAATAAAACGATCCAACTCATCAACGCGGGTGTTAAAGGCTTTCAGTTTGTGTGAAAGTAAGTGAAGACTGACTACAGAAATGATCCTGTGAAGTATAGTCTTAATTTTTCAATGCCCATCCAAATGCTCCTCACTGCAGACAAGCTAGAACCGATTGAGAATTCTAAGCAAGCGAACGCAAAAATGAAACAGATACGAGGGCTGTTTGACGTCACTGCTCTATCGAGCATTGCTGTGCTTGTGTGCGGCCGCATGGCAAAGCATACCGCTGTGTTGCGATGCTGACATTAACTTAATTTTATTTCATTTCATATTTTAAATATTTAATAAAAACATAAACTATGTAATTATGTAACTAAAAAGCTTCATATGTAAATGTATATGTGAATTTTGTGGTATTCTGTACCTTTTCAAAGTCAGTTATTAATGGCACTTTAGATTTTCTTTGTCGTATGCTAAAAAAATGATCAAATAAAATATAAAAATTTAAAAAGCACAAAAATGAGTCACAAAAAAGCCACTTGGCAGCGGTGGGATTCGAACCCACGCCTCCGAGGAGACTGGTGCCTTAAACCAGCGCCTTAGACCGCTCGGCCACGCTACCATGTCTGGTGGCAACGCCCAATATTGTTATAATGTAAAGGCTACTACAACAGCTATCAGAAACGTTTGTTTTAATGCAAATGCAAATTAAGAAAATTTGTCAACTATTTAGAACATTAAATAAAATGAACTTAAGGTTCTTTTAAATTAAATTTACTTCACAATGCATACAAATTTTCCTATTTTGCCTTGTCAGCTAAACTATTTTGTCAACTCATTCATTTGTTTCCCTTCTCTCTTTTACCTTTCTTCACGAGCCGCCTTGCATTTCAATTGCGTTTGTTGCCAGGAATGCGCCTGCAATATGCCTTTGTTCGATTTCTTTGGCATTTTAGTTTGTCAATTGTTTGAAATTTAATTTAATACTATTGGACATGGTCAGAGTATTCGAAGCCGTGGCAGAGATTCCAGGTAATACCCACAATTAACTCCATTAGTGCTTTGCTCCGCCTGCTGCTCAATTGAAGCTGTACGTGATTTTTTCCATTTTACACGGGTTGGCATTACAAATTTACAACTTTGCAATTATTTGCATACTGAACACCTTAAATTTAAGCAAATTCATGTGTGTGTGGGAAATATTTTGTATGCTGACGCGACTGTGGCTGCTTTTTGCAGCCCTTAGCTGGCATTTTAATGAAACCACAAATGTTACTATCCCTCACCTTCAACGAAATCCCCCTCAGACGGAGACTCGGCCAGAAAAACCGCAGACTTTGTTTTTGTTTTGCTTGTCGCCCGTGTAAAGATTTTTATTGCAATTTTCTAATTTCATTGCGGATGCTACGTTGAGTTGCTTTCCCAGAGAGTTGCCTGTCGCCGGCTTCTGTTTATGGGTGCAACAACAGACAAGAACAATAACAAAGGCGTCGGCAAATTGTTGCTGCGGTTGCATGTATGTATGTATGTAAGGGACTTCGCCTCCCCTTTCACATCACGCATAAATTCGCATTTTCATTTGAATTTTAAACGCATTTCCAAGCTGTCTAAACAAAAATGCTGACAGTTTTTAAAACTAATAAACATTTTAATGCAGAAGGATTGGATATACCCAAATATCGTAGCTACTGAAATTGATTTTGTTCCATTGACATTTACCCAATGAGAGCATTTGTATGCGCCGCAGTGTGGTAACAAAATAAACTCAAGGTGTTACCCATGTGGCCATAAAAATAGTAGAACATGAAAATATTACTACGGTCTCGTTACGTCATCGCCAACGTAAACGACACAAACATAGAGTCAACCAAAGAGCAAGAAACGACGCTGTCTTTTATAGCGCATTTGGCACAATGCTAGCAAATGGTAGCGTGGCCGAGCGGTCTAAGGCGCTGGTTTAAGGCACCAGTCTCCTCGGAGGCGTGGGTTCGAATCCCACCGCTGCCAAGTGCAAAAGTTCTTTTTAATTTTTTTATTTAAATTATTACAATATTAGAGCAAGAAAATGCTCGAGCAGCCGATCATGCCTGTGCTCTCGCATTTTCACAAGCAGCGGCTAGTACGCAAAACGATTGCCGTCAGTAGCCCTCGTGTTCGTTTCTTTTTGTTCGTTAGCTTAAAATTCTCAATCGGTTCTAGCTTGTCTGCAGTGACGAGCACTTGGATGGGCATTGAAAAATTAAGACTATACTTCACAGGATCATTTCTGTAGTCAGTCTTCACTTACTTTCACACAAACTGAAAGCCTTTAACACCCGCGTTGATGAGTTGGATCGTTTTATTCGGCAGCGTGAGGTTTTGCGTGATGCTCTTTTGCGATGTGACGTCAGTCACAACGTATTGTGAGTATTACGCTTCGATGATCGCTCGGTAACACGAATAGAACGAATTCTGAGTGGTGTTCCCAATTTTTAAACAAATCAATTTAAAAGGAAAGAATGAGTAGTATTAAGACGTGGGGGTGTATCACCCTGTTGCAGTGTTGAAACTTTTTTGAAAAAGTGCGTTCGACATTAGCATTAAAGAAGTTTGTTGTATACGTGAGGAAGCTGCGAGCTATTTCTCGACCCTCCAACCTGTTCCAATGTAGTATTGACAAATTTTTTAAGTCGGTATCAGCTCATCCATCCCCCAATGAACTTTCTATCCACTGGTTGTTGTGTGCAGCTAGAGAAAAAAATTGTATGTCGTTGTAACTTTGAGCTTGGCAATTCTGAAGAAAGACTCTTGGCACATAAGTTTTGTGCACGTTAAGTACTTTTTCATAACCATCGCTCTTGTTGTTTGGGCGGGTTCTCTGCCCCGTATTCTTATGCCTCCGGGGCATAATATGCACATGCAACAACAGCAACATATAATAGAGAATGGCAATAAAAGTACGATACGTATTCGAGGAAAACAAAAAAAAAAAATATCACGAAAAAAAACTTTAAATAGTTCCTAGCTACTTTTTTAAGAGTTGGCAAATGGCGTATGCGATAGAGGGGGAGAATGTTGGTTGTGGCACACAAAATGGGGAAAAGTGGAATGTTAAATTACTTTCAGTGAATTTTTGAACAGTTTCCGGATTTTGAGCAAAAGTTTTGGTTCCTAAATTAAGCGATTACAAATGGGTATTGTTGATAATAAAAATTATAAATTGATATTTTAAGAAAAGTTGGCAGACTCTCAGAACTTAGAAACATGCTTTTATTTGAGAAAACATATTACACAGAAATGAAAATAGTTGAATTATAAATAAAATCCGATTTAAGCTTTTTCTTTTGTGACACAGCCTAAAAGTATGCAATCAAATATTCATTCGAATCAAGTGTATCAATGAAAATTAAGCTCTGATTTTATGGAACGTATTCTTTAATTTATTTCAATGTACATATATATTTTTTATTTTTTTTTAAGCTTTTTTACAATTATTTATTGATAGTTTATAAAGAAAATTTGACTGTCCACACACAGCTGAAAATATATTTATTTGATACTAAGAAAGTTGCATGGAACATTCCTTGTTCGGGTATTTGTTTAGCTACCCAAAAAAAAAAAACTTATATTCTTTGGCGTTTTTCGTTGAACTTTGGCCCCCAGCAGCATGCGAGAATACTTCTTGAAGCTACTTTGCTTGCCTCGCACGTAGCGTCATTTTTGACATTTAATTATGGTTGCTAGTGGTACAGTGTACGATAGACAGAAAATAAGGACCAGTAAGGACGAGTACTCGTATGAGTATTGTAAGGCCCCTGTGAAAAGAAATGAGAATAAGCTGTAAACTCGATTTCATGGCTTGTCTAAAAGGTGCTGCCATTTTGGCAAACGTTGTTACTGCGGCAGGTAACTTGACGCATTCACTGGCAGCAGGTATGCTTCCAATGCGTGCTACGTGCGTATCTTACTTTACCTGTACACTAGTACTGTCAACTACCCTCTTTCTCTCCCTTTTCTTCCCCTCATCCATATATGTAGCCTTTCTAGCTGGACGTGTGTTGTCAAAACTGTCGCATCACTTTTTTTTGCTATGAAATTGCTCAGCTGCGTTCATTGTAGAGACTCTGCGACTGGACAAAGTTGGTCATGCTGGCGATTTATGAAAAAATCGTCGCACGTGACGTGAAGCGGCTAAGGATTTTGGGTCTGAAGTGCACTGGACATTGGCCACTGACCACTGGCCACTGACCACTGACCACTGGCTACTGAACAATTGTGTCTAAATTAATTATCAAGGATAACAGCGCATAAGGCTGCCAGTCGCAATATGCACTGTCTGGCGCGTTGGCTAATTCAATTATCTAGCTGAGAAATTAAAAACGGCTTAGGCCAAGTTAATGCGGACTTAAGCGCGTTAATTAAAAGCCAGTTGATATGTTCATAGCGTACCCCAAACGCACACAACATCAGCTGCAATTGCATAAAGGCAAAGGTTTAAGGCACATTCAACCCCTCGACCAAAGAAAAGAACTTTTAACTTCTGAGCCAACCCCACCGACAGAGCAGACGACGACCAATAAAATTGCCCGCTAAAATCACGAGCTGCAAATCTCCAGAGAATAATTTGAAACATAGAAAATGCCAAAGATGCCGCCACGAAATCCTCCACATTAAAATATGATGAGCTCTGAGTAACTGAAACGAAAGAACAGGCAAACAAACGAACAAATGAAAAACAAAGTTCATAAAAATGTTGTAAAGAATATGATGCAAAAGCCAACACGCCCGATGGTTCAGGTGTGCCTGAGATGGTGGGCGGGGCACCAGTCCAAAAAATAATCAACATAAAAAAGAAAATTATTTGCAATATTATCAGGGACTGCAAAACTGGCGAGCACAGTGGAATCAAAAGCTTTACAAAGTGATTAAAAATATAAAATAAACCTGTTGATAAGATTTTAAAATATAATTATTTATTATTATTAATATTTGTGGATTATTATTATATTTTTCATTTATATATTTGATTCGATTTTTTGATAGACAGAACCCGCATTAGAGCTGTGATTATAAACTTAAATTCTTGGCTTTCATCATAATTTTTCCTAAGCTGAAATAAATGAATTTTGTTTTTTTTTCCATTATGGAATAGCTATTTTGAGCCACTGTACACTCGATTTTACTGCCCCACCCGGCATTTCCAGCAGTTATCAAGCTCAGTTTCCCCGTTTGGTTGGACAGTAATTGAAGTTAGGTGCGCTTAAGCAAAATGCAAATTAAATTTGGTTTTAATCAAGCACACGCTTCAAAAAACAACAACAACAACCACAGCAGCAGCGGCAACTAATGAAATAGAAGAATAATGTTTTCCAGCGGGGGTCGCTTCAGGGTCGCTTGATTCCGACGTTTGGCTCGTGGCCCCGTCCGATGAGCAAAAGTAAATCAATTAAAGGGCCACATTTATAAAACACAAAGCGCATTATGTTGACCTCTAAGTCTAAAAAACTCAATCAATTGACTTTTGTCCACTCGAAACACTCAACATCTCAAAATATTGCATGAAAAAACACAAAACGTGATCAAAACTTCATCAATCTTTCATACTGTGTGCATCCGAAAGACGACAACCCAAAGATAAAACCGGTCAGCCATATGTGGGTATAGCCAGTGTTTAGGTCTACGGATCGAGCGACATAAGCAAGGGGTGAGGGGAATATGAACGGGTCGGATCAAGTTCAAAGTCATTTGCCAGTTTCCGTCGCCGATCAGCGATCTTAAAATTAACTATTTAAAGCGTTGCAGTTACCAAAATTCATAGCACACATTGCCTGTCGATCGCCGCTTAAACAACAAGTCGTTATGGTAGGTCACATTATACTCTAAACTATTGCAGAATAAAAAAAAGCGGACTTTCTTGCCTTACAGAAATTCCTGATCATTGCCGTTGCCTTCTTGGCCTGCGCTTTTGCCGATGTCTCCGAACTGGCCGATCCTGGTTATGATTACCCACAGCCAGCCCCTCCAGCACCCGCACCTGTAGAGACATACATTCCCCCAGCACTACCAGTCCCACAAGCCCCAAGGAATGAATATATTCCCCCTGCACCCGTTGCTGCCCCAGTAGATGCCTACATTCCACCCGCCGCCGAGGAGCATGTGATTGAGGAGATCGAGCAGCCTGCTCAGGATGGTTACCGCTACAAGACTGTCCGTCGTCGTGTCTTCCGTCACCGCAACTAAATGTATTAAGATGATTGATAAGGAGTCTTGTTTGTTTTTGTTATCGTTGGACTCGTAAAGCAAATATAAAGTAAAGAAAAACATTGTAAACGTAACTTTTATCCCGTACTTTCTTTGATATTCATCAAAGGATCTGGAACAGGATAACTGATATAATATGAAAAAATATACTGATAATATTTAAAAGAACTACGTTTCAGAGAATTTTTAATTATTTTTATTTATTTTTTCAAGTAATGTGTATTATAAATCTCATAGACATGGCTATAATAATAAAGAGCTTTCCTTTTGAAAATCGTTCCAAAAATTATACAAATATTATTTAAACAATATATAGCCCATTTGAATAGAACGAATAATTAATTATTAATAATTACTTTTACTAAATACTTCCATGGTAAGTACTATTCAATATTATGGTTTGAATAAGATTCCCTATATGTGCTCTTAACTTTCAAAAGTGTAGAAGTCTTATATGAATATTACGGCTCAGAGAATTTTATAATTTTTGACTATTTCTTCAAGTTTTATACCACAGAATGATCATTGGTATTGTATTGATATTGTTTTTATCAGTAATGTGAATGAAATTTTTGACAAATAATAATTTTTTTATTAATTATGCTACAATGGATTGATCCTAACTATCGTTAGACTCAGAATTAATGCAAATAGTACAATAAATATATACAAATATCAAAAAATTTCGTAGTAGAGTTTTGAACTACTTTTTATACTTTCTTCTAGTTAAACTAAGAAAAGTGCTACCATAGATAGATCATGGTTATGTTTAGAACGACCTGTAATTTGGGGATATTTGATAGAGATTTTAGTGTCAGCTCCATAAACAACTTAATTTTCCATTCATGGAGAGTGGACTACGCTTTTAACTGCACTTGCTGAGTGGCTGACATCGATAAGTCGCCACATCTCTACACATTTCACAATCATCGCTGTCGTTGTCGTCGTCGTTTATAAAACGCTTAACATTCGTGACATATTTCGCATTTGGCTGTGCGTCGTGCAAAGAAATTTATAGACTTTATCCATTAGGAAAACAATTACGACTGCAAACAATGGCCCTGACGCTACTGGCCAATGTCCAATGGTGGCAGCGACTCCCTGGCCCGAGCATATGTTGCAATTGCGATTCTGACTGGGATGAGGATGGGGATGGAGATGGGAACAGGAATGGGAATGGGAGTGGGGTTGGGTATAGGGATGTCGCCTTCGTCTGCAAGTCCATCTCCACTGCTCTGTTAGCTAGGTTCATTGTCCTTGTCGGCGCGTAAGAAAAAATATATATTTTCTTATTATTTTGCCGCAGAATATGCGACGCTTCTCCAGAAGGACGAGGATGGGTTTCTGGCTTCTTGGCTGCAACACAAATCCAATTACCTTCAAAATAATAAACTTATGTACATACCAAAAGGCAAAAGCAAATGCCAATGCTGGGTATGAGAATGGGACAGTTTCTTCACACACACACACACACATACACACATTCACATTTGCTTTATCAACTGTTGATAGACTCCATGGGGAATTTTCGTATGTCACAGGATGGCGACAAAGACGTCTGTGGTTTGTAGCTGGAAGCTCTGAGGTCGAATTTTGGGGCTGAAACTGAGGGGGTCGTTGTCTGTCGTAGCTTTCTTTCTTATACCCCTAAGAAATGTAGCACGTGAGTATATAGTATGGAAAAAAACGTGAAAACTCTACAAATCTCAAAAATATTTTTAAATATACCTTATAATAAATCTCCAAAGAAACAAGCAATACATGTTTATTCTTACAATAGTATAAAGACCTTTATATGGTTTATTCCGGAGAATTTGACCTCATTGCAGGGTATATTCAAGTCAAGCTGCTTTCTGATTGTTGATTTTTTCATGTATTTTTTTGTTTGTTTTTGCAGTCTTTATCCCGTTGTCCTGCATCGTCCTGTTTGCTGATTTCCACAGCTTGTTTGCTGCTCATTATTCGCCGGGCGCAAAATGCACGAGCACAATATAATTTCGCCACTTGCATGTCATCAGCATAAACTGGGTGCAAAATATGTGGCGTCCATTGGCGATGCCACATCGTCCACAACGTCCACAACGTCGACATCCTCGCTGGCGGCGTTGGCCAAAGGAAATTCGTTTTAGAGCAAAGTCAACAGCAATTGGCCAAATGACTTGTAAGGGTTTCTGCTCCTTCAAAGCAGAAAGAGAGAGAGGGAGCGTTAGAGGGAGATATAAACTAAAGTGGGGAAAAGAGTGTGTCTCACATCCTTACAGGATGAACAGGACGAACGAGCAGTTTATTGAATTCGCATATTTTCCCATTTTGCATTATAGCAAACAAGTTTTCTCCTTTGTTTTTGGTTGCTCTCTTTTTTTTAGCAAATTTGCCGCTTGCTGTTTGATTTTGTAATCGAGGATTTGTTTGTTTTCTTTTTTGTTTTTTGTTTTTCCTGCTCCTTTTGTTGTAGCATTGAATGTTTTAGTCATTTCTTTGGGTAGCTCAAATTGGTCTGGTCGTTGAATTGACCTTTTTACTACCAATATGCTGGAGATAGAGACGATGTTGGCCTCTCTGAATGCCGGCGACATGTGTTTGGCCTTGAGCGGTTTGTTTAGGGCTTGTGGTAAAGTTATTGGATGGGTTTGTCTACGGGTTTGTCTCTGGGTTGTGGCATATTAAGTGGAAGTGGAAGTAAAGTCGGTTGAGTTCGATTGACAAACATGCTAAGGGATGACCTGTTGGATTGCTCAATATGCTTCAAATCGATTTGAGGTTGGCCAACATCAAATCATTCTCGACTGACTTGTGTTACCTTTAAATGGAGTTCAATCCTAAAATAACTTCAAATTAAATTGACATTTGTTTCGATTTTAAACAGGGATTAAAACATTAACCGAAACCGAAACCGTAACCTTTAACCGGTGAAAACTGATTCAAATTTGTAACCGTAACTGAAACCGTAACCGAAAATTATTTTGTCCGCTGTACCAAAGCCCATAAACCGAAACTCTCTAAAGCGAAACAACCGTTTAGTAACCGATTAATTTATAAGGGTTAATTTCGGTTCTGGCCGTCGCAGCTACTGAGCAACTTTGATAACTTTGATAACTTTGAACTGCCATAACTTTGCCAAAACTCAATCAATTTGCAATGACAATGTAAACTCGAGCATGATTTTACTTCTAAATTCGTTCTGCATTTAAATTTTGTTCAATTAAAAAAATTTGAAAATTTCGAAATTTTTCGAAAAATGATAAGGGGTTACACTGTATTTCTAAAAATAATCGAAATTTTCGATTTTTCAAAATGTAAAAAAATTTAAATGCAGAACGAATTTAGAAGTAAAATCATGCTCAAATTTACATTGCGCATGGAAATTGATTAAGTTTTGACAAAGTTATGGCAGTTCGAAGTTATTAAAAATCAGTAAAATCAAAATAATCGAAATGTTCAAACCAAATTTATATGAAATCAAATTATAATAAAATCGACATTACACTGGACCATTCCAGTAACCAATATTTTCCAGACTAAAAAGAGCATTAGGTCTTTTTTTATGTAAAACAATGATTAACGAATTTTGGTCAACCGAAAACCATAATTTTTATGAACCGAAACCATACTGGTATTTTTAAACCGAAACTTACAAAAAACCGATAACCGTTACGAAACCGATACTCCAAGATGTTGCATAACCGATAACCGAAAATCTTAATTCGAGCATAACCGAAACCGTAACTGAAACCGACTTTCGTTTCGGTTTTAATCCCGGATTTTAAATGATAAAATAGAAGTTTGCTTTTTAATATATTTTAAATTTTAATTCAGGCTTAAAGATTCTTTAACAAAACAGTTTTTCTTTCATCTCTTTCGACTTCTTTCGATGGTCTATAACATTAGTCAACAACATTCGGGGGCTTCGTCACTTAGTTGCGATGACGGAAGACACGACGACGCACAGTCTTGTAACGGTAGCCATCCTGAGCGGGCTGCTCGATCTCCTCGAAGACGGGCTGCTCGGCCTGGACGGGAGCTGCGGGGGGAATGTAGGAGTTGGAGGGAGCTGCGGGAGGAGGAATGTAGGTGTTCTTGGGTGCTGGTGGTGGTGGTGGTGGTGGGGGTGGGATGTAGGCCTTGGCAGGGGCAGCTGGGGGAGGAATGTATGCCTTGGCCGGAGCAGGAGGAGGAGGAATGTAGGTGTTCTTGGGTGCTGGTGGTGGTGGTGGAGGTGGTGGGGGAATATAGGAGTTCTTTGGCGCTGCTGGAGGAGGAATGTAGGCTGGTGCAGGTGCTGGCGGTGCAGGCTGTGGATAATCATATCCCTGATCGGACAATTCCGAAACATCGGCAAAGGCGCAGGCCAAAAAGGCAACGGCAATGATAAGTAGCTTCTGTAAATGGATAAATTGATAGATTGATAGATTGTATAAATTAAGTATTCGTCCTTTAATGATTGGTATTTTTAATATTACCATATTTTATTGCTTGGTTGATTGCTGATGCTGCTTGGATCACAAGAAGCTGTGTACTGATGAACTCTCAACTTGCCGCGGTTTTTATAGCTCATAGTTGAACCTCGGGTCAGTCACAAATTAATTGCGTGATGCCACGCTATCTGTGTGCCCTCAAGTGCCACGAGCTCAGCTTGAGTCACAGTCACAGTCACAGTCCCACACAAAGATAGAGTTAGAGTCGGATTTGGAGTCGGAGTCGAAGTCGGAGTCGGAAGAGAGGAGGTTAATGCCAAGTTGTTTGACGGGTTTCGTTATCCGGCACCTTAAGACAATGGGTTGAAACATTGCTTGGCTTTGACTGGGGTCATCTATTGAAACCGAAAGCTTCTTTAATTAGATCAAAAATAAAAACATTGACCATTTACATATGAATCGTTAGTTATTGCTTTTTTCATTTTTTTCAGCTTGAGCTTGATGTATGTTCGTGGGTCACTCGATCTATTAGCGGTGTTCATTTCATTTTTCATTTATATTTATCTTGTTTATTGGCATTGTTATGGTTATTAGATCTGCATCTATCGTCAATTTAAGCTGTTGCTCAGTAAATATATATTATATGTCTTCCTGTCTTCGACTTTCAGGGTTTATTTGCACTACCCTCATGTTTCATATCATTGTCATATAATATTTGTTAATTTATAACTACTGCAGTTTTTGGTTTCCTTATTATCATTAATAAAAATAGTAATCACTATATATTAAAGTAATTTCTTTGTCGCAAGAGTATTTAATTTTCGACTATAAAATTATTTATCTTCTATCTATATAAATTTTGTTAAATCTTAATGTGTTTAATATATTTTGTTTTCAATGTATCTTTTCTTGTTTCAGTATGTTTGAAGTCTTATTTTTTGTATGTTTTTTTTGTTCCACTCCCAATGCTGATTTATGATCAGCCAATGTGCTCCCAGCCTATGGCATCATTTCAAGTTTATGCCAAAATTAATAACAATCTGTTTGGTATTAAGCTAATGCTGTTTTCCTCGTTTTCTTTGGCGATTCGCTGCTAATGTTTTGGTATTTTTCGTATTTTTTTTTGTTGGCTATTTTGCTGGTCAGTTAATTGCCAAGAACCGCATTTGCCTAATTTATTTTCCCAGCGACTGTTTGGCATATTAAGTAGGATTTGGTAGCCAGCTGTTTGCATAAAATGAATATCGGAATCGGATTTATCTCTTACAAAATAAAAGTGTTAATATTCTGGCAATGATTCTACGCATCTAACAAACATCGTAAATTTCCAAAATGCGGAAATAAAATATGATAACAAATGTTCAGTATCAGCACTAAATTATATTGTGATTTGCAAATGCTGAATTAAATCCTAACTCTTAGATGTATCTCCTATTATCTCTCTTGTTTACAGAAACAACATTATTCTTTTACACAAACTTAATAATTTTTTTTTATTATTGAATTATCTTCTTGTCATCGCCAAAAATTGCAAGCCATGAAAACATTTTACAGACGGCGACGGATCACACGACGACGCTGGGTCTTGTAGCGGTATCCATCGGCAGAGATGGGTTCGATCTCCTCCAGGACGGGCTGGGGAGCCAAGACTGGAGCGGGGGCAGCCCTGACTGGAACTGGAGCCTCAATGTGGACGTGAGCGGGGGCTGCAGGTGGAATGTACTGGTTGACTGGAGCAGGAGCTGGGGCAACACGGATGGGAGCTGGTGCTGGAGCCTCAATGTGGACGGGAGCGGGGGCTACAGGTGGGATGTACTGGTTGACTGGAGCAGGAGCTGGGGCAACGCGGATGGGAGCTGGGGCGGGAGCCTCAAAGTGGATGGGAGCTGGAGCGGGAGCCTCAATGTGGACAGGTGCTGGGGCGGGCACATCAACGGGTGCGGGGGGAATGTACGAGTTGATGGGCTGTGGCAGAGGAGCTGCCTTGACGGGCACAGGAGCAGGAGCTGGCTGATGAACCACTGGGGCGTAGTTGTAACCCGACAGATGGGAGACATCGGCGTGGGCAACGGCCAAAAGGGCGAAGGCGACAACAAGAAGTTTCTGCAAGTAAAGTTCAAAAGGATTAGTCCCGATTCAGTTGCTCCAACTGGATGGCAGCTGTTGCTACCGCTTGACTAACCATTTTGAGCGTGTTACTTGGAACGTTTCAGCTGCTAATATGATTTGGACACACCTAAATGGGGATATTTATATGAAATTGTGCGCGGTGCTGACTCCAAATACAAACAAGATGAAGAATTGCGCAAATTATAGGCTCTTAATATGCCAGAAACCAGAATTTTATTGTCAACTCTTTGTTACACAAAGACTAATGGAGTGTAGGGTATCATCGTAGGTTAGACGAGGTCTTACAGTAGCTCATCTCGAATTCGTTTGAAATTAAAATTGTATCAATATGCGGAAGAAGTTTAAATGTTTAATGTATATATTTGCATAAATCATAAAATAAATATTTAATTTAATAATTAGATATACATAATTCCATTAATATGAGTAAGAGAATAGTATTTCCGTTTCCTAAATTATTTGATTTAATTTTTATAAGTTCACTTGATTTAAAATATGTAATTTTAAATTTGATTTGAAATATAACTCTCTTTTCATTAATGAGATATTAATAAATCGTACATTGCTCTTCGTGTAGGGTATATCAATGTCTTAAATGCTGAATTTCTTAAGCTATTCGCACTTGTTTGCCATTGCTTGAATTTAAATGTCATTTGCATAAAACATAAATGGTTTATTCGTATCAAAGTCAACTACCAGCTGAGTTGAGATGCGATGAGATGAGCTGAGCGTTTGTTGATGACCAAGTCGAAAAAGCTGTTGTGATTAGTTTGCTTAATTAGCTTTGATAAGGCGGGCCAGTGTCTTTGTATCTTTGTCTACTCGTAGTACTAAATACTAAAGTCTTTGCTTGAATCTTGCCAAGTTTGACTTGGTTGTTGCCCATTGTTGTCGATTGTTATTGTTGTCGTCGTCGTTTTATGGCACAGAGATGTTTCGTATGCCATAGATACATTTACAGATACAGATACAAATGCGTAACTAAATATGTGAGTGGCTCCAGGTCAAAAGTTGAGCATGACGCCAGCGCGACCGACGCCGTTTGTTTCCCATGTGTCAGCATGAAAAACAAATTAGTGTCCCAATGTTAAGTGTCGAGTGGGCGGATGGGCGGATGGGCGTTTGACTTTAGTAAAGGACTCTTTTCTAGCACTTTTAATTACACAAATTGCTAGTGAACAACAAGTTTAGGGTTGTCAACGCTTCAGTTTTGTCAAATAGCATTTGAGACATTTGGGCGTCTCTCATTTTGTTAGTTTTGGTGTTGTCGCTACTGCTGCCATTCTCTCCATTGTGATGCGAATATTTATTTTTTTATTTTAGCATATACCAAATAAAAATGACAAAAGCTATGCAAACAAGCACTTAACCCGCTTTTATTTTGACAATTCCATTATTTTCGTAGCGCCAATAAAGTCAAACTGCAAAATGCTTTGAACGATTCACACAAAACTACAACAACAACAACAAAAACAACAACAAGCACAGCCATGCAATAGTTACTCTTGCATGTCATGCAACATTGCGTATACGTAATTTAGCTGGTTGCCTGTTAATAGTGAAAGTTGCATCGCATGTTGCAGTGAAATGTATAAAAATTGACTGGTCCATATACACGCGAGGGTTGGGCAAAATAATTTACCGAATATGGTATAGAAAATGCACAGCGCTCAAGAATAACAAAACAATATTGTTGGTAATTCACAAAATGCTTCCAGTTTTCACACAGAACTGAAGGATGAAGGACTAAAGTCATTTATTATTTGACCGTGGTGAATGTTAATCGGATTAGTAAATTATTTAATGGATATTATTGAATAAGTGATTAAAATGGAATCGAATTCAACAATTTAATTCTTAAGTTGGACAAATATTCATCTGCAATCAACTCAATTAACTGGTTCATTTGAATATTTAAGCCGCTTTCTGTCTTCATTGATTAATTATTTGCTTTTGATTCTCATTAGAAGATGCGATAAGCGGATTTTCAAATACGTATTTATGTTTATTTCTAGTTTCCTGTAACGTTTAAATTCAGGTTCGTTAACCTGTCGCTCGACCTTCGCAGCCAGTCTAATTGACCCCACATAAAGCTTTCACAATATGTCACAACGTTTACTTTCGCAGCTGCCACATTTGCATAGCTTTGCCATATAATCATAGTGTAAAACTTGATTTAATAAATATTTTTAAATATTATCTACTGAACAATGGCGTGCCCTGCTCTGAATCCCAGGGAGAATTCGAAATGCCGAACTCAACTTCAACAGCTGACAACGCTTAACAATCGATTTTAAAATTTTTTTAATGCCCAGCGACTGCCAGATCATAAATTCATACGTACCCTGCCCGACCCAGCCCTGGGTCATCGTTGTTGTTATTGTTATTATTGTTGTTGTTGTTGTTGTTGTTGTTTTCCGAGCATACTCGTATTTCTGTATATTTTGCGAGATAAATCAACGCGCGACAAATTAATGCTGCAAATGAAGTGCAACTGCCGTTCGATGCGGCACACAGAACTCGGGGTTGGGATTGGGATTGGGATTGGGGTTGGGATTGGAGTTGTGTACAGGTGTGAAACTGGCACTGAAATACCGTATATCGAACCGCCCCAATATGCAGTAACAGTAAAAATAAATGAAGGCAGTCAACGTTGCATATTTCAGCGGCCGTGTGGCTGCCACTGCTGATATAATTACGCAGATACTGTCAATTTTCTCTCTCTCCCTCCCTCTCTCTCTCTCCTTCCCTCTTACTCTCTCTTTCTGTGTGTGTATTCTCGATTTCGACGTGGCCTTTCGCTTGTTATCCCTGCCTTCCTTCCCTGCCCTCCTTTCTCTGTAGGCCTCATCACTTTTTATATGCGCCGCATTTTCACTTCTTTTTTTTGCTCGTTATTTTGGTTTGGTTTGATTTCTTTTGCATACTTTTGGGCGGAGCTGGCGGTTGTCTACCTCGCGATTATTTTGTAATCCATGGCGCCTAAAGCATTGATTACACATGGCACACACCTGGACAGCTTCGACCTGGGATAAAGGTGAGCAGGGCGGGGCAGATAGCCAGGCCATAATGCGTGTTAATCAGCATCATTAACTGCTAATTAAGTGCGGTTGCAAATGCAGCCAACTGTCAATTGTTTTCAGCCACCATCGCTGCACCACTATACCACTATATCACTGCACCACTACACCACTCCACCTGCCAGCACCTTCCTCTTCATTTGACCACAGTCCACGGCATCATGTTGAACAAAGTGCAATGAGGCTGAAAATTGTTCATGGCAGATTGTTATTCGGTTTAAAGCTTCACTAATCGCTGATCCTGCTGCTCATTAGTTTTTCTATATTCTCTGAAATTAGAAAATATTCTTTGAAATTAAAAACAATTGGGGAATTGCTGCAATTTGTTATAACATATCCTCAGAAGCATTGAAGCATGTTTAAAAAATGTCGATATAATTAATATTTTCCAATAAATTCAAAAAATAACATATTTAAATACTGATGGCAAAGATTTAGATATTATACATTTGAAATTTGTGTTCACAGATATTATTTTATAGATCGTTAACTAATCACATTCAATTACTTAGTTAATATAAAATATAACTTAATGTGGAGTTATATAAATTTCCTACTACCTCATAATCACAAAAGATAGTTTGTCTTATTGATAGGCATTCTAAACACATTTAATTTAATTTTTCTATATGCTGTAAAATTAAAAAATATTCATAAATATCTAAATAAAAAACAATTGGTCAATTGCTGCAATTTGTTATAAAGTATCTTCAGGAGCTTTGAGTGCCTAAAAATCTCTCATATATTGATTATATCAATATTGATAATATCAATATTTCTCAATAAATGAAAAATGTAATGAAAATAAAATATCAATGAAAATATTTCAGATATTATAGATTTGAAATTTACGTTCACAGATATATCATCAATCACGTTCTAATAATAAATGGAATAATGAATGAGAATTATAATTTAACGTGGAGTTATATAAATTTCGGATTATTATTTTTATAATTTTTTATAACTGCCGTATAATTACAAAAGATAGTTTGTCTGTTCGATAGGTATTCTAAAAAGATGTTAGTAAGCTTTTCAATATGAAATTTAATAAATAAATGAAAACTATAACTTATTGTGGAATTATATAAATTTCAAATTTTTATTATATTTTGAAAATACCTTATGATCACAAAAAATAGTTTGTCTTATTTATAAGTATTCTAAAAAAATTTTAGGCTGTTCCATTTGACCATTTTCGATATGTTCTTCAGCCAACCGCAAATACGTATACCAACTGATTAGTGTGGTCAAGTTCAATAGTCTATAAATTGTAATTGCCTGTCAAAATATTTTGCAGCATTTCGCACAAAAAAACATGCCCACATTTCGGGAATAAAGTTTTCCCAATCGATCCCAACCCGTTCTTAGCCTGACAGTGTGCGTATCAAAGCGCAAACGCATTTTAATTCATTTAATTGAGCTGCCAATATTTGACCAAAATGCAATTAACAAAATCAGGTATGGAAAAAGGCAGCTGCTCTTAGTCTGCCCTTTGTATTGTTCGGTGTGGTTATTATGGCTAGGCCGATGTAAAAAATGATTTGTTTTAATTACGTAATTAATTTGGCAGCTTTTTTAATTAGTATGCGCCATGCGATGTATGTATGTGGCTTTTGTGGCTACGCTTTAAAGAGGCGATAAAAAGGAAATTCTAGAATCCTTGAAACTCGAATATACACTGGAGAGCAAGGAACTGAACTGGGCGAGCCGTTAGAAGCATCGTTGCAGACATTTCCCTAATCAAATCGTAAAGACGTCGCCGTTGTCATCGCATTTTCTTGTTAATTTTCTTTCGTCTGCATCTTGTCGATATCTTGACTCCTGGCTCTTCTAATTCTCCAGGTTCTCTTGGTTCTTGGCACTTGTTAGCGCAATTGCCGCAGTCGTAGCCACAAGTGGTCAGTGGACTGATGAGGCCAATGCTGGAACTTATTGTGGGCGTGGCGAAACTTTTGAATCTAACGAGAAAAAATTTCCACATCATCAAAGCTCATTCCAGCCCATAAATTTCGTGATAAATGTGAGTGCATGCCGAATGCTGTGCGGCAACTCCTTAGGGATTGGGTGAGTTGGGTTGAGTATAAGATTGAGGTTGGTTGTGGCAACTTCTTACTTGCAACTCCTCCTGCTATCTGTCTGCTAGCCTTGATGGCGATGGAGATGGCAATGGAGATGGAGATGGAGATGCGGATACCAAGCTGATTTCTCTTTTTCTCAGAAGCATGCATTTGGCTTTCATAAATTTCAAACCCAAATGGATGCTGTGAGGGGGGAGGGGGGGCAAAAGGAATGCCTCTAAGAGTCTATAAACATGGTGCTGCTTGTTGCAACGCCTGATTGGGAATGTTGCTGATTGAGTGCGGCCAGGCTTCTATTTTGATTGTAAAACAATTTAGTAAACTTCAGATTTTGTTTTTTTTTTATTATTCGAGTATTTGTAATTCCATAGGAAATTCGTTAGGATTTAGACTAGATGGCCTTACAGACGGTTGCGACGGTAGACGCGACGACGCACGGTCCTGTAACGGTAACCATCGACAGATGGCTGCTCGATCTCCTCGATCGCCTGCTGTGGCTGGTAGACGGGAGCGGGAGCGGAGTGGTACACTGGAGCGGGAGCAGGAGCGGAGTGGTACACTGGAGCTGGAGCCGGAGCAGAGTGGTACACTGGAGCTGGAGCGGAGTGGTACACTGGAGCTGGAGCCGGAGCAGAGTGGTACACTGGAGCGGGGGCTTCAATGTGAACTGGAGCAGGAGCTGGGATTGAGACTGGTGCAGGTGGGATGTAGGTGTTCACGGGTGCTGGTGCTGGAGCCTCAATATGGATTGGGGCAGGGGCAACATGGTGGACTGGAGCGGGAGCGGAGTGGAAGACTGGAGCTGGAGCCTCATAGTGGACTGGAGCAGGTGCGGAGTGGAAGACTGGAGCTGGTGCAGGAGCCTCATAGTGGACTGGAGCGGGGGCGGAGTGGAAGACTGGTGCCGGAGCAGGGATCGACACTGGTGCTGGTGGAATGTAGGAGCTTACTGGAGCCTCAATGTGAACTGGAGCGGGAGCCTCATAATGGACGGGAGCAGGTGCTGAATGGTAGACTGGAGCGGGAGCTGGCGCCTCATAATGGACGGGAGCAGGGGCGGAGTGGTAGACTGGAGCGGGAGCTGGAGCCTGATAGTTGTAGCCCGACAGATGAGAGACATCGGCACTGGCGCAGGCCAGGAAGGCGACGGCAACGACCAAGAATTTCTGCATAAAACAATTCAAGAAGAGATCGAAGTCAGAATCAATCCTCGATCGATGGACTAAACCATATTAAACTTACCATTTTTGATTTGTATTATTTTACTCTTACTCCACAAGCGTTTGAATAGCTTCTGTCTATTTTGGGGCTGGGCTCAAACTATTTATACTGTTCATAGATGAGAGCTGCCGTTCAAATACCGGGCCGATCAGATGTTTGCTTTGCTTTGGTGTAGCCAATATTGAATACTCGTATATCCAAAGTCGCTAACGGACCAGTCTTTAGGCTGGGGGCCAACCTATTCAGTTATTTCTGTATTTCTTTGCCGTCTTCAATTAATTGGCCTGTGAGTCAAAATCACGATCGTGGTGATTATCTCACATCTTGTTGGCCATAGAATTTATTGTTTGATTGTTTAATTTATGCCATCAAATTGATTTTTAATATTGACGTAAAAGAACTGTGAAGCAGCTCATAAAGAACAGCTAACGGGAAATTATGTTTAATGCATTTCATTTATTTGAATAATATTATTGATTTTAGTTTTGACGTGCCGGAAATGTGCAAATTACATTTACAGATGCATCGCTTAAATAAATAACCGGTTTAATTTAGTTTTAATTTATAGCCACTTAATAGTTCGTTGTTCTGTTAATAGGCAAAAATTATTTAAATTCCTGGACGATCTGCAAATGGAACCAGTTATATTGCCTGATTAGACCATCTATCGCCATGTCTTATCGCCCTAGTCTATTCACTTGGCCATTAGTTAATCCTGGAAATAGTTTTGCTTTGCTAATTTTGTATTATGTGTATCATGGAGTCGTAAATGAATTCCAAATGATTTGCGATCTTAGACCCTTGGTCATTAATTTGTATTCTTTGTTTTTTTGGTAAGTTTATTACCAAAACCAGTTCCATTTACTCAAATTGTGGTTAGCAGATGGAGGGGATATCAAATTTTGGGTCGGGCTGTTAAAATGACTTCTAAAAACTGATATAGGTGCTTCGGACCGCTTCTTGAAGGTTACACAGATAGGCTATTGTTAAATCCGGCTTAGCATAGCATTAAAACTATTTATAAAAAATAAGAGAAGCGCCTCCAGGAAGTGAGTAATCAATATTTGTTATTCACACATATAAGGCAGAGTAGAATAGGAATCCTGATTCCACAAGTTATTATCAATAGATATAAACTTAATTTAAACTTAATGTTTATTCTAAATTTCTTTGATGCTGCATATTTAATTGAAGACGAATAAAGTTACAAAAATTTAATTAAACGCGTTTCTTTTTCATTGTATTATTACGTATATTTATTTCCTCATACAGATGCCCAAAACGCTTCATTATTCTTTAGTATATTGTTCATTATTTATGGCGATCTTTTAACCTGCTTCTCCGACATTGTCTTTGTCTTTGTCTTTGTTTTTGTTTTTGTCTTTGCCTTTGAGTTGCTAAAGTCGTGGAGTTGGCGATGAGTTAAATTGCAACTACAAATTAAATTTATCCGACAGTATATCATAAGCATTGCTGTTTAATTTTTTATGGTTTTTCTCTTTTAAGTACAAATATTGGCTTGTAGATTTGCAATCTACCCAGTCCGAATCTTTGGCTCTTTCTGGCTGGTTAGATTCAAGTGCAAACAACAGTCGCAAGTCAAATAGATTCATGGCCCAAACGAATTTTAAACTTGTTGTTAATTTTATGTGAGTGGCTACCAACATTTCAGCATTTTGTTTGATTTTCTTTCTCGTATGATCATCATATGTAAATCTCGATCGTTATAACTTGACTACGTCTTTTGGGGGGCAATTTATGATCAATGGATTTGCATACAGAAACGCGTTTTCAATAGCTTCCGTTGTTGCTGTCTCTGACTCTGAGTCTGGTTATGATCGGCCACAGTTACTCGTTAATATGATTGTCCCACATTTCTCATATGTACATATTTTTATCCTATAGTTATGGTTTGCAACACATGGCATTATAAGAATTCATAATTTTGTCTGCATCGACTGCATAGCTAATTAAAATTTGAGTCAATTTGACGCTCCTTTGTTTTAGTCACTGACGTCTAACTAGTTTTATTTATTTATGTATTTTATGCATATTTTTATTGCCAGTTACTTGGTCATTGAGGCGCCACGGGCCGCGGGGCTAATTATACTTGTTTTTCTCAGCTATTGGCCTTGACTTTGAAATTTAAATTTTACTCAAGCATCTGTCAACTGACTCTCTTCTTGACATTTTGCTTTGGGCTTCTTATTCGCTTTCTTGGCCGCTTTGTTTTGGCATTTTCATTATTAGTTCATTAGTTATAATTAAGATTCCGTTTATAATTCGTGTAAATGTTAATCTATGCAAATTGTAATCCATTAATTCAATTTACCCAGTTACAGTCAGACAGTCTGAAGAAACTGTGAGATCTGTGGATGTAAATAACATAATTGGTCTGCTGATAAACTTATTGTTCTACATTTGATTGCAATAAATTATTAATTTATATTACATAATTGTGCTTATTGTTCGATCTTTTAAGCCTACACCGATTTGCTTAATCCGCATTAATGAATATATTAAAATAATAATAATATCTAAGATTATAACTAAACACTTTTGCATATAAATGAAACATCATAATTAAGTTTACATTTCTAATGTGTGCTTCATTAATCTAATGATGTCATCAAGCTGGGGATTTTTACATTTCCCAATAGTTTAGTACATTCTCTTAGGTTTGCCTTTGGCATCTTGAAGTTTGTCATCAATCATTTACTATTCGTGATAGAAATATATTTGTATATTTTTTGTACACAGCTTCGATTAAAAATAACCATAAGGAGTATATCGTGTATACTTATGACAATAAAATATAAATATTATATATTCTGAAATCCATCTTATTTCCGTATAATTATAAAAAATAACTCTACAACAAATAAAAAATATGCAATATGCAAATAAAATATTGTGTACTGAGTATCTCGGAGTCGAGCACTCACTCTCGACTTAAGGGACGTTACTTGTTTATCCCAAGATTTTGATAAATATTTTAACCGGATATACTAGCACAAATATATCTAATTTTCACATAATTAATCCAGCTTCCCGAAAATTTACATAGATATAAGGATAATACGATCGATTTTAGACGCATTACAAACTAATTGCTACACACACGCATACACATAAATCAGCCTAAGTTACGCATAAAATTGACAGTGCTTTTCGTGTGCGGTAGGTGGAGCCACTTGCCAAAAATGTAGCCAACCAGATAAGCGCAAAATTCTTAATGAAACGACACGCATGCACAGTAAACTATGCACTTGAGGATGCCTAGAAATAACCTACCCTACACTACCATACAATATATATACTCGTATATAGATGGAAGTACATACAGTTGGAGTTACAGTTACAGTTAGTCGGTTAGTTTTATCTTTTTAGCATTCAAAGCGACCCCCAAAAACGAAATAAACAGAACGGCACAGAACAAAGACAAGGGCGTAGGCAGCTTTATGCAAAAGGGGCACATAATTTAATTTTTTTCATAGTTTATCCCACATCACAAATCTATAGAGATTTTTAAAATAATTGCTTTTGAAAACAATCGTTCGAAAATTTCGGAGTTCTTTAAATGTCATAGATTTAATTTTTCTCCAGCCATAAATTAATTTTTAATTTCAACACAATTATTAATTTGAGGGTTATACAATTAATAATTTTTTTTATACCAAATATCTCAATAATCCATTATTTTGTTAATATTTGAAATTAATAAATGGCAACATATATTTGTGTATCCGCAAATATGTCTAAAAAATTAAAACTCTCTCTTTTCACAGTTGGAATTCACACTCAACACCTTTCAAGCAATGAAAGATCTATAGTTTGAAATTGTATTGCTATTTGATGTGATGTGATACAACTCTGGGTATATTTTAAAACTTACAAATTTGTTAGCTATGGTTGTGAAATGGCCCCCCTCAGCCTACGCCCTTGAACAGACATGAGTCGAATTGAGTTGAGTAGAGTAGAAGAGTGTAGAGTAGAGTAGAGAGTTTCAGACGCGAACCTGGACGAGAAGCGACGAGAAGTTGCGGCGAGTTACGAGGTGCAGTATACAAAGGCGAACGGAAATGAAATCACGTACCAGGGGCGTTGTCATTCACAATGAGTGTGCCACTGTCAGCAGGATGAGGAGATCTGCACTGTCAGTAGTTGTTGCACTTGTTGTTGTTGTTGTTGTTGTTGCTTTAGTTATTGTTGTAGTTGTCAGCAGAGTCGCGGCAGCTGCCATTTTGTTCAGTCGTTGTATGTACGTCTAATGTCCAATTTCAATTTGGACTGGCTGCCTGACAGCAAAGCCACCGCAAATGGCAAACAATGCAAAGACGCCTATCCTCCACATCTTCCTCTCTCCTTCTCTTTCTCTTTCTCCTTCTCCTTCTCCCTCTCTCTTTCTCTCGTTGAGACACATGTGTGAGTTTTGTGTCCCTTGTCTACTATTTCACTTAAGTGTGGACACTGTTACACACACAAACACTACTGAGACAGATACATACGTGCAAGGTACGTGGTGTGAGAGACTGTTGAGGAGGGAGGAGAGGTGAAGAGGGGCGACCCGCATAAGTTTATTTACTTTTAACACGAAATAATAAAGTTTACAAAAGAAAACGTGCGTCGTGCGGTATGCTGCACTTTTTCTATGCTTCCTACCTTTCATTGCCCTCCCTTCTTCCTCTCTCTCTTTTCTCTCTCTCTGTCTGCCTATTTGCTGTCACACTTTAAGCGCTCAAAGCGAATATTTAACAAACTCTTGAAAGCCAAGTCAATTTAATATATAAAGGTCGCGAAGTGTTCATACACTGCCTAAGAGATTTTAGTTTATTAAATTAAATAAGTTCAAGTCATTTAAATATTCATGTCCATTTAATATTATATTCTGTTTTATAATTGTGACAAATATATTAGTTTATAAGTGAAAAGAGTTCTAGGATAATAAATCTATCATTGCTGCTTAGGTTTCACTTTATATATTATAGCATTTAATGAAATGAATTTTTTTATTTAGAAATTATCGTTTTTCGTTTAATCGGACTTCAGATCCCAACTAAGATTTAATTCTTGCTGCCAACTTTTGCCGAAATTAAATGAGACAAGGTTAAAGATTTCCACTTTCGGAATATCTAAATCTTCATCTGGACTAAGAAATAAATTTTAATTCGATTGAATATCATTAAAGATAATTGCAGTTGCTTTTTAAAAAGAAAAGCGAATGTAAGTTAGGGTAGTTTATAATGTTGAAGGGCCACTCATTTTCTTCTAGCGCATTGCAGTGAAACTTTCGTCACAGTTACCAAAAAAAAAAAATAAAAATAGAAGAAGAAAAATGGTAGAAAAATTAGCGACATGCTGTGACGTGACTCGACTGCATGAGGCTCACTCCGTTCCCGTTCCCGTTCCTGTTAACCATTCACCACAGTTGTCCTTTTCTCTCTTTGATTTTACCTTTGTCTTTGCCTTGTTACACTTCAGTTAGCCATATGCCTGTGACAGGCTCTCATGGACAGCTTAAGGATGCAGCTCGGCACTTACAACAAACTGAATTATTTAAAATGCCGCTAAGAGCAAAGCAACTGTGAATGCTGCTTTGTGCAATTAAATGCGTTCTCAGCTCTTACGCACACATGCGACAACCATTAGAAGGTCCACAGAGAAGGTAATGATAATAATTATACAGACTCCGAGCCACATGTTTAGGTATCTCTGGTCTGGTTTGGTCTGTTTCGTGCGTGTGTGCCTAATTACAATAAATTTGGCTAATTATTGTCTGGTATTTGTGGCCCCTGCGGCTGCAAACTTTAAGTAGCTCTCACAACATCACAGCACGGACAAAGTTTTTCCCATCGATACATGCGAGTATAGTCGAGAGCAGGCGTTTGAAGACAACATGGGACAATGTCTGGCTAATTGTCTTGTAAATTATGATAAGAAACTTTCACTCTCAAGTGCAGATAGAGAGAGAGAGAGAGAGAGAGAGAGTTTGTTAAAAGGGTCAGTGAGGTCACCTGCATATGGGAGGGAAAAAAGTGCAGTGCCTAAAGATGTGGTTAAGTGAAAAGGAAAATTATGATGAAAATTATGGAGTCATAAAAGGAAAAGGTATATAATTATTAAATAAATTCAACAACTAAGTAATAAAATACTTAAAGTCTTTAAATTTGATTTTCTTTACATTCTCGGATGTGAGCTCAAATATCTTATTATTACAATCCTCATCTGTCGTCGCTGATATTTTTAACAATCGTTGCAAATCAAAACAAATGCCAAACGATTTGCTTTATGTGCATCTGCAGTGATTTGCCTAGGGAATGCGGCTGTCAAGCCTTTCATTTTTTATTGCCCCGCAGCGTCCAATACCCTTTCGCATACATCCTCATTCCCTCATTTCCCCCTTCAGTTTCCCTTTGTCAATGTTGCAACATATGCGCGCTTCATAAAGTGGGCGATTCCTCTTCACCGCCTCCCCCGATTCCCTTTTCTACGCCCATTGCAAGCGAAATGCAGTCGACTCGTGCGCCAGCTGAGCGCGCAATTTAGCACAACAATGCGATACGTATACGCCCCGTTGTAGCCCACACTAAGTCATGTGTTGGCATGTCTTCTGCTGGCCTGGCTGCTACTGCCATTTAGAAATGCCTTTGTCTTGCCTTGGCATGCTTCTTACTTCACAGTGAGTGCCGTTTGTTTTTTGTCTTGCCAAATGCGCCATATTTCTGAGTTTATGTCTTCGTTTTCTAGCAAATATTTTCTTAGAGTGAGCGAGAGGATGACTGTAATGCATATGCTCGGCCTGTCGTCGTTTTGTTTTATTGCATATTTATATTTTATAGCGAAAGTAGCAAAATATACGAGTAAATCGTTACAACGCTTGCCAGACCTCCAGCTGAAGAGTAGAGAAGGGGATGAAGGAGGTGAAGAAGGTGAAGAAGGGAGCGTGCCTTAGACGTTACCCGACACACAATTCTTGGCCTTTTTGGCAAACATTCGATAAAAGTACTCATACATAAGCTCTGCCAGTCGCACATGTGTCTCACACACACACACACACACACACACACACTCGCACACACACAATACAAGCACACGTTTACTATCCAACCGATTGGAGAGGCCTTGCATTAAGGTCTCGTTGCGCTTTTTGGTTCGTTTTTGGATGGGCCACAAAATTCAATCATAAAAGTTTTTCAATAATCCGCTTTGCCTCGATTGCATTTCAATTTGCGCAACATTTTTGTGCAAAAACTTAATTTTCCACCAATTAGTTTTCCGGGCGCTCAATTGAGTTGGGGAAAATGGTGTTGCAACTCGTAATTGATGTGTGCTCCCAAAAAAGTTGTTAAGTGATTTTTTATTTTGACAACATGCTGACAATGTATTGAACCGTTTGGCATTAAAATTAGTTTGGCAACAGATATCGAATGCTTTGTTTATACCGCTTTTATCAGCAGTATTAAAATATATTAAGTTTTAAAGTGAAACTCAATTTCTTACTTGCATTCGTTTTCACAATTTTCTAACGATCTTCACTTTGATTATGAGATACTTTAGAGCAGCGATGCTCAAAGCTGCCTTATGGATGTGCACGCACCAATACAAATAAAGAAAATCACACGCACACATGTAACGAACTTTTTTTTTATTTCAATGAGTGCACGGAAAAAAATAATAACATGTTTCTAAAAAAATTAAAAATGTTTTTTTAATGTTTTTTCAAAAGCTCATCAATATCTATTTTAATTTTAGTTTTTCTATGAAATTGGCTCTTTTTTAATGAAATTGATCTTTTTTAAAATTTGTTTTATCGCATTTCTATTTTATTTAGTAGCAACAGTACACACGTTAATGTTTTTGTTTTCCAGTGTACAGAAAACGAAAAGACAACAACAAAATACATTCGGAATAATGACAGCAAAACGAAGCAGTAAAATTGTTTTTGTTTTGCCAGCAAAGAATCTTGACGGAAAGCGAGAAGTCAAAAATTGTTATTGTTTTACCAGTAACAAATTTTGACGGAAAACGAAAAGTGAAAAATTGTTTGTGTAATTTGCAATGTGTACCAGAACCTTACCAGTGTGTAAGCTCACACACTTCCATATGACATGTGCAATACAAAAACAAATGTGCGTCGTGTGCATAGGCTCTGTACACCTCTGCTTTAGAGTATGCTATCTAATCCATACATTTTTTATAGACAAGGACCAGCTATAATCCGTGGCTTAATGTCCCTCACATCATATGGCGCTCAAAAGCACATTGAGAATTTTTATTGATCTCTAGTGCACACACCTGCCACAAAATGCGGCATGGCGGCCAACTCAAATACTCGTAGTAATGCTAATTTTATTCAAAGGTTATGCCGTTACAATCGACGGCAGCCGGGGCCAAGGAGGCTGTCCGGCGGAGTGAACGGAGCAAACTGAAGACGGACAACGAGGACGACGAAGATGGAATGCAAGTACGTGTCGAAATTTACGAAAAATTACGAGATACGCAGCGAAAGCTGCTGCACAAAATTGCAAATCGTGCCCAGGGTCGAGACTAATGCCAAGTCCAAGACAAGACAAGATGGCAATGCAGCTGAGGCTAAGACGCAGACCCGTTTTCGGACAGAGACTTGCCCCCAAAACCTGGCCATGCAGCATTTATTGCCAACGAAGCGTATTTGGTGCATTTGATGCGCTGCATAATGGCGAACGCCATTAAATGTCCATTGACATGGCATACGAAGAAGCTTAGTTTGCACAGTGGCTTGAAAGAGGACCAGCAAATTGCTGAATTACACTGATCGACAAAAATGTACCAATTGATATTGGTCCCTTTAATATTGTCAATTATGTTTGTTAACTTGTTTTGAATACGTCAAGCTAAAAAGAAGCATTTAAAGAAATGTTCTTATATAATTTATAATTTTCGATAGTATACTATTATTTGCAGTTCTTTCAGTATCTTTGTAGTTAATAGCTTTGTTGTTTCCAAACAAATACTGAGCGACATTTTAAAAACTTTAATTGATAAGAGTTTTGATGAAAAGATAATAATTTTAATTTACGTTCAGCTGCGACAATTATCCTAATTATAATTGGAGAACCCTTGTGACCAGGGATTAAAAACTTAACCGAAACCGTAACCTTTAACCGATAAAAACCGATTGAAATTTGTAACCGTAACTGAAACAGTTACCGAAAAAATATTTTTCCGCTGTACCGAAACCCATAAACCGAAACTCCTTAAACCGAAATAACCGTTTAGTAACCGATTCATCTATAAGGGTTTATTTCGGACTGGCCGTCGCAGGTACTGATAACTTTGAAGAGTCATAACTTTGTCAAAATTCAATCAATTTTTATGCGGAATGTAAATTTGAGCATGATTTTATATACAAATTCGTTCTGCATTTAAATTTTGTTCATTTTCAATATTCGAATTTTTTCGAAAAAATCAAAAAAGATAAAGGGGTAACACTGTAAAATTTCGAAAAAATTCAATTTTCAAAAATTTTCTAAAATTAAAAAAATGTAAACGCACAACGAATTTGATGATAAAATCATGCTCAAATTTGCATTCCGCATAAAAATTGATTGACTTTTGACAAAGTTATGGCGGTTCAAAGTTATCAAAGTTCAGTAAAATAAAAAAAATAGTTAATATTTTCAAACCAAATGAACCAAATTTATGTGGATCAAATTATAATAAAATCGACATTAAACTGGACTATTTCAGTAACCAGATAACATTATTTTTCAGGCTAATAAAAGCATGAAAACATGTAAAACAATGAATAAAGCTTCTTATTTTGGTCAACCGAAAAACTTAATTTTTAATTTTCTTGAGAACCGAAACCATACCGTTATTTGTAAGCCGAAACTTATAAAAAACCGATAACCGTTACGAAACCGATACTCCAAGATTTTGTATAACAGATAACCGAAAACCTTAATTCGGTCATAACCGAAATCGTAACTAAAACCGATATTTGTTTCGGTCTTATTCCATGCTTGTGACAATAACCTTGTTACCTAGTATTTTAAATTTAAATTTTAAGTTGATATGTAAATCCATCAATATAGTAAATTTTTCAAAATTTCCATTTAAAATGTTAAATATAATTTTAATACAATCTTCGACATGCATTGTGTCACTGTGCTGCCGTATTCGGTGCATTGACGTTGCCAATGGTGCATCGAAAATCCAAATCGAATGCGAAACGAGCGGAAATCGTGACCTGCAAGGATCTGCTTAGTTTTCTTATTAGCTGCGATTACATTTGATGTTTGTTGTTCGGTCAACGTGGCGTATACTTACTTACATACGTATACGTTATGTCTGTAAGTACATATACATATACAACATTTTGTATGTTTAAGCAGTGTTTGTTGTTCTTTCTATCAGTTGGTGTTGTTGTTGTTGTTGTTGTGACTGTTGGTTTTACACTTTGCTGCCAACGTTTTTGTACGTGGCCAAGTTGCAAAATGTCGAGAGTCTGCGTTGACGTCAACGGCGACGTCGACGTCGCTGCTGCCGTTTGCCGTTTGCCATCGCTATTGCCATTGCCATTGCCGCATCAAATATGTTGAAAAGCAATTGGCAGCCACCTCGGCCTCAGTCCGTGCCCCTCCAATTGGCAGCAAAGAGTCAGCTGCTGACCCTGCGGAGGGGCATGTCTGCTAATGCGCTGCTGTTGGAATTTCTTCATTGACTACGTGCATTAAATTTCAAATCAAAAACATTTCTACACACAGCCAAAAAATAGGAAAAAATAGAAAATTTTAAATGCATTTTTTGTTGCATACTTGCAGGCGCGTTGAACTGTGCAGCAATTTATTGAGAAATGCGCACAGCAATTTGTATCTTATTATTTGGCCATCGATTTTAATTGATTCCTGCTTCATTTGCTGACAGGCGCTATTCAAATAATTATTGCCACAGGAATTGCCTATGCTCGCCCAGTCAATTTACATGGAATTCAATTTCCCGGCTGCCGGAAAACTCATCCTAAGAAAACTTGAACGCAATCAGTAGACAAAGAACCACAGCAAAAATAACAGCAATGCATATCAATTGCTGCTGACAATTTCAAATAGAAAATGTCTCAGCATTGTTAAAAAAAGGAATACAAAAAAAAAGAAATCAAGTACGAGAAAAACAAATGAATAACAACAAGAACAACGGCAACAACGAGAAGTGCCTGTCAATGACAAGCTGCACAACAAAGTTGTGGATTTCTGTACATACAAAAAAAGTGGAATGAAAATGGAAATGTAACTGCAATTGAGTTTGGTTTCCCTTCAGTCTTCCCGACGCCTTCTTCATGCTGCTCTTGTTATTGTTGTTCTTTCCAATTGTCAACTGTCAATGAGTTTTCAATTGCCGCCAAGTTGCATGTTTGAAGATTTGTGTCCCCAACTGCATTTTTCTAAGCCGCCAATTGGATTCGTTTCACTTTGCTTGCATTTGACAGTCGTTTCTTCCATTGACTTGTCAATGGCAGCCGCCGTTTGCCGTTTGTGATTGCTACCAATCTCCCAATTTCCCTTCAGCTAATTTTCTCCGTTTTGTGGTTAACAAAATTGCTTTGTTTTCCAAGTTAACCAAATAAGACTTAAAGCGCCAATTCTGATGTTCAATTGTCGTCTAGACTCGCCCAGATTTTCAACTTGTTTTCATTTCCCATGTCGTGTTTAGTTTCCTGTCAACAAAGATGAATGGAGGTGAGTTCGTAAATCGCGTGCTGAATTCTTGTTTCCCACTGCAACTAATGCAAAGTGAATTTTTTGGGGGTGTTGATGACCAGAAATTGAAATTGGATATGCAGAATTGAGTTTTGTACAGTAGTGCAAATTTTGTGAGGAATCCAATAAAGTCTTTTGATAGATGCGAATATACATATATTAATAAAACCATTTCTGAACATCACATGCGGAAAAGCTAACTCAGATTATAGACAACACAAGCAATTGGCAATAAATGAATATCAAATGTAATATTTAGTACTCTCATATACATATACCATACTCGTATTTATTTACATGCAAATATTGCCAAAATTTAGCATAGATATTTCGGTGGTAAGGATGGGTTGAGGGGCCTGAAGCAGCTGTGCAAACTGTGGCAAGCATCTGTCGCTCAGCGGGAGGAGAGGCCTATATTTGGCCCCATTGTTACTATACTCGCAGTTCCAATTTCCAGCAATTTCGAAATATCCACCAAATGTTCCCCTGGCAAACAAATGGATGCCTCTTACTCCCCATAAAAGAATGCCACGTGAGTCGACAACGGCCGTGCAAAAATTTCAATTGAAAACATTGATGAGTCTATATCTTTGCTTCATTTCTCTTTCTTTTTTCCAGTTGTATTTTTATTCTTTTTTACTATTTTTTTGCGCGCATGTTTGTGGCAGCGTTACCAGCGGGCGGCTTGACAATGAGAGGCAGGTTCCTAGGCAGGCACATGAACAAGGAGTCAGAGGAGGAGGAGACCGTACCTCGTGTCGCGGCTTTTGTTGACACTCGCGGGTGTGTCGCCCACGTAGAAGCAATTAATTGGAAAAATGTGCAAATAGAGTCATGCAGGTGGCGTTCGTTGACTTAACCTCCATTGCATAAAGCCTTTCTCTGACTTTTCCAGGTCTTGAGAAGGCAATGCCATAAACTATAGTTAGTCGCTGCTAATTACCAAGTACTTAACATTATGCCGATAGTAAGAGTATTCAAAACAAGTTTGGGAATACATTAGTTTCTTGTTAAAAAACTGAATGTAATATTTTTAAAAATATACCCATTTTATGCTTGTTAGTAGTTTGAGTTTTTAAATTCTGTGAGGGTATTTGAGATCCGGTATACTGAAAATTATATATTTCCATCTGGCTGTTTGACAACTTTTCCAGGAGCAAGTGAAATGCAGTTTGGACAACTTTTAGTCGCTGTCAATGGCTTTTGTCTCGTGACGCAGAGAAACTTTTCTAATTAAGTGGCAACGCCAAGAACGGACAATCGGACAACCGGACAACCGGACAACCGGACAGAGGGTGGCCACTTGTCCGCTGGGTCGCTTGGCCTATGCGCTGGCATTACAATAAACAGTTATGGGGCGCTTTTAATGACCAGTTGGCGATGCATTTGGTGAGCTGGGGGCGTGTTAATGGTTATCGCTGTTGTTGTTGCTGTAGCTGTAGCTGCGGTCGCCCCAGCATTAGTTACAAAATGTCGTTAGCCAAATTATTTGCCATGTTGGCGCAAAAATGTTCATGCTTTTATCGTCAGAGTAAGAGAGAGAGAAGAGAGAGCTAGTGGAGGAGAGAGGAAAGCACAGACCTTGCACGACTAATTGCAGTTGAAATTTTGTTTTATGCGCGCGCGGCACATCAACTTTTATATATTTTGTCGCATTCGTTTAGGGGCGTGGCAGTGTGTAGGCGTAGATAAGTATTACATTTAAGCGATATAATTAACTTCAGCTTAACTACTTAGATTATGATCGTTCAAATCCGAATTAAAGGCTGACCCCAAAATGTTGGATACATTTATTTGAAACTACTTGAAGAAATTTAAATTCTTAATAAAAAGAAAACAAATTGAACATTTTTTTTACAAATTTTCTAATAGAAAAAGGGTAAAGTTAATATGTTTGAACAACCAGTAGTCCCTTAAGAACAGTGTCTACCTAGCTGTCCATAAATCCATTATTATACATTTAGATTACGAAGTCCAGTCATAATCAATGGTGTGCTTAAGAACCACGGTAAAGAAAAGTTTTGGTTGCAGTTAATCAGAAAACCAGTTTAATATTGATTTCATTATATCTGGTTGTTGATTTTATACTCTTCGAGCAATCTTTACTTAAATTTTACCTGAAATTTAACAAACCACAGGCTGTTGTGAATTAAGCCACAAGATGTTTCTATAAAGTCACTCCAATAACTGAGCACATGAACATGCCCAGGATCAGCATTTAAATTAGAGATGAGAGCGTGTTATGCAATTTATCTTTAACATTATTTAAATTCCTCTTAGTGCTATAAAGTTAACTATAAATTATGATTAATTTTAAAACATTATGCATGTAATCGTTATTTTCATATATGTACTTTAGAATTATAAAATAATAAAAATAGCAGGAACCATAACTGTTATGAAGAATAGACCAAAATATCATATTTACAGATTGTTTAAAGATTTTTTTTTTTAAATTAAAGTAATTATTATTATTGGTTTTTATTTTTGTAGTCTTTTACAATAGTTTAAAATTAATTTTTTTATACAAAAGTCTTTAAATAACCAATAAAAGTGATTTTTAATTTAAAAATTCTTTAATATATTTATGGTATATTTGAAACAAAAATTGCCCTGTTTCTTATAGTTGAATTTTCTATAAATAACGATTATTTTTAGTCCCTGAAAAATAGTTTTGATAACTTTTATAGGATGTTATTAATATTTTTCTTATTTTTTAATTTATTTTTCTTTCCTTATTTATTGTATTGTTTACAGTAATTAGTATTAGCCATACTTACTAAAAGTGGTATTAAATGTAAAAATTATTCAAAAGAAAAAAAATTAAAACAATTATTGAAAGGAAACAAATTAAAAATTATGTTAATTTTTGTAATATGTTTAAAATATTTGCAAATATTTTGTAAATACATAATTTGGGTTTAAGCTCGATAGTGTATCGAAAAAGCGACACGTGCTCAAATCTCAAACACTACACTGTTCTGTTGTTCTATTTATTGTTTGCAGTTTGTTTTTGGTTTTTATTGTACCTCAACATTGCTTGCGATTAAAGTGGGGGGTAAACCGGTTCTGTTGCTGGAATTTATATTATTGCATACCAGCTTCAGAGCCTGGCTGGAACAGGCAACAACATTACGGCTACACGCTACATTTGTTTGGTTGTTGTTATTTTGGCTTTCTTTATTGGTATTTGTGGTTGGCAATTGTTGCGCTATAGTCTCGAGTTTTGTGTGGATTTGCCGCGATTTCAAAATTTGTATTGCATACTTTTTGGCATTGTTAACTTTTATGCTCGAATTGAAACTGGGAGTGGGTCTAGGACTGGACATTGTCTGCTTGTCTGCTTTATTTATGAGGTTTTCCTTGGCCCATTCGTTGGGCAGACTCCCAATTAAGCTTCACCTGTCCAAGGTTCATTTTTCGTGTGGCTATTTAAACATTTATTCACTGCTGAAATCCTGTACTTCAATCTTCAATTCGAATACCATTTGTATGTCTGTATGTCTGTGTGTGTGTGCCAATTTCTGGTTGACATTTGCAATATGCAGTTTTCAGCTTCGGTTCTTTCATTTCGTTTCGATATTTCAGCTTAAAAACTCATTCATCAATTAAATCGACGCATTCATCAAAACAATTTCTCCCATGTTGATGTCAACATACTTCGCACTGTGGTGCCGTCAATGAACGTGCGATGGACGTGTGAATCCTTGGCCTGCTGTTGTTGATGTTTATTCCTTCCAGCTGTTTCATTTGTTTGTTTATATGCGGATTATAAAGTGATTTCAACATTTCACCATGTGAATTTATTATTAACCATCAGTTCATTCATTTTTTATTTGTATGTCCTTCTTAAAAATAGTATTGTGCATTAAGACTCTTGTATTATAATTTTGCCCCTTAATATAGAGTGGCTCGAATGGGTTGCGTATTTAAAATTATTATTTAAAATATAAATAAGAACATTTATTCATATATTTATATTTGTGGTCTTGAATTGGATTTATTTGACATGTTCTTCAAATTAAGATATGCATTCTAACTTTAAGTATTTTATTCTCTAGACGCATTTTTTAGCCAACAATTCTTAGTTCTGAGAACAAAATAATGGCTATAGAACCTTTTTTTTATCAGTGGTAATTACCTACGGGAAATTTTCGTTTATTATGTTAATTTTTATTGTTTATTGAGTTATTTTGATATTTTTTCTCATGAGTTCAGATGAAATTTGATTTAAATCAGTTCTCTATATTATATAGCTCCTATAGAAACGAACGGTTGAAAATTAAATACTGGGCTATGCAAGGCTATCAAAACTTCGGCGTATCGAGAATATATACTTTTGATCTTGCTTTTTCGTTCATGTTTTTTTAGAATTCCTCTCGCAGACAACTAAACACTCCATACTTAATTGCTTTTTCATGCCACAAAGCATATTTAATACTCGACCATTGACAGGCCGCCAGTGACAGCAGCTGTCAGCTCAGTTTTGTTATTCACGGTAACTTTACGGCCCTCGACAGTCACGGCCATGCCCCCTCAGCCCCCTTAGCCTGCTCAGTGATGCTTCTGTGCCGTCCGTAGTATTCATGTCCACAGCCTGCAAATTGCTCATTTCAAGGCTAATTTGTCAGCATATAGAGACAACAGAGGGGCGGACATTGGCAATAAGCTAAACGCGAGAAAGGGAGCGAGGGAGAGGGTATAACTTGATGCCCCCAAAGGTGATGGAAACTGTTGTCAGGCTGTCCACGGTGACAGATGCAAATGCCTCACGCATATTCCTCGCGCTCTTCAGCATGCACTTAATTACGCCCCAATGTCAGCTAAATAAATTTATTTACATAATTTTAATTAAACACCAGGCAAGGTGAAAAAATACAAGAAAGGACAACGCAACGAAAATGTGAAAGAATACACCATCAAAATCCAGCCAAAAGTCAGCCTGTCTGTCAGGGTCAAGGAGGCGTCAGTCAAGGTGTCAGTTCAGAGCAGGTAACACCTGGCTCTGTGACTCTACACACACATTGCAGGGGTGTTCAATCTCTCACTCTATGTGTATGTATGTGTGTGTGTGTGTGTATATATGTGTGTATCTTTTGTGCATTTTGGCGTGCTTAACGAGATAATTAGATTGTTTTTTTGTGGGTGGGTGACGGCTGCCATTTCTTTTATATGGAATTTATTTTTTCTGTTGTTGTGGAGTGCGTCACCCTCGCTTTGAGTCAACATTCTGTGATTTTCAATATGCCAGGCAGGTTAAACATACGACATGGAACATCTAATGCCATCGGTGTGCTTGTGCCTGTTGTGGTTTGAAGTTCCGGCAAATTGGGGTGACAAACCTCATTAATTACAAATGACTTCATTTCTTTTGTGCACAGCCATTGAAGAAGTCTTTGAGGTGTGAAGACTGAGTAGCATCGTGACAGTTAGTCAACTCAGACACTGAGTTCTGATCTGGGGGGATATTCCCATTAAAGCTGGGCTAATATGTATAGAGTAAGCAAAGTAAACAATTTAGCCAATTATCAACTTTGATTGAGAAAATTTGCTAAGTATATTATAGCTGGGAAGAATTACGAATGCTATTGAGGTTTTAATTCAAGTATACAGAACTGGAAACGATGTAAATAGTTTGACTGTAAATTTCACTTCCTTAAGGATATCAATTAATATTTATATAGTTATACCATTTAAGTATAATGCTAAATATATTATAGCTGGGAAGAATTACGAATGCTATTCAGGTTTTAATTCAAGTATACAGAACTGGATAAGATGTAAATAGTTTGACTGTAAATTTCACTTCCATAAGGATATCAATTAATATTTTTTTAGCTATACCATTTAAGTATAATGCTAAATATATTATAGCTGGGAAGAATTACGAATGCTATTCAGGTTTTAATTCAAGTATACAGAACTGGAAACGATGTAAAAAGTTCGACTGTAAAATTCACTTCCTTAAGGATATCAATTAATATTTATTTAGCTACAACATTTAATTATAAGGCTAAGTATAGCTGAATAGAATAACGAATGCTATTCAGGTTTTAGTTCAAGTATACAGAACAACAAACGATGTAAATAGTTTGACCGAGAATTTCACTTCCTTAAGGATATCAATTAATATTTATTTAGCTATACCATTTAAGTATAATGCTAAGTATATTATAGCTGGGAAGAATTACGAATGCTATTGAGGTTTTAATTCAAGTATACAGAACAAGAAACGATGTAAATAGTTTGACCAAGAATTTCACTTCCTTAAGGATATCAATTAATATTTATTTAGCTATACCATTTAAGTATAATGCTAAGTATATTATAGCTGGGAAGAATTACGAATGCTATTCAGGTTTTAGTTCAAGTATACAGAACTGGAAACGATGTAAAAAGTTCGACTGTAAAATTCACTTCCTTAAGGATATCAATTAATATTTATTTAGCTACAACATTTAATTATAATGCTAGGTATAGCTGAATAGAATAACGAATGCTATTGAGGTTTTAATTCAAGTATACAGAACAACAAACGATGTAAATAGTTTGACCGAGAATTTCACTTCCTTAAGGATATCAATTAATATTTTTTTAGCTATACCATTTAAGTATAATGCTAAATATATTATAGCTGGGAAGAATTACGAATGCTATTCAGGTTTTAGTTCAAGTATACAGAACAAGAAACGATGTAAATAGTTTGACTGTAAATTTCGCTTCCTTAAGGATATCAATTAATATTTATATAGTTATACCATTTAGCTATAAAACAGTCGCCAGTTGACTATTTGGGGTGACCGCTTGTGGCTTTTTTTTTCGATTGTCCTTTAGACTGTGAGGCAAAGTCCCCAGTTGCTTATAAATTGTTCTATGACTGCCGCCGCCAAACACATTGCAAATGTGACAAATATGCATTTGGCAACAATAAATTTTATGACCGCAGTCGCTGGCGGCAGCCACCAAAAATATTTCACAGCCACAGCTCCTCGCTGTGTGGCAGTTGAAGGGGGCAGGAAGGGGCCAGAAAGGGGCTACAGTTTTGGAGGCGCCCTTGGGGAATAATCCTCTGCTGCTCGCCTCGATTCGCCATATTCATATAAATATAAATTAGCATATTTTGTGGCGTCAGCGTGGCGGCTGCAACTTACCAATACTCATACACACACACACACACATATACACTCGCATTCACACTCACACAATGTGCACAAATGCAATTGTAATTAAATTGTCGCCAGCCAAAAACTGCGTGCCAACATAAACAAAAATTACAAAAAATTAAGAAATGGAAAGAGAAAGAGAAAAATGTCATTCGTTAGATTTTATTGCCATTGTTTGTAATTTAATTTGCTGATTTATGCAGCCAACTCAATCACAATTAAAAATGCCAACTGCACTGATTTGTTGGCCTCGTTGGCGTCGCTTTGTTTATGCCAATTTATGACGCGACCGATGCTTGATTATTGCCAATTAGCTGCAATTGTTTTTTGTTGCTCCCAACAATTATCCATGGCTCCAAGCCAAGGGTTAACATACTCGTGCTTCTTCAAAAAAAATAAATGATTATTAAACCAGCAAAATTTTAAAACTAAACATTGAGTGAGTAGTGTTATTTCGGTTCCGGCGCATGCGTTAGGACTATCTCAAAAGTTTCAGTCCAGGACTTGCACTCAAGAGTGTGTTTGAGTGGAATCCCTCAGAATTTATCTCAATTTCGCATAGCAAAATTTAAATAATTCTTAGCAACATTTATTATAAATTTAATAAATAGTTTGGAGTGCTCACAAGCAAGTCTACAAACTTCATCAATTGACTTCCCTCCTTTTCTGGAGATAAATAAACCTAAAACGAAATCAGCGGGATTTGGAACTATAACTTTGGTAACTCAACCTAACAAAAATTCTCTAGTATCCCTGTATATTAATATTTTTACAATGTTCTTATTATAATTGTTTTTTTATATTTAACTGAATAGCTTCAAGTTTTATGCACAAATTATCAAATATACCAGCGATGTTAAAAGTTTTCTGGAGCACATCCAGTAACAATTATGTGGCTTTTGTCATCAATTTAAAATATAAACTACAATTAAGTTATCGTAAGAGTATCAAAGTGCTTATATTGATATTATTTAAACTATTGTAATATTAACCTATAAACCTAAGTATTTTGTAAGCTTTAAGCTAATATTAAGAAATATGTTCAGCTTTGAACGATTTATATTGTTTATTCAATCATTAACATTGTCAGGTAAATATTAATATATGCGATATAATATATATAATATCCAAAATAACGCCCGTCAAAAAAAGTTCTGGGAGCATCGTTTTAAATTCAACATTTCCACCAGAACGTGTATTAATCTTGAAATTCTCTCTGTACGGATAAGATGCGCAAAGAATAACTTCAAGTCCGATCAAAAAAATCACCAAAATTTTCATTTTTAAACTTATCACTAATTTGCACCATACATTAATAAAGTCGATCGGTAGAATTAGTTTTGAGGTCTTACAAACTTGGGTACAGTTTTATTGACTGAAAACTGTCTCCAATTGAATTGGCAACGCCTTTAATTGATTTGTTTTTTTAACCATAAAGTAATTAGTTAAGCAACATTAACATGTAACATTATTTTCATGGATAATGTGCTTTAAAACGCTCATATAACATAAATTTACTATACCTCATTTTATTTTAAGTGAAAGGTATGAACCGCAACTATAAATTTGTGTTAATTGTTTGCTGCTAATTTCATATCGATCGGTTAATAAACAAAGAAGATTGTTGTAATGCATATAAATTAGGGATTAAAACCATTACGAATATCGGTTTCGTATCGGTTATCGGTTTTTTATAAGCTTCGGTTTCAAAATAACGGTATGGTTTCGGTTCACAAAAAAAAGAAATTAAGGTTTTCGGTTGACCAAAATAAGACACTTTATTCATTGTTTTACATGAAAAAAGACTTAATGCTATTTTTAGCCTGGAAAATAATGTTATCTGGTGACTGGAATGATCCAGTGTAATGTCGATTTTATTATAATTTGATCTCATATAAATTTGGTTCATTTGGTTTGAAAATTTGGATTATTTTGATTTTACTGAACTTTGATAACTTTGAACCGCCATAACTTTGTCAAAAGTCAATCAATTTTTAGGCGGAATGCAAATTTGACCATGATTTTACCTCTGAATTCGTTCTGCATTTACATTTTTTTCATTTCAGAAACTTTTTGAAAATCGAATTTTTTCGAAATTTTACAGTGTTACCCCTTTATCTTTTTTGATTTTTTCGAAAAAAATCGAATCTTTAAATTGAACAAAATTTAAATGCAGAACGAATTTAAAAGTAAAATCATGATCAAATTTACATTGAGCATGGAATTTGATTGACTTTTGACAAAGTTATGGCAGTTCAAAGATATCAAAGTTATCAGTACCTGCGATAGCCAGAACCGAAATTAACCCTCATAAATGAATCGGATACTAAACGGTTATTTCGGTTTAAATAGTTTCGGTTTATGTGTTTCGGTACAGCGGAAAAATATTTTTTCGGTTGCGGTTTCAGTTACGGTTACAAATTTCAAACGGTTATTACCGGTTAAAGGTTACGGTTTCGGTTAAGGTTTTAATCCCTGATATAAATTTAAAATTTAATTTTTGTTTCGCTTTCAATTACTTTATATTATTATTATTTTAATCTTTTTAATTATTGTTTAATTGGCTGCAAATATTGCTCACATTTTAATGAGAAAAATAGAAAATATTTTTAATATACATTTTGAAACTAACAAAAGAATCTGACAAATTAAAAATTTGTGTAATGTGTGCGATCTGTAAATTCAACAATCACTGATAAATACGAAGAGTTTTAATTTTGAGATATAGAGATATAATATCTGAAATTTTCGCAGTATTTGTCTACACGAAATACCTATAATAGCATGCTGTGGGTGGAATATTTTAGTGGGCAAGCAACAAAATCATTAAGAAGCTGCAGGCAATAAAATAAAAAGCAAAATGCAATTAAGATGTTTGCCGACGACGATTGCGACTTGCAATGGGCCGAATGTTTGGGTAATTGCTGTTGGCTCATTAAAGTCCCAGTTCTTGGTTCCAGCACTCCGTTCCCTTCTGTTGTGTACTCCCCTCTCTGCTCTGAATGCCTCACAGTCGCATTCGCATCTGGCCAACATGGCGAAGAGATCCAAGCGGACTTAACAATGCGTTACATTTGCCTTGGCATTGGCATTCGCATTTTCCCAGCAGTCCAATGGACGCCCCATGGAAAACATTAAAAATCCATTGCACAAATCTAGACAAATAGATGAAGAGTCTGAGAGAGAGAGAGAGAGAGAGAGAGAGGAAAAAAGGTCGCAGGAGTCGGGTAGCATATAGCAGTGAGACAGACAATTGCCGCTTAAGCGTTACGCATACGCCGCGTATTTCATTACATTTAATTTCTCTCCTTTCAACTGCCCACCGAGTGGCTTACTTAATTAATAAATTGATTGGATTGTTTTCACAGCACGCAGCATCGTTGGCATTCCCTCTTTTTTTTTGTATTTTTGTATGTTCTCTAGGTTTTGTTTATATGTTTTTCTATTTTATTTCGTATTTTATTGCCAACTGCATTTTGTGCTGTGTGGCCGTTAATGGTGTCGATGTCATTCACTTAATCGCCTTTTCTTGTACACACTTTACGACTCTATTAAAGTCCTCTTTCCTATGTTTATAATAAAATAATATATAATTAATTTAATTGACTAGTAAAATACTTTATTAAATTTTAATTTTAATTCAATAATATATCCTATTTTTGCAATTTGATTGTTTCTTAAATAATTGACAGATTTAACCTATTGTAAATTATTAAGGCAGTGACTATTACAGTTGAACTGTTCTCTCGCATTCAGAAAATACCATCCTGTATATCTATTTGTTCTTGGGGTGCATGAAAGTTGCTCGAACTTCATTTGCATTCATTTTGGTCACATGAACCTTAACATGTGCCGACATTCCTCTGTTTGTCAGCATGTTGTTAGCTGATATTAAGTTGGCCACAAGTTGCTACGCGACAAGCTCAAACACACACATGACCATACAGACACATATACATATATGTGGCATGCCTTGTTATTATGGCCAGCAATTCAACAGTTATCCTTTGGCTTGGCTTGGTTCTATTCCTGTTTTTACGAGCGCCACTTGAACCCGTTTATTTTGCATGTGTGCCCGTCTTTTTTCTCTTTTATTTCAAGTGGTCGGGGCCAAACACATTTCACATGTCGCCATCGTCCTGCGCACTCATTTCCGTTTCCTGTTTTGTGGCCAAAACTTCAGAACCACAAAAAAGGTTTGTCTGTCCTCGCCCCTCCAGCCTTTTGCGCTCTTTGCCTCTCTGCTTCTTTGCACTTTTCCCTACTTGTGTAGCTTGGTTTTTACTACAATTTTCATTTTTAAGCCATGGCCTCGTAAATCATGCGCTGACATCGCTAGCGAAATTGTAACTGTAACTGTAGTTCATAATAAAAGATAAGAAAAAACTTTCAAAATACTGCAACATTGGAATTTCAAGCGAAATGTCTCTCAACGCGGTTAGAGAAATGAAATTAATAAACCTCGTTGACGGCAGCTTGAATGAAAAAGGAGAAAGAGAGAGAAAAGTGAGAAGAGGTCTAGAAATTCTTTGGAGAATTGTTAAATATAAATCTAGCTAATTGCGACAAGTTTTGTATTTTAGAAAAGTCAAAAGAATAAAATAATATTGTGAATAAATATAAAACTAATTAATAAAGTTAATATAAAATAAAAAAAATAAAATAATAAATAGAAAACTAAATAACAATGTTAATACATATAATTATAACTATTGATATCATAACCATATTAAAAATGATCTATTATTAATTATTTTCATGTATTGTGCAAATACAAGATCTTTTAAATTGTCTATTTCTTCTGCACAATTTAAGATCCGACATTTATTCGTTTCACTTCTATACCAATTTTAAAGTAAGTAATGCTCATTTAGCATCCACATTTCATTCCACAAATCCCTGTGTTGGCCAACAAGAACACAAGTATGTACTCGTAATACAACCAAGTATATTGTCCATTACGAATTTGAGTCCTTTGCGCGTTTATTGCACTAGAATAGGGAAAACTATGCAACTCAGCTTAACTTTAATTATTCAAAAGCCAAAAACAAATGCGACTTGGTCCGCATGTTGGTCTGAGATGGAGATGGAGCCAGATCCTCGGCGACGGAGTCTCTGTGTCTACAGCATGTTGGCGAGAACTCTGCACTAATTAATCCCTTTACGACTGAAACCTATCAAAACACGAGCTTAACTTTTCCAATAAAAAAACCGCCGCACGACGATGGCAACGACGATGGCATCACAAAAAAAAAAAAATAAAAAAGAAGCACACACACACATAAGCTGGGAACCGCAAAAAGCACAAGGAATGTGCCAACTTCTGACCACAGCACGGAAAGGACACTGGACCGACTTTGTGTCCTGGCTCAAAATGCAGCAAAAGTTGGCGCACTAATTACCAAGGATTAGTTTCATATTTGTTTGTCAACAGCCGCGGCAACAGCCAGGACTTGGTAAGTGCAACTCGAGCAGCTGCTCAACTCTCATCCTCCGTGTCCTTCCAGGCAACTTGGCAAGATTATTTATTTGACCGAAGTTTCAGCATCGCGTGGCATCTGATTAAAAAAAATGAAAACGAAACGAAACGAAACGAAAAACAACAAAGCTGAATATTAAAAGAAGAAAAACGTTTAGCTGCCATCATATTCATAATGAAATTAACTCGATTGAATGCGCTGATTATATTCATAGCATACTTTTGCGGACTACCCCCAGCGGGTAGACGAACACAAAACAACGTATGAGTAAAAGCCATTCCATTTACAGTGCGTAAATCCGCTCAGTAAAGTGTAAACTGTAGGCCGAAGTTGAAATACCCTGCGGAAAGTTCAATTTGCAAACTCTAGTTTCACATGCAACATTTGAAATATGTTTCTTTTAACTGTCTCTTTTTGAATTCCCGTTGAATCCGTTTTTAAATACTTTGAAATATGTAGTTTGAATTTTGAATATATATTGTGATAGTAGACAAGCTTAGACTCACAACACCTATTTAAAAAATGCTTTGTCTTGCTTTTTAGATATACATATTTTAAATATTAAATATTAAAATATAAATATTTAAATATTATTTTTTTACCTCTACCTGTGTAACAAATATTATATATTTATACTGTATGAATCCCAAAAAAATTAATTACTTTATCTAACAAAAGTACATACTAAGACTTTTGGTAACTCACCTGGTTGGATATCATAAATTTTGGGGCTAGAATATGCTTTCGTCACTAGGCTATTACCTCGTAAAGAGGTTTTTTATGTGATTAAACATATCTTTCTGGAGTAAATTTGTTGTATTTTCTAACATATAAATCTTTTAGAAAGTAAGTCCTTTTTCATAGAAATCGCATTCATAACTGCATTTTACGTCATTTGTTTTTTTCTGCTTGTATTCTGAAATATGCTTTTTTTTAGAATATCATAGAATCCGCTTTCAAGAGTATTATCAAACAATAACTTATTATCCGCGCCCGGGGCACATAATCAGATTCCAAAATGCATGCGGCTGCGGCAACCCTTGACCAAAGGACGAACCACCCTGCAATCCTTGCTGTAATATTCTGAGCTGAACTCAACTGTTCAACTGCTCAACTGCTCAACTCGCAGCGGTTCGCATGTCTCTAATGTGATTGACCCTTACGCCTCGTTGCCGGCATAATACTTGTGTTATCCTGGCACAACAAGGCAGCCAGCTGCCATGTTCGTGTCCTGGCCTCCACTCGTATTATCTCGCCCCGTCTCGCCTCGTCCTGGCTTCGTCCTGGCCCTGGATTTTGCCTGTGCTCCCATGTTGGTCATCGTGGGCTTCAATAAATTATCACGCCATATAAAGCAATTAATTTTACTGCCCCTGTTCTTGTAGCCCGAACTGTCTGCACAGGGCGATCAGGGCGAGGGGCGAGGGGGGAAGGGGTTTGGGTTGTTTGTATAAACTTTTTCCATATTATTTGCTTATAGAGCGGGGCTTGTTTTTATTTTTGGGATCGACTAAATAAGCTTTTAATAGCTTTCTGCGCTTGTTCTTGTTAATTGATATTTCCTACGTCCTACGTCCTACGTCCTACGTCCTACGTCATCTTGGCTGTCACTTTCGTCATAATTCGATTTTCTATGTACTGCAAATTTTTCAATTATTTCCACACAGGGCAACAATTTAAGTGTTGCCAGTTTTTCACTCTCTCTCTCTCTCTCTCCCATTTCTCTATGACACAGCAAAGTTGCTTGCAAATTACTTTCGCCTTCATCGTATCCAGGACAGGACAGGACTTGTTCTCTTGCTCCTCCTGCCCCCTAGAAGAGGTGCAACATGTAAGCTTGATTGGGTTTTTCTTGCGGTTGCCTGTCAACTTTTACTCGTAACTGCAACTGCAGTATCGCAACGTTTGGGTCGGAAATTAAGTTTTATGCACCAGTTTGTAACACATTGTCGAGCATTTTTTTTTTTTTTGTTACTGTTCGACTTTTTAGAGTATTTTGGTGAAAGTGATATTTCAATTTACATGCCGTTTTTATTGCTTTCGGCTTTCTTCCCATATACAATATTTAATTTATGTCGACAGTACGAAGCTCTGTTGTTTTTAGCTGATAATAAGATTACATGATCAATTTTAGCAACATTTTTGTTTAAGAAGAAAAATGCAAGATTAATCTTTTCAAATGGTTCTGAAATGTGTCTTCCCTTTTTTCTAAGTACATTTGAGACAAAGAAAATGCAATTGCTTTGAAACAATCCAACTATGAGAACTAAACACACACAAGCACAGGCAAGTTCTTATAAGGACTCACACATATAGAATAAATAGACAAATTTATATAGGAATAGCTTTCGAAATTGCCGCCACATTTGTCCAGTGCAAATATTGACACTCTTCTTCCCTTCCTCTCTCATTGTCTCCACTCTCTCTCTCTCATCTTTCTCCTTCTCCAACTTGCGCTTATTACGCACAAACGCACAAATTTGACGGCTGCGTTGGCGGACAATAAGCAATAAAATTATATGCCATATTGTACTTATAGAAATGCACTGACTCACACACACATATACACACACACGCACACAATCATACAGCAATATAATTTTGAAATCAGTTAAGTGTTGGGCGTTCAATGAACATTGTAAAGGCGGCATCCCATGTCCTTCGTGTCCTTCGCGTGGCTGTCGTTTATTGTCGCGCTATGTTGAGTACATTAAATGCGCATCATAAATTTCATTACATTATTATTATGGCGTTGTTTGCGACAACAACGACGACAACAATGACAACGACATCGAGAACTACAAGGGTAACGTTAGTCGGATTCGACTATTTTATTGGTTTTCGAGCATCTATCTATTCATAAATAAAACTATTGTGTATCCTTCTCGTTAACAGCAGCAGGAGGACGCAGGAGGACGCAGGAGACGCAGGAGGACGCAACTGACTGCAGTCCTTTAGTGTTTGCCCATATTAATGCACTAATTATGGGGCTGGTCGGACACGCCCCCTAATGCATTTTATCAACATTATTTATGAGTTGACATTTTGCGCATACGCTCGCCAAACTTATTTCTTTTCCATTCCTCGAGGGTCGCATTTTGTCTGTCTGCCTGGTCATTGACACCCCCTCCCCACTTCATGTTCAACCCCTGCTCAACTCCTTATCCGGCTATCCGCCTATCCGCTGACCACGCCTCTATTTGCCCAACTCGTGTCTCAAAGCAAAGCAAACAACAAGAACAATGCGTAGGAAAATTATTATGCCTTGCCAAAATTTAAACAATGCCTCGCCTGCAGTTTTGTGTGAGTTATGAGTGTGCGAGGGCGATGGCGATGGTCAGGAGAAGGGAGAAGAAAGAGGAAGTTGCTAAGGAAATAGAATTGATTGCTTCGCAATGGCAATGAACTTTTCTTAAATTTGGCTATTTAGGTCGATTGTGGGGTATAAAGACAATGAAAACGGACTCTAGTTATAGGGAATCTTTATAATCAGAATGTTTTCAATTTCATTTTTAATAATTTATTATTTAAATATGTTAAACAATTTCAATATTAAAAGCTAAAATTAACTGAGAGTAGACTTTGACTTATTTTGTATACTTTATATGGAAAAGAGATGTCGTCTTCTATACTTTATGTAATTTGTGACAAATTTGTAGAGTTCCTCAACATAGACTGCTTCTGTACATAAATAAATCTATTCAGTTTCTAGAGATTGTTTATGTGTGAAAACTACTCTATGCATTACAAATTCAAAACAAATGTTGTTATACACTTGTCATGAATATAAAAATTGCCTCCTTCCTCAATTTGATTTAGGAGGCTGGCGGTGACTTCTTAGCAGCATGGAAATCCATGAATGACTCATCAATTTTCCCTCACGCAATTCTGAGTGCTGGGAGAACAGGCTGATGACGCGTTCGTCAAGTCAAACCTCGGGAAGAAAGCCAAAAAGATCTAAATATAAGCGCACACAATTTGTCACTATCTTAGCAAATGCCATAAAAATGAAATCCATGCAAATAGACAAGTTAATATATTTGGTATTAATTTTTCCCGAGTTTCGAAACAAACTCGCGTGTGTCAATCGTAAAAATATATATTGTTGACAGTCTAATTTAACAGGCTTAGCGGGTTGTAAGTATCTTTGTGTTTGAGTATGTGGGAATATTAGGGTCGTTCTCGTGTTTGTTGATGTGATATCAACTTTCATGACATTGTTGATAATTTGCCCAGGTTAAATAGTAACAGCAAACAAACCAAAGACAATGGCCATCTATCGCATATAAACATAATTGTGGCAGTATTCTGATAATCGCTTTGATAGAATTTTTAGGTAAAATTAAATATATATTATTTTTTTAAATCTCATATCAACATTCTAATATATTTATTTTAAACAACAAAACAATTCAGCACGAAATACTTAATACAAGAAAATCCAGGAATGCAATTGGCCAGAATTTAAATAATAAATAATTAGTTGTAATAATAAATAAGAAAGTTTATATTAAATGAGCTTATAATTTTTTTAAAAGAAAGTTTAATGTACTTTTTAATCCAAGTTCTTCAAAAATAGGCAGCTTATTTTATAAATATTTCCAGCAATACTACACAAGTAAAGTTGATTTCTATTTCATTTTAAGTCTAGTATCGATAACAAAGCAACTTAAACAGAGAATTCTAACATAGCATTTTGGTAATTTATTTTTATTTATTCCAATCATCAAATATCATCGATATTCTGTCATCGATGTGTTCTGGTAATAATATATAATATTCAAGCAGTTGTTAGCGGGATTTGAAAGTTAGTTTTTGTTCATAATTAAGGAACAGATTTATATTCTGTTTCGGAATCTCATTCCTGTTGCTTAGATTTTTTCTAATTCTAATTCTAATTTGTTCTTTTCTTTTTTGCTTGCGCACTTCCGCTAAAATTTTATCGCATTCACTTCTGTATGTGCGTGTGAATTTTTAGTGCCTGCTTTTGGCCACATTTCAGTTGGGCTCTTTCTGTCTCATTTCCTCAGCTTTTATGTCGTCTCTCTCTCTCTCTTTCTCTCTGTCTCTGTCTCTTTGTCGTGGCGAAAGCCTAGGCGCCACTTGAACTATGAAAATTTGTCCCGTCTTGCTGGCGCCGTGTATATCGATCGCGCATGGAAAACACTTTTGCCATTTGCTTTATCTGCCAACAAACATGGCCCAGACCCGCACACCGGACAGGGTTCGGACTTGGTTCGTTGGTTCGCTGATTCCCCCTTCCCCCCTCCGTATCCTCATACTTCCTTCGACATTTGACTGTTAACTGTGTTGTGTGGCCCTTCTTCTAGGTGGTTTTGTTTGGCGCATTTTCGCTTTCCTCGTCCTGGCGTGCGTTCATAAATATTCCGTTTTTGCCGTTTTGCTTTGCTTTCCTATTGCTCCCTCTCTCTCGCTCTCTCTGTCTCTGTCTCCTTCTCTGTATATTTTAAGTGTATTTCTGTTTTTGCAGCAATTTCAGTTTTTATTCCTGTAATTTATATGCTGTATGCCATACACATATATTGGGGTAGGTTTGGGTAAACGTTTTTCCTCGAAATCATTTCAGCAAACACACAAAGTAAAAATGAAAAAAAATAAAAAAATAATAATAAGAAGGAAAGCAAAAGAAAAAGTAACACTAAATAGTGAGCAGTAAGTAACAAATAAGGGAAAAGTCAGCGCCCTGAACTGCAATTATCTCAAACATGACGCAGGGTTTCGAATTCGAAATCAAGCTCACATTTGAGAGCAATTATAAGATGGTCCGATAAGTATATCTAGATTAAATGTGCTGGAATTCCAAAGTAATGACTTCATGCTACAAAGGGCACAAATAAAAATGCTACGAGTGTACTTATTAAAGATTTCGTAACGTTTAATTTATTATTTACGTTGATGGTTTATTATCATCAGAACTCTGTTTTATTTAATAAACTGGCTACTTGTCCGTTCATAATTTTCATTATGTCATTTTCATTGGAACTTTTATAATTTCTTTATGTAAGAAGACGAACACGAACCCGGAAATTGACAGTTGCCGAGGAGAAGGTTTCTGTACGGAAAGGATTCCCTAAACAGTTTCGTTTTGTTAATGCAGTGAACCCTCATAATTCACAAAAACATTTCATTTTAAAAATTAATTTTTAGCACTGGCCCCAGAAGCAGAATTTAATTTAATTGATGATTTACGCCCGCGTCACGACTGCAACCCCTTCTAATGAGGCAACACAGAAACACAGCAGTCAACGAGTTGGGGCATGAAATTGTTGCTTGTGTTCCTTGTGTTTTTCGGTCGATCTGGGCAAGTGTTAACATGGCTCACCAAAGAGACGCTGCTAATGAAGTGTTAAGGGCGTAACCCTTAACCCCTTTTCGGAACCGAATTCCGAGACCGACAACCTAATAAAACACATGGCATTTTACTGCGCCGCCTATTGGGACCATTTTCTTGTTGGCCTTTTAAATATTAAAGCGATGCTTTCAGCTAATCGGACTGACCGAACGGACAAACCAGACAGACGCCATCGACTTCAACAACAGCTCTCGTTAACTATATATTTTAGTTACTTCTCCACGTTTCTCCTCCCAAAATTTGCATGCAACTTTTAGCAGTCATTTTGGGTTTTTCCTGCTGTTTTTCCACCTGTCGCGTAAAATTTCACACTGCAACATAAATTTTGCCCGACGGCAACCGCATGGGGTAAACCACCTGCCACACCTGCTACACCTGCCACACCTGCCACACCTGCCACACCTGCCACACCTGCCACACTTGCCGCGTTGCCATCGACTCGCCGCATTTGACGCCACATAATTTTTCGTTGAAACTTTTTGTTAGTTGTTGTTTTGACCACGCCCACAATTGTAACCCCCGCCCGGATTGCAGACGCATTGGCAAATTTATTTGGCGACAATAACAAAAGTTTTGCATACTTTCAGGCAGCTCGGTGGCATTTCATTTTATTTCGCTGCGTTGCGTTCCGTTTTGTTTGCTAATTAAAAGTAAGTGCTGCAAAAAGCGACAGACTCAACGATTACCGGGCGCCACAAAACTTTCCCTGCCCGCCTCTTCAGCACCATCCCTATATCCTTCCCCTTCCTATTACACAAGCCAGCGGCACATTGGATACAATTAGCTTATTGCATTCCAAATGGCAAAAGTTCATTTGCTTGTGATAATTTTGGCATCATTTTCCATAGGTTTGGGTCTACTGTGCATACTGAAGATACCTTCACCTGGCTGTAAGTCAGCTAAAAAACTACCAACCTTGACAAAATTAATTGCAGAAATGCCAAAAATTAAAGAAATATTTTGGAAAACTGCACACGTGCTCGGCACCTGGACAGGGCAGAGGGAGAGGGAGAGGAAAAGTGGCGGAGACACCCACAATAAAGCACTTGGGGCCGCCATTTGCACACGAAAACGTTTGGTGTTAAGCGAACTTTGGCCACCGTTTGACATTTTGCCGCAAAACCCCAAAAGAAAAACGCCGCAGTTGGAAAACTTGCAGGGCAAAAAAAAACATTTAAACTTTGCAGCTTAAATTGTCGCAGTGAGGCGAGCAGAAAAAAAGAAAAGTGAAGGAAAAGCAAGAAAAACAGTTGAAAAGAAGCCTCGCACTCGACTTATTTTAGAGTTCGTACTGCTTTTCCTAACTTGAACTCAATGCGACTCAACTCGACGCGACTGTCAATTGCAAATGTCACACGAAAACTCACAAGGATACGAGGACCCGCGGGAAGCCTGGTCTGCTAGTCTGCTGGTCTCCTGGAATTGGAGCTGGTCTTTCCGCTTGCTTGTCACTAATTCCCAGTACTCGATTTGCATTTGGTTTTTTTTCTTGCTTTTTGCCATGTTGCACTTCGCTAGCGGTTTTTTTTACAGCATTGCTTACTTGTTTTTGTTTAATTCTACCATTTCAGTTTATTTTATCTTATTTTCTAGCCACAGAGTTTTTGTAAACATTCGGCTAATACTCGTATCTTGATTAAATGTCGCTGCAATATCACTTGATAAATGGCAATTTTTGTTGCTGTCGCTTTGTAGGTCCTTGAGGGCCTTTACTCTATTCATTTCATTTGGTTTTCACAAAATGGGACAGCGAAAGCAGCCATCGGGCTAATAATAAAAAAGAATTCTCCAAAACCTATCAAACAAATATCGATTGAAATACATTTGGCGAGATTTGCGTTAAGAGTAATGGAAATCTAAATATGAATTTTCTATCCAGTTGGAAATCATATTTATCACATGTAATTTAGATAGTTTACTTCTTAAAAAGCAACTAGTACTCATATTTATAATGAGATACTTTATTGTGAGCCATCTATTATATTAAATTAAATTAAAATATATTAAATAAATTACAAAATTTAATAAATAAACTAATTTATTAATAAATAAAGAAATAAATTCAAAAGTATTCTGTCTTTTTTTATGGTCTGTAATATGCGTTGTTCAATTAATATAAATATTTTGATTCAATCAGAAAAGCCCTATAATGCTTATAACTTTTAAAGTATTTTAGATTAATTAACATACAAAATATTCAAAAAATTTTAAGGCTATTTTACAGCAAATTACACTGAATATTTAAAGATTTGATTTTATCCTTCAGACTTTCTAGCTATTGTGCCTGACTCCAGACTAAGAAACTTTCAATTTGTAAATGTTGTATGTGAAAACAAACTACCAAGAAAGTGGCAGTGATATAATTTTGCAAATTAGAAGACTACGTGTAGACAATGCGAGTAGTCGAGAAGACAGCGTCGCATTTGACACCCACATGTTGTTGGCAAAGTATCCGTAACTCTAGATACTTTCATTGCAAGTGGTTGTTGCTGTGCAGTGCGTGGGTAACATGAACGTAAAGCGCTGCTAACATGATAAGAGGCCAGTTCCAGACCTCAACTCAACCAGGCTCAGTTCTCTTGGCATTGCTGGCAGGCGCATGTGAAGACGAGAGAACACGGCGTAAACTTAACCACAAAACTGTAAAATGTAAACAAGCAGCAACAAAAACATTTTAGCCAACCAGTTACTTTGGTGGTAATGTTCTTGCTATTGTCGTTGTTGTTGTTGTGTAACCGAAGGCGAGTGTAGTGAAAGGTTGACTGTTGTTCCATGTTGCTGTGCCAACACGACGGCTACTTGATATTAAGCAGTTTCTGCCAACAAATTGCAGCAATTACGCAAAGCATTGGACATGACGTAGACAGGTTGAGTTAAGGCCAAAGAGAGTTACCTAGGATGTATTATATAATAGGCTGCTATCACTTGGTGGTTTCCAAATATAATAGACCAAAAAAGCAATTAGCCATGAGGAAACCACCAAAAAGAATGAGAAGAAGAAAAACTAAACAATGATCCTATAATAAATAAATGAAACTTAAAGCAACTCACATTAATGAGGCCGCTTGCCGCCACTTGGCATGACAAACATGTGGCGCACGTGGCAAGCACACACAATCGGGGAGAGTAGAGAGAAGTAGAGAAAGACTATGTCTTTCACCGATATACCATCACCATCACCATCTCCATCACCATCCATAGCACCTTCCCTCAGCATGCCACGCATTTCAGCAACCGCTTGCAGCACTAATTCCCTAACATGTCACGAATCATATTGAACATGCGGCTGTGCCAAATGATGATGACGCCTGGCCAATGATGAGACGCCGAATGGAATGAGAAAAACAGTGCAAAAGATAGAGAGCGAGAGAGAGTGAGAGAGAGAGGGAAGGATGTCTGACAGGCAGCATAGAAATTAAGCCAAGTGTTGTCTGTTTCCGGCCAGCGTTTAACTCATTTTCTACATGTGCTGCATATTAAGAAGAAATATATGCTATACTTTTTTCCTCATTCTTTCCTCTTACCAAACAACATTTTGGGCTGCTCATTTGAGGCAACGCCAACATTGGCCCTGGCAATTATATTGCCTCAAACGTGTGACGTGCAATTTGTGCAATTTTTCACCAATTTTCATGCATCATTCTGCACCTCACCATTTCCCCCGTCTCTCCTCACCACGCACCCATTAATTATTATTTTGCTCGCACATTTCGCTGATTTATTGAGAGACTGTTGCAAGCCATATTATTTAAGAGCTGCAACAGCAACAGCAATCAGTACAATCTACATATACGCAACAACAAATGCCAAACGAATTATATTAAAAGAAGAAAAAAAATATATATTAAAAATAAATGAAATAAAATGCAATGCAAATGAAATAAAATTACATGCACTTCCACTTGAGAAAGCAGCGCCAGTTTCTGGAAAAAAATGATTAAATAATCAACAGCCCAAAAAAAGGTAGACAGATACACATTTACTACTGCCACAGATCATGTACCCTCCACCTCCACCTCCACCTGCCTCCCTCTTCTATCATTCCCGTCCCAGGGTCCACATTAAAAGGCTGCACATTCAACCGCCATTAAGTCAAATGGATGAGCTTGTGTGTAATAAAATTTTTTATTATCATCTGTCTCGCGCTGAAGTGTTGGCCAGAAAACAAAAAAAATAAAAATATAATACTGGCAAATAAAATGGTAAGTGAGCTGGCAAAATATTTCAACATTTTGTATGAAATATTCAATGCGCTGCAATTTCAAATATTATTTATGTTTGTATTTTTTTATTCAAAAATATTAGACATTCAGGGATAAGAGAAAATAACTTTATGGGTCTGATTATAATAGTTTAACCAATACTTGGAATTTAAAAACGAATGACACAGATCTCTTAAGAACTGAAATATCCGGAGTGTTGTAGGTGATGGAACCACAGGATCGTCGCTGCCAGTGCCTTGTCTTGGTATCATTTCAAACATCAGGCAGACAGTATGAAATGATGGTCGCAACAGCAAAAATGACAACAACAACAGCAACAACAACAGCAACAGGAGCTGCAGAGACAGCCACAAACTTTCGAAAAACAATTTTTTATATTTGTTGCGCAATTTTCACTTTGTGTGTGGCCAGAAATATTTTTCATTTTTCATTTTTGTTTTTTTTTTTTTATTAATTTCTTTATTTTGCTCGTTGTTTGTTTTTTAGTTTTTATGGCATTTTAAAAGTAGGCAGCTCCTGTCACAACTCCAGCCACTGCCACGCCCCAATTTGGGCGCCAGGCGGGCAGCATTTCACACTCGACTGGCGCGAAAATTCATTAAAAAATTGTGTTTAACATGCCAAAAAATTTCATGCAATTTTTATTGCGGGCCGGGCAAAAGTGAACATTCCTTATCTGGTTGTGTTTGGGGTTGCAGATCTTTGGACTGTGCCGTAATTGCAGCATTTTGAGTTCATTTTTTGACATTTATTTGACGCATGGCCACAACGTTAATAAATTCACCGGGCTGCAGTTGCAAGCCAACTTAAGAACTGAAGTTTGGTCCCATTTCGGTAGGCACTTTCATTGGAATTTCTAATTTGGTAGAGGGCCGCCTGGAATGAATGCTGTCAGCGCCAGGCGATACCAATCAGCGGGTAGCCCCAGTCCAATATGTAGTCCCAGTTCCCAGTTCAGGCAATATGTAGAAAACAATTTATTTTTGCTTGGCAGGGCACAAGGCCTCGCCGAACAATGCCAAGAGGCCTTGTGACTTGTCAAAGGAGCGCAGCGCAGTCAGACCCATGACTTCCCCATCGACTTTGACTTGACATGCCACCCTTAAGCGAAATTCATTTGTTATGCAAGCAACATTTCCGTTTCCGGTTAACGCAGCACGACGCTACCAAACGAAGAAACGTCAAATGGCGCAAGTAATTTGCATTTGTACGCTGATTAATCGATGCAGAACACCAGCTGAATGCGAGCAAATATCATTGCATTTCTCTACTTTCGTTAGATTACAAACGGATAAATTCAAAATAACACAATTTGATAAAGAGTTTAACTAGAATAAGTTATCTTCATCAAAAGCAAACAACAAGAGTCACTATCCAGATTAAGGTTAAGTTATTAACTGAATTGAACCAAATATCAGGCTACATAAAGTAGGTTATATCAAGTTTGTTTCCTGCTGTTTCAGCCTAACACAAAACATTGCGTATACGTAATGCAATTTAGGGCACAAGTCACATTTGCTGACAGGCCAAAACAAATAGTTGTTGCGATTGTATGCAAATATCTGCACAAAAATATTTCTAGGCCCATCGGGTCTCCATCTACATTTTCAGCTAATTTGCATGCACCACAAATCGAGTGCAGCAAGTGCAACGAGTGTCGCAATGCAGTGGCCGATTGTGAAATACAAAAATTACATATTAATGACCAGCGAAAGGGCACAACTTGAATCGACTCGACTCAAGCCAAAATTGAGATGGCCAACACGTAGATGCAATAAATAACCAGAAATACGCCGTGTACTTCATCATTATTTGGCAGCTTTTGGGGGCAATTAATAATTGTGGGGCAGCTAAGCGATAGAATGAGGGATGCTGAGAGAATGGGGTGAGTGCTTAAATGAACTTGCCTGCAAGCGTACATAAGCAACTTGCCACACCAAGTGCCACATAATGGTGCAACACTGCAACACTGCAGCGTCTGCTGTCAAGTCAAACTGCCAGCCATTGCAGCCCGCAACACGTTGCCTCCTTTGATGATTTATCATCACTCATAAGTGCAGAATGAAGACGAGCAAGATGCTGATGATGAGGATGATGATGATGATAATCACGATAACGCTGTTGCAGATGCAGATGATGATGTTGATGTTGATAAACAGCTGCCTCGAGCCAAGTGCTTGTCTCTAAGTCTGAAGGATATACGTATCCTTGTTGGGGCGCTAATGCCTATTTAGTAACGCTTGGCTGCCTCTTAAGAGTTGCATTTAAGTTTTTACTAATTTATGCAGAGTGTTTACACTTGCCCCTCTTCATACATCGCCCCTTGATTAAGTTCGGATGCATTTCTATCTCTCTGGCTGCATTAGTTGCCATTCAATTAGCTTGCAACACTTGCTTCTAACGCCCCCAAGAGTCGTCCGAGTTTGCTAAAGTTGCCACGGATTAGAGATTGACACAAGCTCTCATACCTGTCTGATTTGAGCCAGGATGGGATAAGATTCTTGTCTGCAATGCAACTGAACTGTCAGAGCTTCATTTGTTTTTTAGCTTTTAATTAAACTTCGGAATCATAAGTTTTATATTTCAAAATTGCATACAAGAATATTAAATAGATTTAAACTTTTACTTTAAAGCATTTAATATTTTCGATGTTGTATTTTTGTCGTTTCTTGTTCATTTTTACATATAAAAAAACTTCTTTACAATGTAAAAGTCTAGTGACGAATCCCTTTCCGTGCACCAAAATTTGTGATATTCAATTTTGTGACGACTGATATTACACTTAACATATGAACTATTCAAAAATAAAAGTTTTGCATGTGATTATTTTGATTTTACTGATTTTTAATAACTTCGAACTGCCATAACTTTGTCAAAACTCAATCAATTTCCATGCGCAATGTAAATTTGAGCATAATTTTATCTCTAAATTCGTTCTGCATTTAAATTTTGTTCATTTTGAAAATTCGAATTTTTTCGAAAAAATCAAAAAAGACAAAGGGGTAACACTGTAAAATTTCGAAAAAATTCGATTTTCAAAAATTTGTAAAATTGAACAAAATTTAACCACAGAACTAATTTATAGGTAACATCATGCACAAATTTACATTTCGCATGGAAATTGATTGAGTTTTGACAAAGTTATGGCAGTTCGAATTTATTAAAAATCAGTATAATCAAAATAATCGAAATTTTCAAACCAAATTTATATGAGATCAAATTATAATAAAATCGACATTATACTGGACCATTCCAGTAACCAGATAACATTATTTTCCAGGCTAAAAAGAGCATTAAGTCTTTTTTCATGAAAAACAATGAATAAAACTTCATATTTTGGTCAACCGAAAACATTAATTATTATTTTTTTGTGAACCGAAAGCATATTTTTAAACCAATACTTACAAAAAACCGATAACCATTACGAAACCGATACTCCAAGATTTTGCATAACCGATAACCGAAAACCTTAATTCGAGCATAACCGAAACCGTATCTTAAGCCGATATTCGTTTTGGTTTTAATTCCTGTTTTAAATTTTTAGCTTCATCGACAGACTGTAAATTCTGTTCGCCTGGTATTTTTTTAGTTTCCTAGTTCCTGTAATTTTTTTTAGTTTTCCCATCTGAAAATAAAACCCTTTCCGTAAAAAATAACAAAACATGTAATTTTTCAATTAAAATTCATTTTATTCTTAATATCCTATCCTTAAGGAGTAACATTGAAATATAATTGACATGCTTATCATCTGTTATACATATAAAGAAAGTATAAATAGTATCATTAGTTAAAAAATTCATAAATAAAAGTAAAAAAGTATTACAGAATTTGATTCTTATTTTACGCCGATAAATTCTGAAATTCGTAATGATTAAGAATATATATACTATATGGGGTCAGAAATGCAGCCATCGGGCTGTATTAGGAACTTGAATAGGAAAATATTCTGTAATAAGTAGAAAACAAATAAGTGAACTTAAACATTTCCAATGCATCTTTATCGATCTTTATAGACTTTCAACTACCATAACTTCATTAAAACCGAACCGATTTGAAAGCGGAATAGCATTTTAATGATGCTTTAACATAACAATTCGTTCCACAATTAAATGTTCCGGTATTCGGAAAGATTATTCGGAACGGAACATCTGTAACCTATTCTAATTTAATTTTGGAATAATTTTGCGGATAAAATTTAATTTGAGTGAGTGAATGTAAGTCTCATAAAGTGAAAACCATCAAATTTAAATACTTTGCTCAATTCAACGTGAAAACTTATATTTTATTAATTGCAATAAAATGTAAAGTGAAAACCGGAACATATAAATAACTCAAATTCCACATTAAATATTTAATTAAAATTATTTACTTAGCCAAGCGTTTATTGATTTTTGATCAGCATCAAGAGCATCTAGAATGGCATCTTAAAAAAATTATAGTATTATATATATATATTATATAATAGAGACTTAAGCTAAAAGGAGCTTCAACTTTAGGGCATTGGGACAGCAACAGTTAAGTGTTGTTTCCATTTAATCAAGTTGAGCAATTGGCATAGAACTCTTGTGGAATTGTTGGTACAAATTAAATATGTACTTGGGTCTTGTGTCTGCGAAAGTGGCTGTCGAATCGTGGACCATCAACCAATTACTTGGCGGAGCACTCAGGATATTAGTTAGCTGTGAATGTCTCAAATAAACAGGCAACACTTCACAGTTAGAGCCATATCCAGGGCTTAAGTCGGAGCCGGGCCAATGTCAAATTAAAGCCAATGAAGCAGCTGCTGGTGCAGAAGAGCCACATTTCCAGCATCTTCAGCTGCCGGTAATGAAGACATTTTGAATAGCACAAAAACAAACAAGAAAAGCAAATGCCATCGCCATCGCCATCGCTTTCGCCTTGTTCCTGTTTGTGTTCCCCTTCCAATTCCCCGTTTCAGAACCTGTAGTTCAGGTAAAAATAAATTGTAAATAATTCCGTTTATGCGGCATGCGACTGCGAAGACAAAACACATAAAACTGCCAAGCAGTTGAGCCAGTCGTGGCAGCGTGAGGGTCATCGAGGGTTTGCCGATCCAGGAGCTGTTAGAATTTACTACACAACCCGACGGATGGCGGATGGCGGATGGGGAATGGCGAATACTGGCTGCTGGGCTCTGCAGACACTGCAGGTCATTTTCATAGCAACCGTGGCATACGTAATTGAATAGCAGACAACAAACCCCAATCCCATTCCCATGCCCATTCCCAATCTCATTCCGAGACCCTGTCTTGGCCAAATACTCCAGCAGCGTCGGCATTGGATTAATTTTTAATGAATTCTCTGGCTCTTTGGCCATCCGTCCTTTTCTCCGTGTGTCCGAGCCGTCTTTATGCCGTCTTCGTCTTTATTTGCGGCAGCCAAGACAAATACACAATAAAAGACGTGTGTGTGTGCAAATACGAGCATAAAAACTTAAGTGATCCGAGTACAGGTCAATGCTAGCATATACAGAGAGGTTTGGGAATGGACAACTTTAACTATTTGTGGCATTTAAACTGGCGCCAGTCGTCTGACAGCAAGTCATATGCAAATGATGCAAGAAATTATGAAAATTATGCCACTTCACACACTTGATATGCCCCGCAGGGAGAGAGAGAGAGAGGGAATACCCAACTTGCTGCAATGTGATGTGCACATGCAAGCAGATTAACATTTAAATTAAAAAGGCAAGGCAAAAAAAACCAAACACATCCTCAAACAAAAATGCAGTAAAATAACAACAACAATGAGCAGTAGAAAAATTATTTTCAAAGGAATAGAGACTAAGACATACCCTCACTAAATGAATCCAACCAATGCTGCTGATTTATATTTATTTATATTTATTTATATTTACTTATATTTATTTATATTTATTTATATTTATTTATATTTATTTATATTTATTTATATTTATTTATATTTATTTATATTTATTTATATTTATTTATATTTATTTATATTTATTTATATTTATTTATATTTATTTATATTTATTTATATTTATATTTATTTATATTTATTTATATTTATTTATATTTATATTTACTTATTATTTATTTATATTTATGGTTATTAATATTTACTTATGTTTATTTATATTTATTTATGTAGAGTCGCCGGCCTATCTCATAATTAGAATTTCAGTTTGAAAAATAACAAGGCTTGATTCCCACACTGACACTTAAAATTCTGTTAAGTACCCGTCTTGTAAAAATCCTATGACACTCATAATAATAAATAAAATATACAAAATGAATATTTATTTATTTATGAAAATGCACTTGTGGCATATTCTTATACCAACCACACATGCCCATTAATATCTGAGGAAAAGGGTATATGCAAAGGCATATTGCAAATAGGCAACAACACCTAAAAGCTCGCTCTCGTGCAATTATTCTCTCAAATCTCACTCTCTCTCACACTCTCTCCTATTTCCAAACAGCTGCTTTCCGTTTGTTAATGTTGTTGTGGTTGCCCATTTTGTTGTTGTTGGCATTGTTATCACAGTTGCTGCTCAGTATTGAACCAATACGTGAAAATCGTCTTTAGTTCTTTTAGTTGCAGCCATCAAATAATTTCATTGCCTGCTTTTAGGCACCATTTAAAAAATATCGAGCTTCCTTTTCCACAATAATTTTAACTTGAAAATCACAAACTAAAGTGAAGTAAACGGAAATAATTGTAGTGAAGTAGAAAGTAGTAATAGTGTGAAAGTAGTAATAGTGATTGTGTGTGAGTGTGTGTGTGTGTGTGTTGCCCACGTGCCTGGCAGCTGTTTGCGGGCAATCCAAAACTTTTAATTGACACTTTGCATGCAAATAACTTTAAAATATTTTTTATATCAACTAAATTTTATTTATTAATTTTCCATCAAAATAAAAGTGCAATCTTTTTTCTTTTCGCAGTAAATAAATGCATTTTTGCAAATTTGTTTGATAAGATTTTAAAGCCAAAAGCTGAAATTCCGTTAGCTTTCGCTTCATGTGCAAGCAAAAAAAGCTCGAAAAGCTTTCCCGCCAGATTTCCTCACTTGCAGTTGTGCGCGCATATTTTGAAAATCCCGATGACCTTGTTGCAACTATTAGACATAAACCTTCATTTACATAACGTTGCCTCCAAAGTATTCCGTCGATATATTTATGAAAAACATATAAATTTATAAAAAGTGCTGTGCTTTTCTACCTTGAAACATTGCTAAAGTTGTTGTAGTTAATAATCATGCTAATTATGTGATATTAACATTGAATAATAACATTTGAAAGGTAAGTACAATTATTTACATTACATTTTTCAACCATTTCTTATAACAATGTTGATTTTACTGTCTATTACTCGCAATTGATTTTCAAAGCATTTCCAACTCTTTGCCAGCTAAATAAATACGCTAAACGTGCTTATGACCACTTCCCGTTGGCTTAAGCTTAGTGTGAAAAAAGCAAAAAGAAATAATAGGAAATAATATTTTTAACACAAATCGATAAATGATTTTCATACTGTAAATATTGCAAGTGGAAGGAGCGCAATTTTATTTAGATTTAAAAGTTACATTAATCTGGCTCATTACTGTCTGATAATAATGAATTAGTTTTTCCATTATAAAGTTGTTTTGAGAGATTTTAAACGAAAACCTTTAGCAATTTCTGGCTAAGATTGGCCATAATAAGGTTGTGAACTGTGTGAAATTGGTATGTTAGTTTAAATGTTGGAGTATTCATGGTATGAGAAGCAAATTAGCATTTGCCAGCGATACGAAGGAGTCGTCCAACAAAATAGGTTTATACTAAACGAACGAAGTGCCAAGGACCAAGCAGCTGAGGCAAAATAAGTGCAAGGAATGAGACTCGGAGACTCCTTGCTCCTTGCTCCTTGGTCGGCCGTAAACAAAATGTTGCAGCATTTAGAGCTGAAATAAAAATGGCAAGCCCGAAAACGAGGCAACTCCTGGTAGTCGTACTTTGTACTCCGTATTCTGTACTCAGATATTGCATAAATAAATAATGTAGTTATTTTTGTCTTTCGCCCAAATTTGTGACTGCAATAGTTTCGAATGCGACTGTAACTGCGAATACAAATACGAATACGAATACGAATACAAATGTGAATGTGAATGCGGATTCAATTCTCTAGCAGAAAAGCAAGCCGGCAGTTTTACGACTATTAAAAATTGCATATTTAAATCAAATAAGAAAAAAAAACTCTGCCCAAAATTAAATGGTAAAAAATTTAAAAAGCGACTTTCGCTGACGGCAACATTTGGGAGTCGTTAACTTTTATCGCCAACTTTGCTGGCGTTGCATGTAAACTGCATACGGTTCAGACGGTTTCAGGTGCTCAGAGCCGAGATCTCAAGCCATTCCTTATTAAAGTTTCTTTTTCGGCGCAACCCAACTAAACAGACTGCGACTGCGACTAAGAAAGAGAAAGAGATAGAGACAGTTTTAGCCAAGAAGACCACAAAGCGAAAATGCATTAAATCAAGCGAAAGGCAAAGAGGGAAATTCAAATTTTAGAGTTAAACTACGAAACCTTCTTACACTGCCATGAATATAATTTGCTTTCCTTAAGAATATAATGAGATTAATATTTAAGAAATTCGTATTGATTAATGTAAAATTACAAAGACTTGTATCAAATTACAAATTATTTATTAAATAATATGTTTTATTTATTTTATGTCAGAGACCGAGATTTAAAATTATGCAACCAGATTTTAAGGAAATAAATTAAAGAAAAAGGAACAACTCTACAGTAACATCTACTTTGGTCATAATTATGTATGTAACATAAATTATTTTTACACCTATTGTGATTTAAAAAGAAGCCAATTAAAAGCATTTTTTAATTTTAATATACTTCTTTAAAAATAAAATGAGTAATAACTAATACTGATTTTTATTGAATAATTTCCAAAATACGTATTATATCGCTATTTAAAAAAAGCTTTGATTAATATGGAATTTTTAAAGGAGAGATAATTAGAAGAATTATTTGTTTTGCAAAATAATATGAAATGTTAAAATTAAATATAATTTCGTAATTTTTATTTTAAGACTCATAACAGTTGCGGCTCCTAATTTGCGTAAAACTCTCAGTAGATTAGGGTATACCGAGAGATGCAGAGACTGAGACTGAGAGAGAGAGAGAGAGAGGCACATAGGGACGCACATTGCATATCTAATGGTTTTGGTTCTCTAACAGAAGTAATAAAGCGTAACCGGGGAGCTGAGAGTCAAAGCGAAATTCGTCAGCAAAAGTAATAGGAAAAGGAATTGAAGTCATTGCCGAAAGACAGACGGATCTGTCATTGCCTGGTTTTTAGGCGCCTCGCCTCGCCTCGCCTGGCCAGTGCCAATGCAATGCAGCGACCACTGAATTCACTGAATTGTCTGATTATGAATACGTATACGCAGCGTTGACCGCAGTGGCAAGTGGCAAGCGGGAAGTGGAGCAACTGCAAAAAAGGTCGTCGCACGCTGAACGCTCGTGTCGCATACATAAGCAGGCACAGCTGAAACTGAAGCTGGAGTTGAAGTTGAAGCAAGGACCTGTGTATCCTTGTGTATCCACTTGAAGGCAACACACGTTGCACTTCTTTTGTTGTAAATTGGCAAATATGCAAATGAGTTGACGCGCTTGCAACGATCAACAGCAACAGGACAGACAGACAGACAGACAGACAGACAGGATAGTAGGGAATAGAACAGTACAAGGACATCATCTAGCATTCATTTGCGGTCCGTCTGGGCAGCCCCAGACGAGCTTTCAACTTCTTTTTCGGTCTAGATTTGTGGGCAATTTTTGTGGCGCGTGACCCTCACCCACCTCCGAGCTAGAACTAAATTCGAAACCCCTTGTAGAGCTCTAAAATGGACTTTAAGTAATATCTACGGACAGGCACTTGTGTTAAAAGTTGCCCATAAGCCGACTTGCTTATCGGCTTTTTGAAATGCTTTTCTTAATCCTAATTGGACTCAAAAGTCGCTTGAATGAGTTGAAAGTCTTGGACGTAGGTTTAATCTTTTAATGAGTGTAATTCGATGGAATTTGTTAACCGCAAAACCCAATGTAAACACTGCAATACTAAATTATGAATTATTTAAGATAAGATTTGACAACAAATAAACATTTTTAAAAAATAAAAAAAGTGTGTAGAAAAGGTAGAAAATAATTGTAAAGCATATGTAATGTAGAATTAAAATGTAATTTATTTTAATTAAGTATATCAGATTTTATCCTATAATAAATTTTCAATCTATATTGATTAAATTTAAGTTGGAATTTTTTCAAATGCATATTCAAATTAAAGCATTTAAGTATATGTATATTTGATTTTATACTTTAATAAATTTGCAAGATACAAAATTATGAATTATTTAAGATAAGATTTGACAGCAAATTAACATTCATAAAAAAAATTAAAAAAAAAAGAGTTTAAAAACGGTAGAAAAAAATTGTTAACAATTTATAATGCAGAATTAAAATGTAATTTATTTAAATTAAGCATATGTATATACAGCTGTGTTCATGAAAATAGCAGTGTTTTTGACCTGCACTTTTAAGATTGATAAATCCTATGATAAAGACCATTATGGGACAAAATTTGTTTAATAGTGCTAAATGTATTTATTTTCACATAACTTAACAATATTTTTTTTATTTTTTATTCACTAGTTTTTATATATGGGTTAATAATAACATAAAATCGCTATATTGTGCTGTTCACTGAAATAGCAGTCTTAACAAAAAAAATTAAAAAATTCAACATAACTCATTAAAAAACTTAATGATACTAAATAACATTTAGTTTATGCCCTAATACTTAGTTGTGTATCCTTTTTTCGATATTACAACCTCGCACCTACGTGACATGGAGTCGACCAAGTCCTGGGAAAGATTTAGGGGAATCTACGACCATAACATGTGAACGCTGCAGCTTAGGAGATGGGGATTGATTTCAGACATGGCGTTTGATGTCCCCCATAAGTTTTCTATCGGGTTGAGATCCTGGAACTGAGCTGAGCTGACATGCCAAAAAATTGATCCTTTCCTGCCTAAGTCAATTTTTAATACATTTTCTGGGGTATTTTGGATCGTTATCCTGGTGGAATGTCCTTTTTAATTCCAAATTCCAACTGGCATATGCCAACATAATGTTCCTTAACATATTCACGTTCAAATTTTTGTCCAATATCCCTTCGATCATAAGTATTGGGCCCACATAGAAATATAAATATAAATATCAGTGCAGCAGAACTGGCCAATTTCAAAGTGGCGTAATATCCTTTAGAAAGATGAGGCCAAACTGCACTTTTTTGGTTCTAGACAGTATATCCGTCGACCCCCAAACCTACTCCACCAAGAAAGACTATGGAGTATCTTCCAAATTATACTGACAAGACAGTTAACCACGGTTGACTTAAAATTTTGGTATGGGTATGTTTTTCGTTTAGCGGTGTGGGCCCAATACTTATGATCGAAGGGATATTGGACAAAAATTTGAACGTGAATATGTTAAGGAACATTATGTTGACATATGCCAGTGCTGGTGAATTTGGAAATGAAAAGGACATTCCACCAGGATAACGATCCAAAATACCCCAGAAAATGTATTAAAAATTGACTTAGGCAGGAAAGGATCAATTTTTTGGCATGGTCAGCTCAGTTCCAGGATCTCAACCCGATAGAAAACTTATGGGGGACATCAAACGCCATGTCTGAAATCAATCCCCGTCTCCTAAGCTGCAGCGTTCACATGTTATGGTCGTAGATTCCCTAAATCTTTCCCAGGACTTGGTCGACTCCATGTCACGTAGGTGCGAGGTTGTAATAGCGAAAAAAGGATACACAACTAAGTATTAGGGCATAAACTAAATGTTATTTAGTATCATTAAGTTTTTTAATGAGTTATGTTGAATTTTTTAATTTTTTTTGTTAAGACTGCTATTTCAGTGAACAGCACAATATAGCGATTTTATGTTATTATTAACCCATATATAAAAACTAGTGAATAAAAAATAAAAAAAATATTGTTAAGTTATGTGAAAATAAATACATTCTAGCTACTATTAAACAAATTTTGTCCCATAATGGTCTTTATCATAGGATTTATCAATCTTAAAAGTGCAGGTCAAAAACACTGCTATTTTCATGAACACAGCTGTATATTAGATTTTATACTTTAATACATTTTCAATTTAATTTCTTAAGATTAATTTCTTCAATTGCAAATTCAAATTTAAGCATTAAATACCGAAATCAAAAGTCGATTGGGAAATCCTTTCACACTAATTGCATACTTTTAGAAATAAACTCGTTAGGTTTCTTTCGCAATCGTGTATTAGAGTGTAAACGTTCATCGAGCCAAAATAAAAATGGAGCAACAGCAAAAAGAAGCTTAATGAGAAGCAAAATACAAAATACAGCATACAACAGCGAAAAAAGAAGGAAAATGTTGTATAAATATATAAAAATTAAAAACTTTTAGCCCAAAAATGTCAGCGTCGTTGTCAGACAAGGGAAGGGGGGAAGAGGTGAAAACAGTGCAGGACGGTAGGGAAAGGGAGGGGGAAACTGAACTAAGCAACTGCGGAGCAACCAATAAAGCAAAACAAATCCACTTAAATGTGCCAAGTGACGACAGTTTGTGAGAGAGAGAAACAGCGAGAGATTGCTATCTCCCAGCGAGAGAGAAAGAGAGAGAGAGAGATGGAATGTGTGTAAGAGAGCCAAAAGGCCAAAGGGTCGGAGGAAAAAGTGACAAAGTTAAATTCGAAACTCATAAATTGGCTTATCCACTTAACTGTTAACGGGTTTTTGCCAGGCCAGGACCAAGTTTGTGCGCCAAAAAATAAAAGTGGAGAGAAAAAAAAACATTGGCTAATAATGGCGACGGCCCAAAAACTCTGCGGCGGCCACTCGCATCGATCAACGAGCTTTAGTCTTGTGCCACATGACTGTAGAGGGGGAAAGCATGAGGAAGGGGAAGGGAATTGGAAGAGGAACGTGGAGTGCAACTGGACAGCTCAGGAAGCTGGCCAAGACTTTGGTCCTGCTTTGGCCTGCTTCATTTGACAGCAAAGTTTTGCTCTTGTTGATGTTGTTGCAACTGTTGTTGTTGCTGTTGCTGTTGTTGTTGCAACTGCGGCTGCTGCTGCTGCTGCTGTTTGTTTGAACTTTTCGTATCATGGCCTCAATCAGCGTTAGTCACTGGCTGTCGCCTGTCCTTCAACTTTCAGCTGTAACGAGTCCTTGTGTATCGCATCGTATCCTGCCGCTGTTTCAAACTATTTGATGACTTTCTTACGCTCGATCGCCCTTTGAGTCATGTCTGCAGTGGCTTTAATGGCCTCCATCTTCCATTGGCACACGTGTCGTATGCGCTACTTTAATGCACCGTGCAACCGACAACCGACAACCGGCGACACATGCAACATCGACGTCGACGTCGACGCCACTGCCATTTGCAACAAATTGCAGCTCATTAGTTGAAATATTACACAAAAAAAATATATAAAAAATGCTAAAAAAAAGAAACGTAAGAGAAATCGCGTAAGAAATGTTGAGACAAAAGCATAAAACAGAAATTGAAAGCACAAGCGGCAGGGTAAAAATTTTCATTTTTACATCGCATACGCATAGTGGTTCAAAATACATTTATTTTCATTTAATTCTCTTAAATCCTAGTTCAACAAGCACTAACACAATTTATTTAGTATGTTTTAAATGTGTTATTACTTCTATTTTTATATATATTTTAAAATTAAAATTTCAAAACACACTTCCACAACATAAACATTTTTTTTTTTGGAATTCATTATTATACATAATCTAACAAGTTTGTCCCACTGTGCATTTGCTGGTTTCGCCGTCTACTATCGCAGCCCTCAACGCAGCTGCAACTTATGCGAATTTCTTGCAAAAATTCCAACAAAAGAGTTGAGCGGCAATAAAAATAAAATACACCTGCTGTTCTTCACAAGGAAATGCCAAATGCTTTAATAGTGTGTACTCTTGAATATACACAGAGAGAAAGAGAGAGCAAGAGAGAGAGAGAGAGGGAGTATGTAATTATTGGAATATTTGCATGTTGGCGGCGTTCTTGAAATGACCACAAGAAGCGGCGTTTATGGCATAATTAATTAGAAATTATAAGCGCCGAGCATGTGTAATTTGCATGTCGACAGTGGAGTCGAAGTCCGGCACAGCTGTAGGCCACACACACACTAACACACACATGCACACACAAACAAACAAACAGAAACACACACACAATCGTCACACAGTTTATAGCATACTTATATAGGCGACATTTGCATGCAACTCGTTGAGGCACGCACACACACACACACACACACACACACACACACAGCTAAAAACACAATTCAACAAACATTCATTCAGTCAGTCAGTCAATTAAAAAGCAACTCTGCATTGCCCCTATTTTTAAGATAATAAAACGTTTGGTATGGACAAAGCAATTTACTTTAAATTCTAGAATTAAATTCTTTTCTATTCTTTTTATATCTTTCAATTTTTAATTTTCTATTAGAATAAAGCTAAAGAATATTATAGGCATTGATAAGAGCTTCCATAAAATTTATATTCTTATTCAAGAGTTGTCTTAAGATCAAACAATCTTAATAGTCAGTTCAAGTAAAAGTAATAATGAAATACAAAATTGTCTAAAAATAATAGTTACTTTTCATAATTAAAAAAATGAACGAACAAAGCAGTCGAGAGATCGATTTACCATTGTTAAATATATATATTATTCCAGCATATATTAATATGTAAAATAAAATAAGGAAAAGCTTAAAGGAAAAAGAAAAGAAATATGATATTAAGTAATATCTCAGCCTATTAGCTATCTATTATATATAAAAATTAAGGAATATCTTTCAAAACGTTAAAGTAATTGTAAATGGAAAATAGACAACTTGCGAATAAGTTATTGAGTTTGATCTATGAAATTAATTAAATATTAGTTAAAGGCAGGGATTAAAATCTAACCGAAACCGTAACCTTTAACCGGTGAAAACCGATTGAAATTTGTAACTGTAACTGAAACCGTAACCGAATATAACTTTTTCCGCTGTACCCATAAGCCCATAAACCGAAACTCTTTGAACCGAAATAACCGTTTAGTAACTGATTCATTTATAAGGGTTTATTTCGGTTTTGGCCGTCGCAGCTACAGAGGAACTTTAATAACTTTGAACTGCCATAACTTTGTCAAAACTCAATCAATTTTTATGCGGAATGTAAATTTGAGCATTATTTTACCTCCAAATTCGACCTGCATTTAAATTTCATTTTGAATATTTTGAAAATTTCGAATTTTTTCGAAAAATGATAAGGGGTAACACTGTAAAATTTTTTAAAAAATTCAAAATTTTCGAATTTTGAAAATGAACAAAATTTTAATACAGAACGGATTAAGAGGTAAAATCATGCTCAAATTTACATTGCGCATGAAAATTGATAGACTTTTGACAAAGTTATGACAGTTCAAAGTTATTAGAAATCAATAATTTCAAAATAATCGAAATGTTTAAACCAAACTAACCAAATTTATATGAGGTCAAATTATAATAAAATCGATAATACGCTGGACCATTTTAATAATCAGATAACATTTTTTCATGTAAAACAATGAATAACGTTACTTATTTTGGTCAACCGAAAACCTTAATTTTTATTTTTTTCTGAACCGATATGAACCGGTATGGTACCGGTATTTTTAAACCGAAACTTACAAAAACCCGATAACCGTTACGAAACCAATACTCCAAGATTTTGCATAACCGAACACCTTTATTCGATCATAATCGAAACCGTAACTGAAACCGATACTCGTTTCGGTTTTAATCCCTGGTTAAAGGGTATGTCAAAGCTAACCAAATTAAATGATATTTAAAAAATATAAAGTGATTGTTTAAATAATCTTAAACAGCTAAAGAGTAAGTTAAGAAGTTTGATTTATAAATTAAATAAAATATTTTATCAAAGGGTATTTCAAAGTCGATAAAACTCCATAGTAGTCATAGTTCCTTTAGTTTCTTGCCCACGTCTCAACTTCTCAGCAATGTTCGTTGCAATGTTCAACTCCTTTGGCAATTGTTTACCAATCTGAGAGCCTTATTTGTCTTTCAGTTTTCACAAATTAAACAACAACAACAGCAGTGGGAAAAGACGAAAAATTCACAGCCAAATGCAATTTTCCACTTGTGCGCTTTATCGTCCAGCGAATTTCGATAAATTTACTTTGGCATTTTTGTCTTGAATTTAATGCTATTAAATGTTTTCGCTGATTTGGCAAAGATTTTTTTGGATTGCGATTTGGGAATTGGAGATTGGGAATTGCAGACAGATAATTTAATATATAGGGTATCTCTTGGTCTCACAAATCTCGCTCAAATTGTCAACTATATAGAAATGAGCTGACAGCTTGGAAATATACAAGTGCTTTCATCTCTCCATCGTTGTTAAATATCCAAACAGCTTTCTAAACAGTCGCTCACTCAATGACTTTTCAAGTGTCATTAAAATAGCACGAAATTCGTGACAAATTTCGCGAAAGACCAAAAGAAAATACGAAAAGCAAATAGAAGGAATAAAAAAACAACAACACGTTAAGAGCACTTCTCAGTGGGAAATAAAGAAGGGAACAACATGGAAAACAACAATTCGGGTTTTGTACTCGTAGCTAACGATGCGCAGTTGTCAATGGGGTTGAGGACCTTGCAACCTTGCAACCTTGCCACACACTTAACTCCTTGTCCAAAAAAGGCAGCTTGAATCGAATCTCAATTCAAATTGAAGCGAATCCGAATCCGAAACCGAAACCGAATCGAACCGTAAGTAAAGTTTATTTGATAGGCGCGTGCCCTGGGCCTTATTTGAGTTCTAATTTTTTGGCCCTTAACACCTTGTCGCCACAGCTCATAATTTATTTAACCGGAAGGCAGAAGGGAGGGCAACTGAAATAGTATCTGTATCTCGAATTGTCAATTCCTGCGGCGTATTACACAAACAACTTGTTAATGCTTTTGACTACGGCTTTGATAACTGTCAATTTGTTAATTTGAAAAACTTTTTATCAACTTTTGCCGTCTCACAGAATTTAAAGTTGCTGGATTACCAATTTCCGACATTTTCAAGCCCTCGAAGATATTTCAATTTAACAGAAGAAAATTCAGTAAATAAATAATAATAATTTGAGCACCTTTTGGCCAATAAATCCAGCTTGGACTTTGGCTTGAAATTGCAGCTAATAATAATATAAATTCGAGGCAGCGGCAACTATAAATAATCTGTAGAACCGCACAAAGTTAGCAAAAAGACAAATTATATAATTAAATGTAGCGAAAATCTGCGCGTCGAGCAAAAATGTGAAATTATTTATGCCACAACAGGAAGAGAGAGAGAAAGGGAGAGAGAAAGGGAGAGAGATAATAAGTTAGCACTCTGCTAATGATGATGAAGTGTGCCAAGTAGATTGCAGGTAATGGAAATTGGAATGGGAATGGGAAAGCAAGTTTTCCACCTGACAGACAAAGTTTCAAGTTATCAAAATACAAACCAAATTTATTAAAGTTTTATTCAGTGAGGTGCGGGGGTTGGTTGGAGGCTGCAGGGGGTGGTTGTTGTCTAGACTAGACTAGCTGCCTGCTTAATAATAATAATTTGCCAGCCAACAAGCAAACAAACAAACTGAAGTCGTCTCTTGTCAAGGCAACTCGGCGTATGCGCAATGTTTGCTGTAATTTACACCAGCTCAACTCAATGGAGTGAGGGAAGGGGGGTGCGTGTGATGCTGTGCATTTTAAATACATATATATATATGTGTATAAATAAATATACAAACAGAGTTGGTGGGGAAAAAGAGCGAAATGGGAAAAAGAGAAAAGAAATTGCCGGGCATCGAGTCCTGAGTTTGACTTTTCTTCAACTTTGTCACATTTTGCATAAGCCAAGGCAATTTTCATGTGGATTACATTTCATTTGGTGCACCCTCCCCTCAGCCACCCCCTTAACCTTCAATCTTCATTGACTTTATGCGGTTTGGCTTAAAGCGAAAGCAAAAGCGAGAGGGAGAGAGAGAGAGCGCCATCTAGCGTCAGGCAGCTTCAGCTAGAGGCGGAAGTTTTGTGTGCGTGCCTCAAAAGGAAAACCGGAAAAGATGATTAATTCAAAGTTATTAGAAACATGACTGAAATTTATAATGTGCAGCCAGAAAGGTGACTTCACTTGCCACTTGCCACCTGCCACTTGCCCCTGATGAGCTTGTTGCACTGGCGCCTTGAAGCATGCAACACTTTTCCAGGCTGCATTTTAAACTCAAGATGGAAGATGGAAGAATAAGAAAATATGAAAATACTCGGTACATATTTAATTGTTTGTCTCGCGGCCATGCGGCTTTCATTATTAATATTCCGTATGCACATTTTGCAATTTTGGCTTAGACAGACATTCAACACTAACACACACACACACACACACACACACACACACTATATATATATATATATATATATATATATATATATATATATATATACACAGAGAGAAATATGCCGTACTAAAATTATGTTAAAATGTACTCGAATTCACGAATTCAGTATTTTGGAAACTTAAAATATATACTTGATCAAAGTAGACATTACTTCAAATGAGCATAAAAATTCTTTAGTCAACCATGATATTAGAACAAAGAATCTTAAATCAAGTAAAGCTCTTAAATTTGAGAAATGAATACGAAATTTTTAAAATAAGTTCAAGACTCAAATTAGACTCACAGATAAAGTTTATAAAATCTTAAGCCCAGGGATTAAAACCTTAACCGAAACCGTAACCTTTAACCAATGAAAACCGATTGAAATTTGTAACCGTAACCGAATACAATTTTTCCCGCTGTACCGAAACCCATAAACCGAAACTCCTTAAACCGAAATAACCGCTTATTTACCGATTCATTTATAAGGGTTAATTTCGGTTCTGGCCGTCGCAGGTACTGATAACTTTGAACTGCCATAACTTTGTCAAGACTCAATCAATTTCCATGCGCAATGTAAATTTGTGCATGATTTTACCTCTAAATTCGATCTGCAATTAAATTTTATTCATTTTGAAATTTTTTTAAAATTCAATTTTTTTTTAGAAATTTTACAGTGTTACCCCTTTATATTTTTTGATTTTTTCGAAAAATTCAAATTTTAAAAATAAACAACATTTAAATGCAGAACGAATTTAGAGGAAAAATCATTCTCAAATTTACATTGCGCATGGAAATTGATTGAGTCTTGACAAAGTTATGGCAGTTCGAAACTATTAAAAATCAGTAAAATCAAAATATTCGAAATTTTCTAACCAAATGGACCAAATTTATATGAGGTCACATTATAATAAAATCGACAATACACTGGATCATTTCAGTAACCAGATAAAATTATTTTCCAGACTAGAAAGAGCATTAAGGCTTTTTTCATGTAAAACAATGAATAAAGCTTCTTATTTTTCTTAACCCAAAACATTAATTATTATTATTATTATAAACTTAAACCGATATTCGTTTCGGTTTTAATCCCTTCTTAAACCAACTTCTTAAATTCTTATATGTTTTTATAGTTTGCTTGCTTAGAATTCCCAAGTGGCACTGAGAACTTAAGACTTTATTTAACAGAATAATGTCTGTATTCAGTCTTCAAGAACATTTTTTAGATACAAATCAAGTTTACACGATTTGGATTTAAGTCTGCAGTTTGCTTAAATCAAGTACTCAGTTCCAGAATTAAAAATCATGGATCAAGTTTACTTAAATCAAGTTTATTTGAATTTAAAAATACAACAATACTTGAATTTCATGCTTGAAATAAGATACAAATACTCAACTTTAGTAATTTCAATCTAAGTGAGAAAACAAGTTTGAAATGGGGGTGTTTTAAGTACAAAATGCTCGAATTTTATTCTCAGTGTACATATATGTATGTACATGCATGTTTTGGTGGCTTATCAAACAGCGCCAAGCGCCGCAAAATGTGGTTGAGTTGCAGAATCATTAATTTGTTTGTTGGACAGACCAAAAGAGAGACAGAGCGAGAGAGAGAGAGAGAGAGAGAGACAGATAGAAAGCAAGAAGCTGAGACTTTTTGAAATTAATATTTAAATGACAGTGCAAATTCAGCTGTCAGCTAAAAAATAAAGTAAAACCAATTTCAGTTCAATTTCACATTAAAACAAACAACAAATACTTCAATTTGTAATACAATGAAAAATATATATACTTTCTTTATATCAATCATTTAAAAGCTCTTTAATATTTTTAAACACAACTCAACTCGTTATTGACTCTGCCCAATATTTTAGCCAGCACTGTTTGCATACTGGGAACAGTCAAATCAACTCAACTCAACTGAAGTCAACTCGAGTTGATTGCGCGCGCTCGCAACTCAGCAGCTGAGTGTTAACTCTGAGTGCTGTTGTGTAACCGCAGCGCAGCTTAAGAGAGTGCAAATGCAAAGAGAAAATGTGCAGTTGCCATGACGTGCTCTTGAGCATAAATTTGGTCACAACAGAGCGACACTTTGTTGTCATGAGGTAAACAAAACATATGGCAACGAAACAAACTGCGTAATGGTAATATTTGTGAAAAAGCTAAGGATGTTGCAGACTGTAATGAAAACTTGAAATATGTACCAAGTATTGCAGGCTCAACTTACCAAATATTTTAAATAAATATATATTTGTAAGTTTAGCATTGCACTATCTCTCAGTCGAGTATTATTTTTCACTTTCACTGTTCTGCACCGCTGCTCTCTTAGCATGCGCTCTTGAGTTGCAGCAAAGAGTCAGCGTCGCGTTGCATTTGTTGCACTTCCGAAGTTTGTTTCCTGCTTTCGCCTGCACGCAATTGTCTCAACTGTTAAGTTAACAGTCGGAATGTTAACAACTTCTTGGGCTTTTCGCCCACCGCAAACATCTTCGGTTTTTGCGATTCTTCTTCTTCTTCAGCAGCACTTTCTGCAGCTGTCGGCTTCTTTCTTTGCCTTTGACGTCGCCGTCACGAAGTTATCAGCGAGCCGAACAGAACAAGAACAATTCTGTTCGGCCGAACATTCGTTGAGTGCAACGACAGTGATGACGCTGACTGCAAACGGCGACGCTGACGCTGCCGCTGACGTTGACGTTGACGTCGAGTGCAACTATTGGCGCTGACGTTGCTTTGGCATCGTTGTTCTTAGCTAGTGGGACGAATGAGGGGATAGGGAGGGGGACAAAAACATTTCGGATTCGCAATTCGGATAAGAAGGGCATTTCATAGCAAATGTTGCTGCTGCTTCTTCTGCTGCTGTTGCTGCTGCTGCTGCTGCACCTGCTGCTAGGACTCGCTTCAGTCTCCATTTGACATTCTCTACGTGCGGTTCTCGTTCTCGCTGCTGCATCGTAGTTCCCGTCGTCGCCGTTTCTTTGTCGTCGTCGCGCTTTCAATTTTAACGCTCAGTAGCAGCAAAGCAGCCAAACAGTCGCAGCGGAAACTTTTCGTTCACTTTCCAACTCATCTCTCTGCCAGAGTCGCTAGCGCACGCGATTTGCACGCGTTTCATTTGCGCGCGCGTTTTTTTCCAGCTTAGCTCGCGATCTTTTGCCTGACGCTTAACTTAGAGTATATCGTAGTATATCAAGTTAAAGAAGTATAAAGTGATCGACAAACTGAATTATCGAGTGACAAAATATCTGAGAAAATACTTTCTTATTAGTGGACTGATAAACTGAACCATTTTCTTCAGAAAATTGAAAACTGTGAATTCTAATTACCTATTAACATTGTTGGCTAATAAAAGGTACTAGAAGCTGTGGAAGAAATTAATTTTATTTGTCATTATTTTAAATGTATAATTCAAATGCTTGCTAATTTTTAGCAGTTGTTGAAATTTCCTATTTAAATATATTGAATAAATTATAACAAATAAATACAATTTATGTGATAAATGAATGTATGTTTTAGATTATATTTGTCAATTTTTATTAATCAATTATTATATTTGAGTTTATTTCAAATGTATTTAATTTAATTTGCGTATTTAATGTTCAAAGGGTAAAATGCAAAAATAAAATATTATTTTTTATATTATGCAGAGTCTTTATATTTTAAATAATTTTTATATGTATTAAATTTAAGTTTATTTCCAATGTATCTAATTTAATTTGCATATTTTATGTTTAAATGTAAAATGGAAAAATAAAATAATATTTTTTATGTTATTCAGTGCATTTGTACTTTGAAATAGTTTTTAAATCATTTTTAGTGTTTTTATATATAAATAAATTTATAAATTGAAGTATATTTCTAATGTATCCAATTTAATTTGGTTATTTTATGTTTAAAAGGCAAAATGTAAAAATAAAAAATTATTTTTTTCCATATTATTCAGTGCATTTTTACTTTGAAATATTTTTAAAACAATTTTTATTGTTTTTCTGTATATATTAAGTATCCGTTTATTTTTAATGTATCTAATTAAATTAGCATATTTTATGTTAAAATGTAAAATGGTAAACTTAATTACAGTCGCAATATCCGATAATGGTAGCAAATTTGCATTTAGTTCGCCTTTAATTCATTGTAACATTCTGAGTTGCCACAAAGACGGAGTTGCAATTGTGTTTCGGTTGCTTCCCTTCAGTTCCCTTCAGTTCAATCACAATGGCAAAACTAACTTGGCCAGCAACAAAATGCCAACATTTGCGGATTCAGAACTTCCTATTCAACTCCTGCAGCCACTGATGTTGCTGCTGTTGCTGTTGCTGCTGTTGCTGTTGCTGCTGTTGCTGCCACTTCTGCTTTAGACCGGGTCGACCGACCGTCAACGTTGCTTGTATTTTGGTACCAAATATCGTAACCGAAACCACAACATTCGACGTCAATCAGCAAAGCAGATTTCAATAGCTGCGTCAGAGTTGAGGGAGCAGTCTTAACTTGTTTGTTGTTGCTGTTGTTGTTGTTGTTCGATGTTGTTGCTGCTGTTGCCCTGTTGTTGTTCGACAACATTCGCATTGCCGCTGGCCCTGCCATCTACTTTGTTGTAGCTGTTGTTGTCGAAACATGTTGCCACTTGAATTTGTTGCCTTTGACGCAGCATCAGCTCCAATGCTCCAATGTTGCTCTGCCTCTGCCTCAGCCTCTGCCTCTGCCTCCAATGTGGCCGCCTGCTGTGCGGGCTTCTTCCGGCCCGGCCAGCATCTCTTAAGCTTTCCCTCTTTGTCCACCCTCTTACCCTCCATTACCCAGATAAAGATTGTACCCATAAACTTGCCTTCATCAGTTCGATTTTTGCATGAACTAAATACATACATATTTCTAAAAGAATATTCTCAATGTCGAATGCCTTAAATTTGTAACGGATTTTCTTCGAGCTCTCCTTAAACTGTTAAAGATTTAAAGATAATAATCGGCATATAATGAAAAAGTTTAAGTCAATCGCAATACACTTACATATAGACAGTTAAATGTATATAAATTGAGATGATATTCAATCTTTTTGCTATTTCCTTAAAATATTTATTTGCCTATCATAAATAATATTTATTCAAATAGATACTAATATTTTTTAGATTTTTACTTTTTATTTTCGTTTCATAATATTTCTTATTAAACTAAAATTAAACTTAATTTTTCATATTTTTTCAGTAAAGCATTTTATTTAATATAATATAATTTAATTTTCAAAATTTAACTAACCTATTTTTTCGACTGCTATAAGTCGACGTTACATAAATAAATAAATAAATATTCTTTGTTATTTTTTAAGCAAATTTTAAACATAGAAGCAAATATCGAATCAAGAAGTTTTTCGTATTAACGTTTCGTTTATTTAAGATTGTGTAACTTTAGCTTCCCAAATAAACCAAAATTTACATTAAAAAATCCAATTTATTTTAATTTCCTTGTAATTTCCTTATGTTATCTGAATTTTATGGCTAATGCTCAGCAAATTGGTAGTTAGTTCCCTTAACGTACAAATTAATATCCATGAATATCAATTTGGCTTAACATGTTTCATTTATGGCTTTCAAGGCACCTCATCGTAAAATCTTTCACACATGTGGTCCAGGTGGAAATTCGAGTAATTCCTCAACGAGCTATTATATATCTTATATAAATCGTCAGACATTTTAACGCTTTTTGGGTCGTGCTATTAGCTCGTAAATAACGCCAACGTTTTGGAGACTGGATGATGGAGTTGAAGTTGGTAATTAATAGGCGCCAAACGTCTGTCTGACTGTCAAACTGACCAGTCCAGTCCAGTCCCGAATCTAGCGTCTAGTTTCTCATAAGAAAACTACTTTTTTCCTTGGGCAACGTTCATTAGTAAAATTCAATTTATTTATAGGTTTGAAAGCAGGTATCATTAAGCCGTTTTGATGTTTTGCATACTGTTCGTACCTACAGTTTAGACATATTACGTTATTTGTTATTACCATAGGCCTTTAAAAAAAGAGGTAACTTGTGTAAAAGGATGTTGAGTAAAAAGTTTATCTGAGCTATTACAGTAAAGCGTAAAAAGACATTGCATTGGGCACATAATAATTGTTTCCTTATCTGTTTATTTTATCTATAATACTTATTTGTCGCCTTCAGGCAATGCATCCCAAATCATAAGGAAATAAATAAATAAAAAAAGTAAATATATTACTTGGCACATAGTAGCTCAAATGCCACTTCATTTTGTCAGACTATTATTATTAAATACTCGTGGTTAAAATGACAAGCACAGCCTCTCAACTGTCAGTTGTGGAAAAACTCCCCAAATAGGAAAATCAGTTGCCTGAAGGCTGCCTTCCTGCAACTGTCAATCTGCCAATGGATTTGACATTTTAAAGTAAAATAATTATAAAACTAATAAAAACCTGCATTGATTTATGCATTTAGAGGCAATTGGAGCAAATACTTTGAGAAAGAGTCACATGGCGTATACGTAACTTGCTTAACTGCTTTTTGCAATTGCTCAAGTGACACAGTTTAAGATTGATCCCTTAATTTAGCATCTTTTTCCTTTACTTGCAGCTTCCTTGGACGCTTTATGTTGCTCAGGTAAGTTCCGATTAGCAGCAAGTATGAATCTGGTTCTTATTCTGAATCAGTCTTAGCAATGCAAAAATTGAAAAAAAGTATAATAATAGTAAAAGAAAAAGAAAAAGGGAATGCATTGCGCTTTTATGATAAATGATTTGCGATTTGTGTGCATTCGTTTGAGTTTTATAGACGTTTCATTACCAGCCAACAATTTCCCCAGTGGCTGTTTGTGAATCGTAAAAAAAATAGAAGTGAAAAAAAAGACTTTTTAACGGCACAAATGAAAATGCATGGAAAATTGCAGCAACTGCCGAGGGATTGAATGCTTGAATTGGGGTTTAGTTGAATGTGAGTGTTGCTGTTGATATTGACGGGGAATTCTGTTGAATATTTGCATGCGTTTTTAGTGCGCACTAGATTTTTAATGCATTGCACAGCACTGACAATGTTGCCATTGAATTGGCTTTGATTACTATTGAACCGTTCAGTTTGTATTTCAGATTCAACAGTCCTTCCAATCGAGATTTCATTGAGCGTGTGAACACAGTTTAGAACCATGAAATTATATAAGGTTTAAACATTTTAATACTTAAATTTAGCAAAATTTGCAATTATTTTAACAAATTAATTTATTACAAATCAACTTTTTCAGGATATTTCTAAATACTACAAAACTTTCCTGTAACAAATGTGGCTTAAATAATTTGTTTTATGGTGAAACATTATTTATAACATTTCCTATATTAGCTATTTTGAATGAAAGAAGAAATTAAGAATGTTAATAGCACCTTTTAACTTTGTGCATTTGATTTTTAAATATTAAATTTTGACAATAGGAAATTAGGATTTTTTCCAGATGTTTATTAATAATATTTGAATAAATGTGAAGAATTATTTTTAAAAGGTTTCCTTTATTATTCACAGTAATGCTTTGATAACTAAAACCGTAACCGAATAAAGTTTTTCCCGCCGTTCCGAAACCCACATATCGAAACTCTTTAAACCGAAATAACCGTTTATTAACCGATTCATTTATAAGGGTTAAAGTCGGCTCTGGCCGCCGCAGGTACTGAAGTAACTTTGATAACTTTGAACTGCCATAACTTTGTCAAAACTCAATCAATTTTCAGGCGCAATGTAAATTTGAGAATGATTTTATCTCTAAATTCGATCTGCATTTAAATTTTGTTCATTTTCAAAAATTTTTCAAAACCGAATTTTTTTGGAAATTTACAGTGTTACCCCTTTGTCTTTTTTGATTTTTCCGAAAAAATTTAAATTTTTAAAATGAACAAAATTTAAATGCAGAACGAATTTAGAGATAAAATCATTCTCAAATTTACATTGCGCATGAAAATTTATTGAGTTTTGACAAAGTTATGGCAGTTCGAAGTTATTAAAAATCAGTAAAATCAAAATATTCGAAATTTTCATTCCATTCCAGTAACAGATAACATTATTTTCAAGGCTAAGTAGAGCATTAAGTCTTTTTTCATGAAAAGCAGTGAATAACGCTTCATTATTTGGTCAACCGAAAACCTTAATTTCTTTTGTTTTGTGAACCGAAACCATACCGGTATTTTTAAACCGAAACTTACAAAAAACCGATAAGCTTTACGAAACCAATACTCCAAAATTATGCATAACCGATAACCGAAAACCTTATTTCGAACATAGCCAAAACCGTAACTGAAACCGATATTCGTTTCGATTTTAATCCCTGATTCTAATCCATTGCGATCGCATATGTGAAAATATTTCCCTGCTTAAACTTGTTCCAAATGCCAGCACAGAGCACTGATTTCAATGCAATTCAAGAATTTGATCCTGTTCGTGTCAAGTGTTGTCCTTGAAAGTGTTTCTCTAACCTGTCCACACACACACTGACATTCACACATACACATACAAACACACGCACATAAAGTGGGAGTTAACGAGAGCAACCCCAAAAATTGTGGAAGCTGCCGAGAAGCGAGCACACACAACAGGAGACCAGGGCACAAAGCGCAAATGTCACGTTATCCTTTTGAAAGGACATGCCATGACGCAGAGTGCAAACGTGCGCTCAATGCCTTTTCAATTGCGTTTAAAATGCAGCAATTAAACCGCAATTTCTATAAAAAATTACGCCTCAAAAGCGAAAGAAAACAATTAAGGCGTGTAAGCAAAGAGTGAGAGAGAGAGAGAGGAATGTAGAGCAAGGAGCAGCAGGCAGGATGAGCTTGGCAGTGGCAAACTGGCGACGAGAGGCCATGACAACAATTACGAGATCCATTTAACTTTGGCAGGATACGAAGAATGCGAATGCGACACATGTCGCAAAACGCAGCGGGAGGCGGCCAAAGGCGACGTCAACAAAACTGGCGACATGTCGACTAACACACAAACACACACACCAACAACAACAACAACAGCAACACACACACACACACATGTTAAGAGACATTCGCATTCATGTCCTGTGTTAAAAAGTCACAAAATATATATATATATATATTTATAAAAGGGGGGAAAAAACTTGAATGTCGCCTCGCTAAAAGCGCATAAATCTTGGCAAACGTTGAGAATATGGAAGCAGGACGAGTCCTGCCAACTCAGACAATCAACACAGGATGTTTTTGCGCTCATTATGCGCCAGCTGCAGCAACAGCAACATGCAACATGCAGCATGCAACGTGCAACGTGTGTGCTTTGTTGCGCCTTCGCATAAACACAAAGTTAAAGAAACGAAGAGCAACGAGAGGCAGCAAATTGAAAGCTCTGATACCCTTACTAACAGAGACTACTATAAATTTGGAATAGAGCTTGATTACTTCAATGCGATCTTAAGATATCTAAACAAAAATCTACTTCAATTAAAAATGCATCTTTAACACTACTTTACTTTAATTTAATTATGTAAATATTTAAGGTAGAGTAGACGAAATTCGATAGGGAATTCCTTCATCTGGTATGTAAATAAATAAAAGTGATGCAAGTGTCTGCAGTCTTGTGTGTGCCTCTGTTTGTTGTGCAGGTGTGTGTATGAGTGTGTGTAATTGAGTTTCACTTGAAGCCTGCCTGACATTGACTTTATTCAGCACGATGCCGGTGGAAAGACAAATAGGTACAAAACAGACATTGGGACAATCAAACAATGGATGGGACAGAGGAGCCTGACAAAGACTCACATTTCATTTTTATTTTATTGAAGTGCAAGAAAAGCAGAAGTCAAAAAGGGCTTAATGCACTCAAGAATTATGCGAGGCATGAGATAAATAAAGCAAGAAAGCAAGAAAGGAACACAATCAGATACACGTGTGTGTGTGGATTGAAAGTGTTTTGAGTATTTGCAAAAATCAACACGACTCTAAAGTTAAGAAATTTATGAATATTAAAAAAGTCCAACTTCTAAAAAAAGAACATTCATCTTAAATATTTGGTTCTTAAAATAAGACAATTTCAAGACCAAATTAATAAAACTAAGAATATTAATCTAAAAATTCGCAGTTCTTAATATAAGAATAAAAAATATTAAATTAATAAGAACATATAAATATGTCATATTTAATATGAAGACAACAATGGCACCGTGGCACTCTGGTTAGAGTCTCCGTTTCAGTTTGGTAAACAAGACAAGGGATCGAAACCCGCTCTAGGCCAAGGAAAAAACATATAATCAGAACATTTATAAAAAAAAAATCCAAAAAAAAATATAAATATCAAAAAAAGTTTTAAGTTTAAAACACCTGCCTAATTTTTTATATTTGTTGTAAAAACAAGAACTTATTCTTATTTGAAATATTCTTAAAATCAAGATGTGTTTTCTATATTTAAGAATTTTATGTTCTCGACGAATTTTTTAGTCCAAAATTCTTAGTTCTAAAACCAAAATCTTACTTTTAGAAATTTTTTTTATCAGTTTTTATAAAACCTGTTTACACCAATGATAGAAAATAATTTAGATTTTAAAATGAAATTAATTTCAATATTTACCCATAATTTGTGATTTTTAGAAATATCTTTGTAAATATCTTCAAAAATAATAGCGACATGAATATTTAACTTATAGTTTAACTTAAATTCCGTTTGCGATAATTCGATGACTCTTCATTCTCAATGCAATTTATGTTGACTTATACCTTCTATATAGACACTGAAACAATCCGAAATTGACACAGTTCGCAGTCCTCATTTGGTGATAAATTCCACAGGAAACCCACTAATATGACAGGATTAAGACCATGAAAAATGCTTGCATAATTGTCAAGTTATGTGTATTGAACAGTTTGCTGTCGAATGCGATTGACAAGCCCGCAAATACACACATTTCACACATACACACACACACACACACGCACAGCAAGAGTACTGCAAAAGAGCCACAAAATCCACACAATACAAACACCACCCACAAGTTGAGGTGGCAATGAGCGTAACAGAGACAGGCAACACAAACAGAAAGAGAGAGAGAGAGAGAGAGAGAAATGTTGGCATTTTTGGACTCGTACAATACTGAAACTGAATAAGTGATTCAATGAAGTGAATAGTGATTAAATGCGAGTGAGTGTATGCATTTCCTCGTCCCTTTTCTGTGAATACATTCGCATTTGTGTGGGCTCAATCCCAGTGTGTGATTATGGATGCCTTTTGACAATATGTTCGATTACATTACACGTGTATTATGGATCGTTATGTGATTATATATTGGAAATCAGAACCTTTCTTGATTGACTACAACTTTTATTTTAAATATTATTACTCATCGATAAATATTCGATTGTTGACGCTTGACATTTAGCTAATTTCACATCACTAACGTCATCAGTCTGCATCAAGGGACATCGGTTTTTGGCTCAGTGATGCAGCAGCCTGGCCAACATGTAGACACAGCAGCCGTCAGATATGTTCTTGTTGCCCCTGCCCCTCAACTCGCTGCCCCCATCCGTTGCACGTCACTTCTCTCGTGTCGCTGCACTCACTCGTGCATACATGAAAGTCAATTAAGCGTATTAAGTGCAACTGTGTGTGTGTGTGTGTGTGTGTGCGCTTATCATGGCATTTCTTGGCATTGAGCATCAAACAACAATCCCTCAACTCACCATCTCACCGTACAACATTCCCTCCCTCTCCCTTCAGCTCTTGCTGCAACCCTTTAGGGGGAATCGCGACAATTGTCTGTCATTCGATTTCTGAATGTGTGTGTCTGTCCGAAATGTTTGCGGCTGATTGCGGTTCTTAATTTGCTTAAAGGTATTGTCCTTTTTATTAGATTAATGTTGGTTTTATTAATTTTATCTATATTTATTTAGTTCTTTAAGGTTCAAAAATAAGAAGTCGACAAATATTAACTACAATTTAAAACAACATTATAAAGTACGATATTTATAAACAATTAAAATTATATTAATTGAAAGTACAATCTGAAAAAATACAAGGTAATTAAAAAAAATTGAAATGATCCCATATTTAATGAAAGGGTTGGAAAAATCGCAGAAAAACTCAGTTATATCAATAAAAATTATTATTATTAGTAGCACAATATATTAACTATATATACATATAAAATACAACAAAGCTTACTTACCCATTTATTAAAGGCACTATACTTATCAATACTTGATTACATTTAAATACAAGCCATACACAAAATTTTAAAATAAAACTTAAACAAAGAATGTCTTATTAATATTCAAAACTATTGTATTTATTTTATTTAATTTTTTTTCATTTAAATTACTTTGTTTTATTTTTGGCTTACTGGTTGGTAAACATATCTGTTCTTTGAAACTAAATTATATTAATTAAAGTGAAATTACGTCGCATTTTTAATTCGGAATCAAGTTATGAATAAAAATTCCATACTTTAAACTCGACAACATTGCAAATTTTGCTTGTTGACAAATATTTTGTAATTCTCATTAGTTTGTTTTGCTTTTGCGAAATTGAATAATAGAATTTCTGACAGTTGGGCAACCCTACCAAGCGCTACACCCTCCCCTGGGTTCCCTTTCCCAGGCTTTCATCAAAATAGCTATTTTCAAGTCATAGCATTTACATATCTCAATTCTCTTCTCTTATGACTGTGGGGCACTGCAACAAAATCGTTGTTGCCTCTGTTGCTGTTGTCAATGGGGTAGACAACATTACGCATACGCAACGTTGTACGAGCAACGCCTGCAACGTTTGTTGTGTTGCACTGCCTCAGCATGCATGCAGAATAAGCTGCTCACACAAGATACAGTTGGTGTTGCACCCTTAGACACGACACATGTGAGCAGCATCCCTCACACTTCTTTCATCCCCTCGTCCTACGCCCTTCATCCTTCGTCCTTCGTGCGCGCCTTTTGGAGTGTTAATTGTCGTATGCAAATTTTTGCGCATCCACAAAATGTAACAAAACACGATTTTGAAAGATGCAAATTGGGTGTTACTGTTGTTGTTGCTGGAGTTGTTGGAGTTGCTGGCGGGGCAGGTTGCAGGTTCCAGGCAGTTGCCACAGGCAGTGAGTGTCAAAATAAGCTTTAAATTACGACATCTCTGCCTCTCCAGCCTTGCCCTGGGCGAACGTGCGGCGTAATTTGCAACTGACAAGAGTGAAAGTTATGCGAAGGGGCTGCAAAAAGTGGCCACTACCAGGAACTGGCCAACACCCGCCCACCCTCCTTCCCTCCTTCTTCCAGCGGGTATAACAAAATGTCACTTTTAGCCAGAATACAGCCCTGGAGTTGGGACGGTTGACAGGAACTGGCAATGTCCAGACCCGGACAGGACAGCCGCATGCGTGATTGTGACATTTGATTAGGTTGCCTTTGTCGAAATGTTAATTTGTCTATTGAAGGTGTCTCGTTTAGTGTCTGGCTTATCAGGTCTAAACTCAAATTGCAACATATTGTTTAGTGGCAACTTAGCTGAAATTCTCTCTTAATATAATTATCGATTTTAATAGCAATTTGCCACATAAAACATGTCACATGCAGTTGAAAGACAAATAAAACAAGGCAAGAGTAAATTTCAATTTGATTGTGAAGCGTCATTTTCAAATTGAGACAAATTGCGGCTCAGCATTTACTTAAGGCAATCTCACTTATTACCAAATTGACAAAAGACAAACGCATAATTGCCATATAATAATCATAATCCGCACAAAGCAAACACGTGCCCCCAAAATGTTCAAGAGACAGCTGCATAGTAAAAGATACCACACACATATATGTACATATATATGTAAGTACACTGAAAAAAAGACCAACTTCTTAAATCAAGAACATTCATCTTAAATATTTTGCTCTTAAAATAAGACCATTTTAAGACTAAATTAATAAAACTAAGAATATTAATCTAAAAACTCGCAGTTCTTAATATAAGAGTTTAAAATCTTAAATTGATAAGAAAATATATTTAATAAAAAGACAATAAGGGCACCGTAGAGCTCTGGTTAGAGTCGCCGCTCCAGTTTGGTAAACAAGTCGAGGGATCGAAACCCGCTCTAGCTAATGAAAGAACATATGTATAATCGGAAAATTTATAAAAAATAAATCCAAATATATAAAAAAAAAATAAGTTTAAACTTTAAAACACCTGCCTTATTTTTTTAGTTTTGGTTTGAGAATTTAAGACTGTTTGGTCTTAAATTAAGAACTTATTCTTATTTGAAATGTTCTTAAAATCAAGGTGAATTAAGAATTTTATGCTCTCGAAGCATTTTTTGGTCCAAACTTTTTAGACCAAAGTCTTGATTTTAGAACATTTTTTTATCAGTGTATGTATGTATGCACAGCAGACAAAGACATTCAATTCGACAGTCGACACAGATACAGATACATTTATAGTCATAGACATAGACATAGGACAAGGACCGTGTCTGGGCTTTGTGTGCAGCTTCTTCAACTTGGCCACTAATTAAGAAGACAAACTCTGAGCTCTGCATATACTATTTTTGAGCAAGGACTCGCTCCAAGGACTTTGACTATGGATTGCTCTTAAATCTACAGCTGCTCTTCTTACTGTGGACTGGGTGCAAGTTCATTTTGACAAAGTTAACCCACAATTGAAGTCCATTCAAAGTGCTCGAATCATACATTCTCATATTTTAAGCTCTGTCAATTCGTCTGACTGGACAATCGGCTCAAGAAATGTGTCATATCGTTATTTTATTCAGCATCGAAGTATTTCCTTCCAAGGCTTGTTTGCAAAATAAATGTTAAGCTCTTTACGTGAAGTTCAACTAAAAGAATATCTAAAAATAATCAATGAAAATAAAACGAAGATTCAAGTAAAAAAAAAGTGACATTAATAACTAAATATTTTATATGGGCCATAAAATAAAAAATAAAGTTAATGAAAATAAAGCGATTAACTAAATATTTTGCCAGATATAATCAACGATTGTAATTGATGCTGAATACAAATCCATTTATTTTACAATCGTTGAATTTAAGAGTTCAACAATTTAAAAAAAATTGCCGCCTAATTTGTAGTTTTATCACATACAACAGTTTCCTTGCACTTTTATTTCACATTTGATTTTATAGTGTTTTTCTTGTTATTCTGGTTACCCGCAGAAAGTCGCTTACAGTCATAAAAGTAATGTGCACACACACACACACACATATACAAGCACACTCAGACACACATATGCCATGCCCTAAAGCAGCCGTGTGCCAACGCCCACAATTGCCATATCATGCAGTATTTTTTATTATTTAATTTTTTTGCCATTTCGCCGAAAGTCAAACAGAAAATTTATTTATGACGCTGATATGGCAACGCCAGCAAAGTGCACTTGGTAATGGGCGGATTGTGAGGTGGGGGGGATGGATGGAAGGGAAGGTTGGGAGGTATGGTTCTCTAGCATTTCTGGCGCGTTTAGAATTTTTCAACTGTTGCGCAAGGCATTTTATGAGGCAACCGAGAGCAAAACTTCCGCCCCAAAACAAAAAAATTGAAACAAAAAATGAAGAATAAGCGACGCTTGCCAAATGAGAAAAACTGTAAGGAAAAACGCATAAATTTTATGACTGACTGAGCAGTGGCAAGGAGAGGAGAGGAGTGAAGAGGAGAGGAGTGAAGATACAGAGCAGTGGATGTTGGTTGTTAGCTGTTGCGCTCAAATAACTGTATAGACCGCATTTTCACACAAAAAGTGCGCCGAAATTTTCAACTAAATTATTCATTGAGCGCGCAATTGAGCTGGAAATGTGCACAACACTTCCACAATTCGCATGGTGTGTGTGTGTGTGTCAGTGTGTGGTTGTCTGCCTATTTCTACTCTTTGGTCCTGTCTGAGCACGTAAAATTGCTGGCAGTTTGGCTTTCTGGTCGCTGGGGCAACTGAAACGTTTAAACGCGAAAATGGAAGAAAACAACATTTAAAAAAAGGAACAGGCATATCGGTAACTCTAGTCATGCATGCCACTCAACCAATTGACACTTGGTTGGAGGCGCCACACACCTACATACCTAGTGGGAGTGGCAGACAATAAACGGAATTGTTTTGAAGTCTGAAATAAATTTGATGGCTTACACACGATTAGCCAACGTTTAATTTGTAATTGTCTTTTACTGGAATTATAAAATTCATTTGGATTATATTAAATTTTGTCTGTTGTCAATCTGTAATCTATAAATATGGATATATACGCTTTGTTTCTCCACATTTCCACTTAACATTCCACATTACAATTGTTCATCATCATTTAAATATGATATGTAAAAGTACAGTACGCCTAATGAAAAGGCGTAGATACCTGCAAAGAAAATGTATTATTTTTAAGGCTCGCAGAAAGGTCAGAGTTCAAATCACCTGTAAATGATGTAGCCAGTAGATAAGCAAACCAACAAACATGAGGAGGATTACCTTCATGCCATTCAATCAGGTGGAAAGCATTGAGTACTAAAAACAGGATTACGCCAATTCCCAAAAGTGCATAACACACGAAATATACTTTCAAAATAGTTTTGTGTTGCTGAAAAATAGTCAAACTTAATTTTAGAAATATTCAAAATAAATCTGAAATGTCAAGTTTAAGTCACCTTCCAAATTCCAAAGATTAGCAGAATTACTAAAAGTATTAATAAAGCAAATAATGCTATTGATATACCAAGTGCGAGGGTACCTTGATCTAATTCATAAAATAAATATAATTAATTACTTTTTTGTATCATTATCAATCCACATACCTTCTTTGATTAACACGTATAGCATAAATGCAGCTACTAGTATTTGTAAAACAGCTGCGTACCCAGATAACCAGCGGGTTATCTTCTGTGATGGCCAAATATCGTCCCAAACACAAACACACATTTTATGGCCAAATTAATTTTGAATTATACAATATTTTAAATTTATGAATTGAAATTATTCTCAAAGAAATCATTTTTGTAGTGTATTTTGTTTATTTTGTTGTGATTTTCCATATAAAATATGAATACTTTTAGGGTTTTTAACAAATTTAAATCAAAATAATTTCCAAAGATCAATGATCACTTTCTAAGCACATTATTTTTTGTTTGACTAATTTAAATTTAATTTTTGGTAATAAAGATATCAAGATTATTTGAGTGATCAAAATTTCCTACGATTCCTGTTTGGAAACAAGTCACTCCGATTATCGTTAAGCTTCTTTATTAAAATTCTAGTTTAATAAATCGAAGTCTTAATTGCAACTCATAATTAAAGTAATTTTTTTTGTATTTACATTTAGTATGTATCGATAATATACCCAAACTTTTACCTCAGGAAGAGGGTGATTTGTATATGTATGAATTAAGTGTAATTAAGGGCAGGATGTGGTTCGACAATACAATTCTGGCATGCATAAATTAATTAAAGCCTTTTTTGTTGTGAATCAGACAAACACACACCTCTCCCTCTCTCTCTCTCTCTCTCTCTCTCGAGTTGTGAATGCGGGCGATGCTCAAATGATTGGGGTATCTTAATTGCATTTGTTGTTGTTGCCGCATTTTAAGGGGGCGTGACTGACGTGATTTGATGCACATTTGTTGTTGGACAACCGTCGGACCGACCACAGTCGTCACATCAATTTGCTGTGCCCTGACAGATTGAGGCAGGAGCAAAAGATGTCATCGTCGCATCCTCGCATCCTCACATCGCTCATAACTCAGGGCTCAACTCTTGCCAATGCTTGGCCATTGGAAAACTGTAAAACTCATTTATCAAATGGCCAGGAACGGTGACCTGAACCTGCACTCCATACTTGGACCAATGGCACTGCCACAAAAAGTGCAACAATTTCTGTGGCGCCACTTTCAGGAGAACAAAAAAAAAAAGTAAATGCAGAAAGAAAGGCGCCAAGAGCCAAGAAAAATGCCTCAACCCTGAGCTCGTGCCACAACCCCTTAAGCTCATGTCTGCCAGGACGCACTCATAAATCATAAAATTCCATAGTAGCAGCAATGGCGCCATCGTCATCTTTATAATCTGGCAAGGCGGCTACGTTTACACTCCTCTCTCTCTCTCTCTCTTCCTCGTTTTGGGGCAAAACCCCTCAACAAGTCGACGAGAAGGAATCGGTTGAGCATCTCGCCATGTGGGTGTAACCGCTGGACTATGATGTTGCAATTTGTAGCTGGTAAAGTGTGAAATTGCGTTGGCAACGCGAATTGTTTTTCAGTCAACTGTCTAGGGGTTTTATTTGTACCCTACGCCACCCTACAAATATCCATCACATGGGTCGATGGGAATACCTTGTAGATCCAGTTCTTTAGCTTGGGAATGCGTGTGTTTTGTAGGTGAATCATAAAATGATCTCTATTTAATGTGCTTAATCCCAGTACCCAACTCAACGCCATGACTTTAACATTTTACAATTTATTTACACATTTTGAGCAAAGTAAACGCGCAAATAAATCAATTAACACACACCTTTGTCACACCTGCTCCGTTTTCAACTTAAGTCCATTTCAACCTGAGCAAGGATCCTTACCCGAACTCACACCCGTATCCGTATCCGTAGCCGAATCAGAATCCGAATCCGAGCCGACTGCAAACTGTTGTCCTGCTTGCTGTGTTTGCTGTGGCAGACGCGGCGGCTAATTGATATAAACGACTGTCTCCTACGGTTCGTAATGCCAGCAGGAAAAACCTGTGCAGCTTTCACTGACTCTTGGCTTTATTAAAATTTATGCGATGCCACTATAAGAGTTGCACTTTTTTTATTATATTTATTTTCATTTTAAACTCAACTTCACGCATTAAGTTAAAGTTTTTGCGCAAGTTAAGATCTTGCAGCATTCGTCAGTCTAATGAAATTCAGGGCATTTATTTACACCTGCTGCTGGCTACCTGCCTAAGCGTTGCATCCACCCACCCACTGTGTGCCACACTGACATGCAACAGAATTTATAATCGCACACACATAGCACCTGCTGCTCTCACCTGCCCGATAAAAACCCACAAATTTTGCGTGCGCTAGTTGTGGGGGCGGTGTGTCGCCAAGTGGGCGTGTCGATTGCACAACCAGCCTTTCTCCTCCCCTCCGCATCACACAGCAGCAGGGGGAAGAGGTGAAACAGGAGTAACAGGAGCAGCAGCATCAGGATCGACAAAACCTGGACGGCAGCTTGTGCATCCATCGTTGACGCTGTCTGGCAAAGTGCGTGTCTCGATTTCTACATAATTAAACTACACCAGCCCTGCCTCTTGCCTCTTGCCACTTGCCACTTGCCTCCAACAGCTGCCAGTGCCATATCCCCGTCTCGGCTTTTGGTTTCGTGTGCGTGGCGCATGCCGCCATCACCACTTCCGGTTTGCGTCGGCTGCGTCCGGGCAACGGGCAACGAGCAACATGGACCCACAACTTTGGCGCTAAACTTTTAATGCACGTGCACAGAGTAAGAGGGAGAAAGAAAGGGATAAGTACAGAGAGAGAAAGAGAGAGAGGGACAGAGAGGGACAGTGGCTGACTTTCGGGCTACGGATTGTGGCAGCATTCGGTGGCATCCGTTAGCTGCAGTTGCTTGATATGGCAAAGCCGATAGGCGACAAAATTGTACAAAACACTTAAATTAAAGACTATTGATCAAAATAAGCTTAAATAGGAAAAGTTACAATACAAGATAATAAAAAGCTGCAATAGTTAAAATATACACATTTACATTTATATGTATATTTTTTTTTTTGTTATTTTAATCTATATATATAAAACTCTTTGTCCTGACTGACTGACATATCAACGTGTAGGCCAAACGGCTAAAGTTAAAGAGCTGAAATTTTCACACAACATAGCTGAGACAATTTCATCGTGCAATAAGACGGCGTTTTGTAAAATTCCACCTGGAAGTGTTTACCCGAGGTCAAAAGGTCATGGAATTGCTTTGTATGAAAAACTTTTTTGTTTGTTAAGATATCTTAACCAAACTTACAGATTAGATGTTTGGGACTGTCTCTTACATTCTGACCAAATTTGGTCAAAGTCGGATTACTATATCATATAGCTCCCATATGAATAATCTGATTTCGACCGATCTTTCCTATGATGACAGCTATATGATATAGTTGACCGATTTCGACCAAATTTGGTCAGAGTGTAAGAGACAGTCGCAAACATACAATCTGTGAGTTGGATTCAGATATCTTAAGAAACAAAAAGTTTTTCATACTAAAGGTTAATGTGACTTATCTATATATATAAAACTCTTTGTCCTGACTGACTGACATATCAACGTGTAGGCCAAACGGCTAAAGTTAAAGAGCTGAAATTTTCACACAACATAGCTGAGACAATTTCATCGTGCAATAAGACGGCGTTTTGTAAAATTCCACCTGGAAGTGTTTACCCGAGGTCAAAAGGTCATGCAATTGCTTTGTATGAAAAACTTTTTTGTTTGTTAAGATATCTTAACCAAACTTACAGATTAGATGTTTGGGACTGTCTCTTACATTCTGACCAAATATGGTCAAAGTCGGATTATTATATCATACAGCTGCTGAGTTTTTCATACCAATGGTTAGTTTCATACGATATAGTAATCCGACTTCGACCAAATTTGGTCAGAATGTAAGAAACCGTCCCAAAGTAAGTTTGGTTATAAGATATCTTAAGAAACCAAAAAGTTTTTCATACTAACACATGATTTTCGACCGATCTTTCCTATGACAGCTATATGATATAGTTGAACGATTTCGACCAAATTGGTTCAGAATGTAAGAGACAGTCGCAAAACATACAATCTGTGAGTTTGATTTGGATATCTTAAGAAACAAAAAAGTTTTTCATACTAAAAGGTTAATGTGACTTATCTATATATATAAAACTCTTTGTCCTGACTGACTGACATATCAACGTGTAGGCCAAACGGCTAAAGTTAAAGAGCTGAAATTTTCACACAACATAGCTGAGACAATTTCATCGTGCAATAAGACGGCGTTTTGTAAAATTCCACCTGGAAGTGTTTACACCGAGGTCAAAAGGTCATGGAATTGCTTTGTATGAAAAACTTTTTTGTTTGTTAAGATATCTTAACCAAACTTACAGATTAGATGTTTGGGACTGTCTCTTACATTCTGACCAAATTTGGTCAAAGTCGGATTACTATATCATATAGCTCCCATATGAATAATCTGATTTCGACCGATCTTCTTTCCTATGACAGCTATATGATATAGTTGACCGATTTCGACCAAATTTGGTCAGAGTGTAAGAGACAGTCGCAAACATACAATCTGTGAGTTGGATTCAGATATCTTAAGAAACAAAAAAGTTTTTCATACTAAAGGTTAATGTGACTTATCTATATATATAAAACTCTTTGTCCTGACTGACTGACATATCAACGTGTAGGCCAAACGGCTAAAGTTAAAGAGCTGAAATTTTCACACAACATAGCTGAGACAATTTCATCGTGCAATAAGACGGCGTTTTGTAAAATTCCACCTGGAAGTGTTTACCCGAGGTCAAAAGGTCATGCAATTGCTTTGTATGAAAAACTTTTTTGTTTGTTAAGATATCTTAACCAAACTTACAGATTAGATGTTTGGGACTGTCTCTTACATTCTGACCAAATTTGGTCGAAGTCGGATTACTATATCATATAGCTGCCATAGCAATAATCGGATGAAATTAACCTTTAGTATGGAAAACTTTTTTGTTTTTTAAGATATCTTAACCAAACTTACAGATTAGATGTTTGGGACTGTCTTTTACATTCTGACCAAATTTGGTCAAAGTCGGATTACTATATCATATAGCTGCCATAGCAATAATCGAATGAAATTAACCTTTAGTATTGAAAACTTTTTTGTTTCTTAAGATATCTTAACCAAACTTACAGATTATATGTTTGGAACTGTCTCTTACATCCTGACCAAATTTGGTCAAAGTCGGATTACTATATCATATAGCTGCCATAGCAATAATCGGATGAAATTAACCTTTAGTATTGAAAACTTTTTTGTTTCTTAAGATATCTTAACCAAACTTACAGATTAGATGTTTGGGACTGTCTCTTACATTCTGACCAAATATGGTCAAAGTCGGATTATTATATCATACAGCTGCTGAGTTTTTCATACCAATGGTTAGTTTCATACGATATAGTAATCCGACTTCGACCAAATTTGGTCAGAATGTAAGAAACCGTCCCAAAGTAAAGTTTGGTTAAGATATCTTAAGAAACCAAAAAGTTTTTCATACTAACACATGATTTTCGACCGATCTTTCCTATGACAGCTATATGATAAGTTAGTGAACGATTTCGACCAAATTGGTTCAGAATGTAAGAGACGGTCGCAAAACATACAATCTGTGAGTTTGATTTGGATATCTTAAGAAACAAAAAAGTTTTTCATACTAAAGGTTAATGTGACTTATCTATATATATAAAACTCTTTGTCCTGACTGACTGACATATCAACGTGTAGGCCAAACGGCTAAAGTTAAAGAGCTGAAATTTTCACACAACATAGCTGAGACAATTTCATCGTGCAATAAGACGGCGTTTTGTAAAATTCCACCTGGAAGTGTTGACCCGAGGTCAAAAGGTCATGGAATTGCTTTGTATGAAAAACTTTTTTGTTTGTTAAGATATCTTAACCAAACTTACAGATTAGATGTTTGGGACTGTCTCTTACATTCTGACCAAATTTGGTCAAAGTCGGATTACTATATCATATAGCTCCCATATGAATAATCTGATTTCGACCGATCTTTCCTATGACAGCTATATGATATAGTTGACCGATTTCGACCAAATTTGGTCAGAGTGTAAGGACAGTCGCAAACATACAATCTGTGAGTTGGATTCAGATATCTTAAGAAACAAAAAAGTTTTTCATACTAAAGGTTAATGTGACTTATCTATATATATAAAACTCTTTGTCCTGACTGACTGACATATCAACGTGTAGGCCAAACGGCTAAAGTTAAAGAGCTGAAATTTTCACACAACATAGCTGAGACAATTTCATCGTGCAATAAGACGGCGTTTTGTAAAATTCCACCTGGAAGTGTTTACCCGAGGTCAAAAGGTCATGCAATTGCTTTGTATGAAAAACTTTTTTGTTTGTTAAGATATCTTAACCAAACTTACAGATTAGATGTTTGGGACTGTCTCTTACATTCTGACCAAATTTGGTCGAAGTCGGATTACTATATCATATAGCTGCCATAGCAATAATCGGATGAAATTAACCTTTAGTATGGAAAACTTTTTTGTTTTTTAAGATATCTTAACCAAACTTACAGATTAGATGTTTGGGACTGTCTTTTACATTCTGACCAAATTTGGTCAAAGTCGGATTACTATATCATATAGCTGCCATAGCAATAATCGAATGAAATTAAAAATTAACCTTTAGTATTGAAAACTTTTTTGTTTCTTAAGATATCTTAACCAAACTTACAGATTATATGTTTGGAACTGTCTCTTACATCCTGACCAAATTTGGTCAAAGTCGGATTACTATATCATATAGCTGTCATAGCAATAATCGGATGAAATTAACCTTTAGTATTGAAAACTTTTTTGTTTCTTAAGATATCTTAACCAAACTTACAGATTAGATGTTTGGGACTGTCTCTTACATTCTGACCAAATATGGTCAAAGTCGGATTATTATATCATACAGCTGCTGAGTTTTTCATACCAATGGTTAGTTTCATACGATATAGTAATCCGACTTCGACCAAATTTGGTCAGAATGTAAGAAACCGTCCCAAAGTAAGTTTGGTTAAGATATCTTAAGAAACCAAAAAGTTTTTCATACTAACACATGATTTTCGACCGATCTTTCCTATGACAGCTATATGATATAGTTGAACGATTTCGACCAAATTGGTTCAGAATGTAAGAGACAGTCGCAAAACATACAATCTGTGAGTTTGATTTGGCTGGATATCTTAAGAAACAAAAAAGTTTTTCATACTAAAGGTTAATGTGACTTATATTATATAAATTAAGATATCTTAACCAAACTTACAGATTATATGTTTGGGACTGTCACTCATCATTCTGACCAAATTTCGTAAAAGTCGGATTACTATAACATATAGCTGCTATAGGAACAATATAATGCAAATTATCGATTAGTATGAAAATTGTTTTTCTTTCTTAAGAAATCTCAACCAAACTCATACTAAAGGTTACTTCGACTAAACTTAATTAACATTATTAACTAAATTTTATATCAGTCATTCATCATTCTGACCAAATTTGGTAAAAGTCGGATTTCTATAACATATAGCTGCCATAGGAACAATATAATGCAAATTAGTATGAAAATTGTTTTTCTTTCTTAAGAAATCTCAACCAAACTCATACTAAAGGTTACTTTGACTAACCTTAATTAACATTATTAACTAAATTTCATTTCCGCGAGCGAAGCGAGCTGGGGGTTGGCGAGCGAAGCGAGCAGGGGGCGGAGCCCCCTAGTTTAAATATAAATATGTATTGTTATATAAATTAAAAATATATAGTACACCTACCTATATTTATTTGGGTTGTTAAATTAATAAAAAAAAACAACTTAAACATTGGGTAACGTGACCAATTAAATTATCACTTAATATTCCTTCAAGGGTAAAATACATATTATTACACATTAATGAATAGTTTCAATTATTTATTTATTTATAGAACCAATGCGTTAAAATGTTTTTAAAACTTTCTTTTGCTTACTTTTGAATGGAAATAGAGGATATATTTTTAATTTAAAACATAACGTTCTGGGATTTTCAAACTTTTTAAAAATCAAAATAAAAATACCATAAATTTAAAGTTTTATTCATTTTTTACATGAAAAAAGACTTAATGCTATTTTTAGCCTGGAAAATAATGTATCTAGTTACTGGAATGATCCAGTGTAATGTCGATTTTATTATAATTTGATCTCATATAAATTTGGTTCATTTGGTTTATAAATTTAGATTATTTTGATTGAGCATGATTTTACCTCCAAATTCGTTCTGCATTTACATTTTTTTCATTTTAAAACATTTTTAAAAATCGAATTTTTTCGAAATTTTACAGTGTTACCCCTTTACCTTTTTTGATTTTTTCGAAAAATTCGAATTTTGAAAATGGACAAAATTTAAATGCAGAACGAATTTGGAGGTAAAATCATGCTCAAATTTACATTCCGCATAAAAATTGATTGACTTTTGGCAAACTTATGACAGTTCAAAGTTATCAGTACCTGCCACGGCCAGTACCGAAATGAACCCTTATAAATCAATCGGTTACTAAACGGTTATTTCAGTTTAAAGAGTTTCGGTTTATGGGTTTCGGTACAGCGTAAAAAATTTATTTTCGGTTACGGTTTCAGTTACGGTTACAAATTTCAATCAGTTTTCGCCGGTTAAAGGTTACTGTTTCGGTTAAGGTTTTAATCCCTGATTCCAACTAATTCAATATTCTATCCTTCATATTTTTCTCCTATTGTGTAAAATTTCATGCTTCTTCTAACTACAATTGTTTTGCCAATAAATAAATATATTAAACAAGATCTATTATAATATTGAGTATAAATAAGTATTTCATAAACATTGATTCGAATTCATATTTAATGCTAAAATTAAATGCTGAACTCGATTATGACATTTGTGCTGGCTGTCAGAATCTTATTTGGAATGTAGTTTGTGTTTACATGTGCGTGTTGGCTTGGCTTGCTAGTATAAACTGTTATTGCTGTTGTTGTTATTGTTGTTGTTGTTATTGTTGTTGTTGTTGGTGTAACTGCGTCTGCCTCGTTTGTAGGAAAATTTGTTGGAATTATTTCGAGCAGTTCTAAATTTCGCAATAACGAGCCGCATTTGACGGGCATACAAATTGCATTCTCCTCCCACTGTGACTGAGGTTGAAGTGGAGGCTAAAATAGCTCTTACTCCTTGGCGTTTTGTTAAAGCCATGTCAATTGTGTGTGTGTGTGTGTGTGTGTGTAAGAGAGAGCTTTCAATTTCTTGGTCTGACTTAGTTTGCCATTTTGGTCGGCCCGCTGCAGGGCAGCCAAGTTTTTGCCCGGGATTTGTTGGCCGAATTTGGCCAAGTTGCAGATAGTACATAATTAAATAGCTTAAACATGCCAGCAAGCAGGCAAGCCGAAAACAACATAACAACAATTTAACTTGTGCCGTCTTTTCGTCTTTCCGAAGATTTTGTAACTTAAGTGGCAAAATATTTGTGCAAACTTTTCAATTTTTCCAACAGATTTTCCTCCTTTTTTTATTGTTCTTCACATTGTCCTGTGCAGTTCATCGCTTTCTCTTTGGTTCTCCCATTTTTTCGACTTGTGGCAATCTTTTTGATTTAGCTGCGGAGCCATTAACACGGATTGATTGCCCCAAGGACAAAAGACGTCAAGTGGCTTAAAGGACAAACGCTGCCGTTGCTCAGCGCCAGGACATTCAGAGTGCTTCTGAAATGGGGACCCCATGATGATTACTGATAGATTGTGGGCATGGGAATGTGGGCGGAATGTTTTTTTTTTGTTTTTTTCTCTGTGTGTGCGTGCAAAGAAATTGAAAAGTTGCCTCGTCTATTTTACGCACTGCCAGCATCATCTCCGAGTCCTTTAAACTGTTGCCTTTGTTGCTCGTGCTTCCTGCTGACATTTATCAATTGATTTGAGCCAGGCTTTGACTTTCCTGCGTAAATACGAATAGCAACCAAAGTGTTGTGCATGCAGATGATCTAAATTAGCATTTAATGCTGATTGATATATATCGCACACAATTCATTGGATGTAACATACAACATTTTATGTACAAGTTTTCATTTTGTACATGCATGTTATACACTCACATACCCTATAAAAATTCTCTTAATAATATTAAACATTATTATTACTCACTTAATTAACAAACTACTCTATCCATCTTTGCCAATTCCCTCGATTTCATTTGGCCAGTTAAATTTATTTATGTATGTTGATTGCGGTTTGTACATCCATAAAATATCTTTTATTGTACGATTTTCATATAAACATAAAAAAATACTGCCAATTATGTTGTCAATTTACATTTTCACATGCAATTCTTGCATTTTAAGATAAAACGACTTTTTTCAATTCTTTTATTAGCCATAATTAAATTATATTATTCGACACATTAACACGTGGGCCAAAGGAAGACCAAATTAGAGATACTTCAGGTACAGAATTGATTGCCTAAAGGCAAACAGAAATTTATGGTTATATGTGTCGACCATAAACGACACACAAATAAAGTAATATTAAAAACTTATCGATTAAACATTCGACCAAAAGTAAAGGCCTCTGAACTCTGCCTCTTTCCTACACTTACAATATGCATGACCTCTCTCTCTCTCTCTCTGTCACACAGTCCTGCCATCTCTTTCCCTGTGGCTGTCATGCTAATAAGAAACGCTTTGTTATGCACTTCCTTCCGCTTACGTGGCCTGACTTAAGGCGCATTTGCAAAATTGAAGACGAAGTGCAAGTGCCAGCAAATTGTGGAACCTCCAATGGAATTGAAGGCACCTCCACAAACACAACAACGTAACTGTAACCCGGACAGGAGCCAAGGGCACAAGCCTTAAAAACGTAAATTGAAAACTTTGCCCTCAACGTTGTGTTACACTGTTTGGCAGTTGGTTTTGGCCGTGTGCGTGCCTTGTCAACATAATTCAGCAGTTGATTGAATAGAGCCAGGAACTGAGACTGGTCTACAGAAGGGGGGAAAGGGGGGATTGGGTTGCTTGCTATAAAAGCGACAGTCGGCGACATAAAATACTTCTCAGTCGATGGGCCGTTATCCGTTTTGTTGGCAACTTTTGCTGCGCCAGTTTTAAAATCAAATGCCTCATTTGTACGGCTTACGCTTACGGACGTAGTCGGAGTCGAAGTCGGAGTCGGAGTCTACCGGTTCCGGTTGCGCAAACCGCAAAGATTAATTTGTTATTGCTGAATGTCGTTGTCGTTCTCGTTGTCGTTGTCGTTCCAGCTATCGTTGTTGTAGTTGTAGGTCTTTGCCAGGAAGTCCTGTCGGCGCTGGAATTTTTAGCGCAGCACTAAAGGTGCAAAGGAATTTAATTAAATGTTCTTCTCACTGCCATGGTAAAAGTTTAACAGCCACTGCAGCAGCTCTTCCCTCTCCAGCTGCCCCTCACTCAGAGTCACCTCATTCGGCCACACAATGGGAAATTTGTTGTTTGGGCTTAGGAAGGCGGCATTTTTGGTTTGGCCCGTGCCACAGGCTAAGCTATCGTCAGGAGCGCAGCTCAATAAACTTGACAAATTTGCATAGCCCTGGCCTGCTTGTTGCCCCTATAAGTGCACTCCCCCGCAAAGGTCCCTCCCTCGACCAACAAGTTTCGGTACTAACAAGATGTGAGAGTCGCTTTGACAGCAAAAGTACCAAAGAAAGACGCAGCTATTTGACTCACCAAAGTGCTTATCTACAGTGGGACAAGAGTCGATTAAAAACTCACTAAATTCGCACAGTAGCCGAAATTCAATGATATTTTTGAACAGCTGTTTTTTTCTAGCCCTATTTAGATTTTTAACGGCTGCTAAATAGGGTACCAAAAATAAAATATCGATACCTAATAATATATATAATATGTTATTATTCAATTATTATTATTTTTAATTATTCATTTATATATAATTTATTTATTTATTTCTTTGTTTATTTACAGTCGACAGAGAGAAAAAATAATAAATTAATGTTGAAATACAAATATAAAATAAAAATTCAAATTAAAATAATATTATAATAAATTTAAACTCATAAGCGGAAAATAAAGTTGTTTATCTTTAAAAATGAATTTCTTTCTTACAGTAAATCAAGCATGATAAGATTAATATTTAAAATAAATACTAATAAGTGAAATTTTTAAAAAATCATTTAAAAATTTTTGAGGTCTACATTTTGGTCAATTAATGATTTGCATCATTTTTGGCAAGTAAGAAAAACCTCAATCAGATTTCCAGTTAAGTTTTATACTAATATTGAACGTAGATGGCAAAGTGAGACCGACAACGAAGAGAGAGCTCAGCAAAGGCCAGACAGAGCCCAGAGCTAGTAAAACAAACTGATCAATGGGCTATAATACGACAGACCACTAGAGGGTGGAAGGTGGGCGAGGCTTTCAGGACTGAAATGGACTGAAATGGACTGGACTGGAGCAGGCAGACATAACAGGACAGCTGGCATGAAAAATTATTTACTGCAAGAAAAATCGCATGCAACATTTTTGCAGTACGGGCCGAGTAGAATGGAAAGACAAGGCCCTAAAGGCAGGACGGGGTTGATTGTGTGAGAAAGGGGAAAGTAACGCATTGGGATTGGGATTGGGATTGGCATAGTAAGCGTGAGCGGGTTATGGTAGCAAACGATGACCAGGGACGGCAGTCGGCAGTTGGCAGTCGCATGATGAAGTTACCAATGATGATGATGGGCCATGGTTGAAGCTGAGACAGAGACAGAGGCAGAGAGAGAGAGGCTGATGTTCAGGCTGACGATGACTATGCAGGCGACACAATAATGCTGCCATTAATCTTCTGGCACGACTGATTTGTTTGACTTACGGCTCACGGCGACAGGAGCAGGCAGTAGTTGGAGAGAGACAGAGAGATGGATAGACAGATAGATGTATAGATAAATGGAGAGTGGTAGCTGGAGCAGCTTAAAGCTTGGCCAAAACCAGCAATAGCAACAGCAATAGCAACAGTAAGTTGCAAACGCACATTCCAAAATAATTTGTGTAAATCATTTCTGGCATTATGTAATTTAAGCCCCCTCGTTGCAAGTATCTGCCAAAAACCTCACTAAAACTTTAATTGTGCAGCCATCAACACCAATCAGCCACAGTCACCGACAGTTGTCAGCAACCAAGGCGGCATTCATAATTTCTATCTTGTTAATGAAAGGTTTTCCTATCCATCAAGTGTGCCAATATACTTGCTGTGCAACCACAGTCTATTTACACTGTGCTACAAAGAATATAAACTACATTCAATGTACCTAGTTCTAATATTTATTTATCTTTTATTTATTGCCAACTATAAGTAGTTAACACAATTTATTTTATTTTAATTTAATATTATTAAATTAGGTTTCTTATTATTTAATTTAAACAAAACCTAGTAATAGACTTGTGAGTTTCTGACTTTGAGGTACCCTGCGCATTGTTTTAAAATTATTGGGATGTTTTAGCTTAACCAAAATAATTTCTTATTTGTTTTCTTTTTATCAATTTATCTTAATTAAGTAATAATATCAAAATATAGTCAAAACTTTGCATAGCTGGTCAAATTAAATTAAATTCAATTGTTTCTTAATTATTTATGTTTAAATAAATAATTGCATTTTATTTTTAGTTTATTATATCTTAATTAAGCAATGAAATAAAATCATTCAAAATTATCATGATGGGTCAAATAAGCTGTGATTCACCATACGAACTAAAATAAAGCAATTATTTAAGTAATTTCTCATCATGATTTTATTGGTATTGATTAAATTGGAAGCGTAAATAGAGAGGGAATTTCAAAGTGCAAGAATAAATCCCTCTTATTAATTGTATTATTAATTTTTGTTGATTTGTGTACAAAGTGCAATTTTAAAATAAAGTTGACATGAACTGCAATTGACCAAGAATCTAGATACAAAATAGGTTTTATCTTTTATAGTCTATGGATTTCAATAAAAAAAACCTTTCATAACTCTAGCTGTTACATGAATTTGCAGAAATTTGTGAAACCATTTTTAGTGTAAATTGGAATTAAATACAGGGTATAAAAATAATTTTATTATACTATACTATATAATTAAAGCTGTTGTTGTTCAGTGTGTTTAAGGCTGTCGGCAAAAATGTTATAACAAATGTTTACCGCATGTTCAGCCATCATTATGTCATGTGCGTCCTCTCTCGCTCTCTCGCTCTCCCGTTCTCTCTGTCTCTCTCGCGTCCCGATTAACAATCACTCAGTCGCCGTTGCAGTTGCAGTTTCAGACTGAGACTCAGACTCAGATTCAGACTGAGGCTCAGAGTTAGAGGCGCACAATCTGTGTCCGATGCAGCCTCGAAATGGACTTGTTCAACTTTCGATTGGCCGTGCCGTCAAAAGCGAAAACTCTGATAGATGGATGAGGAGAGGTGGCGTCAAGTGGAGGAAGCCAATCCAAACAACGACCGCAAATTACTCCACTTGAGTGCGAAAATTGCATGGAGCCAGAAAAGTCAGTCAAGTGAAAACATTTTTGCAAACTTCTCTTGCGGCGACTGGCTCGCCAATATTTGGCTTTCGATTTGGACATTTGATGCATTTTGGACTTGGAAAACGTCAGCTCTGATTGCAGTTCAGTAAGTTTGTTTTTTTTATGGACACATTGTGATTGCGTGTATGAAGATGAGTTTGAAATGTAGAAGGCAGACGAATCACATAACGTTTGGCAATGTCATCTTAAGCTGATTAAGTTATGTCATGAGTAGAAACAGTTGCAATGATGCACAGATAATAAAATAATAATAAATTTGTCGTAGTCAGACATAAGCTATAGACCATTACCCAATTAATGACCATTTATGCTTTTAATTATTACGTGTTGGAGTTGCCTCCCATTGTCATTAAAAGTTTTATGTCTGATGATCAACAGACATTCAGTTCCTGCCCTAAGTTTCTGCACTTAAAGTGAAAAGGTGTTACTATGAAATTGTTATTAACCACCGCAAGTTGTCTCAGTTTAATGAGCTGGCGAATAAGGAAGTGCCAAAAATGCGTAGTTAATTGTTTGTGGTTCATAAAAAATTGCTCAAACATTCAGCTGTAAATTTAGTGCAATTACAAGAAATGGCATTCACAACTACTACGTGTATACTACATACAAAGTTCCTCCAGCGCTGTTTGCCTTTGATTGTGCACCATGCAAATCATCATTAAATAAATTGCTCATTTCGCCAAAACTCTGCACTGGCCATTTGTCTAAGCCCTCTCTGTTTTTGACTAATTTCGAGCGTTGCGTATACGCCCCGTTGGATAAGTAAGAAAAACCAACTGAAATTCAAATGACCAATGCAATTGTTGTTGCCTTTTAATACCCTGCATTTAATATTGCACAACATGGGGTATGCTGGCCAACAAAATTCTGTTTAATTCAATGCTGCATAAAAACAATAGTACACAAAACTAGTTTTCTCCACTTGACCAGTATGAAAGTTTAAGCTAAAGGGTGTGTACCAGTCCATCACATTTAGCAGATACTTTCAATTTGTGCATTTTGTGTTTCCTTTTGCACAAAGCCAACGCTAAGTGGGCGGCTTTTCATCGTGTAATTTTCTGTCAAATTTTGTATGATTTTTCATTTGATAAATGCATAATACTTAATACCAGCCTGACCACAACGGCAGGTCCGACTGTTGGTTTTGCTTCCTGGTCCGACAGCTGATGAAAGAGACGGCGGCAACTCAAGAGCTTGCCACAATGAGGCAGCTGTCCGTCAAGGTAAGGGTGCGGTGTTGTCTTTGCCGGCTAGCTGATGAGCTCAGCTCAATGGCACAGTTTGCGGCGATTGTTTGATTGTTATGGCCAGCCAATAAAAAGTGGGAAAAACAACTACCACAAATACCATAAAATTGCCGTAAAAATGCCAAAACTAGTATCAAAATTGTTTTGATAATAAATGAGTGGGTGTGTTTCTAATCAAATCGAAGCCAGGAAAAACCTTTCACAAAACCCAGGAAATTTGTTTGGTTTTAGTTTTGTATTGGTATTAGATTGATTCATGAATTGGTAGTTTATTAGAGTCTGTTTATTGAAAATATCCAATAAAGTTAATTTGTGTATGGCCCTGTCAGTTAAAAGCTTCAATTAGTCAGATGCAAATACCGAAATACTTTAAGAATATTTCAAACAATTCAGATGAAAATATAAAAGTGAAATGACTGAGAAACTGGCAAATTTGTTGCCCTTGATTCAACAAAATAGTCAAAAGTTCCAATCAGCCAAGTGCAGTCAGTTGGCCAATAACAATTGTGTGTATGTATGAAAGTGGACGGCGGGAAGGTGTTCAATTTTTGAAAGATTTTGTGTGCCTGAACATGAATTCTTTTTGTATTCTTTATTTTTTTTTTTTTTTTGCATCAAATTGAACATTTTCATTAGATTTTGTGCTTACTGGGCGGACAGCAAAATCTAGATTCACACACAAACAGAGGGAAAAACAAAGAAAATTCGAGTGCAGACGACGCGACGTTGGAAAATCCCGTTCGATAGAGTTTTCTATTGAGTTTTGCTCGCTGGGCACATTCAATTGTAATGCCCAGGAGAGTGATTCAATTGAATTTGTTTGTTTTAGTATACGGTTCATTTATTTGCAAAAACGAATGAATAACAGGCCACATACGCAACCACCCACAAATACACATAAACACACACACACACACATATGCACACGACTTATGCTCTGTGTGTGTGTGTGTGCATATAATTTGAACTTTGTCGAACTTCCGGTCAAATGGCGAGCGACTCTCTCGAATCCATGCGGCAGGTTTGCTTTATAACATATGTGTGTTTTGGGGGGCATACAAATGTGGCATTGTTCAAGTGCTGGAGTCAAGTATGCACTACTGAATACAAGGTGTACTTGTGTGTGTATATGTGTGTGTGTGTCTGCAAAACTTTTGCCTGCTTTGGGTAAGTTCCTGAGCCCTCAGGGGAGCGCTTAAGATTTCATTGTGTAAATTTACTGCGGCACTGCTCATGAGATTCACTCGTTGCTGTTTTTGTTGTTGTACTTGTTCTTGTTGTTGTTGTTGTTGCTGTTGCTGTTATTGCTCATAAAGCTGCATATAAATGCGAAAGAAAATTCAAATCGCGAGCTGCTTAAAAATGAACAACAAATGAAATTCCCATAGGTAGCAAGCGATGTACCCCTAACCTGGACCCATGTGGCGTATGCGCAACTTGCACATTCAGCCCAGAGAAAAAGAAAGAAAGAAAATGAAGATACTCCTCAGTCAGGCAAAACTTTTACTCAGCTGCAGTGCGTTGTTCACCTGTTTTTGTCTTGATTTCGTCTGCTTCTCCTTCTGCTTTTCTTTTCTTTTTTTGAGTCCTTTTGCTGTCTGGGACGCACAGGCAACATTTAATGTCATGTTTGTAAGTTTCTAGACGATCCCAACATGCTACTCGGCCGTCGCGACGACTCGACTGCGTCTTTTGATTCCTTCCGGTCGCGCCTGGCACTTTTGCCATTTTCACACTTTGCTTCCATGGTGGCTTTCGTCTTCGTCTTCGTCTTCATCTTCGTCTTTTTCCTGTTCCTGCTGCTGTGTTGGCTGTCGCCGTTTTGGCATTTTGGGCTTGAGGTTAACTTGGGGTTAGCTTGTAATTCGCTTTGCAGTTGAACGAAAGGTTCTTTAAGTTTCTGCTTGCTATGTTTTAATTCAATAAGTCATGAGCTCTCGTCTGATTTACAATCAAATTCTTTCAATCCCTCTTTATCATTTAAAGATTTGCTGCAATCTGTCAAGAAATTTGAACAAAATCTTCTAACATATTTCAAAAACTTTCTCATTATTATATAAAAAGTATGTTTTTGTAGCTATAAAACAGATCAACATAATAATTGCTAAAGAGTTGACAAAACAGTTTTCACATAACACACAGAGGGATAGATTATGCCAACAGTAATCCGATTAATACTAAGAAACAATAACAAAGGGAAAAGCAAACTACTCGTAACATCCAATGAAGCTGATTCAAACATCAGCTTAAAGGCATTCTCCACTGGGTTGAGTGAGGGAGAGGTGAGAGGTGAGAAGGGTATAGCACGTGCTTTATGACTTGATGCTTGATGGGGAAAAAGGATTTCTATCCCTCTATTTGTTATTGTTGTTGTTGTCGATGCTAATAATGCTGATCTGATTAAGGACAGCGACAATGAGCCTAGGGACGTTTGGGGAAATGCGTGAAGAACATATTTGCCATCGACTCATAGATATGTACAGTGTACACTGTAATAAATACATTTACATAAGTTGCAGACAGTGCGCATAAATTATGCTAAATACAAAATAATATCATGAACAAAGAACTGATTGAGTGACTGACTGACAGATTGCCAAGCTTATTGACAACGTCTTGACTGGCACAAGTCTTGGCTCATTAGCCCACAAAATGTGTGTCAAAAGTTGGAATTTTGAAGTAATTAAATTTAAATTGAATTCTGAAGCCAAGAAGTTGAAAAAAAAAATAGGAGCAAAAGGATGGCAGAAAGAGACAAACTTTTTTAATCCTTTGCTCATTTGTTTTCTGGTTGTAGCTAAAATGATGGTGCAAGGGGACATGAGATTGTTCTGTGTGTGCATTTCCGTATTATTAAAACTTTAAACGAAAAACTTTTCATACTCTGCGCATTTTAATCATACAAAATATGTTGAGGGGTTTCTTCTTCAAGCATATTAATATATAATTATTTTGCATATTTACAATACATTTAAAAGCTGTCCTTTTAACTTAATAATTAATTAACTTATTTTATAAAATATGGTTTATTTTTTAATTAGGCCGTCAATTTGTTGTTAATCTAAGACGGCAACTTCAATGATAATATTGAGTTAAACGTTTGGCACAGAAAGTGGATTATCTTATGTAATCTGTATGCGAAATTTGTTAACTCTTTGAGCCTAAATCATTGCGATTTGAGGCTGAAACTTGTTTCTAGCTTTAGTGACTCCCAACTAAATCGATGGCCATAAAATGCTCTTGCCAAATGTAGTCATAGAATGGGGAATAATGCAGCCAAACGCCTGTCGAAAAATGCAGAAAACAACTGACAACGACAAATTGTTGTAACTACACATTTCAGGCGTGACAACTAGATCCCCCAAAAATATGTGTATATTCCCTACTTTTTCCATTTTCCATTTTCCATTTCCCATTGCACATAATCCGATCTCCTCTATATATGACCATATCCACAGTCATTGCATGTGAATTGCATCCGCTGCGGTCGATGTCGCTACAAATGACTCACAATTAAATACGATTCGCATGAAGAAAAGTAATGCCTAACTCGCTCAGCTCTGGCTGCCACTGAAAGCGAAAGCGAAATTGTTATTTTGCAACATGCAACCGCAACAACAAAATTGACTCTGGCGTCTCGCAATAATTGCGGGCAAATATTACATGAGACCGAAGTCGAAGTCGGAGTTGGAGTTGGAGTCGAAGTCGCGACGCGTCGAGTCGAATCAAGTCGATGGCTAAAAGCGTCATTCGGGGCTTGGCCTCTCCCAGTTTTAACTGCATATTATCGAAGCTGTCGATGACGATAACAGCAAGTGCACTGGCAACAACAACAACAGCAACAACACACAAGCTGACATCATAATTATTGATTGTGCTGCTACCGCAGGCTCCAGTAATTATGCCAAAAGCGCGTTTACTATGTTTGCCTGTGTGTAACGAAAGCAATATTATATCAAAATGGAAAAATAAAATGGAAAAGTTGAGGAAAAGACGTCAAGGAAATCGATCAGACCGCACACAAGCTTTAATAACACTGCGCTATACTCTGTAATAAAATATTCAATTTAATATTTTAGAATAATGCTAATGTTAATTTAATTATTTGATTTTATTTAATTTTTATTTTAAATGTTATCGTTACATAATATTAAATAAACTAAATAAAAAGAGTTTATTCATTGAATACCACTTCTTAATAAATGATTAAGAATAATTTCAAATTATGAACATTTTTGTATTGTGTTATTTTATCGCCGACCAATTTATTGACAATAATTTCTCAGGTTTTTGCAATTTCTGCTTTAATTGCAAATAACGCAGATATAATAGGGTATAAAGCGAAAATTAAAACACAAAAATTGAAAAAGCGAAGAAAAAGGAAAATAGCAAAAAAAAATTGTTGTTGATTCGCTTGAGCTTTGGTTTTTAGAGCGTTCAGCGTCAACATGTTTGTGGCGTGTTATGAAATCGTTGGTAGCATAATTACACTAGGTACAACAACCGCGACTAAAACAACAACGTCGGCAAAAAGAAAAGCAAGTAATAGGAAAAACAACAACAATTATAACTAGACAACAATAAATATAAGAAGCTATAACTCAACAATAATTGTGCCATTTTTCGATGTAATTAAATAGTGCGAAATATTGAAAATTATTTGAATTTAACTTGTATCGTATGTTATAATACTGATTGTCGGTAATAATCAAACTCTTCTGCAAATCTTTTACTGCTTAATTGTGCTGCTATAAAGCGGTAAAGAAGTAAAAACGTTGCAATTGAAAAAATTCACAATTACAAAAAATTAATCGCAATAAAGTGTACAAATACAATCTTTTTTTATTTATTGGTCGGAAAATATTTTCTATGTTTAATAAAAAAAACATTATTCATATCCAAATAATTTTAATTGTGACTGATAAATAATCTAAGTTTTTGGTAATATCATCTTAAACGTTATTATCTTTCTCATACTGCGCAGCATCTGGCAAAAGACTACGATTATAGTAGGTGCAATAAGACATACGTTAAAAGAAACTGGAATAATGCTTGAATTTGGTATTGCTTCGGTCATTGGAATAGCTTCACCATCTTCAGACATCTTGCCTCACTGATTAATTAATATATTCTCTTTGTATAATTTCTATATTTTCTACAATAAAATATTTCAACTAGAAGTATTTTCTTAATTTGACAGTTTAGTAAATTTTCATTGATGTGTATATTACACTGTGCATAATTAACATAATATTTTGATGTTTTTGACTTATTTTATGTATTCACTTTAGATGCAAATCGATCGATTGTTGACAGACCATCGCACATAGCTAATTGACAGCTGCATTCATTAGCTTTCTACTTCTGTCCCCTTTTACAACTGTCTGTAGAACTGGAAAGATTGACAAACACGCAAACGGAAGACGTCACAAGAGTAGTGGCAACTGTCGATGGATAGCGTGAAAGCGAAAAGCAGTACACTGATAAAAAAAAAGGTTCTAAATTCAAGATTTTAGTCTAAAAATGCGTCGAGAACATCAAATTTTAAAGTTAGAAAACACACCTTGATTTTTAGAACATTTCAAATAAGACCAAGGTGTTATTTTTAGACCAAACAGTTTTATATACTCAAGACAACAAACAAATAAATAATGCAGATTTTAAATTTATAATATTTTTATTGTTGTTTTCTTTTTTTTTGTATATATACATTTTTTTCTGGTTTGCTGTTTTTTAGAAATGTTCCGTTAATATGATTTTCCATGGCAAGAGTGAAATTGGTTACAGATGAAAGTTTAACAAATTCATATTTTCCTAACAAATAAAAATTTTTATTCTTTTATTAAGAACTGTGATTTTGTTTAGAATTATATTCTTAGTATTGGTAATTTGCCCTTAAAATGGCCTTATTATAATACATATAATATATGATAATATATAAATATGTCAGATGAATGTTCTTGATTTTAGAAGTAGGCCGTTTTTTTCAGTGTAGGCGACGGGATGGGAAACAAACATTGTAACCGGCTCGTTGCATGTGCTCCAATTTCCCATTTTCCATTGCCGTTGCCGTTGCCAGCGATTTTGTGGCGTTTTTGCCACACTGCCGTGACATAATGACGCGCTGTGCGTTTGTGAATTTGATTGATTGATGGTGCTTTCGGCTGTATATGCGTTGTTGAGGCTAAGCCGGGTTGAGAGCAAAAATTGATGAGGTGTCAACCGGTTGCCAAATGTGTTACAAATCAATGAAAATGCAATGGGAAATAATATTTATGTTTGTCCGGCCATCGAGTCAGCGCTCAGCATATATTTACAGATTTGCAACAGAGCCCAACCGGGCCACAAACTCTTAACGTATTCCTATTTGCCTTGTCATTATCATCAACCATACCACACACCAAACACCATTTGGTTACCATTCCCCAGTAACAGATTTAGTCGTGTCTTCATTTGACATCTTACACATAACTTGAGATTTGTACGTTTATTCGTTTGCTTTTCTCTCTGCCGGCTTTTTCGCTGTAAACAAATTATTGGTGGTAAATAAATTAAACAGAGATTATGCAAAAAACTAAGAGTACTTGAACGCGTGCTGTTAGAAGAGTCTTCATTACACAAATTGCATAGTTTTTTTTTTCGTTGACCCCAATGTATTTGTTTTTGTACACATGAAAAATGAATTAAGTACAAATTTTGAAAGAAAAAATTAGCAAACTGCGCTAAGTGAAATTTAACAATTTATGGCTGTGTCCTCATCCTGTACCCCTTTTATTGGCCTAGAATACATCAAGATCCATCAATGGACGCTGCGATTTCGATTGAAGATGCAATTGGCCAGTTTCCCGATTCAAATCCAGTGAATCTTCCAACATCAATTCGTCAATCGAAGTTTTCTCAGCATCGATATCTTCATGTTCAGCGTTATCATTTACACTCTTTCCCTTTCCCAGTCCCATCTCACGTAGCTTCACCCACAAAGCTTTCGTAGTATAGACGGCAACTGCAGCTGCAGTTAACCAAGCATTGGTTTGAAAGAGTGCCTGGGCACCTGATGTGGTTGTCTTTGCGGCTTCTGGTGCTGGAGTTGCTCCCTCTTCACCCATTGTTGTATTCTATGAAACGAAAGTTATAAAAGAAAATCAAGATACAAATCATTATAGATTTTTGACTTTTTCTCTTCTTTTTTATTTTGTGTAGTTTCCGATTTTTTTAGAAATTAAATACTTACTTAGAATTGTAGGATAAATTTGTAAAAATTTCTAGTGTTACTTTCAGATCGGAGTTCTGAATGAGAATGAAAATATTTGGTTCAGAAATTATACAATAAAAATTCGATTCGAATCATGAAAAATATTACCCAACTGGCTTAGCATTTTCCGTCAAAGTCGCTGAATGACTCTTTATTATTTGCCTACTCTATAAAAACTCTTTCCAAATTCACTGCTACATCTGTAAGATATCCGAACATTTATTTGCTATACATAAATACTCTATATTGTACAAGCTTTGAGAGCTTTCTTTTAACATCCATGTAGAAGCGGTATTATAATTTTGCTTAGGATACCTGGTAGAACCCATTGATCAGATGAACGAGCTGAGTTCATTTAGAGATCTCCATCTATCGGTCTTTTTGAAGCTATCTCGATTAAAACAATGTTCAGGCCGGTCGTTTTTCTCCTGCAGTACGAAACAACTGGCTGATCAATTGATTGCCATTATATTTTGTAAGAAAATGTTTATTTTTCCGATAAATATCTAATGAAATGTTTGACGTACCGAACATTACATTTGCTTATAGTATAATTTCTATTTTTTCATTTGTAGATAGTAGTTTCAACATACGATAGCTATGAGTCCGTGGCCAATCCGTAAGGATTTTATTATTTTTATTTATTTTGGTCTTACACATATTCCCAAAGCTAACTTAAAAATATCGCGCTAGTCGCAAAGTACGAAGCAAAGTGAAAAGGAGGGCAATAATTTTGTTGCGCCATTATTTACTTTTTATTCATATGAGACAAAATCACATGAAACCGTAGCAGAAACTAAAGAATTAAAATTTTGAAAACAAAAAAATTTAGCATTTCATGCAAAATGCAATTCATCAAACGGTGTCCTCAACTTGTGTCCCACTTTCGAACTAGGATACTTCAACGTTGATCAGTTGCAACTGAGATTCCAATTTGGACTTCGGCTGACAAATTTCTTGATTTTTATCCTCATCCTCTGGAAACGAGCCTTCAACTAGATTTACATTAGCGTGTTCAGTAGTATTTGATTTTCCAGCATCCTCATGATCTTCCCTCTTTCCCTTTTCCTTTCCCAGTCCCATCTCTCGGAGCTTCACCCACAAAGCTTTGGTAGTATAGACGGCAACTGCAGCTGCAGTTAACCAAGCATTGGTTTGAAAGAGTGCCTGGGCACCTGATGTGGTTGTCTTTGCGGCTTCTGGTGCTGGAGTTGCTCCCTCTTCACCCATTGTTGTATACTATAAAAATAAAGTTATTAAAACAAACAAGCCACAAATCATTATAGATTTTTTGACACTATTCTTCTTTTAAGATTTTTGTAAAGCTTACATTTTTTTAGAAATTGTGTACTTAAAATTGTAAAATTTATAAAATTTACAATTTTATATAAAATATTTACTTACTTAGAATAGTATAATAAATTTGATAAATTTACTTAAAACAGTTTAATAAACTTGATAAATTTCTGGTATTGCTTTCAGACTGAAGTGCTGGTTGATAATGAATATATTTATTGAACAAACCCACAGGTCACACTTTTTACGACAGCCGCCTGCTGAGATTCATTTATTTTATTTTTTTATTAAATATCAAGAAATTTTATATGAAAATGTTGACACATCATTTGAGTTAAACAATATTGTCCTGAAATGTAACGCATTTAAGCAGGCGTTGAAGACCACATTAAGTATACGTAATTTTCTGACCATCCTGTCTGTCTGCTTCTGTCTCCGTCTGTTTGTATGCAAGTTAATTAGCCACATGCTATATTGATGAAACAGTTTGCTGCAGGCAGATCATGTTTCGGAGTTAGAGATGGGCAAGGGTCTTTTCGGGTTTAGAGTCGCGCGGGTCTCTCCAAAAAACCCACGGGCTTCGCCTGAAAATTGCAAACTGGCTTTTTCCTCGAGCACGAAAACTCACAAGATTTTTTAGTATGATGACACTTAATATCAAAAATAGGCTTATCTTTTATCGATACGTATCGATATGTTGAAAATTCACGCTCTTAAATTTAAATTTTGTTTTATTTAATTAAAAAAATAGCGTAAAAAGTAATATTCATTAAAAAATATTTTTTATATAATAATTTCGGGCCGGGCCGATCTTTTTGAAAACTTCTCCGGGCCGGGCCGGGCCGGGCTTCAGAAATTGGTTTCGAGCCCGGGCGGGCCTTAAAAGGGCCCCCATCTCTAGTCGGAGCTGTTTGGGATCGGCTTATTATATCATATAGCTATCATAGAAATGAACGGTCGAAAACGAATCTTTATTATGAACACATGTGTACTAAAATTAAAAACTAGTTCATAAAGCTGCCAAATGTATACGTCTAGCGTATCGAATAACGAATATAAAATTAGATAAGTAAAATTGTCCTAAATTTTAATATCCCTGACTGGATTATCAACATTTTATTAGTTACATTAGGTAGTTGTAAATAAAACTTGATTTTTGTTTATACAATTTTTAATTTAGATTAATATTGATTTTGTCATTCACCTCACTTGTCATCATAGCACAAACGACAAACATTTAAATTAGGCAACAGCAAAAAATTGTGTATGACATAGCGTTTCAAATGTCTTGCGACCCCCCTAAAGTCGCAAGAATTCCAACGTCCTCCGACTCTACTTGTTTTATGTCTTCCGTGTCTTGATAACATACAATAAGAGTGTGTGAGTGTAAGTGTGAGCTTAAATCCCTGTGTGTTACATTAGCTAAATTGGATATATGTTAACGGCTTGGGTCTGAATAAGTCCGGGTGGTTGTGTTGCTTCAAATTCACAATTCACTTCATCCAAAACATCCGTGACTGTATTCATGGAATTTGGCATCTCCTCGGGTTCCGCACTGTCTTCATTCTTCGCAGACTTGTCTGCGCCTAACAAATTCCGCATCTTCAACCACAAGGCACGGGTCGAATAGGCGGCAACGGCAGCTGCAGTTAACCAAGCATTGGTTTGAAAGTGAGCCTGGGCACCTGATGTGGTTGTCTTTGCGGCTTCTGGTGCTGGAGTTGCTCCCTCTTCAGCCATTGTTCAATACTAAATACTATAACGGGATATTAATATAAAAAAATTACAGAAAAATGGAAAAGATTAAAATTACCAAAGTATTATTAAATAAATTTTATATGTTAAATTTTAATGTTGTTTCTCGTCCGAGCAGTAGGAAACGAATGAGTAAATTTAACGATTGAATTCTTAAGGTACTAATTTTCAAATGCTAGGCTTACTAAGATTAACTCAAATTTGTATTTATATTTAGTACAATGGTGCAGACACATAAAAGTAACACTCATAATACACATATACATATTTTATTCTTTTAATTTAAACTTTTTAATATATATAAATATATATATTTCATTTCTCTATCTAACAAAGGAATTGCAACTTTTGTTTTTTGTGAAGTAATATTATTTTGGAGATTACTCGATATCCACTTAATTTACCCCATTGTCTGTGTGAATTTTAAATGTATCTAAGAAGGCCGATTGTCATTTATCTGATTTAGCCTACTGAGTGACAAGATGATAATTATCTTTAGCTGCAAATTCATTTAAGAACTACTCTCACATTTGACATCTGAGTCTATTAAATGAGTCTGAATCTTGGTGTGGGTGGAATTCTGACTCAGTGTGATGTATATTTCATAAGTTTATGAATTTTGTAACAAGTTGTCGCATTTGAATGTACGAGATCTCTAGCTGGAGTTAGGCATCCTCAGAGCAACCAAGCGACAAATGACACAACGCAAACAAATGCAATTTGCATTTGCATTTCGACTAGCTATCCATCCATTCTCACCCTCCCTCTCGTCTGTCTGTCTTACTCACTGTGTACCCATCTGTATCTGTATCTGTATCTGCATCTAGGAGTACGCTTATTCGTATGAGCTCACACATGCCACTCGCTGCATGGTGTTAATTTCATGCGCATACATATCAAATCCGCAACCCGCAACCCGCATCCGGCACTCGTTGCCATCATCAGCTTCAGCTTTTTCTCCTCCTTCTGTTTCAGTTCCAAATTCCCTGTAAAAGAAGCTGCTACTGTTCCCTTACATTGTCGGTTTTCGGATTTGCATATGACCACAAAATGTGTACCCTGTAGGCGGGAGCTAGAGGGGTGTGTTTTCTTTTTGGGCCACTGAGCTGATGATGTTCAAGTTGTTGCCAGCTTTAGATTCTCGTATAACTGTGGCTATCTAGAAGTGTATTTTAGTCGTTTCTGATAGTTGGAAGAACATGTATTAACTGGTAATCAAAAAACTTGATTTTAATATAAAATAAAATGAGGATAAAAATAAATAATTGTATTTATTTGCTCGGCATCAAATTTATAATTGATCCAGCATTTGTTACGAGTCTTGGGAAAATTCTAATCAGATCTAGAAAACAAGAAATATTGCTTAAAATATTGTTATTTGATTATAAGAAATATTGTTTAATTTAAACATCCTGTATAATATTTTAGTGACAAGCTATGCAAAATTAAGTATATTTTAGCTAACAGTATTTTTTTTAATAATATTATATTTGCAGTGCACTGAAAAAAAGACCAACTTCTAAAATCAAGAATATTCAGCTTAAATATTTTGTTCTTAAAATGAGACCATTTTAAGACCAAATTACTAATTCTGAGAATATTAAACTAAGAATTCACAGTTCTTAATATAAGAATTCAAAATCTTTAGTTGATAAGAAAATATAAATATGTCATATTTAATATTTAATATGAAGACAATAATGGCACCGTGGCGCTCTGGTTAGAGTCGCCAAGAAAAAAACATATAATCGGAATATTTATAAAAAAAAAATAAATCCAAAATAGTATAAATATCAAAAAAAAAAAAGGTTTAAAGTTTAAAACAATTGCCTTATTTTTGGTATGAGAATTTAAGACTGTTTGGTCTTAAATTATGAACTTATTCTTATTTGAATTGTTCTTAAAATGAAGATGTGTTTTCTAAATTTAAGATTTTTATGTTCTCGACGCAGTTTTTAGACCAAAATTCTTAGTTCTGACACCAAAATCTTGATTTTAGAACATTTTTTTATCAGTGTAGGCAGATCGAGTTTGTTTTCAAATATGACACTTCTACACAGTCGGCTTTTAAATACAGAGAGGGACATTATAGATACTACAACTAACTCTTCCCAATTTCGGTATTCCAAATCAGTGTGTCGACCAGCTAACGATCACAAGTAAATAAAGACGACTTTCTCGCTCCCAGTTGCCCCTGTAGACCATGCCACATGCCACTTGCGAGTCGCTGAAAACGCCAAACAGATTTAAGGAAAACAAAAGAAAACGGGATTCTAGTGGAACGCGATTTTGTGCCTTGTGCCGTGCTCCAAGCTCAATATAGCAAAATTTCATTGTTTTAATGCATTTGCAATTGTGCGCTCGAAACTTTTGAGGCGTTGCACAAGGCGTGGCCATTGGGCGTAAACTTTTTGGCAGTGCCAGAACCAACAGAGGACTTATTCTCTCCCTCTCTCGCTCTCTCTCTCCATCTTCTCTTCACACCCTCTGCCTATTTTCATTGTGTGCAATTGGAAACTTTGTGTAACAATAAAATTTTGTGCCAGGCCTCAACAAAAAATAAAAAACAAAAAAAATAAAAGAAAAACGGCGAACAATGCGCCCAGCAAGCAGACAAATACAAAATGCAACTTTACGTTTACCATAGCCTACTTATGGGCGCTACAAAATGAGGGTAGCTGAGAAGGGGGGCGTGGCACGGGTAGAGATTGTTGGAACAGCCGCCGCATTTAACTCTCGGCATCCGTGGCGACTTCCGGCGTGGTAAATTATGCCCAATGCCTCCCTTTTTTTTGGGTGTACCCTGTGTGGGAAAGTAAGAAATATTTAGAAAGTAAAAATAGAAAAAGAAAGCATAGAGAAATTCACGAAACTAAATACCTGTACCATAAAAAGATTCTTTATAGAACTGATCGATTTTCCAAAGACTTGCAATAATATGTTCAGAATTATAAACAAATGTTTTTAGCTTTGTGCAATTTTACAGAGTATTTTTATAGTTGAGTTTCGATTTTGGGACGTTCTTTTGTACTTATTATTGTTTCTATTTTTTTGTAGTTCATAATTGTTTTTGCTTGCCTTTGTTGTTGGCGTTGCTACTGCTGCTGTTGCAGGCGCCTAAAAGCAACAACAACAGCAACAACAATTAGCAAAAGGCAACTGCAAGCGCCACGGTCTTAATTTATGAACTTTGGCCAACGTGCGTTTAATTTATTGAGTTGCTACCGTTCTGGAGGCGACTTTAATTAGCAGGCAGCCAATAAATTTGCAACTGACCCACCTTGCTCGACAATCAAAACCAAAGCCAACAACAACCAGCAACCAACAACCAAAGGCCAAAAGCCAAAAGAATGTCTACAGCTGCCGGCAGCGCGATGATGGATTTGTGGCATGTTCAAAGGCAACAGGCTGGCAATCGATGCGTTGTGAAACATTTCGATTTGACTGGCATTTTGACATATTTTTCACGCTGACCTTTCACACCACAGACGAACTGGAAAATTGCAGAATAGGGCAACAGTTGCAAGTGGCAAGACTTAAGCTTTTTTATGGAAATCGAGGCATCTATCAAAATGTACAGGTGCAGCAAGGCATTCAACTTCTGCCACCTGGCATAAAGTAAAAGAAGCTGTGAACCAGAGTTTAAATTTTTAACTTACCAGTTTAAAGTTAAATGGTTTATATTAAATAATTTAATTGTTAATTATATATATTAATTTATAACAATATTTTCAAAGCTAAAATTTTTTTAGTTTAGTCGACTTTAAATAAGTATACATAAATAATAATAAAATATTACGTATACGCCACATTACAAATTGCATAATCTTATAAGTGACAGTGTAGTTAAATAGAATTTTCTATCGGATTTCTAGTATATAATATAAAAGTATAACAATTGTAGTTTAGTAATATTGTCAATCTACAATAATATTAGCAAATAAACAAATAATATTTTTGTATTTATCTACCATGAATCTATGTGACAATTGGTTTGATTGACAGGCCACATTTGAACTAATGTTGCGCGTTTCTGTCCACAGTTTCAATGTCATTTCATGACTAAGACACACGCGCCTCATTAACTATCAGCAGTCATCACCTCAACTGCTTTGGAGTCCATTCGATCCATTCGATTTATGGCCATTCACTGCTCAACTTTATCCATTTTCTTAATGCCATTTTAGTTATCAACTTTGCCTGTTTTTCACAAACAAACAAACAAAACCCAAAGCACTTTTCGCACGCAGTTTTGGCGCTTGGTTCGACTTTTATGCCTTGATGTCGATGCCATTCCCGTCTTCGTCTCCATGTTGTCTCCGATTCTGTTGCCTTGAAAACGCCATAAATCTTTTTATGATTTTTGTTTAGCACCAAATGACTTTGTTCGCTGTCTCTGGCTTTGCCTCTAACTGTGACGCATACAAATTTCTATGTGTGTTTGCTAATACGTCGCCTCATTCCGCGTTTCATAGTATCAGTATATATATATTTTTATAGTATACATACATACATATATTACTCGTACTTTATTTAGTTAGCTTGCAGAAATTTTTAACAAACATTTTGTGGCAGCACGCAACGCCATTTTGGCGACTGCCATCACGAGCACAGCACGCGACCTCAACACACACACACACACACACACAGAGAGAGAGAGAGACGAGAACCTGGTCTGAGTCTAGCTGGGATTTGGCCAACATGGCGCCGGAGAATGACACCGACTGAGACTGCGATGCGATGACTATGACGATGACGAGCGCGCCACAGTTGGTTTGGGTTTGGCATAAGGCAGGCGCCAGCTAAGTTGTAAAATCGCCAAATGGCATATAAAAATCGCTGGAATTGTTGTCGTCAAGCCAACTCCCTAATCCCTACTCCCTGCTCCGTTTCTCGGGCCAATGGAGTCAGCTCAGTTTGGGATTCATGAGCGTGTGACGTTATAAGGAAACGCAAACGGAAGTGCGGTTAGAATGAGACGATTTCCTTTATCTTTTGTAGCGCATCCAACATTCAACGAAACACGAGATATCGATAAATTAATGGATATTAGTAATATCAGTGACAGAGTTATACATATAATATAATATAATATAATATAATATAATATAATATAATATAATATAATATAATATAATATAATATAATATAATATAATATAATATAATATAATATAATATAATATAATATAATATAATATAATATAATATAATATAATATAATATAATATAATATAATATAATATAATATAATATAATATAATATAATATAATATAATATAATATAATATAATATAATATAATATAATATAATATAATATAATATAATATAATATAATATAATATAATATAATATAATATAATATAATATAATATAATATAATATAATATAATATAATATAATATAATATAATATAATATAATATAATATAATATAATATAATATAATATAATATAATATAATATAATATAATATAATATAATATAATATAATATAATATAATATAATATAATATAATATAATATAATATAATATAATATAATATAATATAATATAATATAATATAATATAATATAATATAATATAATATAATATAATATAATATAATATAATATAATATAATATAATATAATATAATATAATATAATATAATATAATATAATATAATATAATATAATATAATATAATATAATATAATATAATATAATATAATATAATATAATATAATGTAAATGTAAAATTTCACTTTGAACTTAGTCAAAGTACAAAAAATTTATTGTTTTTCTTTTGATCGGACTTAAATTCATTAACTTAAATTTAATTTTATCCGCAAGATTAAAGATATTCCTTTCCGAAAGTCTTGCCGAAAATGAAAACCGAAACAAGCCTGATAGAATAACAAAAATACTGTTAAATAATTTTCATTATTGATAATTATTTGGTCTACAAACATCTCGATATTATTGACACACCTTATCGATATGTCGATTTCCTACATTTTCTACTTTAAAAGGTCAACTTAATGGCCTTGTCGCAATCTGCGTACACTCACGACACGTAATTAAGGTCAATGTGTAACAAAATTGGGAGCGGAGCGGTGAGGAGTGGGGTTTAATGGAGGCGGGCATTGCTTTATAATTGCGCATTAAATGTTGGTAGAAAGTTTTTATAAATTGTAGTATGACATAAGCCAAGGGACGGTGAACATAAGGAAGAATGCGAAACTGGCACAAATGATTACACACAAGAGCAAACGGGCGTTGACAGCGACCACTTTACACACACACACACACACACACACACTGTCAGACTGTCAGGAGTCCAACAACAATGCAAATTAGCGCCGCGTTTTATGCAATGCCGTCGAGTCATTAACACATTGACATGGGCGTGCTGTTTGTGTATGTGTATGTGTGTGTTTGGTAAGTCCTGCCTTGTCTCTCTTTCTTACTCTCAGTCTCTCTGTCTCTCTCTCTCTCTCGCTCTCTCTCTGGGGCTGTAAGCATTAGTGTCATCAACATTCCTGCCTACACATTAGCATCACTGGGGATTCGCTCAGGAACCTCGCTCTTTGGACCTTAATTGAAATTAGCCAGCTCATAAAAAATTGCACAATTAATTGCGCATTGTCAGGGATTTTAATTCAGGTATACGACATACAAACACACATACACGTAAGTGTATATTTACTCAGTGAAACCACAGATTAAAAAAAATGTCATGAATATGGTAAATGGTAGGCATGGTAATGATTTAAGTTAAAGCTTTGAATTAAATTAAGCCAAATAAGTGATGTACTAACTTTAAAGTGAAAAGGAATAAATAAACGCAAGAAAAAGAAGTTCTACAAATTTGAAAACACTACAATGTAAATAAATAAAGGATTTCCCACTATTCGATTTAAAATAAGTAAAATGAACAAGAGAATGAATTCAATAGTTTCCAAATAAAGTTGTAATCAAAGTTCTTCTCAGGTTTGTAATAAAATAATAAACACATAAAAATCATTCTAAATGTTTTTTATTTTATCCAATCCAATCTTCACAAATATTTTTAACATGAATGAGTAAATTCGATAGTTCTGAGAGTCTTTAGCTACAGGTTTATCTATATTTCAATTATACAATATTTTTACAATTTTTATTGAACGACACAATAAATAATTAAATGAATAAGAGTCTTCAAATCTATAAGAAATAATCTGCTCAGCTTTCAATTGAACGACTAAGTCTTAAACAATAAATAAAATATTCATTTGACAAGATAATAAATGCAGGGCCATATTCAACTTTATCGACTGAGTTCAAGTCAAAGTGTTCACATTACGTATACGCCATGTAGTTATTTTTATGCCTTGCGTCACAATTGAAATTCTAGCACATCATCATCAAGACACGCAGTGCCACAGCTCGGGGGAGTACAAAACTCTACAAAAATACCTATTGAAAAATGAAAAGCAGTGCAATGTGAAGGGGCAAATGTTGTGCACACGCATACACACACACACCACACATAAAGTTGATGTCAGTTTTGTTAGGTAGTTGCAGCAGATGCTGCGGCCACAAGAAGTGTATGGCCCAAATCTGGCTTCAACTTAATCCCGGTGCTTGGCATTGCTTTGGATCAACTGCAACTACAACTACAACTACAACTACAACTGAGGATGCTGATGATGATGACGATGATGATGAGGATTATGCGGAGTACGACAACGTTGACAATGATGGCATTGAAAGCACTTTTCGTTGCATTATGTGGCAGCGCCTCCTAAGGCAGTCCTTCAACTTGTGGCTGTAACTAAAGCAGAGGTAGAGGCTGAGAATGAGATTGAGACTGAGACTGAGGCTGAGGCTGAAGTTGGAGCTGCAGCTGAGCAGGCAGCGACTGCTTTCGGGCTGGCAATCAAAAAGTCATCAAATATGAATTTTACGCTATAATTTTTCACCTGTGTATGTGCGAGTACCATTTTTATGGCTTTTTCCTTGGCATGTGCAGTGCACCCTTTGCCTTTCATCTTTCAAGTCAATTGCACTTTTGTGCATTTCTTAAAGAGTGACATACCCATTCTCTCTTTCTCCCCCCTTCTCAATCTCTGTGTGTGTGAGCTGATGATCCATGTTATATGACTTGCTGAAAAGGTGAACAAGTACTCAAGAATTTATTTTGCTTTGGATCAGATGAAGTTTCTCGAATAAATATAAATACTTTATCACACATTCCAGTAATTACAAAGGAAATATACTACTTAAAACTAAATAAAGCTCCAACTTTAACAAAAATAGCCTCCTTCTTTATAATGTAATGCACAAAATTGTTTTCTTAAATCATTTTCGACACTTCAAAGAGCAAAATCTTGATGCTCAAAGTACATGAAGCATTTTCAACAACCTCTGTGATGGAATCAAACATGTTTTCTTTATATTTTCAGTTCTTTTTCCATTTGCTCTGCCCAAGTTGTTGTATTCTGTTCGTTGTGCTGCAAAATTAAATTAAAGTTTATGCAAGCGTAACGGCAGCAGCAAAAATCATTTGCCACAAATTCCACTAAAACCCAATTTTGTGCAACAAATAAAATGAAACACGCACAAACAAGGAGCTAAGAGCCGACTCCGCACAGCGGCAACATGTGTAGAAATCGCAATGTGCAACGGATTGAGGCGCAGGACAAGGACGAGCAGAAAACTCGAGCATGTTGAAGGAAAAAAGGGAAACATGCCTCAAGACGTTGCCACCATTCGGGGTGAATCGTTGGATGGTGAGAAGTTGTTGCTCTTGCTGGGATTCTGGGCAACGGCTTGCGGCTGTGCTGCAGATAAGCAAAAGTTTCTTCCCTGCTTTTTACTTGCTGTTGTTGTTGTTGCTTTTGAGCTGCCTGCAGTTTGCATGCAGTCGCCATCGTTGCCGTCATCCTGCGGCAAGTTCTCGAGCTGAAGTTGATGCCGAATCAGAGCTGAGAAATCATGTCATATGGCAGGCAGCAAACGCCGCAACATTTTGCCGCCTTCACTTTTAGCCAACTGTCAGTTCTTCATTCTCCATTCTCTTTTCACTGTCTTTAGTTCAGTGTTCTCAGTTTTCTCTTGTTGTTGGTATTGCAGTGCCACAGCTCGGGGAATTGAAGAGGCAGTAGAGACATAACAGGCTGCAATATGCTCATCTTGCCTGCAACATGTTGCAATTGCCAAGCAAAACTTACATAGATAAAACTGATGGACACCGCATGAGCCAAATCATATGCCCCGAGGTGTCATGCATGTGTACGAGTATATTAAGGGATCTTTTAAGTGGATTCACATATCCAAACCGAACCGAACCGAATTTATTCAACAATTTGTAAAGTTTACAGCCTTAAACTTTGCTTCATATAAAATTTATTCTATCTTTGTGCTAAGCCTATAAATAAATCGAAATTGAATTAAATTAAATATAAATCAAGATATAAAATAATTTTTTTTTGTAAATTTATTAACAAATATAATATACTATTTCTATACATAATAGAAATTGAATTAAATTAAATATAAATATAGATATTTGTAATATTAATCTTATAAAATAGACTACATAAGTGTTTTAGATTATCTAATTAATTTTGAAAAATTGAATTAATAAATATAAATAAATATTTATCTAATAATGTTTCTATAAATCAATATAACTTTAATTATTTTATATATAAATATTATATTTTTAATATTAATCTTATAAAATAGACTACATTATTTAATTCAATTAATAATAATTAATTTAGAATACTTTTTTATTTTTTCACTACACTGTTTCAATATTTTTCTGATTAAAACTTTAATTTTATCTCTTTTTTGTGGTTTCATTTTAAAGTTGCTTTTCTATTTTTACTTTGCAATCGGAGACACCAACTTGGTAATTGAAAACGATGCCTCGGATTCTGCAAATAATGAAATGCATAAAAATGAAAGGGCAAATAGAAAACTATCATCTTCATCATCATCTTTATTAAATACGAAGACAACTGATATTTATTTAGTTTTTCCTTAAGCTCGTTTCGCTTTGATGGTAATGAAAGTCAAGTCAGTCAACGTAAAGACGGCGGCAACATGATGCTAAAATGGGAAGGTAACTCTAAGCTGCTGCAGCTCAGATAAACTGTTATCAGTGGACATGGAGATGGGATGCTCACTTCACGAATCAGTTGCTGTAAGGCGACTCTCTAAGTGCAACTGACAAACAAGCAAGTAGACAGACAGACAGACAGACGAGAAAAGAGACTTTGTCCATTGAAAAGTCGAAATGACTTCGCTATCCTTTGGCCAAGTGTCAACGCTCAGAAGTCACTTTTGCATCTGAAACGTCTTCAACTTGCCATTGTCAATCGCTTAGCATTGACAACAGATAAAGATTTTCACAGTTGTCGATAAGTTTGACATTGACTTTTTCGTTATATTACTCTTAGGTGAATATTCCTGTCTTAATAATTTGCTTTTTAATTGACATTTCAACAGCCGATAATTTATTATGATAATATAACTTTGATATTTATCAATAAACATAGCTGTGCCGATAAGCATTATTATTATTTTTTAATTAGCATTGAAAATAGAAGTGCCAGTGAAATATCATTTTATTTCACTAACATTGAAAAAGTTGGACTAATTATAATTAAGAGTTGTAGCATTTTTAAAATTATGAATATTTGTAAGCATTATATAAAATTGATAAGCATTTCTAAATTTTTTTAATTTTTTAACCAACTTTTTTTGCAATCTCTTGTTTAATTTTAAATTTAAAATCATTTGCTGTAATTTTCACAATAACAAATTTTCGTAATATTATTCTTCCATAAATTCCATTCTTATTGCTAATTAAATAAAGTTGTTATTAAAATTATATAATGTTAATGGACAAATTTTTATTTCTTTCAATTTTAATTTTTAAAAAAATATAAAATTCTTTCATTATCAGCACTTTTTTTATTGCCAGTGAATTGAGATTTTCATAAGCACTACTTTTTTTAATGACAATAAAAAGACTAAAGCATTAAAATACTAGTTTATTTGGCTATAACTAATTGTAAGTTTTATTGTACATGGAATGGAAATTATACGTAGCTCTAATAAAAAAGAAGTTCATTTACATACTTTAAGAGCAGCCCTCGCAGTTTTTGCTCGCTTACTCATCAGCTCAATCGCTTTGTATTCGACAAGTAGTCTACTTCATTTCACTCATTAAAAGCGCACTCAGAGTCTGCCTCCCGGCAAAGGCAATTCTGAAATGTCGGCACATCCAGGCCAGGGATTCAATCAAGCTCCCCTCCCCTCCGTGTACATCCTGTAGAACCAACAGCTAAACACACTCTCACTCACACACAACAGGCAGCCATTAACGCGTGTGTTGGCCAATTTAATGGCAAACGAACATTTTTGCAGGTATGTTAAGCGTGGGCCTTTAGGCCAATGTACAGCCCAAAAAACCAGGCAGCCATCAAAATCGGTGTAAGAGGAGACTGTAATGAAACTCTGTTTGTTTGATTTGTTGTTATCTATGTGAGTGTGTGTGTGTGTGTGAGGGCATCTCTTAATTACAGCGATTATTTAGCCAGAAAATTGAATTTATTGCTGCGACTAAAATCAGAGGCTCTTTAAAATGTTTCACAGCGAGCAGAATGATGTTTTTTACTCAATAAAAAAAAGGGAGTATAATAACTGAGTGTCAATGTATGTAACAAGCAGGTGGATGAATCATTCACTTGGTCGATTTTGTAAACATGTAGATATTGGTAACTATAAGAGCTAGAGCTATTAAATTTGATGACAATATTAATAAACAAAATATAAAAAACACAATAAGATTTAAGTCAAAACATAGTTTAGTCATTTTTAAGTAATGTATGATATTAATATTATGAATATCATTTAGTTTCATTGCTTTCATAATAGAGTTTTGATAACCCATTTGAAGTAAGGTTTTCAATATTTTCTCCCAGAAAGATATTTATGTATTTCCATTTTGCTTAAATCTTCGGAAATTCAATCATTTTTAATTCTCACAAAGCTACTTGAATAGCGAATGAGCTGTATTTTAATGGCATTTCGAAATGTTTTTAACTGCAAGCATTGCAAATTGAACTTAACAGTATTAAACTGTATTAATATATGGCTTATGTAAGAGTAGAACCTTTGATATTTAGAGATATTCTATGAATTAAGTTTAGTTGTTAAAAAATGGAATCTTTGGATGGTTCACTAGGGCTGTACTCTGGTATATCTGTACCCCAACATGCGGGTCTCTTGATGCCAAATACCCCACCATCTAACTTGGAACTGGAGCTGTTGGACTTTCTGCAATCACAGCTGCCTCCTTGTGCTCCGGGTTACCGATGGAATGACGAAACAACGGAGTGTGTACCAAAAGTTCTTGCACGATCGCCTAAATGCGATTTTGGCTTTAAGAAGAATGATCGAATGGATGAGTGCAGACGAATCAGGTATGAAGTGGAGCCACAGAAGGGCACATTCAGGAAGTTCTGGGACAAACATATAGCTAAATCAACACCAGGATCAAAGCCCAAGGCAGCACCCGCAACTCCAAAGACGACACTCTACACTGACGGATGGTTTGGCTACGGCTACGACTTCGGCAAGAATGATCCTCATTGGTAAAACATGGATTAAAAATGATTTGAACATTAAAAAAGCCTTCATATAAATATTTTCCATATCTATAATTTAAATAAATATATGTATATATTCAATAAATAATCTTTATTAATTACAGCAAACAAATAAGAAAAGAAAGAAAATTGTGGAGGTTTTCAAAAAGAAATAGTTATTAAAATTTATAGATAAGTTGTATGCAAATAAGGTTGAATGCATGTTTGAATATTTTATCTGTCCTTGTGTGACAATCAAACATTTTTAAATCATACCTTAGCAGGTCTGTTACTTAAATATTTGATAATTAGTTATAATAATAATAATGTAATTTTTGGTCTCATAACTTCGATTTATTATATTTTTGGAACAAATCCATTAAATTATAAAAGTTGTTTTCATTGCTCTATTTTTCTGCATTGCAGGTACGTTCTCTTGATTTGCCAACACTGAAATGAGGAAAAGGAAACAGTTGCCAAAACAAATGTCACGTGAGCCTCAAACTTATACATCTTTTTCTTATTTTGATTTTCTCTTGTTCATCAGGACAAAGCTAACACATAAAAATATTTGGCTACCCCTTTTCTCGCTTTTCCGCAATTTCTGTTGTTTCTTTTATTATATCTTTTTTTACTTTAGTTGCCTCGACTTGAAGCGTGATATGGTGCAATGGAAAATGTAGAGGCCAAATCACGTAAGTCGCAACTTGGTGGCTTAAACGGAAAAAGGGTATAGAGGATGGGAAAGGGTGGTGAGTCATGTGTCTACGTTTACTTTACTCTGATTACAAGCCCAACAACAACACGAATAACAACAAATGCTAGACGCGCTTTGTTAACGCCCAAGCACCCCACAAAATTCCTTTTACGCTCCTCTTTCTCTCTTTCTCTCAGTCTCTCTTTCTCCCTATCCCCTCGTCTCTTTTTTACTTGTCATGTGATTTTTTCTCTCGGCATGTGCCAACTTTGTTTTAAGTGAAAATTGAAACTCAGCTCAGCAACTGTCCAGGCAGGCATTCGTTTTTTTTATTTGGTGATTGCTTGGCCGGCTAAATCTTGTAACTGAAAACTCAAAGCAAACTGCAAAAGTCTACGTGACAGGCAAGTGTGTCGCACCGGAAGTGGAGGTAAACATGGCGAAAAGAGAAAGACAGAGAGTGTCAGATGCATTGGGTATACTTTTAAACATCCACTCAGCAGATCTGATCATCTTCATTATCTCCCAGTAGATTTCCCACCTATTATTTTAATTTAATTGTTTATTTTATTTTTATTTTAATTTCTTTATGTGTCAATTATTCATTACGTTTAAGTATTATTTTTTTTTCTTGTTTAAAAATTACGATTGAATTATTATTATTGAAATGCTTCTATATTTTTTTTATCGATTCTATCGATTAATTTCTTAGGATAAGAGGAAAATTAGAATTGTGTAAAGTATGGTACTGTGGAAAACGTTAATTTATTTATTTAATACTTGCTGATGCCACAAGTGCTGAGACTTATTTAATCCGTCAGGAAGTATTAAATAAACGTTTTCCAGTACCATATTTTACACATATCTTTAACTTTATCTTTAGAAACTAATCCAATTAATAGAGCTTCTCATTATCACTCAAAACTTGTATTCTCTTTATGGGATTGACGGACAAATCCATCAAGATATTTATATTTATATACTATCTATGATTGTCACATTTCAGTAGCAAAAAAACATAGAATTCAATATAATATTGTTAAATTTGGATGTTTGGATGTTTGGTTCTAGCCTAAAATCGGCGCTTGCGGTTCCCTATTAGCTTACGTTTGGTAGAAAGGCGTGGTTTTCTGCCATGCTGCTGTCGAAGACCGATCAATAAGGACCTAAGATCATTAAAATTCTTGTTCTCGTCCATCAGCTTATAAAGCTGACCATCAAATTCCGTGCATATACAATGATGTTCCCTCATTACCAGATCTTCAGCATCAGTTGGAGTTATAATTGAGCTGCTTTTTGAGGATTGTTTCTTTGCTTTGCACTCTGTACACTGACCCTTTATCTTGGCCAAGTTGCTCTCATTTCGTAGGGGAGGGGCCAAGCTGCAGGAGGTACATCCCGATTCACTACAGGGAATTGGCTGTTGACCAAACTGCGAATTCGTATACACAACCTTAGCGGTTGTTTTTCTAGAGCCCTTCCTCATCTTTGTTTTTGGTACCTTGCAAATGCGTCGTATAACACTCGGCTTTAACAGTTTCTTAGCTCGAACTGGAAGCTTTCTGGTCTTTGTCGGAGATCTCACAACAATCTGTGGTTCTTCCGGAGTTATTGGAGACTCCTCCACAGGCACTTCTTGGCACTGAGTTGAGGTTCGACAACTAAGCAGAGTTACAGTCAATATTTATAGTGTTGTATACTTACACTCGTTTTCGAACTTGCTTCCGTCATATTTAAAATATCTCAGAATTTATAAAAAAAAATGTATATAAAATTATTATAAAATTAGAAAAAATTTACTTGTTTCAGTTGATCTCAAGATGTAAAATGAAACATCAAATACTTCATGGAAGTCTCAGCTCGTCGGGTTAGTTATCAGAGCCTGCTTAGGTTTCGAAAATATAAAAAAATCGATGAGTTTTCTTATCTTAGCGTCAACGTTGCTTTCATCTAGTTTTCCTTCCCCTCCCTGCACATTTATTGGTTGACTTTCAGGCTCAGTTGACTTTTCCCGTGCTGTTTAACTTTGAGCTCGGCCAAAATGTACTGCTCCAGGCTGCAGGCCAACTTATATTTCAATAGTTTCGAGTAGACTTTCACATATAGTATCTTTAAGGATGGAGAATCCAAAAATCTGGAGAGAGCCAAACAACCAACGACTAAAAACTAAAATGCCAAGGAACGTGAGGGAAAAAAATGTTTTATGCTGTGCACGGTGAAAATTCACATAATTGCAGTTGGAATTCAACAAACAACAGCAAAGCGTAAATAGAAAGCACAAAGTCAACAGAAAAGTAAAAAAAGAAACTAAAACAACTAAGGACGTTTCAGACGAGAGTGCTCGATTAAAAAATACCCTGCACATTCCAATGATATTCTAGCCAAGACAGCGACCAAAAAAATCGACATTTATATGAATTTCGCACTTTAAATATTTTCAAAAATTCAATTATTTTTATTTTATTATTTTAGCTTGATTTTGAGAAATAATTATCATCATACTTATATAAATTCGTCAAAATGTTAGAATTTTTTCAACCAAATAAATGAAAGTCATAAAATATGAAAGACAAATGAAAAGAGAAAATTGACTTGATCTGATATATATTTTCTAAATATTTTTATAATTTCTTCTGTGTTTATGATTCGTGAGAGATCGTATTTCGTATTGAAAACTTATTTCGAAACTTTAAATAAATTCGAAATTTCTACACAAGTTTTTTAAAATATTTTTAATATATTTTTTATTAACTTATGTGTTTATTATTATGTGTTATTGTTATTATCGATTATGAGAGCTTTGTTGAGAATTCGTATTTCATTAGGTGTATCTATTGAATATTGATACTGAATCGGAATATATATACTCCGAACGATGGCTTCCAATCAGGGACTAAAACCTTATCCGAAACCGTAACCTTTAACCGATAAAAACCGATTGAAATTTGTAGCCGTAACTGAAACCGTAACCGTTTAGTAACCGATTCATTTATAAGGGTTAATTTCGGTTCTGGCCGTCGCCGGTGCTGAGCAACATTGATAACTTTGAACTGCCATAACTTTGTCAAAAGTCAATCAATTTCAATGCGCAATGTAAATTTGATCATGATTTTACCTCTTCTGCATTTAAATTTTGTTCGTTTGGAATATTTTGAATATTTCGAATTTTTTCGAAAAATTATAAGGGGTAACACTGTAAAATTTCTTAAGAAATTCAAAATTTTCGAATTTTTAAAATGAACAAAATTTTAATGCAGAACGGATTAAGAGGTAAAATCATGCTCAAATTTACATGGCGCATGGAAATTAATAGATTTCTAACAAAGTTATGACAGTTCAAAGTTATTAAAAATCATTACATTACATTGGATCATTCCAGTAACCAGATACAGTATTTTCCAGGCTAAAAAGAGCATTAAGTCATTTTTCATGTAAAACAATGAATAACGCTTCTTTTTATTCAACCGAATACCTTAATTATTATTTTTTTTGTGAACCGAAACCATACCGGTATTTTTAAACCGAAGCTTATAAAAAACCGATAACCGTTACGAAACCGATACTCCAAGATTTTGCATAACCGATAACCGAAAACCTTAATTCAAGCATAACCGACACCGTAACTGAAACCGATATTCGTTGCAGTTTTAATCCCTGCTTCTAATATTATATGCCTGTTATTTGAACTTCGACAAAACTATAATACTCTTTCTTGACCGTTTTCAATGGGGCCGTGCTATATAAATAGGTGAAATGGATAAAAATTCTTGCTGCAATTGGGCGGGGGCAAACTTAAAACCGTTAGTCACACACAAACACACACACACACACATATATATATATATATATATGGTCACAAAAAGAACCACAACAGCAAGAAGAAAGAAAGAAGCAAGCAAGCAAACAAACAAACAAACAAACAAATAGTCGCCATCGTCGCTAACCTTTAACCCGACGACCACTTCAGGTGCGCCAAGTAATTGCAACTGAAACTGAAACTTGGCAAAGTTGCAAAATAATAAAAAAAAACGAGAAATACTAAATAAAGAAAATAGAAACGAAACGAAACGAATTGCAACTAAAATTGGAGTAACAGCAGCTATCAAGATACAGAATAAGGGAATAGAGTACACGGTGCGGATACGCAATACGGAATATAGAATATAGAATACGGAATACGGGACACGGGATACGGGAATGCAACGTAAGCACGACACATGGATACTTGCAACAAAAGCATTTCGATGCAGGTCACTGCGGCTAAATTAAAAGAAATCGAGCGGGTGGCACCTTGCGTTGCCATAGCGTTGACAACACGATAGATAAAGGCGAACCGGAAAATGGAAAATGGACAATGGACACCGGAACTTGCGACAGTAACTGCAACAGTAACAGTAACGAGAAGAGTAACTGAGTTCGCGTCCTCCACGTCTGTTGTTGATTTTAATTAAAATCTTTAAGCTGCTGTTGATTATTAATTATAATGCAACGATAGCAGCTGCAGGTGATGATAACAAGGCTGCCACCGAGGGAGACCTGATTACAGCGCTTATTGGATCACAGCTTTGCTATTCCCCCACATTTTCCTTTCCCCTTTTCCCTTTACCCTTCTTGACCCTATGGTTACTCAATGTGCAACTTATTACTTGCCAGATGATTAGTTCTGTAACAGAAGGTGTCGACGGCATCTACATTTCAATTTGCAAATTTAAAATAATAACACAAATATCTGCTTTTTTATAGAATAGAAAATTGTAAACATTATAATAATATCATTTTAAAATTATATCATTATTAAATTATATTTTTTATATCTGTATGATAATATATTTATATGTAAAAAAAATGAGGTTCAATTTCGCAATTCCTTACCAATCGTGTTCACTTCCTCTTCAATAGTAATTGATATCGATAACATTTATATCGATAAGTTTTAAGCTTAACATTACATTAACATAACATAATCTGAGCATATATCGATAAGTTCTTGAGCTATTTTATTATTCGATATAGCGATACTTTTGATGAATTAAATTCGATTAAAAAATTAAATACAATTTAAATAATAGATTTTAAAATTAAATTCCCAAAAATTTGCTAATCTAAAATAACAGGAATCGCCAGTTTTTTATGAAATATTAGAATTAACCAAAGTCAAAAGATTGATTTTTTTTAAATTAAACAAAAATAGTACTAATATTAATAATCCTACTTAAAGAGTATTTTAATTTATATTCTATAAATTTGTTAAGTAGTATATTAAGTAGCAAAATAACAAAATAATAGTGATCTTGTTATTAATCAAAGTCAAAAATTGTTTTTTTTTTTAATTACACAATAAAAATATTTATATTTACTTAACTTATGATTGAGTTTTTTAATGAACAAAGTTTATTGTTTAAAGAGCATATATATTTAATAAATATGTTAAAATAATATTAAATGTGATATTTTTTCTTGTATCATTATTTTCTTACCTGAACTACAGGCAGGAAATAATAATTCCAAATAATCAAATTCACTTTCGAATACGAGTACTTAAATCGATTGCAATTTTTGAAAAGAGATGAAAATTGAATGAAGACACCCTGAGAAATTCAAGAATTGAAGCATGCGACAATTCAACTCGGTTTGCTCTATTTGCAAATCCATTTAACAAATTATCAAACGGCATATTTGGCCAAATACCAGATAACAGATAACAGATACCAGATACACCTCCCCACATTCCTCCCCTTCCCCTTTTCTGCCATTGAGCAAAATTCTTTTGAGTTGCGCTCGAATGCTGGAAATTTGAAGCTGGCGGCTTTTTCACTTGGACTTGAGGCCAACAACTGCATTTTGTGGCAATGGCCAAAAGCATCGCAATACGAGGCAACACACAAAGTGTAAACACACACACACACACACACACATACTCATTCCATTGTTGTTGTTTTTTATTTTCATTTTTTTTTGGCTATTTTGTTTGTTCAAAATTCTGATATATTCACGTTTTGGCTTTTTGGCCACAGTTCTTGCCGCTTTGGCAACCTTTTAACGAACGTTTTCGCCATTTGCAGTTTTTCGCCTGTGGGTTACACACACACACACACACACACAGTGTAGGCCGCTGAATACATATATATGTACATGTATGTATGTACATTTACTATTTGGTTTTTCCTTTGCCTTTTCACGTGAATTCGTATCTCTTGATGCCTGTTTTCCACCCCCAACCCCCTTTTTCCACCGCCTCCACAGGACACTGTTTGTGTTTTCCGAGTACTTGGTTATGGTAATCGAATTTCAAATTATTGCCATGAGCTATATTCATGTCTGACATGCAGAATGGACAGGACAACACAGGACACATTCACATTCACATGTCGCATTCCTTTTATTTTCATACATACATATGTATATTTTTTTTATTTCTATTTTCAATGTTTTCTTTTCTAACGCGTCATTTTCCGGTAGCCTCCGACGCTTTTCCTACTTTGCTAGCGGGTCGAATTTTTCCTGGCTGTTTGTGTATTTTCATTTTTTTTTTTGGGCAGTTTTCTCTCTCTTTCACTCGTCTTTTTCCTCTTTTTGCGGAAGATGAATTTGTTTCGGTTCGGGGACTTTTTTATACTAGTTGTTACTCTTGTTGTAGTTGTTGTTGTTGTTGTTGTTAGTGGTGTGGGTTTATGTTTGTGTATTTAGAGGTTTTTTGTATCCTATTCGGTGTCCTTGTCCGTCCATGTTTCCATTGTCCAGTGTTGTTTACATCCTGTTTTTGGCGCGTTTTGAATATTTTTGCGGCGCATGTTTTGTCATGCAATAATTTAATTGTCGGATTTGGCAGCTTAAAAGTGACACACACACTCACACTCTCACACACACACACATACACAGTTACGCCCATCTCGTGGCCAGTGAATTTGTGTAGGCGTGGCAGGTGGAATATTTGGCCAGTTGTTGGTCTCGCCACTTTGCTTTGTTTATTTATATTTGTTTGTTGCGTGTTTTCCTTTGACAAATTGCCTCAAAGCTCTTCTGGAGAGCTACTCAAAGCACACTTTAACTTTATTTATATTTGAAATGTGTTTTTCCTAAAAAAAAAAACACTTTTTGTTAAAAAATTCCTCACATGCAAATTATTTATTTTCAATTCAAATTATTGAAATTTATGTTTAACTATTTGGCTTAAAATAGTTAAACTTTGAAAAGCTCCAAAGTATCACTTCAATAAAAATTAGATACTATGTAAAACGCTCTTTATTAAAACTCTTAAACTTTATTTTCCTTTAAAAGAAATTATCTGAAGCCCTATTATCTTTATTTATTTTCTATTCAAATTATTGATAATTATGTTCAACTATTTCGCAAAAAATAATACAGCTTTTTTAAAGCTACAAAAGTATACCTTAAAATAAATTTTTAATGTGTACATGTACATATATAAAATTTCTTAAAAGATGTTTTTAAAGCTAAATTTTAATTTAGTTATTTTAATTTTAAATTATTAAAATTTGATGTTGCTTGCGTAAAAACAAATTGTTTAAAATAGCTCACCTGAAATTTATTCCTTACTGACATGAGATTTCCTTTAAATATTTATTTGAAAAAATGATTTAACAGCTTTTAAAATGTTCTCATGAAAGTTGCTTCTTTCAAAAGTTGCTTAAAGCTCACTTAAAAATTAGGCAATTTAATTTTTTTTTGATTATATTTAGATTATATTTTTCGAGCTTTCCTCATATATTAATTCCTCGTTGAAAGCTTTCATTGCAAAGCTGCTTAAAGCTCACTCGAAATAACTTAGTTATCTGGCTTTGAATCTGTCAGAATCAAGTTTCAAGTTAGCCACTTTTCTTTTTGGCCTCGCTGTCTTTCATTAGCCCATTCCGAAAACTGATTTCAATTATAGCCAATTAAGCGAAAAAGGACTCGCAAATAACAACAACTAGAAAGTGTAGAAGAAGAAGGAGAAAGAGGAGGAGGAGAAGAATACGGAATTACTGCACTTACATTGCAACATTAACGAAAGCCAAAAGATGCAACCAGCTGCAAACAATCAATACAAGCTTTCTATCTCTCTCTTCCCTCTCTTCCCTCTCTTTCGCTCTCTCTTAGCAACCTCTCGGTGTTTGCACCTTGACTGCGTTTTTAGTGCCTTCCGGCAACTCAAACGAGAAATAAAAGTTTTTATCCACTTTCGGCGGATTCTCCCCGCATTTTAATGCGCCAAATGTTAAAACAAACAAACAAATAAATTAGTGTTCAATCAGCGTAATTTCTTTAACTGTAGCAGAAGGGGAGGGGAGGGGGGAAGGTAGGCAGTCTGCCACGCCCACCCCAACCACCTCCTCGGTCGCCCTTTGTCTCCTTGGCTGATATGCGATTTTGTTGCTGCTCACTGTTAACTTGGCTCAATGGTTTCAATTGCATTGCACGACGCGTCGCTTCAGGTGCGAGGGGTGTGGCGGGGGGGTGTGACATAGGGGTGGGTCTTGTGGTGCCAATTGACTATCCAAAGTTTTCGCCCACTTGCAGCCGTTAGTTGTAAGTAATTAACGCTAAAAACAACAGACAAAAGGAGTTGAAAACGAAGCCTCGAAACAGACGAAATTTTCGGTAATTTGGTTAATTTGAATTTCAATGCAGATTTACCAATGAATTAAGAGAGGTGGAATTTACACCTGGAAAAGGATATTACTGAACAAATAAATTCAAATAATAAATGCATAATATTTTAATCAGAAAAGAAAAAAACTATTCTTTAATTTTTAAATAAAAATATTAATTTCTATATCTTATTATAAATTTTAAACGATAACAATTAAAATTTATTTTTATAATATACTTTAAAAATTAAAATCTATTGCTTAAATTTTAAATAAAAGTATTAATTTAATATACATTTATAATATTTATTTTAAATATCAAAAGGTAACAATTAAAATTAATTTTTATAATATACCTTAAAAATTAAAATCTACACTGACAAATATTATATTAATAATTAAGTAAATGGCTTTATTATATTTGAAAGTCAGGATTTTGACTGGGTATAAAAATAAAGAGATTATCTCATTCCAAAATCTTGACTGGGTATTCTTATATTTTTTAGAGACTTTCCCATTTATACAGAGAATACATATACATATCTTTCGGATTACATTTTTTTTAACTCATAGCTGTAAATTACGATCCATAATTTTAACAGCTCTTTAAAGTAGGCAATAAAAATTTGTAGAACTCATTCTACATCCAGAATTTAAAAATTAAAATGAAATTGAGAATTTTCCCCTAGTCTTTCTTTATTTTGTTTTAGTTTTTAATTTATTATATACATAATTAATTGTTAATTTTAAATGTAAATTTGTAATTGTTTAACTTCTATTAGTTGAATAAATAAATACTAAAATAAAATTTATTTTTCATATATTTACATATATTAATATATTTTCAATAACTAAACTTTATTTGAAGCAAAGAAAATTTAGTTACGTTAAACCTATGTCAAAACTGGGAACACTTTTCAAATTGTGCTCACGCTGACAGAGAAAACGCACTCGCAAATGCTTACTGAGCGCATTTCAAGCGAACCACTCAAGAGCGGCACGATTGTCACTCCAAGCAGCGTTGTGGCAAACTTTGAGTACTTTTGTCAGTTGCTGATCTCTGATCTGCGTTGACTGAGTAAATTTAGCAACACATGTGCGTAGGCGTCTAAGAGAGAGAGCGTGAGCGTGAGAGAGTTGAAGAGCGGCAGAGTATGTTGCTGTCTAGCTGTTAACTGTGATCTTGTGGCGTCTGGAGGCTGACTCACAATTGCAATACATACATATGTAAATTCCCATACTGATGTGTGTGTGCTTGCATATACATACATACATATATTATAATCAACTGCGACGCCGACGACGACGACGACGTCATCAGCGTCTCGTCTGGATAATGCAGTGATGCGAACTCTTTAGGGCCGGAAAACGCTATATCAACATTTTAAAATAGTTAGATCATTTTTAAAAGCATCCGGATAAGAAGCCACTGCAGTTTTTAGTTGTTTTTATCAGGGACCATAGCTGTTATTAGTTTTAAATAAAAATTATGGAATTATTTCTAAATTGGTATTTAAAAGTTACGAAACTGCACTTATGTATATTTAATTTTTATTTAAAAAATGCAAAATAATAATTAAAACAGGGATTAAAACCTTAACCGAAACCGTAATATTTAACCGGTAATAACCGGTTGAAATTTGTAACCGTAACTGAAACCGTAACCGAAAAAATATTTTTCTGCTGTACCGAAACCCATAAACAGAAACTCTTTAAACCGAAATAACCGTTTAGTAACCGATTCATTTATAAGGGTTAATTTCGGTACTGGCCGTCGCAGGTACTGATAACTTTGAACTGCCATAACTTTGTCAAAAGTCAATCAATTTTTATGCGGAATGTAAATTTGAGCATGATTTTACCTCCAAATTCGTTCTGCATTTAAATTTTCTCCATTTTGAAAATTCGAATTTTTTCGAAAAAATCAAAAAAGATAAAGGGGTAACACTGTAAAATTTCGAAAAAATTCGATTTTCAAAAATATTCTAAAATGAAACAAATGTAAATGCAGAACGAATCCGGAGGTAAAATCATGCTTAATTTTACATTCCGCATAAAAATTCATTGACTTTTGACAAAGTTATGGCGGTTCAAAGTTACAAAGTTCAGTACAATCAATATCAATTATTATTAATAATTGTAGTTAAATTTTAATTATTCTTTTTTATTTTAAAGTTAGAAATATGCAAAAGTTATTCCGTAATTTTTAAGTCAAATTTTTAGTATTTTTTGGATCCTTGATATTTGTACATAAAAATCGTTTATTGCCTTATTGTTGTAATTTAGTACATCAAATTTGTATTGCAGAAATATCGACTAAAAGTGATTCCATGCCTTGATATTACGATATGTTGCCAGAAGTTTTGTAAAAGCTAGAGATCCCGCTACACGCTAGATCACAATTTCTTCCGCGTTTGGCGTTTGAAAAATGCCAGATCTGGCGGGAAGAAAGCTGAGTTGGCAACACTGGGCCCGTGCCAGCAGTTTGTTACTGGTTCTGTTATTGATTCTTTTTTTGGTGTCTCTCTCTCTTCCTCTCTCTCTCTCTCTCTCTATGTGACAGCAAACTGGTTTGGTTTGGCTTTTGACTTTTTTACTCAAGTTTAATTGATATGCAGGCGATCAGTTTGCCGGTCTCTTTGCAATCGCGTGTGTGCCGTCACCTAATGAAGATTCACATTTGAATCGCATTAGCAGGAGTCCAATTAGAATTGCAAGTTTCTTGCTCTGTTGTAAAAGGCGTCACCTAGACTCTCTTCGCTTAAGCGCTCTCTTCGCCCTCACGCCCTCTTTGCTCTTGTTAAGTAGCCAATCCCTGTGCGCCCGTTTTTTGCACTCTACCTTTGCGACCTCCTTTTCCTTTTTCGGTTGCTCACGCACACAAACGCACACCGAAAGAGACACAGACACACCCTGACAAAGCCTTGAACACGTTCTTGGAACAGGCACAAAAGGTGCAGCACAAAACGAGTTTCAATGGCTGCCGCTGCCGGTCAGCATTCAAGTGATTTACTTTTGTGCCCAACTTCTACTTCAACTTCAACAGCATCCAGCGATCAGCAGGCGAAACTTTAACTTTGCTTTTCTACTCCTTCTACCCTCTCTCTCGTTCTCTCTCTGCTTCGCTCTTTCATCTACATTCGAGCTTCAGTTCGGCCAGCAGCTGAAGCTAAGACGGCGACTGAGACGTACACAGAGAAAAACTACGCTGTTTAAAACCGTGATATAATTTTAATTTATATACCAAATCATATTATATACGTATAGTAATACATTTTATATTACATTGTATTTTTGTTTTGTAAATAATTAAGTATAAATTATGTTTTCTATTAAAAATCTAACATTTTGAATTTCAAAATAAAAGTTTTTTTTTATTATTTTAATTTTTTAAATATTCTATATGGAAGTATATTCTAAACATGGAAGTAAGTGAAGACGGCCTACGACAATGATACTGCTAAGAATTGTCTTAATTTTGAAGTGTCCATTTGAAATTTAAAAAATATTTGACTTAAATAATTTGACATAATATTTAAATTAACTACAACAATCTTTGATTTTAAGTCGTATAAAAGAATACAAAATAATTATGAAACACTCCTCATTTAACGAATTTTTAAATATGGTAAATAAATTTGAAATATGCTATTTTTAATTTGTTATGATTTATTTTTAAACAACATCCATATGACATTTTTAATTTCGAGTGTTTTTCTTTTATTTTGGTACTACTTACTATTAAGTTGACATTTTAGTATTATTCTAGTCCAGTCAAAGAGTTTTATATTTAATTTTAATATTGTTTATAGAATTTCGAAAGTAAGTTCACAATTATTTAATAATAAAACACTTAATTTATATCAGTGTAGACTGAGACGGTGACTGAGACGTCGGCGACTGCGCAACTTTTGATTTTGCCTGAAACCGGTTTGCCACCTCAGTTCCAGTATCCGTCTCGAGTCTCTGCGGAGTCTGTATCTTTGTATTTGTATTTGTATCTACAACTGACCCCCTGAACAACCCACAACATCACTGACAACAGCGACACAACCGACAAAATTGTAGTAAATGATAATTTCAAGTGCTTGGTGGGCGTTTTTTTTTTGTTGTAGCCAAGATCGTTTTGGGGAAATCCTTATGTACGAGTATGAAACCCGATATCATTGATAACGCACACTTGTTAATTACGACTATTTTTAAAGTGTTTCCCAAGGGAAATATTATGAAGAAATCCATGGAAATTAAAGTATAAATCGAAGAAATATTTTGAAATAGAAAAGAACGCATTTTATTGGAATTTACACATAAAACACTAAAAAATGCATAAATTTTGTTGTATATTTCCGATATTCTTAAAACCAATTGATTTATATTATTTCTTTTATTTTGACTTGTTCTATGAGTAAATATTATAAAATAAAATAAAAAAGCAAGAAAATTTATTTTTTTTGTCTAAATAATGAAAGTTGATTTAGAATTTAGCTGAAACAAACCAGTTGAAAGCCAGTATTTCCGGAAACATTTGGCAATTGTTGCTAGTTGAGAATTTGATCTTGAAATCGATGTCTTAACTGCTTGCCTCCTGGCCAAACAGCTTCCCATAAGAGCATGTATGTGTGTGTGTGTGTGTGTATCTGTGTGTGTGCATTGAAAACTTTTGAGTCTCTTCATTGTACTCCACTTTCAATGTGTGCTTTGTGCTTTCAAGGCATGTGCCCAACAACAAAAGTGGGATAACTAAAAATTGTCTGCTCTCTTATTTTTTATTTTATTTCTTCGATTTTGCATAATGAATGAGTGCAGAGGTGGCTGCTTGTGTGTGTGTATTTGTGTGTGTGTATTTGTGTGTGTTTGTGCATTGAAATGTCAGCCAAGTTGCATGCGAGCTTTGCGGCATAGAAAACAACAAGACAAATAAACCTTTCACTTGCCCTCGAGCAGCAGCCGACGTCGCAGTCGCTGTCGCCGTCGCCGTCGCTGCGCAGCTTCCATGTGGTCGGCCACAACGAACTCCAATTTCCAAACGTTTTTTATAAATAGCGCAGACTCTCACATACACATGCATGTACATATACTGAAAAAAAGACCAACTTCTAAAATCAAGAAATCTAAAAAATCACAGTTCTTAACATAAGAACAAAAATTAAATTAAATTAAAATTAAATTGTTAGGAAAATATAAAAATGTCATATTTTTTATGAAACCAATTGTGGTCCTGTTTGAAAATAAGCGCGGGTTCGAATCCCACTTATTCCAAAGAAAATAAATATTTATAAAAATACCAAACCAAAGAAAAATTTATATTTATCGTAATAAAACAACAATAAACAAATAATAAATTTTAAAACCTGCTTTATATTATTATTTTTTGATTATTTGTTGTCTTGGGTATTTAAGAACATTTATTTTTATACTTATATTTGTAGTCCTGAAAATCTAAGAATTTCAGGACTTTAGAAATCTCAGAATCTTTTTTATCAGTGTATGTATATAAATGAAAAACTTTGAATAATAATAACAATAATCACACACACATAAAACACAAGAAACTCTTCAAGTAGGCGACAACAACAACACCAATCATTGCGGGGGCGTTCGATCTCTTCGCTCTCACTCGACTTTGCTGCCGCTCTCTTTGTATTCTATTTCGCCCGCTTTCACGTTATGCTCTTCTTCTTCTTGTTGTTGTTGTTGCTCTTTGTATCGCGTGTGGTTTTTTTCTCTGTTCTGTATCTCAATATCTTATTGATATCTCTTGTTGTTGCTTTTCTAATCCATTTACATTCACTTTTATAAAACATAAATGAGTGTGTAGACATTTTTTTTATGGCTTTCCTTCTATGGGTTGTTCTTTGTGGGGGTGTAAAAGAAGCTGTAGCCAAATTTATGACATACAAATGTCAAAATTTGTATGCACTAAAACACCAAAAATAAAAATAAATGGTACTTACAGTTTTCAGCTTTTTGTGCTATTTTTGGGGCACACAGACTTGCATAGATATAAATATACATTTGTATATGTAAATACAGTCAGGGATGTAATTGTTTTGACAAAATAATAAGTGTACATATTTTATTTCTTATTTTTTATAGCTGCTTATGGATCTTAAAACTAAGTAATTAAAATATATAATGACATTCACTGAAACTTAATTTGTATTCGTTTATTCTTTTAGTTACGGATCTAAATTTATTATAAAATTATTTAATTTTAAATTTAACATCTATATTTTATAATTGTATTTAAAGTTTATTTAATTAATATTTTTTTTCTCTACTTTTAAAAAATTCAAATTTAATACTATCTGAATTTTTTTTGCAAAAAATAAATATATATTTAATATAAAAATATTTTTAAGTTGGTTAAACAATCCAATTTTTTATTAATAAAAATATATAATGACTAACATTGCGCTTAACTAATTAAAATGTAATAAGTAAGTTATGGTTTTTTATATGGCAAAATAAAATATCTGATTGCTTGGTTTTTATAGATTTTTACACAGTAGTTGTTAACATATGTTTCTTAGAACAAATTAAATTAGCTATTCTAAAAATAATTAAATTTTCAAACATACATGTAAATTTTTTGTTTTATCAAAACAATTACCCGACCAACTGTATGTACTTATGAGTCGATTTTAATGTGCATTTTATGCAGTTCGTTTGAAAATATGGAACCAATTTGAAGGTGACTTTGAGAACCTTTTAATTTTGACTGTATTTTAGAATATTTTGTGGAAATATAAAATTAATGTATTCAGGAAAGCTACCAAATATAAAATGAACTATATTTAATTACCTTTTCTGGCAGTTTAAGGTTTATTCTTAGCTCAACTTTCTTTTGGTAATATCTCTGCTGTGCACTTTTGGCTACTTAACCCTTAGTGAATTGCCAAGTCAGCTACTTTTAACCTCATATACTCAAACACTCAACCCCCTTGCAAGTTGCAAGCCAAGAGCGAAAAGCACTCAAAATACATTTTACGCTCAAATGTAAAAATGCTCAAAACTTGCGCGCTCCTAACTAAACAGACTCTCTCTTGCTTTGCTGCCTGTCTCGCTTGCTCACGCAGCAACGAAAAAAAACTCCAGCAAAATAAACCAATAAGAGCAACAGCCGTCACTGACTCAGTGCAGACGGAAAGCAACAACAACAGCCGCTGCCAGACCATGCTCTCTGGAGAGAGCGCAAGAGAGTGTGTCTGCTCATTTGCTGCCTCTGTTGGCTGCTTTGGCTGCTTGGCTGCTGATTGGAATTTTTGGTGCATAACAGCGGCATAACAGCAAGCGAACAGAAGTAAAAACAACACCGAGCAAGGCGGACGTGTGTGGCGCATTTTGTTGATACATAAATATTTAGGAATTTCTGTGTGTGAAACGCTGTTATTACAAATTAAACAAAAGAAAAAAAAGAAATCATATTATTTATAATAACAAATATCGTACAGAAAGAATAAAGAATTTGGAAAATTGTAAAAGTCGTGCAGAGTTGCCTTGCCCGTAAAAATAACAACAGTAAACGAAAAGTGTTGAGAAAGTATGTAAAGGAAAACCAAAACTAATAACAAAATCCAGTTGAAACAATTAAAAATTGGCATAAATTATGCAACATTATTAACAAGTTGAAGAAGCAGCAACATTTTATGAAAATCGCGCGCGTTTCAGTAGCAGCAACAACAAACAGCTGTCAACAAAAAATATTTCGTGTTTTTTTATCAACGTTGCTTCGTTGTTGTTTTTGTTGCCTGTCAATTTTTGACATCTGCTCTCCTCCTCACTCACGTGTTTCTGTGCCTGTGTGTGTGTGTTGAACGTGTGTCTTTAGTGTCAGTTTGCCAGTTTGCCAGTTAAAAAAGTCAAGAATATAACGAAAACCAAAAGTTCGAGTGCTCTGTATTAAAAGTGTTACCGGCATTTTAATGACGTCACGTCAAGCGGCAGCAGCAGCAATAACAACAACAACAAAAGCAGCAGCAGCAGTCGCCGCGCAATAACAGCAAAAGAAGCGACAACAAACAACAACAACAACTGCAAAGTCAGCAAAGTCAAGAGAAAATACAAGAAAAAAAAAATAATATCATTGCGTCTTCTTCACACTTCTTCTTCTTCTGTTCTCTCAGCTGTGAGCGTGCAAACAAATAACGCAAAAGAAGTTGAAAATTACACCAACAACAACAACAACGTGTGAGACTTGTGTATGTGTAACAACAAATAAAACAAGCAAATAAACAAAAGCAGCATCAACAACAACAATAACAACAACAAAAACAACAACAAAAACAACAAAGAGAGCGCCTTCTCATCAGCTGTAGCACAAGGTGTTTATCTAGTCATAAGGTTATTTTTTCCTGTTATTTCGTTTCTCTTTACTATTATTTTTTCTACTACTTGAACTCGCAAACCCAAAGATACTTCAAAAAATGTAGTCAAGTTTTGTGTTGTTTTAATCGAAAGATTGTTCTTATTGATTGAGCTCAAAAATTAATAAGAAATTTGTAGTTTGTGGTTTTTTTTTTAGGGAAAACCAAAATAATTAATATTTATAAACAGACCTGTTCCGGTTTTCACTTTTTATTTGTATTTATAAAAAGTAATTTTTTAAAAATGCATCGTTTTTCGTTTTTCGAACTGAAGTTCAACAACTAAGATTAAATTCCAAGCCTACGAAATTAAATAAGAAGGTTAAAGATATTTACTTCCGGAAAATCTTGCCCAAAGTGTAAACCGAAAGAGATATGATAATAACTTAATATTAAATAATAAACTGTATTTCTTTTTTAATTTTAAATATCCGATTTTTACTACAAGAATTCGTAATACTTTCTTCTATACCTTTTTACATTCATTGAATGAAAAAAAATCGAAAAATCAAAAGTTCAGTTTTTTGCATTCAATAAATTCGCCGGATTTAACAAATATAGTTTTACAGTTTCATATTTCATAGTGGAAAGCCAAATAACAGATCGATGAAAATGCTATAAAATTTAGAAAAACGTAAACAATATGGAAAATGTCTATAAATCATTTTTCTGCAAGTTTTATTGAGTTTAAATTTAGCCTCAGATATTTTTTATCTACTGCTCAGGCTAATAACTTAAATTCAATTTTAAAAATATATTAAAATAAATAAAATACACAATTGCACCAACAATTTCTTGTAGATTTTCGTATTGCCATGAGCCATATTCGTTTTAACCAGGGCTAATGAACTGTGAGCCATTAAAATGTATTTAATATGTGATCAGCAAAAAATATACTTTTTATTAATATGTATTTTATTACGTATTGCGTTTCGCTCAAAGTCTTGAGAAAAGCAAACCACAATTAGTGTACAAAATTAATTATAAGACTTATATAGATTTTTCTGTATGAAGTCATCTCTATAAGTTTATAAACATTATGATTAATTAATCATCAGATTTATCCAAGTTATATTTTTAGTTTACATCTTCGGTTCAGTAAAAAAACTTCCATTTTCTGACATAACTTTGTGTGTGAAGCGCTCTAGAAACTGATCAGAATTTTAAGTTGGCCACACACACACAAACACACCGATACATACACCTCCTTCCACGCCCACATATATACACAAAAAAACACAAATCATGCTTAAATTTAATGCAAATTTAGCAATTTTTATTCCTAATGCCGGGCAAGGCCTAGGCTACAAATTCGTCTTGCCTCCCTTTTTATTTTTATTTTTTTCTGTACTTTACTTTGCGCTAGATTTAAGCGCGAGATATTTATTTTTTTACTCTTATTTTTGTTATGAAAAGTCACGTTTTTTTTGCAGCCGGGGGCTTCTGTCGTCAGTTCGGGTTCGGGTTCGAGTTCGAGTTTTGATTCTACATAGGTCTGGTTTTGGTTTTGCTTTTTGTTCTGGTTTTCTGGCGGCTTTTCAAGTGGCCTTTGGCGTAACTTTAACTTATTAACATAAAGTTTGCGTATACTTAAAATATTGGTAATTAGATTTGGTTTCAGTTTCTTTAATTATTGTTGTAATTTGATTTGTTCCAATATTTTAAGCTTTGACAATCGAATTAGCGCTCAAAATGAAAGCAAAAATAGTACCATAAACATGCATTTGTATGTTTGACACTTTTTCTTCCAAGTTTAGCAAACAAACAACATAAAGCGACTGTCAAAATTTAATAAATGAACCAACGAAATCGCTTGGAAAATGCCACATAAATTGCCATGTCTCTGTTGAATGTCGATATTCGTCTTTCGAACGCCACTGACAAGTCATTCGCTTTAAACAAAAAATAAAATATAACAACAAAAAGATAAAAAAAAGCTCACACAATGAACCCCAAAAAAACCAAAATGTGAGAGGTGAGGCCGAGATACTTTTGCTTTGGAAACCAAGACTGAGACTGAGACTCAGACTGAGACTGAGACTGAGTCTGAAACTGAGGACTTGGCATGACTAATCGATTCGATTTTTCGCCCAAAAAGTCATGCCAAACTCTCAGCAAAATATTGGCCGGCAATCGCATTTGCGGCCTTTTTGCGTCTTCCCTCTCTCAACAATAAATAAATATCGATAGCTTCACCGTTTTGTCTTCGGTTCCCTTCAAAAAAGAAACTTGAAAGTCATTGGACAAATTTTAGGAGCTTTTCAAGTGCCAACGACGACATTTGAAATTGCAATTTGAATGATGCGCCAACAACGATGACGACGATATCTAAAAGGTGCCGAGAGGTCGCACATTGTGTTTTATAGCTGCAAAGAACCGAACAGTGTAAAAGAAAACAGAAAATAAAAACAAAATGCATATGTAATCAAATAAGTACACAAGTTGAACTTGAGTTTAGTTTGAATTAAGTATAAATAAATTTTCATAGACATATTAATTGAATTTTATTGCCTAACAGTGCGACTGAAATGTTGTGAAAGCACGGAAATTCAATTATTTCTCAATAACAGTGTGACCAGCTTTTAACTCATATGAATTGCAGCGCAAAATGAAGTTAAATAATTGCACAATAAAAAAGGAAATGCAGTTAAATTGCTTTTGCTATGGTTTTTCATAATCCATTCGTGAGAAAGTGAATTAATATTGCGTGAAAATCTAATGATATTTCGAATAGCTAAAGTTGTTTTCAATTTAATATTTAGGATAGGAAAACAGCGAGCTTTATTATTATAAAGATCGTTTCGGTTGTTCCAGATATTTGGAACTACATTCGGTTAATATCAATGCTCGCTTTGTCTGGTTTTTTGTTTTTTTTTTGTGGCTTGGTCTGTGGTACATAAACATTTTGGTTTCTCTCATATTCGTTTGTTTCTTCCTCTTCCTCTTCCTCTTCATCATTTTTATTTTTATATTTTTTTCACATTTTTGTTGTATGCTTTTTGATTTGATATTTTGAAACATGTGCTCGTGTTCGTTTCTAAAAATATCACACAATTTTCGCCTCTCAGTGACGCGGCAGGAAAAGAGTTGAAAGAATGAAACCGCCTAACAAATATCTTGTTGTTTTTATCTTTATCTATTTCTTTTTTTGGAGTGTCCATAGCGCTGGAAATAGAAGAAAATTGTATATTAAATATAGAAAAATCTTTGTTTTACTTTTTAGAATAAAAGATTTTATTTAAAAGCTTCAACATTTTTCCATATGAAAAATAGAAATCAATCGTGTTTTTGTTCTCTCGACAGCTGTGGTACAATGTACATTTTTGGATGTATCTGTATCTGTATCTGCAGCTGTACGCTTTGTCCCCCCTCCGCCCCATGTCCCCTCCTTACCAACAACTTGCCCAACTTGGCCCATCATCGGGCCCATTTTGGTTGCATTTTGGAAACGTCGCCACCAAAAATAAGTTTTTCGTGCATGAAATTTTTGGCAGGCGATGCAAACGGCAACAACAAAAATAACAACAACAGCAACAACAACAAGAAGCGTTTGCCTCATTTACATAAGCAGTGCAATGTTAACCCTTAGCTGGCCCAACGTACTTAATGCGCCCCGTTGCCCATTTCATGCTAAATTGAGATCAATTGAAAGCGAAATTGATTGTTTAACCTTTTCTTGGAGCGAGCGAGGCAGAGAGAGAGACACAGAGAGAGAGAGAGAGTGCGGGTCAATGGGCAATGGAAAATGGGCGTTGGGGGGCGTAACGGCTGCTGTCTGCAAGCAGTTTAAACAAATTAGTTCAAAGTTTAATTTAATTTCAGTTGCTGCTGCCTTTGGGCGCCATATTATTCAAACGCACTTGAGAAATTGTAATTAATTTATTCTCTTTCCCGCTCTCTCTCTCTTTCTCTCTCTCTCTCTGTCACTCTATTTTTACACAGCAAATCATTAAATTATTTTTTGCACATGCAAAAAAATAATTAAACAGAAATGTTTTCAAAATTTGTTCAATATTTAGTTCGAGCTCACTCGCTCTTGCTCTCTCTTTGTTTCACTCTCTCACTCTTGCACTCTTTGTGTGAGTGAGAGTATTTTAAGATAAGCAAAGTTTATGAATATGCCAAAATTTATTATATGACTGCATGTTTCATAAGACGTTGAAAGTGTGACAGAGAGAGAGAGAGAGGGAGAGAACGAGCGACAGAGATGGAATGGAAAAAGAGAGCACTCTTCTCTCTCCGGCAATCTCAAAAAGTTGCTTAGCCGTTGGCATTTATGAAATGTTTTTATATTCGTTCGCCTGCTCTTTTCTCAGACGATATTTGTGCGCCTCCAAAACAGATTTTAGACTCTGACGTAATTAGTTGCCTCTAAAGAAATTGATTTTGTTCAAATCCATGTGTACATACATACATACACTGTACATTTTGATAAAGAGACGTGACAAAAATTAAAAAGGAAAATTGACGGAAAGCCAAGAGAATTTGAAGTTCGCTTTCTGATTTATTTCAAGACTTGAGCAAAGAAATCAAAGTAAATGCCGCATTTTGATGTCGACTTTTCATGTGATTAGATTAGTTGCCTTGAATTGTTCCAAATGTTACGTTTATCTTTGCCCAATTATTGAGAACTTCCTGGCCAAGTTTGAATTCTAATTAATTATTCCTATTGTCTATACAGAGAGAAGATAAAACTGAGATATTGAGTTAATTAAAATCGCATAGGAAGTCATTGCATCACTATAATTTTGGTTTATCTAGACATTTCACAATCCTTAGTCATCTTTTACTTTGGCTATACAATTTTGAATTGAATTTCAATATTCGATATCAAACAAATTCATCAGGAAATCAATCTCAAATCATTAAACGCCAACTCATTTGCATTTCCAAGAGTTTTATGCTTCACTCCATCGCAGTTCACAGTTTTGGCACGTTTTATTAGTCCCCCCACTAGTCAGGAGACCATATATGGGCAAACCTATTGAGTAATCGAAAGTCTAAGAAGTCTGAAAATCTTAACTTGACACTTTTACAAATGAACATATTCAGACCATATTTAGGGCTGATTTTCAACAGCAACCTGAACAATTAAATATATGTAAACTTTCCAAATAAATAAATACAAAGAAGAAGATTTCAATGCTTAATAGTTGTCTAAGAAATCAGTCAGCGATTTTGACATGGAAATATTATGAGAATAGCTCGACAAGTTTTCGGCAGATTATTTTTTACTATTGCCCACGCATTGTGAGATGCGAAATTAATTATGCACGTCAATGAATGACAATGAGAATTAATTAGCCTTAAGTCAACTTAAAGTTTAGTTGCGCTACAGTGAAGCACCAGATACACCCACGAATGTCACCTGTGGTGACATAAGCTGAACCAAAGTTAAACTTAAAGATGACAATGTTGATGAGGGTATTAAACTCCATTGAGTCATAAGACAGAAACTCTTTAGCTATTTATGTTTACATTTGAAGTATTTTCCTTTTTTTTTTTTTTAGCTGCAGTGTTGCAATTGCTTATCAGGTGTGTTCAAGGGGTGGTTCTTACTCTCAGTTCCCTATTGAGGCAGCCATATAAGCTCTGGTGTTTAACTTTTATCTAATCGCATTTATTGATAGCAACTGTCGAAGCCGCGTCGAGTTGTCGCCCTTTCTACTGGGGCTTCATTGTTTGAGCTTTTTGCGTTTTTCTTTCACTTTTCACTATTTTTTTTATGTTATTTTTTTTCTTTTTATGGGCGCTTCGTTTAATATATGTGTCATACTAGGGTGGGTCGTTGGGTTCACTTAGTCGGGGCTTATGTTGTATAATGTTGCAACAAAGCGGTTAGTGACCGACCCAGCAACGAGTATCGCCTTGATACGGCTTCCAGGGCAGAAGAGTAGTGTTGGAGGAGGTGTGTTGCGTATACGACTATTTCCATATTGAGACTGCCACGAGGCATTTGCCATGTTGTTGGTTTCCCATTTCTGTTGCCTGTTGCCTGTTGCTATTGCGGCCGCGATTATGTGAGGGCTTTAAAAATAGCCAAGAGCCAACAGTCAACAGTCTCGGGGCATACGGGCTATATGGAAACATGCAATGCCATTGTTAGTCAGCTTTATGGGCAGAGTGTTAGGTGCCTGGAGTCTCAACCCGTCAACCCGACAACCCGCCAGCTAATCACTTGCCAATGCAGTTCGAGAACCCAATACAAAATATATACTTACTGCGAACTGCATATCTAAAAAAACTACAGTATATATTTTAAGTATATATATATATATATATATATATATATATAACATATACAATAACTTTTCACAGCAAACTGTGAATAGCGAGCGGCGGCGAAGTTCCCTTATCAGCAGAGCGTACTCAATTCCATGTACTCTGTAATAAGTGGAGCATGCTGGTTAAGTTAAATAGTTAGTTAAAAGGGGAAACTTGCCAACGATAACAAGTATCGATAATATTCTGCAATCGATCAATAATAAATACCATATTGTCAAAGTATTTATATTTATTTATATTGAAATCGTAAAAAGCATTAATCATTGAACATTTCAATGCGCATTTAGTTTATATTCCTATATTCATTTGTATTATAAATGATGTTTATATTGTTCCATTTGAAATGAGAAGCCTTTTTATTTACTTACTTATATTTGACTTATATTTAAATTGTAATTTCGTATATGTTTTCATTTTCTTTAATTAAAAATTTGTAGTACTTCGGGCAGTTGTAATTTGCCTTGTTAATAAATAAATCAATGCAAATGTATTTATTTATTTATCATCAACTTAAAGGGAAATAATTGATTAAATTTTAAATAAAATTATATAACTTAAATGTGAAATTAAAAATTAAATTATATTACAGATTTTTAGTTATAATTAATGATGTAACTCATTGCATGACTAAAAAAAAGAGTTCCCCGTAAATACTTTACATTTCTTGCAAACCTTTTCTCTTTTAAATTCTTTTATTATACAACAAATTGCTGAAACTTGGCTAAACTCATTTCTATAAATAGTTGAATATTTTGCGAGTTTTGAATGCGTCTTTCCGCTTATCCAAAATGAGAAAATGAGTAGAACCCATTTGCAATTATTGTCGGTTAATTGTCCTCGCATGTGAAACAATTTTCAACTCATTTCATCAACAGCTGCTGTTGTTTGTTGGAACAGCTTACATAAATATATTACTTATGAGTGTATAAACGAATGCTCGTACGAATATGAATACTGTGAATGCAAATATTTAGTGAGATTGTGCTAACAGCTACGAAAATTAACAGTTTTCGATTTCGATTTCAGTTTCAGCCACAGCAGCTGAAACTCTTACTCTCTCTCTCTCTCTCACTCTCTCACTCTCATTCCATCGTTCTCTCTGGCTGTATTAACCTTCAAAGATGAAGAAAAGAAATGAAAAAAGCGTTTCCAAAATTTAATACCTGATGAAAAAACTTGTGAAACTTGTTTGGCGTGTTTCTGTAGTCCGCGTCTAAAGCAATTTGCATCTTTTTGTTTAGTTTTTGAAATTAATTTAATTTGTATTATTATTCATATTTCGTTGGTGCTGCAGGTTGTTTTAATGTATTAATAATGTTGCCGACTCAATTAGCAACAAATTAATATCCTTATTTAAGTACAAGTAAATATGAATTTCGAATAATTACGAGCGAGCTGAAGGTTGTTTGTAGGTCAGCGGATGTTAATGTCATCGCCTATCGATATCGTTGGAGCCTTCGATTATTTTTGGCCCACTTTTTCGACTTAGTTGTAGGCAAGTTTATTTTTGTAAACGTTCTCCGCACTACACTCGCTAGCCTATAAATTTTCTCCTAGACCATGTATCCAAAAACTACGTCAATGACATGCCCCTATGCCTAGCATTAGCTGTGTATCTCAATCTCAATCTGCATCTACATATATCTATATATATATATGCATATATGTATTTATATTTTGTATCCACATTGGATGCTCAGCACGTCCGTTTTGGTAGCACTTTTTGTGTGGGCGATGCTTGCGATGTTTCAAAGTTTTTGCTGTGTCAGTGGAAACAGAAAAAGTTTCTCAGTTTTTCAACAAAAAAATAAACACAAAAAATAGAGACAGACGTACAGGAATTATTTAAATACACGCTATAAACATTAACTACGACCCACACACATATCAACAGACGTGTTTCGTCTAAAAATCAACTCATAAATTAAGTTAGAATTTATACTTTATATTTGGGTTTCTAGTATTTCTATCTTTTCAATTTATTTGGATATCAACTTGAAATACGGAAAAACAATTTGCAGCTGACATCATGTAGATCTCAACAGCATATCAGAAATTTGGACAATTATAAGTTTCCTATCCACTGACCGACTAAGCAACAAGTTAAAGAATATACAAAATGTATAAGATTATAAATGCGTATTTTTTCTTCTTCTGTATTTTCATTTTTATTCGTATTCGCTTTTGTTTTTATCTTTTGAAAATAACCATAGATAATATACTGCAAATGTATTGGCATTTGTATCTACAAGTTTGTGTGTGTGTGTCTAGCACACTAATAGATAGCTTCAAAAGGCCAGATAGTGAATTATGGAATTTGGTAGAAAACAAAAAAAACTGTTTTAGATATTGTATCGTATGTTGTTCACGGTTGTGTGTGGGCAATTCTAAATAAATAAATATTTTACTACCGCTAATGTGTTAATTTATATCGTCTTAATTACAAATAGCATTTCGAAAATATACTGAAATAGGGTCAGCACTATTCAAATTCACTATTACAAATATTTAAAAAAATTTTTTAAAACTTAAACTTTTAAAAATGTTCGTATATATATTCTTATGCATGTATTTCCTCCTAATTTATTTAAAGTTTCTATTTATTTACCTATTAATTTGTCTTTCACAAAATCTCGGTTATCTTTGGCCCACAGCCAATTCAAATTTAGTACAAAATAAATTATAGAGAAATTACAAATAATTTTAAATATTTGTTCAGATATTATTGAATTACTTTCGTTTTGGGTTTGAATGAAAGGTTTGATTCATGTGCGAGGCGGTAGATAAGATAAGATTGTGTTGTGCCATATGACAATAATAAGTAAAATGCCAAAGCCAGAGATAAAACAATCAAACAAAACAATAAAGCAAGCGACAACAAATGAAATTTGTGTGGCGTCATCGATGATTGAATCATTTTGAGTTTTGCAATTTGTATTGATTAATTTTATAAATATTGCTCACAGCATTGCTAATGATTATAATATATACAACAACAAATGAAACTTGTTACATTTGTCAAGTTTAACTAATATTTTATACACTAATATTTATATACATTTTACAAGAATCATAAACAAATGTATAATTAAACAAATTGAGCGGTAAGTGCGTTTAATTTTTTTATTCGCTTTGCTAAGGACGCGTAGTAATACGATAGAAATAAATTTATAATCTTGATAAGCAATCAAATAACAATTATTTGCCATTTGCCATAAAAATATGTAAATCAAAACTTGCTCTACTTACAAATAAGTAGAGAAGTGGCTCCCTCGTTTTCCCTCTCTCTCTCTTTTTAGCTCTTATTTATTTTTTTTAAATTTATCCGTCAGTTTGTATGTAGCTTTTGCTATTATGATATAAAAATCATTTATTTTTAGTTTGTAATATTTATGATTGTTGTATTTTAATTACGCTGAGCGCTATAAACCGAAATGCAGCTGAAAGAAATGATACCAAATATTTTATGGAATAACCTGAAGCACTTTATTTGTAGTTTGTCAATGTGCATTTGCTGCTGCTGTTATGGGCCGTGCTTGGTTTGGTCTTTCTCGCTAAATCCCAGAGCGCAACGAGTCTTGAAAAGCAGAGAAATAATTTGTGGCAACTTTGGCCTGTTTGCTCACGCTCTATTTTTAAATATATTTATACCATAATTGCCATATCAACACATACATATCTATAAACAAATAAAACTTAATGTGCCCTTATATTTTTTTGGTTCTCTTATACACACATGCTTTTGATTTCCAATTCAATTTTGTAGTTCGCTTTACATATTAAAGATTTATTTTAATTATATTTGAATTAAATTTCAAAAAAATTATGAACAGAATTTTAATTTATTCATTCAAAAATTGAAAAAATAATTTTTTATGTACACTTTTAGTTTATTATGCACATCATTTCATTTGTTTATTTTAGTTTACACTCTGCTCATTGCATCCCACATAAAAACTAACAAAAACTCCCAATAATTGCGCGCTACTAATATAAAATTCATTTACACTCACACACATACATATGTACATTGCGTTGTCTTTCTGTCTCTGTCATATTCTATCTCGTTTTCTCTGTCTGTTTCTGTCTATCCAAGCGCGTGTGCTGGTCAATTTCTTAATAATTTCTACTACACTTCTAAACATCTCCGAAATAAATAACAAAAAAAATGAAAAAAAAAACCAAGTGTTTGGTATAAACCTAAACGTCTATTTCTCTTTTTATTCTCATTTCAGATAATGTAAAATCAGCGTATGCTCAATAAAGAAAAGCTTACCCAAAACAAAAAGCCGCTAAACTTACAAACCTTAAAAAAGAAAACCAAAATCAAGTTACTGCAGCGTATTTGCATATGTAAAATACATAATAAGTATTTATATACATATATAAACGGTCGTTCGAATCAAAATTAAGCAACATATACAACTCTTAGCCAAGAAAGGCTTTAAGTAACCCAAGCTATCAACTATCAGCTATCCCCAAGCTTTGTAATCCACACAAATAAAAAACAAAACAAACAGATACAAGTGTAAACGCTAAAAGCATAAAATACGAACTCATTCAAAACGCTACCATTTATGCTATAAATATATATAAATATATATATGTATACCTTATATATATAGGTGCTGATCTGTGCTAAGAGCTGTTGAATTTTTGTGAAAAAAGCAAAACACTTATAAAGCCAACGTCATAAAGTAAAACGCGCAACATTTCTAGTCGCCAGCTAAGCTATCTATAAAGCCTCCCCAGCTAAAAAATAAAATATACTATATACTCAATATATATAGTATATATATATATATATATATAGACTACTATATACCATAATACTGAAGAATTGCCGCTGCGATGGCCAACGTTGTTAATATGAACAGCCTGCTCAATGGCAAGGACTCGCGCTGGCTGCAACTGGAGGTGTGCCGCGAATTCCAGCGGAACAAATGTTCGCGCCAGGATACGGAGTGCAAGTTCGCCCATCCACCGGCCAATGTTGAGGTGCAGAACGGCAAGGTTACCGCTTGCTATGACAGTATCAAGGTCAGTATCCAAGTACGAAAGTACCAAACTATCTTCCCTGACCATTACCTGCCCTGACCCACCCAAAACACCCAAAACATGAGCCCATTACCACTTTGCTTTTATCGTGTACATGTATGGAATGTAGCTTGTAAGCTTTTAATTTTAAGTTTTATTATTTTTACTTCTAATCCATCATGGCTTAAGTACTCTACCCTATATAAGACAAACTCTCCAGCCAATGCATTTTAGGGGAATCCCATTAAGTGAATTACTGATCTTGTCGCGCTTTTATTGTATGTGCTTTTGTGCTTTTAATTTTTTTGTGCTTAGCTCTCTCTCCGTCATAGTCTTTATCTCTCTCTCTCTCTCTGGCTCTCCCTGTGTGTCGCAACCGCTGCTCCTGCCTATATATAAGTATTATCTAATTGCCTTGTGCGCTTTTAAGCCTATTACGTGAGGGAGCTTTTAAAAGCTTTATCCAAGCTCGTGCGCTTGAATGTGAATGACGATCTTGTGCTTGTCAAGTTGTAGAATGAGTAGAGAGAATTCCAGTGATCAAATAATACAAAAGAACGAATCGATAACGAATCAAAATCGAATCGATAACGAATCGAAAGCTAAATAAGTGAAACGAATTGATTAAGTGAAAAGTATCATAAATAATACAATTTACTATCACATTCTGAGTGATTCTAGGCGACGCCACAATTAGACATGGATAACTTCAAGGTAAACCTAATAAAATTTCATTTTTCATATTAAGTGATTATATATTACCTAAAAAATCAAAATAAAACAGTCTATGAATTTATATTTTTAAGTTTTCTGTACCACTTCCTTCCATTAAGTACTTAACTTCTTTACCTGCCATTTCCATTTGGCCATTTGGTCGTTCAACTTTTCTCTCTCTTGTGTCCAACAAAGTTCTGTCTATTGATCAATTTCATTCTATTCGTAAAAAACAATGCACAATTGGCTGTGTCCTTTTTCAATGTGCTTTTTATCATGCAATATTGAATTTTCCCCACCGAAAGCGACAGAAAAAAAATGTGAAACGTGGAAAATTAGCCTTTCAGCCAAGTGAAAAACAAAAGCATCAAAGCTTCGAAGAGTACGGCACAGTTGTTTCCGATTTTTTCCAGTTTTTTCCCTCAGCTTGACGTCAACAACAGCAATGAAACAAAGGGCGACAATACCTTGACAATGTCGTGGGCTATGCGGAAAAATTAAGTTACCCGATTTGTTGTTGTTGTAGTTTGCTTTATTAAGCTTTTTGTTTCTGGATGTGCGTGTGTGTATGTGTGTGATAACAATGTTGGGAACACAAACAACGGCGAAGCAACTATGTAAAATGGCAACATAAAGTAAAGTATTTTATATATACTTGTTTAATGTTGACAAAATGCCGCCACCATCAACATCATCATCATCATCATCATCGTTGTCATCATCATCAAATTTGTGACAGCATAAAAAATTACGTTTGAAAAATTTCGTAGCCGCTTTTTAGGCGTCAGCCATTGCCACTTTGTTTGGTTAACGGCTGCGGCGAGTGGCGAACGCTTTTGTTATTTTAACAAAACCCCAAAGCGTGGAGGAGTCGAGCCTTAAAGTTGGCCATCTCACAGATCCCTTGTCCTCCCTCCCTTGCCCTCTCGTTCTTTCGTGTCCCGAGTGGAGTGTGCAAACAATAGTTAAAACTGATGTTTGTAAGTAGCTCGTTGTTATTGTTGTTGTTGTCGGGGGTTCGCTTTTGTTATTGTACTTTTCACGCCTGTCCCCACGAGCGGCGGCCTTAATTGAGCCACTGCCAGGGACGCAGTTTCCTCTAGTAGTCAATGTCCCGTATTCCTGTTTCTCCCCCATTTTGGAGTCTGTCTGTTTTGATAGACGCTTTAATAAAAACATTTCCGAGGTCTTTAATAGATAATTATGTACGATTACTTTTCGTACATTATCGGTTGACTTTATCTGATATGCAATTTTCTTATGACATTCATGCGATTTAAATGTTATCCTTTTTTAAAATAACCGCAATTATCCATATTTTCTTCATGCGGACTTCTGTTCTTAACTTGATCTCAATTGAAATTTTTGGTGTTTTTGAAACCAAGCAAACATTGATTTCAAATGCGAATTTAAATATATTTAAATATATTGAATTAAATTAAATATATTTTTAAATTGAATTAAAAATGAATGAAATGTATTTTAAATGAAGTTAAGCATTGTCTAAAAAATAACAATAACTAATAGTTTAGTTATAATTTGAAATTAATGACTGAAAAAATGTCCGAGCACTGATATCTCTAAATATTCAAAAGCATTTGTTAAACACACCTGTTTATAAAATAGTATGTTGATTTTAGACACTCTCCTCTATTCAATATTCGCTTTCTATGTTAAACGTTACCAATAATACTATCTAAGATATTTATTGCTGATCTTTTTTTTTTTGAAAACTTTATTCAAGAGGTATGCTTAAATTGTTTGAAGATTATAATTAATACAAGAGCATATACACTTGCATGTTCGTAAACATTAGTTAAGCTCATCGTCTACCCTTGAAATCTCTTAAGCCTTTGGCAATTACTGGACCCCAGCCACAGCTGTGTTGGGCGGGCTAAGCAAGTTCTGATTCAGATACCCACATAAACTGGTCACAAAATGAGTCAGCTTCGACCCTGTAACAGCTGCAAGACGAAATGGAAATGAAAATGAAAATGAGAATGAAAAGCGAAAGGCAACGAACCACCGACCACATGAACGTATAAAGGAGATCCTTAGTTGCTCAGCTTCTCAGTTCCTCCATAGGGAAGAAGTTTTTGCTGCTGCTGGCAAATAAAGCTCAGACATTCATTGCCCACAAATTAATTGTGTTATCCTATTAATTAACTATGCAGTAAAGTTGCCAAGCAATTTGGTTCGCTGAGCGAGTTTTTCTGCCCAGTCGCATGACGTGCACAGTTTTCCTTTTCTTTTTTTTATTCTCTTTTATTTCCAGGCTTTGAGTGTTGTAATTGTAGCTGAGTGTGTTTGTACTCATTTTCACCTCTTTTTCCCTAGAGTGTGTGTGTGCATGTGTGTGTGTGTGTGTGTGTGCTTGACACACAAAACGGGAGGCATGCGGCAAGTTGGGTTTAAATGTATAACGAACTTAAACGTGCAAGTAACCAGCATATAATGGATGTCAACCAGTTTAAGGACACGAGGCCTACGGGTCGCTTGTAACCACCCAAGTGTGTGTGTGTGTGTGTGTGTAGGCGTGCGAGTGTGTGTGTGTGTGGCGATAACTTTTTCCATGTGGCCACGACACTAATTTATAGTTAAGTATCCGCATTATGGACTTTCTAATGAAATTTACTTGAAGGTTCGTTTAAAAACTCAAGAAGTGTTCGTTTTAATAATAAAATAAATTGTTAAATAGGTCAATGTCGAATTGTTATATTCAACCAAGTTTTATTATACATAATTATCTCTGTTAGGTTCTTTGACCGTCTGTATAATAAGTTTATATGTCACATTATCCAACATTATTCGCAGCTTAGTTATCCAATCAACCAAAGACAGCTTATTTTTCAATAAGAGCGACATTTTCTTAAGGCTTACAAAATAAACAACTCATTCGATATGGTCCCTTAACGTGTATTTTTTTTCCTTGGGATCCTTTTAAAAATTGACATAATTTCACTGCTAATTTCCTCTCAATTTTATTTGAGCACAATGAGCCAGCTGAAAATGCACACGCAACTTTAAAAGAAAAGGCACTCGGAAAGGAGTAAAAAACGCCATGGCCACAACATAAAACATTTTCCGGTTTATAATTTTCTTGTCACAACAATTTTCACGCTATGCTTTGGCGCTGGCCATGGTGTCCCTACCCGCACCTCCCTTGAGTTTATTTCTATTTCTTTTTTTTTTTTTGTTGGTTGTTGGTTGGTGCCACTTTATCCGGCTGGCTTGGCCGCATTTTGTGTCCTTTCGCCTTTCGCGCGCTTTTGCTACTTAACCAACTGTAAAGCTCTCGGCCATATTGTGTGGCACCTTATTTTTCTATTATATTTTCAACGAACACACTTTCCTCGCTTCTCGCCCCTCGGCACTCTCTCGGCCAACAAAAGTCAAGTTTCATGCCATGCAAATTATGAGCTCGAGTCACAAAAAAAAAGAAATAAAATAATAAAATGAAATAATAAGAAAAATAAAAAAAAGAATATGGCATCCCGCAAAAGAAAATGAAAATGGCAACTCTTCCGCCACAAAGCGTGAGAAGAGAGTCTCGAAATGGTGGATGGTGGGATGAAAATTGGGGTTGTCTTGAGGGAATCGGAAACCCAACAATGTGCGCCACTTTGAAGTTATTTTGTTTTAGTTTTCAACGTTGTTGTTTATTTCTATTCCATTTTGTAGTTGACGCTTGAATTTCCGAGCGCCTGCGGCTCTTGTCAGTCGGAAATACTTTGGTAATTAAATTTTAAAGACAACAGGAATTGACTCGCAACTTGCCCTTCCACAAATTCAATGTCATCCAATTATTTTTAATTGTATTTGTTTTGTTTTTCTATTCTTTTCAAATCATTATTACTTTTGGTGAAATTAATTTGCCATTAAATAGAATAGCATTGATTTCGATAATAAGCAGAAGCTGCTGAAGAGTTCCGCGATATTCATGACATTTATCGTATAAATAAAGCAAAGTATCCAATTTAAATAAAACTTATTTTGTTGCTTAACAAAAAGCAATTGGAAGCTGCCAACGAGTTGGGGAGCACAATGGAGAAATTGAGAGCTCTTTGAGCTTGAGTCAATAGTTGTGCTCTGAATGACAGTCGTGACGATTGAATGGTTGAGTAAATGAAGTAATGAAAGAAAGTAAGAAAACGAAAAATAAATTGCAAATTACCAACAAATAATTGCAGTGATAATTCGACAATGAAAGCATTATGAATCCATTGATGAAATTGATTTCGAATTTTCGTGTGTAACTGTGAGCTTTTGTCCACAACACACTACGAAATTGTTGTTATTTCTATTCGTTTAAACTTTTGCAAGTGATAAACCAAATTGGATTTCAGTTAATTGTCAATTAATGATTTAAAATGCGATTGTAAAGGATTTGCTGTCGAAGCTTGACACAAAGTTGGCTGCTATGAGCACTCCGTATAATCCTTGGCATTGCCAGCACCTTTTAAGCTCTACGAAAATCTGTGTTCAAGGAGTTGCCGCTAATTTGTTATGCCTTACACACGTTGCACTTTGAAATTCCGCAACAAACTTCAAGTCAATAACTCAGTAGCTGGTTGTCAGGAGCCCGCAGGAGCTGGCACTTAATGCATTATGCAGCAGCAAGTTGTGGCATGTCCTTACCGAAGGAAACTGAATGTAGTGTAGAGAGAGGGAGAGTTGGGGAGTGAGGAGGGTAAATTGCAAACACATGTGCAGTCTGTGTGCAGTGTGGCGCAGTCATTTCGCAGTTGCTGAAACCTACACAATTCATTCGTCCTGGCTGCGTGTCCGGAACGTGACTGCAGCAGCAACGATGGCGGCAAATCGAGCGGGCATGGCATGTCTTAAATAAAATAAATGGCACATTATCAATATAAACAAGAGGAGGACGTCTCGTACGCGAGCTGAAAGCGTAAAGTTGTTAAGTTACTTAAGCCAACAAATGAAGCAACAGACGTGGAGAGACGAGCAAAGTACGAGCAGCTAAACACAGTCACGAGCCTGACAAATTGCCGTCTGACTGCAGACTCCCAAAACTCTCCAAATCCAACAGAACTTGCTCAGTTCCTGAGCTGCACCCTGACCAGCAAACAAAATTCACTTCCCAACCATTTCTTTTCATATATCGCATTCGTATCTTGAACTCATATGGGAGCCAGAAACTTGGCAAGCAAATAAAAACTAATGCTCGACTGCGATGAATATGAATGCTCGCCAAACTTATCTAAAGAAAGAAAGAAAAATGTGACAAGTTTTTCCTTTTTGTTTTCAGTTAAATGTAAAGTTTTCATTTGCTGGCACGCCCCCACGTGGGCGTTAATGCACTCACTTCATATGAAATGTGTCAAAAGTGCATATGAAAATAACTTTTGCAGGCTTTCACTTGTCACAAATTGTGATTTCCATTGGATTTGTCAAAATTCATTTCATTTTACGTATTACATATTCATATGATTGCCAATCAAACAGTCTTTTGATGGATATCAGCAGAAAGAGCCTGTCAAATACATATATTTTTGAGCAAAAACTGCTAATAAAGTTGCAGTTACCTTTGTGAGACTGTCGAATGGATTATTTGGATAATGTGTTTGATTTAAATTGGGTTAGTTTGATTTCAAAAAAGAAGAGAATTGATCAAATTATATTGGAAGCAGGAAGGTAGAATTCAGATTGAAATAAATATCTATATTTCTTAAGACGAGAATTAAGATTGTCTACGTTTTAAAGGCTGCAGAGCTTAAAGATTTTTATTTTATCGAGCCACAAACAACTTTCATTGTCTGACAGTATCAAATTCTCTCTCTGCCTGATTTTCCCTGTAAGGCTCTAACGACAGTCAAGCGTCAAAATGGGTAACTTTGTGGTGGAAAAGATGGAAAAGCGCTTGCAGCGCTGAACGAAAATCGGGATCAATAAAAACGTCATTCAATTTATTTTCAATTTTGCGGAGCGTCACGGAAAATGTTGGCGAACGGAATGAAATGGAATAGAATGGAATGAAACGTGGCATTGAGAACCGGGAAGGGGGCGGGGGCCTAGCAAATAATAGAAGACAGAAAACCCAATAAATTTAAAGAAGAAAAGCAAGTATAAGACTTGGGTCTATGTGTGTGAGTGTGAGCAGTGACAAAGTGCCAAGGAGTAGAAATGAGAGTTTAGGTATATCAAATAACTTTGACTTTACACATTATTAAACCGCAATGTCGACGGAGAGACAGAGAGGGATGTAAAGAGAAATAAAGCGAGACAAACAAACAAAGCAGTTGCTGCACATTTGTAAGGACATAAGCAGCAAAGAAAAACAGAGAAGGAAAGGAACAAGACTCTAGTTGGTCCTGTTGCATTCGCCGTCGTCGTCGCCGTGTCGACTTTTTACACTTGACAAACTCAACAAACAATTGTCAGCCTTGTCGTCCTTATTGCAGCAGGAGTTCACGGAGTGAACTATTCTATGGCATCTATTCAGCCATTCATTGTCTTGACTGTTAAATTTTTGAACAGACATTGATTAAAGCGGCCCAAATTGTTTGCAAACTTAACTTTAAGTTTATTTCCAAGCAATCTTCTGTCCCTCTTTTCCTTTCCCTATATTTTTTTTTCTCTCTCTTCCTCTTTTCATCTGTGACTGCAGCATTTTCTTTTGCCGCTGGCGTTGCGGCAAAGTCAATGAGTGGCAATATGCCACCAATAATTCAGGTCACGCGAGTTGTCGTCGGCGTCTTGGCCTGGCACAGTGGGCGAGAATGCAATTTATGTGATAACAAAACAAAGTATGAAGTGTTTAAGAAAACACACTTTTATCTATATATATAAAACTATTTGTCCTGACTGACTGACACATTAACGGCGATTTGCGAAATTTCCCCTGTAAGTGGGTCTAACTCAGGTCAAAGGTCATGGAATTGCTTTGTATGACAAGCTTTTTTGTTTCTTTAGAGATCTTAACCAAACTTACAGTTTATATGTTTGGGACTGTCTCTTACATTCTGACCAAATTTGGTCAAAGTCGGATTACTATGTCATATAGCTGCCATAGGAACAATCGGATGCAAATTAACCTTTAGTATGATATATAGTAATATATACATTTTTAATATTTTAAAGAACAGAGTTACTTATTCTACTATTTAAAAGACATTTTCGTCGAAAATTTGCTAAGAAATGTGATCCACTGTAGAGCTCGTCTTGGACTCTGTCAGGAAGTTCCCTTCTCTCTGCCAACTTCACTGTCCCCGTCAGCTTCTTCTTCTTCTTGCTTTGCTGCGGGTATATTGTGGAATTTTCTATTGCCTTTTTCTGCAGTAGAACGCAGCCTTCTCCCACACAATCAACATCACAAACAAGCACACACACACACACACATACACTCACACACACATTGTATGCTCTCCATTGTGTGCTGACATCGTTAGGCCATTCTACATCGTCTCCTAAGGCTCCATCTTCCCATTTTGCTGGCATTGCTGGTGCAATTTTAATGAAGCTGCGGCATGCGGCAAGAGCCTTCAAGTTGCACGCGCCATTGGCGCAACTTGCGCTTTTTATGCTTCATTTTTGTATTGTTGACATACTGAGAGGCCTCGGCTGATATTTGTGAAAAGAGCCGAGTTCTATATGAGCTCAGATCCCAGTTCAAATTGAGTATATCTACGAGACTGCAGCAATAATGAGAAACTCAATTTTTGAGTGGCCCAAACTTCAATTGCCTCGAACCCGAAAGGGAACTCGCCTGTCAATTGGGAGTTAAGTTTTAGCCTAATAAATGAATGTGTGTGCATACAGACAAAAAGGGGCAACGGGTTAGGAAGCAGGACATTCGACATTCGATAGACATCCTGCAGTCCTGTGATGAGCAGTGTGTGTGTGTGTGTATGTGTGTGTGAGTTTGTGTGTACTGTCTGACCAGTCAAGTCTGTCTGGAACTGAACTGAACTGACCGGGTTTGCCTTTGAATAAATGCCATAATTTATGGTCAAAAGTTTGCTACTGCACACATTTTGTGGAGAACACTTGAAGCGCAGCTATTTAGTGAGCTCTCTACTCTGACTATTTGTTGATACTGATGATGCTGACGATAATAATGATGATGATGATGATGATTTTGCCCAGATCCTTTTCCCACAAATGCCATGACCAATGCCCAGTGCAGTTCATCTGAAAACTTTGCTCGGTTACATTTCGGTGTCCATTAGTGTAATTTAGAACTCCACTTAACTGCTCTCGAATTGAAAAATTTGACTAAAAAATAAGAATAAGAGAGCGAAGAGGGGAAAAAGAAAAGATTTTCAATTTACTTAATAGTTGAGGGACAAGACAAGCGCATCAAATTACAGACCCCCTAGACAGGTGGAACCTTTCGTCTTGGGATGAAATACGAAAACTTCTCATAGACCATTTTCCAGGGGGTTGATTTGTTGTTGTTGTTGCTGTTATTATTATTTGCTTTCATCCTCTACGTTCTAATGAAAAACGAGCAATCGCACACACAAAAATGCTAATCAACAACGAGATCGATAAATGTTTGAATAAGTGTTTGAATTTTGTTTGCGGGGTGACAATGCAGACAATAGAAGCTGGAGGCCAGGGAAATTGTCGCTTTTGCCAATTCAATTTGCATATTATGAGAAAAGTAGCTCAACTAGAAATGTGTATATGTATGTGCGTGTTGAGTGTGATTGGCAGGAAAACTGAGGTTATGGTTTACTTGTTTTTGTTGATGATGTGCTAAAAAATAAATAAAAATTGTCAGCTGCTAACAGTTTTCAGCTAAAGCTATATTTATCTTATAATACTCGTATCTAATAATTCTAGAAAATTCTTATAATAGTTAATTTAAATGTAATTCCTTGGTAATTAAGTACTTTCATCGAATGCTACATAATGTCTCCATTTAATATCCATATCAATAACATTTTAAGCACACTCATCAGACCAATGACAAACAATTTCCACACGTGCCATAGAACACAAATCTAATATGATAGCACAAATGTACACACACACACACAAATACTTACAAGGTTTTGGGCAAAAGATGCGCAATCAATGGATTACTTCCGCTAAGGTTGCTTGAAGGCCCAGCCATGAAATAGCAACAACAACTTTCGCTAGGAAAACAGGAAAAAAGAAAGCAGCATGTATTAATATTGGTGTATCTGTGAGTGTGTGAATCGAATATACTTGTAAACTAAACCAAAGGCCGTGCAATTTAAGTTTGTCAGTGAAAAGCAGCAAATATTCTTATACAATGTATAAATGATGATTACATAATATTTCTTGATTACACTCGGCGAAATATGGTCGGAAATTTAAATATTTAAATTAAAAATTAAATATGAATATAGCTAATTAGTTAAATATATATTTATATATATATATATATATATATATATTTAAATATCCATCATATTAAAGTCTTATAAAAAATCTTTCCATTTTTGAAATATTTAAAAAAATTAATATATTAGGATTAGTAAAAAGATATTGTATTTGTTATGTTTAAAAATATAATAATTAAATAAAATGCGCAAATAAATACTACCATATAATTTGTTAATAAACTATAACATTCTTTGATTTTAAGTTGAATAAACATAGGTGAAACATATTTAATTTGTCTACAATTTAATAAACTTTTGCGAACTATAAAAAATACGGCAATTAAAATTATTTTTGTTTAATTGTTTTTGCTAAATTCATATTAATTTTAATATCAGTTATGTTTTTAGTTAAATCCAAGTGAATTGTTTAATGTTAATACGTTTTCTATTTAAAAAATGTTGTAAAATCAATTATACTTTATTTTACTATGCTTTTTTTTTCTCTGGGTGTATGTTTAAGTTGTACATGTATTTTATTTTTGTTGCCCAAAATTGAAAATGCGCAAAGCGACTGTTTAAGCAGTTCAATTGATATCCATCAGCAAAGTGGCGCCACAAAAAAATAGGAAATACAGAGTTTATATATATAAAAAAAATATATATAGAAATAGAAAATCAATTCAATCACGCTTATCAGAGGCAACGAACTGGGTAGTGAAAGGGGAGGGGATATGTGGGAGTTACAAAAGCGACAAATGTCAGAAACAGCAGCTGAGTAGAAAAAATTACAATTCAAAAAGCATTTTCGGTATGTTTACTGCCGCAGCAAAGTAGGCAAAAGTGAAGAAGCGGTCTCTAGAGAGAGAGAGAGAGAGAGGGAGAGGGAAGACTGAGACTGAGATAGAAAGAGTGTGGAGTGACGACAACAATAAAAATTGAAATGGAACTCGAGTCAACGTTTTCATGATTTACGGCTGTCGCTGGGCGAGAGAGAGAGAGGTAGCGAAAGAGAGAGTGAGGGAGAGGCACAGCGAAAGCAAGAGAGATTTTTATCCTTTTTGAATTGTGCCAGCAGTTTTTAGACAGTTTTACTGTTTATAACTATGCCAGGCTATATATCTAACCAACTGCCATCCCCTTTTACCACATTTCTATTCATCAAAGTGGCGCCACATAGTCGCAGTAAAAATATATATAAACAAAAATAAAAAAAAAAGAATACGACAAAGATGGTCGCTTATTTATATCACTCACTGTTATTGTGTGGGTGGCAGAGTCGCATTAGCTTGGCATTGTTGTGACAGCGGCTTACTTAAATGTTGGCTTATTGATTTTGTTTCCATTTTATAGACGTTTTTTGCATTGTTTTTTCTCTATTTGTTGTTGTTCTTTGAGTGCGTCATGAGCTGCACTTTTGAGCTGATTGTTCAAGTGTGTGCTTTCATAGCAGGCAGCTTTCATGATACTCGCAGCAGACAGCTTAGCTGCCAGCAGAGTTGCATTTGTTGTTGGTATTGTAATAGACGGAAGTGAATGGGCTTTAACGAGCATTCGATACGAAAGTTACTTGATATTTAAATAAATAAACATTTTGAAAGGTTTTTCTTTCGCATTCGCATTCGAATTGCATTATTGAATATTATTTGTAAGCATTTCAATTCCTGCAAAGTCTCAGCTTCAAAGAGCTTTTAAGGTTGGTTCCACTTGACTGACTCATTCGCACCGTGTCCCTATCTATCTATCTACTAAATACGTATATTACCATCATCTCTATTGCTCACAACGAACTCAGCTCTGTGACGTCGACTTTTCAATCACTTTCCAAGCGATTAAACAATCAGCGGCATTATAATCTCTGAGCAAAGAGTCATGTATCATAGATTCAGAGTTGCATCTCAGTAACTGTATAAGTCTCCCTCTATCTCTCTCTGTGTGTGTGTGTGTGTGTGGTTGTTTTTGCGCGTTTTTTCCTTGCCATTTTGCGCTGTCAAACATGATTTGCATATGCTGCTTGTGGCTTTTGCCTTTTGGCTAGAGATTAAAGATTAGCTACTCCTCGATTTCGATTCCTGCCAGCAGCTTAGAGATTTTTTTTTATATCTTTTTCGATTTGGCATTTTCTGATTTCTTTCATCGTTTTAGTTGCCTGATTCGCTTGTAAGCTTTGTTCATCAATTAAAAACAGGCTGGCAATTTGTTGCGACCACATGATTATGACTTAATGGTCTTTTTAGTTTTGATTGCACCTTGGGTAAATTATATACAGCAATCTTAATGTCGCACGATGATGATAATTGATGATGGTTACAAAACGATTTCCGTCTTTCAGTTTGTTATCTAAGAAACGTATGTAATTCATTCCCAAATCGTGAGTTTTAATTCAAGTGACTTATTATGCATTCATTTAAATGACATTTATTGTTAAGACGCCACACGAAGCAGACACAAACTGTGTGCTGGAAATGGGCTTAAAAAGCCATTATTGTCAACATTTATAATAGTTTCAAGAGCTCAAGCAGTGCGAGGAGCAGTCAAATGTGTCCTTTGCTTACGTTTTCCTTACCTTTTCTTTCACCTTAGTGTTGTCGTTGTCGTTGCCTTAGTGTTGCCTTTACCTTCGTCTTGGCATTGTGTCTGTGTTTGTTTACCTTACACTCGAGTGGCATAAAAACAGTAACACATACTCACACACACACACACACACACTCTCGTGTCGCCTCACCTCACCTCGTCACACAAACACAAACACCTGCTTTCAGCCCAGACAGCCTCAAGTGTCAGGCAAGCTCTCTTGCGGGTTGAGCTCGTTCATTGAAAACAATTTGGCCTATGCTGCGTATGAGTAATATATGAAGTGTGTGTGAGAGAGGAGGGAAACAGTGGCATAGGGGATACGTAACGAACAGAGTTGAAACCAAAACGAAGCTGGCATCATAAATGTCAACAGCTGCGCGTGCTTATGCCATTGTGTATACTTTCATGGTGTGTCACAGATGGTAACTAAGGCAATGAGAACCCTTTGTTACGTCATTTGATTTAAAATGCCTTTTGAAAGATTGAAACCTCTATGGATACACTTGATACTATAATCCCATGGAACTAAAAATTACACTTGTTTCTAAAAATTAAGACAAAATCTATCTTTCATTAAGTTTATTTAAATTTACATTTTAATTTAGATATTATCTAGTAATATATTTTGATTAGTCAATTTCAAGACCCACTTTTAACGCACTTGTTGTTCTTTTACAATCCCGTAAGGCAATGAGAACCCTTTGTTACGTCATTTGATTTAAAATGCCTTTTTAAAGATTGAAACCTCTATGGATACACTTGATACTATAATCCCATGAAACTAAAAATTACACTTGTTTCTAAAAATTAAGACTAGATCTATCTTTCATTAAGTTTATTTAAATTTACATTTCAATTTAGTAATATATTTTGATTAATCAATTTCAAGACCCACTCTTGACACACTTGTTGCTCTTTTGCAATCCCGTCAAGGTCATTCGGAAGTTATGCCACAATACTTTTATATTTTTCCTTCAACCATCCATCAACAATCCCATTCCCATTCATTTTAACACCTCTATCTTTCTGCTCCTTTCCCTTGTCGCAGTTACTTTGACAACTTGTGACAATCTGTCTCTCACTCATAATTATTATTATTATTATCATTATTTTCGGCTTAAATCCTTTCGTCGACTTTATAGCGCAGCGTTGACAGCGCACAGCTTTGAGCTTTAAGCTTAATGGCAAGCGTCAACAATTTTCCCAACTTCCATCTCCATCTTCCCCTTCTCTCTCTCTCTCTCTGTCTCCCTCTGCACTCTCCTTGTTTTTAATCGCACTTTTTAATTACTTTCCTTTAATTTTGGCAACTTTTGCTGCTGCTATTTGTCTTGTCACATTTTTTGTAATTATTTCTGCACTTTTATTTAATAATTTCTCAGTGCGCACCAGAGAAAAAGATAGAAATAAAAAATTACATTTTTTTACGCTGACAGCATGTCGCAAGTGTCAAACGGAAAAGAAGAAAAAACGAAGTTTACTTGCGAACATGTGAGAAATACTCGTATCTTCAACTTCGTTGAAGTGGAAGCTGCGAAGCGTGTAAATTAATTAAATTTCAACTTGAATATGGTTGACTTTTATCGATTCTATTACATAAGTTTGAGATATTTAAATGTTCGTTTAAGATATATAAATAGAATGTAATCTGAGTTAGTTGTGTCCCTCACTGAATGAAATACGATTTAGGTTTTCTCCAACTTCATTCTTAATTGTCTGAGATTTGCATGTTTGGTTTACTTGAGGGTCCTTGGGGTCCTCATGCCTACAGCACAAATAATTTAAGTCTTGCACAAAATTAAATTTAATTGTCACATTAAACGTCACGGAATTGAAAGACAGGTCCCTTAAGATACCCACACACAGACACACTCACACACATACAGACTCCCCTTCACTCAGAAATTCGAAGAGTAAATTCTCGTGTGCAGCTGGCGCCTGTTTTGGGATATATTTTCTACCCTGAGGAGCGGAGCACATTCCAATGCTCATGCGAGAGAATTTAACCTATTTACACAGTAATTTATTTGCTTATAAACATAAAACCACTTTCGCTGAACAATGGGCACACACACACACACACTCCCACACACATATGTGTGTGTGTGTGTAGGGCATATGTTGAATAAGGAAAAAGCCAATGGGAAAGGCAGTTACTTAATTTAATAATTTTCACATTTATTGAAACAAAACGAAATGAGACAAAACGGCACAGGGAGGAGCATCATAAAAAGATCCCGAGTCGAGTTCAAGATGTAGACTAAAGACTTTTTTCACGCACATCCTTTTGCTTCATTTGTGTCGGTTTTTAATTTTGTTCAATAGATGTATGAATGTGTGTGTGTTGTGTGTGCATGGGTTGCAAACACACTTAAAACTCAAATATTTGCATACACTCGAGCATTGTTTGCATAAAAATACCAAAAATGAGAAAGAGAAAAAAAAAAGAAAAAAAAGGCACAGGCAGAAAATGAAAGGCAGCAAAAGGCAGCAGACAAACGTGGCTGGGGTAAATGAGATGGAGTGAAGGGTAATGGGTGTAGGGATTGGGTCTTTGTGCAAAGGAACTGAAGCTGCAATCCCCCAGTTGTTGCCTTAGACCAAAGCAAATTTATTATCACACAAAAGGCAAAAGACGATGCAGACGGGCAAGCAACTCTGGCGTCGGCAATCTATAAAAAAGTAGCAGCCTGCCTGGCACCAAAGTAGTAGTATCTACAGGGAATGGGAGTAAGTGGGGAATGAGATGAGATGAGGCAGCAGAAGGAGCAGCAGTCGCAGAGCACAAAATCAAACGAAATGAGGCAAACACATATACACGAGAAAGTAAAGTGTGGATGTGGATGCGGATCCTGGCGCGCAAGCTTTGTGCAAATAAAGCATTTTACAGAGGCTTTGCCAAGAGACTGTGAACAGAAATTGGAATGGGCTGCTCTGGGGAAAGCCCGGACACACAGCGAACCAACTAGATTGTAACATTTACCAGGGGGTAATGTATGCCGATGCCACATGAGACCCTCCCAAACGTTAGGTTGATGCTGCTTCTGCTCGGCAGGTGTGCCACAATTTGCATAGATCTGCCCTTGTCCTGATGAGGGAGGCATATACCGAAACTGTTGGATGGGGCAGATAAACAAACACACACATATACACACCCCTACGTAGAAAAAAACGTGCCACGGCAGCAAAATAACAGCAAACAGCTAAGAAAGACGACAACAAAGCTGTTGCCAAATAATAAAAAAAAGAAAGCAACTACAAAGAAAACGTGAAGTTTAGCGCAAAATTAAACAATCTTATTACCCGGATTAGTGACAAAATTATGTAACAGTCGACAAGGAAGAGGATATTGTTGAGGGTGTGAATTCTGCAGGTGACTCGGCTGCCAGAATTATCAAGACGTTAAATTAAACTGTAATTGTAACTGTAACTGTAGCCATGGCAATTGTTTAGGGTATTAGTATAAGAAGAATTTCAAACTAAATTGGAATCAAAGATTAAGATGGAATAATGCCTGCTTCTGTTTAATCGAAAAATAAGTTGAAGAGAAAGACAATGATGAGAGAGAAATGAATTAAATTCATGATCTTTAAGTATCGCATTTCGTTGTGTCCGCGCTTTTCTTGTGGCCGCTAATTAAGTTTGTCTCAAATATTTGAACAACAAATTAAACGCTCAATTTAAAAAGACACACACAGAAGAAGACTACAACAAAAGAAGAGGCAACAATAATTACGTAAATTACTTGAGAGCGAAGGTAAATGGAGAGGGAAAAGTTAAAAAACAAACATAAAGCGCTCCGATAATATCAAGCAAATGTGCTTCACAATTTCCACTCGACAGCTGCAGCTGTCGGAATTCGCGTGTTGGACCACAAAAGCGGAAAAGCGGAAAAGCGCATAAGCTACGCGTTGACGTTGCGTATACGCCGCATGTTGCAGCCACAGAGACAACGACGTACAGAGAACATAACTTGATGCCCGTAGTCGGGAAACAGAAAAACGTGAAGCGAAAAAAAGTGTCAGCCAACTAAAAAGACGCTAAGGAAGTGGCCATGGAGTGTCGTCGTCTCCGTCGTCGTCGTCGTCGTCAGTGTCGCCTGCGGTTTTCATTTCCTTGCTGCCATGATACGAATGCACACTCGAATAGGCAACCTTTGGCCCTCTCTCTCTCTCTCTCTCTGTTTCAGTCTCTTTTTCTCCTCTGGTGTTTCTTTTCGTGTCCCTGAAACTCTGCTGATTTAGTACAAAACATTTTTCTTGATTATTTTAGTTGTATGTACAGCATTTCTTGCGTGTCTGTCTGTTGCTTCTGTTGCCTCCGGCTGTCATCTTTCCTGGCCAGCTGTGGGTTTCCATATCAGCATGGCGCCATCCGTTGCGGCCCGTTCTCTGCGTGAGAAGTCATAAAGCGATTTGTCATATTTATACAAGTTGATAAAATTATAAACAGCGTCCCAGTCAGTATCTCTTTCTTGCGGCATCCCTGTATCCAAAGCTCAAGTATCTGTTTTCTAAGGATCTGAGTATCTGAGTTTGCGTGTCGACACTGTGCAAACAATTTCTGTATTGCTTGAACTATTGAAGGCGTCACTTGGTCTGTAATTGAGCAGCTGTATAAAAGATTATTCATTTTGAGATGTTTTCCATTTATTTATTAAGAGTTTCTTAAATTTCTATACATTAAATTCACAAGCGTAAATAATCTTTTAATTGCAATTTGCATTCTACAATTAATCTATTTAGTAATATAATCAATAAATTAATTCTACTTTGCCCTCATAAGTATGCAGCGAGTTTTAATTAAATAAGATAGATTTAATAAAATTATCTTAAAATTTATTAAAGTGTTTAGTTTTATTTGGAATAGAATTCCAGTCAATATGCTAGGTTATTAAACAGTTTATTGTCGCTTTAAGTAACTAAACCCATAAAATCTTTTAACAATTTTAACTGTCCTCTGTCAACCGCCTACTCTAACGTCTCCCAGTCTCCCTCCCTGTCCATCCATTTATAACTGGAGCGGCATTCAAATTACATGTAAAATTACTGTCAGTCCGCTTAAAGCGTTTACCAGAAAGACGACCCTGCGACATTTGTCCTCCCTTGCCACCTGCTTTTTGCGTTCATCTAGCGTGTCTGCCTGTCTCGCATAACAAATTTTATTTTAATATTTATTGTTTTTCACGGAAAGCTGAGAAAAGCACAGCGCCCCCTTCCCCTCCCCACGGTTTACACTCTCTACTCTCTACTCAGTTACCAACGTTGAAGAAACGAAACGCCTGCAGGCAAATTCAAATACAAAGACAAAGACGTTGACGATGACGATGATGATGCGGAGGATAGGAAACATGAAAACCGGCGGCAGCCAAATTGAAAACGAAAGCAATGCCAAATAGAAAATGTTTTTCGCGCCCAGCGCTCGCTACACCCCAAGGAGATTTCTCTCTTTTCTTTTCTTTTTTTGGGTACAAACGACATTGTCAGCATTGTCGGCATTATGTGCCTGGCAAATTGGAGTTAACCTGCGCCCTGTGCCCTGTCTGCCTCGCCGTGGCATGCGGCATGCGGCATGAGGCAGCCTGTTGTCTTATTCGGCGCATAATCATTGCCGTTTGTCGCACGTTTGTTGGCTGCCAACTCCCTTCTGCAAATGAAGGAGGCAGCCACATGGAACTTATTACTTTCATTTGCCTGCCACGCCTCCTACTAACGCTACATAAATTCATAACAAATTCATTGCGCGCAGCGAGGCATTTAAGAGGCGAGGCAACAAAAACAACGACCAAAGTGTCAACGAAATGAAACTGTCCAACCGATCCCCTCTCACCTCCTTTCCACTCTTCTCCTCTTCGCCTCTCCTTTGTCTTATTTTCAGCTGCGATCTGCTTCTAATTTCGTATTTGCTTACTTCTTGTTCAGCTGCTCTTCTGTGTTCTCAAATCGCGCACACATGGCGTATGCGTAATCTTGTTCCAGCAGTTTTTCCTCGACTTTTTTACTTGCACGCTTTAACCAATATACCCATGATAACACTTCCCTCCCCCCCAGAAATGGCTCTGTTCTTGCCTTGCGGGAATTGTCAGCGCATCTTTATGGGCACGCCGAAGTTTATTAGGCGTCTCCTTCGTCCTCCACATCCGCCACTTATGTACTTGGTGACATTTTTTGTTGTCTTGAAATTCTATTGAAAAGTTGGCTAAATCTGCGAGGCTGCGTTTCCCATTTCGGTTTTATTTACATAATGTCATTTAATGATGATGATTATAGAAGTACATGCGACGTAGCGTGTGTGTTTTCTTGATATGTATCAAATTTAAGCAGAGTTAGGCAGCTGCTAAGCTTCATTGAGAGGCTCAGAATCGTATATACAATGCATATAATTTTATTATAAATAAGCATATAAAGCTTGTAACAGAGTGTGAAATTTCGTTACGAAATTCTTCTTGTTGAAATTAAAATTTACACATGAGACTAAGGATATTTATTTCAAAAATATGATGAATAAATTGAACTATTCTTATTAATTTTATTACAATTAACCTTGCTTAATGTTCCGAAATTCTTTAAATATTTAAATTTATACCTGAGAGCAAGGATGTGTAATTAAAACTCAACAAGGCTTTTGTTTGCTTGTTTAATTATAGTAGTATCTCCATATTCAAATTCATTTAAATTTCAAAGCAAATGATATTCCAAATTAATTGTTCCTAAATACTTCTTCCTAGTTATGTTTTTGGACATTAACGCAACTTTAAGTCGTTGAAATTCATTAAAATTATTCAGAGCTTAAAAACCAACAAACTCGTCGAAATTGCTTAACGCGCGTTTTGTAAATGGCCAACCCCAAAAAGCGATTAAGCCCCCTTCCTTCCCTTCCCTTCCCTTCCCTTCCCTTTGGTTAAAAGGCCCCCCAATTTCTTCGCTAAAGCCATTCTCAAACGTCGCCCGCTGTTGTTTATTATTATCTCTGACGCTAATTCCAAATTTGAAAATATTCCATTTACTATTTTGAAAAATGATTGCAAGCAATTTCATTTCCGACTCTCGACCTCCATCCTCTCGCCATCTTTCGCTGTTTCCCTTGAAAAACTAATTACAAACACATAAAACTCGACGGGAGTTCAAACTGAACATAATCCTCAACTAGCTGCGAAAATTTCGTTGGTCAATAAATGTATAAGGAGGAGATCTAAATCGGGCAGTTGAATGGCAGATGCAACATGTGACGAAGTTTTGTTATTGCCTTTGGGGCGGCGTCTGTGACACGCCCATCAAACTAAATTACTGCCAGTTGAATTGGGCGCATAAAAACCAAATGCAGCCACGTCCAAAACTGAGAACTGTGATTCCATTCGACATTCTCCCCTCCGATTGCCCGACAACTTGTCTCGTCTCGTCTCTCTTGAATTTCAAGTACTTTTTTGAGTTTAGAGTTCCCTTTTTTTTCTTTCTTAACTTGCTGGCGGGCACATTAAGACAATGCCGCTGTGCTGCCAGTTGCCATTTTGTGGCCTTCGAAATGGGTTTTAAAGTGTGCCCAAAACTTTTTTGTTGAATCTTTTCGCACTCATTGTATTTTGACTGAGACGTTGAATGTTGAACTCGGTATCTTAGGTCTTTATAAGAGTTCGGTTGCAGTTAAAATTTGGTATATTTAATGCATATAGAAAGACGAAAACTGGAACTTACTTTTAGTAATATTTAAAATCTTAAGAGGAATCTGTGTCATATTAATTAATACATTTTTTCTTTTTTTTTGAAAATAGCTTTTATTATTATCAGACTAAATTTATAATTGATTGTTAGAGATTTTTATAAATTTTGTAATATTTTCATTCATTCTATTCTATTTTTCGAGCTACTTTGGTGGTTTTTAAGACAGTAAAATGGTAAATAGTAAAATTCAATATCTTCAGTTCATTTTAATTAATAAATTGATTTTTTTTTAATATCATATATTACATAATTGATTGTTAGAGATTTTTATACATTTTTTAATTTATTCATTCGCCATATTTTATTATTCGAGCTTTTTTTGTGGTTTTAGAACCCGTGAGATTTTATTTCCATTTTTATTTTATGACAGTAAAATAGTAAATTAATATTAATTGACTGTATAATATTTAATAAATTGTTTATTTTTTTGAAAATATGGTTTATAATTATCAGACTAAATTTACAATTGATTGATAGAGATTTTTATAAATTCTTGAATTTATTAATTCGACATATTCAATTATGACAGTATTAAAGTAAATTAATATTAATTAATCATATTAATTATTAAATTGTTTCTTTTTTTTAAATATATTTTATAATTATCAGACTAAATTTACAATCGATTGTTAGAGATTTTTATAAATTTTACAGGGTATTCCATTATTCGAGCTACTTTTGTGCTTTTAGAAGCCCTGAGATTTTCTTCTTTTTTATTTTATGACAGTTGTGTAAGTTTTGCAAGTTTTCTCAAGTGCGTGTTGTGATTTGAATTGGAGCGTTATTATGCTGCTGCCTGGGGGCAAAGGAGGCGAGGGGCGTGGCAATGGAGCATATCAAATTTGATGATTGACACCTGGGCGGGGCAAAAGTTGGGTAACTTTAAATGGCGCCCGAGAGTATGCAACGCGAGAGAGAATTGACATTAATGTAACTCGCAAAGCTAAAGTTCTTAGCATTGTTGTTGTTGTTGTTGTTGTTGTAGCTGTTGTTGCCAAAGCTGCTGCCGTTAATGGCCCCAAAGATGTTGTTGCGGCTGCTGCGGTCCTTTTATGTATATGCGGGTGAGTGTGGCACAAGGGGCGTTTGTGTCTGTGGGCGTGTTGCGAGTCGTTGTCGACAGCAGCGCCGTGTGACCTGTAGCAATTACCAATTTTCTTGTTACATTTTAAAGTGCGCGAGAGCTTTGGCCCAGATTACCACAGAGTGGCAGTGAGAAAGGGAGAGAGAGAGAGAGATGGAGATTGTGCGGTGTTGAGGTGCACATTAAGTGAGCTGAGGTTGCTCCAAAGTCCAAATGCAAAATGCAGCCAAGTTGAGTTGATGCTGATGACAGCAGCATAGAAGTCAATGAAGAAATAGAAAGAGAAAGATTTAAAATAAACGAAGGAGATAGAAACAGAGATAAAAATGAGCTGCTTTGTCATTTGGGCCAAGATTAAGGTTTGCCCAGCAAATGTCTGTAAACTAAGTCGAGATTACACAAAGGGGAAGTGCTGAGGTGTTTATAAAATCAGAGTCAGCTCATATTTAAAGCTAATATTTAAAGCTCTTAATGAACTTGATAATGAAAACATATGCAAACTCTTGTGAATATCTCGCATGTTATATTTTTATTAAGCTTAACAGATTTAATAGTTCTTTTTTCGTTTCCTTACATGTTAAACTCTTGTAAATTCAACTATTTAAGCACTTAATTAAAAGTACTTTCTCTTTTTTCTGCTTGCAGGTATGTAAAGTTCACTTCAGCTGTTTACACATCATGTAATTCGTAAGTAGCATGCCACAAATGCCTTGTAATATGCCACCTTTGACAATATATCACGCATACGCCACATCGGTCGCGAGCGGAAGAGTTGGCAATACTTGACAGCTGGCAAAGATGCTTCATTAAAATAATCAGCTAAAAGAAGTTGAAACAAGTCTCGTCGAGTGGGACGGGAGACGGGAGAATTTGGGGTTGGCAAGTGTGAACAACAAAACTAATGATAGAGTAAAGTAGAAATAAAAGACACCCGTTGTATATGAGTGTGTTTGTTGTGTGTGTGTGTGTGTGTGTGTGTGTAAGTCCTTTCAGGTTCTGGGTGAATGTAAACAGGCAGTGCAACACTTTGCAGCACTTGGAGCACTCGTCAAAAGCTGCCAAGTTTGGTTTCTCTAGCTTCTCTCGCATCTTTGCTTCACTTTTATTTTTGCTTTGCTATTTTCACTAATTAATTATGCAGTAAAAGCAAACAACTTGAAATGTAAGGAGATTAAAGCGACTTAAAAGGCATTTATGCAATGCCAGCAACAACAACAACAACAACAACAATACAGAACAAACACAGGAAAGACATACATAGCAGCCGCCAGCTCAGACAAGTGTCAGACTGTCGTTCTCTAAGGACATTTCTGTCAGGAGGAGAGTGCAGGGATGTGTCTTCTGTTTGTATGAGACAACAAAATTGTGTGTGTGTGCGTGTGTGTCGTATCTTTTTGTATGTGTCTTGTCAAGTCATGTTAACAAGCTTCAAATAGCGCAGCAAGCAGCTTAAATTATTGTTAAAATAATTAAATAAATTGCACGCAAATTTGAAACAAATTGTAATGAAATATGCAGCAAGTGTCCCCTTTAATTGCGGCTTAGAAATGCCATTCAAAAAAGTACCATTTTGAAAGACAAAACTGAATAAGAATATCGCAAATACTTTAATTTTTACATATTACATATTATACTAGGTATTCTGAATGTATTACTAGATTTTCTTCGGCTTTGCAACTTTATTTAATTTTCACTTAATTAAAAGCAGTGACAACAACAACAACAACTAAAAGTTGTCACTTTTTGACATCAACAAGAGTTACACAAGAAATTAGCAGAGTAAAAAAAATAGATTTATAAAAATGCTAATTAAGTTACAAAATGCGCTGACAAAATGAAAATTATAGACAAAGGATTGCGCATATACAATGTGTGTGTTGTGTGTGGTGTGTGTGCTTGTGTGTGTAAGTGTGCAACAACAATAACAACAATAAAAGTTGCCTCGTTTCGTGTCGCTTTTGCTCTTCTCACTGTTTCCAGTGTTTTTACTCAACTTTGCCACACGTTGCGACAGTTGGCAAAGGCACGAGACAATTGAGCGACGCGTTTTGCCTGCAGCACAATTTTTTGTATACCCTGTAAGCAAGCAGCTGAAAGGGTATGCTCGACAAAACTGCTGTAATTAAATGAGTACAGCTAATAATTAAATATATAGCTGAAATACTCTAATTTCTTATGTCAAAATCTATTAAATTTGTGTTCTTGAATGTGAACTTTTAGAATTTCTTCAAGTCTATCACGCTGAGTAACTTAACCATTTATTTTGTATGCAAGTTGAATTCTTAACACACACATAGTCAATTTATGTCTATGTCAACGACTTTCTGCTGTCATTTGAGTTTTTTTTTTAGAGCTTTAAATGTAACAACCAGAAACGAGTTTTACTTTTAAAACAGATATAAGGCCACAGAAAAATTCGAGATAAACAAAACTTGGCAACATTTTTGTGTTATGTAAAATTTCTACTAGGTTTTATTTTTTGTTTTATTTTTTTTGTGTACTGTCAAGCAACAGAAGCGAGAACTCGTAAATGTTCTTCAGGCTGACAGACAGTGGCAACAATTAAGCGACATTTGTTGCTACATTTTGTGCAGATTGTGTTGGCTAAATACATGTGAATGACATTTTCATGAGCATAGTCTAGGGAAATATTTTAGACTTTACCTATTTTTAGATGTCAAATAATAGCTTACTTTTTAATGGAAATTTAAAGTTGTAGATTGATTTGATTTAAGCTGTTGTTTTTTGGAATACTGACTACTGTGTATTACGATTTGAATATAAATATTTATGATATGCTCAATTTCATTGTTTTTGCATATTTTAAATTTATAAATGCAAACACTACAGTTCTTTAAACGGGAGCAAAAACAACTCTCCGGTGAGCTGCGTATTAAAGTATGCAATAATTTAAAGCTCTTTTGCGGTTGCCCCAAAAGCGACCACAAAGCATTGGCAACAACATACAGAGAAAATTGAGGCGACTGCTGTTCATTTTTATTGCGTTTTTCATGTGTCTCATGTGGTTTACTACAAATTGATTCTATTATTGTGTATATATATATATGTTTTTGCCACGCCTCCCGCCCCCAATTCTGTCCATGACTCTGCCACGAACGCATTACGCGTCGCATCGTTTGCTGTTCGGTTTTGCTGCTGGCAATTTGGAAACTGAAAACTGATTGCAAACACATCCACACATCCTCCTGTTTGTCCCCCTTTAGGCCTACGTTGAGTGCAATTTCCGTTGGTTATTGACAAACTAGCGAGAGCGAAAGAGATAGTGCCAGAGTGTGAGAGAGAGAGAGAAAGGGGGGGAGAGAGAGAGATGTTGTGGTACATAGAATTTGCAATTACAGTCACATTTGTTGGCGTTGTGCGGCTCCAATCAATTGTTTAATTAATTTTATAATGAGTTAATTTCGCATAGCGCAATCATTTAAATATTCGCAAAAATCCATTTATTTAATTGTTGTGCACTTCTTGCCACTGATTTTATGCGTACTAAATTATAAGTCGATCAGAACCGAACCGAATGAAACAAAGCAAAACAAAACAGCATCCGCCTGTGAAATTCAATTATAAAATGCTTACATTGCATTTACATATTTGCGGCGTGTCTGTTTAGTTTATAAACATTTGGCACGCTCAGTTAAATGTTGCCTTATTTCGTTTTAAGGCCACTGCAATTGCTCTTCGGTATGCTCTTTATGCAGAGGGTATTTTGATTTTTGCATCAACTATGTCAACCATTATAGAGACTGAAAACGTCATCAGCATTTCGAACAAACATTTCAAATGCAAATTTTTCCTTAACTAAATATTTATCAAATCCAATTTAAAATCTGACATTGAGGGTATTCATTTGCGTCATCCAAAAATGACATTTTCTAGACTCAAATAAAGATGCAGGCAAAGAACTACGTCAAATGCTACTCGATTACAAAAAGAAATATTTTATAGAATAAATTCGTGTCAAATTATAGTTTTCTAAAGTCAAATTTCTTGGCTCGGAGCCATAGAGAGGGTTGGGGCGCAACGACAACTCGACAATTTGTGGGTTTTATTTTGCTTTATTGCGTATTTTGTGTTTAAATCTATTTTGTGTAGACAATTTTCAATCATTTTTATGTGTAATTGGCAACTATAATAGAGACACGTATTTGGCATATTTATTTATAAATATTTTTAATGGCTTTTATTAATTTATGAATTTTCTTATGAACGTCAATTCTTAATCCATGTGATAATGGATAGGTATGAATCGGACTGACTAAATATATTAAAAAAAATAGGCTAGATGTATAAATCCATAAATTAACTTATTTTTAGATAAACTTTGTTCATTCTTTAAATCTTTCTCTTGACCGTCTTGAAAATGCACCCGAAATTGTTTATCCTTTTCTTGCGGCTTTGCTCTTCTCATACTTTAGATTGTATCACTTGCTCAAATCTCAAATATTCCCATTTAAATGCATTCCAAAATCCACAACAGCACAAACAAAAAATACATACATATATATATCGCATTAAGCGCATTACGCTTCAAGATTCCAATTGTCATTAGGCGCTTTTGGGTGTTGTATTTACCACAGGGAGTCACGCCCACAACAGAGAGAAAGGAGAAAACAGGCGCAAAGAGTGGCCACAGTTTTTACTTTGGCCAGGACTTATCGCAATTGAGGGAAATGCTGCTGGCTCTTGGCTACTGAATACTGACTACTGAATACTGGCTTCGGGATGCTGTCTGCCATTTGCTTTAAGCGCCGTGAAGCATTCTGCAATTTTTCATTTAGCGTTGCTGTAAATTCCAGATGCTCAGTAGCTCTCACTCTCTGTGTTCCTCAAGCTAGCTGCTTTCTTTCGGTATTTTTGCAACTAAGCTGCGGAAGGGAAGAGTGAAAGAAAGGGGAAAGACGGTTACGGAAAACTTGGTCCTTTTGCCGCGTGCGATTAATGCGACAAGCGCAAGGACGATGCGAATGAGGCGGAGTACAAGATGAAGGAGGATTCTTTCAACTTCCAACACTGGGATGCCAAATTTGGTGGCATTTCTTGCTGCTCGGTTATGTGTGGATGTGTGCGGGGTTTTTCTTATACCTCGGTACTCGGTGCGAAATGCCTCAAGGTGTAAAATTGAATAATTGAAATGAAGCGAGCTCGACGCTGTTCAACGCGGTCTCGGCAGGAAGACTTGCCTGTACAGTAGCACGACCGCAAGGATAGCAAACTCAAGAAAATTGTTGCAACAAAGTTTAGTTAATTGTGGTTAATTCTGATGGATTTGTGCCTAATTAGTGAGTAATTTAATTTTGCATTTCTTTATAAAGTTTTGCCTTGTCTGTTGCCACATCTTTCTAGATTTACAACAACCATAACTTGATGAAAACTAAACCGATTTTTATTCCAAATATTTCCTCTTGATCATTATTTGATCTATAGATTGCTGGAGTAATTATTTTAGTTGAAATTAATAATTTCAGAGACCTTGAATTATTATTGTATTCAACATTTTATTAATTTTCTTTGCTATTTTCTCATTCCCCTCGCAGCCGCAAGGTATGCAACACATTTTCTTTATTAGCCACAAAAATACTTGCAGCAATCTTTTTCTTTCTTTCTCTCTTCTTTTTGGTACAAGTTTGGCAACAACAGCAATCATGGCAGTTGCGAGTGGTTTAACATTTTTTGTTGTTTTGTTGCTGCTCTTGGGTGGCTAATGAAATGTGACATTAAGTGCTGATGCTCTTGCCACGCCCACACCAGTAGCGTATTTTTAATTGTTGCCACCACAGCAGTAACAACAACAGCAACAATAATAATAAGTTTGTGCTCTTTGCGGTCGTTCCCCAACGGCAAATGCTTTGGTGGCAAGAAGAACGATTGCAGCGGGGAAACCCCCAACAGACCGAAACAGCAACGTCAGACAAGCGCCAGCCAAAATACGCATAAAAAATAAATACAATAAAGGCACAAAAAAACGAGACCCACAAAATGCTGCGTGGAAAAACCAAAGGGAAAAATCACGAAAAACGAGAAGCAAAACGAAAACGAAATGGAGTTCAGCAAAAAAGTTTTTAATTAAAAAGTTTCGCTTAAATCTATGGATGTGAAATGGTAGAATCTGATTCGGGCTTCTTTTCCCCTTTTTTTTTAAGTGTAGCGGCTGGTGTAATTCTCGTTGAGGATTTGTGGCAATGGAGAGTGACAGCTGTAAATTAAATGATTAGCTTATTTTAGAGTTAATTAGCAAAAAAATGTTAGCATGTAAAGAATACCTAAGAAATTATTATCAATAGTAGTCTCATTGGATTAGAAACCATTTTTACAATTGAAATAGATATTATTTCTCATTACAAAGTTTTTATATTTATTATCAATATACATTGAAACTGAAAATTTTCAACAATCAAGAGTGTTAAATTGAATACGAACATATTAAATTGAAATTCTTGAAATTATCTGCTGAATATCCCATTGAATTTAAAAAAATTTTAAAATATTTAAGAATAAAATGTCGACTTAAATGAGATAATTTAAATAGAGTATGAAAATACATAGCTTCGACTTTATATGTATACAGCTGCTAATTAAGCATTAAATCTATGCGTAGCTTTAAAATGAGCAAATGTCCCCCTTTACTCCTGGTTTTCATTACACTGTGCAAAGCATTGAACGCATTGCAAATTAAGTTGTTTGTGTTTTATTTATGGGCCATGGGCTGCAAAACTTGCACAAACAGCCCAAAAGTCAAACAACAGCATGCAATTTAAATGCAATTGTTTTATGCACAACAGTACGCACACCAATGCACACCACTACACACACAAACACACACACATATGTGTATTACGTTGCTTTTCACGCTGCACTGACATGCCAAAGGGCTGTATTGACCAATGCGGCGTATGCGTAACGTGCGCTACTAGCAAGAAGTTGCTACCACAACAACAACAATCACAACAACAACCACAACAGCAACAACAACAACAACCAGAGTAAGGCATATTCATGCCCACCTCGCACTAATAAATTATTAAATGCATGCAATAAATTTCAAATTAATCGCTGATATTTATCTCTCATTGCAACGTCGACGTTGGCAGAGCGCTCTGCATAATAATTATGTTGGTCAGAGCATACGCTACCCCCTCCTTCCTTACCCCTTACCCCCAAAATAGTGATCTCCTCACCGGCATAATAGCTACACCCATGACCAGTTAAAGGGCAATGCAGCTGCATTTCAAGCACGTTTAAAAATTGTTTCCCTTATTTTATATATTTCGTATATTTCCAAAGTTGATTTCATTTTTATTGTGCACGTGTTGCTTTTGTTGCAAGTTCCGAGGCACACATTTATTATTATGACGCCATTTTACACATTGGTTCAACAGTTTTTACCATTTTCCTGTTGACTTTGGTGCATTGTTAATTAAATTATATAGTCAAGTGTTTTTATTTATTATTTTGCATCATTTTTGTAAACCTTTTGACAAATCCGAAAAAATAATTTCAATTAGCATCAGCTTAATTTTCAAATTATAATATGATCTTGATTTTATTGAGTTTATTTACTCGATTTAAAATGTCCTTTATAAGTGGAAATAATTGACAGCTGAAAACTATTTCATAATTTTGTTCCTTTCGACCTGATCATCGCATTTTATGAACTCGAAACTTTTTTATTGTCATCCTCAGACTCTGTTCCAATTTGTTGTTTGCTCTCCACACACTCTCTATCTTTATTTCTTTCAGTCCCCATTTCCTTTACCCTTTCATCAGCTAACGAGCACAAAGAGCAACCAACAAGCGACAAATATTTCACATTGTTTTTTGAATTATATCGCGCAAAATGGCAACAATAAAAACTTTTTGCCAGTTGTCATATGCCCAGAAAATTCTATGGACACACATATGGTCACCGCACACACATACACACACACACACACACACTGTCGTCTGGTAGCATCAACCTGCAAATTAACACAATAATAGCTAGCCAACAAGAGCAAACAACAAGAACAACATTGCCACAGATATGCAAATGGCATAGAAATTGTGGTTGGACTCTGAACAGAACGAGAACGAGAGCCAGAGAACGGATATGCTTGCATATAAATTATAACACCGGCGTGTCTATTAAAATGATTGTATCCGCTCGATTATGCACACAGAAAATGCTAGAAAGAGACAGACAGAGAGAGAAAGAGAGAAAGCGACAATATGTGGACAAAAATTCACAGAGCAGAGTCCACAGCCCGAAAACTTTTTGACTTTGTCGCTTATGTAGATACAACTACAACTACAGCTATAGATACACTGAAAAAAAGACTAACTTCTAAAATCAAGAACATTCATTTTAAATATTTTGTTCTTAAAATAAGACCAATTTAAGACCAAATTAATAAAACTAAGAATATTAATCTAAAAACTTACAGTTCTTAATATAAGAATTAAATTAAATTCCTAAATTATTAAGAAAATATAAATATTTCGTATTTAATATGAAGACAATAATGGCACCGTGGTTCTCTGATAAGAGTCGCCGCTTCAGTTTGGTATCGAAACCCGCTCCTAGCCAAGGAAAAAACATATAATCGGAATATTTATTTAAAAAAAACATTTATCAAAAAGAAAAATAAGTTTAAAGTTTAAAACACCTGCCTTAAATTTTTATTTTTGGCTTGAGAACTTAAGACTGTTTGGTCTTAAATTAAGAACTTATTCTTAATTGAAATGTTCTTAAAATCAAGATGCGTTTTCTAAATTTAAGAATTTTATGTTTTCGACGCATTTTTTAGACCAAAATTCTTAGTTCTGAGAACAAAATCTTGATTTTAGAACATTTTTTTTATCAGTGTACAGATACAGATACAGACAGGCATAGATATATCTGTAGGCATGTAAATCATGTGTGTGTATGTTGTGTTGTGTTGACTTTTCTTCAGCTACGGTGTGCGTGTGTGTGCGAGAGGATTGCACAGGTTTTCGATTTGTTTGATTTTGCAGGCATTTTTCAAACTCTACCCCTTTTCTCTCTCTCTTCGTCTTCCTATGCCGATTAAACAAATTGTATATAATACAGTTGCTAGTTATTTGCCATTCAAATTTTGTGTGTCTCTCTCTCTCGCTCTCTGTCTGTATGTCTGCTGTTTAAATCCAGTTGATATTATGCTATTTTGACAGCTAATTAGTTGCGTTCAAATATGTCTATGCCTGCCTGTCAATAGTTCTAATTGACAGTGCTCAGATTAGAGTTAGTTTCACAGTTTTCGTACTACATTTAAATTGCATAATATAGAAAAGTTGATGCATATCTTTTATAGTAGTTTTCGAGTTGAAGGCTTAGAAAGCAGAGAAGCAAAGACAATTAATCTGATGTACGCAAGCAACCGCAGCTGTATAAGATACAGATACATAGATACGTGGGAGTGTAGAGAGATGTGCAGGACAATTGTGCAGGTGGTGCAGCTGCTGCAGCAATTGAAAACCGCAACGCTTGGGTATGTGGGTGTCTGGGTGGCTCGTCAATTGTGGGGCAATTTAAATGGCAGCTAATAAATTTGCAGCAGGCAACCACAAAGTGCGAGAGGCACTCGAAAGATACTCGGTATACGATAAGATACGCACTGAACTGTGTCAGCCAAAGATAAAGTGAAGCTAACTCAAGCAACGCCTAAAAGTGTGCAGTGTATATACATATGTATATAAATATATACATATGTATATGTATGTGCTGGAGCGTAATTTAAGCCATTTATAGCCAGAAATTAATGCTGCAAGCAGACAAACTCCTAACGTTGCTACGTTTTAGCCTGGCCACAAGTGCATCCACTTGCCAAAGCTGCCATTCAAAATAAATGAGCTAAATAAGCAGCCTGACATGTCAGACAGCAGACAACAACTACAACTTGTACAACAACAACAACAGCTACTTCTATCACAACAGACATTTATAAACAAGCAAAGAGCAAAGTTTTCAGTTCTATATATGTCTATATATGTATGTATGAATGTATGTATGTGTGTGTGGTGTTTGTTTTAACTATCAATTAAAGCACCCGATGCTAATTATGTTTCTTGTCTCTGTCTCGCTTACACTCGTACGAAACACACTGCCTCCCATTCACTCTCCCATTGTCAGCAACAGAGGCCATAACTTTTGTATGCAGTTTGTATGGTGTCAGAAACGTTCGTTTCGTTTAAGATCGAATTTATCTATATATTGTATATGTATATATATAAATCTATCTCTCTCTATATCCCACTTTATATTTGTCTATCTATGTCTATCTACAATCCATGCATTAATATATATATATATATATATTTCTATCCATTGTCTGCGTTTAGAGTTGTTGTTCTTGAAATTGCACAAATATTTGTATTCTCCTTTTGGCTGTGCGTGTCACTGTATAATTTATGCGTGTTTGTTGTTGTTCTCGCTGTTTTGATGTGCATAAATCAAATACACAGAGACAACGACAGTTAGATAGAGATAACGACAGAAAATGATAGATATAGAGATTGAAATAGATAATCACGCTAATCGATGCTTGGCTTGTGTAAAGTCAATAACGAATTGACAATATGAATATGTTAGCTTATGTGATTACCAAGCAAATAATGTTAAGTTTGCCATCGCTTGTAGAATTTCAACTAAGACATCGATATGACAATAATACTACTTAATGGTTAGAGTATACATGTCTTACTATCTAAGATTTTTATAATTTGGTTTATTGAATGAAGCATCGATTGCAAAATCAGAGTTATGAGTTTAAAAATAAATTAAATCAAAAATTTAAAGTAGCAAATTAACTACAAAAAATATAAATAATAATTTGATTTACATTTTTATATAAAAGTCATAAAAGTCTTTTGGCTAAAGTATCCTGAATAAATAGTATAACATTTAATTTCACAAATATTTATGTTTTCAAGTTTTATTATATTTTTTATATTTAATTTATAAGAATTTTGAATAATAATTAAATTTTAGTTTTTATTTATAAATCGAAAAATAAAATCATTACATTTTTGAATGAGGTATTCTGTTTAAGAAAAACATTATTTTTTTTAATGCATATTGTAATAATTAATTTGAGCCCTTCATTTGCAGTTAAGTAATAAATATAGTTTTCTTTAATATGGAAACAATTTAAATGATTTCTTTTTTTATCGATAATAAATTTTATCTAATACAGCTCAACAATAAATGACAAAATATATAAATGATTGAAAACTTTTATGGCTTTTTGACTTTAACAAAATGCGTACAGAACCAAACATTTTATGTTTATTACTCTACCTCTCTCTTCGCTCGTATTCCCCCTTTGACACTTAACGAGCAACAGCAACGCGACAAAACAATAACAATAGCAATAGCAGTGGCAATAAAAATAACAACAACAACAACAACAGCAGGAAAAACAATGAGAGCAATGCGTATTATGTGCAAAAGGCAACAAAGTTGTGCGAGAAACATGCGTAAATTTATGCAAAAGCAAATTGTTATTTAAAACACTAAAACTAAAGCCAGTCGAGGATAGTTGAACCCATTCAGCAACACAGACAGAGACGGGGACAGAGAGGAAGAGAGAGACAGATAGATAGATATAATCATAGCCTGTTGACCAAAAGTGCGTGCGATGTCTGTGTGTGTGTGTGTGAAATATTAATGCACAACATTTAAATGATTGCAGCAACGACAACAACTGCAGGTTGGCGGGAAGGGGGAGTGTGTAAGGGGTGGGGGGCAGACTGATGAACTGACCTCTGCAGCAGATGACGCCACAGTCGCTGCTGTCGTTGCCACACGCAATGATCTGATTAAACATGGTAATGAAGTAGTCAAAATGTGGTGCAACGTGGCGTATGCGTAATTTCATATACACACACAGACCGCTGCGTATGTGTTTGCGTGTGTTTGTGTGTGTGTTTGCGTGTGTGTGTGTGCATGGCTTTCGTGTTGCTGCTAATTTGAATTTACGCGCATCGGTTGTCCACATTCACTTACCAACCAGGACCAACCATGTCTCCGATGAGGATGGAAAAATAAATCCCAAACGGCAGCGCCGAATAAAAACAAGCGAATTGAGTAAAGAGTTTTCTATACTTTGGATTTAAATTTTTAGAGTTTCGATCAGAGAAAAGTTAAATCTTCAACTGTATTTCGAAAAATGCATTTTTAATACACTTCCCAGTGGTGAAAATGTCAAATATGCCATTCGATGCATTCTGTTTTATTTATTGTGAATTCGTTTTCATGGCAAAGGGAACGGGCAGTTATTGATTTTCACAATCGCATTTTTTATGGTCAACCATTTCTGTTTCTTTTTTTTTTATTGCATTTATTTTTATTTATTTAATTATTTTTCTATTACGTAGAGAGAGTGTATTATTTGTCAATATGCTTAAATCGCTTACAATATTTATTAGCTCGAATGCATTTAATGCACCTGCTGTGTAAGTGTGTGTGTGTGTGTATGTGTTTGTTTTTGGAGGTGGTATGGTGGTTTCTATTTGCATTTAACATCCACACACGTACCACTCTCAGTGTTTGGGAATAAGGCACGTTATGCCATTATTTGTTTTCGCTGATTGCATTTGATTTTTGGCAAACGATTGCCGTTTGCTCTTTGGCTAACAACTCGCAGTGCACATGGAAGTGGCAAGAATGGACGAGGGGAATACGAACAAAAAACAAAAAAATATAATCATATATAGCTGGCTGTCCAACAACATCCCAGCTGTCTGCTTTGTTGGCATTGTAAATACCACATCGTAACCAGAGAATAAAACTGGAAATTATTGCAACGAGAGATTCTATAACAACGATTATAATAGACAACCTAAAGACTTATTAAACAATTGCTAGAATATTATGACTTAATTGTATATCCTTACTAAGTAAGTATCCATTTATAGTCCAAGTCCAGGTGCAGGCACACATTGCTTTAGTTTAGTACCATCAACCTGGGCTCAAACATGGCTCAGTTAGCCCATAAACCAACTAATTAGACACATGTGTTGGCCCACAACTTGATTTCGCTCCACTAATGTTGACCGAGGCAGCTGTTACCAGCCACACATGAATTGCCAACGTGACCATAAGGTCAATAAGTAACGTGGCAAAGTTAAGCACGTAACAGCCAAATGGCCAGGCATCTTGGCAACTAGCTCCTTCTACCAATCAACACCTTCAACCTTCTTACTTTCCTAACTGAACCAACAGAAAATCATGCTCATTTCACGTAAATTCGCAATTATTTAGCCATGTTATTAACTTGAGCTTTAGTTTGGCTGCTATTTGATATACCCCATCCTTAGTTGGCATTCGGCTTTAAGTTAATATCCGGATAGATGAGGCTTATGTTGATTTTGGTCTAATTTGATTTGCTTACCAAGTCGAATGTGGTCAACATGGTGTCTGCTTTTGTATTCCAACTCGAGCATTTGCATATCATTTGTAATTAGACAAACAGAGAGTATGCTTTTATGTTATATTGTTGAGTTTACTTTGTTGTTGTATGTTGGATTGTTGTTCATTGTTTTTCAACACTTTCCCCTTCAATTTCTTAGCTCCATTTAACACACGTAAGTCATGAGGAATTTTTTAATATTCTTCTAAAACTATTTAGCGCATTTTTCTCTTGACACCCTAAAATCCCGACTCTCTTCTCTTTTTAACATCGCTCTGTCACTGCTGAAAATCTAAAGGGAAAACATTTTTCAAAGCAGTCAAGTTAAAACGACTTCTCGAAAATCGCTTAAAGCAGCAAAACGACAAGAATAATGATATTTGCCCAAAATGCAAGCCACAGAAAAACAAGTCGCAAAAAATGCAAAACTGAGAGAAAAGGGTGTAGACATTCGACGTTGAGGACGATGCGAGGTAGCTCTAAAAAAGGACATGCACCCCAAAGGAAAACTTTGACTGCTTTCATGCACGCACACGCACACACACACACCTCTCTTACACTCACAATCACACATACATACATACATATATGTAGTACATACATATTGGTTTTCGTTATATACTTGGGTTATGGTTATCGAGGGGAGCAGCAAACTTTGCGCTGATTTTCTAGGGAGAAAAAAATTTGTATTTTTTTTTTTTTTTGGTCTTGCGTGCTAAAGTCACAACTACAAAAAAATATATGTATATATATAAAAAAACATGAAAATTTTTGTTCGTGTATTGCAAAAAAAAAAGCGTAGAAAAATGGCAAAACTTTAAAGAAGATGAAATAAAAGTGGCAGACATTAAGTTCCACATGGAGCCAAAAAGCATTAGCGAAAAGTTCATAAGCAAAAGTTTGCCACGGGCGGAGGGAAACACGACTCTTAAAAAATGGCAGTTGAACTTTTTGCCACATTTCGACTAACTGCACATTTTTCCTGTTATTTCATTTATGTATTTTCTTTTTTCTTTAATAAAATCAGAGTCTGGCCACATTTGTAGAACGTCTTACACATAACTCAATGGTTGGAAAAATGAAATGGGAACAGCCCCTAATCAATGTACATTTTAATACATTAAGTAAATACATTTGAATGCGAAAAGTTTTGTAAATATTTTCTACTTGGCTCTGCCGCACACGGAAAGAATTCATATTTGCTTTTTATAAAAAGAACTTGCAGCATATTTCATGGCGCATTATTGCCTAGTTTGTGTTGATTCATGTTTGCAACTGGAATCAAATGCTGTTGAACCTTTTCAGTGGGAACTCCCACAGCGTTGAGCAAAAGTTTGTTCATTTAAGAAATGCACATTATGATTTATTGAAATTAATATTGAAATGTAAGTTGAGAGTTGAAAGTTTCGACTCTACGAAGCGTGCATCAGGTGCAATATGATTGCAATCAAGTTAAGTAGGCAGAAAGCCCTTTCTAAAATATGTGTATTCAAATCGAGGAGGTAGAAATAAAGACTTTATTAGTTAAAAGAAGTATCTTATAGCCTTGTCTTGTTCACTTGTTGGACTCAACAGGACACGTTCCACAAACACTTGTTCTGTAAAGTTGTCACTCTAATAGACAGCTAGTATACCATTACAAATTCCACTTGTGGCACCACAAAATCCACCGCATTACAAAGCCAAAATCTCAGAAGCATGACACAAAACACAAGAGATTCATTTTTGAGTAGCGTACTAGAAAAATTATTGTAAATTTTGATTAATTGCGCTGTCAGACACGAGTCGTCCACGCCTACAGGCGTCTTGCCATTCTTTTATTCTGCCACCACCCAACCTCCCCCTTGATTACATCAAGGACGTGACAACGAAGAAAATTTCTAGCGGTTCACAGTTCAAACGAGTTGACGGTTGAAGTTTTCTATGTCGTTTTCGTTTCGGGGCGACAACAATTTGAAAATATTAAAAAAGTTTTCACTTGACATGTTATTGACTTGTTAAAATGTTTTCCTCGCTTGCTTAATATAATTTCTTTTCCTTTTTTATTTTTGTATTTTATTTATTTTTTTTTACTCCATCGAGAGGGTAGTTCTATTTTGGCCTTTTCGTTGTGCTGGCTGTCGGGCTGCTTATTTATTTATAATGTGAGACTTACTTGGCTATTCGAGCCACGTTTTTGCGTCATGCACGAAAATTGCATTGCCTCAAGCCCGATACCCCCCAGTTCCCCACCCCGTCTCACCATTTCCCCGACTCGCATTGTCAGTCTTGTACTGGGGTCGCAAAACGGATCAAACTGTGTATAATTCGTAGAGGGTTGCAAAATAATGTCGACTAGACTTTTATTAGACAAGCTTCTCTGTGTTTTGTCCTCGTGCTCAGCATCTTACATATACGAGGAATTTTTTCGCTTCTGGTGTCTTTGCAATTGCCAAGTAAATGCGCGGGCAAAGTTTGTCCACAAAAATACAAAAAAAAAATAGATAAATAAATAAAATAAAACTGTAACCCAGGCACGATTTGCTATCGTCTAGCCGTTGAAAAAATGCTTCCTTTGTATGTTGTGGCGAGTGTGTGTGTGTTCTATATGTAGATGCTGTTTATTTGACAAAGCATGAAAAATGCATGTGGATTTAGTGTGATCACTGGCTGAGGACAAATCCATAAATGCGGCTTTTGGCGGGTGGCTTTGTCTGCGGACGAGCTAATGACGTACATAGAAGTTAACTCCTGCTCAAAGTTTACTAAAATTAAGATCTGAAAAAATATGATGAATGATTAAAGGAAATATAAATATATTTGGTTTTCTTTTAAACAAGGATTATAACCGAAACGAATATCGGTTTCAGCTACGGTTTCAGTTATGCTCGAATTAAGGTTTTCGGTTATCGGTTATGCAAAATCTTGAAAATAACGTTATCTGGTTACTGAAATGGTCCAGTATAATGTCGATTTTATTATAATTTGATCTCATATAAATTTGGTTCATTTGGTTTGAAAATTTAGATTATTTTGATTTTACTGATTTTTAATAACTTTGAACCGCCATAACTTTGTCAAAAGTCAATCAATTTTTATGCGGAATGTAAATTTGATCATGATCTTACCTCCAAATTCGTTTTGCATTTAAATTTTGTTATGAAAACCGTACTGAAAACAAACTTATTAATTTATATCGGTTAAATCAAGAATTAAATTCAATTATTTTGTTATGGTGTATTTAAAAATTGTTTTCATTAAAAAGATACTGCTTTGAAATTAAAGATTTTTTTTTATAAATGAACAAATATTTTAAGGTTTATAAACCCTATTTCTTAACCGAAATTATACCAATATTTCGAAACCGGAACATACAAAAAACCAGTAACCGTTACGAGACCGATATATAAAGAATTTGAGTAACCTATAAACGAAAGACAAAATGCTAAAGAAAAAGTTACTGAAAACGATATTCGCTTTGGTTTAATCAACTGATCGTAAATCTATCCCATGGTCCAAATGTTTTTCTCAAGCAAAATCAGCTTTATACTTGTCAACATATTTTCTAAGCCACTGTAGCACCAAAAGCTGCCAACATAATGGCGCCTCATGGCAACCAACAACAAACAGTAACAGCAAAGGCGATACCATAACTGTTATCTAAAGCTTTTTGTTTTGTTGCCAGTTTTACCAGTTACTCCACACACACAAGCACACATAGAATAGGAAAAACAAAATACAACTGGGTTGGAGAAATGTGCAAAAAAGTAGTAAATTTAACGCGCATTATTTAAATTTACTTGCGTCTAATGTAAATTTACATTTTTACCCCGAGCTGTGCGAAAAGACGAGAAATCCCTTCGAGGAGCAAAGCTTCTGTGTCTGTGTCTGTGACATGTGTAGAGCCCCGCAAGGGGTGAGAGGGGGAGAGGTGGAACTAGATGTGGCTGATGCATTGTTGTTGTTGTTGTTGCTTCTGTTGCTATTTTCTGTTTTGTACAAAGAAGCAGTAAACAAGTGCACGAAAACAAAACAAAAAGGAAAATAAAAGTAAAATACGAGTACAACTAAACAAAACAAATCTCCTGAGAGCTGAGCAAAAGGAATTGTATTCAAGTGGAATTATTTGCTGGCAAGAAAACCAACAAGAAAAACTCAACCACTTTTGTGGTGCAGACACACAATTTTGCATCCGATTCGACATACATATATAGGTATATACTTATTGTATATACTAGTCTATATATACAAGTATATACTACGAATGTTTGTATTTAGCTTAGTTATGCATATATTGGATATTTTTTATCATAAGTTGTTGTTTGCCAGAACGTCTGCTTATCAGCGAATATACACAGAAAAAAAACGGGATTCCGAAATAAAAACAATCCAATGCGGTGTCAGAAATACAGTAATCCCGAGTTTCTTAGGCAAAGTACAAAAGGAACAAAAGTATTGCACGATTTTTCCATCAATATTTTCCTTTTCGGGATTTTGTACATTATTTTTAAGTTAGATCAAATATTTCAGGCTTCTTTGACTTTTTAATAATCATTTTATCCGCTTATTGTTTTAATTTAACAACAATATCCTGAATACATACTTAAATTAATAAAATATGCATGAAAAATCAAGAATTTGAAACTAGAATTTTATAATTGTTTTTTTTTCTGTGTACTAGTGCTCCATTATATTTGGGGGAAAGCCCCCTCGATGAGCAAAACAAAGCAAATTAAACACCATATACATACACATTAGGCGTCAGACAGTCAGGCAGTCAGATAGGCAGTCAGTTACTCAGTGTGGACTGTCAACGATGTCGTCATCATCAGCCCATCGCATTGTCGCCGCATCATTGTCTGAGTGGAAGGACTCGGGTAGGAAGTACTTCTGGGTCTGGAGACCCTTTGCATGGGATTTGCTTTTTACTCATTTGTCAGTTTGTCAGTTTTTGGCGCGTTGATTTCTCGCTGTCATTGTTGGCATCCCATTGCCCATTGTCAGGATCTTTCACTCTTACTCCTTGCAATACTCTAACAAAAGATCTACTAGATTTAGCTCAGTTTTGTTCAAGTGTGCAAACCTCTACCATTTTTATTTTTCGATAGATTTTTAAGCAATTAAAATATTTTGTTTAAAAACTTTGATAATAAAGTATAAAATAAAAGCGTGTTATATTATTTTAAATCCAACCTTTATTATTCTTGTTTTGTTTAACTTTTACTTTATATATTTAAACTTTGACTTTAAAAGAGCATTTATGTCTCGCTTTCTTTATAAAATGCATTTTTAGCTTATTTATCTTTACTCTTCTTATTTTACTATACATTTTTTGTCATACTCAAACAATATTGTAAACGTTGGATTTCTATTACTCTGTCCTGGCCTGCCCCTCTGCCAGGCAGAAGATTTGATTGCTTTTTCATGTATTTATTTGGCATGTTTTCGTATACATCGAACAATGCAACTGTAGAGGGGCATTTGGGCCGACTAAGCTATTATCTTAAAGCCTTAACACAAAATTTTGGCCATTAGCAATTCACAGGCCGTTTGACTATGACGCTTTTTGCCAGCAGCTCGCCATAAATTCTAATAACTCAGAGTTTAACATAAATTACCAGCCAGCCGCATAATTAAAATAGCAAGAGAAGGAAGCGCTCTATTTTCTTCTCTCTCACTCTCTGATAATTGAGCCTGCATATATAAAAGTACTGTGTTGTAATTGAAATTAAATGACATAAACATCAACAAAAATAAAAAAAATGTAAAAACTATAAATAGCAGTTGGAAAAACCCCAAAAACCAACATTCCAGTTGGAATGTAATCCACACAAAAATAAAAGTAAATTAAACTGTCATATGTTCAAAACAGACAACAGGACAGACAGACAGACACACACACACACACAGACATGGTTTGTTGGACAGTCTGTAGACTGAAGTTTGCAGTCTGTGTTTGGGCCAAGGGATAAAGGGCGTGGGGGGGAAGAGGGGGGAAGGAGAAGGACTGACTGCAGTCTGTTTGTCTGGATGTTGGCTCATCTGTCAGTGTGGAAGATATGTTGAAATACGCCGCGTGTCATGATAAAGTATGTCGAGTGTGTGGGTCGTGAGTGAGTGTCTGTGAAAGGCCAGTAGCGTATCACGGGTGAAGCGGCGCCAAGCTGGGGCGCAACAATGCAGTGTGGCAACGAGATTTATAGAGGAAAATAAAAACAAAAACAAAACAAAAAAGAACACCACACTTGATAATTAAGTACAAATGCGAAAATGTTTTGAAATACAACACTAAATAAGTGCAAAACGGAGACGACAAAAAGCGAGAGTGTCGAATCAGCAAAAGTTGTATGTGTGGCCAGCAGCATCAACAAAAATACTCATAGAGTCAGTTGCAACAACAACTTGAAATGTTGGATCATCATCATCATCATCAGCAGCAGCTCCAGCTTTCATCTCTCCCCTCATCCACTCCCCAACGCATTTAGTTGCTGTTGTGTGGTGCGGTGGCACAAGGCATCAGCACTTTTTAAATGTTATTACGTGTTTGGCCGCAAAAGTTTATTTCTCTCTTTTTTCTCTTTTTCTCATTTTTCTTTTCGAAAAAAAAGTGTGGTTTTCGTTTTCGCTCAGAGATTTTTGTTATTTATAAATTGTGTCTTTGTTTTGACCAAGTTTTTTTCTTGTATTTTATTTTTTAAATACGAGTATATTAAAATTGGAAATTTGTTAAACAAATTTAAAGCATTGTTAGAGATACGAACGGTTGAATGGACAGTGTTTGGTTTGAGAACTTGGACATGTCGTCGCCAAGGCACTCAAAACAAATTTGTGCTTGGCCAGCTGCCAGCATTGAACCAGCCCCAAATGAAATGGCAGTAGCAACATCAGCAGCTGCAACAACAAATAAATACAACTAAGTAAACAAGAAATAGTAGAAAAATAAGAAAGAAAAAAAAATCAATCTTATGTGGCATTTGGCTGGAACCCAGACGAAGACGATGACAACGACAACGACATCTACGAGCATCCCATGCGGCAAGGAAAATAGACAACAAATTGTAAAAAGAAAAGCAAAACAACTTTCATACAAATGAAAAATAAAATGAGGCATTAGCAAATATCAACGACCATGTAAAATATTGCAACAGGAGAAGAAAGTAATGTTCTGCAAAATGGTACAAACTTGGAGGAAATTCGAAATAAAAATATTTAGTTATTAAAAGAGGTTTAAGGAATGAAAGTTCTAATTAAACTTTAAGAAATTTTAAATAGAGTGGTCGCTATTACCAACGAAAGTCACCATTATTTAATGGTATATTATATTAAACTTTAAAGTTTTACGGAACCTCAGCAACTACATACATTGATGCTTTCTATAACATTCGAATTATTTTTGTACTTTGACAACTTGCTTGTTGCTTTTGCCTATTTAAATCCATCGAATTTCAAAGTGTTTTTCCATCTCCTTCTGTAAGCCAGAAAGTATACTTGACATTTTTGCGCGAAAATATTTCAAATTCGAGATGCCTGACCCGAAAGCCCAAACCAAACCGCAAAGCACTTGAGTGAACTGAAACTGGAACTGAAGAACTTGACTGAACTTGCTCTGCGCCTCTTTTGGCCACGCTGCGTGGCCTTTATAATAACAGCCATGGCAATACATAATAATAAAGCAAAGCGTTTGTGCAAATAAATATGCAGCACTTGAAATTACTTGGGATGAACTGACGATGATGATGACGATGGTGATGACAATGTGAAGTAGTCGGAGTTGAAGTTGGAATTCGAAATGGAATTGGCGAAGCTAAAGTAGAAGCTAAAGCAGAAGCAGAAGAAAAAGCAGAAGAGGAATATCTAAATAACGCGCTGCTGACCCAAACTCAATTTCCAGGAGCCCGCAACTCAATTGTCAATGAATAAATTTACTGGCAACTCGCACTCATCCTTGTCGTTGTCGTTCGTCGGTCGTCGCCATCATCATCCTCGTTGTTCTGGAGTCCAGGAGTCCAAATCCATTATCCTTATCAGTGGACGACCATCGGCGCGCGTTCGCGAAACTTTTGCTGCTCCATTATTTCTTCTCTCTCCCCATCTCTCTCGCTTCAGTTCGCTATTCGATTGGTTTGAGGCTTTTACCACTTCCAGTTTGAGTTTCTTTTTTCTTTCTTTCGTTTTTCTGTGCTGAATTTTTGTTCTCTTTTGGAAATTAATGACGCAAACGGCCGGAAAATTTAGTAACTTTTAGTCATGGCGTGTGGATGATTCGCACACGATATACGGTTCCCCAGTTCCCCAATTGTTGAGTTGCCTCAGTTCCTTCTCCAGTGCTCATCAGCTTTGGGTGCCCTGTGCCCGATAACCATGAAATGTATGCGGTGGTAATGAAATCGATATTTATGAGTTTTCACTTCATTGTGTGTGTGTGTGTGTGTGGTGCGTTTTTCGTTGAGTGTGTATTTCGAATCGGAATCTGGCCATATCGAATCTCGAGAAGTTAATAAATTAAGCTAACGAAAACTTTTGCTTCTATTAAAAAGTTTAGCTTTATATTCTTTTCTTTCATTCAGAAAGTTGTTGTACTCTTGGTCATGCATATAAGTTCCACAAATCATTAGCTTGTCACAATTGTAGATTGTAAATGCCGCAGGTAATTTTCGACAATCAAAAACTTACTTACTGCTGAATGATTGCCTAATAAAATCCACTTGAGTGGATTCTTTCAGCTTAGCTCCAGTTGCTTTTAAATAGCCAACAAATATAGTCATAAGGTAACCACTATATATTACAACATTGGCAACCACTAAAACGACACTCTCAACACAAGAAGCGACACTACATCAGTGTTGTTAATTTTATTTAAAAGAAAAGAGAGCTGGGAATAAAGTCCAAAAAATAGCTGAATTTTCTAAGAAAAATAGCTAAAAACATTATCAATCTTCTTTAACAACAAAATTTTATATTTACATATATATAAAGTTTGCATTATTTTGCTAATTTTGTTATTGATAACCGTATTATTTATTTATTTTAATTGTAGCTTAGAATTAATTATATAGTAGAATAATGTAGCTAGAGCAACTGAGACCTTCAGGCAGCCAATGATAATCACTACTAATTATAAAATTTGATTTATAAAATAAATGTGATTCATTCAAAGTGATTTTTAATTTGAAAGATCTTAAGTATACGTTTTTTAGCTCGTTGCACAGATATATACAAAATATTTGGAAAAAAGTAACACTTTTTCTTATGGTAGAATTTTTTAACAATAACGATATTTCTAGCCAGATTTTTGGCTAATATTAATTTTTAAATTTTTCTAGCAATTGAACTAGCTATAAAATAGCTGAGTTGGCAACAGTGAAATGCAGCCGCAAAACCGCACAATGATATCAAGTCGACTCCAGTTTTAAACTCATTACGCCCAACACTCAGATGTTGACCCACCCACATGGCACAATATCAAAAGCCAATTAGCATACATTTTGACACACACACACACACACAGACACACACAAAATCAAACAAGTCCTAAAATGTTTAGAGCACTTTAAACGTATTCATGGCATAGAAACTTAGTCCCATTTCCATTCCTGGATATATATTCCCTCCACATTTAGAGTAGCGACATCTATGGCATGTCAACAAGAACATTTTCATTTTGTTTGCTCTCAGTCACATTTATGCATGGAAAGCATCAGCATTCACAATGCTTATACATACATATATATACGAGTGTAAGTGGACAAGTCAACTCAACTATTTCTACTGCTCTCTTCTTTTGCTCCTGTTTCTAGCTATCCATGCCCTATCAAATTAACAAAACAAACCCAAGTTGTGCAAGAAACTTAGAAACTACTTCAAGCAGCAAAATAAACTAATAGGCAAAAAAAAAAAAAAAAAGTAGAAAAGGAATAGAAAGCTCGGCTTGAGCTATTCGCTGGCATGTCCTTCTCCTTGGCCTTGTCGCTGTCCTTGCCAAGTTCCTCAGTTCGAAACTATGGGAAGGCAAACAGAAAACAGACAATGCCACGCCCACATTTCAGCCATGGCTTTTGGCACCCAAACAAGCTGGTCGGCATCGTCTTAATAAGATAAATAGGCACTTGAGTGCAACTTCTGTTGCCGTTGTTGTTCGAGCAGGCAACCAAAAAAAAAAAAAAGGAAAAAATAAAATAGCTTGAAATGTAAGCCTCGCTCTATGAATACTTGTAGTTTGGGACTGGCAGGCATGTTCAATATTTTGTTTTGTTAATGATGAGCAAAGTTTGCTCTTGGGTTCCTTTTTGGCCCACACTCAACGCTCACTGTATGCGAGACTAAGCAAATTTGTATAGCTTGAAATTTGCAGGACGTTTCGGGCCAACCTCAACATATTAAAGTCGGTACAGACTGTGCACTCGTTAAATGTAATATGGCCAGGCTTTGACTTTGATTTATGACATTTTATAAGTTACAGAATGCGTGACTCAAAACTCTGTTAAAAACACAAACTTAAATCTTTCACATCAACATTATTATTTGGGGGTTTTGAATTTGTTTGGAGGGTCAGGACAAAACACATAAATCGTTAAGGCTCAAAATCTGCACTTAAAAAAAAAAATATAGCTTAAATTCTTTTGTAAAAATATTTTGAAAATGTTGTAAACTTTATTGTGGATCGCATTTGAAGTGGGGCTTAATAAATATCAATTCCGCAGCTCCAATTGACACTTCCACTTTTCCTTACCGCTTTTCCAATTACACTTGACTACGCTGCAGAAAATAGTCATTACTTTGCACTGTGATTTACACTTCAAAAGCCGCTGTGAATCCTTTGAGAGCATTTCTTACACTTTGCACCATTTCTTTCACTTTCTCTCTCTTTCTCTCTCTCTCTTTCTGTATTTTTCGCCAATTGCAATTTTTCAATTGATATGCCAAGGGACAAGGGAAAAAATAATGCAAAATTCTCTCTCTCTCTTTTTCGCTTTCTCTCTCCCTCTATGGTTGGCTAAGATTTTGACTGATATAAAGAGAAAGCGGTTTTGGTATGGGGATAGTTGCAAAAATATTGGCATAAATTATGAGGAGCATTTCGTGCCGGGTTCGCACGAAGCCAAAAGGCGAAATGTTTCCGCTTAATAAGGCTTTCCGTTTCCGCTTGCGTTGCGCTTCCGCCTTCTTCCCCCTCTCCCTCTCCACAGTGCCCACACTTTGCCCTGTGGCCTGCTGGCCGCTTCCTTCCGCCTCGTACACCATGGCCAACAGCATCTTCTTCACTTCCACTTCACTTCAGCCTACTTGCTATGCATAGCGGCATCGGCTTTGTGGCTCGTGGTTGAGTCTCTGTGGCTACAACTGGTTTTGGTTTGGGTTTGGGTTTTTGGATTGGGATTGGGTTTGAGTTTGGAGTCCTCTCCAGTGTCTGTGTGTGGCTATTGTTAAGCTCGTTGTCAGCGCTCGGCAATTGATAATGATTATAATGGTCGTCGCTTGTCGGTAGCTAACCCTCCCCCCCTTTCCAATCCAACAACTACTTACATTACAATGCACAGGACAGCTCCTTCCTCTTTCCTCCCGCTCCCGTTGCGAGCCAATTTCTTTGGGCATCCATTCAAAGCGCATGCAAATGACTTTGGATTTTAATTAAAAAGCAAGTGGCTCTGGCAGTGCATTTGATGAACCGACTCGACTCGACTCAACGCGGTGGCGACTAAGAGAATTCACTGTGATGCTATCCTGATATCCTGCTGCTTCTACATCTACATCTACTGCTGCTGCTGCTGCTGTTGATGATGCTTCTGTTCCTGCTCCACTTTGTTGCCACTTTGTTTGCGCTGCGTGTGTCAAAGCGTTGAAAAAAATGAAGAAGAAATATATAGAGAACTGAGAATTGCTTTCTTTTGTATTCATATCGAGCCTAAATGCTCGCAAAATGAAGTCAATGTATTTCTGGGTACTCGTTTCTTTTCCGCTTTCTCTCTTTGGCCAGCCAACTCTTTCATTTTATGAATTATGCTAGCAATTATGCAACAACAATGACTAAAAAGGGTTTTCTTTTTCGACCCTTTCTGGCATACTTCCTTCCTTTGGCAGGACACAATAAAAAAAGTGAGCTCCTCACTCGCCACTCAACAGACGACGCTCGGTTTATTGAACTTGTTTAATTAAGCGTAAAATGTGTCGTTATTTGTCATCTCTATTGCACTCTTTGAGTTTATTCTTTTTTCTACTCTTGTCTGTCGTTTTTGTCAATTTGATGTTTTAATGAACCCAAAAGGATTTTGGCATTTAAAGAGGGTGACTGTTGTGGACTTGTGGAGGTTTAAAAATACTTAAAAATGTCTGGAAAGTATTATACACCAGGTACCGGAAATAACTCTTATTTCTTTCTTATTTAATATTAAAAATAAGTGTCAAGCGGTTTATGTGTATTGTTTCTTAATTTTTGAATAGATATTATTAAGAAGTATTATTTTTTAAGCAATACATAATGAACTTTTAACAGTCACGTTCCCCAATTTACACAAATAATGTAACGTTTCTTACATATTCTTAGCTAAAACTCATAACTAATCAACTTTTCCTCTTTTTGTTGCAGGTATGTTTGTAAATTCACATTTCCCAAAGTTTATATCTACACAATCAACTCACGTAAGTTTCGAGGAATAACCACAACTGAAAAGATTTAAAGCAGATCCTTTAACCAAAGTTGTTCACACTCACGAACTCAACTTAAGCTTACACTCCCTAGGTAGTTATTTCTATCTTTAACTAAGATTGCTGAAGTTCATTGTTATAGACTATTACAATACCCTCGACGGGAGGGGAGCATGAAGTTTCTGTTTAGAAATGAAGCAATAGAATAGGAAATTTTGTACAGTTGAAATCACTTTATTATAGGAAGAGGAATTTAATGTATAGAGAAATTCGTCTCTTAGTTTACTTAATAACACCATTGTATATTTTTGCACGAGATTTGAAAAACAAAGTCGAGGAGTCCAAATAAAGTAAGGCGGGATTCGTGTTGCAGATCTCCGTGAGGTTGTTGTTGTTGCACTTTATAGCAATGCGACACGCGATGCTGCGCAACACCAACACCAACACAAACACACAACCATACACCTCTAGTCAGCAATTTTGCGCAATAAATAAAATTAAAGGCACACGCGACTCCTGTGAAGTGCGAGCTCTACGAAGGGGGAGGAATTCTGCAGGAGCTCGAGACGTAGGTCGACTGCCTGGCTGGTAAAATGTAATTAGAATTGTACACTGCGGTTAATATTTCCGCCTACTTGAATGTATGTGTGTGTGTGTATGTACAGTGCAGTTCATGAAACAATGCCCACAATGCGGTTGCTGTTGTTGTTGCGCCTGCTGCGTGTAAAATGCAAACGCGTCGCGTGTCAAGCGCTCGTTTCAATGCCCACATACTCTTACTTTTACACCTGCCCAACCCACACACACGTACACACACACACACACACACACACTCACACACACACACATATACAACGCACTTGAGCCCAGACATTTGCAGCATTTCTTTAGCATTATTTTCATTTTGTATTTCGTTATTATACCCGATACCTAAAAAATAAGTATGAGGGTATATTGTATTTGTCTGAAAGAAGTATAGAGTGTATTCTTGATCAGCATCAACAACAGATTCGATATAGCCATGTCCCTCTGACCGTCCGATTATGTAAGGCGCCTAAATCTCAGAATATATGAGATACTGCAACCAAATTTGGCACATTTTAAAAATAATACGTTTCTTCTGGTAATTAACGTTATCTATTATTATTTTCTGTCATCCAACTTAATCGCAACAAGATTGTTTAAATAGAACGGCCTGTTTTTATACTAAACGTAATACAGGCTCCTGAAAGTATGTGACGGGTATTTTTATAGTCGGGATCTCGATTATAGTCTTTCTCGTTTGTTTTTTTTTTGCTGTTGTTCTTATGCTGACTCCAAGACTTTGGTTTTGGCTTTGGCTTTGGTTCTCTCTCGTTTTTCTCTTCCCTGTTGGTGTATAAAATTAATTTTATTTACTTTTTTCGCTCAGCCTGCTGGTCGGAGGACCAAGGCGAGTGCAGGACCACAACTCGCCCTTCAAGTGGCTACTTTTACTGTCGTCCTCGTTGTTGTTGTGTTTGCTACGTGCGCGTGTAATTAGTGCCATTTTTCTCAGTCTAATTGGAAAATTAACATATGAAGTGTTTGTTTTTGTTGGCTGTAAACAAAACAACAAAAACAAGAAAGAAAATTGCAAGAAAATTGCAAGTAAAAAAAAATTCTACAATGAAATGGAAATGAAATGGACTTGAACTTAACACGGACAATATTTCAACGTCTTTTCAAAAAAATTAAATTAATTTAGGCAAAAATAGGGCAAAAACATTTTCAAATGTATATCCTGAGGATGAGGAACTTTTTAATTTATTAAGAAACATTCACTCGTTCTATGAATAATATTCGTATTCGCAAGCAAACTATTTTTATTGAGGTTGCTTTATTTATTATATTGAAAAAATTATTTAAAAAATAAGCTTTGTGGAGATATTTGCATATTTTAAATAACTCAACGTATATTTTGTTTTTAACTTTATTTGTAATATTGCTTTGGAAAGCAAAAACTATTGGTTCCTTAACTCGTAGCAAGAAAAAGAAAACAAATACGAACTTAAGAACAGCCAAGACATGTTGTAAAATATATAAAAAATTTCATAATACGCTTAGTAGAAAAATGTGTCAGTACATTTTCATGGTTGCCATCCTTTTGTCCCTCTGTCCGCCGATAGGATCTCTTTCTATCTCTCCCTTCCTTTCGAAGCTGTCTCTTTCTATGTGTCTGTTTGCCTCCTCTGGAGTGTATGTAACAAGAGTTGTTGCTGCTGTTGCGGTTATCATACTTGTTGGCATTTTGGGTTATTGTTGGCAGTCGTCGACGTTGTCTGCGCTGTTCATGGACCCCGCCCACATGAGTAACTGCAGCATCTTTCACTGCTTCTCCTCATGTGCAACAGCATATAAAACAAATTTTTATGAAGAGCAACAACGCAGTCAACAAAATAGAAGCTAAAGAAAAATAAAATGAAAAAAGGAAGCTGCAACATATTCAGGCATTTTTTTATGCTTCGTCACACAGAATTTAATAAGAGCGCAAAATGCTGCGGCTTGGCCATAAAACATGCCGCATCTCCAAATGTTTCGTAATGAGCTGGAGGAAGAGGTACATAAGTTGCTCTCATTTATGGCTAGGTATTCGAGCTCTAGGTATTTATTGGTCTACTAAGTGGGCTCTAACTTTGACTTATGCGTTGGGCTCTCGTTTCGTTTTATTTCGCTGGTTCGCTCAGTGAGACATGCATAAATTATGCCACGCAGGTCATTTCGAGTCACATAAAAGCGGGTGCACAGGTCACAGCCCACTCGACACTCATAAGAAGGCCTCCAAATGATTCGCCAGGTCCCCCAGGATGCTGTGAAAGTTTCGACTTCCTGCTGCCCAACGGGACGCAATAAAATCAAATCAACGTGACGACATTACAGTTTCGACTGGACTTTAGTCCATTGCGTATTCGCCCATAGAACAGGAACAGGCCATAAAACTGCCGCATTTAAATTAAAAATCAATTGTTTTTTCGGGACACTGTGGAAGACAAACACAAAGTGCACGATAAAAATAAACTGACAAAGAAAGGAAGATATCTACTTTGTTTAAGTAAATTATTGTTGTATACTTCTAGAAATTTTGACAAATATATATGCACTTATTTTAAGAACAGTTCCTGAAACTGTTAGATTAAATTTTTTAAACATACTACTATATACTACTATACTATACATTTATTTTCAAAATTCAAAAAATTATTAGTTATTGATATATTTTATAAATTATAAATAAACTTATTTTGTTCCGTTTTATTAAATTTAACTAAATTCGATAAATTTCAGATTTTATGAAATCTTTCAAACCATTTTTAGACACTTGAAATGTACGTTTCAGAAACATTATAAATTTATATTAAGTTGTAAATGATTTTTCATTTTAGATTTAGACACTGTTGTCTTTTTCTTTACTATACCAATTTAAACGTTTTAATCACCTCAATTTAACAAGACATTTAAGCCAAATTATCCCATTGTCTTTAGCCCTGGCCGTAACCATTCGTCCTTTTTCGACCCTCCCACCACGTGTGTCACATAAAATGGCAAATTAGATGGATTTTGACCAATGCGAGGTATACAAATCTTAACTTGGCCCCTTGTGCCATTTAATCGTGTTGTCTCCATCATCGCGTCTTCAACATTTGCAGAGACAGACAGTTGTTAACCGTTATTTAATGCACATTTAATTTAGTCGTAAACACTGGGAAAAGTCGCATCGCAGTTAAGGAAAAGTTTGACATTTTCCCCGCCCACAATTCGTACGTTTCTCGTACCCGTTGCCCGTTCTCCATTTCCCGTTTCGACCAAATGATACGCCGGGGAGTTAATTTTGGTTCGCTTTGAGCTCTGCAAGACATAAAATTTCAAAAGTCGCCACTGGGCGAGAATCGCCCGCATCGCAGATGTTTTGTCAGTAATTAACTAAATACAGCTTGTAAATGGGGGGCGGTGTTGTGGGTGTGGGCGTGGCTGGAGCTTACGCACATGTGCAGCATAAATCAAAGCTGCGGGCATTTTTGTTGATTTTTCTCAATTAAAGGCAAAAGTACGACCAAAAGTAATGGAGAAGGGGATTAGATTGAAAGTTCATTAGTTTGTGTGCTGAAATCGATGCGTGGACTTATTTCGCTGGCTTAGCAAAATACCACCACGAACTTGGCTAATTGCTAATTGACGGCTTGTGCACTTTAAGACATTCTCGTTGAAGCTGTGCAACTATTGCAAAATCATAAAATCGCAGCAGCAGCTTAACAACATCTTCTTTTTCTTCGTCCTCGTCTTGATTTTCAGTCTCATTCTCATCGTTGTCCTTGTCGTTAAGCTTCTGGTCCTTTGCTACTTTGCTGGCGGCAAATTGAAGTAGCTGCCGCCGCTATAAGGAACATGGCCAGGACACAGCAAAGGACAACGCGCCAGCTGGCAACTGTTGCCGGAAGCGCCGGCGGATGTCCTCGCTAAACCGAATGGCATCGTCGCCTGGCAGGAAATATGCCCCAGCATGAAATTAAAATGCTGAACATCAGCCAACACCAAGAAAAAATGATAAAGAAAATATAATAAAAACCATACCATATTTATGGTAAATTAGGAAAATAAATTTATATCTATTTATTTTGTTAAATTTTCTTATTTACCAAATATCAATAGAACGAATTATTATTTTATTACAAGATAAAAATCATACAATCTTTATGGTAAATTAGGAAAATAAATTTATATTTATTTATTTTTTTAATTTTATTATTTACCAAATATCAATAGAATAAATTATTAGTTTATTATAAATTAAAAATCAAACAATCTGTATGGTAAATTAGGAAAATAAATTTATATTTATTGAATTTTTATATTTTTTATTTACCAAATATCAATAGAATAAATTATTAGTTTATTATAAAATAAAAATCATACAATCTGTATGGTAAATTAGGAAAATAAACTTATATTTATTAATTTTTTAAATTTTATTATTTACCAAATATCAATAGAATAAATTATTAGTTTATTATAAAATAAAAATCATACAATCTTTATGGTAAATTGGGAAAATAAACTTATATTTATTCAATTTTAAAATTTTAATATTTACCACATATCAATAGAATAAATTATTACTTTATTATATAGAATTTATTTTTTGAAGTGTAATACAACTGCCTGCGGCTGTTGCATAATATTAGGCGTCTGGGCTTCAGGTAAGCCGCAGCACACAACAACAACAACGATGACGGCGACAGCAACAACAACAATAAGGAATATGTCAAGAGCTTTGTTAATTTTCCCTGAGCTCTCAAATCAAAAAAGGATTATTAGCACTCGCTCAGTTTGCTCATTCAAATTTTATATTAGCTGATTATGTGCGTTTTATTGCCAGAGGGTGTGTGTGTGTGTGTCTATATATGTACTGGTGTTGGTGTGTGGGAACTCACACAAGTGACGGAAATTGCTGCATAAAGCGCGCTTGATTGAGTTGACAAGTTGTAATTTCGTTGCCGGGCGCGTTTCATGTGCCTGAGTGCGTATGCGGTTTGAGGGGCAAAAGAAAGAGAGGGAAGAGGGGAATAGGTGTGGTGGTGCACTGTGTGTGGCAGTTACGAATAGTCCATGAAATTGAAGCGGCATATGTGCCCAAATTGCCTTGCCAAATGATGATTGAAGGCCAAAGTAATGATGGAATATGGATCAGACTTATTTTAGATTCCAGTGATAACCATTATTTAATTCTTTATAATATTATATGTTATATTACAATTGAAACTACTGTATGATAGTGTAAGAAATACGTGTCGGAAATGTATTAAGCGATTATTACAATTATTTCTCCATAAGTAATTTGAGTACTTAAATCACTTTCAAGTTGAAGCAACTCTGCAAATTGAATTTAAATCCTTATTGACTTTAATATAAAAATAAACTTCTACTACTTCAAGTTCTGTCTCAGCAACTTTTCCCACGTTTTTTTCCCTGCCTACGCAACAACCAGGAAAAAAAAAATACTGCCAAGGTCGCATCTATCACGCACTTTTTCAATACTTTGCAAAATTCTTCTTTGATTTTGCAGCTTCAAGGTTGTTCAGTTTCAGCCCTTTCTTTTTGTTCATCTTCTCTCTCTCTCTATCTATTTATATGTATATTCTCTGAACAAAAGTTCTTGGAACAGGATGCACCTGTTTTGCCTCAAGTTACGCAGAAATCAACACTTTCGCTTTTAGTAAAAATAGAATCATACAAAAGGTAAGGGATAAGAAAACGGAGAATACTGTAAATAAACCTAGAGGCATAACAAAGGGAATGTTCTACAAAGGGTACTAACTGGCGATGAATGCGCAACGTTTAAAGGATTCCGTAACAGAGAACCCCAAATAAAGAGAATACGCACAGAAGGTCCACAAACAATTAGCAAAGCAGACGCAGACAGATCTGACAGACAGACAGACAGACGGATCCGAAAATGAAGAACGCACCATTATTTGATTGGTCCAAATTGATTCACTTTGCTTGGGCCACTTGTCAGCCACACACTCGCAGGAAACTGCGGCAACTGTCTAATGTCCTTTCCATTTCCCTGCTACCCTTTCCGGTAAGTCGTAGACGAACGGAAGTCGCCGTCTTGGCCGCTTTGTATTTGGCTAACGAACTTTGAGGCAGAACCTCCTTTCACTCCCCGGCTTATTAATGAGATATGTCAGAAGATGTTTTCAAAAGCTTTTGGTCTCTTCTTCCATGTCGCTAGGCAAAAAAGCCATTTAATTAGGCATTTCTCTTTCGATAAGATAGGGAAAAGTCATATTCCGATTTTGGGATTCTGTCATTAAATATTTGTACTCAAAATTTACAAATTACGCAACACATGTGCGTAACAACAATTCCCCCATTTCCAAGTCAAAGTTTATGTTAACTTTACGCGTGATTTATGTAACCCCCAAACTGAAGCGTAGCATTTTATAAATATAACGAAAAAGTCTTCCAACAAACTTTACAACAAACAAAATTAGCAACATGTTCCATGGCAAAAAAAAAATAAAAAAAAGACTAACTCAAACTTGTAGAGATATTTTTTTGTCGGTTTGATTTTCTTTTGTGTTGGACCCTTTTTTTGGGAGGAAGTGGAGGAGTGTGTTGGCCTGCAGGCGTTCAACAAAATATCGTCATGTTTAACATATCCTATAACCGAGAAACTTATTAAATTAAACTTCTACACATGTTTTGCCGGCGCGCTTTCGTTTCATCGTTTCGTGTCCTAAGTTTCTTTACATTCTGGCCGGAAATGCTCAATCTATTGTGTAAAATGTTATGCGTCCATTCGCTACACTTCTCCAAGTCTATTTCCAAACAGGAACCGAGGGAGAGAGATTTAAGGCAACTGCAGAGAACTAAGGCAGCGTTTCAAGTTACGCTTTTCTTTCGTTTATCGACAGGGAAAATAAATCATTTTTCAATGTGTGTGTGCAGCAGCTTTCATTGAAATCTCAAATGTGGTCCCAGATTATTATGGCACAAAGCCTTTGATTTGGGCCGTTTCTCACATACTCAACTCTCTTTCTCCCTGCTTCTCTCACTCTCTCTCTCTCTCTCTCTCTCTGTCTATCTGTTTCTGTTATTTTTTCTGCTTTGGGGTGCTGTAAATCTTGTCATTGTCAGAGGGTTTCCGAGTTGGCAACGCGATGTTTATCGAGCATGTAGAAAATAAAAGAAAATAAATAAATAGACGCAAAGCTTGACAAGGACCTGAATTGTGGCTAGCAAAAATATTAGAAATTATGCGCACTCGATATAAAGATACGATATATGCAAAAAAAAAATGAAAGCAGAAGAAAGCAAAATGGGAAAATATAGAAAAAGTAATTTGTAGCTAGCACAAGAAACAAGGATTGTGTTGTAAAAGTGGCTTCTACATATTGCCATAACTGTATTTATTTAGGCAAACTTAGAGCCGAGCATTCGCTTTATTAACAGCAAATAAACACTGGAAAAGGCAAAAACAACACTCAACACTATTATTTGCAACAACACGGACACGACAACATTCGCAAGTTTCTCCACACAGCACAATAAAAAGCGCGTTGGCTTAGGTACAAACATACATATATGGGATTGTACATATGGTAAAAGTAGATTGGGTGGTTCGGTTGTTGGGTGGTTCGCCAGTAGACACCAACAGCAAAAACACAAAGCGAACGGGCGAGGCGACATTATGGCGCCAGTCAGTCACTTTAGTGTAATGGGATGGAGGGGAGCACTGCCTTATAGATGGGGTGGAACAGTGAGGCAGGCACTGGAGCTCGACACTGTGTGCCCTTTCCGGCGAACACGCCAATTTCTACTTTGTTCTGTTGTGGTCACAGCAGGTCAATGGCGTCGTTTGACTTTGTTGAGACCCCTAAAAGGGGGATTCTGGTTGAAGGAACTTTTCAGCTAAATCTATCATTAGATTAGCGACACAATTACAACAGTTTGTACTTCAATAAGTGTTGGTTAATGCAAACATCTTAATTTATTGGTTTCTTTAACACAATTTTTAGTTTGTGCCAAAAAATCTTCTCATAAATATTATTATTAATGATGATAATTGAATATTTGAAGAACTTGTTATAATTGTGTAACACTCTTGCAATAAGTGTTGGTTAATGCACAAATATGTAGGTATTATTATCGATTTTGAGATAATTTAATATGTAATCAGAAATCATAATTTATTATATATTCTTGGTCTTTTTTAAATTTGTAAATTATAATTGAAAGAGTGTTGGTTATTGCAAAAATATATTTATTTGTTATCGATAACAATAATTGAATATTAGTGAACCCCTTTTCAAAACTGTTCTCCCAACTGCTTATCGTTTATATCATAATATACTATATAATTTAAGTTGAGCAATGTAGCCTATAATTTGCTGCAGTTTTAGCGCCGTGTTTCTAGTTTTTTTAGGCTGTAGGGGCAAAGCGAATAAAGTTTATATACTTGTCTATGTATATGCACACATATATTGTTGTATATGCATATATAGTTTATGTAGCATATGGTCTCGGTTCGTGGTTCGGTTGGGATCTCGGAGCTCTGTGCCTGTCGCGGAAATGTACCGCAGACATGCAAACAAAACTTTTGCGCTACTTGGACGGGACACGCGAGCAAGAACAACAACTGTCAGGATTCAGGATCCGGCTGAGTTTGGTGTAAGAATTTGCTATTTGCCTGCCAGTCGGCCTGTCGCACTCTCCACTTTCTCTCGGAGTCCTTTAGTCCTCGTATACCATTTTGCTTGCCATTTGGCTATGTTTTATTATTGCTTTTCTCTTGGTGTTTTCACTCGCACCACGTAATGCACACTTGTTTATGTACGTGGCGTCGTCCTTTCGTCCTGTCGCTTCTTGTATTGTCCTTTCTTTTTTTGTTGTTGTTCTGTTGTTATGTTGTTGGCCACTTTTTTTGCACTCACTTTTGTCGCCGTCGTCGTCGTCTTCTGTTCCTCTGGGCTGTTAGGTGTGAGCTCCAAAGTGCTTTTCCGTTTTCCATCTGAATTATAGTTTAATAAATTTATATATTTATTTTCATGTGCGTTCCATTTTCCTTTTTCGTTGGTAGCTAAATAATCAAATGAATAAATTGCATTTAGTCGACAGCTTTTTTCACATAATTGAAGTTATGGCTCTTTGTTTCCTTGTGTGCGTGTGTCGGTTAAAGATGTCCCAAAATGTATGCAGCAAATATTTTTTAAAGCTGACCATCTAAATAAGCACTTTCTATATTTGCTTTAATTACATTTTCGCCACACTTATCTGGCTATAAATAAAATTATATAATTACCTTGTATTGTGTGAAACAATGGCTGAAAATACACACGACAATGTCCCGCCCCTTCGCCCATATGGCCAATCCACTTAACGTTTTTATATGGCCCGTTCTTTTGGCATTATTTAACGCGTTGCCATGGCAAAGGTGGCCACAACAACACAAACCGAATAGAGCCAAAAGCTGAGACAAAAGAGGCGCATGAAAAGCGCACAAGCAACTAAAACTGTGCATAGGTAAAGGGAGAAACAGACAGACGGACAGACAAAGAGAGAGAGAGAGAGAGAGACAGATAGGCAACAAAGTTGCGAGTTGGAAGGTTGGAAGGGAAATGGCATTTCCATTTCCCCATTTGCATGTTGCAAAGCGCCTTTCTAGATGTTTATCCTTGTAGGCCAACAACAATAATGGCAAGCACCACAACAACAATCACACACACACACCCACACCCAGAAAAAAATGTGCCTGGCAAAACGTCAAAAGGATCCGCAACAAAGCAAAATGTTCACTTTTTCAGGATTCCTTTCTTTTTTTTTTTGCTTTTTCTCTCTTTGGTATTATACTTTTGATTTCGAATTAGGCCTAAGCCGGTGCTAATCACTCTGCCTAAAGATAATTTAAGTGTGTAACTAACAGAATAAGTGCAAATTAGGCGATAGTTAAGCAGCTGTTGTAAATTACAACAGCAAATGAGCTGGTGATGTAATAATGTTACACTGCAAATAATAGTCTATTTAGTTATTTATTAACATTGATAGTTAAGTTTATAAAACTTAAACTAACAAAATGTTATATAGTGCTATCAGCAAAGGCTTTCTGCTATATGAAAGTGAAGTAAATTAGTATAAAAGGTTGTAAACATGTTTTGTTTTTAAGATACATTTTGATCAGGAACTATAACTGTTATAAGTAATAAGCAAAAGCATAATTTTTAATGGTCATTTAAAGACTTTTATTTTATAAATCAAATTTAATAATTATTAAACAAAAAATTTTTAAAATAATTATTATTAAAAACTTTAAAGACTTCTATTATTTGAAATCTTTAGGAAAAAAGACTTTACCAATATCTCCGCTAATATTTAAGATAGACATTTAAAAATTACTACAAAAATACTACGCTTTTCCTTATGCCGATCGGACTTTTAAATTTATCCGTCAGAAATAAAAGTCTTTAAAGACTTTTATTAAAAGAAATCATCTGATCTTAGACTAAATTAAATTACATTAAATTTCGTGAAATATATTGGTTTTTATTAAGAATGTTACAAATGTCTAACAGTTTTCGTTATTTATATTTCTTAAGGAGTCTGATAATAGTAATAATAGTATATTTATTAACTAGCTTGTTTGCTAGAATTTGGCATCATATTGGTAGATGTCTTTGTCTCGTAAACAACTGCAAAAAAAGTACATACACGAAACACGCATTAGACAATACATGAAGTTACATTGCACACAAGTTTGCGTGTCAATGGTAAGTCACGTGTCCCGCCTGCACCATTTCTTGGCCTGGCCATAAAGCAACCACCAAATGCAGTTTGCAGAATGTGCTTTTGTTGTATCTCTATCGTGTTTTGAGCCATATCAACTAAGTGATGTGCCTGGATACTACTTTGATATTATGCTGATTTCCATGGGGAATACGACACATGTGCAGGTCTCCACATATGAACATAGACAGTATATATGTATATACATATGTATGTACATTATACATACATATGTATGTTTGCAGTGTGAGCCACGTTTCTCTACTCAATTATTTATGCAACATTTTCTATTTTGTTTCATTTAGCAACAAGCTGCACGTTTTTATAGCACAATTTTCCATTTGCTATTTTAGTATGCTGCTCTATTTTTATGGCGATTTCGTGTTTAGCGCATTTCAATGAACTTTAAGTAATTGCAAATTGATTGAAAGGCCAAAAGGGTCTCCCTCCCTCTCTCTCTCTCTCTCTCTCTCTGTAGTTCAACTATACAGGTTTCTAAATTGTTTGCGTTTAATGCTTTCAATTAATTTAATGCATCGCCAATGCAATTGCAATGCCTTTTCCTCGCTTTTCTTCTCCATTGTGTGACGTCGCAGTGCGATAACAAGCAGCTTTTGCAAGCATGTGTATGTGTATGTGTATGTGTATGTGTATGTGTATGTGTATGTGTATGTGTATGTGTATGTGTATGTGTATGTGTATGTGTGCATGTGTGTGTGTGAGTATTTAATTGCTTGTAATTTACGCTAATGACGCCGTCAATTACAACAACTACAAGAACCTTTTGACTCTGCATGTCATTAAATACAAATTATTATACGATTTTTCTATACCTGTATTAGTTTTTGTGTGTATGTGTTTGTGCGATTAAATATCATGGATTATTTATGCGGCTACTAATATTAAAATCAATAAACTGCAACTTATGTAATTTAATTTCCTCATCCGTTTTCCCGATCTCCCAATGCTTCACCCCCCTCTGCTACTATAACTCAATTAAAGTTGTAAGCCAAGAGAAAGAAAAGGAAAATAAATGGAAGGGGAAAATATAAAACAAGCGAAAAACCACTTAAAATAGCGGCAAAAATAAAACTCCACTTTTGGCAATTCTGCGGCCAAGTCCGGCCGGCACAGTGTTTATCTTTCTATATCCATCTCTATCTACAAGTTAAACTTTCCTTCCCCATCTCTCCCGCTCTCTTTCTATCTCTCTCATTCACTCACTTTCTCTCTCTCTCTCTCTCTCTCTCTATTGCTTTGCTATTTACGCCATTTTTAATTGCTGCATGAAAAAGTAATTACAAATTTGTTGTATGCCGGTCGCGTAGTTTTTGGTTGCGTTGTATTTGCTGCAAGTCGCTGGGGCGGTGGGTTCGTGGTTGGGCGTTTAGTGGGCGTGGCAGTGGCAGTGCAACTCAAACAAAATTATAAGCAAACACGCAAAACTGCCACAAAACTTGAAAACTCAACGGCAGCCGCACACACAAGAAATAAAATAAAAAAAATAATACTACAAAATAAATGGGTGAAAATGTTTATACAAAAAAATACGAGAAATACGCAAAATGTTTTGCTTGTTGAAGAACAGTGAGTGAGGGGGTTGAGGGTGTGGGTGGGGGTGGGGGTTTCCTTTTTCCCAGACAGACTTTTCATTGACTCGAGCTCAGGTTCGGATTCGGGTTTGGACTAGGACTCGGCATTGAGATCCGCTGCCGTTTGTGCAATCTGACCGCAGGACGAGTCCTTCCGGCCAAAATGAAAGGGCTGTGTTCTTCTGTTGGAACAAATTAAAAAACAAAGCCAAACGATTTGTGTTCTTGCTGCTTTTATAATTGTTCTTATTTATGGCTAGTCCCAAAATTTAAAAATCTGGTGTTGGCGTTATTTTCTCACATGTTTGTTAAATTTAATTTGACAGATTGTATTAATACGGACTTTAAAAAAGAATTATCGTAAAATTATGTCTTCCAAATGAGACCGACTACTGTCTAACGATACTAATATATTCTTCATAGTCTAAAACACACTTGAATTATCTTTCAGTTATTTATACATTCAAAAATGCAACTAAATATATATTCTTACTCGTTTTTATTCAATGTTCTTTATTCAATTTACATAGAATTCACATTTACCCCATATGTAGAAATAATATTCTCTAATATTTTACTCTCTCCACGAAACAACTTTTACCGCGATGTGTTATTTTTTTCTACCCTCAAGTTTAATTTTACTAATTGAAAAATGTAATTCGCCCGCTGGTTCAGCCCCAAACTCGCTGGACGCGTCAGTGTTGTGATATCTATTTTCTCTTTTTCACTTTTTTCCCCCTTTTTTCCACTTTTTTTTTTTTTTTTTTGCATGTTAGTGCAAGTCGATGGCCTGCAGGATCTGTTGGAACTGCGATTCTGCTTCTGCTCCTGTCATTGCAATTTTCTGTTTGATCTTAACATGAATCACAATTGTTGTTAGTTAGCTAAGTGCTTTCTCCTGTTTGTTGGTCTGTTTTGACAATCGAATCAATTAGTTGAGTTTGATGAATCCCGGTTTGGAATTGAATTGTCCGTAACCAGAAACACAACTTATTTTTCCAAATCAATTAATCATATCATATTATTTTACCAATTTGTGTTGCATATCGAAAGTGTATTCAACTCAAATTAGCTTCCAATTCCACTTCGCAACACACACAATTTGCACATAAAATCAATTACTCAACACACCCTGTGTCGCAGTTGCAGCACTTTACAACACACAGTTGTACGATTCGGGGGCATGTCACTAAAACTAAATTAAATTAGAATAAAATGGACAGGAAAAAATACCGAGTAGTTGCTGCAGAGAATCGAGGGTTGTTTTATAAAAGGGAGGAACTAAAAATAGGTAAACTAAACGACGCTTAATGGAAAAACTGGCAACTAAATGAAATCCTTGACTGTCTGTCGAGCATTTGGTATTTATTCGCTCTTTTGCGCCTTGCCTGCATTCCCTTCCTCCCTCCCTCCCTCCAACCCCATTGACCTACACTTGGCATTTTAGTTAATTACGAAAATCCGTACAAAGAGTGGCCAAAATTAAAAAACAAAAAAATGTGCACTAAAATTCTTTGCCACAAATTGTGGAACAAGTAAGAAGTGGGTTGCAATTCGTTGATTGTGTTTCTGTTACGGCTAATGAAGATTGCAGTTGAATGACAACTATCACATATGAATGTATGTATGTGCACATTAAAGCCAAGAGCTTTAAGATAAATCGGGCCAATGCACAATGCACAATTCACAATCTGCTCGGGCTTAAACTTGGCTCACTGATTATTTTGCTCAGCCAGGAAGCAAACTAATCATTGACATATTGTTAACTGGAGCTGCAGATGACGCTTTGTGATACTTAATCCGCAACCACAAAGCCCCACTAATAACTTGCATAACTCCCCTCGTCCCACCCCCAACAGAGACAGGGGCATACAAAAAAACCTTATATTAGTGATATAATGAGCGAGCGCTTGCAAGTATGCTCTGACTTTTTAACATAATGGGGCTGACCAAAGTCCTGAGTCCTGTGTGCTTTACTGCAGCATGTCCTTTGTCGCTGCTAATTAACTTGTTGCATCGTTTAATTAGCCAAGCTAACTGGACAAACTGGAAAAAAATATATATCCATTACAAAAAAAGGAAAACTTTGCGCTTAACTGGCTCCAGTTCTTTTTTATTCTCTTCTCTTTATCTCTTGTTTTATCATTTTTACTCGTATCTTGTGGCACGGCGAATGTAAATTATGAATATTATACAAATAGCAAAAAGTTTTTTAATTAACCGCCAGTTAGTGAGTCACAGCTGTCATCCCCTCTCTTCTTTCGCTGTTGCCCTGACACTAATTGAACAACAGAAAATAGATTTGAAATAAAAAAATGTAAAAAAAAATGTAAAAGAATTGCCAAAAACTGTCGAAAAGCTAAAAGCAAATGCAAATAAATTTAGCATAAATATTTATTATTGCCAAAACGAAAAAATGCAATTTACAATTTGCACAACCGAATAACCGAATAACAGCTGACACTTGGCACATAAATCGAAATTGAAACAGATATTACGAGTATGAGCGGGCGAGCGAGGCTACCATAAAAATAATTCTGCAGAATTTCATAATTAAATTGCCCAAAAAGTGGAGCACTCAGCGATGATGAAGGAAATGGACGATAGAGACGAAGGGGCTGCCCGACAGTTTGCTTGTATCAGTCATTCAGTCATTCATTCAGTCGTTCATTCATTCATTCATTCATATGCCACGGCAATTGCAGTCAAGTCAAGTAGTCAAGAAGACGTCTTCTCTCCGGCGTGGCACTTCTATAAATAATTGCAAGCGAATTTGTCAAGCGTGTCAGGCGGCAGGCAACTGCAGAGATGCGCATACGAGTATCTTGAAGATGCGATGCGACCACCCCCCTCCCCCTTCTTTCCATTTGCCACGACAAATTTGCAATGTCTTCGGCTTGAAGCTTTGCATGCCAACGTGAGTGCAAATGTCGCGCCATTATGCTTTACGTAGAATGCAACTACAAGTATCTATAGGTCTTGGCAAGTGCCAAGCAAATGGGAGTCGAGCAAACGAGTCGAGAATGCCGGCAATAAGGCAAAGCCAAGGAGCTCAGACATGCCAACTTTGTGGTGGCAATTATCTTGAAATTTTTACTATTCTGAAACTGTTTAATTTAAGTGCAGGACAGGTGAACTACATATTCTATTTCTCATAAATTCACTGTTAAAATAATGAGAAAATTATGATTAATTTGAATAGAAAATTTAATTCGAATTCAAATATATGGCTTTGTAATGAAGGCTGCAAACCGGTATTGAACCGAACCTCGCAGTACTGGTTCGGTTCGAGATTTGAAGCAAATCAGAACTGGATAATAATTACCTAAATTTTTAGTTTTCCTTATATGACGCAACTATTTGAGTTTTTTTAATATAAATTATTAAACAAAAAATCGTATTATAATCTTAACTAATTTATATTATTTAAATGGAAATTTATTTTATTAAAAAATTAAAATTTACTGAAAATATCAAGGAAAATATCAAGGAAAAATTGGTACAATTAAAGTATTTTTATATATTAAATTAAACCAAGGCTCGATCCCAAATCTTGGGTTCAAGGGGTATATAAACCGGTACGCGAAGCATTGCTCTATGGTTTGAACCACCGAACCGAAACTTAACCAGGATTTCATAATACCATGCACATCAATTGCTCATCTCGTCATGTGTTTGAGTTTACTGTAATCCATTTAAGCTCAATTTCTTGAACTTTTTAGAGATAGGTTGCAAGTTTTGTTCCTTAGACAGATCAAAATCAATTTGGGGCATAGTTTTAATTTAGTTAAGCCAGCTACTCATAAGACATCAAACTTTTGCCTAAATAACAGCACACGCAGACAAACAAAAACAAACAAAAAGGTTGTGTTAGACTTTTGGCCCACACGCAACTGTCGCAGATTTTGACATGTGACAGTATTTGGCAAGAGGTGGTTGGCAGGAGAGGGGAGGAGGGGGGCAGAGGAGGGCCTGCAGGTAAGCAGCTGCAGCAGCAGGTAAAACTCTTCAACTTTGAGTTGGCTTGGGCTAAAAAGTTGAAAAGCGGTAAACAAGCAGAAAATGTCGCGACTGTCAAAACTCTGGCGGAAAAAGGGGTTTTTTCTCGCTGGCTAAATCTCACTTTACTCTCGCTCACTCTTACATATATTATATCCCTTCATATCCTGCTGTTGAATCCTTTGCACTGTCTGTCAAGTTTTTTGGCATGGAAAGTGTTGCTGCCAATTTATTGCTGCAGTTAATTTGCATGAAATATAAATAAATGGCAAACAACTTGAGACAGTTTCGTGCACTTAAAGCGAATCTGAACTACACCTCCCCCTCTCCCCTTATCACCCATTATACAATAAACCCGTTGGCGCTCCGGTATGCCAAATTTAAATTAAATTAGAATTTCTCTAGCTCCTTGCATCTCGGCTCGGTGTGTAATTTAAAACTATTTTACATGCTGCTAAAGTGCGTCGTACTGTGTGAAAGTATCTCGGCAAGTGTGTGTATGTGTGTGTGTGTGTGTGTTTTAGATAAAAAAGGCATTTCTGCAAGCTTTTTGAGCTGCAGCCAACTTAAACTTGTTAAGCTTTAGGGAATTTCAGCTTCGCAAAGCAGCAAAAAGTGCTACAAAAAATCCTAGAAAAAGAAGAAAAAAAATTAGAATATTTAAACTCAACTTGATATGCGCCTGGGAGCTTACTATGTCTTCTAACTGTATGTCTGTATGTGTGTGTGTATGTGTGTGTTTGTCTGTGTGTGCATCTGTGTGATTTATAGTGAGCTGGGATTAAGCTGCGCAAGAATGTTGTAGACAATTTTTAGTATAATGCACATTGAAATAGAGGGAAACTTCAATGGCGCTTGGCCTAAAAGAACTTGAAATTCCCTGAGGCGGAAGTCACAGACATTTGGGATTGGGATTGACACATGGCAGGGAAATGCGAATACGAATGGAGGATTTATGCAAAAGCCGAGCTCAATAAACGCATAATGCATATGGTATTTAGCGCTCTTGGGCGAATTGACGACAGGTTCAGTTTTCTTCCAAAGTCGATAGCATTTTCCCAGACAAATCTTAACCAGATGGAAATAAATCTACCGATTTTGTGTAAAGTGTATCAACTTTTTATGTGCACTAAATAACATTTTTTTAGAATTTAAATTGTTTACATCTTTAAGCCTACAACGGGTGTATTACATTTTCAAATATATTATAAAAACTATTATAAAAAAAATAATGCTGTCGTCTTTTACTAAATGCGAAATCCAATCAAAATTAAATTAAATTTATTTGTTTTTATGCACCTACGTATGAAATCGTTAAAAATTGTGAAACCGTATGCAAAAATTAAGTAAAGGGTATAATTATCTCATTTATTAAGGTATTAATGACGCATACACTTAAGTGTTATACTCCTTTGAGTATTCGCAATACGGTTGCAAATAAAATTATTTTTGTTAAATGAAAAATGTTCCTTTTCTAAATAAACTAATCTAATATACAAATAAATAAAAAATTAATTAACTGATTTGTACAAATGAATTCAAATATAATGCTGTTGCTCTTTAAAATTTAAGCTTATTTAGTTATGGGGTAAAATATTAAATAACGTCATCAGTTCAACGCACTTTAAATAGTATAAGTAAATGATTCAAATAGAAGAAAAGTACAATATATGTATTTGAGGACGACAACAAAATCAATATTCAATTAGGCAAATAAACACAGCATATGAAAAAATGGCGTCGCATGGCAAAATCGTTAAAAATATTCGTATGAGAGAATGTGAACGAAGAAAAGGCGATGACGTCGCTGCCGCCATTGTTAATAGGATTAGGAAGCACAATAGCCAACTAGTAGCACAACAACAACAACAACCATAACAAGAACAACAACTGTACATTGGTAAAGCAAAGCCAACGGCATTAGCAACGGCAAAAAAAACCCACAACAACAACAATTAAATCACACACACAGACATACTAACACTACAATAAAATTCAAGCAAAAAAATACAGAAATTCATTTATAGTAAATACAGCGAAACTGAACTAGAAAGAGACAGCAAATATGACATAAGAAAGAGAGACAAAGCCAGAGCAAAGCAAACAAAAGTAAATTAGATTGTGTGGCCCATTAAGGCATTAAGATTTCATTGCTGTTGTTGTTGCTTCTCTTGTTATATCACTGTGTCTAAGGCGAGAGAGCTAGAGAGAAAGAGGAACAGAGAGAGGGAGAGAGATATGAGACATATGGGGTATAAGTTGGACTGAAAGATAAAGCTCTACACAGAGAGAAATGCATTCAACAAATGTGAGGTGAACTTATGATTTAATTATTTATCATTCTGATACTTTCATGGTATTTACTAATGTGGTGTCCAAAACGTATATTTCCCTGTCACATGAGATAGGATAAAATATTTTATAGTGTACTTTTGGACACCACTGGTGTTTCTCGACACATATTCGAACATTCTTAGTTTTGATACAAAAATTATAATTTTAAAATGCGATAAAAATAGGCAAGAGATTTTGATTGTAAGTGTATCTATATTTGTATATTTTCTTTAAAATTGTCTATTTTTTTAAAATAAAATTTTTTATTTTAATACTATTCATTTTAGAAATTAATCAGTTTTATTAATGTAAATACTATTGTTGTAATTTGTAATATAAATATCATTTGTTTTGGGGTATTAGTAATTTCTCTCAGTGCATGTGCAGCTACCCTCGACGCGTTCACATTGAGCACTTAAAGCGTCACCGTTGCCATCACCAGGCACTTTAAGGGTTTCACTTAAGACCCTCCAGTTTTGTAAATGTGGGAGCTTAAAGGGGGAGAGGGAGAGGGATAGGCTTTGTAACTACACTAGACGACACGCAATGTAAGTACATGGGATACAGCAACACTACGTTTTCATTTTGGAGCACTTGAGCAGTTTGTAGACTTGTTAGGGATGTCACCTCATCTCACCTCTTCTCACATCACATCGAATCGCATCGCATCGCATCTCATCTGACATCTCATCTCATCTTGTAGTACGAGTCGGTGGATACGTGACTTTTTGCGGTTTGCTTGGATTTGACTGCTAAAAGTGCTAAAAATTTCCCAAGCTGTGCTCGCTTTAGCCTCTCAAAGCTCAAAGCCACCTATTTTGTTATTTTGTTTTGTTATTTCTTATTTAGCTGTTTATTTGTGCGCGCGTTTAATGGCCTTGAAGTGAGCGAGCAAACGAGTCCGAAATGTATCTTGTATCTGGCGGATGTCGTTCTTTGGCCAGCTAAATTTAATGGCCAATTGAGCTATGTGCTTGCATGTGTGTGTGTGTGTGTGTGTGTCTTCTGTTAGCATTTGCCATTGTTTGCCTACTTTTAGGCGAGCATTTGACTTAATTTAAAGTGCGACGTCCACTCAAGTGCAATTGTCTGTGAATCAGCAAAGAAAGGGAAAATGAATCAAGTATAATATACATTTGTAAACTGTTATTTACCAAACGTGTTGAATACACAATAAACGTGCTAATGGAGCTGAAACTCACCCTTAATGTCATTTTCTTTTTATGTGTGTAACAATTAACGCCATTAAATCTCAGCTAAATTTGATAGTTTCCTGTTACGAATAGGAATAAGGACTATATGAATATATCGCAAACTATACTCTCTCAAATATTTACTAATGCATTTCTTTTCCATCTCTTTCTTTACAGGTAATTATCCGTTTTGACACTTTTCTTTAATTATAAAACTTGTGCTCTGTAAGTAAATTATCCCCTCTTCAAGAAAATTGCAATTACATTGAAATTCTCAAACCCCACAAAGTATTTCACAGTGTCAGCATGAGCATTAGGAATTAAGCATTAAATATTGTTTTCAAACCGGAATTTCATATTAAATTTCCATGGTCAAACAGCAAACAAATAAATTCCAAAGGAAATCATCTAAAGCAGCCCACAAGTTTTTCAGAGCATATTTATGCTGATCATCATTAACGAAAAGCAAATAGAACCCTTGAAGAAAATCAAACTCAGCGAACAAGAAAATTAATTTATGTATGTGCATATGCAGCATTCAAAAGGGTTGTCCACTGTAAATAGGGATGGAGGGAAAACTAAACATTTCAAGTTCGACTCCTTTTGAGGAGTCTGGACAACACATGAAATCATTAATATGCTGAGCTGTGCATGTGACAAAGGACACTCGGCCAGGAGCCAGGAGCCAGAAACCAAGAACAAGAACAAGAGCAGGGAGCAACAACAATGCATTATAATGTGCTTATAAATATATTGTTGTTGTGCCCCTGATGCTGATGCTTAGGATGCTTAACATCTTTGAGCTTCAGTTGAAAACTCAAGGGTTGCGCTGTCTTTCCCAGGGCCAAATTCATTAGAACCCAAAAATATCATGAAAAACTTGTTTAGAATTTCATCTTTCGGTTGTCTATTCTATTCCATTTTTGTGTATTTTGTGTTTGATTTTGCGTTGATAACAAGTTCAGTTTCAGTTGCTGAAGGTCAACCGAAAGTCGTTCACACGTTTCACAATTAGCAGCTGCTGTTGAAATTTGGTCACGATAATCAGATATTCGCTTAATTCACAGCCAGTCAAGTTATCAGTTTTCGCATTCCACCTACTCCAAACTATCCTCACACAACTATCCATACACAGATACAGATACAATTACAGATACAGATACACGCATGTGTTTGCATAAATTGACCCATTGCAACCCCAATGCTTAAGTAGATCCTGCGTGTTTCTTTTTTCTTTATTTTTATACGCCACGAAACTTATTTGATGTCAAAGGGCAACTCATTCCGCAATGGGACACGCGCCGTTTCCAAACTGTTGTTGTTGATTTTTATCTTTGGTAGCTGTTTATGCACTGCCTGAAACTGGACCTACATATATTTTATAGTTGCCGGATTTGTTGTGTGGATTTTTCGCATTTTATTGAGATGAATTACATGAAATATACGTATAAATGAGGGTCAATCGCAATACCAATCCCAATTCCAATTCGAATCGAAGCCACAGTCCATGTTATGTCTCATATGTATTAATGATTTTGGATTTCGGTTGATGTACAGGCCATGTTCATCAATGTGGCTTAAGTTGGAGTTCGACAGACCGAAAATCAATAGAAAACAGAGACAACATTTACACTCACATCGATGAAGAGGGAAGTTCGAAGGATATTGCTGCTAGTAGCGCAAAATTTTAATGTCCTTTTGCTGCGTTCATAAATTTTTATTATGTAATTGAGTTTGTTCAGGGAGTTTTATGGCGTGGGTGTCTGTGCTCTTTCTATTATCAAGGGGGGTGTCTTTGTCGAATGTCTCCAAATAAAACAATAAAAACAAATGGCGAAATACCAAAAAGGGGCATATTAATAAATAAAATGGGGTAAGTGACAACAATTCGATATAAGGGGTTACGGGGCCTTGTTTTGTGGGGATGTTGTCATAATAATTTTGGGAAAATACGGCAAGGCGATCAATAAATGTAATGTAGATAAGAAATGCAAGTTCCATTTTGTACAATCAACCAACTAGCAAAAATTTATCTGTAATCTGTATTAACTAATCAGTGTAAATTAATAAATAAAATGGGGTAAGTGACAACAATACGATATAAGGGGTTACGGGGCTTGTTTTGTGGGGATGTTGTCATAATAATTCTGGAAAAATAAGCTAGAAAAGTGAAGAGAAGCCAAAATATAGATAAAAGATACAAGTTTAATGTTAGTATATATCTGTAAAACTATCAAAAATAATATAATCTCTATTAACTAATCACTGTAAACGTATAATTTATGAAGCTCTTGGAATTGACAATATTATTGTCTGCTGTGCATAGTTATGAGTAAATATGAGTACATCTGCAGAAACATTCAAAATCTCATTATTAATTGATTAAGCCGAAGCAATGAGCCGCAAGAACGCAATATTTTGACAGCAAACACGCGCCAAAGAGACCGTCCCAGGTTCAGATAAAAGCACAATATAAATTTCCATAAATTACCCGCATGAATGCGAATTATGCCATGAGATGGGAACAAGACATAAAAAAAAAAGTGTCCCAAATGCGCAGCAATTCAATAAGTAAAGTGAGTGAAAGGCAAACCTGAATCACACGCGCCACGTTCCACACGTAACTCGAGTTTTGGGCTTAGTTTCATCAACGGATCTGTTGGGTGTCTGGTGTCGGGTTCTGAGGGGAGACATATCCCGTAAACAGACGCCGTTGGCAATTAGCATGCAAAAGAAGCTGCCGACCAACAGAGAGAAAAAAGAATAATGATAAATAATATGAATATGGCATAGAGTCGGGCACACGCTCATAAATCTTAAGCGCACTTCGACGATATTTCGATATTGTACTCGGACCGGTTTGGTGTCCCGTATCCGGAACCCTTCTCAGTTTTTGTTCTTCACCCCGGGGCAGACAGTACAATAGGCGCTGATCCGGTGAAAGGTTAAGGTGTCATCCTCTTTTTCTTATTCAGACCAAAAATGTCCTTGGCGACAACAATCAACAAATTTGTTTAACATTCTCCGTTACATTCTCATTCAGATTGCTCTCTTTACTTTTCTTTCGCACTTGCGATTATTGTAGTCAGTGTCAGAACAGAACAGAACCCTTCAGTTAACAGACTCCTTGACTGCTCGTTTGGGGGTGTGAAAAGGGTACAGTGTTCAGGAATTCTTTTCTCGCTGCCTCTTTTATTTTTATTTTTATTATTATTTCATTTTATTTTGCTTTGTAAATGTTTTTGTTGTTCAATGTTTGTCAGATTGCTGCCAACAACGTTGTCGCCTGTTCAATTTTAATAATTGTTGTTGAGTTTCACAAAGTTTTTTGTTAATTAAACTTAAATTTGAAGTCTTGGCTGATGTGACTTTGAAAGTTCAAGCATTATGATTGCCAGCAAAGTTTGTGCAGTTTGTGGCCTATTTACACTTTGTAAGAACTTCAGTTGGAATTTTTTACTGGAATATCTAATGAGATTGCGTGTCAGACTAATTGGATCACTTCAAGAGCGCCGCGAAGATCAACCCTTAGCTCAAATCAAGTTCATTTCTTGCTCTTCGACACCCTTCACATTTGACTCAATTCCCAATGCTCTTTGGCTCAAACCAACACTCAAAATTAAGGCTTAGGCTACTCTTTAACAACCCCCAATTGGTTGCTACCTCACCTCTCTTTCTCTCTCATTCCCTCTCTCTGTGTTTCTCAAACACCCAATTGAATTAAGTATCTTATAGGACTGTTAATGTTGGACCTTTATTCAGTGCCTTCTCCAATGCAAAATCGCTTGACTTTGATTTGTGCTTAACTTTTGCTCAGTTCCCCAATCCTCCCCTCACAGTTCAGGCGATAAGCTGACGTCATCAACGCCCGGACAAAAATATATGGATTGCATGAGTCACTCGCACCCTTCGTTTGGAATCCGTCGCTAAACGCAACACATTCAACCACTATCCGATTTCAGACCCTTTTCAGACCGCCGCCTACGTAATTGCTTCCTGCAGAATTCGGACACTGGACAAGATATAGCTATGACTATGGCTATAGCTATAGCTATAGTTAGCCTCAAGCCATGTGCCTTGCATAATTAAGCATTCGACTGTATTTTAAACCACTTAAAATTGGCAAACGGAAGTCGCTCGTCCTGTCACGCCCAGCAGCAAACACCTGTCATGTTTAGCTGCCAAATGCGAAAAAAAAAATACAAGACAGAGAGAGAAGAGAGGAGAGAAAACAACGTACGACAATTACTAATACGAGTATAACTCGTGCCTATAAAACCCAAAAACACCCGCTGTTCCCAATGCCAATCAAACATTGGGTGGTCTGACACTGCGAAGGATACGAGAAGGTGTTGCAGGTTGTAGGCTGTCCACCTGGTGGCAATTCACCTCGTTTTCCCGCCTAGTTCTCATGAATAGGCGCACAGGTCAATCGATATAATTTTGCCATTCCATATATTTATTGGCATTACCTATATACTATGTCGAAATGCCAAGTGGATGTCTAAAAGGTTCGAGGATAACAGAAAGGATACGCGGAGGGGGTCTGTCAGTTATTCGGTTTCCCCCAAGTACAATAAGCGACAATAACAGCTGAGAAGCTCATGATAAATTCATTTCACTTGCACATGATTGACTAAATCTAACGCATAGATCCAGTAAATGTCGGTGGGATTTCTGTATATAATAATAAGATAAGAACAGCAGGACATTTTGGGAATGTCTCATAAAATCTTATCCGCTCTTCTATGCGTCAAATAAATATCTGGATAACTGACAGTTAATTTGCTATCGAAATTAGTAACTGGATAAGTAAAATATATATTTAATTAAATGACTTATAAAAAGATTTCAATATAAATTAAATAACACCTGAAATACTCATGATTCAACTACATTAAATGTAGCTATATTTTTTGAATACACTGAAAACGATTAAGTTTCCGTCTTATTCATTTGTCATGCTTGGTCATTTAATAATAAATTGTCGACACTTGAGTAATAAATTCAATTATGTGGAAATGGTAAATGATAGGCCAGTCAACCGAATTGATTAAATAATAAAATGTCATTTGTGGTGGACTCGTTGTTTCAGCTGGCAGTTGTTGGTTGAATGACCTCTTGACTTTACCAAAAATAGCCCAAAACAACTGTCAGTTTGAATACACAATCATAAGCCATGTCAAGTTTAATGAGTGGCCATAACTTGAGCTCTCAGTGCTTGTAGTTTTTAATAAAGTTTTTAGGTCGATCATTAACATAACTTAGTGGTCGTCATCATTAGACTGAACTTTGCCTTTTTTAAGCGCCAAAAAGTCGACCCTTAACAGATGTTGCCCCGTTCTTCAAGTTCTAATCGAACAAAAGTCCAAACAGCATCAGTTTCTAAACTACCCTTCCGGGCAGCCAATGACTGAGCAATACTGAACCGACATCCTCCCTAATCTCAAGACCAAGACTCATTACAAATAAATATCTTGGACTATTTATAATGTCCAGGCGGGCAAAACTTTACCACATTTTGCCTTGCCAGTTTACTTATATTTCTTTTGATTTTTCTCCTTTTCTTTGCTGTCTGTACAAATTATGCAGATTAAGGGGTCAGTCTGAAGTCTCGGGTCCACAGCTGGCGACCGTTAAGATTCTCTATAGCACCTGGTTGGGTAGTTTGACCGACCCGCTGAGCTGACACTAACTGTGTTGCTGGAAAGCAACTTTTTAGCGTGTTTGCTTACTCGCTTTTTCTGGCCGTATATAAAAATAATAAAAAAATGAGAAAATGCATTGCATAAAATTTACATAAAAATCAAATTTGATTTTTTTCCGACTATCTGCTGGCATTAAATTGTGACTACAAATGTATATATGTATGTATATATGATATTTACATAGTCAAATGAAGAATTTCCACCCATACTCATAATCATGGCCTTAATTTAATTGTGTTTCTGTGCCACTGGGAAACTTTATTGCATAGCATTAGGCATTTGAAATGAGTTCATAATAAGCTCAGCTAAATGGCAATTTACAGATGGCGCCCGATGAGTTTTCTGGGTCACATGTGTTAAACACAAATGCTTAACTTTTGGCCAACTTACGTCCTCTGCCCCCCAACATTCTCTCCGACTCGAGCAGCAAACAAAACTTTTACAGTGCTCCCAAAAATTATGCCACTCTTATATTGCAATTTGCCAGCTGTGACCCATTGCTGTCTACTCTCTGTCTCTGTTTAGTCAACGTGTTTATCCTATTTCTAGTATTTTTTGGCTCGACAATTCTGCGGGCCGCTTTCAATGCCAAATTTGAGCGTTAATTTGTCTGCATTTTTTTGCAGTCGACTTTTGGGCTTATCAGCCAACTGCGGCTGCCAGCCACAAAGTTTTTGTTTATTCATCTTTTTTATGTTATTTTAGCCGTTTTAATTGAGTTTAGGTCCACTATTTTTATACGCCATACTCATTGAAAATGGTCAAAAGGGGTATAGTGACTTGGACCCTTTAAAGTACACATATATTTTTTGGTTTTTCTGTTAGAGAGACTAGAAAAACAAAGAAAACTATTATACTTCATCAGAATCGGAAAATAATTATATTGACAGATAGAAAACATTAAGCAAAGGCTGAGCACAGGGTATTTCGTAGCTAAGCACTCTTAACACAAACTTTTTATTATTTGAAAATATATCAAATAAAGTTATGAGAATATTTTTTACAATATTTTGTTACTTCAGTTCAGTATTGTATTTAAAATACTGCATTAACCGCTTTTTGTAGAACTTGTTGCTTTTCCTCCCTCATTTTCTAGTTTCTCCTTAGATTTAAAATATGTTTTGTTTGTTTTAAGACTTGCAACCAATTCACATTGTTTACCATGTGGTGAAAGTGAATAGATCCTGTGCTCATGTCGGATAACCCTCAACTTGAGTTGCATTTTTGTTGTGTTTTTATTTATTTTTGGAGCTACTTGCACACAGACTCTTATCTCTGGCAATATGTCAACTGATGACCAACAATAGCAGGCAACGCATTTCCCATGCACACATATTTTCCATTTTCTGAATGCATTCGCTTCTCTCACTGCAGATACAACAATTTTCTACACACAATGCACAACAAAAAATAAATATGCCAATTTGAAATGCGCGCTAGGCATTTTGACTTATCTACTATTGTTGTTTTTGTTTTTGCTGTTGTTGTTATTTTTGTTGCTGCTTCTATTGTTGTTATGCATTCTTTTGTTTTGTTGTCGTTTTATTTTTGGCGAATTTTCGTAGAGCATTTTTTGATGTGGCATAAAGCAAAAATGCGTCAATGTCAGCGACGTGCAGCCGAAATAAGAGAGAAATTGTTCCCTGTTCTTGTTTTTGTTTTTGTATTTTTTTGTTTTGTTATTTTACGGCTGGTTGTTGATAAATATGACAATAAAATGGACACATATCGACCAATAACAACAACTGCAACTTGACAGCATCGTTGTCAGCTTGAAATAAACGAAATATGTATTTCGGGTGCACTCGCGGTACAGTGAAGCTCAGCACATAACGGTGGCATGTCTGTAACGTGTGAATATGCTAACAACAACAATACAAACAACAACAACATTAAAAGCTTCCTGACTACAGTTCAGATGGCAAGTTTTTAGAATGAAGCGCCAAGTACAGTCAGCAAAAACAACAATAATACTTTACTTTTTCTTCTTTTTTTTTGGTTTTTTGATGTGGCGCCATCTGTCGGCGGTGTGTATGTGTGTGTGTGTGTTGCCAAAACGCACGTGATAAGCATATGAAATTTTATGGCAACTCTATTTGTAACTTTCACTATGTGTGCAGGAGCTACAACAACTTTTGCTTTGAAGCTGACAATCCTCTCTTTCCCCCACTCACTGTCTGTCTCTGTCGCTGTCTCTGTCTGACACTTTTGTGTGTGCGCTGACTTGGAAAATACTTTTTGTGATAACATTTTATGGCTTGACAAGCAGCAGCGCAAAGTACGCACATCTCTTTGCCAAAGAAAAATTATAAAAAGAAAAAGATACAGAAAGCAAAAAAATAAAGAATGAAAGATGGAATTTGTGTGCAGAGTTACAAGGCAAAATAGCAACTCAAGATTCTTGGAGTCGTAGTCAAGAGTGCTAGGCATCAATTTGCAATTTGACAGCTGCCTTTAAATAGCGGGAGAAATGACAATGCCATGTTACTTACAATCACTTTGACATTGATGGAACTTCCTAAACTGTTCGAACTTGAGCGATAAAAAACTAAAGCTGACTTTAAATCACCGAAAGTAAATGACACTCGTTTTCTAAATTGCATTTTGATGAGCAACAGAACAAATTAGATATTTTAAAACTGAAAAATGTGTGTAACATTGTTGGAATGAGTTGAAAAAAGGGACTTTACACTGGCGACAACAAAGGAAATAAACACGCATGCTTATGAGGTCATCAACAGTCATGAAATTTCTGTTTACTGTGGGGTATTTGGAGAACTGACATTTTGTCGCAAAGCGAAACGAGGCGAAGCGAGTGTAAAATGCACTGCCAAGGACGCGACTCGACATATGAGTAAGGGTGAGACAAAGAGAAAGGGAGGGAGAGTGAGCGGGAGTGGGAGTGGGAGTGGGAAGAAAAATCAACAGAGGGTCGGTCTCTTTACTCCATTTATATGTATGCATGCATTTGTGTTTGTCATTGCCACTTAGCCTTATTAGTATGTGCAACGGGCAACAGTCGTTTCAAACGATACTCTGTGCCTCTGTCTCTTTTCCTCTTCACCCTCACACTCTCACACACACATACACACTCATACACTGTGACTGTAAAGTGGCAATGAAGCTTACCAAAAAAAAGTACGCAGAGTACATGCTATGCATGCAATGCGCTCCCGCTCAAAAGTATGCTATGCTTATGTTATTCGACTCGACTCAACTCGACTGTGCACTATGGGACGTTTAACCAGTTTTTGTGGCATTAATTAATAACTCATAATCTACGCAAGATTGTTTAATGCGGTTTATTTTTCTAGTGTTATACATACCCTTAAAAGTATTCTGGAATATGTTCGGGTGTAATTCAGTAGGAATAAAAAAATGTTACTACTTTAATTAACAAACAAAATAATATATTTGGGTGGGAGTGGTAACACGCCCACTTTTCCAAAATAATTTCAAGGACATCTATAGCACTAGAAAAAAAAATCGCATCTCAATCTCTTTCGTAGTTTACGAGTTACTATTAATATCTCAAAAAGTCTGCTCAAATTCCTTATAGGGCACATGGAATTGCAAAGTCATTTGTAATTGTTAGTTTAAATTCGAAAAAATTAAATTTGACTTAAGAATTATCACTCTACAATATGGATATAGACATTCACTTGACAAGTGCTGACAATTTTTTAAAACTCTTTGCAAAGTTGAATTTTCCTTTCGGAAATTATTAATTGACACCACTTGTTAATTGTACAAATTATTAATAAGACACACACAAAAACAACAACAAATGCAATCTATTGCATATTTTTAATATTTTAAGCAATTTTCTTTAATAACTATTGATTATAAAATGAACAGCAAGTTTACATTTTATCAAAACACGCGGCTTTCGGTTGAAATAGTTGAATTTAACAGCTATTGTCTTAATATTGGACTGTTATGTTAACATTTCTGGTATGCAACATAACAGTTTGAAGTATTTATAATGTGTTGGCATTAAAAATGCATTAATTTGAATACTTGTGAACAACGAATTAATGCCAAAAAAAAAAAACAGGTCAAACGCCCCATAGTGCTGTGCATTGCGCTTAATGTAAGCAACGCCAAAAAGTATGCAATATTAAAAATATACGTTCGTATAAACATATATATTGTTATGGGCCACTGAAGCTGTAGAGAATGGGGATGGGGCACACATCAGACAGCTGCGCAATAACTGTACATTAAAAGTCATTGCATTCATGATATTATTTTTTATGTATTTCTGCCAGCTTCAAGTCTGTGTGTGTGTGTGTTTGCTTTTTATATATTTTAAAATGTTGCCTTTATTTTGGTTAGAATATTTGTTCATGTGTGTGTAGGTTTAAAGCACGTCTGCATCCGTACCCTGTAGACATAAAAGTTCCTCGTAAGAGGCATGACACAAATTGGGATTTTAATATAAAGTTCACGAGATTTATTTCTTAATTAGTCTATTAATATATTGGTTACTATCGATACAATTTGAAAACTCAATTTTAAAATGGTCTTCAAAACAGTATCCAAACCAAATATGGTATCTCTTAGCCTATCATTCTCGACAGACACGTTTCTACTTATTAATTGTCGGTATTTTTTTCATTTTATTTGCTGTTCATCGTTTGGCGGTGCTTATTGCCTTTAGGCAACCACAACCCTTTGAAAATCCCCCCATTAACCCAACTCAAATGTAGACTATTCAACTTCCACTTAAATATTGCACAATTCACGCTTTTGCTTTTCCTGTGACTTTGTTAGGCCATCGGGAGTATTTATGATTCCAACAACGATCTTTTGGGTTAGGGTCTGCAATTTTAGCATTATTTCCTAAAAATATCTGCTTGCAAATGAGCCAACTAATTTATCATTTTGTTAGCTTAAATTTGTAAATTTGTAAAATAATTACTGCCCACACATTGACATCAATTGATTTTTCTATTACCAGTGTCAATACGAATGAGATTCAACTTGATTATATTCAGTAAATTCTACATAATTACAAATGAAAATAATATTTTTATTATTGCTGTTTCGTACTTTTATGCCATTGCCCAGAGCTAAATAGCAACAAACACAGGTGCTTAAAATTCCCAGAATAGTTGAGTATTTAATTAAATGTACAAAAATGTTCTATACCAGAAGTAAATGTAAATTTGTGTTGCACTATGTGAATTAAAATTAAATTATTAAATGCCGACGAAATGCAACAAATTTAATCTAATTAACAAACACTTTAAATATTTCTATAAATATTAACTTTTTTCATTTCTTTTCTTGCAGGTAAGTGTTTGTAAATTGCATACTTTGAAAATTGCTGCAGATACAACAAAGAGTAAGACAAGGATACTGAGTGAGAACTTGTGTTTAATAAATTCAATATAATTTTTTCTGATGAAATTGAATATTTTTGTAAATACGTTATCACTTTAAAGTAAGGGATATACAAATTTTTAAATACACATGTATTTTATTTTATAATTTTGTTTTGTATGAAGCTGTCAACCGATTTCTATTATTATATATTTTCAATTTGTTGGCCAAAAGCAATGCACCAAATTAAATGCAATTCAATTTGGAGACAACAAAATACGAATATATATGTGGGAGAGCTTTGTAAAATTGCAACAAGCAGAACAGCATGAAAAATCTGAACAGCATCAATTGAAAGACATAAACACATAAAACACATGCTTGCCAAAGCAACCACAATAACTACAAAAATATGTGAGGACAAGGAGACAATAAAAGCAAAGCTGATACGAGTTAACCACAAAAGATCTGCAAACGGTCCGAAGATAAGCACTAGCATGAGAGTGAGGGCCAAAGTATGAGGACCTCAGTTTGTGGACTCACATTCAAGGTCGGTCCCGCTGGACAATTTTCCACTGACTGGCGCCTTTTAGGTTGCTTCATTTTGCGCAAACACGGCAAAGATGGTATCCTTTATCCGTGCTGCTTGTGGCACAAACACAAACGACACGGGCAAAAATTCAATATTTTTCAAAGACAGAACAACAATAACAAGAAATAAATGTTAGCAGAGTTTCAGAAGCCGTACGCACTTCGAGGGATAACATATTAAATTTGCCAAGAGCATCGGCTGGCAAAAGGACAATGCCATAAAGACAAGAAATCAATTTTTTCCTTTTGCAGAGAAAAAACAATTTTCAAACAATAAAAAATTGCCCAAGCGTTGACTTGTCGGTGGTCGGGGGTCGAGGGTCACACACATGGACAAGCCTTTAAAGTCGAAAGCAATGGAAACGAAACCAAGCGAAACAAATCATAAAAAAACGGTTCAATGGTGAGAGGAGCGGGGGCTAGATCATAGAGAAGAAATTGGAGGGGAGAATGTTGGTGTTGGGGATTTAAGGTTTTGCTGTGGCAAGCCATAAAAAAATAAGGCAAAGTGGCGTGTAAGAAAGCCAATAAAAAATGCTCGAGAAATGTGAGACAAGTGAACAGCAGGAAGCCATATGAAACTGAAGACTGGGTGCTGGAAGAAACTGAGGAGGAAGCAGAGAAGTTGGGGTGAATTGACGTTAGCCTGTTAGGATTAGTCAGCGGACAGCATTTTATGCCACATGAGGCCCAAACCCAAGAAGCTCCAGACTTTAATTGAGGGCAACGATTTTTTAGTATATAAAACTATTAGGTTCAAAAGATTCTATTGGATTTACTCTTTAATATCAAAATACATTTGTAAACATAAAATATTTTCTTTTAAAAATATTTAAAGTAAAATTTTCATATTCTTGAAACTTATTCTTTAATGGATCGCTTCTTATTTTAATTATCTATTGGATTTACTCTTTAATATCAAAATACATTTGTAAACTTCAAATATTTTCTTTTAAAAATATTTAAAGTGAAATTTACATATTCTTGAAACTTATTCTTTAATGGATCGCTTTTTATCTGAATTTTCTCAGTACTCTCTTAATATTTTCATATTTTACGAAAATCTTCCTCAAGTTGACAATTGGTTAGTTTGGTTTGTCAATTCTTTTGCCTCCTGCCATCTGTTATCCCTGGTGTCCTGGTGTCCGTCGTGGGTGTCCTGAAAGTGCTGAGCGTTCTGCTCACCAGCTGCTAACTAATAACGAGCCTCATTTTGTGTAAATCGATAAAGTTGTTACTTTTGTATTATGCACGTAGTTCTGACGACCCGCCCAATAAAGTTTTGTGCGGAAAAAGTTTGCGCCTTGACAGCTGCCTCCTCCTCGTTCCTCATCTGATGCCAACAAATGCGAATATGGTGCTAAAAAAAATTGAAGGGAACTTACTGGAAGAATAGAGAGAGGGTAAAATAACCTTGTTAAATTCTAGACGTTGAAGCGGGAGATAAATATTATCGCATGTTGCATTGCATCGTTCAACATCGTGTGGACAATTGAATTATTTAGGTGCCTTGTTCGATGATCTTGTCTGTCCAGTCTGTGTTTGCCTTTTTGTTTGCGCATTGATTGAATCCTTTTGATGTCCTGGCTCTGGCTCTGACTCCGACTCTGGTTCTGGCTTGAGCTATTGTCATATGCGCTTTATGCACTTTATTGGCGATTACATTCACTCCAAAGATGGCTGGGCTCATGGCCAAACCTCAATCATCTCGTTTCGACAGCAATACTCGTATGAAGGAGTATACACCGAAGGATGCTACCACATCAACCCAAAACCCTTCACATTCCCTTTCACCGTATTCCGGACTCTGGACTTTGGACTTCGACATCGTTGTTTGATTGTCATCGTTTGTGGAAATTTGATAAGCGCTTTTTGTTCGCTTCTCTGTTTCTGTCTCTGTCTCTGCCTCTGCCGCTGAGTTAGTCTCCTATTTCTCTTCATGTTTGTTAAGTCCTCTCCGCCTTCCACGTTTCTCGTCATACATATATACGTTTGCTCATATATAGTTTGTTTGCAGGAAAACTTTTCCGGTTCGTGCCAGGACTCAGTATCTTGGATCTTTTTAATAATGCGGGTTATGTGATGGATTTATTAAATGCGTGTCTCTCGTCCCTCTCCATGTATGATTTTGTGTGTGTGTGTGTGTGTGTGTGTGTGTGTGTGTGTGTGTGTGTGTGTGTGTGTGTGTGTGTGTGTGTGCGTGCAGTCAACAACGGCAACAAAAACAACAACTTGTCATAGACTTTGTCCTTGCGCTTTGTGCACTTCCTTCCTTTCAATTAGTTTGCTATGTGAGCATCTCAAAAAATACTTCAACTTGCTTCTCAAGTTCTGAGATTCTTCTATTTTTTAGCTATTGAATTTAAAGAGTTGTGATTTATGTAATTGAAAAACCATAATATATTTAATATTAAAAGAGCAAAACTGACTACTTGACTGATTTGTGATGTCAACTAGCTTATAATCAATTGAGTACGCACCATATCAACAGTCTAATAAATAATAAAATCTAGACAACAGATTCCCATGCTCTAAAAAATACTTTAAGAGGCATGCGTGGCCATAAGTATGCAATAATAATTGCAAACGATGAGCTAAACATATTTTACCACGCCTCGGGAAGAGTTAAATGCCTTGAAGTATGCAATACACTCACACACACCCACAGGCTGACACAAAACAATAAAAATGTTTATAGCATCTCAACTGCTGCATAGCCCAAAAAGCCAACAGAAATTTAATGTTACCTACTTTGTGGTATATGAGGGCGTACCCAATTATTTGACCGCAGTAGCAGCTAACGCCCCCGTAGAACACGACCCGCACTTTTATTTCTTATTTTATGGCCATGCAAATGTCGCAAAGGGCAGAGGACATACACACACACACACACACACTTGAATTTGGGGCGCCAAAAAGTCGGCAACATATGCCAAGGGCCCATGAAATGAAATCAATTTGCTCGCAGTCCACAAATGTTGACGACCTTGGCTGGGCCTAGAAATTATGCATACCCTATATGCAATACAGGGTGTGTGAGTGTATGTGGCAAGCGACTAAATTATTATGGATCCTCATTAATTTGTGGGCACTTGCGTTCAAGTCCGGCCAAAAGAAATCACAAAATAATCGCATTACAAGCGAATGGAAAAGAGAAAGCAAATAAACAACATGAAAAATAAAGAAGAAAGTAGAAGAAATGCAAAAATCGATTACCGAGAAGTGAAGGGACACATTTCGCTGGCAGCCTTCACATTAACGTTCACTTTGCTCACTTGGTCCCATTTCATATTACATTATGATGATGATTATTTTTATCGCCGCGTCACGCGATGTTGTCGCCGCAATGCCGCACTGCAAAATGGCTGGCTGAAGGTGGGTGAGAAGATGGCGGAATGTTGGAGGCAACGGAAACGGAAACGCCACCAAATATGTGAGTACGTATATGTATGTGTATGCGTATATGTATGTGTGTGTGTGTGTGTATCCGTGTGCCTAGGCAAATATTTATGAATGTGCTTTGAAAACGATGCCCGCCGCCTTGCAAATGACTGCAGTTAAAAAGTCATCAATGTCTGCCAAAAACGAAACTCGCCATTAAATTTTTACCGCACTTTGTTTCCATGTGTTCGTGTGTGTGTGTGTGTTTGTGTGAATACTTTTGGAATGTGTCGATATCGCGCTGCGATAAAAGTAGCAGTCAAATTTGCTGGGAAGTCAACTCAACTTGAACATTTATTTGCGAGTATGATGTTTTACTGTGAGGCATGTTGAAAGTTGTTAAATGGCAGTCGTCGTTTTTTGAGTTTATCAGCGTTTTTAGGCATACAAAAAATGTTGTAAAAAATTTCAAAATATTCTATCTTGGCTAATGGAAATAAAGCTCTCTGAACAAAACTCTGTGAATTTTATATGCAAAAATCGCAAATAACGTAACTATGCTTATTGAAATTCATTCGCAATTTTAAAATGGTAACAACAACTTTATTTAAATTCATATATGTACTCTATCTACTATGTATGTAAATATAAAGTTGGGTATTTGCAGCCAGGTTCACTTGGAGCTGAGCGGAGGACAAGAAAAACAAATCAACAGCAACCCAATTGACTAGCGCAGCACACTGTGTCCAAACCTATTGAAAAATATAAAAACAAAATATTCATGAGTAATAATAGTCGAAAGATTTTTTAGACAGTAAAAACTTTAGATTAATCATACGAGTAGTTGTACCATACATATTATTTATTCTCAAATGTGTAATAACTCTTAAAAAAATATAATTGCTGCATTTCCTGCATCTTAATGCGAAGAAATAATCGGAAATAATTTAATAATATAATCTTAACAAAAGTAATAAATTTCTTAGACTGCAACGACTCTAAATTAATCATACGAGTTGTTGTACGTATTATTTATGTAGAAATCTGTAACTACTCTTCAAAAGATAAAATTACTGAAATTCCTGCATCTTAATGCCGCGAAATAATCGGGAATAATTTAATAATATAATCTTAACAAAAGTGATTAATTTTTAAGACTGTAACAACTCTAGATTAATCATACGAATAGTTGTACACATTATTTTTTCAGAAATATTTAATAACTCCACAAGATTAACGCCACAAAATAATCAGGATTAATCTAATGAAAAGTGATAAACTTTAAACACTGTAATAAATAATTATTAATCAAACGAAAAGCTATATTATTTTTTGATTAATACCTGGTAACTCCTCAAAAAAAATGTTGTTTTTTATATATCTTATTTATTAAAATTCTTTATCCAAATAACTACATAGAGTTCTTCTCGATTCCTGCAACTTAATGCCACTGTGCGTGGACTGTAATTTGCAAAGCGGCAAAAAATAGCGTAGCATGTGGTCGACTCGTATTGGAGAGCCTCACAATTGTGAACTGGGACTGCAACTGTTCCTGCTACCATCCAATCCATGGGGTCTACCTATGTGCAGTTTGTGTTGTTGTTCATAGAAAAAAATCAATGTACCACATATACACATACATATACAAAAACAACAGCACGCGTGGCCGTTGCAGCGTTTTCACAGCCCGCAGCCCCTGGGCAAACCTGAGCCCAGGTTCAGGTCCAGGCTGAGACTAAGGCTGGGGCTCAAGCCCCCTCAGGGATATGAAGGAAAAGCCCGGAACTGGGGGGTCTGTCACACAGGCGCCATGGCGTGCATTATGTGGCCATATGGACGCCTCTTGGCTGGCGCATGAGTTTGTATACAAATAAACACGGCAATGCAAACAAGCACGCGTCCAGCTCGAGCAACGATGGAAGAGAAATGAGGAACGAGGAATGAGGAAAGTGGAACGAGGCCTGACCACAGGACGAGGCCATCGTGAACGCTGGCCTGCAGTCGGTTTACGTTTAATGCCCATATATTGTTGCCTACTTTTAGGCGAAATGACATGGCAATGCCCGCTGGTCAGTGTCCCAGCTTGGCCATTTTTAAAGCCCCTTTAAATGTGAGGAAACTTTTGCACGTGTGCATCGGGCTGAATAAAAGGCCGGCCTGTCAGAGAGACAAAGATAGAAACAGAACAGAAACAGAGAAGAAGAGAGACATCACTCTCTGTGTTGGTCCTATACCACGCTAGTTAAACGTATACATCTACATATGATATATACATATATGTGAGTAGAGAGAGAGAGAGGCAGTTTATATATATACATACATCCATAGTTACGTTATACGGTTTGTGTATTGAAAATTGGATTTTCAATTGGTTTGCAAAACGGAAATTAATTCGGGGGGTGCTGGACGGTAGCTTCAACTCGGGAGAGAAACAAACGGGATCGGGAACGGCAACGGGAGAGGGAGCGGGAGCGGAAACAGGATCGGACGATGAGAACAGGAACAAAAATGAAGCAATGACGTTTCGTTGATGACCAGTCAGGAGTGGGATGATGCCAATGATGACAGCTCGGACGGGCAATGAGCAGGACCTCGATTTTCATTGCATACCTTTTGGCTGTGTGGCGTGAAAATCATGCTCAGGTTTCCTCTTTTTTTTTCTTCAATTAAATTAAGTGAATTTCGGGGCTGATAAACAGAAAATGAACAGCAGAGTAGGACAGCAGCTAAAGTAGAATTGTAAAAGTAGGAAACGAAAAACATAAATGCATAAAAATGCTTAAAGAATTTAAGATGCACAGTGTGTGCTGTAGGAAATGGTACACCTGATCTGATACGAGTACTTTCATTTTAGCTGCAGTTTCAATTAGCACAAAGTCTCTTTTGATTAACATTTTTTATTTATTTTCTTTGTCGCTGTCGGTGATAACTAATCTGAAATCCCTAAATGTTTGTCGCCCGAGCAACGTGAAAATTAAAACAACAATGTGACATTGTGTTGGACACATCGAAGTTTCGCATAGAGGAAACTCACACACACAGACACATGCACATATGCATACACATACACATATTGCGTGAAAATCTGTTGCAAATCCCGAAAGTATGCATGGCAATGGCAGTCATTGAATGAATGAACGCATGATTGAAAAAAAACATTCGCACACACACACATACAATTGCAGGATGCGGCATTGTTTTACACACACACGCACACAGAATTTCCTGACTGTTTGGCATTGCAACGAGTTCAGTGACTGTAGAGACAGTAAAATCCCTATAGTACGACTCACTGGTGAGAGATTGGTGAGCTCGCTGGTTACCACTCACCACAATAGCTTACCCGTTAAATTACCTCATTCGTAAATTTAACATGGGGATGGTATTGACGGTAATAACTCTGTACCTTCTGCATTACCAATCATCATTGAATTCTCCAGTATACCAGTAACCAGTGAATTCCTTTCGTTGGTGAATTCACTGCTTAGTTTTGCTTAGTACCAGCAACACTAGAGGGGCATAGAAAGGCAGGAAAGAGAGACTAACAGGCAGATTGCCTGAGCCTATGCAGGCTGTTGCTTTTCCAGGCTCATTTCTCTTCTTCTGCTCTTTTTTTATGTCTTCTTTTTGCATTGTCTGTGGCAAAACGCTTAACATGCGCCGTTGGTCGCTATCCTATAAAACCGATGGTTCCCCTTTCCTCTCATTTCCTTATTTTCTATGTCGATTCATTTGTTTTGTTCGTGGCAAACATTTTGCGTTTCCGCGCCTGTTTCGCTTCCTATGCATAAACAAATATTGACCATTTGCCTTTACCAATTTGTTTGCATTTTCCAAAAAATATTTTCATTTCCATTTTAATTTCCCAATGCCGCGCTATCGACTGCCAATTCCATAGCAAGTTGTACTAAAAGAAGAACACAATTCCAATTTCAATTCTTATTATGCCCAGTGAATATGGAAACATATTTTCCATATCGACAGTGGTATTTTTCTGCGATCAGTTGTCTCTTTTCATTGGTTACGTGGTATCTCTTAGTCGTGCCATCTCTAGCAAATAAATAAAAATAAATAAATAAATGCGTCGATTTTTTAATGCGATCACATTTAAATTTCATTTTTTTTTGTTCAGTAATTATTAACAATAAATATTTGTGTCTTTGTGCATTTGATTGTCGTTTTTATTCGCAGCTTATTTTTAATTCTTTTTTTTATTCATTTACTATTTGTTGTTTTTATTTGCAATTGAAATTACTTTTTGATATTCTCTATTTTGTGACCAGTGTGTGTGAAACAAATTGAGTTGCGTCCGAAAAAGTTTCCAGCTGCCACTTACTACATATATACATATCTACGTATCTACGTATGTATTTGAGCATATAAAAATATGCGAATTGTATCTATGTATTGTGAGCTTAAGTGCGAAACCTTGTAGTTTAGTTAGTTTGCCTTGAAATTGGGCAACTGACTTAAATATGCAGCTGCAAATAGAAAATGATTGAAATTTCCATGGAATTGTTTTAATACTTGACAAACCTTTTTAAACGTTCTTTAAATACATTTTCGTCGTTTTTTTTTTGTATAAAAGTGATAAAAACTTAATGTACAATATATGTACAGATATCATATCTGGCGGGAATATAGTAAATATATAATGTTTTATATTTTCATAAAATTGTTTCACCTGGGTTTCTTAAATTATAATTATAAATAAAGCACAGCAATAAGTCATGGGCTTATCTGTATTTCAAATAATAGCTTTAATATTGCATAATGCCCAGTGTCTGGACTATCAGCATCAGCTGAAGAAACACCATTTGCATTTTATGGGAAACTCATTGTCTAAGTCTAACCCTCTGGCATTTGTAATGCATACCAAACCAACCGCCAAACAGTTTTAAATTTGCATAAAAATCCATTTTATTAACATTCAAAGGCGATTTCTATCGTCGCCAAATTGAAGAAAAGTAGCTAAAGTTGGGGGACTCCAACAGAAAAAAATAGTTGAAAGGATACTCTGAACAAACTAAGCAAAAAAATGTCATGTAAAATGCTAGCAAAGTGCAAGAAAAATTCCTTTGCACTCAACAAAGAAGAAATAAATAACTTTCGAGTCAGATTAGCCAACTTGTCACGAAATGCAAAATGACATTTAATACCCCAACGTTGTCGTCGTGCAAACGGCAAACGTTCTGAGTGCCTTGGCCATCGTTCCTCCCCTTTTCATTCCCCTCTCATCCCTTCGGTTGTCCCTTCAGTTGCTTGGGCGCCATCTCAAGACGCATGTCGGCAATGCGATACGATGCGATGATATACATGACTGGACTTGACTTGCACTTGGCATGAAAACATGAGAAATTCCTTAGCCTCCATTGCGACATTGGACAGTCCACGGACTCACAACACATGCACAGTTCAGGGACCGACGGCCAGACGAATGCGACGGCGACAGCGACAGGCAGCAACATTGTTTCGAGCGTTGCCAAGAAGAAAAATGGCTCTAAAATGTCAGACCAATGCCAGCAATCAGCCAAAAAAAAAAAAACACACAGAAAAAAAAAAGAAAAGGAAAGGAAAGGAAAAGTAATCATTGCAATTTAAAGCGGATAATCTGCGCAGGGCTATGGTGACAAAAAAAAAAGAATAGAATTGCACTAAAAAGAGTTTGAGGCTGGTTCTGGTTCATGGTGGGGAGTGCTATAAAAATGCAGTGAGAATGACAGCGAGACCAGCAACGCGCACAATGCAAATATGCTGTCCGACCGTCCGTCTGTCTGTATGTCTCTTTTCAACCCTGCATCTCCATCACCATCACCAACTTGCACTCTTGTCTGTGTGTGTGCGTGAGTGGACACCATTTGCAATTTTCACACTCGCTTTTCCTACGCTTTTTTTCAGGTTTTCTCCCGGCCGCGTGTCGTGTCCGTGGGGGGGAACCAGTCATGCAGATTACAATCGAAATGACATGAAAATGTTTAGTGTGGCAGAAGCAAAAAACAAAAAAAAAAGAATATAGCAAGAAAGGAAACGAAACGAAACGAAAAAGACAGGCTAAAAGTGTTGCACATTCAACCAAAGAAATTGGCCAGCGGGCTGGCATCCGAGACGGAGACGCAGACGGAGACGCAGACGAAGCTCCGCTTGGCATTAGAGATAATGTCTGCCACGGAGCCATTAGATGCGACAAACGTGCAAAAGAGTTTCCTACGGCTCTAGCCTCCGAAAGCATTTCTCTTCTCTTAACCGAAAAAAAAACAGAAATGAAAGGAATAATATCTTATTTGATTGCAATGCCAAATGCAATTTAAATACGAATATTTTGCAAATGTCTTGAAAATGTTGCTGCAACTTTAAAATAATATACATTTATTAAAAATTAGCTGAAAAATAGTACACTCAATCGATTAGCAATCAAATCACCAAACACAAGTTGACCCATTTGGATGGCTGTAAATGAATCAGGCTATTTTCTCATGTCGTAAATGGCCTATACACTTCATGGCAACGGTTGCCTGCCAATCAACTGCAATTAACCTAGATACGAATACGAAACAAACTGCCAAACTATGCGATGCGACGATTCGATGGCAACAAGTAACTGTGACAGTAACAGTGGCAGTCACAGTCACAGTCACAGTCAGAGTAGCATACTAAAAATCACATTTGTATTTAATTATTGGAAATTAGTACAAGCACCGCCTGCAGAGTGTACATAATGACAACGACAAACGTCGAGATGGAGGACATGATATATACAGTTGTTGCAACCCATTTAACATCAAAAGCAACATGAGAAAGATAGGGGAAGGCAGAAAGAGATGCAGTCAAAGTTACAACATATAGATGCAACTACATATACATTCAGCAGATACATTTACAGATACAGATACAGATACAAGCGAATTTCAGCTGTACTCGTGAAATCTGTTGCTAGATTTTTGCAATTGTTGTTGTTGCTGTTGTTGAATAAACTCAATCGAAGCAGAAAATTACAGTCAGTGGCGCCAATAAGCACAAACAAATAAGCCAAAAGTGTCGTCGTGGATTTTCCATCTGGTATTTGGCTTTTAGTGTTGCCTACTTTTTAGCGCTTGTGAATTCTGTTCGTAGTTCTGATTGAAATTTGCCAGTTAAGAGAATTGTTTGCTTGCTGTCAATAAATGTGGAATAAAATCTGCAAATCAAAAGTAATGCAAATTGTTTACCTATTTTGTGTACAATAAATAATTGGGCTAATTAATTGACTGCAAATGCTATGCGTCTAATGCAGACGAAACAATTGACTCAGCTAAATCAAATATCAATACACTTTATTTACTGCACACAAATTGGATTGTTTATTTGCAACATTTTTTCATCGAATACATCTTTTTGTTCATTTGTCCAACATTTGTCATGCCGAATTGGCATTGAAAAATATGCAAACAAATATTTGTGCAAATATTTTTGCAATTCGTGTTATTTGGCAAACAACATCAACAGTGAATAACATTTTATGGGCACAGAAAATTGCAACTACAATTATTTGTAAGTTAGCAACTCCACGAATCACATTTCGTTTTTTTCTTCCCATTTTTTTCACGCCATAAATCTTGCAGGGCTTTCATTGCGTCATAAATTGTGAATGCCAGGTCGAAAAACAACTACAAATGACAACAAACAAAATAAAAAGAGAGAAGAAACATATTATCTTCAGCGTGTCGAATATTTTATACCCTTACAGCTCTCAGTGCAAAAACATTTCTTATAACATCTCAATAAATGCGACCAATAAGATACGACTATAGTTAACCGATATCATATCACGTATACGTATGTTTCATATTAAAATAAACAGAGAAACTCTATTTATTTATTCACATATAAGTGCCATAAAAAGTGTCTTTATCAAAGCAATACATTTTTTTTGTATTTCGCGATGAAATCACAGTACCCTCACAAAAGAAAATTACCATCTACGTAGCACACTGTTCGTGCCGAGGGCTGTTCAAGTAAACAATCAATTTATGCATACGTATAAATATTTTGCAGCTTTTCCACATTTTTTTTTACTTATATTTTTATTTTTTAATATTTACGCTCGCGCATGAGGCACGGACAAAGGACACAACGCTCTGGCGTCCTGTTGTCCTGTTGTACTGTTGTACTGTCCGCATGGGTATGTGTAAATATTTGTTAACTTCATTTGCTCTGAATTAAATATAATTTACATGCATATTTGCTTGACAGTCTGCGCACCCGATTCACAACACACACTCGCTCACATGCAATGCTGCATCATACCCCAACCCGCTGGCCGTAGGGTATTAGCCCGGTCTCATTATAATTATTGTTGACATTTAGACCTGGACTTAAAAATAAAAAAAATAAAAAGGTTGCCTGCCTGAGTCTGAGCCTTAATCCGTGGCCATAATTACACGTGCTAATGAAGTGAAATTACTTTTTATCGATTTAATATCCATGTTTGCCTTTTTATACATGCCCCAAAAAAATGTTTTAAGCGGTATGTGAAACATGAAAACGTATGTGTGGCATGCAACTCCAAATATTTGGAATTACGTGCAGTTAATTGTTTCCTCTTTTAAAAAATGTAACGAATATAATAAGGTGGTAACACGAACGCAATGAGTCATTTCGAGTGCAATATTTTTATTCACATTTCATACCACATTTTCATTTTTTTTATTAGTACATTTTTCATATAATTTTCAGTTTTATCTAAACTGTTTATTTACGCGCTAAAGATCAGTCTATATTGATTTATTTCATTTATTCATTTATTCCATCCATACAAAATGGTTTGTTAATGTTGAATTTGGCAAATTGTGTTTGCGTTAACCAACACTGTCCCCCATAAATTATACAGCTGGCAACTCGAGCTCAAACACACACATATTAACATAAATTCACCCGTAATTTATGGAGCGTTGCTGTCGCAACAAGAAGATTTCTGCTGACCTACTGTTCAGTAAGCTGTGAACGTTCATTTAAGGTTACAATAACATCTCAGTAAATTACAGCTGTTGTTCAAATTGATTCGAAAACGAAACCCAATGAAATACAAATACAAATATAAATAATACACGTGATTTTTCCTGATGGCCGTTTACTTTGAACACTGGCAACAGAGTACAAATTGGCTGTAATGTTGTAAAATGTAATTTTAATAGCTGGTCATGCTGTGTATTGGGCGGAGTGCTCTTACTTAATGCTTTATTAAGCCATATTTAGAGAGATATACTCTTTTTACTAAATCTACTGTTATCGATTTTGGCTGTTTTTAACACATGTTTCTTATCTACTTGCAGGGACGTTGTAATCGTGATAAACCGCCGTGCAAATATTTTCATCCACCACAGCATCTGAAGGATCAGCTCTTGATAAACGGACGAAATCATCTGGCCCTCAAGAATGCACTGATGCAACAAATGGGCATCGCACCCGGCCAGCCGGTCATATCGGGCCAAGTGCCAGCTGTGGTAAGTACTTACGACCAGAAAACCACATAATACTTTAATTGAATCTTCTAAGCGCTACCAACTAGTAACTGTGACCTCCATGGCAGAGACTCTAACAGAGTTCGCATAATATGAATATTTATAAGCAGATATTCCTCTTCAATTTCCATTTCCCTCGTTGAACAGCGAATAGCGACCATGACTATGAATATCGCGCAGTCCCCCAAAATTGTTAAATGTTATTCAAAATGTGCGAAAATGAGTAGCACAAGAACTAGGCAAAGCTTAGGAATACATAAGAAGTTTTTGTCTGGTTTACCGCATGTATTATTCATGCCTGGGAGGATGTCCGACGTGGCAGGCGAAACACTCGACACTTGACGGACTTTTTTTACTTATATTTTGTAACAAATCGAAAATTAATTTTCAAATAATTTTAACATGGTTTACGGACTACTCGCTAAACGGTGTTGGCCATTAGACAAGGTCTGATGACATTGATGTGTGCAAAAAAATGCATGAGGCTTCATTAGCGCGTATCAAGGGTGATTTAGGAAAAGCTAAATTAGAGTGCTACAAATTGGGGCACACTTTAAACTTAAGTGGAAATTATACTTAATACTTGAGTGTGATAAGCTACCTTACACGATATCTCATTATTAATTAAAAAGGTATTCCAAGCAATAATATCTTTAAATCGTAAGAAACCCAAGGGACTATAGGCTTTGTTTAATCGTTGAAAGAGTAATTATTTGTTGAAAAGAGCTTTAATTTTCGCAGTTAGTTAAATTGATCACTTATCGTTATCATATTTACAGGCAACAAGTCCATACTTGACTGGCATACCAGCCAACACATATAGTCCTTACTATGCAACAGGACACTTAGTGCCTACTTTGCTGGGACACGATCCGACGGCCGTTGCCTCGCAACTTGGTCCAGTGGTGCCACAGACTGTTCAGGTGGCTCAACAGAAAATTCCACGCTCCGACAGATTAGAGGTAAGTGACGTGTCTAAAATTCTATTGAATTATTCAATTATCCAATTATTGACTACAAGACAAGCCAATAAAATGATACATTTTTGTGATTATGATTATTATTATGATTTTTGCTTACGTTTATGTTTATGTTTATTTTGTTTATCGTTAACATTGTCGACAATGCCAAACAAATTGCCGAGAGAAATGTTTTTTGTTTTGACTTGTTTCGATTTTGTTTTTTGGCATGCCTATCCATTAATGTACTATTACTTCTTATAAGACTTAATATTTAAACTATGTATAAACTGTTGCAACTAAAACCATGTACAGTGTTTTAAGTTCTCCTCAGTTCGTAAAAAAAATAATCAAGAAACAAACAACGGGAAAAATAAGAAAAATTATAATTAAAAGTATTATTAATAATTCGCTTATAATAAAAATTGATTTGAAAACGTTGACACACATTCGTATTTGAACTTTTCTCTAACATCGCAAAATTGCTTTCAAAAATCGTTTTTCATCTTGTACTATATGACCATTAGTTGATATAATCGTTTCGAATTCATTTCGATTTCTCTTTTATTTCTTTTTATATTGTGATTCAATACTCTATACTTTATTGATCTATCAAATTGTCTTAGTCTGTAAACAAAAAAAATGCGCAGCACCAAGCGGCTTCTACCCTGCAAAAGCTTACGAAAAGCGCTTCCAGAATATTCAACAGCGTATTTGAAAAAAACAAATAAACTGAAATTGTTTGCACTTTGTTTTCGTCAAAAATTATACTTGAGTTTTGTATAACTTCGATTGTTTTCTTATCCACTGAATAAAGTCATAGAGAGGGGTATTTAATTTGTTTTGATGTAGCTTAGTCTGAAGTTATTCCTAGGCCCCATATTTTTTACTACGCTAGAAGAAGAAATTGTCAAAATAAAAGTAGATTTTATAAGTAAAAATATTTTGGTTTCTATAGAAAAACTTGTTTTTGAACCGTTTTCAGTGAGTCTTTAAGAATACCTAGAACATTTTTAGTTGGCACTTTATTTTCTTGTGATCCTTTTTAGAGTGTCTCTTCTAATACTTCTGACCTGTTGAGAAACACTGATTTTTTTATAACAAATAAAATCAATGCTCAAACTTAGTTTGTTAGGTTCGAAGCAATTGAAGCTTTAACGTTTTTATTTAATGTTTGCATTTAACTTCTAACTCGATATTTGCTTTGTTTTATTTCGTGTATGTGTTTTATTCACTGTAATCTGATGTTCTGAAATCCAAAATATCTAAAACTAATCGGCACGCTGAAATGTACAAAATTAAATGAAATAATAATAAGATATGGCCAAAAGCGAAAAATAATTCCTGCAGCTCAATGTTTAACTGCTAACACAGATTTCAATTGGCAGTCGCTATAAGAAAATTATGCATATATGTATATAAGTACTTACTATAAATACTATACATATATGTGAATGGAAGCATGCTCTAAAAGCAACCAACTACAACAACTGCATATTGGCTCTAATACAAAAAAAAAATAAAAAATATAAACCAAAAAGTTGTTGCGTTCCAAATACTTAACTTAACTTTGATGAATACAACAACTACAAATACAACAAACAATGAAATGTTACTGAATATCCTTCCATTATTTCCAATACACACAACACAACACACACACACACACACACCCAATTCTGCAACTTTTGCCACCAAAAACCAAAAACAAAACCAAACAAAAAACAAAATGAACAACAAATAATAAAAAAAAAACAACAACTACGCCTACACACACACACACTGAACCACAACTGCTGCCACTTTTGCTATTGCTGCCCGCCAACAACCAACCAACCAACAACCAACCAACAACAAACAACTGCAATCAACTGTGCAACCAACACAACAACAACTCCAACAACAACTACAACAACAACATCAACGCCGTATCAAACCAAATCCAATTCCAACAACCAAAAAAACCAAAAAACAACAACCTAAAAATGTGTTTCCAGGTCTGTCGCGAATTCTTGCGCGGCGCCTGCAAACGGGCCGAGTCGGAATGCCGGTTCGCGCATCCGCAGGAGAGCGTCGCAAGGCACGACGATGGTTCCATAACGGTTTGCATGGACGCCGTGAAGGGCAGATGCGCACGTGACCCCTGCCGCTACTTTCATCCCCCCCTGCACCTACAGGCACAATTAAAAGCGGCCCAAACACGCGCCACCGCTGTCGCTGCTGCAGCTGCGGTATGGCTATTTCTATATTTACTTTATACTTTCTCTTACTTTAATCCTTCCTAACTTATACACCCAATCCGTTCCGTTCCGTTCCCCCATCTACCTGTCTCGTTCACTCACACTCCACTTGTTAACAAAGTGCATGCGATGCGTGAATGGGACAGCGATACATGTTTGTGTTTCTCTTCCTTTCTTCTTTTTAAGCCGCCTAACTTTTATGTTTGTTTTTCTCTGTGCGCGCAGCTGTTTGAGATTTACCTTTGATTTTCCTAAAAATATAAATTTTCTTACATTTATTTTATTTTTAATTCAATTTTTTGCCTTATAGCAACTCACATTTGAGATTTTTGGTTACTCGTTTAACTCACTTGAACAAAGATAAACACATTAAACACTTTTACTCCTAGCACACCACGTAACTTACACGCGCCCCAAAGTATGCAACAACTTTTGCCCTTAGAGTTATAATAAAAAATATATTTAATTCTATATATATTTTTTTCTGAATAGATTTGAGTTTTCAATGAATTTGACATCAATTTGAAATTAATAACAACTTACTATTACAAATCTCCCTTTTTTCTACCAATTATCGGCAAATTTATTGAAAACTTAATGCTGCATGCAAACAATTTAATTAACTTTATGCATACAAAACTACAACAATAAATAACAGCAATTGGCTCTCAAAAAAAGTAAATAAATAAATAAATCAACATATAGCACAATTTACTATATTTAAGTTGCGTAATAATTGACTGCGTTTCTAAAGCTATGCCGCAAACGCTTAGCCGCATTTAAATTATTATATAGAATATTTAAAAATATATAGAGGATAAAATTGAAAATATTTGGTGTTGTAATTCGAGTATAAATAAATTTTTTGGTCGAACTATCACTTTTGATTTTCTGCCTAATTAAATGCATATTTACACGTGTCAATTATGTCTGAATAAGAGTCATAGCCAAACATGGAATACCCTTTCTTCATTTAACTCGATTCGTTTTCTTGAAGTAGTTTTCACAGATTATTGCATCATTCATAATTGAAATTAGATTTAATCCAACACATGTTGAATAAAAGTTTTTCAAGATATCCATTTAAACATATTTTAATATCAATATCAATTCGAACGTGCTTGAATATTCTTAATCATAATGAAATTTGAGCGTTAAAGGTGTTCAATAATTAAATAAATAAATAACACAACAACAATGAAAGCCGAAATTACAATTTAAACAATTTGACTTGACAAGAAAATAAAAGAACAACAACAATAACGTGCACACCAATAAACATGTTGTTTGAGTGTTGTGTGTGTGCCTCAAGCTTATAATCCTGGCACACAGATAGAGACAGAGAGAGAGAGAGAGAGTGAGAGTGAGAGAGAGAGAGAGACTGACAGGCATTGGCGCTGGTGGCATGCAACAACATGGAAAATATGTTGAAGCTGCACATAAAACACGCCATAAATGTTGATTTTCGTTGGGGAAAATTAACATTTATTACAACGCGTTAAAACTTTGAGCACGCAGCATAGTCAGCCAGGCATACACAGAAGATACACACACACACACACACACACGCACACATGCACAGTATAGACACACGTGGGCGCACGTTCCTGATTGCCCAACTCTCATATGTGTATATAAAAATATGTACATGTGTGTGAGTCCTGTCGGCCCATGGGGTCCTGACTATGCGCCGCACTTAATTCGCGACTTAATTGCTTTCGGCTGAAAATTTATTTGACGCTGCAAACAACGTTGTCGTTGTGTCGTTGTGTCGTTGTGTCCTTGTTGCCATGCTTCTATGGCAGTCGCACGTTGCCGAGTCCTGAGTCCTGTTGCCCTTTCCAAACATGACACACATAATTGCAGCATAATATCGCATAAAGTGAAAAATTGTTGCAGCATTTTAGGCGTAATTCAATCGAGCCTCAGACCAGGCACGACAAACGTGATTATTGTATCAAATTGTCCTTTGAAATTGCACCAACACACACACACTTCGTTACTGTTTTCTCTGTCTCTCTTTGTCCATCTCTCACTCTCTGTCTCTCTCATACACACGCATTGCCCTGGCATCGCATAATTTTATTTATGGGCCCAGGTTTAATGTGATTATAAGCTCGAGGAAGAACGAATATACCTGTATAATGTCGCTATATATTGTTGCACCTGTACTGAAACGTTTAAATGCATATAAAAATACATACTTATTTATTATTCAATGCCTCGTTAATGTTATCCTGGTTGTGTTTTAATAGCTTGTAGCTAATTGTTGATATATTTACTTATTAGCAATTACATTATTCAATATATAAAATGTATACCCATACTATTTCGTAGCTTAAAACTATAAGCTTAAGTTTACCCCGATGCCATTTTTCGTTCTCCACCTATTATTTTGATAATGCAACAAAATCAAAAAGATAACAAAAATATAAATATTCAAAATTTTTCACAATCAATGTAGATAATAAAAATGATTGTACTATGCAGCTAATTTCTTATTTTCTATAAATTTTGCGAGAAAACCCACAGATTTTACTTTTTTCCCCTCGTGGTCTCTTCCAATCTTTTCTTTTCTTTTGAACCAATATTTTCAAACTCTTTTTATTTATTTTCTAATCGGAAGTATCAAATCTAGAGAAATTTGTACATCTTATATGTGATCATTGTATTTCAATCTTCTTACTATTATGAGTTCGACTCTTCCCCTAGCTTAAGCCCGATGCAGCGCTGCTATAAATATTCCAAACTATTATTTATTTATATCATATTGTCATTTTTGAACCAAACAAGATACCTTTACTACATGAAATCCAAGCTAGCTATAACATATAATGTTTAACTGCTCTACAAACTTTTATTAATTTTTTCATCATTTTTCATTTGTTGTAAAACTATAGTCCTATATTTAAACGGTCCCTAGACAAACTATATGTATGTACATCCGATATATATGTTAACCGTAATTATGTATATATATATATATATATCGATATACGAATTGAATTTATCATTAGGGGTATTCGTGCATGTTATCAGTGACAGTGTGGAAAGACAATGATTTAAGAAAATTATATAAAAATGCATCGAATTTCCACTCTGGCCTGACCAGCCCTGATCTTTAATGTGCAGCCCTGAAACCCAAGTTGATATTTAACATTTACTGGTACTCATCCAAAAATCTTTTATTCAATGTTGTTAGTTTACTTTTTTGTCAAATACAATACCTAATTTTATACATATAAAAGTTTTTATGTCGCATAAAGAGAACCTACAACAACAACAACATGTACAACAAAAACAAGCAAACAGTCGGTTGTAGAAACAAACACACACACACACTCTTGTGTTAAACATTAATTCATTTATTTACTTCTGGTTATATTTGGAGTTTTCTTTCCACTTTTATTTGGACCTGTAGGGGCTTTGTAAAATTTAAAAAAATGAGTAAAGCCTCAATAAAATTAAAACGATCTCCACGCAAAAATGAGCAATATATTTCAATGGAGGGCATTCCGAAATATGTCAACTGTCGAAACAAATCTACAGTTGGAAGTGTGCCTCGCATCCTGCGTCCTCTCATGACACAAACAGTTTTGACCCAACCCCAAACTATAATCCCCATGTAAACGAGGACAGCAAGACCACAACAAAAAAATGGCAGGCTGTTGGATGACCCGCTGTGAGGTTTTTTTCCCCAACTAAAAATGTAAATGTCAACCATTGCCAACAAGCAGGCAGGCATGCTGCCAACCATCCAAATATCCAGCCATCCAGCCAGGCCAGGCAGGCAGGCAGGACACGGTGAACGACGACACGGATTAGTCGGCAGGATAACGTTTGAACCGGAAAATTAACTAAAAGCAGAGATTTCCATGCCAATGAATTGTCCAACGGCTATTGCAACGGTGTTCAATTTCTAATCTCGAGTATTGTCTCTATATTGTATCCACTTTGCCTAAAACCCCTAAAGGACTATTTCAATATATTTCAAGAATTTGCATATTTGTAACTACAAATTAAGTAAATGAGGAAAATTACAATTTTCAAACACTGAAATAAAACACTCCAATCTTCTGAGTAAATTATGAAATAATTTTTAGTGTATTCCGTCTTCGACTATCGAAAGTGCAATTCTGGACCCTTTTTTTTGGTAGCCCTCACACAGTCGCTGTTGACCCCAAAAAACAGCAGAGCACACAATCACAACTTACACACAGAGAAACATACACACACGCACCTGGACAGTCCACATATCGCCTTGCCCAAGCGAATTAATCCATTTATAGCATTCATTGGCGGTGACATGAAACAGTTCTCTGGCATGGGGAACACAGTTACCTAAGCCACATATACACTGAAAAGACTACCTACCATAACAAGTATAGCCCCAAAAAAATAAACTCACAAAAAACTGAAACCTTCTTCCTCTGTGACTCCATTTAAATGCAAATTTTTGCACTCTTCCGAGTGTCCCCAGCGTGCCAGCCTAAATGTATGTTAAGTTATGTTATGTTTTCGACATTTTTTTTACCTGTTTTATTATTTGGTTATTAGCCAGGGCCAACTAGATAACTAGAAAAGGCCAAAAAGAGTCACTTTATGTAAATTTTGGTGTTAAACTTATTAACATTGAGCAATGAACTTTAATTATACACTCACAAATGAGATACATGGTTTTTATTATAATTTTCATTTATGATTTTCAAATATGTGAAGCAGCAGCAACGATGCATCGGTAGGTATCGGTATTAGGTATCCAATTGGAATTATCTACGACTTTTTAACTGATACTCAATGAAAAGTATCAAACGAGAATGTGTGTGTATTATCGAATCAATTTTTATTATAATATTGCAATATTTAAAACGAATTTAAAAAATCATAATAAGTGTAATAATTCTATTGGCTTGCAGCAACTGATTAATAAACAAAACGATTTTGTTGCAATTTGTTTCCCAGCAATTTGTTTGTATTTTTAAGACATTAATGATTTTTAAGTTAGTATTTAAGCTGATAGATATATACATACTATGTACGTGTATAAATAAATATTAGGTATAAAATATATAAATATAAGGCTTTTGCTGCTCGCTTATACAAGCTTAACAATATTAATTAATTTTAAATATCAACAATAAGGCATATTGAATATTGATATGACACAATATTCGCTTCTGAGCTTATTTAAACACAATGCTTTTTACTTCTATAACAATATTACTTAGCTGTTTTTAATCATTTTTTTTTGAGGTATTACGAATTTCTTATCTGAATTCAGGAATCAATTATTTTTAGCAGACATAATATCATTAAAAGAAACCAAAAAAAACGTTTAAGTAATTTCTAATTTAGTTATAATTACTTACAAAATATATATTTTCTTAATTAAAACAGAACAAATATTAAATTCAACTTGATTTATGTTTTGTTTCGTCTATAATTTTATACTTATTATAAAAAAAAACACTCGTACTCTTCTACTATTATGTTTTTCATCTGTTCGCCTGTGCCACACTGTAATTGCTTCTACGATGGATGGTATCTACACACAACACACACACACACACATACATACACAATCATTCATGCACAATACACACACAATACGATGCACAAAAATATATCTACAAATAACAAAAAAAAAAAAAAAATACAATACAATAATTGATAAATTTATGAAAAACCACAACCAAAAATGTGCAAAATTATTAAATATGCCAACACCATCGCTGCTTGAATAATTCAAATGGAATTTATCCATATTTAATTGACGCATAATTCAAATGCTTGTTAAAAATAATAATTTTTTGTAAATTTGATTTAATTGATATGGGAATCTATGCGATTGCAACTTGACAAAAAAAAATACACTAAACTGACCGAACCTCATTTATACACTTGCACCAACAACAACAACACACACGCACACACACACACACAACAGACCTCACCCCTTTCGGTCCACCAACAACATCAGCAACATCTGCAACAACAACATCTGCAGAACAACAACAACGCCATCACAACGGCCGGCGGCGTCGCTGCTGGCGCAACAACACCAACAACAACAACAAACAACGCTGCCGCTGCCGCTGCTGCTGCCGCCGCTGCTGGCATCATGGGCCATCATCCACTGGAAGTGGGCAAGAAGCGGGCAGCGGATCCTGAAATGTTTCCACTGGTATTTTCTTTAATTTCTTTCATCCTTTTTATTGTTTCGTTTCGATTCGTTCCTGATTTTATTTATTTTAATTGTTTCATTTTTTTTTGTTGCGCATTCGACTTTGATTGAATTAAAAGTTTCTATTTGTTTTTTGGTTTCTTATTTTTTTTGACATACAATTTGTGCATGTTACCAAGATGCGAATGCGAAAAGAAATAAAACTGAAACTGCTAAGCTAGCCATAAAAAGCAGTGTAAAGTTTGCACCAATAGATATTTAGAACTGATTTGTTTTTTGATATGAAATCTTCAAGATTTCTAATTTTATGTTGCATACTTCTGGACATCAAATTAATGATTTAAGGAACACGTTACATTTATTTGTGATGCGCGAAAGTATGCTACATAAAATGTTGTTGCACATTTGTAACTCTTTCATTTACATAATCAAAGCATCTAAGCTCGGCAATTACACACACACACACACACACTCGCACACCCATTCACTCGCTAATTAAACATGCACTTACAGAGTTCCATCAATTAACGTTTATTATCAGTCTGCCAGCAAATCAGACACTGACAGTCTGTCAGTCATTTAGACGGCAAAGTCAGCGAGATACGCAGCATTTAATTTCTATAATGAAACCATTATCAGATATATCAAAAGCACAAACGAACACAGAGATAGAGGCCATACTAATCAATTTATCAATACAATACGATGGCTATTTGACTTCCATCATCAGCTTCCACTTGCAATCATCGTTTGTGCCTCGTTTCTATTGCCGTGTTGCGTGCCACATGTAGTACCAATTAAGGATAGCATATGATAAATCACAATTACATTTACAAACACACACACACACCTGGCAAGTGTTAATTAAAATGATTTAACTGATAATTGCCAAGGCACAGAATGAATACACTCACTCACTCACTCACACTCACACTCATACACTCGCATTTGCATGACGAACGGTTCGACTGTTCGACTATCCGACAATTCGACTGTTCTTCCGGCTTCGCTTTACATTCTTTATTTATAGGGGTGTTTGTATGTTACCACACAAATACATATGTATGTATATATGTATGTATGTATGTATATGTTGCAGTTACAACTGCATTCAATAGTGCCAACTTGCGATAATTGCTTAAGTGCTTAAGTGCTTTTCCAGGTTAATTAGCTGAACATGCATTCTGCGGCCTGTCCCATTATTTGGCCTGGCTTTTGCTATTTTGCTATTTTGCTATTTGTTAAATCTTAAGTCTGGCATATTTTTTGTATGCCTGTGCTATCAATATGTATGTATATATGTACCTTTATATATACCTCCTGTATGTCTCATATAATATTTTATGTATGTTTAGGTTAGTATTTACATGAATAGAATACGAGTGTTTACTCATACTCGAACCCGTATCTATCTTCTTATGAATCTGTCACACACATCCACATATTACATCACGCTAGTTTAAGTATATATTCTAACTTATTGCTAATACAATACATTCTTAGTTATGCTGAATAAATTCACTAATTTCATTTGTGTTCTCTTTCTTCTTCGTTTGTTTTTCGATTCAACTTTCGTTTGTTTTATGTGTCTCTATGTTACTTGTTGCCAACCATTCAAAAATAATTGCGGACTATATGTGCGAATATGCGAAAAACAAAACAACAACAAAACAACAACAACTACAACTACTACAACAAATGTCTGCTAACCCCAAAATCCAAATAAAAACAATCAACAACAAATTCATCAATCAACAAACGCAAATCATTCAAATTAACCATAAATAAATCATAAACTATTATAAACGATTACTAATACTGAATTATGAACATGAATACATCAATAATAATAAAACCTATAACTACTATAAATGTGCACAATTACCAAAAAGATGGATGTTAAAACGGTTGGTTCATTTTACTATGAAAATTTCGTAAGTACTCCAAAAACATATCAAATAATATACAAAGCAAATGAACAACTATCCATCAATTACAACATATAAAAACACAAATATAAAAAATATTCAATCATAAGTAGTACATACACCATCTGAAAATTAGTAAATATGCATTTTCAACAGTCTTTCTAGTCTACAAAATAAGTAGAGGATTTGTCATAACATTTATTTATTTCAAGCAACTATTCTAGAATATGAAATTAATATTAAACAATAAATAGTTTTCAACCTAAACTAAACATCTACCGATTGGTAATCAATTACTACTGCAAGTAATAATAACTTGGACTATATCGGATGCAAATTTCTTTCAGTCTTAGACATTTGCTTAATCAAAACGACATCGGTTTCCAAACATATGCATATGAATAAATTATAATAAATATTTTCGAAAGTTGATCAAATAAGATCTTAAATTTTCAAAAATTACTCTTGTAACTCAATTTCATTGTTAAAATCACCTGGCTTAAATAAAAATAATATCAACACAAACTATCTTATATGGGATTATATTACAACAATGCATGTTTTAAATTTACAATTATTTAAATCTATAAAAATAATAACACAATTTAATATATAAAAAAGCGAAATTATATAAATCTCTAAAAACCTAAATTATCGCATTCAAAAGCTGCACAAAATTGGAACTTGAAACATTTGTAAATTGATTCAGCTTATGAAGCATAACATGATAAAAAAAACACATAGAATCGATTAATTAGTCAGTCAAATTTTAATTGGTGAGAGTTTTATTTTTTCAGTTTAAGAAATCAGTTGTCTTTCGTTATAAGAACTTCCTGGCCATCACCTCATCAGTATCCTTGTAGTATTAACTGCTTTTATAGCTGCTTTTGTAGCACATTAAAAGCTCTCTCTTGAATTGCACGAAAAGTTTTGTGTTTCTTGGTTAAATGATAATTTTGTACTGCTTTTGTGTTTCATTCAATTTGAATATTTTGGATTATTATTGAACAATATTGCTCTGTTTTATTTACACACATTGGCAAATGTCTGATAAAAATCAAGAGTAAATTCAAAAATTGTGAAATGAAGAAACAAATTGTTGAACTTGAGCTCGTTTGTAAGCTATTTATATTTTAATGATATAATAATGTATGGTTAAAGTGCAATTAAATTAGTCACTCATATTATAATTAACTGACTATGTTATAGGCATTTGTACTAATCGATTTGAATTGTTTTCTTCTCTTCTTTACCATTTTCTCGACTCGACTCGACTTAACAACAGCAATTCTCTGGCATGGTACCGTTCAAACGTCCAGCTGCCGAAAAGTCTGGCATTCCAGTGTATCAACCCGGTGCGACAACCTATCAACAATTAATGCAGCCCTACGTGCCAGTGTCATGTGAGTATCTCCCACAACAACAACATCAACAACAACAACAACCACAAGTTGCAATAAGTAGCGCCATAACAACAACAACAACAACAACAGCAGCAACAACAGGCAGTAATCATAATAATACTGTATCTGTAACTGCTATGACTACCAATACCAATACCAATACCAATACATCAACAACAACAACAACAACAACAGCTACTAATCTTAATATTAATCGTGATAATCAAGTGCTAGCTAGCGATTATGATGATACACATCAAAATCAAGAAAATAATAATGACACAACAGCAGCAACCACAACAACAACAGCATCAACAACAACAACAGAAACACCAAACACTGCTAACGATTGTAATACAACACAAACAATTAAAACAACAGCAAACACAGCAAACACAGATATTGATACAACAGTAACAACAGATGACACAGCCACGCCCCCTGACTTTAACAATGGTAGCGGTAGCCCCCCAACAGCCCCTCTCCCCAAGAAACAGCCGCCCTGGCAAATGGCGACAGCAACAAATATATGTCATATATTAATAATAATCTGAAATCGTTAAATGGCGACGAATTGCCAAACGATGTAGAAAATGGTAGCAACTGTAGCAACAGCAACAGCAACGGCAGCAACAACAGCTGCAACACAGCAATACCAACAAGCACAGCAACAACAGCAACAGTTGATGCTGATTCTGTTTCCGTCACGACGCCCGCCTACATTCAGGCCACGCCCCAACGCAGTTATGCCCCCAAACAGAATGGTAACGATATCAACAGTTATCAGCGGTACAATCACAATGGTCACAGCACCGGCATATTGCCCACTCCCACCAGCAGCAACAGCAGCAGCAGCAGCAACAGTTGCTCCTCTGTTGTCTCCTCAGCTGCATCGTCGGTTCAGCAATTGCAGCGTCTTAGTTACGCAATGCCGGCTTACAGCTATGCCAATTTGTATAGTGGTTATTCAAATGCCACGCCCATTGTTAGCGTGAGCAACACCAACATGCAGAGCAGCTATGTCCAGGCACAGCAGCAACAACAGCATCAGCAGCAACAGCAACAGGTTGCTCAAGCTCAAGCCCAGGCTCAAGCTCAAGCTCAGGCTCAGGCTCAGGCCCAAGCTGCGTATGCTCAACAGGCTTATGCTGCCTATGCTGCTGCTGCAGGTCTGACTCCTGCTGCCAGCTACTATGCCGATCCAGCGGCAATTGCTAAGGAGGTGGCCCAAAAGAACTATGCCATGAAGGTCGCCAGTGCTGCTGCGAAGCCCGTTTCGGCTGCTTCTGCTGCCGCCTACACGGGAATGACACTCAACAAGAGTTTTGTGACTGCGGCGGCACCACCGCAACCCGTGCCGCAACCACAGGCACAGCAGGGACAACCCATGTCCATGGCAACCCTATTGCAAATGCAGGCTCAGGTTCAGGCCCAAGCTCAGGCTCAAGCTCAGGCCCAGGCTCAGGCTCAGTTACGTCAGTTTGGTTCCTTGCCCAGCTCGGGAATGTCCACGCCAGTGACACCTGGCACACCTTTGCGTGCTCCCGGCTCAGCTGGTTATCTTCAGAGCGCCTCGGCAGCGCTGTTGCGTGCTCCAAGTGCCGCTGCCGCTGCCTCAATGCAAATGGCCGCCAGTCCACAGCAATATGCAGCTGCTGCCCAGGGTTACTTCTATCCGGGCGTAATGACAGCTGCACCCACTGGTGCCCCCGGGGCATATGCCTATGCCATGCCCAGCAGCCAGGCTGCGGCAACGGCACAACAATATGCAGCAGCCGCGGCAGCAGCTGCACAGAATGGTGGACAAGGTAGTGCCATGGTGCTGAATCCCTACAAGAAAATGAAGACCTCCTAAAGTGATTTTTGAAGAAGTAGAACGCAACTGTACTTAAATATATAGAGTGTTGGTCCAGATATTTTTAATAGTAGTTTATAGTACACATCGAAGACGTAAGATTATGTGCCTCAGTTTTGTCATAGAACATTAGTTTTTAGTTATACCATAAATAGGTATAGATTAGATTTGAATTACACCATGACATACATATAAAACACATATTGCACAGAGAAAGCTTGTGAGCTTTTTTAAAATTGCAATTAATGTCCAATTTATTAAAGCTGCTTAAAGCTCAGTCAACTGCAACTTTGCTTAAGTTTTACTGGCGATCTTTCAAACACTTTGAAAGCTTTCACACAGCTTCTAAATGCTTTTAATAATTATAATAAAATTTAAATATACTTTTATATTTATCCTCTTGCCCGCAAATTAACAAAAAAAATATCGCTCATATGCAGCTTACAATCAGTGCAAAAAGCTTAACAAAATTAATTTTTGATGCACTTTGAAAAATAATACAGAGAATACCAATACTGTGACTTGAGTTGTTGCCATTTTACATAGTTTAGGATATAGAAGTACGATGCTTTTAAAGCAGTCAACTTTTATATTAGTTTTATAGTTAAGTTCCTTTTTGAATTTAGTTAATTAATTCAATATCAGACACAAGAATACAAAAATAGAATGAAACGGAAACAGAATTAGTAACGAAACTGCAACTTGATATAAAGAAGTACTGTGATAGCTTTGCACAATACAAAATAAAATAAAACAAGCCACTTTTATTTCGCCCCTTACTTGCGAGTCAGTCCATAAAAATGTGAAACGTATTTCATTTTTATTAAATGTCATAAATTAAAAAAAAAAAACAATGCAAATAAAATATGAATTGCTGTTTGGTACAGTTGTGTGCACTTAATGTTGGTCTGCAAATGTTATTGCCATAAAGCTATCATTGCTATCTTTTATCGTCTACCTTTCAGTCGCTCCCTCTTTCAGTCTGACTCTCGTCTCTCTCTCTATATATATATATATACCTACATCTCTCTATTTCTCTAGTTATCAGTCTGTCTCTTCAAATAGTTAGCTAATTAGTTAGCTATCGTGAATGCTGTTGTAATTTTAATTGTTTAAAATTGTTGAACAACGAACATGCGTAACGAATATTGCCTAGTTTTAGAAAATACACCTATTATAATATATTTAAATATACAAATATATATATATATATAAACACACACAACAACTATACTATTACATGCTGTATGCTGCTAATATATACTTATATACTATATAATACATATACAACATCAACACTATGTACTCTAGCTGTTTGCACACTCTCACAAAACCAAAATCAATCAATCTACATAATTAGAACACGACGAATATCGATTTGTATGTAAATCGTATAGCAATCATATATACATACATACATACATATACATTCATATTCGTAGCCCTAGCTATAAAACGCTCATACTAATCTATCAGCTATCAGCTATAAACTATCAACTATCAACCCAAACCCAGATCCAAATCACAATCATAATCACATACACACACACACTCACACTCACACATTTTATCCAAACCACATTCAAAATGTTAAGCCATCAAAATTATGTTATGTTTATGTTAATGTTATGTTCAAGACTTTCACTTCCACTATTATGTTGACAATTTTAAATTAAACTATGTACAATTTTCGTTTCTCCTATCTCTCGATGTATTATAACATGTTAAATTTTTTAAAATACTTACTTATTTATACAAAATTTAGATACACGTTATGTATGCGACAAAATAATGTATGTTTATAAAAATAAAATCGATGACAGCAGAACTATGTTTTTAATATTAGATCTCGTGTGATTTTCTATATGTTTTCTATGTAACTTTTATGTTATTATATTTATGTACTTACAACTATTAAAATTTCTTAAATAGATACTTTGACGTATATTGTTTTTGTAATTTCCGTTTTCTAAAAGACGGAAAGTACTTATTTAAAAAAAAAAACAAACAAATTTGCCACTTACTTGCGCACTTAGGTCTTAGCCACATCTTTTTAACGCTCTCCGCGCTCGAAGTTGATAAATTCGACCATTTATTATTATTATTATTATATTATTTTTACATATATATTTACACATACATACTTATATAATCTCTGTAAAATTTTGTTTAATATAATATTTAATTTACGTTACATCAACCATATTTCTAGTATTTACAATGATTAAATGTTTGCCACTAATTCTAATTGAATTGTCGATAGTTTTTTATAATGTTTATTTAAAATATCCTGTGTGTTTTGTTTTAAATATAGTTTGATCCATACAAAAACAGAAACAAAAACTACTTTATTGTGTGTTGGTATTCATTTTAGTATTCACTTATATTTCTGTTGTGCCGCTTCTTACACATCTACTTAATCTACCATTTTACTTTAATTCTATTCAGATCACGACCCTTTTCAAATGAAAATGAATATAATTATTTACTCAACGACACGTTCGACACATGCCACGCATTTAATAAGCCGCGCTTTAGGCAGAGCAGCATTTAAGGCCATCTTTTCTAGCTTTTCTTTTATGTTTGTGCTATATTTTTGCGCCTTTCCCAGCTTTGATTAGCAATGCCTAACTAAGTATAAAATCTGAATACATCCCAAAACATATTTCTTATATACGTAACAATCCAAAATGAACACGTTCTGTCTTCTGTCTTGACTGTCCTTAAACTGCTTCAATCTTTTTGCTTTTTTCATAGCCCTTACCTTCGCAAAAGAAAATAAAATCTTATATACATACTATATATATATTAACTAAAAATGGAAAACCATTCTATCTCTCTATATGTTTAGCTCTTAGAAAAATGGCAAGCATAATAAGTACGCTTACCAAATAATATTTTGGTTTAGTGGTAGAAACTAGCTGTAAAATCTAAAAATATATTCATATATAGCTATTATTGCTTGACTTGTGGCAGGCTTAATACTTACTTACATACATATACTATAATACATGATAAGAACGTTGCTTACCTAACAAACAGCAAATCCGAAAAAAAAATATGAATCTATGTTATACATACCAAGCATAGCAGATACTTACTACAAACAATCGATTTGTCTTGCTAAAAGTACTTATACTATTAATATTAATATTAATATTACTCTCTATATGTCCAGTTCTCTAGCTGTCGTATGTTTTTCGTTAACATTGTAGAATTGTTGCTGTTTAGCAATTTGGTGAAAACAATAATCTTAGAGATCTGTGTGCAAAACATATATTTAGAAAATGCTCTCCCAGTAAATAAGAAACTCTACCTACACATATTCCGACACTACACAACACTGCATGTTTATAAGCGCGACGCAGCCTATAAGGCAATTGACAAACTCGTGTTTTCAAATATTTATTAGAAATCAATTCCTTAACTTTTTTCACGCGTGGCGAAATGTTTATGCTTTCTTAAATTCATTTCTTCCAATTTTAAATGCACAAATTAAACAGAAAAAACCGTTTTCTATTCTGCTTCAACTAATAATCTAGTTTTAAATTCCAGAGAATAACACTGCACATAATACTAATGCCATAATAAAGAACAATTACATCGAGTTAACAGTGCAAAAAACAATACAATCTATACGAAATGATATGATATGAAAGAAAGAAGAAATTAAGCTGATATGAACTTCACGTGCTTACACTTTGGAATTCTTGTTCAACTTTTAGAGCCCTCGCAGCTCCCCTAAGTTCTTATTCCCGTACGAGGCAGATTCTGATCCAGCAATTCGATAGTTCAATTCATTAGCTAACTATTCAAGTACAGTACCGTCCATTTAGAAAAAAGTGTAGCGTAGTATCGCATGTCCACAATAGACTTCAAGTTTATATTTTGTACTCGTAGATGAAAACTAAAAAAAATAATTAAAGAAAAAATAGAAAATAGAAAATAGCAAAAAGTGTGCACAGTTATTTGTAAAGTACACAACTATAAAGTGAAACACATGTGAGAAACATACAAGTAATACAATTACATCACACGAAAAATAACCATCTACCAACATCAACAAATCTTTTGACTTAATGTACGGCTAAAGGCGCATCCAAAGCGATGGCTATTTCATTTTGCATTCCATTTCTTTTAGCTTAATTAGTGCTATTAATATAATATTAAAGCAGAACAAATGAAACCCTCATGAAATTTCTGAGTATCTAAGTAAACTATTGCATGTATGTTGAGCAAAGAAAAATCTAATTTAATAACATTTTAAAGAATACGAAGAAAATGATAAATGTTTGAAAAAGAATAAATTTAAAAACAAAAAAAAAAAACGATATACTTATATATAACTTATACACAATTATACACAAAGCAACCAATACAAGCATACACTCTAATGAAAATGTTCTATGTGCTATACAAAAAAAAAGAAAAACAAAACAGAAAAAAAAAAGAAAATTAGTCTTATTAAATATGCGTTATTATAAACCATGACAACTAATACATAAAATACAAAAATTAACAAAAATATATTGAAATTATATAGACGTTTTATTGTAAAAACCGTAAAAACTTGTTGCTTCTTTTACTTACTCGTACAATCAGCCTGGAAAGTGCTAAATGGCCTTAAAAAACCTTAACACTATTACTCTGCGTAATTTTCTCTCTCACTACTAATACTCGTACCTAAAGTTTTGCTGTGCGTTGTCTTACCTTATTAGTTCCCTCAGTTTGCTGATTACTTATCATTATGATTATGATTTTATTATTTGTTATTTTTATATTTTTTAGCATATATTAATCTTTACATTTCTTGTTCTAATGTATATTATTTTTTGCTGCTTTCATTTCATTAGCTTTATAATGAAGTTTTGATTTCCATGTGCCTTTCCTATTCACTGGTATCTGTTGGGTATCATTGTGTGCTTTGCTCGACTTTTGTTTCGTATTCAATACACTCGTACAACACACACACACACATACGCCAGCCAAGAATTATCGGTAGTACTATAACCGACATTCCACCTCCGGCTTGCCCGAGATCTCGAACTCAAATTGTTTTCGTACTTCGTGGTTTCAGAAACTATTACTGTATATTTTATGAAACTATATTGTTAGCTAACATACAGTTTATATGTGTACTTTTGTAATGTTTCAAAGAAATTGTTTATTTCCTCTTTTAAATGTTCTCTCTTTAACTCTTTCACTCCTCTTTTTATTTTACTTTCTTTCTCTTCTGCCTCTTTTTGCCTTTACTGATACACACTATTGTTACTCGTCAAGGAATTAGCAAATCTCTTGCATGTTTTAGGTCTGTCGAAACATTAAAACTCTAACATCTTGAAGAGAAATATTAAAAAATAATAGAAAAATTCTTTACTTAATATTAAGCTTAAATTGTTAGCCATCTTTGAATGCATTACAAAAGTATCCAGCGAGTTTCTATACAATGCAGTAATTCTTTCACTTTCTGTCACTCTTTCTCTTTCTCTTGGTCTATTTCTGTTTTTATTGGCTAATTGTACACATGACAGTCGTACAGGTTGTTAATTTATATTTCTCCTCTCTCTTTATCTGTCGAATGGGAAGTGCATTTTATTTTCTATATGTTTCGTAAACATCATGTTTATTCTGTTTTATCTTATGTTTAATTAATATTTATTTTTCCTTCTGGAGCGTATCGTATTGTAATTTTTCAGCATGTGATCAATGAAACAAGAACTTTTCGTAGCAAATAAAACTGAAATCGAAAAACCAGAAAAATCTGAATTCAAAATACTGTACGCCAACATTTGAAGTTGCCAGTCCTGTTGCAAGTGGCTGTCACTATCATGCTAACTGTGATTGAAATTGCGAGTATCCGCTAAATAAGTATATTACGTTTGTTTACTATACTCGTATTTGGCTTCTGAGGCATGTGGTATGATGGTAAATGAGATACAATACTCGTATATGCTAAACGCACTTTTAAGGTAAGCTGGTGCACTGCCCAAATAGCTTCTGTTATACCCGTACGTATATTAATCATCTATCTATCTATCAAACATATATTCTAATTAGTAACTATCTTAATTAGTCGCTAAGTACTAGTACTAGAACTAGTACTCGTATGAGTCATACTTTTCGTTTCAAGCTATTTTTAGTTCTTCTCTCGAAGCTCTAAAGAGAACAGAGAATTTCTATTTAATACCAAGTCTTCAAATAATTTTGGTAAATGTTTTCAATTTTCAAATTAAATGATTATTTAGTAAAATACCAAAGATTTGTTTTTCATTCTCTGTTCTCTTTAACTGTCAATTCACACAATAAATACATACCTATAATGTAAAGTTGAAATTTTTGGCACACCTGTTGAAATGTTATTAACATGATTCCTTTTTTTCCATTCAACATATTTGTTCTTTCTTTTTATGTATCTGCAGGATTGAAAATGTAATGTGTATGACTGTTTGATTAAAGCGAAACAACACATGTAAAACAAATTCATGCACTCAGATACACACAACAACAACACCAACACTCAGAGCTATTAATTTGACACATTTAATCGAACGGCATCGCGAAATGTCCAAGTAACTAAATTATATAGATACATAGGAACACATATCACACAAGCACACACACATACACACACACACACACATCTAGATGCCAATCAGATGCATCTTAACCGTTGCTTATCCTTTTATTTGTGCTGACAATAAATGAATCAACAAAATTCTTGGCCTTCTTCAAGACTGCAAATTTTGCTACACACATCGCGCACACACACACTATATATATATATATATATATATATATACAAGGTAGCGTGGCTATATAGCTGCCTGCAGTATAAATACATATTCAGATACTTAAATATACATATTTTCTATATCTTTACTTATGATTGATCAACTTTTACAGGCTTGTTTGTATGTACTTAATGTAGTAAGTATTCGCATTGTTTGTTTCTTTTTTTTTTAAGTGTACGTAACATGTTTGAGTTTATCCTGAGCTTAAAACTAACTGCATATAGTATATAAATATTTATACAAGTATTTAAATTGTCTGTTTGTTTTTTAATTACAGCTGCTGCGCCAGTAACAATTTAAAATGCGCTTCAAATACAATTTGCTGACGTGCTGCATTTATTTGTGTATTTTAATTTAAATTCTTTTAATTTATTTTTTTTTGCCTCCCCCAAAGATTTATGAATTTTGTTTTATTTTTCAGTTGCTGCCATTTTCGCTTTTGCGCGCGCTTTTAACTTGTTTAAATTTTATACATTTTTTACAGCCTCTGGTTACAGTTAACATGGCTTTTAACATAGACGCTGAAATGTATGCAACACATATTTTAGTTCGCTTAACGCTTAAAGACTCTTCTTATAATTACGCTCATATAATTATGCTTAAATTATCTTTTACCTAATGTATTCTAGTTTTAGCTGCGTTTTTTTTTCATTTGCATATGCGGTTCAACAAAATTTTGGCGCACACAACTTGTTCCACAACTTGTTTCACAACTTGTCGGTGAAAGCAACAAGTTATGTGTAAAGTGCGATACAAAAAATATAATAACAACAAAAAGAACACTAATTACAGCACACAAATGGGCGAACATGGAAAAACATGTCATTAATTTACATTTATTAACTCGTGGAATTTTTTTCTTCGATTTAATTTTCATTCATATAATTTGCAAGTAATTATGGCTTGAATGTCGCATCGTCGGAAAATCGGCTAGAAGTTGACTGCAATCATGTTTTAACTTTGTGTTATGTTATAATATTTATTAGATTGAATTTTAAAAAGATAAAATTCAAGTGGAATACAAAATTAATGTATCAAAATAATTAAATTTGTTGAACAGCAAATGCAACAACTTAAGCTTAATTAAATCCTCTTTCATTTAATATTTAATACAACACAATTTTATTCTGTTCCCTAACGTGTCTATACATAAATACTTATATTTTTTCTACTAATTTTGTTTTTTCCATTTACATGCTTACAAATTCGCGTGAATATGAAAATAATGATAATTAACCAAATTTATTATAAAATTTGCATGCAAAAAATATTTAATTTTGAAAACAAACAAATCGCACGGATCGGGATTTAATATGGCAAAATGCAACCGAATAACCAACCAAACACAACACTCACACACATGTATGAAATGCTGCATGGATTCCAACATTCAACGAACTGCAATTATGAAAATCAAACCCCAACAACAAATAACAAACAACAAACTATCGAAAATTTGATCACATTTTCTATTTATTTACTGCAATGCCTTTTCACCAATCAAATGCCGCATACTTACTTCTATATATTTTAATTTATTAATTTAACAAATTGCATGTTCTGTCGATTTAATGACATCGATAATTATAGCAAACACTAAAATACCACCTCTAAATGCTTCCTGTGTTATCTACACCGATGCAAGTGGACAGGTACAGTCTCTGCCTTGGTGAATCCATTTACGCTAACATAATGTTAGCGGCATGCTAACATACTGTTATCGGAATGCTAACATACTGCTAGCGGCATGCTAACGCGCTGTTAATGTGACGGCTTTGCATTTTAGCATACAGTGCGCATACTTATTGTATATTGATCTTAAACTTTAAGTTTTAATTAGCTATATCTAAAGGCAAAATAGAGACAAGAACAAACACAAACATTCAACCATCATAGACAATTAGTGATAAATTGTACTACAATCTAGTGCATCGAAATAAAACATTATTAGAGCAGCAAGTATTTAAAATTCTAGTGTCAAGTGTCGTTGCAAAATGTCTAATAATTTAGTACATTTAGTATATACACATAGAATAAGAAATGAAAACAGCTTTCGGTTCACCGAAATTCTAATACCCTTGCTGATGAACCAAAAGTCGCTACTAATGAACACATCATTTGAGATTAGTCGAATCGACAAAGTTTGATACTAGAGTGAGATTTTTTTATACATCAAACATCATATATTTTATTCGGTTCAGTGCAAGGGTATACAGATTCAGTGCGACACATTTCAACACTCTTTGCGTGAATTGGGTTAATAAAATTTAATGCACTGCCGCGCCCCAAGGGACAATAACGACGCCAGACAACAGCAACAACAAGAGTTAGAATTAGAACAATTACACTAACATCATTATCATCATCATCATTATCATCGTGAACAACAACAATAAGAACAGCAAATGGACGGACATGTGTTGACGGCCATTTTGAAGGCGTTGCCAACGTTGTCAGCGATGATGTCAGCGCTATGACATGGACACACCTTTGAGTGTCAGTGCTGTTAGGAGTTGTTTGCACAACTGTCTGACCCAATACGCATTCAGGGATACGCCCACTCCCAAACGAACACCCACACACACACACCAACACACATACACACACACACACTCAGATACATACTTACATACTTGGCGTCAATATTTGCAAAAGACAACAGGCGCATTAAGCGCAAAGAATATCAACAATGAAATAATACTGAATACTTGTACCTTATAGACTACGTAGTACATATAGCTAATCTACAATCAATATTCTCTCTATTTGACATAATCACAGCCCAGCCGGAACGGGGCGTATTATACACTCAGTGTCCTATGCTAATGAACGGCACATTTTACATAATTAGGTAAAAAGCGGCGAGTAATTTAAAATTTATTTACATTGAATACAAATACGATATGCCCCTCTCTCTCTCTCTCTCTCTCTCTCTCTCTACCTGTCTATCTCTCACTCTCTACCTATTTTCAATAATAAATGTTCAATCTAATTTGTGTGCTTCCCGCGCCTTGCAAAAGACACTTCTGATATACTTATTCATACATAATCGTATAATAGTATCGCAAAAAAATAAAAATTACAAAGCTTTTAGCTTTTGTGTGCTTTACTTTCTGTATGACCGGCGATCGCTGTATTAAAGCTTACAAGCTTCTCAGTTTCAGTTAGCTTAGCAGCTTTTGCGCGCTATCCGTGGCAAAGTTTATGATTTCCTTAAATTTTCTTTTCGTTTTTCTTTCAATTTGTTGACTGTTTCTTCGAAAGCATTAAACACAGGCGATCATTTTATGGTATACAAATTAACATTGCGTATGTATTACGTTCTCTCTCTCTCTCTCTCTCTTTTCTCTTTTTTCTTATATTTCTAGTGCCGCCTATTAGGATATGTAACTGTTACTGCATAATACAGCCCACTAGAACTTAAGCAATCAATCAATATGAAACCTTTTCTTGTAATATACATTTACATAAATATCTCGTAAATAAGGCGCGTTTAAAACCTTATCAAAAAGTGAGTGTTACAGACCAAAAGATCTTTCTCGCTCTCCTACTCTTTCTACGCAGTGCTTAAAAGCTTCTTGACATCTCCATATACAGTTGGCTTCTTCAAAGCTATGTTTTTGTTGTCCAATACTTGCTGCTTTAAAGGTGTTTTATTTCCCAACTTATTTATATTTACAAATCTTAAGTTCTACTTATAGCTATTGTGGCAAACTTTATTTTTAAGCTTAGCAATTAAGTTTTTAGTATCAAAATCAATCAAATTTATATTCAGCCACACTAAATTTCTTTATTATTATTATTATTAAGTTAATTATTCAAATTGTCACTTTCAAACACCAGAAACTCGTAAACATCTTTATTGACGTGACTCATTTTCAGGATTCATTCACAAGCAACTTTCAACGAGAATTTTAAATTCATTTGCGCCGCCATTTTATAATTTATTCTCCTTGAATTTAAGATTATTTAAGTGAACACCTAGTGTAACATACAATTAATGTACCATAAATTCTGAAGAAGAAGAAAAACATTGCATACTGAAATACTAGTTACCTATATTATATAAAACAGCGACTAACATTAAATCAAATACGTATAACGAGCGTAAAAAATCTAACAACCATTAACAAATCTAGTATATCATATAATTATTATAAGAATATAACTAATTTTTGCTCTTTTTCTTTTCTTTTTCTGCTCTTCTCTTTTTTTCAACCGATACCCGAAAAAAAAATACCCTGAAAATACTATTCACCAACAAAAAAATTTTTGTATTATTTTGTCAATTGGTTTATTTACTACGTTTGCATCCCGTCATACCCAAAAATCTCATGTTTATGCGAATAAACAAAATTCTATATAGTTACTGGACACCCTCCCGGTGTGCCAAGATTTCAATAGATCTATGTGCAGTCGGTTAAATTGTAGATTCGTTCATTTAACTGAAGGTAAGTGCATGTGTTTATGTTCTTTAGTTATTAGTATTTAGTTTCATTGCTTTTAGTGCTTTTCCTATAGATATTTTTAAACAAATATATATTTTTTACGTTAAGTAGTTGAGAGAACACAAGATTATTTGAATTTATTTTTGCTCTATTGGCTATATTTTAATTTGATCTTCCTGTTTTTTAATTTTAGGTTACACTTAAATTCAATCAAATTACAAGAAATTACACACACAAAAATACACAAAATTGAAAAATTCAAATAACATGTACAAGTAAATTGGATGAATTTAGATTTTCTTTTCAAGATCAAGATATTTAACTCAACCCAAGTCCGATTTCATTTATCCATAATAATTGAATATTCCATTCATATTCAATATCTTTCAATAATTCCCAAAGCGCAGACTTTCATAAATTCTTAATCCAATATAAGATTTGGATTTCACTTGAAAAGCAGGTTGAAAAACAAACACTTTTGCTGAAAAGCGTAAGAGTAACAATTATTTTTATAATTGCTTTCACTGTTTCCCTAAAAAGTACCTCTATAAAATTAACATGTTCGTTATGCTTCCACTTACTAATTTATTTGTTTGTTTATCTTTATGCAACATTCTCTGAACAGATGACAAGGTCGAGGTGATTGATCAACGTGTTGCTGTCTGTCGGGATCATGCCAATAGCCAATGCCGTCGCAAGCAATGTAAATATTATCACATACCAATTGTATTGCCGCCGGCCAACATAATGGCTGCCATGATTACCAATCCCAGTGAGCAGCAGGCGGCAGCAGCTGCTGGTAATGCGGTCGCAACTACAACAGCCGCAGCAGCAGCAGTTGCTGCTGGCTATAACAATAGCAGCAATAATTTGATCATCATAGAGCCACAACAGCAGCCGCAGCAGCAGCAACAACAACAACAATTTGGCTATCATGCCAACAATAACAACACCAACTATTATCACAGCAACATGAGCAACACAGTAGCAGTATCTCACGCCAACAACATGTATCAGCAACATCAACATCAACAGCAGCAGCAGCAGCAACATATAACCTATCACTGCAGCTCACCGTATTCTCCCTCGTCGGCCTCATCCTCATCCTCCTGTTCGATAGCTACATCGCCAACACTGTCCTCGGCCACAACACTGTCCACGACCTCAACAGCAACAATGCCCACACCGCAGCAACAATATGCTGCTGCCGCGGCCCCAGCAGCAACATTTCTCAAGGCGCCCGCCTACTATGCCGATGCTGCGCCCACTCTGGTGCTAAGTAGTGACTACAATTCCAACTGTATTCCCATTCAGGCGACACCGTTCATTTCGCTACCACAGCAACATGTGTTGAAGTATACAACACAGGCACGACCTCCTCATCAGCAACAGCAGCAACATCACAATCTTATACACCATCAGCAACATGCGTATGTGGGCCATCATTATCCGGTGGTAGCAACCACTGTGGCTGCTTTACCCGCCACCACAATCACCGTTACACCGGCCACAATAGCTGCACCCTCGTCCTGTATCTAAAATGGATATTAAAAGGCAGATTCTCTTAAACATACATAGACACACATACACTCTCATACTCGATAAATAAACTTGAAATTTTTTAATGCAAATTAAAGGTTGATATGAACTATTTACAAATGCAACAGATATTATGAAACAAAAAATAATAATATTAAATGAACATTAAAAAGTGCATATATTATATATTGAAAACTCTACAAAACTTTTTCGTACGTATAGCAAGACTTTTACGAAAGTGTGTTGTAAGCATCAGATATACACATAAATGACATACATAAAGTGAAAATATTGAGGGACGGCTCTCCAATAGTAAAAAAAACCTTAAAAAAAAAAATAAAAATAAAAATAAAAAAAAAATAATTATATATATATATGTACGTGTGTATATATATATGTATACACATATGTACATGTTTAGTGTTGTTACATGAGAAACATAAATTAGCAATTAAAAATTGAACTTGAAATGATTAAAAAACCAAGATTGGAAAACAGTTGCATTAAAATTAGTTTAAAACTATTTTAAACTCTAGTGTTCCATATTTCAATGCATACAAATTAAACTAAAGAAAATAATAATAAAAACAATAATAATAATGATTTAGTAAGAAATGTTAATATTAGCAGACGGTAAGCCTAAAAGAAATCTACAACAATATACATGGAAAATAGTCAAAATTAATCAAAACGAGAGAATTCATAGGCCATAGTTTAGCAGCGACAACAAATAACAAATACGAGTATATTAAAGCAAAAACAAAATAAATAAGTACAGTCACGTCCTATTTTTGCAACAACGATTTACTACAAAACAACAGATTAATATAAATGCAAAAGCAAAGGCTAAAAGATTTCAATGGATTTTTTAAAAATACAAAAATCATATTCCTTTTTTACATTTTATAAAGACGAACAAGTGAATCAGCAACTACAAAAAATAAACAAATCTAAATAAAATATTTTTTATATACAAATTATAACACAAAATACGAAGCGGAAATAACATCAGCATAAAGAAGCATCAAAAACGAACACTAAAAAATAATCAAATTAAACTGTAAGCATTTTTTGCAAAATAATAAAATAAAGAAAAAAGGAACTTAAAATTTAAATTTAAACAAACACTGAAAACTAAATTTTTTAAAAGTGTATTATTAATTTAGCTGAAATCTCTAGAAAAATAAAAATATTTTAAAAGAATCATTTCATAAAATACTTATTACACTCAACCACACACACTCAGACACATATTAAGTGAGTACCATTAACAAAATAAACAAAAATTGAAAATAGTTTTAGCATGAAAATGAAAATAAAGAAGAAGTAGAAAATAAACGAAATAAAATAAAGTACTGTATCTTCCTATGCATAATTTGTAATTGTAATACCATTTAATAATTATATGAAATGGAAATGGTCAGTTTATGTTTCATACTGATTTGATTTACACTTTGAGCTGTTGTAAGTAAATTTAATTTTTGATATATATAATTGAATCATAACATACAACAACACGACAGAACATTACAATTACAATAATAACAAATGGAAACTACTTATTATATACAACATATATGCATATATTTATGTATATACACGTATAATACAAAAATATATACTTATATATACATATATACATATATATTTACTAATGGCAACTAAAACATGAAATGTGATCTTTTAAAGAAATAAAAATAATAAGAAAAATCAATAAAAACTAAAAGAAGAACAAAAGGGAAATAATCATTATTGAGTAAACAGAATTGACATCAATTTATTTGTAAAGAAGAAACTGGATAAAGGTAAAAGTTTAATATAAAGATATATTAAATTGTAGCAATCAATATTAGAAAAGTTTCTGAAATAAAAGCAAATACTACAAAAATAAAATAAAATAAAATAAAATAAAAACAAAAAACATCAAATAATTTTAAATTGTTTCCATTAATCAACACATTTAATAATAAAATAAATTAATGACGAGAGTATCTCAAATATACATAAAAATAATCAACATTAGCTAAAATCGTTCAAAGTTTTAAGTGTAATACTTATACTTTACAAATACATATACATATACATTTAAGGGCTGATTATAATATACGGAAATTTGTTTTTTTGATTTTTCACACACCATGTATTACGAATTTCCTTTAGTTTTACTTCTTTCCTTATCTGGTTTTTCTAGCTCTCAATCAGAATTTCCCTAACCAATACCCTTTAAAGTACATACTCATATTCTAAACTGTCTACTCTTCAACTCGTAATCCAAAACACAACTTTATCAAGTCTCTAACCAAAAGTTTTATAAAAAATACTCCCCATAGATACACAGACATTAAATAAACAAAATGAAAAAACAACTACTCCAACAAAAATGCCTAATAAGTTTCCGTCCATTATAAGCAGACCTTAAATCTATGTGCAACCACAACAACAGCAAAAAGAACAAGAACAAGAACATAAACAGCAAGTGGAACGACAAAGCAAAGTTGTATACAAGATAAATTAAATAAATATATAAAACACACATATTAAAAACAAAAATTAAATACATATTAGTAGGTACTTAAAATACGACATTAAACTCGAAAACATTTTAAACAGTTTCTAACAATTATATAATTAACAATTGGGAAAACAATAAGCTGAAAATGGCAAAAAAAAAAAAAAAATTTGTGTAAAAAAACAATATAAATGTTCTACAAATAAGAAAATAGTTAATAAGATGCGAAGATAAACGTAAAAAGGAAAACTCCTACAATATGAACATGGATTCAGTGTATCATATGATGTTTACTTAAGCAATTCTCAATTTTGGTTGGCAAACGAACCAACGTTCGTGAGTCGTGAGTCGAATGTCGCGAATCGAGAGTCGGTAGTCTCATGTATTTATTTACATGGCACACGTGTAGGATATGAGAATCTCGAGTGTATGTAAACTAGAAACGAAACTTTTATTTGCCTTAAAGTCTTATCAAGCGAATGTCATTATCATATGCGTATATTGAGAACAACTTTATAATGAATATATTGAATAATTTTAATTGATACTTACATAAATGCTAGTTTCATAGTTTTTAGTTTATTAAGCTCTACATGCGAGTACATAAATAACCCTTAAAACTTATGTAATACATGACGCTTGTATATGGCGCATTTGAAGATTTCTAATTATAATAGCAGAACCAGTAAAATAATAATTAAATGTAATAATGATTACTATGTTTGAGCATAAGTCATAGTTATTATTGTTAACTTTAGTTTATATTTACACGTATACATAATATACTATTAGATTATTATGATTATTAATTGTGAATATGATGTGATGTGTTTATTGAAAAGTAAAGAACAAAAAATTCAATGTTGCAGTGTAATGAAACGTAAAAAAATTTATTGTACTACAAAAACCGAACAAACGGTCAAACGAATATGAAAAAAGTTAAGAAAACTACAGTAACTAGGTGTGAAAAATTTTACTGTGCGAATATTATAATATAATTATAATTTGACTTTAATGCAAATTGAATATAATAATGCATTATGCATACATATATTATATACTTACATATGTATATATATATATATATATATGCATGTGTAAATTGTAAGTAGTCTTTCATTTTTGTCAGGTGATATCAACGAATTTTTCTATATGTTTTATATGTATGGCAAACGTGTTGTTCTTCAGACGTAGTCCAGCTATTGTTTAAACTATAAAGTTGACAATTATATGTTCTATGTTTTCATCTCACTTATTATTAATATTATTTTATGTTTTGTGATATTCATAAAAATTGTTTGTTGTTGGTTTATATTTTTTTCTTCTATTTGTGTTCATATTGTATATTTTTGAGTTTTATTTTTTCATGCATACAAGCATAATGCGTGTGTCTTTTTTTGTATTTTACGTATATATACTTATTATATATTAATTAATTAACTAGTATATACAACTAACTATACATATATACAAAAACAATGATAAATTGAAATAATAGTTCTTAAGGTGCAGGCAGTAATGCAATGAGCGATGGGAAATGATGATTTAATTGAAACTGTGGAAACGAGAAAAACTAAGAAATATATATTAATAATAACAAGAAAAATATGTAACTCGTTTGCAGTACGTTTGACATCGATGATAAAGGTAATGATTAAAATTATGATGATAATTATACTCCTAAAATGAACATTTTTTAAAGATATTTAATAAACAAATCATTATTAACTATTATTATATTTATTATTATAATGCAAATTTAGTTATTATATACATGTAAAGAACAAAATGAGTAAAGATGATAAATAAAGGATGCACAGCAAACAGCGAAATTGTTGCAGTCGCAAAACAAGAACAACAAGCTAAGAAATAACAACTAAAAGAACAAGTTGTATGAATAAATATGATAAAAAAATACAACATTTAAAGTTATTTAGCAGTAAAGTAAAACATAAAAAACAAACATCAACAAAAAAAAACAACAATGAAATACAATAAAAACACATGAAATAAATTTAAAAAAATTCCAAAGACTTTATGTTATCTTGGCTGGGTCTAGGTAAAAATGAAAATTAAAAAAATTAATTTCCACATAGCAGAGCAAGGTTTCGATCCTCGGACCTCTGGGTTATGGGCCCAGCACGCTTCCACTGCGCCACTCTGCTTGTTGAGACGAGGGTGGCAAAAGATGCTTGTTAAAATCACTTGAATAGCTTGTAGCAAAATTTCTGAAACTGGTTATAGTGGGGGTATATTTATACGAGCAACTATGACAAGCAAAAGTAGAATTTCTAGCTAGTTGACTACATTTATGATTTAATGTATGCATGTGTATATAAGGGCGAATACTTGGTAGAGTATCTTAGAACTGGAAGCAATTTGCTATTGTGACATAGATTTAACTACAGCGTTTGTTTAAATCAGGGATTAAAACCGTAACCTTTTACCGGTGAAAACCCATTTAAATTTGAAACCGTAACTGAAATCGTAATCGAAAATAATTTTTTCCGCTGTACCGAAACCCATAAACCGAAACTCTTTAAACCGAAATAACCGTTTAGTAACAGATTCATTTATAACGGTTAATTTCGGTTGATTTGATAACTTTGAACTGCCATAACTTTGTCAAAATTCAATTAATTTCCATGCGCAATGTAAAATTAAGCATGATTTTACCTCTAAATTCGTTCTGCATCTAAATTTTTATCATTTTGAAACTTTTGAAATTTTCGAATTTTTCGAGAAATGATAAGGGGTAAAATTCTGTAAAATTTCTAAAAAATTAGACATTTTAAAAACTTTCAAAATGAAATGAAATTAAATGCAGAACGAATTTCGAGGTAAAATCATGCTCAAATTTACTTTGCGCATGGAAATTGATTGACTTTTGACAAAGTTATGACAGTTCAAAGTTATTAATAAAAATCAGTAAAATCAAAATAGTCGAAATTTTCAAACAAAATTAACCAAATATATATGAGATCAAATTATGATTGCGCTGGACCATTCCAGTAATCAGATAACATTATTTTCCAGGCTAAAAAGAGCATTAGGCCTTTTTTCATGTAAAACTATGAATAACGCTTCTTATTTTGGTCAACCGAAAACCATAATTTTTTTTTTTGTGAACCGAAACCATACCGGTATTTTTAAACCGAAAATTACAAAAAACTGATAACCGTTACGAAACCGATATTCCAAGATTTTGCATAACCGATAACCGAAAACCTTAATTTGAGCATAACCGAAACCGTAACTGAAACCGATATTCGATTCGGTTTTAATCCCTGGTTTAAATATTCGTTCAATTAATTTTAACACCTTAATTCCCATGCCATAAAAAATTATATGTCTTTATATTTCTCTTTATGTAGTTGCTCAAAGTAATGTTTTCACTCAATTTAAATATGATATAAATATAATTTGGTTGTAGAAAGCAACCTGGTATTTTGACTCTTTTAGACTCTTAATGGTCCTTAAGTAAGTATAAAAAAATAAATATTCACTGAATTTTAGCATGAGCAAAAGAAACTCAAGGTAATATTTTAACTCAATTTTAATATGACTCAAAAAAATTTTATTTGCGTTTTGCTAATTTCTGTGCGCTTGGTATTTTAGCTAGTATTTTGGATTTCTGGGTTTTCTATAATTTCAACATTTTAATGCAGGTTTTTGTTTATTTGACAAAATATAAATTTGTCGAAAATTTTTGATATTTCCAAAAAATTTATTATATCATAACATTAATAAAACTATAACAGTTTCTATCTGTAATGTCGATTTTATTATAATTTGACCTCATATAAATTTGGTTGATAAATTGGTTAACAAAGTTCTATTATTTTCCTTAAACCTTTTTTTGATAACTTTGAACTGCCATAACTTTGTCAAAAGTCAATCAATTTTTATGCGGAATGTAAATTTGATCATAATTTTACCTCCAAATTGGTTCTGCATTTGAAAATTGTTCATTTTTGAAAATTTTTTAAAATCGAATTTTTTCGATATTTTACCCCTTTATCTTTTTTGATTTTTTCGAAAAAATTCGAATTTTCAAAATGAACCAAATTTAAATGCAGAACGAATTTGGAGGTAAAATTATGCACAAATTTACATTGCGCATGGAAATTGATTGACTTTTGACAAAGTTATGGCAGTTCAAAGCTATTAAAAATCAGAAAAATCAAAATAATCGAAATTTTCAAACCAAATGAACATTACGCTGGACCATTCCAGTAACCAGATAACAATATTTTCCAGTATAAAAAGATCATTAAGTCTTTTTTCTTGTAACATTTTCATTGAATAACGCTTCTTAGTCTGTTCCGAAATGGATGTCTCCAGCGGCATTAGGGTATAATCAAACTCGGCCAGCATGCAGTAACCAATGTGCACGATGCATAACTATCATAGACATAAAGCAGGAATGTTGTACATTCTCCACATCAGAAGATAAGCATTGAAATTATATACCAATATTACTCCTTAGGAATTAAGTGAGCAAAAATGTTAAAATTAATCGGCGTAAAATAAATACGAAATTAAGGAATGATTTAATTATTTTAATTATAAGTCCTATAATTAATGCTAATATTAAAATATTTTACATTCTTCATATGTCAGAAGATAAGCATATAAACTATATATCAATGTTACTCCTTAAGGATAGGATTTTAAGAATAAAATGAATTTAAAATTTAAAAATTAAACGTTTTATTCCTTTTACTAAATGGGATTTATTTCCAGATGGGGATGCTTTACAAAATTTCAGGAACTAGCTGAAGGAAATTCCAAAAAACCAGGCGAACAGAATTGACAGCAGGTCGTTAAGGAAATTAAATTAAATTTACCTGTCGCTCAAAGAAACGCTCAATCAGCTCAGAAACTCAAGGTTATATATTCACTCAATTTAAATATTATGTGAATAAAATTTGTTTACTTTCTACTCATTTCTGTTCGCCTGGTATTTCATTTGCTTTTTCGGATCTTTTGGTCTCTTCGCGCTCCATAAGTAAGTATTCATTCAGCTTGAAACAGCTCGCTGCAACCGGAAATTCAGTAAAAATACCAGGCGAACAGAAATCAGCAGAAAGCGAAAATTTAGTTTAAGCATCAGAAATTCAAGGTCATATTTTCACTCAATTTTAATATGAGCAGAAGGAACTCAAGGTCATATTTGCACTCAATTTAAATATGATGTGAATAAAGTTTATTTGCTTTCTACTCATTTCTGTTCGCCTGGTATTTCAGATGGTATTTCGGCATTTTTAGACACTTCAAGCTCCGTAAGTAAGTATAAAAAAGTAAGTATTCATTCAGCTTGAAACAGCTCGCTGCAACCGGAAATTCAGTAAAAATACCAGGCGAACAGAAATCAGCAGCAAGCGAAAATTTAGTTTAAGCATCAAAAATTCAAGGACATATTTTCACTAAATTTTAATGTGAGCAGAAGGAACTCAAGGTCATATTTGCACTCAATTTAAATATGATGTGAATAAAGTTTATTTGCTTTCTGCTCATTTCTGTTCGCCTGGTACTTCAGCTGGTATTTTGGATTCCTCTGGGCTCAACATTTTAGTGCAGAATTTTGTTTATTTATTATTCGATATTTTCATACACACCTCTTTATATATTTTCAAATATTTACCCCTTTAAATTTTTTTTTTAAAATACTTACCTATTTATATTTGTCCAAATACTTACCTCTATATACTTTTCCAAATACTTACCCATTTTTTAAAATACTTTCCTCCTTATATTTTTTCAAATTCTTATCCCTCTACATTTTTTAAAATACTAACCTGTTTAAATTTTTTCAAATACGTTCCCCTTTACATTTTTTAAATACTTACCTCTTTAAATTTTTTCAAATACTTACCTCTATATACTTTTCCAAATACTTCCCCCTTTGCATTTTTTAAAATACTTTCCTCCATATATTTTTTCAAATACTTATCCCTTTACATTTTTTAAATTACTTACCTCTATAAATTTTTTTAAATATTCTGCATTTACATTTTTTCAAATGCTTTCCTCTTTATATTTTTTCAAATACTTACAACTTTACATTTTTTAAAATACTTACCTCTTTATATTTTTTAAATATTCTGCATTTACATTTTTTAAAATACTTACCTCTTTATATTTTTTCAAATACTTACCTCAATATACTTTTCCAAATACTTACCCCTTTGCATTTTTTAAATACTTACCTCTTTATATTTTTTCAAATTCTTACCTCTATATACTTTTCCAAATACTTACCCCTTTGCATTTTTTAAAATACTTACCCCTCTACATTTTTCAGATACTTACCCCCTTACATTTTTTTAAATACTTTCCTCTTTATATTCTTTCAAATACTTACCCCTTTACATTTTTCAAAATACATACCTCTTTATATTTTTTTAAATACTTACCCCTTTACGTTTTTTAAAATACTTACCTCATTATATTTTTTCAAATACTTACAACTTTACATTTTTTAAAATACTTACCTCTTTATATTTTTTCAAATACTTACCTCTATATACCTTTCCAAATACTTCCCCCTTTGCATTTTTTCACATACTTTCCTCCATATATTTTTTCAAATACTTATCCCTTTACATCTTTTAAATTACTTACCTCTTTATTTTTTTAAATACCTTCCTCTTTATATTTTTTCAAATACTTACCCCTTTACATTTTTCAAAATACTTACCTCTTTATATTTTTTTAAATACTTACCCCTTTACATTTTTTAAAATACTTACCTCTTTATATTTTTTAAAATACTTGCCTCTATATACTTTTCCAAATACTTACCCCTTTGCATTTTTAAAATACTTACCTCTTTATATTTTTCCAAATACTGACCTCTTTATATTTTTCCAAGTTACTGTGCGTTTGGTATTTTAGCGGGTTTTTTGGCTTGATGTTTATTTCATAATTTATAAATTTATCGATCACATTCGATATTTCCACAATTACCGTTTAAATTTTTTCAAAATACTTGGCAAATACAAAAATGTTCCATTCTTTGTGAATATATTGCCAGTCGGGTGCTGCTTTCGTCACCAGTGATAGGTGTACACAATCAATCTTCAACTGTAGGGCTAAACATCTATGCTCATGTCGTATTCGAGATATACAAATTTTAGAAAGGGGGTTGGCTGATAAGTTTGTTTATGCTAAGCTCACGCATCCACATTAAATTTCCCAGGTGCCAGGGTTGGAATAAACGACATCTACCTGCCACATGGCAGCAGAAAATGTGCTGCAAAAAGGAAACTTGCCGCAGTCCAAAGTTGATCTTTCTTTTCTCTTAGGTCGCATTGTTTTTTTCGTTTTCATGAAGTTGATGGTGCACTAATACACTCACACTGGAATGCAACTTGTCTATTTCACACACAAATGCGCTGCAAAAGCGACAGCTTTAACCCCTTGGTTGCCCTTGGTTGGGAATGCTCTGACCCCGTGACAATGGTGATGGGGATGCTGCCACAGCAACATGGCGTTGCAACATGACGTTCAGCTGTAGTTTGTTGCATCGGGTATTAAATAATGCACCACTTTTCTCATTTACTCCTTTGAAGAGATGATGCCTGAACATAGCTTATTTTAACTCAACCCACATCAATTAGGGAAAGTGAGATTATGAAAGTAAGGTTATAAAAGTCAACATAGAAATTGTTATATTATCTTCCCCGACATGCCAGACCCCAACTGTCCTCCAATTCAGAGTGTACGATGTTTCCCCTTCTTGGGTGGGTAAGGGACAGGGACAGGCACTTTCCCATGATGTTGTTAATGATAATGGCGCTCAACTCTCACAAATGCTTTGCCGTCTGAGGGATCTGGGGAAGCTAAAAGTTGTTGTGTCCTGACGTTGATGAGACATGTGGTGCGGTCGTCGGGCATCGTAAAAATCATTTCACGTTATACATAACACGTAACGTGGCGTTTATGTTTACGTCATTGTCGTTGTCGTTATCATTGTTGATGTCAGGGTCGCACTTGTCCTCGCACAACAAACGCATGAAAATTAAATTGTCGCTTTAAGTGAGTTTAAACCGATAAGGGTATTCCCAGTGAGTCTGCTCGACGCCAGATATCCTGCAGGAAATAGTAAGTATATACAATTATTCACAAACATGCTGAGTATTCTAAATTATTGGTATAAGTTAAACTTCATAAATATTTTAAATCGCTAACAAATTGTTCAATACTGAAATACATTTTCTGTCTGTCGCATACATCCTTTTCAGCAGGAGCAACTATTTTATAGAGTGCAGAAGCTCAAGCGAGTGCAATTGATGCGGATACCGAAAGAGAACGGGAGATGAAATTAATTTAATCACGTTAATTAAAAAGTGCTGTGACGCACACACACTCACACATACACACATGTTAAGCTGTGAGCCATTTGTTTTTAGTAAATTTTAATAGTGTCAAGCTAAATATTTACACAACACGTCGCACACCTAAAGGCATCTGCATCAACATCAAAAACAATGTACATACGAGCTGAAAGACGATGAGGAGCTGTCTCGAAAAGGGTTGTCCACTTCAGTTGTTGTTCACGTGCCAATAAATTGCCTGGGGGTTCTTAATGCTTAGTTCATAGGATGATTTAAGAGAAAAACACCGTATATTTATGTGTAAGTAGGGAGCTATCTATAATTTAATTGGACAATTTAATTTATTTATACCTTTCAATTGTAATTATTAGAATTGCACAGAATTGAAACCCCAGAAAAAGACCTAAAATGTATGGAGAAGCTCTCGGACAGCAAACTCAGATAATCTCGCATATCTTACTGATTTCCACTTCATATTGAATGCAACTTTCGCCGCTATAATCGGGTCTTATCCGAGAACAGCAGACTTTGCTTCCAGTAAGTTTATAAAAATTAACTAGTAATTATGTTTCAGCAGCAGAGAAACGAAGGCGAGCTGTTGGAGCAGACCACAAACTTAATTTTGCACTAACCAATCGCTTGAATTAACAAGAACAACAACTTGCTGCCGGTGAGAGGGGGGACAGGGGCTGAAAGAGGGGCCTTGGCCAGCCATGTAACCGAAAAGCACACTCTCCCCCCTAACAAAGTGCCGCAGTTCAGTTTGCCACTAAATTCTGTTAAGTTTTGTCCAAAGTTTTTCGAAAGGTGGTTCCGTAAGGAACGGTGAGGAATGAAGGGAGGGGAAACTTATTGGAGGCGAAACTTATTCATGAAAAATTTAACAAGCAGAAAGGCAGTCAAGAAACTTAAATTTTATTGCCTATAAAGACGCATTAACTTATGCCAGGACAGTGGAGGTACACAGAAAAAAAAACTATTCTAAAATTAAAGTTTAAAATTCTTGACCTTAGCATTCCATTTTTAGGTACTCAGGATATTATTGTAAAATTAAAATAATATGCGGATAAAATATCAACGACTTTAAATTAAAAAGTCAAAAAAGTATAAAATATTTTATCTAACCAGGGATTAAAACCGAAACTAATATCGTTATCAGTTACGGTTTCGGTTATGATCGAATTAAGGTTTTCGGTTATCGGTTATGCAAAATCTTGGAGTATCGGTTTCGTAACTGTTATCAGTTTTTTATAAGTTTCGGTTTAAAAAAAACGTTATGGTTTCGGTTCACAAAAAAAAAGAAAAAAATTATGGTTTTCGGTTGACCAAAATAAGAAGCGTTATTCATAGTTTTACATGAAAAAAGGCCTAATGCTTTTATTAGCCTGAAAAATAATGTTATCTGGTTACTGAAATAGTCCAGTGTAATGTCGATTTTATTTTAATTTGATCTCACATAAATTTGGTTCATTTGGATTGAAAATTTTGATTATTTTAATTTTACTGAACTTTGAACCGCCATAACTTTGTCAAAAGTCAATCAATTTTTATGCGGAATGTAAAATTGAGCATGATTTTACCTCCAAATTCGTTTTGCATTTACATTTTTTTCATTTTAGAAAATTTTGGAAAATCGAATTTTTTGGAAATTTTACAGTGTTACCCCTTCATCTTTTTTGATTTTTTCGAAAAATTCGAATTTTGAATATGAACAAAATTTAAATGCAGAACGAATTTCGAGGTAATATCATGCTCAAATTTACATTCCGCATAAAAATTGATTGACTTTTGACAAAGTTATGGCAGTTTAAAGTTATCAGTAGCTGCGACGGCCAGAACCGAAATTAACCCTTATAAATCAATCGGTTACTAAACGGATATTTCGGTTTAAAGAGTTTCGGTTTATGGGTTTCGGTACAGAGGGAAAATATTTTTTCGGTTACGGTTACATATTTCAATCGGTAATTACCGGTGAAATGTTACGGTTTCGGTTAAAGTTTTAATCCCTGCATCTAGCTTAAGCTTAGCTTAAAAATCTGTGATTGCCGTACTTCTGACACCGCATGGAATTTATTTTATATGGGAATCCAAGTTTTTTTCTGTGTAGTTAGGACCCTTCCTGAGATGCAGTAGGGGCATGTGTGCGAGCGAAATAGCAAGCGACAAATGTGCGTGCTTAAATTATGTGCAAGTTAAGCGAAGGAGTCTGAGCTGAGAGTCTCGTAGTCTGGGAGTCTAGGAGTCCTGGAGTCCTGAAGCAGGGAATCCAGACGGTGGCTTCTGCTTCGCCTTCACCTAGACAAGGTGAAATGAATGGCTTACCTTGCATAACGAGGACAAATTAGTGCAGGGTCTGGCTTTGGGGTTGCGATTGCGATTGAGAGCTGGGGATTCTTTGGTTAAGCAAGATAAACTCAACTCTCGGTCAGAGCATAAATTTAAGTTTGTTTTCGGGACACGCCTGTATATTTTTTGGGGGGCTTTCAAAGAGCTTCCATTGTTTAGTTGGCAAAAACTTTCCCCAATTGATCAGCACAAAAACGCTAAAAATGTGCTGCTCTCCTAATTGAAATGTTAGGCTAAAGTAAATTCGCCTCCAGGTACGCAATACAAAGCCATCAACTTTGGCACAAAAGCCGCTTCACAACTTTTTGATTGGGCAAATACCCGGAAAAGAAACTCAACAAAAAACCACTTAGAATAATATGTTAAGTTGACTAAGGCCAAGTTTCTGAAACGATTAAAGGGTTCAATTTATTACAACAGACACAAATCAAAGCTTGAAAATAATCCATATCATCTGCTAATCGTTCCTACAATTCAATTGAGAAATACTTTATATAAAATGTAAGTAAATAAAGCTACAGATTGTTTTGTATATTTGAAAGAATAAAAGTTGTTCTTTGATGTGAGACTTAATTAAATGTGGCCAAAAATTATAACACTTAAGCTGTCTTTAGGCTTTATAATCCAGGTAGACAGTTAGATGTCTAGTTGACTTTTTCAGGTGCTGCAACATTTTTATTTTTCCTCGATGTCTACACAACTTTGTCTAACCATAAATTTGCATACTATTTTCCTTGCAGTGCTCAAAGAACATAAAATATGGCCACTTGCTGCAGTTTTACCGAACATAAAGTTTGCTTAGGAGGAGGAGTATCCAAATACTATATGTATTGCAAATAAACAAAACGAGAAATCTGTGAATAATGTTTTTCGATATGAAAATTGCACTGATTTACTGTACTTAATTTGTTGCACCATTTATTTTGTGCGTTGCCTCATCTTAGAAATATTATATCTTACTGGCAATAATTTACATTTCTAGTTTAATTGCTTGGTTAAAGTGTCAACCGATGCACGATAACTAAATCTGATTACCGGAAATGTGAGTACATGCCAAATATCTAGGTGTTTAAACTTATGATATTTTAATCACGGTTACAGTTGAAGGTTAAGTAAATTCTCTGTTGACTCTGTTGAATTTTATAATAAAAATGGTGCCGTAGAATGAAATGAAACGTAGTCCTAATGCTACCGGAATGTACTCATAGTTCGGCACGGAATTTGTTGCTTTCGCTGCATTTCATTCAAAGGGGCCACCTTAGGTAAAGTGAGGCTAAAAGCGGAGAGGGGGGTGGGGGGTGAAATGAGGTAGAGGAGTGAGCGTTGAACTGACTAAATTAACTGACGCTGGTGAAAAAGTTTGTTTGCCTTTAGACGTTTGCTTGACTGCGCTGGGCGATGGAAAAAGAAGAAAAGAAAATAAAACTAGTTAAACTTCAAACTTGGCAAATAGAAGAGAGCACGGGAATCGCGAAGCAGCTAAAACTGTTTGATTGTGCACAAAAGATTTACGTTAAATATTTGATGCTAAAATTATGCAACGCTGCGTTGGGTAATCGTCGAAATGCACAAAACCGTTTTAGTTTTGACTTTGCAGTTGCACAGCCAGAGGTCAAATCGGGCCAAAAGCAAAAAGTTCATTTCGCAATTGGTAAGGGCAATGGCAATGGCAATTCCATCAATTGTTGGAGGTGTCTGAAAGAAAAAGTTGTGTTAAGCTTAGATTTGTTATAAGCGGGTCCGAGCAAACTTATTTGTATTCATTTAATGATTTACTTTAAATACTGATACTAACACACTTGTACCAGTTAATTACTAATTACTTTTTTAATACCTATTGATCTGATTGGGCTTTTCTGAGCTTTTCCCCAATCCATGAAACAAATGTTGAATAATTTAATAATTTTTTGAACACCCCCAGACTGTTCCACTTCATAAATCTTTGTTAATTTCTTTCAGTTTTTATTCGCTAATTTTAATTAAAAAATAAATAAAAATTTGACTTTTAGTACGATTACAATCAGGGATTGAAACCGAAACGAATATCGGTTTCAGTAACGGTTTCGGTTATGCTCGAATTAAGGTTTTCGGTTATCGGTTATGCAAAATCTTGGAGTATCGGTTTCATAATGGTTAACGGTTTTTTGTAAGTTTCGGTGTAAAAATACTGGTATAGTTTCGGTTCACAAAAAATATAAGAATTAAGGTTTTCATTGCATTTCATAAAAAAAGGCTTAATGCTCTAATTAGCCTGGAAAATAATGTTATCTGGTTACTGGAATAGACCAGCGTAATGTAGATTTTATTATAATTTTATCTCATATAAATTTGGTTCATTTGATTTGAAAATATTGATTTTTTTTATTTTACTGATTTTTAATAACTTTGAACTGCCATAACTTTGTCAAAATTCAATAAATTTCCATGCGGATTGTAAATTTGAGCATGATTTTACCTTAAAATGCGTTCTGCATTTAAATTTTTTTCATTTTTGAAAATTTTTTAAAATCGAATTTTTTCGATATTTTACAGTGTTACCCCTTTATCTTTTTTGATTTTTTCGAAAAAATTCGAATTTTAAAAAAGGAACAAAATTTAAATGCAGAACAAATTTGGAGGTAAAATTATGCTCAAATTTACATTCCGCATAAAAATTGATTGACTTTTGAGAAAGTTATGGCAGTTCAAAGTTATCAGTACCTGCGACGGCCAATACCGAAATTAACCCTTTTAAGTCAATCGGTTACTAATCGGTTATTTCGGTTTAAAGAGTTTCGGTTTATTGGTTTCAGTAAAGTGGAAAAAATATTTTCGGTTACGGTTTCAATTACGGTTACAAATTTCAATCGATTTTCGTCGGTTAAAGGTTACGGTCTCGGTTAAGGTTTTAATCCCTGATTATAATACGACATTTGTAATACGAGTAATATATGAAATATCGTTTTTGTATTAAATGCATATCGCATTGTTATCAGTAAATAGCATATATTTCGGAAAATCCACTTGAGGAAATTATTACTACAAATAGAAAAGTTATATTACAAGATTCCAGGAGTTTCAAATATTGATTAACTTTTCATGTGGAATTTTATTTATTTAAATTTTCAAAATATATCACAATTTTAAAGTTTCCCTTCTTGAGGTTGGTAGTGATAAAAAAAAATCTGTGCAAAAATCGACTCAAAGTGTATTTAATTAATTACAAATATATTTGACTCTTGACAGCATAAGATATCATGATCCCATGATGTGACTTGTTGCCAATGCATCAACATTGTAAATCAGAGCTAGAGTCAATAATCGACACACTTGAATTTCAATTCCGATTGTAGATTGAGAAACTTCAATGTAAATAATATGTGAAAGCAGGGAACAAAGCGGAAATCTGGTTGACAGTCAATCTAACTGGATGTCAGACAGTTAGTAAGAGAGATTCAAAGAGATCGAGTCTCAAATGCGAAGTTATTGAAACCTCACTGTAACAAACAGACAGCAACAAAGAAAACGTTAGCAGACTTGTAACTTGGCTATTTTTGCATAAAATATTGAGATCCCATGTTAAGTGGCACTTAATGCAAATGCGGTCTAAGGTCGCCGCAGGGTTGCATCGATAGGTTAGCAGAAGTTAAGTCGAGTTCAAAGAATTTTTTTCTGTTTGATTTCCTTTAATATGAAGTTAAAGTTGCAGAGTTGGATGTAGGCAAGACAAAACTAAATCTATCATTATTTATTGTTTTTCTTTCAGAGATATAATATTTATGCAAGTTGCACAACAATATAATGATTTAGAATAAGTTGATTGCCATTTCAAATCGAATAAAATATGATTTGGCTACATTGTTAAAATTTAGTGTGTAGATAGAAAGATTGCAGATGAATATAACATATTGGCTAACAAATAATAAAAATGACATTCGACATATTTGAAATTGTTCTGTACTTAACCCGATTCAAATGTTATCCCCGTCGAAGAGGTCAAATGGTATATGTACCTCTTGCGTGTACCTAGAAAACGAAAACATAAGTTTGTCCTTGCAGATTGTTTCATTTGGAAAAAGTACACAGGCTGCCAACTGGCAACTGAATGCACATAAGTAAAACATGGCCAAAATACACCCCAACACACCCAAAAATAACCTAAACACATGCACATGAGCAGCTGCTGTGTCTGCTGCAAAACTGAATCAGAATTTGAATTCCGTTTGCTGTGCGGCGTCTGTGGCAAATGTGTTTGCATTTCAGGTGTCAACAGCAAAAACACATTCAGCTTTGTTGCAATAACAATAACAAAAACAAAAAAAAATAACAAAAATAAAAACAAAGAGCTAAAAGCTAAATCGTCTGCCAGCATATTTATTCCATACAATGAAAACATTTTACTCTCCACACACGACGCACTCTGAAAACAAGAAACGAAAAGCAGGAGAAGGAAAAAGGGAAAGGATATAACATGGTTGGATGAAGGACTGCGGAACAGAAATCTAAACAGATGTGAGGTTAAAGAAGATGAAACTAAGAAAAGTTTACAATCATTGTAGCATTTAAAAATCTTAAAATATATATTTACAGCTTATTTTATTAACTGAAAATCACGTCTATGATAACTTTCATTGACGGTGTGAATAAAAGAAGAAGGATAAAATTTCTTTAGTCATGATTGTTCCCCTTTAGCACGGCAGGGGGGGTTGTCTTTGTGACAGGTCGGCGACTGTAACCATAGAGCTACGGGACGACCTATATTTATAGTACCTTCTAAAATCAGTCTATATCAGTCGTCGTCTAATTCGATTCAGCACATACTTAAAATCAGTTCATTTGCCAATATTTAAATTATTTCCAAAAATTGAAATCAAGCTTTTCTTTTAAGTTGTTAAGTGCCCAGATCTATAGTAAATGATTTTCCTACAATTTCGATTTTTTTTGTCATCTTTTTTGGCTATCTCAACTACCTCAAGTGACTTTTTCTCAAAAACAGACGACACTTCTATAGCGTCAGCTGCGTTTTATCTACAACTCGATTTTCCGAGCATTTAAGCAACAATAACAACAGCAAAAGCAACAACAGCAACAACAACAACGAAAAGTGAGAGACAGCAAGTAAACAAAAGTCAGAGTCCATGCGATGTTCTTCGTCCTTGGTGCAGTCCGTCGTCCGAATCAGGACCATGTTCATACTAAATGACGCTCGAGGGCAATGACAAGGAATTGTTGTCGACGTCGTCGTCGCCGTCACCGTCGGCATCTGCGACGACGTCAACGTCGCAGTCAGCGTTAGCATCTCTGCTCAGTTGAAAAGTCAAAAGGCTACGCCTGGCAGCAAGTAACTGACTTTGGCTTTCAGGTATAATTAATCTTGTTTAGCCTTTGCTGTTGTTTCTCTTGCTGTTGTTGTTGTAACTTTTGTTGCTATTCTTGTTGTTGTTGTTGTTGTCTGTCACCCGACGCTTCTGTTTGTCTTTCTAGGCAACAGCTCCTTGAACGCGACAGGAGCTGCCCAAGCTCTATCGTAATGTATTTAGAACGAGTTTAATTTGCTCGACAACACATTTTTCTTTCGACCCATACAACCTGACCAGGGAGCCAGAGCCACACCCTCAAAACCCCCCCTTTTTGCTGGCCAGGTTAACTATTAATTTTGGGCTCTGAGCAAGATTAACGAGTGCATGATTGCCTCAAATTGTCTGGGCACGGGGCAGACCAAAGACCCTTTACTCTATCGCGCTCTTTCTCTATATAGTTGGTAGTAAAATCCGTAGCATACTTCAAGGCGCCGCACAGTTCAACGAAATTTATTTTCTCCTATTGCAATGTTGTCGCCATTTTGAAGCACCTATTTTTTATTATTTTTATAGTCCTTCTTAGTCAAGTCAAGGACTGGTTCCTTTTCGCACTTCAGTTAATTCTTGAGTCACGTTTAAAACTGCAATTATAAATTAGCTGCATTTTATTATCAAATTTTGTGAGGTTTAAATAGCGACACATTACTTTTATAATGATAGTGAAATTAATAGGCAATTATTAAATGAAATTATAGTTGGGGTTTGCCGTTTTTAAGACTCTTTTGATAGATTTCCCTAATCTTATGTTGGTCTTGTGGTTATTAGAGATCAAAATAATATTTTGGATGTAGGTAAGAAAGACAGAAATTAAAATATGAGTTTAACAATAGCGCTAGTAATCAGATCTTAATAAATAAGACTACAAAAAAAAAGAACTTTATCGAGAGGCATGTAATGAGAATTTTTGACTTGCGACTTGTGTTAGTTTGTTTTTCCCCTCCTCGGAGCATTCTCTGCTGCAGGCAACTCTATTAGAATTGCCACACAAATCACTTTGCGTACGCATTGGTATACCAAAGCCCCATCGGCAATGGAGCATACTCATCAAGGGTAACAACTGGTACCTGGTCCAGCCCAAAGTGCGTCAAAACTAATGGCCACTGACAACAAAGTAAATGAAGCATAGCTTCAGGCGCTTAGAGTATACGATACCATTTGGATACCATGTGATTGGACAAAACAGGGCAGGACCAGATGACCAAAAGGGAAGTTGAAGTGCAACCAACAGGACGAAGGTCCTGGCACAACACAACACAACACAACAGAACACAGCAGTGCATGTGCATGTGCAGGGCATTCTCGTAATAGGCAAAATGAAAAATCTATGGAGTTAAATGAGTGAAAATCAGGAAAATGCATTAATGAATGAATGACAGCAGGCGCTGTCAGCAGCACTGGCACGATAAGGACATTGACGAGAACGTATTCCCCATTCCCTGCTCCACTTTCCACTTTCCACTCCCTTCCCCCCTCTGCTGTGCAACACGCAACTGACGCAATGTGGGGATTCAACCCCCTGTGGGGCTTTGTGTGCATACGTGAGTGAATGATCGAATGTGGATGGTCTGGTCTGGTCTGGTGGTTTGGATGGCTTCATGAGCAAATGGGAAGATGGGCCGATGGTCAGATGAGCAGATGGTCAACTCGGGATTTGTACAGCTTGTGCCACATTTGTTGTTGCTGCTGTTGCATGTCTTATTTATGAATGCAAAAGCGTTTTAGGCTGGGAGTGAGTTCTGGATAATGCTGTTGGGTTTTAGCATGTTATACACCTGATATGATAACCGACATTCAACACGTACATCCCGAGCACGGTGGCAAAGTCCACGTCTGTGTTGGCATCTCTAATAGCCAAATGTCTAAACAGTTGCAATGTCTCCAGCTCGATGAGGCCTGATGAGGGCCAGAAGCAGACGTTGATAACCAAGCTACACTGACTGCTAATATGTAGTTCCAAGCTGCAACATACGGATAAGAGAAGAGATGATTTTATATAATTTTCTAAACTTCTTTTCTTAACATTTTTCTGTGTAAAGTAAACAACACGAATTTCGTTTTCAGTTAGGGTTTCGGTTATGTTTAAATTTAAGTTTTCGGTTATTGGTTACGGAAAATCTTTGTATATCGATATCGTAACTGTTTTGAAATTCCTTTACGATTATCGTTACAAAAAGAATTTGTCTAAAACAGGGATTAAAACCGAAACGAATATTGGTTTCAGTTACGGTTTCGGTTATGCTCGAATTAAGGTTTTCGGTTATGTAAAATCTTGGAGTATCGGTTTCGAACCGGTTATCGGTTTTTTATAAGTTTCGGTTTCGGTGTGGTCGCGGTTCACAAAAAAATAAAAAATAAGGTTTTCGGTTGACCAAAATAAGAAGCTTTATTCATTATTTTACATGAAAAAGACTTTATGCTTTTATTAGCCTGAAAAATAATGTTATCTGGTTACTGAAATAGTCCAGTGTAATGTCGATTTTATTATAATTTGATCTCACAAAAAATTTTCATTTGGTTTAAAAATTTGGATTATTTTAATTTTACTGAACTTTGATAACTTTGAACCGTCATAACTTTGTCAAAACTCAATCAATTTCCAAGCGCAATGTAAATTTGAGCATGATTTTACCTGTAAATTCGTTCTCCATTTAAATTTTTTTTATTTTAAAAAATTTTGGAAAATATTCGAAAAATTCGAATTTTGAAAATGAACAAAATTTAAATGCAGAAAAAAATTTAGAGGTAAAATCATGCTCAAATTTACATTCCGCATAAAAATTTATTGACTTTTGACAAAGCTATGGCAGTTCAAAGTTATCAGTAGCCAGTACCGAAATTAACCCTTATAAATCAATCGGTTATATATGTGGATAAATTTACTAGAGCGAAATACTTAACTTAAATTATTGAAAATATATCGAATCATTATCGAATCGAATATTAACGAATCATAAATTAAATATACAAAAATGTAAAGAACAAGTATCTTAGTATCTTATAGTTTGCTCGTCCGTCGATCAGCTCATTTGGACCACTGTTCGTTTCCCAATTGCACTGGCTCTAACCACATTTCACTCTTCAGGCTGCTGGCCCCACTCACTGTGGATGCCCCACTCAATGGCCACCAATTCATGGAGCTCCCGCTGTGGAGCACACATTTTTCGCCTATGAAAACGTTGTCGCATATTAACGTAATTAGTTCATGCGCCCCATAGAACTCGACAAACTGCAGCAACTGGTAACGCGGTAACAGAGTAACGGGGTAACGGGGTAACAGAGTAACGGAATGATGTGGTAAGAAGTGTGGGGTAATGACGGTGGATAACGGTAAGAGTCGTGGTAGGGCTCCAAACTCAACTCAAACTTCAAAACGAGGGACATTCCAGCACTTTGGGCTTTACTGCATTGCCAGACAGAGTTTGGCTTGTGCTCAACTGTTGTTTTTGCGGTGTTTGGGAATTGTGGCCGGAATTATGATGTCCAGGGCCAGCCGACGCTCAGCCCATTAAGCCAACTGAATGGGGCGGGCGTTGTGCGTGCGTGTTTTACATATGAATATGGCCAGGACGAGGTGGCATGGTCCAGCAAAGGGAGCGGGTTGGCTTGACCATGTGTGTTAATTGAAACGTGATTGTGTTGAAGTCGGGTCTGAGAATGACCCGTCGATGTTTTTGTTGGGGTTTTGTTCCTTCCTTTTTTGACACTTGCAATTGCAATTATCAGCGCCAAAATGAATCGCTTAGAGCTTTAATTGGACTCAACCAAATCCCAAAAAAGAATAGTACAGCATTTAAATTTCACGTAATGTACTCCTGTGTATGTACAGACATACATATAAGTGCATTATGTTCGTAGGCTTTGGGGAATTCAATTTGCACGCACGCACAATTGAATTTGAATGCAAAATGGCTTCGATACTGAATGCATTATGAATTCCCCCATACACACACAGAGTTGTCCTTATGTGTTCTTATATAGTTGCATCATCCCACACTCACGTTGCCTCAAAACGGAAATATGGTTTTTCACTTTCACAGAACGACATTGATATTGATTATGACACCGATGCTGGCAATGATGATGATTCTGTTGCTAAAAAGAGAATTTTTAATGCACTTTTAATGTGATTAAGCTGCTTCCTAAAGCCAAATTAACATCCTGCAAAAGGACACAATTTAGAATAGCCTTTAAGCAATTTGGGTTACTAATAAGTATTATGTATATTTCTACTGAATTTAATCGCATTTGTGGCTTAGCATTGAGCCTAGAGAACTAAGTAACTAAATCTATTGGAAATTTGGTTATTAAGAAGATAGGCCCTCAACTGAAATAGTATTAAGACAAAATATTCATTATCTTCAATTTCCACACTTTAAGTAGTTTTATAAAATCAATATTTAAGGAGATTGAAACTCAACTGAATATGTTTTCTAGTTCTAAGTAATCGTTACCTTAAAATTAAGACTTTAATAATAATAATGAAATAATGATAAATAAATCAATAGAGATATTTTGAACAAAATTTTTTTACAATTTTTATAAATTTTTACAAATGATAAAGTTTTATCCAATCAAAATGTATGAAGATAGAAACTCAACTAAAGTTGTTGTATGGAATCCATTCTTCAAATATTAAGCTTAATAATAATAAAATAAGTGTTCTTCAGATAGTAAAATAGTAATCATTATGATTACTTATTATGATTATAATAATTATAATATCGATAATTGAAGCCAATTAAGATATTCTGAGCAATTATTACGAGCTGAACAAGTTGTGTAATTTAAAAAGTAGTTTTTAAGAAAATTCAATTATTCAAATGAAATTGAATACTTCGGATAGTACATAATATCTAAACGATATTTTAAGTCATTCAGCAAATTCTAAGCTATTCCACTAAAGAGAAATTGCACTTTCAAATCCCTTACCAAATGTCTTGCACACTTTCGACTTATGACACGTCTGTCACAAAATTGAGGCTATGTCATTTGTTTAGTTTGTTACGTCAATTATTTAGTAACAAAATAGGCAAAGCCATAAACAATTTTCATGCCTGTGTGCTTGTGTGTGTGGGTTGTGTATGTGTGTCTATTTCTTAGTCCTTGCGGTGTTTATGCAATTACATAAATTCTAAGTGACAATTTCGATTTGTATTTTCTTTTATTTAAATTATGCCTTCGAGTCCTTTGAGAGACACAGACGTATAACAAATGTGTATGTGTATGTGTATGTTAGCCAATTGTTATATAATATTTATTACACTCTCGAACACATACTCATACACTAAGTAAGAAATACGAATGATGACAAAAACAGACGTCGTTGTGGTAATTAATTTCAATATGCTCAAAAATTTTGCATACATACATTTGAAACTTGGCATAATTATATTTATGTGATGTGTGCCAGCTGCTGTGAAGTTTTCAAATTTTTGTTACTGCTAATTGATGGGCAATATGCTCTTATCAGAAATCAAATGATATTTCATGCGAGGCAATTATAAACATTAAAACATAAGACAACATGGATGGATACGAATGATGACATGTACAGTGTCTCTCAGCTTATTTGACCCACTACAAATTACAAAGGTTTAATGAATTTATCTTTTAATAATGAGGAGATGTTAATAAAATTTAAGCGCAGACTTTTTAATAAATATTTAAACTTGAGCTAAATATTTACATTTTATTTTTTACATTTATTTATTTCTGAATTAAGCAAAAAAACAAAGCATAGTTAATGTAGGGGGTCAAATTAACTGGGAGCCACTGTATGTACTTGTAATATGACCAGAACCTCAACAAAATCAATTTGTGATATTGGAAGCTACTGGGTTAGGGAACATTGTCAGCTCATACAAAATTTATTATTAATTTAAACCAACTAAATTCTGCTAAAGTGCGAACAGGCAATTTCCTTCATTTCAAAAGTCAAAACAAAAAGCATATGCTACGCCCATCAGTCCGACCCGGTCGTTTGACTTCTTCTACCAGTACATGTGTGTACATCCTCTGTGCAAGTCCAACAAAAACAACAACCTAGCACACACTTTAACCACTTGACTGCATTGTGGCTAAAATGGCAAGAAGAAGTCAAAGTCGCCTGAAGTCAGTTCGCTCAGCTGTGCTCCGATTTGCCCGCTCACCTCTCCCGCTCACTCTGTTAGCCGTCTGGCAGCGCTAGTGCTTTTACCAATTGACATGCAGACCTGCTTGGCAGCCGTAAATCGGCATAAATAATTCATTATTGCCGCCTCGTTGCGCATAAATCAAGTCAGCCAGGCCACAACCAGAAACACAGAGGCCACATGGAGCAGTTATCACAGTGGAAACTTAGATATTAGCTAGAATGTAAAAGCTTTGAAAGCCTGCCTGAAACAAATTTCAAAATGTCATATTAAAATTGTATAAAAATAATCGTGTACGAAAACAAAAAATGTACTTGGAGATGCCGGGGATTGAACCCGGGGCCTCTCACATGCAAAGCGAGCGCTCTACCACTGAGCTACATCCCCTATGTCTGACGCGAAGCACAATGTCAATTTGAGGCAAACCATTTTTGTGCTTATTAACATGCGCAATAAATCGAAATACAGTACACAATCAAATTATATATTTATCAAAGAAAACTAACAAACTTACTACATAAATTTATTGATTTGCATTCAAATAAATGTATTGAAAATAAATATTTCAAATTTATATGTAATAATAATTTTTATTACAATCTATTACAAATTTAAATTCACTCTACTGAATAGTACAAAAAATAAAAAGAGAATATTTAACTACATTGCAAACATCAGCGTAGTGAGCACTGGGCTCTTGTTAGCATTTAGCTCAAACAATTCAACATGGGGATGTAGCTCAGTGGTAGAGCGCTCGCTTTGCATGTGAGAGGCCCCGGGTTCAATCCCCGGCATCTCCAAGTACATTTTTTGTATTTTTTAAATTATCAATTGAACAACAGTTTGAAAATGCTCTTTCAACAAAATTTCATTGCTCGTGCAATGAGTTGTTGTCGAGTTGATGTTGATTCATTTGATGCCGTTGCCGTAGTGCTCAGAGTTTATGTGTGGCCTCTGGGACTGTGCACGATCTTTATTTTGTATACAATATTCCGATTTAAGATCACAATCGATCGCATTTTTGCTTCTTCATTTGTAAAATCGATAAAGTGATCCATGTAGCTAACAGGGCCACAGCAATGTACAACAAGCAAACGATTCAGCCGCGGCCGTCTCTCAGTTTTCATTACTGCTGTTGTTGTTGTTGTTGTTTTGATACGCCCGCATGATCATTTCAAAATACAAAACTGTAAAGTGCTCGCCATGTACCGAAGTGAGACAGATAGACAGTAGCTACAAGTAGAGGCGAAAGAAGCGAGAGCAAGACAACACGAAGGCCAGAACTACAGCCAACGAGGGAAACGAAATGTGTGTGTATGTGCTTGTCTGTATGTGTGATCGTTGTGTGTGAGGGTTATGGTCGCTCTCTTATGACGGCGCGTGTTATTCGACGTCTTTACGGGTTTCTTTTTTGCTGGCAATTGAATTGAATGCGTCAGTTTCGCTGTCTATTCGTTCTGATCGCCTGGCATTTTACTTAAATGATTGAACGATTTTTGCACGGTTTTTGAAATCAAGTTCATTTCGGTTCCATTCGCGTTCCCTTTTCCACCAGCCCACATGCTTGGAAAGAGCAACGCAACTGTGGAACATTTGTATCTCTTATGAAATCGCCCAACAGAATTTCAATCGAATGTACTGAGAGTATACAATTTAACTTAATCATCAAAATTTACTATAATTATTTATATTTTATTTATAATTCTCCTCGAATAGAGACTTCTGCTTATTACAAATTCGCCGTAATTTATCCGCTATAGAAGAGGATTTAAAAAGTTCATCTTTTTTCTGCAGCACAACTTTTTAAGCCGTTTGCTTCTGGGTAAAATTCTCCTTTCCCCGCACAGTTTCATTTGTTTGCTGCATATAAATTTCAAAGAAGATGCTAAGGTATTTTGCTTAATCTTAACAGTTTTCACTTTACCCATTTCACTGTCCACGGGAGAGTTGCATTTAATTTCGGGCAATTCCTTATAAATATGCATGCAGATAAAATAGCTGAAAAGGACTAAGGCTAAGTTTAGTTCGCAGCCAGCTGTTCCATAGTCAAGATAAATAAAGCTACTGTCAAGGTGTGTTTTAAGTTTAATTAAATGCAAAGTGTAAGCTTTAAATGCATTTGCAATGCAATTTGAACTGCAAACTACTATTTGTACTGCAGCTGAAAGTATGTTGGTCCTCTAATTATAATTATTATCAATTTTATAAGTTCATACGAGTATACCAAACTCTCACATGTGTCCTGCAACAAAATTTACCAAAATTTCATTACACTGTAAGCAAATATGATGTCCCACTCCTCGCCCTTTGGCATCTTTCTCTCTTCTCTGTCCCTTTATATGGTTGGTTGGTTTGTTTGTTGGCCAACTTTTAGAAAACTAATTAAAACGATAAGAGAGCAAACGATGAGAAGCCGCGCTGCTTCTACTTTTGAGCACTTACTCGTATTTCGTTTTAGATCATTATCTGTCCTGCATCAGGCCGAATTTCGCATTGTCCTTGTTGTTCCACAATTCTCGTAGCCTATAAAACAGACCCACTACTGGTAAGGGTATAGAATTTTTGGATGCGGGCTGCCTGACGCATTCTGTTTGAATGCCCATGCGGAAATTAAATAAATTCCATAAGCTTTTACTTCTACTTCTGCACCCCGATCAATCATTGCCATCTCACACGTCAGTAACCACTCAAAATGCCACCTGTCAGCTGTCAAATGACAGCAGTACAGTTGTCAACAAAAGGCTCGTTTGACTGACCACGAAGAAGGAGGCACCCTTCGGGTCAGTTCATAACGTTGCAGAAAGCTTCCAGCCACATCAAAATATAATCAATAATATCCCCAAAAGTATTCAACAACAAAAAATAAACTTTTCAAAATTATTTATTATCAAAAAACTTGTTGTAGGTGAAATGCAATAGGCGTTTATTTGCACATTTATTTATTAATATTCGGCATTCTAGCACTACAAGAATAGCTTTTAAATTATTGAGCTAGTCACGCTTACAATTTAGATAGGGTGAACACTTGAGAACTTAAAGGTACAATTTTTCACATTTATATTTTGTATAAATTATTATTATAATAATTATGAATATATATTTGAGAATGTTATAAAGACACTGTTGTTTTGACCTGTTCAAAACAGCATCCAGATACAACTGCATCTGCCTTGACAACCCTTGGACACAACTCACTTGCATTCATCCTTCGTATATCCTTCAAATAAATTGATATTTCATACAGCTCATGCAGCCAGTTGGAAACAACAGTGGCTACTGCTGATAAGCGGCACAGACAATGGAGTTAACGCTTGAGAGTTGAATTCAATCCCTGAAATATTCAATTAACTGGGCGCAGTTTGTATATCATTTTTGATAATGTGTTATACATCTTATATACAGTCATCATCCTAAAATTATGCTTTAAAATGCGACTTGACAGCTGTCAGCTGATTGCAGATCTCGTTCTCTCGCTTTCACACCAATCCACTCCATTCTCTAGTCGCCACTCTCTCTCTCTCTCTCTCTCTCTATCTCTCATTTCAAGTTTGAAACTAGAGGTGAGCGTTATCTTGAGCTATTAACATGATAATTTATTATGATAAAAATCTAAATAATATTAGTCTTTAATTTTATACATTCTCAACACACATTCATATATAAAACGATAGTTCCGTGACAATCACATTTCGATAGTTTTAGCTCATCTCTAGCAAGCTTTGAGCTCACCTGTGACTTTTGGGACTAGCCCTCTTGAAGTTTCGTCGTTAGCCCGGTTACAATCAGTAACAATTTACCCGCGAAAACAGTTAAAACGCTGAAGCGCGAGAATTTTGATAGCGTTACGTGAATGCGAGCGAACGTTCGAGGTATCTACATATAAAAATAGAAGTGGAAGTGGAATAAAAACAGCAACAAATAATTTTACGTGCGCATGCGCCTCACACTTTATCTTCGCAATTCACCTTCTCCGTCTTCGTCTCCGCTTCGTCTCTCGTTTCTCGCGTCTCTCGCGTTACCTCTTTTCTTTGTTGTTGATTGATTTTGACTCGAAACATCGCTTGCTTATGTATTTGTGCGTTTGCATGTACATATCTATGTATGTATGTGTCTGCATGCAAAATACGAAAAGAAACCGAAATTAAATGAAATAAATTGAATAAAATTAAAAACAATTAAAAAGGCAATAGCAAAAAGTGCACAACAACAATAAATACACGCCGTGAATTAACAAGGGCATTAAAACGTTGCTAACAACAATAACAACAACAGGAACAACAAAAACAAACACAGATCAAGGGATTGCTTATTTAAGCGGTAAGTGAAAGAGGAGCTCAAAAACACACACAATTTGCATGTGAAAAAGTGCTAGAAATATTATAAAGTTTATGATAATTCGCGGCCTCAGCCTTGGCACAGTTTGAAAGTCCTGGGTACAGTTTTGAAATCCGAACTTGAAAATTGAATACATTTTTAAGTTACCCTTGCAATAAAGGCATTTTTATAAATTTGTCACGTAACATTTATCGCATTGAAAGCGATGTTAGTTCATTTTATTTTTTATTTAAATTATAATAAGTTTAATTGTATATTCTGTCAAAGGATGTACTACAAATTAGTTGATATTTCATGTTTTGAATATGTACAATGTTTTGGGAACCTAAAATAAATATAATATTTTACTGCATTTTTTCAATCACCTTTTATTTAAAAACAAACAATGTATTAAAACCCGTGCAAAATAATACAAAGAATAAAATTAAATTTATTTCCTTACAAAAACGAGTTTAATAAACAAGTTAAATGTAAATTACATACTTTAATTCATTTTTTATGTTCGCACAAAATACTTAATCACACACAAGTAAATGCACTAAATTAAAAAAAAAATTAAAAATGTATAATACCGTGAAAATACATTTTTCAATAGCAACAACATTTAAGCGTATATTAATTTATTTGGTTTGTCGATTTTTGTTGTTATTGCTCATAAAATTGGCACACGCAAAGCGGCTTAGAGTGGCGGCTTATGAGCAATCAAGCTTAAAAATCCACACGCTAAATAAACTAAATATTAAACATTTATAACTTTAGCCAAAGCAAAATATGTTGCCCTGTTAACTGTTTTTAATGGCCAGCAAACAGCAGCAACAACTTGCATAATAATTGTTGCTCTTTTAATTTACTTTGCTGCGGTTCCTTTTGCGCTATTTGTCAGTCTATATATGTATATATAATATATGCTTTTGTGTGTGTGTGTGTGTGTGTTGCCACGTCTGTGTATACACCGCTGCCCAACACCATCCTCCTTCGGCCCCAACTCCCCCAGTATACAGCTTGAGCAATTGCATAAGGCCATTTTCAAATGCGACATGCATGCGATTTTTATTATTTTAATACCCTGCAACAAATCAAAGTGGGTTTATAGTGTATTAAAGCAAACAGGCCTTCTAAAGTATGCATGCATAATTGTTTTATCAAAGAAATGATTATCAAAGTACATCTATTCAAACATATAGTATATGCATTTTATTGTATGCTTTTTAGACCTGCTTATAGAGTAACTGCTAGTCTTGTATTTTGGCACAGTTTGTAGTTAACTTGGTTGGGTTTTTCTATTTTTTTCGTGACGCTGTCGTGCCAATACCCCTCCCTCCTGCTCGTGAGTAAGTTTAGCTCTAGGCTGGAATTTCAGCTATGTCTCAGAGCAGGTTTCGTCAACGCATTTATTTTGTATGAGCATTTTTATTAATTCACCGGTTTACTTCACCTGATTTCTTGTTGTGCATTTTTGTCGCGTGTATTTCTGGTTTTCAACTCTTTTGGTCGTTTTCCACATTTGTGAACAGTGTAAGTGTAAGATATTAAAACGAGTCTACGAATACAACTCCGGTGCGTTCTCAGCCATTCCCAATCTATGCTAATTTAATTTATGATCTTGGCTTTGACTATTCGATCAAGTTTATCATTTAGCATGATTCCGTTTCAGACCGCCTCTTTTTGGCACAATCCGGAGTGGGCTTTAATTGACGCTAATAAAATAATACTCCTAAAGTCAATAACTTACTTTTGTTGGAAGTTCTAAGATTGTCTCAGGAAGAGGTGACAATAATTTTGAAATGATCATTTTGATATTGTCAAATGCATAAGATAATTTGATTAATTTATGTACCTCTGTAAGTCCTTAAAGGAACTTATCGCCATATATCACTCCATATACAATAGTTACAGTACGAGTACTTTACCATACTAATTAGTATAATTTCCTAATTTTTGCTTTAAATATTCATAAATTTCCCATATTATTAGTTATTATTCAGTTAAATTTTGCATTGCGTATAATTCATTTTGACTGGCATGTGAAAATATTAAACAATTGCATGGAACCGTTAGACAATAGGTAGCTTTATGTATAACTCCCACATAAAATAGATGTCAGGTCTATAAATAAGTATTACAGCCGCATTCAATTTGAAAAAGGTTTCTTAATGATTATTGTTGTGCATCTTTATTTGGTATGAGAATTTATGAATTGCATCTGGCAAAAGTTTAGTTGGGAATTATCTATTAGTTAGAATTTTTAATGTCATTAATCAGTAATTTTATTAAAATATTTATTCTCAAGGCCTTTATTACGCCGTTACTTCTGAGAAAATACAACTTTGAATTTATTCAATGATATAAATACATTTTGAGTCAAATTCGATTTATCAATGACGCTTTAAATTTTGTGTTTTTCGTCTTTGCTAGGGGAACTTTCGAATTTGTTTTTTTTCCTTTTTCTAAAATATGCATAAATTATACAAAATATCTACTTAATTAAATGGATGGACCATTTCGTCGGCTGCAACGCCCCAAAACAAACGAAAACGAAAGCGCCGAATAACAAAAAGCGTCTCTTGAAAAATGTTTTTTATAGACGAGACAAAAAACAGATCCAAAAGCCAAACTTGATCTCAGCAAGCTGGGCTAAAAGGCAGCCAAAGAAGAGACGAGAAATGTCTAAAAAGAGCAGACCCAAAGAGCAATCCAAGTATAAAGGCAGAAATATACGAGTATATAAAAAACATGGACACGCACACTCACACACTTAAGCTGAACAAAACCCAACAATTCAAAGCCTAAAACAGGTTCTAGAATCAATTTTTATGTTCTCAAGCTAAACCAAGAGAAAAAAGTCTAAAAACAATCCCCGACAAACCGATGCACGAAAAATTTGAAGCAACTTCAAAATGAATTTGGTAAACCCAACCTCTCAGAACAGCAGCCTGTGAGGCAGCAGCAGCAGGCAGCCAGTTTTGAGGTTGAGGCATCCAAGCTGCAGATACAGATACAGATACTCGTACTCGTACTCATACTCATACTCATACCTTGAGCACTCGCATCGCTTCTAAGCGACTCTCAGGGCGCAGGCAGACGAGATCTTTATACTTTTTATTATTATTTGGTTAGTCTTGTTGTTGTTACTGGTTGGTTGTGGTGGTTTGCCTGTTTATACAAGTATGTGCTAAAAGTTTCTGTACACTGACAATGTCGCCAGCTTGGCATTCTTTCAATATGTGAACTTGTATATACCGACAGATTCGCACTTTGCGCCTGAAACTATTTATTCTCAACAATTTTTGACCAAAAAATCATCGACTTCTGCAATAATTGTATTATATACATTATAGGCTATCATTATAAATATATTTCTTAGTCATTCTTGACTAGTCTTGATTAACCATCAAACACGCCCCATCCTCATTTAATATTCGGAATAATCTTCAAGACTCAGCTATTTATATTCATGAATAATTTATAGCCTTAAGGAAATTGTATTTGTGCAAATTAAAAGATATAAAAAATGGTTAGATGTAATACTAAAGAATTTATATTCGCATTCACATTTATTCAATGAAATTCTTCGAATGTGTAAAACTTTATTCATAGCTTTTAAAAACAGCTCAATAAAATTGGAGAATGTCTACAATAATACTGGTTAGAAATTGAGTGTGATTTATTCTTTACTGATCATGCAATGATCTCATCCGATGAACCCTCACAGTTTACATATGTACTTAACTGAATTGAAAATAATTATCTTATAACTAACTACGCATCAAATGTCTTTTATTCAAATGTGTGTGTTTCTTCACTTCAAAGTTCGCTTCATTCTTTTGTTTATCAATAAATAATAACTATCTCAAAAATAAAAACGCTACCTGTTTGTCATTGGTGCAGTTGGAATAACGTGCTAAATGCTAATGACGTTATCCGTCCGGTTGCACAGCAAACATCTTTTTGTGTGAGGTGCTGGTAAAGGGGCTCCAAAACGATCTCGAGACGATCTTGAGTAGATCTCAAGTTATGCGGTGCAGGTGTCTGCTGTTAATGTTGATGCTGGTGGGGCTTTCGGGTCACAGATTGTTTGCCATTGTCATTGAATATCAACGTGCAATCAGAGGGGCGTAAGAATACCACCATGAAGAGAGGAACCTCAACTATGGAATGCCCTAGATGCTGTCGATAATGAAATATACTTACATAAAAAAAGATTAAGGTTTTCGGTTATCGGTTATCGGTTATGCAAAAACTTGGAGTATCGGTTTCGTAACGGTTATCGGTTTTTTGTAAGTTTCGGTTTAAAAATAACGGAATGGTTTCGGTTCACAAAAAAAAGAAAATTAAGGTTTTCGGTTGAGAAGAATAAGAAGCGTTATTCATTGCTTTACATGAAAAAAGACCTAATGCCCTTTTTAGCCTGGAAAATAATGTTATCTTGTTACTGGAATGATCCAGGGTGATGTATTGATTTTTAATAACTTTGAACTGCCATAACTTTATTAAAACTCTATCAATTATCATGCACAATGTAAATATGATCAGCATTTTACCTCTAAATTCGTTTTGCATTCAAATTTCGTTCAATTTTGAAAATTTTCGAAAATCGAATTTTTTTGAAAATTTACAGTGTTACCCCTTTGTCTTTTTTGATTTTTTCGAAAAAATTCGAACTTTCAAAATGAACAAAATTTAAATGCAGAACGAATTTAGAGGTAAAATACTGCTCAAATTTACATTGCGAATGACAATTGATTGAGTTTTGACAAAGTTATGACAGTTCAAAGTTATTAAAGTTGCTCAGTAGCGGCGACGGCCAGAACCGAAATTAAACCTTATAAATGAATCAGTTACTAAACGGTTATTTCGGTTTAAAGAGTTTCGGTTAATGGGTTTCTGTAAAGTGGAAAAAAATATTTTCGATTACGGTTTCTGTTACGGTTACAAATTTCAATCGGTTTTCATCGGTTAAAGGTTACGGTTTCGGTTAAGGTTTTAATCCCTGGTGAAAAGTTAAGGAGATGAAAATACAACACATTTTCATATCGATTTAACAAGTGATATTGCCATTCTTTGTATACTGGTATACCCCATTGATGGCTATACAACAGGGCATTAACAATAATCATAACCAGTTTCTTAGAGTTTCCCAGAGTGGCAAGAAAACATTGCTAACAATTCTCAATGCCCGCAGCGACAGCGACAACAACGCCAGCTACTCAGCCAGAAACGAGGAACAGGGAATGGGAAACAGAGAGGGGAGGGGGATACCAAGATCGGAGACAGAAAGCATCTCTGGGAAATGAAACCCTCGACTGGGTCTCTTCATTGGGCGCATCTTAAGAGCTGCTAATGAGTTTTTGGTTGCCCAGGGTACAATATGTGAAGATCTTCGTAAGTGATTCATGAAATTGACTACGAGTAATTGCACTTTCCAAGTTGGCACAAAAAATTATTAAAATATAAAAAAAAGTCACTTATGTACTTGTACCTGGCAGTGTGCTAACCGAAAGTGTCAACTCAGTAAACAATATGTATGTATATTCTCGTAACTCTATTAATTAAGTTGACGTCATTGTTTATTGTAAATAGAAACTTCAGCCAGCTACTTGAGCTGCAATGAGATTCAATTTGATAAGATTATTTTACAGCCTAGACCATGAAAATTAAAAATAAAATCAAAATTCTTGTCTAAAATCAATAAATGTGATAATAGACTACTTTTTTTTGGCTACTTAAGTCACACGCCAGTTAAATTAAAATGTGTATTAAATTCTACTGATATGAGTACTTATATCATTTACAAAGGTTGGTAGCTCGCTATCAGTGGAGAGTTTTTTGTTTTTTGAACATTAAAATTAATGGGTTTTATGCACTCATATATATTCCAACTTTATATGACTTAAGCTGGTGACAGTGAAAGTTCTGGGTGCTCGGATTTCACCTATGAGCTCTACTTTTATGTCACCTTTATATACATAAATCTCGGTAAAAGCAGTTGAAATCTACGCAATGCAGACAACAATTTAATGTGCTTAATTTTATACGTTGTCTTTTATTTGTTTTTATGAGTGTGATTATCGAAATTTTTATTTTTATGACGTTTTTTTTCTTCTAATTTGACTTTTTGCTAGCTTGTAAATAATTATTGTCATAATCTTTAAAATAACTCGTGATACATCATTTAAAAAAGGTGAAGGGATTCCATTTTTTTACTGTGCAACTGAGTTAATTGCAATATTTCGAAAGCACAATATAATTTACTTTCAAAATTATTGTACAGCATTGAGCATTTGATCATTTGAGTGGGAAATGTAACCTATTAAGTTTAAGCATTTAAATTCATTTAAAATAGGAAGGAAGTTACTGCCAATAAAATATAAAAACCTAGGCAAGAAACCGTATACAGAGTACGAGGTATATATAATATGATAATGTTAGATATAATGGGATGAGGAATTCTTTCTCATTTGAAATAAGGAACATTTTTGAAGTCTTTATCCACATATACATAAGTGTACATAAGTGACATCTCAAGGTGTTGGATATTATTTACTACTCTCACATAAATGACTCATTCTCCTTTCTGTTAGCACATGAATGTTAAAATTCTCACATCATCACATTTCATAATAGTGGTTCAAATAATCTCAACTCAGCAGCTTCTCAGAATGTATGTCAACCGAGCTTTTGAACAATAGTACAATACTATGTACATATACGAGTACATGTTTTATTTCTCATATATGTAAGTACGAGTAGTATGTGTACTTTTTAAAACTTGTGCAAAGAGCTCTTATCTTAGAAATTCCGTAACTGTTTGGATTTAGTTCGCGGCGTTTCCCTTTTTGGTTTTCGTTTATCAGTTTCAATTTGCATATTCGCTTCAGAGCGTGCTAATATTTGATTTCGAGAAGTATGAAACATCGGTAACTTAATTAAATTTCGCGTGAGCAAGTGCAATACTTCCTTAAACAAAAAAAAAGAGCAAAAATAAAATATTAATTATTTTTTGCTTGGGAAAATGCCGCGGATATTAAACGTGTTGCGAATTTCCGTTTAATTGTGCGTCACTAAAATGCACAAAAATGTTCTAACAATAGTTTTTAACGGCAACTACGAATATACAAACTCGAATTTATAATCGCGTTTGACATGTGTGTGAAATACCCGTAATAGGAGAATCGGAGACGGATACAGACTCAGACATCGCGACAATAAAGAGACAGACAACTACCTGTACTGCCAGCTAACGGATAATTTGTTTTAATGATGAGAAACCGCTTAAATAAGGAAATAATGCAACAACAAAAATAATAGTACACAAATAAATACAATAGAATTTGTCAGATTCAAGGCTATAGGGGGCAATTCTCAATTGTGGTTGATAAAACTTGTGTGTACTCATACACGTACATATGTATGTACTTCATGCTTGATTGCAAATTCAATTAAAGTTTGCACAGTTCGTCAAGCTGACGGAGAGTGGCAAATTCGACAGAGGGAGCATCATGAATGAAAAGCTAAAATGAAAACGAAAATGAGCTGTATCGAAAACTAGAAGCCGCAAATTAATAAATAATATGGACAACATTATAATAAATACCTTTGATTGGCATTTGTTCTCATAACAAAGCAAGTATTATGTTATTTACTAATTTTAATATCTGTTTATAAACAATGCCATTGTGGATGTATTTTATAACATGATTTGTATTATGTTCAAATAGTTTCAGCGACTTAAAAGTCTGAAATGTGTGGGATGGATGTTTGAGAGGCAGACTTAATTGAGTATTACATTCCTAAGTGAGTTGATAATTTGACATTAAGCATTTTAATTTACAAGTAAAGGGATGACAAATTAGTTACTAGGGTTTGTTATTAGAAAGCACTTGGCTTTTTACTTAACAGACTTGCTCATGTGCTAAAAAAAACACGAGTATGTTCTCCTATTAATTAATTGCCAGCAATTACTGTACAAATACTATTTCTTTGTATTTTATATTTATTTATATTTATGATGCTTTTCAAATGTCAGTTCCGCTTCCTAATACGACAGAGTACTAAAAACCTACACACATGCGCGCCTAAATAAACCATAAACAATTATTTTACTATTATTATTATTATTATTATTATTTGGAATTCGTGCCCCTTTTCGTGTCTACAACACGTTGCTTAGATTCAGATTCAGATTCAATTTCAGTTTTTTGCGCCTCATTGTTTACTTTGTTTCATTAAAAATCGCTTACTACTATTGAAATTGGCGAACCTCAAATTGTTGTTCTCCAGCAGTCAAGGTCGTCTATTGAGCGCATCTTTAAAGTTAAACAATAACAATAATTTTTGTATAATAAATCAGGTGTGGGGCTAAGAGGAATGCGGGGAGGCTTCATTCAACTGAGAACTGATGATCAAAAGTTGAAATTAATTCGCACGGCTGCAATTACGAGTTATGCCAACGGAGATGTTGGCCATAAATCTTACACACTTTTGTTTGCTAAAGATGATTCAGCAAATAAAAATGAATATACATACGAGTATATAATTCTGATTCAAACAAGCGTAAATATATTTAAAGGAAGTTCGTAACAAAAAGGCCTTATAATTTACAATGCATGACATTCACTTGTCCGAATAAGTAAAGTAAGGGTCGTTGGAATTTAAAAAAATACTTTCAATAAGATGCATCATATTAGTCAGAAACTGAAAATTAGCTGCTTTTATTTAGAAATTTACTTCGAAAATTGTTTATACCAGGGATTAAAACCGAAGCGAATATCGGTTTCAGTTACCGTTTCGGTTATTCTCGAATTTACGTTTTCGGTTATCGGTTATGCAAAATCTTGGAGTATCGGTTTCGCAACGGTTATCGGTTTTTTATAAGTTTCGGTTTAAAAATGTCGGTATGGTTTCAGTTCACAAAAAAATAAAAATTAAGGTTTTTGGTTGACCAACATAATAAGCTTTATTCATTGTTTAACATGAAAAAAGACTTAATGCATTTATTAGCCTGAAAAATAATGTTATCTGGTTACTGAAATAGTCCAGTGTAAAGTCGATTTTATTATAATTTGATCTCACATAAATTTGGTTCATTTGGTTTGAAAATTTTGATTATTTTAATGTTACTGAACTTTGATAAATTTGAACCGCCATAACTTTGTCAAAAGTCAACCAAAAAATGTAAAATTCTTAAAAATGTTTGAAAATCGAATTTTTTCGAAATTTTACCCCTTTATCTTTTTTGATTTTTTCAAAAATTTTCGAATTTTCAAAATGAACAAAATTTAAATGCAGAACGAATTTGGAGGTAAGATGATGCTCAAATTTATATTCCGCATAAAAATTGATTGACTTTTGACAAAGCTATGGCAGTTCAAAGTTTGATAAGTTGCTCAGTAGCTGCGACGGCCAGTACCGAAATTAACTCTTATAAATCGGTTACTAAACGGTTATTTCGGTTTAAAGAGTTTCGGTTTATGGGTTTCGGTACAGCAGAAAAATATTTTTTCGGTTAGGGTTTCAATTACGGTTACAAATTTCAATCGGTTTTTATCGGTTAAAGGTTGCGGTTTCGGTTTAGGTTTTAATCTCTGGTTTATACAAATTTTATATACGTAAAACAATTTGTCAGAGCTCTCGGATCGAATGCCTTAAAATGTCAAAATACTCACGTTTCCTGACGTTACGCCCACGATAAGAATGTCATAAATTCTTTCCAACCCGTGATCTCATGCTAGAGGAATTCCTATTTGGATTGCTATATAAATGAACTTTAGTTTTAGCTAAAGTAAGTCAAAACAAAGTGTGTGTAGTAACTACTGAAATTCATAAATAAAGAAGATTTCTCTATAAAATGGAATGTGGGTCAAACTGCCGCCAATACAATACATGGTCTCGACAAGCAAAGGGCATGTGATAATACAAAGTTGATAAGACTCCAAGAATTCACAATTGAATGGAAAATGTGCTTATCATGGATCTGATATCAATACTCGATTCATTTTAGCTTATGTCATAAAGATGATTATTATACTTGCTCATAGCTTGCTAGTTTGTTGACCCACAACATACTTAGTATATAGGGCTTTTGACTTTGCTTTGATGCCTTAAAACTTTATTGGATGCCGTCAATAACTTGCGGCATTTCAATTAGAACGAACTTTGTAGAACCATGTATGTATTAAACACGCAGATAAAAACAAATGCTCATTAGAAAAATCTTGAATTTTATCAGCAAAAACGAGAACACCGGAAAGTAAAACAATTTCCATGGGCTCATATCTTTGTCACAGTGGGGCAAGTGTAAGAAAAATCTTCTATTTTTTAGTAGTATAAATTCTAAATCAAGAAGAAAGACTAAAATAATTAGGATTATGCTTCATTTTTATTTATTTAACATCAACTAGAAGCAGTTGACCAAAAGTAAATAAAAATACAACTAAATTAAATTATATATAATTAAATATAAAATAAATATTTAATAATTTAAAGGTCTTGTTAGTAAATATTAGATTAAGATCGTTACAGATGATATTAAAAAATTTGATACTCGGACTGCAAATTATATTTAAAACTTAACTTAAACAATTACTTGTAGTCGAAGAACATTTATAAATCAATATTGTTTTTATTTACTTGCAGCCATGTCAACGCCGACCACGCCCAAAATGCCCACACCGCCCACATTGCCGCCGGGCGTGACCAAAACGTGTCACATAGTCAAGCGACCCGATTTCGATGGTTATGGCTTCAATTTGCACTCGGAGAAGGTGAAACCGGGTCAATTCATTGGCAAAGTCGATGCCAATTCACCAGCGGAATCCGCTGGCCTCAAGGAGGGTGATCGTATTCTAGAAGTCAATGGAGTTTCCATTGGCAGCGAGACACACAAACAAGTGGTGGCCCGCATCAAGGCCATTGCCAATGAAGTGCGTCTGCTGCTGATCGATGTCGATGGCAAAGCCATTGAAATGATGTCGCCAAAGGCGGAGTCGACACCGGCAACAACAACGACTTCAACTTCGGTATCGCCAGCGCCATCGTCATCGCCATCGCCAGTTATTAATGGCAATGACAGCAACAGTCCGCCCAGCTATGAGGGCACAAAGCAGGAGCTTCCTGGCGCCAGTGCCAACATTAGCAGCATCAGTGTGGTCAGCACAAAGCGGGTCTCGAATGCAAGCAGCATTCAAAGTGGCAGCACAATGAATGCCAGCGATATGGATGTGGTGGACAGAGCCACACCAATCCTGCCCGCCAGTGTAGCTCCAGTCTCCACAACTCAGAATGGCAACAAATCTCCGCCGCCAGCTATGAGCAACAGCAACAGCAGCAACAACAGCAGCAGCAACAACAGCAGCAACAACAACAACAACATGATGTTGAACACACCGCCGCCTCCGTCGGCCACAGTGGCCAATATGAATAACAATGGCAGTGTCTATAGCAGTAACACCAGCACCACCAACACCACAAACTCCACCAACAACAACAACAACATCACCAGCAGTTCGACAAACGGCAACCCAAATGTTAACGGTAATGGCAGTGCCACGCCCACAACGCCTGCGTCCAATATGACCATGAATCGAGCGGGAAGTTTGAATTTACCACTGACAGTTGCCGAAATGCGCGCCAAATTGGCATCGAAGAAGAAATACGATCCGAAGAACGAGAGCGTTGATCTAAAGAAGAAATTCGAAATTATTCAAAAGCTCTGAGAGCTTCACTCCTAGACGAATCCCCCCAATCCAAACTCCCAAAATCATGCACATTCCCACCATTCCAAACACCGTACTTGTTATTATTTTACACAAAAAGCGCACAAAATAGGAGGAAAACTACTTGAAATGATGACTGGAAATTCCGCAGTGTCCAAAAACGAAGATTCGTTTCGGTTTTATTTTTTTGAATTTCTCTTCAGCTACGGCAGGCATATAACTTTATAACTATTGTATTTAGTACGCAGTCACTTATGAATTAAGCAAGTTTTTAATTATTTTAGCTTAAGCTAAAAAACTTTCTTTGAATAATGACAAAATGGAAACCGAACCGAACAGTTTCAAAACATTATTCCATTTGGCGTAGTGCCTAGTAAAATAAAATTGAAAAAAAATACACCCTGAATATGTATGAACTTAAAATGCATTCCATGTAAATGTGAGCAACAAACAAGCGATTTTTGCTCATTTGTTTTTTATTATACTTTATACACGAAGATATTGCTTTGCAGCTCGTTCATTCAAAAAACTTTCGTTAAATTTGTAGCATACACGTACTTTTTACCATAAATAAAGTAAAAAAATATATGTTTTGACATGTGTTTTTTGTTTGCCTAATTTTATCAAAATTAATTAGCGAACAACTAAAAAACCCAACCTTTTTTTACGGCACTTGAATACACATTCAGATATAGATTGTTGGTCCAAAGCATTCTGTTGTGTAGTAAATTACATCAAAATATTCTGGTAGGTATCTATACATAATAATAAAAATTCAAAATAATAGCTGAGAAATATTTAGTGAACATCGTAATATAATCTTCTATTCACAACAAATAAATAGGAGAAATTGTTATATACTTAGGGTTTGTTTTTAAATGCAATGATCACAGTTTAAAAACGACACACCGCCGCAAGAATAAAACAGTTGCGCAAATAGACATAAATAAAGTTCTCAGTTAAAGTTGAAGTTGAAGCAGGCGACAGCAGTTTGTATACGGTGTTGAATTCATAGTATACTATATTTATATGAGACGACATGATGGCAGGCATGGTACCGCATACAAATATAAATATTTGCAAAAACATAATTGTTAAAGGCCAACAAAGTCAAATTGCAATTGAAGCGGCAGCAACCTGTTGCATCGCATACTAAACACGACTCGTTATGGCAACTTTAAAGCTATTATAGCTTTTTTTCTGGTCGTAATTACAAAAGTTAACATAAAGAAAATAGTTATAGTATCAAAATTTAAATTGTAATGTTAACATGTTACATAAACAGCAATTGGTACAACCTTAAAACAGGTGTTATTTATAATTTAAACATAATTATACGATGCTACTGCTGCTGCAGATTGCACAGTGCAGCAGCCACAATCAGCATCTCATTGAGGTAGACTAACAGCGATGTCTGCCGCAAGGCGCAGTGGTCTAGCATTTTAAACTCTCTCAATGTGTCAACCATATGCCGCATTTGTGTCCGACAGGCGGGCTCGTTGACTCGCAGCGTGGGCAGTTGGAGGTTTGTTGCACGTGTCGAGGTCAGAGCTCCATCTGTCACGCACAGCGATTGCATGTTGGCCATTTGTCCAGCCAACCTTTGTTCATCGTATTTGCTTAGCACTTGTTTGGACTCATCCTGCGTATCGCATTCCTCGTCCGTTGGGCTGTCGTCCTCACTTGTTTTGTATGAGCTACGCGTTCGTTTAACAGCTTTCCCTGGCTCCGCGCAAAGCGTCAGGTACTTGGGTATGATGTTCTTAAAGTTACTCGCTTCAAACAGCTGCAGATCATCACAATCGCCCCGAAATGCATCCGACACATAGCTTATGATACCTGAAAGTATTTAAAACTTATGAATGCAAAGTCTAGGTAATAAGAATGATTTAATATAATACTTAAACGCATATTCACTTACCATTTGTATTGAGGCATAGTATAAACTTGTAGCTGGAGCATTCAAAATTGAGTGTCTCACTCACCTCCGTCTCTACACACTCAATCAGGGATCGCACATGCAGCAGATTAGACCTGTAAGCTAATGGCATGTGTTTCAAGCGTTCCGAGTAATGCTTTTCATCTGGCCAACATATGAGCGGACGCAAACAGCGGGCGAGCTTGACAATGGTTCGTTTGAATGTCTGCTTCACTTCGGACTCACTGAGTTCAAAGAACTCGGCAAGCAGCGTGAAGGGCTCATTTAGACGCAGTTTTCTTAGCGTTATGCAGCAGTCCAGATGGGTTAAGTTTGCATATTTACAAATGTGCCGTTTGAACAGGGGCAAATGCATGTTAGATACGCCAAGATGCAGTGATGAAGCCATGTCAATGGAGCTCAATGTCATACTACGCATCGTCCGTTGTGGCATATCTCGTTTAAGGAATACCGCTTGACGCACGGCGGAGGCCACGGCGGGTGCTGCAGCTGGAGTAGAAGCAGCTGAACTTGGAGCACTAACATAACCCGGCAATGAATTGCTACTCGTGGCCAATGGATGTCTTGTGGTTGCTTTGATAATCGTATTGGGCGGTAGGGAACTGATTGCATCGCCCAGCGCTTCCTTTTTATCGCCAACTACTGGCGTCGACGTTTGCCAAGGTAATGAAGTGGATGCGGTGCCATAGCTGCTGGACTGCAGCACGTATTTTGGAGTCTTCAACAACGGAGCTGCTACAAAATACAGTTTACTTGAATCTGATAAGGATGCATATTAATAATGTACGCACCATTAGGAGTTGTGATGCTGGAGACTCGTTTCATGCTCGGTTTTATGATGACCCCCGCTGGTATCTTGCCAATCGCAATGTTTGTTCCTGTTAGCTTCTGCAATACATAATTAAATAGTTTAAAAATAAACTACGAAACGATATGCGAAATTTCTATTGAACCACATGTGCTGAGCGTTGCCACACCGTAATATTTACGCTAAATCAGCTGGTTTATATATGTTTGTATGCTTGTATTATTAATTCGTTTGTTTGTATACCTTTATAATTTGTTGTGGCTGCACTTGCACTTTAGGCCTATAGACCACAGGCGGCGTTATCGGCACAAGGCCTTCAGATGTTTTTCGATATTTTACAATTCTCAGAGACATTTTAAAGGTCACACAACAACCGCAGACGTTCTTTATTGCACTTTTTAATTAATATTGCACTATTTGAGTTCGACAACTCTACTAACTCAAAGGCCAAATTTGCCTCCCCGATTTGTATGTGCTGGCCAGTGTTGCCCTTTTAACTATTTTAGGTAGCGTATTTATGTTACACAAATCAGACAAAAGATGGCGCCACAGCTTTTTGAAACGTGTGGCAGCCTTGGTTCCCGGGAAATGGTACATTCCATTTTCATTTCTTTTGTCATTCTGTAATTATATCCATTTTTAGGTCTTTTTTTTGCCACTCTAATTTGGAAGCTAGAATATTTAATGAATTTTTGATAGAATGTTGTTGAATGTTCCATTTTTAACTAGAAATAATTAATATAAATGTAACTCTCGAGTGGTGGCGAGCAGCATCATTTAAATGATCACCTTTATTTTATCTAATTTATAATTTGAATAGTAAATAATAAATTATTATTATATTGCAAAATTAAACAATTGTTTAATTGCCTGACTATTTTTAGCTCCGAACGGTCAACAGATTGTGGCGGTCGGGCGATAGACTAAGGTGCTACCAATCGGCTATTGCGATATATTTACCAACACTGTTGTGAGCACTTGAATAGTCGCGCCTTTTTGTTTATCGTTTTCATTTCATTTTCAACGCTCGGCTACTTCGAACGCGAATCGGGCAACGATCGAATGCTGTTTTACGCTGTCGCACGATTAATTTTAACTTCCGCTTACATTTAATTGGTTAGTGTTCTGTGTTCTACATATTACAATAAGTACATATTAAAATACTTATTATTAAGATTTAATGAAGCATACACAATTAAATAAAAATCAATTGATGATTGTTACTCGTTAATTTCAAATAATTAAAAATACAAAGAAATTTGTACGTGTATATGTGAGTACGTACGTACGAATAGAGCAATAACAATAAAAGCCTTCAACAAAACTGTGACCGTGAAAACTCAAGACCCCAAAAACGCAGAGCGCATAGGTAATTAAGCTATTTTCATGCAACTCAGCTCTCGGCTTACAGCTGGCGGTGTATGTACGTCTGATTTAATTTGTTTCTACTTTTTTAATAGAATTTATCACAAACAAAACAAAGCGCGCATCCGATACTGAAAGATAAGCGATAAATGAGAGTGCGCGTATCAATGAAATTGTTTGCTGATAAGAAACATTAGTGTGCCTTTATCATTTATTTAGCCAATTATTGCATTAAAACAAACTAAATAAAACGATGAGCCAGTCAAGGCAAATACCATTCGCTAAATCAACAAGTTGAACGCACTTATTCCTCTTGCTTATTCACTTAAGGGGAAGAGGCCAACTCAATATTAATTTAATTAACTACTCGGTTTCATTGTTGTGTTTGTCAGTGTATCGCGTTGCTGTTGTTGTTGTTATTATTATTATTTCATTCCACACCTACGTTACCAGTGCAATAATCACTTTGCTATTAATATTTCTTTATGTGGTTTTTTTGTATTTCGCACAACGTCACTTGGATAACTAAACAACCAGAGTTTACGGACAAAAAAAACGGACAATACTTCAAAAAAAGCGATAAAAATTTAAATATAGAGTAAGCGAATGTCAATAGTAAATTTGTAATTTTTAATAGCAAAACATGTATATATGTACTTCAGTAGGGCACTTAATAGACATTAACAAATAAACAAAAGAATATTATTCTGAGTCAATATGAATCCGGGGCACTTGACTCCTCCTCCCTTATTCACAGAGTAATTGAACAATATTTGCCATATTGCAATTAACAAGACTCATCGACAGTTGTTAGTTATTTTACACGCTTGAATTGAATGACGTAAGTTGGCCCGGAGATGGTCTGAAATGAAAAGTGCAAAATCAACAACGAACAATACGAGTAGTTAATGATCCATCGCATTCAATTTTAACACTTGCTAACTGTAAGTTACGAGTAACTCTGAAAAACAACACCTACCGTAACTTACTAATTTTGCATACTTTCTGGTAGAGGTATACCCTGTAACTGAACTGATCTCAATTGGATCGTCTGACTTATCTCACAAAAGTGAGATAATATTTTGGATATACAATTTGAAGTAATTTTAGACGTGTCTTTCTGCAATGGTTTTTATAAGGTATCTGCTAGTCGAGCATACTCAAAGTAACCAGAAACCGCAAGCCGAGATGCATTTAAATCCCATGTAATTGTGGCTAAAATGAAAATATTGTATTTGGTTATTAAACATTTATATCCGAGTCGTGTTTAGCTTAGAGGTTTTCTGTCGTTGCTTTAGACCAAGAAAAATATGCAATTAACTGTAAGCCAGAGTATTATAGCATTTTAATGATCTGCAATTCGATTAACCAATCACAATTCGAAAGTCAAATTGCTCGAATCGTTTGTCATGCGCCAATTCAGAGCAAAATGCAAAAGTCAACAGAAATTAAATTCCAAAATAAAATCGAATCGAATCGAATCGAATCGAGCTAAGAAGGGGGAAGGGGATATTGGCTTCCATAGCGCCTGCGTAACTGTCAACTGTTGTAAAAAATCAATAACACAAATGTTAACATGCTCAAAATGACAAAAAAAAAGAAAAAGAGATATTGCTTCGAATCGGCCGGAGACAGGAATTGAGACAAAAACAAGTTGCAAAGCCGGTAAAATCAATGGCCAATGGAAAAAAAGAAACTGAGAAAAACTCGCATTGTATTAGACAAAATGCGTAACTTACTCGTAGTTCGAGCCAATGGCAATTGGAAATTGAATGTGAATTTACAAAAAATTCACGCGACACATTTGGTTAATAAAACTTGCTAATGAGTCGGTTGAGGCGTGACTTTTGATGTGATTTGAAATTATTATTATTTTGATTGACCAATAGGAATGTCACTTAATCATTTATGGGAGGAGTGAATAATGTTGTGACAATTGAAACATAGTCATATTTAATTAGAGTTTGAAATGAGACTGGAATTAATAATTATATTTAATTAATATATAATTTATATTGATGAGTTAATTAACAGATTAAAGACTAAGCACATAAATTTCTTGGAATAATTTGGATGAGTCTTAAATATACGATTCATACCAATATTGGTCTGAGCCCATTCATAGAATCTTGCGACTTGTATCAGTTGCTGTTCATTGAAAATCGAATGCTGTTAACTGACTCAATATGAAGTGAAGTCATAAATATTTATCAGTAATGGCTAAATTGGGCACTAAGTAGTCGCTAATTTAAGCAGTACAAGAGTAAGACACATGAAAATAGTTTAGGCCTGGCCAAACCGATTCGGCCGATTCGGTTGCGGAATAAAAAGTGTTGATTGTTGGCTTAGTAGTCACCGAACCCAAAGCGAGTACCAACTAAAGAGTTAAGCGCCAGTTGAGCTCGACGCACAGCCGGACAGTCAGACAGACAGAAGGACGGACAATCGGACAGTCGGACGGATGAACGTTCGACACTTAATTTATGTGCACCAAGTGAACATTTTGCCTGCCATTTGCGACAAAGATAAAGTAGTTGTTATCCATGATGTTGCTGTTGTAGTTGATGTTGCTGTTGCAGTTGCTGTTGTTGCCTTTAGCCTGGAACACAAACAACGTTGCGGCAAACGTGTCGATTTTATTAATTAGCTCTGAGGAGGCTTAAAAGCCAACCATAAGGTGTATGCCACTTTTCAGTTATGTGATCAGCAATGTTGAGAAGAGCTCGGGGACACTCTTGCAACAACTGCAACACAAGCTGCCTGCTCTTCCGATGTTCATCTCAAAGTTTACAACTAAGAGGTCCACACAACAGATTGTCTATCGTAACTATGGGAAAGAGAATTGAAAGAATCTTCCTCTTGGGAACTCGCATTGATACTGCAAAAAAAGAACTATTGAAATTAGTATGACGGATATTTTTGCATAATTTAATTTTGATATTCCATCAATATGTTGAAAACTAAATTTGAGTTATATTAAAATGTTCCATAATATACTTTAGATAAAATATATTTCCAAAGAAGAATATCGAATTTGTTATAAAAATATTTTCGGAATATTAAATAGCTTGCAACAAGGAGTCAACAGATTTTTAATCAATATTCGTCTTATTACTCGCCTTGACACTCCAAAACTATTGAATTTATTCCAATAGTATTGTTTAACCCCCCAATACATTTATATATCATAGAAATTATAGAATTTTAGAGAAACTTAAGTGTTTCCTTATAGGTTAAATTTAATTCATAATTTAATTTATTACAAAATATATAAAAGAAGAGAGACTTTGATAAAGTAATGCCATTTTAGGAACATGAAATAGACTGTAGACTCGAAAATGTTTGTTCCAGTTCAACATGTTGAAGCATTAGCTTATCAATATTTTTGTTTATCTATTATACTCAATAACTTATGATAGAGTGTTTTATGTGGTCACGTAATCGGCTAACACCCAATCCAATAATTATCTCTGTGACTACTCGGACCCCCATGTTGGATTAGGCCGTCAATCAACTGCTAATTGGATACCATTTGAGCTGGCCGCGAGGGTCCAACTGGTCTAGGCTCGAAACGAGAATTAACATAAGAAATGACTACAAATTGCACCAAATAACAAAGCCAAAATCAAAAGCGTGTTCTTTGCGTATTTGGTTTCATTAAATGTGCTCCAAGCGTGAAAACGTGATACAATTTCAGTTTTGAGTCTTGCCATAAAAATCAGAGTTTGCAATTTTTGAAATGCACGCTGTTTGGAAATCAGTCGCCCGCCGTGTCATGTTTTAAGATTTGTTTTACTTTTATTTTCAGGCCGTCCAATTACAAGTGACATGAACATAAATAACATTTTATTAAGTGCTAATTTCTGTTTCTTGGTAGCTCAAAATGGTTAAACATTTGCCAATTTCTGATTCCGCTGAGTTGATAAGTTCAATTGAAATTTTGGCCAAGGAGCTGCAGATTATTTTTAAATTTTATTTTTTGACTAAGATTTGTGCCAAAGATAGGACTGATGGGTAGCTAATAGGTTTTTCAGTTGACGGTAATGCTAATTTTATAGGTGCAGTCTTAGAAGGCAAGTTTAAAATGCTGATTAAGTGAAGATTAATAAGGAAATAGTTTTAGACTATTTTTAAACCAAAAGATAACATCTTTTTAAAACTTAAGTGCACTCTTACTATATTTTTCTTATAAATATCAAGAGGGGATTATCTAAAATGAAGATTGAAACATACTTATAGGAAAAATAAGTTTAATTTGTTTTAAAAATTGGAGATTGCGCTAGATTTATAATATGTAGAATATGTCTATCTGCCCAACTTGTAAATTGCTATTATAGCCACACCCAGTAGCAGCACCACAAAGCCCAAACTGCCCAAGAAGGCCAAAGACTTGGACACCTCAGCCACGTTCTCTTTGGCCAAATCATTCACCATTTCTGGTTCCATTTCCTGCTTCATGTTCGGCATAATTACTCTAAAAGTGATGTGGGATAATTCCGATGCCTCTGTGGCATTACCATGTGTATTTCGAAGAGTATCCCGTCGTCGCCGCTGTGCCACCCCAGGCTGGCAATCCTGTGCCGTCAGCTGGCAATCTTCATGCTCCAGACAACCTGTTATGCGCATAGACATGACCAGTAAATCCCCGCTATGCATGCCCGGAAACATGATGGCCCGGAAGTGCAATCTTTGACCCAATGGCGGCTCAAAGTTGGGGGAATGAGCGCAGATGCTTTGCATGGCCGGATTGAGGCATCCACGTGAGGTGATCAACTGGGCGCTGTTGAGCAGCTCTCCAGCCGCTGAGATGCGTTGCAGTTGGACATCGCTGAGCTTAGTATAGTTCCAACCTGGAAGCACATGCAATTTGGCACTTTCAAAGTATTTCTCTTGGTTGCAACTTGCCTTACCATCGCCAGATAGGACATGTGCCCGCAGTAACAGTTCCTCGCCCAGTTGTACGGCTCCATTGCTCTCCAGGTGCCTCGTGTAGCCGTTGGAGCCACGCCTCAATATTTCCACATGGGTGCGAAAGGGATTCTGATTGCCCCCATGGGCATAAGTGCCAATGCTGCGTGCCTGTCTGTATAATCAGTTAATAGATAAGTTATTCACTTGCCACGTTCCACAAATTGTGTTCAATACTCACACGTCATTGGCCACGCCCATTTTGAGGGCATGCGTCTTGACCGCGATCCGTTCCTGCGTCTTGCAGTGCAGGGTCAGAATGGAGTCGCCTCCGGTGCGCAGACCTCGTATGGCTGGAAAGCGTATCCTTAAGCATAAATCCTGTCCGCAGGCACGGACTCCACAGCGCTCAAAGTTCGTGCCCGCAATGTCCAACAGAAGAAAGCTGCGTGACATTTTTAACTCGCAGTGCTTGTCCTGGACATTCTCGCTGTCATTGTCCAACACTGGTGCGGCACCTAGAAAGCTGTCCAACTTGAGTACAGCCCGAAAGTAACCCGACTGTAGGCAACGCATATCCTTGAGTCTCAGACGCAGCTGTTGCTGCTCAGGATTGCTCTCTACTGGTGGCAGGTAAACAGGCGCCGGTGTCGAGGGTCGTTGTGGAGGCACTTGATAATCATACCCAGGTGCTGGCAATTGCTCAAACTCATTCTCCTCGCCCGGATCCTGAACAACTATAGGCCTGGGTGTAGTTGTTGTCGTTGGAACTCTTGTGGTGCTACTAATGCTAGGCTGCGGATAATAGTAACCTGCCAAGTCATCGCTAAAAAATAAATAATACATAATTTAAAAAAAAATTAACTAATTAAAAAGAAAAAATGCAATTTTTACAATATCTAACTCTAAAATAGATTTATAATATTTAACCATTGTGGATAGACCATTCATTTACAAGAGAATCCTCGTAGCGCTATAATGTAAAATAATTAAATTGAATTGGGAGTTGAAGGGGGCTTGTAAAAAGTCACCTTCAAGGTATTATCGACAAACTTATAATTTTAAATAATTTAACAAAATATATAAAATTAAAAATAGATAAAGTAAATAAATTAAATAAATTAAATAATTTGAAGCTTAGACAATAGATAAATACGTATATATCATAGAGCATAAATCTAAAGTAGTTTAATTATATTTAAACATTGTGGCATTATAAGGGAATCCGTGAAGTTAGTGAAATGCAATTAAGGAGTTAAAGGGGGGCATAAAGAAAGTACTTTTTAGAGTATTCTCGACTTACCTAGGCTTGGGACTTTCATAACTGGGTCGCTCCTCAGGCGCAGGTGGCAAATAATGTTGACTTAGGGGTATAAAATTGCCATGTCCTGAGTTCAAGCTCTTGACGCTGCGATTCTCAATGATCTCCGGCAGACTGAACTCCGTCGTAGGCGCCACAGGTGCCGGAGTTACGGGATTACTAACCACTGGAGCTCCATACAGAGTTGGCTGTGTTAATGACAGCTGGAAAGGCACTTGTTCATGCAGCTGATAACTCCCAAATTCGGCGGGTGCGGTAAAGAAATGTGCCACATCCGCATACGCCGGGTAAATCACCAGTGAAAATAAGGTGGCAATTATTAAATACGTCCAATTGGTTGACATTCTGTTCGATCACTAACTGATTGATCCGGACGTGGGCGTGCTTTTATATTGTAAGGCGTCGCAATCGTGATTATAGCTGACCCAAATGCATGTAGAATACATTTTGGTGGAGTTCAACAAATTTACTTTCTATATGATTATAGTACACGATTTCGTTGTGACAACTTTCCTTAATCACGATACGCATTTATTAGGCCAGGTTATGTAAAACTAATTGACGTTAGTACTCCCCAGACGATTGCAGTTCCCAACACCCGTATCTATGGCCATCCTCACTCAATTCACTTGTCTCAGACCGTCCACAATCTACAAATCATTTGCCATTTGACATGCCGCTTGCGGACAACTAATGACAACATGAAGTACGAGTATTCTCAACAACATTTTGGCCACATACTGCAGATATCCGTTTGAAATGGCCAAAACAAAAAGACGCCAGCGCCAATCAATCTTAACGAACCAGCGACGCCAACGTCGCGACGCTTCGTTAATGTGCCCAAAGATGGTCAGACAAAGTAATAATAATACTTTTACAATAACAAAACAAAAGTCTACAACTTATAAGAGTCTATCAAGCCGCTTATTACTTATCTTTGTATATTACTGAGGCGTTTTTATGGCCTACACTTAATCGCACCTAAGCCATTGATTTTTGTGTGGGTTATCCTAGACCTTAAACAATTTCTTATTTTTTTCTTGGGCTGAAAATACTGAATTTATTATCACACATTATGTTTAAATCCCAACTGAGTTTAGATATTAAAAAGTTCATTAAGAAGAAACCTTAGATACCCTACCAAATATGTTCATAAAAGTCTGGTCTTCTCACTATTTTTATTATTTTAATGAATAACTTCTGTGACAAAGTCGATAAAAAGAGTGGTATCCTTCTTCATTTCTATCTATGTATAATGCCTACATATTAAAAATAGCACATGTGATTGTTAATTTTTTTTTATTTTCTTGGATTGTGGTAAATTTGTAATTGATATAGAATTTTATTTCCGCATGGTTCACAGGAATTCTTCATTTTTATAATTGTATATTTAAAATAGCACATGTGATTGTTAATTTTTTTTTTTTCTGGGATTGTGGTAAATTTGTAATTGATATAGAATTTTATTTCTGCATGGTTCACAGGAATTCTTTATTTTTATCATTGTATAATGCCTATATATTTAAAATCGCACTTGTAATTGTAAATTTTTGTATTTTCAGGGATTGTGGTAAATCCCTAATTGATATACAATTTAATGACCGCATGGTTCACAGGAATCTATATAAAAAATTTGGATTCTCTAGCTCTAGTCCCTATTCGGATACCTATTTGTCATTTACAATTTCCCCTTAATTTATTATTCCCCTTTTTGGTGAATTCACAATGGACATCAAAATAATTTATACAAGTATAATGTCTTTTCGCTTAATAAATTCAAAATTTAATGTCTGATTATCAATTTATTCACTTAATGTAATTTTTATCTTTGAGCCTCCAAAGACTCATAATGTCATTTATAAATGTAATGCAATTTCAACATGACATTTATGATTTGAGGCAATTATTTTTGATTGTAATCGTTTGTCTGAGACTTATAGCAGACTCTGTACCATTGTTGTTGTTGCTGTTGTTGTACACATTGTTGTTTTAGTTGTTGTTGTATCAGGTTTTTAACTTGTAGGCCGTTCTGAAATCCATTTCCAGTATGCCATCGTCATCGACATCGGCAACTACGAGTAGAGCTACAGCCACAGATACATTTAGAGATACAGATACAAAAACAGAAACAGATACGGATAAAAATCTCTCATGGGCACCGGCACCCAAAAGATTGACAACAACGCGCAAAAATTTGCCACATCAGCCAAATCGAATGGCAATTAATTGATTTAACATGAACTACGCTTGCCACACAGAGCTGACGACATCCAAGCGGATTTTCTTTTTGATCATATGTAGTTTGGTCTTAAGATTTATTTGATTTCAATTAAAGCTAATTCGCTTGGGAAAATACATTAAGATATTTTTGAGTCGTAATTCAACTTTGTTTTAAGTCAGTTCAGAGATAGTTATACCTAAAGCTAATTTTAACTTCAGTTATGATTCCCAGAATCTCTTGATCGGATCACAATGCCTGGCACCTCGTTTCCATCGAATAATGATAACTTCACCAACGGTTTTCCAATGGCAACAACACAAAGTGAACGCCTCCTTCAGGCGCAGAATCGTCGCAAGTTCAGTTTTCCCGCCACACTCCATTCAGCGGCGTTACTTGAGGTGGGTCAAAGGGAGACGACCCGGAGGCGACTCAGCAACGTCAGCGATGTGGTCACCCGGAAGCTGTCCTATACAATTGGCTGGAAAGCGGCTCAAATACCTGCACAGGACATCATCACCCAGGTAATCGCAATATGTTCCTTATTTCGATTACGGATTATATGATTCTATTCTTCCCCATAAACGAATTCCGGATAGGATCAGAAAGAGGCTTCTTGTCCATTTAAATACCTTGTGCATAAGATTTAAAATAAACGCGATCTACTTAGGATATAGAAACATATTAATGTCAAGTTTGGTGTCCCTAGCTGTTAAAGTCTTAAATATCTACATATGTGTTTATACAGATAGACGGACATGGCTATATATTCTATATGAAGTCGTAGATTGCTCCTTCTGTCTGTAAAACACATATCCCATTCAATAAACTTAATTTACCCTTTGTACTTTTCAGGGATTAAAACCTTAACCGAAATCGTAACCTTTAACCGATAAAAACCGATTGAAATTTGTAACCGTACCTGAAACCGTAACCGAAAATTATTATTTCCGCTGTACCGAAATCCATAAACCGAAACTCTTTAATCCGAAGTAACCGTTTAGTAACCGAATCGTTTATAAGGGTTAATTTCGGTTCTGACCGTCGCAGCTACTGAGCAACTTATCAAACTTTCAACTGCCATAACTTTGTCAAAAATCAATAAATTTCCATGCTCAATGTAAATTTGAGCATGATTTTTCCTCAAAATTCGTTCTGCATTTAAATTTTGTTAATTTTGAAAATTCGAAAATTTGGAAATTTTTCGAAAAATGATAAGGGGTAACACTGTAAAATGTCTAAAAAATTCGAAATTTTCGAATTTTTAAAATTAATACAAATTTAAATGCAGAACGAATTTAAAGGTAAAATCATGCTCAAATTTACATTGCGCATGGAAATTTATTGATTTTTGACAAAGTTATGGCAGTTCGAAGTTATAAAAATCAGTAAAATCAAAATAAGCAAAATTTACAATCCAAATAAACTAAATTTAAATGAAGTCCAATTATAATAAAATCGACATTACGCTGAACCATTCGAGTAACCAGATAACATTATTTTTCAGGCTAATAAATGCATTAAGTCTTTTTTCATGTAAAACAATAAATAAAGCTTCTTATTTTGGTCAACCGAAAACCTTAATTTTTATTTTTTTTTTGTTAACCGAAACCATATAGGTATTTTTTAACCGAAACTTAAGCTTTAATATAAAGTAACTATAAAGTTACTTCCTAGACCTACGCCATCAAAAAAGACGACTTTACATATCGTAACCTCTGCATGGCTAAAAAATAAAAAGATTTCATAATATTTATCTCCCTCAGGGACGATGTCTTTGTGGACACTATATCAAAAGACGTCTGCGCCGTTCTGGACTTTTTAATAAGAAGTTGGGACTTCAGCGCATTCGTAGTATTTTGGGAAATAGCACCACATCTATAGGTATAGTCCGGGATGTGTTTCCAGCGGTGCAAGTGGTGCGTATAATAAGTCAGATAAATCCATGTAATAACAACTTTATTACCAATAATATAATGTATATTTTTCAGTTGGGTGATGAACTCGAACGCATGCATCCACGAGTCTATAACGGAGTTGCTCGACAGATTTGTCGGAATCCTGGCGGTGAGTTTCATACACCTGATGCTGTAAGTCTACTTCTCGGAGCTGTGGGTCGTGAACTATTTCGTGTTGAGATCACATGGAGCAAGGTAATCTCGTTATTTGCTATAGCCGGTGGTCTCTCCGTGGATTGTGTGCGACAGGGACACCCCGAATATTTGCCAAAGCTTATGGAGAGCGTCTCCGAAGTTATAGAGGATGAGCTGGTTCCCTGGATAAACGAGAATGGTGGTTGGGTAAATAGTATTTTAAAAGCGTAACTAAATATAAATTTATCCAGAGATTAATTTCAGAACGGCATCAACACGCACGTATTACCCACCACAAGTAGTTTAAATCCCCTGGAATGGACGACACTAGTCATCGGTGTTGTATTTGGCTTAATTTTATTTATCATGTTTTTGCGCTTTATCGTTAACACATTATTTCCGAAAATATATCAAAGATTTACAAACTGATTACAAATTTAATGCAATTCTCTTTTGTCACTTCTGATAGAAATATAGGTATGCAAATTGGGATTGAAATAAATTACTCACTTACATTCTCTTTAAGATAACATAAATTATTGGAAAAAATCAAAATTTGGAAAAAAAATATTGTTTGGTCTACGTTTCCACGATTGGATAATACGTAATACGGTATGAAGTCAAAGAATGAAGAAACATCAATCTATATATTATCTATATATTATTTGTATTCTTGTTTTTTTCTTATGCATTTCTTATTGATTATTGTTAATGAAATTACACCTTTTGTGTCAAAAGTGAGTTATAAAGCGCACCGATCACTTTTCGCCAAATAATAGAAGCCTATTTATTGCTTTTGATGGAATATTTTTATTTAATTTACATTTCTTTAAAGTTTTTAATTGTTATTTTAATAGCACTGACCCTCTTCTATTGATACAAGAGCGACTTTATCGTTATTGGCCGATTCGGAAATAGGATTGCAAATGGTATTGGCAATTATGTTGTCGACATCTGCTCTTAGAATTCTAAAGTTTATATCTCCGTAATCCAGTTGACTATATAAATAAATCGGTAAACGATTACTCATAACCCACACGCCTTGCTTCTCATTGTGGTCTACTTTCAAATCGTTGGGAAATTGAATCAGCATTGAAGAATTATCAGCATCGAGAAGTGCTCCCAAATTTGCTCTAGTGTATGGTTTAGCTGTGTCCCAACATCCAATGTTATCCCGATGCACTTGTGTAAAGAACATTACGCCATTTCTAGCAATTCCAGATGTGGAAGATTGGCCATTGAATCCTCGATCACCAACCGTAACGAATAGTTTTGATGTATCCACTGTGCCATTAGTCCAAAGAGATTCATTCAATAGCAGATCCACCGGCACCATGAATTCCTAATATAAGTAATATAATTTATTAATATGAATATTTGAAAATGTGTTAGTTTTCGTATTAAAATATTCTAGTACATACCTTAAAGCTGGCCATCGGATGAAAATATAGAAGACGATCACTAGTATGCCGTCCATGCGAGAGACTCATGCCGAAAACTCCATCCAACCATTGAAAGCTTAATCCATAAATATTAAAATCTGATGCCACTGGATTTGGTGAGAAATTGTAATTGGTCACACGCCAGCTTCTGTTCTTTTCCAAGCTGTAGACTACAATTCCGAATCGCCAGACATCTGTAACAAATGCATGGGCATCTAAGCAATTTCCGTTCCTGACATCGACTGCAATATTTGAGTGTAATGAATCCTGTTTAATTTGCGAAGCTGGCAATTCATAGCGAACGACCATTTCATCGGTATTTAAATCAAAGGCCACAATTTTTGGTGGACATATTTGATTTAAACTGATTGTAGCATTCACAATGCCAGAATCAATAAGCCAAAGTCTATTGCATTTATCATCAACTGTAGTGCGGTAAACCGATATAAGTTTGGAGCAGTCGGGATTGTAAGGACTACTGTGTGCCTGCCAATTAGGATAGGGACGAACTGCTGGACTTATCTCTTTTGTCGGATACGGTACAGTCACTAAACTCGCTGGGACGCCATCTTTCCAGCGTGGTGTTGTGATGAACAGGCGGTTTCGAAATACATCAATTCCCAAAGGTAAGTTATTCTTTGGAATAAAGTCGCTGCAATGAAAATAATATATAAACTCGCATTTAAATAATATTTTCTGGTCATTTAAATATTTCTACTAATACTAACAATAATACTAATACTTATTTATCTGATAGTGTTTTTTTTAAACTTTTCCTAGTTTGATAATTTAGATTAATTGAACACACCATCCATTACATTAATTATTTATATTACTTGAATTTTTAATTTGAAATACATATAATTGAAGTTGTTTATTTAAAATCTTAATTTACAATGTTATTTTAAATTTTAGTTAATATTAGTCCGTTACATACAGGGTTGCCACTTGCAGAAATTATTTTGAATATTTCGTTAGAAAAAAAATGGTACAAGCTCTTGTTTTATCACGCGAGAAAGTGTACCGCACGAATTAAAATGTACCAGTTGTTGCTGAAAATGTGGCAACCGTGGTTACTTATGTATGTATTTCCAAAGCTTTTTTTCACATTTTCAGTGTTCACAGTTTTCCCTTTTAATTCAGAAGTTATAGCTATATTTAAAAAATACAGCACAATTTAAAGAAGTTTATAGTTATTAATGCAAATTTTATTTATATAGTCATGTATGCATGTATTTATAAGAATCTATTACCCATTCATTATGGCCAATTGTCTTTCGACAAATGTTGGATATTCGAAATCAATATATTTCCACTCATTAATTATATCAAACGTTTTCGGTGCCTGTTTACTAATTTGCCTTTGAAATGTAAAAGGTGCATAAGATACTGGATCCAATGTTGCTCCATACGCAGAAACGCGAAAACGAATTGAAGAGTATGGAAGGCCAACGATCGATAGAAAACAAATAATTATTAAACAAAACGATTTCATAGCTTATATACAAAACTGGTTAACTGGTAAGATACATATGTCTGTAAATATTTTGCTTGTATGTATTTGTTAACAACTTCGATGCAATGCTTCTCAACAACGACCAATCTATCTCACGCACAAAAATCAACTGAATTAAAGTGAATGGTCTGCTAGTGTTAAGTACTCTGCATACCCTGTAACTAATCAATTGCCTATAATGGGTATAACCATTACATCTTAAACAGCCAATGTTACAATTCTTACAAACGTCTTCAATAACATCTTAAGTTCTGAACGTAATTCAGCAGCTTCTAACTTTAAACTTTTAAAAACATTACCCCAATTAATTTCTGAGCATAGGAAATGAAAGCGTCAAGGCTGAAATATGAATGATACATTTTAGTCCGATCTGATATAAATTTATAAAAGCATAGTTTAACGTATTTTATCAAAACACGGGCAACGCCAGAACATACATAAAATATTGAATTTAATGACGGTTGTGGATTTCTCTCGCAATTGAGTAGTATGACCTTGGCATTACAACTACATAGGTGGAGTTTTTTTTTGCAAGCAGACAAGAGGTGTCTCTTAATTTTTATAAAGCTGGAGACTTCAAATACTTCATACTGTTAGAAATTTTTTAAATTTATCTATTATACAATTTATTTTATTTGTCGAAGTGACAAATGTCACGGCTAGTCCAATTTATAATTAATGGGATTATAAATTGAACTAGGACTAATTTTATTTAAAATAATAGCACCAGTTCAAATTTAAATTAGATTACGCGCCAAGTAAACTATGTTAATTAAAATTACATTAAACGTTAAGTAACATTATATCAGTGTTAACATGATCGCATTAACATTGCAATGTTAATTTATTTAAGTCGCCTTCCAGGCCGATAGGTGTCGCCCAATTCAATAAAATATTCGATTATACAAAAGTATTTTCTACAGTTAACAGCCGTCTGTTACAAATTATCGATAGTTGGATTTTTGTATTGTATTGTTTTGATCGACATTTCTGAGCAATTCGAAGAAACGAATAATTAAAATTTGTATTCCCGTAAAATATAAAGAATTATCTTATTAGAAAATAATAAAATAATCAACATCACTGCACTTCTATGTGAATTGCACTAAAAATTTCAATATGTTATTACTAATCAAATTAATTGGCGCCAAACTGGTGTCAATGTACGTGAAAGCGACAGACCTAGTGAGGAGCTGCTAGCGTCGTCTCGCTCTCGCAAGCTTTTGTTGCGTGCTTTTTTGGAGCTCGACCCCAAAGCAGGCAGCGCAGCCATGCGAGAAGGCAGCAAACAGCAGCTGAGTTAACGGCGCACACTCTCACGCGTTAGAACATCGCGGCCGCTGAATTTGTGACCGAGGCAGCGCGGCAACATTTGCACAACATTTGCTTTTTCCATACATATATTTCTCGGTTAAAAGTTCAAAGCAAAGTGAAGCAAAGCAACAATAATAACACACGCGCCACAGCAAAAGGTAAAATAAAGTCGACAACAACAAAAACAAAAGCAAAAAGAAAGCAACAGGCAGCTTAAAAATCAATCGTCAAGTAGCAGCAGCAGCAGCAGCAACAAGTTTTTAGTTGTTTTCTTTTTGTGTGCGCCGTTCGTGTATGTTTGCTTGCTCTACGCTTTGCGCGTAATATTTATTGTCGATTTTTATTTTGTTTTGCCCATTTTATCAATCTAAACCACCTCCAAAAAAGCGCAAAACGAGCTGTGTTCATTGGAAGGCGAATGCAAAGCAACTGTAATAATAAAAGCTCAACTTTTACAAAACTTACATGCACCCAGAGCTTACAAGCGGAAGCAGAGGAGAGGCTGCAACAACAAGCACACACACATACATACATAATTGACGATGGCCATAACACCGACAAATGCAGGTAACGCGATCGCCTCTACATCCACCACCCCTAAATTGGCCAAGTTCAAGTCTTCCTCATTGGACCATGAGATCTATACGGCAAATAGACGAGGAACCATCGCAACCGCAGCCAGCGATTGGAAAGCTTTGCGAACTCCGCTCAATGGCAGATCTGTGCGTGTGGGCAGCGTCAGTGGAGGGGCGGGGGCAACCACTGGCCACATGACACGAGCTGCCTCCACCTCATCGCTAGCCAGCAGTACACGCACCATGACCAACTATCAGGAGTACAAAATGGAAATTATTAATCAGGTAAGACAGCAAGAGGGAGCGATAAAAAACAACAACAACTACATGTTCTCGACTAGTAAAATACCCTGTTCCCAGCTTTTTTTTGCTTACACATTAATTATATAAATTCTTATAAAGGTGATGCTTTCATTTTGTTTAAATTGTTCTTAATGAGTTTCTATAGAATCGAAAGTCTCTCTAATGATTTTTATATAAGCATATATATGTATGTAGATGTAAAAAGGCAAGCAGTTCTATAAAGAGAAGTTATAGTTATAGTATACACAAACATACATACATATATGTATTTCTGTATTCGACTCTTAGTCTATCACAATCCTTTGACATTTAACAGTAGCAGGGTATCTGAAAGCTGTGCAAACAAATTGCACATTGATATATTTTGATATAAATTTAGGTAAATAAAAAACAGTTGGTGGTCTCATTCTTGTTTACATTATAGAAAAAGTAAAAATTTCGAACAACATTTATAACTAGGGTGAGAAGTGGGAGTGGCGGGGAAAATTCAAAAATATTTGGTACGCTACTGACCTTTGTGTAGGGTATACTTACATTGCATAGAGCTCGCATATATGTATAAGTTTTTATTCAGCAATTTGTTTATCTCGGCAGATAACAATATTATAAAAGTTAACATAAAATGCACCCATTTTATGGGAATTGTGTTTACATTTTTTTGTTTGCCATTAAATAATATTTTAGAAATATTTACTTAATTGCGATAACTGCAGAATTTGTTGCAATTGTTAATCATTTGCTGATTAAGCGATGGAAGTTGCATTCCAGCTGAGAATTGTGTAACTACACTATACAAATCTCAATAAAATGTATTCTTTAAATGAGTATTACAAGCTATATAAGTAGATTTAATTTATCTCAGATGATAGCTCATTAAATGTGGACAACGTTTACGAATTTTCAACTTAAGTTTAATTTACAAATTAAATTTTTGTCATTAAAGGTTGTAAATAGTATTACAGCTAGACAGAAGAAGATACCCTGCTCAAAGATATATTCCCATAGCTACCGTATACAATTATTTTGTACTAAAAAGAAAAAATAAACAAACAGTATCCAAACAGCTGCAAACAAAATAAGAATTTAGCAACCTAAAGTTCTCCAAATGCTATAAATAAGTTTACACAAATGTAGTTAATAGGCACGAGTTTAGATGGGGTGATGGATTCCTTAAAAACGCAGGTAGTACAAATATTTAGCTCATAAGGTGGTAATAATTATGTCTGCTTTTAAAGAGTGTTATATAAACAAATTTGATAGATTTATGTATGCATGAGTAAAGTAAATAACACTCGATGGGGTGATTAACCGCTTGATAAAAAAAAACATCGAGTTAGTTGCTGGTTATTAATGGTTTCACCTTTCAATAGACTTGTCAACATTTCAGTATCAGGACAAGGCCAACATTTTATTTTGGCGATCTCCAGCCTGCAATGTCATATGCCACGTTGGCGCCAAGACACAATTTGTTGATTGTTTTCAAAAGTTGGTTGGCATGACAAACGGTAATTGTGGAAAAAAAAAATCCAATGAGTGTCTATAACAATTGTGAGCGGCATGACATTGTAAATTAAACTGACAATAAGTATCACATATGTACATATAATTGTATACATGCGCATATGAGATAAATATTTTAATAGATACTTCTGTGATGCCTAATAGAGATCAATTCTTGAGAGTGAAACCGTGCGGATAATTAAGTTCTATTATACTCGTATCTCGATGTCAGGAAACACTTTTGCAGTTATGTAAAAGATGACTTTCGCATCCTTATAAATATTATTATCTCATACTTTTAGTTTTCTACACTCACTTTATACTGTTGAGTTCAGACTGTACAATTATTTTGTGTATATTTTGTGTTTGTATTATTTTTGCGAGAACTGCATTTAATGCTAAACTTTGGCTTTCATTTTTGAAATATCTTGCGGTGTGTAAATCGTGTGAATGAAATTTAGCAGGTGTCACTGGCTCTGTGATGCCGAGAAACTCAAAAACGCAGACAACTATAAAATTTTTGTTTGGCCAAAAATTAAATCGAACAAGAATGAATGAAAATTCATTAATTTTTTTAATGTCGACGATTTAATACACTATTATTAATTTTATGTTTAATATTTGATCAAGTTATTCATACAGTTGATTTCCGGACTTAACAATTCCCAGATTATACAAAAAACAGAGACATGAATTTATGAATTTAATGTAATATGTATTTGTGTTACAAATTCAGAGGCCAAATAATAATTCCATTTGTTAGGGTATATTTAGCGAAAACGGCTAGAAAAGATTTTCTGTGCTAGCAATAAAATGAACAGAAAGTCGAAAGCAGTGTTGAACTGTTTCCAGAATTCATAAATTACGTGATTCCCACTTACCGGAAATTTTGACTTGGATTTGATGAATACACCTTCAGATGGTTCGATATGTTTGCTTCACATTATTATTCTGACATTGATGGCCCCACATGCGAAAGATCAAACACAGAATACAATATAATAGTAATAGTTGATATGATTGAATTTGTTATTAATTGAATTTTGTTATTCCTTTCATTTATCAGGGCAAGTGTCTGTGCGGACAGTACATTAGAGCGCGACTGCGACGTGCGGGGGTTCTGAATCGCAAGGTAACACAAAGACTACGAAACATATTGGAGCCATCGTCACATGTCGTCTACGAGGTGTTTCCAGCGCTCAATAGCGTGAGTAATATTAAGAATCCCTTTGTGAAACACACTATAACATTTGAATGTCTTTAAAGATGGGGGAAGAACTGGAGCGCATGCATCCGCGTGTTTACACAAACATCTCTAGACAGCTGTCGCGTGCGCCTTTTGGCGAACTGGAGGACAGCGATATGGCGCCCATGCTACTCAATCTGGTCGCCAAGGATCTCTTTCGCACAAGCATTACTTGGGGCAAAATAATCTCGATATTTTCTGTCTGCGGCGGATTTGCCATTGACTGTGTCCGCCAGGGTCACTATGACTACTTGCAGTGTCTGGTCGATGGCCTGGCCGAGATTATTGAGGATGATCTGGTCTACTGGCTCATCGACAATGGCGGCTGGCTTGGACTGCAGCAACATATCAGGCCGCGAGTTGGGGAATTCACATTTCTTGGCTGGTTGACGCTATTCGTAACCGTTTCGGCAGGCGCATATGTTGTGTCGAATGTTTGCAAGCGCATTGGCTGTCAGTTGTATTCGTTGTTATTTTAGTTTCGGGTCGCCCTAGTTATAATTGTACCCTGTAGTCAGTGAGATATACTTGCAATCATTCCTGCTTAAAGTGTTTAAATAGCTTATAAAGAAAACTGTTTAATATTTGATATTGATATTGATAATTGTTATATTGTTTTTGTATATACGCCTAACATAGTGCCAACCGCTTAGAGAAAATAAATTACTATGAAAACTACATACTAATTTAATTTTTAATACTAACGGCAAATGTTCGTAGATAACAGATCGTTAATAGACTTTTCTGCAATCATTTCTAATTGAAGTCTTCATTTGTTTATAACGAAAGCTGTTTAACGCTTGATATAAATAAATATAATATATTGCTAGCCGCATAAAGAAAATAATAATTTACAATGAAAATACATTTTTATTAAATTTTGAATGCAAACGGCTTCTATTGCATGTAAATCTATTATTGCAGTTACATACAGGTTTGGTCACAACTGAAACGTATTTTTAATTAAGTATTGAGTTTTGAACTAATAGCGCCGAATTGTCCAATTTACGTATTTTATTTGGTAATTCTAGTATTTACATAAAAAATATACCAAAACAAGAGAATGTTAGTGTGACCGTGTACGACAAATGCAACAATATCCAAAGTTGTTTTATAAACATGTTAAAATACCAGAATTCCATAAAAAAAAATACGAAAGTTGACAAAATTCATCAAAAATTTAAAAAATTCTAACTTCAAAATACTGAAAAATTTTAATAACGAACGTTTTCGGAAAAATAACTAATTATGAATTTCGCAAATGTGGTCAAGCGTTGCCAGCCGTTTTATCTTTGCTGGTTTGCAGCTCGGATAAAAAAGACGCCGCGTGCGATTTTCCCGTTACTTTTTACACTTGACTACAAAAACCTCTTGATTCCGCGCGTCTTTCCAATTTATGTCAATTTGTTTTCCTACATAAAATATTGTAGGTAATACAATTTTGTGAGTAAAGGATATTTCATAGCACGCTTGTTTTATGCTTCGCTTGCTGTGCGGGCTATGAGCCCTGAAAGCCAACTGAATCGACAGCCGAAAAAATTTCCCTCGGACTTCAGGTCCACGGGTAAAATTTGAGGCACATTTGAGTTGTATGGGATGGGTTCTCTATAGGTTATTTGCTTAGTGGTTGTTCTCTCAGTCCACACACGCTATCGATATGCCAACTATCGATAAAAATTTGGGGATTTCGTTTAATTTGCGTTTGGCAACACTGAAAATTACACATATGGATTTTGTGGATATCAAAAGCAAGCAAAAACAAGGGAATAAGTCGAAATAATGCCATGTCAGGTGCGTATTATACATACATACATATTAGATTTGCACTTTTTAGCTTAAGCAATTGTTTATTGTACAGGGCGCTCTGGAAAAAACTCGGGGGCAACAACGTCGCAGTCGCACGTGGAGGCGAAAAACCAAAGCAATGTTGACCATTTTATAATTGATACGTGTTCTGATGAGCTCTACTACTGTGAAGACTGTGGCAACGACTTTGATAGTATCGAGTCGTATGAAAAGTCTCATGGCGGTCCCAACGGTTGCCCAGGTGCTGCCGATTTCAGATCCCAAGTAACAGTACATGCCATTGAGGTACAAAACGAAACTCATTTCGATGATGAAACAATTGACAATGATTCAGTTATCATTGAGGATGAATTAATTGAGGAGCTGGAGGATGCTGGCGAGCCGCAACTCTGGGAAGTGTTGGACGATGATGATGAAGTGCAGCCAGCTACCGAAACTGAGGCCGTTCTCGAAGCTGACGCGGAAACAGAGGAAAGTGCCAACAAGTCGGAACGATACTTTTGCTTTGATTGTCATAGCATATTTGAGACACGACAGAGCGCGGAGGAGCATAGCTGTCCAGAGGGTGAAGCAAATCCAAAAAAAATAATCAGAAATTGGCCAAAACGCAGACTCCAGTCCGTCGCAAATTACCGGTTAACACTGCGACTGGCAGCAACAACACGAGCACAATTTGCAGCATTTGCAAAACGAAATTCAGTTCGGCCAAATGCCTCAAGTTTCACATGCGCATCCACAACAAGCGTTCTCCCAAATCTATTCAGGATGCATTACCCGTTGGTGCACACCAACAGTATAGTGAACTGGATCAATTCTACTGCGAAATCTGTAACAAAAGGTAGCATTTAGACCCAAGTCTGAATCCTCAGCTAATCCATTTCATTACAGCTTTGAACAAAACCTGTTGACTGTGCACAAACAGATGCATCAGAGTCAGAATCAGTTTTCATGCGGCATTTGTAATCGCAAATTCGACACATTGACCAATTACGAGATGCACCTCAAGATTCACGACCGTCAACAGGTTAACAACAACAACAACAACAGCAACAATAGCATAAGCCACGACAGTGGCAAGAAGACCGCCAACGGCAAGGATAAACCAGGATTTGCTTGCCAGTACTGTGAGCGTGTATTCCAACGGCCTTATGAGAAGGTGAAGCATGAGCGTATCCACACTGGCGAGAAGCCCTACAGCTGTGAAGTATGCGGCAAAACATTTCGTGTCTCCTACTCACTGACCTTGCATCTGCGCACGCACACCAACATACGTCCGTATGTGTGCACCACATGTAATAAGCGGTAATTAGTTGTTTACATATTTAAATAGTATCTTATATAACAGACTTCTCTTTTAATGGACAGCTTCAAATCACATACGGTTTACGCGCATCATTTACGGATACACAGCTCGGAGCGTCAGTACGTTTGTGATAGTTGTCCAAAATCATTTCGCACTTCCGTGCAGCTTTATGCACATAAGAACACGCATACAAAGCCGTATCAGTGCGCCGTGTGCAATCGGCCATTTGCCTCAATGTATGCCGTCAAGTCGCACATGGCAACCCATCGAACTAGCGACGCCAAGGGCATTACCAATGAGGTTATCAAGAATCAGCATCTGTCGAATAAATATTGGTGCGTTACCTGTGGTGCGGAGTATGCGCGACCCTTTGCGCTGCGCCTGCACATGAAGTCCGCACACGGTCACCCAGATGATGCGGATACCCGGCTAGCCAAAGTGGCCGCCACGGACAATGATGAGGTTATCGTACCGGACACTGAGACGGCGGTACTTATAGCGGCGGCCAAAGCAGATTCGGCCTATTTAAATTCAGCCGATAATGATTTGGATGTGACTGATCCCAAATACGAGGAATGCATTGTAATATCGTCAGATGGTGTAAGTATTAAATATATACAATTGTTTCTCAATATCAGCTCATGCTATTTTCAATTTTCTTACAGTTTGATGTGGAAACCTATCACAATGAAGAGATCATCACAGACTGGCTGAAGTGAGACAAACTTAAATTGAGAAAAAACAACCATTTATTGAAACATAAGTACCGCTTTAAACTAGTAAATATTTATTGCTGGCGTACAGTGAGACCAGTCCATTGGGTTGGAGGTTGCATATAATTGAATAAGTTAAGAAAATTGAAATGATTCGACTATAACTACTTTCATAATATAATCTAATATAATGTTAAACGTAAAAACATAAAAATTGTATTTATTGGTTATTAGCAGTTGTAACTATGCCTCTTCCTCCGGGTCTTCGCTTTCATTCTCGTCGCATATTTCCTTGAGTACTTCAACTAGATTATTAGCTTCGTCGAGTTCCTTCCGCATTATGTTAATTTCCTCCTCCAAGCCATCGATTCGCTCGTGCAAATGACGATTCTCGATAAGAGTATTCTCCAGTGCTGAGCGTCGCTGCTCCGCCAACAGTTTGTAGTAGTTCTCGCCAGGCTCACACTCGCTTGTCAGATCTTCGGCTGTAATGGGCTTATCAGCATCGTTGGGAGTCGATGTTTCTTCAGTTTGTGTGTCGGCGTCCTGTTTGGTTATTGGTGAGGGACCCGTTTCTACGCATTTGCGTTTACCATATTTTGGCGTTAGATTCACGCCAGCTTTCAAGCGACTGAGTTGATCCACGATGGAGACGCGACCAGGTCCAGTCAGATTCTCTTTATCGTTGGCGTTTGCCTGCAATGGCTTAAGCGTTTTGCGTTGTTGCTTCAGATGCTCCTGCTGCTCGGCCTCGCTCTCAACTTGAATGTAAACTCTTGCAGCGCCCGTGGACATTTTCAAGTCGTTTGATTATATATTTTGTTAGATATGTGCTCACTATTTGTTAACACATCAAATTTAAGCGTTTTGTCTTGCGTTCTTCGGTTTTGCGTTGTGATGGCCGCCAAAAAAGATGCCGCGTGCTGATGTACAACACTGTTCTTGCCACGTTTTACAGCACTATCAGTCAGCTATCGATAAAGTATTTAAATACCAACTGCGATGTATGGTAATACTGAACAGGTGGCAACCTTGCCATCAACAGCTGATATCAGACGCGCATGAAAACGTTTTGCGGCTTTTGTTTTATTGCTGGAAATTAAGCGAAAAATGGTTGAAAAAACCACACCGGCTCTTCATGTTGAGCTTAATTTTGTAAGTGTGCAATATTCATTATTCCCCAGTAATTGTTTAATTGTACATTTGTTTGTAGGACGAGGAGGATGTGCCGTATGAGGAGGAGATTCTACGCAATGCGTATTCCGTGAAACACTGGCTGCGATACATTGATCACAAGGCGAAGGCGCCCAATAATGGTGTTAATTTGGTATATGAGCGCGCACTTAAGGAGTTGCCCGGCAGCTATAAGATCTGGTACAACTATTTGCGTACACGCAGGAAGCAGGTGAGGGGAAGGATCCCCACAGATCCGATGTACGAGCAGGTGAACAACACATTCGAGCGGGCGCTGGTTTTCATGCACAAGATGCCACGTATATGGATGGACTACGGCGTCTTTATGAGCTCACAGTGCCGCATCACGCGCACCCGCCACGTCTTCGATCGTGCACTGAGAGCACTGCCCATCACACAGCACGGACGCATTTGGCCATTGTATCTGAAATTTGTGCAGCGATATGAGATGCCCGAAACGGCACTACGTGTCTACAGACGCTATCTTAAGCTGTTTCCTGAGGATGCCGAAGAATATGTGGCATACTTGCAGGTAGGTTTGACAATTTATATAATCTTAAAATATGATTTACTTTATTAATTGCCAATTTATTGCTTCAGGAAGCCGAGCGTCTGGATGAGGCGGCCCAACAACTGGCGCACATTGTGGACAACGAACACTTTGTCTCAAAGCATGGAAAATCAAATCATCAACTGTGGAACGAACTCTGCGATCTAATATCAAAGCATCCACACAAGGTGCATTCCCTTAATGTAGATGCAATCATTCGTGGAGGCTTGCGTCGCTACACGGATCAATTGGGCCATCTATGGAACTCACTGGCCGATTATTATGTGCGTTCTGGTTTGTTTGATCGAGCTCGTGATATCTACGAGGAGGCCATACAAACGGTGACAACCGTGCGAGATTTTACCCAAGTTTTCGATGAATACGCCCAGTTCGAGGAACTGTCACTGAATAAACGCATGGAGCAGGTAGCCAACGACGAGGAGGCGAACGAGGAGGATGACATTGATGTTGAACTGCGCTTATCCCGCTTTGAGTACCTCATGGAACGTCGATTACTGCTGCTCAATAGTGTTCTGCTGCGCCAGAATCCTCACAACGTGCACGAGTGGCACAAGCGGGTTAAACTGTACGAGGATAAGCCCGAGGAGATCATTAACACCTATACTGAGGCGGTGCAGACAGTTCAGCCGAAGCTAGCGGTGGGTCAGCTCCACACACTGTGGGTGGAGTTTGCCAAATTTTATGAGACCAACGGACAGGTGGAGGATGCTCGCGTGGTGTTTGAGCGTGCTACTCAGGTGGAGTTTGTTAAGGTGGAGCATTTGGCGGCAGTGTGGTGCGAGTGGGCCGAGTTGGAGCTGCGCCAGCAACAGTTTGAGGCGGCGCTTAAATTGATGCAACGTGCCACGGCAATGCCTAAGCGCAAGGTGGCATATCATGATGACACGGAGACAGTGCAAACGCGTCTTTATAAATCACTGAAAGTGTGGTCCATGTATGCTGATTTGGAGGAGTCCTTTGGCACCTTCAAAACTTGTAAGGCAGTCTATGAACGCATCATTGACCTAAAGATTTGCACGCCTCAAATAATCATCAATTATGGCCTGTTCCTTGAGGAGCACAACTATTATGAGGAGGCCTATCGAGCCTATGAAAAGGGCATTGCATTGTTCAAGTGGCCTAATGTCTATGACATTTGGAATTCGTATCTGTCCAAGTTTCTGGAACGCTACGGTGGCTCCAAATTGGAGCGTGCGCGTGATCTCTTTGAACAGTGTTTGGATCAATGTCCTCCGGAGCATGCCAAGTATTTTTATTTACTCTATGCCAAGCTGGAGGAAGAGCACGGACTCGCCCGACACGCCATGGCCGTCTATGATCGCGCCACGAGCGCTGTGAAAGAGGATGAGATGTTTGACATGTACAACATTTTCATTAAGAAGGCAGCCGAGATTTATGGCCTGCCGCGCACTCGTGAAATATATGAGAAGGCCATTGAGGCTTTGCCGGAACAGCACATGCGACATATGTGTGTTAAGTTTTCAGAGCTGGAGACCAAGCTTGGCGAAGTGGATCGCGCCAGAGCCATCTATGCGCATTGTTCACAGGTGAGTAAATATTCCATTTAATTAGTATTTATGTAACTAAATCCAATTTGTATTCCTTTATCTTGAAAAGGTTTGCGATCCTCGCATCACCGCTGATTTCTGGCAGACGTGGAAGGAGTTTGAGGTGCGTCATGGAAATGAAGACACGATGCGTGAAATGCTGCGCATCAAGCGCTCCGTACAGGCCACTTACAACACGCAGGTCAATATGATGGCTGCCCAGTTTATCAATACGAACAGTGGTGCCGCTGCAGATGCGGGTGCCGGCGCAGGCTCCGATGCTATGCGTTTGCTCGAGGAGAAGGCGCGACAGGCGGCAGCCGAGGCGAAACAAATGCCGACGGAGAGGGCTGCCACAAATATTATGTTTGTGCGTGGCGAGACTCAAGGCGGTGCCAAGGATAAGGATAACACTGTAATCAATCCCGATGAAATTGACATTGGCGACAGCGATGAGGACGAAGATGATGATGAGGAAAACGCAAATACTGAACAGCCGGCCAATGGGGATGTAGCAGAAACCACTAAAACCGATGATGAGGGTCTCGTAATGAAGAAACTACGATTCGAGCAGAAAGCTATTCCTGCCAAAGTCTTTGGCAGCCTGAAGCCCAACAATCAGCAAGATTCTGATGAGGAATAAAGTAAATTGCATAATCTTATAGAATTCTTGTATAAATCTTCATATTCACTTTGCAATGGAAATGCTTGAGCATTTCTTTCAAGTACTAAATTAAACACACTTTGTTCTAATTAAACAAGTTCAAAAGCAGTTCTATAATAGTTATAATCTTAAATACGAGAAACTTAACAAGTTATTATTAAAAAATTTTGTGAGCTTGGAACAAAGATTTATAATAATAATTTTGACCAGGGATTAAAACCTTAACCGAAACCGTAAACTTTAACCGGTGAATACCGATTGAAATTTGTAACCGGAACTGAAACCGTAACCGAAAATATTTTTTTCCACTGTACCGAAACCCATTAACCGAAACTCTTTAATCCGGAATAACCGTTTAGTAACCGATTCATTCGCAGCTACTGAGCAACTTTGATAACTTTGAACTGCCATAACTTTGTCAAAACTCAATCAATTTCCATGCGCAAATTAAATTTGATCATGATTTTACCTCTAAATTTGTTCTGCATTTAAATTTTGTTCATTTTGAAAATTCTAATTTTTTTCAAAAAAATCAAAAAAGACAAAGGGGTAACACTGAAAATTTTCGAAAAAATTCGATTTTAAAAAATTTTCAAAATTGAATAATATTTAAATGCAGAACGAATTTAGAGGTAAAGTCACGCTCAAATTTTCATTGCGCATGGAAATTGATGGAGTTTTGACAAAGTTATGGCAGTTTAAAAATATTAAAAATCAATAAAATCAAAATAATCGAAATGTTCGAATGTTTTCCAGGCTAAAAAGAGCATTAAGTCTTTTTTCATGTAAAACATTGAAAACCGCTTTTTATTTTGGTCAACCGAAAACCATAATTTTTATTTTTTTTGTGAACCGAAACCATACCGGTATTTTTTAACCGAAACTTACAAAAAACCGATATTCATTACGAAACCAAGATTTTGCATAACTGATAACCGAAAACCTTAATTCGAGCATAACCGAAACCGTAACTGAAACCGATATTCGTTTCGGTTTTATTCCCTGATTTTGACTTTTCTTTATCTTCACGGAATTGATTTTTGCTACTCATTATTATAACTGAAATTTATGCTGGCTACAAATTGCTTATACAAAATAACCATACATAAACCTAAGAATTCTTAGCCACATTCTACATATTTCAAGATTTGAAAATTTTTATGGAAATTCCATGAATCTGTATAATTTTCGATGTTTAAAATTCAATTATAAACTCGATGTTCAGTATTGTTTTGCATTAATAATTTCAACTGCTGTTTTGAACATTTCCAGTGAAAAGTTTCCACGTATCAAAATGAATAAATCGTAGCATGCGACGCTTTAGATTGACTCCTTTAAAGCACTTGGATAGAATTAACACAGTTAGGTCACATTCCACATTCACATCACAAAAATATTCAAAGAATTTTCGAAATATCAATTATTAAACTAGTTTTTTACAAATAACCAAGATGATGTTAAGCAGTTGCGTTGCGAAATCGTTGAACAAGAACATAAATTTGATCAAAGGAGTGCGTTACATGTTGGCCTTAAGACATGCCGGCTCCACTAAAAATATCTTGGGAAGATTATTGTCAATGGGGGCTTTGGATGCCAGTCAGCAGACTCGACACTTTGCCAATAAATGCGATGAGGGAAGCGTGGTCAAGGGAGTTGTGGTGGGCGTGTATTCAAAGGAGGGCGACAAGGATCCCAAGCTGACGTCCAGTGGTGAGAAGTTCGATGATCGTGCTCAGGGCAAAATATCGGAGCTGGTGCGCGAGACGGGCATGAAGGGAGATCTCGGCAAGGGACTTGTCTTTATGAATGTGGACGCGGAATTTAGTTCCGTTGCTGTGGTGGGTCTTGGCCAGGAAGGTGCCGGCTTCAATGACTTGGAAATGATTGACGAGGGCATGGAGAATGCGCGTGTCGCCGCCGGCGTTGGAGCTCGGGCACTGCAAATGCAGGGAGTAACCGATGTGTTTGTGGATTCCATGGAGTATCCGGAACAGGCGGCCGAGGGCAGTGCCCTGGCCATTTGGCGGTATAACAGCAATCGCCGTAAACAGGATCGCACGCATATACCCAAACTGGAGCTGTATGATTCACCCGAGGTGGATGCCTGGACGCGTGGTCTCTTCAAGGCCGAGTCACAGAATTTGGCGAGACGCTTGTGTGATACGCCGGCCAATCAAATGACCCCAACTATATTCGCACAGTCCACTGTGGATGCCCTGTGTCCATGCGGAGTCAGTGTCGAAATACGCTCCATGGACTGGATCGAGGAGAATCGTCTCAACTCATTCCTAATGGTCGCCAAGGGCAGCTGTGAACCGCCCGTCGTACTGGAGGTCAACTACTGTGGCACTGCGCCCGAGGACAAGCCCATCCTACTGCTCGGCAAAGGATTAACCTACAACAGCGGCGGCCTCTGCCTCCGTCCCAAGGATGGCATGCACACATATCGCGGCTGCATGGCCGGTGCCGCCGTTGCCGTTGCCACCATTCGGGCAGCGGCTGCTCTGTCGCTGCCACTGAACGTGAGTGCGGTGCTGCCTCTCTGCGAGAATATGCCATCTGGCATGGCCGTTAAACCAGGGGATGTGGTCACCCTGCTCAATGGCAAGACTCTGGGCATTGTGGATGTGAGCAAGGCGGGCACAGTGGTCATGGCGGATCCCCTGCTCTATGCCCAGAGCAGCTTTAAGCCTCGCCTCATCTTGGACGTTGCCACGTTGGGATACGGCGTCTGCTCTGGCCTTGGAGGCAGTGCGGCGGGCATCTTTAGTAATTCAAATTTCGTTTACAAGCAGTTTGAGAAGGCTGGCGGCTTGACTGGCGATCGCGTTTGGCGTTTGCCCCTTTGGAATTACTTCAAGCAATTGGTTACGCCCAATCTGACATTTGACATTAGCAATCGTGGCCGTGGTCCTGCCTCCAGTTGCATTGCAGCTGCCGTGCTCCATGAGCTGGTGCCATGTGTGGACTGGGCCCATCTTGATATCCGTAATGTGGGCATGATGACTCGATACAATCCATTGCCCTATTTGCTCAAGGATCGCATGACTGGACGTCCCACGCGCACAATTATCCAGTTCCTCTACCAGATGGCCTGTCCCGACAATAAGTAGATGATCCCACAGTGTTTTTAATTTGATGACTTTCTGTCGATTGCGTTTTAGATTTCATTTTATTCGCGTCCAAATTTAATTGTTATTTGAATTGTTCCAGAAGGTGGGGGAAGAACCACCAGTAATCAAAATTCAAATTTTTAACTGTTCCCACACGTATTGAAATCGCTGTCAGTAATTATATATTATATATAGTATGTATGTATACAGACACACATAGTATATAAGAATATTTCAATAGAATTAAATAATATGTAAGAAGTGAAATTTTGAAGTTTTCTTTTTGAATCCATTTTATGGATGCATTACTGTATCTTCCATTCTTTTTTCTCCTTAACCGTGGCGAATTTAATAATATTTAACTTTAATATTTCTTATTTACTGTTCATCTCATTCATCATCTGAATACAATTTTTATATTTGAATTCTCAGCTGACAAACTTGCGCAGTTAATTTAAATCGAATATCGTAAGACTTGCTAGCGCCATCTATGGGTCGCGATCAATGTTCAAGTTCGGAATGAAGTGAGGGAGTTGTTGTGTTGTGTTTTGGTCAAGGAAAATGGCGAGTGGCCCACCAACAATTATTTCCATTCCGGCCGCCAATAGAGAAGGGTGCTTCTTTGGAAAACATAAAGTTTCAAGTCAAGTGCGTAATTTTAAACCACGCTAAGTGAAAAAAAGCGGCCTATCTTACGGAGATCAAAACGCGTCAAATTGTACCCAACAACAACTCAGCTGACCACGCATAATCCTCTTTGGAGAGGGCGATGAGCGCTCGCTCTTAAGTGAATTCGCCGCGCAGACATATGTGAGACACACGCTGAGAGCGCAAACTCGCTGCGATTCAGTCGAATTAGTATAGTTCGCGCATCTGCAGTAATCGTCACGTCGGGAAGCTGCGGATATTGAATCGCGGAATTTATGTAGTTATATTAACCTAATCGAATTTTTTTGTATTCTTTTTTGCGTCTGCCAATTGTGGCAAATCAAGTGTTAGTTTTGTGCTGAAAAATAATAAATATTCAAGAGTGGAAAGGGCATTGAAGCAGAGCTAAAAATAATGCAGCTAATTGCGCTTCGATCGCAAACTAAAACGAAAGAAAAAAATGAGACACGAAACGCGCATAACAGTGTTTAATTTTAATTTGTGTCTCAGTTTTTCGTTTTTCGTCGGCGTTGTAAAAAAAAACGCATGTTGAAAAATTTTCAATCGCTCATTTCTTTTTGATACATTTTTTTTGCATAGTCTTTGCCTACTTTGCGGCGTCCGCCATGTTTGCATAAAAAATATGAGATAGCAATAGAATGAGAGAAACGTAGCTCATGTGAATATGCCAAGTGTCTTTTCTTTTCTATAATTTTTTTCTTGTGGATTTTGTGTTTTTTTTTCTTGTGTTACATCGTTTGCAGCAGCGTTGCCAACATCAAAAAAACGCTTTTGGAGATGGATGATATGTACGTAAGTGACACCTAAAATATGTTTTCTCTTAGCAAAAGAGATTCAAATGTTCAATAAGAGTTAATTGCAAGGAGAGTGTGTTATTTTCAATAAACGTGTAAGCAAATGTGCGAAGCGATGCTCTTACAATTTGAAAGTCACTGAGAACAGTTTGAAAGTTATGCTTCGGGATCAGCTCATTTTAAATTGATTGCTTGACTTGTTGCAAATTTTAGTCTCTGCATTAATGATTCTAATTTTAGTGGGGTAACCACTTAGCCTAACTACTAAAAAAATAAAAAAAAAACTCATAATATTTAGCAACATCATTTACAGTACACGAACTCATTTTTTATGATTAAAAATATAGCTTGGAGAATTCTTTTTGTTAACATTAAGTTTTCTTTAAAGAAAACTAAGAAGCACGTAAACCTATTTTCTATTACTTAATTTTATTTCGTTTTGTATGATTATTTTCTTTACTTAGATAGCTTTGTTTTATGTTACTATTCATTAGTACAATAAGATAAAAATAAAGTTTGGAAAATACTTTTTGTTTTGTATACTTTTTTCAATAAATCTCAAGAAAATTAAGCCGACATCATATATTTTTGACGATAAAACCATGTCTTCTATGGTTAGGATCTTATTTAAAATACTTAATCGTATGTTAACCTATGTGACAAACCCTTTTGAATTTTAGTTTCTATAAATTGTTCTTAAAATTGATTGCGTTTGTTGCTTTTACTATTGTGACCCAAAAGTCTTTTGTGATATTTTAGCCCTTTATACCCATGACCCTTTGTAAATACTTAGTGTAGCCATCAGTTGGGTCATCTCTTCATCAACCTCGTTGCATATTTCAGCTGTTATTTAATTAATTTAATTGAGCAAAAATGCGAAATGCGCCCAAAAGTGATGTAAAATTGTGAGGTGGCCTCTGTGAATGTTTCCGTCTTGTTGTTGCCTTTTTGTAGCCTACTTATGGGCGGCTTATTAGGCTAATTGCGTAAAGTTGGCTTTAATGAGTCGAGAAACGGTGCCAAGCCTGGCCAGTAAAAGCCGCAAAGCGAGTCATAATGTTGTTGTTGTAGTTTGTTGTTGTTGTTCTTGCTGCTGCTGCTGCCGAATCTGTTGTTGTGCTGTGGGCTTTGAATTTATGACACGGCTTTAAAGGGTTAACTGGGTTAATGCTCATCCCCTCATCCTTATCATCATCCTTAACCCCTCATACTTCATCATCAACTATGCCCACAGTCATAGCCAGCTCTGTGGATCTGGTCTTTAGATAGTTTTCCCCCTACAGCACCAACATAAATTTGGACAATTAAGCAAACATTTTGTGCTCAACTCCGCCAAGTTGGCAACTGGGAGAGGCTTAGAGAAGCACACACTCCAGCAGCATTACGCAGTTGGTAAGCTGCTCTCCCAAGTATCTCTCAACACCGCGACATTGTGCACAAGTCATTAGGCCACAAAATGATAATTTTGAAGCATTTTTGCAATTTTCCAATTCGCTAATACGAATACACTGCTACAGTTAAAAGTCCTTCGAATAAACGATAAAGCTTGACAATGAAAAACGTTTTAAAGTAAATGTAATCTAAATGTGCCATTTTTATTATTATGAGCTACCTAATGTTTTTTCAGTGTCATATCAGGTTTTTTTTACAAGAAAGGTTACAGATTTTTACCAGGCAGTGGATCGAATCAAGTTATTTTCCAAACGGAAATTATAATTTTACGACCTCACACTATTTTTTAGATGAGTAATCAGAAATAATCTTGTTTTCTAAATCCAAACTCTTATTTGTACATTATAGAGTATTTATTAGTGGGTATTTTGGTTATCTTAGCACTCCCGCACTGGCAGAGCGCACTCGACGCGGAGATGCAAATGCTCTCTAGTTATCAGTTAGGGAACCAACTCGCACAAGGGTTGGGGAGTCAAGTTAAGGGCTCGCACTGGAGTGCAGCCAAATGAATTTGCTAATGAGCAATCAGGCTTCAGGAATATGAAATTTTTGGTGTTGGGCTCTTTAACTAACTCAGTGGAATGCCAAAAGCCAAGAAGCCAAGGGCTCTGGCAATGGATGAAATGCCACACCCCCTTAAAAGCAGCCAAAGGCCCGCAGTGTTAATCATTTGCAGAGACCACAAAGCAGAAATCAGATAGAATTATGATTATATTTAAAGGCGAAAAATGTGGCTATTTGTGGGCTCCACGTTCGGTCAGTTGCCAAGGCTGCGACCATTTTCATTTCCAAGTCCATCTCCGTCTCTGTCTCTGTCTTCGCCATCATTCTCATCTACCTTTTCTGCTTGGCTGTAACCCAAAAATCCTTTTGGCGGGTCTAGAAAGAATTGCAATTGTGATAAAATTCAGCGTAACTAATGCCGACCACAGCAAAATGCGATAAATTGCCGCTTGGGTTTGCTATACTCTTAACTGGAGTTTTATCACTCTATCACTAGATTTGTGCAGTGCTACATACATAGATCATTTTTTTTATATCTAATTATAAAGTTAATTTATTGGTTAAACATTTGTATTTTAAATAACAACTTACTTTCTTTTAAATCCTAGTGTATTCTGGCAAAGATTGACGTTTGTTGTAAACTAATTAATAGCATAGAGTGTGTGTTCGTCTGATTCAAAGAAATACAAATGTGTACTCTTTTTTATCTCCCGCTCGCGCTTCGTCGGCGGGACAATTTGGGGGTATCGCCTTTTGCGGTCGTCATGGACGGGATGCTCCCGGCTAAAGTTTGGCGACGGTATCTTCTTCTTCTTTTTTTATTTTTGGCTTTTGAATGTCGCTTTCTATGTACATTTTTATAGCATTGCCTCTTGCCTTGTTTTGCGGCTGTATGAAAATGCCCGTTGCTGGAAATGATAATTTACACTTGAGCGCGCACGTGAAAATGGGAGATGCGAATAGCGATGCGATGGGCGGTGGTGCTGGGGGCGTGCCTGATGTGTTTTGCTTCTGCTATAAATTGCCAATTAATGGCAGAGACGCGCTGCGGTGGGTTTCATTTGCATTTTGCTTGGCATTGTTGCTAACACATAAATACATACATATGTACATTCATACATACATATGTACACTCACACATACATACAATAGTATTGCGATTGAATACCAAATTCTTTTTATCCGCCAGTCACCCACGCGGCGTATGCTTAATTTTTGGTGCATTCAGTTTTTTTTTTGTAGTCTGCTTTTGTTTTGCCTGTCACACTTCAATGGTTTGCAAGCGCCATTTTGTTTTGGACTGTTCGACGCTGCATTCAAATGCAGTCAAGTCTGTATCCAGCTTCACGGGCGCCCTCTTTCTCCGTCCGGTCAAGCGTCGTGCTAAATTCGTTGCGGTTTTTGTGGGTTTCCTCGTTGGTTTTGTCAAAATAAATACAAAACGCAGCGGTGAAAATTTAGTTCATTTTGAAAAGTGGAGCAAATGCAGCAAATGAATTATTGAGCATGTGGTGAATATAAATGAATGCACTTATTGAATGCTCCATGTAAACATCAGCTCACATATAAACTCATTTAATAACCAATAAAAAAAGTTTGGTTAATCTTCAGGTCATTTCATTTATCAAATAAAATTACATATTCATAAATATGTAGATAAGTTAATCATGCGAACAACATATTTTTTCTTAAAAAAATGTAAAATATTTTTCAAACTACCATCACATTTGCATTTGCAATATAATTTTCTATGCACTTTAATCTTTGCTAGCATGCAACCTAAATGTGGCTTTATCAATGGGAATGCAAAAGCTAATCACATTTATTTGCCATCGGCATTTGTTATTGTTATTGCTTGTTAAACATGCGAGTTTGTCGCAGACATATAAATTATATTCATATCAATATCATTACACATACGACGCGTGGGCTTTATGACGGTTTGAATTATCTATCTAACTGTACATAAAACTGTCTAGGAAAATGCTAAACAAATAGCCACATCGACAATAACAACAATTTGGTTATAAGCAGTGCATAAACATGCCATAATATTAGGAACCATAGTCATGACCTCAACACAAACTACAACAACAACAAATTATATTTATTTTTCACACTCTGAAAGCGCCGGTTTGTTTTGGAAGGGGGTTAAGATAAGCACTGCGTACAGGCGTTCACTTTGTGCATATCGAATTGTATTTGCGAATTGTTATTTTACACATAACTATAAATAGTATATGCGATGTATTGGCTGCGTTCGACTTAAAATGCATAGAAAACAGGGTATCAAACCGAAACGAATATCGGTTTCAGTTAGGGTTGGTAATGGCTACCGGTTTTTTGTATGCATCGAAATACCGGTATGATTTCCGATCAAAAAAAATGTTAAAATGCAAACAAAATATCTTTGATTTCAAAAAAGATCTACTTAATAGATCAATACATAAATTTAAAATCTATTTGATAAGATCAAAATTTAAATTACAAATAAAAATTAGTTTTAAAAAAGATGATTACACCTTAACAACATAATTGATTTTAATGTTTGTTTGAACCTAAATTAACCGTTATTCTTGAATAGGTAATTAGTCGGTTATTTCGGTTTGAATAATTTCGGTATTTCAGTTACGGTTTAATAAAAAAGTTTTTTTCGCTTAAGGTTTCAGTTACGGTTACCTATTTCAATCGGTTAATACCGGTTAAAGGTTACGGTTACCTATTTCAATCGGTTAATACCGATTTAATTCCCGATAGAAATTAATGACTAATTTGAAAATATCTCTTTAAAACAATTTAACTGGACTAATATACAACCCTAAATATTAATCAAGTAAAAATACATCGAAATATCAACAAATCGATCGAAAGATTTGATATAAAAGTACGATTTTTTATTTTGATAGAAAACTCGATCTAAAGTTTGGACTTACATCGGTATGGTTTCGGTTCACAAAAAAAAGAAATTAAGGTTTTCGGTTGACCAAAATAAGACGTTGTATTCATGAAAAAAAACTTAATGCTCTTCTTAGCCTGGAAAATAATGTTATCTGGTGATTGGAATGATCCAGTGTAATGTCGATTTTAATATAATTTGATCTCATATAAATTTGGTTCATTTGGTTTGAAAATTTTGATTATTTTGATTTTACTGAACTTTGATAACTTTGAACCGCCATAACTTTGTCAAAAGTCAATCAATTTTTATGCGGAATGTGAATTTGATCATGATTTTACCTCCAAATTCGTTCTGCATTTAAATATTATTCAATTTTGAAAATTTTTGAAAATCGATTTTTTTTTGAAATTTTACAGTATTACCTTTATCTTTTTTGATTTTTTCAAAAAAATTCAAATTTTGAAAATGAACAAAATTTAAATGCAGAACGAATTTGGAGGTAAAATCATGCTCAAATTTACGTTCCGCATAAAAATTGATTGACTTTTGACAAAGCTATGGCAGTTCAAAGTTATCAGTACCTGGGACTGCCACTACCGAAATTAACCCTTATAAATCAATCGGTTACTAAACGGTTATTTCGGTTTAAAGAGTTTCGGTTTATGAGTTTCGGTACAGGGGTTAGGTTTCAGTTAGGGTTTCAGTTACGGTTACAAATTTCAATCGGTTATTACCGGTTAAAGGTTACGGTTTCGGTTAAGGTTTTAATCCCTGCTACTAAATATCAAAAGTTCTCACTGAAATACAAACTAAATATTTTATAAACTTATAAAAAAATTTACAACAAAAAATTAAATAGGAATTACTTTTCTTCCCTGAAAGTTCTCAATAAAATCATAAAAAGTATGATTTATAAAATCTGCAACTCTGAAGTGTTAATTTTCGCTCTGATAACACAAGTAACGACAAAGCTTTACGAATTGGTTTACATTGAAAAGCAAAGAGAAATATTAAAAATTGTTTTTAAATAAAATAAATATATTTATGCGTACACTCGATGGCACGTCTGACCGACCAGGCCAGCCAGTAACTGGCCCCATCAGCAATTTCCTCGTCGAACTCTCAATACGAGTACCAATTTGACTCACAATTGAGCTGCATTGCGTGACCCGGCCGCAGAGCGAGGAATTAAAATTAGTTTATTTGAATGCATTGGGCCGGCTAATGGACATTGGACATTACCAATATCCCACAACCAAAGCCCCTTCACCCATTCACCCCTTCTCTGGTCGAACTTTTTAATTGTTCATTGCGTTCGTTGCTCATACGCAGAGTGGGCCCCATTGCTTTCAGTTTATCGAGTGCATTGTTTGCTATTTGGCCACGGTCGCCTCGCCAGCTATCTCTTTCTCCTCCCTCTGTCTGTTTGGCAGCCTATTATTATGCTGCTGCTGTCTGTGACAATATTTTACGGTTTGTTTGATTTACTGTTTATTTATTGTTATTATTGAGTTGAGATTTTTCTGTTGTCTGGCATTGGCAACACGTTTCACGAAATGCCAGACAACCAATTTAAAATTGGCTAAAAGCATTTCACTATTTTATTGCTTAATATCTGAGAAGATTCTAAGCTTAAGTCAAATTGGACTCTAAAATTATACAATATATTTTTTTGCTGATCAAATCAACAACTGAAGAGCAATTTATATAACTCAGTAGTAGATTGAAGCGTGTGCTGGTCTAAAATATTTTAGACAATTCATTTGAATAGATGCCTCGCTGACAGTCATCGTCATCGTTGCATTTGATTAATGGCCGAGTAAATAAATAATAGCAGTTTATTTAGCCAACGCGAAACCAATGAAAACCCATAAAAAATAAAATATGGCCTATAAAGAACGCCCATAAATTCTCACAAACTTGTCAAAATCAAAAGCTCGGAAATGTCACATTACACAGCGAAGAGGGCAAAGCTTCCACAAAGGTTACATATATAGTGTATATTGTATATGAGTAATATAAAATGTAACAACATCCCCCCATTACCCATTGTTGACGTTGACTAAACAAATTGCCAGTGCAGTGCCAACCGTGTTGAAGTACCAGATATCGAGTACATTATTTTCATGTTTATTTGACAATAATAAAAATGCTGAACAAAGCTAGAGCCAAGCCCAAAATATGTATAGTCTTCGTAGTTGGACCGCCATTACAGGGTATAAGACCAACTTTGGAGGTGCAAACACAAGCCTCGACCTGCATGCCCGATGAGTGCGTCTGTCGATAGCATCCATTTGTGCTGTTCACCTTGGCGCACATATACGTTATGTTTTGTACTAAAAATAAATAAAATAAAATAAAGAGAAAGTTATCAGATAGAAGATTCTATATATATATATATGAAACTCACTGCCACCCTTGAATATGTAGGAGTATTTGACACAGGAATATCCGGGCGACATTTGGCACAAATAATGCTCACGATTTATTGTATCATTCTGCCAGAGAGCCTTTACATCCGGTACAGTATCATTGGCTATTTATGAGATATTTACTGATATATATGAATATATACTTATAATGGAATTACTCACAAGTAGCCACCAGGGGCATCTCACAAGGTATTTCATTGAAGTCACCGACTCTTGCCTCACAGCTCTCCTTGGGAAGATTCGTTTTGTTCTCATAGGGTCCTAGCCAGGTGAAATGAAAGCATTGTGGCGCTGTTAAATGAGTATAAATGAGTCATATTCATTAGTATTCACTTGTCGCACTTCACCAACACTCGGAAGACACTTCCAGGCAATTCAACAGCAGCAACGGTAGCAACAATTTAAACAGCTGCAGTGGCATTGTCGATAAGATATTCTCTCTCGATAATTATCACAGATAAGTAATAATTCTAGATATTAATAATATTTTTTTTAACATGCGCTGCTGTTGCCACTGTCAAAGACGAACTGATATTGATGAATTCGATGCAATCGTCTGTCGATCGACGATCTTATCATTTACCTTTGATGTGTATTTGAGTTTCACATTTTCTTGCTCTGCCGCGAGATAAAAACTTTCATGGTTTCATTAATAAGAGAACTCTTTATTTATTTTGTATGTGTCACTCAAATTTCTTTAAATTCGTATTAAGTTTGACTATCGCAATTAAATTCTTCAACTAAACTGTAATTCTACCTATTTCGATCTATAAATTAATTCAATGTTAATTCAAAATTAAGTTTGACTATTTCAAATAAATTCTTTGACTTAGATGTTAACATTTTAAAAATAGTTCTACTGCCTTTAATGTATAATTTATTCAATATTAATTCATAAGTCTGAATTATTTCAACCACAACTATACAACTAATTTGTTTACCTATCTTTGATTCTATTAATGACACATGATATCTCAGATTTAATCACTCCGAATCACAGAATTGATTTATTGTAATTGAAAAGCAACGTTGCGAAGTTGAATTTTTATTTTGTGTAGTTCGATTCTTGCGATGGAAATCAGTAAGTGATAACAGATCTTATCACTCAGACATTGTGAAAATAAAAGAAAGTACAATAAATTTAATATGAGTTTTAAAAATGTTGATCATTATTTTTTAATGGTATTGTGAAGCGAAGTCTCCACATTTCCCCTAAATGCAAACGACATTTAATTACATTTTAAAAGAGAGAGATAGAAAGAGGGAGATAGGAATAGATAAGAGATGCCTGACAAACAATTAAATAACAGCAGTTGCAAAAATTTTTTAACAAAAGTCAGCAAATTGTATTTGTTGTTAATTGTCCGGTTGTTGGAGTTGTCCGCTTGCTTTGCACGAAATGAGTTTGAAAACAAATAAAAATGTCAAACGAATGAATAAAAGTTGTCTAATTTAATTTGTTTAGCAGCAGCGACATTTGGACAGTCAACACACACACACACACACAGAGAGAGAAACACGCGCACACTTACTGAGAAAACTCATGTATTCTCACGTAGTCGAACAGTTGCACAAATTGAATGGAAATACAAATTTTACCATAGCTCTTCACGTAAATATTTTTGAATTTAATTTTTAATTGTTCAAAACAATTAAAACTTATTTGTACATTTTATTGTTGTTCTGAATGTGTAGAACTTTCGCAGCAGCCACCAGTCAAATACGTGCCTCAATAGACGCTTGACAATGTTGCCAATCGGTTGGATTGGAGTTGCTTTCGGCCACGTTCTGTGCACACATCCATCAAGGCATCTCGTGATACGAGTATTGAGAACCTTTTTATTCTCAAGTCAGAGCTAGCTCAGCTTTGTTCCCTTACCATCGTAAACCTTCTCCTGTTCCAATGATTGATCATTTTTATTGACACGAATGTCATTAGCCCTAGGCAATATCAAAATAAAAATGAAGGAAAACACCTACGGAAATTAACGTTAGTCAGGTATTTCGAGTAAACGAAAAGCGAGCAGCTCTTTAGCAAATCCAAAGCAATTGAACCATGAAAGGTCTAACAACCAGGAGCCATTACCTCTGACATGTCCTTAGAATTCAATTCAGCTTCAACTCTGAACGATGATGGAATACTTTCTGCAAGATTTTTGATATATATATTTTTCAATGATTAATATTGTATATTTTAAAAGGTATTTGTTGCCCTAGGATTTTTGAGACCTTGTATAGAATATCTCCGAGTGGATTTTCTGTAATAAATAATCCAACATAAACTACAGCAAATTTTTGTGTATTACTGTATTTATCCAGCTTGATTAACTGGACTAATCTTCTTATGTTGCCTCTTTCAGAATTCATAAAACTAACAGAATTCCTCCACTCAACTCATTAATTATGCAAATGTTTTTTGGCCATGTTTCTTGTTTGGTTCGTATCCTTTCATTTGACAATATACTCGTAGCTGAAATTATGTCACCAAAATGCAAATATCGCGACAGAACTTCGAGTAAATGGAATTGGATTGGATGGGTAGGGGAAAGTGGGAAAAGGCAAAAAGGGGTTGTTGATTAGAACAAGTCCATGGCAAAGCCAAAGCGAAAGTTGTTAACAACAACTAACAGCTAGTTGGCATATGAGAAACATAGTTTCTCTCAGGGTATTTAGCTAATGGGGAGCCTGCATAAAATTTGCATGCGATTAAAATTGATAAATGAACAAACTTGGGCATGTGGGGCAACATATTTGCTCCTACTGGTGTTACAAATGGAATCCTTGGCTCATGACCTTAACATCAACTGTCAATGGCTTTCAATTTTGAGCCTCAACTGAAACCTTTGTCGAGTCTAATACCTGCCCAAGTAACTGTCACTTTGAAGTGTATGTAAGAGGCTAATGTTTGTAAATTTAATAAAGCCATTTAGAAGTATCTGCTTGTCGTGTGCTTTTTGGAGGCACTGGCTAAACCGATTTGCTAAATTACAAAGTTTCCAGGACGAGAATCGCTTCTTGCTCGACTCGACTCGCCTCGCGTCCCTCTAATTACGTGTCAGCACTGCACGTCCAGAGTCGGGTCATTATGTCACCTGTACGAAAAATGGTGCACGTAAACCGGAAACAAGCCGGCTCGAAGCAAGGCGAGTCGAGTGGAGTGAAGAAGAGAATGGGAAGGTGAAGCGGCTCATTGTGCGGAAATCGCATTTGGCACTGATAGCAGCAGCAGCGGCAGCAGCAGGAACATCACTAGAGAGCGCCTAACTAACGACCAACTAATACGATTAGTGTCATAATACCAGGGACTTACTCGTAAGTAAGTGTGTCAATAATATCGCGCTTTATTCACAGCATTTAATACATGTCTTCACCGCATTTGTGGCCGTCTTTAAATCATAGATCGAATAACGATGATAGCTAAAATATTCTGGATTCTTGTAACATTCACACTTGCCCGCATTGGGGCCAAGTATCTCCTTCCTCTTGAGTGGTCTGAATATCTTGGGCTTTATGAAGGGCGGAATCTTAAATGCTATCGTCTCTAGACGTTCGGGCTCATAACAGTTCGGAGGATCGCGGCTGTTCATCGGTCTGGGTCCTATAGGACATGGTTTCTTGCACTTGCTCTCTGAATATTGACGATATATTTCTGATGATCCTTGGTCTCTGGACTGTACCTTCAGCTTTCTCAGAAGACAGCTCATAAAGCGTGACATCATTGACAAGATTTTTATCAGAAATTGGTAAACTGTATAATTTTGATACAAACGAGAGAAAGTTGAACAACAAATCTATTTAATTTGTTTTATTTTCAAATGTATATCAAAAAGGCATACTTATGTGCTTAAAGTCGACCCAGGTTGGGTCATAAACAGGCATAAACAAGCTTAAGCCCAAACTCTGGCACATGTTGAATTATTTCGATCATTAAACTTATTCCCACTTGAAATCCGTGCGCTTTGTTGTTGGCTTAGGTATTATACAAGTACGAGAGTAGTCGTTGTAAAACTTTGAGGGTGCTGAGATAAATGTTCAACAGCCGAAACGTTAAACCTCGACAATCATCCCATCAATCCCTCCACCTCCTCCCCCAACTACGGCATAGTCAAAGTTTTAAAAACTAACAGCAACAACAACGAAAATGGCTATAAAAATCCCCAACAACAACGACAGCAATAAGAAAACAACAAATAACCGTTGAAAGACCGGAAAATTGTCAGCTCTCTCAGCAAACCGAGACACGACACGAAACACGGCACAGGTTCACTTGAATGCCTTTTAATACACTCACACATATATTTTCGGGTGTCACGAAACACTCACGACTCTGGCCATAACCGTTGGCCTGTCGGTGGCGACACCATTGTGGCAACACTGTAGCACCACTGCGGCTTGTAAATTTATAGTTTCAGCAAGAAAATCGCGTTGGTAAACTTTTTAGTGGTTCTTTCTGCGTGCGACAAGCGACGCCCGCACAATCTGAATCTGCATCTGAATCAGAGCCAAACAAATGGTAACGTCGCCAATGTCATCTAATTGCTTTTGTTTTGGGTCACACTGCAAAAGACCCCCCGCCCAACCAAAAAGCTGACCTGGTACAGTTGTGTCAAAAAGGTTACACTCGTACTGTTGCGGAAGCCCTTTCGTTAAGGTAATTTTCCGCCATCATTTGTATAACTTTGTTGTGTGTGAGTAAGAAAACTGAATAAAGTTTACTGCAATCAGTTTGTGGGTTCCGTTCGGTTCAAGTTGAAAACTACGGGGAAACATTGTTCTGTCTCATGCAGGGCACGTAATAACAATATAAGTTATATTATACATAGCAATGATTATTTAATAATTTTTAAAAAATTTTATCAATGATAATGATTAATTTTGAGTAATTCTATACAAATCTGACTGTAATCATTATACTTGTGAAAAAAAAAAATATTACATATAATCATTTACAATTTACTTTCTTTTATAATATATCAAAATAAAAATAACTTTAAATTTATGGCTTACGGGTAGGTCTTTATTCCAATATTTTTGCATGTTCTTATAATGATTACAGTCAGATTTTATAAAATAATTCACTAATAATTATTATAATAAATCTATTACTTTAAAATCATGGAGAAAATACAACGAATTCTTTGAAACGATCATTGTGGTGTTATTCACTTTCTTGCATTCCTTAACTCGGTTCCATAACTTGGTCAAAACTCAATCAATTTCCAAGCGCAATGTAAATTTGAGCATGATTTTACCTCTAAAATTGTTCTGCATTTAAATTTTGTTCATTTTGAAAATTCGAAAATTTCGATATTTTTAGAAAAATGATAAGGGGTAACACTGTAAATTTTCGAAAAATTTCGAAATTTTCGAATTTTTGAAAATGAACAAAATTTAAATGCAGAACAAATTTAGAGGCAAAATCATGCTCAAATTTACATTGCGCATGGATATTGATTGAGTTTTGACAAAGTTATGGCAGTTCGAAGTTATTAGAAATCAGTAAAATCAAAATAATCGAAATTTTCAAAGATAAAATTATAATAAAATCGACAATATACTGGACCATTCCATTAACCAGATAACATTATTTTCCAGGCTAATTAGAGCATTAAGTCTATTTTCAATAACGCTTCTTATTTTGGTCAACCGAAATTTTAAATTTTTTTGTTACCGAATCGATACCGGTATTTTTAAACCAAAACTTACAAAAAACCGATAACCGTTACGAAACCGATACTCCAAGATTTTGCATAACCGATAACCGAAAACCTTAATTCGACCATAACCGAACCCGTAACTGAAACCGATATTCGTTTCGGTTTTAATCCCTGATTAGAAATCATAAATATAATTTTTTACCTTACCCTAAAAATATTGTTATAAAGGACCTTACATTATTGGAGGCACTTTTATAAAATAAATATAGAAATTGAGTTTTACTACAAAATTATAGTATTTTTATCAGATTACAGTACGTGTACTTAAACTTACTTATTAAACTGTTTCTATATTATTATTAGATTACGTTGCTGGCTTACCACGTACGTTACCTTAACTATGTTTCTATAAAGGATTTTTACATTGTGCAGAACAAAAGTTTAAGAACTTTTGATTATACTCAAGATTCCTTAAGATTTTCGTTAACGTTCACTGTTAGCGGGAAATACAAAACTCGAAGTCGAACTTAAACTCGGTTGCATTAAGAGCTGCAGCTCCAGATGCTTTATGCAAATGTTGCGGGGTTTTTGGCTTAACATTGTGAACTTTCCATTGCTTTTGTCGTTTCGGTGAGTTTAGTTTTGTACCAGTTTTCGCGCTTGCCGTGTGATTTCGCAGCCAGCAGCGACTGAGAAAGCGACAGCGATAACGATAACAACTACAACAACATCAAGAGAAGCAGCAGTAACAACAATGGCAACTACGTTGAGTACGTTGAGAATGAGCATTTGGGCTGGTTGCTTAATTAAAATGCTCAGGCAGTGCGAACGCTTCATTTGGCTGGCTAAATCGAGTGCCACAGATTTGCATCAGCCATGGCCAAAACCTCCGCCCCACCCCCTCTCTTCATTGTTCCTTTGCATGTAAAGTGTCAAGTTTTTCATTATAATTTGCATATTTTTCGCCAAGGCGTAAACTTTTCGCCTCAACCCCCAAAAACATTCAAGCTGGGCCTTGTAAATGACAACAATAAGCATTTGGCATGGGCCACGAATAGTAGTTAAAAGGAAGCTGACTTTATGGTACTCAAAACCCGACTGTCTCATCTAAATCTGCAAGATACACAGAATGTATCTTTTAAGTTATTTTCAAGTTTAATTTTTTGACTTTGTGGCAGCCGCCATTCCTCTACTTGCTACTCGTAGAAATTCAAGCTCTGAGATCCTCTCAGATGCCTCTGATACCCGGCGCATAATCACGCGAAATCTGAAAACGTGTCTTGTATAGTAATGAGCCCTGATTATAACTTGAAATTGTGTGTGAAAGTACAGTTGTGTGCGCAAGTTATGCTACGTGGCGTTCTCGTTGAGGTTTCCAGTTTTCAAGTTTGACGAACAAAACGAAACAACAAAGCAAAGGAAGCTACAAAATTATGAAAAATATATTTTTTTTCAAGTTATGGATGCCCCCCTAGCAATATTTTGTTTTAGTTTAATATAGAAAACATTGGTTAAATGTGCTGTATTTTTAGGCAGGGTAGCATGAAAGATTATATTCGTTTATTTTATATTATTTTATCTTTCTAAATTTTTTTAATGAATGAGTCACTAAAACTAATGCAATTATTTATAAGTCATTATGTACTTGTAGCAAAAAAAAATTATTAATTATATTTTACTCTTTTCTAAAATTGAAATCTTCAAGTAAATTTTTAAAAAAAAATTTAATTGGGTTGAAAAATGAACGAAATTTTAAAATAATAAAAATATTTATGGGTATTAAATTACACCATTACACCACCCAACAACATTATTGTGGTTTGAAGCCTTGGAAGTAATACATATTAAATTAAATATATATTCATGTTATTGGCAATAATATAAATGACACGCTTTTGCTGATCACTGTAACTTTTGTCTCACCTAGAAATAGTATTTTCTGTGTATTTAAACTTGAAAATGATGTCTTCTTAATCAACTGCCAAGTTAGCGTCCAGGCAGTCAACTGTCAATGTCTTTCCCGTAACTCCCTCCCCTCCGACCACAGTTTGGCCACGGGCTCTATAATGTGCCAACATATAACGTAGATGCCACGCTAACCCAGCGAACGTGTCAAGCATGGAACGTCCTGTGTGTGTGTGTGTTAAGAACCTGAAGGATATTATACTTATAATGTGTAGTAATTTGAATGTGAAGAGTGTGGGTGTGTGTGTGTGTGTGTGTGAAAAGGAATGAGCTTATAAGTCTTATGCATACAGACGACCGGGACGTGTGTCTCATTTTCCTTTCCGTTCTTTATTATTTTTTTCTTTTTTAGATTTCCTCTTTTGTCTTGAGCACATCAAAACTTGTCACCCATTGTATCTGCGTGGGGCGGATTAATGAGATTTTCTTTTATGGATTTATGATGATTATTTCAGTTATTAGCTTATAAGAGTGCGACATTTGACAGTCACTTCGAGCAGCGGCCATTTCGCTGCCATTTTAAAGTAATCCATTGATATATGGCCAAGTTGGTAACGGCGTCCGGCTGAAACCTTTTCCTGTTTCATTTTTTTTTAACCGCACTAAATTACAAAAATTGATCGACCCGCGCACCATTAGCCTTGGCTTATTTATGGCAACGCGACGTTCAATGACAACTCAATATTTTACATAGCCTGAAGTTGGGATCTTCCTAGTGCACGACTTGGCGGTCAATTTTTGTTTGTTTTATTTTTGGGGTTCTACGCCATTTGGCTGGGACAGAAAACAAATTCCACAATCGTCGCACACAATAAACCATTACAGCCGATTAATTTCATTATCCGCGGGAATCGAAATCAAAAATGCCATTCGATTTATGTGTGCAGCCGCAGATTCAACATCCACATTCGCCACAACAGAAAGCGAATGCAATTGTCATCATTTTTATGATTCTCCATTTTTCTTTACCAATTATGAAATGTTTTCTAGTCTCTGCTATTAATGGCATTCATTCTGAGCTTATGCTGATTTTATTTCTGGTTTTTATGACATTTCGCACTGTTAAATACTAATGCTAACTAGTAAATATTTGATACCTACATAATTTTAAGGAAATTCTCTTTGCATAACAGTTTTAAAATGAAAAATTGTGTATATTTACATATTCTAAAAATATAATAATTGTTGAAAAATAAACAATTCATTTTTAATGCATGTTTTCCGAGACGATAGTTTACAACTGCGTAATTTTTCCCATTTGTATTTTTAGAAAACAAGATTATGATTTATATAATGGTTTTCATTTGTTTTGATTGTTTGTTTGCTTTTATGTACACATTCATTCTTCAGCTTATTTAAATCTTCCCTTGGTCATCGCTCAATTCCCAAGTGAGCATTTTATTCTAATTGTTTCGCTTTGTTTGTACGTTTGACCAACTTGCGGTTTTGTTTGAATACAAAAAAAATCAAGCAAATAAAACAAGATAGAGGGTTCGACTACAAGAAAGCTACATTGTATCCGGAACCCCTAGAAAGATAAAAAGTCAAGTGAACCCTTCTTGTTGTATAACTACTGTTTCTATCCAGCAATGAAAACTTTTAAAATCTTTAAAAATGCTTGGTTTTTTTCGATTAAGTGGAGAGTATTTATTGATTAAGCAATCGAGATTTCTAACTCATACCTATTATGCCCTTTGACAGCAATTTATAAAAGAAAACAGGGTATAAATGTGAAAATATTGAGATGGGAGTGCACGGACAGATCATGCATTTCATTTCGCAAACAACGTTCATTCTAGTTGGACGCAATGTCGAGTTTTTCCAACATGGCGCGTTTACCATTTCCGCTGCGATGCCAATGCTGAACGCATGTGTCAGTGGTTGCTTTTATAGTTGTTGTTGTTTCAATACCCTATATTTTTAAAATGTCAAAGTGAGTTATTAAATTACCTTAAATTTAAAAATATATTTATTCTCGAGTAGATCGAATAAAAAGCGAAAGAAATTAAAATTTTAATTAGTTCACAAACAAAATATATTTTTTAATTATTATTTTTTATATTTATTAATGTTTATTTAATATTTATTTATTTAATGTCAATCGAATCAATAAAAAAGTAATAAAAAAACAAAAAATATAAATTTTAAAATTATAAAGAAATAACTATTTATTAAAACTGAGAAAAATCAACAAACTACTACTACTAAATGTTAAATGTACACTGCATGACAAAACCTGCGTTTTCTACACACATTTTTTAAATATATTTGCATTTTTTATTCTGCTTGAAATTTAGAGCTAATAGAGCTAATTTTATAAAAGTCAAATACATATATAAATTATAATTTTTGTATTACTTGTTAGCATCTAAATACTACCAAATAACTTCTTTAAAGTACTAACTTTTGAATTGTACAATAACATTAGTTCTGTTAGGGTATTTCTAGCGGAGAAATCCCCATGTTTAGTCAGAGCATTCTCACTTGTTTTCTTATGTATATTTGCTTTATTTCTATTTGTATTGCCACGCTTTTATTTTCGTGGTCGATGATGCCACGAGAAGCCAGGACTCTGGGAGACCAGGACTTTGGAACTTCAGATTGGCAAGGGCAAGGATGGGCTTTGAGTTGAATTTGCTGCGTGCACTGCTCGAGGTCATGTTTAGCTATTTCACCCCTTTCAATTTCTCGCTCTAGCAGCCGACCCTTGAGGGTATCACCACTAAAGCAGCTTCATATTTGTTGCTATTTTGTTGTTGTTGTTGTTATTGCTGCTGCTGTTGCTGTTTGTTTGTGTCTCATTGAGCGAACGAGTCTTTTGATATGGCGCTCAAGCATTTTGAACGGATTTATTTGCCAAGTTGATGCCAAGGCGAAGCAGTAAAAAGTTCTTTGCCAGCCGCCGTACGCGGTAACTGTAATTGTCATTATGCTTCGGGCAACTGCCACGCCCACGCCCACACTCAAACACGCTACTGAGCGCCCACAGTGGCCCCTTGTGGCCCATCTGAATGTTTGTCTTTGGCATAAAGCAAGAGTGCGAGGAAGTATATGACTTCTCCGACCGTTTCCTCCTTCTCATCCACTTGGACGAGCAAGTGCTTTTCATGTTTCGACGCAAAACTCTGCGTGCAGTTTCCCATCATCTTCATCGTCGTACTCGCCATCTTCATTATCATAATCATTATTATCATGTAGAAACAGCATTAGCTTCTCTGCTGCCTTGGCACGCTCCAAGTATCTATCAATATTTGCATTTATAAGTTCTTTGCCTTCCAGCGTATTTGTTGAGTTATTAACTGAAATTAAGAAAATTGAAATGCGTTCGCTGCGTTCGCATTTGTGACAGAGCGTGAAATTGCCTCGACTTTTACTCCGGACTCTGGACATCGGACTTCGGATGTCAGAGGCCGGAAAAAAGTGACCAACGCGGCTCGGTTCAGTCGTTTTAACTTTTGTAATTATGCGACAAGATAATTAACTCAATTTTTGTTCGCTCAAACAATAACAACAATAAAAACAAAAGACACAAATATTTTACCCGCATGCAATGGCAATGGCAATGGCCATGGCCCAAAACATTTTGGCAAGCCTTCCCACCGACCAAAATGGTCATAAGGACGAACAATTGGTATAAAGCGGTGGCATAATTTGTGGATTGTGGGCCAGACATCGCATAAGGACCAACACGAAGGGTAATTGAGAAAAACCATCGCCAACTCAATTCAAAAATCCTTTGTTTCATTTTATTAGCTCAAATTTAATTTTATATAATGTCATATAATGGAATCCCACAGCAGACATTTGAATAAATTTTGTGGCAACTCTAAAGCTCGAGTTAAAATTCACTTTCTTCTAAGGGAAGAACGGATGGTCTCTGAATTTTAAAATTGTTTAAAGTTTTGGGCGAATTCTGAAAGCGATATAATAAAAATAGAGGTTTGTTTCTCCTAAATTTTATTTTTGTTTGATTATTCGGAAATCTTAGAAGTTCATAACAAATTATGCATTGTAAACTTCTTTAAAATACATTTAAACTTGGTCGGATACAAGCAAAAAGGTTTCACATATAATTACACTTTCCACGAAAGTTTTTATTTAAAAAAAAAGCAATTTAGATTCCCACCTTATTTGATTAGAGTTTTGGTTACCCATCTGTACATTTTCTTTATATTACATGGATTTTTAATATAATTTAAAAGTGTTTTGTTTCAAAAAAACATCTTAAAGTATTCTTTAAATTTATGAACATAGTGTGCATTCCTGATAAGAAATTAGCTTTATATATGCCAACTTATTCCAATGTGTGGCTGATTTCGCGACAGATGTGCTTGTTCTAGTAGAGGCAACAAATAGCTATATATCATAGCTGACTGATAATACGCCCTGATTAAAGACTGTGGGAACACACACGACATTGTCGACCCCCCATTGAGAGACATTAAGCTACGACACTTGAGTCAACGCTCGGTGGTTGATCTGCTGACTTTCGCTTCTTTTGTCCCATTTGAGAACGACGGGCATTTTCATGGATTTTAGATTTTCCTTCTAATTCTGGGGGATGTACATATACTCGTATAATGCACGTCATCAGCATCAGCATCATCATCAAAGTAATTGCAGGCACACTTTGGATTACTTCATTGAAGCGTGCTCTGAAATTATTTCACAATTTTTAATGACTAAAGAATTTTGGGGATTTGAATTACTCTGCGTGACTCGGCTAATTTGAGATGTGACGTTTGAAATTACATGAGACATTTAACTTGCGGTTGAAGGAACGTGAGTTTCATTAAGACAAGTGTTGATATTAACCTTGAGGTAAGATTTCCTTTCTGTCTGTCGGGTGTTTGAAAGTTAGCCAAAAAAAAAACTGACAGTTGTCATGAAAACTCATCAAATATCGTATAGTGTGTAATTGTTTATCGGGCACAATTTAAAGTATTCATTATTTTCATTATATTTATCTTAATTATTCACTTTAAGCAGCTTTATGCAACCTACAAAAAAAAAGAGATGCCGAAAAAAATTAACACAACACAATTCGCCAAGTGCCACGCCCACAGCCAAGCTGTAGAGCTGCCAACGTCGCCGCCGCCTGCAAAGAAGCTGTCAAGCGTTGAATGTAAATGCCAGGCAGCCAAAAGATAAGCTGCTGCGAAGCCAGGCGAACAGCAGACAAGCCGGCAAAGTGTCATTCCATACCCTCTTTTATCCCGACCCTCAACTCCACTCCCTCAACAAGAAGACTAAAATTAAAAAGGAAAATATGTAATAAGAAATCGGTGCTGCCAACTTGACACAATGAACTTAATATTAATATGAAGTAAATAAAAGCGGCAGACCAAGTGTTGAAAAGAAGTGAACTGAGCTCAAGTGGAGTCTATTATCAGAGTGAGAAAGAATGATGTGTATATGTGTGTGTGGTGTTGAAAAGATTTATGGCATAAAAATGTAACGAAACTTTAAGAGAACGCCCATAAATTAGCCACAGCTGAACTTCCAAACTCAGACTCAGAATTTGTAACTGGTTTCTATTTTGACAGCACCTAGCGACGCCTCCTGTGCGCTACCCTGTTCTTCAAATAGGACAAAATAAAAGGGGTTGACAGTTTCTATAAAGGCTAATGAACATAGCAACATAATATGGATACTCTTTTCTTTTATCTTAGCAGATGTATCGTTATAAGCAAGTATACAGAAAAATAAATTATTTTTAAATTGCAATTTTAAATTTTTGCTTGTATTTCTTAGTACATATTCAGGATATAATTTATGTATTAAAACTATCTGCGGATGAAATAAAATTTGCAAAATAAACCTAAATTTGTTGATTAATTTACAAAATTCGTATAATAAATGAAAATTTTGAGATCTCCGATATTTTGACATTGTATGATATACATTTTATCCCGGACTGATTATCAAATATATTAAGATATTTCATAAAGCCATCTGTAAATTATTAACAATATTTCAACAGGGTATCTATTGGTTCTGCTTTTATATTTATGATAATCCTGCGGCTGCGGAAGCTGCTTTTGTGCCTTATCCTTTATTGTTTTGTCTATAATTCGCCACGTTGTTCAGTGGCCCTACCTTTCATATCATATCGGGTGGCCTTTGTACCCTGGTACCTCTGTTACCCCGCTTATTGTTATTGATGTTGTTATCAGTTGCAATTATTTTTTTGATTTACACATTTCTCTTTCCCCTTTCCCCTTGCCACTTGCCTGTTTTTTTTTTGGTTTTTGGTGACAATTTTCTCGCGTTGTTTGCGGTTTTTACACAAAAAGAGAAATGCACAGAGGGTATTGTGAATTGGTAGAGGGGACTACTATATAGGTAGATAGGATGAGGCAGTTGAGGCTGTGACAGTCAGGCGCATTTCTCGCTCATTTATTGGGGCGGGCTTAGCTCGTCTGACGCTTCTAGGGTGTTATGGGGTAAGCATTTTACATTATTGACAGTTGTTGTGGAATAATCAGATTTAAAACGTTAAATGTCGTCGCCATTTCGTTGAGTTTTTGTCCCTGGTTTAATGGATGCTGCAATTCGACAACATTGGTCGGTCGATAGGTTGTCAGCCATATTTTGTCTGCCTTTGTTTGGCAATGGTTCTTGTGCACGGCTTTTATCTTGTTGCCTCATTTTTGGCAACATTGCCACAGATTGGCTTTGACTTTAAGTAGCAATTTCCTGTTGTTGTTCCCATTGTTTCTTGCTCCTGCGGACCTGAGTGTGTAATGAAAGTTGAAATTTTTGGGCCAGTGCCCAAATGGGCAAGACCACCAGTCACCTCTCTCCCTCTCTCTCCCTGACTTTAATATTTTCAGGTAGAATAAAAAATTTGATTGCTTTTCGCTTTCACATAAAGTCAATTGGAAAACTTACAGCAATTAAATCGTGTGGTCAATTAACAACTTTTACACTTCTAGAATGTGTTAAATTTCTACAACTATTGAAAAATAGTTAGTATCTTTTTTAATTCGAAATGGAAACCACTAAAATTTCTTAACAATTCATTTGATTTTGTCTCAAATTTGTAAATAAGTTCAAATCTAAAATGAAAGTCATGTGAAAGAAAACTTGTCAAATTTGCTGTTAATAAATAAATTCAATTTAAATTACTCATTTAAGTAAATCTGTATATCAGTGGGAATTACAAATAAATATAAATTTCGTTTTTTATTACAATTTATTGCTCAAACTTTTTGATAGTGTAAGAGTTTAAAACTATAATTAAGTCGTGTGGTTTATAGAACGGTAAACAAAAATTGTTTGTCTACTTTTAAAATCGATAAGTGTTTAATTTATTTTTAAATTATAGTTGCAAATCAATTAAATTTCTTATCACTTATTCCCCATTTATCGCTATATTTTTAAAAATATAAAATATTTTGATGTCAAATTTTTAATTTCTTTGAATCGCTAGTTACTAGTACGTAGTCTCAACACCATTAAGTCCTTTTGACGTAACAATACAAGGGCTAAAGACTGTAAACTACGTAATGTGTTTGTCAATTTTCAACTTTATCAGGCTGCAACGTAATCCTACGTAAGGTGTTGTCTAATGTCACGTAAGCTCATTTATCACATTTAGTTCAGTGCAGTGCAGATATACCCATTTTCCACCTGTTTCCTCTTGCTTTCCACTTGTTTTCCTTACCCCCTTTGCACGTTGTCATTTAGCAAGTGCATTTGCTTTACACATTCCACAGTTGCAGGCAGTCTCCTTTCCCCAAAACACACACTCAAATACACACATCTACACAGAAAAAAATCCAGGACTCCGGGATAAAATCAATCAAAATTCTGTTTTTATGCACGATATTTCTCAGCAATGATTAGATTTTCTGAGTTCTGCAAATTAATTTAATTTAACAATAATATGATGAATTCATACTTTAAAAATGCATGCTAAAGTCAATAATTTTACACTTGAATTCGACAATGGTTTTTTTTTCTGTGTAGAGGTTTACACATTCGTGCATAATCAAATTCAATTGCTCATTCAAAACATTAAACTGTTTATTTTTGGATGGGCGTTAGACGCTGTCGGTGAGCGTCATTGCTGGGATAAGCTTGAGGGGGGCGGAAGGCATGGCGTCGACGTCGGCTCAAGTGGCAAAGGCACTTCATCATGCCGCCTAATCATTTGACCCACTTGAGAGTTGTGCAAATACTTTTTACGTTGTTGCCACTAGAGATGGGAACGGGCCTTTTTCGGGCTTCGTGTCCCGCGGGCTTCTTCAAAAAACCACTGGACTCGGGCCTGAAAATGGTGCGGGCCCGGACCTCAGCTAAATTCCGAGGCCCAGTAGGCCCGAAAAGTCACAGCATTTTTCGGTATGATTAACTGTTGCGTGTTTCTGTATGTTTATAATTGACATGCTAAAATTAACAAAAAAAATTATATTTATATATTCTTTCACTTAATTTAAGTAAATTTAAAATTCATTTAAGATTCTTTCCGTTATGATATACATATAACAATTTCGGGCCGTGCTCATCTCTAATTGCCACATCCCCCCTCCGACTCTCTTACACTCACTCTGCTTCTTCACATGCAATCAGTTTACTCCCTCCCACCCATCCAAAGCAGTGAAAGAGAGAGTGACAGATAGAGTGGGAGGAGTGAGGGAGAGACACACATGAGCCGGTCTAATCCTTTCAACAGTCGACTCGGAGTCGTGAAGCAGTTTTGCATGCATGCAGCAATCATAGAGTTGGACAGGAGTGAGGGGAGATTGAGAGGGGGAGGGAGATGGCAGTGAAGACAAGGAATTTGGAAAATCTCAGCTCAGTGTCAGGTTGCACGTTGAAAATTTGTCGTCATCGTGTCTCGCACACAAAAATGGCGTTAAGCATAGAATTTTAGCCAAGGAACACAAGACGAATCCAAAGGAGCCAGGGATACATCAAGGAAGAGAGCGAGAGAGAAAGAGGCAAGGAGGTTGAGAGACAGTTCCACAGAGAGAGGGAGGGAGAGGGGAAGCAGAAGGAAAGACAAACACATCAGGACGCGCCTTGGCTGCGGCTCAAGGATAAGGCGCAAAATAATAAATTATATTTGCGTGATTTGTGTTTAGTTGTTGTTGCTCTTATTGCTATTGTTGTTGTTGTTATTGCTATTCTTCTTGTTGTTATTGCTCCTTGCATATTTTGTAATGCTTCAAATGTTAAACATAAATTTCAAATTTAACTTGTGGCTGCCTTGTGTTTTATGTTTTGTTTTATGTTTTCCCTTTTCCCATTTCCCTGTTATTATTGTCGTTGTGTTTAGTATTTCATTTGCCAAAGAGCGCGCCCAAATTTACTCTCTCTTCAAATTTGCTCTCTCTTCTCACTGGAATGCTGCGCAGAGAGTATTAATCGCTAACGCTGGGCGTGCAGCTAAGAGAGTCGTGAACTGCAACTCTCTTTGCTGCCACAGGGTTGCCAGCATTTGCCAAAATGTGCATTAAAGTTGCTGCGAACTTTTTCTACAAGAAAATGCAATGCTGACTCGCAGATATTTTCTTATTCTCAACAGCTCTCTTTACACGTGGACTTTTCCCCTTTTCCCAACTTGCAATGCTTGTCATTTTTCTCACACACTTAACACTTGAATGAGCACAAAACCCATACACACACACACACACGCACACAGAGTAAATCAAAACAGCATTAGTTGCGCTTTTGCTCCTTGAAATGGGAACAGATAAACGCTTACATGTACACAGGAAAAAAATCCATTTTAAAATTCAAGTTTAAAATTCTTGAAAATTCAAGTTTAAAATTAAGACAATATACAGATAAAATGACACCGAATCAACTTTAAAAAGTCAAAGAAGCGCAAAATATTTGATCTAACTAAAAATCATTATACAGAATCCCGAAAATCAAAATATAACTGAGAAAAATCATGCTTGCATGATGGATTTTGTGTTTTATATAAGATTTTGATTTGATTTCATTCCCGAATCCCGGATTTCTTTTTTCTGTGTATGGTTTGTAAGCTGACCCTACAGCAGTTAACAGTTTAGAGTTCACACATTGAACCCGTAAACACTCCGGAAAACTACTAAACTCCCAAAGCATAAACAAAAACAAAAATAAAACCTAATGAAAAGAAAGTAATTTTGACGCGTGCCCAACTCATACTTAGATCTGCGATTTAATTCCAATCGAGAGTGTCATCACTTTAAGGGTTGACGCCTCCCCCGACCCAGAAATAATTTAATCGAAATCATTTGGGTGTAAAAGTGCATTGGCTCACAAAGTTGTCTGGTAAACTGCGCTATGTCATCGCTTAAAACTTGCTTGTAATCCAAGGAAGCCATTAAACGTAGAGAGCTCTTAAGTCGAACCCTTGGGTCAGAGTTCTTATTTAGGGGTATTACGTAATGCTGCATTTCACATTTCGCATTTCTTTAGCATGGGGATTAACGTGAGCTAAAAAATATAAAAATTGGGTTGCATTGTCAAGCAGATGCAGCAGCAACCCCTGAACTTCGAACAATCCGAAACCAAAAATACGATTCCTAAGTCCTGCACTCTCCGTCCCAGTTCACAATGCAACCGCAACACTAACAACTCCACAATTATGACAATGCATGTGTGAGTTTGTGTGTTTGTGTGTGTAAAGCCAATGACATTTCCTCTCATCCCTCATTCTTCGTTTAGCTCGTTTTTCATTCTTCACATATTTTTGCCAAACTGCAACTATTTTTGGAATTACCTCGCCAACCCCGCATACAATGTACTGTTATTGTTGTTGTTGTTGTTGTTTTTGGCCTGGCACTTGAAACCGTTAATTGGATATATTTTTAATGATGTTTAGGCGAGACAAACGAAATAATTTTCAGCCCACGCTGAAAAGCATTTCAGATTAGGGATGCTACAAAAATAAGTACGATATTATCATGAATTTATATATAATATATCGTTTACTTATATTTAGATATGTTTTAATTTTATTATTAATAACCAAGACCACAAACTTTAAATATTTTGGAGGGGACTCAAACCATAGATTTCAAAAAATCTTACTGAAGAAAATGATTTTATTGTTACTATTCCACTGTTTTAAATTATAGATATTAATATACGTACTATATATGAATCAAACTCGTTACGATAATATTTACGATATGATTGCATATCTGATAGTTTCATCCATAACAATATCGATAGTTTCCTGAAGAGTTACATCCCTATCTGCGGCTTTGCATATGTAGTCATGGCTATAATGGCTGTACATACAGTTGCTCGCAACTTATTTCGTGCAGGGGTACAGTACTGTTGGACTAGATGCTTATTTTGGAGCTCCGTATTCGGTGGCGTCAAACTTATTGCATTCCATCGGTACCAAATATATTAAACTTTGACTCGTCTGCAAATTTAACTTTATTCCAGAAGGAAATTGGACGAATTACGTGCTCCTGGGCAAATTTCAATCTGCATAGCTGATTTTTTTATTAATGAATTGCTTCTTTCGAGTTAGTTGGCCATTATGGCCATGATCCCGCAATATTCGGCGTACTGTTTCTGAAGAACATTGTTTGCCCATATAATTTTCAACGTCAGCTGTCAGTTTTGGAGCCGATAACTTTGGAATTGCTTTGATTTTTCTTACTATAAGTCTCTCTTCGGGCACCGTAAAAATTTTGTTAGGGGCATTTCGGCCCTTATTTGCCACCCGATTTTCTCGCAAAAAGCGTTGAATGACTCTGAACACTCAAATTAACCATTTTAGCAATAATCCGCTGACTTTTTTCATCTTTAAAATGTCCAAGAACTAATTCCCGCTGTTCAATTGTTGTACGTGGACCCATTTTTCCAATTTACCGCAAAACTTAATTTGGAAGTGTGAGTAAACTCATTTAAGACAAAAATAAATTAGCTTATGGTATGTCCAAAGAAATAGAAGAAGAAATTGCGACATAAAAATTACAGTTGGAGAATTAGAGCCACTCAAAGTGCTTGCACGAAATAAGCTGCGACATAAAAAATTACTATAGTTTTAGTTTTCCTTAGATTGAAAGGTTATTTCCAGAAATATAATTATAGTGATGTATCTTAAATAATATGAAAAGACTACTAAGAATTACTGCATTTAAATTTTTTGTATATCTTTAATAGTTTTGCTGCTATCCGATCTTAAATTTATACTGTACCCCTGCACGAAATAAGCTGCGATCCACTGTATGTAAATTCAAAAGAAGTTTTCAGTGATTTATGTTTAGTATGAATTTTATTTCTGCTTGTGTGAAATACGAAAATGGAGCTAATTGACTTCAAGCAGATCGGGAATTGTTATTGGGAAATGCACAGACTGTAAAAATAATTTAATGTTGTTTATATTATTTTACTGGTAGGGTTAAATATAAACACGGTGAGAATCAAGTTCAGTTTTTAAACTAAAAAAGTTTTAATTTGTGCCACGGGACCACTAACTAATTAAATGTGGAAATAACAAATAAACGAAATCAATTGACTTCATTTCATATCTAAAACATGTTTAGACTTACAAACAATATCTTGGCCATACTCCCTAGCACCTGCAAGGGCACAACAGGTGTGCCCTTGTCGTAGGACCGGTAAATTCGGCATCGGCTGCGGTTAAGGCTTAAATGAGTCTCTGACTGAGTAAATGGACTCATTGGTTTCATTGTAGTAACTTGGACTTAATGCTGAGATCCACGCATAGTGCGAGTTCAAAGTCCAATGTGAGCTCTAATTTATTGGCAGCAGTAAAAATAAGAGGTAGAATTTCGTTTAAAAGTGCAATCGGTTAAAGCAATGACAGAGGGGAGAGAGGTCGACGTTGGTGATGACGTCGTAAATGCCGACAAAGGCGTGCTTAACAAAAACAAAAATAAAGCCGGCATGAAGACAAAGAGCAAAGAGCGCGCACGTCCTGCCAGCTGAGCTGAGAGAGAGATTGATGGAAAGAGAGTGGAATAGGGATGGCGGTGAGAGCGAATGCTCACTGGAAGCAATTTACAATAGAATGCGAGCATCATTTCATTTGCAACTTCAGTTTGCGAGCGCTTTTCGTTGACATCGGACGTGCGTCGTGGAAAGTTGTTGAAAATTTGTTTGAAACGCTACGTGTAAAACGCTGCAAAAAAAAAAGGTTGAGTGAATATTTTGTTGTGAAAATTTGTTTTCGCTCAAAGCCGCGAGCTAATTGCGAGTTTTCCTTCGGGGCAGTCAAACAGAAAGAAAAAAACGTTACGTTACCTCCGTAGCATTTGGCAGCTTGCCAGTCATTAGCGCGAGTGAGAAACTCATTAAAAAGTTCGACGCTGACATGTTAAATACGAGTATGCACAATAAATACGAGACACAACAAGGCAAACATAATTAATTGCTGCCCAACACAGTCTGACCGTCTGTCTGTCTGTCTGTCTTTGTGGGTGTTTCTGAGTATCTGTGTGTCTGTGTTAAATGAAAATCAAAATTAATTGCATTTCAAGCATATTTAAATACGCATTAAGCATCGCATGAACGTGAACAACTCAACGGGCTTGTGGTTTCAATTCTGAGTAAACAGCATCAACAGCTCCCAACAACGTGTCGCGACGTGTCGCGATTGCCGTCGCCATCGCCGTTGCTGCTTGTTGTGCGCGCAATTTCCGGTTTCCGTTTCCGCCGTGCGACATTTGCGTCCGCAGCAAAAAGTTCTGGCAATAGGCGCGCTGCCCACCAAATTTGCCAGCGCGAAACAAATAAATAAAAAAGTGTTAAATGATCATAAATCGCCAAAAAATTGTGTGGCACACACACCTGTAAAAAAGAAAAGTGCAACTTGAAGCTCATTTGTTTATTCAAACAATATTTTAAACTTATCTAATTGAAAGCACACCTGAAGCTCATTTTGATATTATAAGTGAACAAATAACGAATTAACGATTTACAATTAATGAATTGTTTACAATTAATTCATTAATTTCAATCATTGCACTTGTTAATTAAAACGCACGAGTTTTCATTACTTGGTGACTGATCCTAAAGTTTACACGACATCTAATTAAGCAAAGTGGACGCGAAAATAGATCAAAACGTCAACCCATCTACGCAGGTTAGTGACAACCTTAACTTTTCCTTTTTCCCTTTTATATGTATTACACAAATACGAGTTCTTTATTTTTTTTTAGTGGTCCTTGACATTTAATTTCATTTTGCCAAGCGTCAAACATAATTCACTTTCAAGAATATCAAAATACACAGTAAAAAATGTTATTCGAAACTACTCGACTGCCCAGATACCCAGTACGAGACCTTATGAATAATTGCTAATTACTTAGAGTGTTTTTGATAATGCCAAAATTATGTTAATTAGTGTCTGCGAAATTAAATCAATTGTGTAAGTCACAGCACGACTACAATGACACCCTGTGAGTAGGGAAAATGTAAAAAATACTTGTATCATTTTTTATAGATCTTGTTTTTTTATTAAGTCTGTTCAGGTTTTCACTTTCGGCAAGTGAATGTCTTTAACTTGGTCAAATATAATTTTCAAACAATTTTGAACCAATTGAATCATATTTGAGCGTATGAATTTAAGTCCGATCAAGTGAAAAACGATTAATTCTAGATATTTTGCCTAAATTAATTTTATAATTTTGCTATAAGTGAAAACCGGAACAGGTCTGTATATCAATTACATTAGGATAATATTTCTGTAAACCAAATCAATTTAAAATGTAGTCATGTATACTCCTTTCACAACTCTTTGTAGGGTATTGCAGAACAAAGCGACTAGCGAAATAGCGTCATGTACGAACAAGTAATAAAATGCCAGGTACTGCTAAAGTTTTTGCGCGCCAAAAAGCATGCAACAAAAAGCAAAAGGTGTGAGAGAGAACGTGTGGTGAAGGGGATGGATTGCGAGAGGGAAAAAGGAGGTGCGAAATGTTTATGTGGCACATAAAACTAGCGGGACCGTGTCGCATTGTTGGCACAGCCATTGCCCCAAAGGGGAGGCGCCATTTTTATTTTATGAACTTTTATTATGATATTTGCTTTTACTTTTTGTTGGGTCTTAGCTTCTTCTCTCTCTTTCTCTATCTCGCTGTCCCTGGCTGCTTGTAGTAAACAATAATCATAATAATCGTAATCACAGTCGCAGTCAACATGGAAAAACAGAGGAAAATAACAACAGTGGAAAAGCGGCGTCCATTTGCTCATTTCTTGTCGTCTCTTGTCTGTTGCCTGTTTTTAGGCGCTTTCGCACGTTTGTACACACCTAGTCAACCGAAGCCGCCTGCTTTTACACAATAGACATACACACACATTCAGACACACCTTCACACACACACACACTTGGCTGGAGCTTTGTTGTTGCTGGGCGAAGTGTACTACATTGCGCACAATTGAAAGCATACTTTCAGGCAGTCGAGCATTTAGTGTGCACTTCTTGGCCAGAGAACGCTAACAGAATTTGAATGCAGAGTTTCCCCTCATCCATCCAACCTCCCATTCTCAAACCCACATTCTGTAGCTCTTGTCCCTAACTCAGTACAATTTATTTATCGCACTTTCTGCCCTGTGTGCTCCGCTGTAGACGTCTTTTAGGCGCGCCCAACTGCCCAAGGGACATTTGATCTGAGTTTGTTTGCCCTTTTTACGCTTTTACGTTCTTTTTAAAAAAAGTAAAAAGGTTTTTTTTATTATTATTATTAAATACGACAACGCAATACACATTTGGGTGAGTAAACAGAGCAAGGCAACTTTTCATTGCCTTTTGAGCTTTACATTTCCACAGACTGTTTTTTGATGGATGACTTAAAGCAGAGAATTGTTACAATTTCTAAAAATAAATATTCAGGCAAAGTAAATATTAAAATAAATCTACATACATGAAATAAATTTACATAAATTATGTTAATTGCAATCATAAATACCTTTGAATACACAAAATTCCTACAAGATTACTATCAATAATATTAATGATTGACGACCTGATGTCTGAGTGATTTAACATTTATGTGTTATTTAATCCTTTGGCAAAGGTTGCTTAAATTTTGGCCAATTTCAATTCCGATGCCGTTTATAATTTGCCTTTTTGAGTTTGCTATCAAAAGTCCTTAGTAACTAATTGACCTTAATTCCTTTAATCAATATTATTTGAGCTGGTGTCGATAAGGCAAAGTGCGGACAATACACATACCTAAATATCCGTTCACACACAGTATGAGTATGTGAATGTATTTGGCTGCTGTGCGTAACATAATTTGATTAGATTGGCCCTGACTAGAGTGCTTTCAGGCTCTGGCTTTATTCGATTATCGGAATATAGGATTATGTGCAGACAACATAAGTAGAGCCAAGAATAAGTGTATGAAGCGGCTTAAAACAATTACGTGTGCTGCAGGCAGCCGAAACTATATTATGAATAAGCTTAAATTCACAATGCAAGAAAAATGTTAAAGCCTGACATATTGTATAAGAAATTATAAACAATTTTTGCAGACATTTTATTAAAATTAATTTATACAATTTGCTTCCTGGGATCCTTTTCTTTTCCTGTTTTTTTTCCTTTCGGTTTTTCTTTCTTTTTCTTTTTAATGGTGTTCGTTTTGACATAATCTTTTATAAGTGGGAACTGCTTTCAATTGTGGCGTCGTCTGCTGCAGACAGCCAAATTTATTTTATGATTACACTCATATTCACAATGATGTGAATACCACAAGTTTAGTGTAGAGATATTTTTAAGTTAAATCTGAGTCAGATACTCGAACTTAAACACAATTTGAATAAAAATATAATACAATAGAGAGCCTTTAATAAGGGAGTGTGAGAATTGCAAAGAGTGAGTCAAAGAAAAAAGAGATTTAAAGCGATCAGCTGAGAACTTAGAAAAGACAGTTTTTTGTATAGGGCAGAATTATTAAAACAGAAATTCTGGCGGAAATTTCGAAATAAAAGTAAGTAACAAGTTTATACTACAAACTACTAAGCTATAAGTTTAAAGAATACAAATATGTGGGTAGACACATATTTAGCTAAAAGTTAAAAGTTGCTCCTTGTGCCTGGCATATAAAAAATTTAAAAATTTCTTGCCTCATTCTACAGACTCTATTCAAATTAATTTCAAGCAATTTTCTTCCTGGGTTCCTTTTCTTCTATTCCGTTTCCTGTTTTCTTCATCGTTTTTTTTTCTGTTAATGTTTTTTGTCCTCCGTTTTAAGAAAATCGTTTATAAGTGTGCTGCTTTTAATTGTGGGCGTGGCAAAACTTAATTAGACAACGACGCGGACTTTAAAGTGAGATCAAAAGTATTTGTCAAGTTTCAAATTTAATTAATATTTATGTGTGCCAAAAATTGTGGCAAGCACGAAAAATTATTTGTGAAAGTGTTGAGAAAATTGGAAAATCTTGGGGTCGCCTCGGTTTTGTCCAATGTATCAGCATTAATAAATCACAAAATTCACAAAAGTTACCTTCAAAATCACAGTGGCAGGTTGTGGCTCACACACGCACACACACATACACACGCAGACAGATTTTGACAGTGACTTATTGTAGTTGTCTTTGTGTGTGGGTGCGTGTGTTAAAGTAAATGTGGGGATTGCACATAAATTTAATAAAACAAAACCGAAAGTTAAGAAAGTGTGTACATATTGACTTTTGGATTCATGCTTTGTCAAAAGAAGGATAACTATATATTTCAAACTGTTATAGATAAACTTTTTGTTATGCTTTTTATAGGATACATGTGTAATATGAAAGATTAATAGTCATCTCTACAAATATTCGCCGTTGTCTTAGTTAGAATATCCTTGAAAGTACTTTTTTTTATTATTGCTACAAGCAAATACTCTGGCTGTAGAAATAAATCACTATGCAAATTATCTTACTTTTGAATTGATATATTTATCAATTCTATACTTTCTGATAGATATACTTTCGAAAAAAATTAAAATTTATAGAACATTAATTAAAGAAATTATATAAAATAATTTTTAAGTAACGGGCATAATAATGAAGCTTTGCTTACATTATGGATTACTTTTTTAAAGTCCAGCTGAATTTAAACTGGGAGATATTTGTATATATTTTACGTCAAAGCATATTTAATTATTTAACTAAATATGGAAAATTGGATATCTAAATGTACATATATGTATACTTATTCCCTAAGAAAATGTCACCACAGAACTTACAAAACTTTCTACTTTCGAAACCTAATGAATTTATGTATTATTAACAAACTTTTCTATTTTTAAGAATAATTTTAAGTATATCTAGTCTTAATTTTATTCGGATATTTCGAAATTAAAATTCCAAATGATTCCACAATCTGTTATTTTCGGTGTCAATAATAACAATAAGTATCTGAAGGCAGTCAAGGTGCACATCTACTTATTTTTTAAGCGGTTTAAGCGTTGTCTGCCTGAAATGTCCGCTATGATATATGGGTCTTGGGAGAGAACTAGTGCCATCGAGATCTCTCTTTCTAACAGATGTTCCCACTGCTTCTGAAACTTGCACACTTTTTCTAGGAGTGACAATAGTCGGCATATTTTGGCAATTTTTATATTTGCCAACTTTAACACGCAATACACACTCACACACACAGGCATACACATTCATTCACACACACACACACACACACAGAAGTACATGACAGACTCCTATCGCTTTTAGCTAAAAATTTTGCCAGTGTCGGAGCCAAAAATGCAAATTTAAAATGCGTTGGCATGTCAAAAATCCCCACTCACACACACACACACACACACACACATATATATATATATATACATTCATAGATATGCATAGAGCATCGGAGGGTGCTATTGCAGACAGGCACAGGGGATTTGAGTGCGATGAAAATCGATAAACGAGACACACACATGTCTATGTGTGTGTGAGTGTATGAGTGTGCTTTGTGTGTCTGTCGAGGGTTAAGCTTTTAGTAGTATCTTTTGCTATGCAACTACTATACACGAATTTGGCAAGAGGAAAGCAGACGGGGACAGAGAGTTGGGTGAATGAAATAAAGGAGAAAAAGGAGAACTGGCAACAAATAGCTTAATAGGAAATAGCGTAAAAACGTCGCCCCCATCTATATGAAGGAAGCTTGATAAGGGACATGAGTGCTGTGATGGGAAAGCGTTGGGGGGAGGGTAAGGGAATGGATAAGAAGTAGGGGGAGAGTGTTGAGATGGTTGCACATAACTATGCTGACAAAAAATCCTTGCACGTATCGCGCTCAAGAAATCGGCAAGCGCATTGGTATTTCCCTAAGATCCATTGTTGTAGCTGTTGTTATTGTTGTTGTTATGTAAGGGTTAAGGCGCGTAGTGATGTGGGGTAGGGGATGGAGGATATGGAGGGAGCCGCTTATCGGATTCGCGTCGCTTACTGTATGTGGCATTAGTCAAATGCAAATTTTTATAGCAACCCTCTGTATGTTTACTTAAGGCGCCGATAAGAACGCGCATAAGCATATATACAAAACGGATAGCAGTTTCTTTCGAAATTACTGGGAAAGTGTTCTAAAAACGGGTTTAATTTACACACAACTAGAGATAAATTCATACAAAATGTGTCTTCACTTTCAAATAAAATAGAATGTAAAATGCATGAAAAAGATATAAATAAATTATCTAGGATTTCAAAAAACATTCCACAAATAACAGTATCTATTTTGGAGAACAGATAAGTCCATAAATTCTAAAATATGTTTTCATTCTCAAATATCGTAATACCAGTATAAAACCATACAACACTTTACGAAAATTTGGGAAGTGTTTTTCGAAATGTTTTCACTTCGAAATTTCACCAAAGTAGAAAACATAAGTTATTGAACACTATATTTTATTCTATAATATCATATGTATATATTCCCATGCAGAAATTCAAGATGTAATATTATAATAACAATAACTTTTGAGGCAACTGTCTTTACTTCTAAATTACACCAAAGTAGCAAATATGAATTCTTAAATACAAGTTATGTTTTATTCTGCAATATCATAATATTTATAATCCCATGTAGAAATTTCACGAAAATTAAAAGATGTAATATTATAAAAACAATAACTTTTGGGGCAACTGTTTTTCGAAATGTCTTCACGTATTTCACTTTTTTATTGCACATTTCGAGGCGCACTTTAATATTTCTATAGAATGTGGTTGTTTAACGGAAGCTGCCATAAATGAACAACATTGCCATGACCTTCTCAGTGCCCCCAGTCCGTAGTGTTCCTTCTTCTCCTTCCGTCTGCCTCCTCCTTCTTCCTGTCTGCTCTTTCTCAGTGCCTGCATCACGCGCCCAGAAGTAGGCAATAAGCATCGTGTTTGTGTATGTGGTACAAACATTTTAACGTATTTTTATTACGTATGCAGCGAAGAGCACGTGAATGTGTGTGTCGACAGGCTCATTGCTGAATTTATGAAAATTGTTGCCCTCTGATATGGGAAGCTGATGCTTGGTTTGAGGGCTGGGCCAAAAAAACATTAGCACCCAATAGAGTTTAATGCGTGCGTGTCAGCCGGCAATGGTGTGAGTGTGTGTGTGTGTGTGTGTTTGTGTGTGTCTGAGTGTGTGTGTGTATGTAAGCCCCAGCGGATGTGTATCCTGTCTGCGTGTGGCCCCAGCTGTTGGTATCCTGATGTTGATGCTCAGGCCGTTGCCAACTCCTGCCTAACATCAATGTTGCCAATGCCATCGCCAATTTGCGGCTTAACATCTTTGAATTATTGAGGCGCGTTTGGGGTCACAGACACTCCGACCATTGAGGTCCTCAGGTCCTGAAGTCCCCTCCTTTCGTCTCTGTCTCTGTCTCCGCATCCTGTCTAGTTTGTTGTTGACTGCGTGCTTTTGGCCAAATTAAAATTTTATCAAAATGAAATTTGCGGTTTTTGTGTGTTTAGTTTCAAATTTTTGAAGTGATTTTTCCTTGCTATTTGTTTGTTTTTGTTGTTGTAGTTGTTGTATCCCCTGCTGATTTTGGCATTTCCTGAAGCCGAGCGGAAGTTTTGGTTTTTGGTACGTATTTTGGTTTTATTTTTTGGGGCTATCGCATATTTAAGCTCAGCTGAAAAGCGCGAATCAAGTGAATGCCTAAAAGTTGAATATGGAATTTGCGTGTTGGTAAATTTTATATGAGTATTGAGAATATACAAAAGTATGTTTTTGCGATAGAAATAGTAATAATACCATATAGTTGAGTTAAATAACTAATACGTGAGTTTGTGAGAAATTGTTGTAATAATACAGTATAAGGAATATTGAATTTTATATTTTAATTATATTTATTTTTTTCAATTGATAGATAATATTTATAGTGCTTAAACTACGTTTTGATGCCTTTGTCTTTCTTGGACTGTGTTCCATGCATTGTTAATCTCATTTTATGACTTTTTTTATATAATCCGCGCTTTTATTGTCTTATCTTTGCCTTGTCTCTCTTTCTCTCTTTCTCTTCTTTCTAGAGCTTTCTTTACTTCTGCTTTTGCCCTGTCTTGGCCCTTAGTGGTGTTTACATTACACTTTAACTAAGCCGCCTAAAATTATGCAATAAACTTTACTCTTACGTGCCTCTCAGCCACTTTCTATGTACTTTCCTTCTCTCTCTGTATCTATCTCTCTCTTTTAGTCTCCCTATCGTATACTTATTTATATTGTGTGTTGCTTTGTTATTCTTTTTTTTCGCCTCACTGCCGCACTTATCCCTCGCAATCTCCCTAGCGATTCTTGATGTTCGCGCAGTGTAGCTCGTTAGGTTGGTCAAAGAGGGGGCGGTTAAGGTTGGGGGGCGAAATGCCAACGCGGCGTTGCAAATCTTATTTGATGATGCCACGGCAAATACTTTAATTTATGCAGTAATCCTATTACAAAAACAGCAACACCAACAACAACACGAACAAGGAATACGACAATAAGACGAGGAAGATGGCAACCATAAAATAAAACAAAACGAAATAAAATCCAAAACAAACGGAAGATCCAGAAATTGAACGACCACAAGCTACTCTTTGATTTGTTTTGAACTGAACATGATTTTATCACTATATAATTTTCTAAATATCAATCAATAGTGGAATTTGGCATAGGATTTCAATTTTAAAAGTTTGAAAATGAAGATTCAAATACAAGATATTATTAATATTTTAAATTACAACTTTATTATCAGTTTCCTGGCGGTATTTAAAATTGATGTCGCCACAGATATGATATATGAAAGTACGAGTATATTTATTTAAAATGTGCGAACTGGATATTTCTGTAACTTTTCGTATGTAAGATAGTAAGAACAATGCATTTATGCCATGACAAGATTTTTACTTCTCTTTGCTCAGCTCGTTGAGCATTTTACTTTGTTTTGCTTTCATTTTATACCTAGAATGAAGGCAAGCCAAAGAACCTGTCCTCAATCCCTTTCGCTCATTCCCGATGCGACTCATTTGCATTTTCTGTGCGTTTGCCTTTAGGTTCTGGTATTTTTATTTTTTCTTATTCTGTATTTTTTTTTTGTTCTTTGCATTTTCATTTTGTGCGCCTTGGCTTTGCTATTTGCCGCATCTTTGCGTCTTAGCAGCAATTCAATTTATTTTAATTTCTGCTTTTAACACAAAAAATTACCAATTCAATTTTATGACTCTATTCTTTGCCCTTGCCACGTGGCGCAGTTCACAAAGCAGCTATAGGAGAAGTAGACTCTATCAAAGGGGTCCGGCAAGGGAGGAATCTCCTGGTCCTGTTCTATGTTCCCTATTTAGATATATATCGTAATATCGCAAGATGTTGGCACTATTTTTTTAGCACTGTTGTTGTATTTATTTGCAGCCCCTCTTTTCTCAGCGTACTCTCCATTTCTCCGACCCAGTCACTTGTCGTTGTGTATCGCAATATTCAAATCAGTTTATAAATAAATTTGCAAAGCGTTTGGCAAACTTTGATGGTCTGGCTACTGAGCTACTCAGTTGCTTGTCTCTTGACTCACATTGGAAATAAGCTTAAATCGATGCGAGTGTTAATGGAGTGATAAAGGAATGTGGGTAGAGAATTTCCTGCACTGGCCAGCTAATCGGATAATATCAGAAAATTGTATGCATATCATTGCAATTTCCATTGTCAGTGTCGAGTAGTTTTGAAAGTAACCTGACGCTCTGCCTATAAACACCTTTTTAAATCAATAGCTACTTAAAAGCCGGCAAACAATGAAAAGTCCTCAAATGGCAACCTAAACAGTCAATCAAGATGATTTGGCAGCGGCAGCACGTCATTGGAATAACATGAAACATTAATAAGCAGTCACCCTCGTATACTATAGCCCCACAAAATATCGAAGCTTAGATAAAGGTGACACTTTTTGCTGTCGAACTTATGTAAAACACGTCACAACAACAACGGAAACACTGGTAAACATTGGGAGTGGGCTTCCAAACTGGCAACGGCGGCTGACTCAATCAATAAGGAAACTCCCCGCTGTTAGCTGGAGGCAGGATAAGGGAGGGGGTAGACGGAAGGCGGGCATGCCGATAAAAAGCAAATATAGCCAGTGAACGGGGCTATAAACATTTCATGAAGACGCAACAAAAAAATGCGTAGCGAGGCATAAAAACCTAAGTAACAAGAAAGTTGCTGCCTTTATCAAGGATGAACTGCAGTAAAACTGAAGCTAGGTAATAAAAGCTAAAAGGAGGAGACATCCAAAGAAAGCAGCACGAATGTTTACAAAACGAGCGAGGGTCTCCAGTTGATAAAGCTCGACCAGCAGATACCCGTCAGTTTATGTCCACACATTGAATACATGAAATATATATAGTATATATATATATATTCCATATCAAATAATTTATCGTAAAAAGACAAGACAATTTAATTTCAAAAAACTTTTAGAAATAAATAATATTAAATTAGGAACCATATTGCTGTATAATTTTTCATTCACTATTATTATTAAAAATTATATTAAGCAATTATATTGCCTAAGCAAACCTCCAATTTTTTAAAACAGTAAGTACTTTTGGATTGGGTAGATATTCATAATAATAATAACTTGCATATCTAAATTTGAAAAGAATACAACCAAAAACAAAAATGCAAATATACTTAGTTCATTGATAATATTGACAGACTTATATTTGCACAACTTTATTAAGAGTATACTCATTTTCTTACCCAAATACAGGGTATAAATAAAGAATAAACAATATTGAATATGCCCGGCGGTCTCTGAGCGCGAGCAAAGCCAAAAGCTGCTTTCTTTGGGGTTGCCAGATGCTGTTAAAAGCAGGCCAGGGTTGCCAAGGGGCAGCAAGCTCTCCCTAAGCACATTTTCGAAGTGAAATAAATATTAGTATAACCAAAATATGGTCGACAGCTACAGAAGAACCGAGATAATGAAGTCTGAAGCGAAAACCAATTTTATATTTGACTCTCAATGGCAACTCTTAATGCAGAGTTCATCTATTCCTGCCTTGTTGTGGTTATTTTGCTATTCCATTCGCAAATACGTTGAATAAAATTTAAATTCTTGGTGTACATTTGCCAGCCATAGATAAATTGATAGAAAAAAATCAGTTGAGAATAAGTTTTACTAGTGTCTGTTTTTATTGCAAATCGATGGGAAAAACTAACCTAATGTTAACGGAAATGAGATTTTTGAATGTGTGTGTAGATAGGGTGTGGCATTCGATTGATAAGCTTGGAATTTATATATTGTTTTTTGGCAAAAGACGGTGCTTTCGTCTATATCAAAGTGTTCATCTTTGGGCGAGGGTTATAAATTTTGTTGAACAACTTTTCACACTTTCCCTATTTCCTTAAGTATTTAAAAATTCTTATAATTATATATAAATACGAACCCGTGATATATTTGTGTTGTATTAACCATTTATTGTTATTGGTTTTATCCCCTTCTTATTTACCATCTTCAATTGCACTTACTTATACAATCTCATATTTAATTTGTGGAATTGCAGAATTTTCTACTTTCAGATTTGAATCGACTTATGTATATTTATTGTTGACGCTTAGTTTGGGATTTTAAGGATTTTGTGTTCTTGTATTTCCATTTCATGAATTATATTTTGAATTTCGGTTGCGTTGTGTTTTGTGCTCTTCAAATTGCCATAAGCACAATTTGTGTATTTGGAGAATGATTTTTGCATTAAAATGAAAGATGAAAACTTTCAAAAATGTGGTTCATTGTCTTGGTTTAGCATAAAATATAATCTTTCTTTTCGTTTTTGACGTATTCCTAAGCAATTAGACAAGAAACTTTCAACAAGAACAGAAGCATACTTACATTTCATTTAAACAAACTGACAGCTGTTGCATCTCATACTTTTACTTTTACCCGTACTTTTACTCTTACTCTATTAGTGCATCTGTTTCAATTGCAATTGCATTTGAATAAAAACATTACTTATTTCTTGTTTTTTGTTGCTATTTATTTACTCTTAATTAAATTCGAGTTCTCTCGAGCGTTAAGCCAAAACCGGAACAAAAATAAAAACCCCAATTGAAACTTTAGCACAGTGCTAGATCTGGTTGTTGTTGGAAGCTGGTAAAAACCACTTAATCCAATTTAAGAATGCAACCGCTTGAGCTCGAGTGTATGCATATGTGTTGAGGATGTTACAGGGTGTGCATTATGCAGTCGTACTAAGCTTCTTCTAGCCACTGCTCTTCAAGTAAGTATACATTTTTGGAGATTGTCATAACTAAAAGTTGTAGGACATGGCGTTACTCTTGTAAGATATTAACACTCTTTATGCAAAGTATGTGTGTCCAGTTGCTGGTCATAAATTTAAAGTAATTTTTTCACAACGTCCCAGATAATGGTCCCCTGGTGGAGATGGTCCCCTTTTGGGGGCGTAGGGACGACGTGAAGTGATAGTATATTTAGCATGGTTTCCTCTCCACAATAGTGGAATCTTATCAGCGAAGGATGCTCGTGGTGCCACCCGCTGGCCATTGGTTGGGTTCTGAATTTATATATTAGGCCATTAGGATGTAATAATTTGTTTGGACCACATGTAAATGTGTGTGTGTGTGTGTGTTTGTCCTAGTTCTTGTTATTGGCATCATTGTAAATGCCTGGCTAATAGGCCATTAAGTGAGCCTGAATGGGAAAGGGGATTAACATACGTGTGTGTTTCGACGTCGAGTTCTTGTGGGTTTCCCAAGTGGCATATTAAAGGGCTGTGTTTTAATTAAGCTCAAGTTGCAGCTACATAAATGTAGGCTTTGCATTTTTAATGCCTCCACTATTGACTCAATTAATGGGATGTCTACAACTATGCCAGAAGTTATGCGATTGTTATGCATTTTTCAGAAGTTTCACTTGCTAAACAATTTTCTAATTAAATGATTTTGCCTGTAGGGCGGTAGAAAGTATGCACAACTATTTACACAACATTCGAAAGCTGCAGCTAGAGGCCAACTACGAGTAGTACACTTAATTAAGTTTTTGCGACACAACTTGAATTTGCCGGAAATTGTATTTCGGCCTGAAATTTCGCAATCTCCAATTTACTGTACACAGACTTTTCGCAAGGTTTTTCTTTTATTTTTGCCAATCACAGCGACTGAGGCTGCTGCTTTCAGTTTGTTAATTCGCATGCTAATACCGCAAAGTAGGCAATAAAATTGCGCAAACTGACGACGAAACTAGTTTACAGTACCGGTCCAGCCAAAGATTCGCTATAGTTCTATGTACATGTATCTGTATCTGTATCTGTTGCGGCCTCGTCCCTATTTGTGACTCAGACAGGAATTGTCTCACAGTCTCTGCGTAATTTTCAAGCATACACACAGTAGCTCTGTGAGTATGTGTTGGTGTGTGTGGGTGTGTTGTGCGATGTTCACTGTGTACTGTGTGCCTTTTGCTATTTATGTTCGCATGTCCATGAGCGCATGACCCCCATATAAAATAAATTACTTTAGTTATCTAAATGGTATACCTACCTACAAATGTACATGAATACGACATATACATATACCACGTAATACATACACACACCCATATACAAACATACATAAATAAGCGTAGTGTCTGTCTCTCTCACTCTCTTTACTCTGCGTTGTCTTCGGGCTTTTTTCTCTCGATTTGTAATACGGGTGTTTTTATTATGCACTTAAAATTCCATCTAACCAAATGTTTTTTAATATTTCTGATTTATATTATTTATTATTATTATATACTTATTACTTAATAAATATAAGATATAATTGTAATTTTATTTCCTACAACACATTAAACAGTTTTTTTCTTAGAGTATATATGACTCGGTTCGATATTTTGACCCACTTGGTTTGCTTCCATTTTCGCCATCCTTTTGGAGCCCGTCTTTTTGCTTTTAGCCAAACAAATGATAACAATAAATTACACTCTCGAGATTTGGTCGAGCTTAAGTATGAAGTGCAGCCAGTCGATGTCGATGCGTCCTGCCAAAATAATGAAGGCAAAGAGGGTGGACGGACGGTGTGTGGTTTGGACGCCACATCAAGTGGAAAAAGCACTTGGGGTTGCTCTTCTTTTATTTTCGCTCCTTTTTATTTTATTTAATTTTTTTTGAGGGCACACACAAAAAAAAATGAAAGAAAAGGAAAGGAAAGAAAGAACAACTCGACAGACAACAAGAAGAGGAAGAACAAGGAAGAAGGGAATGGTAACGGGAAGGAAATAGAACGCTGGGCAACAAAAATAAATGTTCTAATTTAGCGACTCAATTTGTGTAGTAAATTTATCAAAAGGCTGCCAGTGAGCGGCTCAACTTTGTGTGCCACACCCCCACGCCCACACACACACACACACACACATACACATACACATAGAAATGGTCTTATAGTAAATGTATTTTCTCATGTTACATTTTAGTTGCCATTTATAAATGTTGCTCACCTTCATTGCTTACTTTTTTGTTGGTCTTTTTTCTTCAACGTATTTTTTCCCATATTAATTTTTGGTCTTTTGCGGTCAGCAGGTAATAAATCTAGTCAGGTGATAATAAGTGCCATTGGCAGCGATTTGTTTAGTTTTTATTGCATACATTTAGGCATTGTTTGTGGTCATTGTCGACGCTTTTCCTAATGCCTTCTTCTGCCTACCCAAGTGTGATGTCGATGCCACAGAAAAGCCATAAAGTTACACTCCTTGTTTGAATAATGTTGCATACTTCGGGGTGGCGTGACTATTTGAAGTGCTTAAGACAAATAAGTGAGTGGCAGTTAGTTTGGATTTGTAAATGGAGATTTGCAGATGGCAGATATAATGGCCACATACACTGATAAAAAAAGGCTCTAAAATTAAGATTTTAATCAAAAAAATTCGACGAGAACAAAAAATTCTTGAAGTTAGAAAATACATCTTGACTTTAAGAACATTTCAAATGAGACCAAGTTCTTATTTATAGACCAAACAGATTTAAATACTTAGGACATCAAGAGAAAAAAGGCGGGTATTAAATTTATAACATTTTTATTGTATTTTTATTTTTATATATTAATATGATAAAAATTTTTTCTAATTTAATGTTTTTTATTACATAAAAATTCCGATAATATGTTTTCCTTATCAATATCGGGATTCGTGAATGGATGACATATTTATATTTTCCTAACAATTTAAAATTTGTAATCTTATGTTACGAACAGCAATTTTTTAGATTAATTTTCTTAGTATTAGTAAACTTGTCTTATTTTAAGAACAACATATGTGAGATTAATGTTCTTGAATAATTGCTGGTTTTTTCTTCAGTTTAGAACTGTTAAATAAACATTAATACTAAGTCCTATATTTATTTAAAAAGTTTGTTAATTTTTTAAAAATATTTTCCAACATGAAAATGTTTTCATAATGATTCCAAAGTCTTCATAACTGCCCGCAAACATTATTCATGGCTTATCAACTGCCTCTTAACCCACTTAAACAGCATCTGATTTCAGCTTAGTTTATATTAGTCAAACTTTGAAGCATCGTTTCACTTGACGCATAAAAGCCATAAAGTTGGCTTTAAAATTTATAATAGACATACTTTATTGTTTTCTCCAACTGGCGGCAATATAAAGTTGTTTGAAGCCTCGAGGCAAACTAAAATTAAACGCTCTTAGAACATAAAAAAATAAAACTGCTACTGGTAGGTCTCTGGAAGTCTCGCAACGCCTGAAAGTATGCTCAACAAGTGCACTTTGCTGTTGGTTAGCGCCTATTTGATGGCTTTAAACAATTTTATGGCATTTTTATGACACGAAGGGCAAGGAACTCGGACTTGGAATGAAAGCAAAAAGCCGGCTGGCCTCAATAAAAGTTTTTGAAGTGCGCTAATGTTTCAGGTCCACTTGGGATTGAGCTTCAAGTTGTGCTTCGTTATGTTTATGCCTTTTGATTTGTGCTCAGTTTGCGGTGCAGTAATAAATCTTGACTGTTGCTCATTTACTCAAGATAATAAGAAATATTACTCAACTCTCAACTCTATTGCTGACGAAATTGAAGTGAAAATGTGAATTGTTAGCACCAGTTAAAGCCCGTCCAGCACTCGCATTTTGTGCTGACTCTCACATTATTAAATAACCCCAAAAGTACCATAATTTTACAGTGATTTGATAGCGCATAAAGCGAAATCGAAATCGGATCGTAAAGTTGGAGCGCGAAAAGTTACAAGGATGCCACAGAATGAAGCTCTATTGGGTCAGCATCAGTTGGTAGCATCCAGTTAGCTGTTTTATATGCTTGGCTTATTGTTCGCATATCAATGGGCCCAGTCCATGGCATTCGCATTGTTTTGCTGGCCTTGCAACGATGGTAAAATATTATTCTTTTGCTTCAGTGCACACATTTGCAGCATCAGCCAACGTAGAAGTGCACAAAAAGAATTTGCTGACTTCACCTTGACACATCCACATCTACATTCTCATGCACTTTTCATTGCAATTTCCACATACTCACATACATACTCACATGCACAAATGGAGAACATATATTTGCTATTTTCTTGGTTCTTCGTTTCGTTTTTCTTTTTACCAATTTTTTTTATGTTTTTTCTATTTTTTTTTTGTATTTTTTGGCAACGTTGGCAAAACACGCTTCGGCTCCCTGCGGCCCTGAAATCAATATGCTTTCGACGCCAACTCTTTACAAGTTAGCAAACTGCAGCAGCCCCTTTTCCCATTCCACTTTTCCCCCTTTCCCCGCATACTCTGACTCTGTGCTCTGGTTGTGGCCCCGACCCAGTTGAATCTGCTGAGCAAAACGAATTTTCTTGTCATATTTTCAATTTGTGTCGCTTCGCTTCCGAAACTTGTAGGTGTCAGATTCTGCGCTGCTTTATGGCCCAAGTTGACAATTGCAATAAAAATGTTGGCAGGGATTATAACAAGCATATAATGCTTCCACTTTTCCGTCTCAGCCTTCGTCTCAGCCTTCGGTTAGTCAAGGATGCAACAACTACCGCTAACGTTGCAACATTTCACCTTTCACTATTTTTCTTTGCTTTGCTTTGCCATGTCATGTGCAAAATGTCAATTGTGCTTAAGAGCAAATGTATTTGATTTCAGCTTGGTTACAATGGTGACGAGGCTTTGTGCGGCTTTATTCTATGTTTTTGCAACATCCATCTCCTCCTCTGTCTCCTCCGATTTGATCTACAGGTGTACGGCACGTTGAGGCATCAGATTTCAATCCCCATAGCCAGTTTTTGCAATAAATGCTAAAATTTTGGAATGGAAGTCAGCTTAACTCTGGGCTTACCTTTTCAAATGTTTGCTGGAAATTCCCTTTTATCTTAAGCAAATAGATTAACCAAAATATAAAAAGGAATAGCTGAAAATATTATTAGGGAGTGCTCCACTATACTGATAAAATAGGGTACTAAAATCAGAACGAAGAATTTTGGTCTATAAAATGCGTCGAGATCATAAAACTCTTCAAGTTAGAAAACACATCTTAATTTTAAGAACATTTCAAATAAGACCAATTTTTTATTTATAGACCAAAAAGTTTTAAACCCTAAAGACTACAAAAATTAATTATTTAGAATATTTTTACTGTTTTTTTTTTGATGTATATAAATTTTTATCTGGTTGTAAAATCTATATATAATATGTACGATTCTTTTTCTTGAGAAGAGTAGCGAATCGAACCCGCGCTTGTTTTCAAACTAAGTCCGACGGGACCACAATTTGTCTCACATAAAGTATGACATATTTATATATTCCTAGATAAATATATTTTAGATAAATATTCTTAGAATTAGTAATTATGTCTTAAAATGGTCTTATTTTTGTTGAATGAATGTTGATCTTTTTTCAGAGTAAAAAATTACAATTAATTACCTAAAATATAGAAATTTTTAATATTATGTAGAAACGTATAGCATTTCATTATTTTGGTTTGATTTATGTCTACTCGTATTGCTTTTTGTATTTGTTAAACGAATGTGGTTTTGTGGCTCGTTGCCGTTGCCAAATTGGTTTCATTCAGAGCACGATCTGTTTACCCCTTTGTTGCATCATTTTAATCGCCTTCTAACCACAATCCTATAAGCCGACGCTAGATAATAAACAGCTCACAGCTAAATGAACTTCTGGCCGAACACAATTAAGGGAAAAAATATTTCAACACTCTGCGTTTTTTGACCAAACAAAAAAAAAAACAAATACAGAAATTGAACAAGCCACGCATAAAATTAGAAACGTGCATGGTTTGGTCCACAGAAACTAGACAAACGGGCAAACAGTACAACCGAACTGGGCGCTATGTTAGCCTGGCCAATACGATTACACAGACGCCTTAACCCTTTCGGCATGTAATACGCACATAGCCATCGACTAACACGTTTCCCCATTCCCGCCAATCATTCCAAACACACACAGTACGTGGTCAAATAAATTGACGCCAGCGATGATGATGACCTGGAGTACGTACCACAGAATTCAATTACACGTACAACTGTGAGTTGCAAAAGTTTTCTGCCAATCTCGTAGCGCCCTTGGCTCCGCATTCGCATCCGCATCCGCATGCGGTGCTATGCTTATGATTTTTCCGTTTCTATTGCCAACTTGTAGTGTATTATAAACTCAAACCTTGGCTCAAAAAACACAACACGACTCCAAGCTGGGCTCAACTTCAACCCGCAGTGAAGTCTCGATGGGATTACATTCGATTCTCGTCTTTCAGGCAGCGCATTGACCCCAGTAATGGGATTACTTGGCAGACCAGTAAGTTTAGCCAATTGTTTGGCCAGTCAATGCACAAATCTTTTTATTATTAATATTTTATGCGTTGCTTTCTATTTCTATTTGTGTGTGCTCCCCTCTTTATCGCACCTGCTGCCCTTCCCTCGATTAGCTGCTCTTGTGTCTAACTTGACCCCACTTTAGTTGGGCATTGTCGAAAGGGTTGAACAGGAATCTCTTATGGAATCAGTGCATGCGCTTCAATTGCTTTCGACTGTATATTATCCGGTCAACCGCACTCACACACACACTCCACAATTCGCAATCCACACTCCATACATATTAGAGTTATTAATGATTTTTCTTTGTTTTTGTTTTGAAAAGATCTGTTAGAATATTCCACTGTGTTTTACATTTCATATTTACACAAGTCATATATTATATGTAAATATTTTGCATAAAATAAATAATATTATTAAAAAATAATTATTCTTTAACTTAACTCTTATTTAGTATTCTTACCAGGGATTAAAACCTTAAGCGAAACCGTAACCTGTAACCGGTGATAACCGATTGAAATTTGTAACCGTAACTGAAACCGTTATCGAAAATAACTTAATCCGCTTTACCGAAACCCACAAACCGAAATAACCGTTTAGTAACCGATTCATTTATTTCGGTTCTGGCCGTCGCAGCTACTGCGCAACTTTGATAACTTCGAACTAACATAACATTGTCAAAAGTCAATCAATTTTCATGCGGAATGTAAATTTAAGCAAAATTTGACGTCTAAATTGGTTCTGTAATTAAATTTAGTTCATTTTGAAAATTCGAAATTTTCGAAATTTTTTCAAAAAATGATAAGGGGTATCACTGTAAAATTTCTAAAAAATTTTCAAAATAAAAAAAATTTAAATGCAGGACGAACTTAGAGGTAAAATTATGCTTAAATTTACATTGCGCATGAAAATTGATTGAGTTTGGACAAAGTTATGGCAGTTCGAAGTTATTAAAAATTAATAAAATTAAAATAATCGGAATTTTCAAAACAAATTAACCAAATTTATATAAGATCACATTATAATAAAATCGACATTACACTGGACCATTTCTGTAATCAGAAAACATTATTTTCCAGGCTTATAAGATCATTTAGACTTTTTTCATGTAAAACAATGAACAACGTTTCTTATTTTGGTCAACCGAAAACCTTAATTTTTTCAGAACCGAAACCATACCGGTGTTTTTAAACCGAATCTTACAAAAAACCAATACTCCAAAATTTTGCATAACCGATAACTGAAAACACTTATTCGATCATAACCAAAACCGTAACTGAAACCGATATTCGTTTCGGTTTTAATCCCTGATTCTTACGGAATTTATTTCTGTCTGTTAAATAAAATACAGTACTTAACAGAAATCATATAGTGTTTTTTAAATATATATTTAATTGGAGTTTAATTCGCAAAGTATTTTTGTCTGTTAAATAGAATACAATATTTAAAGTTACTTTGGGAAATCTATTTTGCATTAGTTTAAGTAAAATTACTCGATTTGCCGCAGTGTCTGTGCCCCGGGTGTGTTATTAAAAGTCTGTAATAAAATATTTGAAATGTGTACAATTTATATGAAATCTGTGGCGCAGATGCAATTTTCAATGGCAACAATTTAAAATTGAAAAACGCCCAAATTTTAATTGGAAAAACTACAATCTGTTATCTAAATAAATGTGCCTGGCGCCATTGCCATAAAGTATGCCACACAAATTGTAATTATTCGCCGCACGACAACAAAGACCGTTGGGCAATGGCCAATTTATGGGAATTTTATTTTTGAGAGCTTTCGCATTTTATTGTAGACCCTCGAGTTGTGGCGACAGCAGCAATCAAAGCCAAATTATATGCTTCTATAGGTAGAGAGTGCTACAAATGCGAAACCAAAGCCAAACAAATAAAAAGAAAGAAAGAATCGAATGCAATTTAAATAGGAAACCAATTAAATTTAAACACTGAAAAGCAAACAAAGCCCCATTCACGAGTTCCCAAAACACAAGTGCCTGGAAGGCGGATCATCAGCAGAGTGGACGGGGCTTGACTACAGAAGGGGGTGGGGGCGGGGTAGGCAGCCAAAGCAATGCAGTAAATTGCATTGCGTGGAGTTTGCTCATTCAATTTGCGTTTCTTCTATTGTTTGATTGTTGTTGCTTTGGTATGTTTGCTCAAATGGTTACTGCGTAGCATTTTGTTGGCCATAAACTATGCACACACTCGACTGTGTTAGCCATAGAGTACAGTGCACTACATGTAGGGGACATCAAACTGATTTGCATTCTCTTTGCTTTTGTATGTGTTGGGAAACTCCATATTGAAGCTCAACAAAGTTTCTATATCTATCTATTTCAATCGTTTTTTTAAGCAAGAGATGTAATGTAATTGCCAACTGAGTTAAAGCATGACTCTTGGCAGTTGGCAATAATGTGTCCCCAAAAACTATGCTACATAAATTAATGGCTAAAAAGGCGGGCAGTCAACTCGACATGCAAGCGCACTAGACTATAATTTCCATTTAGAAAAGTATGCCAACAAAGCAAATGGAAAGCAAAACATGAACACATGCCAAAACCAAAACATACCAACGCAGTCAAAATATAACATACATCTGCACATACATATGTATATTCGCATGTGTAAATACATATGTATATCAAAAGAAAATGGGGAAATAAAAACAGAGGAAAAGTTGAGCTAAAATGCCACAGCTAATGGAACATATTTGCGTTGAAAAGGGCTCGAGTCTGGTACTGAGCCTGGTCCTGGCCGAAACAATAACAAACAAAGCCGAAAGGGCAAAAAACTATGCGTCGCATTCCGCATGAATAAACCCGACCCGGGACGGCCAAAATAGGAAAAGAAAAGAAATGCGAGCAAAAATTTGAAGCATTCATAAAAATGTCACCAACGCAAAACCTAAAAACAAACAACGCAGCACAAAAAATCGAAAGAAAAAAAAATGGGAAAAAGTGGAAAAACCAACTTTGTGTGTCATTCATTCAAAACCATGTGAAAAGCATCAGAAACGCGGCCCCAAAGTAGCCGCCTGTCAGCGACAGCGTCCATTGGTCGTTTGTTGGAGGATGTGGGAGTTTTTTTTGGAGCTAGGGTTACCACCTTCTGAAGCCATAGCTGAAGCTAAAAAAGTTCAACGAAATGCGGCAAAATTGGGTGAATACAGAAATGTGTACAAAGTATTCGAGATTCTCGTATTTAAAACGTGTGAAAATATATGCATAAGTGTGGTAGAGTTTTGTGTGAGTAGGGTGGCAACACTGGGCGCTTTGTCACATATGGTTTTTATGCGTGGCGCTTTTTGTTTGGAACAATTGTCTAGTGGTTATTGTTATTCTAGTCCTGACAATAGAATATTTCATAAATTAAAAGTGTTTCTCGTTTCGCGGGAGAGTAATATTTTAATTTTTGAGTGCGCGCATAAAAGTATGCAATCATAAATCTGTTTTTCTCATTTTTTTTTTTTTAAATATAAATATATATATCTATATATAATAGATTAAAATATTCGTTCCCTTTTTTTCATATTTTTTATCTTTGAAATGGTTGCCAAAAAATGCCCCATAAATAATATGTTAAAATATGTATGCCTGTTTTTGGCAATAGACTCGCACAAAGTATGCAGTGAATTAGTGGCATAGTGTCATTTACAGAGAGACAGAAAGAATCAGAGAGAGAGAGAGAGAGGGAGAAGTAGAGACAAAAGTGACAATATTTTGATTTCTATTGGACATTTGCTTTGGCTGTTGTTGAGTTGACAATCGATTTGAGAGCCAATTCAATAGGTCAGTTGTAAAAGTTTTGAGTGCGCTATATTGCAATATACGTTCTATTGTCAAAGTAATGCACTGAATGGAATAAAGTAAATTTAGTTTTGCCAAAAGTGAAGCTTTTATTATATGATTCAGCTAGATAACTTAACCACAGCTTCGTATTCGGTACAGTATAGATAAAATTACTTTGTTAAATAATTTTTAATTAAATAATGGCAAATAAACAATTCTTTTTAGTTATAAAATTTTTTTAATAGTTTCCATTTACAATAATTTTGAATCTAGTGGCATTAAAAACAAACAAAAGAAAATATTATAATCCGAAATAAAATCTTAATTTAGACAAATTTTATTTATTTTTAAGGTAATTGTGTAGTATATGTGTTTGTTTAGTCTAAATATATCAAAGGAAATTAATTAAAATTTACATGATCAGTCATAAAGTCAAACAGTAGATAAATGTAGATAAATAAATATAATTTAATTTTTTGTTTTGACCAATTCCAATTATCAACTGCAATTATAATTCAACAGACTATTTGAATATATTATTATGGCATATTTATTTCACACATTTTTAATCGATCTACATATACATATGTATTTTAAAGTCAATTCTCACTATTGTTTGATTACTTTTACAGGTAAATCGACAGACATTACAATTCTAATTTTTGACTCTAATTGTAATTTTCCAGCTGATTAATGTCACAATTATTTGCTTTATTGCGATATGTGCTTATAGAATTAAAGCCGCAAATATTTATGATATGCCCAATAGGCATTACCTATTTGTTGTCCGACTAATGCTTTTAAATTAATCACTTTAAAATATAACATCAATGGCAAAGTCGTATTAAATGGATTAATGTATAGCATCGTCAATCAGTCAATCAATACATTCGCATCATCATTACGCTGTCTCTATGGATGTCAATATTTATATCATTTCTGTTTACGTCGAAATCAAAAGTGTTCGAAATTAAATGAAATGAAATTAATTTTTTAAAATGCGCTCAATTCCATTCCAGGACGTGCATGTGTGTCGCATTGCCGTCAAACGTGAGTGGCAAAGTTTTCCGACAACAACAACAACAAAAACAACAACTGGGGAAAACAACATGGCGTATGCGCAATCACCAACAGCATTTATTTAAATATTAAAATCAACGCCAAAGCGCCGAAAACTATGACATCAAAATATGCAAGCTCACGTGTACGAGTATGTGATGTTGTGTCGGACAGGGTGTTTGTGTGTGTGTGCGTGTGTATGTGTTGGCTTTGTGCTATCACATGGTGTGAGGACGAGGGCTATTCATACGCTGATTTAACGCCATTTTCAACACGTGATTTTCACACCGCACACTGCGCACACGACAACAACAACAACAGCAATTGAAACATGGCAAATGTTTTTGCATACGTTGAGGCGCTTAATTAATCATTTAAGCCTCAGAAAGCAAATAAACAAAACGCATAAGCGAACAGGGAAATCAGCACATGGCAGTTGCTCTATGGTCTATGGTCTGATTTTAATGGATTGCTCTGTTCTTCTCCTTCTCTTCTTCCATATTAGTTTGTTAATACTTTGAACACCACATTACGGATTTTCAATAATTGCAATAAACCCATTTGAAGGATAAATTCTTTGCGGCATTTGTGTTTAATAAATTAAATGTTTACGATTTAGCATCATGATAGTTTCGCCGAATTTGTAAACATATCTTAATCTAGTATTTTCTCAACGTTCACACTTTATTTTGATTGCCCGACACGCAACTAAATTGTCACATAATTAACATAGGCGACGTGTCGTGCGACACTTGACCCTAACAACGTTAACCTCAGGGCACGCAGGCGGTTGCCTGAGCGTTATCCAGGTTTTCCATGAAAAACCAACACAAAACATTTACGGCGTTAAAATATAAATTATGAAGGCAACACAACAACACAAATAAGAACAACATGCGACCAGGTGAAATGCTAGGAACATGGCAAGCGAAACGGAAACGGAAGTCGGCTGTCATGGCGGCCGTGTACAGTTAGGCAATGCCTTGTGGCGGTGGAAGTGGTTGCCTGTTGCCTGCCGCATGTTACATTTAAATATGTCATAATTTCATTTATGTGTACACAAAAGTCATGTAATTGTTTGCCTGCGTGTGTGCGTGTGTTTGCCTCTCTGTGTGTGCGGCTTATTTTTATGGCAAGCACGCAAAATGTTGAACCACCCGTCACCAATGCCTCAACGCCTCATGTTGCCCCTGCTGACGATACATAATATAATAACGGGAAGGGGAGACATAACATTACGAATTTATTGGGAAGTGTGTGGAAAACAGTAGAGTAAACCTAGAAATGTGTAAAGTTTAAATTAAAATGAAGAAATTACTTAATTTATAGTTGAACAACTTGAAAAATATGTATAACTACTTTGAGTTAAATATGTGCATTAATTGTGCATTGTTAACTGTCGAGCTGTTGAAAAATGTTTACGAACCCTTTGAAGTCTGTATATATTTTAAATTTAGTTTAATATCAGCAGTTTTTATAGTATTAAATTAATATTAAATACGTGTTTATGCTAAATAAATATACGAGTCATTGATAATAGTAGATCTTATTTTTTTTATTTGTCGGGGAAGGTGAATTATGCGTTTAATTCTTTATTAACTTAAAAACATGATAACATTGACGGTGTTTTTATTTATTTTACTCTTGATTTCTTATATTCACTAAACATAATATCAACAATTTTAATAATATCTTTCCAATATTTATTTTTCGCTTAAATTAACTAAATTTACAAGTACTTAGATAGCTTGTCAAGATTGTTGAAATGTTTTGATTCTATTTTTTCCATTCAAGCCTGAAATTATTATGAATATGCTAGAGTATTTATGCTTCTCTCAGAAAGTTAAGCAATCGTTGGGAACTGATACACCCAAGTACACGCGCACATTTTGTGGGTATTCTTGGTGTTTTGTTGTTAGCTTACAACCACATGGCAGCAAATTATTTAATTAAGTGGCACCCACCTTGGTAATTGTTTAATTAGAGCCATGTGTGTGCATGGGCGTGTCTCAAGTGTTACGCCCACAGTTTTTGCAAAGTTTTAAGCGAGCTGTTATAATTGACAGATTTAGCTTGCATAACGACATCGTCGTTTTCCTCAGGTCGCTTTCAGCTTTTTTTTATCCGGCTGCGGCTGTAATTGCCGTTGCGGCGTGAAGTTTGCTGCAACTTTTTAATTTTTATTTTTTAAAAGTTGCATGTTTGTGTTACAGAGTCAAACCAGCATTTAAATGAGCCCTGCTCAAACAGGTCAATTAGATTCAACGCATTTTCAAGTCAGCTGCATGCGATCTGGCAATCGAATTTGACATTTAATCAAATAACTAAAACTATGCAATTTAAATTGAATATCAGAACGTTTTGTATGTCGTTTAATTAGCAAAGGCATAAATTAATTTAAGAGTCGAATTGATGCACCTAAAATTATGCAGATGCACTTTTATCTAATTAAAATGAACACAAACGCGCGGACATGAACACACAAGTGAAAAATGGAATGTGGCTAAGCTTTTAATGAGCTTATATTTATAATATTCTGTCCTGTTTGGTTATGTATGAGTGCATAATTCAATTCCTGAATGATTATATGTGGTTGGGGAGTAATATTCCGGAATAGGCAGTGAAAGAGTTCGAGGGAGAGGAAAAAATAGAACTAAATAGCTAAACTAAGATTATTTGATTTTAATTAACCTTCATGTCGGGTTAAACGTTTCGACATCCATCGGAAAATACAAATAATCGTTTTGGTCAACTTTGTGAGGTTTGCCAAATTTATTAATTGGCAAGCTTCAACTTCTGGAAATTTTAAATAAAGTCACTTTTTTTTTGGATACGTTATATATTGTTAGGAGCATGCTATATGCAACATAAAGCTTTATCAGAGTCTTATTAGGATTATTACAAGACAGGTATATTTCTTGACAGATTTTTACGGGACCTCACAAATAAAGTCTCATTGAAAATACAAGAATGAAAAAATTTAACTTATCCATTGCTCGTCAAAAACTATTAATTTATATATAATCGATATTGTTTATTACATTTTAATATTCTGGGAGGAACAATTACTACAAAATGTTGTGTAACTGTGATATTTTATTTTATGAAATATTTCACGCACAGGTTTTTTACTGCATTTTTTTTTTGGATTTTTTTCTTGTATCCATAAATTACAGAATTCTTTAGGGCATTTTGTTTTCGACTTTTGTAAGAAGAAAACATTTGCTTAGCGATTTATTTTGTGTTTCTCATCTTGTTGTGAATTTCCTGTGGCGTAAAAATCTAAAATGTTTTTTAAATGTTCGTCGTTTAGTTGTCGCTCGCAGGGACATGTAAGTGACAGAGTTTTCTTTCTTTCTCTTTCTCTTTGTGTCTATCTGTCTCCCTGACTTCCGTCTATTTGCTTTGGCAAAGCGCCTTCATTCATAAGCACACACACACACACAAAAACTCATACAAACTAGTTCACCTTTTGATTTCGCCAGTGACTTTTTGGCATTCGCTTGTGTACGAGCATTTGGCACGCAAACTTTTGCCACCTGCCGCATGTATTCGGATTCGGGGTGAAGCAGGGTTAGGTTAGATTCCGTGGCGCCACTTGCTGTGGTTTCCGCTAAGCTGATGTCTGTGTGTGAGTATGTGTTTGTGTTGCCTACTTTTAGTTGGGTCAACGCTATCACTGTTTGCCTTTTGTAAAGTTATGGCTTGAAGGTTTTCGTGTTGTTATCAAAATTTATCACGACTATATTTTGTTTGCTCTTTTTCAGTAGCACATTTATAATAAAAATCACATTTTGGCACTTTTATTTCGTTTTAATTGGTCAGCATATCACTCAGTGTCACAAACAAAAAAACTGACCCAAAGTTGCACTCAATATCGCACTCAGACTCGCATTCGGGAACTCGAAATGCGTTATTCTCGTTCCAGACCCTCTTTCTGCCAAACAAGGCGCCCAAAAGTAGCCCAAGGTCTCAGGACTAGAGGGAGAGAGAGAGAGAGAACAATGGCCGCCATGATTTTAAGCTCATTCAATTGTTTAATTCACACGCGGCTTTCCTCACTGAGTGGTTATTGATTAATTGTCTTTTGTCAGCTTTGTACCCATGTACCCAAAGAAATGGCTGATACATATTTGCCTTATCTTTGACATTAAGTCAAGAAACCGTCTTGAGAGCATTTTATACATTTTTATTTTACATTATTTTTTATTATTATAAGCACGCTAAATCATTTTCAATGTCACATCAGGATTTTTGCAAGACAGGCATAGTTTACAGATTTTTACCTGGAAGTGTGGAAATCGAACCCAGTTAATTTTCTAACGAGATACGGGGCATCATGTTGACATTTAATACTTTAAATCCGGAGTTGGCAACCAAATTATGCTTTATAAAAACCTTAACATCAATACTTCTGGAGTCATAAAGTATGTCCAAATTAACACATAAAAAATTTGTACACCGAGCGAAGCGAGAAACTTAAAAATTAAGAATATATAATTGAGATCAACGAGTCATTTCTTCGCTTTTCAATATATGTAAAAATACGCTTATTAATCAGATCTAAATTATTTCCTAGCCGTGTTCGTTTACAAATAAAAATAATTTAGCAAAAATTAATAAAAAGAGCTTAATGAGGTCTGAGGTCATTTTCTGCTTTGAATTATACAAACTTAATTGTTAATCAAACTTTCCATACTTCATAGTATTCCTCCAACTATTAGCTAGTATTTTTGGATCATTTTCAATTTGTAATTTGCCATTGTGGCACAGCAGAAACTATCATGCCACTTTTCTCATGTACATATCTATGAAAATTCAATGCGGTAATCAGCGATGTTGCACACGGCAGTGTCTAAAACTGTGCAACATCCATTTTTCACATGCTATAGTATAACAGTGATTGCCATTGTTTTTCAGCTTGTTTTGTTTTTCCCTTTCTCAATTTGCCGTTCATATGAGTTGTTGTTGTTGATTTACTACTGACCCGATTTTCGGCTTGTCAACATGTGCAATGGCCACGCCCCCGTCTGCGTGTTCATAATAACAATAACACCGTATCGCATGGCTGGGGCAAGAATTTGTCGCCTTGCCAAACAATGTGCAACTAATAGTTACATTTTAGCGCCCACACAGACACACACATGCAAAAATTGCGCCGAGGCGTTGCATAACTTTAGGCGCTATATATGCAAGCCATTGTTTCGGCTGTAAACAGGCATGAAACAGCGAACAGCGAACAACGAATAGAGAACAGAGAACAGAAAAGAGCAAAGAAGAGTACAGACTACAAACTGTAGATCCAACTGGGCCGCTTCGAGCCCAGTTAAAGTTGTTGGCATGCCTGTCATGAACAGGGCCAGGACTTGGCCTGCCAGCTCCTAGTTATGCACCACCTTTTTTTGTACGCGCTGTCCGCATACTTGAGTGAAATTTTTGCGCTGCACTTGTTAACCTTTGGTTTTGTATACCCTGTACAATCCATGAGGGGATTATACGCTTAAAACTTACCTAACACGCTTGTGTCCAACTCGTAATCTGAATTCCTTAACTTCAATATAATAAAATAGTCTTATATTATATTAATCGACTGCTTAGCTTAATTATCTTTATTTTTAATTATTTACAAATATCACACTTAATGATGAGTTGAATAAATAAAATAACATTATATTTTATTAATCTACTGCTTAGCTTAATTATCTTTATTTTTAATTATTCACAAATATCACACATAATGATGAGTTGAATAAATAAAATAAAATTATATTTTATTACTCCACTGCTTAGCTTAATTATATATATTTTTAATTATTAATAAATTTATATTAGAGTGATGAGCACAAAAATTTATTAATTATACTTAAAAGTAATAAAATTATGTATAATTTAATTACTCAACTGCTTAGTTTAATTATCGTTTAGTTTAATTACTTACAGGGTATATGTATGGCAATCATTGACTTGAATTGTTAAACCTTTCCAATTTGTGTGCTTTTTTCGGTCTCGTTTTTCGTGCTGCACATGAAAATTGTTGCATATTTTGCGCCACTCTCGCCCGCGAATGTAGCGCATGTGTTGCCCATTTGCCCTTTTCTGGTAATTTGGTTATATGTTCCACTTGCGACTTGCAACGAACGCATCGTGAAAATTTAAAGTCGTAATACCAAATTTGGTTGCATACATTTCGGTATGCTTGGCAGCTTAATTTGCTGTTTTGAAAACTCAATGCCGCTGGCATTGGCATCCATTACAAAACACATTTCAAACCATTTAACAATTTTGACAGATTGCGTAGAATATACATATATATGTGTTTGGAGACGAGTCGATCAGATCCCATCAACTCCCCCTACCGCAAAGGGGTGCATGCATGGCAAATATCGCATTGGATATTTTTGTGCGATGCATTATGCAACGAGGTTGCCTTGACTTCCAATGTGATAGACGGACGCAGCAAAGAACGATACAATGCTGGAATTGTGTCAATTTATATGCCAAAACAAAACAAAAGAAGAAGGAACGCGTATGTCCGACTATCAGTTGCTCTGAATATCAGAAAGCTTCCCAATTACCATTAACAGAAACCTTTAAAAATATATATGTATATCGTTTTTTTTTTTTAAATTTCACGGGTTTATTTGTGTTGCATTTTTTACAAATTTAAAATCACTTTCTTGATACATTGACGGTGTAAAATATTTTTATTTTTATTATATTCATGAGTGTTCTTCTTTAGAAAATCATGGTGGGAAACGATTTCTAGTTCATTAGTTCTATTGTGGCATACTTACACATTTTGAAATTTAATAATCAAATAATTTTATAGTCTTATAATTAATTAAAGTGAACCATTGAAAAAAAGAAAGTACTTTTTTAGGGTAGGATAATCCTACACTTAAACACATTGCATATTCTGATCCTTATATAGATAGATGAACAAGATACATTCTTTAGTGGCCTTTTTTTTATCTGACAAATAGATATCGACTGAGCTATATCGACTTGTTATATTTGTGATGTTATGAGAAGTTAATTATACCCTCGTTTTAGGGTATAACAAGAGAACTGAAAACTGTGCAATTTTGTTTGGTAACGCGAACTCATGTTCCTTGTTGCAGCCATTGCCTTATATTCTGTGATTTTTATTGTGATTCTCTCACACACACAACCTTCTCTCACTCTTTCGTTATGTTTGATATTGAGTGCACTTTGTCAAAAGTTATTTTGCAACATTTGCTATTATGCGCTCGATAACAATTTTATAACATTTTCCTCTTGTGCCCCGCATTCTCGAAACGTTTTATACGTTCTTTTTTTTTTTTTTTGATTTTGTTGCATTTCACAATTTATTGTGTTACATATATTATTATTGTATATTGAAAAATTCATTTTTCATGACATTACAACAACCGTTTGCTTCGCAGTCCCCCAGGCAAAGTTTTTGGCTTGAAATATTGCCTTGGCCCCCAACCGGCATGCGTATAAATTGTTTGCAACAGTAATTGGAGCACAATGTTAAAGCATGAAATTTTAATTTGATTTCGATCAACTTCATAGGTCCTTCCAACCGTTCACAGATACAAAAACGGATGCGACTCTTCAATATTCGAGTTGAGGGAAATAAAAACCAAATGATGTTGCCACATTAATCTATAAAGTGTTCATATTTTTAGTGCCGTGATGATAACCATTCGATTTGAAGTTGATCTTGTTACGGTTTATGATACAGAATTTTTGTTAAAGAAGGTTGATTGTTGAGCAACAGCAGTTTAAGAAAAAATTGTCGTTTACTAAATTAGTTTAGCTTAACAAATTAAAGTAAAACTATTTCTAAATTGTATAGATTTCATGTATTTTGTTTTTCAACTAATTAAAATTCAAAAATTTTATACTGCAATCGATATTATAATTATTTTAGAAGTTTAAGAAAATATTATTGTTTACTAAATTAGTTTAGCTTAACAAATTAAAGTAAAACTATTTCTAAATTGTACCGATTTCATTTATTTTGTTTTTCAAAAAAATTAAAATTAAAAAATCTTATACTGCTATCGATATCATAATTCTTTTAGATATCTGTCTTTTATCTATTTCCACTTCAATTCTGGGTTAAGTTTGAGTCAACTAGTTGTAGTGTTGACTTTGCTGTTTGATTGTTTTGGCGTTTCTTTGGCTTCCTTTAGCCGCAGATGGCACATTATGTGGCTTCCAGGTAACCCAAATGGCAATGTGCCAGTTGTTAGTTGAAATTGTCTTGGCGCTTCTATAGACTTGTGTCTTGGAAGCCAAATGCGACTTGTACTCGTGTCTAAGCTCTGCCTTGGCCATTTGACGGCAAAGTAGGCAGCAGCGACATTGATTTGAACGCATTTGGAGCACTTTAATGTGCCGTTTTCAATTTGTTGTAGATTACCCGAAAAGCAAATCCAATTAATCACAAATCCCATTTCAGACAAAGATACTCGTAGAAAAAGAGCGAGTAGCGAAATGGCGAAAGCGAATGTTGCCGCTTGGAATATCAATCAATTACAAGGAAAGTATTTATCGGACATGCTTATCGGGTTCAATAAAAGCACACAAAAAACACATGACACACACATGACAAAGGATGGCAGCCAGAGCCGAGGGTCGGTTAGGGTATCCATGGGTTTTGGGGTTGGAAATGTAATGTGAGCTGCGCCTCCTCTCAGAGGCAACAAAAGTGAAATTCGATTAAAATTTATCACAAAACGCAAATCGCATAAAAAGCACCAGAAATGTGCATTTTTTTCCTTTTCTTTTCAAAAGGCTCAAAGTAGGGAGAGATGATGAAGGGAGCTTCAACGAAAACAATAAAAAGGCGCATCATTAATTTTTGCAGCATTTGCAGCAGTTCTCAAATTTATCGCCTACTTTCTACAAAGAATGGCAAAAAAAATAGTCTAAAAAATTAGATAAACAAGTGAAATTCGATTCAACAATACCCTGTATTATAAGAATTGTATAAATCAGAACGAAAATGAAAACTTTGTAACAACACTTGAGTTAGTTGATAACTGAGATATTCATAGGAATTGAATGAAATCATTATTATTTAAGTAATCGTTCTATATCTGTAAAGAGTACAGAATCTTTCAAACCCAGCAATATCTATAGTATTCTGTTTGCGTGCCCGTCTCTGTATCTGCTGTTGAGATGTGCAAAAGTCTTTTGCTACCCAATCATTATTCAATATGTTGACTTTTGTGCTTCCACATTTGTTTCTCTCCATGCCACATAAGTCATGTGTGGGCAATTTGGGGGCGTTGGGGCATTGGGACATTGGGGCTTGAAGGGGCGGCCAACTGCTGTGTGTGGCAGCGCATGCAAAAGACAAAGAAAAATTTGTTCAAAGTGCCATTCGGCAGACGCGCAGCGCGTCGATGTGGAAATTGTGATAGTGGCGTTAGGAGGTTGTGCTGTTGGGTGGTTGTCACCCTGCCAGCCGCACGCCCAAAACAATGAACTCTGGCAACACTGTCGAAGTTGTTTAACTTTCCATTTGTTGCCCTGGTTTTTGCCTGCTTTCTGCCTCTGCCTCTGCCTCTGTCTCTATCTCTATCTCTATCTCTATCTATGGCTGCCCCTAGACATTGCCACAGCTTAGTGTAGCCTTTGATTAAGGTGCCCGACAAGTGTCAGCTGGGGCATTGTTTTACCATTGAAATAGTGTCGCTTTCCGGTTAGAGATAAAAGGTAACAGTGTGACAAAACTGTGACAAGCAACACTATTAAATTGACTTAGTTTTTGAAGCAACTTTCAACGGCAATTAGGATATTTAGACTTAGATTAATGACTGTGGCTGTTTCACTATTTATTGATATTTTTAAAATAAAATCTATTTTGCACATTCAAAAAAACTTTAATTTAAAATATACAACATTCTCACTAATCAGTTTGGTATCTAGGCTACAGCTGCTGACTATCAAAAAGCTTTCCTTCCACTAACTACTATTCACTAAGCTAATTCAGCCTGCTTATGTTAGTCAACATAATTTGGGGCGCTCAATTAAAATTTATGAAATTAAAAACAAATAATAACACTAATTTAATTTCGCTCAAAAGCTGCTTGCAATTATGATCGCCTCAATTTTCGCAATACAACAATTTAATCTTTAATAAAGCGACGCAATTGAAAAACAATTTTCTGCGTTACTGGTTTTATGAGGATGTTACTTTATAATACATCCATTGTTAGCTTTTGTTTTTGAATTTTGAATATTTTTTTAATTAAAATATTATATATCCAAGTGAAGCACTCTTTATAGTAGATTATTTGCTTGTCGTGTTTGTTGTTTGACATTGCAAGCGACTTTTGCGAGTTTTATGTAAATTTAATTTGTCTGCCAAATGTTTGCATTTTGTTGTTAACCCCCCTCTGCCCACATTGCCCCTTACCGGTTTTGTGGTTAACCAAAAAATGTTCGTGTGCAACACATTTGCAATGTTATAAAGCTACAGAACAAACCCCTTGGCAGCCCACTTGACTGGCTCAGATAGTTTTGCATTGTTGCGGTAAATAAGCAAAAATTTACATACCATTGGCATTTATTGTTTATGCATTGGTTGCATTTGCCACATCATCATCATGTTCATCATCATGATCCTTATCATCATCATCATCATCAATGTGGGGTACCTGTTGTTGCTGCCGCTTGTGGCTTTAAAATTGTGGCAATTCAATTTTGCACTTTTGTTGCTATTGTTTGTATATATTCTTTTGAAATCTTCCGTGCTGTGTTTACGGCTTTGATTTTAATTGAGGTTTTAGTTATGAATTGTGCGCTTTACGGTTAATTTTGAAATGGATACCGAGGCTCGTAAGCTACCATAAGTGCTTTGTTTTATAACATTTTCGTATCTGTGTGCATGTGTGGGTGCTATTTCCCACGTTATCTCACTTAAAATATTTAATGAGATTTTTGGAATTTATGTTGCGTAACTGCGATTATATAAAACGTATTTTTCTACATATGTATGTACATTGGATATCTCTCAAGCAAAGAGCTTTCGATATTTTTCATCCTTTTTACCTCTATTTTACAGTAAATACTTCGACAATTTGTGCAGCTATTTTAAAGCTCATAAACTTTACTTAACATTTTAGCAATAAATAAAAGCCAGAAGGTTTTTATTAGTATTTGGCATCAGCTTGCCGGGAGACGTGAGAAAAATGTGGCTGGGTTTCAGTGTGTTCTCTTTCTTTCTATCTGAGAACACCTGCCGTTAATGGTCCAGCCTAGGTCATAAGTTTGATTTATAAGCGTTCAGATCTTTTTATACATAAAATATCTAAATATTTCTCACATTTTATATATATATTTACATATGTAGTACACACAAACTGACTGAGACTTGATTTGAAGCCAGTAACCCAACAAACTGACTGACTTCAATGTCCAATCCAATTTGATTGTAGCTGCTGCTCATATAACAAACAATTCCCATGTAATAGTCTGTCACTGGCCTTCTTTTCGACGGTTCGTCTTGCATAATGACAGCTCTGTGACATGTCATAAGCTCAACAAAAACAACAATACACACACACACACACACACACACAATCACACACACACAGTCACATATTGATGATGTGCGTCAAATCCCGTCGCTGTTTCTGTCAATTTTGTTGGCCACAATGTTGAGCTGGCAGTTGAACCTGGAATTGAGAAGATGGTTGATTGTCCTCTGTCCTGCGTTTGTTTGTACAGTTTGTCAGTGCGTTCATCAATGCAGTGGCTACTTCATTTATATTGTGTTGCTGTTGTTGTTGTTGCTGTTGTTAATGTTGCTGTTGTTATTGTTGCCAGTGTGACAAATTGATCACGTGATATGTTTGCCCAATGCTGACATTGTTATAGTTCCTGTAGCTGCCATGTATATTTCGCACAGTTGGATTACTTCAACTAAATATGTTACATGACTCCAACGCATTCCAAATTTATACCATCTGTTATCATTATCTTCTTTCTGAAACTAATTTTGACGGAAATTTCACTTTAAAGTTCTTGAAACTAAAATGGGTTTATCATTAATTTCAAAAGGCGTTGAAATAATTTGTTATTGATATATAGAAACGTGAATTGAATAAAGGCAAATTAATTAGAATTAAATTGAAATTGATATAGAGTTGATAATTTTAATATTTAAATATTTTTGCCATAGCTGTGCAAAAATTAAAATAAATTTAAAATCATATGCAAGTTAATAATATCTTTAAAACTAACTTTTCATATTATTAGTTTCATATTGCATTTACTTCGCTTGTTAAATTTGTTGGACTTTAAACAGTACTCTCACTTATTCTATTGTCTATACTTTTATCCTAACTATTAAATTACGTATGTATGTACATAAAAAATTATTAATATAGAGTTAACAATTTTAAGAATTAAATATTTTTGACATAGCTGCGCAAAATTTAAAATAAAAGTAAAGTCTTATGCGAGTTAATCAAATCTTCAAAACTTTTTTTTAAACTATATTATTAGTTTTTTAGTTTTATATTGAAATTATTTCGCTTGTTAAAATTGTTGTACGTTAAACAATCGCTCACACTTATTCTCTAGCTTTATATTTCCATCCCAACTATTAAGTTACATCCGTGCAAAAATAGACCATATAAAGGATCATGAGACCCGCACACGGCAGCTGAAAAACGGAATTGAGAATAATAACGAGACAATGACTGTTTGTTAAAATGTACTTTATACTTGCTGCTAATTTTGTTTGCCTTCTGTGACAGACACAGGCACATAGTGTTTGAGAAAAGTATGCACACATTTCGGCTTGTAACGGTAACGTTTTGTTTGCGATGCACTTCAAACACTGCAGACAAAATGCTGTCGAAAATTTACTGATGTATGATGTCTCTATATATCTATCCTTTTATATCCTTGTTGTGTCTCTGCCTTGTTAAGTAATCAAACGTGAGAGAAAAGAAAAAACTTGATGTAGAAATTAATTCATTTAATTGTCAAATATTTGTTACATTTTTTGTTAGCCCCTCTGTAATTTAATTAAATCTTAAAAATGTTGAATTTCCTTTTTAATTATCAAAAACTATTAATTGTCTTTCAGATTTTCACTCATGAGACATTGAGCGATTTTGGAGAAATCAAAAAGCAAAATACACACAACATCATTGGAAGAAGTGATGAAGTCATGAGACCGACATTCGATCGACGCCTCTGGATATTATTGTTCATTATTTTAGTACAATGTAAGTAGTAGTATTCCCTTCTCCCCACCTTCATCATAAATATAAGTTTCACCAAATTTATACGGCAAGTGGCCCCTTTGAGTCATCTAGCTCATATATTCCCGGGCAATGCTTTGTTGAAAATGAATGCTCCACTTTGTACGTCGGCAACGTGTGAAAAATAGTTCGCAGATAATCGCAGTCAGGCAGGTCACATTATTTATGTGCCAGCACCCAAACGACGCATCTGCCTAAGCTTAACCACACAAGTGGGAGTGCGAGTCTTTGGCTTACAGTATCAGCCAGAGACTCAGATGCTGCTGGCCCTTATCAGCTTGATATTCCATGCCACAAGCAACAAACAATGCCGTTTCTTTTATTTGCCGAGCGTTTTTGGGGAGCGAACGAACAGCGGGTAACCCACAGCGTATGTTGGACAAATAATGTGTGTTACTGGCCTCAGGGTCCGTTCTCCAATAGGACATCGAGGCTGGCTCCGCATAATAAGCTTTGGCGTCCAAGGCAATATGGCGTATGAGTGATATGTCATTTACTTAGCAACCCATATTACTCATTTGGCAGTCTAGAATATTATTTGTTCCGTGAATAGGTCGTCTAACCTTTTAGCTTTTAACCTAAACAATTTTGACTAATTTTAAAGCTGTTTTTTCACTTTTAAAATATTGAAAACTAATAAAAATAGTGTGAACATTTTTGACAACTTTTATAAATTATAAACTGATTTTTTAAAAATTAAAAGTATTATTAGTACAATAAAAATCACTTTATAATATTGAGAAAATATTTGTATTTAATTTCATTGTCTCATTTTGAAAATTGACGTTCAAAGAATTACAACTTTTTCAACATTTTCTCAAGTTTATTCTTTCGAAATGAGTGCTTCATCTGAATTCATCTTGAATTTTTAATATAACTTTAAGTATAATTTTCATTATAATTAAATTAGCACTTCATTTTCTTTTAGTTGAATGCTTTTAGTCGTATATAAATAAATAAATAAGTTTTTAAACACAAAATATTACTTAGATATAAAAAAAAAGTTTTGTATCTATGGAATACTTTGAATTTATTCTGAATACCGTTCAACACTTTGCATTCCAGGGATATTTTAAGGTTGCATTTAACCACATGTGCTATACAAAATACACCCAAAGAACCAAGTGGTTATAGTTACAGTAGCCTCGCATTCGGCTTGTAAGAGTTAAAGTCAGATGCGTGTAACGAGCGGCGTTGCAAAGCGGCAAAGAAAATGCCCGGCATATCCGACTACTCGACACACACAGACACACACACACACACCCAGAGAACGGAAACGGAAATACGCGTTCAAGAATTTTAATCTGAATGCGCAATTTGGCGTGTGAGCTGTGTGCCAAAATGGTGCAGCACATGTCGACCAAATGGCGGCATCGTTGCCATATCCCATGTTGCCCCGCGGGCCACCGCCCTTTGCTGCGGCACATGTTCCACTGCGGTGCGCCTTGGAATTTCACGCGTTTATTTGCAAAGATTACGAAATGCGCCGCCCGCTAAAGTTTTGTATGCGTTTCCTGTGTGCTGACGTCGCGGCGTTGCCATTTTCTTCCACCTCCCTTCGCTCCCTTCGACCGCCCTTGTCATTTCAGTTGTCTGCTAGCGTCTTTTTTATACATTTTTTTTTGTACTGTTTGTTTGTCCGTCCGTCCTGCTGTCTCGTTGACTTGTTGTGCATGCAAAAGTCTGTGGCAAATGCACAGCCAGGGAGCACACACCGCTCAGGCCCCAAGCCCTTTCGGTAGTGACATGAAAAATATTTTTGCATAAAAATGTTTGGCCACCGTCACACTCCGAGCCAAGTTCTCGAGTCAGCTTCAGCTTCAGCTTTAGCTTCAGCTTCAGCTACACACTATACTTGTACTCGAAAGCTATCCCGTTTGATATGTGCACAATTTTAAATTTTAAAGCATTTTTATATTGGATCTATATTTATATTTTTTTTTTGACAGACACACAGGTTGAGTGTGAAATTTGTCAGCACATTTTTGTGAAATTTTTGTCTTTGACAATTTACCTTAATTTTTGGTTTAACTGTCGCTTCATCATAGAATTTCTTTATCTTTGCATACTCCCTTGAGCTTAATGTCCAACATTTTATCCATGCATTTAAGCTGAATGTGAGTTGGCTACGTGTTCGCCATGCTAAAGACCTCAATATCATCTCGATGCCGGGCTAAGCGAAATGTGTTGAATACTGAATTGAGATAGCAACAACGGCGATGAAACATATTCCAGTTCTAATAAAGTGGTGCACTGGGTGTGCTTAGTGATATCATTATGTGGCCTCCCTATTCACATTCAAGTTGACCTGAATCATCAACAAAGATGAAAATTAAATTACATAAAATATATTTTTTTTTCAAGGACAATTGTAATTTTTTATTCTAAAATTTATTTTTGACTTATAGTTTTTTATTTTTTTCAATTTAATATTTTATTACAATATAATTATTCTCACAAAAGAAATATATTATACATCGTTTTTTCGTCATTCTATATATTAGTTATTTATGGGTTTAGATTGACTTTTATTTATAAAAACCTCTAATAATAATCAGTCTATGACTTTTACTTAGAAATGCCATTAATAACTATTAATTTAAGTTTATTCAAAATAGTCATCCATAAAAATCATTGGCTGACTTTTGTTTAAATAAATAATAATATAAAAGTCATTTTCATTTATCCTTGTAAAGAAGTCATTATAAAAGCCACGTATATTTTATTTAATTTTCTTTATTTATTTTTATTAAGTTTTACTCATTTCATTTATGTAATCGAAAATATATGTAATATTTTAATACTCGAGATAAGAATCTAGGAATACATACTTTACTGATTTCAAAGACATTATCAGTAAAAGTAGTCAATATCTTTCAACTTAGAAAATTTTCATTGAAATGAGCTTAAATTAAAGTTTTGAAACGAACTTCTCTACTCAATTTTGTTCAATTTTGTAGAATTCAGAGGATAGGGTGGATAGTAGAATTGACTGGACCGCACGCGTCGGCCAAGGGGAAAGACAATTGCAGCAGCTCATGGATGACTCTTGAGGCAGCAGAGAACCACCGAGTGGAGCAGAGCGGAGCGGAGGAGACCAGTGCTGAGTTGAGCTGCTGCAACTCGTCGTCGTCGACTTAGTTAGCCACTTTCTTTTATATAACATGCGCCTTTTGTGCCTTGAGTGCCCCAACTGCAGCTGCTCCCCTTTCCGCCCTTGTCCCACTTAAGAAAAACACAGTTTGCAGCAAGTTTATTTTAAAACTCAACTTTTGTGTGCTCAAGTTTACTTTTGTGGCGAATTACTTTTCGGTTATTTTATGTGGCCCATAGACGCCGCTGATTGTCTTGTTGTCTGGTGTTGATGCAGCGTCCAAAAGCTCCATAGACTGAAGAAGATACTTTTGGGTTAGGGATTTCTCTAGATGTACTTCCACTACTATTCTCCTACTATTACCTCGGCGCGTCCGGTTCGTCGCGAAGTTTATTATGTTGGCCTGTTGAAGTTGATGCTGCTTGCAAAATGCAATTATTAAAAGTTTTTCATTTTGCTTTCTCCACTTTGCCTTTGTCGTATGTTGAAAATTATGGTTGGCGCCATTTTCTGTCCTTGGTTCGTGATCTCCCCACATTTATCTTGTCGGTTTCTCTTCTTTTTTTTGGCTCTGCTCGTTGCTGGTTAATATATCATAGAAAATGTGGAACAAAAGTTGAGGCTAAAAAAGAGGAATTAGGAGAACTTTTTAAAGAAATTATATTTCAGAATCTTAAAGACTTACAAGCAACACGAACCGGAAATATAAAAGGTATAGAGAGCGCTAGTTGTTAAAAAAAAAATGCCAAAAGCGGAAACGCAGCTAACAATAAAGCCCAAAGGGGTATAAAACGTGTACTTCCGTTTTAAATTTCCAAACGTTTCATTTTCTGTGCTATGCAACGCAACACAAACACAAGCACAAGTATCCACAAAACCGTGCAACACCGTGTGGTCAACACGAAATTGACGCTGGCAGGTTTCAGACCTCGGTTCTGGGCTCTCGGTTGTTGGCTTCCGGCTTGGCTAGACTGGCAAAAATTGGCCACACACTAAATTGCACACCTGAGATTAAAACGACGGCATTTGAAAGGCATTTTGAAGCATTGCCCGCCAGGGCGAATGAGCCAAACATAAGGTGAGAAGGTCGAAAGCATTTGCACTTCCCGTTGCAGTTGAATGCAATCTTCCGACAAAGTCAAATTCTATTCAGCTTTTTCCTTTTGCAGTCTTTATCTCCGTGTAGTTGGTAGTTCACACCTTTTGTATGCGAAGAAGGATGAAACTGTAGCTCACGAAAGTCTGTGTACCAATGTAAAAAATTTAATACATATTAGTTAAGTGACACGCAAATTAGGAAAATTAATGTGTGGGTTTTTATGAAGAAATAAAGCATATTACAAGATGTCATGTCAAATTTTTACTGTAAAAATCAGCATTTCAGTGTATCACAGTGACTCCAATTTCGTTGCCTTTTTTTCTTTCTCTCAACTTTTGTTTCATTCGTACTTATTTCAGTCTGTTTGTCTGCAGCCCACAGACACACAAAGTCGCCGCTTTCCTCAGAGAGTAAAAGCAAGTGAAAATAAATTAGGTGGAAGTAAGTCGTAACGAAGTGATACATAATTCTTTTTATTTTGTGTGGACCCCTCATTTCTTGAAATTTTACTCCATTTCGTTTGAGTTTATTGTGGCGAACAATTGAGTGCAAGTTTGTGCCACAAAGCAGTCGAAAAATATTTTCTCTCTTTAATGTTCTTACATAATAAGCATGTACAGATATACAAAAATGTAGTCTTTGTTTTAATTACGCCCTGCAGTGTTTTCAGATAAATTAATTTTCATTTTCTTTTCCTGCCATAAATGAGAGACAACTTTAATAAGGCTTTAAGTAATTTTGGAGCTTCTACCTGTTAATACCATAAAAGAAAATCAAAATACACAGCGCAATTTTAGGCCCGAAGGCAAGGAAATATGCGGCGCAGGATAAAAGTAACCTAATATCCTGTAATTTGGCTTTAATGACCAGTAAAATATAGAGAGAGATAGAGAGATTGAGAGAAGAGTGGGTAGCAACAAAGGCGTCCACTCAATTCGCCTCTTAAATAGGCTAAATAACTTAATATTAAGCGAAAGGCGACGCTCTGATTGAGATACAGCACCCAAAAGCAGGCAACGAGCGACTTTGGGTTGCCTTTCTGCTTATTGCTATTTAACTAAGCCAACGATATCATTTTATCACAAAGCTCAATGGCGGCATCATGACACCCGCCCCTCTTGAAATAGGTTAGAGAAATTTAGAGGCAATGACTTTGCTGCTAACTAGTTGAAAAATTTCACTTTCAATGGGCACCAGAAACAAGGCTGAGCTTTAACCTGCCACCTGGCATTCGCTATTCGCCACTTGCTACTTGCCACTTGCCACACAGCAACCTGTCAATGCCTCCGCAACCCTTACCGCGCACACTACGGTTTCAGAAGCCATTAACGTGTTTCGTTTCATTTAACTTTTACGCTCGGCGTTGTCCCCAGCCTCCCCGAAGGAGTAGCTCAACGCTGCTATTTAGCACGAGTCCGCAGTAGCTTTTACCGCTTACAACCCCGCATAAAGAGCACCTCCCATTTTTGTATTTTTGTTACACTTTGGGCCCATGAAACGAAACTTTTGCTGCTGCTGCTGCTGCTTGAAACCACCCAACAAAGGACAAAAAACCCCAATGAGGACAATGTTTGTTGGGGAATAAAATACTAAAAGTTATGGGAGAAGAAGGAAGAAGGAAGCAGGATCATTCGCTTGGAATGAGGAAGGATGTTTGGGAGGCTGACCTTCGCTGCTGACAGCAGCCGTCATTAACCTTTCATGATGTAACAGCGTACCGGGCACAATCAAGCGGAACAGGTGTCAGCCTATGGGGCTGCCTGGGAGATTCTCTCCTCTACTCTCTAACATCCCAGATATTGGCTCCTACCCGTTAAACTTGATCTTTTACTTGCTGTTTGTTTTGTTTGTGTCGATGATGTGGACGTTGTAAATTGTGTTAGGTAATTTTGACTTTAATACTTCGGGGCAGCGACATTTCTCCTAATGACCCAGTTATTCCCTAGTATGTGTATCTGTGTTGCAGCCACAGCATTTTTGATTAACTAACCACATGCCATCCCCAAATATATATATATAATATGTACCTACATATATATACAGTCGCAAATAATTTGGCAACCGCAGCTGCGTCGGTGTCTGTTTCGTCGTCCTGACTGCGGTCGACCTCGGTCTATATCCATTTGCAGTTGCTGCTTCTCAATTTGTAGCAAATTATTTTGCCAAGCGAATTTGTAAAACAAAATGACACAGCGGGAGTGGGTCGATTAAATATCAAGTCAGAGAATCATGTAGTTTTTCTTCTTTTAGCATCTATGTACCTGTAACTAAGAAGAGTTGCTTGAATATATTCGATGTTTATAATTGAATTGAGTTCAGATTCTGTCACTAATTCATAATAAATAATAATAAATAATAATAAATAATAATAAATAATAATAAATAATAATAAATAATAATAAATAATAATAAATAATAATAAATAATAATAAATAATAATAAATAATAATAAATAATAATAAATAATAATAAATAATAATAAATAATAATAAATAATAATAAATAATAATAATAAATAATAAATTTGCATGTGGAACTTATTGTATTTTTGACGTTGACCATCTGACAGACGCTGGACTAACTTGACAATATTCATACGAATTAAGTTTCTAGTTTTTAATTTATTTATTTAAACTTTAAAAAAAACAGACAACGAAATATGTAAAGTATATAAAAGATACAAAAAAGTCTTAGCGAAAAGTCAGAAAAACAGAACCCGATTAAAATATTCGCATAAAACACAATCATGTCAGATCTCTGATGCGATGGGAAGCGATTTATATGCAGACCGACTGCAATGCTCCTTTTTCCAGTCCTGCATGATCAAGGATTTACTGCAGATAAAAGAGAATATAAAGAAAAAAGATTGCTGAAAATATAAATTTCTTTTAAAGATACAAAATTATTACACACTCAAGACCAAGTATCATACAATGCTGCAAGGCCATCAGTCTGCACTTAGGCGCCATTCCGTATTGTGAAATCAATAATAATGAAAAACTTAGAGTTGGACAACAACAATGACACTGTCCTTGTGGCGCCTCAGCCTCGAAGTCTAACATTGAATTGAAATAATAGCAACAATAGGAAGAACATCATCATAATCTGAGTCATAATCGTCGACAACGACGGCTGAACAACTAAATGCCCTCCAGTGCTTTATCCTTGACAACCTCTTATGCAATAATCAACAGCAGCAGCTACAAAATACAAAAAAAAGAGCTGAATTGAAATGGAACTGCAACCGAGCTGTTAACAATGCGAAATGTGCAGTGAATAACGAAAAAATATCAAATATGACGACTGAATGGAATCAGTGGAATGCACAATAGTGGTATTCCTGAAACTGATTCAGATTTGATTCTGATAATATTTAAGCAAGTGTGAATCAGTTTCAGAAACGCTCTCTGTTTAGAACAGCTGACCGCTTGACAAGTGGAAAAGATACATCGTATGCATTCTAAAAACCATTTAATATATATTTATTTGATTATCAAAACATTTCAAGAAAATCTGCACCGTTCGACGTATTCAAAATACAGCAGAATGTAAACAAACACCAAGTGTGCCGAAGTTATGTTACCGAAATGAACGGTCTCAAATATTATCGAATTATAAAAAAAACTGAAAACTTTTAGTATGGCCAGATTATCCAAATTATTTACCTCTTTCTGGTTACAAACCAAATCGGAATCTGTTTATGGAATACCACTAATGTCTGAAAGTTAATTCATGCCAAAAACAAAGCTTCAGTTAGAAAGTAAACTCTTATTTGATATCTTGTCACTTTCATGAGTTAAAGAAATAAATCTATGCAAAGTATTTTGTAAATTGTATATACCTCTTTGATTCCTAGTCGAGTAAACCCAAGTGGTTTAGTCTTATTTGTTAAATCTGCGTTAAAGAAATAAATCTATGCAAAGTATTTTGTAAATTGTATATACCTCTTTGATTCCTAGTCGAGTAAACCCAAGTGGTTTAGTCTTATTTGTTAAATCTGCGTTAACAAATGACACTGGCGCATCCCCCTTTGTAGCAGCCACAACCACAACATGATTACCAAATGCCACGCCCATACCCACGCACACTAATGCACACACACACACACACTCTCCTGCCCACCACATCGTTGACTCTACAGTCTTAAATAGGTAACACTAAGTGCAGGCGGCAGACAAACAATTTTGTCGAACATAAAATGGAGCACAACTTAATTAAATGCTGAAAGCGCGACCACATCAGCTGTGGTGCGGTGTAAAATTGAGAGGGGTTACGGGTTGGCAGGTGCCAAAACCAGAGACACCTAGTGTGGTGGGGTGGGGTTGGAGAAGGAGAGGGAGGGGTTTCCCGGGGCTTTAATGTTGACAGCTCAAGACAGATCCCCATCTTAATTTTTGGTGGGTGGCTGCTGCTGGAAATTAGCAAAGCTGTCAACTGTCAGCAGATTGAGTGCATGAGTGGTGCGTTTTTGGATGTGTGAGTGTAGAAATATGTCTACAACTTCATGGCTGGCAGGCAAAGTTAAGACAATGTCTCTCTCACCTGTGCTTCAACACCTTGAGTCCTCTATGGAACTTGCCCAACGAATTTCTCTGATGCGCATGAATGCGCCAAGTGAGCTTGTGTGTGTGTAAATTATGGCATGTCTACTTCCGCCTTCCTGCCACATGCCCCATGCCCCATGCCCCATGCTACCTGCCACCTTCCACCTACCACCTGCCAACTGCTGCCCTGTTGCTCTTCGCCCGTTGAGTTGTTTGTAATTTGTTAATTTCCCGCATTTAGAAATTAATTTTCACTTCATGCGCCGCCAAGCAGACAGCAGCAGACAACGTCGAGCCAAGTTGACTACACCCACCGTGGTTGCTGACAGTGGCGTACATAAGTATGCTTAACATTTTGCCAAACATACACATACACTAAAAACTTTTGCCGCAATTACGCTGGCAACACGTTATGTTTAAATTCTTTTATGTTGTCATTAATTTCTGCAACTTGTTTTGCCCTTCTTGCTGTTAATTTTTGAATCTGAATCTGTATCTGCATTTGAGTCGAAATCTGTTGTGGGTTTAACACGTTTACTCCTATATTGTAATTGTGCACATGTACATGTTTATCGTGTTCATTTTTATTGTTACGTGTCTTTTCCTTTTTAAGCACCCTTTGCTGTTTCCGGCCTTCAACTTTAATTGCTGTATTGTGTTCATGTAACTCAAAAATCGAAGACCTCTTAAAGGCAACTTAAAAGTAGCTTAATATTATGAATAATTTAATAGACTCTACATAGATGACTAATAAGTTGTATTTATTTAAAGGGTTTTAGGACATTTACTTATTCTACTATTATTTCTATTCTTCTTCTGTCTCGTCTTTACACTTATTCTTTAGAGCTTTTTGTTTTTTCTTAAGAGTCTTCGCCTTTCGCTTTTTCTTAAGAGCCTCCATGTTTTGGCTTTTCTTATTTTGCTTTTTCTTAAGAGACTTGCATTTATTATTTTTCTTGCCCTTACTCACATGGCCTTTCTTTTGCTTTTTCTTTAGCGCGCTTTTCTTTTGCTTTTTTTTTAGATCCTCTTTGCATTGTTCTCTAAGCAACTTTTCACACTCTTTCATAACAGCCTCATCCTCCGCACTCATGTGAAGATCCTTAACGCCCTTCTTTTCTTTTTGCTTCTTAGGGATCTTTTCCGTTTTCTTCGATTTTTTTTGCTTCCTTTTATGAGCTTCTTTCTTTGGCTTTTTCTTTTGGCAAACTTTTTTTTGCTTTTTCTTCTGACAAACTTTCTTTTGCTTCTTACTTTGAGAATCTTCTTTTTGTTTTTTCTTCAGGGCCTTTTCCTGAGTCTTTTTCTTCTGAGCCTCTTCCTCTTGCTTGTGACGACGCCTGACTGCCTCTTCACATTCCTTCACAAAAGCCTCCTCTTCGCGTTTCTTCTTAAGAGCCTCCTCTTCTTTTTGCTTTTTAAGAGCCTGTTCTGCGCACTTTTTCTTGAGAGCTTTCTCTTTCCTTTTCTTTTTAAGAGCTTCCTCTTTCTTTTTCTTTTTAAGAGCTTCCGCTTTCTCTTTCTTTTTAAGGGATTCCTCTTTCTTTTTCATTTTAAGAGCCTTCTCTTTTTTTTTCTTTAGGGCCTCCTCTTTGCACTTTTCCTTAAGAGCCTCCTCTTTGCACTTTTCAATTAAGGCCATCTCTTTGCACTTTTCCTTTAGAGCCGCCTCTTCGCACTTTTTCTTCAAAGCTTCTTCTTCACATAACTTTTGAAAGCATTTCTTTTCAAGCCCCTCAAGTTCTGTTTTAATATAAGCTTCCTCTTCGCTCTTCACCTTCAGCATTTCGTCTGCTAATTTATCCCACTCCTTATCAGATTGTTTGTTAGATTTATTTTTCTTTGTCAAACTTTTCTTTTTCTGAATTTTTTTTGAAGATTTTCCTGCTTTACTATCGTACCTTTTGTTGATTTTATCCTGCCCAGATTCTTCGCACATTTCTTTTAATACTTTCTGTTTGCACATTTCCTTAAATTGAGCGGTAAGACACTCGTGGGCACGGGCAAGTCTTTCTTGCTCTTTTTTGGAGAATTTTTTTCGAATCCTACAAACATCAGCCCATTGACTGTTAATACATTTCTCTAATTTTACTAGGTATCGATTTTTCGATTTATCCGCAGACTCGTCTTTATTTTTTAAAGCTTTGCAAATTTCTTCAATTGGGTCTGATTTCTCTGGCTTTTTGGATTTAGCACTACATTTGTCTTTTACTCCTTCCGATTTTTTAGACCCCTTTTTCGCAGATTTACCTTTTTTTGGTTTACACTTGTCTCCGGATTTCTTACCAACTCGTTTGCCTTTTTTCGATTTACTCTTAACACTTTTACTTTTCTGTGTTTGCTCTTTAACCTTCTTTTTGAGAGGTTTTGTATCTTTTTTAGACTTCTTTTGATCGTCCCGACTGTTTACTTTCTGAGTTTTGGTTTTCTTTTCTTCTCCTTTTTTACTTGTCTGTTTTTCATCTTCCTTACATTTATCTTTCTGAGCCTTACTTTTCATTTCATTTCCCTGTTTAGACTGTTTTTTATCTTCCTTACAGTTTTCTTTCTGAGCCTTACTTTTCATTTCATTTCCCTTTTTAGACTGTTTTTTATCTTCCTTACAGTTTTCTTTCTGAGCCTTACTTTTCTTTTCTTTTCCCTGTTTAGACTGTTTTTTATCTTCCTTAAAGTTTTCTACTTGAGCCTTACTTTTCTTTTCTTTTACCTGTTTAGACTCTTTTTTATCTTCCTTAAAGTTTTCTTTCTGAGCCTTACTTTTCTTTTCTTTTCCCTGTTTAGACTGTTTTTTATCTTCCTTGCAGTTTTCCTTCTGAGCCTTACTCTTATTTTCCTTTCCATGCTTAGACTTTTTGTGATCTTTCTGACCGATTTCTTTCTGAGCCTTACTCTTCTTCACTTTTCCTTGCTTAACTGACTGCTTTTTATCTTCCTGACAGTCTTCTTTCAGGGCCTTACTTTTCTTTGTGTTTCCGTTTTTAGTTTTCTTATCTTTATTAGTTTTCTTTGAACCTTTTTTCTCCGACTTTTCTTTTCTCGATTTAGATTTAATAACCTTCTGTTTTTTCTTTTCCTGACTTTTCGCCTCCTTGCTTACTTTTTGCTTCTTTTCATTCTTGTCTTCTTTCTTACCTTTACATTCTTCTGATTTATTACTACCCGATTTTATCTTTTTTGAATCTGTTTTAACACTATTTGTTTTTTGAGTCTGCTCTTTTACCAATTTTTTCACAGTCTTTGTACTTTTTTTTGACTTCTTTTGATCTTCCTTACAGTCTTCTTTCAAATTCTTACTTTTCCTTTCTTTTCGATTTTTGTCTGACTTATACTTTTGTTCTAATTTTTTCTTTGCTAATTTCGGTTTCTTTTCCATTTGTTTTTCATTTCCTTTCTTTTCATTCTCGGCTATTTTCTTATCGCACTGGTCTAAAAAGTTTCTGATCTTTGCACTTTTGGCGATATCACTACACTTCATTTCAAGATCTTTCTCATTACAAAATTTCTTTTGTGCTATTTTTTTGCATACCATTTTCATGCCATTTGACAAACATTCCATCATGCTTTCCATTAATTTCTTATCCTTCTTATTCAAGCCTTCCATTTCTTTAGCCCAAGCGTTCTTGTGTTTTTCAATACATTCTAATTCATGTGCCTTAAGTTGTTCTTCTTCCTGTTTTTTCTTGATAGCTGCCTCTTTCTTCTTTTTATCTTCCATACGCTTCTCAAGAATTTTACTGTATTCTTCACAAGGATTGGACTTTTTCTCAGAAGAGTCGGAGTCCGATTTTTTACTATACGGAAGTCTTTGAAAACTGCTTATGGATGTTGGCAGATGCATTCTGTCCATACAGTCAGTGAGAATAGATAATCCCCTCAGCAAGGGACTACGATGAAATATTAAAATGAATCTACCTAGAGACATGCTGAAGAATTTCACGTAAATTTGGTGATCAAAAAAAGTTCCAAAATACTTTTAAATGTTTTCTATAAAATATAAATTTTTTCTAAAATTTTGACAAAATAGAGGCTTAAAAATCTGATGTTTAGTACATGTTGAACTATTTCTGACTAAGGAATTTTTCAAATGGGAATCTATAAACTTTCAAATTTACATATGAATACTAGATATAAATTATCGATTTTGTTATATGAGATCTATGTTCTTATGTACATATATCGATGCTTAATGTTTTGCATTGTTGTTTTGAAAGCCATGTGGAAAAATATGTATGATTTGATCTTTAAGCATCTAAATTCAGACTATTTTTCCCCAGTATGATCCGTACTGACCTATTCCCAATGTTTTAACTGCATTAATAGCACAATCAATAATGTTTAATATTTTAAAAGCAACATAGTCAAAAATAGTCAAGTATATATTCGACATTATTTTCGTGCTTAGAAAATGTCCAAATTTTATTCAAGCCAAGTCATTAAGTTAAATCGTCCAAATTTGACAATACTTTAGTGCTTCTTGTGCTTCAAAATTTTAGTAAGGCCATTCAGCATGACTTTAAGTCGAATTTCTACCATTTTTAACCGCAAGTCCCTTCTGAGAGGATTTTCTGTTCTAGCCGACTCTGTGAACCGATTGTATCAACCTCACACATCGCTTAAAAGCTCGCAGCGAGTTTTATTTAGACAAAGATCCGATTCTGGCTCATCTGACAAAAATAAAAAGAACCCTTGTGATGAATACAAAAAAATACTGGATAAGCGTAGAAAAGAAAAGGAACAGCAAGAGGAAGAAATACGATTAAAGAAGGATAAGGAACGAATTAAGGCATTCGAGAGGAAATGTATTAGCGATGAAGTCAAAACTTGGAAAAAAGAAGTAAAATCATTAAGTAAGAACAATAAGGAATTAATGGACGACTTGACGCAATGTGTGTCACGGGGCATAAAAAGTGCATGTAAAAGGTCAGCTAAAAGAAATTTCTGTAATGAAAAAGAACTTGAAAAGAAATGTATTTTGAGAGCTAAAGGGATACAGATAAACAAATTAATACGACGTTGCGAGAGTAAGGGAAAATGTGAGAAAATTGGCTTTCTATTAAAAAAGCAGAAAGATAAGTCGAGTAAGAACACTCAAAAAGATATGAAATCAGTAAAGAAGAAGGTAAAACATCAGATAATTAATAATTCTGAAAAGCAAAGTAATGGAACAAGTAATAAAAAAAAGAGGACGAATAGAAACATCCAGAGTGGTAAGCCAAGTAAATTAAAAAATCCGTACCTCTTAGAATTAGAGAAGTGCATTGACAACGAATGGAAGGATTTATGTACATTTAGGAAATCATTGACAAAAAAAGAGCAGGAAAGACTGGCACGTGCTTACAATTGTCTTGCCGCTCAATTTCGAAAGATGTGTAAAAGGAAAGTTTTAGAACAAATGTGCAGAGAGTCTGGGAATAGGTTAAGCAAAGACCCAACAGATACACACAAAAAAGAAAGCAGCCTGACGCTTGAAGTCGAGAAACAGAAAAAGAAGTTAGTAGAGGAGGTGCAGAAGACAAACTCTGAAGAGGAGGCTTTCATAAAGCATGAGGTGGACAATGTAAAAAAGCAATGTCTTATGAGGATGTGCAAAGAAGTGGAACTTATGAAAAATCGCGATGAAGAAGCTCTTAAAAAAATGTGTCAAGAGAAAAAGAATCAGCGCGAAAAAGAAGAACTTAAGAGAAAGTGTCAACAATTACAGATCAAAAAAATTAATGACATGAAAAAAAAGTGCGAAGAAGAAAAGCGTAAGAAAAAATGGGAGGCAATTATCCTTAAGAAGAGACGTGATGAGGATCTTAAGAAAGAAAAAGCTCTTAAAAAACGGTGCGAAGAAAAAGCTCTTGAGAAAAAGCGCAGAGAAGAGGCTCTGAGGAAGAAATGTGAAGAAGAATCAATGAAAAAACAAAAAGAAGAGGCTCTTCAAAAGAAACAAAAGGATGTGGTTAAGAAAAAGGAAAACGTGGAGGCTTTGAAAAAGAAGCAAGAAGACGCACTTAAGAAAAAGAAAAAAGGTGATGATCTTAAAAAGAAGAAAGACGCAGAGGCTCTGAATAAAAAGCAAAAAGAAAATGCTCTCAGGAAAAAGTTCGAAGAGGAGGCTCTTAAGAAGAAGTGTGAGGAGAAAGCTCTAAAGAAGAAGTGCGAAGAGAAAGCTTTGAAGAAAAAGTGCGAAGAGAAAGCTTTGAAGAAGAAATGTGAAGAGGAAGAGGCTGTAAAGAAAAAGTGCGAAGATAAAGCTCTTAAGAAGAAAAAGGACGAAGAGGCTTTAAAGAAAAAGGACGAAGAGGAGGCTCTTAAGAAGAAAGGTATAGAGAAAGAGGCTCTAAAGAAAAAGGGCGAAAAGGAGGCTCTTAAGAAGAAAAGTGAAGGGGAAGCTCTTCAGAAAAAGCAAAGAGAAGAGACATTGAAAAAAAAACGAGAGAAACTGGCGCTTAAGCAAAAATGCGAAAAGCTCAGGAATAAGCGGAAGGAAGACACTATTAAGAAGAGACGTGAGCAAGAACAAATGCGCAAAGAAAAGGCTCTTCTTAATAAATGTGAGCAAGAGGAGCGTTTAAAAAAATGGGAAGGGGAAGCCAGAAAGAAAAAATTAAAAGAGGAGAATCTAAAGAAGATGTGCGACGAGAAAGCTCTGAAAGAAAAACTTAAGAGAATAAAACTTGAGGAATCTTTTAAAGAGCAAATTCGATACTCTCTTTTCAAAACTCTTAGGATACAAGACATTCAACATGGGTCAAAGGTGTCCATTATTGGAACTGGAGCTGTGGGAATGGCGTGTGCCATAACACTACTTTCTAAAAGCGTAACTCACCACATAACTCTCTATGACACAAAGAAAGATCTGTGTGATGCAGAACGCTTGGACTTGATACATGGCTCATTATTTTTAGACAACTTGAAAATTGAAAAGTCCACAACCATCAAAAGTACAAAGGATTCGAGAGTTGTTGTAGTCACGGCTGGAGCGAGACCCAAACCTAACGAGTCTCGTCTAGACGTAGCCCAGAAGACAGCGAGTATCATTAAACAAATTATGCCCGAGCTTGTTAAACAGAGTCCCAAAGCTATATTTCTCATTGTGGCTAACCCTGCGGACGTGATGACATGGTTTGCCCGCAAGGTATCCGATCTACCCTATGAACGATGTTTCAGTCCTGGCTGTCATTTGGATACTGCTCGCTTCCGCATGTTAATTGCACACATTTTGAGAGTATCAACGCAATCGGTGGATGGGTATATTATCGGGGAACATGGGGACAGTTCTGTGCCTCTGTGGTCTACTGTCACGGTAGGAGGTATATCACTGAGCTCGCTACATCCAGATATAGGCACCGAGAGAGATCCGATGCGCTGGTCGAATGTACATATGGACGTTGTAAACGCAGAAAAAAATGTGTCAAGCGTTAAGGGTTATACAAACTGGGCCATTGGCCTCGCTGTCACAGACATTATCTCCGCTATATTCGAAGACACTCATCGTATCATGTCTTTATCCACTAATGCAAAAGGTGTGTGCGATATCAAAGATGAAATTTTCCTTTCATTGCCGTGTATTGTCAATAAGTGCGGTTTGCACGGTGTCATACATCAACAGCTTTCAGAATGGGAGATCAAAATGTTGCACAAATCTGCTGAAATATTACTCAAAGCTCAGTGTAATATCAAAGTGTAGTCTTTTCTTTTTCTGTTAGCACTGTTCTTCATGCTGACTGGCCTCATACGTAATATTTATACAAATTTATTGTTTATCTTATTTTTCTCGAATAATGTTATGCTTTTTCGAATGCTCAATGTATGTAATAGAAAGTAATTAAATTATTCTATATCACATAAATGCAACGATTTTTTGGAGCATTGAGAATATTTTGCTTTTTCTTTAAGATGTTCTTTGAATTCAATTGAGTTAAAATTGACAAAAGACAACAATAAATATAATTTATTAAGTTTCATTAGGTTGGATTATTTTGGACGACAGTTTTGATCACAATTTATTACTTTGATTATTAAATTTGGTTTTTATTTATTGAAAACCTTAAATTATGAAACGTAACCCAGTTTTAAATTGTCAGGCGTAGTACACAGATTCAGAAAATTTTAAATTATATTCTCAGAAAGTTCCAAATTAAGTTATTTAAAATGCTGCTTAACCGCTACATATTAAGTAAACTGTTTACACCCAAGAGTAATTGCCAAAACTATCCAAAAGCTGCATTAAATGCCAAAGCTCTTATAATTTCTATTAGAAGTATATCGGATAAGAGGTTCAAGAGCACTCAACTTATGAACGCATTTCGAGCTTGTCTCTATAAAAATCTGAAGAAACAAGATGTCGAAGATGGTAACAAAGTATCAATAGTCGGAACTGGAGCTGTGGGCATGGGATGTTCTATTGCCTTGCTAACTAAGGGCATTACGAGCAACCTAGCATTATTCGACATTAATGAGGAACTATGCTGTGCAGAACGACTGGACTTGCTACATGGATCGATGTTTCTACATAACTACCATATTAACCACAGCTGCAACATTGAGGCCACAAAAAACTCAAGAGTTGTTGTAGTCACAGCAGGAGCACGTGTAAAAGTCCGAGAGACACGATTGCAAGTAGCCCAACAGACAGCGGAGATTATTAAACAAGTTATGCCAGAACTTGTTAAACAGAGCCCCAAAGCCATATTTATTATTGTAGCTAACCCTGCGGACGTTATGACCTGGGTAGCTCAAAAAGTAACCAATTTACCATATGAACGATGCTTCAGTTCTGGTTGTCACCTGGACACTGCCCGGTTTCGAATGTTCCTTTCTCACATTCTGGGGGTGTCTTCAAATTCGGTACACGGATTTGTAGTCGGCGAGCATGGAGATACATCAGTGCCTTTGTGGTCTACGGTCTCCGTGGGAGGTGTTCGACTCAAGACGCTACACCCGACCATAGGCACTGAGGATGATTCCATGCAGTGGTCGAGGGTGCACCAGGAAGTTATAGATGCTGCTTTTAAAGTGAAATCCATTAAGGGCTACACAAACTGGGCTGTTGGCCTCACTATAGCGGATGTTATCTCTGCCATATTTCAAGACAGCAATCGCATCATGTCGTTGTCCACGAATGCAAAGGGAATGTGTGGAATCAAAGATGATATCTTTCTTTCTCTGCCATGTATTATCAATAAGTGTGGCCTCAGCGCCATTATCCGTCCACAGTTATCCGTCTGGGAAGAATGTGCACTGATGAAATCCGCCGAGGAGTTACTTAAAGCTCAGTGCAATTTAAAATTGTAGCTTCTGGATAGTTTTGACCTTTTAATCAATAGTACTCGTATTAAGAAATATTTCAAATAAGTTAATTGTGGGGCTTAGTAAAATTGGTAATGAAATATATATTTAGTTTTTTATTTGGTACAATTGGGTGTCAAGGAGTTATCGACGCACCTCTGATAATTTTTGATACATACATAATTACATGTTTTAACTACCCCAAATGTAAGCCGCAAACTTTTTCCCCTCTGATTATAATCAATAATTATTGACACAAGCTAAAGGTTGTCCAAAAAAGCGTTTGGCAAACTCAAAGTGAGAGCTTTAAATTGAAGTTTCAATTATACCTTTAACCAGGGATTAAAATCAAAACGAATATCGGTTTAAGTAACGGTTTCGCTAATGCTCAAATTAAGGTTTCCGGTTATCGGTTATCAAAAATCTTAGAGTATCGGTTTCGTAACGGTTATCGGTTTCTTATAAGTTTCGGCTTAAAAATACCGTTATGCTTTCGGTTCACAAAAAAAATAAAAATTAAGATTTCCGGTTGACCAAAATAAGAAGTGTTATTTATTGCTTTACATGAAAAAATACTTAATGCTCTTATTAGCCTGGAAAATTATGTTAACTGGTTACTGGAATGGTCCAGAGTAATGTCGATTTTATTATAATGTCACCTCATATAAATATGGTTCATTTGGTTCGAAAATTTCGATTATTTTGATTTTACTGATTTTTAATAACTTTGAACTGCCATAACTTGGTCAAAACTCAATCAATTTCCATGCGCATTGTAAATTTGAGAATGATTTTACCTCTTAATTTGTTCTGCATTTAAATTTTGTTCAATTTGAAAGTTTTAAAAATGTCGAAATTTTTCGAAAAATTCAAAGCGGTAAGTATGTAAAATTCAAAAAAATGTGAAATTTTTAAAAATTTTAAAATAAACAAAATTTAACTGCGGAACGAATTTAGAGGTAAAATCATGCTCAAATTTGCATTGCGCATGGAATTTGAATGAGTTTTGACAAAGTTATCGAAGTTCAAAATTACTTAAGTTGCTCAGTACCTGCGACGGCCAGAACCGAAATTAACCCTTATAAATGAATCGGTTAATAAACGATTATTTCGGTTTATGAGTTACGGTACAGCGAAAAAAATTGTATTCGGTTACGGTTTCAGTTGCGGTTACAAATTTCAATCGGTTTTCATTGGTTAAAAGTTACGGTTTCGGTTAAGGTTTTAATTCCTGCCTCTAACATATATATAGAACGTAACTAAACTTTAAAATTTATATGCAATGCCTTTAAACCCTTTCTCAAAATTTTGTTCCCTGTGAAAGTAAGGTATGCTGATTTTTTCAAACACAAAAGAAAATTTCATAATGGATTCTTAATTGAATTGTCTATAGTATTTCTATAAAGTTATTTTGGGCTAGAATAAGTCTGATAAATAGTATTCATTACACTTATTAAATTTCGATATAAAGGTGAAACGATTAAATTATTTTATATTAATAAAACGATTCGTTTATTTAAAAGATACTGTTTTTTTTTAATAAAAAAACCCATTATTTTTGATAAAGTTGTGTAATTCTTGGAAAGTAACCCAGTATGAAATTGTCAGAAAAACTTTTTATTGTATTTTATAGATTCAGCAGAATCAAAATTTTAAATTGAATTGACGATTCATAAAAAGTCCCAAAATCAGTAATTTAATATGATGTTTAACCGTTGCTCATTAAGCAAACTCTTTACATCCATTCAAAAGGAGTTTTATCGACAAAACTATCCACAGACTGCATTAAATGCCAAAGCTCTTATAATTTCTTTTAGAAATAAATCGGATAAGAGTTGCAAGAGCACTCAACTTATGAACGCATTTCGAGCTTGTCTCTATAAAAAGTTGAAGAAACAAGATGTCGAAGATGGTAACAAAGTATCTATAGTCGGAACTGGAGCTGTGGGCATGGGATGTTCTATTGCCTTGCTAACCAAGGGCATTACGAGCAACTTAGCATTATTCGATGTTAAAGAGGAACTATGCTGTGCAGAACGACTGGAATTGCTACATGGATCGATGTTTCTACATAATTGCCATATTGACCACAGCTGCAAGATTGAGGCCACAAAAAACTCAAGAGTTGTTGTAGTTACAGCAGGAACACGTGTTAAAGCCAACGAGACACGACTGCAAGTATCCCAACAGACAGCGGAGATTATTAAACAAGTTATGCCAGAACTTGTTAAACAGAGCCCCAAAGCCATATTTATTATTGTAGCTAACCCCGCGGACGTTATGACCTTTGTAGCTCAAAAAGTAACCAATCTACCATATGAACGATGCTTCAGTACTGGATGTCATTTGGATACTGCCCGGTTTCGAATGTTCCTTTCTCACATTCTGGGGGTGTCTTCAAAATCGGTACACGGCTTTGTAGTCGGCGAGCATGGAGATACATCAGTGCCTTTGTGGTCTACGGTCACCGTGGGAGGTGTTCGACTCAAGACGCTACACCCGACCATAGGCACTGAGTGTGATTCCATGCAGTGGTCGAGGGTGCACCAGGAAGTTGTAGATGCTGCTTTTAAAGTCATTTCCGTTAAAGGTTATACCAATTGGGCTGTTGGCCTCACTATAGCGGATGTTATCTCTGCAATACTTCAAGACAGCAATCGTATACTGTCGTTGTCCACGAATGCAAAGGGAATGTGTGGAATCAAAGATGAAATCTTTCTTTCCCTGCCTTGTATTATCAATAAGTATGGTCTCAGCGCCATTATCCGTCCACAGTTATCCGACTGGGAAAAATGTGCTTTGAAGAAATCCGCGGAGACGTTACTCAAGGCTCAGTGCGATCTGAAATTGTAGCTGCAACAAATGGATAGTTTTGAGTTTTTAATCAATAAGTAGTATCATAAAATATTTAATATTGGGACATTTTATTTATAAGTATGAAAATATACATTTAGTGTTTTATTTAATACAAAATTAATTGTTTATCTGGGCGTTATCAGACCACCGCTGGGTATTAATATGTTAAATGCTGTCAGAATGTGGTGCATTTATAACACTGTTCAACTGCAGCCACTGCTATGCCGCAATCTTAGAAGTAATAGTTCTTCACGCTCTCGACCGTCTATAAGCAATGACCCCACTAAAAGTTCGTCGAAACTGGATAAGCTTTTCTCTCTCAAGGTGAGAGTTATAAATGTGATATTAATGCGTACAAGTAAAATAAATATAATATTCCTCTATCTTAACAGGGAAACTCAAATGAAAATCTAATAAATCATCGATCAGCGTTGAGAAAATCAGAATTCTGCTTCAATCGAATGCCTCAAAAACATACAGCGTGGTATGAAGGTTCTAAGAGGCTAATAAATCGATGTAGAGATCTATTGCGCGATCGATTCTACGACTACAATAAGTCTTCTACAGGAAGTGGACTTTTTGCTGTGGTAGAAGAGATAAAGGAAAAAACCGGCGCAGATAATTCTCTAATAAGAAAAGTAAACATGTCCACCTATACAAATGCCTTACTTAAACCAGTAGGTAAATTTGAACTGGGCTCTAACGATTCTCTGTCATCCAGTCATCCAAAGTCAAGATGCGATGTGGTCTGGAAGAACGATTCAATCAGAAGAGTAGATACTTCGGCTTCGGAACGCAGTAGCTATGCAAATAATTGTGTGGAAAACATAACTCTCCGTTCTAAAGGAATATTAAAGCCATATCAGTTTGTAGACAAGAACTCGAATGAAATATGGAATGGCGAACCGCCAAGCAAGAAATTAGAAGAGATTCTCATAAGTCTGCGCATGTGGGAAAAGAAAATGGGTTGGTGTTCACCAATACCTGTCGATAAACAAATTTCAGCCACTAAGGAAAAGGAGCTAAGCAAAATGATAAAATACGCCATCAATATGCAAAAGAAAAATAATATACGCAATCAGAGAAGAAACTTGGGCATTGATTATGCAAAAATAAACTCTGATCTTGGTGATAAACTGAATCAGACATCGACAATCAACAAATATCCCGATTCGTTAAAGAAACTTTCAGACTCTAAACGTATGGAGGCAACAATTCTAAATCCGAAGAATTCTTCAAAAATAACGAATTCACAAATGCTGGAAATGCCTTTACACGAAACCATACAATCATCGAAATCGTTGGGAGTTTCGAAATATTTCAATGATGATAGAAAACCCATTGTCAAAATTAAGAATGACGGAGAGATAAAAGTAATGGATCTGGCTAAGAAGTTTGCGTTGAATGCAACTAAACGCAAGAAAATAAGTAATATTAAAGCACATTCAGAAAAAATGCAAGATGGCGACGATCTACAACAATCTGACATTAACTCTGAAGTTAAAGAGATCGATAGAATTATTATGCACTGCAACAATCTAAAGCGATTTAGTTCAATGCGATTAAAAAATAAATTTTGTCTGCAAAATGTTCAAGAAAAATACAATAGTACAACCCACAGAGAAATTCAATATTCGGGATCACAGTTTCAGAGAAGGGTTACGGATGCTAATAACGGTTTAACAAAAAGTACTTCTAAAGAAGTATCTATAAATAAAAGGCCGCAACTTAAGATATCTGTCGTTAAGCGGAACACTTTAAGTAAATGTAAAGCTTCATCTCATGAAATGGTACAAAATGAAATCCAAAAAAGGCTAGTAGAGCTAAAGAAGCATCATAAATTGTCGACAAAAAATTGTAACGATTTTGATAAGTTGTGGCAAACCTCAGGAACAATGCTGCCGTCGATTGAAAAAAACTGCAGAACTTCCGAAGGGAAGATCAAATCAGTAGAAGAGTTATCCAAAAAGTGTTGTGAAGCGGTGGCAAAGTCAAGGAACGCAGGTGTTCAGATATGTATTAAAGAAGGGGAGTTTTTGAAAAAGTGTCATGCTGAAAAGAATTGTAAGAAGAACGAACTTCAAAATTGCAAAGAATCCGGTAATAAAAGTGATACATTCAAAATCGAAGGCATGTGCACAAGAGATAGAAATCGAGTTTCTGATCCTGAAAACAATTTAAAGAATATATGTCTGGATGAAAAGCAAAAAGAGAAATCTATGAAGGACGAAAGCAAAGATATAAAGCAGCCTGAAGACAAGTACACACATGAAACCGATGATGGATTAAATAAATTTATATTGACCGACTGTCCATCATCCATTGTATGTAAGAATATCGAATTTGATGCCTTAAAAAATGTGTTCAGGAACTGCTTTGAAACTAGACGTTCGAATAGTAAATTAGGTTTGTCAAATCGGTGGAATCTCGCTGAAACTCACATACAGTGGTCTGGTATGCGGCCCGAGAAGTTTGATACAAGTGCACAGCTCAAGAATAAGCCATGGATTCTTCATTCAATTCAAAATTGTTCTCATATGCCTTTGAATTTGGGACCGAGCTCAAATATCTTGTTACCCTTTCACCCCTTTAAGAGCGGTTATTTCATTGGCGATACGCAATCGCCGATTAAGTTGCTCGAACTTAAGGGGGATAAATTGTACGGTTATGATGAGTCCGATTCTTAAATTAATCTTATCTAAAATCAAAGAACAACATATATTTATTAAATTAAATGTTTGTGGAAGATTGCCTACGATAATAAACGCATCATACTAGAATTTATGCAAAATGTTATATAATTTGTAAGGCATTTAAAAAAAATTTTTTGTAAATGAAAAATATATTTAAAATGCGGATGGAATCATATTTAATACTAAAAACCTATTTTTGTTTGTCGAATTTTAGCACGTTTGTGTTGATTAATCAAAAATTGCAATCCAATTGCTTTATGAATTTATGCCACACTTCTTTGCTTTGAAGCCGTCACAAAGTGCTTGAAATAAATACAACTCAAAGATTTATTGGAATCTGGATATGAAATCTGCCCGAAGCAAATAAACAAATACACATATGATTTCGAGTGCTCACACAATACCTTTGGCAGGCAGGCTAAAGTAAACAAAAATACATGTTAAAATATTGATTGCCGCATTGTTTTATTGATGAAATAATGAATTTTCTTGCGTACAAATACACGCATGAGAATCACATAAATTGCATGGCGTATTTATGTCGTTCCATGCCTTAGGTTATGAATTTTAGGGCATGATAATGAAAGTTATCTGGTACAAAGTAAACAAGCTTGAGGTGCCACTTTCATGGCTAGACAGCCAGTTCATCAGGCAGATAGAAATACAAACGGGCAGTCTGACAGACGTAGGCAATGCCTATTTGGTTTTCATTTCGTATTGATTGGACAGTGTGTGGATATTGGCAAAGCAAATTTGCAGACGCCTTAACACGATACGCCTCGACTGGCCGTCATCAACAGCCATCGGTTTAAATTATTAACGTTTGAGTAATTTGTATGACATATAAACAAATGTCTGTGTTAGTTGCACGGTTCACTGCTTGTGGTTACTCCAACGCCAACGTCAACTCCAACCTCAACCACAGCCTCAGCCTCATCCTCATCCTCAACCCCAACCCTGCACATGATTCTGCTGCTGGTTTTTGTCATACGTGTCAGACATCTACGTCTGTAACGTTGTCAGTCTCGTTTTTGGGTTTTCTATTTAACAACATTGTTGTCAAGCTGAGTTCCCATGTGGCCCATGGGATCTACGTCAACAGGGCTTGTTATGTGTGCGACAACTGACTTGTGAGTAATTATCTTCTGATGAAAACGACCATGAGAATATTTAACTTCTATGTTGGATGCCAAATTCAGCGTCCTCAAGAAATTCCTTATAAGTAAAAAAAAATTTATTTGTCTACAATTTAATAAATAGATGTTAGACAGTACACAATTAATAAATAAATAATTATCCCTATAAATAATATTTTCAAATATTTAAATGAATTAATTACTAATATAATTTATTTTTGCCTTGTCTCATTTTAGGTAAGTGCTATTGCTACCGTAAGTTGAACAAATCATTTCCATAACCCTTACAATGGGTCTGTCTTGCTAAATTTTATGTCTAGCTAAACTTTTCTCCAAAACTCTTGCATTTAATTTGAAAACTTTCAAAATTTAGTTGGCAACTAAAACACAAAAATAAATTTAAAAAAAAAGTCAAAGCGTAAAAAATATATGGCCATACCCAACTGGAAAACCATAGAACAAACAATTCGAACGCCGAATTCCACGTAATGACCAAACGTCAAACGACGGCCACGAAATCAAAGCATACTTTTGAGCATGCTCTATGCAACCGCTAAACTGGGCAACCAGCACCACATACCCCACACCCCACCACCATTCCCCGTCCCGACAGACAGACCTATGGGCGGACCGACAGTTGAACTGACTAGAGACGATGGACGAATAGACAGACCAACATTGCGAGCCGTTCAACCCGGCCGCATAGTTTAAACAAACTTTTTGTTTCAAAGCAGAGAGAAAAAAGAGAATAAAAACTGGAAACGCCACTATTACATTTAAACAGAAAAATAATTGCAAATATTTCTGAAAACTTTTTCAACTTTCGCTGGGTTTTCCTATTTTTGTGCTTCTCTTATTTTGTTGGTTGGGTTTTTGCGTTTTGCTCGCTTTTGTTTTACGCACTCATTCTTTGAATAACTGGCAAATTTTCCTAGAAAACTTTAAAGCACGCTGACAACGCTCATTACAACTAATAATGTTAATAATCATTAATGCGCCGCATTAAACGAGCTTTGAGCTTGTAACATCGGTTCGACGTTGGGTGTCTGGAGTTGGAAACAATTGCCTTTGTATAAGATATCCTTCGAGATTTCTGCTGCCGCCGTGTGGCACACACAAATTGCAGAAATTAAAATACTTTTCAAAACTAATTAAAATTGTGTTGCATACTTTTTGGAGCCCACTGGCCTCTGGCATTATTGCTTCTCCTCTTGTTTCTTTAAACTACCAACTTTTAGCCATTGACGTTCGACTTAAACTTCGATTATTGTGGCGTATTTTAACCAAACTCTTCTTCTTGTATCTCTTGCTCGCTTTAATTGTTGAACTCTTTCGGATGCTTTAGCCACTTGGGATGAACTTTTACCAATTTAAACAGAAAGAATGTTTGGGTTTGCCTCGTAGATTTTCTTTATTAAAATATTGAACATTTAAAAGGTGGAAAATAATCTTAATTTCATTTGTCACTTTATTTTATCGACATTCTCCTCATGGTTCCCCATTAAATAATACGAACGCGTTCATTTCATTTTACCATCTGTCACATTCGCTGCATGCATTAAATTTTATTGCATTACATATATACGACATACGTACACACTTACATTCACACATACTAAAGCAAAAACACATTTGAAATGAGCAATGGCACAGTGCACTATGGAGAATTATCCCATATTTCAGGTATTAATCCAGTTTTCATAAGTATGCGAAACATCAAACTTTTATGTTTCTTACAACAACAATGTTAAAATAAGAGTTGGATATTTCGTGATGTACTGAATTGCGATTATAGAGTAGTTATACACTGAAAAAAAAGACCATCTTCTAAAATCAAGAACATTCATCTTAAATATTTTGTTCTTAAAATAAGACCATTTTAAGACCTAATTAATAAAACTAAGAATATTAATCTAAAAATTCGCAGTTCTTAATATAAGAATTAAAAATCTTAAATTGATAAGAAAATATAAACATGTTATATTTAATATGAAGACAATAATGGCACCGTGGCGCTCTGGTTAGAGTCGCCGCTTCAGTTTGGTAACAAGTCTATAGATCGAAGCCCGCTATATCAAAAAAAAAAGAATAAGTTTAAAGTTTAAAGTTTAAAACACCTGGCTTATTTTTTTAACTTAATTAAGAACTTATTCTTATTTGAAATGTTCTTAAAATCAAGATGTGTTTTCTAAATTTAAGAATTTTATGTTCTCGACGCTTTTTTTAGACCAAAATTCTTAGTTCTGAGACCAAAATCTTAATTTTAATACATTTTTTTGAACAGTGTACTTATAATAAAACTTCGTTTTTTCTAATTGTATATATAACAAAAATACTGTAAAAAAATCCTTGCTCAGTTTAAAAGTTATTAATTTGTGGCAGAATCATGGAAAAATATTCCATAGTGCAGCGACAGCGAACATCAAAAGCGCTAAGCAACTTCAAAGCTCAACCAAGTGCATGAAGTGCATGCTGACGATGCTGACGATGCTTGGGCGCCATTCAACACATTCAATGCTGCACTGCCTCAACTTTTGCTGGCAAAGCAAAGCAAAGCAAATCAAAAGGAAATAATGGTACAGTGACATGAAACGCAATGAACGGCGGCACCTGAGGAAGGGAGCCATCATCGTCAAGCGGCACGACGACTAAATGGCGCACACGAAGTGCTCACGTGCACCTGCCAAGCAGTCCGTCCGTCAGTCCGTCAGTCAGGCCGATAAACCAGGGAAAGAGGAGGAGAAAGGCAAATGTTGAATGCTTGGATACCAGGATGCTGGGGTATGCATTCAAATTACAGCACAAGTGAATGCAGCTTTTCATGCTGTTGATGCCCGATACTGGCAATTAATTAGGATTATGTGTGTCGTCTGGCCAGAGCCTAAAAGCATGCAAAACATGTGAGCCTTCTCATCGCTGCTTCTCGTTACCGTCAACGTTGCTTGTCAACGGCTTCTAATGGCCATGACAGCAGCTTGACTTCCGCAGTGTGACAGACACAGCGCCTAAATAGTTTGATTAGGCAAATTTATTGCAGCACGCTTTCAGGCGCAATTAATTGCAGTCACTGCCAACACCCCAGTAAACTGAACTGAGCTGAACTCAATCAATCATGAATCTTGATGCTTGCATATTTTTAATGATGACGACTTTAGTAGGCGATGCTCATTAAAAATTTGCAGCACTTGCAACTTGAATATGCTCATAACTCTTGCATCCTTCTATCCCCCATTTTTCTTCTAGACTTAACATCTCCTTCTTTATTCTCGGACTTTTGCCCGCTGCTTATAGGCGTCTATTTCTTGCCGACACTAACGACTTTTTAAGTATTTACACACAATTTGGCGTTCACTTCGGCAAACTTTTATCACAGACAACCGCAAAGTATGCAACGTCTATGATTTGATTTTGCTCCTTCAAGGAAATGGAGTCTTGGCTGACACTTGAATTGCTTAAAGACACGGTCGCCGCATAATTTTTCTTGTCCATTTCATTTATTTGTGTGGAAAAGTTTACGCTTCATTATCTCACAGTTTTTAAGTCTTGTTTGTCTTAGCAAAATTGCAACTACCACGCTATCGGCTTGAAGTTTTCCTAACTATGAACTGTAGCTGTACTTTTAAATGCAACTCGCTTGAGGCACTGCCACTTGCTCTGACAGTCAAAGTCTTAATGGCACAGTGCTACTCTGGCACCTGCTGATACCCCCCGACACTGCTGCCGTAGACATCAAGCAAATCTAGTTCCAGTTGCAAGTTGCAACACGCCTCAAGGTGTGCCACATGCAGCTTGACTTCTATGTCTTACTTGTCCTTGTATTTCCTTCTGCTTTTTTAGTTTTTAGTTCAGTCCTTGTTTGTACCCACAGCTCTGCTTGGCCAGTTTTGTCAGCCTGTCTCTGTGGTTATGTGTTGACTCTTGTCAGAAGCCTAGCTCCAGGCAGCTGTGAAATTTCTGTGTTGCTTTTATCAGTTGGAAACGAGTTCAGCATCAGTTTTAGTTTAAAATAAAATAAAATATTATATTAAGTAGAACTTCTTAAATTCGAATTATTAAATAAGTAAACTATTACAATGTTGTTTTCAGCTTTACAGATCTTTAAAGTAACTTTTGAAAATAAAGAATTGTTAACGTTAATAATAAAATCGATAAAAATTTATATGTTTGGGTACTGCAGTCTATGTAACTGTCTTTTAAGGCCAGCGTAAGCCGGGTTAAAAACAATGTCTATTGACTGAAGTGCAGCTGGTTCCGGCATTTTGCTCAGACGAGCTTAAGTTCTTTGTGGGAATCACCACAGTCGTCTGCACGTGTTGTCTATGCAAACTTCAGTGGAAGAAGAGAGAACTTGAAGAGTTTCCCGTATTTCATTTCAGAGCCAACTTCGCTTTGCTTGGCTTTTGCACCACGGTCAAATCGACGACATCGTCACCCGCAACATCAAAGTGAAAGTCACGCATTTTACGTCTATTTACCACTTTGTCTGGTAGTTTTTTCCCCACGTTTTTCCATTTTGTTTTGTTTTGTTTTTTTCCATTTTTACTTGCATTTGGATAGACACAAAGACAGGCAGACTGGCGTTCTCGTCTCCACGATGTCTGCCCTGTCACTCGCATCTGCCATCAGCTCGTTGGATGTTAGATGCTGGATGTTGGATGTTGGATGTGGGCCGTTGTCTGCCTCATTATGTTTTTCTTTCACTCGTCCGCTGTCGCTGGCAATATTTTTATGTAAACAAGCAACAAACAGACAAACTGGCAACTGGCAAACTGACAAACTCAAAAAACTTAGAACCGCCAGACAAAATTGGCGAATCATCAAATATACAGAAGAGGGAGTCCTAACGAAGCGATTCCTTTGCTTCTTTCATTTGCTTTGTGCAATTATGGCAATTTATTCACCTCTCCTCTCTACTAGTACTACTCTTCATCCATTTTGCCATAACTTTGAAATTCGAGAGCATCTGGAATAAAATGTCGCGTCATTGTTGTCTGGCCATAGATTGGCACTTTCGATAAACATTTCATTACAGCTTACGAAAGCATTCTGGGGTCTGACCTTGGGTTTAAGTTTGTCTACTCGTATTTCACAATTTTCGAGTACTGAGAAATCGAATTTCTGTGGACTTGAAGTAAATATTTCATTGTTAAGTTTGATTGGAACGTTTACTTTTAATATTTTCCAGTTAATAAAATTATAAAAAATAGATACATACAGCAAACAACAATAAATGTGCTTATTTGTCTACATATATATGCGTAATCTCTATTATTTTCAGAGTGATTTTTTATATTTTTCACATGCTTATAGGGGAGTATAAGGTAGATCTACAGTTTAGTTTGGCTACTCATTTTGAGTTTGCCAACGCCTTAAGCAAACATTGAAGGCAACCAGCTGCCTGAAAGTATGCTACATCGTTTGCACAAACGCACTTGATCGCCAGTCAGGACATGACTACACGACTCAGGATACGGAGCAGCAGCAGGAGTAGCAGAGGCAGCATCAGAGCTGAGTTTCTTTCCATGCCAAGCGACAAGCTTCTAGTCGTAGTCGTTGCTGTTTTCTGCTGTTTGTTTATTTACGCACATGCGAGAGGCAAAAACTTATTTCATATTCATGGAAAAATCGCAGACACATGTGCTGTAAAGGTTCTTGCCAGCTGTTATTCTCTTACTCTTACTCTTCCTCTTCGCCTTCGTTTTCCTCGTATTCGTATTCGTACCCACACACACTCAAGTGCAAACAGAGTTCGGTGGGTTTTGGGTGGAGTAAATCAGCAGCTAAGTAAGTAAAATGCTTCATAAATTGCTTCAAGTGGCGCAGCTGGCTGACAGCAGCTTTGAAAGCATTATGCGCTGGCAAATGTTGGCCCAGGACCCCAATTCAGCCAAGGATACTCGTATCAGTTAGAGCTAGGACTATCCTTGCTCTCTTTATTTGTACAAGCATGCATACACATATACATTTAATGTTTATGCATGTCCTCGTATGTTATGGCATCCGTTTTAAGGCATATCAGCATACATAATTCTGAATCAGAGCAACGAATGAAGAAATTCGTACGAAAATCAAAGTCATTTTCATCATTACCATGATAATACATAATGAAAATTGCACGTTTCTTGTGAACCCATTGGTTTTTGGCCTTCGTAAACAGTTGGTAATCTAAGCATAAAGTTCACGCATCAGAAAGTCTTCCAAAATTTCGAGTATAGGAATGTTTTTGATTCTTAATGGTGTCCGGACGTTGTCAATAACATTTTACATATTTCATGGGCCGTTCCTTCTCACATTGTAATGTGTCCCACAAGTCGAAAGGATTTGCGTCTCTGACATTTAATTTATTTATTACAATGCACAGTATGACCTTAATAAAAAACCGAACGTGTTGTTTTGATTTGAATATCATTCGAAAAGGATAAAATTACTGTAAGTAAATGTCTTTAGAGATTTGAATATAAGAATACACTAATAAAATATAATAATTGTGTTACATTTTTTATTTTTAAAATAAGACAATAAAAATACAAAAAAAGAAAGCAAAAATTAGAAATTATTATAATTTTATTTAGATTCTCGATATTTAGATTCTCGACGAATTTTTTAGAAGAAAACATATATAACCTTATTTTTGTATTTCTAAGAAACTAAAATTTCGTTAGAAGCATTGATAAAATGAAAATCAATACGAGAGTTATTGTATAAGAGGCATATAATTTATTAGTCTTTATTTACTGAAATGATTTGTTAAGTATTCACATAATCTACAAGGATGTTGTAATTTGCGAATTATACATATTTCACAATCTTATAAGCACTCATTATAAGCATGCATACATGTATGTACATATAGTACAAACTAGGGAAGCAAAGCAATTAGCCCAATTTATATCATTTAGCAAGGCAGAAACGAGCAGAAAGAGAAAGTCGTTTGGTGTTGAAGAGTGGCAACTGACCAACACTTTGCCCATTGTACGAGTATCTTATATTATGTAATTGCACCTAATGTCATGCAACGAAATTACCTGAAATTCAATTTCCACAAGTGAACGTCCTGCAGACATTCTAGATTCTGGTTGCATACAAAAGCCAAAATAACATAATTATGCTGACGAGCAATGCTCGGAGAGCAGGGAGTAGTCAGAATGTTGAATATTGTAAGGGGAGTAGGGAACATGTTGAACTCGAGCTGTTGGCAGCACCTTCGAGCTGTGCAATTAATAGAAATTTAATTGTGATCATAATTAAGCTTATGTGTGCTGTATGTGTGTGTGTCTTTGTGGTTGCTGTGTCATCTGCTTCCAGATCCTGACCAAACTCTGCATCCTGGTGCAGCCATTAATTCTAAAGTATTGTAGATTTCAAAAATTGTGGCACTATATTCTGACGGCAGAATATAACTTAATTTGATTCTGAGGTTATTGTTGATTATTGATTTTTATGACAACTGTTATTATAGGGTATACTACGTTCGATTACTTTTGAGTTTTTTGTTTCGGACTTCAAGCTTTACCCAATTTTGCAGAGTTCATACTCCTTAATCATCTTTCTTTCACTCTTTGCTGTCTAATGTACAAAATGACCCAGTAAAAAATTGTGCAGACAACTTTTTGTCTGCTTTCTTTGTTTGCGTGTTTGCTGGTTCTCAATTGTTAAAAGAATATGAGATATTAAATACTCTTGCAGAAATAGAAGATTTTTCACAATTACTTTAGCTACCAGCTTATTTGTTACATGTATTTAATATTTTCAACGAATTTATCTTTTAATCGGAAGGACGTATAAGATAAATTTAAAAACATTTAAGCCTAAGACAAACAATTTCATTTATTTATATGTAATATCGGAATTAATTTATGAAAAAATAGATCTAAAATGTTTAGTGTTATATAAGTTAATATAAGATGCTTGGATAATAACTCAGTAATTTTATAAAAGGAAATACACTTACGTATATATCAATATCGACCTATCTGGTCAGTCTGGTATTTCGCAGCAAAAATAATATAACCCTTGTAAGGGTATAACAAAAGGGGCCAAAAAAATCAAGTGTATACGTAACATACTTGAATGCCGTACTCTGTGACCTGTTTAACTGGACGCTTGTCGCCTAGAATTTATATGTGGCCTGGGTCTGATTTATGTTTGCGCCCAGGCGCGAAGGCGTGGCATCAAGTACACTTCCGCAGTTCAAGCATCAATAAATTATTGAAACAATATTCGCCGTTGGCTTCTTAGGATCATAAATTTACTGTTGCAAATTTACATTAATGCTCTGGGACACGCTAATGAAGTTGACTGGATTTAAGGACACCTTAAAGTCTTGGCCATTTTGTACTTGTCCTTGTTGGCTAATTTAATTCGGACAGAATTTTTCGTGTCGCAAGCGCAAATTTAAAGCAATTACGTCTCGCGCTTTTGCAACTTACATTCTTTTGTCGGTCTGTCGTCGCCATTTTATTCGTTAGACCATTTCTGTATGTGTGTGCATATCCTGCGGGACTTTTGACCACATTTTTCCTTGCTTACTCAGTGCAGCTCAAAGCGCACGTGGCCTGTATCCCATTTTTGCTAAATACAAGTAACACAAATGATGACCAGCAGGGGATTAAGGAGCTTGGAGAGAGTATATGACAGTGTTTCTTTTTTGAAAATTGTTAGGGGAGTCCCAAACAAATCGTACACATATCGTACAATTTTAGGGATCATATCTTCTAACTAAAATTTAAAAGCAATCATCTTTTAATATCGCAATGGTTAGGACCAGGGATTAAAACCTTAACCGAAACCGATTGAAACCGTAACTGAAACCGGAACCGAAAAAAAACCGAAACTCTTTAAGCCGAAATGACCGTATAGTACCCGTCGCAGCTACTGAGCAACTTTGATATCTTTGAACTGCCATAAATTTGTCAAAACTCAATCAATTTCCATGCGCAATGTAAATTTGATCATGATTTTACCTCCAAATTCGTTCTGCATTTAAATTTTGTTCATTTTGAAAATTCGAATTTTTTGGAAAAAATCATAAAAGATAAAGTAACACTGTTAAATCTCGAAAAATTAGATTTTCAAAAATTTTCTAAAATGAAAAAAATGTAAATGCAGAACAAATTTAGAGATAAAATTATGATCAAATTTACATTCCGCATAAAAATTTATTGACTTTTGACAAAGTTATGGTGGTTCAAAGTTATCAAAGTTCAGTAAAATCAAAATATTCGAAATTTTCCAACAAAATTAACCAAATTTATATGAGATCAAATTATAATAAAATCGACATTACACTGAATCATTCCAGTAACCAGATAACATCATTTTCCATGTAAAACAATGAATAAAGCTACTTATTTTGATCAACCGAAATCCACAATTTTTACTTTTTTTTTGTGAACCGAAACCATACCGGTATTTTTAAACCGAAACTTATAAAAATCCCTGGTTAGGACTTTATTATAAGGAATTTGCATTACAAACATATAGAAAATTTAAAATAAAATAATATCAAATGCAAATTAGTATAATTGCCTGAAAAGTGAGTATCTTCTAGTCGACTGCAGAGCCTTTGCTGTTTTTTTCTTAAATTTGTTTATAATTTGAATGCAAATACAAGTACACCAACACTATTGACGTCATTTTTTGGCGCATCGGCATGACTGGGCATTTAATCATGCTCTCAATTCAACGACAAAATATGCAGATGAGTCGCTTCATCATAATTTTTACGCAGCAATTTCTTTTGGCTTTGAGTTTGGGAATGCAAATGCCAAAAAGCCAAAAAATGTAGTTTAGCATTTTTCTGGCTTTCGAGGGATGTTCCAAAGTCTTTCCTGCCCTGGGGTGTCTGTCAGCCAAAATGACATTTAAATTCAATATGTTAATGAGCCAGCAGATACGACGGATCGTCAGGTGTCTTATATAACTTTGTGGTGCCAGCTGAAGGTCAACCAGAAAGTTTTTACCTCAATTTAAGTGGAATTTTAATTACAAATGCCTCAGATGGGCACAGAAAATCATTTTATTGATTTTTAAATAAACAAATATAAATTGCACTTACATACTTTGCAGAAAACTCGCATTTAATGTTAGATAATTAATTTAATTTAATTATTTTTTAGCTTATATTTTTGATTTGAATCATGCCATTATTATGCTCTTTTAATTGCCTTATTAAGCATATTATTTTATGTGGATTTTGTTTATTTTCTTTTTGGATTTTTGCAATTGTTTATTGGATAATTGGCGTGCGTATCCAGTTCATTGGAGCCTAACGCGTTTAATTAACAAGCTACATAAATTTATACGCGACCAGAAACAACAACAACTCCAATGTTTGCATACCATAATATAGAATTTCATTTTTCGGTGCCAATACGAATAAAAAGAGGCGAAAATACACAAACAAATAACGAAAGCACTTGTCAATTGCTGCGTCCTATGCAAATAGCCAGCAAAATTCTATTAAAGTTTCTTTTGTGACAACAGAATTCAAAGCAGCACCGCAGGCAGTCAACTGTTATAAACTGCATTTCAAAAAAACCACACATTTCTCTCACTCTCAGTCTATATCTCTCTATCTGTGTGTCACTTTCTCTCGCTTGCTCTCTTTGTCTCTCCCTTTCCCCGACAAAGAGATGCTGAAATCAAAATAGTGCAGGCAGTTGAGAGTAAAAAACAAGAGAATACATTTGTCAATACTGCAATATAAAACATATAAAAAAACTAAAATGGTATTGGGAAATTGGTAAAAAGCGCAGCGGCTTTCAATAGCTTATCATGCAGTGGGCGTGGTCATGGCCAGCGGAAATGGCCTTTGGCGGAAATCCGTTTAATTTGCAAAATGTCAACAATGCGAGAGCAATAAATGTGACAAAAGCAAAGCACAAATAAATAAAAAGAGCTATGCCGAATGAATAGTGCCAAGCTAAAGCATACCCTCTATTCAAATCAATAACTTTTTAGCATTTTTTATTATTGATAATATATTAAACGAAACTACATCTGCAATTAAAATTCTTATTTTTAGTTCAGTTTTATGCTTTTCATTTATAAATTCATAATTTTTTGAACAACTACTCAACTACAACAACAATTCAAGAAATTTAAGCTAATTATTATTAGTTTTTTCTATACTTTTGATAATTACCATGACTATAATTATAATTAGATATTTGATTAACTTCAATATACATTTTTACTATTTTAATATACCCTGCAATATTTTTATTAATTTTTTCAAAACACATAAATTAATTTCACTACAAATTGCTGTGGCACTGGAAACAATCTCGCGCAAGGCAGAAAAGTGCATTTAAATAAATAAATGCAAAATAAAATGGAAAATTATAAATCAAACTGAAAGCCCAATAACCGTTCGGTTATCCTCGAAATGTTCTTTAAGAGTTTAATAATAACATAATTTGGAATTAATCATGGTTCAATTAGTAAGATGAATATTCTGTATATTCAAAGTAAACGCAATTTGTTTGCTTCTTGTTTATTTTGGTTGCAATTGTCGCTGCATTTTTGTCACTGCTGTTGCCATTGTTATTGCGACTTTATGCGATCTGTTGGCCATTTTTAATGGCGGCAGCAACTGGCGTCACGCGTTACGCCCACAAAATGGGAGCCATGAGGCATTCGAACCGCGGCGCCACAACAACGGCGCGTAATGCGTAACAGAGGGGAAAGGGATGCAAAATGCTAGACAGAGGCCGCTCCAGATGGGCAGACAGAATGGCCGCTAGCATGGCGACTGGTTGCTGGGCTGGCATCCAGGCAGTTTACGGCCTGAGTGTTGCATCTTGTTTAATTTGTGTACACACACGCAGAATTCAGGCAGACACTGTTACATTATATTTCATTCTCATGTTCTCTAATACCCTGTAGTCAGAAAATCGTCAAAGAGTGTGTAATTAAGATCAGTATAATAAATATATAACTTTGTATCTGACCCACAATGTGACGAATATGTTTAACTTTCTTAGAAACAATTCAAGTAATTGCGGACTTTCGTGAACTTCACGCTTATGGTATCTGTAAGTCGTATACTGCATTTATCTCTTTCAGCTTTTTCGGTTTCCGTATCTCCTGACACCCAAAAAAATGAGGGTGTCTGCGTGCTCTGTGATTGTTCTTATTGTATTGTCATATATGTAAATAGGATACATATTCTTTCTTTTTGATGTGGGGTAACTGCATAAAATGCATACATATATGTTTTTCCAGCAATATGTATGTATGTATTTATGCATATTTATAGAAAATTTAAATTTTGTATGGTCAGCCCATCCAGTAACATCTGTAGACGTTCGTTACCGGCTCTTTATTAAGTTTATTCTGTTTGTTGATCTGTCTGTAGGCAAATTAAATTGTCTCAGTTTTTTTATATTTTATTTAATGTATACTGCAAGTAATGTTAACTTGGAATTTATTGCAAATTTCAGAATGTTTGAAGGAAGTTTTAAAAAAGCAATAAGAATGATTCCTGCAAGCGAGGATTGCAATATATACTTAAAATCAAGATATCATTCATCTCTAACTATTGTGAATACTCTTTTCAACCAGTGTTGCTATTTGAGATATTTTATGTTTGATAATTTTAGGAAAGTTGAAAAAATGAATATTGCAGTTTGTGTTTAAAATAATAAGTCTGCCTTGATTGAACATGTTTGAAGCAGTTTGGAAATACAATGCATTTAAATGAGTTAAATAAAATTTTAGCCGTAGGGTTGTAAATTAATATTAGCAATTTATCCCTTGAAATTCTGGCTACACTGTTTCCAATACCTTCCTCACAAACACACTAATTCATACATTAACCGTGCTTTCGGAACGCTTCACATGAGCTCTTGATGAGAACAGCAGGAATCAGAGCTCTGTCATAAGCTGGGAAATCCTACATATTAAATGCCGGGCGTGTCAGCGTGTCCTCCTCATACTCGTGATAAGCAACTTAATTTTATGGTTAATGGCAAAGCGCAGCCTCCGACTGGAAACTAATCCTAAGTCTATACACCATCCACAACAACAATTGGAATGTAAGAGAGAGATAGAGAGCGAATTATTCTGTCCATTGTGGGGGACATGCAGCTGCATAAAGCTCTCCTTCTGTATACGCTTTTCAAACCTCGTGTTGTGAATATCGTTACCCAAACCCTTCATTATTTTGTACATAACTCAGGCAACCTTGTCTAATTCCAGCTTTCACTCTCCTCTCCCTGATTCTCTTTCTGTGTATCTCGGGTTAATAAAGGTAATTTTACAGAAATCTCTCCTCCATCCTCACCTCGAATGTCACATGACTTTCAAGCATATGGGCGTGATTTACATGGCGTGTTGGGCGTGTGTCTTAGTTGGCTTTTGAATTTTTTTTAGTCAGATGGATGTGCACATTCAAGAAAGAGATGCACGTGCCTTCGACAACACGTGTCGCTTCATTAAAAGCGAGTTGTCTATCAAACCAGTCCACACACATACAAATGTGTATGTTCATTCATTACAGTCTGTCACTTTGCTGTTCATGTGTTTTACCATCAAATAGACGTCATCTTGTCATTTATTAACTATGCAACAAATTATGTTTGTTAAATTTTTTAAAATTAATTAGTAAGTCGCCATGTATAAATTATCCTTATTTTTATTTGCATTATACATATTTCAGGAAAGTTTGGCGGACAGAATTTAATCTTAGTTAGTGAATTTAAGTCCGATTAAGATGTAACGTAAAAAAATACATTTTATTAAATGCTATGAAACAAAAAGTGAAAACCGGAACAGGCCTGATTAATTTTTATTTTCTCCTGTGCCTCCCCTAAAAATGGGTAAAAAAACATACAATATATTAAAGTTATACCATTTAAAGCTTATTAAATAACATTTGAATAAATAACATTTGAAACATTTATTTGGTTTGCATTTTTTATTTCCAGGGTATGTTTCCAAGTCGTTCACTTACCACTGGTCAACTCTTCCCTTTGTTATTATTAATACCATGTGGCATTTCGGTGTTAATCATGTGTGTGCATTTTTTAATCAGCTTGACATTATTGGTGTAATTTTTTATGTAAATTATGCAACTGACGATGTAATTTTAAAATAATTCCAACGTTGCAACGCGTTGCAACAACTGAATGCGGATCAAAAAATAAATTCCGTTTTGCACAACTATTGCGAACATAAATGATATTTTTCGCAGCTATTTAAATTTTATGATTACACAGTTACTTCTTTTATTTCCCATTCTCCATTGTGTATGCAAATTTTCACAATCAAAAAAAATGCAGTTTATTGTTTTTTTTTTGGTTAGCATTTTCCTGTTTTTCATGTTAATTTGCCTTCGTTGTTTGTGTGAATATTTTACGATGCTCGAATTGAAAAACACGAGAACCTCTTCAACCCCTTGCTCTAACGGCATCTGAGCAACTTTATTGCATAAATGTGGTGATTTAATTAATATGCTTAATGAGTTGCAATTAAACACACATAAATATCGAACAACGACAAAATAACATAAAATTGCAGAAAATATAATGACAAATATAAGCAAAGGAAATTAGTAAAAATTTGTTGCAAATTAAGACTATAAATAATAAAAAAAAACCGCAAAACCTTTGGCATATAATTAATTGAGAAAAAAAAAGAAAATATAAACAACTAGCGTATTTCACCCAGAATTACTCGTGTTGATGTAAAATGACATCCCATGGTGAATTCAAAATTAAGTTAGAGACAGTTGGAACGTAATTCAACACAAAGTCACTTTACTTTCAATAATTGACATATTCTTTTATTCAGTTCCGACTTAAGCTAATTATAACATAATGATATATATAACAGTTTTCTACTACAGTTTGTCATATTTCTAGACTAAGACATATCCCGAATTTAATATTATTTACCGCGATTCTGTTTGCAGACAAGTTAAAGCGTTTAACACAGCTGGAACTTTGCATATGGCAATCAACAAAATTGATTAAAGCCGAATTGGCAATAGGTGGTCCTTACCCAGGAACCATCAAGGATTTTCTACATATTTCCAACTAGGTACAAGTGCAGCCAATTGACAAAATGGTCGCTCCCATAGCACAATCTCCCTCATCTGTGTCTTTTACGTCGTTTACTGCATTGCATACGTGGTTTGAGGGAAATGGGAGGGAATACAGACCAAATAAACTCAGCTAAAGCAAAACCAAAATACAAATCCAAAACTATGCAACTCAATTGCAGCATGGGCCGCAAAGCTTTGCCCTTCCTCTCGGCAAAAAACCAAACTATTTTTCGTTTTATTTTTGAGAAGACGCCCGCTGGGTTGGACCCAGGCACATCATCAATATGAAACATGGGACATGCATAATCGACTGGATGGTTCCCAGTGCGATGCATTTATGCGTTGCTGTAGGAAATCCCGTCCAGACAGGAATTTCAAAATGCTGGCATGCAAATGCACCGACTACTGATCTATTTGGTATGAGTGGATAAGTGAATGATGAAGTGTGGGGAGTTAGACTATGAAAGGGTCCATTTCCATTTGTTGAAAATTCTCGTTGTTTTCGTTAGCTACCTATGCCTAGCAAAATAATAAAATCAGACTGATAGGCATTGCTATGAGTCGACATAATAAAAGAAAGATTAAAGTTGATTGGAATATTCCCAACTGCCCTCTTTTCCCCGACTCTGCATAATGTGACATCGCTTTAGCAAAAAGATTATCTCACAACAACTGGATAAGTATGAAAGTACTATATTTGAGTTATTAGATTATTGTACCAATTGTAATTCGATATTATTTGAGCAAACATTTCTGGCGAGGATTGCAGAATATCTCAAACAGATCAATCAATTGTAAAATTAAAATTCAAGTTCAACTGAAATTAAAATTTATATGTAAAAACTTTCTGTGATATAAATTATGTTTGTGACCAGTGGATTAATTTATAAGGATAGCATTGTAGCACTAGGAAGTAAAAATCAAATAACAATACAAAAAATACAAGTATATCTTTGGAAGAACTCAGATTTCGAATTGAATTTCAATTCCATATGCGTTTCATGGTATTGGCATAAATATATTGGAGTCTAAATATTGATATAAAATATTTCATAGCTACACTGAAAAAAAAGACCAACTTCTAAAATCAAGAACATTCATCTTAAATATTTTGTTCTTAAAACAAAACCATTTTAAGACCAAATTAATAAAATTAAGAATATTAATCTAAAAATTCGCAGTTCTTAATATAAGAATTAAAATCTTAAATTAATAAGAATATATAAATATGTCATATTTAATATGAAGATAATAATGGCGCCGTGGCACTCTGATTAGAGTCGCCGCTTTAGTTTGGTAACAAGTCAAGTCGAGGGATCGAAACCCGGTTTTCTAGCCAAGGAAAAAAAATAATCGGAATATTTATATAAAAAGAATAAATCAAAAATAAAGTATAAAAATATGAAAATAAAAAATAAGTTTAAAGTTTAAAACACTTGCCTTATTTTATTATTTCTGGCCTGAGAATTTAAGACTGATTGGTCTTAAATTAAGAACTTATTCTTATTGATGCTCTTAAAATCAAGATGTGTTTTATAAATTAATGAATTTTATGTTCTCGACGCAATTTTTAGACCAAAATTCTTAGTTCTGAGACCAAAATCTTGATTTGACCCATGTACAAAATCAAAAGTTATGTCATGCATAATTATTATTTAATAAAGCTCTTAAACTCTCCCTAAAATTGATTACAGACAGGAGAACGGTTAAGTACAAAAATCATGTCATTCAACACATTTCAGCTCATTAAATCGGTCCTACATAAAACTCCCACTCCCCGTTCTCTCATTCTCGCCAACTCCCCTACTTTCTCTTACTCTATGTGCGTAAGAGTTCATTAATTAATGCAGCAAATATTATGTCCTTTCACTGGCTCGCTTTCAACGACATGTCCTCACGCGAATATGGGAACGTGCCCAATGCTTTGTTTATGTTTATGAGCAAATCCGTCGACTGCAATATAAACGCGACTCCCACTTGTCAGGACGTCACCTCGAGAGCGACACAAGTTGATCCATGTCGTTGTAGCTGTCCGTTTAGTGGTGCGTGGTTGGACAATGCAAAAGCCACGCAACTGTCAATTAATTTGACACTCGTCATGGCAAACATTTGTGCAGGGACTGACTGAATGACTGACTGACTGACCGACGGACGAACAGGGACTGGGATAGAGAAACAGAAGGCGTTATGGTAATTTGTCTTTGGCAGGCACTGTCAAAATTGTATTTAACTAGCTTCAAGACAAGCAACAACAAACATTGAATTGGGGTGTACATACATGTAATTAATATCTGATATTTGTGTTGACAGTCATAGATTCGCAACAAGCATCTGGCCTAAAAAGTCTGTAATTATCTGAGGATGATAATTAACCGATGTGTGACCTTAAAACTTCTGACACGCTCACCTCCGGGCACATTTCAAGGATTACAAACTCGCACTCGCAGTCCTCGAGTACCTGAATAAGTTATACAACATTTTCATCCACCTTTATAAAATTAACGTAATTTGCGTATGTGAGTGAAAGTGGAAAAAGAGAAATTATGGCAATGATGGAAACGTGTTGGTTTTGTGCAAAGTTCAAATGAAATTGCTGTGAGGCACGTTGTCGGGAATATGCTAATGAAATCAGTTTTATAACTTGTCTATGCGTACTGTTTCCATAACCTTCAACTGGCTTTCAAGCATGTAAGACATCTCGCTAATGAGCACGTCTTAACTTATCAAGGTTAACTCTGACGAAACGAAACGAAGACAAGTTGAAAGTGAAATGTTTAGTATATTTAAATAATAAATTAAAAAGTAAAAGCTTTGGAGAACATTTAAGAAAGGGAGTCGATTTAAAGTCTATTGAAGTAAGGTTATTCTTAAATGTAACTAATCCCTTTGTCAATGTGTTAGATAGCAATCTATATTATTCTGCCAGTATTAATAATATGTATGTAAGCGATTTAGTATCTTTTTTTCAATCACGATTATTACTGTCTAAAATTTTACTGTGATTGCATTAATTAAGTACTCAATCTTACACTCCCCATTCTCGACACCACTTTTTGTTGCTTTTGCTCAGAGCTTTCGCAAAGATTTGTAACTTTTCGCATTTTCTTAAAGTTGGCAAAAGTTAACATGCTACGCTTTGACTACTTTACACAGAGAAAAATTTCGTATGAATATTCGATTTATAGTATGCATCATTTACTTATTTTGAGATGTTTTTCGGACCAATGATTCGTCGACTAGAGTAATTTTGGTCTTCCTGAGAATTCTAGTTTGGAATGTGGATTTTTAAATACATGATTTGTTCGCTCTGTGTATTTTTTTCAAGCAGCCAGACAGCCCCCAATTCCAAAACTTATTCGCACCCTTATAAAACTACGTAATTGCAAAGTAAATTACTACTTTGACATATTTTCCCAGTTAAATTTAAAATCCGCCTTTCATCTCAATATTTTTGATAAAATTAAATTAACTTTAGAAGTTCTTTTACGTATGTATTGGTTTGCTTCAGCATAATGAGACATTTTTTCTCTGGTCTCAAAAATACTTTGGACTATAAAAAAAATGGTCCCGGATGGAAATTGCTGATATCTTTGCTAATGCTGATGAAGTGCAGATTTTGCCCAAAATTACTTGAGAAATTTATTATTGGCTTAAGCGGTGGGCGTGTCAGGCGTGCACTAAGTGCATTCTGACGGAGAAAGCGTGAGTTATGTGGCCAGAGTTGCACCGAGATGGGATGAGGCAAAATATAGAGAGGCAGAATGAATAGACAGACAGAGTATAGTTCTTTTTCTCAGTCTTTTTTGTTGAAAGTACAAAATTTAATATTGAACAATGCAGCTGCGAAGCTTAATTGTTAAAGGAATTGCTAGCTCCTGGATATTCTTATAGCAATTATTTTAAATTGTTGTCTTAATAACAGGAAAAAATGCTAGAGAACTAATTGAATGAATTTATAAATCAATCAATTTATTTATGAACAATGCTTTAATTGCTCCATTTCCTTTTAGTTTGGTAGCAAGTTTAAACAAAGGTTGCTAATAAGCTTAGATTACAAGTTAATCCTTTGCCGTAAAGAAAAAATTAATTTAGGAAAAGATTTTCATCTACAGAAACCACTTGTAAGACATTGTTAGTTTAGTCAAAGCAAAACTTATGGATTTGGCTGCATTCCATTTTAATATATTTATTTTATTAACGCAAATATGAAAAACACTTACTTTCAGTGCGTGGAACCGAATACAGTAGAATAATCAGGAAAAATTATTAAAACTAACGTTGACGTTGGTCACAAGCTGTTGTAGTAAAACAATTTGACAAAAGTTCAATTTTTCCAATGCGCTTTAGATGGCAGACAAGTCGACAGGAAGTGCAGGATTCGCTTGACTGTCGAACAACTCGTTCGAAATGTTGGAGTCGTTCTCGCCAGGCTGCCAATTTGTGGTGCTGCACATGTCCACATGCTCCTCCTGGTCAAAAGTGCAGCCACACAACACATGAATGTGTGTGTGTGTGTATTTGCCTCTGGCTTCAAATATTTTACGAAAAGCGTATAATAATTTTCACAGGATATGAAAAAACTTTGTTGTTGGCGCTTCCGTTGTTTTCTCGGACCGGCAACCTGCAACAGACGATGTCTCTATATGGGTGTGTATGTGTGAGTGTGTGTGTGTGTGTGTATGTATGAGTCTGAGTGTGTATTTGTATGCGTGGCCTGCGGCGCACCATTTAAATGCATTGTTGTTGTAGTAATTGGACAAGTCAGTGACTTAAGTGGCGGCAGCAGCCACTTCTGCAACTTGCAACAACACCATCAACAACAACAACAAGAACAACAATAACACTATGCTGCACTTATTAACACGTGTGTACAAGTGTGTGTGTGCGTGTGTGTGTGTCTGAAAGAGAGTGTGCTGTGTAGCTAACTTCTCGAATTTTGCTAATTGCAATTGCTATTGTTGTTGATGTTGTTGTTGTTGTTGTGGTTGTTTCTGTCAGTTTCACTGTCTCCTTTTCTATGTTATCGCTTTGTCTCTTTACTGGCATTTTCCTGCAAAATATGAAATGGCCCTTTTAATTAAAAATATGAAACTAATTTAAGTTAATTCTGTCGCATAAATGCAAACACTAGCAATCAAGATAATTACAACTGTCATTAGTTAATATATATATAATATAAATATTCGACTTTTCGTCTTTTGATAATTTTAAAAATATAAATTTTATAGTATTTTAATTTCTTATCATGTTAATTACTAGAAAAAGCTAAAAAAAAAAAGAAAAGATAATTGACCAATGTCAAAATTAACTTGATCATTTTGGTTTGGTTAATCTGGCTTTTTAAGTCTCCGAGATCCACCTGGATCACCTGATCCCTTTAGGTACTGGGCTTAAAAATAAATACATGCTAAAGTCGAAAATTTTCAATTTGAATTTTAGAATCATTTAAATTCGAATTGACTCTACTCTAGAATATCGATGCATTTGATGAAAAATGTTGTTTGAGGTCATTTGTGGGTTTCATAAAATTCTGTACAGAGTATCTTTTTGGGAGCTCTCTTGACTGCAGCCCCAACGCATGTTACTTACTTCAGGTAAAATCAACTAAATCATCTCATGTGTTTGTCAAATATTCGAATTGCAGCTGAATGTAAACATCCCTTCTATCTCACAAAATTGGTAAATTCGGCACGTAAAAATGTGTCTATACCTTTGTGTGCCTTTCAATTGGAGCAGCCCTTGATTTCATTCCTTTTGGCTAGTCGAGCACTTATAGAGATGGTAAGACTATGATGGCAACAGTTTTATCATTTTTCAAAATGCATTTAATTTCTTTTCATTTTGTCGCATTTCTCTCTCTCTCTCTCTCTCTCTCGCTCTATCTTTCTCTCTGACTGTCAAATAGACGGGAAAAGTTGTGAAACTTAATTTGCAAAAGTGCTGCATCGCCAGTTGGGGGGGAGAGAGAGAGGAGGCGTGTTAGTGTTATCGTGTGAGTCAAAGGCACGAGTTAGACAAGTCATCAAATAAATCCCTTTTAGGTATAAAGTTCTTTACTTACTTCTTTTGGTTTGTGCGCCCTTTCTGCGTTTGTCTATCTCTTTTACTCCCTGCTCCTGCTCTGCTCCATCGTTCTTTAAATTTTTTACGCTTAAGTTGTTTGGCCAGGAATTTGGCTTTGTTTGTCATTCGCCATAGAAATGGCAAGAACAGCGCAAAGCTCATCTTCCTCTTTCCTGGCACTTGTTCTTTGACAGACTTTGATTAGTTGCATACATATATTGAAGCACTGTTTAAATTTGTTGAATAATCATATCATGTCTCATGTCTGCTTCATTCTCTTTTGTTATCAACCAAGGAATTATAGTCAATTTAACAAACACTACAAATTTGTCAAAGTTTTAAATACTTTATGATGCGATAACATTTAATGGCTGCTCTGCCTGCTATTGATGATACTCAATAAGTATCGATTATCCATTGTTCATGAGTAAACCACCAAGTCACTGCAGTGGATTCATTTGCCTCATTCCAGTCAGCATTCAAGCGGATATTTGTCGAGCGAACTCAATTGATTTTCCAGACATTGTCATATGATGCTTCTCATGTAGCTCAAGGTGACTCAGTCTCGAGCTTAGATTTGGCTTTGGGTTGTTGCTTCATGGCTCATAAGCCACAAAATGCATTTCTAGCAATTTCCTTTATCCGAGTTGTTTGCCGTTGGCCCATTTTTATACCACATGGTGCATACTTTACGGCGCCTGTGCATCATCTTGGCAAGCACTTCATCTGCTTAGTTTTTGTAACCGCAGCCTTGACTCGAGTTTTCCCAGGAAATCATTGCACCCAAAGACGGATATATGAATCACTCCATTTCTCTCTCTCTTCTCTCACTGAACCTCTCACACTCACTTACTGCATCGTTCGCTTTCTTTCAGCTGTCTTCGGCACTTCAGTCGCCGCTTAAATTGCACAAAATGTAATACATTTGATTGCACTCATGTTCAAGTTCTGTTTCTAAAGTGGCTGCCTCAACGAAAGAATAAAGTGAATCGGATGCCAGACCATGCACCCGCCATCCTCCTCCTCCATCCTTCTCCTCCTTCCAACAACATATTTTCTGACCCGTTTCAGCCCTGGGTTAGTTGCAATGCTTCCGGCCCGTCAGGTTGCGTGTTCTCGATTCCTCCGGCTGTTTGCCATAGCCGGATTTCGGTGAGAGTCCATGTGAGTGTCGTTGAGGGTATGTGAGTACTCATGTATGTAGCTTATATGAGCTTGAAAATGCTCTAAATTGATATATCTGTCAAGACATTGAAAGTCACTGCAACAAACTGCAAACTTTGTTGGTGGAAATGTTTCTCAACCATATAGAAAGTCTGAAACAAAGAGCTCATTCGCCAAATTTCAATTTATGTAAATAAATGTAATTAAGAACCCGGAAACTATAACATAAATAAAATATTTGTTAGGTTATTCATTTTTCCATTTAAGTTCTTTTCAAGGCTGCAAGCTCGAACTGATCCCCTTCTTATTAAAATGATTCGGTGTAAAATGAAATATTCTTATTAATTATTTTTTATATTACTTAAAACTTCAATTTGAAATAAAATCATTAAATAGTAAATAAAAGATTAGCATCTTTTTTAAACAATTGTATCGATTTAAAGAATCCAGAAAAACATTGATATCGTTAAGAAAATAAATTTATATAAATGTTTGAAATTAATTCGATTAATTGTGTTCAGATGTTTATAACCTCTTTGTTTACAACCATCCATCCCAAACCTTTCTCAAAATTTTGGAGGCTTTCAGCCTTGGTTTTCTTGATCGGTGTTTATTTATCGTACGCCTTTTGCAGTGAACATAATATTAATGAACTCAACTCAACTCAACTTTACTGTCATTTTGTTGCACTTGTCTGATTCTGACTATGGCTAGATGACAGGGAGGTTTATAAGTGGACATTAATAACCATTAAGGGCATCCGCTGTGACTGCTGCACATCATTCACAATTAAACCACATTAGGGGCGTCCATCAGGTTCAATCAAAACTGACATGCCAAGTGCCAAATGGCCAAGTGCATGGGCCTAAACGACAGGCAGCCAACAAAAATGTCGTGTTCCCCGTCAGTCCCCCTCCTAATGGACTTTAACCAACGCGACGAGACGCGACTCAACTCGACGGTCGGCAGTCGGCAGTTACTGTCATTACCCCAGGGCAAGGGCTCGAGAATTTCCGTTAAAGTTGCCGTCACCGACAACACGAGAACTCGAATAGAGAGCAGGACTAGAACTCGGACTATCATAGGGAACATGCTAATAGCTTTGAACTTTTCACAAATTACAGGCCAAATGGCTTCAGCTCGCTACCGTTGTACTGTTAATTACCGTTATTGAACTTGTTTGATTGGCGCAAGTTGAAAAGTTACCGTACTGACCACACACTCATACTCGTTCACGTAAACGTAGCCCTGCAGTACTGCTAGTATTAGTCGAAAAATGACATATGTTGGTGATTTAACCATGCGAAACTAAGAAGTGTAATTAAATGTTGTAAAGAAATTAAGCAGTGAATTCACCAACGAAAGGTATTCACTGGTTACTGGTATGCTGTGTTGATGGATTCAGTGCTGATTGGTAAGGTTTCATTGGAAGGTGTCGAGTGTGTCTCCCAATCAGGTAATTTGACGGGTAAGTTATGGTGGTGAGTGGTAACCAGTGAGCTCAGCAATCTCTCACCAGTGAGCCGTACTAGAGGGATGTAGTTTGTAGTTGTGGGTTGTGAGTTGTGAGTGCCACAGGTTGCATGCAACGTAGCACTTGTAAAGTAAATACTATCCATGTACGTTTGGCAGCTCACTAACGATTGCCATTCCATTGCCAGCTTATAAAACTGATGCTGAACTGCAATTAAGCGTCGAGTTGTTTGCACTGCATTTACACAAGTTTATTCATTTGCAGTGCCTACTTTCAACCTTCGGCATTCGGTTGATGGCCCCTGTATGCATTCTTGTTTACCCCATCGATAATTGTATTAAATTGCATGGCTCAAAGGGAGTGAAACAGACTGAAAGTGACTGCATTCATTCTCGGCATATATCGAGTGTCTAAGCTGAGACTTCATTCATAATTTATTCACAATTCACATCGACAGTTCCTTTCCCCAATCCTATCTGTACTTCACTCTATGGATGTGAAATGCCAACAATTGACAAAAGCTGGCCAAAACAAGCCAGATAACTAAACAAAAGAAAACAAAGCACCACAAAATAGTGACTCCTTTTTTTGTAGTTTTTCATGTGCTTTCTGTTGTTGTTTTACAGTCTTCAAAGTGTTGTCGATATTTTTGATGTCCCTTTGACATGAAATCGCTGTTAAACTCAGTGAAGTCATCTTTGTTATTTCCCATTGAAAGCGGGGACCATATTTGATTATGATTTTTAAAATATAGATTATTGTCGATTTTTATCAAAATAATTAAAAGTAATACATTTTTTCTATCAGAATATCTTCTTTTTCAGTTCGTATCCAAAAAATAAAAAAAATTTGAAATGCTTTAGGCTAAAAGAATTCTGTTTCATATTTAGTTGCTTTAGCTTTTATAGTTTCTGAGGTATTCTATAGGTGTTTAAACAAACATATTTGGCTATATAATCTCGGCTGTTGATACTGGACAAGAATCTATATACTTTATAGTCCTACAAATAATATTAACTTTTATACTCTCTAAACAGATATAAAAGGAGCGACACATTTAATTTTAAACAACTTTGCTATGTTCCTTTAGATATTGTTTGCTTATTCGTTTTTTTTACAAGCTTGAAACTTGAGTCACTTTTTTTTTAGTTTTTCGTTGCATAGAGATTTAAAAGAAGTAAAGCTGCTTTTGCAGTTTGCAGCTCTAGCTAAGATATAAAGTAAAAGTTTCGCATACAAGTGGGAAAATGTTTTGAAGCGTGTGAGATCAGTGTTAAGTCACAAGTAATACCAGCAAATGATACCAACTTAATATGAGTGGAAACACAAAAACTTTAAAAAGCTAAAAGCTCTCAACTACGGTCATTTTTCTTATATTATTCGCAGTTTAAATATTAAGTGAAATAAATTTATTGTGGTATAAAATTCCTATCCAGTAACAATTAATAATAAATATAAAATATTTATGTACGTATTATATTTCTCCAATGACTTCAAAATCAAATTGAATCCGTTGACTTCTTTAATGGATATGCATTTTCGCTCTATTATATATCATTTTATTTTCGACCATTATGCAAGTAAGCTGAGTAACGTTTTCCGATAAAACGTCATAAAATAAGATGGACAAAAAATATGAAAATTCAGACCGTAAACAAAAACAAATCAAAAGCTTTGCTAAAAGTTGCGATTGACATGAGAAATATGTAGTATTTGTTGGCCGCGACACCAATTTTATAAAATTAGTTTTACTTAAAAAAAAATAAAAACGGCTCAACCACATACTTGCCAAGAAACCTTGATTAGCCGCTTGAAAATATATTTCTTGAGCAACGCCAATAAAGTGCAAAGTTGTCCTCTCAAGTTTATTCAATTTCTAGCGAGTTGATAGAAATTCAGTCGACTAACTCGTACTCTCCCATGTGCGTAAATTTTTATCTTAGCTGGCACGAATTCGATTTCGTTTTACTTTTTATTTCTACTTTGCTTCAATTTACAAAATTGAATATTGGCGACAAACTCGATTTACTCACACATGGCAACACGAACAGGCACACCACCACCAATCCACCAATAGCACCACCATCGTCACAGCCACATTCCAATCAGCCTGCCTTTGTCTCACACACGTTATGTAAGTCATCGAGTTATCTGTAAGACAATAAGCCGCTTGCCAAGCACATGAAAGTGGCTGCTACTCCCCACTAACTAACTAGCTGCTGCTCACAGCGTACAATGGGATTAGATTAAAAATTTACAGTACAATTGCATTGACTATGATTTTAACATAATTTTGAAATATTTAATAGAATCTCAACAACATACAAATATAGACTATTCAGTAATTCATATTATAATTGGATGCTTTATTCAAAGTTCCTAATCTAGGAATGCGTATTAGCTAGAAGAAATACAGATTAACTATACTTTTGTGGAATTTTCGATAGAAAATAAATGACAGTAACGAAACGCTTGGATTAGATAGCTCAACTTTTTTTTAAATTGTTTCCCCTGCCACGTTTTAAATTCTCATCAGCTTCTCACGTCACTTGCTTTATTTTTTATTGGTTTTCCGTTAGCTTAAGCCCACTTTTATGGCTTGCCATGCCCTGCATTTTATTTAAATATAAAAATTGTCAGTTTTCCAGTGATTTTTATGCGCCGATGTTAAGCTTAACTACTTACCACACACTCATTTATATAAATTTATGTACACTCACACAACTACACTGATAAAAAAAGGTTCTAAAATCAAGATTTTGGTCTCAGAACTAAGAATTTTGGTCTAAAAAATGCGTCGAGAACATAAAATTCTTATATTTAGAAAGCACATCTTGATTTTAAGAACATTTCAAATAAGACTAAGTTCGTGTTTTTAGACCAAAAAGTCTTATATTCTCAACACAAAATAAAAAATTAGGCAGGTGTGTTTTTTTAAACTTTAAGCGAATTTTAAGATTCTTAGTATTAGTAATTTTGTCTTGAAATGGTTTTATTGTAAGAACAAAATATTTAAGATGAATGTTCTTGGTTTTAGAAGTTGCTCTTTTTTTTCAGTGTACTTGGTCTCTCTAAATACCCTCAAGTACTGCTGGTAGTAGTCGAAAAACTATGTTGGTGTAGGTATTCAATGCCGATTGGGTAAGCTATGGTGGTGAGTGGGAACCAGTAAGCAGTACTAGAGGGAAATATAAATCCCACTGCATACTGCTGCGCTGTGGGACGTATAGGGACTTACATATACTATATGTATATGTATATACAGAAATGGTATACATAAGACAACTGCTCCTTTGTGGGTCATTTAGTTGTTGTCTCACGCGTGCGTTTCATTTCGCTACCCTATGTCTAGCATCCAACCCGGCTGATTACCACTCACATTCCATCCACACTTCTTTACACCACTTCACCTCCACTCTTCTCTTCTGCCAATGACTTGTTTGTGCTCTTAATTTTTTTTGCCAACTTTGCAGTTTCGCAACGTTTTTATATGATTTTTATACTTACGTGATATATTTTTCTGATGCGCCGCACTTTTTATTATCAGCGTTAACATCAGGCAATCTTCCCAGCTACCCGCCCACCCCAAAAGCGTTTGTGAGCGTGTATGTGTGTATGAGTGTGTGTGTATCTGTGTGAATGCTTTTCTTTGTCTCTCTGCTGTATTGGGGCAGCGTATTCAATTTTATTTATTGATTTTTTATATCTATTTGTGTTATCAGAGTAAACGTGAAATGTGCTCGGTTTACAGTTTTCTCTGGTTAACATATTCTATGGCTAATTTAATCCCAATCCAAGGCCCAACTGGCGATCGCTTTTGTCCATGAACTGATCCAGTTTAATCCAGAATTCCATTAATATAACTTTGTCATGTTTACGGTCAAATTCAGGCAGTTGCAGCATATTGAGATTAAGAGCCTCCAGTTCCCGGTAAATGGGATATCCCAGGAAGTGAATGTGGAACGCGCAGACATTACGACAGATGTTAACTGGATTACCATGGTATGGCCAGCCAATAAACTGAGTGTGGGGACTCAACACGAATACGGCGACAACTTGTCCCCATTCCTCACTTGTCAATACTGTAACATTATCGATAACTCGATATTGCTGCTGCTCGCCGCGTTGAGTGCGATTAATGATGACCTCCTCCAGAAGCCGTAGATTCGATCTTCTCATTACACTTGGAGGTACAAAGCTCAGCTCCTGCAACAACATCTCCACATTGTGAAGGGACACCAGGCTAAGTAGCTCGGATGGAACCACAATAATCCGCTTGCGCACCGATCGAGCACCAACCGGAGGATTGGCTTGCGATAGCTGTCGTGGATGCGACATTTTCCGTGCATGCGATCCCATAGAATTATATCGTATCATATTGCTGCCCAGTATATTACTCTTGAGTTCCTGCTCACTTCCAACCTTTCCAATTGACTTGGGGTATTGCTCCTGACTGCGACGATTGTATTCCGCAATTGAGATTGATTGAGATGGAGGACGGAGATGTTGAAATGCCTGCTGCTGCTGCTTGTCCACATTCTTTGGTAATAGCTCTGGCGGCACAACTGGCACCTCACGTAGTTTCTGAGGCTCCGGCTGCGGCATTGCAACTTGCGGCTTAACAGCAGCCTCCCTCGGCTTCTCTAGCATGCAACCTTTCTGAAAATCGTAGACTCGGGCCAAGCGACGCATCACATCAGGCAACTCCTTCTCGCCCAGTAGCTGCTCCTGTTGCGAACGATTCTGACTCTCAAGTTCCATTGCCTTCAAAGCAATCATATTTTTGTAATTCATCTCCGATTGAACATCGGATTTATGCTGCACGCCGGTCTTATTCGGATCTTCTGTCTCCATATCATCGAAATTGGCAACGTCTTGCTGTTGACAAAGCCTAAAGTAGTTCTCGGGTTTACCCTGCAATTTAATGCGATTCGAATGCGAGTTAGAAGCTCCGGCTTCTCTATTATCAGAATCATTATTTTTATTTTTCTTATGCTTCATTCTCGAATCTTCTTCTTCTTCGAATTGGGTCTGTCTGACACCTGAATATTTTGGAGATGCCAACTGAATACAATGATTTGGTAATGACTTGTAATGTTATCGCTGGGAATGTCAGAATCAGCTGTTTTTATATCCAATTTGGCTAGATCTTCAATTATTTGGCAAACATGACAAACTTCTTATCGATAAATTACAGTAGCTCTAGTATGCAGCAACCGAATTCAAACAAAACGCTTACGCCGCACACGCTGGAAAAAAATAATAAGTACGGCAGCTCTGTTCGAATATCTGCAAAATATCGATAAGTGACCGAGTATTCATTCGATAGACGATTGTATGTGAGACTGACCGGATGAGACGAAGCGGCAGTCCGCGTTAGTGACGAAAGCACCCCGTAGTGTGCAAAAGTGACTAACAATATTATACAGGAATAATGGAAAATTTGCTACGAATGTGCGAGCAGATCGAGTTATATGCCGATCGAAAGGTATACTCTTAACTTAAAAAAAGTCATACTTGGTCAAAAAGTTTTTTTTGGAAGATACATAAAGTAGGGAATCTAATCAACTATCGTATCCGTTGATAAAATATATTCTAATGCTGCGAGCCATTAACATATAATATATATTTCACAAATCGAAGTTGATTATGAATATTCGAGGAGGCAAACGATATGAAAAAATATAAAGGATAACCATGACAGGATTGTCAACAGATATTTAACGTATTTTCAATTACCTCTATATGATGCTCAATTGTCAATGCCTCTAAAAGCCCTTTAACAATTTGAATTGCCCAGGGTTTCCATAATTGCTAAACAAAATTTAATTACCAAAAGCAGCGACTCAGAGAAACTGCGCTCTAAGGTAACTTTCATAATTGCGGTAGGAATGTGATAAATTTCATTAGAGCTCTTCGAAACGAAATTCTCGCTAGCCGTCCGTCGGTTTGTCGCAATATTAGAAAAGGACGTCAAAATCATTTCTGTTTGTCGGCTCTATACTATATAATTCTATACTATACTATTTAATTCGTTGCCACTGAACTACTTATTTTGGCATACACTATTCTCATTGACATAAGATCGACATAGGTTTTTAAATTAATCACATATTGTATTAATCCGTTGGAGCTTAAGAACGTTATATTAATATATTTAATATAAAATATTTATTATTCATTTTGTAATTGCCTGAATATTTAAATGGTATGAGCATTACTTGTATGTAATAAATAAATTAAAAAATGTTTATTTCACCTTAAATAATTGATAAAACCATTTACTCTGTAGCTTGTTGAAAAAGAACAATCAGTAAATGTGCTCAATTCATTGTGTAATGGCACTGTGCCTTAATTCAATTTACTATTATTGAACTAAGTTCTGTCGATGATGTCCTAAAGATGCCTGAATTTCAAGCTGCTGTTGAGCTCCAAACTGCTGCAACTGGGTCGCATCATAAGGTTCTGACTGAGCTTATTGAATCCTGCCAAACTGTTGGTAGTTAGTAAATAAATAAATATATTTTGCTTTAAGCATGAACATAAGTTTACCATTTCAAATCAAGTGCTTCCGTTAGCTGTGAGCTGTGTTCACTGATGCAACGAGTTTGGCGTTGTTCCTGCTGAATGGATATCATTAGATTATCCAGCTCTTCATGCAGTTGTCCATTGTAGAAGTTAACAAGTCTATTCATCGATTTATAGCTGCGTAATATCAGCTGTTGCAGCTCCAAGCCATTAGCATCAGTTGAAGTTGCCCTGGGCGTGCCAGAGTTAGCCATTTATTCCTTGAAGTTTTTGGGCAAATTTTTTTTGTTTTTTTTTAACGGGAATTTATATGAGAGAGATACTAAAACTAAAATAAAATGACAATCTACTCGATGATAACTATTTGTTAATAAACAAAACACAGTTACAGATATAAAGAAAGATGGATATAGTTTAGATATACCTAATATCCATAGAAAGTAGAAGTCGCATTTGTTTAAGGCTGTCGATTATTTTGGATTCATTGAATATTTTTTTATTTATCTTATTTCCTAGTGCTACAAGGATATCCTTATAAATTACTGCACTAATCACAAACACAAACAACATTGAGGCCCGTTTTCTCACGTTGCCTACAACATTACAATCTAGTTAAACTAGCTGATAACAGCAATTTGATTTTCTTGTCAAAAATTTAGTTGAAGGCAGGTTATAAATTAAAGGGCGGTTCATCCACCCTTTAAAGGCAAAACACCCGCCTACTCAGATTATTTCAGTTTTGCTAATGGCAACGCGGAACGGAATTGAAATTACTGCATACTTTTAGGCGTATGAGATTCTTAAAAAACTTAAACTGCGTTAATTACCGTTTTATGTACTTGGTAATGATGATATTAAGAACAATAATAGATAATAATAAAGCAAAACGTTATTTACCAAGAAGAGAGTTCTACCTTCAAAAACGTGGGTTTGATGATTTGATTTCTTTTGTGATTTGCGGTAGCGGTCGGTTCCGTGGCAAAAATTTTAGACGCTCTTGATCTGTTTCACACTCGTAGAAGTGTGTGTGCCAAGTTTGGTTGCTCTAGCTCTTACAGTCTCTAAGAAATAGACACAATTCGCATTAAAATCCCTAGATTTTAAATTTGGAGCCAGTATTTTTTGAAAAGTGTTGCCCATTTTAAATTAGTGTGACCCATTTTAGGGCACAGGGATGCCACTTTGTCAGATATTCCAATTGTCATCTTAAAACCAAGATGAGAAAACGAAAAAAGAAAAAGCCTGCTTTTAGGCTAAAGTGCCCTTTTAGTACAGTAGGCTTTGAAAGTAAGATGAGATAACGGCCCTGAATAGATTTAATATTTTTCTTTCGTTGCTCAAGCAAGACACATTTTCGATTTTTATCCTACATGTATTTCCATGATCATTTCCAAAAAATACTTGACTTCTTGAATACAATTTCTGTTGAAGGAAGCGGAAAACAAGAAAAACCTACAACATTTATTTGTTGTTAAGCTAAAAATGTAACAAAAATAAATACAATAATTACAAATTAAAATTGTTCAGCTTATTTTTGAAAACTAAATCAATTCGTAGTTTTTATAATTACAACAAATAAATGCGATAAATCGTAATTTTCATTTTCAAACAAACCACTAAACACCTAATTCGTTTTGCTGTAAACAAAAACATATTTTTGTCTGCGACCCATGATAGAAACATAAATTTTTACATATATTCGATATAATTAATTGTTGCAGGCTTTTTATTGCGTATTCGCACTGTTGTCGTTCGAGACAGCATGACATGAAAATTCGCCAAATCTCAGTAGCAGGTTGATGTAGATGCTAATTGCTTAACAAATATAGGATATAGAAAAAACCCACAAGATTAGATGTCTTACTTTCACAAGTTCAAATGTCATTTAACAGTCCCTTCTTTGTAGAGGTTTACGCCGATTGAGTTAGCTCCGACGGCGGCGTAGAGACCAAAAAGAACCGGCGGCGGCGGCTTAGCCGACAGAGAGAACCGGCGGCGGCGGCGGCTAAGCCGTCGAATTTATCGGCGGCGGCGGCGTACACAGTTAAAAATAAAATTTTAAATATTTTTTAAGTATTTAATAAAATTAGAAATGTTTCAAACATATTCACAACCATTCAACGATTTTGTTCAATTCAATATTCCTTTGTTTAACAAATTATATTCTATTAATTTCATCAACTTAAATTAAATTTCATTAGGAGATGGGAGATGAGACAATATCGGCGATTAATCGACTATTAAAAACGACTACTTTACACAATAATTTTTAACATTTTTATTTATATATTTTTTAAATTTTATAAAAAGCTATGACGCCAAACGCCGCCGCTATTTACGTGATTCGGCGGCGGCGCGTCAGAAAAGTCAAAAATCGGCGGCAGCGGCGGCGTGGCTCGGCGGTGTATATCTCTAATGTCCCTTTGTCTTTTCGGAAAAAATATTTTTTTCAAAATTTAGAATCCATAGTTTTCACTTTCAATCAACTCCTGGTACCCAAATTAGTATAAAACGGCAATTTAAATTTGATTCTGAGGGGTTTCATATTTTTGTAAAAAATCATGTGGAAAATTAGAAAAAATTTGACTTGTAAAGTGTCTAGTTCAAAGCTCTACCAGACTTCAAACTTGCATAACTTTGTCAAAACAATCCCGATTTTCAAGCGGAATGTCATTTTGATCATTATTTGATCTCTAAATTGAATGTGCATACAAAAATAATCATATTAAGAAAATTTTTTATTTTCGTCTTTATGGCGACAAACAGCATGTACTCCCCCCTTTGTCTTTTCGGAAAAATATTTTTTTCAAAATTTAGAATCCATAGTTTTCACTTATAATCAACTCCTGGTACCCACATTAGTATAAAACGACACTTTAAATTTGATTCTGAGGGGTTTCATTTTTTTGTAAAAAATCATGTGGAAAATTAGAAAAAAATTGACTTGTAAAGTGTCTAGTTCAAAGCTGTACCAGACTTCAAACTTGCATAGCTTTGTCAAAACAATCCCGATTTTCAAGCGGAATGTCATTTTGATCATTATTTGATCTCTAAATTAAATCTGCATACAAAAATAATCATAATAAGAAAATTTTTTATTTTCGTCTTTATCGCGACAAACAGCATGTACTCCCCCCTTTGTCTTTTCGGAAAAATATTTTTTTTCAAAATTTAGAATCCATAGTTTTCACTTATAATCAACTCCTGGTACCCAAATTAGTATAAAACGACACTTTAAATTTGATTCAGAGGGGTTTCTTTTTTTTGTAAAAAATCATGTGGAAAATTAGAAATAATTTGACTTGTAAAGTGTCTAGTTCAAAGCTCTACCAGACTTCAAACTTGCATAACTTTGTCAAAACAATCCCGATTTTCAAGCGGAATGTCATTTTGATCATTATTTGATCTCTAAATTGAATCTGCATACAAAAATAATCATAATAAGAAAATTTTTTATTTTCGTCTTTATGGCGACAAACAGCATGTACTCCCCTCTTTGTCTTTTCGGAAAAATATTTTTTTCAAAATTTAGAATCCATAGTTTTCACTTATAATCAACTCCTGGTACCCAAATTAGTATAAAACGACACTTTAAATTTGATTCAGAGGGGTTTCTTTTTTTTGTAATAAATCATGTGGAAAATTAGAAATAATTTGACTTGTAAAGTGTCTAGTTCAAAGCTCTACCAGACTTCAAACTTGCATAACTTTGTCAAAACAATCCCGATTTTCAAGCGGAATGTCATTTTGATCATTATTTGATCTCTAAATTTAATCTGCATACAAAAATAATCATATTAAGAAAATTTTTTATTTTCGTCTTTATCGCGACAAACAGCATGTACTCCCCCCTTTGTCTTTTCGGAAAAATATTTTTTTCAAAATTTAGAATCCATAGTTTTCACTTATAATCAACTCCTGGTACCCACATTAGTATAAAACGACACTTTAAATTTGATTCTGAGGGGTTTTATTTTTTTGTAAAAAATCATGTGGAAAATTAGAAAAAAATTGACTTGTAAAGTGTCTAGTTCAAAGCTGTACCAGACTTCAAACTTGCATAACTTTGTCAAAACAATCCCGATTTTCAAGCGGAATGTCATTTTGATCATTATTTGATATCTAAATTGAATCTGCATACAAAAATAATCATATTAAGAAAATTTTTTATTTTCGTCTTTATGGCGACAAACAGCATGTACTCCCCCTTTGTCTTTTCGGAAAAATATTTTTTTCAAAATTTAGAATCCATAGTTTTCACTTATAATCAACTCCTGGTACCCACATTAGTATAAAACGACACTTTAAATTTGATTCTGAGGGGTTTCATTTTTTTGTAAAAAATCATGTGGAAAATTAGAAAAAATTTGACTTGTAAAGTGTCTGTTCAAAGCTGTACCAGACTTCAAACTTGCATAACTTTGTCAAAACAATCCCGATTTTCAAGCGGAATGTCATTTTGATCATTATTTGATCTCTAAACTGAATCTGCATACAAAAATAATCATAATAAGAAAATTTTTTATTTTCGTCTTTATCGCGACAAACAGCATGTACTCCCCCCTTTGTCTTTTCGGAAAAATATTTTTTTCAAAATTTAGAATCCATAGTTTTCACTTATAATCAACTCCTGGTACCCACATTAGTATAAAACGACACTTTAAATTTGATTCTGAGGGGTTTCATTTTTTTGTAAAAAATCATGTGGAAAATTAGAAAAAAATTGACTTGTAAAGTGTCTAGTTCAAAGCTGTACCAGACTTCAAACTTGCATAACTTTGTCAAAACAATCCCGATTTTCAAGCGGAATGTCATTTTGATCATTATTTGATATCTAAATTGAATCTGCATACAAAAATAATCATATTAAGAAAATTTTTAATTTTCGTCTTTATGGCGACAAACAGCATGTACTCCCCCCTTTGTCTTTTCGGAAAAATATTTTTTTCAAAATTTAGAATCCATAGTTTTCACTTATAATCAACTCCTGGTACCCAAATTAGTATAAAACGACACTTTAAATTTGATTCTGAGGGGTTTCATTTTTTTGTAAAAAATCATGTGGAAAATTAGAAATAATTTGACTTGTAAAGTGTCTAGTTCAAAGCTCTACCAGACTTCAAACTTGCATAACTTTGTCAAAGCAATCCCGATTTTCAAGCGGAATGTCATTTTGATCATTATTTGGTCTCTAAATTGAATCTGCATACAAAAATAATCATATTAAGAAAATTTTTTATTTTTGTCTTTATCGCGACAAACAGCATGTACTCCCCCCTTTGTCTTTTCGGAAAAATATTTTTTTCAAAATTTAGAATCCATAGTTTTCACTTATAATCAACTCCTGGTACCCACATTAGTATAAAACGACACTTTAAATTTGATTCTGAGGGGTTTCATTTTTTTGTAAAAAATCACGTGGAAAATTAGAAAAAAATTGACTTGTAAAGTGTCTAGTTCAAAGCTGTACCAGACTTCAAACTTGCATAACCTTGTCAAAACAATCCCGATTTTCAAGCGGAATGTCATTTTGATCATTATTTGATCTCTAAATTGAATCTGCATACAAAAATAATCATAATAAGAAAATTTTTTATTTTCGTCTTTATCGCGACAAACAGCATGTACTCCCCTCTTTGTCTTTTCGGAAAAATATTTTTTTCAAAATTTAGAATCCATAGTTTTCACTTATAATCAACTCCTGGTACCCAAATTAGTATAAAACGACACTTTAAATTTGATTCAGAGGGGTTTCTTTTTTTTGTAATAAATCATGTGGAAAATTAGAAATAATTTGACTTGTAAAGTGTCTAGTTCAAAGCTCTACCAGACTTCAAACTTGCATAACTTTGTCAAAACAATCCCGATTTTCAAGCGGAATGTCATTTTGATCATTATTTGATCTCTAAATTTAATCTGCATACAAAAATAATCATATTAAGAAAATTTTTTATTTTCGTCTTTATCGCGACAAACAGCATGTACTCCCCCTTTGTCTTTTCGGAAAAATATATTTTCAAAATTTAGAATCCATAGTTTTCACTTATAATCAACTCCTGGTACCCAAATTAGTATAAAACGACACTTTAAATTTGATTCTGAGGGGTTTCATTTTTTTGTAAAAAATCATGTGGAAAATTAGAAAAAAATTGACTTGTAAAGTGTCTAGTTCAAAGCTGTACCAGACTTCAAATTTGCATAACTTTGTCAAAACAATCCCGATTTTCAAGCGGAATGTCATTTTGATCATTATTTGATATCTAAATTGAATCTGCATACAAAAATAATCATATTAAGAAAATTTTTTATTTTCGTCTTTATGGTGACAAACAGCATGTACTCCCCCCTTTGTCTTTTCGGAAAAATATTTTTTTCAAAATTTAGAATCCATAGTTTTCACTTATAATCAACTCCTGGTACCCACATTAGTAAAAAACGACACTTTAAATTTGCTTCTGAGGGGTTTAATTTTTTTGTAAAAAATCATGTGGAAAATTAGAAAAAAATTGACTTGTAAAGTGTCTAGTTCAAAGCTCTACCAGACTTCAAACTTGCATAACTTTGTCAAAACAATCCCGATTTTCAAGCGGAATGTCATTTTGATCATTATTTGGTCTCTAAATTGAATCTGCATACAAAAATAATCATAATAAGAAAATTTTTTATTTTCGTCTTTATCGCGACAAACAGCATGTACTCCCCCCTTTGTCTTTTCGGAAAAATATTTTTTTCAAAATTTAGAATCCATAGTTTTTACTTATAATCAACTCCTGGTACCCACATTAGTATAAAACGACACTTTAAATTTGATTGTGAGTGGTTTCATTTTTTTGTAAAAAATCATGTGGAAAATTAGAAAAAAATTGACTTGTAAAGTGTCTAGTTCAAAGCTGTACCAGACTTCAAACTTGCATAACTTTGTCAAAACAATCCCGATTTTCAAGCGGAATGTCATTTTGATCATTATTTGGTCTCTAAATTGAATCTGCATACAAAAATAATCATATTAGGAAAATTTTTTATTTTCGTCTTTATCGCGACAAACAGCATGTACTCAATATTTTATAAGTATTTAATAAAATTAGAATTGTTTCAAACATATTCACAACCATTCATATGTTCAATTCAATATTTCTTTGTTTAACAAATTATATTCTATTAATTTCTTCAACTTAAATTAAATTTCATTAGGAGATGGGAGATGAGACAATCTCGGCGATTAATTGACTATTAAAAACGATTACTTTACACAATATTTTTTAACATTTTTATTTATATATTTTTTTAATTTTATAAAAAGCTATGACGCCGAACGTCGCCGCCGCCGCCGCCGCCGCTATTTACGTGATTCGGCGGCGGCGCGTCAGAAAAGTCAAAATCTGCGTCGGCGGCGGCGTAGCTCGGCGGCGTATATCTCTACTTCTTTGGCAACTAAACTGCTTTCGTTTCTATGGCATACAGAAAACAGATGATAAATTCATGCAACACAAATATAGACTATTTAGGGAAAATGAGTTCAGGAATAAGATATCTTTGTAACAAATTAATCAAATAGCATGTAAAAAACTTGTGTAACAGGCGAAAGCATCTGTTGGGTCTTTTCTTGTTGTCAATATACAGATTTTTTTATTAAATTTTACACTTTTTAATATCTTAGAATATCTTTAAATGGACACCTCTTTGCGAGTTGAATAGCTTTAAATGGTCATCGAGTTCAATTCAGTTGCGATTTGCAGCGCCTTTTTGAGTGGGCAGCAAATCAGATTGTGACATCGAAATATCTTCAATTGGAAATGACAAGGACAATGGCCAGCGACTGCCACAAACTGAGCCATGGATGTGAAGATGAGGAGATCTTGGGGAGTCTGGTCAAACGGATATGAACTGGAGGACCGCTGACTGGCAGTGGGAATGTCAAGCGTTGACAATGAGGCTACATCATCGTCATGCCGACGTTTGTTGTTGTCACAGTTGATTAGCTTGTTTTCAAGTGTCCACACACTGCACAGTATGCACCGAGTACTTATAGTAACGAGCACTGTTGAAATGTAGTCGACGCTTTTGCTAACCTTTTCAAGTTGTTCAAAGAACTCGGCAGGTTCATTCGTATCTTGAAATTCTTCTCGCGTCCACTTGGTGACTCCTTCGAATGCGATGCTTGCTTCATCTTTCCACATTTTGATGTCTGTTTGATGTGCAACAGTTGCACTTGAAGCAGTTGTCAACGTCACAAAATGCCATCCGTAAATATCAAGCATACGTCATGTGGGTTATGAGGTAACTCAACCTTTTGGCTCCTGGCATTGCTGCTGTTTTAGTTTGATTCGAACAAACTGCACATATGAACATGCTAAAAATAATGAATGTATAATTAAATAAATTATAACTAAATTTTTAAATAAAAATAAAAATAGTTTGATTCGAACAAACTGCAAAAATGAACGTATTAAAAATAACAAGTGTATAATTAAATAAATGATAACTACATTTTTAAATAAAATACTATTTTTAAAATGTAATTTTAATAATGAATTATAATTATTTGCATAATTCGTTTGCAATATTTCTTTAAGGCTTAACTTAATTCTTTGTTAATATGGTGAAAATAGTTTATTTTTCTTTAGTTATATATATTGAACCAAGCTTATTTAATTTAAACTGTCATGTCACCAAAAGTAGGCCAAATTCGACAGCTCTTGAGCGTGTCTCTCATCTGTTGCGCGCTGACAACTTGCAGCTGGCGACAGCAGCATGACTTTTCCATTAAGGCAGCTCCAATACTCCGTCTCCGTCTCTGTCTCCGCAGCTTATGTAGCCAATCAAGGAGCCAACCCTGACATCCAGAATGACAAACAGACAGACAGGTGTATATGTGTGTGTGCTAGTAAATGTTTAACATTTGCAACTTGCCAGCTGCTGCGCTTCAAACGGAAATTACGACATTCCTTTGCTTTTTACACTTGTCAGAGAGAGAATCGTTGCTGTTGTTGCTTTTAAAAAATATATACACGTATGCAAATGTTTCACACACCTCACACACACACACACACACATGATGGCAATCGTTCAAGTACACCAACTAAGTGTTTTTGAAATTACGGTAATTTATTACGAGGCCAGAAGCGAGTAAAATGTTTTTGCTGGCTGAAAGCCCAAAATGGCATAAAACTGCAGTTGCAAGTGCAATTGCAATTGCAATTTCAATTGCTAAAATGTGTTGCAATTTTCTGGCTCTACCCTCTAGTATTGTTGATAGGTAGCAGTCGAAAAATGTTGTTGGTGATTTCACCATGCAAAACTAAGCAGGGAATTCATCAACGAAAGGTATTCACTGGTCACTGGTCTGTTGTGGATGTTGGTGACTTCAATCAGCATTGAGTTGGTATTGAATTCAGCAGGTTAAATTCACCAATGAGGTAATTTACCTATGGTGGTGAATGGTAACCAGTGAGCTAACCAATCTCTCACCAGTGAACCGTACTAGAGGGTAACTTTAGCTCTGGCTGTGGATGTGACTGTGGCTGTGACTCTTGAGCGTTTGCTCAGTCGTGAGCAGACTCAACTGACAACTGTTGGATCTTCTCCTCTCTTCACCTTTGCTTGCCACTTAGCTCGTCAATTTTTGTTTTTGCTGCATTCTCCCTTGTGAACAGTTTTGTGTAAAACATTTTAAGTTGCAGGTAACACACAGACATAGACACATAGTTCTCTTGACTCCCAACTGAAAAACGTTACTAATTGTTTTGCCGCCAATTACGTGCGCAAGTGCGTGTGTCGTCATGTATGTATGTGTGTATTTGTGTGTGAGTGTGAGTTGCCCACCGTTTAATGTATGAGAACAGTTTATTAAAATGTTTTAGTACCTGTAACTTTTTGCTGCCTTTTTGCACGTAATTTGCAACTTTTGCTAAAATATTTAACATACATTTCTAAAGGAATTGTGTTAGAATTCCTGAATGTAAGCTGTCTAGGAAGGGATGAAGACTCTACCCCTTGGGGGTGTAGTATCCATGGTTGGAAATGGTTTCATTTTAAATTAGATACCAATTCGGCTATGTAAACATATATGATATACTTTAACTTGACTTCAAAACTACATTTTTATATTATTTGTATTATTTATTATTATTTTTATTTTCGTATTGCTTGAGATTGTGGCCCTTTGGCCCTTGGGCAGTTACATTATGTTGTATCCCAGCAGGAAAGGGCCTTTTGTATCCACATGGAGTGTGCCGGCCTATTAATGCCAACTGATTGGGCCGAGCCCATAAAGCATTTTCTCTTGTATGTATTTAATATTTAGCCAACGTTTGTGATTATTTACGCCTGATAAGGACGAAGGACGAGAACGAGGGCTGTCGGTCGACACGACGACCCGTCAGCTTGTCTGCTTGTCTGAGTGTAAAAATGATTGAGTATCCCAGACTGTACGTGGATCGAAGTATCAAATGGTGCGAGGGTTGTTCAATAAGTCTTTACCAAACGATAGAAAAGCTAAGTTTTGTAATTTATTTGTTTATATATTCCAAAGAAATTGATAGAATTTTTATAAATTTAATGATCAACCCTCGAACATATTTATGTATGTGAGTGCCCATGTGTTTCTGTATATGTGTGGGTCTGCATATTTAGCTTAGACAATGACCCAGTCGAGTGATTTATTAAATTAAATTGAAATAAAATGAAATTCTATGTGTGCAAAAATACAAAGAACAAAGACAATATGTATAAAATCAACAGTGAGCAATAAAATTGTACAACTATTGAATTAATTATTTGGCATTTAAGATCACACTGAATTTAAAAATACAAAGCATTCAATTAGTTTTCCTAAATATTATTATTATTATAATTTCATATTTTTATTAGCGTTATAAAAAATACTTAGCACTTTCAACCAATTATGTTTGTCCAAAAATATATGCCCAGTTAGTATTAGTATGACCAAAATAATTATTTTCTTAGTCGTTGAAACGTTCAACGCACCAATAAATATACTCCACACACTGTACAACAAACTTCGAGTCCAAATCAACGCATTGGGAATTAAAGTGAAGAGCGAGGAGAAATGAGGCAGTGATGGGCTTGTTTTTGTTTGGGTTGATGGCACGTTTAATGAATTGGAAGGTAATATGGAAAGCCTTACGGCTACTTCTTCATTTATTCCGGCGACCCTTCCACTTTGATTATTGATTTTAATTGAAGCGACTGCCTTATTGGATTTGTGTGCATTCAGAAGAGTCTAATCATGGAAAGCCAAAATTAATAAGATTTTCTTTGTGTTTTGTGCTTTATTTTCGGTTCTTTTTTTTTTCGTTTCGGTCAAGCAAATTAATTAAAGCACATAAAAAATGGTCGACTGCTAGGAATGCAATAAAAAATGCTGAAGGGGGCAATGAAGGATAGTTGCTGGAGTGCTTGGCAAAATAAATGCGACAAGGCAGCCACACAAAAAACTATTCTAGCCAAATGACCAGTGAACCGGCGACACGAACCGAGCCGAGCCGGGAATGGAGGCAAATGGACTGGGCAACTGAGCAACTGGCCACAGGCACTGAGCACGCATCATTTAAGCGCAAAATTATAGCATACTTTTATGCGGCAGGTTATAATTCACAGTACGTGCGAAATGCAATTGTCCCGCAACAACTTTTACCCAGAGAGAGGGAGAAAGAGAAGAGATAAAGAGATGGGAAAGAGTGCAGCATGTTTGGGGCGTGACACTATACTGTGAAATTATCATTTTAATTGCGCTCTTCCCGCAGCAAAGTAGTGAGCATCCAATAGACTTTGAGATGCCCTAGAAAAATGTTAAAATGATTTGTAAATTTATTAAAAATGAGTCTTAGGGTCGCAACTCACAGAGATAAAATCACCATAGATAAAATATTAATAGTGCAAAGCACAATGTACGCTAATATTTGTTATAATGTATCTCATGTTTATGTTTCCTGAATGCAGGGTATGTTTAACTGACTTGCAGCAAAAATAAATAAATAAATTATGTCGCAGACATCAAAAGCAAAAGCAAAAGCAATAGCAAATACAACAACAAAAAATAGCTGCAATGTCTTTTATTGCGCTTCACATCGTTTTATTTGCATTAATTCGGAACTGCGGCTAAGCCATCAAACAACAAGATCAACAAAAAGTTGGATGGCAAGTGCTATCTATGCTTTTACTCTTCCGACGTGCCTTTAACTCTCCGCTCTCCTTGCATGTTAAATGTGCACAAATTAAAAAGGCAATGGCGGCTAAAATGAAAACATGATAAACTCGAGTACCATCGTCTGCAGTGAACTCGAAAAAAATATTAAGTAAAAAAATATAACAAATAAAATAAGAAGCGGAAGTGGCTAGCAACGAGGTTGCCATCGAAATTTGGTCACGTGCCCCTCGAACGTTAGTCTGAAGTTATTTACGTGCCTCGAACATTTTTGGCGTTCAGTTCATGCTGAAGCATAAGTTGCAGACATGGAACACAAGGACAACAAATGAAACAAAACGCAGGACATTGTGGATACTTGGACTGTCCTGTTTGTTCATTGTCTCAGCATTGTACAGACAACTGCAGAATACGTGAAACCGCTGAGTACTGCTCCTTTAATGACCTATGTCAAGAACTCTACAAAAAGTAGAAAAAAAGTGAGCTGTCCACGATTAAGAGCCAGAAATATACTTTACTGCTGATCAAGTACTTAATGAATATATTAATCAAAATAATAGAATTTCTGACCATTATTTATGAGGTATTCTTATGGAACATTTGTATAACATTCTCGTTTTCCTGCTCTGTAAATCCAATAACAAAGCGAAGTAAACCTCTGTGACTGATTTATACACATATAGAACTTGGCTGTTGGTAAAACAAGCTGCTGACCTTTTTGGCAGCATCACAAGGCCACATAAATAATGCGAGAGATAAGAGCTACCTTGAGATATGGAACCATTACATCTAAGAGTATTATATAGAGCAAACGACCCAAGCAACTTTCACCATAAAATATGATGTTTTATCTATTTATTTTTTCCTTTTCCTTGGTAATGTGCGCGTGCTGAAGTGAGAAATATGAGTAAGGCACATGGCCAGCAAAGAGAATGAGAAACAGATAGAACTTTAAACCGAGAAGAAGTGAGAGGAAAACAGAGTGTGTGAAAGAGGCAGAGAGATGCAGGAATGTTGATGCTGGCAACTGGAGGCATTCATTTCTATTAGGCTGTTGACTAGCATGCTACTTCATTCCACTTTAAAACTCTACCCAGCTCAAAGCAACTGGCAAGTACAAAAAAAAAAACAAGAAAAAGAAGATGGTCAACAGAATTGGTAACTGGATTCTGTTAACAGGCAACTGGTAACTGGCAAAAGGTGTAGCGCCGACAAAAATTGTTTTAATTGGCGTCAGCCATTACATGCAATTTATCAAAGTGTCGACAGCCAGACAGAGACAAACACACACAATAGCAAGACGCTGAGTGAGAGAGAAGCAAAGTGAGCATGTGAGTGAGAGGAGAAGAGTCAGCGCCAACAGATGACAATTAATTTGACACAATTGGAGAGCAGAGCAGTCAACACATACGAGAATTTCCAAAAATTGCCCAATTGGAACTGCCTTGAATTCTGCCCCAGTTTCATCTTTGTTCATCCCATGTCAATCTTAAAGTTGACATTGTGTCAATCTCTCTCTGATGTATTTATGAGATAGTCATAAACGATAAGTCTGTTCATAAGAAAAAGTCATTTAAAGATTCAAATACGACTTGAATCACAATTATGTTCAACGGATGTAAATTTAATAATTAACAAAACAAACAATTCAATCAATTGACAAAATTATCAGACACACTCGTAACATATTAATCATTTAATTTTCATGTGTCATCAACTTTGAAAGCCACAAACAAATAAATTGCTAGACAACTCTACGGTTTATTTGGCTTGAGGCGAATCCAGAACAACAAAATTATTTTGCAGCCCATTTAAAATCGATTAAAAGGCTTTTAGTTTAAATAGCAAATGAACGGGACAAGGGTAAATGAGTGAAAAATGTGCAAAACAAGCAACGTGCAGAGAAGTAGTAGCAAAAATGCCAAAACGCGCACATCTTGCAGTTGCACATTAGTAGTAGTAGTAGTAGTAGCAGTTGTTGTTGTTGTTAAGTATTTGCTGGTTTGCCACGCAGCCATTGCCACAAAAGCCGCACAGCATGCCAGGCAAAGTGCATGCACAGAGAGAGAGAGAGAGAGAGATAGAGCTACAGACAGAGATAGATATAGAGACAGAGACACAGCCACGCCTCAACCTCAAACCCATTCGCTTCGTTTGCATTAAGTGGCGGTTGGCAAAGTTGTCGACGTCATGGAACTTAAACAATGCACAAAAGCCAGAAGCAAGAGCTGCATGTATGTACACCAAATGCAGCTCCTTCCATGTGCAGGTGCAGAAGCAGGTGCAACTGCAGCGAGTGCCCCACACATGTGAGCACCGCTAAGCGGTTCAGTCAACGTACTGCGGAGTCGTGGGGAGAAAAGCAGCCTAAAGTGCTCCCTTTGACTGGTGACAATGCGGAGAAGGGCAAAAGGGTAGAGGTAAAAAGAGAAGAGCGAAAAGCCAGTTGGTATTATACGTTAAGGACATTAACCTAATCAATGCTCGGTGCACAAGTCTTACACATGTGAAAACAGAGAATGCGAGACTTTCACGCAGTGTGTTTCGTACAGTGGAGCTTGGCGACAACTGAAATCTACTTGAAAAAATTCTCAACTACCAAACATAGATGTAATTTATTAAATACAAATTAAAAGTCTAGCGACGAAAGGGTTTTCCTGCCCCAAAATTTCTGATATCCCACTTTGTGACGAACGATATTAAATTTAATACATAAATTATTAAAAAAAAAAAGTTTGGCATTCCATCCATTCTTCGTGTATATATTGCTAGTCGCCTTTTGCACACTTCGTGCTGCTTTCGTCACTAACGCGGACTGCCGTCCGCAGTGATAAGACCAAAATAATATATATATAATATCTAACACAATTCAGAGATTTTAATAAATCAAGTCAAGAAACGCTTTCTATGAAAATTAAGCTAATATTATTTATATGTCAATTTGCATATTTATAGATCATGGATTAAAATTGGTCACATTTTAATTAGCATTGCATTTTGCATGCTGATAAATACGTGGCACTTTTTTACGATTCACCTGTTTTTTAGTGAGTACTTGAAATTTGCATAAAATAATATTATTATTGGCAACATACGGAAATCCTCACAGACACACTGAATACGAGTGCATTAAATTACTGTTGACATAATTAAAAAAAAGTAGTGAAGTGTGTAGGCAACACTGACAGGGCGACATTTCGAATGTAATGTGAGCGAATAAAAATACATGAAATGTAGCTCTGCATGTCGCTTAAATATTTGCATTGCAAAAAATAAAAATGGGAAAAACGAAAAAAGGGGAAAAAATCAATAACATTTGCTCGTTAAATGTGCCAGAGGCATACTCGTAACTGTTGCTCCCTTCCGCTACCGACTCTGAACCCCCTTTAATAGGGAATCGATTGGCCAGCCTATAATCAGGCTGACATATTCGAATGCGAGCATGTAATTATGTCAGCGCTTGATTGCCCAATTCGCCCTGTGGCACTCGTGCCCGTCTTTTGTCAGTTTATGAAAATGCAATCGCACTTTAGCACAGCACATTGATAGAGTTCGAGTCGGATAAAATAAAGTGAAAATCATACTATATGCAAATATGTAAATATAAATCTATCGAATCGAAAAAACTGGTTCACTGCTCGAAAATATCATTTAGTAAAATTGCGAGAGTGGATGTGAAATAAAATTTCTGGGAAACTGATTGCAAAAATTGCTAAAGTGAATTGATTCAACCGCAGTCTCAAAGCTGAAGATTCTGTAAATAATATAAATATATATACATATGGATATATAATGGTTGGTATACTCAGATTGATATTGTTAAATATTAAGTTAATTGACTGTTCAGAAATCTGCAAGGAATAAAATAAAATACATTTATAGTATCTGCATTAATTCTGAATTTTCAATAACCAGTACTAAAATTAAGTTCAAATGACCTCGAATAACGTATTTTCGAATAATAAAATCAATGACTGATTACAAATTATAAAACCTTAAATCAACCTTGCCGACATGAAGAGCGATGAACACTGAGAATTTAAGACTATCTTAATATAATTTACTGTTTCTGTACTCAGTTACAAAGTTTAAAGAACTTTGATCTAGTTTAAATTGTACTTGTATAAGTTCAAGAACAAAAGACTTAATTCAAGTACGTTTTGAACTCAATTTTAATTTTGAAAATAATATTTAAGTTTGCGGATTTCATATTAGAAATTAGATCGAGATTTTTGACTCAATCTTAGTTCTAGAGATATCTCAACCAAACTCGTACTACTTCATTAAAAAGTAGTCAAATGAACGTTCTGTCGAAAATTTAGCATAGGGCTCTGCAAGGGTATTAAATCTTCGGCGTGCCGAAGGTAACCTTTCATTCTTGTTGTTTTTGTACTAGCTGTGTCTTCCATAACTTCGGGTGACTAACGAGCAACACGCAGCCAACAAGTTTAGCACCAAAACTAACAATTTTATTAACTGCCAAATCACACTGATAAACAGGAACAAGAATAGGGGAACAGGGACAGGGTACCCGACGCGACGGGACTCTTAGCGGAGCACCACAAGCAATTTATGCGCCGCAACGTATGCAACACATTTCGTGTATGTTGGAGAAATTTGCACGCCCTAAAATACATGAGCCGCGCCCCTTTTTACTTTAGTCAACAATGCAATGCTTGCTAGTGTAGTGTAGTGTAGTGTAGGTGGCAGCTTCATTAAATTTACATGCTCATGGGCGGAGATGATGCAACGGCATGGATTGGCTTGGCTTCTTTCTCTTGGCCTCTCCTGGAACAGCACAGCGAAGATGCTGTCAGTTTTGTGCAATTTCCGACGCAATCTTCATTTACAACTTAAGTTACAGCGCAAACAACTACAACTGTGTGTAAACAAAAAAGATACACACCCACACACATCATCGTCGTTTGCCTGGCTGCCTATGCATGATGTTAAGAAGTGTAGCAGGCCTTTAAGCTGTTGTGAAAACATTTCAACGCTGACTACGTACATATGTACATGTACATAGTAGGCACGCTCAGGGGCGTAGCTAGAATTGAAAGAAAGGGGGGAATTGCATATTTTATCATAACATAAGTTATGTAATAAAAAAAAAAATGTGACATCAAAATATCCCAAATAATATTCATTATATTCTTATTTGAGATTCTCCATCTTTGCATTCAGCGATATTCTGCTCGGATTGCTCCTGAAACTGGTGAAACAGAGCACAGTAGTTGCAAAGAACAGCTTTAAAGCGTTTGAAATTAACAGAACACAGAACTTTAATTGATTACTTTCAGAATTATAAGCTGTAAAAATGAAAAGGCCATTAATATACAAGGAAAAAATAAAAAATTTAATAAATATATATAATTCCTGAAAATTCTTAGCTTATTTTTTAGAAAGATCATAAAAATACTTTTTCTAATTTACAATTACAAATAATGAAGTAAGTTTTGATATTTTTTGAGCTGCGCTTGCAACTTCTGCGAATAGTTTTCTTAAAGCAAATTTTTGAAATTTCTTTCCTTGGAAAATAATATTTAATAATATTCAAAAAATTGTTTTGAATTTTGCTGGTTTGGTGGGGAGCCTGCCCCTACCAGGCTACGCCCATGTCTACACTCACTCATAAGTGTATCCTGCTGTGCAAAGGATTCGCCAGAGCTCAAAAGTTATGCCTAGACGAGACTTCCATGGGTTGTCACGGCTGTGAGTGCAAATTTATTAGTCGCATTGCATACTTTTGTGCGTTCACTTGAAAAATTACAATTTTAATTTAGCTGCAAACACAGACGAAAACAGGGAAAGACACTAGACACAATGAATCCCTCTCTTAAATAAAGGTAAGCCTTCCCTCACCAGATAATCACCGAGACAAAGGAAAATGTAGGAAAAAGACAATGGCCATGCAGCAAACCGTGAACAGGGTATTCAGCATACAGTGGGTGTGTCTGCCTCTGATTTTGATAACTTACCACAGGGTTGCCACTGAGCCTACCTAACGGCTGTAGTTGACTTCCATGCACCGTGTGCTTATCAAAGAACGTGATAGAGTAGACTGAGACGGAAACTGAGACGGAGACTGAGAATGTGGCTAATACTAAGACAGAGTCAGAGACTGAGAGATGGCCTCCGTCTTAGATGAGTATTAATTACCATTTGAAAGCTTGTCATACACTTGTGCAAATTTATCAACAAGAGACAATATGCAGAGTTGCCAAAGTGACATCGACCGAAAGGAAAGGGAGAAGCTGCAATCGAGCAGGGACAGAACATTGTGGCTGTAGTCAAACAAAAGCTGAGCATGAAAATTGTTTTGCATGGCAAAGGATTTGCATTCATGCAAAATCGTTTCGACTTGGGGCCACAAGTTTAAATCTCAGTATCTATCGAGTGTAGTAACCGACTAAATACAACTGCAACTTGCACCCATTTTGGTTTCCTTTCAAAATGTCATAAATAAATGTATGAGTCCTGTAAGCGTATGTGCTATGTGAAATGTTTACACGTTACGTTGCAGTGTAATTGATATTCCCATCTCCGATTATTTTTTACATGCAGCCGCTGGCACTTTTGCATCACTTCAGTTGAATATCCTATGGGATTTGAGACTGAATTGTTGCCAGGTAACGGGTAAATCGGTGTAAATTGAATTGTTCATGCATCCAAATTTGTGTCGATACCTTTCAGTTGCTTCTCAAATATATTCGTCAGACAGGGGAAAGTTTGTGAATGGATATGTGAGAAAATGTTTAAATAATGAGTCGGTTATCTATTTGAAAACTGTTTTGAAATACAGTGTGACTCTTGAAAATTACAATTTTTGGAAAATTACTCACACCTTCGCAATATAACACGAGTATGGTGATTGTAAATATCAGTTTTATAGCTCTTACCGTTCGGACTCTATGTTAATTATTTATGTATATATTTATCGATTTAAATGATAATCTGAATTTCTTACTATTTCATCTTAAGTCTGGTGCAAGAGTCTTGAAAACCGTTTTGTAATTATGATTAAATTGTTAGACTAATTTTAATACCATGTATTTGTTCTTTATATTTTACAGGTACCACCTACACACAACCACAAAATATCAATGCCAAGTCACAATTAAAGACGACGCCCGCCGAACACGCATCCAACAACAAATGGCGCAGATTATCAGAGCAGACGCCGTTGGAGAATCCATTTGTTTACAGAGCAGATGTACAGAGAATACATCATGCACCAGTTGACCATAGGCAAGAGGATGTGAAGTGTGCCAAAAGCTGTGCGAAAGCCAAATTAAAGGTTGCCAAATGGAAGGCGCAACTGAAGAACCGACATGTTCATCAGGCGCATCGGGCGGCGCCCCACAAGGAGGCGACGCCCAAGCGACGATTGCGTCGGGAGACTGAGGAAGATGAACTGGAGCTGCAGTTGCCCACAGTGATCCCCAGTGCCACCACATTGGCCACCAGTGCCGCAGTCACTGCTTATGCAAATAAGTCACTGTCTGGTCTGGTGAGCACGGTGAAGGCGAAGCGAGCACGTTCCACAGTGCATCTGGCGCCAGAGGATATGAAGCCCAAGCCGAAGGAGCCCGTGATTATCATTGACGATGTAGAGGAGTTTGACAGTGGAACCGCAACGCGCGATTTGTTTGCCAAGAGTGGCGATGATGGGGATCTTATGGACGATGATGGTCCACTGGAGCCACGTGTACTGCCCTTGCGACCAGTGCCGCCCAATCCTTATGAGGACGAGGAGATGTCTGTCGTCTATGCGGAACAGCATTCGGAGATTAGGCTGATGTGCGAGGTGGATCTTGACATTTCCTCCAGCATGTGGTACAAGAATGGTCAGGTAAGTGACAACAATTGGAACAGTACTTGATCTGAATGTTATTCCAGTATAACTTCAGCTGTCCGAGCTGCCAACTTGCTTACAGCTTTTGACTTTAATTGCATTCTTGTGCGGCCCGTTAGCCTCTATTGCTTCCGTTGGGTCTCTTAAGCTGTCTCGCAGTTTTCGCATTTTAATATTCGTACCCTGTAGCAATAATGGATTGTGTATATTACAAGATTAGATAAAGTTACTGCATCTAAGGAAGAAGCTGAAATCAAAAAGTATTAAATTATATACACAGATAATTAAATTCAAACAACTCGGAACATTTAATATTAATCAATTAACTTTAGTATTACAAAATTAGATAAAGTTACTACATCTAAGGAAGAAGCTGGAATCAAATAGTATTTAATTATATACACAGATAAATAAAATTCAAACCATTCGGATCATTTAAAATTAATCAAGAAACTTTAGTATTTATTTTATTTAAATTCAACATTTATAGGGTATTTCATTGTATATAAATATGCTGAACAGCCGCATTCTTAGTTGGTTTTTATTGTCGCCTGCACTGCGTTTGTCCTTTGTGTCTGCTTCTCCCCTCGGACGCTGTCTTCCTGACAGACGTCTCGAGTGCCAGTCCTTTCTCTGTTCTTTCTTCTCTCTTTTTTATTCTCATTCCCATTTCGAGTCTGGCTTTTGTGCTGCTTGCTTATTTGTCGCTTAAATGCCGCATTATGCAAATAGGATAATCGTTATTATTTGATAGTTTGTGATGCTCAAAAGCTTTTAAAAGTTCATCTGTCAAACGACCTTCTATGTCCGCCCACAGCCAACTTGACGGTTAACTAGACGCTTTTTTTATACATGTTTTTATGTTTCTTGTTTTACTGGCATCTTCTAATTACAACTTTGTGCTCTACAGAAATGTGGCAAGTACGAGTATAAGCCGCAACAACCACACAAATTTAAATTAATGTTAAATATTTTTTTGGTCTGCCGCCGAGCTTTATCTAACAAGTTAAATTGAAAGCGCAGAAAAACGCAACTGGCAGTAGAAGCGCCAAAAAGCTGGCAACAAATTAAACAAACAAGGCGAAAAAGTTAACTACCATCCGGCAAAAGTTATTGAGTTGTACTATAATTGCAAATGCAACCAGTCGACGATGCGTTGGGTAAAAAGTGTACTCTACCTTTTCGTGTAATGCAATTATAACAACTTTCCTGTCGGCCCACATAACATACAAGAGTTTTTGCCGAAATCCAAAAAGATCCATTTTTACAGTTTGCAAACTGTACGAATAAATGCAGAAAAAATCTCTATACATGAGCGTATTCTGAATCATCAACTATTTTCAAATTGGAATACTGCATTATATTTATATTTGGATAAAAATAATAAAAAATATATTGTTATTTTAGATATATACTGCCAAAATTTAAATATAATTATTAAAAGAAATAAGTTTGCTTAAAATCATGTCTTTTAAAATAACGATTGTTTTCCATTTAAAATACAATACAATTTGATTTGTGTATAACTTACATTTTCAAAAACTCTTTTATAATTGGATAGACTTCTGCAATGCCTCTACTCGGCCACAAAAACTTCATCACAAAGTCATTATACACAAGTTGAACTGGTCCCAAGTTCTACATAAACAACTAAACATCTGTGCGGTGTTCAACTCGTTGTATTTTGCTCCTCTTGTTGTTTATTTAACAGTTGATGTTGTTGGGCTGTGTAAATTACAAAAGGAGCAACAACAGCAATGAGTGGACAGGCCAAGTTGTTGATGGGCAAATAATAGTTGAAACTAATACAACAACAGCAGCAACAAGAACAACAAGAACAACAACACTCTGGCTACGTGCCTCGGCTGTTGGTCTGCGGCTTGGCTTGGATCCGCTTGGCTAGAATGTTAACTGACGCTCCAAAGAGCACCTGGCCCAGGTGTAAGTGTCAGAGTATCTAGATACTTATATATATCTATATATATATATGTATGCGTTAGTGTAGCATGCTTGTGGGTGGAACAAGCAAACAATGTTGCCGCCAATGTTGGCATGTTGTTGTTTTGTGTTTTGTGCTTTGCGTTTTCCGTGAATGGTGTTTATTCTATACGAAAATTAAATTCAATATCGCGCTGTCGAAACGTGTAAGCAAGAAATGCTACCAAAAAATCACCCAAATTGGCTGTCAACAGCTGCCACGAAGCGAATCCCGAACACCAGACACGTCTCCAACATGTTGTCTGTTGTGTGTGTTGTGTGTGTTGTGTATTGTCTACTGTCTGCTCTCTGATTGCTGCACTTGTTTGTGCCATCAAATCACAGTACTTGCAATCTTTGCGTCTATTCACATCTATCGATTGCGATTCCTGTTATTTACCATCAAAATTTGTCGCACCTCGATGTTCTTGGCATACGTTGCATTTGTTGCAGGTTATCAACTTGTCTTATCTCTTAAACATTGTTGACTACTATATTGCACAATATTTTACAAGCTGACAATTTTCAGAAGAGTTTAAATTTTAAAATTTATAATTAATATAAATTATACATTATTGAAGATAAAGACAAAAAGGAAAATAAAATAAACTGAAACTTTAAAGGAAAGTATGAGAATTTCATTGAAAACTAGCTGCAAAATTTGTCTTAGTCAATTTAATTCTTATATTGCTCATATATCAATTCATATTTTGTTTATTTTAAATTTAATTTTTCAATTTCGTTGAGAGAAAGTAGTAATTTTTTTGCTTTAATTTAAAATAGATATCATGAACATTTAAAATTATTATGAAATTTAAATTTCCATAAAATTAATTGATAAATCAAATAATTACAGTTAAGGTAAGCAGCTTAGTTTATTTTAAGTTTTGTCAAATAGAGAGCTGTAAAATAAAAACATATTTTGTTGTCAGGCATTTCTGTGGAAAATAAAAGTGATACTTAAATGTTGTAAAAAATTGTTAACTTCAGGTCTTTACGACTTGCAGTGTGAAAAGTGCTGCCCACAAATACTGAAAAGGAAGTATATATACCTAAGGGATATGCACTTTTCATGTATTCTTGGACGTTGATCATTGTTGCATTCTTTATGGCTTTTGATACGGGTAGCCTGCAACAAATTGAAGGGCCTATTTGCAACATTTGTTAGCATAGAATGCAACATATTTATTGGCCTGTTGTTAAAACGCTTTTTATTTCTTCTATTATGATAACTTGAGTTTAAGACCAAAAAACCTTAGCAAGGACGTGTTTTACTTTATATTTGTCCATAATCCGCACAATTCATATAAATCACAGAGGGACTTGCCTGTCAAAAGTCGCGACAAGCCTCCATTAGTCAAATGGGAGACGCAGGGCGAAACTTAATAGACGACATTAGCAGAGTGGTGCTGCTGTGGGGTTTGGTGGCTCAGTGGTGCAACGACAGACAGACAGGCTGCAGTTGCAAGTAAATCACATCAAGCCAAGAAATTAATCACTCAGATTAGAAGCGGGCAAATTCCCAAATGAAAATCAGCAACAATGCGACGTCAGATCGTCTATCGTCTGTCCCTAGACTAGAGTAGGAAGTTGCTAACACGCCGCTCACTTTGTACCTTTGACGACTTTATTAAGTTAGAAGCAATGTTGCACTGGTCGGGGATCGGGGGTCGGGGGTCGGGATTGGCTCTGCTGCCTTCTGCATCCGATGGTAGCTTCTGATGCCTTCTCTGGCAAATAAAATCAACGCCGCTGACGTTGGCAACATCGCAGCGTCAGCAGCATTTCCCCACGGTGCAATTGTATTAGTTGTGTTAAAACAAAAGCCAGCCATGTGAAAGCGAAGACATGAACAGAGCTTATGGAACAGATTAAGATGGGGTCGGGACGGTGGGGGGGGGGGGATGCACCATGGCAATTACAACAATGATGCGGCAACAATGTGAGGCGATGTCTAAATAAATGCGAGAGGAGTCGCTGCCAGCTGCAATCTAAGACAAAGCATCAAGGAGAGCACCGCAATTAAAATACTCTTACCGTGCAAGTTGTAGATTACACTTTAAGTGCGAGTTCAAGTTAAGATTCTACATAAATATATTTATATTCTGTATTTTTGAGAATAAGTCAAATAGAGTATTTGAATTCCTTTACTTGGATTTCTTGTGAACTCGCTTACATATAATATCGTTATCTCTGATGCCCCCTCACCCCACATCACTATTTGCCACAAACTAAATTTGCAATTGCATTTGAGCTTATGTTCGCTGTTCGCTTTTGCCTTGAGCGCTATCTACTCTACTCTTTCTCTTCCGATTACTCCTCCTTCTCCTCCTCCTCGTTGCAACTGCAACTGCGCAATGACAAGCGACAAGTGTTCCAGTGACAGCTTGCAACATGAGCGACTTTTGTTGTACTTTCTGAAGTGCTGGCACAATGCATTCGAGTCCCCAGCCATGAAGCTAGACGCAGCTTCTTTGAGTGGCTGCCAAACCCCCGCACTCTGTATATGTGTGTGTGTGTGTCTGTATGTGTGTGTGCCAAAGAATTTATTGTGCAAAATTATCAAGAGGCTAATATATTTGCCGAAAGCAATTTGAAGTTAGTAGCTTTGGGCCAACAACAACCCGAAAGTTACGACACAAGGAACAACGGCAGGCAGTGAGTAATTCTTTCACTCGACTTCTATCCGCTAATTCTAAGAAAAATATGGATGCATCCTTAAACTACTCGTAATCTAAATAAAAACATGTAAAGCTTTTCTTATTCTAGAATAATTTAAGGAATACTTTACTCGCAAAATGTGAAAAACTGATGGCGTTAGTCTTGTTCTTAATGTTGATCAGGACTATTTATACTTTATAAAATCATTTATGTCTTTTGCTCTATCTTAGATATATCTTGGACATTTTTCTTCATTTAAAAAATAAAGTCGAATTGCATACAACAACTTTTAAATGTTTATTCAAGCGAATAACTACAATTATCAACTAATAAATATTATTTCTACCACATACAGCAACATTTGTAAAGTTAAATATTTTCTAAACCTGCCGCAAATTAATTAAATCATCCAACTACCTATCCAAAAATGTGTATTTTTATTTCCACACAAATAAATACATAAATTCTATTAGAAAAGTAATGCACATATGAAATGGGCTACTCGCAGGGTCGAATTAAATGTAAAAATTAAAACAATGCAATTAGAAAATACATTTCCATAATAACACTGAAAATACATAGTAGTGTCCATGTCACAATTCAGGATACACGTATCCAATCCCAAATAGCAGTGCCAGATAACGGCGCCACAAATTATGCAAAGTTATGCGCATGTAAAACTCAAATGTGCCTTCAAATATGCAACAATTTATGCGAATTGACGCAGCTGCAGGACAAAAGGGAAAATGAAAAACAAAAAAACGAAAAAAAAAACAAGAAACATAAAACAAAGGCACAGGCAAAAAGGCGAAAAATCATTATTACCAGACAACAGATCGCAGTCGGGATGAAGCATGCGTGAGATTTAATGCCCAACGATGGCTGGTTGGCCAACTTGGACAACAACTGGCTTGCATACTGCCATTTTCATTCCATAAAACTGGTCCCCAAAACAATAGAGCGTGTAATCCGCTGGCCGCTCGACGCTGTAAACAAGGATTTGCCACGCTCATTTAACGCTTTTGTCTAGCAACCATGTTGCCAAACCAAAATCACACACACACAAACAGACACACACACACACACGCACACACATACAGAGCAGCAGGTGTGCTGCAGTTGCAAACCTCTCTGTGTCATGTTACCTCATAAATTTCCAACTGAATGCGCCGTTGCACAGCCTGAAAATCCAGTCGCCGGTCGCCAGTTGCCAGTTGCAATGCGTCCATGTATTGTCCACCATTCGCCGCAGGTTAATAAATTTCTGCAATAGCCGCTTCGGCAAATGTGGCAAATTCTCAACGGAAGTAAAGATGCATACAAGAGTCAGCAAAAAAACAATTTTAAAACTTTATATACGCATAAACATTTGCGATGCATTTCAAAAATGTATACGACAATCAAAAACGGGGCTAACAAAAATTTGGGAACTCGTACGCAACGGAAATAACATACTATAATATTGTTTACACAGATTCCATTCAATTTCCTTACTTTGTTCGTTGTTTGTTTTTCTAAAATATAACAATGATAACTTATTAAATTGAATTAATTGCCTTGAGCCTGATAAGAATTTGTGATAATTTAAAGTAATCTCAGGAAAATAAGTATACGGGAAATTAAATGTTATATCCATGCATTAAAACCTTAACCGAAACCGTAACTTTTAACCGGTGAGAACCGATTGAAATTTGTAACCGTAACTAAAACCGTAACCGAAAAAATGTTTTTCCACTATACCGAAACCCACAAATCGAAACCCTTTAAACCGAAATAACCGTTTAGTATCCGATTCATTTATAAGGGTTAATTTCGGATCTGGCCGTCGCAGCTACTGAGCAACTTTGAAGTACCATAACTTTGTCAAAAGTTAATCAATTTGCACGCGCAATGTAAATTTGAGCATGATTTTATCTCTAAATTCGATCTGCATTTAAATTTTGTTCATTTTAAATTTTTTGAAAATTTCGAATTTTTTTTAAAATTTACAGTGTTACCCCTTTATCTTTGTTGATTTTTTCGAAAAAATTCAAATTTTCAAAATGAAATGAAAATTTAAATGCAGAACTATTTTAGGGGAAAAATCATTCTCAAATTTACATTGCGCATTGGAATTGATTGAGTTTTGACAAAGTTATGGCAGTTCGAAGTTATTAAAAATCAGTGAAATCAAAATAATCGGAATTTTCAAACCAAATGAACCAATTTTATATGAGATCAAACTATAATAAAATCGACATTATACTGGATTATTCCAGTAACTAGATAACATCATTTTCCAGGCTAAAAGGAGCATTAAGCCTTTTTCATGTAAAACAATGAATAAAGCTTCTTATTTTGGTCATCCGAAAATCTTTATTTTTATTTTTTTGTGAACCGAAACCATTAATATTAATATAAATAAATGTTATTATAATCAAAAGCCAAGAATATATTTTATCTGGTTATGAACTATTAATGATATTCCAAATAGGTTCTATAGTCTAGTAGATATGAAAATATTCAATATACTCGGATGGTTTTTTTTCAGTAATGTAGAGAATGAAATATTTCATTTTCACATGGTGTAATTATTAATGATTTATAAAAGTAGACGCTTTCCTGCCCACCATTAAAAACGTGGCATATTTTCAGTTATTTACGAATATTTTCATATTTTTATGTATAATTTGAATGTACACATAAATTTCAGAACGCATTAAGCCAACTGCAATCCAGAAAGCTGTCGAAGAACCATTCACCACAATTCTCAATTTTTAATATAGTCTTGAGAGTGACAATATCAGTATCGAGGCATAATATTTTTTAATTTTGTACAGAGTCCAAAGCAATAAAAAGCCTTATAATATGATTAACCACTTGGCTTAATGTTATAAATATGCCTTGGGAAAGGTGTAACTTCACCGACATCGATTACAGACAGGGTTTCAGTGGGTTTCCGAACAATAACCAATAACCAAATCCCTTAAATTAATAACACATTTAATTGTTTAAATAATGTGTATGGCAAGTGAATAAGGGAAAATGGATGCAGGAATTAAATGTCTGTATATTAAAATAAGCGAGTAAAAGCAATTGTTTCATGCGATGAAGATAGTAGCAGGTAATGCAGAGTTCATTGCATTTACCGTGGAATTTACGAGCATTAAATGCATGACATTAAAAGTTGAGGAGCCAGCGTTTGCATAATAACTTCGGCAACTCAAGTGGCATTACATTTTAAGCTGCAAGTTGGCAGACAGCTAATGTGAGATGCCTTTGGAATAACCTTTCTCTTGTCCTTTTCCTTGCCCTCAGGTGGTGCATGCCATGGACCGCACGTCGCGAGTCACCGACTATCGCTTTATCAAGGAGGCTAATGGGGCGCTAACTATCACCAATGTAATGCTCGAGGATGATGGCAAATGGCAGTGCGAGGCGGAGAATACACGACGTTACACCGAGAATGCTCGACCCGTCAAGTTGGTCGTGCTTGGTGAGTACCAAAGTAACAACAACAACAACAACAACAGCAACAATAGATAATCCAAAAATAAAAGTTTTGACAAATATTAAAGAGGTCGTTTTATTGGCGAAATTAGTTGTGGACTAGAGAAAGCAGCAGGACAAGAGTCATCCAACTTTTTTATTAGACTTTTATTAGGTACAGTGGTGTATGCGTTAAGCTAGCTGCAAATGGAAAAGGAAAGCAAACTTATAATCTTATATATCTATTTAGTAATTCAGGGTAACAGCAAATGTAATTTTAGTTTCTCTTTCTTTTGGAATATTAAAATATTATTGCTTTATTAATTGTTTGCAGAAATGTTGACTGAGATTCTAAAAAAATAAATTGAAAAAATGGAAAAGAAGTAGAAATAAATATATACATAAGTGTAGTTATATAGTTTTTCTTTAATTTAAAAAAATACTTTATACTTTACCTTCCATAGATCGTCCAAAGCCTCCATATCTACTAATTGACTCACGTCGTCTGGATGCTGGTAATATCTTTGTGCCAGTTAAGGAGAACTCGGAGTTGAACTTGGCATGTGTGAGCGAGGGAGGCAATCCACGTCCCACACTCACCTGGGAAGTGTTGCTTAGTCCAGGCGTGGATCGGCATGCGCAGAAGGTATCCGCTGAGGTGCTGGAACTGGAGGAGATCAAGAGCGAGAAGGTCAGTTTCTTAGTCATCTATTAAGCATATGAAGTGACAAGAGGCGGGCGAAGACTATAGCTGACACTTTGACATATTGTATCGTCATCTTAATGAAAACTTTGAAAAACCACAAGCAAGACAGAAAGGGGGGGAGAGAGTGGAAGCAACAGAGAGATAGAGAGAGAGAGAGAGAAGGACAAACATGGAGACAGACAGCAAACACATTAAGTGTGGATAACGGAGGCTTTTCGGGCAACTGCCCAAGTTGCGGTTGCGCCAAATTTGTTTGCCTTGCACTCGAGCATAATGAAAAGCAGACATTTTGGTCAAGCTTTGTATAAACCGCCCAACCACCGAAGTAGCGAGCCACCCAACCACCCGACCACCTAACCATCCAACCACATGCAATGACCTGTCAAACACATCGAAGTTGTCCACTTGAGTGTTTAGTTTATGTGTCTCTTTGTGTGTGTGTGTGTGACTGTGTGTGTGTTTGTTTGTCGTAGACCCTAAATGCCACAAATTTGCGTGCTTGGTCTGGTCCGCTCCATCTACAACCACGCCGGATGATTGATTGAAAACTGTGCCAACAAATTTGCATGTCAAGGTGGGTGGGTCTGATGGCGTCTGGTGTCTGGAGGTGAAGGTGAAGGAGAAGGAGAAGAAAGCGAAGGCATTTCCATTGCCATTGCCATTGCCCTTGCTTTTACTCTTGTGCTTTAATTTAAATTAATGATGTCGCGTTGATAACAAGCCCGACTAATTGCCCGTCATTTCGCCCAATTTGTCCTGGCTAAGCCTTAAATTGAAATGGAATTTTTATCACCTCCGCCTTCACTCTACATCTGCAGGATAAGAACGGCTACAAAATCAACAGTGGTGCCAAGAGCGAGTCTCGTCTGCCCGCCGTCTACAGGGCCCATCACAATGCCCGGATATTATGTGTCATGGAGCATCCCACGCTGAAGATACGACAAAATGCCTCCTTACTTTTGGATGTGCAATGTGAGTACGACATAATATCATTATTTTTTTATCATAAAAGTTGCAATATTTGCATTATTTTTCCACTTTTATATATTGAAATATGATTTACGAAAATGTTTCTTTACTTAAAATAATTATATTAATATGAAAGCTTCAGTTATTTTCCAAAAATATCATAAATCAAACGTAAATTGCGTAGTTAAACAGTCAATTAGGCAGTCTCTTAAGTCATTCACTCATTTGACATCATATTTAAATGTAAAAAAGTTTGTAATAAAAGCCAAACACGACGAAAATCGCACCTGGCTTAATTAATAGACTGAGCAAGGGACGAAGGAGAGAGTGGGACAAATAAGAGTGAGCAGCAAGTAAAAGTGAAAACCAAAAGGCAAATGTTGATTAAAAAGTTAAATTGCAAAAGTTAACACACGCTACGAGGCACACTGTGACCTGGGTGGGACCAATGGATGCTCAGGGGGCAGTGGGAAAAGGAAAATTTATAATTATGCAGCTGCAGAAGTAAAAGGAAAACGGGGTGATATTGTATAAATGGAAAGTGCAGCAGGAAAAATATAAAAACAACAAGTGAGAGTGGAGACTGAACGAATATAAGATACCTTATAAGCTAAAGTATAATAATAATAAAAATTATAAATTTAATTAAAATTTTTCGCTAAATTCGAGAAATTAAATAATGTTTTGAATGTATTCATCAAAAATATTATATATGTTATAATATATATTATTTAAAGTTCGTTTGTCTGTTACCCTTTCATAAACCAATGAATTATAATTTTATGTATGGGATTACAAAAGCCAATCGATGCACAAAGAAAATTATTAGTTTTATGAGAATGTAAGAGAAAATCAGTAGCACGATAATATCAAGAGAATAAATATGCATTTACACAGTATCTTTTTCTAATCAACTCTAGTTAGAGAAATCACAAGATTGCATGCTAATTTGTTAATGTAATAAACAGAACTCAGATATAAAGACCCTAATAGATGGAAATTATTTAAAATTTAACAGCAATCGTATAATATTAAAACAATTATTTCAATAGACGAATTGAAATTAAATTACACTACACACAGTTGTCTGTTTCATAGCTGTCATCGTTTTGCATAACATTGTCAGGCTGGGCAAAGAATTATTCAGCAGACGTGAAATTCTTTTGATGGATTATAGTTGATGATTACACAAGCCTTAAGAAGTCCGCATAAAGAGAGGGGACTGACTGCACTAATTGTTCATCGACATCCACGTGACTTTATCCCGGCCACAAAAATCTAAACAAAACTGTCACTAACAACTCAGATTGGCGACAACGGGCAACTGTAGGAAAGCAGCTGCAAATCAAAATCAATGGCAGGTACCCAACGGCAATTAGAAGGTCTCGCACTAATTGGCAGTAACAAAGCCGCAGACACGTGCTGGAATTGGTAGCAGCGGCTGGCCAGGATCTGGGCAGAGAACAAAGTGTCATAGCTATTGGCTTTATTAATGCACGTCAGGCCGGCCGCATAATGCCCTGACAAATGCCAAGGTAGAAAACCGTATAGAGGCCCATGAAATTGATGTACAAATATAGAAAAGCCATGCGGGATGTGCATGACTAAGTCCTGGAATGGGAATGTGGAATGCGGATTCTGAATGTGATTGTGATTGTGACTGTGACTATAACTGCGACTGTGTATTCGCATCCATCCAATGGATATGTGAGAGCTTTATCCAGGCATGAAAATTGCAAAAACCGCAAGAACAACAGCCAAACCCCTGCAACAATAACAAAAACGGCAGCTGAAACAATAACAACAACAAGAACAACAAGAACAACAAGAACAACATGAAAAACAACAACAACAACAAACAACAAATGTTGCCCAACCACAACGTTTTACAACAAAGAACAACTGAGAAGAGTTCCTGGTTTCCATTCGATTCAAATTCCCATTCCATTCATTGTTATTGTTTGTTAGGGTTGTATAAATTAAAATGCACATACATGAGAACACTTGCTCGGACAGTCGAAGGATTGTGTTCATAGTTCCCGTTGTTCCTGCTATTCATTTTACAACTTCATCCCGACAGTTGACAGACAAATCAAGGACAACAATCGTTCAGAAATATGCTTTAATGCAAACTAAATAAATTTTTTTCAATGCAAATTTCAAATATACAGACTTCATTTAAATTATTGCTATCTATAGACTTTTTCACATTTCATATCTGAATTGATTTTCACAAGTCTTTAACAGTTCGTGATTGAAAAACCACAACCATATTGTTTTCTTTGGAATGCCTTTCTGTCTCCCAAATTGACGGACAAAGTCAAACAAAATGGCGTACAGCCAATTTCCTGTCCCGTCTCCCTTTAAAGTTTGATCCCTTTGACAGTCCGACAAATGGGAATATGTTTAATAGTTTGCTAAACAACCGACAAACATATTTAATGTGTTTCTGTTCTATCAAATTTGTGTTTTGCCTAAAAACACAAACGAGAGAGAAACATTGCCAAATTGAAAATATTTAAATTCAATGCACTCTGATTTTATTGCATACTTTTCCACATTCCGCTAACTCTGATTAAAAACATTTTATTCATGGCTATAAATATGCATTGAATGCAACTAGATGTTGGACCATTCATTCATATTATTTATATTTTGCGAATCAGTTTCCCCATATTTTTGTTCTATTAAATATGAGATCTAAAGAATAGGTTGAACATTCTTTTTCTGTGAAATATAATGTGTAAGTCAGTGAAATACATATCAATAAAATATGGATTAAGAAATCGGTTATGCGTATATATCGATACTACAAAAATTTGTAGGTTTATCGATAACTGTCCAACTACTTTACATACATACATACATGAATATAATATCTATATATATCCCGTATATTGCTTATTTATAAGATTGCAGATTAATTTGTAGATTATTGTTAAAATCTTTTCGCTTTTTTATTTACATTTTATTGTTGCACATGAAAATTTCAAAGATGTATTCCAAAAGAGAAAAGTGTCTATGGTCGTTAGTTTTGCGGTGCTGATGAACATCAAATAGCCAACACTCATTTGCATTCAGTTTAATTATAAAAGTTTCTTTCGCCTTGCGTTTATTTTTGTGTCGTAATTTTTTAATTAAAAAACTATTTTGTAGATGTTTCCACAGTCGCCGGTCTCCGGTCTTTGGTCTTCGGTCTCCGGTCTCCAGCCAGACGAGAGTAGACGGCAGACCGCAGACAGAAATCCGAAAAATTACTAACCGAAAATCTCATCGTATCTGTGTGTTATTCCATTCTTATTCGCTTTCCTTCCCTTTGCAGATACACCCTCGTTTGCAATCTCGCGCACACCTGGCTTTGGTTATCCCCTGCGCGAAGGCATCGAAGTTAGCCTCAAGTGCGACGTCGACTCGAATCCTCCGAGCACTCCGCGGTGGCAGAAGGACGACGGTGACACACCGGTGAGTCTTATAAAACTTATGCATACGTAAGCCCATTCTTGGCTCAGACTGCAGCTCTGAATGTTCTTGGATGCTTTGTGATTTTTCGGCAAGGAGAAAGTTTTAAATGGATTTTCGTGTAGTTATCGCGAAAAAGTGCTTGGACCAACTATTTGCCTTGCCTTAATTACCAAAAATTGTTTACGCATAAGTCCGAAACTAATTTGCTCCACTCAAAATGAATTTAACGTATTTCTCTCACTCTATATTTACATCTCTCTCTTACTCTTTATCTTAATCTGTTTCTTCATTTTTGTTATTTATAGGTACCTCAAACTGGCGACGGGTTTCTCAACTTTACATCCATTAGACGAGAGCATTCCGGTTGGTACAAATGCACATCACGGCATCTGAACTTTCAATACTCGTCGATTGGTTATTACCTCAGTGTGCGCTGTAAGTATTAGTACTCGTACTTGAAATAAATTAGCCCTCGTATGCGTGAAATTGCCTTCAAAATGGCGCGTGATAATATTTTCGCCATTAGTTCTCATCTAATAAAAATGGTGGCCCTGTCAAAAAATTGCCAAAAATGCTAAGTGGGTTTTACGACAGTCGCACATGGTGCGTCCCATCGTTAATGTGAGTGTCCTCATCCTAGTCTCAATGTCTGTCCTCGTTCTTGATTTCGTCCTTGCCGAGGGTTGCGGTGATGATGATGCCGCTGCTGTTGCGTACTTTGAGCCGTTTTGTTACCCTCCATATGCAAAATGTGGCAAATTTCATTGGCATTGGCATTGGAATTGAGTGGGTGCTGAAAGGCAGCGACACTGTCAACCCTCCGTCCCATCATCTACCCATCCCATCCTCAAATTCCCCCATTTCCCACCAAAACTCACTATTTATGCTTACTCGCCATTTTTGCTGTCAATATTCTCTCTCTCTTTTTGCGAGTGAAGATTTGAGTTTGAGAAGTGTGCTCTGAGTTTAATATACATTTTATGCGCTAAACGCGTGTTAATGCTTGTAAATATTTTTATTGAATTTATGTCGCTGACAGACGCCACTTTGTTTGCAAATATTGTTGCTATTTTGCCTAAAAGCAGGCAGTTGAAATTGTTTCCCTTTCTGTTTCTTTTCTTGCCGGTAAACGCAAATCGTGCATACGTGTATGTACATATGTGGTCTAAAAGTAATTTTCAGCCTCATTACGTAGCTCTTAATTTGTATATGCCTGGAAAATTAAAGCTTTCACAGATATAAAGAATTTAATTGCCTTTAGAATCGACACGATTAAACCTCTACAGAACTAAACTATAATTCTGTTATTTTAGTTTAGTTTCTATACATTTAAGATATATTTTTGAGCCTTATGAATTTTACCACAAATAAAATCGTAATTAAATAATTTATAAATAAAAGTATATTTACATTAGGTGATTTTAAGTTGACCTAGGTGAAAAACAATTCGAATTCGAAGATCAGCTTCTCTCTGCACCTACAAAAATATGGCATTTAATGCGCCCTCCTACGTTCAACTTGCAAAGCTCGTAAAATAAGCGCTCATCAATCACGACAAACAGAAAATGACTGGCAGACGCCTCCCGAGGCAGAAGTGGCAACAACAAACGCAAATGGCAGCAGTTTCTACTAGGCAAAGAAAGAAAAGCACAAAAAATATTATTGGTAATAACAACTTGACAAAGTGTTTCCACTTTTTACGTGAATCCCATCGAGGAAGCCTCCACATCCTCTGTTAAATCCATAGGCACACCCACAATTCCAGCCCAAACAGACCCAGGGGAGAGATTTTTCGTCGATTTTCTACATTTTCTTTTTTTTTTTTTATCAAGAGAATGGCGAAAAACCGAAAAGAATCCTGACAGCCGGCTGTCGTTGCTCATTATGGGAAAACAAATGCTTTATTAATAAAAATAAAATCGCCCAAAGAGGCCAAGAAGTGAAGTTAGAACATAGAAAAATACGCATCAACCCTCGCGTCGACTGATAGCCCGACATATCGACATTTATCGATGATTGATGTGTCAGCCACGGCTTGGATTTTGTTCTTTTTCCCGATGGTGGGGCGGAGGCTCTGTAAAAACTTTTGCTGTTGATTTTCCAGTGAAATCTAATTGTCAGAAATGTTTAGAGGGGCTGCCAACGAAACTGGCAACATGTTAAGCACGTAAATCAATTTGTAAAACGTTTACGAAACTGCCAAATGGCAAATCAAACTCTAGCAACAGTCGGAAAGTATAGTACTATTAAAGTAACTAGTAGATCCAGTCAATTTATGACAGTCTTTATATATTAGTATGTGCACAAGTGCAGATAGAGTTTAAAACAATATCTATAAGATTTAGTATGTGAGAATTAGCTGTCATAAAATAGAAAACAGCTGCAGAGCTTTGATAAATTGCGCATCACATAAAACTGAAAAAAAATCCAATAAAATATAATCCCTCGGACCGAAAAGAATGGCACCACAAAATAAAAGAAAATGAGAAATAGTATATTGATTTCAACATCCGCCGACATTCAATAAAAGAAAAAACTAAAGTTTAGGCTGAGGAAAAAAATGGAACCCAGTCAGACGTTTGAATGCGCGTTTAATTGCTGACGATATGTTTTCTACCTCTGGTCTAAAATCTTTCAACCATTGAGCTGCAAAATTCGCGCAGGTAGCAAAAGCAAAAGAAAACTTTGATTTTCACAACATGGGCCGTCGGGCTTGCTGTGTCCTAGACGGGGCCTGATGAAATGCAATGAAAAAGCAATCAGTGTCCTATGCGGAACATCGACCAAAAACTACAAGACTACAAGCTCAGGGATACGGCGGACTAAAGGATAAAGTCAACATCGCGATGCGATGTCCGTCGTCGGTTACAAAAGTAGGCAATTTGAGGTAGTTTCTCAAACTTTTTCGCTAGCCACTTTCACGTGATTGATTTGCCAGCTATGTATGTGGGATGCCAGACATTGGACGAGGGAGAAACTAACGGTTTACGAACGCAGTGAGCTTGTTAAAACGTCGCTAATTTGACACGTACGTGAAGAGAGACTGGGAAGTAAAAAGTGACAGTGAATGAGACGCATCTGGAATTGGCTAAAGCTATCGATATGTAGCCAGGCTTAATATCAAGTATGCGATTGCCAGTTTGTTTGCCATCCTCATTAATGAGTTAAAGTTCAATTTGAGGCTAATTAATGTTGAGTGGTTTCTACCATGTTTGTGCTGTTGGGCTAATAAAGTGCAATTAGTAAAAGCCTTGGCTTACAAAACAGAATAAAATAAAGACCAAAAGTAAAATCGATTTGTTTGGAAATAAGGAGAGAGTGATTTTATACATTCTTGAATAAAATAAGATATTTTGTGGATCTTTTAAGCAGAAAAATCTTTGTTATACATAAAGTTATTGAATGAAAACTAGAATAAATCGAAATGACAGACAAAAAAACAGCACATGTTCACTTGCTGTGATTTAAAATTGTAATAAAATTTTATTCTAAACGTTATCGTAAGCATTTTTCCTGAGATTATTGCGTTTCAGGGACTTGATACTTATTTCTTACGACTTAAATGTCGGCTACGGTTAATCGGCAATGTCCTTAGAAATACATACATACGTATATATAATATTACCGTTTGTCATACTGGTTATCGCGGTTTAACTTTATCGTTAAGTTCGCCTCATTCAATGCGATATGAAGCATTTTTCTGTCCGCCCTTCACCGTTCATCCCTTCTGTTCCATTACCCCTATATTGGACTCCTTGTGCCCGCTGGAAATTTTGTGTTTATCGGAGCGCATGATTATTAGTTTTCTGTTTGCTGCTTTTGTTTTTATAGCCGGCGATTACATTTCACTATGTGTTTGTCCTTCAGCTTGGTAGAGTTTTGGGGCAGGAAAATTTGCAATAAAATTTTATTTGACTTGTTTTTTCTTTGTTAATTCAAATAAAACAAAAGTCTCATTTCGTTTATATTTTTTCTTTTCCCTTCATCGTGTTTCTTTGGCCGCTTAAAGATATATTAAAAACTCATTATGCATTATTTATGACCTTTAAGAAAAGTATCTTTATTTTTACAATCTTAACATTATCATTAATTATTTTTTTGGAATGAACACAATTTGAAAACTTTGGATCTAAATATTTATTTTACAATATTTAAACGTTCTCTGGGATACTTTAGATTTCTTACTTTTTCTTTTATAGGTACAAAGAGAGAAGATTCTGTGAGAAATTAATGTCTTTTTACGTAATCTTTCTCAATTATGGCATTACCTTGGAATCAACTAACTTTTTCTTGTTCACATCACACTGCACACTGCAATCATCTTCAATTTCAGTTCATTGCAAATTAATCGTATACTGAATAAGAAACCCATCCAACCAACCAACCAACTCACTAGCAATCCCTTTGCTTTTAGCCCTGTCATAAGCTCTGCTCGAAAGACAACAAAAACAGCAGCAGGCAAATGCGAAAAATTCTACTAAAAACACGAGACGGTCTACACAAGTTGAGACTGCACAAAAAATTAAAATGTATAACCAAGACATAAACGCAATCAAATGCACCCACACAGTTTCTCTTGACGAGGCAAGCAACTGTCTCCCTACTTTCCCTTGCTCCCTTCCCATTTCCCATTTCTCCATTCCCCTTTTGCCTGGTCGTGGCATCAGCTATGTTGCTTCCGCTTGCTGCTTATGAAGCTTGTAAGTTAAGCTGATTGTTGCCTTTGCTGAAGTTGATGCTGATGCTGAAGATGGAGCTTCATGAATAAATATGATGATGCATTTTTGTACACTCGCGCATAAAAAAGAAGACTTGTTGGTAATGAAAACTGAAAACTAGTTAATTACTATATAAGTAAATATTGAAGATACTTGTGGTCTATATTTAAGTATGTTAAAATGTTTTTAATCTCTACACGGCGACACTTTGCCATGTTCAAGGACCTATGAATACAGGGACAGAATCGCACTACGCTGAAGGGTTGTGTGAACATAAATCCGACTGCCCAAATAGGGTGTGAATTCTGTGACTGAGCTGCATTTGGCAGGCAGAACAACCCGAGCACAGACCCAAGTCAATCCAATCTCAACACAATCCAGGACACTTAACAGTCCTTCAAGCCTTCAGGGAGTGCAGGCTCTATTTAAAGCCAACGTCAACATGCTGATGTTGATGCTTTATGATTAATTATTGGCGGCGAGAACATTGTGAGACTTAATATACACTCCTTCCTCCTATCAGCCTGACGTCTAGAATTTGCTGCCTTTGTCTATCTATCAATCTCTCTTTCTGTGTGTCTCTTTCTCTCTCTGTCTCTTTCTCCATGCGTGAGTGGCATATTGATTTCTCCTGTTTGCATTAGTGTTTATTGTTTGCTCTTCATATTTGTTTCCGTTGTTGTACTGCCTTCGAGAAGAAATCTCCATCGTCCTCCTTCTGTCTATCTCCAACAACATATGAGCGTTACTTGAAGTTATTTGTTGTCTTTATTTCTTTTTCTATTTGTTGGTTGTTAGGGGCGGATAGTACGTACTTATGAGTGGCCATTGAACAAAATATACATATGCATGAAATAAGTGCTAGGAATTATGTTATTCTCTGTGCCGCGTGAGTGGAGAAGTAATTTAAGGAGAGAAAACGCCCCATAAAATTGTCTGAAATACCTATAGAAGCAAGTTATAAAAGAAAATGATAGACAACTTGTGCCCAAAATACTAAAGAAATGTGTTGGATAATAAGAGACTAGTAATTAATTTATTGCAATAGGAAAACAATCTTAAAGGTACATTTTTTATCGCAGCCTATAAGTTACTTTTTCATTTAATAATGGTATTGGAAAAAAAATATCTAAAGTCAAGACGCCCCACTTTTTTTTCCGTCATTCCGCTCTTGTTTAAATAACATATAGTTCGTTTAAAAAGTCGCTATTAAATCTTCATTTTTTCATTATAATGTATGCCAGTCATTCTTTTTTATTTCTTATCGGTTGTGTCGTATCAGCTTTCTAAAATCAATAATATTCGTTTTAAATATATTATTATTTTTAAAATAAGTCATCTTTAAGAAAAAAATACAACAAATATAAAAAATTTAAAATTAATTAAATATGCGATCTTACAGTTAAAATGTTTTCTCTATTTTTAATCATTTTTTATTTCTCAATCTGTTCAGAACCAAAGTATTTTTCAACAGTAGAACGAGAGTCATGAAAGGAAGAGAACAAGAGTCAAATACCTACAATCCATCAATTTGCCAATTTAAGTAGCGTCGTTTTGTCTTTTTATCATCAAGCAATAAAAATGTTTATAACTCCGTGATTTTTTTTCAAGACAGCCTGCAGGCAATATAATTGCGCTATTGTCAGCAATAAGATTCGCAAGGGTTGCTTAACTTGCCAGAGGGTTGTTTTATACCACCCAAAACATTACAGTCTTCAAAGAAATGTTTCTGGTTGGAAATGAGATCACAATTAATTGTTCAGCCCACCGTCCTTAGACCTTAACATCTTTCCCTAACCTCTGCCCAAGTCGTGCATGGAACTGTACGATTTGTTATCTATTGGAACACCTCAATCTCAGAGAGACTCTTGAACGACACCGGATATATATCTATTTCTTCTACCGGTTTCTATTAACTGCACATTTGAGGTGGGAGGCTAATTTTATGAGCGCTTTGAGGTGCAACCACAAGTTGTCGGACTTTTAAAATTGTTCAGAGTCGTTGGATGTATGTGACCCAAGTTCTGGCCTCGAAGACCCACACACATTGAGACAAATTGCGGGATTCCTTTGTCATGATTTTTGCCCAAGCATCCACTTGGAAACATATTGTTATGATATCCGGTCTCAAACAAAAGCCGCACATTGCATACTTTTAGGCGCATGTCAACGTTAATTGTAATTTATACGTAATATGAACAGCGCTATAAAGTATGTGGCACAAAAGCAGCTTGAAATTTAAAGCACACACATACACACACACACAGAGTGTAAAGTTACCAGTTACGAGTTTCCCCCTGTTTAACATGAATATGTTGCATAAATTTGATGTCATTTTCTTCAGGCCACGAAATTAGAATGAAGCATCGTCATGTCTCTGCTTTTCATTCTTGTTCATATTGAAGATGGAAAAGTGTTCTAGTCGCTAGGAGAGATACCCTGTTCCTTCCATATATAATTTAACAGATGCAAATGGGGAGAATTTATCCAAAATTGTATACAAATGAGAGATTGTGTGTTTTTGTTACACATAAATATGCTACCCTTAAGCATATTTATGAAGTTAAGTATGATTTTATGAGTTGAAGCCGAAGTTATGTCAATTTTCCATTTTCCAGCTGCCTGCGCAGCGATGTTCACTTTAAGTTCCCGATGAACTTCAATAGCCAGTCAAATCACGCAAATCGGAAGTGCCAACTCATTGTGGAGCTTTCAAGTATGCCCGGGAACGACTCAGGTGCTTCCCAGCATCCAAAGTGTCACCCGCATCCTGTGAAGGCATCGCAATTTGTATTGCTTAAAGCTGGCTGGTGAGGAACTGTCGACCTCTGAACTCAGTTTTGTCATTGAAATATTGTCACAATTGACAATTGCTGAAAAGCTTATCATATTTTATGTTCTCACAGATGCGACTCCAAGGTATAACTGAAATATTCATAAATTTTCACACATTTCCTCTCCATTGCAGATGACTCAGTTGATGTCACATCGGAGCCCGATGATCAGGATGTCTCCGTGGCAGCTGCCTCGCATAATCCCAACAAGGGGCAGCTGGAGGTGCAACTTGGCGGAGCTGTAACTCTGCAATGTCCGCAAGGTAAGCAAATTTTAAAGGCAAACTTGAAATGCTTTCGGCAACAAATAAATAGATCAAAGCAATTGTGGAAATTTCTAAAAGCTTCGCACTGTGGATTGGGAAAAATGAGCACTGAAAAATGCTTCTAGTATCTAATTACATTTTACATTTTCTAATACTAATTGAGGCGGAGATCGAAGAGTCCATGAGTAAAAGAATGGAGGTCTATTCATTAATTAGCACAATTGAAAATTAATTATGCGTGCAATTTACTTTGCTCACTTTTAGGCCGTCGACAAATACGCCAAGACAAACGGCCTGGAAGAGCAGTGGGAAGGCTACCACGAGGGGGAGGGAGAGGGAGAGGGGGTGGCTTCCTTTACAAATGGAAGTGGAAGCGTTTTGTTGTTTACGACTCGGAACGCATCAATTAAAGAAATTAGAACTTGTGTGCCAGCCAAAGTCAATTAATTAAATTAGAAATGGCGCCCACTCGATTTATGCAGTGACTTTAATGTTCTCTCCACTCCTGTCTCTCATTTCCATAGGCTCCCTGGGATGTTGGTCGCACTTGGATCCTGTTTCGGCTAGGCTTCGTGGCCTGGGCTATGGCAGTTCCCAGCCAACGGGCCAATTCTCGCTGAAAGATGTGATGTACCAGGATGCGGGCACCTACAAGTGCGTCGGCCAATCTCTGGCCAATAAGAAAAAGCTGGAAGTGCTTCAAAGTGTCATCGTTGCAGTTAAGGGTAAGTGAAATTTAACCTTTTTTGTTTGACTATCAATTTGTGAAATGGCTCCTGCTGTTAGTATTTAAAAAGATGAAAGCTAAACATGTTTTGAAATCTACAGACTGTAGCTTTTAGACTTAATTAATTTCAGAATTTAACTTGACACAATGACAACTTGAAGCTCATTCACAAATAGGCAAATATTTGGAAAAATTTAAAATTTATATTTAAGAAAGACTACATTCTATTGGAAGTAGTTCGTCAAGTATTTTCCCATACAACTGTTACAGCTTCAAGTATTTCGCACAGTTTATGTAGCCTACTTTTCGGGGTTTGGCAGGTGACAGAACCGAGTTAAAAACATTAAAAACTTTGACAGCAGTTTTCAGCACGTGGCAAAACAAAGGAAAAACTTTTGCGTCTCAGCTTTTGATAATTTTTTTCCCTACGTTGGCTGTCAAAACTTGAACATTTACTTAGCATTTGACTGTCGGAACTTGCCCAAAGACTTCTCCCTCTTCCTTTCACTCTGTCTCTACCTCTCTGACTTGTCACATTGACACTTGTCAAATCTTTGCCTGTGTGTGTGTGTGTGTGTGTGTGTGAAAAACCGAAGCATGATTGATGACTCGGCGAAGGCAGAGCCAATTCCAATCAGTTCTCGCTCAGGCATGGAAAAATTACGCATACGCCATGAATAAAATGTTCAGCTGACAATGTCAACGTGTTTGAATTTTAAAGAAAAATGGAAAAATCATGCGACCGGAAATTAGAGAAAATACCCAAAGCTTTGATTTCATATTGACACTTTCAACACTCTTATATTCTGCTCTATCCATTGTGATTCTCATCAAAATGCGGGGAGCATTAAGTTGTCTTGAGGCGAAATCTAAGTGGACACTGAGACAATAAAACTTGGCAAGTGCTTCAGCTGTCTTCCTGGTGGGTTAAGCGAATGGCAGCTGACAGTCAGTCCAGCCTGACTTAGAACCCTCGAGTGCAATACAAACATGTCAGCTCACAGTTGCTCCCAAGCTGTGGCCAAAGCAATCAAACAAAGTCGCTGAAGTGAGCGTCAAGCGGATTGAGGGGAAATTTGAACAACTGAACAACATATGCAACGACATCTACAGACACATATACACAACATACTTACATATAGTGTTCACTCGCATACAATTTGAAGGTAAGACATTTTGTCATTAAAACTGCGAAATTGAGTGCTGTATAAACAAAATACGCAGTCAGGGCCAGGACCAGGTCCAGGGCCACGGCCACGGCCAGGGCTACGGTTAGGAGACAGGACTTGGAGTAGTCAAAGTTCCGAGGGAGACCGACATGGAGAGCAAGTAAAATATGACTGAGGCGTTGCAGCTAACGCTTAACGCGAATAAACAAGTTAAAAGGTAACAGGGCTGGGGTGGTAAGTCGCTCTCTGACAGCGTAAAATAGTCATATTTATCAAGTGGGAGCCAGAAAGGATTGCCAGGTAACAAGATGAGGAGTCAAAGACGACAGGATATGGGATATGTGAGAGATAGCAGGTGAAAAGCTACGAAACAAGCAACATGAAAATGCTGCAAACGTGAAACGCACACACACACACACACACACACTTTAATAGATATACCTTTGGCTCACAAGAGATTAAATTTACTACACGCCAAAACGAAGACAGAGCGAGGAAGAGAGATAGTCGGACAAGTCAGAAATTGAGTATGTTAACCCCCTGGGAAAAATGGCTTCACTGTTTTTGTACTCGGGTCCGTTCCGTATTTGTGTTTACTTCTAAAATTAAACAAAATTCAAAAGGAAAATGGCACAAACTAGGAAACTACAGAGTGAAAAGCGTGCAAGTTTCTCAGTCTACAAAGTTTCCGGTTCTTTCATAATATTCCATTTCAAGAAGCTTCACAAGCATGAAGTTCTAGAGCAATTGTTAAGAGTTGTAGTTCAGGGAGAAATGGATAATAACATTTATAAATTTACTCAACTGATAAACAGTAAAGTGTCCCGAGAGTTAAATGCAACGAAAAGAAACTAAAGTTGAGTAGTATTTCAATATCTCGTTAAAAAGGTCAGTTAAATAAAGCTTTAAGAGTAATTATTTAATTAAAAAACAAAAATTATAATAATAGAGACTAAAATTAAATACATTTTTCCAGTTACTTTTAGAATTTCATCCATTTTATCAACAGGCTTTAAATTAAACTCAAATGTCAATATTCTTAATGAGCCTCATTCAAAAAGTTTTTCTAAAAATTATCCTGACAGAAACCGGAGATATTTTCATTAAAGTGCACTTAAAAGCTAATAAAAAATTCCGCTTATTCGGGAATATACGTAAAACAAAAACAAGATCGCGCTGAATTTTGTTTAAATTACTTAAAATAAAATGTAAGCAAAACACTAACCGCATGGCGGCCAACTGGGAGCCAACTGTGGGCCAACTGTGGGCCAATTGTGGGCCAAAAGTAGCGAAAAAGTCTACTGAGACAGTTTCCAAGCAGCCACTTAACATATGCAGACTTAGCCACGTCTCTACCTCATAGTCCCACACCCTTTCTCACATACATTGTCAACAAGGACGCCCACATAAAGTTAACGACAGCGTTTGGCCAAAAAACAAAAAAAGTGGAAAAAAAAAAGAAAAGTAAGGGAAACTCAACGAAAGCCAAAGCTGATGCCGAAGCCGAAGCCAAAGCGAAAACGTTGCGAAATTGTGAGAGAAAATTGTTATTTAATTTGTGTGAGTGCTGAAAATTTTTGCAGCTGCTGTTGCTCAAGTTTTTGCGCACAAACTTTTTGGCCAACACACGCACTAGAAACTTTAACACAAGCATAAATTTAGCTAGCAAATATGTGTGAGTGTGTATGTGTGAGTTTATATGTGTATGTGTGTGAGCATGTGTGTTGGTAAGTAAGTGCACTTTTGCATTGGCAACAGCCGCCAAGACTTTGCCGTTTCTTCAAAATTCATATGCACATTTATTTTATTCCACTTCCTCTTCTCGTTTTTCCTTAAACGTACTGTATATACAAGTAGTTGATGCTTTCGTATTTGTTGCATAAATCGAGGCGCTTAAGCAAAGCGCTTCAGGATGCCACGCCCCCCAAAATAAAAATTATACTACTTTCATATTTATATTGTATGTCAAAGTCTGCGAGAATCTTTGCTCTCTCACTGCTTCGACTGTACATTTTTCCCCCAACTAATTAAAGCTACCAGAGAAAATCATTGAGCTGGCAATTCATTTTCCTCGTACCTGTGCTACTTTTGTTGTCAGGTTTTTTAGGTCAGGATTTTGTAATTAAGTGCTGCGTTCTTGCGGATTTTCCTCTTTGATTGGTATCTCAGTAGGCAATAAGATTCATAGTTGCAAAGTCCTTTAACAAATCATAACGATGAGTAGCTCTTTAACTGCTAAATAAACTTATCGAAGTCCCCTTACTTGGCTATGCTATTTAATATTAATTAATTGTCATTAGCATGCGGTAGTTACCAAATCATAAATGTAATTTTACGAAGTTAAAAAATAGTTTACCTTTATTATAATATAGGTATTTTATGTAAACATTTTCCTTATGCAGCTCGTCTTTTAATAAGTCATAACGATGAGTAGCTCTTCAACTACTAAAGAAAATTATCTGAGTCTCCTTATATAAATACATAACTCGGAACAAATTGTTTTACTAAAACTTTTCTAAGGTTTGCAATAAAAAAAAATACATAAAAAACAAATAGGGATTAAGAAAAATTGATTTGAATTGTTCTAAATACGATATTAGCCTTTATTTAATTTGCAGATCATTTCCTTGTGTGCTGACTTTGAAGAAAATATTTAATTATATTCATAATATTTGATAATTTGAATTTTAGAGTACGACAATGACTGTTAGCTGTCGGCCCTGACATCTGTTGGGCTCCTTCCTAATGATTTATTACGGAATTTTTATTACAAAGAAAGCGCAACGAGCATCGCTTAATTTTTTCTGCCTTCCAAAAATCCCACTCTGTTCTCTTTTCTGCAATTTTCTTTCTCTGTTTTCTCCGATTCTTGGCTGATTTCTAATAAAAGCGACTCGCATATTCAATGCTTAATTTAGAGAGGAGGTTCAGGAATGAGTTTGACTGTTCGCCCTCTCCAAAAATATGCGTACATGAGTATAAATATTGCTTTATGCACACAAACACACACTCACACACATGTACTTGAGTCACTGAGACGCCCACAATCCGAGAGAAGGGAGCGGGGAAAAGTGCTGGCGTTGTTTTATGCATGCTAATTTGTTATGTGCAAGTTCCTTTTTGCCGCATGCCTTTTGATCAACATATATGTATGTATGTACATACAACATATGAGGCCGGAAAGACCTCCAACCCCCCGCAACACAGCTCGTAAATATTTTCATTGCCGTTTTTTCATTTTCCACGCGTATTTTTCTTCTTGTCAAATTTTTGCTGTGAAATTTAGCGCATTGCTGGCAAATATTGCATTGTTTCTACTCATTAGGTAACGCTCTGCTGGGGATACTAACATGGCTTAAAGCAGAAAGTACTCCTACCCGAAAATGTATGTGTACGGATATTGACGAGTATATATGAAATTCGTATGTGCGTTTTCTCCTTTGGCGTTTTTCATTTGTGCCTCATTTAAATAGCAATTTATGAGTTCTTTTCAATTTTTACAGCAGCTGCGTCAAATTGCATGTTAAATGTTTATGGTACATACCCCGCACCTCTCATTCTACCCCACCACCTCATTTCTATCCCTTAGCCGCGATCTTAAGCATTAGATAAACGTTTTCGAAATGGATATTTGCGAGGGTTGCTGGGCCACAAACGAAATGAAAATTAAACTGAAAGCCGCCGAAACTTCAAAGCATCATTTTTCATCAAAATCCCCACGTAATAAAAAATATAATGAAACAAGTCGAGCCCAGGGGAATTTACAATATATTTTGAATAGTTTGAAAGGAATTTAAAGTTGTATTTTGAAAATAAAAATCAATTGATTCCACTTGCAAAAAATTTAACTCAATTTTTATTAACCTGTAATTGTTCTCTTTCGACTATAAGATACGCTACTTTAATTTTTAGTATCCATAAACAATATAGACATTTATTTATTATTACCTTATTTATTTATACTCGACTCAAAGCATACGGAAAAAAATAAATGAGGTTTAATGAAACTAAAAATTAAATCGAAAATAAACAGTGAAACTGATCTTAAATTTAATAATACAATCTAAAAACTTGCTATAAAAACTAACTAAATTTCCGATGCGGCAGGGTAAGGTAAGAATTCATTTGTTTTCATTGTTTGAACTGCATAACAAATTTTTTTTTTGTAACATTTTGTAAACTTATTGGAAAATTGCCAGAATAATTCTTCTTTATTCTCACTATTCTACAGTTTTATTCTTTAGTTCTTGTTGATATTAGTTTTTTGTGAGTGTGTGTGTTGTCGTTTTCACAAGTTCACCCAAGCATTAATTTTTACGCTTCAATTTTCAAACAAAACATCCACAGCGAGAAAGTGACAGAGAATAAGAGAGAGAGAGAGAGAGAGAGAGTCAGAGAGGATAACAGAGAAATGGCAACTAAAAAAGGCATCTTGCCAAGTTGACTAAATTATAATTTTCCATATGTGTCGCGAGGCTTGTGTGTGTGTGTGTGTGTGTGTGTGCCTGTGTGTCTGTGCGTCGTGAAAGTCGTCAGTCGTTAGTTAAAATCTGAACAGAGAAGTTGTCATCTGAGAGGCAAATAGCCGTCCGACCCAAAATGCCCTATGTAAAAACTTTTCAGACAGTTGCAGAATTCATTTTGAGGGATAGCCATGTTGCGTATATAGGTATATATATGTATGTATGTATATACATATATCTAGTCGAATAGTCATCTTGTGATGCGGACTATGTGGGTGTCTGTCTGCAACTGCAGCGGAAATGAGTTGCAAAAGTTGCGCAAATAGACGCCAAGAGACGTCGTAATGTCGCCGAAAGCAACATCAAACCCAGTCGCCTGCACATCATACCAAAACCCAACTCCCAACTGCCAACTGCCATCTACCAACTCGTCTCAGGACATCTTCGTGACCGGATATAAGCAGTAAAACAAGCTGACAGTTCAACTCGCCCTCGAGCAGCGTCTGTCACTTGGTCGCAGTTGTATGCGTAAACATATGAAAACTAATTCCCGAGTACTTGTGTCAACCCCCAAAGCCTTCCTCTTCCTCACTTGATGCTTCAATTGTGTCGTTAGCTGAGCTTAAAGGCCAAAAACGAATAACTTATTGAATGCCCTAACAAAGCAATAGCTGCATGCTGCTGAAATTGACACTCGAGCATGCAAATTTGCACCACAAGATATCGCTGTTAGGCTGAGCTTTCGCTTAAGGGTTGTGAGCTTTGAGCAGCTTCAAGCTATTGGCTATTTTCGAGTCCCTTGCCAGGCCACGAATTGTGCCCCGCGGCTGCCACATGTGCTGGTTGCACCAACTAATAAGCGGCACTACTTCAACTGAATCGCTTTATAATGATGACGACCACTGTTCCACAGCAGGATCCGCCCCCCACCAGTAATCTCAAGTGGATGACGTGAAATTGCTAAAGCTATTTTTTCGCCAAATAAAAATGACTGGCGGGTGGTCCACAGTGAACTGTGGAGTTAGGGGCAAGGGGTAAGTGAAGCGCATTAATAATGCAATTTGTCGCCTGACGACACTGATGATGGCTATGAAGATTGTATGATTATCGGGCAAATAGGCGATTGTAAAGCAAATACAATTTATAGTCTGCCATCGTACAAAATAAGATATAAACACATACATTATTTATTTAATTTATACAATTTTTTATTTTCATTACTTTTTATTTGAAGTCGACTAAAATCGGCAAAAAGAAATTATTTACAAATTATAATTATAATTTTTTTTTAAAGTTGTATTTTAAAGAAACATTAAATAAATTTAATTAAAATTCCTTGGAAAATTAAAATCATTTGTATACAGAATTAAATTGATGTCCAAAGCAAAGTAATCATATTCAACAAAATACGATAAGACAATACCAAGTATAAACCAAGTATACAACCTAACCTTAAGAAATCTCACATGGCCGGTTAGTTTTCACTTGCAGTAACCTGAGGAAATTACGAGTTACAAGCAGGGATTAAAACCTTAACCGAAACCGTAACTCTTAACCGATGAAAACCGATTGAAATTTTTAACCGTAACTGAAACCGTTTTTCCGCTGTACCGAAACCCATAAACCGAAACTCTTTAAACCGAAATAACCGTTTAGTAACCGATTCATTTATAAGGGTTAATTTCGGTTCTGGACGTGGCAGCTACTGAGCAACTTTGAAGTGCCATAACTTTGTCAAATCAATCAATGTCAATCAATTTGAACGCGCAATGTAAATTTGAGCATGATTTTACCTCCAAATTCGTTCTGCGTTTACATTTTTTTCATTTTAGAAAATTTTTAAAAATCGAATTTTTTCGAAATTTTACAGTGTTACCCCTTTATCTTTTTTGATTTTTTCGAAAAAATTTAAATGTTCAAAATGAACATAATTTAAATGCAGAACTATTTAAGAGGAAAAATCATTCTCAAATTTACATTGCGCATGGAAATTGATTGAGTTTTGACAAAGTTATGGCAGTTCGAAGTTATTAAAAATCAGTAAAATCAAAAAAATCTGAATTTTCAAACCAAATGAACCAAATTTATATGGGATCAAATTATAATAAAATCAACATTACACTGGACCATTTCAGTAACCAGATAACATTATTTTCCAGGCTAATAAGAGCATTAAGTCTTTTTTCATATAAAACAATAAATAACGCTTCTTATTTTGGTCAACCGAAAACCTTAATTTGTATTAATTTTTGTGAACCGAAACCATACCTATATTTTTAAACCGAAGCTTATAACAAACCGATACTCCAAAATGTTGCATAACCGATAACCGAATACCTTAATTCGAGCATAACCGAAACCGTAACTGAAACCGATATTCGTTTCGGTTTTAATCCCTGATTACAAGTGCAAATAGATTAATTATAGAAAGAAAAAAGTTGAGCCATAAATACGTTTACATGTATTTGTTAAAAATTATATCTGTATCTAGCTAAAAATTTGTTTACTAACGGCTGACCCACAATCCGTTCGACATTGCCGTTTAATAAGCTGCTCACGCATAAAATGTGCAATTTTCAGTGCGCCTAAGGCTATGCAATAAAATTCAAATGCAAATTTTAATTGTATTTCAGTGCAGTCAAGTGCCGTTGTTATTGTCACTGCTATTGCCATGACAGGCACAACGACCTCGGTGCAGATAATGCATTAAAATGTCGTTGTTGCTGTTGTCGTTGCTTTTGTTGTTGCTGTTGTTGCTGTTGCCGTTGTACGCAGCGCGTAAAGTAATTAAACGTCGCCGCCACAAAGCTAATAAAAATGTCAAAAGTCAGACTATAAAGCATAGGCCTGACATACACACACACACACAAAGTTGTGGGTGTGTGTGTGGGTGTATATATGTGTGTGTGGGGGGGTGTGTGAGTGACTGGTAGCCAGGCAGCCACAGAGTTCACACCCTCATTCATTCGCAACAAATTTTATGAGGCGCCATGTAGTGCATTTTAGAGATACAATCCCCACTTTCCAGCAATGGGCGTTCCTGTGGTCAGTTGATTGCACGATGCTGACACGCATTTACTGGGAAAACTGTAGCTTTTGTTTATATTTACTGTGCAACCAATTTGGTTAACAAACCTTCCTTTATCTTTGCATTAACGGTATAAGTTTAACAAAATGTTCGATACAAATATTTTAAATACAAATGAATAAGACTTAAAGCATCTTTTCATACGCTAATTTATCTAGTTTTGCAAGCAATTGCAGCGACCTTAAAGCAAGCAAAGTCAAAGAAAAAAAAAAGAGAGTAATGCCTAAGGTGAAGTGCAGTAAGTGACAAGACTGACGATAAGAACTTGTTATACTTTTTCAACTCGATGTATGTTTTTGTTTATTTGTGCAAATATCTCTAACCCAAATCTTAAAAATTTACAAAGCGTATTTCTCTATAGAATCAAGTGCTGAACAGAACCAACAGTTCACTCCGCCCATTCCTTCAACTCGTGCCGCAACCATCACTGGCCTCATTTGGCGTTGTCAACACAAATTAAGCCAGCATGTAATAGTGAATAGTAACAGTTACTCGTTGCACAAGTATATTTAACTATGCTCTTTCACTTTCAATATCAAATGAGTTGCCAGCAACTTTTGCCTGGCAGCGAGCAGTCAAGATTTCTTCTTGTAGATATTGTAGAGATTGTACATATTCATCTATGTCCTTAGAGTAGGACGTTTATCGTGCTTTTTTGTCACCTCACGATATCAATATAAAATAATTATTAAATTGCAATATCACTTTTCGACAAACAACTTCTCTTATCTCTAACTGAGAAGCCCTTAAATTTAAAACTATTCTCTTTAAATAAAAGTCACGCGTGCTCGTGTCGTCTAGCAAATATTCATGCTCATCTCTAGTCGAACTTGTCTTGACTTGTCGTACCACAAAGTTTGTGTTTGCATCTTACTGTTAGATGAAACTTTGAATGAACCAACCCTAACACAAGCCTCAACACCACCCCACTACAATTCAGGCAATACAAATTGCACAAGTTGCCAAAAATCGCTTCACATGTGCCACTTAAAGTTTTGTTGCCTGTGTTGTGTGTCGTGTAATTTACAAGTTGCAAGTTTTCTCCCTGCTATCACTTGAAAATTTAATAAATTCCTTTCTCTCTTTTTATTTATTTATTTCCTTCTAATAACACGAAAGTGAGACCTCAAAACTTAAAAGTGATGTTAAACTGAATACTAAAAGTTGGTAATCAAAGTAGTTATAAAAGTAAACTATTTGTAGTAATCAAAATATGAGAAAAATATTATTAAAGATACCTTATTCAGTTATCTATTTCGAATTAAATTTAAATGAAGGAAGGATTGATCCAATGATCGATTTACTCAGTATACTCTCTCTAATTGAAATCTGGACCCATTCAGCTGACGCTTCTCAACTTCAATGTCTTCGGGGGATCAATAAAGTGAATCTGCTATTGAATAGAAGATTAAGGACCCTCAAGAGTAATCAAAACAAATTGTACATTTGCAGGTGATAACCTGAATTAAAGACACTAACAAACATGTTCCTGGGGTAATGGAAATCCAAATTCTTTACGGCTAAAATAAAAAGTACACATAGCATACAAATTTATACAAATATTGTAGACATGTTTATAAATACAGCAAGAATACTAAAATAACAGGCAATCCGACAGGCAGCAAATGAAAATAACAATCATAACATTCAACTACAATGCTTTATTTTCCCGGAAAGCATCTCAGGCATCTGGCTGACCAGAAGCATTCGTCTTACACCTTGCCTCCTCTCAGTGTTGGCCCTTGAATAATTAATAAACATTGTGTGCACTTAATGCCAAAGCAGCAAATAAAATTAACAACAACGCTGGTAGCTCGTAATAAACAAAAATCCAGTTTCATTGGTCTCTATTTGCAAATACAGAAGTAAACCACTGGAGTCGACAGTACTCGACTAAATGATATCCCGTGTTCTGCTCTAATACGAATTTTGACTCATATTATTTCATAATAAAGCAACAACAAAATATTGACACTGGAAAAAATACATTTTAAGTTTACACTGCGCTTGTTTTCTGTCATTTTCGAAAATGTCTAAAAATAATCATTATTGATAAAAAATTCAACTGAAAAAATCAACTATAAGAACCAGGGCAACCTTTGTTTCTAATATACCAAATTTTGTGTATTTACAATATCTCTGCAAACAGCTAGTGACGAATTTTTAGATTAAAAATCAATTTTAATGGTTATTCAAGACTTTTATTTTATTAATCAAATTTAATAATAATTTGTAATTAAGAAAAATAAAGTAAAAAATAATCATTATTATTGATTTATATTTTTTTAGTCTTTTTGGTTTATTCCTCATAACAGTTATCTGGCTTTTATCTTTAAAAGTATACTTTTATATAGTTTAATTCGAGTAATAAGAACTCATACCAACTTTGTACATTTTATTGAAAAGAGAACAGCCCACAAAGTAATATAGTATATGTTTTCAACTGGTGTAGGGTATGCAAATACGTGCTTTGACAATTAAAAAAGGAACTTTGGTTTGCCACTTATCGTATTTTCATTAGTATTGCCTACCTTGGGGCGATTTTAATTGAATTATTCGTATTTGTCGTTGGCATTGAATTTTAAATTATTTTGTTGACAAGCATCCAAAACAGTTAACGGCTTTCAAAGCGTTTCAGATTTATTTGAAGTTTACAAACTTTGTGCAGCTAAGCCCCAAGTGCTTAAATATTAATGTGGAAAACTTACCTGATTGCAAATTTTGATTTGTATGCTCAAGTAAAGTACATTTTAAATCTGAACACGTAAATTTTTTAAGATAAAATATATAATTATTTGTTATGAGCTTTTAAAAAATTTAAATTTTTCTTTGAAATATTTGTGTTTCATCAATTAACAACCATTTCAACAGTTGATTCCATATTCATGGGTATAGATATTAATCTTAAGGAGAAATGTTGCACATAAAGCACAATAATCGTAGAGAAAATGCAATAACAGGGCAACAGTGATGCAATAAGATGGAAAAACAACAAATCAACAAAGTGACAGTGGGGACCAAGACAAAAAGAGAGAATCGAAAATGAGAAAAAGAGAAAAAGAGACAGAGAAGTTGGAATGCGGGCGCGGCTAACAAAGTAATTGCAACACGCGAATGAATGCGAAAATTCAATTATTTTCGGTCATTATTGTTTTTTCTACACCCAACCAACCGACCCCAGTGCGTCTCCAATATTAACATTGGACTGCTGTTCAACTAAGAGATACCCTATGTTCAGCTCTAAATTACTTCATTAAAATTCTGCTATCTTTACAATTTAATTTGTATTGAAATACAATTTGTGTATTCTGGTTGCAAGACAGAAACGGATGCATTTTAAATAAATTTTATAATAAACTTAAACTGTGTAAAAGTATAGATACTTGAGATAGTTCCCAGAGGCGCTTCCTCCCTTTTGATAGATATACATTAAATTTCCTTAAACTTATAATACCCTAGCGCCAGTGGCTACAGGGTATAAAAAGAGAAAAAACTTTCAGTAACGTGCAATCAATGGGGCGCGCAGTTTGCCAACATCCGCCAGCCCCTCCACTCGCCAGTGCATCCCATCCCCGGAAAATATTTGCAACCCTGTCATTTTGCGCTGTACTCGTACTGTCCCTTGTCTGCCCACTTGGGCGACGGTCCGCCAAAGTGTTTCAAAACGTTTCTGTCTCTGTTCTTGTTGTTGTTGTTGTTGTTGTTGCTGTTGTTGCTGTTGTTGCTGTTGCACTTCTTTGGAAACTTTGCTGACAAAAGGCAACTACAAAAATTAAGTTAACTTTTCTGAGCAACGGGAATTGAGTAATTTTCAGCTGTAAAACTTTATTATTTTGGGCCAGGGTTGCCGCTCACTGTTATTGTTATTTTTGCTGTATTGCAACAATTGTAGTACATGCAATCTTGGTGTTATTGTTTAAATGTTAATTTTACTTTATATTTCAATGTAACTGAGGGCCACGAAACCGTTGCACTCCTTAAAACTCGGCCAAAGAGGCAAATTCAATTTGTGAAAACGAAAGGACCTCAGATTGTATGTTGGACAGTAACCAAAGTCCCTTTATAATTATTTTAAAAACATATTTAAAATAACTATCAGGCATGACTGAAAGATGTTCAACAAATATGGATAGACAAAATTCACACTCATTGTACTTTTTCTTTCTCTTCTTACATTTGCATCCAAGATTCGAATATATATCTCTAGCTTTTATAATCGAGGTCTCAAAATAAATATACATAAATACAATGCAATATTTCTTCTATTTATTAAATCTCATTTCAAATATTATATAATTCACGCGCCTTTCTCCAGTTGATTTTTCTCTGAACATTTTGATACTCTCATCCATCCGTTGGATAGCTTATAATTTGATTACGAAACTCAAAACTCATTTAATTCAGAGCCTGGTGCTTAAATCAAATTAAAAATCGCACCAATAACCAGGCGCTGACCCTTGGGCTATGCTCGTAACCATAATGAAGATGTTACCTGAGCGGAGGGTAGAATTCTGAAACGCAGTTCAGTGACTGCGAATCAATAAAAAGTACTCGTGTAAACCCTCCTTGAATGATGGGTGTGTTTAGGACTTCTCTGAAATCAGTTTAAGCTGTGAAATAAATTGCATTTGTTGACTTTACTTTTGTGGGTGGATTTGCCGCTTGCACCCGAATATTTCGAAAATGGCGACAAACCCATAATTTAGCATGCGAAGCGCTCTTCACACACACACACACACACACACACAGAAGCAAACACAACCCTTGCCCCAAAAATTCGCTTGCTTTAATTGATTTTACAGTTTGTCGTTTAGGTCTGGGAATTATCAATTTGCAAAATGTCGATGGGTGCTTCGAGTTGTTTTTATTTGTGTATGAGATTAAGCTGTGGCAACCCTGACGTACACTGATTTCTACTTAACACTTTCAGCCATTTTGTTTTTCGAGCCGCCATTGTTGCCCATTCTTACAGTTAATTTGGTGAACTCCCTGCTTCGTAAATCCCCAGACTGATGAGGAAAATCGCAAAATTCTCGTGCCTCTCGATAATTAAATATGCTCAACGAGTGCGGCGGGGGCGCACATGTGTCTAATTGGATTGTCACAGTGTTGGCTAACGTTGTGACATCCGAAGAATAACCAAGGCCTCAACATGTGACCCACAAAAAGTTCTACAATTTCGTTCGTTTGCTTCTGCCAAAAACTTTTTAATGAAGTTTCGGCGTTCTTAAAAACTTTTTGCTCGACGACATGTTGTTCACTATTTATTTTGATTTCCCTGCATATTGCACAACACTGGCCCAACTCCGGCTGAGCGTCTTGCGGCCCATTTTGTTGGTGATACGTTTTTAATTAGTGGCGATAGTGTTGGCACTAAACTTTTCGCAGCACTTTTAATTGCAACTGATGCGAGGATACAGATGTGTCTCACGGTGACTTGGCTTAAGTACAGTTGTGTACAAATCGACTTAGCGACTGCGATGTATGTCAACTATTAGCGGCTTTTAGTTTGCTCAGTGAAGCGCAAACTTTGTCGATCCTAAGACAAATCGCAGAAGTTGGTAACGAGATAATGAGCCAAGAGTTATAAACGTGTGTATAATGTGCAATGTATAATCGTTAACTTTGTTATTTTGCAGGTGCACCCACAGTTGTTGCGTTAAATGCCACACCCGTAGCTTATCCAGGCTCACCCCTGCACCTCAATGTGGAGTTCTGTGCGAATCCTCCAGCACATGCGGCTCGTTGGTTGCACGGCGATCGCGTATTCACGCCGGGAAATCAATATGGAAGCACTGTATTGGCCTACTCTGTTAAGGTACGTTGAACTATAAAAATGTATTTGATAAATTGATTGTTCTTAATGCAAATTTATTTCAATGCAGGACCTACCTACACCCTACTGCAAGGAGGCTCGCCTGACATATGTCAGTATGCACGAACGTGTGCCAAGAACTTTCTACTTTATCGTTTCGACCCCAAGTGGCGTTGCTGAGGCCGTCTTCAATGTGAACTTCACGAAACGCCATCGGCAAATGTCGAACACTATCGATGATGACGAGGAAGAGGAGCTCAATCGACCCGAACAAATACATTTCCCAGTCTTCAGCAATAATACTGCGAGCGAACAGGGACTCGAGTTGGCTCTGGCGTTAACTCTTTTTGGTATTACGCTGCTGCAATGTCATTAGCTTTAAGCTTTTTAGTGTGATAGAGGAAAACTTAGCCAATGATATCGTATGTGTGTGAGTGATATAGTGTATGTGTGAGAGAGACTGGGAGAGAGTGCGAGAGAATGCGGACTATTGCATGCCATTCATAAAGCTATCTACTATTAACTACCCACTATGTCTAAGCACATACTCGTATACATGTATCTACTATATCTAACATATGTATTACTGTATTACTGTTTTAGTATATGCTGCTAACCACAACTACTATTATTCAAAAGCTATTTGTATGTGTATGTGTATGTGTAACCGATTAGCAAAAGTATCAAAATGAAATTAGCATCTTGAATCCCTAAGCTAAGATCCACTAACGACACTGCACACACTTTGTAGACGTCTAAGTTGTCACCTACGTAAACCCTCTTATTCAAAAACCAAAAACCAAACATGTATGCTCCTAAACCTTAAGCCCCCTTAAACCTTAAACCCCCAACCAACACCACCACCCCTTTATAAAGAATACTCAATGTTTATACTGTAGCATGTACTCGTAAGTGTAATTGTGACTGTATCAGTGTGTGTGTATGTACTTGTAGTACTAGTAAAAGCGCTTAACTTAAATGCCAAATTTAAAATGAAAGGAAATATAAAAAACAAAAATGCGTTTACATATTGTTAAATGTTGAGCCATAATTATTGTACTTTAAGTTCCTTTTTGAAAAATAAGCAAAGTGACTGATTTTGTTAAATATTTTGAGGCAATTAGAGTTAAAGAGATAATGAAAGAGTTGAAATATACTTTATTGTAAATGAAAGGCAAAAAAAAACCTACCAGGTACGAACAAATTCCTTCCATTTCAATTTTTGCGCATTTGAACAGGCAAAAATAGAACAAGCTGTAAGTACATAATTGATAACGATTAATATATGAATGTTTAAATTGTATCCATATTTTAACCTTAAAATAAATTACTTTTTTTTAATTTAATGTCAAGCAAAGTCAAATTAAAGGTTTTATCTAATATTGTTTGTCAGTAATTTATTTTACATAAGTTACAAGGACCAAAAAAACTTGAAATATTATTCATATTGCATTTGTTTTTGTGACAAATTGAAAAACATTTGATGAAACGAAAAACGGAATAATATACCAACAAGAACATAACTTAGCATAGTATTATTAGCTCCAAAGGAACCCTCCACACATACAAAATGTACATAAATGTTTTCGAAAGAAAAGAAGATCAGAACAATATAATAAATATATCAAGTGTTAAACGTTGTTTAAAAAAAAGAAGACCAACATATATGTCAGAACTAAGAACTCTACAAAGGCATGCCAAATTTAAATGTCATTAAAAAACAACTAAAATAATAATGAATAAAACAAACAAATAAGCTCTTATTATGCGCTATTGTAAAATAATTGAAATAAACTTCAAGTAGAGCCAACAGAACGTGTGCGCGCTGTTTTCATGTATAAATCCACAGCTTTTGTAATTTATTTCATAGAGCATCTTAGCTTAGGAAATAGAAATATGTATCTTATGTGTATGCGCCATATAATAAAAACACTAAAATAAGACATTAGCTGTACGAGTATAAGACATAAATGTAAAAATCAACACAAATTACTTAGAAGAACGAAACGCCAATTTAAACAAAATTCAAATGCATATGCAGGAGGTTTACGCAGAATTCAAAGAATTCAGCAGCACAATAAAAATCAAAAAACAACACAAGCATTTGAAGCATTGCGAAATTATAATTTTAATTGAATTAAATATGTCATTTAGCATTTAATAAGTATGGATTTATGGATAGCCTAACTGTGTGTGTGCCATGTAAAGTTGATTTAAGAGTTTTTCGTTTTTTATTATTATAAAAAAAACTTGCAAATTGTATTAACAAAGCAAAAACAAACACGTCGTCATGTTAACTAAAAAAATTAATTATTAAAATATTATGGTATTATATATTTATGTATATATACATTTAAAAACATATTACAAAGGGTGGTCAAATGCATATTGTATTTATTATATGAATAATTATTATGATAATATTTAAAAAATATTATTTATAATTAAAGCAAGAAAATAAAACAAACATACAAATAATAATAATACCATAATTCCTAGTACATAAGAGAAAACTAAAACCCGAAAGCAAATGTGGCAAATTAATTTTAAACATACATATTATGAAACGAAGTCCCTCAATTCATTTGTAGCGCAAAGTGCAAACTGTTTTGAAGAAAATAAATATACTATACAGACAAGAATACGAGAATACAATAAGAAATGGTTTAAGTCATAGGCCCAATAAAATGTAACAACCACCAACAAATTTGTAGTTATAAAAAATAACTGGGCGACAACTTACCCAAAAAGAGCAGAAAATAGAATCAAAAGGCGCACCAACAAGGTATAGAAGAAAACAATAATTAAATTCAAAGCCTGCCCTATAAATTAATAGCATTGAGAAGTTCAGCATTTGGGCTATCAAAAAAAAACCGAAACTGTTAATTTTAAGACAGACGTAACTGCAAAATGGCCAGAGCAAATTTAAAAGTTTAAGAAACAAGACAACAGACAAAATAGCCAATTTAGCATAAAGTGAAGCAAAACCAACTAACAACAAAACACAAAATGAACATAAAAGAAAACTTAAAAATAAAATTGCAAAATACAAAATTTTCAATGTTTTAATAGTGGGTTCAACGGATCAAAAAATTATTTGAAGATCAAAATATTCAATTTGATCTATTTCATTATTTATCACATATCTAGGATTTTGTTATTCTACTACATACTCGAGTAACTGGCGTCTCAATTAATTACTAACTCTCTAAAATTTCTAATCTTTCTACCATTTAAAATTTTTTGTATCCAAAACAGATATTACTTTTAATTTAATGAAAAAAAGGAAGTTACTCTAAAATTTATTCCGACTAAGACAAATGCTAATAATAACCTTCTTCGTTCAATTACAGTTTTGCCGCATTTTCAAAAATTTCTGGAAAAATTTGGGAAATTAAATATTTTAAATATTCAACCAAAGGCAAAGTTGCAACAAACAGCGGGACAACAAAATACAGAATTATGCGCATTGTGTAAATACTTTTGACCAACTTTGTATATATAAATTTAAACAAAATTATAGCATTGAGTGAAATGATTATAATTTCAATCAATTATGGCATCATCCAGTTATACGAATATTAATAAGAAGACTCCTCTAATCGACGTGGCCAATGAAAGGGAAAGGCCGCTAAATAGTCTGACGAAGCAGACGGTCGGACAGTGCAGTTTATAGGCATTGAGGACGCTCTGGGCAATGCGAAAGATTCCGGTTTTAATTTCGTACATTGGCCCAATGCGTTGTTTACTTCGGTTTTTGACTCGGCGACTGCCTGCGCTGTGATCAGGTGTATTAGTTGGAAATCAAGAGTACAACGACTCCTCAATACCGCATGGACAATAACAATCTGAAAATGGCTATGTGGCATCGGGTACTGCAACTTCTGCTACATATTTTGGCCTGAAGAGTTGGCCAAGCAACCTGTTTGCTGACAAAATCAACATCAAAGTTGATGATAACAACGCCTGGTAAGCTGCCTGGAAAGTTAACAGGCGGGCAGCCGGTTTGCCAATTTGTGGCGCTAATGACGACCAAATAGTTGAGGCGCCAGATTGCACGACTTGTCCGAGAGCCATTGCAGCGGGGGCGTATTGGCCCCCTCTTGTCCATATTACATGAACAGTTCATCAACTCTCTTAGCAACAACTAATCGAAATTCCTTTTTGAGAGTAACAAACTCCTAATGGCCCTGGCAATAGCAACAATTTGGCCAACACCACAAGAAACCAACTAATGTGAATGCCGACGCACGCGACAATGACGCGAATGACGCAGCGAAAGGTGCAGTGCACCAATGGAAAGGGGATCTGGGGATTGGGAACCACAAACATCCGCAATTGCAATTGCTGTGCGCATTTCTTTTTAATTGTTGTCACGACCAAAGCCAGAAACCGGCTGTTCAATTGTCCCCCCCCTCTGCTCACATATTTCAATTGATTATCGCCTCGGTTTGAGGTCTTTTGAGGAACAAATACTCCAAAACAAATATAAAAACAACAAACAACAACAACAATTGGAAGCTGCGAGTAAATCAACTGATTGCTTTATACATGGACTTATGAATGGATTTGAACATAGTTAGATTGCCACTTTTGGGCGTGGCTGTTGCCTCGCCAAAGCAGGAGATTGCAACATACAACACACTATCCGGTCAGATTTTGCGGTGGCTTATCATGATGAAGTTATCGAAATTAGTTGGTTTCTGGTGAAATAGCCAATTTGGACATAGGGGAAGTGGTTGCTGAAGTCTTATGAATGAGTCTCTGTACATTTTCGCCGTGTGTGGTTGCATTTTTTTATTAATTAGTTGTAGTTGGGAGTGCTCGACTACGAGATAATCAGTGAGTTGGACGTTTCCTAAAACTTTATTCATATTAGCGACATGTAAATATATAGTGAATTATAAACAGCCAGTGCATCTTCACCCCTCTGTTCTCTAGAAACTCGAACTACAAATATTAATTTAAAATCTTCAAAGTATAAATAAATCGAAAAAAAAATTGTATTGAATAAACTCTCATATCCCTAGGTGTCCAGACAGGATAATATACATATTACCATCGACTTAAGTGACAAGAATATATGTATACATATGTATGTATGTATATTACATTTTTCCAAGAGTTCTCCAGAATATGAGTGTTTTAAAAAATGACATAAAGAAAATTAAGCGAATATGTTTATCTACTTCATTCAATAGGAAAGGATTATTATTTTATATTTATTGAAAATTGATTATTGAAATAAAGAAATAATAGTGATTTAAATATTTTGCTTTTCCCCGAGAAATATAGTATTTAACCGCCTTATGGAATTATTTGATGTCAATATCTTTAAACGTTGCACTCAATCAGCTCATCACAAGATTACAGCGAACTCTTTACGGTGTACAAGATATTATTTACGCATGTAAAATATAGGTACTTATTATTAAAGTCAACTTGCAACTTAAAACGAGTTTAAATCGCTGACAATTAATTTATTGGTCGTGTTCTTCTTCTTGTCCGTTGACGTTGTGCTCATTGGCGCACGCTCAAATAATTTTTCATACACTTTTATGAAATTTCACAGTTCAATTAATGCATTTTAATTTTAACTTTATTTTCCAATTTACTTCACACACTTTAACGAGCGACGCGCAAAATCACCGACAACGGTGCAATAAAAAAAATGAAAAATGAAAAATATAAAAATACAAAATAAAACGCAACGGCAATGAAATGCGAATACAATAATTGTTAACGCAAAATTAAAAATGGTTTTTGATTGATTGTTGCATGAAATTGGCTTTTGGTTTGAGTCTGGCCACCGCCCATTCAGTGTAATTACCTTTTGACTCATTTTATTTGCCCTGCGCACTTAATTAGCCCGTTAAAGGAGCGGGCGGGGTGATTGGGAGTCCAGGCGACCCATTCGCAATTGCCAGACTTTGTGGGGCTTATTCTGCCTGGGGGCTGATCGACTATTCCAATTCAATGAGCATTTTGGAAATAAATAATATAAATGGAATTAAATAATAATTTCTTTTAATACATTTTCCAGACTTATCGTTGGGTCTTCACATTATTTCATGGAGTTTCTACGATTTCCTCAGTAATTTTAGTTTTTGATTTCCCAGCAACAAGCTTAACCAAGCGCAAGGAAGTTGATTGAGAGCCAACAACAATCTATAACTAATCGTTGACTTTGTTTACAGTCTTTCCCAATACTGAGACTGCGTAAATTAACCAACAATAGGAAAGCTGGCCAACAAGTGAGTACGAGTAAGTGAAGCACAAAGTGACCAGGCCAATTTATGAATTGCACTTCCTTTGACAAAATCATTTGAAACTCGGCCGGTTGTCGGACTGACATGGCTTAGTTACATAATCCCAGACTCTCACTCTTTAATCATAATTGTCTACACTCTTTGAATGCTTTAAACTCTACAAATTTGGGTTTTGCGGAAAAGCAAAGGAAATGCCATCAAAATGACACCAAGCTGAGCGACTTAGTGAAAGCCATATTGACCATATACCATGTCTAATAATTACTGCTACCAATAACCTCCGACAAACAGCCAACATTCATTAGAAGCAGGGATTAAAACCTTAACCGAAACCGTAACCATTAACCGATGAAAACCGATTGAAATTTGTAACCGTAACTGAAACCGTAACCGAAAATAGGTTTTTCCACAGTACCGAAACCCATAAACCGAAACTCTTTAAGTCGAAATAACCGTTTAGTAACCGATTCATTTATAAGGGTTAATTTCGGTTCTGGCCGTCGCTGAGCAACTTTGAAGTGCCATAACTTTGTCAAAAGTCAATCAATTTGCACGCGCAATGTAAATTTGATCATGATTTTACTTCTTAATTCGTTCTGCATTTAAATATTGTTCATTTTAAAAATTTTGAAAATTTCGAATTTTTTCGAAAATTTACAGTGTTACCCCTTTATCTTTTTTGATTTTTTCGAAAAAATTCAAATTTGCAAAATGAACAAAATTTAAATGTAGAACTATTTTAGAGGAAAAATCATTCTCAAATTTACATTGCGCATGGAAATTTATTGATTTTTGACAAAGTTATGGCAGTTCAAAGTTTTTAAAAATCAGTAAAATTAAAATATTCGAAATTTTCTAACCAAACGAACCAAATTTTTATAAGGTCAAATTAAAATAAAATCGACATTACGCTGGATCATTCCAGTAAGCAGATAACATTATTTTCCAGGCTAAAAAGAAGATTAAGTCTTTTTTTATGCAAAATGTAAAATAAAGCTTCTTATTTTGGTCAACCGAAAACCTTAATTTTTATTTTTTTTTGTATACCGAAACCATACCGGTATTTTTAAACCAAAACTTATAAGAAACCGATAACCGTTAACTTAAATCGATATTAGTTTCGGTTTTAATTCCTGATTAGAATCCATCTCCAGATCTACATAAAGATCAAAGCTTACGATCAGTCTGAAAGCAGTTAATGCGATCTATAAATTAAATGCACAAATGCAAATAAATTAAGTAATAATAAGAAACTATAAATATAAATAAATATCAAATATTATTTAAGTTTCAAGAGCTATCTAAAAGTACAACGCATAGTTTAATAGTTTATTGACAAGCGTTACAATCCAGTTTGAATGCGTGCTCATGAATCAATCAACTACAGATGTCAAATGTCTGACAGAGTGTCGCTCATTAAAATGAAATTTACAATGCTAAAACCAACTATGAAACCCCATTCAAATACAATAAGAGCAGAAAAACGATCTGTGCCCCCAGCACAAGTGTAATATATTTATGCGATAATCGTAAGTACCTGTAGTACAACAACAACAACAACAGCGAATGGAGCTGGTAAAGAAACTATAAATATAAAGTCACAGTAGTCAAGGGCGATCGAGGTAACGAATGGTAATGACAAGGGCTTTCACTTGGAGTGAGCTCTGTGAGGTTTTTGCTTTGCACACAATTGGCCAAAACGGCGTCTTGGCCAAAATAAAAAAAGCTTAAAAAAACCAGTTGCAGAGTTTTCCCGCATATGTTTTTGGCAGGGTCAATGCTGCCGTAGAAAGCCATAAAAAATGTCACTGCATCAGTGCAACAGAGCGAGTGCGAGAGTGTGCGAGTGAGAGAGGTTGCAAGTTGCGCTTGCGCAATCGCTGGATGGACAAGTTTGGTGCTACAGTTTAAGGATCGACAACGACAACAACAACAGCAATAGCAACAGCAACAGCAACTGCAACTGCAACAACGACAACTTCAACAACGACAACGACAACATCGACTTCAGGTCCAAAGCTGACGCCGATCGAAAAGAAAACGAAATGCGCGATCCACAGCGGTTTCACTTTCATTCGCAACGTGCACGCGGAGCTGACAGGGTTGCCAAACGTTGAGTCCTCCCCCAGCATGAACTCGTAGAAAGTGACGACGAAAGACTCCCTATAAATACGGTGGACTCTATGAATCGGTTTAATATAATACTTAAAGCGTTCATATTATACAGAAAAACACAGATACGAGCAAACGAGCAGTACAATAATTTTTAGTTATTTTAAACTATTTGAATAGTGATTAAAAGTGCGTTTTAATTGTGCGGCTTTTAATATTAATAATTGAGTGTTTTAATTTCACGGCTTCCCCTTGGCCAATCGCTCCTAATATTTAATGGATGCAGGTAAATTATTATTCAAGTGCAGCATTTTAAATGCAATTTATGCGTGGGAAAATTAAATAAAAATACTATTTGATTACCAGTTTAAAATTTGTATAAAAACCTATTTGAAAAACTTAAATTAAAGAAGTGCTATATGCATTTACATTTTTAAATTCAAAATGCATGGAAAACATTTATTTAAGTAATTTATTGATATAAGTAAAAAAGTTTCGATTTCGATTTGAGTTTGAATATTAATTTAAAAGACTTGAAATATAATAAATTAAATTTATTAGTTATCAAACATGAATACGGCAAGTGAAAAATAGTTTAAAAAATCACAACAACTTCGGCGAAAACTTGACATTCAAAAATGCATTTGTTTGAAACCCAAATGAACCACTTTAAATGCCATAAATTTCAATTTTCCATATTTAACGGCTGATGCCAAGGCTAAGACGGAGTCAAAGACAAAGTCAGAGTCAGAGTCAGAAACTGTGGACAGCGACCAAAGATAATTAATAATTCATTACGTTGTGGCAATTGTCAATGACATAAGTCCAAAGCAAACGAAAGCAAGTTGAACAAGTTGCAATGAAAGCGCCAAACGGCAAATGGCAAGCGATGAATCTTTAGGGAAAAGCGAAAGAGAAAGAAAATCGCCAAAATGTTCAAAGCGAACGATGCGAACGATGCGACTGAGTGAAAATACATCATCAAACTTATCGCAAAAATCAAACAGACCCGACAAATGTGTCTACTCCACTCAGTCTCTTAGTGTTTTAGCCTCTTAGCTCATTGGCTTGGCAGCTTGGAAAATGCCAACAATCATTTAATGTTTGTATTTTTTGTTGTTCATATTTTTGAATAAATTGTGAATTGGGGTTATTCACACCGAAAGTTAATGCTCTTTTGGCTATTTCCGCACAGCGCCACTGCTATGTGGCCTAAACAACAACTGCTAGCAGCGAGTGCCGCTGTCATTGCCGTCTGTCTATTGGTAACAGCAGAAGTTGCCAACGCATCTGAAGCTGCCAGCACCACCGATGTGGCACAACTCTTGCCACTGCCCACAGTGCCACAGAATGCGACAACGCCCCAGAGCAATGACAGCAATGACAGCAATGACGATGATGACATCTTGAGTGACAGCGGCAAGGAGGTGAGTCCAAGTCCAAGTGCAAGTTTAGTGAATGATTTTGACAGGTAATGAGAGTTGTTACTGACAGGTTAATAAGCTGGCATCCAGGCAGTTGGAGGTCAACGATGATCAACTCTATGACATCGAAGTACTTGGCGAAGATGAACAGCTTGGGTAAGTTGTTAAAAACTTTAGTTGCCCATGTACTAATTATTTTGATGACTTCCCCTCTCCTATTTCTAGCAGTAAGCCTGGATTTTTGCCCACAGCGTTGCCCTTTGACGAAGCGAGTAGTATTACCGATATGCCCTCAAATGGACATGGTTATATTCAATTCCAAATTGATGAAGAGCAGCCCCGAAAGGATGTCCTCTTGCGTCAGGAGGAGGACACCATTGCCAAGAAAAATACAGTGAATGAGGTACTTTCCAGTCTCTTTCCCGATGGCTTCTCGAACATCTTTCGCTTCAGTGGCAGCGAGCCAAACATAGAAACATCCTCAGAGGCGCCACGAACCACATCAACCACTACCAATAAAGCTGTCGTCCGAGCCACAATCGCTGAGACACCAAGCTCCACAACAACTTCAGCAACTTTGACGCCGAAGAATGATACCTATTACAGCTACCAAACCACAGTCACCAAGGAGTATCGACGAGAGTTGAAGCCGGGGCATACACAAATTGTGGTTGAGAAGATTAGCAGTGATGAAAGGAAGCCGGTCAGGGATGGCAGTAATCACATATCCAGGGATGAGCTGCTGCGCATCAATCGCGCCGCAGTGGCATCTCCAGTGCTGCCAAGTTTGCTGCTGCACCCAGAGAATGAGGACAATGAGACTCTCGTCGCTGCCGAGAGTGCACCCATTGTCATTCTGGGCGAGCAGGAACTCGACCTGGATGAGGGACAAAGCATTGAGGACAATCAGATAGCAGAGACACGTCACATGGGTGAGCACCTATACCAGCATCGATTGCCTGCACCACTTCCAGAGTCAGAGCCTTCCTCCCATATAATCGAGAGCTACAGTCATCAAAATGGACCTGCCGATAATCAACACATCAATGTGCGCATTGCCCATAATGAGACACCGGACAAAACGGAGCCACAACGGGCTCTTGATCAATATCAAGATCACAGCGGACAGTATTTTCAGGAATCCCAAAGTCATCAAGGCCAAGAGGCACCTTCGAGACAGTTCCTGAAAACCTTTAAGCCCATGGTGTCCGGGAGTGCCGAAGGACCCATATCCAAGGGTTTCTTCCACTACGAGTCCAACAATCCACCGCAGCGGCCAAGCTGGAAACCCCCAAAGGAAGTTGACTACCCAAATCCTTTTGAAAGACCTGCCACCCAATTGACCTATCAACGGGAGCTGAACCAGGTGCAACCGAAACAGGAGAGCATAAATTCCAAGTTAAATACTCAGGCAATTGCTTCTCCATCCAAAGATGAGGCTGTTGCTCCCGCAACGTCAACTATTGAGTCCAACTATGGTGGTCCCACGCCCAATAGTCTGCTTTACGTTACGATCAATTCACCCAACCCTCCGAGATCCCCTTCTGCCACCTACGAGACAGAGAAACCTCTGCTGCCCAGCCCCCATGACTACGTCTCTGAGGCAGCTGCCGAGCCCTCTCAACATCATATACAGCACGTTCCCTTACCTAAAACGAGTCCTAATTCATACTCTCAGCCCGAATCCCAACCCTTGGTTAAGCCCAATGGCTACACCTTCGTGGAGGTTCAAAAATCTGTGAACATACACAACAAACTCATCACTGAGAAGGACGGCCATTTGGTGGAAATGCATGAGACCATTTACCATCCACCGCCCTATCAACAGAATCACTTTTCTCTGGGTTACAGTCCCAAGGATTATGTCGCTGCTGCATCACCAGAAGTGGGACCCGCATCGTCATCGTCTCATTCATCCTCTAAGAATTATGATTCCCTGGCCACGAATCCCATTAATGTTGAGCAGGTGGAATATGAGAATTCACAGCATGGAGCCATCAATCATGATACTGCTCCCGCTTCCACAGTTTCAGAGCATGCGATTCCCCATGCTCCGCCGCTCGAAGTTGTAGAACAGCATTCTCATAAACCCTATACGGTTGAAATTGAGAAGATCATCGATCGGCCGGTTAAAGAATTTGTGGAGAAGCACATTCACGTACCTTATGCTGTTCCCCAACCGATCGCTGTGCCAGTTCACTTTGAGCACTACGTGGATCGTCCGTATCCCGTAGAGACCATTGTCGAGCAACCTGTTCCCTATCCCGTAGAGACAATTGTTGAGAAGATTGTGGAGAAGCAAGTGCCAGTCGAAGTTGAGCGCATCGTAGAGAAGCCCGTGGAGGTTGAGAAGATTGTTGAGAAGTATATAGATCGTCCCATGGCTATACCAATTCATGTCCCCGTCGCTTTTCACATGCCAATGCCACCACATCATTCTCCCGGTTACAACTTTGCATCCCATCCAAATTCCCTGAGTCCGTGGTCGCAGCCCACAATTGCCCACATCCCCCCAAAGGTGCTACAGAATTATTACAATCGCATGTTGAAGAAGTTGTTGCCTCAATTCACGTCACACAAAATACCAGCGAAGACAGCAACAAAGTCAGCGAAGGCAACTCTCGTGAAGCCCCCAACTAAACCTGTTCATGGTGAGGCGCCCAAGGTGGCAACCTTCAGTCTGGCCGACATGCGGTTCGATCTCCGCCCGCCGCCTCCCCCTCAGGGCTCCGCTTGGCTGCAAGGTGCCCGCTACATTTACAACACGCTGCCCGAAGATTTGTCCACAGCAGCTGCCTCGGCACCAGTGCACATGGTCAAGTCCTACATTGGGCCGGTGCCGACGACCAGCACGAATAATGAGAACAACGGCAACGACTTTGATGAATTTCAACGCTGGCGAAGTGGTCACTCCCTGAAGCGTAGTCCCGACTTTGGTCGTAACCTCCACATGGAATACGGATTCAAACCGCCCCTGGTGCCTTCAGTTGAGATCGACGACAAGGGAATGCCCCTGAAACAGCCGGATACGGAAGTACAATGATGAAACGTCCCCGAGTGTTCAAAAGTGGAATTGAAAAGCGTGCCAAAATATAAAGTTATAGTTCATATTATTTATGTAAAATATTGCAGACACAAATTTAATAAATATATATATTAATATTGTAATTCTATTCATCATCTATCATATATACTCATATTATAAGAAAAGGACTTTTCACAACACTCTTCAGCATGTTTGAAGACGAGCTAAAAAATCTGGTATTAAAAATATGTGACACGCAGCATATATGTATTTAGTAAGATAGGGAACAACAATTAGGCACAATTTTAATTAAACAAATGGGGAGTTCGAGTGTCTACCTCATGTGTTGTGTGTTCTGTGTTCTGTGTGGTGTAGGTCCAATTAAAGGTAAGCCCAGAAGCGGACTCTGCAGAAAGGCAAAGAAGTATTAATTTTCTTGAGTAGCATTTATGTAAATGAAAAATTCTGCACATTAAGATGAAGGGTTGCGCTGCCCCAATATCTTATCTTCATATGCCAGAAAAGACAGAAAAGATTCTTACCCCAACCGAGTTGAAAATAGCGACACATCTGAAGACTGAAGAGAATGAAGAGGCAACACTTGGCCAAGGGTGGCAGCGTGCAAAGATTTATATGACAGCTAATAAATTTACAACACATGTATCTCAAGATATTAGAAATATTTAGTGACAAACGCTTTCCCCTCTCTTGCGACAAGTTCTAAATGTTGAATGTTATTGAAGCCTGCTTCAAAATAAAAACAAACTCGCAAAATTTGTGCAGCGCCTCGAAAGTCACGTCGGTTGAGGGCTGTAGTTGACATCTGACGGCAAAAAGTGTCGATAGTTAAGGGGCAGGGGAATAAGGAGGCAAATATACAAACCGTTTAGCACACATGTTGTTGAAAACGGAAAAAGGAAAACGGAAGCATTGCGGCAACACGTCAAGTGGCAAAGTGGCAACTAGGCAGGCTAAAAGAGCAAGGCGAATTTGTGATGTGTTTGTGAAGCTCTGACAATGAACCTTGAGTATCCTTGATTCATCGTGTTCTTATGCGACATATATAAGAGTATTTAAAAATCAAGTGCTGCTGTGCATTCCATTCGAGTTTGCATAAACTTATTAATTATTCCCAAAGAAAGGGGAAGAAAGGGAAGAAAGGGTTAAGAGCTAATTCATTTACAATTTTATCAAGGATATTTCTTTCTTTGTGGGCAGTGGGTGGTGGGTGGCGGGTGATGGTGCAATTGCTCTTGCGGGTAAATGCAATTTTATTCAAGTTGTGGTAAATATGCAAACATAAATCAAAAATTTATCACAGTGCCACACCCATTTTTAGAGTCAGATATCAGATATCAGAAATCAATTGCAGTTGCAATGCATTCGGCATTCGGCATTCGGCATTCAGCAGTTTTGATAGACACCACAGGAGGCTGCTGTGTAGTGATGTGGGTTTTGGATTGGGAGTAGCCAGCAAGAAAGATAAGGCAAGGAACAATTGAATAATTTATATGCAAATAAATAAAAGTATTTCAACAATTCATTGTGTATGCAAAAGCAATGCAAAAGCACACACCACAAATTTTCCAAGTTGTCGAGAAATTCTCTCGTTGCATAAAAAAGCGTGTGAAATATATACATATTTTCAGACCATGCCACAAAAGGCATAACACACACTACAACAACAACAACAACAACCACAACAACAAGAAAAGTAAATAGCTCCTGGTGTTATTGGCGACGCTGACGGTTTAAACTTTTTCTTCTCATTTTTTGGTTATATGGAGGCATCCTCCGAACTCGTCCCTCTTGTCGCTCCCGTCGGCCTTTTCGGTTTGGCTGCCGCCGCTGCATGTCATTGTCAGGGACTGCCAACTCTGCGTTTGATATACGATTTGGATGTGTTGGCAAACCGCCCAGTTGTCCGGCGGGCGGGAGGTTGTTCGGTCAGGCGCTCAAGTGATCGGGTTGTTGGATAGCTGGGTTGGGTTGGGTTCGGTTTGGGTTGGGTTGGGTTCGGTTTGGTTCTGTTCGGTTGGTTTAGGTTGAATGGGAGGCGACTGCGAGACAAATGCAGCTGAACCGAAAATTGCATTTCCGCTTTGAAAATTGCGCAAACTTCCGCACAAAAAAATCTAGGCACGAGTGCATTGCACGAGCCGCCACGTCGCCAGACAATTGGCAAAAATTTTCTATAAAGTGTGAAATAGGCCGGCTGTCTGCCAAAGCCAAAGAGACCCTGACATGCCGTAAAGTGGCCTCAGTAAACCACAAAAAACTTGTCACACAAAATGAACGCAAAAATGTCAAAAGCACACACAAAAGTGAACAAATCCAGTGGAGAATGTCTCTTACAATCTTAGAAACCCTTTTACATGCATAAGTAACCAAAGTTTGATTCAACTTATTACTCACGATAATAATTTATTTATGCGATGTCAATCTTATAGAAATATAATGTTACTTGTACAACGGTACGGCTAATGCATAATATATGTAATACGTTTGCTAATGGACACATCTCTCCTAGAAAGTGTACATACTAGTATATCAAGTCAAAAGATGATTCGTTTAATAGCCAACGATTAGGCAAACATTTGCATATGGAGAAACTGGCTCAAGTGGATGAGCAAGACAACAAGGAGGCAGGGGCTGTGTGAACAGACTTTAACAGACTTTAACAGAAGTTAACAGAAGTTAACAGACGTTAACAGTCATTAAAAGCTGTTAATGTAGAAAGCTTTCGTTTAAAAATAATGCCTAAAAATATGCTACAATATTTATGCTGATGACAAACATATCAGATAAAAGAAATGAATGAATTAAATAAATTTAAGTTAAGCTAAGGCACAATTTTACTTATCTTGCTAGATAATAAGAATTTGTAAAATAACCCATGCTGGGATACGTTTGTATTGAGAACTAATCAAAACCCTCAACAGCAATGCACAAAAAAAGGGAATAAATCAACAACGAACAAAAATGAAAATATTAGCAAACCAATAAGAAATTGCAGCCCAACCAATCTTATTGTACTCCAACCACAACAATATTACAGAAGCTGAAAAAATTATGATGGATATTTTGCACAGAAAGGCAACTGGCAACTGGCAACAGAGAATAAAGGCGGATGATGAAGACCGGAAAGGAGTTATCGGTGCAGCGTTGTTCGGCGGACAGGTGAGGCATCGATATAGATGATTTTAATAATAATAATAATAATAATAACAATAACAACTTCTTGTATAATGAAAACTTGCTACGCCGTCAGTTCAAGCCGGAGATGATGATGAAAATTACTACTTAGATGCTGTGCCCAGGCTAAGAATTTCAATCAGTGGCCAAAAGACTTGGCCGGGCCAACTTTGTGATTGCATAACTGTGCTGCGACCTGCGTCGACGTTGTCTGCCCCAGCGGGTGGTGTAGCTGCCGTCCAGATGCACAGGTAGCAGCTCTATTTCCCGTCAGCTAGTAAACATTCTTTGTGTGCATTGAACTGAGCATCTTCGGCAACCGTTTGCCAACAGTTTTCTGTGAAAAGCAGCAACCACTTTGCGGCACTTTAAGCTCAACATCAAGTTAGCAACCGCAGCCCCATCAGAAAACCAGCACTGGCCACACTTTTATCATGCGTGTGGTTTTCTGCAGCGCGGTCAGCAGGTCGACAATAGACTGAGGATTGGCATGGACTCCAACACTGCGGACCGAAAGATGAGAGCTCTGGAGCTGGAACTGCATCCAGTATATTGGCAAACTTTTCATGTTCGACTTTCAAGTGTGGCATCGTGGCTCAGCTCAGGGCTAAAACTTGTTTGTATGCTACTAGCTGCGGTAGCTACCAAGTGTTTATTTTGCGTGTGTTCCAACATGGTGTTTACATGTTGCGGGGGGAGTATAAGAAATATCTGATCCTTGACTGTTTGCTTGTTAGTGGGGTAAATTATTCAAATTGGAAAATCCGAGAGGCAACAACAAAATACGAACATGTGGAGACAGCACGAAGTCAATAGGTTTGCACATATGTGGATAATCAAAAAAATGAATAGTATTTTGATTGCTTCTTACCATGGAACGTATCTACAATATGTTTGAAATAAAAATTAAAATATAAGAATTATTTGCACATTTTTATTTTAAAGTTTCGAATGTTTTTAAAATCAAAAATAAAAGTTATATTGATTATTTTTATTATTTTTTGGTTCCTCAATATTCGTCCTTAAAGGATATGTGATGTATCGTTTAAAAGATATCAAGAATATTTGTATTTTAGCTTATATTTTAAGTAAGTATAAGTATAAAGAAATTATAATTCAAATTAATAATCTCTTTAATTAATACTGTTATTTATATATTATCTTTTAATGTTGTACATCAGAAGATAAGCATAGAAATCATACATCAATGTTACTTCCTAAGAATATAAATAAAATTTTGTAATACTTTTGTACTTTTAATTATAAATTTTATTTTTATTGATAAAATTATAATATTGTACATTCTTTATATGTCAGAGGGTAAGCATAGCAATTAAATATCAATGTTACCGCTTAAGGGTAGGATTTTAAGAATAAAATGAATTTAAAATTGAAAAAATTTACGTTATTTTCATTCTAACGGAAAAGGATTTTTTTTAGTTGGGGAAACATTAAGAAAAATTTCAGGAACTATCTGAAGGAAATTCCAATATTACCAGGCGAACTAGATTTTAATGTCAGGGGGTAAGTATTCGAAAAAACGGAAAAGGTAAGTATGAATACTTACAAAAATGTAAAGAGGTAAGTTTTTGAAAATATTTTAATGGGTAAGTATTCAAAAGAAAAGAAAAAGGTAAGCATGGATATATCAAAAATTTTCGAACAAAACAAATAAACAAAAAGTCAAAATACCAGGTGCACAGAAACTTAAAAAATGAGGTAAGTATTTGGAAAATTTAATAAGGTAAGTATTCGAAAAAAAAGAAGAATGTAAATATGGAAAAGGTTTGACAAATTTGTAGTTTCTCAAATAATCAAAATATTGAAATTAGATAATGCGTAAAAATGCAAAATATCAGCTAAAGTACCAGGCGCACAGAAATGAGCAGAAAGCTAACAAATTTAATTTACACCATATTTAAATTGAGTGAAAATATGACCTTAAGTTTCTGGTGCTCAAGTTAAAATTGAGTGAAAATATGACCTTGAGTTTCTTCTGCTCAAATTGAATTTTCGCTTGCTGCTGATTTCTGTTCGCCTGGTATTTTAACTGAATTTCCGGTTGCAGCGAGCTGTTGCAAGCTCACAAACATGCATGAATACTTACTTATTTGTACTTACTTGTTGAGCGTGAAGAGACCAAAAGAGCCGAAAGACCAGCTGAAATACCAGGCGAACAGAAATGAGTAGAAAGCAACCAAATTTAATTTACATCATATTTAAATTGAGTGAAAATATGATCTTGACTTTCTGCTGCTCCCGTTAAAATTGAGTGAAAATATGACCTTGAGTTTCTTCTGCTCAAATGGAATTTTCGCTTGCTGCTGATTTCTGTTCGCCTGGTATTTTTACTGAATTTCCGGTTGCAGCGAGCTGTTGCAAGCTCACAAACATGCATGAATACTTACTTATTTATACTTACTTGTTGAGCGTGAAGAGACCAAAAGAGCCGAAAGACCAGCTGAAATACCAGGCGAACAGAAATGAGTAGAAAGCAATCAAATTTAAAACACATCATATTTAAATTAAGTGAAAATATGGCCTTGAGATGCTGAGCTGAGTGAAATTGCTCCTCTTTGAGTAAATGCTTGAGCGTTTCTTTGAGCGAAAGGTAATTTTAAATTTTTTGATCTAACGACCTATTGTAAATTCTGTTCGCCTGGTACTTTTGCAGTTTCCTTTAGTCAGTTACTGAATTTTTTTTAATGTTTCCCCATCTGAAATAAACATTTTTCGGATGAATTAAAATAACGTATGACTTTTCAATGTTAAATTCATTTTATTCTTAAAATCCTATCCTTAAGGGGTAACATTGATATATAGTTGCTATGCTTACCCTCTGGCATATAAAGAATGTACAATATTTTAATTTTATCGCTAAATATCAAAATTATAATTTCAAAGTATAAAAATATTACAAAATTTGATTTATATTTTTAGGAAGTAACAATAATTTATCATTTCTTTGCTTATCTTATGATGTAAGACATTTTATGAAAATGTATAAATACGAGTATTAATTAAAGTGATTATTAATATTAATCAGGGAATACAACCGAAACGAATATCGGTTTCAGTTACGGTTTCGGTTATGCTCGAATTAAGGTATTCGGTCATCGGCTATGCAAATTCTTGGAGTATCGGTTTCGTAACGGTTATCGGTTTTAATATGTTTCGGTTTAAAAATACCGGTACGGTTTCGGTTCACAAAAACAATAAAAATTATGGTTTTCGGATGAACAAAATAAGAAGCGTTATTGATTGCTTTACATGAAAAAATACTTTATGCTCTTATAAGCCTGGAAAATATTGTTATCTGGTTACTGAAATAGTCCATTGTAATGTCGATTTTATTATAATTTCATCATTTCATTTGGTTTTAAAATTTCGATTATTTTGATTTTACTGATTTTTAATAACTTCGAAATCCCATAACTTGGTCAAAACTCAATCAATTTCCATGCGCAATGTAGATTTGATCATGATTTTACCTCTAAATTTGTTGTGCATTTAAATTTTGTTAATTTTCAAAAGTTTGAAAATATCGATTTTTTTTGAAAAATGATAAGGGGTAACACTGTAAAATTTCTAAAAAAAAATCGAAATATTCGAAATTTTGAAAATGAACAAAATTTAAATGCACAACAAATTTAGAGGTAAAATCATGATCAAATTTACATTGCGCATGGAAATTGATTGACTTTTGACAATGTTATGGCAGTTCAAAGTTGCTCAGTACTTGCGATGGCTAGAACCGAATTTAACCCTTATAAATGAATCGGTTACAAAACGTTTATTTCGGCTTAAGGAGTTTCGGTTTATGGATTTCGGTACAGCGAAAAAAAATTTTTCGCTTACGGTTTCAGTTACGGTTACAAATTTCAATCGGTTTTCATCGGTTAAAGGTTACGGTTTCGGTTAAGGTTTTAATCCCTGATTTTAATTATTGCTGCTGATTTCTGTTTGCCTTTTGTAGACTTTCCGGTTGCAGTGAGTCCGTGAAAGCTCACACACGTACATTATTTAAACGAACATACATTGAAATATAATAAATGAAAATAGAAAGCAAGCATCGAGCTCTTCGAATGTAATATATTTTTCGAAATTTTCCATTACTAATGCCACAGACTTGAAAACATATTCAGGACTCTCCTACTGAGGCAGAGTGTGAGATAAAAAGGAAAGGACTGCTTTGCCAAATGGGCCATTTGCTGTGAAAACCATTTAACAATTTTAAATAAAATTGAATGCGATTACGAAGAATTACATTTGCGGCTGGGGTCGCATTGTCTCGATAAAAATGAAGTGGCTTAGGACCAGACTAGGTAAAGCCCCTCAAAAAAAAGGGCGGCATGTGAGTTGCAACAACGGCTCAATTCAGATCCAAATATTCTACGGGGGCTTGCCTAACAAGCTGAATGACAGTTGTCACCCTTTCCGCACCATTCCCCCACGACACGAAATAGACAAGGCGAAATTTAAAAGGAGTCGTCGAGTCGGAATGGGAGTGTAATCAGTGTTTGGCTGACAGGCAGTAATGTGGTGTGGTGTGGGAGTGGGCGTGGACGTGGCCACAGACAAAGACAATTGAAGTTAATGCGCGCCCAGGGCGCAATGCGCCCACACACTGGCCACGCCCATTGGGGACAGCTGCTGGCCATGCGGTTGCCATTGCTATTTTACTTTAGGATTATTTTGTGATTTATGCGGTCTTCGAGTTGACATGCAGATTTAGATTAAGAGCGAAGCGAAGGACATCTCTAGCAATTGCCAAAAACGTTGCTAGAAAATTTAGTGGCGCTGCCATCGAAGCACACACAACACGCGCATACATTCGGGGCGGGTCAGAAGCCAGAAGAGCATGGTACCACTTGGCGTATGAGTGATATTTTAGTTTGTCGTTTGCGTATGTCGTTTGTGGCATTAAAAGATTTCGGATTTTAGATGCTTCCGATGAGCATGCATATAAAGGATTTATTATTAAAGCAAATTAAATACCACCCCTTGATAGTTTGGCAGTTGGGACTGAAAGAATGGATACATTAGCAAAAGCGATAAAAGTTTAATTAATTATATGGACACTGTGGTGCTGCTTTATTTGCTGAATTAATTTAGCCAAACTTTGAGGCGGATTTATCTGTCATCTTGGCTTTTAGTAATGCACCGATAAACCATTAAAATAATATTATTTTGCTTAATTCCCAACTTTGTTGTTGGTCTTTTAAATGTAGTCTTTGATTAAGATATATCCAAGATAAATTTTAACTGAGAGATAAATGGAACAGTTCGGTATTTTCGAACATTTTTGTGGCTTTTTATTTTTGAAAAGCAAAGTGTAAGACTGCTAGACACTCACATGACTCAACTGTCGCCTTCATTTGCCACATTTGCCACAGACAATGCCTGAACGAAAAGCAATCATTCGCACAATTAGAAATCGTACTTAATATCAAATTGTTTGCAATTACAAAGCATTTTAGAGCACTGGGACTTGGACTGAAAGATGGGGGAGGGCAAGATGGGAGGACAGACAGAGACAATCAGCAATGCAGCGACACATGAGACAGGGTCAGAGATAAATTCACAATCGCACCCTTTGGTGGGGGCAATCGGCATTGGAAAAACACAGAGCAACAATAAAGTAAAATCAAACAAACCGAATTGAATCGAACCGAACTGAACTGAACTGAACTGAAAACAACAACAAAATGTTTCAAGAGCCATCAAGTGAATTTGACTTAAAAATGGGCAAAAAATTACGGCAATTAAAGTGGCAAATTGTCTCGAAGAGGCAACATTCAGTTTTCCAAGGTTTTTGTTTCTCCCTCTGTCTCTTCTCTCTCTCTCTTCCTCTCATTGGACTCTATCATTTTGACTTGGCTATCGGCTCACACATACATACATATATTCCCATCGCCATTATCGTACACAGACTTGACTGGGCGATTGAACCCTCCTACTCCTCCCTCCCTTGCACCTCCATTGCCTGCTGCCTTCCTCAGTTGTTGATATTTCGCATTGTGAAATGGAGCCTTAAATGAGTTTTCAGTTGACTTCGTTCCACTTCAACTCCCACTCTTTACCCCTCTCGACATCACATTTATCAGGCAGCGTTCTGTTCGTTTTCGGTTTTCGTCTGAGTTTTGATTGAAAACCCTTTAATTGTCTTCACAGCGCTATTAAGAAAGGAATTACATAGGAAAAAAACCAAAATGTACTGCATAACATAACATTTTGGGTATATGATATAACGATTCGATCCGAACGGTTCCTGCTGTCAAAAAACCGGATCTTTACTACGTTTTTTAAAATGGCTTTATATGAGATGAACAAACAGACGGATAAACAGTATATATATTTTCTTATTAAAGCGTTTAGCATTTCTGGACAAAATTATAATATCCTCTACGAGGGTATTCACATGCTACAATGGAGTTGACTGAACTGTCTCTAAGATACTCTTAATATTATATTTAAATCCGAAATCTAAAGCTGTATTTTTAAAAACCAACAAGTAAATTCGCTACCAGTTTAAGATCTGAATTTTTATTCTGTCTGTCTGCCTGAGTGTTTAATGTTTTTTATGGCCACCGTTGGGCCAAGTGCAGCATCTGCTTAGCAAGGTTCTTAAAACATTGGTCAAGTCAGCAGCTGCTATTTCTTATTATATCGGTTCGAAAATCTCAATTAACATAACTCACCTACAAATGGCCAATGTGCGATGCGATAAACTAACTTGTCGGCATTGGAGGCCAGATAGCAAAGGACTCTGGCAACTTCCGATGGCACGGCATTCGGTATTCGGTATTCGGCATTCAGATGAGAGCAGGAGAGCAACGAGTATACGACTCATTGTCAAACTGGAAATTGTGTTCATAAATCAGAAACTGTCGCACATGTGTGACACCCCAAAAACCAATGTGTGCATCGTAACCCTCGTGCAATCCTCAGTTCCCATCCTCACTTGATCCACATCCATGGGCCATGGCCCACGTTTATTGTGTGGTCAATTTGCTGCGTTGGTCACACTGGCGATGGCATTGGCGTAATTAGATTTTGGGCTGCTCGGGCGACCACGCAAACGGGAAGTGGCAGACAATTAAGGCAGCAGCCAAACATCCAGTAGCCAGTTGCCGATTGCCAGTAGACCAACAGTATCGAAGCCTGCAATGAAGGAAGCATAGGACGGCTCAATTAAAATTTACAAACTGATCGCATCAGCATCGACACAAAACCACAGCCATTTCCTCCTAGCTGAATGACCAACTGTCCAAGTATAAAACAAAAAAAGAAATACCAAAAACAGGCAAACAATTTAGCGACCATTAAGTGATTGTTGGCTCTGGTGTTATTGTCAAAACTGGACCATGACCATTCATCAAACAGATGTCCAACAATTAAATCGCACGCACTAAACCCGAGCGTCAACGGCAACACATTTGGCCGCAAAATCTCGTACCCGGTTCCTCATAGATTGTTGATTGTTGTTGTTGATATCTGTTATACTAAATGGGAGTGGTGGGCAAGTGGGGGAAAGGAAGTACCCAAGTGTTTGGTCTGCGCCTCCGTTGTCATCTCATCCTCAGTTTGTTAGTTGGCCAAACTTCCGCACCACGAGTGAAGACGACGACGACGACGACGATGACAACGACTGCATCCGCATGCAACTTTCTGTGTGAGATTTCCGCCTATTGCAGCTGCAACCACATTGGCAAGGGGCAGGGCGGGTCGGGGGTGTCTAGTGGCACAGAGCTTCGTAGATAACTCTTTGGCTATTAAGGCGCATCTCTGAGTGTATGCGAATTTATTACGAGATTATACATCTACCACGACTGCTGCAATTATATGGCCCAAAGTCGGCATGGGCTGAAATTTATGGCAAATTGTTCCCTGGACTCGTAGAAAACTAGATGGTATATATATATATGTGAGATGATTAACAAAAACCTTCAACTGTTCTACTTTTCACTCCTGATTATGTAATGCTAATCACAAGGGTTATAACCCTCTTTAACTACTCCACTGTATCGATCATAACTCAAATGCTAATAACTCAATTTGATATATAGACAATATATATATATGTGAGATGATTAACAAAAACCTTCAACTGTTCTACTTTTCATTCCTGATTATGTAATGCTAATCACAAGGGTTATAACCCTCTTTAACTACTCCACTGTATCGATCATAACTCAAATGCTAATAACTCAATTTGAAATGCAATGAATACAGCTCCCCGTCTATCCACGAAGATGATGTGAAAGTGATCCCTTCCAGCCCCTCATTGCCGCTGTCTCTGACTTTATTTTGGCGTCAAAACTTGCACTAATCGTTGCAATCGCCGCAGATGCACCGAGACGATAACTCGGGCCAAACCTCATTCAATCTCTCAGCGGTTGCTGCAATAAAAATAAAAATAATCTCTGAGCTACTTCATCAGACGAGGCGCGTGCGTGACTTCGATGACGACGACGACGAAGCTTGCAACGTGTTGACTGTGCCTCATTTTTGTGGCTGTCTCTTGTTGCATAAGTGTTGAACTTTCACATGGCGCGCGCTTGTGCCAATTGTTATGTTCCAATTGTCTGCCCGCAAATTAAAATATCTTCCTATAAATCATATGATTACCCATGCAAAGGGTGTCGCTCACTGTACTTGTTCACTGGAAGAACAATCAAATACTAATTACAATATTCATATCTTGCATTCAAATATCAAGGAAAATGAAAAGTTTATTAGGAAATGTATACACACATTTGGCCAAAGCCATGGCCAAAAATTCGACCGCAAATTGGCTGCTACTTGCAACAACATTGATGTGACAGACAGTATCTATCCGAAGGTGCAATACCCTTATATGTATATATATAGAGAACATATATCAAAGCACTTGAGTTTAAATACATAAATTCCTAATTCTATATATTAAAAACAAGGGATTAAAACTTTAGCCGAAACCGTAACCTTTAACCGATAAAAACCGATTGAAATTTGTAACCGTAACTGAAACCGTAACCGAATACAATCTTTTCCGCTGTACCCAAACCAAATCTCTTTAAACCGAAATAACCGTTTAGTAACCGAATACAATCTTTTCTGCTGTACCCAAACCAAATCTCTTTAAACCGAAATAACCGTTTAGTAACCGATTCATTTATAAGGGTTAATTTCGGTTCTGACAGCTACTGAGCAACTTTGATAAGTTTGAACTACCTTAACTTTGTCAAAAGTTAATCAATTTCCATGCGCAATGTAAATTTGAGCATGATTTTACCTCTAAATTCGGTATGCATTTAAATTTTGTTCATTTCCAAAAATTTTTGAAAATCGAATTTTTTTGAAAATTTACAGTGTTACCCCTTTATCTTTATTGATTTTTTCGAAAAAATTCGAATTTTAAAAATGAACAAAATTTAAATGCAAAACAAATTTAGAGGTAAAATCATGCTCAAATTTACATTGCGCATGAAAATTAATTGAGTTTTGACAAAGTTATGGCAGTTCCAAGTGATTAAAAATCAGTAAAATCAAAATAATCGAAATTTTCGTTCCATTCCAGTAACCAGATAACATTATTTTCTTTTTTCATGAATACCGCTTCTTATTCATTGGTCATCCGAAAACCTTAATTTTTATATTTTTGAGAGCCAAAACCATACCGATATTAAACCGTTTCGAAACCGATACTTAAAAAGACTTTGCATAGCCGATAACCGAAAACTTTAATTCGAGCATAACCGAAACTATAACTGAAACCGATATTCGTTGCAGTTTGAATCCCTGTTAAAAACATAACATAGATATTATGTTTTTCTGATAATTTTTAAAGATAATATTATTAACAGATTATACGTAAGTTTTTATTATAATGACATAGCTCGGAAATGTTTTACCCCGTGAGTCTCATCATCTTTTAATTATACCCTCTCCTGAAGATAGCAGACCAAATGCGACTCTGGTATTAAACATTCAACAGACACACAAGCGAATACAACCAAAACAACTTCAGCGGCAACAACAACAGCAACATCAACAACTAATGCAACAACAACAGCAGTAACAACTTTTGGAAAAACTGGCTGGGATCTTTGGGAAAAATGCGAAGCGGCAAACACACACAAAACTGAAGTGGCGCGAAAATTTGAGGCACAGTTGCAGCAACAGCGCGCAAGCGTGCGGTTTTCCTTCAGATTGAAAAGGCTGCGCCAAAAATAAACAAAAGAAAAGCCAACTCAAATTAAAAGTCGCATTAAATAAATGAGAAACGAACGAAGCAACGGCAACGGCAACAGCAACCGCCACGGACCAAGTTTAAACAAAGCTCAAAGCTAAAGTTAAATTAAATAGACAAAGTTTGTTTTTGCAAATGGTCGCAAATGGATATGAAAAAAATATTTCGGAAATTGTATGCGAGTTATAAATGTGAAAAGTGCTCGAAATGAAAATAAAACACGATTACGCTAAAAATAATAACCCCACCATTTGATCAAATCTAATTTAATAACAATATAAATACTAAATATAACAATATCAAATTCTAAATTTTAATTTAACAATCTAAAAAAAAAAGCATTAAGCTTTCATACACCTACAACAACAGCTAATTCAAGTTTTTATGCAAATTGCGACATCATTTAAATAAATACATCAGAAGACAACTTAACAACGTTGCAATTGGCGCCTCATTTGTGGCACTTCCGACGCCAACCAAGCGACAAAAGTTGCAAACAAATCGTGGTAAAAAATGGCAACGGGCCACGCTAATAGTGGCATCTGCAGCGGCCTCATTTGCCTGGTAAGTCTGGAACGCCCATTAAAGTTGATAATATGCACATCTGAGTAGAGAAAGGGGAAAAACCATTGTTTCAATGATGAGTCAGCCGTGTAAAAGTGTAAAAGTCAAATGATCTATAAACGTTAATGAATAAGACACATTGTTCGCTAACACTACCGTTTTTTAAGACTTGCTTGTAGATTTCTTGAAATCTGTACTCGCAGTTCAAGCATTAGGCAATCAAGCTATAATTATCCGGAAGTCAAGTTCATTGGCAACATTTTGGATGGGCCATCAAATCATACGGCAAACATTAAAAATGTTTTTAAATGTCTTTAAATTGATTCATTTTATTTGGTGGAAGTTTTAGCAAACAGGCTCGATTTCAAGTGGAATGGATTTTATGACATCATAAAAATGGTAACGGTTTTCTAAGCACAGACTGCACAATTCAAAAAAAAAACCCCAAGCTTGGCACCAAAGCAAAAAGCAGCCGCAAAACAAGAAAACTAAAATTTAAAAAAAAAAAATAAATAAATAAAAAACATTTGCCAATTGCAATCGAAACTGGAAATTTGCAATTTAAATGGATGAAAACTTTGCAGCAATTTTCACATTTCTTTTGAACAATTTCTCGAAAGCATTTCCCCCTATGGCAGTTCCTGCTTCCTGCACCAACCAAGAGTAGTAGCAGTTGTAGACTATGATAAACTCGCCTCTCCCACGCCAATAGTCTTTTGTGTGCATTGAACTTGACTTTGCTTCTCTGCTGGCCACCGCAATATAAACACAAATACGAATAAGAGAAAAACTGGTTCTGAATGCAACCGGCCAACAAGTCAAACGTCGAACTCTGCCACTTGCCACTTGCCACTTACCACTTGCCACTACTAACGCTTGCATGCCCAGCAACAATTAGTCAAACTCTGCCCAATATCTTTAACTGAGTTCCACTGATTTTCCGTCTTTTTAGACCCAGTTAGGGGAAAATAGTGTAAGCAAGTAGAAGAAGAAAACGATGAATTACGATATACCCTATATTTCTGTATATATTGCTTTTACACCCTTCGTGCTGCTTTCGTCACTAGCGCGGACTGCCATTCACAGTGATACAAACATAAACAAACTTATCTTAGTGTGAATCTTTAGCTTATTAAATATCAATATGTTGGACTATCTCAGACCTTGTCAAACTTAGACGGATCATGATTTCGCCACTAAATGTATAAATGAGAATTTTGAATAAAGTAAATATCTAAATAAAATTCAGTCACATTTGCATTTAATGTCAAAGAAAATGAGTTTTGCAATGATAGATTTTCCCCAAGAGCCAATCTCAGGCAATTGATGGGAGATACTCTTATATTAAATCTATAAGCATCAGCGACAGAAATCGAGTTTAAATTCAGCAACTTTATTTTTCAGAGCAACGTTAAACCACAAAGTCAATAAAGCGATTGCAATGGACTAAAATGCCGACAATCTCATGTCGTTCCTTGAGGCTATAAAAAATTCTTAACTAGTTTTCGCAGCGCTTTTCAAGCTATAAAACTCCCACAGTAAGAACAACAATAACATGACCAGAAATAGCAAGAGCAACAAAATATAACAACAACAATTTTTTATTGGAGTTTTCTATTGAATTTTAAGAATGCGCGCTCGTCTCCAAATGAAACGAAAGGACTTTTCAAACCCTACACACATGTATCGAGTATACAGTACATATTCCAGTTTCTCTCATATGACTCTGAAGTGTTAAATAGAAAACACATAAAAATTTATTTAGTAAAGATGACGAGGCGCAGCGGGGAAGGGGAAACAGACATCAGCTAAAAGGATGACTAGAATAAAACTCTGTTCATGCAACATGTGGAAAGAGGGAAGGGGGCACAGGTGCAAGGGTGTAGCTAGTTGGCAAGTTCATAAAAATTCACTCAGGCGCACTTTTAACGACCGTTAAATGTTTACGCGGTTGAATTTTTAACGGCCTTTGACAGTTCATTTGGATTTGGATTTGGATCTCCGGGCTTTGTTAAATGGCCTCCAGTGGAATTTTACAGGGTTTTAGTAAGTAAGACTAAGGAAAGAATAACATTTCAATTTTTTTAACTGTCTAGCAACTTTTTAAATTGATTATTATAGTAAGTAAAGTTAGAAAAATCATTACATACTCATTCGAATAGTGTCCTTAGTTGTTTATAATGTCTGTAATCCATTATGAAAATTGTATTCGTCTGAATGAACCCCAGGGGAAGCTTGGCCGACATTGCATAACCAGAGATAATGCCAATACCATAATTGGCATTACATAAGCAATGTGTTAGTCGAGGCATTCGAATGGTGGCCAATAAGTTAATACCGCAGACTGGTCCACAAGTTTAATGACCATTAATGCAAAGCCATGCTACAAGTTCAACGTGGTTGTCGTGAAAGTGGACACAGGTAAACAGCTAGACAATTGGACATACATTGAGTCGAATAAGCGGAGAGACTAGGGAACCCGCTCAGAGGTGCACTGCTCCAACGCGTGCTGAACGGGTTTAATGGAATCGAATCCAGCAACAGGTGTTGGGTGGCAACTGCCAACAGCAGACGACATCCAAATGTGGCAAGTACTTCACTCACTCGAAAGTGAAAGTATCAGAGAGGAGGTGCAGATGGACAGCCTATTGATTTATTTATTAAATTTAAATATTTATGTTTCATATAAATGAACAAAAGTTTGTTGAATTTTTCAGTTCAACGTACAGTACATCGACATAATATAATATCTTAATAAAGCAACTCTCTATTTTAAGATGCTGATCCTGTTTGCCTTGAATCTTTTGGTATTAACTAATGCCGCGGATAATTGGCAACGTCTGCCCACGCTGGACACATTTGCAAACTATGAGGTAAGCCACAAAAGATCTTATATCTTAGAAAACATAAATGTAAAATAAATGTCTATCAAAAATGTTCGAAAAATTAAATAAAAAGCAGGAAAATCGCCATTGAATCAAAACAAACGACTCTTATTTAGGTTTTCGGTTATCGGTTAACAAAAATCTTGGAATATCGGTTTCGTAACAGTTATCGGTTTGTTATAAGTTTCAGTTTAAAGTACCGGTATGCTTTCGGTTCCCAAAAAAAATAATAATTAATGTTTTCTCTTGACGAAAATAATGTTATCTGATTACTGGAATGGTCCAGTGTAATGTCGATTTTATTATAATTTAATCTCATATAAATTTGGTTAATTTGGTTTGAAAATTTAGATTATTTTGATTTTACTGATTTTTTATAACTTCGAACTGTCATAACTTTGTCAAAACTTAAATAATTTCCATGCGCAATGTAAATTTGATCATGATTTTGCCTCTTAATTCATTCTGCATTTAAATTTTTTTAATTTTCAATATTTTGAAAATATCGATTTTTTTTTTTAAATGATAAGGGGTAACACTGTAAAATTCCTAAAAAAAAATCGAAATTTTCGAATTTTGAAAAAGAACAAAATTTAAATGCACAACGAATTTAGAGGTAAAATCATGCTCAAATTTACATTGCGCATGGAAATTGATAGACTTTTGACAAAGTTATGGCAGTTCAAAGTTTCTCAGTACCTGCGATGGCCAGAACCGAAATTAACCCTTATAAATGAATCGGTTATTTCGGTTTAAGGAGTATCGGTTTATGGGTTTCGGTACAGCGAAAAAATATTTTTTTCGGTTACGGTTTCAGTTACGGTTACAAATTTCAATCGTTTTTCATCTGTTAAAGATTACGGTTTCGCTTTAGGTTTTAATCCCTGATATAAACACATCAACTTTTTCTTAAACTAAGTTATATGTGTAGTATTCGATCGATTTTTCATGCTTTAAAATTGGAATTTTTTCGAGATTTAGTTCATATACATTTTAATTTTTCTGTTAATCCCTAATATATAATCATGTCCTTTTTCTTGAATTTGATTAGGACATGCAGCGCTACTTTGACCAGCGAAATTTTAAGAGTATGCGTCAAATTGATAATCCCACTGATGACAGCTACTTGACCGCTTTTAATCAGTATAATGAGCAACCTGCACACTCTTCCCAGACTGATCATCAGCGATTCAAGCGAGAGCAGCGACAACTGCCGAGTGCTCCACGAATGCTGCGCTTCGAGCTCAGCGATGCCGTGGAACCCAGCGATGAATTGAAGCAGTTCCTGCGCCAACATCATGATCGGTCGTTGAGTAGCTCGACTGAAGCATCAACAAACAGCTCAGCCAACAAAAAGAAGGCTAGAAAGCCGCGTCGCTCTAGAAGATCGACAGGTAACCGCCAGCCAGCCAACTTTAAGGTGCAAATGATTCCCTTCGAGGCCACGGACGCTCGAGAACCGGATGCAATCACAGCAAAGCTAATAAATCGAGGCAGAGCGTTGGATATTCAAAAGCAACCAGCCTCAGTCCAGGAGGGAATCCCAGATGCAATTCAACAGCCCCTAAAGACGCGAGGACGCAAATCCAAGCGATCCAAGAGATCAGCATCTTTGCATGTCATGAAGTTTGAGTTGGCTGATGCAAAGACTTCCTTGCCAGCTGCCCTGCAACGCTCCGGAAAGAAGATGTCAATGCCCAGTCTGCTGACCAGGGAAACACAAGTGAAAGTGAAACAAAACCAAACAACAGGTGCTGCCAAACAAGAAACCACCATGGATGACAACATGGTATCGTCTGGAGAAAGTGCAGCAGAGACTAAACGACTGTATGTCTATAAGGATGCGCCCTCGTCAGCTCATATCAAGCCAAAGAAATCGACAATTGGCCTTCCACATGAGGTGCACAAGGTCATCACACAGCTAATTAAGGATGGTCACGGAGGCAAGGCTTATATCAAGTATTTGCCTCCTCAGAATAGCAACTATGAGCACTTCAAGGCCAAGGCAATCTCCTACAGCCACAAGCCAGCTATCAAATACGTGCCCGTCAAGCCCGTCGAACCAGTTCAAGTTCACATACAACCCGTGCCCGTTGTGGAGCAACTGCGTTATGTCTATAAGCCAACATATGCAAAGATATTCCCAGTCTCACCCACCATAAGCCAGCCAATTGTGGTGCAAGAGGCACCACCACCACAACCCGTTGCCATTGCCGAAGAGGTGCATCACACATACAGTGCAGAATTGGTTGCTCCTCAAGCAGCAGCCGCAGTGGCTGAAGTGCCTCATCCTCATCCTCATGCTCATGCTCATCTGGCTACAAGTATTGTCAATCCGCAGTTTAGGCCATCTAAACCGGATCCCTTGCAAGCGGAGCTCGCACATTCGAGTCCCATCTATAATAGACCTATAGAGCAATACAATTATGAGATTCAATCGTAGCCAGCTCATTCCATTGCACCACAAATGATCAAGATCGAGTACCATGCTCCGGTGGATAGCATCAATGATCATTACAAACAGCTACCCGAATTTCGGGAATTGTCTACGTTGATTGGCAAGTCGCCCGATGATCAAATCCATGGTCTCACCTACCTCCTGGCCAAGGAGATGCAGGCGAAGCTGCAACGACATCCAAAACAGCTGCTGGTTGCCCAAGTCCACGATCGTCCACAGGACAACACGGCTCCCATTCAGTTTCATCCCACACAGCAGGCGCCCGAGTCTGTCAAATTGAATAGCCCAGAAATGCAAGAACATGGCCCGTTGGGCGTTCAGCCAGGGCGACTGATTGGCATGGCCAAAACCAAGCAGTATGTGCCCATTGTGGAGCCGGGAAACAACGATGTCGCTGAGGTGCCGGTGGTTAAAGCACTGCTAACAACAAAACTGTCCACACCCAATTCATTTATAGACTTCACACCCGGCCATGGACTATCCAATGGCTACGAGGGAGTTCGCGATGAGCATCCATTGACCACTGTCGAGCACATCGTGCATCATCCCACTTCGGAGCATCACCACGAAGTGGTAGCGTCACCTTTGCCAGCTCAATTGGAGGGAGATCACATCGCAACTGGATTGCACTATGCGCACAATCACGGGGAAAAAGCGGTGAGTTCCAAGTATATGGTTTTATTACTTCACATCTCCTTAAAATAAAGAATCGAAAATATAAATTTAATACTCAGTTAGCAAATATTTTCCAAACTGTCTGATCACCTCAGAACCAGAAAACATTCCTTCGGATCGTTTGTGTTATTTGAAGGGTTTAAAACCGAAACGAATATCGGTTTCACTTACGGTTTCGGTTATGCTCGAATTAAGGTTTTCGGTTATTCATAATCTTGGAGTATCGGTTTCGTAATCGATTTTTTGTAAGTTTCGGTTTAAAAATATCGGTATATTTTCGGTTCACACATTAAAAAATTAAGGTTTTGGGTTAACCAAAATAAGAAGCGTTACTCATTGATTTACATGAAAAAATACTTAATGAAAAACATGAAAAAAGAAAATAATGATATCTGATTACTAGAATGGAATGAAAATTTAGATTATTTTGATTTTACTGACTTTTAATAACTGGGAACTGCCATAACTTTGTCAAAACTCAATCAATTTCAATGCGCAATGTAAATTTGAGCATGATTTTATTTTTAAGTTCGTTCTGCATTTAAATTTTGTTCATTTTTAAAATTCGAATTTTTTAGAAAAAATCAAAAAAGACAAAGGGGTAACACTGTAAATTTTGTCATTTTCAAAAATTTGAATGCAGAATGAATTAAGAGGTAAAATCATGCTCAAATTTACATGGCGCATGAAAATTGATTGAGTTTTGACAAAGTTATGGCAGTTCAAAGTTATCAGTAAGTAACTCTTATAAATGAATCGGTTACTAAAACGGTTATTTCGGTTTAAAGAGTTTCGGTTTGTAGGTTTCGGTATATATATATATGTATATGAATGAATAGGAATACGAACACTTTGCTCCGTTTATTTCAGTTTATTTGAGTGTCCGAAAATAAAAGTTATTTTTCTGACAATATTATAATGAGAAACAACTGGGTAAAAAGAAGTAAAGTATACTTTTACAAATACTTTAAGTAAATCGATTTTAATTCCATTATTGCATTATTTTAATCGAGTTGCTTAGAGCATCGGTTGTTCTGGCAACAAGATACCTGAGGGAGGGTTATAAAGGCTTAGCGCGCCTGAAAGTGTGGTCTATTGATTGGCTTAGGCAGGAGCACAGTCAACATAACATAAATATGTCCAGGCAACAATTGAGAGCAACAACAAAGGCAACAATTCCCCAGACACGACAATGTCGCAGTCACAACAATGAATCGCCTGCAGCAAGGTCCTCAACTCTATTCACCTCATCCTCATTCTCATCCTTCCCATACTCCATTCTCAATGACTCCAATGGCTGCTCATACGTATAGAAGCAACTGAAACTGCGACTGAAGCTGGGGCTGGGATTGTATGCAATTCATTTTGATTGCCGATCCATGTCTCGCCGGTAATGCACTTAATCGAATAATTTTCAAGTTCGACAAGCATTTTCAATGTCGTTAGCCAGGTCCCTCAAGCCCAACCCCCAAACCCACCAAATTCAAACCTGTTATCGTCTGCTACCTGCAACTGGAAGCCCACAAAGCAATGCAAACAACTTCGTCTATGCGTTTAAATGCAGACTACAGACTTCAGACTCCTCAAACTGCAAACTGCGAACTGTGGCTTTGTCTGCATCGTCTCACAAAGCGAACCCAACAGATAAAAAAAAAGAAGAAATATATGTGAATATATTCCTTTGAAGCACCTCAAACACTTAAAATGTTTTTAGCAAATTTATAAGGAAGGACAACTTCTTTATTTGCACCTGATAGCATTCGTCGTATTTATTTATAATACCCTACAAAGACTCTCGATATAAAATACTTCTCTTAAATCAAATATATCGATATATTTGAATAGCAGCCGTGTCAATGGAAACATTCAGCAGAGAATTCTGAGCATCAATATTGATACCTGATCACTAGTTTTTACATTAAGCAAGTCATTTTTAACATTCAAAAATAGAAAATGTTATTATCGGTATCACAATAAATGATATTCAACAGCTGTATTCATGTTGCAATTCTAAGTTTGTTTACGTATGTTGGCTTAAATATGTATATTTGCATTCGGCTGAGCATTGAGATGGGATATTTTAATTCATCTGTATAGTCGGCGATTTTTCGAATTTAAATTAAGGGTTTAAAAACATTTTAAATTTATTTGATGATTTTTTTAAACTGATCAATTACAAGTAAAGAAGCGATTAATATTTATAAATTAAATAAAGGAATCAAACAATTTTAAAGATTACATTTCAAGCCTGTGTAAAGGATATCTCTGTAGTCGTGCACATTCCGAATGTGGTGATTTCCCCAACTTTATCTCTAGAGTTAAATTAAAATGAAGTAAGAGTTTTACCCTCATTGCGGCACGATGGCACTTAATTTAAACGATTTTTACTCAGGCCAAAGCTTATTCGTATAATCATTTACTGAAGGGATAAATACCGCAAGAAATTTAACGTTTTTAGTTCAACATTTAAACTAATGAATATAGAGACAAATAAATACAAAAAGATATTTAAAATGTTCTTAAATATCCCCAGACTATTTTGAAAAATTAAAAGTTCTATTGCAAATTGTTTGTCAAATAAATTAAAGGCATACGAATTTTAAATGTCAAGAACGTCTATGCGTATATTTTTTGTATGTACATCATTTCTGTAACAGCGGAAGAAAAAAAACAATACAACACTCAACTTCTTACTTGACTTCCGGGCATGCCATCTGGTAAACGAACTGCACCAAGGTGCGAGTCGGACGTCCAGTCATGTAACCTGTGGTCAGATACGGAACAAGTCCGTAGGTTGTCAGTAGTCCAGTACCACGAGTATCGATGTGGGCCCAATCCGCACAGGGTACCAGTTCATGGAGAATGGCAGCAGCTAAACAGGAACTGGCCTCGCCACGTCCATCGTTGCTCAGATCGTAGCCAGTTTCGTCGGTAACCTGCTTCTTGTAGTACTGCCACAGTGGCATGCGCCATACACGATCACCAGTGAGGGATCCAGCACGCTGGAATTGTTTCCAGATGTAGTGAGAATTGGAGAAAATGCCCGAGGCGCCGCCTCCGTAAGCGTTCTTCACTCCGATGCCCAAGGTAGCCACATCTACCACGAGGCGTGGCTTGTATGTAGTCTGTCCATAAAGCAGTGGATCAGCCATAACCACCACGCCGGCCTTGTCAACATCACGGATTGCCATGGATCTGGCATTCAGCAATGTGACGACATCGCCAGGCTTCGCCGACATTCCCGATGGCATATTCTCGCACAATGGGATAACACAAGTCACATTAATGGGCAGCGAAAGGGCCGCAACGCAGCGCATCATGCCGATGACTGCGGCAGCAGCGGACATGCTACCACGGTACTCATCCATGCCCTTGCAGGGACGCAGATTGATGCCACCCGAGTTGAAGGTGATGCCCTTGCCGACAAACAATATGGGCTTGTCCTCGGGTGCAGTGCCACAGTAGCTGATCTCCAGGAGAACGGGAGGCTCGCAGCTTCCCTTCGCTATCATGAGGAATGCATGCATGCGCTGCATTTCGATCCAATCCATGGTGCGGACTTCGACGGTGATGCCGCATGGACACAATGCATCCACTGTTGCCTGGGCAAACATTGTGGGTGTCATGCAGTTGGCCGGAGCATCCGAGAGACGTCTGGCCAGATTCTGTGATTCCGCTTTGAAAACGCCGCGTGTCCAACCATCCATATCAGCCGAGTCATACAATTCCAATCTGGGAACGATGAGACGATTCTTCTTAGCAATATTATCTGTAAATCTCCAGACACCCAGAGATGCACCCTCGGCCGCTTGCTCAGCATAGTCCATGCCATCGACGGAAACTGTGTGGCAACCCTGCAGTTGCAGGGATCGGGCACCGACACCGGCTGCGACACGTACATTCTCCATTCCCTCGTCAAGCATCTCTAGTTCATTGAATCCAATTCCTTCAATTCCCACGCCCACAACAGCCACAGAGCTAAAGTCCGGATCAACATTATTGAAGACACGTCCGCGTCCCAATCGTCCATCGATCTGCGTCTCACAAACCAATTGCCGCAGTTTGCCTCCGATGCGATCGTTGATCTTCTCGGCGGATGCAGTAAACTTGGGCTCCTTGTCGCCCTCCTTCATGTAAATGCCCAAAACCAGACCCTTGCCACCGCCTCCAGAGCTTTCAGTGCCGCAGGCAAACCGCACGTTCATCAATCTAACCAAACGGCGCAGTCCGAGGACATTATTAATGGTATTACGACGCATGTGCTTCATCTTGAGTTCAATTTATATTAACAGTGAATTTGGAATTTTGACGCGATGGACACAAAACGTTAACCGGGCTATTTTTTTTTATCAAAATCTATATAAAAAAAATTTATAATTTTCACAGAAATAAATTTAGGGTTTTTTACTTTTATACAAACTCTCTGATGTGTGCAGGTTAGCAACTAAAATACTTGTGGAAACATAGACCCCATAACTCCTAAGGTACGAAAATTCGTCGAATTTTCAACGATAATGTGATTGAAAATTTTTATCAAGTTGTTTCAAACAAATTTAAAATGATTAACAAGTATGCCATGAGAGTTTTTAGCTAGCTGATAATGATGGTAATCAAGAATATTGCAATATTTATATTATATAATATAATATGAAAAAAATCAGTATGTTTTATAATGAAGTACTTATTATTACAGTCTTTCAAAGTCTTCAATTGAAGGTATTATTTCGATGGTATTGGCATTATAGGGAGGCCAAGTTGCTGAAAGGGAATTGACGGAATTACGAGTATTGCCAACAAGCCCTTAATGGAAGAGAGTGCAACAAATAGAACTTATTTCTGTCAGTTGCTTCAGCTGCATCGCAAATCGACTTAAAATTGTTTTCGAGCCAAAGACTTATTGACATTTTGTGCATCATTTTATTTGATTTTGCTATCGCTATTTGAATTGCTGATTTCGTTAAGTTCTGCAGCTCAAAGCAATGCAGCAACTTACATAACTTTGCTGTTAACTTGGCGCATTAGCATGCCGTAAACAAGTACAGATACCGTAGACACCCATCTTGGCCATCATATTCAGGACAGAAGGCTAAATGATCAGACAGTCCACACATTGTTTTACTGCCGTTTAGCATGATTTTTAATAGGCTTTAAGCCTTCTCCCTGTTGTCGCCCAAGTTGGGACAAACATCCACCGTTGCTCGGTTGGAATTTTGGCATCCAAAAAGGACGAAGGGAATCTGCCAGTTCCTGATGCTGATGCTGATGGTGATGGTGATGGTGATGCCTGCTGCCTGCTACCGCCAGACTGACTGACAGCCAAACGACACTTGTTAGGCTCAAGTTTTGGGCCACAACTCACCCCGAAGCCGCCTTAAATACACCGTTGCAATGCCTGTCATGGGACTTGTTTGACAACAGCTGCCACAGAAGCTGGAGACGGAAACGAACCTGCCGCCTGCCATTTTCCATTTTCCACTTGCTACTTGCCTCCTCTCTCCTGGTATCCTGGTATCCTGGATCCTTTAGCCAGCTTGTAACGCGTGCGAACATGGTCAGATTTTTCGGGCATTTGTCATTTTATTGTGGTCGAAATGGTTGGTAATGGCCTCTCAGTGTGTGTGTGTGTGTGTGTGTGTGTGTATTTGTGTGTGAATTTGTGAGAGAGTGGGAGCCTCCTGTGACCAGCTGCAGGTGCAATATTTTCTGGGGGCTAACTCACATATTTTAATTCCATTTTTATTTGAACCCTTTTGCTGTTTCCCCTGCTTTTATTTGGTAACTTTATGTGCATGTGTTGATAAGAGCTTGTCAAGTATTGGGTACAGTACCAACTGTTGGGGAAACAGGAGTAAACAACTTTAATTTAATGAACGGAAACATATGTGCATTGTTAGGTTTTTGGTATTTGGGATTGAAAAGTACTCGACAACAGATTTTTACTTGGGTCTGGTAAAAGGTTCAGCTACTTTATGGGATCCTTTACTCCTGTATTGAGAGTGGGTGAAAGATTTAGTTCCAAATTTGGCAGCATATGTTGCCAATGTGAACTGTAGAGCAAGTGCTTATAGCCATAGCTAATGGATGTACTAAAGTTCCAAGTGAAATAAATATAAATTTATAATTATAAAGATAAAGACTATAAATTATACAGACTGTACTCAATAATATTATATGTTATTAAAGAACAGGAAATGTTAATTATATTACGCGATTTACAATCATTTTTCATATACATATATTTTAAGTACTGAAACGTTTTCTGTATTTACTTTTGTTACAATAGGAGTATGCGAAAAACTCAAAGAAAAAGAAAACAAAATGAACTTAGATATCAGGAATTTATCGCCAGTTCAGCAGAACCAAAAGTTCATCCCAATCTAACATTGACTTTAAATTAGCTTTAGTTCACTCCCTCACATAATAAACCGCAGCTAAAATTTAGCTTTCAACTTCAGACTAACAGAAGCAGAAGCAAAGAAAAAAGTCATAGCATTTTCATTCCCACTGTCCCCCCCCCTCTGTGTTCTCCATGTATTGACAGTCACATTCGCATAAAAATCACGTAGTTTGTCATTTTGCCTGCTCCTCTCTGTCATGTCTTTGCTTGGACGCATTTTATCTGCTTGTTTTTTTCTTCTTTTGGTCTGCACCAGCAGCTGCCACGCAATCAGCCCAAGCACATTGCTGGCAAAGCCAACAAACTGATAACTCAATTTTGGTTAGAGATATGTCCCCTCCGCTAGCCCTTGCCTCGGTTTACTCCGCCTCTTAGCTCCGAATACTCTTTCTGATCATAATTCTGGCGGAAATTGCTAACAAGCGAACCATAAAAACTGTGTGGGTGTGCGAATTATTTTTCTTCTATTTTTTTTTTGCCATTGAAAATATGCATTTTAAATTTTCGAAATTATACAACACATTTGCCGAGGACAGATCTGAAACTAGAACTGGGCTCGAGTGTTCGCATAGCCTCATAATTGCATGTGAAACTTTTCGACTGTGACGTTGCCGACAATTGTGTCAATGACTGCCGTGTGGCACTGTGGCAAGAGGCAATGACAGTGGCAGTGGCAGCCAAAAGGCCCAGAGTTGCAAACGATTATGCCAACGTCAGGACGAACATTCGGAATATGCCTTACCCATTCCTGAACACAGTTTGATCAGGTACAAGGGACACACACACACATATATACTCACACTTGCGAGGGTTGATTCGCCAACTCTTACATTGTAAAATTGGTTTTTGTAAATTGTTTGGACACAACATTTATTTCCATTTAAATGCGATTTGGCTTGTTTTCAGCTCCACACCGACCGGTGTTCTGTGGCGGCTATGAATATCTGTGTGTACAGGTGTGTGTGAGTGTGTGTGTGTGTGTGTAACCAAGCCAACACTTGTTCAATTTTAAATGAACATTCTGTTTGGTGCTAGAGCAATTGCCACTGATGCACATCTGCCATGGAATCCCCCCTGGAATCCCCCTAAGTCTCATCCTAAATCTATGAGTATGAGTTTTCCTGTGCTTTCCAGCTGTCCCTCAAGGTTTTCGGCATCGGTTTCAAAGTGTTTTGCTGCGCTTAAACGAATTGTGTGAATAATAGAAAATGCACTGGGATTGCAATACATATTACGTTAGTTACCAACACGGCTTAGTATTAAGCACTGAATGCTAAAACACTTTCGATCCTCATACGGCCAGTTACGAGTGCAAATGAATAAATGTAGCACAGAAATAGGTAAAGTGAAAACTACTTAAAGCAATATTTTACTCTCGTGTATACCAAAGAAATAAGATTAAATTGATTCTTATTTAAAGACAGTTCATGCTTAATTTAAAAGAAATATGCCCACATTTAGCTGCATTAACTTTAAATTTGTATTAAATAACTAAAGAATGAAATTCAACAAGTCCTGGAGCAAGGAAATTCGTCAGTATTACAGCAAATTTAATTAACTAGTGGACAACATAAATCATCAAGCCCTACGCAGACTTGTCAGTCTAATGATGAGAACGAGTTCCGATGAGTGGGATTTAGATGCCGGCCAACGGCAATCAGTTAGCCACAATCAGCACACAAATCAAGAGGGAGACGGGTTGGAAGAGCGGCATCAAAAGCGGCTAATAGAATAAAAGCCGAGTGATTTTAAGGGGGGAGGGGGGCAACGCTGTGGCCAACAAACGGTCAGATTAATGGCCCAAAGACGCAGCTTTCTGAAACGGAAAAACCCAGAGCGCATAATGAAAATCAACAACAATGCTGATTATATGCAAAACAAAAGAAATAAAAGCACAAACGCCTCCAAGTGCCATATAATTTTCAGTGCGTCAAAGGCATTGCTCAGCACCACCCACCAATCCCCTTAGACCCACCTCTCTAGCAATAAAACGTTAGCAATCATCGCCTCTGTTTCCGTTGCCCACTTAAAGCGCGCTTTTCCGTGCAGATTGGCAAAAACAAGTGGAAACGTGCAAAAAAAAGAACGCGTCCAGTTACCAAAAGTTGCTTTGGAACTTATTATACTATGACTGGGAATGGGATTGGAAATGGGAATGGGAAGAGAACAGTCTCACGCTATAAACATCTCGTCTTTGCGAAATGTTGTGAGCTCTGCAAGCACGCGGACAGAAGCTGCTTGCAATGACAATTTGCAATTGCCATCACATACTTTTAGGCTGACCCAGCCAAACAGTTTGCTGTGAAAATGCAATAAACTTGTTTGCTCTGTACTTAAAAAATATATTTAAAATATCTTCAGACCTCACATAAACTAAGGACAAGTTTCTTTAAAAGTCATTAAAGCCTTGTTCCAACAAGCACAAATAATTGCAGATAAAACATTAATTCAAATTTGCGAAACTTTATTAAAAAAATAAGTCGTAAACTTTGATGAAGAGATAACAGTTTTAGCCCAATTTAAACAATATTTCATATTTTTCAAGCATATAAAAATAGGCAGCACATTATTTTTGAGGTACGCAATAAATAGTAGCATTTCATGCGGCTTGCAATGACAGAGTTCCACTGTACTTGTGCGTCAGTCCACCCGCACTCAACTGAGCAAAACTAAACGAACTCACGTATTATGGCCTCAAATTGCATTTTGCACTCGACTCGGCTCACAATTCGCCAGCACTTTTGGAGAAACGTGTTAAATGCAAAATGTGTTGCTCAAAAGTGCCTGCAAATGTCCTCCAAGTCCAGCAATGTCTTTCAAATTTCGTGTTCGACTAGTGAGAGGGACCAACTGTTTGTCATATTTTTCTAAGACTAGGGATGTGCCTGTTAATGCTCGATGTGTCCTGCCGGCATGAATATTACTTTGTCTACCTCCGGGTGTCCACATCTAATGGCAACTCAATTTACAGTCAAGAAAAATTGCATTGTCATTCTTGCAGCTTGTTGCTTTCATTCGAATTGGCTATCAGCATCATCAGAGGAATGTTGCCATACAGTTGGCACAAAAGATATGTGTACGTTAGAACTATTTTTAATATGGCACGTGATGTGATTTGGCTCTTGAAACACATTCTGATAGACAAACATTGATCAAGTCATGAACCAAGTCTAGTTTTCAATTTCATAATGTGCTTAGAGTTTCGTTCTGACAAGCTAGCATTGATTGTTATCTGCATTGTAATTATGTACATTTAATCAAATTAAATTTGTAATTTAATTATGCGACTGCAGCGCCCTTAATAAATTACTTGTCTGCTAAAACCAGATCCGTCGAAAAAAAATCAAAGAAAATTTGCATATTCTGTCTACTCTCCATTGCAATCCTACACCCTTACAGAGTATTTCCTGTGCGAGTACTCGAAATTAAAAAAATAAAGTATGGGGTCTAAATATATTCCGTATCGGCTAACTATATTTGATATTTTTGAACGTCTTGTCGAATTTATAAATCTTATTCTAGTTACATTTGATTGAAGTCCAAAGTATTTATTATTTAGCTGTGGTTTTAGATCAGTGAATATTAAATTCGCATTGTGAGAGTATTTGATCTTCGGCAAACCAAAGTTTTCTGTTAGTACTATACAATGTGGTTTGAGCAGCTGCTTTGCATGGCAAAAATCTATTAACATTTTGCAGTGTTATTAATAAAAAAAAAACTCGCCGTTTCTAGTCTTGCCACGCGGCTTGTAGAAATACTTTTTCCATTGCATTAAAGGAAAATCACGATGAAAGCGTAAACATAAAATGTTGACTAATTACTGTAGCGTAAATTGTTGCTAATTGTAAGTGGCTGCACTTGAGCCTCAACTGCAAAAATTTGAAAAAGAATATAAGTAAGCAGACATATAAACCATTCACTTAAATTATTATTATTTGAGTAGTTTAAGATACTTAAACAGCAATCCCTGTAATACTTTTATCTTTGTCTTGTAAATAAGCTTAAGATGTCTCAATTTTTCTCTCATAAGTAAATCTCTTAGTTGTGATCTAGCCTAGACTTGTTGACTTGACTGAGTTATTCAGATGTTTTAACACTCCAAAGACAACTTGACAAGTTTTCTATCCTGCACAAAACCTCAAAACACATAAATCTGTCAAAGCCCACAATTCTTTGTATGGGCCTTCAGAGTTTTCCGTACACTTGCCTCAGTTGACAGGAAAAATGCCGGCAACAACAATGTAACTTAATTAAACTTAATTTACAACTCATTAACATATCACAAAGTTTTGCCACGCCTTCATCCCTAGGCCGTAAAAACCACAAAAGCATCCCAAAACATGTAGCGAAAGTTGTGACAATGTCGAGTCAACATCGAGATTCCGAGCTCCAAAGTGAATAGAAATGGTAACACACTCTCACATATACACATAAGCCATCAGGAGCACACTTACACACATACACACACATGTCGACATTTGCACAAAATATTTTATTTCATCTTGAAATGTTTACCAGCGAAATACTTACAATAAAAAGGCAACTCTGAAATTCGGGATAACATATTGTATACAAAAACAAATCTGTGCTGCACACTAAGTGACAGATGCTGATGGACGGAAAAGGGGAGGCAGCAAACTGAGGGAGATGGAAATGAAGTTGGCACATTCGCTGCTTTATATATTGTTGCAAATTTCATTACGCTCTCGCCTGCCTCAATACAATTTACAATCACATGCATTACAAAGCGCCATCTGAGTGACAGTCATCCTCTATCAGCCCAGCTCTCTCTCTCTCTCTCTCTGCATATCTATTGTCTTTTCGCACATATAATATTTATTCCCTAAGGAAACAGTCAATTTACAATTACAATAATTTTTTTAGCATATAAAAATATATACCATATATTTCAGATACATGTGGAATATATAGAAATGTTTTAAATAATTTTATTTTAAAATATTAAAGCTTAATTAGAAATTGAAGCAAGATTCTCACTACATCATTCCACAAAATCTTGTACACTTATAATCATTACAAGTTGCTTAAAGATCATACAATGCTGACTGAGTAAAATTTCCATTGGGTATTTTGTTGATGTTGTCGCTATTGTAGTTGTCACCAGTCGCCAGTCTTCACTGTAGACGACAGCGTGCATAATACATTTTCGATTTTCGACATGCGCACGATTTGTCTATGGAATATCTATGTCGCATATATACTTTACTATATACATACATATATACACTTATGTATTTTATATATCCAAACATGAAACTGACTTCCACTAACCTAACGCGCCTTGTGGTGCCCTCTTCATTACAGCTGCAGTATGCCTCAAAGTATGCCTTTGGTTATCGCATACGTGATTTCCATACCGGCAACGATTTTGGCCACAAACAGAATAGGGACTCACACGGCGTGACACGCGGTCAATATCACATTTTATTGCCAGATGGACGCATCCAGAACGTGATTTATCATGCAGACGATACGGGTTTCCATGCTGACGTTAGTTTCGAGACCGGAAAACCAAGGCACTAAAAAGGGATCCGGAAATCAACATCTAAAGCAACCATCCCAACTGCAACGGGTAATGTGCAATCAATGAATACGAATACGAGTATGAATACGAGTACGAGTACGAGTATGTTTAAGTTTTAGTTTTATTTATAGTCGAGTCGAAAGATGAGCAAAAGTGTTTAAAAATTAATGTCACACAGTGAAGTTGTTTTTCATTTGGTTATTATTTTCCTTTATGAATCTGGTAAAGAATAATTAATTCCCAATATATATTAATTATAGCTTTATTTACATTGTATTGTCTAATTTATCATATTTTTCAGTTACTTCATTAACATTTTGAGCACTTTTTTCTCTACACACTGACTGTATTTATAATTTAAAATAAAAATGTTAATGTTTTTTTATATTTTATATATGCGTTATTTATTTGAATGTTTTGTGGTGTTCGACTTATTCATTGTTCCATCATTATACATATAAATTGAAACAAATTTATAAGCTAATATAATGGAAGAGACACGTGGCGTTTCCCATACTTGGATTCCTTTATTGAATTATTATCTCATATGAAAACAAAGCACACTGATGCAATTAATACAAAGCCAACAATGCTGTGAAGGTTCTATGTGTTGCAAAAATAAAATCAATTAACTATTATTTGAAAGAGTGTAAACAAGTTTATTAGCAAACATTGAAATAGTTAATCATTCTGTATACAATATATTTATATGCGAAATGTTGCAAGCGGCACTTTCAAAATACGTTGCACCCGATAGGCCAAAGAGAAGGGGAAGGGATCATCGCATCCGGTAGCAATTTGAACTGTTTGACAAATTGAACAACATTCAATGGAGAGGAGACTAGGAAAACCTTCAAATGGCAGATGCGTTTCAATTGCATCCATAATTAAATTTTTATGTTTTGAATTTAATTGCTCAATGCCTTCTTGTTAATGTTATTGTGCGTTCAATGCGTGTGTCAAAAATTAAAAATAAATCTAAAAAAAATATGCAAGCCTTGTCGCTGACCTTTAAACTTCAAGCCTGATTTTATTTAACTTTTTATTAATATTTAACGAGAGTTGTTTTTCACATTTGTGAAAATGTTGAAAGCTAGTATTGATAGCATTCCTGTTACATGATTGTAAATTAATTACTAAACTAAAAATTTTAATTTTATATTGAAATTTGATAGGAGTGGGAAAGAAATGTTAATTCGCTACAAAAATAATTTTGGAACGATTATGTTAATTAAGAAAGTCAAAAATCGTCATATGAAACCTACAATCTAAATTAAACAAATTTCTAAGCGCTTTGCCATTCGGCGTCTCGAATCATTCATCATGATTGAAGGCTATAAAGAGGCACTTGGTTTGCAGAGTCAAGGTGTCCGACACTCGACATTTACCGCTTGATTGTACATGCATGCCTCAGTTTGATTTTTAATTAATTTCTGCATGAAAATCAGATCGGAATCAAAATCGAAATTAAGCGATTTTTATGCCGAATCATTGAGGTGGCATAGCTGTTCCGGTACCAAGCCTTTTGGCATAGCTTTCAAATTTGATATCCTCACAATCTATTCGAAATATTTCGAGAATCGCCGTCATAGTCATGGAATCGAGCAATTGGAATCCCAATCACAATCACATGTGGCTTTGTTGCTACCATTTAAAGTTCAATGTTGGCAACAATTGTAGAAACAAATTTGTGTGCCTGTATCAACAGATTTGCTCGTTGTTAGTTGTTAGTAGTTAGTTGTTCGGTGTTCGTTGTTCGTTGTTCTCTTGGCTTGTTTCTGTCGTTGCCAATTTGCTACTTTACGACTGCATTCAAAGTCAACGGCTACAACATCCGCACCTTTAAGTCGTTGCCATTGCCAATGTGGAGTCTTTGGCATTTTTTTCTTCGTTTCTTTTTATTTTATTTTTTTAATTTGTTGTATTTTTTAATGTTTTGAGTTATTTATTTTTTAGGTTTTATGGTGCTTCAACTTGCGGCACTCATTAGCCAATTTAGGTGGCATACAGTGCAACTGTTGAGCATGAAAACGCGTTGAAAGGCCAACTAACTCATCATTGTTATTTAAGAGGACTGCTTAAGATTTAAATCCAATCAAAGGTACATCACCAAAATTATTAAGTTTACTTTACTGTCAATTAAAAATATTTCAGAGTATTTACTACAATTTTATTCCGTTTTTCCAAGATTCAGCAGAAAATTATTCGTTTGCATTTCATAAGCGAACTTTAATTCTAGTGTTGGACTTAACTGTTCGTTATACAGATGATTGACTGTTTTTTTATTTAATTGAATAAATCATTTTAACTGATTTAGAACAAAACTACAAGATAAACTCATAAATAAATTTATCTCTGCCGTTTTTTACTATCTCAACAGAGTTAATGACTGCACTTCTCATATGGGGGCCGAGTGATTGACATTAATTGCCAGGTCAAACTGAAACTGAAATCAACATCGAAATATTACAGAATTCAACTGCAACTGCAACAATCAAGTTTGAGTGCAACGGATTGTTATGCAATGGTATTTCATAAATAATTAAGCAATTTTTGGCTTAATTAAATATTTATTAAGAGTGCAACAGAAATACTTATGAAGGTTGATCCCAAAAACAAAAGAAAAACCAGCCATGAGAACCGAGTGCATTATAATTATACACGGAATTGTGGTTATTATATTTATAATAAAAGAGCACATCAGCCGTGGTAAAAAATCTCAATGGCCATAAAAAAAAGTATGCAACGCCCACACGTCTGGCACTTGAAAAACTCTCAGACCACGCCCAGTTTTATGGGCTTTCTGCGTGGCATATGAAAATAATAACAAGTGAGAACTCTGAATTCTCTGAGTATTCTTTAGTGACAACCACATATCCTGCTTTCATACCTGCCCATACCATATATAGAACTGTCTCTGTGATCGACACTTCAAACTGTCTGCAATGTGTATTTTCACTAAGTTTTAATATCCCATTTTCGCAATATCGATGGGTAGAGGGTATAAAAAGTTTTGGCTGCGATAATAAAATCACATTTAAGTTTGACGATAAGTTGTGACCATTAGCTACTGAGTTTGGCTCGCTGTCATTGCAAGTTAAATGCTTTAGATTCTCTATTTCCTTTTACTTATTTTAGCCAGCTCTCTTGCCAAGTTATGCAGCTAACTATGGCCTGGAGCACAAATGCTATCGATAAGCCGATGTGGGCATGGCAATTGGTTTGGAAACTTTGCTAGAGGCTTGTCATTGTCTGTTTTTGATATATGGGTGCAGAAGGGCCTTTCCAAATGATCGTTATTTAAGTTATGTCATTAAAAATAAGAACATAACATGAGACTCCACAAATGGATATTGAATTTCATTAAATAATAAATAATTTACAAAACTTCAACACTTGTTTATATTTTATTTTTAACATGAGATGAAATAACTCTGCAATAAAAAAAGCGAACATTTAAATTGTTTTCATGAAACGCTTTAAGTTGTCTGTCGGATTGGGATGACTTCATGTGCCACTGACAACAACATCAAGATCAACAGGAGCATCACAAAGTATCTATGCAACTGCAAAATACTATAAACAACGTAAACAAGTCAACGCAGGTTACGGCTCAATCACTCAAGACCGGTACGAGTATTCGCAATCGCATTTAGTAACAGCAGGAGAATGTCGTGATTTCCTCTAGGTTGCTAAATAAAAACAAACAAGGATAAATGATGTGAATGGCAGCAGTCCCCGCCGTAGAAAACAGAGAGCAATCACAGGACGAGGAAAACTCAGTGAAAGACGCGCATCAAAACTCCAGACTACGGACTCCGGACACTGGAGTCGTCCTTCGTCCTCTCGGAGTCGTGTATGTGCGTTAAATTGATTAAATGTGAAATTGGAATATGCAAATGCAGTCGACACTCGGAGGGATGAGGGATGAGGGATGAGGGCGTGGCTGTGCACTGGGCGGTGCTAAAATGTGATTTATGTTAGGTGCAAAGTTTTTCCACAACTTTTGGGTGCAATGAACAGAAGTGCAGCGACTCAAGACGATGCCAGTGACGACAATGAAAACGGAAGCTAAAAATGAAGCAAGCTAAAAATGTGTGAAAAAAATCGATTAATTTGACTGAAGAAAAGAACAGCGAACGAAAATTTCCATTAGGAAAACTTGTTCTCTTTGTTGTGCTCCACGTGGAATGATACCCTGTACTTGCTTGATTAGTTACACCATTCTCCAAAACATAATCAACTTTGAGGTCAACTGCTTAATGTCTTAAACATCAGTAAAGTCTACAAACGATCCTCCATCTCTCTTATTTTTCTCATTAAATCGATTCTTACCTTTAAATTGTAAAGACAATATTAGAATTTCCCAGTATTAGTGAATGCTTCTTGCTACTTGTTTCTAGCATTAAACCCAAAAAGCATTTAACCCATTTGTAAAAGGCAATCTGCCACTCCTCACGAAAATATGCAAATCACCTGGCGCATCTGGACGACGACCTCAACCGCTTTGATTTCAACCACTTCTCACACCAGACACCACAGCAGCTAACAACAAAACCAAATCCAAAACCAAAACCAATACCAAATCCAAAGCCACAACCACAAGCACCGACTAAAGCAACAACAATAGTAGGAGTAACTATCGCTTTTGGCAATAAACGCGTCAATTACATAGCTGGCTATTCTAATTCACTCATTTTTAGCCGAAATAGGTGCGCCCGCATCGATGTGGATTTTATTCGGGTCTTCTATTCCATCCCCAGCAACAACAACAACAACCACAACACCAACAACACCAACAACAACAGTCAACAGGTGATTCGCCTAAATGTTGCACGAAATGCGCAAAAACAAAGTCGCGGAATATCGAAAATGTTGTTGGATTTTAATATGTTTACAGTATTCTACTACCAGATACCCAAAATATAATCAATATTAGAATTGAAGAAATTTACTTATTTCTAAAATACTAATATCAATTTAAACTCGCAGACTTATAACTTTCATATATTCGTTCTGCATTTAAATTTTGTTCGATTTGAAAATTCGAAATTTTTCGAAAATTTACAGTGTTACCCCTTTGTCTATTTCGAAAAAATTCGAAATTTTCAAAACAGAGGTAAAATCATGCTCAAATTTACATTGCGCATACAAATTGATTAAGTTTTGACAAAGTTATGGCAGTTCGAAGTTATTAAAAATCAGTAAAATCCAAATAGTCGAAATGCTCAAACCAAATTAACGAAATTCATATGAGATCAAATTAAAAAAAAATCGGTATTACACTGGATCATTCCAGTAACCAGATAACATTATTTTCCAGGCTAAAAAGAGCATTAAGTCTGAATAAAGCTTTTTATTTTGATCATCCGAAAATCTTAATTTTTAACCGTAACCGATAACCGTTACGAAACCGATACTCCAAGATTTTGCATAACCAAAACCCGAAAATCTTAATTCGAGAATAACCGAAACCGCAACTGAAACCGATATTCGTTTTGGTTTTAATCCCTGATTATAACAAATCTACTCGATTAATTGTTGATACAGGGTATAAAACATTTTTAAATGCTTCAGTCACTGGTGACCGAATACAGAATTTTTGTCTATTCTTTTAAATGTTAATTTGTGCAACACCGCAACGATTCAATAACCAATAATAACAACAGCAACAACAACAATAAGGAACGTCAAATTTAAAATGTCATCAGCAACATATTTTAGCCAATTTTTTTCGTAATTTTTTGTCTGGCGCATCTGCTCTGTTTTGACTGTTTCAGCTATTTTGTTAGCTTCCGTTTTAGCCTTAAGTACGTCACGTTATTAATTACGGGACGTCGCGAAGTTCGGATTGTACACTTAAAGTTTATTCCAAGTTTTTTGGGACTTTGGCATTGTCCCCACCCACATTCGAATGGCGTTGACTTCGTCAACGTCTTGTCACTTGACAAATGATGGGATTTGAAAAAGTGCAACAGCAGCGCAACGTTGTCAGCGGCGTATCCAAAGTTTCGGGTAACAAAAGTTGCCCAAGTGCGAATTGATGTCAAGTTTGTACTTAGTTTTGTATCGAAAATGTTTATTATTACCCGCACTTATATCAAATACCATTTGCTCTAATTACATTTTAAATAATCTTTTCGTAATCGCAGCTACCACAAATTGCACTCCACCAACTTCAAGAGATGCTCCAAGAAATTTCGTTACTTAGGCACTTGGCTCAGCACGGGTTGAATTCGGGCATCGGCAACGGACTTGGGGTCTATTCGAGTCTGGTCGGGTTGAGTGTGTAATTTACAATTTGCTTTGTTAACGGGTATTATGTTGTTATGACAGTTTGACAGTCAGCTAGTTTTCATGAACAATGCCACAAAAGTCAAGTACCACGGAAATCAAAGAAGCCCAAGATGTAAATATATAATTAATTGTTTCTTACTATACACTTTACAAATTAATAAAAAAGAATTCATAAAATATAGTTATATATATATACATCTTATAAATACATAAATCGAGCTTAAAGATCTTCTGTGACATGTATATTTATTCATATTCATATATTTTAATTCATTTATTTGATAGTTTTGCATGGTGAAGGTATACGCTCTTCGGCTAGACAAACTCTGCTTTAATTCATAATTATTTTGAAATCTCATCGAACCCCACACTCTCGCTTCATAAGTGGGCAATAAAATTATAACAGCCACAAAAATCAGTAATCAAAAATAGATTGCTTTTAATTGTTATTTAATCTTTGCTTGTCTTTGGTACATCAAATTCGTTTTGGTTTATTTTATTTTTTTGTTTCGTTTTTTTTGCCCAACATATTCCAAGGTTAATTGGTATTTGAAGAAGATGCTTTTGGATACATATGTCCATACATATGTTGTACTTACGCACCTGAACTTTTGACATAAGGAAGTGCAGGTCTTTGATTTTGAAGAGATTGCGAAACGGAACTGTTTGTTGCAAGATGCAGTCAGCTTCACACTGCATCAGTCCTCTAGAGTCTAGACGATACGACAAAACTATCTTTCAGGCAATAGATAAGTTATGATTTTTAGCATGAACCTCACGTCATAGATTGAATTTTGGCATCAAACATAGAGACCGATGCTAGATGCGGGGGGAGTACGTAGAAATCTCTACGTGCACACGTACTCAGCTTGTGCAATTTTCACTCACCAGGTTTTGTCACGTTTCGGTTGAAACTTGTTGGGGCTCTCAATGTTCTCGGGATCTGCAGCTTTCTCAAAGGGCAGGCCGCCCAAGACAACAAACTATGACCAAGCGCTCATCTGACATTCAAAATGACATTTTCAAGAGGGGAGGAAGGAAGGAAGAGGGCGCTCGAGGGCCAGAATTGAAAGGCAGGCATCATAAAATTTAAATATCAAATTTTGTGCATTTAATGAAGTCATTGCGGGCGTTTTTACAAGTCTCGGTAACAGATGAAGCCAACGGCAATATCTAATACCTAAGTAAAAAACATTTAACAAAAAAATATCCAAGCAACTTGTTATACATCCGCCAAGCTACATCTCGCTCCAATGATCATTTATCAACTCGTCATTTGATCATCATCATCATCAGTATCAACAATTGTTGCTGCTGTTGCTGTTGCTGTTGATGATCTGCAACATTTTTCACATCAACAGACGTCGCTTTACTCTCAGTGCTGAGCAGCAAAGAGCTTAATGCTCTCAGTCTCAATTACTGTTGAGTCATTCTAAAAGAGAGAGAGATAGACAGCAAGAGAGAGAGAGAGATACTTGGGTATTGTTGGCACTAAGAAGATGATCTAGAAGTTCGAAGCTATGAACCTGCCTCAATTGTTGTTGTTGGCTCTTTCGTTACTTTTATTTCAATGCAGTTGGCAACGCGATCTCGCTGCTGCCGCTCTGTCTCTGCCGCTGCCGCTGCCTCAGTCTCAGTCGCAGTCACAGTCGACGAGAGCATCGCTGGCTGTTGCGACTGCGCGTTGATTATAAAAAGCAAGCGCATCTCCATTGTCTAACCTAATTCAAAACGTGTACTTTTGCGCGGTACTTGTGCTCTCTGGTATAATAAAAATAAATAAAACAATTGCACATTACAATAGACAGTTAAAACAATTGGTTCAATTGAAAGTGAGAGGCGTCCGATTTGTGTTGCCAGTGCTCTAAAAAGGACACTTGAAGTGCGTGTATGTGTGCATTAAAATAATATATAAAAATAATATTATAATACATAACTGATGGAATAGACAATTTTTGTAATTGAAAGTGAAGAATATATCCTAAAATACGAAATATTTTATTAATTATCAACATTTATTTACTATCAATTTAGCGGCAATCTATAGATAATATATTTTCAAAGTGGAACTAATTCAACGCCATTTAAATATAAATTCAACAAAATGATATCGTTCAAATCGTTTGTATTGCTTGTGAGTATCAACAAAAATAATAATGTAATTCTGTCCCATTGTAAAATATGTATAATAAATTAATAAATGTTATGAATTAATTAGGAATCGTGAATAAATCCAAAATTTAACTAACATTAGGCAGAATTAAAATTGTAGTACTCATTTATTGAGTATTATTATCATTTTCAAGTTGATTTATAATAGATTCAACTAGCGAATGTTCGCTCAGATTTTGACCAGAAATCCTAAGCCTACATAAATCAGCAGAAACAAATCATTTAAGCTTTTGACCCTCCTCTTGCAAAGGAAAATTACGAGTAAAACAAAAGCCCGCACAAAGGACAACAAGTTAAGCTTGTTAAATGTCAAATTTGTTTATAAGGATGCGTAGAGCACATGTCCTGGCCATCGCAAACTCTGGGGCTGATGGACACGCTCTGTGAGCTTTGCTCTATGCTGTCATTTTTCTTCCGGGCAATGGCAGCTTAGCTGAATTTTTAGCAAGCGGTTTTCCTTTCCGAGTTATGTATGTATGTATAAGTACGAGTGCTCGTATCTGTGTGGTGAATTGCCGTTTATGACATGTCAGACATTGTAGCTGCTTCAAAACTCGAAATAGATTGTATCTGCTTATGGTATAGACCGAACGATTCATAAACATGGCGTATTCAGCCTTCGACTTAAGAATATACCTTATAAGCTCACAGATATTATATAGTACATATGTCCAGACATGAGATACTCTTTCAGCTACGGGTACAGGGTATAAAAAACAAGAGGGTTGACAAACCACTTGGCCAAAACTACTCGAGTCTCTGGCAAATACACAATTTGGCAACACTTGGCGTCAATGGTAACAAAAACAATTACATAACTTTCATATCGAACGCCTTCCTGCGTGTCATTCAGTCAGTAAGTTAGTCAGTCAGTCAGTCAGCCTGAAGTAGCAAAGCAAAAATCCCAATTCGAACAAATTGCAAATAATCAAAGACACTTAAGAGATGTGTGTTATACATCCAGAAGTGTGTGCGTGTGTATGTTTGAAAGGCATACTTAAGTTAACTCCCACCTACCACACAAGATATGGCCTCATCTGGTAACAGCTGCTCCACAAGTACACCTAAATCAGTAGCAGTAAAAAAAACTAAGCCACTTCACAATGTATCCAGGAAATAAATAGGATGCAATCATTTTTTTGGACTAGTTCTCGCTTACACATTCCCAAATTTCCGAATTTATATGCGCTTATGACAGCTGCGTCTGATTATATGTTCATATATGATGTGTGAACTCGAGGACGATATGGTAGAAGAAAACTATGTAAATAATGATACATTTTATTATTTTATGGTTGTATTCTGTTAAATAAAACTGATTAGCTAGTTTCTTAACTATAAGAAATATTTATTTTAATTTATTTCTTCAGTGCGCTATAACTTTCACTTGTTCGTTTTAAAGTCACAGCATAATCCCTTTAAGATTGAAAAGAGAATACCCGGTTAAGAGACAGGGCAAAGGATGTTGCAAATAAAGCAGACTTAACTGCCAGAGGTGACAGGGGAATAAAAAAGGCGTGCTAAATTGTTGGTGCGACACTCGGATACTATGTATAGTACACAGTCGACTGTCTGCTCTGTTTGTGTGTTTTTTAATGTCTGGGTTGCCAAGTAGATAACTAGCAAAGGTGGTGGAGACTGGAGTGGAGACTGGAGTGGAAAGTCTAGGTAGTCGCTTGCCAGACGCGTGTAATTTGCCGCTTGTAACTTTTTGACTTTTCACTGTTCTGTTTTCTGGTTGCCTTTTTTTTAAACCTTGCTCGACACGCCCAAAAGTAGACTATGACGGGCGATGAGTACTAACCTTTACAGTTGACTTGAACAGGAACGCAAAAACCAGATCATACAATACGGCAAGGCTCCCGCCCGTAGGCAATCGTTAGATGGGAGGAAAACCAAATGGTTGAATTGCCTGCCAAACGTGTTTAACATGTTCATTTTTGGCTATCGTCTATGGTGTATGGGAAAAACAATGATGCAGAAAAAACCACAGTCACAGCCACAGCCACAGCCATAGTTTGTAATGGAGGGCATATTCGTATTAATATCCGAGCTCCCGGTTCAGCTGCTCATTTTCGCACGAGAAGAAAAACGCGAAAATGATGGACGTCAAACGCATCCGCAGCTCGAAGCTCGAAGCTCGGCACGCTTTTGAATTTCAAATGACAGAGATAAAATATGCATCGTTTGATATTTGGCTGATGATTTTGTTGATGGAGCTGCCATCGTTGCCATAAAGTCAATGGCTGCTTGCCTGCCCAGAATCTCTGTAATTTTCCAATGGAAAAGCAACCAGGCGGCAGACACATAGGCCAATGCTGGCTTTGATTACGATTGATTCTGATTTTGGCCATAGTCAACCCACAGGCTGATGACGATTGAAGTGTGAACGATTGCCCAATTGTACGCCTTATGATTGCCAGGCATTTGAATACCCTAACAAGCAGGCAGCTTCATTTTTTAATAAAAGATGATCACTTACCATTATTAAGAAAATCGGTAAGGTTCGTTTGCATTACAAGTTTGATTTTAATTCAAGTAATTGACTAGATTTCGTTATCTGCATCATTAGTTGTATTCTCATTGCCACCAACAAATGTGCTAACAATAATAATAATAACAATAATGCAGACATAGAAACATGCTGCGGTTTGATGGCAGACATAAGAAAATATGCACAAAAATATTTCGAACGTTGTCTTCTCAAGATACGACGATAGGACAGCAGCTGCAATTGTTTGGCTGGTTGCATTGTCTTTGGCAATGCTTAAAATAAAGAAAAAAAATTAAAGAGAGAAAAATGAAAAAAAAATAATAATAATGAAAAAAACAATGGAAGTTAATTCTGCAGAATGGGCTTTGTGGTATTGGCTTTTTCTACGAGTATGCAGCAGCTTTAGCGGAACCATCTGGGTCTAGGTATGTGCGGTAATTTAATTAAATCGAAATATCAGCTGATTGCAAAACCCAGCATAGAAGCTATCTTGCAACATGTTCCAGTACGAGCTTCACGCAGAACGACAGCGGCAACGGCAACGGCAACGGCAACGGCAACGACGGCCGTTGTGGCTAATTTCCCAACGTTCAACGGGGCGTATGCACAATGAGGGCTGCCCCAGTAAGGGCCCCCCTCGAAAGGCATTTTTAATTGCATAGTTGGCCGTAAGTGTTGCTTTGTATTTGATTATCCGGCATCCCTAAGCCTGGCCAACAGCTGTGCAGAAATCATGGTTGGTCTTACTAAGAATATCCGGAAAATGTGATGAGCATTCAAGTAACTAAATTCTTTTGAATAGCCTTATTTCTAAAGCAATAATTAACACAGAATTTATAAATGATGATTTTGCATCGTAAATGCAGCTTACACTTTTACTCAATTTTATATTTATAATAAACTCAAATCGCATTTTAGTTGAATTTAATTTGAATCTGTTTTAAATTAGGGTACAGGGTATATACGAATTGAACACTCTCTTTTAGAGAACTCAGTGCTGTTTGAACAAGTTTTGTTACCCCAATAATTGGCAAATTGCCATCAGCAACTACTTGAGATATTTGCAACACCTGATGACTACGAGTATAATATATAATTTGCAAGATATCTTTTTTATTATTATTCCTCTTGCTAGTAACTTGAATGCGCTGCCGCTTATTTTTGACTTTTTTCCATTGTTTTTGTTTTGCTAATTTGAAAAAAGGTTAATATCTATATAAAATTGCTAGCGGCGTAAATTTTATGAGCGGTTTTATGTCGCGTTTACGGACTGTGCATTATGGCCAGTAAATTCAGGTTAAATAGGGTTAATGTGTATGAATTATTGAATGATAGAAGAGAATTTATGCTATAAAGTAAGTGCAAATAGTACTCGACTAGTGGATACTCTGACCCTAAGACTACCAACAAATTACTGTAACCTACGGTTGTTGGTAATAATTAAGAATATTTGTTCTTTAATCAGTTTTTCACATTTAATTAGAAGAAAGACTATTTTTTCAGAATTTCAACTATCACTTTTGAAATGTATCCATTATAATAATTTAATTGCATTTGACATTATGTATTTAGATATTTTAATTAGATAATTAAATTTAGATATTTAACTGTCAAAGAAAGAAGTTTTTAATGTTGATGTTAGTATTTCTCTTATTAATTTGTAATGCAATCAGATTGTTGAAATAATGCTTAACTGAATGAAAACAAAAGACTTTAACAGCAAACTTCAGGGAATAAAACTAGATTGCTCGACTGCAAAATACTCTGTACCCTCTGTTCATAACATTCTACCCTAAGTTAGATAAAATAAAGTATAATATCTAAATATCTGTACGATCAAAAAAAGTGATTAGAATGACATCTGCGTCTCTCTGTTACACATTTGATTACCTAGGTGAGTGCAGGGTATAAAAACATAAACAAAACACAATAAAAGAGAGTACAAGTCATTTTCCATTGCACATACTCACAAGAAGAGACCGTTGCGGTTTTTTTGTTGCCATTCACATGGCCCATTAACTTTTATTTTGGCAAATTTGCATTTCAATGCCCCAAAGTGGGGGAACAAAAACAACTGCAGCATGCAACATGCGATGAAAAGGTCAGCCAAATGTTTGTTATTTTATCGAGCGAGCGGCATCGTGTGTTGCAAGCTGCAAGTTACAAGTGTATGACGTAGATGTTGTAGCAATGCATATACGCTATCTCGCATCAATATAGAGGAGTTTTGCTCTGCGGTTGCACCAAAAACAAAAACATACTTTGGTAACTTGCTTAATTGCTGGGAACGCTGCAAATTCCATAAATGTGCAACAACTTCAACAAGAAGACAACGCATGCATCTACATATTTATAGAAACAACAGATAGACCAACAGATAGGCCTGGCCTAGAGCTCGTTAAGCACACTATTGGCAACGTAGGCGTTGCAGAATGTTGTCTTGGGTGCCGCTCAACAATGAGGCAAGAGCGAGTCAGATACTTGCAACACAGCTTTGGATTACATTTTAATAAAATGTACCTAATATACTTACATGCAGATCGATGAAGAACTATTGTAAATACAATAAAGTTGTCTGCAAAATGTCATGAGAAACAATCGATGTTTAACTACTGGAATTTAACTCACTTAAGTCACCTGGTCAATTAAATTAATTAACTTAAATGCACGCTCTGTACATCCCTCGCGGCTAACGTGGCAAAAGGCACTTTTATGAAGACATTTTATTGCTAAAAATTTAATTGTCACTATAAATCTAGTCAAGTCTGCCAATTCCGATTCCCGCTGCTTAAACACATTCATACTCAAAGTAAATACTAAGAGCAACCGCGCATAAATCAATTTTCCAGCCAACTTGACATTTAGCTACAGATGCACTCAATATGCAATTGTCATAAACGTTTGCTTCTTTTTTTTTGTTTTGTTATTTTTCTATTTCTTCTAAACGATCATATACGAGTTCAAGCATTATAGAGTTTTTGTATCGTGCCTAGAACTCGGTCGTGATCAAATGTGGATGCAGACAAGATAGTTGAGATGAACATTAGCTCAAATGTTGTATGCTTCTAGCTTATAAAGATTTCTTCCAAAAACCAAAATTGGAATAATATTTGGACTTTGGTATTTACGGACTTGTCTTACAAGACTTGAATTTTTGAATAACTTATTCAAAACTGAAACAAAACTGTCTTTCTTTGTAAAACATTTCTTTCTTTTTTTATTTTTTATTCTGAAGCTTTACTTTTATTCTGAGTCTTTTAAAATGTGAGAAACGTTAATGAAAGCCATGAAGTGGCAAAGCTACCGAACGTGTCTCACCCACTGACCACCTGTAATTATTTTTAACTATTTTCATTGATTGTTTTTATTTTTTTTGCTGCTCAACCTTCAACTTGACGCGTTGCTGACATGAAACACGAGAGTTGCTGCAATTGTTGTTAGCGTCACGCATTTAAATAATTATGCTGAAGCGCACAATGTAAAACGGGTTAAAAAATGTACTTCCGCTGATTGGGCTGATTAATAATGGAAATGTTTATCACAATACCTGTACCTCTTGCTTACATTAAATTAATTTGTATAATTTTCATATAGTTTATGACTATAATTAAAAAATATTCAATACAGACAAGAATTATGAGTTATTATACTAATATTGTTAATAAAAATAATAATAATTAAATGTTTTGCATTAACTGTCAATATTATTCTATTTAACCATGTGTAAAAATCTGTAGACTGAAATGTTCATTTGTCGGTCTACATGCATTGGTATCAAAATCAATTATTGGAAATATTCTAAATAAATATATAGTACCACTGTGCGATTCTAGTAACGACTCAATTCTACCCTTCAACTTATAGCTACATATAAAGCCAAACAATGCTATTTGTTGTTGTTTGATATGTAGTTTAATGCAAGGCTTTATCCATCTGAGTATACATATATATGTATATTCTCGTATATCTTTATCGCTTGTTGCACCATTACCACCATTTTTTGCTGTCGTCGGAGTGCGGTAATTTGTTAGCCGCTCTTTGACTATGCATTTTATTTAATTTACACCCAAATTAATTTTTTTTTATTTTTATTTTGTCTCTTTTTGTTATTTTATTTAAGCTAAAGCAAAGAGCAGACAATTTTTGGTACCGCTTTTCGACTGGCGGTAATTGCATTGGTTAACATGCGAAATTGCTGCTGACATGCTTATGGCGTTTATCGAGTTTTCGGTTTGTTTTTCCCCATTTTCTTAAAGTTTGGGCCGCTTGAAGGTTGGGACCACCCTCATAGCTAATGCTCGAATAATTACACAAATTCGCACAGTTAAATGATATCAATTTGTAAGCCAAGTATCTCAGCTAAAATCTTGATGAAATTTAATATAAATGTCAAATTTAAGGTCAACATTTATTTACTTTTTCTTTGAAATTGAATTAATTATTTTAATACGCATAAACATAAATATTTTTCTCCGTAAAAATCGCTGATAAACTCAATAAAATATTTGCACCTGATGCTCAAGCTCGAGAATCTCAGAAAGCACGCGTCGCATGCTCAATTAACAAATCAGCAAACAATTTGAGGCGTTTTGTAGATGACTCTTTCATTGGCAATATCTAATGATCATTAGCTTCAAATGTATGTACAATACAAATGTATTTTCTACATAGCATTAACATTTTATATGTAAAAAAAAACTGCACAGACAACTGCACAACTTTTCGTTGTTGCAGATGAGAACATTTCCGCAATCCGCAAATTGCATTTATCAAATGCAAATTGAAAACAAACGACAGGCAGCTAACGTGAAGCCTGCTGACAGGTATAAATTCACATCTGGTCACTGGTTAGCTGACCAACTTAGTCAAATTGATGGATACTTGACTGAGTTGCATATGTCAATTAGCCATGTTTGGATAAATCAAAAAAAAAAGAACAGAAATGATGACACTTTCAGTTAGTTGCAGCTATAAATTGTGAGTCCACAAGTCCGCCTTAATTGTCAGCTAACCTTCGCCATTTCTTGCCCTTTAGTCCAAGTGGCTTTCAGTTTTGGGCCCCATTCCAAATACGAGTAAATTGCAACAAGTCATCGGCAACTTTACTTTTTGTACACCTGCCCCAGAGCAACTGCTGCTGTTGTTGCCGCCGCTGCTGCTGAATGTCAGGTGTGATCTTATCTCAGCTTCTATTTCTATTTGCGACCGTTCACTTTAGTTTTTCTTTTGTTTTATTTTTTCTTGATTTAATTTAACCTTTTTTAGCGCTTCTATTTTAAAAGTTAGAAATGCCAAGTTTTGTTTGTTTTTGCTTGTACTAAATATTTGTGGTATCTTGATATATTGCAGAGTTTATCACTTGCTGCCATCACCGCATATGTTTACGCCCAGGTTGCGCCGGGCTCAAATGCGTATTTACCGCCGACCAAGAACGGATACGATTATCCGGAACCCAATAAACCATTTGTAAGTAACCAGTCAATAATCAGACATCATCTTATCTTATCAGATTAATTCGATTTTACTAGAATAAATATATTATTATATCATACTATTAATTCTTACAGCAACCCGGCCAACCAGGTAGAACCCCCGGAAATGGTCCTCGCCCCCCACCATCTCCCCCACGCAACATTCCCGGTCAACCTGCCGATGTAAGTACCCGCAATATACAACACTAAGATCGTTCCCAGTCTCAACTCACCCCATTGTTTTTAACCAACAGGATCACGTGCATGTTCCCGGCATGCCGTACGACTTTGAGTACGCTGTTCAGGACCCAGAGACGGCCAACGACTATGCACACAAGGCATCCAGTGATGGCGATGTGGTAACCGGCGAGTATCGTGTACAGCTTCCCGACGGACGCACTCAGGTTGTCCGCTACACGGCCGATTGGAAGACTGGCTACCATGCGGACGTCAGTTATGAGGGCGAAGCTCAGTTCCCACAAGGACCCGCTGCTGGAGGTCGCGGTGGTGGTGGCGGTGGTTCCGCTGGCTACAAGTACTAAGGATAAATACTCGCATCGCGTTTTGAGTTATGTGTGATGTCATTTTTTGTTGTGAATTCCATTTGAAATGTCTTAACTTAATGGTATACCAGTAAAAACTATTGATAAATTTGTACAAGCGAATTTCTCTTTTATGTAAAGTCCCCAATTTTAGGTACCCCAAGCGACTATTTTTTAACGATGTAAAAAACCATCGGTATAATTTTTAACACGATCCATCGATGTTACCGATGCTTATGTTGCTTTCAATGTCTAGCGATTCACCGATATTTTGATAAAACGTCGGTCACTTCAAAAACTTCAACTGCCATAACTTTGCCACAACTCAATCAATTTATATTCGGAATGTAAATTTGAGCATGATTTTACCTCTTAATTTTTTTTTATTTTGAAAATTCGAAAATTTTGATATTTTTAGAAAAATGAAAAGGTAAATTTTCTAAATATTTCGATATTTAGGAATTTTTGAAAATGAACCAAATTTAAATGCAGATAGAATTTAGAGGTAAAATCATGCTCAAATTTACATTCCGCATGAAAATTGATTGAGTTTTGGCAAAGTTATGGCAGTTCAAAGTTATCAAAGTTCGAAGTTATTAAAAATCAGTAAAATCAAAATAATCGAAATTTTCAAAGGTCAAATTATAATAAAATCGACAATAAATGATTTATAAAAACCTGGCTAAATAAAATTGAAAGCTAGCGAATATTTATGAAAAACCTATAGATTTTAAAAATCACTGAACAAACGTCGAATATTTCTTACTGATGTATCGACCAACATCGATTTCGCTTTAGAGAACAGCTAGGAAAATCAAATTTACATCCCTGTTATTTTTATGCTGAGAAAAAGCTCAATCAAGTTCGAGCACATGAACCATTTTGAAAAGCTCTTTTTGTCGCTAGAGTTGCAGCCCTTGTATGGAAATCGATTGTCAAATGTTCCATAGAGAACAGCAGCTGACGCTCAGCTGTCACAAGCTGTCACATCTGTTAAACGTCAACAAGGCCAATGCGCAGCTGCCAGAGCAGGTAAACAAACACTTGTGGAGCTTCGACAGATGTAAACAAATCAAGTACGCGGGCGCCACAAATGTCAACGCAGGCGTAGAACAATGTGAGAGCAGTGCAGCGTACGTCAAATGAGTGTGCATAGTAGTCGTCTCGCTTGCTCGCATAAGGGGCAGGCGGTGAAGTCATCGCTGACACAGAAACGTCAGTGAAACTTGATATCAGCCATCAGCCAAAAACAGTATACAGAGAAAAGTTTTTCCAGGACTCCAGAATTTTCACACAAAACGAAACGTGCAACGATACCGACACTCGAAATAAACGCATTCAAAACTTGAAAAATTTCGGAAAATTCGCAGAAAATGTACTGCGTCTGAGAAAAGTGTGAAAAATTGGTGTAAAATAGCGATATGGTTGTGTGTTTGGCGTGAACGACATTCAAAAGTCGTAGCCTAATGCGCTAACGATATGTCCAATTGTGTGTGATAGTGCAGAAAATTGGCCTACAATTAAATTAGGCCGGATCAGATTTATGTCGCTGCCCAGATCAACGCTGCAACGCGTTGTACAGCATTATGGCGAGACCAATTTGGGCCTGGAGGCGTCTCTGCCTGAGTCTTCTATTTGTGTTCATCTACTGTGCGCCTGGCGTCAATCTACTGCCTGGCGAAAATATCAACTACAATCTGTGAGTGCCACACGCAGCGTACATATAACGAATCATTAATTTTGATCTTCTCCTAACCAAATCACAGCGTGCACTCATGGGCGGACAAACTGGGCTTGGAGCTCTTTACACTGGGCGATTTTATCACCAGGCGCAAGGAGGTGCAAGAAGTGAGTTGCCTTATTGATTTTTCCCACTACCCTCCCAATTCTTCTTGTTGACGTTTGTGGACGTCGACGTCAGCGTTGACGCCGACAGCGTTAGCAGCAGCAACCGACACAGCGACATTGTATTTGGGTTAAAAGCTGGCTGAGTCGCCTATTATATACATATACATATACGAAAATGCTTGAAGCACCCGGCTTTGCTTACAACATCTCCATTTACTCAGACCCCTGCTGGTCAATCCTGTCATTGTCTCTTCTATGAGGTCAGTGGCAGCAGCTGCGTTAAACTTTTAATGAAATTGCAATGCAGGCGCCAAGATAATTCTGACACAAAACATACATACGAGTATGTCAAGTAAAAAAAGCTGGTACTCGTACTCCAAAAACAGATTTTTAAAAGATTGCGAACAGATTATATGGCTTAATCACAGCGCATGCAATCCAATTAGGATCCTGGACTGAAAGTATTTATATATATTTTCAAATTTACTACAAATCGAAAAACAACATTGTATGTTGTTGTACTTTACTTCATAATTTTAAAAGTTAATAACTTGTTTTAATCACGTATTAATACCGAAACAAATATAGGTTCTAGTAAGTGAAAAAAAAGGTATTTCAGTAAAAGTTTGGCTTTGTCCTTTCGGGTCCGATACATTCCGATACATACAACTATATAAAAGACCTTGTTGTCTACTGCTTGCTACGTAAATATGATAGGATAATAGGAAAAGATCACACAGTAATCAATATAGAGAAATTAAATGTTGGTTCTCAACGTTGGTTAAAGACAAAACTTCATAGTTTTAAGACATCTTTTTCAATACAATTTTTATATAATTTACATATATGGAAAACAACCAGATTATGAGACCATTTAAAAAAAGTATATTTAAGACGAATATCCTTAATTATTGAAACCTGTCTTGTTTATCAGTATAGTCCAAAACTGCCAGCCTTTTTATATAGTTATTGATAACACTTGAATAAATATTTTCAGAGCTTCAAAGAAGCCAAAGTGGTGACGCGACAAGGGGGGACACTTGTCGAAATTATGGCCAAAGAAATAGAAATGATGATGGATCTCAAAGTGAGCGCCGTGCGTGTGAGTAAATGTTCTAATCGTCCAATTATATTTGCATACTCATCTATATACTCTCTTATTTTGTACACAGAGAATTATGGATACCGCCGAGAACACTGCTCTGTCGCATCAAAATGATATGGCTGACAAGATGTTTTCATACTACAATGCCAAAGAGATGGCGGAACCGGGTGAACCGACGCCACCACCTCCCACAACACCCCCGGATATGGATGATCAGATTGGGGAGCCCCTCATCTATGTTCCGCCCAAGGTGTTGGTACTGGAACCGAGACCAGAATTTCATAATGCGTCGGTCAACTTCAGCGTCAGTTCAGTTCACGTGCCAGTGAATGTGTATGATCGAGGTTTGAACTATGATTTCAATTCCAACAACTACTTATCATTCTCTTTCTCTCTATATCTCTGTATACTGTAATTGTTTCTCTCTTTGTTAAGCACACTACGAATCTGTGACTTCTATGTAAAAGCTTCAATACACGAGCACACACAGCGTTCTTAGAATATGTCGCTGTCTAGCTATCTATACGTAGTCTTAATAATCTCTATCGATCATTGCATACTAATTAGTTACAGAGTTGCAGTTCCTAGTCATATTCAAATTGTTAACGTTTGTCGTGTGTTGAGCCTTCATTTTCATTTTGCAATTTTCAACCGCTTGATAAAACCGCATACATGTCCCATTAACCAACTCAATGCCGTATTCAGCGAACAACAATTTAATTTAATAGTCAACAGCACTATCAATATGAAATGAATTCTTTAAAACAGATCTTTTCAATTTGTGAGCTTTGATTAAACATTAAAATTGTTTAGCAAGAGACTGATTGATAAAACTTATACAATGAAAATGATTTAGGAAGGTACAACTTTCCATGTAAATTTCTATAAATATTATCTTCTCATTGATAATAAGTTCAATCTTTGAAAATAAATTTTTCTTTGCCCACTTCGCTGTTGCTGCGTTGGGAGTTATTGCTGGGAATGTGTGCGAAGTGCTGTGAATGATTTTTTCGACACACGGAATGCTTTGCCAAAAACCGTACAACACCCAACTAAGCCACGTTAACACTTGATAAACACGCCCACCCCATTGCCTAAGAAGCACACACACACTTACACATAAATTGCACTGCCTTGTGCTCTGTTTGAAAAGCCTGAAAAAAAATCCAAAAATTTCTGAGAGACACTTAAGTCTAAGTCTAGGTCTTAATTTGCATCCCCAATAAGAAAGAGATAACTAATGAGATATAAATTCTTCCCATTTCTTTGACATAATGACCAATGACAACAACACCGAATTGCCGACAAAAACACAACGAAATATGAATAAACATGAACAACACAAAAATACACAGCATCGGATGTTATAAAGGCGATTCAATGGTCGGAGAATTTGGATCAAATATTTCGTGATAATTACAAAAACGATCCAAGTTTATCGTGGCAATTTTTTGGCAGTTCGACAGGCTTTATGCGTCAATTCCCTGCATCGAAATGGAAGAAGGACGTGCCGGTTGATCTATATGATTGCCGTTTACGCTCTTGGTACATGGAGGCAGCGACAAGCCCAAAGGACGTTGTTATCCTAATGGATACATCTGGTTCAATGTTGGGACAGAGGCTAGATATCGCAAAGCATGTTGTCAATACGATACTCGATACGTTGGGTACAAATGACTTTGTGAACATCTTAACCTTTGATAAAGAAGTCAGACCAATTGTCGGATGTTTCGAGGACACACTGATTCAAGTATATACTATATTATTTTATTATCATTTAAATTAAGTACATCATTTTAAATTATCATTCTAATTTATTCCCCTCAAAAAAAAAAAAAAAAAAAAAACACGAAACCAAAAAAATATATATAAAATCAATGCGGAACAACATACACACAAAAAATCCCTCAAAAACAAACAAATAATTGGAAAACAATTCGATACGCAACTTCGAAATTCATCCAGGCAAATCTGGGCAACATACGTGAACTGAAAGAAGGGATTGAATCGATTAAACCCACAGCAATTGCCAATTATACCGCCGCACTGACAAGAGCTTTCGAAATATTGGAAGAGACGAAGATTAATTCGCGCGGAGCGCAATGCAATCAAGCTATTATGATAATCGGGGATGGGGCACCCGAAAATAATCAAGAGGTCTTCCAGTTATACAATTGGCGTGATCCGCCCTATAGGCCGGTGCGTGTGTTCACCTATTTGATTGGCAAAGAGGTGGCAAATTGGGATGATATACGGTGGATGGCATGCGAGAATCAGGGCTATTATGTGCATCTTAGTGATACAGCTGAGGTACGCGAAATGGTATTAAATTACATACCGGTAATGGCTAGACCACTAGTATTGGGTAGGCATGATCATCCGGTCATATGGACGCAAGTTTATGCAGACCTTGAGGTGGGTAATTCTCTAGGACCACTAACCATAACAAATGTCTACAATCGTATAATGCCATCTAGGAAACCAAACTCTCTGACCATTTGTGGGACATCAAACAGTGCGAGGAACAAAAGGCTGATGTCCTTGAATTCCGACGAGTTCATTTCGACATGTTGCAAGCTAGCGAAATGCATAAACGCGAATATCGACGTATGAAGGAGGTCAGTCTGAAATTAATTTCAAAATTCGAATCTCGAATGATTTCTTATAGATATTTCTTTAACTTTATATATGTAAATAGATGTGATTGTAGCTAATATGTTTTTCTTTTATAGACCTGGAACCAACCAGTGGACTCTAATGTCTACCAATTCATGACCACAGTATCAATGCCAATATACGATCGACGCGAAAATGCGGTAAGTCAGGTCCATGGACACATACGTGCCCGGGCACGAACCATTTTCAAAATCAAATATATCAAAAGTTAGCACGGCCAAATTCCTAGCGAAAATCTTATAAACGATATTCCGACGTCGCACCGCAGACAACGTTGCGTTCATTATGCTCCCTCATCATCAAAACTATCAATAACAAATATATATGTTATATATATATATATATTTATAAAAAAAACTACCAGTACCCAGACAAACAAATTTCAATCTATATAAATACTCACTATGTAATACAACTATATTAATATTTTATGCGTTATATATATATAACACACAACAACAACAACTACTACTATCAAAACTATACACAACTATACCACAGAATATCACCGAAGAAGTTTTAATAAATGAAGCACTCTGGGAATTGCAAACACGTGAGGTACAAACTATAATGCCAAATTCTAACAAAGCTACAAAATTCAAATGAAAATTTGAGTAAAAGTATTTAATGCTCTTAAGCGAAAGTTTTATATACGCCAATTAATCGCATATATCGTATTGAATTCAATATTTTTATCAAATATACTTATATGTATATCAATATATATATATGTATAAGACTAAAGTAAACAATTTGTTATACTTTGCGCTACATTACATGCATACCTATTCCATATTTAACCGATATACTTATGTAACCAACTATACCTACTCGTATATAACTCTAGCTAACATGGTCTAGGACCATGCTATTTTATTAGCTAACTTTTTTGACATTATAGTTGACCACGTACTCGTACTAGGTACAATCAACAAAATATTAAATATAAAAAAAGTGCCAAAAGAAAAAAAAGTATGAAATTTCAATAATTTAATTCGATTTGTAAAGTATTATATGTATACTAAATAATTATGTATAGCATACATATATAATTTTCTTTCTATATTCGTATACGTACCATTAAATATAGATATGCCTAGTTATTTACAAACCGTAAAAGTATATAGAACATTTTATCTAGCATTTTGTGTAGATCAATTTAACATTTGTTGTTTTACGTAAGAAACAAAAAAAAAAAAAAACAAAAACAATATTAAAAATAACTATTGAGCTAATACTCGTAGCGTGGAGTCTACACTCGTAATTACGTACAATTGATTTAATACTTAAAAGAAACCTCCCAATCAATGTTAGGGTACCGTACTCATTGATGTTTAGTAAGTACTCGTACAATGAATTCCAAAACTTGAAAACTTAAGCTAGTGCTGAGGCCATATAGAGCACATGAAACAACAAGGACAACACAACAAATATATGAACCTATAAATACACAACATACATACACTTAAAAATGAAACCGCAACAATTACACTGAATAAGGAACCAATGATTAAGTTTTTATACCCTTCATAAGATCTACCCAATGGACGGTAATTAATTTATAGGCAGGCACCTTAGTTCCAGTTTAGTTTAATGTACACATTATGCCCTATGCCAAATTTGCTTGCTGCTACGCCCCTATGTAGGTGTGGAACACCTAAGTTGCTTCAGATTATAGACATTTATTTATTAAAAACTACCACTACAAATTCACAGCGCATTAATCTAACGACCGATATAAATCCGGCTGCAAAAATAAACCTTCAAGTTGTGAGTAAATTGTTTATAAATCTAAGCAACAACTGCAACCAAAAAAACCAAAAAAAAAAAAAAAATCAAAATTATTATCTAATTACAATTAACAAATAATTTAAAATTCAAACTTTTATTTGTTTCGATCAACGTCTGTGCCGCATGTAATAATTTGTTTTAAAAAATAAATAATAATATTGAATTGTTTCGCTTTCAAGTTAAGCACCTCCTGACGTTTTTCATTTCCTCACTTCATTCACGACCATTTCAATTATACTTGTATTTGTTGTCGCTGCACTTCGGTTTTTAGTTTCACTTCCTTTTGAGCTACTGTCCGACAACTGCTTGATATTCTACAATTTGTACATTTAATTCTACGGCGTAGCTTCCTTCAATCGCTACTAATGGGCACTTGTAACTGCAGATACCCTACTAGCTGTCTATATGAACTGCAATTTACTTACAATTCACATACTCGTATCTGCAACTGGTAACACTCACTCCCTCTTAAATGATCAGTTTTATTATTAATGTAACAAATTAAAAAATTATTGCCTTTTATCAATATTCCTCAGCTAGTTTACACTGCGTTCTCGTTATGCTCACAAACCACACACACCCTACACTTAACAGTCACTGTGTGAAGGGTATAAAAACTGTGCTAAAATATACAACACCAACAACTTAAGTACAAATTACACACATACGATACAAACCAGTCAAATCCCAAAACTGTACTTTCAAAGTGCTCTGATCAATAATTTCTTATGCAAACTTATTTAATTACCTCTACACTTTGTAAACAGCTTTTTTACTTTTTATGTTGATTTCTTAAATTATAACGAAATTGTAAATGGAACTTTTTGAAAATTTGCCTATTTTTCTAATTTTTCGAATTTGTTCCTTTTGTTAACACTGCGCTACTCCGGTAACACAGTCACTTTACGCTCTCATACGCTCTTAGTACTACTCTGCTAGCCATGTAATTAGCCTAAAACTGTCAAAAGGATAAACAAAAATGCATAAATTTAATTTAAAATCAATTTTGCTAAAATTGTTTAATAAATTACAATTGAAATCAGCTCTTTTTACTGTATTTGTAAGTTCTTGCGTAGTAAAAACAAATGCTTTTCATAATCGTATTTGCATTTATACAATTTCTGGTTTCTTTTTCGATTTATTTTTACGCCATTAAGTGTAAACCAAATGAAAATTTTGTTTTGTACTAGCAATGCCATTTCCACTTAAAAATAAGTTCATTTTCAGTATTCAGTAAAATGCCAACAAATAAATTTATCTGTACTTGTACTTGTATTTGTATTTGTGCTAAAAACTAAAATACATATCAAATTCAAAACTTGTGTATTGTTCTGATCACTCACATCCAAATCATCTTGCTAAATATATCTTAAAATCTTTGCTTGTGCACAGACAAAAATTGCAAATATACTGGGCGTGGCTGGCACCGATGTACCCATAAATGAAATAAAAAAATTGCTATCGCCGTTTATGGTAAGTTACAAACAAGAATACTCCTGAAATAGTCGTCTATATAATTTTAATGCTTTCACAGCTTGGCGTAAATGGCTATGCGTTTATAGTAACCAACAATGGTTATGTACTATTCCATCCAGATTTTCGTCCAATTGTAAGTATTTTCCTATAAAATACCATTCTATATATTCAAGATTGTATTTGCCATTGCACAGTTCCAAGGATATATATTAAAACCAGCTTACAATAGCGTTGACATGATTGAAGTGGAGCTACTAGATGACGATCGAGTCGCCAGAGACTTTAATCCAGTACTGATGACGGTAGGCTTTATCAAATAATCAAATAATCATATCATTTATATTGTTATACAATGCGTGAAATTACTAACTCGTTACTAGATACGTGATTCTATAATCAATCAATCGACTGGCAGCAAATGGATGTTGGTTAAGAATCATTTCGATGAAATGGTAAGTCATGTAATATTTATAACTTTTCTAGGCTAATCTCTTTACTGCCTGTCTTTAGAAACGTGTGGCTCGCGTCAAGCGCCAGTATTACTGGACTGCTATCAAGAATACACCATTCACTCTGGTAATAACATACCCAGAGCGGTATGGAGTAAATCGCATGGAACCACGCACCGAACAGGACATACATCGCACCTATATAACGGGCAAAAATATACGCAGCTTCTTTGATGGCAAACGATGGAAAATCCATCCAGATTGGTAGGTATTTAAATGAATTGAGCAATTCAAATACTCTTTAAATATTTCGATTTCTTTCAGGTTATTTTGCAAGGAAACCAATAAGACATTCAGAAGTCCAGAAACTGAACTATTATATTTTGTAGACCGTATGTCTGAGCCTGGTTGGCATTGGCCATCGAGTCGAAGCGCGATGCCCCCGGAACATGCGGCGGCAATTTTTTGTAAGTAGCCCACAATTACAATTGGCCAACTGCAAAAGATTTTTGTTTAAAATATGCTTTGATAAGCAATTGCCGCTCTTGCCGATTTTCAACTACGTTATGCATATTGTGTTTGATGTTCTGTTTATGCTCGATAAAAATATAAAAATTGATAAAGAAACTGCAAAAGAAACTTTCGAATACGATTTCAATAACCATGCAAATTCACAGCTAACAACGCATCAACCGGCCGTCATTCATCAATCAATGAAAAAGAAAGATACTATTGTGAGTAACGAAATCCATAGCCAAGTCAAGTCGTAACATCCAACCTCCCCACACAAGTACTAAGTGCACATATCAGTAGCACCAATACATAAATATTTGAGTCATGCACTTTGCACTTGCACCCACATTCCGTTCGAAAAAAGATCATTTGGGCCAATCGGATGGGATAAGCCTGATCAGTATTGTCTTAAATGTATTATTTTAATTATTCAAATCTTTATGACATTATGTAGTTACTATGTGTGTGTGTTACCACCAGTTAGCTGCGGAATTTGCACAAAATATCAGAAAAACAAATGAATTGCATGAGAAAATAAAAACGATTTTTAAGAATTTTGATTTTTATTTATTTCAAGTTTGGTGCAACCGAAAGCAGAATGTTAAATCTAATATATCTAATATCAGGCCACGTTTATGCTATTTGAAATATTTCAGGCCTAGTGTAAAAACTGCTTCATTGTGCTACTTTCGTTATAATATATTTAGTTTTATTGGCCAACTCTAATGCGCAACTTCCTTGAAATTACAGGTGATCGTCAGTTAATGCAATCACTTGTCTTTGATGCACGAGTCACCAAATGGTTCTCGAATAACACCAGCTTCAATGCCAGAGACAAAGATGAAAAGAGGTAAGTCTGAACTTGTGGACTGAATGTACAGTACTTACTCGTATGTGTGACTTGACATAAAGTACGGTCAACGTCATGCCAGCGTATACTTAACTCAAATCTCAAACTGAGGCAGCACATATTAACAATTATAATTTGTGTGTACGCCTTTCTTTTTCTCACTTTTATTTGCATATTATTCCGATTTTTCGTATATTGTTGTTGTTTGTCTATTTCATAATAACTTTATGCACCCACAAATGAATACTGAATACTGCAATATTGAACTCGAACTCTTAAACCACATAACATAATGCCTTTCATATTGTCTAAATCGAAATACAATACAATATATACCCTATCTAGCGTTAGCGCATCAAGCCCAATAGCCGTATTAATGGGTTTGCTGCCAAGGTAAACAGAAAACTCGTCTAAACTACTTTTCTTATATTCACTTAATGTTTTCCCAATGATATCGTAATATATGCTAATATTCGAATTTCTGTTTCAACAGACACGAATTTAAACAGCGATTTGGCATCACCGTTGCCTTTCTGGCCACGCACAGTGGTTTGACCCGCTGGCATGAGTTCCACACGAATATGGCGGAACAACCAGGAGTGGGGTAAGTTGAGAACTATAAATTATTGTACTCAGTATTACAACTCTTAAGATTACAGCGAGAGCTTCAGTCAGAATAATAAACGTGCCATTGACGAGATTTGGTACAAACGCGCCGTGGATCAATATTTTGTTCACAAGGAGAGTTTTGTCTACTCTGTCCCCTTCGATGCAGGCGGTACGTTTAACAATCTTCAATCATTCATAGAATATATAGTACTTACTTATCAATTCAATATATGTATTTCTGCAGAGGGCGGCCAGGAGATTATTGTGACTGCCAGTAATGCGATATTTCATAATGAGAGCTCCAAATCGGCACCAGCTGCCGTTGTTGGTTTCCAGTTTCAGCACTCGGCCTTCTACAAACTCTTTCACAATATTACTGGCAATGTACTTAAACATTTTTACAATTATCTAACTAAAGCTTAGCTAATTTTGAACTTATCCCTAATAGGCTTGTGCTGTGGATGATAAGGACTGCTATATTTTGGATAATAATGGATTTGTGATCATATCGACACGAGTACACGAAACTGGACGATTTTTCGGAGAGATCAATGGTGCGATTATGAAGCGTTTGGTGGAGGAGAAGGTGTACAAACGTGTTATTGTTTATGACTATCAGGCGGTCTGCTTTCAGTCGAAAACCGATGTCAATGCATCCAATACGCTGCTCTCGGTAAGTCCACAGTACATAATCGTAGTTAAATTTTTAGTTATTTTTATTCTTTATTTTTCGATATAACACTAATTTTTAAATTTTTTTAATTGAGTAAGAGTTGTTTTCGATTTTTATTTTAAGAGCGTTATTATTTTTAAAATTATAAATAAAAGTCTCATTGAATATCTTTTGAACCAATTGGTGTATTACCGAAATTTTAAAATATTCTTTATCTATGATTCAATACCTTTTAAATGTCCATAAAGGACGAATATTAAAGTTCCAAAAACACTAAAAATAGATCTTGAGCTTTTATTTTTAATTTTTAAATGAAACATCTACAATTTTTTAACTTCTAAAATGTATATTAGAAATTACTTTTATTTTTTTATACCAAAAACAATTGTTATTTTGTAACTTTGAAATTGAAATGTGATTATAATTTTGCATTTTTTAAATAAAAATTATAAATAAATGTTATTTCGTAGCATTAAAATACAAATTCGGAAATAATTGATAAAACTTATAACAGTTACAGTTCCTTGCTAAAACCTGTACTCACTGATAAATCGTGTTAATCTCTCTCGTTGCAGCCGCTGTTTCATCTGTTGCGTTTGAGCAAATGGCTGCTGCATACGGCGCTGTGGTATATTGTACAACTGATGAGTCTGGCTCCTGGCGTTGCGGCCGATGTGGAAACCGTATATATGAGTCTCAACGGCACCGAACCAAAGCCGGAGCTGATAGATGAGAACATCAATGCGAAGAACAGTTGGTTGAAGTACATAACGTTGCACCGCACTCGACTCAAGTCTTGCGACATGCAACGCGAGTTATATACCCTATATAATGAGAAGGATAACGTTGTCTACAATATGACAGCGCACGCATGCGAGCGGCCATTTGTGGTGTTGCCAATACCAAATAGTAATCTTATACTGCTTGTCATCGATCAGTTATGTCCGCGTGATGTAGCCCTGGTCCTCACTGTGAATCCCAAAGCGGTTAACTATCCGCTGGCGATCAATGAGACTTTCTCGTGCTATAAGCATGCTCGAGAATTTAATCGAGTGCGTCCTCAGAGCTGCATCAGTCGCCATGCAAATGTAAGTGACTCTTATACTCCCTTGACTCTTCTACAAACTTAACATTCTCTCTTTCTATAGGAGAGCCACATCAAGTTGTGCGGAAAGGGTTGCACGATCTATGCGAATCTCATGCTCTTGCTGCTCAGCCATGTGTTGAGTCACCTGCTTTAACGGCGGTCCCATTATCTTTAGCTAATTTTAGGCAATATACATACTATATTGATAATGTTTTTTGTATTATACGGTAGTTGAATGAGGAGTCCGATTTTTTACTATACTCATAAACGCTTAAGCGCTGTTCATTTTTTTCCACAATTTGTTCAAAATTAGCGTTAAGGTGATAAGCAAGTACTTATATAGCTACAAATATTTGTTTCAAGGCGTGTGTTGTGTTTTATGTTAACTAAAAAATGTAACAGTGTGTGCTGCCTATGATGACCCAGGTATTACGCTTTATACTTATTAGACAATTCAATAGATAAAATTAAATATCTACGAGTATATACATATATAGAATTTATTACTATGCTAATAACCTACAAATCCAACAACGGCCTTAATCAACTCATAAAAAACAAATTGTAAATGCCGATCGCTGTTAAATAGGCAATAACTGCACACACTGTTTCATACCGACTACTGCCCATGTTAAGTGTGTGTTTGTGTGCGTGTGTATGAGTGTGCATGAATGTGTGACTGACGGCAAGAGTATATGTATGTATGCATGAGTGTTTTGGTGTGTGTGTGTTATAACCTAATTTAAGATGGCCACATTTGTATGAAACACTTAGCTAATTATTATGTTAAAAATACACCTATCGATAATGCGAACCATAATGAACCATCAAATACACATACATTAAGTGTACTCAAACCAGGTATATTAAATATGTATGTTTAAGTAGCTTTTGTATATTTGCTTAGCTTAGCCAACTAAAGATACAACTAATATACATAATTTGATAAAATGAAACAAAACATAAAGGCGCTTCAAGAGTTCTGCTTGAAGAAGCATCAAATACTTAATTTTATAAACATTCGTTATGAATAGCGTTAAAGCCTAAAACCATTTACATCATGAGCAAAATCCTAAAGATACCAAATTCATTGTTTTTTTATATAAAACATGTATACAAAAATATTAATTAAATGAAATCTAGCATAACCCACAAGTACCTATTATAAAAACTTTTTATTAAATACTACTAACTAACTTGATACGAGCTACGAGCCAAAGAACTGAGCAGAAGCAGCAGCGTCTAGAAAATATAGATTATTAAAAAATAAAATTAAATTACATAATTAACTAGTTGAAATTTACCAAATAATGTGCAATATTCATAAAAATCAATTTTAAAAACATTTAGACAAACTCAAATACCAGCTTTACACTAATTAATACACTCAGAACGATTTTGCTCCCGATCTCTATATTAAGCTTTAGATTGCAATGTTTAAGTCCCTCCTTATTTTTGATAGGATTGGAGTACCTATTATACCTACATTGTTCAAAGACTACAATTTGTTATTTACTATTTACTCTAAGCATAATTTCTCTATATTATTTGTCTGTATTCAATAAACTCAATAAAATTGTCCCATTTCGTATATTAATTAAGTTGTATCTACTCAACAAAATATTAAATGTAAGCCAAAAATTGGATATGTACGAGAATACACGCTATATTTTCCCAATTTCGCAATAAATAATAGCAACTGGTTCTGTACCATGTTCATTTCAAATGAATTTGAAAGTTCGAGTATATAAGATTTGCTTTCGTAAATGGAGGGGTCATCAATTCTAACATTTTTTTTTCGAAGGGGAGTGGGTTACTACAATTTTTGATAAAAAGTTTAAAAAAAAGGTAGATTTCAAAATATTTTTACATTATTCCATTATTCAGTTATGGTTTCGGCTATGCTCGAATTAAGGTTTTCGGTTATCGGTTATGCAAAATCTTGCAGTATCGGTTTCGTAATGGATATCGGTTTTTTATAAGTTTCGGTTTAAAAAAACCGGTATGGTTTCGGTTAGCAAAAAAAATAATAATTAAGGTTTTCGGTTGACCAAAATAAGTAGCGTTATTAATTGTATTACATAAAAAATACTTAATGCTCTTTTTAACCTGGAAAATAATGTTATCGGTTACTGGAGTAGATTAGCGTAATGTCGATTTTATTATAATTTGATCTCATATAAATTTGGTTTGAAAATTTCGATTATTTTGATATTACTGATATTTATGACCTGCGAACTGCCATAACTTTGTCAAAACTCAAACAATTTGTATGCGTAATGTAATTTTGAACATGATTTTATCTCTAAATTCGATCTGCATTTAAATTTTGTTCATTTTCAAAATTCGAAAATTTTGAGTTTTTTAGAAATTTTACAGTGTTACCACTTATCATTTTTCAAAAAATTTCGAATATATCGAATTTTCAAAATGAACAAAATTTAAATGCAGAACGAATTTAGAGGTAAAACCATGCACAAATTTTCATTCCGCATGGAAATTGATTCAGTTTTGACAAAGTTATAACAGTTCAAAGTTATCAAAAATGCTCAGTAGCTTCGACGGCCAGAACCGAAATTAACCCTTATAAATGAATCGGTTACTTAACGGTTATTTCGGTTTGTGGGTTTCGGTAAAGTGGAAAAAAGTATTTCGGTTACGGTTTCAGTTACGGTTTCAGTTACGGTTACAAATTTCAATCGGTTTTCATCGGTTAAAGGTTACGGTTTCGGTTAAGGTTTTAATCCCATGTTAAAATGGATTTGGTAAAAGTTACAACAAAAAGCTCCACTTTGTTAAACTGTGTTATTGACCTATCCATGAATCACTTCTTGGAGTTTACTCATGGGATACCGAATTAAAATAAAATAATTTTCAATGGTGAAAAAGGCTTACAAACAGGTAAATAATAATCCGGTTTTTTTTTAAATAGTTATAAGCCTTTAATTATTTAATAAGACCTTTAGATAATGAAAAATTACTCTAAAACAGAAATTAATATGATTTATATTTTATTTATATTCATAATTTATTTGTATATAAGGGTTACAATGTTAGAACTTATCTAAAAGCAATTAATTGAAAATAAATATTAGATTAAAAGTTATATTTAAATAATTTATAGCAAACTATAAAATGTTTAACCACAACCCCGTATTAATGGTGAAATACATTAACACGGTCACGGCACATTCAGTCAGAATCGGCAGTATTTAAGCTCCGAATAAACATTATTTAATCTCAGTTGGTTTTCAAATCTCAAGTGAAATATATTGTGTATTATAGTTGGAAATTGTTAAGAAATAATGGGAATTGCATTCCCCTTTCTCATTGTGGCAGTGCTTATTTTCAGTAAGTAAGGTGCCTTATTTACAATATTACAATTACAATGATCAAAAATGCAAAATCAACTATGAAAAAAAAGATTTTTGAAATTCAAAAAAGGGAGATTTTTTTAAAATGGTTGTTTCTCTTGTTGGTATCCACATGTACCAGAAAAAGTGAATTTGGAAAAGGTTGCATAAAAAATATCAAGTATGTGACATTCAAATTATGTTTTCGAGCAGTTATGTAACTACCTAACTAAGGGCAATATTCTATGAACACGATTATGATATAGAATCAAACTAGGCAAATTATAAGATCTCATTTTAAATTTCATACTGATGATTTATACTCAAATTTTAAATTGCATTGGCACTAGGCACTGCTGTTTCCTCTACAAATTCTGGAGTCTCTGATGAAAGAAAATGCAAAGGGAGCTTAACAAATTTGTGCAACAATTTGAGGTAAGATGGAATAACAATATCAGAACTTGTATTGTTTATGTATGTGGAATCTTTCCTCTCAGAATTTAAACTGATTCAATTATAATCACATTTAGAAAAACGTCTTTCGTAACTATCACACAAAAACTAAGTTATGGAAATTCTTTAAATTATATATTTGTGGTTTAGCCAATAACTTTATAATAATAATCGAAAACGCGTTCCAAAAAATAATCAATTTGACCTCTTCTTAATTGTGAGCTACAAAGCTGAGAGTACGTGACTTCTTATAGACAATATACATTTTCCGTAACTTCATTAACAACTCACGGCGTATTTCTTTTTGGAGCTCAATAAAAATCATAAATTTTCTGATTTGTAGCAACCAAGATCATGTGGAAGAAATTGTCATTCAGCCTGATCAGTTGTCCTGCAGCACTTGTAACTTGCTTTCGCTGATAATGAAGGAGAAGTTCGAGTCAGTAAAACAGGAAGAGATGGTTGAACAAATGCTCCATACTTGTTATAGTCTTCAGGTCTTGTCCGAAACTTGCGCCAATATAGTGTTAAACTACTTTGATGATATGTACGAGCTTATAAAGGAGCAACTACAGTCGAACGACATCTGCGCTATTTCTGGCATCTGTGCGGATAATAACTGGACGAAGGATTCGGAGGGACTGACATATAAAAGCAAACATGATGAATTTTACTGTGTTGAGTGCAAACAGATTGCGAAACATCTCCATGAGTCTTTAATTAAAAACATAACAGAAGCCAAGTTCAAGGAAAAGTTGATGGGCTCTTGCACATTGACCCGTAACTTCAAAACTGAATGTCTCAGAGTTGTCGATCAATATTCCCATGTTATTTATAGAATGCTAAAGAGCGACTTGAATACTGACAGTATCTGCTTGTTCATCGGAGTGTGCCACAAGAAAAAAGAACAAGCTATGGATTTAACGGATTCCGATAACGAACTACAAATGTCTTTAGAGTCCGACGAGGATCCACAGATGCCTCAATGCTTACTGTGTAAAACCGCATTCAGAATTGCAAAGAAGATAATATCAAAACATGCAAGCAACGATAAAGTGAAGGATGCTATGAATCACGCTTGCAGCAAATTGGGAAAAGTTTCGAAAAAGTGTCACGACTTTGTGAACAAGCACGGCAATGGAATTATTCGATTTGTGAGGAATCCCAGAGTAATATGTTCAATGCTTGGAATGTGTTTTCCTATTGGCCATGAAACAATAGAATACGAACAAGTTGACCCAAAAAACCAAGTCTTAGCAATCAATATTGACTATCCCGAGGATGTACAGTTAACGGATGCTCTGACCAAGGATTCAGAAAATTGTATTCTCTGCAAATTTATTATCGAATATTTGCAGAAATTGTTTAAGCATCATCATGACATCAAATATTCTTTGAAAAACGTATGTCATATGCTAAAGGATCAGACTCAAAAGATTAAATGCCAGAACATGATAGAAAAGCATACAGATCTGATTGTCGACTTAGTATCAAAGAATGTAGCACATCAGCAAATTTGCAGAAGACTAAGCATGTGTTTATTACTTGAACTAGAAAATGGTAAGTAACCAATTCTATAGACAGTAGACTTAACTTCATCAGGTTTCTATGTTTCTTACTTAAAAGAAGTCGAGCTGGAAGAGATACTGCCTGAATTAAACAACGATAAATTCGAACTGAAGATGCCTCAGCCTGTTATTCAAGAGTACACAAAAGTGGCACCCAAATGTTGCATTTGCAAGAGAGCGATGAAGACTTTGAAACAGATGATTCACAATGGAGACAAGGATGAAATCAGAAATGCTCTTGGCCACTTCTGCCAGAAACTAGGAAAGGATCATCATGTGTGCGAGGAAATGGTAAAAAATCATTCTGAACAGATTATAGATCTCGTCTCAAAGCATACATGTAATAAAGTAATATGCAAGACGATCGGAATGTGCCACAACACAACTTGTGAGGATTGTATGTATTATATAGTACCTACATATACTTAAGATATATTTTAAGCAGTCTCTGTTTCCATTTTCTCATAAGTTGAAACCGATGAGACACTTTCCGGGGAGCAGGACAATGAAGTCGAAATCGATTCCCGACAGTCTCTTGATGTCGACTTAAAAGGTGTTCCCAAATGTGGCATTTGCAAACAAGCTATGAAAGCTTTGAAGCAGATGCTACATCATGGAGGAAAAGATGAAATCAAAAAGGCTCTGAGCCATGTTTGCCAGAAGCTAGGAAAACTGCATCATGTTTGCGAGGGAATGGTAAATAAACATTCCGATCAGATTGTCGATCTCATCACAAAGCATACGCCTCCCAAAGTGATTTGCAAGATGATCGGTGCGTGCCACAACTTTGCTTCACAAGAAGATTGTAAGTATTACATAACACACATATTCAAGAGTGTACGCCGTGGGCAGAGGGGACAATGCCCCCCTACACTCATGCCTCGTCGGACTTGATGTCATATCATTCTTGTAAGGTAACTTTTATATAGTAGGGATCATATCTTCACAGTCGCAGTCGGTCATCTTAGTTGAGTTTGCGAGCAATCCAGGAAGCAATGTTGCTAAACATTTAAACACTATCAGCCCCACGCCCCTCACCACCCTATGCGAAACTCTGGCTACGCCCTTGCATACATATATTATAAAAATATTTTAAACAGTTTTTTTTTCATTTTTTTATCAGTTGAAATCGATGTGGCTCCGTCGGAGGAACTGAATAATCGGATTGACGTCGATATGGAGATTACAGCCTCGCCCAAATGCTTCCTATGCAAGAAGGTTATGAAGGCTTTGCAACATATGGTACAACATCATGGAGATAAGGGTAGTATTCAAAGGGCAATGCAAAAAGTCTGTTCCAAGTTGGGAAAGTTGTCGGGAAAGTGCGATAGAATGGTTCAGAGGCACGGGAATAAGATTATAGAACTGATGGTCAACCATGTAGCAGTCCAGCGCATTTGCAAAATGATTGGCGTGTGTAAGATCTCGATTTCCTCAGAGGACTGTAAGTATTTACTACATAAGAACACACAAAGAATTTAGCTTAAAAGTATTTTTATTCGTAAGTTGAAATCAACGAAATCGTGCCTGGAGAAGTATTCGCCAGCCAAGAGATTGTGATGAACAATCTGTCGAATGATCAACTTGAAGGAGCAACTGATCCTAAGGAAGGACCTCTCTGCTTAATCTGTGAGCTATTAATAGCCAGACTTAAGGCAACAATGAATTCCAAAGCCAAACGAAATGAAATCGTGCACAGCATCCTCTACACCTGCGATCACCTGCCTAACTTTATTCGCGAACCATGCCACGTCATTGTCAACGGCTATGGTGAAGTAGTCTTAGATCTGATAAGTAAGGTAACGCCTCACGAAATGTGCCATATTCTGCAGACAATTGATAATCAGAAGGGCAGCGATGGTTTTGGATTCTTAGAGGAATTTGACAATAAATTATATGAATTTGAAGACCTAAATTGATATTTTATTACTTCATAAATTATTATTCTACTTTAACTTATAATATTATTATATTGGTCGTCTGTGTAACTTATTTATCACTTATATCACTTTATTCTAAATTATATATCCTTATGCCATTTTTATTTGAATGTTCTTATTAACAATGTTTTTGAAATACAATTTGACTTTTAAAAAAATATTAATGCTTTTTATATATTTCTAAATACGTGTTACAATGGAAAGTTATATTTAAATAACTTATTACAATCTATAAAGTGTATAACCACAATCCCCTATCAATGGTGAAATACATTTACGCGGTTTCTGATTCAATCAGGATCTCCAGTATATAAGCTGGACAGAAACATTATTCAGTCGCAGTTTATTTTCAAATCTCAAGTACAGAATATTGAGTTGTGTAGTTTGAAATTGATAAAAAAAAATGCAACCCGCTTGCACCTTAGTCATTGTGGCAGTGCTTATTTGCAGTAAGAAAATATTACAATCTTTTATTATTTAAACTAATAAGTAAAAGAAAAGTTTCAAAATTTGAGTTAAAAAACAGAAAAATAAATTCACAAAATAATGCCTTAAACTACGTGGAGTACTTAACAAACCTTGAGGGTAATTAAATGCATAGCGATTATTTATGCGGTCCAATTATGGAAAGACGCAGCTAAAGGCATTATATAGATACAATTATAATAAAGATCTATCTTATGTGGCTATAAGAAGCACTCATTTGAAATAAAGTTTAATTATTATCTTGAATTATATTGTAATTATTGAATACTAGGCACTGCTGTTTCCTCAATAAATTCTGGAGTGCCTGATAAAATCAACTGCAAATGGAGCTCTACAAATTTGTGCAACATTTTAAGGTAAGATGCAATTACAACTTTTATAGATTAACTAGAGAACATGAATGGAATAATAAAACTCTATGTGGAATCTTTCCTGCAAGAAATTAAGAGAATAAAATAGTATTCACATTTAGAAAAACGTCGATCTAGCGATCTAATAAATACTGAGTTATGAAACATTAATATATTTTTTACCTAATCACCTTCTGCCACTACAAATATATATTATTTATTTATAAACATCGATAAAGTTATTCTGCTTTGTAATAATTCCTTTTAAATGATTCACTTCTGTTTCACAAAGCTTTATACCAAAGCCACAACTTGCAAAGTTGCATATCTTAAATCTGCGACTACTGCGCAAGAGATTATATGTATATTTGCGGTTTAGCCCGTAACTTTTTTTAATCAGCAATGAATAAGTTCATAATCGCAATAATAATAATAACTCTTAAAGAAGACAAAGAATTCAGAATCACAATCTTTATGAAATTTTTAAATAAATCTCGCATTTCTGCACTCGAAATACTTGGTTCAAAATTTAATTGGCCAATCTTAATCTTAAGTTTCATAGCACTACATTCCTTTTTCTGTGCGGGACACGCTGTCTTATTTGCATATATATACAGAATAAATATCCAGCCAAAAGAAAATTAAACGAGATATTTTCGTTTGCTTTTGAAACTCGTTGAATTAAAATTGTCGTGATCGTTTTCGGATATTTAATAACAATTATTGGCAAATCATTTAAATCACTGAAAGTGGCATTCAACTCATCCATTTTCTGATTTGTAGCAACCAGGATGATCTGAATGACAATCTAAGGGCGGACGATGTGGATAAAAATGTGGAGAAAATTGTCATTCAGCCTGATCAGTTGTCCTGCAGCACTTGTAACTTGCTTTCGCTGATAATGAAGGAGAAGTTCGAGTCAGTAAAACAGGAAGAGATGGTTGAACAAATGCTCCATACTTGTTATAGTCTTCAGGTCTTGTCCGAAACTTGCGCCAATATAGTGTTAAACTACTTTGATGATATGTACGAGCTTATAAAGGAGCAACTACAGTCGAACGACATCTGCGCTATTTCTGGCATCTGTGCGGATAATAACTGGACGAAGGATTCGGAGGGACTGACATATAAAAGCAAACATGATGAATTTTACTGTGTTGAGTGCAAACAGATTGCGAAACATCTCCATGAGTCTTTAATTAAAAACATAACAGAAGCCAAGTTTAAGGAAAAGTTAATGGGCTCTTGCACATTGACCCGTAACTTCAAAACTGAATGTCTCAGAGTTGTCGATCAATATTCCCATGTTATTTATAGAATGCTAAAGAGCGACTTGAATACTGACAGTATCTGCTTGTTCATCGGAGTGTGCCACAAGAAAAAAGAACAAGCTATGGATTTAACGGATTCCGATAACGAACTACAAATGTCTTTAGAGTCCGACGAGGATCCACAGATGCCTCAATGCTTACTGTGTAAAACCGCATTCAGAATTGCAAAGAAGATAATATCAAAACATGCAAGCAACGATAAAGTGAAGGATGCTATGAATCACGCTTGCAGCAAATTGGGAAAAGTTTCGAAAAAGTGTCACGACTTTGTGAACAAGCACGGCAATGGAATTATTCGATTTGTGAGGAATCCCAGAGTAATATGTTCAATGCTTGGAATGTGTTTTCCTATTGGCCATGAAACAATAGAATACGAACAAGTTGACCCAAAAAACCAAGTCTTAGCAATCAATATTGACTATCCCGAGGATGTACAGTTAACGGATGCTCTGACCAAGGATTCAGAAAATTGTATTCTCTGCAAATTTATTATCGAATATTTGCAGAAATTGTTTAAGCATCATCATGACATCAAATATTCTTTGAAAAACGTATGTCATATGCTAAAGGATCAGACTCAAAAGATTAAATGCCAGAACATGATAGAAAAGCATACAGATCTGATTGTCGACTTAGTATCAAAGAATGTAGCACATCAGCAAATTTGCAGAAGACTAAGCATGTGTTTATTACTTGAACTAGAAAATGGTAAGTAACCAATTCTATAGAGAGTAGACTTAACTTCATCAGGTTTCTATGTTTCTTACTTAAAAGAAGTCGAGCTGGAAGAGATACTGCCTGAATTAAACAACGATAAATTCGAACTGGAAATGCCTCAGCCTGTTATTCAAGAGTACACAAAAGGGGCACCCAAATGTTGCATTTGCAAGAGAGCGATGAAGGCTTTGAAACAGATGATACACAACGGAGACAAGGATGAAATCAGAAATGCTCTTGGCCACGTCTGCCAGAGACTAGGAAAGGATCATCATGTGTGCGAGGAAATGGTAAAAAATCATTCTGAACAGATTATAGATCTCGTCTCAAAGCATACATGTAATAAAGTAATATGCAAGACGATCGGAATGTGCCACAACACAACTTGTGAGGATTGTAAGTATTATATAATACATACATATACTTAAGATATATTTTAAGCAGTTTCTGTTTCCATTTTACCATAAGTTGAAACCGATGAGACACTTTCCGGGGAGCAGGACAATAAAGTCGAAATCGATTCCCGACAGTCTCTTGATGTCGACTTAAAAGGTGTTCCCAAATGTGGCATTTGCAAAACAGCGATGAAAGCTTTGAAGCAGATGCTACATCATGGAGGAAAAGATGAAATCAAAAAGGCTCTGAGCCATGTTTGCCAGAAGCTAGGAAAGCTGCATCATGTTTGCGAGGGAATGGTAAATAAACATTCCGATCAGATTGTCGATCTCATCACAAAGCATACGCCTCCTAATGAGATATGCAAGATCATCGGTATGTGCCACAACTCTGCTTCACAAGAGGATTGTAAGTATTATACGTACATATATTAATATTTCAGATATATTTTTTAAAGTTTCTATTTTATCATCAGTTAAAATCAATGAGACCCCGTTGGAGGAACAGAAAAGTCAGTTTGCCGTGGATATAGAGATTACATCCCCGGTAACATGCATTCTATGCGAGAAGATTATGAAAGCTTTGCATAAAAAAATACAACATTATGAAGATAAGGGTAGTATACAAAGGGCTATGGAAAAAGTCTGTTCCAAATTGGGAATATTATCGCATAAGTGCGATAAAATGGTTGGAAAATATGGAAATAAGATTATCGATCTACTGGTGAAACGTGTATCAAACAAGAAAATATGCAGTTCGATTGGCTTTTGTGACAAATCCAAATCACCAGAGGATTGTGAGTAAACATAAAACACGTAAAGAATATAGTTTAACAGTATTTTTAATTCGTAAGCTGAAATCTTATCTGAGGAGGAGTTTCCTGATTCGAAAACTGTGAAGTCCATCTGCGGGTTTTGGGAAGCATTCGTCAGCCAAGAAATTGTGGTAGGCACGAAGTCGAATGATCAACTTGAGGGACCAACTGATTCTAAGGAAGGGCCTCTCTGCATGATCTGTGAGCTTCTGATAACCAGGCTTAAGGAAATAGTGGATACCAAAGCCAAACGGGATGGAATCGTGCACAGCATCCTCTACACTTGTGATCACCTGCCAAACTTTATTCGCGAACCATGCCACGTCATTGTCAACGGTTATGGTTACGCCGTCTTAGATCTGATAAGTAAGATATCGCCTCATGAGATGTGTTATTTTCTGACGACAAGTGCTAATCAGTCGAGCATCGATGGTCTTGGATTCTTACAGGAGTTTGACAAATCGTTAAATGAATTTCTAGATAAAAATTGTGCTCTTTCTACTTAATAAATTTTTATTCCAGCTTACATTTTTAAAATTAGCCTCCTGGCCACCTGTTTCATGTATACTGTATAACTAATGTATTTCTTATATCACTCTACTTTAAACAATAATCTATATGATTTCATTGAATTTAATTTTGAATATATTACAATTTAATTATCTTAAAAACAACACACATATTGGCTGATTCATTAGAGTTGAGAGATGTATGAAACTGATCCCATATTTTCCAATCAGGATCTAGTTGAGCTCTATATGTAGAAAGATCCAATAAAGTAGGCAAAAATTACAGCAGAATAAAACTAACGAGAATAATTTAAATTTTTTTTACGCTTAACAATTTATTTTAACATAAGTTGTAATATTTGATTCAACTTTCTTGTATTACAAAAATGACTTAAATTAATAATTAAACGATAATTTAGCTAGACGTCGGTTATTGTTCGACTTTATTAGCTTTTCAAGTTCCATTTAAAATAAATGTTTCAATTGTATTAATCTGATAAAGGTTAATGTTATTTCCTGTTAAGATTACGAAATGTTTAATTTTGTTTAAAAATGGTATACTACAAATTTATAGTATAGTCTATATATGTCGCATGCTTGGGCATAAACAAAACCATAATCGTATTGTACAATACAAATGTGTAAAAAGAAAAAATAAATTTTTATTATGTATATAATAAACAGCAAGTCTCTCTTGAATCTCAATTCACAAAATAAACGTCAAAAATTAACGATTAGTGTTATGCATATGTCAAATGAAATAATATGTAAACGGATACCTTAAATACATATTAGCACGCTTTTTTAAAAAGTCTGCTGGCTCAGTAGTCAACGCTACTTGCACCATTCTGTTGCATGCGAACGGATCGACGACGCGTCAGAATGCGTGCTGGGGCCACGTTTGGTGGTGCCACTTCCTCTGCCACAACTGGTGCCGCTTGATCGAGGATGTTCGAGGTAACTGATGTTGTAGCTGCAGTTGTCTCCTCGCTGGCCATGCTAGCCACCGCATTGTCCAGCACTAGCGGCGTAGATGTCACAAGGCCCAGATTTTGTTCATCTTCAAGTTGAGAGTTGCGTCCTATTGCAATTCCACGCAGCTTGGACTTTTTGGGCGGCAGAATACGTGGCGTACTAATTTCCCTCATTATCGGCACCACAGATGCCTCCGTGACGCATGAAGCTGCTGCATTTTCCTCCTCGTAGTTGCGTTTTCGCGCCAATCGCGCAGCAGCTCCATTTTTGCTGCCATTGCAGTTGCTGCCTTCATCGGGAATTATGAGCTCAGGGGTTACAGTTGGTTGATCGTTGTTGATGCCGTTGTAGTAGTCAGCAGCGCTTGTTGTTCCTGATGTTGTTGTACTCTCCAGACAGGCATTCTCATCAATGGTTTCCAGTTTACTACTGATAATGGCTGGTTGGAACTGGTTACTGTTACTGTTACTGATGTTTTGGCCATTTGTGACCACAGTCGTTGTCGTCGCCGCATTGTCGATGGTTTCCTTTGGACTGTTAGCGGAGCTCGCTTGTCGCAGCTGTAAATTTTCCTTTTCTAGCGTCTGAATCCGATCGCGTGTTGTCTTTAACTCTTGTTGTAGAAATAATATAGTGCTCTGCATGCCTTCTACATCTTCATCCAGCTCTTGTAAAAAGTCATCCAGCTCTGTACATGTAAGAAAAGTTTATATTATTTTACGGTACTAAAAATTTATCAATATTTAATAACATACCTGATTGCGATTTCTTAACTTCCTCACTGAAGCTCTTTTGCATGGCCAATTCAGACTCCAGTTTCGCCAAGCGTCCATTTGATGTCATTTTACCCAACTCTTCATTCTCCTGGTATAACAAGCGACACTTTGCCATCAGGCGCTTTCCTGTATTTGAATCTGGTGTAAACTTCCAGGCAGAGAGCTCATTTTGTGTCTCCTCTAGCTTTGACTTGGTGGCCTTTAATTCCTTTTTGAGACGTTCAAACAGTAAATTGACGGCAGGATCAAGGAGTGCAGTGCGGAGGGCCAAAGCTGTAGGTGCCTGTTGTGCCTTGTATTCAGCAATTTGGCTCTGTCGAGGAGACGCAATAATTTAATAAACTAATATAAGATGTTAAGCAGTTTATTACTTAATTTTTATTGTAACTTTTAAGTTTAATATTCAGAATTGTATATTACTTTACATTATTAAATTTAAATTATGAAATGTAATTTAAATGTTAAATAATGAAAATATCCAAACTGGAATTTTGAAATTAAATTTCTCGAAGCTTACCACATAGTCCTGAAACTCTTGTTCCTTGTTGGCCAGACGTCGCATAAGAATCTTCTCCCGTCGCTGTGCATCGGTGCATTGCAATCCCAGACGCGTTTGCTCCACCTTGAGATTTTCAATTTCATCTGCATGGATGACCATGTCAAGTAAAACAAGAGAGGAAAAGTATTAATGTACGATTCTATGGTTGGGACAAAGGGCAAGATCAGTAAACGATCAGATCGTGAAGAGTAAAAAAGCATCAAATGCCGCAGAGGCAGTTGCCCGCCCCCACACCATTCCAAATATACAAGTTCTTAAAGGTCAACAAAGTTGCACAACTTTTGTGTGATCTAAATATTGGTTGTAGTTGTGGTTTGTACGTAGTTACATATTTTGTGTTTGTCTTTTTTTTTAGATTTTTTTTTTAATGAACTTAATACGAATTCATACCAATGCGTTGCAATCATTCGTGTTAGTTCGTGACATTTTTGTACGTTGGTGTTGCGATCTTGGTGGTGTACATGGAGTTGCTGTTGTTGTTGATACCGCTGTTGTTGTCATTGCCATCTCTCGGACGTCGGATTTGTTGTTGTCACGAACGTTGCACTCGCACACGTTATTAATTGCAATTAATCTTCGCTTCTAGCGCTTCTCTTGATTTTTTGCCTTTTACTCAACATTTACTCAACACTGGCTTGCACTTTAACTTTGCTTTCATAATTTGCATTTTCTTTTTTCTTCTTTTTTTCTCGCTTGCTTTATAGAACCAACACTGTGAAGACAACAAACGATTTGAAATTTTTGTGACAAAACTGAAAAATATTTAGAAAAACACTTGCAAAAAACTCGACGCGCGCACTTTGCTTTCAAAAAAAGCTCATACAACATCATCAAACATTATTTGGCATTTTCGAACACTCTTTCTCTCTCGTATGCTCTCATAAGCTCTCAATAACCAAAGTTCATCGACTTACTTTCTTCTTGTTGTGCAAAAACACAAATTATTTATTTATATAAGTAAATTTTTGGTAATTACGTTTTAATTTTATGTTATTTCTGTGTACGCAAACAAACCGAGTGCCGTCAATATATGTGTGTGTTTGTGTGTTTGGACTTGAATTTATTGGCCAACTTTTGACCTACATATATCGTAATTAGCGTAGTAAAATATATATTTTTTAATAATCAACATTTAGAGAGGGGCAACTAAATTTAAAATTAAACATCTTATAGTTAATCACTGATCTGAATGAAAAGTGTTTGGATTATATTTTATAATTTATGCAGTTGATATTAAAATTAAATAATATGTTTACATTTTCAGGTAACAAACAAAAAATCGAATTTACAAACACACACATTCAAACACATGATAATTTAGCGCGCAATTTGTTTCGATTTGTATTTATTTATATTTATATTTTATTGTAATCATTTATAATTGGACTTTAAGTTCATTTTGGGCCATTATTTGCATTTCAATTTAACACTGGCAAAGTTCTTGGCTTTTTTATTATTTAAATAACACAAATACAGGATAATATTATATTTTTATAATTTGATAACATTTTTATATATTTTTTAGACATTTATTATGCACTCGTTTTAACGTTTTTCTGTGTGATTATTTATTTATTTTGGGACTATTGTTTAGTCGCTTTGTTGGATGGCCAATAGAAGACGCGTAAACATTATTAGCTTAACAAAAGAGAATGTGGGGGTAGAGATAGAGATAAAAACAGAATGAGAAAGGAAAACGCGCACGCTCAGGGGCTCAGTTACGAATGCGGGCACGTAGACAACTTGAGCAACGTTGCCAACGACGAATATGGCCAAAACGCAAACTGTACACACGGTAGAAACTCTTAAGACGAAGATGATGACGACGATAAAAACACAGAAACGCAGTAGAGAAATTTCATCAATAGCTTTTCGCATTTTATTTACACTTGTTACACTTTTTTTTTTAATTTATGCAGTTTATTTTTTAATATATATTTTATATATATATTTATTTATTATATTATTTTTATTTGATTATTTCAATTGTTCTTTGCACAACACTTTTCGACACTTGAATGATCTGATCTTTGATCTGATTTATTTAAATTATTATTTGATTTTTTTTTTGCATTTAAATTATTATAGTTCAATTTGCACTCACATTTCTGTTATACACTTTCAAATATTATTTTTTATCAGCTGTGTTGGAAAAAATAGCTTAACAACTAAATAAAACGCCAAATTCCAAATGTTTTAACGAGTGTTCGCTTCAATTCGAGTTCGAGTTCGATCTTTTAAAAACCAATAACAAGGCACACGTGGAGTTCTTTTTAGTGTTTTTCATAACTCATATTTGCACAAAAACTCAAATGTTGGCTGTAAACCCTAAAGACATTACTATATCTTCTTATATGTATGTGAGAGACTTGTGATATAACTAACATCATAAAATGTTGTGAATAATTTTATGCATTAGTTATTTCACGCTCCTTAGACACATGTAATATGCATTGTAAAAAAAAAAACAGAAACTAAGGAAATTATAAAATTTACACAAATGTACACTGATTTTTGTTGTTGTGGTGAATTGTTTGCAGGAATATATATTATATATAGTATGTACTATATATGATATGTTTCTAATTTGTTTTGCATGTTTTCATTAAATAATAATTTTATACCTTCGAGCAATCGTCGTTGTTCGGCTGCGGCGGCAGCTTCGGCAACAGCGGCATCGTGTTCTTGCTGTTGTTGTTGCTGCTGTTGTTGTTGTTGTTGGTGATGGTGGTGTCGATGCTGTGGTTGTAGTTGTTGTTGTTGCTCCTGTGTTTGTTGCGCTTGAGATGAAGTCGAATGATGATGATGATGGTGATGATGATGATGCGATGTCGGTAGCTCCTCGGAGCCGGACGGTGTCGGCGACGCCGGGCCAGAGGGGCCACTATTAACACCAGCCCCGATACCAGTGCTACCCCCAGCACCTCCCACAACACCACCACCACCCCCGCCGCTGCTGTTGCTGCTAATCATGTGCAAATTGTGATCGTATTTTGTAGACATTTTATCGTAACTGTTCATCAAGGGTCTCTGATCGTCCATAGTCATTGCAGCGACACTCATAACTCAATACAAATCTCTTAATATGCGTCCCCTTTTTTCTTTGCGTCGTTTTTTACATTGGCATGTACACACTGGAAAACACACAAAAACACACGGCCAGTGGAGCACCTTTTTTCTCTTTCACATGCACGCAGTATTTGTATTGGGGTGCCTGCTCGCTCACCAACACCAATGTAAGACGACGCGAGACAAGCGAAAATTTTTTGATTTTTTCTCTGCTACTTTTCAAATGCAGAATTTTCCTACTTCTTACGTATTTACAGCGATGAATTATTGATAACTTGCTGGATTGTTCATTTATTTGAACTTTTTCAACATTTGTATATGGTTATAAGCACTTTAATTACGTTTATTTAGTAATTTTGCGTGGAACCGTCGATGTCGCCAGTTTATAAGAAAACGTATGAACAGCGCTGCCAGAAATTTAGTAACTAAATTCAATATGGTGGACCGATAACAATATCACGCGATATATTACCAAACACGAAATGGTAACTCTAATTCACGATGAGCCATAAGCTTCAGCAGCTGGTCACTCTTGACTGCACTTGTTGTTTACGTTTTTTAAAGAAGAAGAGTTTTTGCTGTCAGCCCTGGTTCTCTTTGCAAATTACATAAAAGAATTCGACAAAAACGACAAAATGTTGCGACAAATTGCTGGACCAACGTACGCAAAGTTATTAAATGCATCGCGAAATACAGCAAATGCGTCGTGCGCAAAAACCGCATTCGGCGGATCGCTGAGCACTTCCTTGGTGCGCCAGCAGCAAACGATGCCCGTCGTCGATTCCAGCAGTACTCTACCAAAGAAGGGCTACTCCCCATTCGGAACCAAGCAGTCCAGCATGGCCGAGTGGTCGCTGGCGAGATTAGATGATCTGCTCAATTGGGGTCGCAAGGGTTCCATTTGGCCGCTGACATTCGGCCTGGCTTGTTGCGCTGTGGAAATGATGCACATCGCAGCACCACGGTAATACATCGTGATGCCTTTACATATTTATATTTATCGCTTTACATTTTAGATATGATATGGATCGTTATGGTGTTGTGTTCCGAGCATCGCCACGTCAAGCGGATGTTATTATCGTGGCTGGTACGCTGACCAATAAAATGGCACCCGCTCTACGTAAAGTTTACGATCAGATGCCGGAACCACGTTGGGTAATCTCAATGGGAAGCTGTGCCAACGGTGGTGGCTATTACCACTATTCGTATTCAGTTGTACGTGGATGCGATCGCATAATCCCCGTCGATATCTACGTACCCGGCTGTCCACCCACGGCGGAAGCGCTCATGTACGGCGTTTTGCAGCTCCAAAAGAAGGTGAAGCGTATGAAGACTCTTCAGATGTGGTACAGAAAGTAGATCTACAATTAAAAATAAAAGCGAAAAGTGTTAAATAAATATTGCCTGAAAATGTAGCTAATATCATACATTCTGCATTTCAATATTTTAGGAAAATGCTGTTTTTCAGGTACGCTTTTTTGGTAACGTCGAAGACGGACGGTCGAAAAACGATGTGGAAACCTTAGACCGACATTCCTTTTATGGTATTTTCTCTAATTTGAGAGCAAACCTTTGGAAATGTTGCATGCATTTTTGCTGAAATTATGTCCAGTTGCCAAACAACTTGATTTATTTAAAAGTTGGCTATTTTGCAACAATTTTTCGTAGAAACAGCTATTTTAAAGCGATATTAATTAAATTTCCATATGAAAAATATATTAATTTATTGATAATTTTGAATAATATATGCGCGGGACATTAAATTAGTTGCGTTTCCTCCTCAATTTAGCCATGTTCCCACTAATGTTTACTATTTTACTTCAAATAAAGTTCTCAATTTAGTCACCGGCTGCCTCCATGTTTAAAAAAAGAACAAAAAGTGGCGGCAAAGGTTAAGAAAACGGCACGATAGTATCGCACGTAATATAGATATAATCGAAAGAATAATATATCGGCCAAAAACAGATCATCGCCACAAAATATCTATCGATAAGCAGCGATGTTTCTCAACCTCTACTAAACATCTGTGCGATGGCCGATTTGCCTGAAAATCTACAAGTGATTAAACTGGAACCTCCAGGAACACCAGAAAAGTCCAACATCAAGGAGCGTCTAAATCTGCACGTGAAGAGACGCTTGCAGCAGGAAATTCCAGAAACGCCACACAACGAGATTCCCACACCCACAACTAACAAACGTTGCAAGGCAACTTTATCGCAATGCAAAGAAGGCCAAAAATCACGGAAACCGTATCAGAAGCGAGTCGAAAAAGTTAAAACAGATAGCAGCAAATGCAAAAAAGGTGAGTGTATTAATAACAATAAATGTAATTCAAACTGTCACTAACTCAAATAACTGCAGCACAAACAACCTGCCAAGCAGCGGATTTGGAGACATTCGACGAATCTGCGGATCATGAGGCTTCGCCCGAAACTTTAGACTCGAAGACTTTAAGCCGAGATCGCTATAAAAATGCTGACATACTTAACATCGTGCTAAGCAAGAAGAAGCGAGAACTAATGCATAATCCGCAGGTGCAATTATTTTGGTCTAAAATTATGTCTGCGCTAAACGACTAAATTATGTTTAGCACTGTATGTATTCCGAGGGTGTTATAGTTTAGTCACGAAAGTCTAACCCATCAAAGGAGGCGTGGCAGTTCCCAAGACGTTTCCATGCAAACTGGTCTCTCGGTTTTGAATCTAAGTGTAAGTTAAAATAGATAAAATTTTTGTAGGAATGCCACAAAATCGTTATCTCTCCAAAATCGATATCTGCCAAAAAATATTGGCATATAGAGAAACACGATTAACTCCGGCGTATATATAGAGCTATTGGACTATCATCTAGTTACGTTTGGAGAGGTTATGTCTGGCGATTCCTGGACATTACAACAGGACAATGCGCCTGTTCACGTATCCAGGACATCAAAAAAATGTGGCAGTGTGGACGAAATTGAATCAATCACTCCTTGAAACTCTAATAAATTCTATGGCAGGTCGCATATTAAAAGTGATTAAGAATAGTGAAGGACACATTTAGGATTTAAACATAAAAAATTAGACAAAGCAAAACGAATGCTTATGACCAATTTTTTTTTGTTCTGATCAGTACAGGTATTTCTTTTGAAAAAATATTATTAAATATTATTTAAAAAAAAATCTTCCTGCAAAATGTATATATTTAATTTGAGCTGTAATTTAATTAAGTTTAATATTAAAAAATTAATAATTAATGACAGCAGCGCTTTTTTTTTATCAAGAGCCATAAGTTGATAAGGTGACTTTTGTCGCTGACCTTAGTACTGTAATGTAATGTTTCAAAATTTAAATATTATTGAGTTAACACACTTATGCCTTATTTAGTGCGCACGCTCAGAGCATTTGAACCTCTTAAATGTAGCCGGCCGTTGCAGCCGCTGCTTCTACCCGTTGACGGCTTTTCTGACAGCTGCAAAATTTGCAGAGCCGCTCAGAAAGAAAATTGACGTTTTTGGGGTTGCAACGTTTTGTGTCGCGTAATCGGAGATTTTGTGTGACTGAAATGTAAAGAATACTATATATATAATAATAAAAAATAATTTCTAGTGTATCCCCTTAGTTGATATTAAATTTGAGACTTTAAAATTAATATATTTGAATAAATGAAATAACTGTTAAAAAATTACCATCAAACCATGTTAGATAATACCGTTTAAAGTTCGTGTGGTGTTTGCTATCGATTAAACTACTTTTTTTTTTGCCATGTCCTTTAGGTCGAGCTCTCTTTCTCACTCTCTGGTTCTCTTTGTGTACCTTCCCACTGTGACGGCGGCTCTCTTCCATTCTTAACTCGCTGCGTTTTGACTTTGTGCTTCGTCCTTGCCTTGTGCACGAATTTGTGCTCAAAGTGAACTCACCCACAACAAACACCCACTGAGCCCTTCTCGGATGCTTTTCGCTTTCGTTCGTTCGTTTGTTCCACTTGGAATCAGCTTCAATAGTCCTTTCTCGGCATACGCTCGTTCATTCAACGGTCCTTTCAATTGAAAGAAATTCGCAACGACGCCAAGTTGTCAGACTCGAAAAATATTTCTCTCCTCTTATGTAAATACACAAAAAAAAAATAAAAATAAATGGTTTATTAAAAGGTTTTCATTTGAATAAATATATAAAATTCGCATTGATCTAATATGTGTTACATAATATAATTGTGCAAAGCCCTGTGAGAGTAAAAGTTACGCGAAAATAAAAGTGCAAAAGTGATTACAAAACAGTTTCAGCTCTTAGCGAATAGAAAGTACAATGAAAAATCAAGCTTTAATAATATAAAGCACTTAAATAATATTAATACAGAATGCATATATTCTATATATGTTTACTATGCTTATAAATATTTATATAAGTGATGCTCAAACATAGTTTATCTAATAATTAAAAACAAAAATAAATGGAATACCGTAATAATAGATCAAATTGAAGGAGAGTTAAATGAAATTAAAAATAAATGTATTTAATTTCAATTTAAAAGAGAGAAATAAAGAACATTGAAGGGGCCTTAGTTTATAAAAAATATATTTTAAAATGTCTTACTTTACCTGTTATACAACATGATTGCTAATATCTCGCTAACTGTTCGCTTTCAACACCCATCCCCTCCCAACCCAGTCACAATAAAAACAATAACAACAACTGCCACCTTTTTGCATGTCTTTAACCACCAGGCTTACCCGTTCTACCTACTTTTTTAATAGCTAAATCGATATTTCCCGTAAAAAAAGAACAGAAACTAAAACCTTTGCTGGCATTTGCTTTGCTCCATGTTAATCGTGTGTGTTACTATTACTATTACATAAGCCTCAGCAGAAGTTGCCTTTTAATAAAAAGGACAAGGAAAACAAGACATTTCTTTATAGGAAATGTCAAAAGTTTGTAAACGGAGCCACATGGCTTGGATATCTAGAAACTGAACTAGGTCAGTTATTGAATTTTCCCAGTCCCAGCCCCAGTGTTACGTCTTTCGCCCACACACAGTGTTGCATGCATCGAGCATACATTAAAATTAAATGATACGATGCTATAAATGACACATCGATAAAAATAATATAAATATAAATATGGTACATGTATTTGTATACAAAAAAAAGCTTATCAGTCAATTGTATATATATAATTTACACTCGACATGCTGAGCATGTCAAAGAGCCATAGAAACAACAGCACTAAAATATAATACGAGTATCTCAAATAAGTAGTACAGTGATGTGATTGACGGCCTGACATGACAACGGCCTCTTGGCTACCTTATTGATTGCCACAGTTTTTCTGTATTTTCCACACCTCCTTCAGCAAATGTAGCCTTTTGTACCAAAGACCCAAATCCTAACTGAGCACCACTCGAATCATTTTGTCATACTCTGATAGTATCGGGCTGAATTGAGTGACTTGCCACACGCTCAAGTAATGCAACAAAGTGCATGCTGAATGTGCTTCCTATGGATTCCGGCGGTGCATTGCGCTTTCGTAGCTTCAGTCAAATGTGGCATGTTAAATGGGGACTGACTGAGACAGACATTTGTGGTCCCCTCCGGTCCCTGAAGGGCACTTTGCACCCTCTATTTAAAACCACACACTCCAAGCTATACTTGTAGTTGGATAATTTGCCAGGGGCTTGAAATTTCTTAATTTTGGAAAAGTCGGTTTGGTAATCGAACAATTGTAAATCAGTTGAGCTTTTTTCTTCCTATTTTAAAACTTATCAGTAAAAGTGTCCGACTCTCAGTAAATTAACAGTCCCTACCGTGATATAATTATAAAATGAATCAATTAGAAAATAATCAACAAAGAGTCATTAAAGTAATATAATAGAAACCATTATTCTGACGGTGTCTCTCCTTGGTTGTAGGTGTGAGCTCGTTCATTAACCAGCTTCTACTACCTTTTGCCACTTAAAGGAAAACCCCAACGATATTATACAATGTACAACTGCTGCTCAGTGGGAAAATCAATTTTTAGCAATTGGCTGGCACAGTGTGCATGACACATAGTAAACATACATAAAAGCTAAAGTATTCGTACCAACAGCAACAGCAATCATTGCAATCCAATTAAGTGGCCAACATAAAGCGGCCGTTGGGCTTCTGCTGATTTTTGAGCTGTGGACTGTGACTCAAAAATTGAGTGAAAATTGCGAGTACAACACACATACACTCTCACATTTATCATCCACAAATTTGTGGACCTCCAATTGGGTCGTGAGTTAACCCTCTTTTTAGCCCACTCTTGCTCTCAGTTGTGCCAACAACTTTCTCTCTCTCTGCATTTAAACTTCCTTTTGCTTTGCATCTGCAGTTTTTCGTATTATTGAGGGACTTTTCTGCCCTCATTGCGAATCTCTGTTTTTCTTTTGGCTTTCACTTTTTTCAACCGCTAGGTAATTGCTTATAGTTACTTTAGGTTTGAATCTTTTTATACAAAGTGATGATTGACTTATAAAATAAATCTTTTAATTTTTTCAGCATGCTAATTTAACACAACAAAAATAATAAAATAATAATAAAATATATAAATTAAGAAGAGCATTCAGTGACAATTTAATATTTATAAACCACTGCAAGCCAAGTGCATACAAGAACAACAACTATCGGAAAAGCTTAAAAATGTCGCCTTTTATGGAAAAAGTGCTGCTGTTGTTAGGTGTGCTGTGCTGCATACAAGGTAAGCGGCCAAGTTTACGCAATAAAAGAAAATGTGTTTCATTTTGTAAGACATGTAATCATGTCATTACATAGTTAATGTTAGTTTAATTTGAAATGATAATTTACTTCCCGCTTGCATACAGTATCCACTGCCCTAATGTGCTATGACTGCAACAGTGAGTTCGATCCCCGTTGTGGAGATCCATTCGAGCCATATTCCATTGGTGAGGTGAACTGCAGCAAACAGGAGCCACTGGAGCATCTTAAGGACAAATATAAGCCCATGCTGTGCCGCAAGACTGTACAGAAGAGTAAGTTAAACCTCATTATAAATATTAATTAATTATAGTCTTGTACTCAATAAATATACCTTTCAGTTTACGGCAAGACTCGCATCGTACGTGGCTGTGGATACATTCCTGATGATCGTACCGATAAGGAATGTATACGGCGCTCGGGCACCCACGATGTGTCGGCCACTTACTGCGCCTGTACTAAGGAACTGTGCAATGGAGCCATTATCGGTGCTACATCGCAGAAACCGCTGATTCTTGCATTGGCCGCCGGATTATCACTGTTCATGACAAGACAAAGCATAGGAGTTCAAAGCTCATAAATATACTCGTTTTATATCTCCTTTCTATCGTTTTTTATAATTTTTTTACTCCATTTTTTTTTACTAATTTTTTATTTTTAACATTTTATTAGATTTTCTGAATATGGCAAAATACTTACATGATCAGTTTAAGTTTATTAACTATAAATCTTTTCGTAAGCGTAAAAAATGAGAATATTAATGATAAAAAAAAGAATAACACTTGTAATTTGTTGAGCTCTTAAAATAAAAAACATTTAAGAGAACTTCAAATAATGAAACTTACCGAAACAAATACTTGGGCGGAAATATCCATTTTGTTGTTTGTATTTAATAAGCTCATATTACTTGGATTTTAAATTAAAAATTTTGTTTTTCCAAAAAAAAAAAACAAAAAATAAATAAACAAAAAACTGCCAGTAAACATCTCCGCCTAATAAAAAAGATATTCATGTCCAAACAACAACAACAGGCTTAACTTCATTTATATTATCCTTAATTGGAAGATGATAATTAATTTACTGTCCAGAAAATGATCCGTTAAACACATTTTCCAATGTTTTTAAAATATTTCATAACAAAAAAAAATTAAAAGACCGTATATTTTCAACTACTAAGACGCGATATTTACATACACATAACAGAACAACCCCCAAAGGATAATTTCAAACCAAAATCTTCACAAGAGATTAAAAAATTAATTCAAATGAAAACGTTAATAGAAAATAGTATTTACAGTAACTAGGACTCAAAATCATCCAATAAATCAAGTATAAAAGTTATATTTCAACTAAATGCGATAGCAAAAACATAGCATATATGTGTATAAAGAACAGAAAATTTAAAAAAAAATCAACAAAATATTCATTAACAGATTATAATAATATGAAAAATTATATTTTGTCCACTTTAAGCTTCATACAACTTAAAATAAAATCAAAACAAAAAGAAATAAAAAAAATAGACAGTAAATAAGCCTAAAAAATCTTCCTAAAAACAACAATATTTATTTACATCGTGTAGATAATTTTTGGTATATATATGATTTTAGTTAAGAAATTAAATGTTTTGAAGAGCATTACATCTGCCTTTAGTAATCATATTAAGTGCTGTCCTTGACAAGTTGATAGGCACAAATCAATAAAAAACAAAAAATAAAACAGACACACCCTTACACGGCTAAGCAGTGTAATCTCTACAACAAACACTAGCCAACTCATTGATACTAAATCGAAACCAAATAAATTTTAACACATTATTTTGTGTAGACAACAAATTTTATTAAATATATATTAAATCACTTAAAACACATAAATACAAATGATATTTATTTAGTTAAATATTATTATATTGAAAGATAAAAACAACATTGTGAGAATATGTAGGTAAACTTAACTAATACAACAATTGTTGAAAATAAAAAAGTAAATGAAAAAATATATTCAATCACATTATTTTTAGTTAAACTTAAAATATACTTTATTGAAAGAATAAACAAATAAAACAGTAAAAATTCTGAAAGTAATTTTAAAAGCATAACAGGCAAAATATAATTTAATACATCCTTAACAATGAGACACAAACAGGCAGTAATAAACAAAAGAAAATAAATTACTTATGCATATAAATAAAAATGGCATCGTGAATCATATCACTGAGCTTTGCTTTATGAGTAACGAAATTCTGGGGTAAAACTAAAAAGAAACTACACAACATAAATGTTATTTCAAATACACATGAAGCTAACTACAAAAACAAAAAAGATTAAAACTCAAATATTTTAACAAATAATTTAGCATAATATGTGAAACTAACAAAAATGTTTGGTTTGGTTGATGAGTAAAATAATAAATAAATAAAGCATACATACATAATAAGTCATAAAATTCGTTTCGAACGTAAAAAGAACACCAAAATGCAAATGAAAACAACTAACACAGTAAAAATATGAATTGTTAAACAAAAGAACACACAGTTGCATAATATTTATTAATAAAATAAAATGTGTTTTGTCTGCGCTGGCTGAGTCGTGAAAATTATAATACTTTATATTTGGTTTATGAGTTTCTATGCAAACCCAACCAATATATATTCAAAAAGAAACAAAAGAAAAGTAAAGTAAATTAAAAATAAAATTGAAAATAAAACGCAAAACTAAAAAAAGAACAAATCCAACCACAATTTACAAAAATTATGTGAACTTGTTAATTTTTAGCGTTTAAGTCTGTAAAGCTCCGCTTGTAGATGAAAAATCAATAAATAAACTAAATACAAAATTGAATATAAAGATGGAAAAAAGTTATAAACTTTCACAAAACAACAAAACTTGTTGCTACTTTCTCAACTTATGCAGTCGTAAATGATGTAATCAATAAAAAATGAGACAAATGTTAACTATGATTTAGTGTTACATATTTTGAACCCTTAAGCTGAAATAGGGATACAAAAGATTTATTAACATATTTTTAAATATGTTTATCAAGAATTTCATCCAAGCGCATTCGGGAAAATTGCTCCCTTTGCAATGGGCTGCTTGGAACTACGCACTATTTTGATAAAGCCATCTTCGCCCCAGTTGGGACCAAACGAATTGAGACATAGCCAATAGTCTAACTTACTAGCTACATCATGGCCATAACCGACCACAACCAAAAACTGAGAGCTACTAGCCTTGGCCCTTGCTGGTGGCACAAAGACTCCACTGCTGTAGTGCATGAACCCAAATGTGGCCGGATTGTACTCTACAATGACGGGTATTGAGCTAGAAACGAAGCGCTTAACGGAGGTATCATCGCCATCGCGTATCATCGAATATGTAGCCAGCTTAACTCCGCCTGAAGGCAGTGCGGGTGGCGTACACATACCCTGGACGGAGTTTTCATGTGTCGGATAATCCATTTCAGTTAGCAGTGAAGTATCATCCAGTTGGGTTAGATAGTCAAAAGCCTGTTGTGGCACCTGCGTTGTACAACTGGTGCTCATGCCAACACAGTCAATCAAATGCTGGGCTGAATATTCCAATGGGTCCTTATCATTTGGTAGAGCATTCAATATCTGTATAGCCTTGGCTGCAGCATACGCCCAGCTGCCACTACACAATGTTCCCTGATCCTGGGCTGTCACATTGATGCCATATTCGGTGAGGATGTTCATCTCATCGGCAACTGTATTCTCCGTATCAACAGGTGGCATATCATTTGACTTTGCAGGATATACGGCCTGAGGTAAACGGGCCGCAAATGTTATCAATCTGATGTCCGAAAACTGATTGATCTTAACTCGATAGCTGCTCGCCTTCCGATCTGCCAACGCATTTTGCTGAGCAATCAATTTGGTGTGATAGTTGAAATAATAGTTGGCATTATTTCTCTCCGTAGGGCTGGCATACGTATAACTTTTATTAAAATCATCCTACAAAATATTGAAATCAATAAAGATATTGTGTTTGGTTTACCATTGAAGATTATCCAGTAAACTTACCATGTACGTTTCGAAATCCAGCAGGTCCTGTCCATGATTGAAAGCATATGCGCCTGTAAATAAGGCACAGCAGACCCACAGCTTTAACATCTTGAAATTATAACAAACACTAGTTAACAATTGAGCGTTAGTTGAGCATTTATATAGTCGCATCCATCCACTTTCTTTATGATTAGACAAGTAAATAGAAGATAAAAGCCGCACCACAAACAGTGCAAATAGATTTCTACATACTCGAACTCGTACTCATAAATGCGGCATTAAATTCACGACAATCGTTCTTTGGGCCCACGAATGCTTAATTCGCACTTGCCTAATTATGATATACACGTATAGTACTCCCAACTTCCTACACGAGTATGGGGTCTGTCGATATAGCCTATTCGTAGTATACCTCGGCATATGGGCGTGCCTTGTTTACACGGCATACTGCCGTTGTGTTCTCATGTGTCTGTTAATTTGAAATTTCCACTGGCCTAGTTGTATCTGAAGTCGTTCTCCATGCACTGCATCGGCACTCATATTTGGCAGCAATTGTAATCACATTGTCAACCTCATAAACGTTGCGGCGGATAAACATTTCTATTGAAATTTTTAGTCTTGTGCAGGCGCAGTAAAAATATTGTCGAAATTATCTTTCATCAAATTAAATTTGGCATTGGACAAATTTTAAGAACCGCTGACTATATAGTTTATACATATACTTTAAACAAGTGCATAATGAATTTCAAAAATATAGTTGGAACCTTTCCTCTGTCTATCTCTTAGTATGAATATCAAATTTGATAATTATCAAATAAGTTAATCAAAATCAAGTTAAGAGCATTCAATTAATTAATTAAAATTAATTATGTAATATTTCAAGAAATGTATTTTTCCCATCAATTATTTGTAAATACATCATTAAATAGGTGTACAAATCATCAAAATTGACTGCATAAATCAACGGGTTTCCTATGCTCAAAATGATAGTTAATTAACATATTTTTCTGCATAACTTAATTTGTTTAAACTTTAAACCGACAATAGTTAGCGTTGTCAATTGGTTTTTTTTAACATGATTTACCTTATAAAACAGATTTAAGGTTTATATTTAAGTAATTCAAGTAACTTATAAAAAACTTTCATTCCTTACGTTACAAGCCACTTGTCATAGCTAATATACTCTACAATCTTTAGCAAACAAAATTTTTAAAATCCACACACAAGATGAATGATTAATTTGCATTTAAAGCGAAGAGCACAAATATATGAGGAATTCAAAAATGAAAACATTTTCAAAGCTGGAGTTCATATGCCCAGCAAGTTTTTCATTCGATTCATTCGATTCGTGAAGCGCTTAAGTAATGGCCTATAAAACCGAAGCGTCTATCGCCAGCGCGTCTTAAAGCAATCGCAGACTCCGAGGCAACGGCATCTTTACCAAATCTTCATCGGGGACAAAGACAAGAGAAACACAGTTAAAAAAGGTGATTAGTATATGTAATTACCACATGTGTGCAGTGTGAAAACCTTGATAAACAAATTTAGTAACCGTTAAAAGTTAAATAAATAAATAAATACATACTTAAAAAGATACATAATTTTGTAAATTAATAAACGGATATTCATAGTGCTGGGCGATCCAGAAAAACAATTCTAATTCTAGAATAAACATTTATTACGTATACGAAACTAAAGTGAGTGAATCTTAACGAGTGTTAATAGAATATTATTTAGTTAAAATTTACTTTCTTTGGAAACTACAATTTGTAAAAACCCATTTGTAAAAACCCTAATACAAGAGATATTTAAAGTGTCCATTTAAGATGTCACATCTAGTATTTAAAGTGTCTTTGGTTATGTAAATTTCCACCTTTATGTGAACAAGTTGTTAAAATAATCATCATCACAATTATGGACCTTACAAGCAAGTCAGCACTTTTAAATACACTAGGGTCTTTCCCTTTCCCTCTCAATTGCCTATGCTAACGCAGCTGGGAGCCAGAGCACCTTTCACCCGCATCCAAAATCCAAGTGAAGTCCCCACATGTGTGCAAATCTACTATGAGGATGATTATTGAAAGAGAAATTGATTTGCGTTTGTTTTTATGGTTTGGCTACGGAAATTTCACAAACAAAGAAATACATAACAATCAAATTCGGACTTTTATGTTAATTTTGATGAATATGTAAATGTAAATCAAAGTTCGTTGGAAAACATAGTTACAAATTGATTACACTCATTAAAAAGTCATTCAATCGATATTCGAAGATAATATGCAATAGCCAAAGCAACAGATGTAAACATTCATGGTCGAGTCGAACTTTGAATGCCCTTAATTTAATTTTCGTGCAACAAATTTTTTAAAAATAAATTATATTTAAATTAATAATAAAAAAATTATGGATCGTTCGTAAAGCTATCAAGTATAACACTAATTGTTAAAAAATATATTTGATGTGAAAATGATTTTAAAATTTGACATTTGTGATGGCCACTGAGTTCGAAATTTTGTGATCAGTTAAAATGATTTGCGATCAAAATTCGGAAGGTCTCCTAGAATATGATATGCAATCTTATCGCAAACTTGACAAAGCTGTAATTCTTGAAATACATAAAAGCAGACAATCATTGTGTTTTTTATGATATAAGGCAATGGTTTATATTATTATTATATTATTATCACTGAATTCCTGAGTCGTAGACCGTATTGCATTATAGAAAGGGTAAATAGATAGATAAAGTTAGAAATGCATGACGAATTTAGACCCAAGTTGAGAATATCTATCACGGAGTTTGGCTCATGTGGATAAAATTATATTATGTACATCGGTTTACTATTATTTTTATTTCATAATATCGTTTTATAGATGGGGATGTGCAAAGCGAAGATATTGCAATTAATATTACTGTTGGGTTACTTAAATGCTGTCTTAATGCAGACGCTGCAAACATTCCCAAAACTTTGCGATGTGCGAGACTTTGATGACTTTTTGCACAAAACGGGAAAGGCGTATCCGGATGAACGGGAACGAGAGTTTCGCGAGAGTATCTTTGCAGCCAAAAAGTCGTTGGTGGATCTGTCGAACAGTCGAGTGGGCAGTTATCGTCTGAATTTAAACTCATTCGCTGACATGACTCGCAAAGAGATCTCCACCCTGCTCGGCTCCAAAATCTCGTATCAGGGCGAGTAAGTAAATCATTCTAACAGATGTAATTTGTAGATGAAGAAAATTAACTGATAATTTCACAGAGAGTTTACTGCGCGTCATATTAACTTTGTGCCAGCCACAATCACGGTGAATGATAATTTGCCCGAATCGTTTGACTGGCGTGAGAAGGGAGGAGTAACCGCAGCCGGCTTTCAGGGCGTTGGATGCGGTTCATGTTGGTCATTCTCTACGACGGGGGCACTGGAGGGACATCTATTTCGTCGCACTGGTGTTTTGGTGCCCTTGTCCCAACAGAATCTGGTAGATTGTGCCGATGACTACGGCAACATGGGATGCGATGGTGGTTTCCAGGAGTATGGCTTTGAGTACATCCGGGATCATGGCATCACGCTGGCCAACAAGTATCCCTACGAGCAGTACGAAATGCAGTGCAAACAGAATGAAACAGTTGGAGTTTATCCACGTGAGAGTATTGTTAAAATTCGCGATTATGCCCGTATTGATCCTGGAGATGAGCAGAAGATGAAGCAAGTGATTGCCACCCTTGGACCATTGGCATGCTCCATGAATGCAGGTAGCATATCCTTTGAGCAATACGATGGCGGCATCTACGAAGACGAGGAGTGCAACCAGGATGAAGTCAACCATTCTGTCGTTGTTGTTGGGTACGGCAGCGAAAATGGACGCGACTATTGGATCATCAAGAACTCTTACTCCCAGAATTGGGGCGAGTCTGGATTCATGCGACTCCCTCGCAATGCTGGCAGCTTTTGTGGCATTGCCAGTGAATGCAGTTATCCCATATTATAAGCAGATGCTGACTCAGTCTTAACTAATATTATTTAATTGTTATTCACATGTATACGAATTTATATAGTTACTATAATTTAGAGATATCCTAAAAATTATGCCAGTTGGGCTATTTTAAGAAAAATTTAATTATATTTTCTCTCTTTGCAAGGGAGCATGTGCTGCGAGGCTCAAATAAGGCGCTCTTTTTACCCAATTAAGAAAAAAAGTACTTATAGTTGCATTTTTATTATTTTTATTAAAAAATGGTATTTAAGTTGCACAGCTGTTAACTTCTGATTGGCACACATGATTTTGGTTAGAGTTGAAGAAGAATATACCTTTAATAATATTTAGAGATTGGTACACATTATGTACTGCATAATAGCATAACTAGCAATTTTATAATAGGGTTATACAAATCGGTCTCGATTATATAATTCATTATCAATGCATTGATAACAATGTTATATCGAGATTCAAAAAGTAACGGTGTTATGGTAACATAACATATCATGTTACTCATATTAGCCTTATATGTCTATCGCACGGCACAATCTATTGACCGTTGAAAGCTAAATATGTTCATGGGCTAATTTAAAATAACAAATTAAAATAACAAATTAAATAGTTTAACTTTTCTGAGAAACAATGCTGCAACACGTTTCAAAGCTGTGGCGCTCCTTTTTGTCTATTTGCAAAACATAAATACGCCACCTGTGGTCTGGATTTAAAAGTAGAGAGCCAACACATGAAATAATAAGACTCAAACGAACGACAAAAAATGGCGGGCGCATAATTCAAATGTGAATTAATTTTTAGTCGATTAAGCAATAATTTTGCAATTAAATAATAATTTTACGAACATTTTTTTATTAGAAATTAGATGAAAATAAGGTGATCAATTTTATAAAGGTTGGAAACTCGTCGATCCTCGGGTGAAGAAACTGTAAAATGATTACAAATTCTAGCTATCCTAAAACAGAAAGTGTTCGGAAAAGGTGAGAAAAATTACTATCGCACTTTTATTGAATTGAAAGGCTGCCAGACGTTCATACTATCGGCAATTGGTAACGTAATAAGTTCCTTTCAATTAAGTAATAAACATTATTGTCATGTTTAATCTTTAAAATATATGAATGTTTCTTTGTATTATTTAGCTGCATTAATCTGTTACAATACGTGCACTATTGGTAGCATTAACAAGGCCAAAAGCGCCATCTGTTGGGAAGAACAACGCAACCTCCAATTTTTGAATCTGTCTAGAGCGACATCTGTTGGTCAAATGGTTGGTTATAAGCAGTGTTGCCAACTCTTCAGGACCGAAAATAGCTATATCAACATTTAAAAATAGCTAGAAAAAGCTGGGAAATCTAGATGAAAGCCAGATAAAAAGTTTTTATACTTCTTAGGTTGACTTTATATTATATATATTATATTACAACTATATTCAACAGTGATCTAGTAGTAATAATTTGAAATATTCTATTAGTTTTAACTTAAAAACAGCTGGAACTCCAGATGTGGCGGAAAAAAACTATGTTGGCAAACTGCTTATGCTAACGGAAGACTAACAGTCTGTTAAGTCTCTGTTAGTCTTTCTGTTAGCACGTGTGCTTTTTTCGAACAGGCGCGAGATTCAAATTATTGGTAATTTTGTTCTAATTTTGAAACATAATTAATTTTTGATTCGAAATTAGTTAAAATTTGCAAAAGTTCAAAGTAGAACAACAAACTACCAGATCGGATTGGCAGATTTACTTTTAATTAATTTAAATAATTTATACAGGACGAGGGTGTTAGTCCATCCAACGTATGGGACTGTTGCCGTTGAAAGCCGATCCTCGTCTGTTGCTCGAGTTCGAACTAAAAGTTAAATGCACGCGTCGCAAGGATGCCAGCAAAGATCAGTCGAAATGACATACAAAAACCACAATGTGTATTCTGGTCATCCTGAACTGGTTTCCAAAGGGAAAGCAAGGACTGGGGTCACGAAATAATCAAAATGTTGATAAACGTCTAGCTGCAAATTACAGATGTATAAAAATGACAACTAATTAAATTTTAAATTAATAACATTTGTTAAATTGTGGCACAATGTTCAGACCGGTTTTGTTATCGCTATATTAATTTCCGCTAGCTCGCTTAGACATATGTACATATACATATGTACATAATAGTATACATATTTGCTTGATAAGCAGAGAGAAGTTGACGCTTTAAATTTAATTCAACAAAAATCAGCTAGAGAGCTGTCTCTGCATTCCCCTACGAGTGTTCAACGGAATAGGAAATGAGATTAGCATTACGGAGCGTACTTATTCTGACAGCAGTGCTATCGAATTGGGCATACGAGGTGCCGAATGCCCAAGTGAAAGTGTTCTATCCCAAGGGATTTGAGGTGTCCATACCGCATGAGGAGGGCATATCATTGTTCGCCTTCCATGGCAAACTTAACGAAGAATTCGATGGATTGGAGGCGGGCAGATGGTCACGAGATATTCCCACTTCCAAACTGGGACGCTGGACTTTCCGGGACCGTGAGACAGTCTTTAAAGTAGGTGACACGCTGTACTACTGGACCTATGTTATCTACAATGGTTTGGGCTATCGCGAGGATGATAAAGCGTATGTGATCACCAATTACTCAAACAACACCTCGTGATAGAGAAATAATATATATCATGTACAAGTTCTTGCACCTCTGCTGACAATATTATTTCTGTCCCATCTCTCTCGTTCTTTCTGTTTTTGATTTAAAAGTCTATAAAAACCGGTCTTAACAGCTTTTTTAATTTAAATATGCTTTTTGGCGAGCTTTCGGTTTAAGAATTGGAATTTTGAAAATGTTACTAATTTTTCTGTGTAATGAAGGTAAAAAGATAACTTGGGGGAACTTAGAATTCTTGAATTTCAAAATATTCGAATAATAAATATATTAATCTGATTTTGCACTGTTGTCGATAAATTAAGGGTAAAGTAATTATAATTTTAAATTTTACAACAAACTTGATGTCATAAATTGTTGAAGAGAAATAAGAGTTAATAAGAATTGTGATAAATACAAAATCTGATATGGAGTATGCATGTGTAATGCAATTAAGTCAACTGATTTTAAAATACATAAAGAAAATGGTTTAATGAAAATGCATTTATTATTCGCCTGGTTTCGAGCTGTGTGATGAATTTAATTATTTTTGTTAATAAAATTTGCAATGCATATTTATGCGCTTTTAAACGCTGTAATTAATCATATATAAAGCGTAATGCATAATGGGCCGGAACGGAACGGAGCGCAGAATGGCCAACGGAGCTGATGCATCAATTCGGCCAATATAATTTCCTTTATGGGAGCAGTCGGTCACATGCTCAGTGCATCATCACCCAGGAAATCCATCACACCACCAAAGGGAGTAGAAAGTTGCCAAGGATTCGCAAGGCAAATTGATGAAGTTTTAGTTGTGGCAACTGTACTACGTGACGTGTGCGTTGTTAGACAGACGCAACGGGCCACGCCCACTGACACAGCCACCGCCCATGTTTAGTTCTCTTTTATGGTTTTTCTTTTCTTTTCTTTTCTTTCATTTCATTTTTTTTTGTCAGTCGTCTTTGGATTCTTTGTGCGCCCGTTCGTTAAGTTTTTTGGATGTAAGCAACAACAAAGCAAATGCAATTACAACGCAACGTGAACAAATTTTTTGCACTCACTGTGCTCTGCATTCGGCAGAAGACTCAAATTGGTTGGGCAAATGCTTTTTTTCGAGGCTTTTCTAGTCTACAACTTGCAGTGCTTTTATAATTTTTGTACTTTTGTGCATTGCGTAGTTGTTGCCACCGTTAAACGCTTCATTGCCGCCTGTTTTTTTCCTTACGCCAATTGCCAAAAGTGCAACAAATGTTGCGAGTTCAAGAAGGTAGAAAGTTTTCGACGGAAAAAATACCCTATACCCTGGATTCACATAATATATGATAATGTAGCAGTTTGAACTGGTGTTGTTGCTCTTGTTTTTTGTTTTTAATAATAATAGATGAATCTATTATTTTAAGAAATGTTCTAAGCTTTTTAAAAGCTATATATTTTAAATATTTTAAATTACAGGGTAAGTAAAATAACTAAAGTGTCTACCTTGGATACCAGAAGACTGAATGCACTTGCTTTTGTGTGCACTCTGCATTTATTAAGTTTTATTAATTAACTTTAGTTGATAATTAATAATTTAATTCGAGCAGCTCTGATTTTCCTTAATAAATAAATAAATGATTAAGATAAAAATATATTCCTGCATTAGCTTTAAAATATTATTTATTTATCCTAATATAAAACTGAATAACTTTGTTTATTGTGCAGGATAAACAAAAATTCAGGGCCATAGGTTCTTTGCATTAGTTAGCAGGTGTTTGAATTTCGTTGAATAGCATATAATATCCTTTGGTTAGGGTATAAAGGGCTGCTACACACGTTCAGGCGCTTAATGCATGACACGTTTCGCTTTTGGGGCGTGCCCCAGCAGCTGGCTGCATATTTTTTACACAGTTTGTTGGGGCATGGCAAGTGTCATAAATATTCTTTGGCGCTGCTTTATTTCTTGCCACGACGACGATGGAGACGACGAGCAGTTTATCAATAATGCAAAACATTCGAGCAAGGGGTATTTACACCCGAGTCAGCAGAGAGGCCGCCAGTCAAGCGATATAAGTTGCTTCGGCTACGGCTCCGTGGCGCACACATAACCCTCCCAACCCATTCCCATTCCCATTCCGATTCCGATTCCCATTCTCATTTCTATTCCCCAAGCGACAGTAGCAGCATCAGCATCAGCATCAGCATCAGAATCAGAATCATCATCAGCTTTAGCATCAGGAGCCGTTGCATTTTGTGTGCATGTTTGTCGATTTGACTACGATTGCGGAAACGTATACAGTTCGTTGATCATTATCCGGTTCGTGAGGCTTTCTAGGCAATCCGTTTCCTAGACACGTGATGTTGTTGTCCTCACCAGAGAGAGACAGATAGAGAGAGGGGGAAAGAGAGACAGGTCTTACTTATTACAGTAAACATTTTGAGTGGGTATTTAGTAGTGACATCTAAAATACATTTCGATTGCCGGACACCAATAGTGCGAGAATTGATAGAATATTGAGTATTCCCTGGTTTATGTTCAACTTTAGGCCAAGGAGATGAAATTTTCTAGCCTGTCTGACTGGCAGCCACTTTACCAATTGGCAATAATACTTATAGCGCATTAAATGCTACTCCATAGGTTGCTAATGGAGCGTGTTGTAATTACATTTCGTACATTTCTCTATCCATTATTGAATTGAGGACTTAAGTGCTTTTTACTGCATTTCAATTGCAATCAAATTTTATGCAATTACTGAAAATGTAAAAAACTAATTGAGCTATGTAAATTTAAACATGTCTCAATAGAAAATAGTTCAGAAATAAGGAGTTCGTATCAAGTATACGGTTTGAAATGAAAATTGACAACATAGCATGGTCCGATAGAGTTGCATAGCAATAAGCTAAGGCGAGCTGTGTAAGTTTACTAATTAATTTATTTAACTAAGAGCAGTTAACCAATATAATATATAAATTTCAATATAAAACTGAATGCATAAAGTTTAAAAATCAGTAGTTATGTAGGAATTTTTTTAAAAAATTTAATTTTAATAATTGTATTTATTATCCATGGAGATCACTTAAAATTTGATCACTTACACTATTTATTTAATATTAAGATTGAATTGAATTTCTTGTTAAATAAATAAGTTTAGCAGAAACTCTTAATAATTATCTAACAATGGTATGGTTATACGTTAAGTTTTTATTTTATATTAAAAATAAAAGATTAATTGAACAAATATCTATGTATATGACTTGTGACTTGGAATTTTATTTGAAATTCGCGAGATCGGAGTCCAATTTGATGGTATCTGCATTCGCTGCTGAGAACGAGAACTGGAACATTTGAGTCGAGTGGAGAATGACGGCTGACAGGCGAGGAATCGCATATAAGGAGCAGCGGGCTCAAAATCAAATTAGAGCAAATGCGAGGCACTTGAAGGAAATGCGCACTGCAAGTCACAGGAAACAGGAAAAGCGCGGAAGGCTGGCGAAATCAAATAACAAAATCTGATTGAATTGAATCTGAGGTAAAGGTACTGGTAAAACGCTAAGCGCTGATTTATTGATTTTCTTTGAAATTTTCCATCTGTCTTTGGTAAAATTAAATAAAGCCATTTCAGTGCTTTGAGTCTTTTCTCCAGTGTCTGTTGCAAATTGCTGAAATTGTGCAGCATCGTCTCATTTGCAAGGCAACATCTAAAATTATGTAGCAGCATGCCATAAACTGAAACAATGTCAATTCAGGCACTTAGGCACACCAAATTTTATTTACAACACATTTACATTTTGTCCGCCCAGCGTTCTCTTCGTATTTTAATGTTTCATTTTGTTTTATTTTATTTATATTTATATTTTATTTTATTTTATTTTATGCTTTATTTTTTGTCGTTGCTGCTGTTTGTTTGTTGTTTGCGTTTGGCGTTGAGTAGCGGAAATAGTAAAAGTTTTCTAATGAGAAAAGTTTACACACAGAGGCAGCAAGGAAGCCTGAAGGAGTAAAAGAGAACGTAAGAGAAAGGGACAAATAGAGGGAGAATGTGTGTGTGTGTAATAGAGAAAGAGTGGGCGCTTCTAAGATGCAGCAGAAGTAAGCAACTCATACAGAGAGGAACCGCTGGAGCCACTGGGTAACATCGTCGTTGTCCACGTTGACGACGAATTTAATCATTTGCCTTTGCTGTTGCTTCGTTGTTGTTGTTGCTGATGTTGTTGCTGTGTGCGCGAGTGTGCACATCAAAAACTAAACACGTCAAAGTAAGCAACGGAAATGAGAAAAAAGTGCGCTTATTTATTTTGTACTCTTTTCAACAATTTCGTTTTTGTCGCCTGCACCTCTATTTGACTTGTCTGACAAAAGAAATATATATAAAGAGAGAGAGAGGGATCTCAGAAGTAAGAGAGACAGCGACACGCACCCTACAACATCAAAGCGTGTAATAATTTCAAAATTATGCAAAATGTGGAGGTGGAACACGGACGCATTGTGGCGTGTTTAGTGCCGGAAATTATGGAGCATAGCGTGAAGCGAGCAATACTTAAAAGCATTTACCGAGTGTCAGGCTTACATTTGACCTTACTGAAAATTGGCAACATCGCGGAGTCTGATCATTATTATGATTTTAATCACAATAAATGGATGTACCTATGATTTCCATGTTATTCGGTTAAACTTAATTAGGAACTATGAAAATATGTATGCTAGCCAGGGTTGTACAACATTTAATTGATTTTCAGTGAGATGAGTAGAATTTATAAACAAATTAATTTCCAAATTTCACTTCAAATCGGTGATTAAGAGTAATTTAATATCAACAATTACAAGATAATACAGTTCTTACTATCTCAATATATTATAATGTATTGAAAAATTCAAACATGCAAAGGTATTTTCAAAGGTTGACATGCCGCCCTTTCCATGTTTCATGTATCTGTAAGATACATCTTGCGTTATGTCATCTGTGGTTGCTGCTAATAACTTAGATTTAATAAACAATTCAAATGTTACCCCTGTGCGATATCTATCGACAATTGTTCGGTAAGCTGGCATTTTACAAGATTTTGGATAACATATAACAAGCCAATTAAATTCACAATTCCCATTGGGGCAAGTTGTATAAAAGAAGCTTAACAGCTGCATTAGAAACCAGTTAACGAGAACACCCAGTCTCTCTCTCTCTCCCACTCTTGGACTGCTAAACATTACGTGATTGCAAGAAAATGAAGCTATTTTGCATTGTTTTCATTATTTACGTGTTGACTTTGACACTATGCGGTGTGGACGGACGTGGCGGTGGTGGAACCAGAAATGGCTTGAGGGTATGTGAAACTATTTAAACAATATCCAAGTCATTTGACATTCGATAACTTTTGATTACAGGAGCCCATTGGAGCCTACCTCAGAGTAAGTCTCATTTTTGCGTTATTATAAATATGAAATCTATAATATAGACATAATTGCCATAAGTCCCGTCATTCATTAAACACATCAGAAGAGACTCGGGCTTTTCAGGGTTATAAACTTTTAATGACTGGATTTATTCAATGCGTACTTATTCTAGGCCCGGCGACATGCCACAGTTGAGGTAGCATCAGAGGGATCATTCGCCAACGAGAACCCACCACCGCCTCCACAATTCAGAGTATGTTTTTAAATTATGGAATGTTTAATAGATGCTACAGTAAAGACTCCTATTAACAGACACGACGTAATGCCATGAACATGAGCAATAATCCAGAGGATGAGGCTCCACATGTGGCAAATGAGGCACCACACTTGAGAGTATGTATCAATAACTTCATTTTTAAACTTCTTAAACATTTGTTGGGATATGATTTGTTAGTTTTCTATTCAAAAATCTATATATATCGAGATTGTTTCTAGCTTTCATGTCATTCAATGCATTTCCAATGATCGATTGTCTCACATTTACAGCAATCCCGACAAGTGCCCCCTCAATTACCTGGACCACCAGAGGGGATGCCACTTCCTCCTATGTGAAATCATTTCCAAATATTGTACTAATAGGTGTAGGAATCTTGTGCATGGGGGAACTACATTAAAAAAAGACAAAGACATAATCATAAGAACGATTAATAAAAACTCTATACAGCATTCCAAAAAAAACTAAATGCAAGATATTGTTAACTCATTGCATGTCAAGGGACTTCCATGGAAGTATTCATAATCCTTTAAAGCAAACTCACTTTATCCTCAAATGCATATGTTTTTATTTACATTCCAATATGGCTGAAATGAGGATCGTCCTTTACTATCCCACAGAAGGATCAAAGTGTTGTGATCACATTAATAATTTCCATTCGTTTTCTTCATTTTACAGCAACGGCGCGAGATGCCACCACCACCTGAGGGAGTACCACCACCGCCACAGGGTATGCCACCACCACCATCTTAAGGATAAGGGTATTACCCACATCTGTATGTATGTACATATATCATATAAATATTAAAGCGCTTGTCTAGGGTAAGGGAATCACATCCAAAACAATATGATATTACGAAGAATAAAACATGTTTCAAGCATTCCAAAAACGAATTTACAAAATTGTTATTACTCAGTTGTAAATCACTTCCCAGTATTTGGTAATCTGCACTAATCCCTTGCAGCTGCTACATCAGGTAGATCATACTGTATGCTACCTGATATTCTTACCCATTTTGGGTATTTAAGAGTCGGCGAAGGGAATCGTTCATTCAGTTGCTAATCAATTTCTGACCAGGATGAAGTACATCGTGCTATTTTTGCTGAGCAGCGTCACTGTTGGCCTAGTCCTGGCCTTTCCTGATAACCATAATGCAGTTGCTGATTTGTCAGATGGTGGCGTGCATGATAATGCAATTTCCAACAGTGGATCGGGAGATGCCTCTGCAACATCGGAAACTACTCAGCTACGTCAGTCTCGTCATCTTCTGAAGAAGCTATTCCATTCAGAGCCACATGTGGTGGTGCAACCCATAGTGGTGCAACCACATCATCCTTACTACTCCGGCTATAATCCTTATGTTGGATCTGGACGAGGCTATGGTGGTTATGGCGGCTTTGCATATAAGAGACCCTTTGGTTATTGATACTTGTACTACGCACATTTAAGTATTTTACACAATTTAATAAACAAGATTTAAAAATAAAATGCCATTTTAAAGCAAAAAACTTTCGTTTTTTTTTCTTTTGTACATTATGCAAAGTCAAATTCCTTAGTGCAAATCCCTTAAGTCCAAAAAAGTCGTCGACTTTTCGTCGATGGTCGCATTTCCCCTCTCCTTGTCCTTCCTTTCACTGTCTCTCTCCTAATGCCTAATTAGGCATGCTAGGCACGTAAGTCTAATTCCCAAAAACTTGGCGATAGTCGCGCCTCGGTGCTTGCGCTGCAAAATTTTCAATTCCATTTCAAAAATATTGTGAACTAGTTCCGATTGAGGCAACTCTCAAAACATTCATACTTAAAATCACTCTTTTGTGCAACATAATAAATTCCTAAGTGAGATTTTATTTCGCGATTAGCTTCTCCATACAAAATTTGTCGTGTGCCCAAAAAATAAGTTATCTGGATACACTAAAAGTTTTAACGAAATCAGCTCTGCGGATGATTTCGATTTGATTTCTTGAACACGTCCGTTCACTTTGAAGAAAAACTATTATTTCGGAGACTTAAAAAAAAAATAATTTTCACTAATATAATTTTTTGGAATATTCCAATTATTTAACTTACTTTATAAAATCAAAAAAAGTTATTATTATTATTTAAATAATTTTGAAACGTCAAATACCACGGTAATTTGAGAATTGTATTTGTGATTGATTATAACTTGGACATAAAAATTTAATTTGGTGGAGACTCATAACTCATCAAGAGAGCAGTGCGCCCATGGGATCCCAAATGGGCAGTTCTATTCTGGGTTGAGTTTTAGCCGCATGCAACACGCCTGGTGGCACAAAGCGTGAATCGACAACTATCTCAAAGGCATATTCCCGCATCCAATCGACGTTTAGAGCGGTTCTGTTGCCTTTGGGCTTCTTGCGTTTGACTGCTTCAGTTTCAGCCTCACTGCCAACGTCACCGTCACCGTCAGCCTTGGCTGACAATTGCAAACTGGTGTGGGATTGTGTTTTCTTGGCACTTTCTGATGCTTTGGCAATTGTGCGAAATTGCAGCGGTTGCTGCAGTGCATCCAAGGTAACCTCGGTCAGCAGCAATGCAGTATTACGACGCGTTCCTTTGTAGACCAAACGTTGGGCTTTATCTAGTTCCATTCCCAAGGACATGCCAAAAACCTGCTCAAAGTTGTGCATTTCCAGGCTGAGTACTTCGGAGTTGCCATTAAATATTGCATGCAGATCACAGGCGAGCCAAACGGCCGAGCCAGCGGCCAGAGATGACACCATGATCTCTAATAGAACATCCATGGGTTGATTGTTGTAGCTCTGTTGAAGACCATCAATCATATTGGAGCTGTAGGCTATGCGATAGTTTCTATTATAGCTGGAGCTGAGGCGCGGATCGTGGCCCAAGCAGATTTGGGCATCAAGATTATAGAACGGTGCCACCAAACGCTGATAAAAGCTCATTGGAGTGAAACTCTGGACGTTATTCTCATTTTTAAAGTTCCATTTAAACTCCAACGGCGGTGTTCCCAGGCAAATGTTGATTATCTTGTACAACTCCTCCATCATGAGCATAACCATTGAGGGCAAGTTACTGCCATCACCATCGAAGGTAAACTGGGCATGCAACTGGCTGCTGAACTCGTGCATCTGGAATACAGAAATGGATTTAGTAGTAATCAGGGATTAAAACCTTAAGCTTTAACCGGTAATAACCGATTGAAATTTGTAAACGTAACTGAAACCGTAACCGAAAAAAATTTTTTCCACTGTATCGAAACCCATAAACTGAAACTCTTTAAACCGATATAACGGTTTAGTAACCGATTGATTTATTAAGGTTAATTTTGGTACTGGCCGTCGCAGGTACTGATAACTTTGAACTGCCATAACTTTGTCAAAAGTCAATCAATTTTTATGCGGAATGTAAATTTGAGCATGATTTTACCTCCAAATTCGTTCTGCATTTAAATTTTGTTCATTTTGAAAATTCGAATTTTTTCGAAAAAATCAAAAAAGATAAAGGGGTAACACTGTAAAATTTCGAAAAATTCAATTTTTAAAAATTTTCGAAAATGAAAAAAATATAAATGCAGAACGAATTTAAAGGTAAAATCATGCTCAAATTTACATTCCGCACAAAAATTGATTGACTTTTGACAATGTTATGGCGGTTCAAAGTTATCAAAGTTCAGTAAAATACAAAAAAATCAAATTTTTCAAACCAAATGAACCAAATTTATGTGAGATCAAATTATAATAAAATCAACATTACACTGGATAATTTCAGTAACCAGATAACATTATTTCCAGGCTAAAAAGAGCATTAAGTCTTTTTTCATGTAAAACAATGAATAAAGCTACTTATTTTGGTCAACCGAAAACCTTAATTTTTATTTTTTTGTTAAAACTTCTAAAGAACCTTCTAAAAAACCGATAACCGTTACGAAACCGATACTCCAAGATTTTGCATAACCGATTGCCGAAAGCCGAGAACTTGTTAACTCCACTTACTTTACTTTTGAGCATCCTGTTAAGATGAAGCGTGCGGGATGACGACCAGCTTGCTAGATAGCACATTTTGGGCATAATCCCATACTTTTGGACAAGATTCACAAACATTTGCCAGTTACCACCATCGGGCACCGTGTGCTTCATCAGGTACTGAAAGGTGCGTCCATCCAGTGGCTCACATTGTGCCAGCAGATCCACCACGGAGTTAAGAACATAATTACAACGCTCCAACTTATGCCAGTAGATCAAATATGCAACAGACAGTTCGCAATCGTTTTTCATGACCAGACGCAAGACATCAAGACCAGTGCACAGCCAATTTGGACCATCGACAGTTGCCTTCAACACATTGTCCAGCTCATGGCGTACCTTGCCCGGAATGGCCAATGTCCTCGCATCCTGACGCGAACAAGCTTTGATGGGATCACTCGCAGTACAAATGTTCTGCGCCAGACGATTTAGGGGCACAGAATAGAACTGGGAACGCCATGAAGCAAATTGAGAATTGTTGAGTGTAAATCTGGCGGCATTTGTCGGCGATTCATTAATTTCGTTGTGCTGAGAGAGCTTTGACATTCGGGAATAATAAAATTAGATTAACCTATTTATTTATTCAGCGGAACAGTGTGACCGATAGTAATTGTGATATAAACTAGCATACTGTACATTGGAACCAGGGCTGCGAACAATATTCGAAATTCCAATTATCGATAAAAAATTATGATAATGCGATAACATTTCGTCCATTGACATTAAGACAGTCACAACTCAAAAAACATTATTGTTGAAATAATGATGCAGAAATATTCGTAATTCATGTTCTACAACTATAAACTACAACAAATTTCAGTTAAATCTAGGAATTATTTACAATAACTATTTGGTAGTATGCATCATGAGCTATAATCTAACATTTTCATTACTATCCAACCTCTGCCATATCCTTAAATATAAAGGTATGGTGAATTTTTCTAAGGATCTCTCTGTGTTGTCTATCATCTGTACCCGACAATTGATTTCCTAGCATTATGATAAGATCAACTGGATCAATGTGTTTAATATTCGACTGAGCATTGTTTTCAGGCAGCTCGACAACGCCAGGGTTATAGTTCCCTAAGGAATTGCCAATAGTTTGTCCTGCAAATGTCGAGTTTTCAGCATTGAATAAAAGATTTCAACAGTTGAATATAACATATTTACCGCAAATCAAACAGACTGAGAGCCAAAATAGACCGAGCAATAATAGAGTTCTCACTTTTTCCATGTTGCGTGTTACAATGACTGAATAGCATGTTGAGATCTTTATTTATATTAATCGTACCAATATGCAGATGCTATATAAATTTGCGTATTGTGCAAATAAACGGAGCACGAGGTTACAGATGTAGTAAACAAAATACTTAGTTATCAAGGTTGTAAATGCCCTTTACTGATAGGATAGTCAGAGATCACATTACATTATAATTAATTGGAATTGTTATTAATTAACAATCAAATAAGTTTTTAGTTTTGAGTCATATTATGTATTATGGAAAGCTGTGGTAATAGAGATTTGAGAATGCAAATGAGCGATCGTCATCAATACGTAGCTTTTTTTCAAGCGTCGAAAATTGAAAAGCTTTTACCCATAAAGCGCGCTTACCTCATCAATAACAATGGGCATGTTCAGCAAAAAAAAATATCACTGCGTTTCACTTGATCTATAAAATGATCAGTCATGTTTTTTAATCTTATAATTGAAAATGTTTATAATTATTGAAACTTAATTAGAATAAGGTACCTCGCAAATTATATAACTTTATTTTTAGATCTAATTCATATTGATATAGCAAACAAAATAAAACAAATTTATTCGAAAATTATACTTTTAGGCGATTCTAATTACTAATATATATCACAGATATTCCTTTTTCGGAATTACTATTGACATCAAAAATATTCCTCACATTTAGAAGAAGATGAACCTTGTTTATGCTGTACAATCAGTCATGATCACTCAGTGTGATTATAAATCGAAGTACTCGCATATTGCTGAACATGTTCAAGGTTTTTTGCCCAAAGTCAAAGTTTGTTTGTATAATAATTATTGTTGATATGCAAAAACTACAATTTAAATTTCATTTGCTTAGATGAGTTTCGGTTAGTACTAATTTGTAACGCGTTCAGATGACACATATATGGGTCTTGATGCTGTTGATTATCGCCTCAACTCAGGCGGAGAATCACAGAGCACATTACACTGGAAGTTACAATGCGCCAGTTGTACACGGTAACAGTGGAGGACCCTTTGCAACAGGACACGATAGACCATTTAGCAGTGACCATTATGGTAGCACTGGAGGACCATTTGAACAGAGAAATAATGGATTAATAAGTGGAAGAGGCAGTGGAGGACCTTTTAAAACTACTGAGGATCAGGAAGATGTCATATCTGGCGGCCAAATTGGCGGACCTTTTGGAAACCAGGCTGGCAATGGCTTGATAAACGGAGGAGCCAGTGGAAGACCCTTTAGACCGGAATATAATGGATTAATAAGTGGAAGAGGCAATGGAGGACCTTTTAAAACTACTGAGGATCGAGATGGTATCATATCTGGCGGCCAAAGTGGCGGACCTTTTGGAAACCAGGCTGGCAATGGCTTGATAAACGGAGGAGCCAGTGGAGGACCCTTTAGACCGGAATATAATGGATTAATAAGTGGAAGAGGCAGTGGAGGACCTTTTAAAACTACTGAGGATCGAGATGGTATCATATCTGGCGGCCAAAGTGGCGGACCTTTTGGAAACCAGGCTGGCAATGGCTTGATAAATGGAGGAGCGAGTGGAGGACCCTTTAGACCGGAATATAATGGATTAATAAGTGGAAGAGGCAGTGGAGGACCCTTTAAAACTACTGAAGATCAGGAAGGTATCATATCTGGCGGCCAAAGTAGCGGACCTCTTGGAAACCATGCTGACAATGGATTGGCAAACGGGGGTATCAGTGGAGGACCCTTTGGCTAGAATACAGACGGATTAATACTCAGTAGACTCTTAGACGTTTTGGAAATCGGGAGCGAGCTCCGAATAATTAATAACAATCAAAAGGTTATCCAGAATTATAACTGATTATATAAACTTATAGAATTGTTACTTTAAGGTGCAAGAGTGGTGGGCATTATACTTAATAAATATTATTTGAAGCGTCAAGCGACTTTGAAATTCTTGCAGCTAAATGTTTTATAAACTTTTATTGATAAAATTGAGTTTGTATTTTTGTGTGTGTTTTTGATGATTTCTGATATTTAAATAAAGTTGCAGTAGAAACGAAGTCTGCATCTAAAAAATCGAACAAAACATTTGCAATGCGAAAATCCAGTCAAAGTAGTACAATATGCAATAGTATACTCTCCAATTCCCCTCCACCTTGAATTCAGTGCTTGTGCACTCAGGCGTTGATAGAGACATTGCCGAGAGACAATGTGAGAGAGAAAGAAAGAGAGAGAGAGAGAGGCATCTCACTCTCTGTTATCTATGCCGCACATTTCTAGCTCTACTTTGCGGCTATTGTTGCTATTGCAGATGTAGTAGTTGTTGTTATATTTAGCAGCGCAGACGCAATTTATATAAAGTTTAATTGATTGGAAAATCAAATTGATTCGATTCGATTTGAACACAACAAAAGCATTGGCAGCCCTCGCACTGTCCACGTAGTGCATCGCTTCAGGCCCACCCGACTAGACCAGACCCAGACCCAGATTTTATTCCAACCAGGTTGGCCAGACACTGTGGAGCAGTTAGTCGCAGCCCATATATTTGCCACTGTGAATGCAACTGCGTCTATTTAATGGGTCTACGTCTATGCATTAATGTTTGGCTTTTGATCATTGTTTTGCCTTTGCTTTCGATTCATTCTTGTTCTGGCTTCACGCAACAATGTAGCATAAATAAGCCGCCATTTGTGGATAGAACAAAGAATCAAAAGTATATTTATTTATATGTATCACGGACCAATAATCACTTGTTCGTAATTCAGATGTATGTGAAATACGATTACCTTTTAATCTTAAGAGTGAAATTGATATGAGTTAAGTTTTGTTTAAGTGTATGATTTTTACATAAATACTCTTAGATCTTTTACAGACAAAATTCCATTTTGGCAAAGGGGTTAGGAATACGTATACTTAATATTCTTTACTTCAGTGTTATGAATTCGGAATTTACATTACATTTATAAATTTTATAAATTTTCTATTAATTAAAATATATGGTTATTTCATGATACTTAAAATTTAAAACCTTAATTTAATTTAGGGATCTCGTTTGTTTGTTTCGTTCTCTTTTTATTATTAAGTTTAGTCGAGTCGTTTGTTCAACTGTAAGAGACCGTGTACCTATTATTGTGCACAGTGGTCTCTTCTTATTATACATACGTATGTGCCGAGTTTATTGTCTCATCGTTGCCAAATTCTTAAGCAAATTGGATCTGCTTAGGATATATAGAGTAAATTTGTTTTTTATTTGCTTTGTCGGTGAATTTTTAATTTGCGTTCCATTCGGAACCATAGAGTAAAGTACATACCAAGTTTACTGACTCTGTTCTTATAGTCTCTGAGGTCTATAAAGAATATAGATATACATATATTTTATGTAAGTATTTCTTATTTATAAACTTAATATACCCATTGCACTGCCTTAAGTACGGGGTCTAAGAGACGAATCATTTGTAAGCGCTACTTTTGTATTTATTTGTTATCAAGTGAGAGTATGTAAATCACACATATACGAGTACTTCAGTCAATCTCTCATTTTTTATACTTTTTTTTTAGCCTCCGTTACTCCAAACAGGTTTTTTTTATTGAGCGTAGTTCTCTCGCGGTCAATCTCTCAGCTATTGACTGGCATTATGCAGGGAAAACCCCAAGAGATTTAGAACGAGAGAGATATAGTTTTGAATCTCTTTGGTTTTTCCTATAGCTGAGAGATATGCAACTGTCATTTTCAACAACGCAATAGCTATTTAATTTTAGTTTTTGTTGTTAAACTAACTTTAGAGCAATAGCAACAACAATCTCAAAACTTAAACTGTAGTGAATGGGAATGAAGAGAGGAGGAAAGAGACTGTTCATAGCCAACTTACGATGTGAGGTTACTGCGAGAACGTTCAATGAATGCCCAAAGTCGATATGTTTAATGGGCAGCAATACCAAAACTTTTACCTCTACCTATGAACTTACATGCATAGAGTACAGAAATTCAATTGAAAATAATTAGCAATGTTGCTCAGGCACATAGCGAAACTTCTTAATTGCTGCAAATTAGAGTGTAAAGAGTGTGAGAGAGCGAAGAGAGAGAGAGACAGAGAGAACGTTGCTCTCTAACATTGTTGAACGTCAACTTGGCACTCAGGCAAAGTACTCATCAAAACTGGTGGTGCAACAATTGGAGGGAAATAAGCAAGCAAACACATTATGCATACGCTGACTCTATGCTGCCCCAAGCCATTGTCTGGCACCTCACATTGCCTGTGGTCGCCAGTTCTGGACATATGTATATAAATGCGCGTTTCTGTTAAAGGCTCATTCATTTCACTCTTTGCCTTGACCATGGGCCGCAGTCTTCAATTTATTTTCTTGCTCTTGCTGCTCATCGCGCTGCTCAGCGGTAAGTCATTGCCCGTACCTGCAATTCCAAAATGCCATACATACATATATGTGAATACAAACAATACATTTTTATATCTTAGCTGTTCACGGCTTGCCGTCCCCTTGGGGCCCCGCATCCAACAGGGGACCCGGTGGCGGGCCTGCCTGGAATGGTGGTGAAACAACCGACAATATTATTTGGCATCCAAATGGCAAATGGCGCTACTAATTGACATTTGGCCTGATCAAAGGCCCATTAATAAAGCCGTTTCCATTTTAAAATAAACAAATAACAAGAAGTTTTACTGCAATACTTTCTTTTTAGAATTGAATGAAATATTGTTGACTAGATTCGAGTTAAAAAGTGCCATTGCTGCAGGTTATGTATCAGGTAATCTATTAACTTTGTGCAAATCTATGACAACGGCAGGAGGAGGTATGTCAGACCCTGTAAGTTTTCTACATTATAGTATATTCTTGATCAGCATCAATAGCCAAGTCGATTGGTGGATATCAGCAGCATAACCTTCATTTTGAATACCTCTCCGACTAGTTATGTCTTATGATTTGGTAGCCGTGATTCTTTTTAAGAGTTTTAAGTTTGCAGAAGTTTTGTAATTATACTCGTACAGATATAATACGTATGTAGATTAAAGTCTTATATATATCACTTTAATGTGCTCTAGATTGGATGTATACTCTTTTTATTACATGTTTTATTTTTAAATATTAATTATAAGCTCTGCAATAAATATATATAATAAATATATATATATATATTTAAATAAACATATGTTAAAAAATATTATTTTTGTAAGTCAATAACAAAATAAATATCACTAAAGTGACCAATATAATTCAAGCCTGTAGATCAAATCAATAGTAACGATAGTGTCATCAATATCTTATCAGCTTTGTTAGCATACTTAACATTATAATTATAAGCTGATAAGTTCCTCATAGGACCAATCATTTTATGTATTTCCCATCTTAGTGATAAACCTTTAACCCAAGTGCATACAAAGAATCTCATATTGACTTTGGATTTTCCATCTTGTGCTACAGTTATACATAGAGGGTATTTCAATATTCAACATTAATATTCTCAAAGACACACAAATAAGTACAGTGAAGTGTGCACAGAGAGGAAATTACAGTATAAAATTTTGTTCTATATATAATTGTTTAATTTTCTTAATCACCTATTCAGCTCAGTATAATAAAGTGAGCATTAAATAAAATTTAAGCTTCACTCTCACTTATGTTTTGGGTTGTATGAACTTCAGTTGACAGTTTTGTGATGTGCATTGATGCGATGAGATACACAGCTGAGTAACGCCCAATGAGTATTACCTCAATTTGTTTTTGCTATTTGCAAAACGTGAGTCAGAACAAAAGTCAGTTTGGAGACGAGCTCAGTGCGATCGGGAATCGCAAGTCGTGTAGAAGCAATATTCTCGTTATCTTCGTTGGCATTTCCCCGAGAGGTTGTGCTGTTGACCCCTCGGCTATATCTACCCACACTCAATATACATAATAAAATACATATTATACTCGATCGATCGCAACTATAAAAGCCAGATCATAGCTCTGAAATCACACAGTCAACCCATCGTTCAATATGGATACGGGTCGCATTCTAATGATGTTCGGGCTAATTGCCATCGCCGTGTGCATAGTCAGCGGTAAGTGTGATAACGATTTTAAATTGTTTACTTGATCTGATGTAAATATTTTCTAATATGCAGCACAAGAAGCTTCCACGGAAAATCCCGGAACATATGTGGATCGCACTGGGGGTGTGGCGACCTCTATACCCGGAACAACGGGACCACAGAATGCAGCGCCTCACACATCAAAGGTTATCATTAATGGCAAAATTTTAACCACTAATCAATTTCCTTCTGCTTATGGTAATGTTGTGTTATTCAATAACGGCGGGGAAGGGAGCTCCCAGTTGTTCGCTAATTACGAGATCAGTATCGTCAATGGTGGCATCCAGCTAAAATCTGGCGACAAAGTGTACAATTTCCCGGCGAAAGATCCCAGTGTGAAGACTCAAGAAAAGGTCAACATCGATGGCAATGAGGCTACCGTGGAATATGATAATGGTAACATCGTCATCGAGCTAGCTGACGGTACTGTATTTGCCAAGGCCGAGGGAGGTCTTTTCAGTGGCAATCGCCATTCGTATGTGAGCCGTGCACAGATCAAGGAGGACGCACTCAAAGAACTGGCCCAGTTGGAGCAACAAGTGAAGGCTTGGCCCATGCACAATTTTGTGTTTAACGATAGAGGCAACACTTTCCTACGGGGGCCTGATGGAACTGGGAGCATCTACACCCGTCCCGATGGCAAAACGGTCTTGGTTGGACCCAATGGTCAAACGCTTGTAACTGATGGGGATTCGAGTAGCGATGAGAGTGATGAATATAAACCGGGATCAAATGTTATCATCAATGGCCAAAATGTGATCAGTGGCCAATATGGCTCAGGAAATGGCGGCGTAATGCTATTCAATGACGGTGGAGAAGGTAGCACCCAGTTCTTTGGCAATTACCAAATCAATCTCATCAATGGTGGCATCCAGATAAAAACTGGCGACAAAGTGTACAATTTCCCGGCAAAGGATGCTAGTGTGAAGACTACTGAGAAGGTCAACATCAATGGTATTGAGGCTACCCTGGAATATGATAATGGCAACATCGTCATCGAGCTACCTGATGGTACTGTATTTGCCAAAGCTGAAGGCGGTCTTTTCAGTGGCAATCGCCAATCGTATGTGAACCGTGTGCAGATTAGGGAGAACGCCCTCAAACAAGCGACTCTGGCACAGCAACATGCACAGCAAGAGATAGCCAATATACAGACTCGCATCCAGGCTGAGATGAGACAGTTTCAGGAAAATCTACAGCGTACCTTGGGCAATATTGGTGTATTCTAGAATGTTACATACTCGTTATATGTGAGTGGCTTTACATACCTGTACTACTTACCTATACTTATATTTTTTTTATAATCGAACAAGCACGAATAAAGCTCCTCATTACGTTGATTTATTCAAAGAGTACTCGAATTTATTTGCGTTGACGTCATCACACGATGATAACAAAATAAGACGCCATTTAACAGCACAATAGACACATTCGTTCTTATTCGAGAGAGAATTACTGCAAAAATGTGTAGTGTTGAGTGACCAATGAACGACTAATCTGGCTCCAAAAAGGCTAGAGAGATTGACTAAGAGATACTACACTTTCACTTACGGAGTGTCAACTCGTCATATTCTTGAATAGTTTCTATCACTCTGACTGAAAACAGAATCAGGAATAAAATAATAAAAATATACGGAACCTACTATTAATAGAATATAAAGTACATATGTAAACAGCTTCAATATCTATAAATCTTAAAAATTCCAGCATTGCATTAAATGAAAAGTTTTTTCAGCGGATGATAAGGTTTGTTTTTTTCTATTAACTATTATGTTGTTTTAAAATATTCTACATCTTTAAGTATATTAATTAATTATATACTTGAATGCCAATAAATCTTTTATTAAGAATTCAACATATTGCTTGGCTGACCAATTTTTCTAGTGTTTAATAATCGACCTTTCTTTTATCTATACCATAGCTACAGGGTATACGAATGCTCAATTGGGAATTATTGCATGCGAAACTTTGTTATGAATAGCTACTGTCAATGCGGTCTAATTAATTTGAACTCTGCTTTTTAAGAATACACTTTCATCGGTTGGCATCTGAATATACCGTCTATCTGTCAATGAGTATGTACGAGTACTTTTGTCGTTTCGAATTCCATGACTAAGTAATACATATTATGCACATTTTTTTTACTCAGCATGAAAAATGAGAACCATGTGTCCTGCAGTGCGTCCTACATTTTGCACTTAGACTAATTTCAAAGTGCCATATATCAGTCGAACTTAGGGCGGGGTGAGGCTAACCCTAGAAGCATTCGCCAATCCGCTCGAGTTACGCAAATTCCACAAGTGACAACCGGCAACTGTTATTGCCATGCCAGTGCCACCTGTAGATGAACCAACCATCCATTCAGCCGGGTTGTAATCAGCGCTGTCGTTTTGGTGGTTTTCAGATTTTGTGTTTTTTCTGCTGAGGGTAAAAACTAAAATCTAGTCCCTGATCGTTTTTTTTGTGGGTTTTTTAATTTGTCTAAATATTTTAATTTATTGTTTTTTTTCTAAATCTAGTAAGTGGTTTTTATTTATTCCTATGCTTATTATATTAGTGCTTTTTCTAAAAATGTTTAATATATTTTATTTATTTTTTAATATTAACTTTGAAGATATTGTATAGATTAAAGTATTGTTAAGTTTACTTTTGCACTGATGGTTTTAGTTGCTACAGAAAATGCGAAGTTTGTTGGGATCACCGACTTTAAAATTGATTTGCGGGATCAGTAATAGTATTTAATTAAATTTCGTGATATCAAGTAACAAACACAACATAAATAAAAAGTAATTGTCTTGAGTATAAATGTGAATACATAAACTACTTAATAGTTTAACTTTATTTCTATGTGAATATGGATCTATATTATAGACTTAAATGCTACTTTTTTTTTTTCAAAAATATTTGAAAAAGAATAGGGCAACACTGAATGTAACCCCTTTGCAGGGCGCCGTGTGTGACAAATGTGCGTCAAGTTACTGGCAACTTATTTTACCGCTTGCAACTTGAATTTAACTTGAGCAAAATATTTAGCTTGTCGGAATCTTTTATAATTAATTTACGACTCTTCAGACTCACGGTTTTTTTTCGCTGTGGATGTCGGTTTACCTGCACCTCGTTGAATAGTTGAAGCTTCAAAAAGGTACTTTGCATTCGGCATTTTGCACATTTTATTTGATTTGATTTAAGCCAGAGACAGCTCTCAACTGAAGTTTAAATCAGCGTTTGTGTTCACATAAAAAATGAGTTGAAGGGGTTATAATATTATTATAATCAGCTAAAATGTGTTATTTAATTAATGGTTGCATATTATCTAAGGGTTCACAATACAGATTTCATTTTGGATCTTACATAACGATGCGAAAAGGTAACCTTGAAAATAATAATTACAGAGCAATAATATGGGACATTAGTTGCGGTACAGCGTTGATTATCTAATTATTATAATCTTGTCATGCAAATATCAACCTTAATAATTGAATAGTTTCTAAGTTTCCAGATTAGTTTTTCTCTGTTAATCGTCAGGATGAGACATATTTGTATCTTATTACTGCTAATATCTGTGCCAATATGGGCAGATCCTGGGTCATATCTTCCTGGCGAAAAGATAAGGCAAATAGTAATCACGGGCAATATTGCTTTTTGGAAGTTGATGAAAAAAGATAATGTGGACAGGTTAGCAAGAATTTTATCAAAATATCAACCTCAGAGTGAAAGTGGTCAGGATAGTATTGAAGGCAAACTCTCTATAGGTAATGTTGCTAATTATTGTACTCTATCGAAATTTGAAGCCAAGGGCTGAACATAACAACATAATTCATTTTCAGATGGATTAATACTGGATCCTCTTAATTATCAACCCCTCAAAACCTTTGGATCTGGAGTTTCCGTTTCTCCTTTCGAGGCAACTCCTCAATTCGATGAAAATTATGGTAACATTTTTTCTGAAGCTATATGGCTCCCTGAAATCAGAATAACTGAAGAGCAAGTAATTAGCGAAAGTGGTGAACTTCCTAAAGATAAGGGAGATAATGGTAACTTCATTCCATATAAAATTATCGGATGGAATGAAGATAAAGGAAATAATGGGATCAACATTCCTGGAAGTAGTAAAAGCCCTAAAATTCTGGAAAATAATGAAAGATTCATGCCTGAAAATACAGAGCATCCTGAAAATCAAGAAAACAATGATAAAACATCCGATGGACTAATAACTGGTAGAAATAGTGGAGGGCCTTTTTATTTGTTGGGGAGACAAAGAAAACTCCAGTAAAAGTTATTAAAAGTTGTTTGTTGATTGTCAACTAAAATTCCAACTAGTATGACTAAATGAAAAATATATCTCTTGAATTAGTTTATCTAAACATTTGGTTTGAGAAATGATTGGTAATATCACTAAAATCTTGCATTACATTTGCTTATTCATAAGATATTACTATAGTGAATTTATTAACAACTTGAATTTAATGCAAGTGCATTTTTCAAATTTATTTACGGATAGTCATATACATAATATAATAAAAAAGGATGTAATCAACAGATAAATTAAGCTGCACGTTTAATGATTCAGCTGCTTGCAACAACTTGATGCCATAATTTTGTGACAAATATTTTTCTCTCATCCGGCACATAAAGTTGTCACAAGTCATTTTAACGCCTTGCCACGTGTGAAAGTGAGAGCATGAGTGTAAGTCTATATAAGTATTTTAAATTAAGCAAGTGTGTGTGTGTGTGTATCTATGTGAGTGTCAGCTGACACAAACTTGCAGCTTGCAATGCATTTTGCAATTCTCACACATTGCGCGAAATGAGAAAATGAGAACAGTTTGAAAATGTTGCTGACAGCGCCGCTTAGTTGCCCCTATTTCACACACATACACACACATATATATGTACATATGTATATATATAGCTTATATGCATATGGTCGCACTTACATAAGAATGAGCTACAAACACACGTTGGCTGTGTATGAAAAATTGCATCAGTTTTACCTTTTGGCCGACATGCTTAATTTGCTGCAAATGGGCTGTGACTAATGCAGATGGCACAAATGTATAAATAAGCAGGTATATTTATTTCGAATTTATTACTTTTGTCCTGCATCTATTGCTGCTGCTGTAAGTTATTTTCTTTTTATGCACAGTACTCATAGTATTGTGGCAATGTTATAGGTTCATATATTTCTACGATTTACGTATAAAGAAGTCAAACTCAAATAGAGACATTGCTGATTTCTTTGACAAAATTTCCCAAATAACCTTCTTTAGGAGGTAACACTCACGTAGTGTTATCGTTACCTATTTGAAATAAATTGTAGGGTCAGTGATGCCACCAATCTCCCTTTTTAACAAGAGGAAAAATAACACAATTAATTTATTAATTAATTAACAATGACAAATTCAGAAACGCGGAAATACTGCACACATGGTCAAGTATATAGATAGCTTATACTAGTATTTTAATAATCTATGGAGACTTGGTTGTCGGATCAGAGTCGAGTAGTCTCTTCCTAGTTACTTTTATAGCTGTTGAAAAAAGATCTGTCCACACTCAACTGAAACAACTGAAAGCGGTCAGAACGAAAGGTCAAACGAAAATTGGACAAGCTGCACAGGTCTCCAAACATAAACCAGATCTGACACCTGACAGAGAAAAGCAGCTGGACAGTCATATACATACATATGTATATAGAATTATTAGCTTTTCATTTAACCTGGACTATATTTCATTCATTTGCTAAATATTTCAGGCGAGGAGTTTCGGTTTATGGGTTTCGGTACATCGGAAAAATTATTTTCGGTTACATTTTCAGTTACGGTTACAAATTTCAATCGGTTTTCATCAGTTAAAGGTTACGGTTTCGAATAAGGTTTTAATCCCTGGTTTTTTATAATTTTAATTAAAATCTACAATAATTTAATTAAAACAAAGCTAAGAAACACCAAATACTCATCCATGCAACAATGACATTCAGTTATCAGCACCTATAAAAAACTTCTAAGCACTTGTGTTGATAAAAGCCCAACGGATTTCTGACTTTTGTTGTGTTTTAACTAGCCGAGCAAAAAGTTTTATCAGCATTTGTTTGCCTCAAGTGAAAGTTAAATGGGCCAAAAACAAGTTGTTGCTTTTGTTGTTTTTGTTGTTGTTGTTTTTGTATTGTACTGTTGTTTACTCCTCTTACTTGGCACTGAAGGCCTTTGCACGATTCAACTATCGAAAGTACCTGGCTGAATAGTTTTATGAGTTCTTTTTTTCTTTGTTTCTCTTTTTTGTACCCTGCATTGAACATGTTGAAATGGGTAGATTTACTATTAGATTGTAGATTGTAAAAGTTGTAACATATAAGTCAGGATATTCTCGACTTTTGTTTAAAGTTTACTCTGAAATCGCAAAAAATTGCTGTGATATTTGAACTTTAACCCCTTGCATATTTGCATTACTTAAAAAATCGAGTGTTTACAGGATGCAGTATTTCTATTAACAGAGTATCTTCTTGACTGTCACACACTCGAATCGAAGCATTATTTGTTTAAGTGTGTTTCTTTGCACTTTGAATGCAATGCGGTAATTTTGAAGCAGCCATTACTCGCACAGCATTTTACACGCAAGTGGAGAGAACTTTTCAAAATGATTTATACTGCCCGGATACTTACTTGGATATCTGTGACAAAGTGCTCCTTTGATTTATTGCACTTTGGAAAACAATGCAACGAGCTATGAGCTTGACATGTGCACAGTCCAAATTTGTTGTTGCCACTCACATATTTAATACGGAAAACTGTTTTTACCAACAATGATGATAAGAGCAGAATATCGAATATCGACATGAATTCTATGAATTTTCAGTAAATTTCTACAAAACTGCGTGATGAGCCAGCTGATATATTTTGTGATATTATTTGCCTCTGAATTATTGATTTTCATCAGTTAGTTAAAGAAGACTGAATTTAGCAATAAAACCTATTTACGAATAGTTAACATACATATAACTGATGTACGAATATATCAGGCATTAGCAGCAAATTCCGATCAGAGCTAGAAGTTATATTTTATAATACAATAAAATATTTATAAGAAAAGCGATTGTTGAAACCGATAGACAGTTGATGATTATACCTTGTTAACTTGATTAAAAATAACTTTAATTTTTCTTCGAAATTTTGCATGCTTATTTGCATTGTATTCATATTTTAATAAATTCAGCGAAAGCCCAATTAACAATTACGGGTTATATAGTTAATTTAAACAATAAGTTGTCTTGATAACGTCAATAGAAGTCAACAGAAACTTCCGGTTGGGATTTTCCTAATATTACAAAACAAAAATATTTATTGTGGGATTACCATTTATAATGATTGATTCGTTTGTTCCTCTTGGAGTGTGTAGATCGATGCGTTGGCTGTTGAGATCTTCTTGGGCCACATTGTAACGTTGATTGTAGTTGTGATAATCGAGGCCATTGTATCTGACAGTTGTCCAATAGTAGAGCACGTCACCGGGTTTCAGTTTCTGATCTCGGTTGTGATATGTCCAGCGACCGTCACGTGATTTGACGATATCCGTGGCCCAGGTCTGATCACTGAGATCATCCATTTCCTCGTTGAGTTTGCCATGGAAGGCAAACAACGTGATGCCAGTCTCGTCAGGAATCGAAACCTCAAAGCCCCGAGGCGTGTTCACCTTGACTGTGGCCTTTGGCACATTGTAGGCGTGGCATGTGGCATGTATGCAAACCAGGCAAACGATGAACGCGGCTAAGAGCAGCTGGTTGAGTTGAGGCATTGGTTCCTTCATAGCAACTGAATCCATCTGAGTGTGACGTTATTGCTTTTCTAGCTTATCTTGACTGGGGTTTCGGGGCTTTGGCTTGTTTGCATCATGGGAAAGCTGTGTTTTTCCCACTGCAATTGCAACTCAGACAGCTGATTGCTTGGGGCTCTGGTGGCGGCGAATTGCGCGCCAGCCAAAAAGTATGCAACACAAAGCCATTTAAATAACTTGCACAAATACTTGTATAGCAATAGTCAGTTGTCTGTTTTGCCCTCTTTTTTCACAGAGAATCTGTTGCGGCAAGAGCTTAAAGCTTTAACTTATACAGCTCCCATATGGCAGGCAGTCAAAACCTTAGTTCCTGGCCAGCGTCATGTGTGCGGTTTGTGTTTTGGTCCTTGGGCCGTTCTTTGTGCCAGTTTCCAGTTCTCAGTTCCCTGTTCTCAGTTCCCAGTTACTGGCATTGCCACAACAATCTATGGCATTGTTGCAGTCTCTTCTCTGGCATCTCGAGCGTAGCACACAAGAAGCGGCAAGACAACTGCGGCAGACGCTTAAATAGTTACTGTTGTTAATGCTGTCAAGACCCAAAGAATGTTGGCTATGTACAGATACATACGAGCATGAATGTACACATGTGTTTACTTAGCAGTACTGCATACACCTCCATGAAATGCCACAATTGTCTGTTAAGCAGTTGACTTGCGAAACGCATTTAACGACCTGGCAACTTCCATTTTACTTGACAAAATAATAAACACAGTTTTGTTAATGACACGAAGAGTGGCTTGTTTTCGTAAGAGCTTTTCATTATTTGAAAAGTGAATTACATTTAATTTCACTAATTTGTAACAATTTAATTGTTATTTGGGGTAGTGAACTAGTTGAAATTTGTACTTTAAAATGGGACTTTAAAAATGGATAGATGAAGACAACGTATCTCAAACAAATTTTCATTGTGCAGCATTTCTCAAAACATTATGTATTTGACTGAAAGAAGAAGGAACAAGTAATGCGTTTAACTCGAGCTCCGATTCCATTTAGATAATAATGATATCCGTTAAATACATACAGTGCCTCAAACAAAATTTAATGTAATTAATTTGCTTCAGTTTAGACAATAATTATAAAATCTTATTCTAAACTCTGTTCACGTCTCTTTTCCCCTCAAAGATAAACTCATTTAAATTTTGTAATATGCAAAAGTGGTAAGTAAAATACTTGTATTATTTCAGTCAGTTGTGAATATAATAAACATGTTTAATGAAAAATTTATTTGTATTCAGTTCGTTCAGTACGATGTTAAGATTCCTCTTTTATTTTATGATACAACTGCAGCTTAAGGTGGCTTCAATAATTTTAAATTTCAATCATCGATCGCATTCGTCAATTCGATTTAAATAATCATTTTACCCTCAATTGCCGGAAAATAGTTAAAGTGCTTTGTCAGCGTCCCAAACCAGATGCTAGTTAATTTTTAATTGCTGTGCAGTTTGTCAAAACAGAATGTGGCCCTAATGTGTGCTCCATTCAATTGACCCAGTACGAGTACGATTTTGGCAATAAAAGCAAAAGGGGGACATTATAGGCAATCGAATGAGTGGGGTTATCCCCGAACCCGGCATACTCAAAACAAAGTCAAACCGCAGCAAACCGAAACTAAATAGCTAACCATTTATACAGGCGATCCATCTATCTATTCATTCGCTCATCCATCGTCAACTCAAACTCTGTCAATTTCTCTGGGTTGACCCGCATTGTTGGCCATCTATCTCGATGGCTGCTGTGCCCAAAAGGCAGCTACGTTCAGCGCTTTGCGCTGATTTATAAGCTGCATGCCACTGACCACTTGATTGTCGCTTCGGCAATGTGTGTGTGTGTGTGTGTATCTGTGTAATTTATTTACGTTAACACGCGCTGGGCAGCGCCTAAAACTATGCCACATCCAGAGCACAGACGAGCGCAATTTTCATTTATTTTAAATGGCATAGAAAATTGCAAACTGACATTTTTCTGGCCAAGTGCCTCGGCTCAATTCGATGTCCCGTTTCGGATTCTCTGTCCATTGGCTTTGTGTGCACAACCGGAAATTTGTGTAGTTAGTGCTGACCAGCTCGGGTTTTTTGGAAGTGGACTCTTCAGTTTGAGCCCGGCATTAAATTCTAAACCGGCCCAGACTGATTACCATGAAATTACATTGTTTCGCACTTAAAATGCGGCAATGGCAACACATTGTGCCATGTTGTTCAGTGTAAATGTGGCTTCTGTCTGGGTTTGAGTACATTTCCTTCTCCTGGCCAGGCTTAATTAAGTGGCCTGTTTTCATATGTGGTGTTGCAACCATCAGATCACCACCCACCACATTGAATTTAATTGCTCGCATTTATTGTTAATTGATTTTATTTTTTAGCAATTTACTATTTCTGTTTTTTCTTTCCAACTTTGCTAAATGCCAGGTGAATGAAGTTTCAATTGGGTTTATTTTAATTCGTTTAGGTATTTGCCTAAATTGAATGAAAATTGATTTAAATTTAATCGAATTTCCAAATGCGAGTCCGCTTAAAAATAACTAACTACAAATGCCAACTTTGTCATTTTAAATTAGTTAAAAAATAACAACATATTTTTTTTTATCATATTTAATTTTAGAAGAATAAATAAGAATTAGTTTAAGCTATTGCTAGATAGAAATTGTAATTTATAAATATTTGTAATAATAAGTGAACTAATTAAGTTAAATATTTACCTATTGAGGTAATATTAATTCTTCAGTTAATTCGACTTTTTTTAATAAATCAAAAAAAAGATCAAAACAAGTGCAATAAAACTGAATTAAAAAAATATTTTAGTTAAAATGTACGAATTACATTTAAATAAATATTTTAATTGGAAACGAAATTAAATAAATGAAAATCAATTAATTGAATAATTTGTTTGACAACGATTTGACTTTGTCTATAATAAGACTACTCCCCTTTTCCTCTAAATAATCAATTTTCCGTTGCATGTAGAGTAAATACCTTGGCTATCTTTGACTTGCCATTCTCACAGCTAGCTGGCAATAAGCTAAGCAAAGATCTATCCAATCAATCCCAGTCCATAACCACAACGACGGCCTGTTTCCAGTTCTCGTGCCCAAAGTTCTCGAAACCACTTCACATGATTCTGGGCTGCATAGGTTTGCTTTATACACACAGTGACGAGTACGGTTGCTCAAACATGGTGACTGCCGCTCAATGAACGTATTCCCATTCCCATTCCCCGCCCTACGACCTTATTGCACACTTATACATGTATAAATGAGTATATATATTTATATGTACAATGTACACACGTGTATCTACATAGTGCTGGTACACGCTTCCACTCAATGGCAGCGACAGCGCACATATTTAAAGAGCAAACGTTTATCTAAGTTGTACCGTTGCGGTTTCCGTTGACATTCAAATGCGGAAGCACCTGTCGCCCAGTGCCGACATCGACACACAGACCGAGACACCGAGACACCCAGAGACCAAGAGACCCAGAGACCATGAGACCATGTGACTGAGAGACCAAGGACCAAGGACTCGAGACGGTTGCAACTAAGCCAGCAGCAGCCACTTCCGATTTCACACGCAGCTAGAAGAGCAGATACTTTGAGTTCGGGGACTTAGGCTGAGTCCTTATTGCATGGGGTGTCACAAAAGTACTGTACTGATTTTTTATTTACTTGTTTATTGCTTTAAGCTTTTCTTTGTAAACAATTTTTGGTTTCCATTTATAATTATTGAATATATTATATATGAAAGTGTTTCGAGCAGGACAGAAATTTAGGTATTTTACATACATAATAAATATGAGTGTTGTGTCTGTGTGTGTGAATATGTATGAATATGATAGAAAGTACTACCTTATTTTAGATTTAACAATAATATATTTTCTCTTCATATGTCTTTGCAGTAAATAGCAAAATATGAGCAAGTAAAAACCACTTAGGAGGAGCTATGCATCAATATCAGTGACACCTTGTTGCCATATTTGAAACGTTAGATTAATAGCTTCACTTCAAACTCATCGAACAGCCCTCGCATGTGAGTTTTGGTTCTGGTGCGTGAGATTTGTCTTGGCTGTCTCCGTCGCATTGCCGGATACACACTTCGCCAGGCATGCATGACAAGTTTCTTGAGCAACTCCAGTACCCACACCTGCCACGCCCACTACCCACACTGTCAAGCACATGTCGCTCCTTGCCGCCTCCTCTTGCGCAGTTTGTGTAGTAACTTTTGAGTTTTCAAGTATCTGCGTCGTGGTTGTCATCAAGTTTAAATGGTTTCGCTTACACCTTGAGGATGTCATTGAACAAATTAATTACTTGACAAGATTACAACAGACTGCCAAAGTGTGGGGTTAAATTCCAGCACAAGTTGCTGCTGTTGCTCATTAAAATGCCGCATATTGTTGCCATCATGGGCATCTCCATCATTAAGACTATCATTGTTCTGGCCCCCAAAAAGGCAACACTCGCATCGCATTTGCGATTGCCTGAGCACATTATTAATGCGCCTCTGACGCGATTTTGGCGAATGTGTGTAGGTATAGGTGAGTGGGTGTGTGGTTGTGTGGGTGTCTAGGTGTATGTGTGAGTTATGCACCACTACACCGTTAGAGGGGGAGGCGTAAACACAAATACAATGCAGCTAAATGGCCATACATTGGTGTCCACTCACTTGGCTTGCTTTTGCTGCTGTTGCTGTTACAGTTACTGCTGCTGTTTTCCTGAGCTCCAACCGGAAATTGGAAAAGCGTTGGCTTATACCGCACTACGTGACGAGAGGGGGAGATGGCGGGTACAGTGGTTGCTGGGCACTTTATGCATGCACCGTTCATAAAGTGCGCTCGCCATTTTGCACTGGCCAAAAAGACTTTACCATTGTTGTAACCAAAGGCACGGCTCGGCACTGCATAGATGCGCCCTGTTATGGACTCTCCGAACCTTCGAGTATGAGTTAATGACTATGTATGTGTCTGTTTGTATCTGTGTGTGTGTGTGTGTGTCCACTCTCGATATGCTGCACATGCTTCTTGGCAAAGCTGCTAATGGCCACTGTTTCAATGTTGCAGTGTGCAAATTCGGCAAATACATGGAGAATGGTTAATGTACTTTGTAGAGCGTTTCCTCTCTCGTTTAGGTGTAGCTGAAATAAACGATAATACTTTCATTGTGTGCATTCCATTAACTTGAATTGAACTCTGCCAACTTTCCATAAACATAAAATCAAATGAAAAATGACTTGTGCACATTGATATTCATTATATCGTTCAAATTGTGCGATTTTTCATTAAATCTTTAATTCTTAAATTACAGGATACCTTAGAAAGTTTATGGTTTATAAAGTTTCACTTTATATATTTTGAATTTGGTTTATGATTATCAATATTATTATATTTCTCAGACAAATAGTCCCAAAATATGGAAAACATATATTGTGTGATAAAATTTTATTTTTGTTAAAATTTTCTATACGTCTACGTCATTAATGAGTATAGCAAATAACTTCTCTAGAATTTCTCTACCAGAATAGATGATATAACCCCTTGGTCATATATATTTGCAATACATTCTACCTACCCCTATAGACAATATTCTCAGATTGTCTAGAAGTTGAAGCACTATATATACATATATTTTAATCAGGGATTAAAACCTTAACCGAAACCGTAACCTTTAGCCGATAAAAACCGATTGAAATTTGTAACCGTAACTGAAACCGTAACCGAAAACAACTTTTTTCACAGAACCGAAACCAATAAACCGAATCTCTTTAAACCGAAATAACCGTTTAGTAACCGATTCATTTATAAGGGTTAATTTCGGTTCTGGCCGTCGCTGCTACTGAGCAAGTTTGAACTGCCATAACTTTGTCAAAAGTCAATCAATTTTCATGCGCAATGTAAATTTGATTTTACCTCTAAATTCGTTCTGCATTTAAATTTTGTTTATTTTAAAAACTTTGAAAATTTAGAATTTTTTTGAAAATTTACAGTGTTACCCCTTATCATTTTTCCAAAAATTTCGAAAATTTCGACTTCTCAAAATGAACAAAATTTAAATGCAGAACAAATTTAGAGATAAAAACTTGCGCAAATTTACATTCCATATGAAAATTGATTGCCTTTTGACAAAGTTATGGCAGTTCGTAGTTAATAAAAATCAGTAAAATCGAAATAATCTAAATTTTCAAACCAAATTAACCAAATTTATATGAGATCAAATTAAATAAAATGTACATTACACTGGATCATTCCAGTAACCAGATAACATTATTTTCCAGACAAAAAGAGCATTAAGTCTTTTTTTTACGTAAAACAATGAATAAAGCTTCTTATTTTGGTCAACTGAAAACCTTAATTTTTATTTTTTTAAAAATTGGGAAAATATTTCTAATAGCTGGAATAATTATTAATAATTAAACAAGGTATGATTTCGTGTTTCACCTCTGCTTTCATATTTCTTAACTAAAATCATTCTTTATTTCCGATTGTTCTTAACGCGATCAACCTAAGAACATTATATATTTTTTATCAAATTATCATATCCTAAGATTTATTTGTCGGAATTCGTAAAAGAAAGTATGCTATAAAAAGTTTAAATATTAAAGTTGTATGCTCAATGTAAGCCAAATCAGTCAATTTGATTTCTGTGGCAGTTAAACATAATACACCCAATAACCACAGACAGATACACAGAGAGAAATGACAGAACATGTGTTGGTGTGTGTGTTTACATGCATGTACATAGATTACACACTCAAACCTCAGTTGGCTTTTCATTTGGTTATTTTACAAATACGTAATTTTGTTTAGCGTAATTGCGGCTGCAATTGAAACCGGCACTTGATTGGAGAGCACAATAGCACAACTCAAAAACACAATTCACATAAAATATATGTACATATATGCAACTGAGAATGCCAATCACACACACACTGACATGCATAGTCAATTAAATGTTGCAAATTTGATATTTACGTTTAAATGAGGGCTTTTATGTTTGGCGTCGTCGATAAGCTGCCGTTTCATATCAAATTGTACAATTCTCGATTGCATACAAAATGAGATTTCGGCTTCCAATTATCGCGGAGGCCTAAAGTCGGTACTGACCAGGACCCACTTAATGGCCAACCAACTGCAGCTGATGTCAGTGTCGTCGCCAAAGGCAAAGTTCATTGCCTTTTTTCCAATAAAGCTGCAATGTAAACAATCAGCGCACAACATGGAGAGCACACACAGAAGACAAGTTAATAAAAGTTCGCGACACGAAAGGCGGATACAAAAGTGACTTATTCAGTTGGAAAGGTTTATATTGGTCAAAAGTGATAAATTTGTTTAACGACCTGCAGCTGCCGTCGAAAGTCTGTATAACGGAGCGTATGAGCAATAACGCAAATATTCATTTAAGTCTATTATCATGTATGATTAAAACCATAGTTAATTCGAAATAAAAAACTATCCATAGTACAACATTTTTAATTTCGATCGTATCAAGTAGTCCAAATATACTCATATCATTTTTTTTCAAATTGCGTTTTTTAACGAATTCCCTATGGAAAGTTAAGCCAAAGAACTAGAGGACTTTCCATTCCTTAAGTGCTTAGCTGACAATCCGCTTTCCGGTCTATCGTGTTTTTTTTTCCATTTTATGTAGCGCCACCTATTGGTCAATCGTTTGACAGCTCACTTAATTAAATTCCGTTGGACACCTTCTTGAACGTTGGCATTTGGCTGTTGCCATTTTATTTTGCAATTGCCTTTTGCTAACTTTTAACTTTTTGAGGCTATCCACAGGCTGCTTAGCTGCTTCACTTGTCCATTTCACTCTTTTCTCTTTCCTTCTTCGAGTATATCTTTCTATCTTTCGCATTCTATCTGTGTCTGCATCTTTCTGGTTTAACAGCAAGCTCGTTTCATTGGTAATTTACGCTTCACATGGTCAACGTGTGATAAAAATGCCTCTGTTGATGCTATTTTTGTTGTTATTTGTACTTGGTTTTTGCCAGCATTTTCTTGACATTCTTTTTATTTTGTTTTGTTGGTTTCAAAAGTTGAAACATAGGTGGCGCTGTGTACTGGACTAAGCTGCTTAGCTGCTGGGTCTATGCGGTTACCCCTCTGTCCCTGTATGTGCTCGGCCTGACAGTGATTGGTGTTTGTGTCAGGGGATTTATTTATCTTTTAAAAGTATTTATTGCTTCACATTCAAGTTGCGCGAATACCAAAAAAGTGAATTGAGCATCCTCTTAAAGCACCAGCAGTATTCGCAGAAACTGTACAAAAAAGACTCATTTGGCACGCACTCTGACCCAATCCTAATGCAAAATCAAACTGAGTATCACTATTTTTGGCCTACGACTATCATACATCTTCACTTTTCATTTGCTTAGCCCTCTCAGCATCCTGGTCATTTGACACTTTCACTTTACGAGCCATACAATTTATTTCACTTTTATCTAACATCAAGACATATTGATTTTTCTCTTTGTCCCCACGAAAGGAGAAAAATCGCCCAACGTATCGACGATTATTTGGCCAAAAGAAAAAGAAAAGTCTTGAGCCTCAATTTGGGATTAGCCCAAATGGTAACTTCATGGGGTTTTTTGGTTGACTACATGAACATTTGATGTGCCCCTCACAAATACTAATCAAAGTTGATTGATTACATGAACTCATGAAGTAAGTTGAGTGTGATGAGAGAACTTTGCTCTCTACAATTTGCTTCACAGACATTTTAATAATTTTTACTCACAAATTAAACTTGTCATTTAATTTTGATGGAGGTGCCAAATTATTAAGTTTGAATTAATTTACGACTCAGGTAAAAGGGATTAATTTACGCTCTTTATAAAGGGAATTGTTAGCACACGCTGCGTATGCTTAATAAATTTCTACTTATTGCTATTCATCACTTGGTTTATTTGTTCTGCTTTGTGATGCATAATGTAAACTCAATAAAAATCTCTACATACAACTCGTAAAATCGGATTTGAGTTTTAAGTACCAAATACATTTGGTAATGTGGGTTTAGAAACACATTTGGTCCAAAGTGAAAGTCAATTTGCATGCAAATCTCGGCCAAGTTGGTCTAAAGTAAAGTAAAATCAACTAAATCATGTTGAAGTGCATGTCTAAACAATAAAAGCCACATTAAAATGAAATTCAATAAAACAAGAAGCGGCCAACTGAAGACGGAAGCGCACTTGACCTGAAAACTCATTGCAATCAAAACAGGAAGCTGCTGCTGATGAACATGATGATGATGTTGCAGATAGGCCAAACGGCTGTGCAACATAAACAGGCAGCTTTAGATTGGGCATCTTATGAGGGAGAGGTTTGTATCATCCTCTCTCACTCTCACTCTCTCTCTCTCTCTCTCTCTCTCTCTCTTTCTCCCTGTCTCTGAGTGACAAACTAATTTCATTACCAGCAGCTGGCACAGACATTGCTGCCGTCAGTGAAATCCGGTCATAATGCTTGTAATAATAATCAACAGCATGAGCTTGGACACTGAACGAATGGAACAACTGATACGAATGAAACGAATGGACCGAATGTACCCACAGATCATAAGTAGCATGGACCCATGCAGCGAGTGGAGAGAGGAGCAAAGTGGAGTGGATCTGTTGGGTGAAGCAATTGCCATGGCAAAAATAGAACAATTACACTAAAAATAAAAACAAAAGCCAGATAAGTGGGCCACATCGGAGACACGACACACATACACAAAAAGTGGGCGGTGTGATGGTGTACTGGGCGTGGCAAGCTGTGTGTAATATGTGCACAAATTGAAAATAAAGTTTTGTAACAAAATGTCGCACCGGAAATGAAACTCACAGCATGAAGCCGGGAGCAATGTGTATCCAAGCGTATAAACTGGATATAGAAGCAGCCATAGTCGCAGTCGCATTCAGAGTCAGAGTCAGAGACACAGCAGCAATAGGGGCGTGGCATTGCACAGCATTGTTTGCCACTATCAGAACGAACAGGAGCAGGAGCAGGAGCTAGAGAAGAGTTGAGTAACTGGAGACTGGGCGCCTTAGTCTAGGCGCAGTCTGCGCCAGTTGAGCCTTGCCATAATAAAAGATGACATTTTATAGCAGTCACAGCCAAGTCAGAACATGCCAGCAATAGCAAACGGGTCGACATCGTTGCTGTTGTTTTTGTTGTTGCTGTTGCCGTCGTGGTTTGGGATATCGGGTTTTGGCCTAAGCAGCAGCAACCTGCTCTACTGGAAAGCCGGAGAGAGACACAGCTGCTGCACAAAAGTACATAAACCTAGAAATGTCATGTTTATTTTCATTTCATAAGGAAATTGTCTGTCTATAGTTTTGGCTTTCCAAAGGAGGCAGCCAGTCAACCAGCCAGCCGCCGGGAGTAGGCTTCTCGTGCTGCTCTAGGTACCTTTAACAGTTGGCTAATAAGCACGCCTGGCAAGGAAGGCACTTAGCCTAGCTATATCTGGTTAGGTAATGTGTCCGGAGCACGTGGTACTGAACATTATTTTTTATGGCCACCTTAAACCCGGCAACTTGTGAGATTTATTGCTTAACTGAAATTTATCGCACATAATTAGCATATTACAATTGTTATCCGACACATATTCACATGCACATTTATATAGGTACGAGTGCATATGACATCATTATAATTGCATTCAAAAAACTCGATTTCTAACGTGCATTGAAATTAGTTCATTTTAATAAATTATATAAGATAATAAACTAAATAAAAAAGTTAATTTTTAATTGCAGAATGTAATACCAGATGTAAAAAATCGAGAAAATAAAATAAATGTCAAATAACATTTTTTTTTTTCTTATCTTATATTTTATTATGATCAAATTGGGTTGAAACCAGAATGTAAGCTTTACTAAAACTATTTTTCCCATGTTCTGACGCTCCCGGCCAATAGATCGGAATATGTGTAAATAATTGTGATACCATTTACTATATCGAATTTCGTGAATTCAAACTGAACACATCCATACCATAGATTTCCTCATTCGGACTGATTTTCAGTCTAATTTGGTTTTATGATTTCATATGCATTTGAGTCTTTTATTAATTACGATTAATGTAAAGCGTTTATCCTGTTTTTTGGTGCCACCATCCTTTTTTGGTTGCCTTTCAGTTTAACTTAATGAGCATCAGGCTAAAATTATCTATTAAATATTCTAAAAGCGACGCCATTTCTCCCACTTGAAAGTATTCAATGTGCTACTTAGTAGCAACACTTCAGCCGGGCAGGCAAACAATCAACCCGTTCGACAACCGTACAACCAACTCGTAAATCCGTAGACCCGCAAACTCCCGTGCCCAGACTTTACCAAATAACCACTCATCTAATCACATCGTTATCATCATCAACAATTTTGCACTGTCATTGCCGAACAATGGCATCGGCTGGCGACAGTTGCCTCATCGGTGGCTCAGCGTCCTGTGTCCTATGTCCTGTGTCCTGCATCCAGTTCTGGCTCTCGCCGTAGTCCTGGCTAACCGTTTAATCATTTTGTCACGCGTTGGCCAAACACCAAACAAAAACGCGACCCGGCGGCCTGTCGTGTGCTCACAAAGGTGATGCCATGAATGAAAATGGGTTGTCATGGGGTTAACTCGCTGCCTGGTTGTCTGGATGCCAGGATGCCAGGCTGCCAGGCTGCCAGGTTGCCAAGCTGTTAAATTTTAGCATATGTCATAAAGGCTTAGCCATGATTTATATACATATTTATATATAATATATGTATGTATATATATATATATGTATTATTATGTGTATATGTATGTGGGTTATTGGCCAACGCGTCAAATTCGTGGCGAGACTTAAGTAATAAAACGAATTAAGGTCGTAGTAGACTAAAGCCAAAACAAAACAAATGCTAAACTAAACGATTTACGAAGCAGCTACAAGGACAAGTTGACTGCCATAAGGCACTATGTACCAGGGATTCAACGCGAATTAACATTACTCACTCTCCCTGGTACGAGTATGTCCATATATCTTCATTCCTAGTTTGTCAATGACGACGCGATGCGATGCGATGCGACTCGTACGCTGCTCAGCTGTGCGCAAATTTACTTGTGTATAAATATTTATATATTGAAATGCAATGCGAATCGATGATCAGCGAGAGAAGACGACAGCAAAAGCAAAAGCAAAAAAAAACCAAACCCCTTCCCCACTATAACTCCACTCCCATCCCATTCCCATTCCCATTCCCATTCCCGCTCCCATTCCAATACAAAGTCTCACAGACTTCGGGCCAATGTGCCGCAATGCAATCGAGCTGCACGAAATTGAATTTGCTGCAAGTTGCTGCCGCTTAGCTAGTCTATTGCTACGAGGGCAGCTCAAAAAGTATTGGGAACTTAGTTAGCCTTTTAATTGGTTTATTTTGTGAAGTGATACTTTACACTGATCAAATAAAAGGCATACAATTGAGATTGCTGTTCCAAAAATACGTCGAGAAAAAAATAGAAAACATCTTAGCTGTAAGACCACTTATTTTTGTAAATTTCGCTTAAACTTGACATGATTAAAGAAAATATAGTATTTAAAAAGATTCTTGCGAAACAAAAATTAAGATATGGTAGATAAGGTTTCGTATACTGATGTTTTCAAGAAATAACAAAATGATTCCACTATTGTTGACTTTAAAAAAGCCTTCGAAAAATTCACATAGGTTTAAAATCGAACTCTCCCACATTGGAATGGCTTTCAAAAATAATTCTTTAAAGATAATTTACAATGAAGTAAAATAAACTGAATGGTTTCACATAAGTTTATTTCTCAAAATAAATACAGATATAATTATCTAAAACCTTAATTTTAATTACCAGTTTGTGGTGCGTCTTATTCTTAGTTAGATAATTTTATTGAGCAACCCTCGCAATGGCTGCGCTAGAACTGTGTGGCAGCATCAGCTTCAATTTCAGCTTTTCTTGTTGTTATTTGTCGAAATTCAGCATGCGAAAATGCGATTTGAGCTCATCGCTCGCTGTTTGTGTCACTGTCTCGATTTCTATCTCCGTCTCTATCCAAGTATCTGCATCTGCATCTGCAACTGAAACTGCATCTGTGTATGTGCAGCTATTTCTATCTGAGTTCGAACTGCCACTTGCTGTGTTGTTCTTGTTGTTGTTGTTCTCGGTTGTCGGTTGTCTCGCATTGCATTTTGGGAGCTTTAGCTGTGACAAATCTTTATGCAATGTTGCATGTCGTCTGATTTTGCCATGATGACATGCTGATGGCATAAGCAGGGACAGCAAACGGAAACACAGGCCTGCCCTGGCCCCTCCCTGTCTATGTGTCCACCTCTATGTCTACATGTCTCCGAATCTCAGTCTCTCAATGATTTGCTCACTGAAGTGTTAAGCACAAAAATTGGTAATGGCACTGGCTGGCAATAGCTGTAGAATTTGTTGTTCTTTCTTTTTGGCAATCATTGCACAGGTTTTTCGTGGTTTGATTTTGTAGTGCATCGAAGCTTGGACAACACTGCAACATCATATCTCCTTCCCGAGGTCTAAAGTTAGCAGTAAAACCTACTTACAATCTCTAGAAATGCGACTTAAAGATTGATTGTAGATAGTAAAGATCTTTAAAGACGATAGAAATGTTAACCACTTTGATCTGTTTTTCAATCTCATTTCTTTGTTACTTTAAACACGAGTACCTATAGAAAAGATACCTGCTCTAAAATAAATGAACTTTAATGTTCTATGAACCTTGTTATTTAATTTCTTTCTCTAAAAGGACACTTGCATACTTTTAGGCTGAGCTAATTGTAGCACAAGCCAAGGCGCAGGCACGCACCAACTGCAACTTTTTGTGGCACTTGGACCATTTTCCATGTACTCGAAACTTTGGCAATAAAATTTGTTTCAAATTGCTTTTGAAACAGCAGCGTTGCCACCGAATACGAACTCAGATAGAGAGAAAAAAGGGCGAGAGTGAGTGGGAAAACCTATAGAAATTGGATAATTGGAAGCTCCAGCTTGCTACTTTATAGTTTGAAGTTGTCAACGGGAAACTGGTTTCAGGCCGGAGGACAACAACCAACCAACCAGGACACTAGGGTATCGAAGCAAAGTGCACCCCGGGGGGCATTCGGGCCTGGTAAATAAATATCTAATATATTGAGAGAGAGCGGTCGCGCAATTACATTGTGTTAACGGGCCGACTAATTTTGTAATTCTGTTTCTGAATCATTTAACCATGAAATTGGTTGGCCAACCACGCCCAAATGCCCAAGACGCCCAAAACGTCAACGCCTCCGACTTTATCCAAATGATAATAGTCCGCCAACGCATTAGCCGCAGCAGAGGCTTGTTTCATGATGAGTTTACAGTTCAAATGTGAAAATTAGTCTTTCAACTGGTCGGTAGCTTTCGAGGACCTCAGGGTTACTTCAGCACCAACACCTCTCTTATCACTCCCCGTGGGAGGCGGTCGATGGTGTTTTCGTACCCTTCTTGACAGCTGGCACAAAATTTATATTGAAACTTTCTGGTTGGAACATTTTGAATATTCGGATTATGTGTATTACATATTATTATTTTTAATTTCTGTGGCTTTTACACATAAATTAATGCAATTATATGTGCCGCAGGTCCTGGAAATGAAGGCGGGACTCAGCTGCGTGTGCGCCTGATTAATTTTCACTGTCTTTTGATGTTACCAGCTGGCCCCAGCGGCATTGTGGCAAACGGCATTAGCGAGCAAATAAATTTAATTAAATCATTTTCGTTAAATTGTGTTGTTAATAATTTGCCACTACTCTCTCTCTCTCTCTCTCTCTCTCTCTTCTCTAAATCGATGTATGCGTGGGAGCCGCTTTAATGCAGAGTATCAAACAGGAATTAGCTATAAATACTAGAGCTAATTCAGAATAGGGATATTTGTGGTTCGGCTCGGAACACGAGTATTACAGCTAGATTCCCAATTTATTAAATAAAAACTAATGCTAATTTCTGTAGTATTTAAAATTAGAAATATATTAATAGATTAATTTTGTCACAAGCTAAACATCTAAAAATATAGAAATTTGTAAAATAACCAACTCTTTGAAGAATTTTACAATTTTAAATTTATTAATAGAAGATCCTTTTAAAAAATACTTACCATAAGTTGCCTCATCTGGCCTTTCCTACATTGCGAGTCAAAAACTAAGAAAACACATTTTTTGTAATTATGTGCGAAGACTTTTTCATTCCTCAAAGCCTAAAATACTAAAGCTGCAACATTCAAGAACCGTACGTAGTCTGTTTAGCCTGGCGCACAGCCTTCGAAAATGTTTCTGACTATGTCCAACAGTGCGTATGCGTAATAAACAAAACAACTGCAGCTACAATTGTTGCCATTGCTTGCCACTGCGATTGTGTGTATTCGTGAGAGTATGTGTATGAGTGTGTGTGTGAGTGAGCGTGCTTTATTTGAATTTACTGCCAAGCAGCCGCACTGTTGAGCTTTGGCTACGACGCACTGGCCATAACCTATAGGAGCACGATTCGGCCACAACAACGCCCACAATTCACGCCCACTTGCTCATTCCCAGGGCTCACATTGTGCCAGTGTTTGGCGTTTGCCTCCGTTGAATAATAAATTGTATTTTGCGGCATTTAAAAGCAATTTTTTAACATTTTTCAATCTCAATAGCGACGATGAAATCCCAACACAAGTGTATAAGAATGTGTGTATGTATGAGTGTGTTGGTATGTGTGTGTGTGTGTGTGTGTGTACATGTGAGTAGTGCGTACAGCTCTTGCAGATGATGCCGATTGAGCCGATGGTGCCGCAGCAGCAGCAACAGCAGCAGCAGACTGTGTTGCACGCATATCGAAGACGAGTACGAGTACGAGTACGAGTATCGTTGTTGCAATCCCAGCCGGCTTAAGCGCCACAGTTTTGTCTAGCAATTTTGCAGTGAATTGTCCTGGGAGCCCAAGCGAGCCAAGGATGTCAAACAGGAGTTGTTGTTGTGGTTGTTGTTGCATGCAACAGCAGAAACACTTGCAACATTTTCGGCAACGAGGTTGCCGGCGATACATGATTCTCTCTCCCTCCCACTGTCTCTCACTTTGGTTAAGCTTCGAGTGAAGACAGCAACGATTCGGCAGCAAAACAAATTGCAGCATTTAAGACCTCTGTCCGATTGTCCCGTCCCCGTTCAATCTGCCATCCCCTTTTACCTTCTCTGTATGTCTTGTCTTGTTCTATCTGTGCGTGTGCAGCGCCAGCAAATTGTTGAAAATTCTGTGGGTGGCAGGCAGTTTAGCATAAAGTTTGATTAAGTGTGTAATCTTGGTAGCAGTCCCCCTTCCACACTTCACTGCCAATGATTGTGCCTTGTTCGACATGTAGTTGGGAATTGCATTAGGTTAAGATTGCAGCAACAACTCGACAAAATTGTAATTTATATAATTCTAATGCACGTTTGCATGCAGAGCAAAACGAATTGATAGTTATTAAATTTTAATTCAAATTATAATTTTTAATAGTAATAGTAATAATTGTTGAGACAGTTGGAATAATTGTAAACAACATTCGATCTTTACTAAATTGTTTAGAGATTGAAGACAAAACTATTGAATGTTAAAAAAGTAGATTTTGTAAACGATACTTATGTATATAATATTATCATTGTCATTTCTTCGGAGATTCAATTCAGAGCAACAAATCACGTTCTAAATTGTAGTTGTCACTTGGAAATCTTGAAAAGGTTTCCAGTGCAACACATTTCGTGTATTTGCCGCGTGCAACGGAAATAGTAAAACTTTTATAATGAGAAAAGTTAAAAAGAATGAGAAAAAAGGAAAGCGTCGACAGATTTGAGTTGCATCATAACAGGCGGGGCGCTGTTAATTCCGACAAACAAATTCAGAGCAGGCATTGCTTTGTATCTAGCTCACAAGTCAACAGAGTCGACAGTAACTACCGAAGTTTAAATGGATCAGCGTTTGTTGCGACGACGTCGAACAAGGAAAAGACATAACACGGGGTAAGCTATTCACTCAGCTCGAGAAAATGACACAGGTTAATAGTATCAGTCTTATTTAATGCAATGCTTTCATCTCATCTACAGCTTAAGCAAATTGCTGCGACCTAATATCAAGTACCCCTCTAGTTATAGGCGGTTGGCATACGATCAGCTGCAGTTTTTAATTCAACCCGTTTCGGCCTTCTTCAGGTATCTGACGAGAGTGTTCAAGCGCTGCACGAAATCGGATCGACTCGAGTTTCGATGCACCGTGCTGACTATTATACTGGGTCTCTTTATAATGGGATTTCTGGGCTTTATTATAAAGCTGCTGCACATACCCATCACTAATATTATCATGGGCTAACCTGCGGGTCAAATAAGCAACAACACGCAGACAAAAATAAAGTTTCAATTCAATTGGCAGCAAACAATGACTTCGCATTCTGGCTCTTGGCCAACCGGGTGAGCTACAAATACTCGCACTCGCACCAGGCAGCTCAACTCAGTGCCAAAGCCAAAATCTTGCCCAACTCGCATGCCAACGGCAAGGCTGTGCAATAACAAAGCCGAGCTACAAGCTCCAGCTGCCATTGTTGACCTACCACGACACTGACACCGACCTCATCCCCATCCCCATTCCCAACCGCTATCCCCTTTCCGTTTCCAGTCGCTTAACAAAACTCTGGCCCATTGCAAGTGTTGACAAGAAATTTTCGTCGCGCACTTGGCGAAAAACAGTTGCCGTTGCCAAACCAACAACTGTCGGATGTGTGTAAATGTAATCAAATCAGCAACTCGGCCAACTTCACACAGCACTTCCACTTGATGTAGCCCGCATTGCCAGCTGGCATTAAGAGTAACTGAGGGGCATTGCCAACGGAACTGCTAAGTGAAAGGTGAAAGGTGCATAGATTAGATGCAACTTTATAGATTCGTTTGATTACAACCCAGAATAAACAAAACGAATCCCTTTAAATCATATTTAGTTGTCTTGCTTAATAAATATCCACAAATGTTTTTCCTGGAATTTATTGACATTGAAATGAAAAAAATAAATAAATATTATATCGGTTTCGTAACGGTTATCGGTTTTTTTTTATAAGTTTCGGTTTAAAAATACCGGACTGGTTTTGGTTCACAAAAAAATAAAAATTAAAGTTTTCGGTTGACCAAAATAAGAAGCGTTATTCATTGTTTTACATGAAAAAAGACTTAATGCTCCAGATAGTCTGAAAAATAATGTTATCTGGTTACTGAAATAGTCCAGTGTAATGTCGATTTTATTATAATTTTACCTCATATAAATTTGGTTTGCAAATTTCGATTATTTTGATTTTAGTGATTTTTAATAACTTCGAACAGCCATAAGTTTGTCAAAACTCAATCAATTTCCATGCGCAATGTAAATTTGACCACAAGTTTACCTCAAAATTCAATCTGCATTTGAATTTTGTTCATTTTTAAAAATTTTTGAAAATCGAATTTTTTTGAAAATTTACAGTGTTACCCCTTTGTCTTTTTTGATTTTTTCGAAAAAATTAGAATTTTCCAAATGAACAAAATTTAAATGCAGAATGAATTTAGAGGTAAAATCATGCTCTAATTTACATTGCGCATTGAAATTGATTGAATTTTGACAAAGTTATGACACTTCAAAGTTATCGAAGTTGCCAGATGCGAAATTAACCCTTATAAATGAATCGGTTACTAAACGATTATTTCGGTTTAAAGAGTTTCGGTTTATGGGTTTCGGTACAGCGGAAAACATTTTTTTCGGTTACGGTTTCAGTTACGGTTACAAATTTCAATCGGTTTTCAACGGTTAATGGTTACGGTTTCGGTTAAGGTTTTAATCCCTGCTTATGACGATATTTAATTTGGCTTTTTCTTATGTCTTCCAGACTTTTCCTCTTCCTAAATAACTGCTTTAAGTGACTGCATATCGATCATTTAAAAAAACATATTCGAAGTATATATACTAATTAATAAAAGAAATTTAGCAGAAAGTATCAGAGATTCAATTTATTATTTCTACGCCTCATCCGATTAGACTTCTTAATTTAGCTGACGAATTTAATGTTGTTCAATCGAAATAAATTTTTTTCATTTGATTTATTATATTTGCATTTTGTGCAAATTACTTGAAAGTCAATTTTTAAATCAATTGAAAGCATATAATTTTTGATGGGTTTTCTTTGTTTAACTTAGTTTTTGTCTGTGGTTTCTAAACTGTTCACGAACAGCAGCAGCAGCACAGCTGATATGCAGATTAGAGCGCGGTCCTTGATGTCGGTATGTCCTTTAGCAAGTTGCATGCACATTGTCGCATGTGTCTCCATTTGCTGCTGTTATGTTTTATTGATGAGTCTCCCAAACCAAAATTGATGATGCCTCGGAAGCGGCATCATTGTCCTTCTGCTTTCCCCATTCCCGCGATATCGATGCGGTGCCAGTCAACAAAGTTATTTGGTTATCCTTGTTGCTGCTATTGCTGTTGCCGCTGGCAAATGGCGAAAATTTATTCAAAACTTTTGCTGTCACTGTCGCAGTCTCAGTCGCCTTATGTTTTAAAGCAATTCTTATGCAACAGGCGACAAAGCAGCTCAAAAATGCAACTTAACAGCGATCGTGTTGTGCCAGCAGATAGCACCTGAGCAACAACACACACATACACACACTCACGCATACACAAGTTTCAGTCCCTGACTGCACTAAAAAGCCAGGGCCACTTTCGAGGTTATGAAGTCACTTAAGCAAAGGCAAAACGTGCCAGCCCCGCGGGCATAGGGCATAGGGCATAGGGAAAAGGCAAAGGGTAAACGAAAAAAGAATGAAGTAAACTAAGCAACAGAAAGGTAATATAGTCAAAGAGGAAACCAAAGACAGACGGAGTCGCCCTTATGCCGTATGCTGTTTGCTAGCCCGGCCAGCAATTGAGTTACTTATCTTACACTTTTCTAAACCTCACAGTACCGCAGTACAAAATACTTTTTCTTCTCAGTTGTCAGGCATTCTGCAAACTTATTGTACCCTACCAAAAGGTATAACTAGATGTAGATAGATGTTGGCTACTGTCTTTGAAACTGAATAAAAATAAGTCCGTTTATTACTTTAAAAGTCTAATAAAAACCTTGAGGAAACTTTATTGTTAGATTTTCCGTTAAAAACTTTCTAGTCAATATAATTTTTTGATCATTTAAATTTAATCTGTACTTAAAATTTTTCGTGGCTCTTATTAGATATTGTGTTATATAAATCTTAGGAAATGGTCTATACAATTTTAATTAATTTATTATACTCGTATTGATATACTAATCATTTGATTATTGACATTGACTTTAGATTTTTAATAAGATTATGAGGAACTCGGTTAATTTTAGATCTCCACATTATGTACGTTTTTGGAAAAAATTAATGTTATTTTTTATTAAACTTTAATCTAATAAATTTGCTTTAAAAATAATAAGAAACTACCAACTAGTTTAATCAATAAAACAAACCGATAGTATGTAGAGCATATTCGGTTCGTTAGTTGAAGAAATCGTTTTCATTTCTCGATATTTGAGTTCTTCTTTTGGTGCGCTTTAATTAAAAGTGAAGTGCGGCCATTAATTTGCAACTACAAATTACACTCAATAAAACATGGCTGGCACACTGATTTTTCGGCACACACAAAAGCACACTCAAAATTTGCCAGCATACGGCAGCGTGTATGTGAGTGTGTGTGTGTGTGTGTATATATGTATCTGACTGGCAATCAATTTGCACTTTGACTACAATTACTGATTTTCGACACTTCAAAGGATTTTATAAATTGCCATTTGGCCACCCCATAAAAACCAACCGAACCCGTTCCATTCAAAACTGATCCCCAATGCTGCTGCTACTATTACTGCTCCTGGTGCTCTGACTTTGGCAATTTGTTTTGGCCTTTTACTTTGCCTGTTTTCGCACATGTGTTTTTAGCTCTTGTTGCTTTGCTGGCAATGCGTTCGCTTCCTTTTGTGAGCCCATTTTAGGTATTTTTTTTTTAGGTTTTGATTGCGCCTGCCGAGTACAACTTTAATTAAGTCAACGTGCGAATTCTTTGGAAAGTTAAAAGCGGGCTTCAACGGGAAGACGTAGTGGGTTGCATGTGAAGATGGAATACATACTCGTAAATTGGCAGTAAATTTAGCAGTTGCTGGACTGTTGAGCAGAGAACAGTGACATGGCAAAGCTCTTAGTACACTAAGTGATTTTTGATTTAAGCTTTAACTTGCTTTCAGCAGAATTTCAAAAGTTCTTAATCAACAATTATATTAAATAAATAAATGAAGCGCTGGCTATAAAAGTGTTTCGCTCGTTTCCTATAGTGGCTTTTAGTTTGATAGTAGAGCCGCTCGAATGTCTCTCTGATAGAAATATCTACAATTAGTTGGTAACTGAAAGGACAACCTTCATATGTATATTTCTAATGAATATTCAAGTAAATTCAATAAATTATTATTTTGTGCGGCAGTCAGTGAGTTTAAACCCCAATCAGTATCAATGATTATTGCACTTTAAACCAATAACATGAAGTGCAAAACAGCTGTCTTTGTCACATCTAACTTAATATGCCTTTTGACAGTTGGGACAGGCCAATGCCGACCAGCTGACCATGCATGCGAGCTGGTCATATAATATGGCATGCTCGCATATTTAATAAAAACCAATAAACGTTAAAAGCCTTTGGGTGGGCAGTGGCCATAAGCTACCTGCCAATGAGGCTGGGCTGGCCAACAGGAATGGGCAGCTGGCAGTTGGTAGTTGGTAGTCGACAGGACTGAACGCCCGATTAAATGCATTTAAATGTGTTTTCATCATAATTATGCATATGCAAACATGACTCGACCAATTCGCCCAAGCTGCCCCTCTCGATAGCGACGTTGGTTTTCCGGGAGCTTAAGTGCTTTAATGGCTTTAATTATGTTGCATGCAATTATTGTCGATGGCACACAACGGTGGCTCCCACGGCGGGCGACAACGCTCTGCAAATGCAACGAAAAATTATTTAATTAATAAGTAAAAAGCAAATGGATAAATCCACAGCCCGTTTGATGTGTGTAAAGGGAGGGCAATGACAACGGAAGATGTTCGCCAGCAGCAGTGGCAGGGGAAATAGCAGCATCTGCGCTGTGTTGCTTTTGAGCATAAAATTCAATCGCTAAATTATGCAAATATGCCGCAACTGCGACAATCTGTGATGGCGACCCAATATGCACAACGATACGTATACGCAACGTGGCCGCTGTCGCTGCCGCTTCTCCTGCTACTGCCTGCTACTCCCTTGCATAAACAAGTATGTGAGATTCAGTCAGTCGCTCAAATCCTTGTCTGGGGGAAGAGAGAAAGACACGGCGCGACATCGAGTTCATCGATGACGATTTTGCTGCAATTCCGTTGCCTAGTTTTTGGCGTTCAGCAGAGCACAAAAAAAGAAAAGGAGATGACAACTGTCAGAGAGGCCAACGAGGGGCCTTGGTTTCGGTTTTGGTTTCGGTTTCGGCAATGCTTTCATATTTTTCGTCTTTCTTTTTGTATGCCGACCGCTGCCTTCCCGCCGCTTTTTGCGGCTTTTCTTTATGTGCGTTTGCCACCTTTCTGGGTCGGTTAGTTGCCTGGCAATGGATAGGCATCCGGATCAGGTTTTCGGAATGGGTTACAATTTTATTTCGGCGACGTGACAAACGCAATCAGCGTCAGTCACATGTGTAAAAATGTTTTCCGCTTTATGCGTACGCTTTGCGTGTTCTGATGTCTTGGTTTGATGCACAAACACTGCCAGAATAAAGAACCAACGAGATTGGCATGGAAATTACTATATCGCGCATAGATCGGAATTTCCGCTAGTACTCATATATTTACGTACTTCTTCGTAGTACAGATAAACATATTTAAATAAATAAAATATTTTTTATTTACAGAATCAGTGGCTAGAATTTGTAATTGTCGTCAGCCTTGTTAAAGAAATAAATCAATTTATATATATCATTAAATTAACTTTTTCACTCACCTATTAACTACGCACAAGTCCTCTTCACAGGCACTAAAGTCTATTTAACTATTTTTTATTTGTAATTATAGATATTAAACATGTTTAAGCAATTGTGTAATTTTTCACAGTATATCGATATCACCATGAACGATTATCATGAAATCGCAGTTATATACTATTGTCTTTCAATTGTCAATCGTGCCGAAGTAATGTTATCGAAATGAACGGTCACAAATATTATCGAATTTTAATCAAATCGCAATCTGTTTCAGTATGATCAGATTTTCCTATTTTTTTGTAAATATTTTCTGGTCAAACTAAACATTTTGTATGGAGCAGCTGTGAACAGCTGATTCGCGAAATCAAATCCGTAATAAAACCAAATCTGAATCTGTTTCAGGAATTCCGCTACTGGTTCTATGATAATAATATTAATCGAACTAGTTGAACGATTGTAGTGAACTTAGTTTGCTCCCTCAGTTTCCGCTGAAAATTTGCTGAGGGAGTTTCTATTTCCCAATATCGCATATTAATGTAATTAACTGGATATAAATGTTATATTTTTGTAATAATTCAACTTATATTTTTTAGCTTATTAATTCTTGTAAACATTTCTATTAAATCTAAAAGTTTAAAATATTCATGAATGCAGTAAGAAATCAGCAGATAAATTCAATTTGAATGAAATATACAGAATGCTCCGAATTTTTGCACCAGTGAGTCGAAATCCATGTAATAAACGTATTGAGGAAATATTCTCGTTATGTGCTTCAAAATGTTGCAAGTTTTATTTGTGACTCAATCGAACATTAAAATGCAACCCTACATATAAATACACTGTTGTGTATGCATTTGTATGCATGTATGTTTTGAGAATTATTTGCCGTTTGGGTATAAAATGTTTGCCAATTGGCAATTGGATAGTGTAAAGTGGGGAATGAAAATTCAATTGCTATGCCGAAATACACGTATTTATTAAATTGTCGACTAGAAATTATGTATGCAATTTAAATGAAATTATTCATGTGAGAAGATTTTTCAAATATTTACGTACAGTCCAGTCCGAACATGTTTGTGGCTAATTTTTGGCATTTTTGTTTGCCATCTCAAAACAAAAGTTAACATTTAATTAAATCTATGCAAAAGTATGTGTGTATATTTTTCGTTTTTATTTAGTTCTTTGGTTTTGATTTTAATATTTACATTTTGTAGCATTTTTACGCGTCAACTTTCTTATTGGGTCTAACGCCTTTTGTCTCTTATACGTTTTATTATTCTCATTCTCTCGATCTCGCTGTCTACTATGTGTGTTCTGGGTTTTAGGATTTTTCATAAATGCTACACGAAGCGCACTTCCTGTTTCCTGTGGCCGCATTTTGATGATGAAAATAAACGGAAACAACGATTTTTGGGTGACCAAGCTCAAAGTTTGAACTTTGAAGTTGCCTCTGCCAGCTACGGAAGATGACGAAATTGTGCTCCAAGCACTTTTGCCAAAAACTTTTAACAAAAAACATACTTTGGCCATGTTTTGGTATAGTTTTTGTGGCTGTTTTCTATTACAGAAATGCGAGTACATGATAACAGTTAAGTGAATAAATAGCTACTCTACTTATTTGTCGAATTTCGGGAGAAATTAATTTTGAGATTTGCCAAACGGGAACAACATAATGATTTTGTGTCGTACACTTTGTCAGGTGACAAGCAGTCGACATTCTATTAGCTTTCCACTTATACTATTTGCAGCTTCTACATATTTTAGCTGTATGCAACAGGCTAAAGAAATCGGTCTGTATCGGTCGTCTGCTTTACGAGGATATCGACATTATGCAAATGTTCAGGGTTCCTCTTACATGGATGGAGCAGTCGTGCCTTAACACCTGGTTGCCAGGCATAAACTGTGGATATCCCGTGGCACATTCAATTACCCGCATTTCCATTAACTGTCACCTCAGCACTGCAATTTTTCACACAACTTAAATATTTATAAGGTTTATTAATGCGCATGTGGAGGTAAAGTTGGAGTTGGGTACAAAAAAGGAAAACAATTATAATTATTTATTATAGCAAAAAGTGCGACAGTTTTTGTACTGTCTGCAAGCCTTTGTCTTGTTGCATCTCTCTGTATCTGTGTGTGTGTGTGAGTGGGTGCAACTGTTGCCAGTTGTTGCAGAGCGGCAAACGAAAGCGAAACGAAACTGTCGCGGGAATAGCAATAAATCATTTATGCACCAGCCTTGCACTTACACACACAGAGAGACAGAGAGAGAGAAAGAGAGACGGAGCTGCGTTGCTGTGTATAAAGTGGCATAAATCAACTTACACACCCACACCCACACACACACACATACAGAGACGTGCCTGCAGTCATATGCAGAACTTGCGCGAGTTTCCCATAGGAAAACGCAGCAGAAAAACTGCAAACTTACGCGTTTCGCATCGCCGCCTTGTCAAGCTACTCATCCATTTCCTGCTCTCCACTTTACCTTTCTTTGTGAGTTGATGTCAGTACCTCATGTGTCCTTTGATAAGCACCCTTGAGCAACAGCAGCATCAGCATCAGCATCAGCAGAGCATCGAAGCATTGAAGCATCGGAACATCGAAGCATCGAAGCATTCGAGCTGCAACTGTAACATAAGCAAAGACGCTTTTCGATTTCGTCGCAAAAGTTTTTCTCTTTCTTTTTTGTTGGGACATCCCAAGTACTTTATTGGCAGTTGTCGAAGTGTGTTGAGTAGTGTAAGTTTGTTGGTCTAATTTCATTTCTTTGCCGCGCCGGAAATGCAACTCTAATCTTATAAGACTTCAATTTCTGCTTGAATTATACATATACTATAAAAATATTGTAGCAATAGTAAAGTAAAGGAAATGAAAACTTATTTATGCCAATGTTGATTTCACGGATAGTTTTTTATTTGTTCTAGGACTCAGATTCATTAATTAACTATGCGAATATTGTCTTATTATTATTATAACAAGAACAAATATATTTGATTAAAATTTGTATTTTTAATATTCTCTGTATCACTTTATTTTTCAAAGAGAAATGAATAATCCAATGGATTCAAAGAGTTATCAATGTTCTAGTAAATATCTAGATTGTTAAATTATTTCCATAATTGGAAATTGCTGATGGCTTTCTTTTACATTAATTACATTTTTACATTTCATTACAATATTAGTATATTCATTTTAGATTGCTTATGGCATGCACAAGCTGCAATTATCATTTGCTGTATCTTGATGGCTTTGGGCTGTAAAGTTGTTTTTATGTGCTTATTTAACTTCCGTCGGTTTACAAAATTATAATTGCTCCATTCCCAAAGCCATCTCCGACCGGCTTCAACCGAAAAAACAGGCTTTGGCCGCACCTCGTCATGGTTTGAGAGAGGGAGGGAGGGAGAGAGAGAGAGAGAGTCGTGTCGCGTTTACAATGCGCTTCCGCCTCATTGTTGTTTTGCATGTTGACATGACTGAAGAAACGTGGCAGTCGTGGCCACGTTACTCATACGACGCGTGGGCTGGCGTGTTGACAATACACAAGCATATTTTTCTGTTTTCCCGCTAATGTGACACGCCCCCCTACACACACACACACACACACACACACACCCACACACATACAATTACACACTTGCCAATACACGTGTGTATGCAATGCGCGTAAAGTTGAAATGACAATCGAAAGCCAGGCCAACAATGGCAGCCAGAAGCAAAACCGGAGCCAGTCAAGTGTGTGGGTGTTGCAGCTGCTGCTGCTGTTGTTGCTGCTGTTGTTGCTGCTGTTGTTGCTGCTGTTGTTGCTGTACGCCTTTTCTTTTCTTTACACATAACAAGAGCAACAACAAGCGTTTCAACAATGCAACGTGACAACTTCCGTTGCATTCGCTGCTGGCATAAAGAAAAACAGCGTAAAACTGTAACGGAATTGCATTGTGAAAAGCAAAATGTTTTTTCCTGGCACACGGCAAACAACAACAACATCAACAACATTGTCATAAATTTTGAAGACAGAAAGCCTGCAGGCTGATAGCTGCAATCATCTATTATTATTAATAGTATGTTTATATACATATATACATAGGTATGACATGTTCTACTCGTATCTAACTGTTGACCGATAAATCCATACATTGTTATCGCAAATCAATTAAAGCTGCACGCCATTACAATTAATTTGATTCATACGCCCCGTGGTACATAAGGCAATTTCATTTAATTATGCAAATCAGCCAAATGCGGTATACTTATTAATTAATTGCATTCGTTAGTTGTCACTTTTTTAACACATTTAATTTAAATTTATGAGTTTTAGAAGTGGACAAGGGACTAAGTGAAAAGTACTGAGCACATTTGATAAAAAGCGATAACGATTTCACAATAATAACGCTGAAACGAAAGTAGTACCGGAGTAGGACATTTTTTCTAATGGACGCCGTGTCCACCTTCGAGTTGGTTGAATTTGAAATCAACAGTTGAAGCATAAAGTTAAGGAGTTAAATGATAATATATCGATAACTTTATATTAAGTTTTATATTTAAAGAAATTAAATAAATTCACTGAACAAACATTTTTGTAAATTACTTTGAATTACTTAGTGGCTTATACTGTCACTATCGGTAAATATTAGGATACAGGCTATCGGCATTCAATGAACCAACATTTATAACAATTTTGTGTTTAAATTTTGTGACTTTCATTGAATCAAAATTATTTGAATTTTAGAATTCTTAAATTAGCTTTCAGATATGCTAAAAGTGGAATAACAATTGTGACGCATTTAAAAAAGGTCTAAAATATTTCTTTGGACTCTCCGAGAACCACGCAATTTGCCGTAATAAAATAATATACTGATCATATCCTTCCTATTTTTGTATAAAAACTTGTTTTATTAATTCAGTTTCTCACTCAGATTCGTTGTTGAATTCGCTCATATCAAGATTATCTTGTAAACAAAGCAAAAAATTATATGCGTATTCACACATATCCGATAAGTGATCATTTTCATCTTTACACTCTGAGAATGCGGCCCAATTCTTTTGACTTAGTTGACCATGATTTTCAACGAGATCTACATCTATATATCCGTTGGAGTCGACTATATCCATTTCCTTCGCCAGACAATGTACGAAGCACTTATACTTCCTTTCAATATTGTCCTCATCTTCCTCTGAGCTTGTTTTGTTCATAATCTCGAAATACTCATCTCGGTTAATGTCGTTGGCCGCCATACAATTGTCAACCGCTAGAGCCATATCGTCCTCTGAGTAACTCTATCATGTTTAATTAAGTTGTGAGTTCTTAAATACTCTTAAGTTTTAAGCACTTACTTACCTGAACTATTACAAAGAGAAGAGCAAAGGTGATCACAGAAGCTACACGGTTTAAAATATTAGTCATTGTAAAAATTGTTGCTCGGTTGAACAGAAATAGTTTAACTGATATAATGAATTGCCAAGAGGCGCTTATATACCTGTTAATGCAGGTTTTTCATAATTAATCATTTCTATTAGAATATAAAATAATTGGAAAATATATTAAACACGTTATCATGACAATAATCGACATGCTTTTTTAATTTCTCTAAATTTATTTTATAGTATACATAGATAGCTTACTTACAGTACCTGGATCTGGTTTAATTTTTAGAATTGTGTCATTCGCGTGTCTAACTTGGTTTTCATTTGGTTTAGAATCAGTTGATACAATATAAAAACTAATGCAACTCATGTGATTGAATAATCAGTTGAATAACGAATAAGTAAAATTGCTGGCTTAGTAATTAAAGTTTTCTACACATTGTCACCTTTTATTAATATATACAGAGTATATGGAACCTTCTATAAATCACTACTCAGTAGTGTAGTACTTGTATAATCATAATCATACTGCAGATCATGTACTATATCTTCATCCTCAATATAATCAATCACAGGATGATTTGCCAAATAGGCACATATAACCAGTTTAAAACTGTAGGCGCATTGTTCATCAGGTGCACCTGTCATGCACTTGACGATAGCCTCGGCTGCCTCCTGTGTAGCATTCATTAGTTGTAGGTCCATGCGACCCTTTTGGTTTAACCATTTTTGAGGTTGACGCTGCAGTTGACAGTCAATGTTGCACTTGTATTTTAATTCCACTTTATCGTTAAGCAAGTTTGCTTTGTTCTCAAAGGACTCAAAATGTTCATACTCTTCATGTGTTAGATTATTTGAATTTAGACAGTCCACAAATTCATCATAGCTCTCGTCAAAGAAGTCAAATGGATGACGGCACTGCAATGAAATGGTATCTCTGAAATTCTATCTTATAATTGCACATCTCACCAACATTTACTTCAACCAAGTTCAACAATGCCAAAAGCAACAGCGCTAAAATCAAATAAGTCTGTTGTTTACTCATTGTATGATAACTGAATCGATTTCTATTGATTCATTTGATTTTTATATATCAGCAATTACAGTGAAATAGTCAAACCAGTTTGTCGCAATTACTTTCGAAATTAGTGACTCGTTATTTTGCAACTATATTCGTTTTAATTTTGCTTGCTTTATTCTTTATACATAATAAAAACTGGAAGGAATATTCACACTTGTCTTCTCTTTATCGTTCATTGATTTGCAATTGATTATATCACGACGATATGTTAATCATTAATCAATGCACATATTATTTGAATTTGTATCATTTGAATCTCATTCAAATCGAAGTCGTGTTTAAATAGTTCTCGGAACTACTCATATCTACTCTATCCTTTTTATCAATAAAATTTTATAATCTCGTGAAAAAAACTTCACGTAACCCAAATATTAAATATTTCGATATATGTATAATCAAGAAAATAACATCAAATGCATTACGTAAACGTTCAGTCAGGGATATTTTAATTTTGTACAAATACCTGTAATTGACAGAAGGATTTACTTGTCGACATTCAAATAATAGTTGAATAATATGAATAAATATGCAAGTAGATTTAGCTACAGAGTATATCTCAACAAGTTAAAGTTTAATATATAGAAAAACTTGTTTAGTTAAAATTATTATGAGATTTACGGCGCTCAATAAACTCGGTTTAAATATGAAAAACCTGCTACTTGGAAATTCCAGCAGTTATTGCAATTTCCAGTTAATAGTGGGATCAAAAAACCTTTGATAATTATACATTTAACTTGGGAACTAATCAGATCGATATGAAACGTACATATGTATGAAAATGTACTTTCTAGCAACAGGCTAGATCTTAGTATTTTTAAAGAAATTCAAATATGCCAGTAAACTTATTACCAAAAAGAAAACCTGCGCAAATAACAACAAATGCAAAGAAAGGGCGAGAGCGAGGCTCACGTAAATTTCATTTTATACGCAGTGAAATTCGCATAACATTTCCTGTCAACATATTTTGCCACACTTTGCTGCAGAAATGAAGCGACAATGCAGCAGCAGCGGCAAGGCCATTACGTCGTACCGTCACACACACACACACACACACATACACACACTCGACGACAAATTGGGCTGACAGCTCGGATGGGGCATTTCTAACTACGAGTATGCGACCTCAACACCAGTTACTAACATAACACTAACAACAATACCAACACCAATACGAAAAGCAACATCAACACCAACACCAAACACCGCATCAGAAACTCGCTACAACAAATGAAAATTCCAAGAATATTCGCATTCGCAGTGAGTTTTGGCTTTTGCGGCTGCCAGTCGCTGTTTACTTGGCTTCCTCGGTTATTTACGGCCTGCAAATTTTTTTGCTTTTCTATTTGGGTCTTCATTTTTGTTTTTTTTTCATTGTTTGTTTGCTGGCATTTTGCCAAAAGGGAAATATGTGTTGTGAAAATTGCACATTTTTATAGCCATCGCTAGGTGCTAAACTACGTCCATGAGCTGAGCCCCAATCCTTTCCATCCCAACCCATCCTACCAATTTTATTGCAAGTCTCTACCCGCTGCTTAATTGCGGCACTGTTTTTTCCATCAATTTTTGATTTATAATGAAAATTACAGAATTTTCATAGCACCATCCCTTCGCCCTTTAATTGGCCACACATCGCGTTTTGTGTAATTTGATTATGGTCCTTCGTTTTAGCCATGTCAGTCGCTAATTAGGCCTATGAAACTCCGACGCGTTTGGCTCGTTTGGCATGCTGCATAATTTATTTTTCATATGCAACATCGTCGTACAATTGCCAAATGCTGGCCTTACAAACAAAATAGAGTAGTTAGTTAGAATAGGTTTAATAGAATGCGGAATGCTCTTCATCTTAGAATATTTATTTAATGTAAAAATGTTCTTAATTTTACTTATAAGATAATGCTACTGTAAAGAAAGTCAAGTCTAATCAATTTTTATAGCCCCGAAATTTTGCGATATATTTATTTGGAGTGAATAATAGTATTCGATTTGGGCCTTACATGAAAAGTATTGATACTTGATATATTTACAATATTTTATTTATCCTCTGATTGCATCCCTTTATTCAATTAATTTATTTCTCGAATTTTAAATATATATAATATTGAGTTACATTCTGTACAAGTATTTGTAATATCTCAACAAATGATAGATACTCTTTGTATAATAAAACAATAAATAATATTTGGTTATTGTATAAATATAAATAAAATGTATACGGCGCAAATTCAACATATAAATGGTCAAATTACAACCAACCCAACCCCAATGTCTATGTACTTGTACAAAGATTTAAATTTGAAAAGTAAATATATTTTTGAATAAATTAATTTGTACTGATTGTTGATTGAAATATTCACTGCGGCTTCTGAGAACCCATAAAATATATAATAATTCCAAATGCTGATTTAAAAATTGTGCACGCATAACTCTTAAAGCAAAATGTTTAAATGAAATCTAAAACTGAAACATATTTTGATGCATATGCTGGGTAAATAATCCATTTCCTGCAAGAACAAGTATTGGGAAGAACAATCTCATAATTCAAAGACAATATCTAGAGAGTTTCGAGGGAAGGTTGCAAACTTCAGCAGTCAGTTACTTGAAGGTTAAGCAACACAATGTGGCCTCTTGACAGCTCCTACCATTTATTAAACATATCAGTGAGGAACGAGACAATAGATGGTCGGGGGAGTCAAAGTACGGGACTGAGTCGGAGATGGAGGAGCTTCTCAAGCAGCTTGTCACTTGGGTGCCACCTATGCGATTTTGTACAACATCCCAGGACTACAAAACTTGCTATGAGCTAAATAAAAGTAATGTGTAAAACTTTGAATGTTTTGCGTAATAAAAATAAATAGCACGCGACTTGGGCATGCATGGCACGTATTTTGCATGCACTTTGATGCCCCACCACACCCCACAAGACAGCCACCTTCGTAGGAACGCCCACAAAATACATATGCATACATTGTTGGCACGTGCATGCACACAAAGGAATTTCTAAAGACATTTGGGATATGCGTAAGGGCTGCAGCTGAAGCTGAAGCTGAAGCTGTAAGCAAGGATGTAATGCATCCTGCCCAAAAATGATTGTTATGCGAGCAGCCAGATAAAAGCAAAGCTCTTGCACAATGAAACAAATTAATTGCTCAAATATCGAAGTCAATGTCACTCATATAAGTAGCAACAATTGTCAGACTCTCAATGGATTGATTTCTTTTCTTGAACAATGGCTTCACAGATCACTAAGCAGTTTACAATTGCCAATTAGTGTAGTTTCTGCTCGGGGATCAGCCCACACCACGACTCACAAGGACACCATGATGTCGAGTTTATTGAAATGACTGTTAAATTAAAGTGTAACATTGTGTTGGACCCTTAAAATAAACAGTTGGCATCTAAGCAACTCGACACACTATTCCAGGCAACTTGCAACCAGGGCGGAAGGAGAAGGCTCTGTCGGCAATATCTCTCAGCATCGAGCCAAGCTGAACAAGCTGATACTTCTAGCTCGTAATTGCAAAATTTTAATTAAATGTTAAGTGTTGGCTGCTTCTTTAAGCGGTCATAACTGCAAATGAGCACGTGGCAGAGCTTTAAGTTCCTGGCATGTCAAATGGGATATGAGCTGGCCAACTGATTGTGGTGTGGGATCCCGCCCATAGAAACAATGTCCGGGTTTGGATCATGGTCATTTTTAACTTTCGCACGATTTGCACGCCTCGCTGCTCTTTGAGACAGTTTTTCTACACTTTAATATACATCAGTGGGGTAACCCAAATATCTGATGCAGCTTGTAGAAGTTTTAGCAAGTGTTAATATCAGGGATTAAAACCTTAACCGAAACCGTAACCTTCAACAGATAAAGACCGATTGAAATTTGTAACCGTGCCTGAATAGGTAACCGAAAATATTTTTTTCCACTGTACCGAAACCCATAAACCGATACTCTTTAAGCCGAAATAACCGTTTAGTAACCGATTCATTTATAAGGGTTAATTTCGGTTCTGGCAGGTGCAGGTACTGAACAACTTTGATAACTTTGAACTGCCATAACTTTGTCAAAACTCAATCAATTTCCATACGCAAAGTAAATTTGATCATGATTTTATCTTTAAATTCGTTCTGCATTTAAATTTTGTTCATTTTGAAAATTCTAAATATTCGAAATTTTTTGAAATATGATAAGGGGTAACACTGTAAAATATCTAAAAAATTCGAAATTTTTAATATTTTCAAATTGAAAAAAAATTTAAATGCAGAACGAATTTAGAGGTAAAACTATGATTAAATTTACATTCCGCATGAAAATTGATTGACATTTGACAAAGTAATGGCAGTTCAAAGTTATTAAAAATCAATAAAATCAAAATAATCGAAATGTTCAAACCAAATTAATCAAATTTATATGAGGTAAAATTATAATAAAATCGACATTACGCTGGACCATTTTAATAACCAGATAACATTACTTTCCAGGCTTATAAGAGCATTTCGACTTTTTTCGTGTAAAACAATGAATAACGTTTCTTATTTTGGTCAACCGAAAACCTTAATTAAATTTTTTTTGTGGACCGAAACCATATCGGCATTTTTAAACCGAAATTTATAAAAACCCGATAACCATTACGAAACCGATACTCCAAAATTTTGCATAACCGAAAACCTTAATTCGAGCATAACCGAAACAGTATTGATTTATTTAGTATTGACTTATTGATTTTTGGCTAATTTAATTATTCATTTATTCATCAAGTTATTTACTTCTTTATGGGATTATGATTGCATTTATTGTATTTCATTATCATGAACTCTTCTAAGACTAAGGAACTTTGTTAAGATCTTTTTATTTTAAAATAATTAATTTTCTTTTAATTATCATAGTTAAATAAAAGAATAGCATAGAATATTATATTTTAAGTAGAAAAAATAAGTATTTATACATTAAATATAATAATTAAATAAATAAAGAGGTTTTTTTGTATCTAGAGTATTCAAGTTTCGACACTATGCGGACAGCTGTTCTTTTTGGCCCTATTATATTTTGGCTTGCAACTATACAGCTTAAAGTTTGAGCTCAGCGAGTGGTTGTGAATAGTTTTGGTTTTGTTGTTTCTTTTCTCTTTTCTGTTTTCTGTTTTTAGTTTTTTTATTTGTGTTGTTTTAGAATGTGTCGGTGACTGGGCCGTTAACTAAAAATAAACCGAGTGTTAAACGTGGCTTACACGTTGGTCATTTTTATTGCCAGAGTGTTCCGTCAGCTGTGAATAATCGCATTAGTTGCGAAATTAAAAATTACAAAATAGAATAGATAAATCCGCCCACGGCTGGCCGGAGGTAAGCCTTTTGTTACCAAAAGGCAAAACTATTAACTGCCCGTGCTGCTTTTTTGGGCTAGTTTCTAGTTTCACATAATTTATATTAGAAAGTATTACCCATGCTCGGGAATGTGTGTGTCCAGTCTCGTATTTGTAAAGATTTACTGCTAATTGAATTACTAAGAAGGGTTCTGCACAGCAGGCTTTGTAGACGTGGAAATTAGTTAAGCTGATTTCCAAACTTAATGTGCTGGAAGTTAACTAACTGGAAGTTTGCGTAAGCCTGTCTTACGGAGAAGGTGTTGGGCAGAGGAAGGTGCGTCATCTGATGGAGGTACTTTAAATTGAGTTAATTTGATATGCCCATCTGAGATTTATAAGGATTTTGCTTGGTTTGCTTATACAATAAGTTAAACCTTCAACCTTAAATTGTATAAATTTTACAAAAGATTAAATAGAGGCATTACAATAGGTGAGAGAGACAGAGAGTGGAAATTACTTTCAAATTTTCTGGTTGTTAGACAAATGCATTATTTTGTAGAGTTCTTCATTGTTTTTAATGCAATGTAAGGCAGTAATTTCTTCTCTTCCTTCTTTACACAAATAATTGCATCCTTCAACACTTTGTGCTTTATATTTGCATTGCCTACTTTCAGGCTGGGGATTAAATGCGCTCCAGTTCGCATCTTTCGCTTGCTTACATTATTGAATTTCTGCAAGTCATATCTTTTATGCATTTCTCACTTTGACCGGCAAATGCAACAGACAGCTGCAATGGACGGCAACAACTGTCTCCTGATCCCCCAGATTTTTCGCCTTCTTATGCCCGGCAGCTGTTGGCCAAGAGTGGAATTGGAATAAAGCTGAGGGAGAAAAAGAGAGATATAGAGAGAGCGTGTCGTGTAAATTTAAATCAAATCTTCAGGCATGGAGCGAGTGCTGAAATGAAATCAATTTCTTTTGTAAGACATTTGAAAGGTTTCAAATGATTTTCAATTGTTGTTGCTGCCTGTTGCCCGTTGCCTGTTGCCTTGGCCAAGTGATGACAATCTGCTCAAGTAACCAATGTATTGACTTCTTCTCATATGAGCTTCATAATCCGATTTCAGTGTTAAATGATTTTCCATGTATTGTGCTGCCAAGTGACATTTTTATTCAGCTTTTGGCTTTTGTGTGTGCATTGTGTAGTTCAACTTTAACCCCGCCGCATGAGTTCAATAGACATTGTTGTAGACACACACACACATGTGAAAGTTCTTTAAATTCGTGTACTTAACCCTTTTGACTGCACTCGCAGGCGAGTCGACTCATTACTTGAGTGCTTAAATGAGCGTCTGATGTTGCTGTTGCCTCTGTTGCTGTTGCGTCTGTTGCTGTTGCCTCTATTGCTGTTGCTCGTACCTTTTGTGGCAATTTTGAGTGTGCACTAGAGTTTTAAGCTAAAACAACAACAGGCCAAAGTTGTCGCCCTCCTCATAGTCATCAACGTCTGCTTCCTCAGTTGTATCGCAGCAGGTGCAGGCATTTGCCTCCTTTTGTTTGTTCCAAAGTGCGCGCCAAGCGTCATTGATGCTGACGTTGATGTCGACGTCATCGTCGTCGTCGTCGTCTCCTTCATTCCTATAGTAGTCGTCAAGCTGCCACTTGTCACATGGCAACAGTTTAGTTTTCTAACCACTTGCTGCCAGTCGACATACACAAACATCTACACACACACTCTCACACACTCTCACACACTTGAGTGTGAGTGCGCCTCAAGTTGCACTTTTACATACAGCAACGGAAATCAACGCTGTGCAAAAAGTGCCCCCAGTCGCCGGGCAAATGAATAGAAAACAGAAAACAGCAACTATAAAGGACAGAAGCCTGAGAATCGGTCGAGTCGACGCTTATGTAGTTAAGTTGTTGTCGGTATAAAAACGATTAAAAGACAGGGTATGCAGGACTTGTCACAGTCCATCATCAAAATCAGTCTAAAGTTAAAAAAAATCAACAAAAAAATAGAATAAGACTTAAAACCCCGGAAGCAAGCTCCATATTATTATATTAGATGAGAATATCTTTATTATGATTTTTACAGGGTATGCGATAGTTTCACAAATTTTCAAAACTTGCTATTGTTGTTGTTCTGGCGGTTTGTCAACGTTGCTTGGCTTTTTAGCAAGTGCATGTCAAGAGGTCATTGGTTTGGCAAACGGCCTGACAGTTGATATAGCATATGTATAGACTGAAGACTGACTGAAGGGATTTCGTTTTGGGAGCTTAGTAAATTTTAAAGTAGAGAAACCACAAGCTCTTCAAAAATTGGCACACTTTTTGACTAAGCGGAAGGCAGCTTCAATTAAGTTTACTTAGCTCGTTTCATGGAGCATGCCTTTGTGCAGCCTGCATTTACCACCCCCCGGGTCGAGAGGGAGGTATCTCTTACACCCCTGCCCATCTATGTATTTATCTACCCTTTCTCTTGTTCTGGTTGCTTTGTATGCATTGCAAATATTGTTGTTGTTGTGCTACTGGCAACAGCTGGTCTCAAAAATTGTGTAAGTAATTTAGTAAAATGTTATAAAAATATAAGAAAATAAGCAACAAATTGCAAAACATTTTTGGTCACTTTGTTTTCCGCATGCTTCGGCACAGCTTTTAAATTCAGTTTTCCTTTTATTGTATTTGTAAATATTTTTGTTGCTATTTTCGAAGCGTCTGTTTTGGATTTCTTGCTTTGGATAATGCTTTAAAGCTTTTCGTTGGTTTTTGGCTGGCCTCTGGGCATTAACACTTGAACGTTGGACTAAAAGAAAAACATAATAACTTAAAGTGAATTGAGCTTTATGAACAATAGAAATACAATTATCATTTTTAATTCAATTTTAAATGTAAATTGACTTTCTGTAAGGAACAAATGAATTTGTTCAGCTCTATTCTCTATACATTTTATAGCATTTACTCAATTTTTGGCAATTAAAGCCGATAACAGGGTATATCAAGGACGAGGTAATCATGTTAATATTACGGCAGCATTAAAGCTTTCATGCAGCTGTTTTTAGTTTATAATCTTAATGTAAGATCATAAAGGAAGCAGCTGAGCAATTTTGTTGTCGAACGAGATTTTCATTGTAGGAGTTTAAAGATAAAGAAATTATATAAGATTTCTCATTAAGTTCTACAGCATTTAAAATAAACTCTTATTCTCTAAATTAATATTATATGAGTTATCGTAAATTGAGAAGCTGATGTTTTTGTGAAAGTCGATTAAACTAAACTATAGCTGATTTAATCGATGTAATTTATCTCTAATACAGGCAAACGTCAGTGATGTTATTCAAAGCCTTATAATATACCATAAAATTCCTTAATATTTATTTATTCTATTTTGTTGCAAAATGTTCCTTATCACTCATAAGAGATTTTAAAATGTTGGTTCTCTTACTTAAAAATTGGCATTTGCTGTAACAGTGTAAAATAAGTTTTATTTGAAGATCTTGTTATCTCTAAGCTAAAAAACCTTTTATAATGGATAAAACTAACTGCGTATATTAATATGCTTTTATTTTTGTAATGTCCAATCAATAACTATCGTTTTAAAGCACATCTCTAAGCTGCCCAATTTTAGGCAAACGTCTTGGCACACCTCCTTTAGTGGCCTGGGGTGTGTATTTGGATGTGTGTGTGTGTGTGTGTGTGTTGTGTGGCACAATATTTGTGTACATGTGTGCATTGTTGCATAAGTTGTAAAAATAACCTGATGGCAGCCACTGCCATTTGCCATGGCGCACACATGGCAAATATTTAGTTTCGATACGCTGCCTTTGGGCCAAACTCATTTAAATGCAAATTTTTAGCCAAGAAGCTCGTAGCTGGCACGCAGGCAAAGCCTTTTCCAGACAATATGTGAATGGAAGCTGGGCTGATAATGAAGGTGGAGGGGAGAAGACTGTGGTTCTTGGTAAATTACTTGCAGCAAGTGCAGCAGAATTTAATAACTGCTACCAAGTATTTAGCCACAACATGGATGGCTAAGCGATTAGAAAATCCCCACAGGGGGATGTGTGTATCTGTATGTGTGTGTTAGTGTATTAGTGTAGTTGCAGCTCGTATACTCTTTGGGAAATTATGCATAAACGCTTGATGAAAAATTGGCGGATGTTGACCCCAAACTTCAAATTCAAAGAGCTGTTGCCCAGCAGGCATGTGGGAAAGTGAGCTTTGCCTTTGGCATCAAGTGTGAAAAGAATTTTAAATGTGTGCAATTACTCAAAAGGATCACACACACACACACACACACACAGAGAGAGAGAGAGAGGCATGCATATGCACCTTTTTGCTGGGCACAGATTTATGTGCCTTGGTTTTTTGTGTGTGTGTGTGCTAAAGTTTTGACCATCCAACAGCCAACAGTTGACAGAGCAGCAACCAAGTCCTGAGTCCTTGCCCAGTAGCAGCTTTTCAAGCTAATGTCCTCAATCCGTTGGCACTTGCAACACCAACACCAACAACCAGCAACAACACCAAAAACAGCAGCTGCAAATGTTGTTGTTGTTGTCTGCTGTTGTTGTTGTCTGCTGTTGTTGTTGTCTGCTGTTTCATGACAAATGCTTTTGTTTACCCCAACATAATTCTTTTGTGATTGATGCTCCTCCTTCTCGTTCCATCCATTGCCTCAATGATTTTTTTCTCCTGCATAGTGAGAACTACATACATACATATATAGTATGGCAGGACTATATATTTTTGTCGCCTCGCTCTATGACATTAGTAATAATTCTGTCCAGACCGGTCTTTCGTTGCTTGGCCAGTTGTCTCTGCTCTGCTTACGTCCTGTCAACGCGGCCTGTGCATCCTTATCTTCGGCTCCAGATACGAGCACCAGTTGTGGATTTGCCTGAGTCTGAAGTATTTATGTTAAGGTAGGCAGGCAGCTCTTAAAGACATAAAGTATTTGGGCTAAGCCATGAGAGTGGCACTGTATTTTATGTGCGCTATCGGAGTTAAAGCTATAGGTGATAATCAAATAAAATTTGTTTTAAATTTAAAGAGATAAAACTGCTCTTGATTTCCTTTAGATGCAGTTTTATTTTATTTCGAATCAGCCAAAAAGTATGCTTTACTTTTCGTTTGATAATGTTTCGTTACTATATTCCAATTCAAAATCAATTCCATTAACTTTGTTGTTAATAAATACTTACTGTGTACTTTTTGAGTCAAGAGAATTTGTATGTTTACAAAGTCATATGCAAATATCCTTCTGCATGGTTTGAACAGAAACAAATTTTTACACACTATCGTTGCCATGACAAATTGAAAATAATTTATAATTGCAGTCAAAACTGTCAAAGATTTCATCTTTGCATAAAAACTCGTGAGAGAGGGAAAACTTTTATCAGTGGAAAATGTGTGGGATACAAGTTAATTTTACAAACTCCTAACGATGTGCAGCCGGATATTAAAAGGCGGCAGCACAAGTTTCAGACAGTTGCTGTCAATATTTAAGGTTCATTCTCAGTTTCTTTTTCCATTCGTAGGCTCTAAAATTATGCAAAGTTTATGTGAATTATAAGTGAATACTGCGTGGTTGTTATACATTGTTCGGGTATAATTTCACCGTCATAGGGCAATAACAAAGCTCGTCACAAACTTGCGAGCAAAGTGCAAATCAAACTAAGGGCAGAACTTAAAAGTTGACGTCGTCGTCGTCGTCGTTGCCTTCGAGTAAATTGACAGCACATTTCCGTGGCAATCTCTTCAGCCCGATCCCAACAGCAATGGTCGTTGCAGGTAAAGGGAGATGAAGTTGGGAGAGGCAGAGGGAGAGGGGCTTGGGGCTTGGGACAGCTAAGCTGTTAAAACAACTGACAACCACAGAAGTAGTGCGACTTTTACTGCGCTGTCGTTTCCGCTGCCTGCCTGCAACTTTGCGCTTCCGGCGACAGCCGCCAGTCGACGACAGTTGTTGAAAAGTCGGCAGGCGACGGCGTAGTTCTTTAGCTCCAGTTGTGCTCCTGCTCCTACTCCCTCCAACCTTTTATACAGCTTCTGGTATTGCTATTGCCTTGGTGCTTTCATGTTGTTGATGTGCATTTGGCACTTGTTGTAATTGCTCTGCTTTCCTCTCTTGTCTCGCAACGTATCTAACTCGCATCAAAGTGCTGATGAAAAAAGCATGGCAAAGTTCACAGTTTTTAGGGTCAACTGCTCAGCTCATTGCAGTTGTAGTCTGTTTAACCAACTCATTGCGAAATTTATTACAAAATTCCATTAACTTGGCTTGGACATTGTTCACAACCACAAAACTATGCAAATAAGCTGAGAATTTATTATGTAATGCGCGCAATGCGCTGCACTTAGGCGCTGACTGCGGCTCTGGCTAAGATTGGATGCTAGTCTGGTCAATGCGGACGGTATGAGGTGTTGTGGAGTAGGGGAAGGGTGGGATGTTGGTGTGGGATGCTTGATGAGACCGCACGTCAGCACGCGCCGCACTCTGAAGCTCCGGTTGCTGGCCTAGTTCTTGGCGTTTTTGCGGCTTGCTGAAAGCTTTTTGGCGCTGGTTAAGGTGGAGGTTAACGGTGCACAATGGACCGAAAGTGTGTGTATATGTATGACTGAGCGAAGCGAGAAACTGTAAGGGGGTCGACCCTAAGCGGCCGACAGCTAATTCGGGTTACTTACAACTTAAATTTTAATTTCATTTGCACTTAAAATATTAGTTCTCATTTTAAAATTCATTACGAAGTTTTCTATGCCAGGTGCCTGCACATCTTACTGACTTATCACGAATATTATATGATACTGGAGCTATTTTAGTAAGCATATCAGATGTGACGAGTCTATAAATTTGTATTACCGTATAGAATATATTATAAAACGAATTTAAAGAATGATCAGTAATTTTTCCTCTTCGATTTCTATCAATATTTATTCTTACTTATTTTATTTATTTGACTATGGAATGCCAACCTCAGATTTTTGACAGCGCTTATCATTTATTAATTATCCAACTCTAATTCGGGTTACTGACAACTTAAATTTTAATTTCATTTGCACTTAAAATATTAGTTTTTATTTTCAAATTTATTACTAAGTTTACTGACTTATCAAGAATATGGTATCATAAAAGAGCTATGTTAGTTAGCATAGCAGATGTTACTAGTCTATAGATCGAATTGTGCATTGGACTAATCAATGATGAAAACGATAATCAAATATATCTATAAAATCCATAAGAATACTTTTTAGTTACAATGCTGTGCGGTCAAGAGTTTTAAGAGAAGAGAGTCAGTTGTATATAAAATGCTGGTAATGTATTATCGTACGTATATCGAATTATCGATCAAATATATATGTTTACAAATATCGTAATCTGTGATTAAAAGTGATACCAGAATTTATAAATTTGAAACAAGAAGCAATGTCTTAATTGTATTCTTAAGTAATTGAATATAAGTATAATGAAAAAAATTTAAAGAATGTTCTCGGATTTCTATTAATATTTATTAATACTTATTTTATTTTATTTATTTGATTGTAGTACACAAACCTAAGATTTAAGTCAGCGCTTATCAAATTTTAATTAATATTATGTAAATTTATTCCAAACCATATCCGAACACTTTGTGACCTTATGGAAGCGTTTATTCTGTTAATTTGCGGCAAAAAAAGACACTCTGGGTATTATATGTTTTAAAATTTAAATTAAAAAAATATATAGGAATACCATCAGAAGCAGAATCAGAAGAGATTTAAGTGTCTGTAAGCAGCAAGTGTCCACCATGCAATTGCAGGTCCGATTGCGCATTCAGTGCAGGACCCAGAGTCGGAGGAGGAGTTGAAGTTGGTGCCGGAGAAGGCAAAGGATCCGAAGCCGACGCTGCTCAATTTATGCAATGGCAACAACAAAAAACTGCATGCAAACATATATTTATATGACTGCGCCCACCAGCTGTGTGTGTGTGAGTGTGTGTGTGAGTGTAAGTGTATGTGTGTGTGAGTGTGTGTGAGGATGCCTATGTATATGTGTTTGTGCATGGTGCCATGCATAAATTCGTAACTTGACCGCTTTTAAGTTGCATAAATTCTCGAATCCAAAGTGTCAACAGCACGAAATGCTGCTGTTGATTGTTGTTGATGTTGTTGTTGCTCTTGTTGCTGTTGCTGTTGCTGTTGTTGTTGCTTTGCTCTGCTCAGTTCAGTTCAGCTGGCCATGCGTTGATGATAAGCTTTACGCGTTCGCTGCTTGATGTCGCATTGTTGTAAAATACAGCAACAAGAGCAACAACAGCAACAAACAACACAGCACACGACAACAACAGGAAGCGGCTATTGTGCTGGTGCAAGAAAGATGGCCGCTTTGATCCGTGTTGATATCAGGCCACACCACTGCAACAGCAGCAGGAACAACAGCAACAGAAGCAGCAACAACAGCAACAGCAGCAGCAACAACAGTTGTTGCCGCAGCTGAGGGAGAGTTAAAAAAATGGTATGGATTATGCGACAAGTGCAGCGTCTGTGCAGCCATTTTGTAACTGACAGTGAGAGAGAGAGAGCGAATGTGTGTGCGATAGAGATAGAGCAGAAATTGTCACAATTCTTTTCAGTTAGTCTGCGTTTAGTTGTTGACTCGATGCGTCGCTGGGTCACCTATGTCCTTGTGTCCTTATGTCATAGCCTCTCTCAGACTGTCAGTCAGTTCACAGTCAATCCGTCTGTCGTCTGTTTGTTCATCTCCAGCTGGACAGTTGTCTGTTTGCTAGTCTGTCACACATTTCACATTCATTTAGTGTCATTCCCCCCTTTGACTTGAAAATGTTGAAATATGTTTGGGACTAATCCAAATCATTTCAGCAAAAGGTCAATCTGTGCAAATTCTTTGTCTCGATAGATGCTTCAGTTTCATTCACAAATTATATTCTACATCCCTTAAATTAAAAATTGTCCACTTTGATTAATTTACATACAATTGCTTCATGTATTTTATTATGTTTTTCTATTAATTTGCCAATTTATGCGAACAAACGAAATTATTTTTATAATTGTGAAATTAAGTGTGATACATAAAAATAGACTCGCACTTATTTTTATTATTCTTTCTATTCTATTAAATTTGCAATGTTAAAGCAATATAAATATATATGTCTTTAATATATTTATATTTAGTTTAGCATGGGACTTGAGCAACCAAACATCAGGTAATGCAGATGTTTATAGCCTCGTCAAGGTATAACCCGTCTTTAGCGTTGGCAAACAAATAAAATTAATGCCAAACGAGTGCACAGTATCGCAAAAGTTTTTCGGCATCCAAAAATAAAATTAAAAAATAGACGAAATAAGGATGCTCAACTAAATTTTAGCTGGCATTTGTTTGTCTTAGACAAAGGCCAAGAAGTATCCAAAAAAGCTGCAGTTGCTTGCTCAAGCGCAACAGTCACACAGATCCACACACACAGATACACCCACACACACACCCACACACAGAGAAGCGTAGCGCATTTTAATTTGATACCTTCATTTATTCCTGTGCGCGCACAACTTAAACAAAAGAAACTGAAACGCAACCTGAACGGGTTGTGAGTTGTGCATCTGCATCTCCATCTCCATCTTCATTTGAAGCTGCATCTGCATCTGAATCTACATCTTTACCTGCCGGCAACTCTTAGTGCGACTCTTGCCCAACTTCGAAGAAACTTCACTTTTAAGTTGCTTAAAAAGTTGTCACAGCGCTTAAGAGCTAAGCAGCTCAGTGCCCAATTGTGAGGCAGCTGCTCCTAGAGCAAGAAAAGGAGCTGGAGATGGAGATGAAACTGGAGATGGATCTGGAGGACAGCTGCAGTTGAGTGCAAATGAGTCCGCTGTCCGGAGGAGAACCATCAGGTTGCTGCCTCGTCTCCAAAAATCTGTCCTGTCTCTGACTTGCAGCTGCTTTTTATTGCCGTTGTCGTCGACTTTGCTTTTGTCTTATTTCTTTCGTCTTCCCTCGGCTGTTTGGCTGGCATTTATTTATTTTTATGCTGTGTGTTTTTTATCGCAACTTTTGCTTGCTTTTTTGTTTATGCATAATTGTTGATAGCTTGCTAAAGTTTTCATGCTCAGCTCCATAAAAGGGTAACTTGGGTGCATTTAATATGTTAACTTTTACGCAACTTGCACTTGAAGAGATGACATTTTCCTTCTACCAGCTTACGCTTTTATTTTTATTTTCTTAAACATATTAATAAAAGGTATTCATAAGTAAATATTTAATACAATTAATTTTACTTCTTTTAATCTTATTTCAATCATTTTCTTTTACAGGGTATGCCCAAATCGTTCAGCTATTAGTGGCTGTACTTACTTACAGCTGCCTTTACTAAATGCAACTTTAACTGCTTTGGCTTAGCCATTGTTTGTACTGCTCTCTGACGTCTTCGACTTGAGTGCTCAAAACTTTTGTAATTTTATTAAGGCACATGCCCGAAATACGACAACAAGTTGACAAAGCCCTGTCAAAGATTTGCAAATGTTGCCATTAGCCCTAAGATATAGATACATGTACTAAATATATAGTACGTATGCTTATATAGATGTGGCAACTGCTTTCTGGCTGCAACTTTGCTTCCTTCATTTATGAGGATTGCTCCACCAATGGCCCAAATGCAATCAATGCCCCACAAATTTTGTGCTCCTGTGTCCTGTGTACCTCTACACATAAGAGTGTGTGTGAGGATATGTGTGTATGTGTGTATGCATGGCGTGTAGGCCATGGCTATGAGGTGGCTGGATATTCCTAGTTGGGCAGTTTGCTTTTGTTGATTGTGGAGCCTCGTTTTGGCCAGCTTTGCGTTTGATTTCACTTTTACTTGGTCGACTTCAGTTGCTCCTGCTGCTCCTGCTACTCTGTGAGAGTTTTGTGAACTGGCAAAGTGCTCCTTTGGCGCAATTTCATCACAATTTGGGTCAATTACACGCACTTGTCCAATTGAATATGCATGTGTGTGTGTATGTGTGTGTGTGTGTGTGTGTGTGTGTGTATGTGGTGACCTCACTTTTTGCAATACTCTGTCAGTGACGGAGCTTAGCGAGCTAACGAAACCGAAGAAGGCATACGGAAGCCATGGTTGCCATGCCTCACATCTATTTCTGAGCCACTGCGTCTTTGTTGTGTGTCAGGCTGAATGTGCGTGCCTACACTGAAAAAAACACATTCGAAAATTTAAGTCTAAAATTCTTGATTTTATTATTAACTTTATGGGTATGCATTCAGGACATTATAGTTAAATTAAGACAATATGCGGTTTAAATGGTAACGATTCAACATTAAAAAATCAAAGAAGCATAAAATAACCTCGAAAATCAAAGTATTGCCGAGAAAAATCATGCTTGAATCATTTTTTATATTTTGTACTCGGTTTAAGAAAATCCGGGATTACCGTTCTTCTGACTCATTGAATTGATTTTATCCTAGAGTCTGCCATTTTTTTTCTGTGTATTTGCTTAAGGTTTCTCATGCCTCTTGATTTCACATGTTCTTTTTAGCGAGCTATTATCGTAGCGTCTTCACAGCGTCAGCTTGAAATTAGCATATATGTATGTATATATAGTAAGCATAGCATATAAAGCATACACATACCATACATTTACATTTATGTGCGTTCAATCAACGTAATGAGCCAGTTCATTGAGCATTCGCCTTTGGATTATGACAAAGCGCAGTCATTAGACGTAACCTCAAGTTGGTGGCACATTATCGATTGAAGACTGCCAATAAAAAGCACATTATTTCGAGCAGAAAAATGCTGAGTTTATTACTCAATAATAAACTGATTTTATTAGGTTTTAGTTTTAAGTTTTATCATTTAAATGCGGCAGCTACATTAACTGCACTGCTCAACATAAAGTGAAACATCGGGAAAAGGGGAAAGAGCAAGTGGAAAATGGAGGAGAAAGGAAAAAGAAAAAACAAACAAGACTGCAACGAGGCGAGTGCGAATAATTACTGGCCATATAAAACTGCAATGGTTGCTGACCGAAAAAACAATAACAAATGTCCTGTACGCTGGCGGCTGCGGTGAATGTTGACAGGGCTGCTGCCATTCCTGACAGTGGCCCCAATTCTCCCTCCCCTGTCCCTGTCCCTGTCCCTGCCCCTCCCCTGTGTCGTTCGTGGCGCTGCAGCGTGCTGTGAAGCCCCAATGATCGATGTCGTATTGTCAGTTTCATAAAAATTCAAACAGCCAGCGACCGAAGCTGCCCCACAGCGCGTAAAATGCTTTTGTCAAAAGGCTTAAACTGCCAACCAGCCACGCCCCCTCTGCCATCGTATTTCCTCTTGCTAGCAAACAACTGCAATCCCATTCTCAACCCAAATTCTGGCAACTGCAACCAAGCTGCCTGGCAGTCATCTAGCCAACCATTGGAGCCACTCCTTTGCTTTATTGTTGGCCATTGACGGCAGCAAGAACAACAGGAATAACAATAACAATAACAACAAATACAAAAACAAAAAAAGAATGGCCAGCAAAAGGCAAAAGACGGGCACGCTGCTGTAAAATGCAATAAATTAAACAATATCTGCGCCAAATTGCTGCTGCATTCGGTTTGTTGGGCAGAGGGGATTTTTACTGATGCTTTTGGCGTTTAACAATTTTTATGCGGCTTCGAACTTTTTTGTGTGCCAATTTTTTAAATGTTTTTAAATGTTTTTTCCTTCTTTGTTTTGTATTTTTTGTATTTTTTCTTTTTTTTTTTGGATTTTTTCTCTATTGTTTTTTTGGATACGATTCCCGTGCAGGTTTGGCATTTTATTTATGATCGCGTGTGGTTTTAATTTTCAATACGCCCCCGAATCCCCTGCTGATGATACTCGGCTTACTTGCAGTTTGTCCAGCCAATAACTTGGGGTTAGACCAAGTGCGTTGTGTGTGAAACTTGAAATCCTAACACGTTCGTTCGACTGGAGACGACAATGGCAACTGTCAGGACATGAAAATGAATGAATGCGTACATTGGCCGACATGGAACATGGCGACATGAACAGGAAACAGGAAACAGGACCGGGCTACTAACAGTCCTACAAGGCAAGGCAATTTAATTCAATCAAAGACAAAGCTGGACACTGACAGGCTATGCTTCTGCACAGCGTTGCATTGCGACAAAGACTTATCGAACGATAGTTGTGGTAAAGACTTAAAAACTGTGACAATCTAAACTATGTCGACGGATGAGGAATGAAGTACAGAACAAAGAATCTCCAATAGTATTTAAATTTAGAAACTTTTGATTTGTTTCAACTATATAAAGATATCTTCTATTGCTGCACTTCACTTACCATCTAATATTAAGGTTTTTAGGGTATTGTTGAATTCCCATTTCGACCTCACGGTGAGAATTTTGTCATTTGAATTCAAATTTTGGTCACGCTGATTACAAATACCAGCAGTTGGATGAAGGGCTTGAAAACGTCAGCTATAAATTCAGGCAAATATGCAAATCAGTTGCCGCATGGCTCATAAAATATTTGCGCTTTAACTGATTGCGCATACGCTGCATGGTGCGAGTGGCGACCCATCGACCGGGCAACTGGTGAGTGCCGAAACCTGACCAGGAGACATTTGGGCAATTGACGGGCAATGGCGAGTTGGGGCGCCGAGTTAATTGCTCGAGTGCAACACTTTACACAGGCTTTTTGCTACTAAATTGCAATTGCTGTTGGCGACAACAACAATTGCAACGGCAACAACAACAACAACAAGGACTATAACAACAAAAACACTCAACAGTGGCCATTAACATGTGGTCTGGGTATCCAGACAAAGCCACGCCTGAATGTCGCCTCCATGTCCCCTTGATCCTATAGAGCCTGCTCCAGTTTCGGCGCATTGAAGCTGTCATTTTGCATTGTTCGCAAAGGTTTCATAATGCTGTCAATGCAATTAATTGCATAATATTGGATACTCACAGATACGCACATAAACTGAAACACACGCACATAGACACAAATATGTATTCAGCTCTTTAATTTGCCACACACACACAAAATTTGAAATCAGAATATTGTTGACTTTAAAATCTCTGTCCGATCTCATTCAATTCAGAACATGGCAGACAACCATTGTTGTAGTTGTTGCTATTGTTGTTGCCACTGAAGTCGCTTTATCGCATTACATAAATTTTATTAATATGAATTTAATGTAAATTGCATGACGAGGCGCTCGACACACACACAAACACACACACACACAGAGAGAGAAGTGTAACGTGTGTTCTCCGAGCGTTATAAAAAATCCTGAAGTGCCACTTGATTTTATTTTTCCGCGTACTGACAGCCAAGAGTCCTCTTCACTTTTCAATAAGTGCCACTCAAATTACCAATATAACTATACACATAAATATATATAATTTTTAAAAATTGATTGAAATATGAATACCAGTTGTAAGAATGAACCAATCAATTTTTGGGAATTCAAGCCAACAATTCGATTATAATCTTTTAATGTTTTCTGATCTCTGAATTTTATACATATAAGCAAGTGAAGCAATATCCCATTGATAACTTTGATTACAAAACGTTAAGAATATGACAGGCAACTATTCTTAATAAACTGGACACTGTTGTTTTTTCAATTCAATTTTTAGTTAAGCAATTGTTAAGATATTTTTGGGAACAAGATGAAAAGTTTCATATATTTAAACATTTTGTATATTAAAGCATAAATTTGATCGATTTCAATTTCACCATAAGTATTATTTAATTTTTAATTTTTTTCCGAGAGCAAACAGTTACTGGGCAGCCGTAAGGGAGTAATATTTAAATTATAATTATGTTAATTCACACTTTATTTCCATTGATATAATGCTCATTAAATAAAGGTAAAATAAATAAATTGAATGGTTAACTAAATCACAAAATGATTGCTGATTATTCATATTTTAATTTCCCATTACAAACTTATTAAAATAGCTGACAAATACACTACATAGTTATCAAAAAATACAAAATAATAGTTAAGTTTTTTAAAATGTTGCAGCTATAAAGTTGAGCATTTAATTTGCTGTTAAGAGTGCTGACAACATCATCAACTCTCGTTGGCTATGTGTGGGTTAGTGTATTAGTGTGTGTGTGTGTCAGTTATAATCCTTAGTTTAATCCTTTCGCCATGCTTTGACACGCTTACAATTCACTTGAATGTCAGCAGCTAATCCGCGTTCACAATGAGGTCGTCTGCCGCTTGCCTCATCCCACATCCCACGCTCCGCTTACCACTCCGTTCAGTTTTCCCCTCAGCGCCCCTTCACATTCTATTCTCTGCTCTGCGACTTCATTGCGACACTTGACAACGACACTGGCGACACTTGTGACCCGCCTTAGCTCAAGTTTTCATTTCACTTTTGCGTTTCGCTGCCTTTTTGCTTTTCTTTTTTTTTTATTTTTTTTATTTTGTCATTTTAATGCCCGCAAACAATTTAATTAAGCGGTTCTTTTGCGCTCTTTTTTTATTTTTTTAGATTTTTTATATGCTCTCGTTCTTGGCTCATTTTTTATGCACCCACATCGCACACATTTTGAATTTTGGGTATTTGACTGGCGCTGTTGCTATCTGTATGTTGTTTGTGTAATTTTCACTTTGTCAAACATGTTGACATTTCGTTAATATCCTGTTATATGCACCCCTCACACCCACACCCACAACCAACACAACCATCCCACCCATCAGACGATTCACTCATTTTTATTTCGTTACACGTTTGTTTATTTGATTTCATTTCATTTTAAGTTTATGTGCTCGCCTCATTGTTGTTGGCTTCATAAAGACATTTAAAGTTTATGGTCGTTTTTCGGTATTTTTAACTTTTTGGTGGCCATAAAAAGCACATACACGCACACACACACACTCTTCATATACGTACAAGCGCAGACGAGTCGCATCGCCTTGCGTGCCTGGCATGTATTTGGCTTACTTTGTGATTTGTATAAATACAGGAAACGGAAATGACAGTCACGACACGGAAATGGCACGCCATTTAATTTCCATGCAGCGTGGCCGTGACTCCATTGCTCCTCTCCTCTCCTCTCAATTCCCATTCCCCTCTCTTTATTTCGCTCTCTCCCACTTGCACGTTGTTCTTTTATATCTCTTTGTGACAAACAATACTACGCACATTCTTTCATATATATATGTATGTATGTTTATGTTTATGTACACGTGCCGCTGACAGTTGTATTAGTGCGGACATTTTGTAAATGATTTTCATTGCGATTTATTTTTGGTTCACATTTTTATAATTTTAATTAATTTGCATGGTGATTTTGAGCATGTGATTATTTGAGTAAGCTTTCAAAAACTTCATACTAAATAAAATAACTCTAAGAAATTTTAAAAATTGTGTAATAATTTAAAGAAATAAAATAATATTATATTCCGCCATATTAAATAAATAATATTTATGTATATATGTAGAACTATTTAGTCTCCTTAACTCTATATTTAACTATATTAATTGGAACATAACACAGACAATGCTTTTCATACAGATAATTAATTAAATGAATATTATAATTTTGTGTCATATGAAACTAAAACTAATTAATTTTTAAATTCAGCTAAAAAAGGTAGGAATACCATAAAATAGAAACAACATATTCAGTTTTTTCAGTATGAAAATAATAAAATCTATATTTATTGGTATTTATACAATTCCTTTGGTTCGTTTGGTGCATTGTGCTCAGATTAATATTTGATTAGTACTTTTCATACTTTGGAGGACTTTATTTTTCCCTCAACTCGCTATGTAGCCTTAATATTTTATTATATTTGTATTTTTCCAATACAAATATAACAAATATACTTAACATAAATGTTTTTTTGTTAAACTTATTAGCACATTCACCAATATTAATGCCACTCATTAGTATTTAATTGCATATATATTTTTATTATATATGTATATTCATAATTTGCAGTTTCAACAATTTATGGGGTTGTGCATATTTTTTGCGGGTTGATTCAATTAATAAATTTTATTATTTGCTGAGCTTAATTGCTTGTTGCTCAGCCTCGTTGGCCAAACAAAGGTTCAATTTATTCGATTTTTCAACGTTTTTTAATGCTGTTGTTGTTACTAATAACTTTACATTAAATATTTATTAAAATAAATTTTATTATCACACATTTACACATTACTTTTCATTTTTTTATCCCCTAGTTTTAGATAAAGCGTAATTTAAAGTTATTTTTTTTTTAGTTTGTGTTTTAGTTTTAAGAGAGGGGATATTATTTGGAAAGCATCTTTGAGCTGACATTTAAATTTCTTGCAAAATTTGTAAGCAGCAGACAAAGTGAAAGTCGCTGCTGATCTCGGAGCCTCAAAGTGCTGGTGTCATTCACAGTCTTTGTGTGTAAGTTTGTGTCTGTGTCTTAGCTGCGTATCATGATATGCAAATTTTGGAAAAAACATCAAAGGCAAAAGCTCAAAAAGACAATGACATACCTCCCCTATCCTCTTGCTGCTATCCCCATCCTCATCTCCAGCCTCTATTCTCCATCCTCTATCCAACTAAGAGTCTCTTGGCTTTCTTTCAGCGTCTCCGCTTTGGCGGCCCATTTAATTTCGACAGCTTTTGTTACAGCCAACATTTTATTTGCACGTTTCGTTTTACGGTTTTTGTCACTTGGCGTCATTTGATATTTCTCTGAGGCGGCACAACTGCCCCTTGCCCCTGTTCCCCCTTCAAGCAGTCCACGCCAACCCACCCAGAGACCAAGCCTCGCTTCGCCTTGGCTTTTGTTTGCTTTAATTAAAAGTTAAGTAGGTGCGAGCGCCTGAACAATGAAAATGCAGGGTGGGTAAGGGTAACGGCTACGGCTATAGGTACGGGGGTAAGGGGGTGAGGTAACATTGTACCAACGTTGCAAATGAAGTTGTCAACTTTCGCATCTCCATCTAACCATTCCACCTCAGCTTCCACCGCATTCCGACCCCTCAGGCACTTCAGTCTCAATTTCAACTATTTCCGCAGCCTGGCGAGGGCATTTTTGCAATTAATAAAGTTTTTTACCCTCAATTTTGTGTATAATTGTTGCTGGTTTGCTCTGTTTGTGTAGTTGCAATTAGTTTTTGAGCTGCTTTGATGCCTTTTAGGCACTCAAAATTCCTCTCAAATGGATGGACACTGAACACTGTTGTTCACTGCAAAACTGCATAACTGGCTGACAGGTGATGAGTGTCCCTGCCATCTGAGGCTGCATCCAATTTCAGTTTGTCCTGGCAGCTGTGTAATTAACGTGAAAATCAAATAAGAGTCAGACGACAACATCAAGTATACGACTTTAATTATTTTGACACGGAGTAGAAAGATTAATGTAAATCAACATACAACTCTGCTGTAAGTAAAATTGAAAATAACTGCATTCCATACAATATTAATTAATGGACTACTGCTTAGTTAGCAAATTAAATTTATAACTCGTAAAGTAAGTTAACAATGATGTTTCGAGTTTTAATTCAGCGTATATTTTTTTGTTTGAAATATTTGCAAAATAAATCATTATTATATTATTATCAATACATAATATTTCTATCTCGATCGACTTGAATTTTCGAAATTTCAATATCTCAAAAGATAACAAATTATTTCGAATGCACTAAATAAATGTTTTTCAAATGCATTGCAGGTGTCAGCCGCAAACTAATGGCTGATAAATACAACTAAAATAAAAAACTCAAGAGCAGTTTATAACGATGAAGTGGATTATCACAGCAGTAAAAATTATTCTGATAATTGCATTTACAATAGTAAGGTGGGATAAATTATTTCGATTTTTCAACATTCTGACAGGTCGGAATCAGTTTGTATCTTTGTGGTTTTGCAACGTTACCTGCAGAGTAGCTGATAAAAAGGCAGCAGCAGTGACTGTAATAACCAGTCAGCAATGAGGTAGCAGCTGCACTTGGTATAGAATGAAACCACATCGTGTTGGCAGCCCGCAGTTCTCTATATGTAGAGTCGGAGTCCGACCAATGTTCTGTGGTGTTTGGGTTGTTTAAACAAATGCCCAGGGTGTCTATAATTTTCCGCTTTTTTGTTCAGTTGAACAATTCCTTTTTTTTGGGGTAGTTGCGTACTCGCATTTAAAATTGTTACTTGTTTCAGTTGCCTGTTGGCTGTTCCCTTTTCGTTATGCAGTGTATTGCTGTTTTTACGCTTCGCTATGTTTTGTGTGCAAATAAAATGCAAGTGCGCTCCGAACAACCAACGACCGCAAATTGAGTGTTAATAAAGTCATGTTAATAACTTACAAAACAGACCCAAATAAACCGAAATGAAAGCGAGAAAACGAACTGCTAAATGATGGCAAGTATGTCCAAGCCCTCCCCCCCGCCTTCCCTTTGCGAGCGGAACGCAACTCAACTCGAGTGGGGGTGTGGCTCAATCTCTGGAAAATTAGCAAGGACTGGCCTCCAAAATTCATTGCTGCCTGCCACTTGCACGCATATGTGAGCCGTCGACTTTAATGAATTCCAGCCAATGGCCAACGTATGGTTGAGACCATTGGGAAACGCCACCCGACACCCGACCACATGGCCAACTGTCCAACAGGCCAGGCCAGGCCAGGACGGGGCCAGTAAGAGTAAGTAAGAGTGTCTGTCGTCGTTCTGTCTGTTTCGTCGCTCGATTTCTAAAACCAAACTTCCGGCTGCAGCAAAGAAACAGCGCAAGCAAGAAAATGCTTTCCTTCCACTGCTAGACTATAAGATACTCTAGAATAAATTACAAATATTGGAGAACAATTTTCATCTTCTCTGGTGAAACTATAGTTTCTTCTAGCTTATCATACCCAGTAGATTGTGAAGACACAGGGCATAGAAACTATTCGCTTTGGCTGTGAGCCAAGCCACAACAAAAGTTGTGACTGACGACTGCCTGGCAGGCGTTGCTGTTGCTGTTGCCAGCCATCCAGTCAGCCAGTCAGCCAGTCAGCCAGTCAGCCATCTAACCAGCCAGTCAGAGCCAAACAACAAGTACCCTCACCCAAGGCAATCCCAGTAACAGAAACAGACACAGACACAGAAACAGAAACGAAGCCAGTCCCAGCTCGTTGCCATCGCTATAGTCTCTGACAAAAATGCTGTATGCAAAAAAGAAGAAGCGTTGCCTCAAAATTTCATTGCAATTCATTCGGCAACGTCGCCAAAGGAGAAAGTAGCGCCGGCGACGGCTTCTCTTTTCCTGTGACTGTGACAAAAAAAAAAACAATAAATGGTAGAGAGGGAGCAAAGAGACGTCGCTGGGCTTCAAACAATGCAGCAGCAACAAAACAGCAAACAATTTGAGGCATTCAAATGTGCAACCAGACGGTCGAAGCCACCAACGAGCTCCCTTCTTCAATCCGAGCATCCCCTCCGAATGTGTGAAAGTTACAGTGTTCTCCATTTCAGCTCCTTTTTCTTTTATTTTTTTTTTGTGTTTGTGTGTTGCTGTTGTTTCTGGCTGCTGCTGCAATTTGAGTGCGAAAAAGTTTGCATACCAAAACAGTAAAAGGCATTTATTCCAGCGTGAATCCGTTTGCCAGACTCGGAGCGAGGGATGCAGGAGAAGGATGAGGAGGAGCGGGTGGTCGGTTGGCTGAATCAGATGCTGCTGAAGTGGCACTGAGTTCGACTTGCCTGCTGGCTACTTTGTTGGGCCGTGTAAGTGCAGTCAATTGCCTATGTGGGTCAGCATTGCATTTGCGCTTAATGAGCATAAATTATGCAGCAGTCGACGCATTAAGGACAGCAGCAGCAGCAGCAGAAGCAGAAGCAGCGCAGTAACGTGCAGCGAGTTGCTGCAACTTTCGCTTGTCGCATCAGCTCATAAAATTTATGGCGTCTGCATGTATTTTAAATTCTAATAAAATGTAGCAAAAGTTTTTGGGCGCAACCCCACAAAAAGAACAACAACAACAACGTGCTGCTTCGGCAGAGGCAGCAGCAACTTTTTGCTTGGCTTTTAAAAGTTACTTTTGCCACACACTCACACACTTGAGCACACACACAAACACACACACACACACACAGACACACACGAACACTCACCTGCCACTTGCCACCTTTTGGCAGTCGAGTCTCACGGCAAATGTGTTTGCAATATGAAGAAGTTGTGCGGCTGTTGCCTGCGTTTTCTCTGTTAAAGTAAAAGTTTACAAATTTCACTACAACATTTACTCGTAAATTATAATCAAAAAGGTGCCAGAATTCCAGAAGTGTGACGGTGTGCGTATAATATAAATAAACAGACTCACACAGCAGCATGCACTTTAAAGACCAAAACTACCGATTCTCAACAGACTTCACAGTAAACTTGCATAATCCGAAAGAAAGTGTTTTTGCCCACACGTGCAAATGCGAACAAATTGGTATGCAATGTTTTGAGAATTTTAAATTACTGAAATAAATTATGTATACTTATGAAAATGTTTAGGTTTTAATAACAAAATATTTAAATTTCTTAAAAATGTTATAAGGTTCTGATCAGGGGTTAAAACCGAAACGAGTATCAGTTTCAGTTACGGTTTCGGTTATGCTCGAATTAAGGTTTTCAGCTATCAGTTATGCAAAATCTTGGAGTATTGGTTTCGTAACGGTTATCGGTTTTTTGCAAGTTTCGGTTTAAAAATACCGGCATGGTTTCGGTTCAGAAAAAAAATAAAAATTAAGATTTTCGGTTGACCAAAATAAGAAACGTTATTCATTGTTTTACATGAAAAAAAAACTTTGGACTCTGGTTTTAAAATGGTCCACCGTAATGTCGATTTTATTATAATTTGAACTCATTAAAATTTGGTTAATTTGGTTTGAGCATTTCGATTATTTTGATTTTATCGATTTTTAATAACTTCGAACTGACATTACTTTGTCAAAAATCAATCAATTTTCATGCGGAATGTAAATTTAAGCATATTTTTACCTCGAAATTCGTTGTGCATTTAAATTTTTTCATTTTGAAAATATTAAAATTTTAAATTTTTTTAGAAATTTTGCAGTGTTACCCCTTATAATTTTTCGAAAAATTTCGAAAATGTCGACTTTTCAAAATGAACAAAATTTAATTGCAGAACCAATTTAGAGGTAAAATTATGCTTGAAATTACATTCCGCATGAAAATTGATTGACTTTTGACAAAGTTATGGTAGTTCAAAGATGGCCAGATCCGAAATTAACCCTTATAAGTGAATCGGTTACTAAACGGTTATTTCGGCTTAAAGAGTTTCGGTTTATGGGTTTCGGTACAGCGAAAAAAGTTATTTTCGGTTACGGTTTCAGTTACGGTTAAAAATTTAAATCGGCTTTCAGCGGTTAAAGGTTACGGTTTCGGTTAAGGTTTTAATCCCTGGTTCTGATGAAGAGGCCTCAATAAGTATTTTATTGAGAATAATAACAAATATGTCTATAACACATGTCAAAGGTTTAAAAAGCTTTTTATTCGAAAGACAATTAACGATCTAATGCATTGAAGAGAAGAAAGATACGGAGTCTAATACTATTAATATCATTCGGCAATTTACCTAAAAGCAATTATAGTTCTTATTGTATCGTATTAAATATTTATCCATAATGTTGCGTGTAAGATTACATTAATGAATATATCAAATTTCACATTGACTTGGATTTTCATAATTGCAAATTTCAATGTGTTAAAATTACGATACATGATTTGAATTGATATTTTCGTAATTACTCAAAAGCAATATTGCATGAAATGTGAAAGTTTAATGCGATGTAAACTGCAATTGCTGGATAATTAATGTGCATTGCTTGAACTAATTGAAGTAACCGCAAATTCTATTTGACACCTTAGTCTCAGACTTATACTTTGCCTGTCGCCTATAATTATATTTAGCATGTATCTTTAATACTGTTTAATAATGTGTGCGTCTGCCCTTTGTAACAACTCAGATTTTCTACCTTTATTTTCAAAGCCTTCGCCATGACACTAACTTCAAATCAGCGACATTTTCTTGAAATTTCATTTCATTTCGTGTCGTTTGGCTTGCCAACAATTCAATTTATATGTTGTCTTTGTGCGATGGCTTTTAAGATGGGAGACGAGAACACACACACACACACACTCACTCACTCACACACTCACAGGCAGTCAGATTGAGACCAGTTGTAGTTTTTGCCTCTGTGTAGCTTTCTACTTGTATGTACGAGTAAGCGACAATTTGTGTTAGTGCAAATTTAATGCCGAAACGTGCACAGGCAGGCAGCAGGTAAGAGCCCAACCGCTTTGAACATCGGGCCAACAACCGCAACCCGGTGAGTGTCTCTCACTATCTCGCACACCATTTCTCTTCTCTGTCACACCATCGTCTTATCTCTTTCTCTCACTCACTCTCTCTGTCGCTCGTGCTTTGTCTGTGTGACGTTGTTGGTTTGGTTTCTGGTTTCACACATGCTTATACATGCATGCAGCAAGCAAGCGCAAGCCAAACAACTACGAGTGTTACTGTCGACACTAAATGACTAAAAGATACCCTGCATTGTGATAAATTGATTGAATGTCTGTCACAATTTAATCAAATTTTACTATTAGCTGAGAAAGGTAGTTTTCTTTGTTCATTTGCAAAACTCAAGCATACCCGTCTAACGAATTTTATTGGAAGAGGGTATAAAAAACTCAGTTGAGTGCAAAACCCAAGTGCAGGCAATGCCAGTGGGCGTGGCTGTTGGCTGACTTGGCAAAGTTAACTTTTGCCACGACAAAGTGACATATTAGCGTAGTCAACTTTACAAAGCATACAAACATACACACATACATATACACATACACACACAGGAAGAGCATAAAAGTCAAAAACCAAACTCTCAAATGCCTTAAAAGCTTGAAACACACTTAAGGGTTAATTTTGTCAAGCTTAAACTTTCACAAATTGTAGTCATGTAATGATCGTATGCATTTAAAGTACGCTTGACTCGTAATATTCCTTAGCCACAGTCATTTAGGCCATGTCCAAAGTCGAAATCAAAAACCAATTAGTACTGCTGTACGTCAAAAAGTTATGCCAAATAATTGGCACACCCAGTCAAAGTTTTAGCTTTATAATTTAAATCGTTACGCATACGCAGCGTGGTTCAGTTGAAATTCTCGCTTTCTATAAAATGGAGAACGAGAGTTTATGGCAAAAGTCGTTGCGGCCGGCAGGATCAAATATTTTATGCAAATTTCGGAATTGCGAAAACATTTTCGTTTTGGCTAATTATAGACTTAAGACAACGTCAACAAGCTGTAATTTGTGGGGCCAACAAAACTAAACTATAACTGGGACTTTTAGTTCGTCAATTTTCAGAGTCTGGTATTAATTAACACTTTAAATATTTCCATTCCAGCTATACGACAAAATTAATCGATTTGAGGTATTTGTGTATCGACTTACGAGTATTTTGAGTGAAAAGCGCGAATAAAAAATAAGCTACTGTTATGCGCCTTATGACTTAAACTTTTAGTCACACCTAATTTGTTGTTGAACAACATTATTGAGAATTAAAATTTGGTACAAAGACAAAGTAACATTATGCAATCATTTAATATATTAAATTATATGTTAATGGTTTAAATGGCATATTAAACCGAGCACACTTTGAGTTTTTATTTAGCTCGACTAAAATTCTATTGCAAATTAAAATACATTATTGACACGTAAATGTATTGGGAAATAAATGTGAGTTAACATTGTGGAAAAATCTAATTAAATTTGAATAAAAATAATTAGCATATAAATGCAGATGCAGTTATTTGATTTGTGCAGTCAACCGCAATGTCTGGTTAGTTGAAGCTCATCTCTTCATAATCTGCCAGTTATTGTTTTAGCCAGAGTATGCGAATGTGAAAACGATGCGCAATTTATTAATTATCTATAAAGCACTTTTAATAAACCAAATTACAAATATTACAATACGCCATTTCATACCTGTTTGCTCACTGCCCTCCACCTGTACGATATTTAATATTATTCATGTCAATAAGAGTTATGTTTATTAGTTTTCGATCTACAACACAAAAAATAAAATTAAAAATGCAATTTGCATTTATTTACAATATAATCATTTGGCGAGATACTACGACGACAATTAACGCTTCAATGGTTTGATGCAAACATTCAATCAAAATAATGAAAATGCCAAATGAGTTTCATAGAACAAATTTGACAATTACCTGACAGTATAACAACTCTGCGGTTAGCCTGTCAGTTGGGTTTTATCAATGGCCACTCACACAAGGTAACCAATTAAATTTTTTTCTTTTTGAAAAGTGATAATTACTATCGCACTAACAAAAATTAGTTATTTAGGTTTAATGAAGCATAAACAAACTAGTTTTAAATAAAGATAGAGCACATTCATTAATCATTTCAAACAAATTACAATGTTTTTTTTATCATTTATTTAAATAAATGTTTTCGAATAGTGGTAAAAATAATAGAAAAACTAAATAAACAAAAAACTTGGCATATTCTTATCCTACCTTAATAAATTATTTAATTGTTATATTAATCTCGAGCTTAGTTTAATTCGGCAGTTTTAAACTCTTCGAGAGCTTACACTTAGACTGCAATAGAGTTAAAATTTGATTTTCAACATAAGCTGTAAAAAGCTATTATAAATATAATACTACTTAATTTGCTTTCATATATACTTTTCGTATGCACTTTACATGAAAACGCAGCAGATTTAAAAGCTCGCATATAAATTTCTGAATACGCAGTTAATCTTTAAACACATAAAACTAAACAACTCAACATTTCCTCGGCTTTATCTCCCTTTCCACTTATTTGGACCTCATCATCCTTTCATCGCACACGTGCGTGCAGTTTTTCTCCTTTATTTTAAATATATATATGTATAAATTGATATCACTTTGGGAACCTAATCATCGCACCCGAGAACTGCGTGAATATCCCCGTTCACACGCAAAACATGTAAAAAATTCAACATAAATTAAAAAGCTCACATTAGTTAGTTCCTTATATGAACACACAAATAAGGACACACAGAAAACACTGTCAATCCCAATTCCTGAGAGAGAAAGATACCTCGTCACATTCACCCGCATCTTTACGATTTATTTACGATTTAAATCCGCGTAAGCAGAGAGCGAGCGACTCGATTCAGAACCCAAATCCAAAGCTGAGTGTGCGCCTAATGCGCATTGAATAAAGTACTAAAAAAATAATTTGCAAACTGTGTATATCTTTGATATGGGGCATAAAAGGGCAACCCAAAACGGGACTCCCGGCCGTATTACTTTGCCTCGCTTTTCAAATTTTATGTTGTACGAGCATTACGTATACGCAGTGCGTGTTATACTCACTTCCGGTTGCCGGCATGCGTTCCAGGTCGGTCCATGTTTAATGTTGTTTTGACGCCGCCATATTAACCGGAAAGTGGGTGAATCATGGGGAGACCGGAGCTAAAAGACAGGAAATGTGCACCGCCAGGTACTTTCTATGTAAATGTGCGTCACATTTGTCTCTCTACCGTCCTTATTTAACCCTTTTTTTCCTTGTTTCGTTGCGTATCCCAAATATTTATGGCTGCCGGTGCTGGGCATATGTTTGCCTCCTGGCAACGGTGCTTGGCAATTTATTTAACCTTCGAATGCTGTTTGCTGCCTGCTGCGTGTGTCACAAAGGTGTCGCCGCCTAAATGTATACCCCATTCCAATGTTTCCTCTTTGATTGTCAATGCGTGAGTGTGTGCAGTCGTATTAAAATGGATTTGTTTGCATGAAATTTGCGTAGATTTGTTGCACATTATATGTTGCCTTGTGGCTGCCTGTTTATTTGCCTGGCAATTCAGTTTTGTGGCGCGTGCGGCAACTTGGTGTGCTTTTCAAATCGGTTTGCGGTTGCCAGACAAATCAATGAGATAGTATGTATTGTATGATTCACAGCATATACATATAAATGCTCTTTAAATACACTGTTCTGTCGTAGTATTATTACTAGTAAGATCCATGTTCTCAGTATCTACGTAAGTTATCAGATAACAAGCTGATGTACATATGTATGGAAACTAATGTCAATTTACAATTTATGGCAAAACGTACTTATATTTACTGTTAATACCAGGGATTAAATCCTTAACCGAAACTGTAACCTTTAAACGGTGAAAACCAATTGAAATTTGTAACCGTAACTGAAACCGTAACCGAAAATAATTTTTACCACTGTACCGAAACCCATAAGCCGAAACTCCTTAAACCGATACAACCGTTTAGTAACCGATTTCTTTATAAGGGTTAATTTCGGTTCTGGCCGTCGCAGCTACTGAGCAACTCTGATAACTTTGAACTGCTATAACTTTGTCAATACTCAATCAATTTCCATACGTAAATTTGATCATGATTTTACCTCTTAATTCGTTCTGCATTTAAATTTTGTTCATTTTGATAATTCGAAATTTTCGAAATTTTTCGAAAATGATAAGGGGTAACACTGTAAAATTTCTAAAAAATTCGAAATTTGTTATATTTTCAAAATGAACAAAAATTTAAATGCAGAACGAATTTAGAGGTAAAATTATGCTTAAATTTACATTCCTCATGAAAATTGATTAACTTTTGACAAAGAAATGGCAGTTCGAAGTTATTAAAAATCAATTAAATCAAAATAATCTAAATTTTCAAACCAAATTAACCAAATTTATATGAGGTTATATTATAATAAAATCGACATTACGCTGGACCATTCCTGTAACCAGCTAACATTATTTTCTAGGCTAAACACAGCATTAAGTCTTTTTTCATGTAAAGCAATGAATAACGTTTCTTATTTTGGTCAACCGAAAAACTTAATTTTTTTTTTTTCTTAATCCGAAACTTATAAAAATCCGATAACCATTACGAAACCGATACTTCAAGATTTTTCATAACCGATAACCGAAAGCTTTAATTCGAGCATTACCGAAACCGTAACTGAAACCGATATTCGTTTCGGTTTTAATCCCTGGTTAATACACATTCTAAAATAATGCCTCATTTCAAGAAATTTACCTTTCCTCACTCGAGTGCCATTTAGTCTGGCATCCTTTATTTATTTTTATTTTGTGCGCTTCTGTCATTTTTATTTATAATAAATTGTACAAAGCGTTCGGCAAGTGACCAAACTGGCCGAACAATAAAAGCGGCTACATTAATCTTCTCTGGTGGCAACAGACGCGAGTCGGATGGCGGGGATGGTGGGGATGGTGGTGATGGTGGTGACGATGGGGTCTGAGGGCATGAGATGCACTCTTTTGGCCCAACTGCTTGCCAATTTCCGGTTGCAATGCTGTGCATTTCCTGATGGCGTTTGTCCAGTGATCCCCTTCTCATGCCCCACTCAATGGCTGGGGCGCTGAAATTGCTTAAATGTAAATAAATCAGAGTGGTAAGAAAATTTCAGTGGTCAACTCGCGTTGTGGCCATCGTCGTTGCCGTTGTCGTTGTCGTTGCGTTGTCGTTTCTGTTGTAAGTGTCGGCTTATAAATCAACCAGCTGCAGTGTGCTCAACAAAATGGCTGACAGACAGACAGAGATACGGACAGACGGAGCACGGACAGAAGAAAGCCGTGAAGTCGCATTAATGGCGGCTTAAGTGTGCAAGGGCCAAAAAAATGCGCTTAATTGCATGACGTTCATTTTCATCTTTCGCACACTTTCGAGCCCTTTTATTAGCTCGACAATCACATAAATCACACGGCCAGGCCACAGACCGAAGGTCGTTTGTCATTTTTAACAATCAATTAAAAACAAATGTTGCATAAATACATGAAAACTTTGCCAATGCGCTCGAACAATTACAAATTGTAAACGAACTCGGTTTGCCATTTATCATCGTTAGATTCAGCCAACGCAAAGCCAGACAGGCAGCGACAGTTAGAGAGACAGAGATAGATAGTGAGAGAGACAGAGAGAGAGAGAGAATGAGATAGTAATTCGCCTAATAAAAATCAACCGCAAAATGCAACTGCTCCGAATGGTGGATGCTAAAATCGAAAATGCACTTGTCGAGTGCCAGTTTGAAGTTGAGTCATAGGGGAAAACTATAAGTATGAGTGCTCGTATCTGTCTGACTGAGTGAGCGAAACTCATTTACTGAACAGCGAATGAAATGAAGATTGCATTTTATGTACCACATAAAAAATCTGTGGATACTTAAGTTAACATAACAATCAGGGGCCTTAAATTTCAACAGAGTCTGAATATAAGTAAAGCATACTGAAAAATCATTTTGGGATAGATCATCCTGTCAATGAACCCTTTGAATATATATATTTGCATAAATAATACAAAATAAATACAATGTTAATTTTGTAATACTTCCATTAAAAATATGTGTACGTTAAAAAATTCTATTTTTTTATTGTGCTTCTTTTTTGTAAAGTTATTATGCATTCTCTCTCGGTTTTTGCATTTGGTTTAAAAATTGTATTGTTATTCGCTTTATATTTTGCTGTTATAAAAACGGAAATATATTTCTGCACTTTGTGTGTGTGTGTCAAAAAATTGAAATCCAAATAGAAATCACATTGCAATTCATTTGAAATATTTATTTGTGATTTAGAATACAATGAAATGCTATTTTTATGTCATCAGGCTCGTTCGCTCGTTCAATATGATACATAAATAAAATAATAATAAATTAAAGATCTCGGGGGAATGCTCAACTTTTGTCTCGCCTAATTGCCGCTTGATTGATGACGCTTAAAGGCCACACTAACAACAATAACAACAATGTTGACGTCGAACATAAACAGCCTTTTAATTTATAATTTATGTAGCGAATTTTGATTAATTAATTTCCATTTAGCGGGTTACATTCTATTCCTATGCCATCCTGCGCCATCCTGTGGTCTGTGCCTTTACCTTTTGACATGTGACCGAATTAATTTGATTCTGTTGCCGTTGCCGTTGCTTGAAGCGTAAGTGCTGGTATTCATATCGTGCCAAATATTTGCATCTATCCTGTGGCTCTCACAGTGTGTGCTTGTGTGTGTGAGTGTTATGCTTACGCTTTGGTATATCTTCACATCTAAACAGGCTTTAACCGACCGACCTGCGCTACCAAAATTTACAAGTCATCGACGCTGCGGTCGAAATTTGCATAATTTGCTTTCCATGTAGGCCCAGTCATAAATGATGTCTATGATATTATGCCCCTCGGCCCGAGGACGACAACTGGCAGACGTTCTGTCTACACCTGGCAGTTTGCTGTCTCTCGAGCATCGCCACTATCCTTCTGTTTAGTTGAGTCCCTGTCTGTTTGCACTGCTTAAGCGAAAATGGTGTTAAGTGCTTTCGCATACAAAATTTACATGGCTGACAATTTTTGAACGATGTATCGGCAATGTTGTCGTTGTCGTTTGTAGGTTGTAGGTTGTCGTTTCTCGTTGCGTTGCCGTTGTCGTTGTACTTGTTCCCATTGTTGTACTTGTTGTCGTTGTGGTCGTGTCGCTCAGCTTGACTTCCGTTTCCGTGTGTTTGTACACGCGCCCTGTAAATATTTGGCGTTTGCAACAAGGCACATGCCAAGCACACACATTCACAATCCCATACACACATGGGACACACCCACGGTGCACTAGCCACGCCCTCTGGGCACCGCCTACGGTTAGCAAAATGTTTGTGAACATCAAATTGCAGTATTCGACTGATGATGTTCCCCCTAATGTTTGTCATATCCCATGCTGCATTCAGCGAGGTTCAATTGCAGGTCAATGAACCCCAAAAAAGGTGTACCAACAAAAGAAAATACTAATATTATGTGAAATAACAAGTCGTAGGAATATTTTTTAATAATACATTTTATTAAATTAATTTTATTAACTATTTTTATTTATTATATAAATTTTAACTTAATTCTAAATACATTTCCAGTGTTTTCAGTTAAATATTTTACATGCAGTTGCTTATAATTTTATTAATTAATTACTTCCCATTTATTGTTAGTATTTATGTGTTAGAGTTTTAGTTTTTCTTCCATTTTTTTTGTGCCACCAACTTTGGCGGTTTTTGTTGTTCTTCGTGTTACGTATAAAATGCAAACGTTGTGTTGCTAAATTGAATTAATTTCTGTTAAGTTAACCATTTATTATTAAGTTCACTTATTTGAGCTTGCTTTTAAATTCTTTATGCCTTCATTTTTTTGGTTTCCTTTATGAGTATGTAAACAAAACTGGTAATTACATTTCCTTTTTACGCTATGCTTAATGGGCCTTAGGACTAGACGAATTTGATTTAGTTGTAATTAATTGTATTTATGCCTTAAGATCAAGCTAAATGTTAATGTCCTTGGGGGTTTTTATTCATAAACATAAATTAACAACAATAATCAATTTGTTCTTCTTTCATTTTCATTTTCATATTCATTTTCACTTACATTTTCACTTTCCCTTTCACTTTCACTTTGCCTTACAGTTTCGCATTTACTTAGCTAAAAGTTTTCTAGATTATGGCGCTTAAAGCTGTTATTTAAAAATACATTAACAATTCATTCAGTGTTCACATCGTACAGCTAAGTTAATAATCATTTAAATGGATTGAATATTAATTAGAGCTCTAAAAGTTAGTATTAAATTTTTTACACGGACGCTTCAAATAAGCGGAAAATTTCGTCATAGTTTTCTTTGCGTTTAATTTGCATTCCTTAGACATTTCACATGCATTGTTTATTGTAAGACATTTTTTTTACATTATTTGGCGCATTTTCTTTGCTGCTTTAAAAAGTGCTACACATTTTTCAGTACCTATCCCTTTTCTTCCCACCCCCTTTCCGTCCGGTTCGTCCAATTCCCCTAAATGCTTTGGCGACAGTTCGATTTCAGATTTAAATTCTTTCCGCGCACATCACATAACTTATAGTCAATTTTTACTAGATTCCCCCGATACATTTTGCGCTTTCCTCTCCCTCCTCTAATCTTTCACTTTATTATTATTATTATTATTATTTTGATTTGTTTCTGGCTTATATGATTGGCTCGTCTTTCACTTAGCGTCAAAATCGCGTTCCCGTTCCATGATTGCGATCCTGGGTAATAAGAACTTCCTCGCCATTTAGTTGATGGTGCAGCTCTTCGGGCACGGTCTTTAAAAGTTGTGGCTTGGCCTGTTAAATAAAATTAAATGGAAAATAAGAAAACAATTTATGAGCTTTCTTCTTTCGTATCTAAATTTAATTTGAGTGGTGACCATAAACTATGAGCTTTATCTTGGGTAAATAAAGCATCTTGTATTATGTTTCTTTGCTTCATAGGGAACTGTGAATACCCCTTGCTATTAAAAAATAACAAATCCATAGTCGCAGACAGAATGACAAGTTGAAAGCAATAAAAGAGGCGAAATAAAAAAAAAGAAGAGAAGAATGAGAAATGAAATAACAGACAGCTAAGTGGCGTGGGCCACGGTCGAAAACATGAAACAGTAAAGAGCTCTGCTTTAAAATTAACGAGGCGCGCATTATTTGAGTACCCGGAGCTATTACGAATTCGCATTACCCGAATACCTCCCATCGCCCATCGCCCATCGCACTAACAGGGAAGTGGACAGTTCGAGCACACCAAATATTGCTGGCTGGGATAACTGGGCGTATGCGTGTTATTTGGTTTCGTGCAGTGTACCGCTCTGGCAAATCTAACCATTTTTGGTCGCCAACTCCCCGTGCAACACCGCAGCAGTCACATACAGTTGCCATTCCCAAACCCTTATCCTCGTCCTTTTTGTTCTGCTTCTGCTTCTGGTCCTGGTTTTGGTTCTGTGTTTTTGGTCTTTTTTGCGCGCCTCGCTGCCTTTTGGCTTGCATTTTTCAAAACCCCTGGGGACATACACACACACACACACACACACTAAAGACAACAACAAGTCATTCCGCGTTGAAGAAAAGGCAATGTCAGAAAGGGGGAAAAAACATTGTAAATTCAGTTGCTGGTGTTGGTCCTTTTTTGCAGGCCATAATAATTGCAATCATTAGAGTCAAAAGTTGCCACACCGCAGTGTCCTTTCGCATGACACTGTTGCAGAAAAAGTGCCATGAAGCATTGCTCCATAAGAGCGACAGAGACGGATATTTCAAGTTCGTGTAATGCGAATTTTCAGCAAGGAATAAGGACAATGCAATGGCGGCAATGCCTGAGCCTGCAGCATTCGCCAGGACTAACGCAATGCGCGTCGCCAAGCGTACACATAATGGCATATTTATAGAGCAGATGACTGAGACAATAAGACTGACAGAGACAGCGACAGCGACAGCGAGAGACAGAGAGAGAGAGAGAGTGGGAACAGCAGAGCAAACGGCGAAGGATTTTTTTTATTATTATACTGCGGCTGTCATTTTAATGCACATTCTGAGGTCATTTACCGCTTTGAACTTTTGCCGTTAAATTTGAGTCTAAAATGTAAATTGTCAAGGATCAAGTGGTGCTTACTAAGATATTTAACTTACTTACTTGAATTGTACTACTACTAAGTGTTTGAGATGAAGAAATAACTCTTTGGTGAATGGGGAATAGTTTAAAAGCTGAATTATAGTTTCGTTTGTGAATTAATTCTGTTTTGATCTAAAAGGTATTAGCCTAATTAACATACAACACTGAATTCCACCACCTTGTGGCTGAACTTTTAGTGAAGTGTTCAATAAAAGTACACGGAGCATAAGGCATATTACTCAGCAATCCCTTGAGCAGTTATCAGACCAACCGCAAAAATCCATTTTCTGCCCCAGTGGCTGCAATTTATATAAAGGGCACAAAAGAATATTCGGGAGTGGGTTGGGCATGGCCAAAGATAAATGTTTGCAGACTTCTCAGCCACCCTCCGAAAATCCACTTTGCATATTGATGCTTTCAACGTTTTGGACATTAAGCGACTTGCCTTCACTGGTTGCTATCAACAAGCGGCCAGCAGTTGGTAGTTGGCAGTCGGGACTCGAGAGTCGGGAGTCGGGCAAGCAACAACTGCCCAAGCAGGACTAGAAGTACATCAAACTGACACTTACCACATCGCTGCCATAAAGGCTCATTCCAACGCCGACGCCGACGTTAACGCCAACGATGCTTCCGTTTCCGCCAACGCCAACGCCGGTTGCCGTTGCATGCTGTTGGACGGGCCCATTGCCAGCCGCTGCTGCCGAAGATGTTGCCACCACTCCCATGCACGTCACCGGCTGCAGCAGCCCATCGCCAGTGGTGACCACGCTGTGCGCAAATATAGGAGGAGGTGGCGTCGGCGAGAAGGTGGCCAATTGTGATGGATGTGACATGGTGACACCGGTGATGGTGCTGTTCGTTCCAAACATGGGACTCGTTGAGTACATTGGATGATGTGCCAGATCGATCTATATGTGTGCGAGTGATAAAGACAGAGCACAATGCAGATAAAGAGGGAAACACAGAGAGAGAGAGAGAGTCATGATTTATATGCAAAAAGTTGGATGTGAATTTGAGAGATTGTGTTTGCTTTGAGCTACAGCAGCTGTTTTATCCTAAGCTATATTTTCGCCTTGTTTTCATTTTGTTTTTATGTTACAGTGTAACTAACCAGGGCTTCCGTATCGAAATATCATTAAATTAAAATTCAATTAAAATGAACTCATAATTTATGAACATTTTAAGTTTACAATTTTTAATATGTCAATGTAATAATTTGTATTAACTTTATAACAAATGAATTTAATGTTAAAAAAATTAAAATATAAACTATTTTTCTTATTTACCAATTTTAATTTGTCAGTTCTAAATTATTTTAATAACTTATAGTATAACCAAATTTAAAAATTATATAAATAGTTTAATGACTTATAGTAGAACCAAATTTAAAAATTATATACATATGGCTGGCTATTTATTAAAATTAAAGTTAATTGATAATAACTATTTTAAATACAAAATTGTATTAGACTTTTCATTGCAATTTAATAAATTATTTATTATTAAATTACGAAATATTTAAAACAATATTATTTTAACAACTTGAAAATGTTTTCTGATGTACAGATACTCTCATAATTTGTTGTGCAACCCTCGCTGGCCGTGTAGCCCTAATTACAGTGACTGCTTTGTTGACTTACACACTCAAATTAATATATTCGCTAGATGTATGCATGGTGGGTGGGGGAGGGAAATGTGGAGTTGGGGAAAGGGAAGGTTGTTTATGTGTGTGCGAGTATCTGTCTGAGTGTGTGAATTTGTGTACGCGTGTGTGGCTGCCCCATGTATATTTGTGGCACCGCCAACAAGGTGGTTGACTCTAGCACTTCTGTTATTGTAATTGTTGTTGATGTTGGGTTTTGTTATTGTTCTTCATGATGTTTTTGTTGTTGCAAGTTTCCATTGCCGCGCTTAGTGCTTATTTAGCCAATGTGTTCCTCTCCCATTTACAGGGCAACAATAATTGCCCATTGGGGAGAATGTGTGTGTGTGTGTGACAATGTGAGTATGAGTTGTCCAAATGTTTGTGCATGGCATATTTATAACGCTTACCCACGTTTATGTACATATGTATGTATCTATGTGCAAGTGTCTGTGTGCGAATGTGTGGCCACAATTTATGTTGTTGTCTTAATGCTCTCAACGTGCTTTTAATGAAATTAATTTTCAACGTTAAATAAATTAAAAATGAATGCCACAGATCGCAGTCAAAATGAGAATACCAATAAATAATTTAATTATACACAAAAAACAAGGTATAAAGAACATATTGTTTATCAATTAATGGTAGGAAATTATTGCAACTTCTTGTTTATTAAACAGGCATTTAAAAATTTGTGTTAACTAATTGCATTTCTCTTGCAAAACATTAAAATGCAATTGGTCGCTTGAAAATATGCCCTTTGTTCAATAGAAAAGTCAAAGCTGATTAAATTATTCGTTTCTGACCCCGTTCCCTCTCTGTAACCTCAATGACGAACAGCAATTGCAAAAACACGACCAACAAAGCGCAGTTTGAGAACTTGGAAAAACAAACAACAGGAGAACTGAACAACACAACACCAACTGCGGGAACACAAAGTACAAATATAATCGAATTAAAATAATTGCCAGAAAAATAAAACAGAAAACAGAAAACTGAAAGCTGAAATCAACGGCAAACAATTTTGCCTGCTGGCGAGAGAGTCAGAAAACTGTGTCGTGTACAACTTTTCGATAAATGACAATAAAGCCATACAATGTCATTAGGTAAATGGTTGCTATGGTAGTTTTGTTCCTGCTTGTTGTTGTTCTTGTTGTCGATTTTTTGGTCCATAAAAGTTGTTTGCTGTGTGCACATTGAGAATGTTTCATGGCAACGCAAACGAACACCCTCACATACTGCTTAAGTGCATTTTAAGAGCAGGTCGCTCCAGAGGAGACCAGAACAGCATCCATTCCCAACTACAAATGTCCGAGTACAACATGAACATAACTCAAGTCATTACAATAATTGTTGAAATCAAAGCAAGCCATAGACAAAGGACCACAGGAACAGGCACCATTGAACGTCCAGCAAAACTGGTACATAAACTTTTACCAGCCTTGCCCTGACACATGGCAAATTTTAATTGAATCCCTCGTCCAATATGGGAAGTACCCGTACTTGTGATACGAGTATCTACAAGTTAAGTAAAACTTTGTTTGAACCAGAAAAATCAACATTAATTTAAGTATGTACTTCGTCTACGATTATTTATCAAACTGTTTCCTATACAACTCGCATTATCAACTTGCTCCTTTCTAGCATTAAGCACCTTTCGCTGGAGTATACAAATTTACAAATTTAAATGCACTTGCGTATACTTGATGTATTTGCGGATTCTGTTCAGTTAGCATGCGCATTACGTATACGTCGTGTTGGTGTCAAATTGATATTGAATGCCTTTTAGAATCAAGTTTGCATGTCCCAGTCATGAACAACCTTAGGGAGCAATAGTCACTCTGTGCTACGCTACGTATTCGTAATATTGTGCATATTTTTTGTCAATCGAAGACCAATATCTGCAATTTGAAAGCTGAATTTTTGTGTGTGCCAGCTGTCAGTTTCTAGTTTTGTCAGCTGCAAATGATTTATGAGTTGAATGTAATTGATTTTGCGCCAGCTCTTGAGACGCAATTAAAAATCTTATGGCAAGGGCAAGCTGTTGTAGTCATAAATAAAGTGCAACACACTTTCCAGATGCAATAATAACAAAAGGTTTCTTTCCAAATTTATTAAAGCAAAATATACAAAAGAAAAATGAAATTAACAAAAGATACCTAAGACTAAACAACACTACGATAAGAATCGCAACAATTGGGCAGAGTCTACACACGCGTCGCGTAGCCTTGCATGAAGAGAGGGCCTGCCCCGCCCACATTATCGACCACAGCACCGGCCACATAGCTATTGCCGGACGCCGTGGCCAGCTGCCAGTCAGCCAAAATTTCATCATCCATCATAACATTTACCTGGGAGTAGATGTTCGGCTCGGCACGCTTCAATTCCGTCTGCCTCGGACGTCCCAAGGTGGCGCTGCAATAGGGCGTCAAACGCTGAACGCCGACGGCACTGCCCACAAGTGGGGCAGCCAGCTCACTATAGCTGAGCTCAGTCTGTCAAATAAATAGAGAAAACGAGACAGAGAGAGAGAAAGTTAGTCAAGTCAATCACTTTCAGTTTGCCTGGCAGTTGCATAATTATCAAGTTGAGAGTTGAGCAAGAATTGCGATTTGCACCTGTAGTGCGTCCAAACTGCAGCTGAGCTGTCTTTAAATTGAATTCATCGAAGCTTTAATTTAATCTTGGCATTGGAATTAACTTAAGTTATCTTACATCGACAGTTGATTTTGCTCATACAAATCTGACAACATTTCTGTGTTTTTCACACCTCTCAATTTGTTTGCTTTGAGTGCTGCACTACAGGAGTAGGCACTGCCACGCCCACGCCTACGGCCGCGCCCACTGTCATTGTAGCGCCCTCACATGCAGCTTCTGTTTCTAATGTGTCTGACTGCCCCCTGCCTCAATTTGGCCCTCGGCAAGCAACCACTTCCAGTTAGCAGCTGCAGCCCAGAGTCGGGCTAAAATGCACACTTGCCGTTTATTGCATTTTGAGTTTGCCAGCTACCAACAACGCCGACAACAACAACAACAACACACAAGCGTACATATACGTATACAAAAGCAAGAGATAGAAAATGCGCGGATCCTTTTCCAGGCTTTGCTCCTTAGCGATGTTTCAGCTCTTGGCCTGGTCTGGTATGGTCTCGTTTGGTCTGGCCCGCCTGTTCCTCTGTCCGCCTGCAACTTATTTTTATTAAATTCGCAAATGGAAAATTTATATTGCTACAGCTGCTGCTGCTACTACTGCTATGTATATATGTATAGTATATATCTGCTGCACTGATAAAAAAATGTTCTAAAACAAGATTTTGGTCTCAGAACTAAGAATTTTGGTCTAAAAAATGCGTCGAGAACCTAAAATTCTTAAATTTAGAAAACACATCTTGATTTTAAGAATATTTCAAATAAGAATAAGTTCTTAATTTAAGACCAAACAGTTTTAAATTCTCAAACCAAAAATAAAAAAAAAGGCAGTTATTTTAATCTTTTAGCTTTTTTTTTTGGATATTTATACTTATTTTGGATTGATTTTATTTTATAAATATTCTGATTATATATTTTTTCCTTGGCCAGAGCCAGAGCGGGTTTCGATCCCTCGGTTTTGTTATCAAACTGAAGCGGCGACTCTAACCAGATCGCCACGGTGTCATTATTGTCTTCATATTAAATATGACATATTTATATTTTCTTATCAATTTAAGATTTTTATTTCTTATATTAAGAACTGCGAATTTTTAAATTAATATTCATAGTTGTATTAATTTGGTCCTAAAATGCTCTAAAATGTTCATATTTTAAGAACAAAATATTTAAGATGAATGTTCTTGATTTTAGAAGTTGGTCTTTTTTTCAGTGTGCTTGTCCTTGTTGTTGTTAGTGGGCGTCGCATACACACTGAAAATTTCTACTTAAATGATTTTCAAATTATGTTGGTTTTGCTGCTTCTACTGGTGCTACTGCTACTCCTACACTGCCACTTTGCAACGCCCTCTTTACGGTCGTTGTTTTCTATTTATCTGCGCGACCTTCACCGATTTAGCCCGCAACGTTTTTTGTCTGAAATTTTCTTAGAATTTACACCCAACGATAACATATTGCACTTGTATTTATGTAGGTGTTGCTCCATGGAATCGCATTAGGAACGCTAAAATAGTATCTAGATTTTTGGTATCAGCTTATGAATTTATTACACTTTGTTTTCAGTTAACTAATTGTCTGATGAGGTCAGCTGAATAGTTTTGTGAATTTTCTCATATGAAAAACGTTTACAAATTAAATAAACTGTTTTTTATTAACTGAAAAACTAAAGGTAGTTGTCGGGGCGATGATCTGTCAGTATAATTTTTGTTTTTTTCTGTACGGTTTGTATGGCTGACCAGTAAACACCAGCAAAGCGGCCATCAATTGTGGCTTAAATAATGAACTGTTTGCTGGCCATAAAAACCACTTAACCTAAAATATGCGCAACAGCAACAACAACAGGAACGGGGGTAACAATGTGGAATACTCTCGTTTCTCGAGTTGCTTGTAGATACTCGACTGGCCACTCCCTATAATAGTAGGTTGGGGATAGCCACCTGTCGTGGCTATAAATTAAGATGGCTGCCAACTTTGCCATGGCAACCATCTTGTTAAAGGTTAAATGTTTGACTACCGGCTAAGTGCGGATTAGAGCTTAGCCGGGCATAACTCACCTTCTGTTGCTGCTGTTGATGCTGCTGCTGCTGCTGTTGCTGATGTTGCTGCTGTTGATGCTGCTGGTGTTGCTGCTGTTGATGCTGCTGATGTTGATGTTGCTGCTGCTGTTGATTGGCATAAGCGCCCATTTTACTAACGGGTATAAGCGTATTATACTGTATATACTGGCCATGAGCCGTCGGGGGACCAGACTTTTTATCGACCACCGCATAGGTGGGCATAATGTGATCATATGTGGTGGAGGTAATAACCGCATTCTGTTCGGCCAGAGCAGCCGTTGCATAGGCACGATTGTGACCCTTTGTTGTCCACTCATCGTCGACATCGTGTCCATCTGTCGAATGGCAATCGAAATGTCAATGGTAATATAATGGTAACTCAGTCAATTGTCAAGGACAGTCAATGGCTTACCTTGTGGTATTATGTCTGGATTCTTATCAATGCTGTCCAAGCTGCTCGTCACATGACACGTCTCTCGGCCAATGCGGTGCATATCCTGCACTGATTGGCCCCCATTGTGTGCCAATGTACCGATGCCCAGGCTGCCATTGTTGTTGCTGCCCAGAATGCCGAGGTTGCCATTGCCGTTAACCGTGCTGCTGGTCCCGTTTCCCGGATGCGAGTAATTATTACGATCGCGTCCCGACGACCCACGAACGCGCACCACGATGACTATGATGATGGCCACCAGGAATATGCTGCCCAGAACGCCGGCGAGAATGCCAAGGAATGGCCGGATATCCTCGATGGCGGGCGTATAGGCCATAGGCGATTGGTCTATCAGATTCATAGTAGGAACGGCAGATGGCGGCACAAGGAGAAATACACAAAAATTACAAGAGAAATTTCGTAGGATAAGCGAGTGCTACATATAATAATTTTTCGAGAATGCATTGCATATTTTTCTGACTGCCTTTATTCTAGTATCTCTCTCTCTCCCTCTTTTCTCCTTTTCTCCTTCCCTCATTCTACTTTGTTTCCTTTTTTGCATTGTTTTATGAGCTGCTAACTACGTTCCGTTGTCGGTCCCGGTTTCTGTCCTCGTTTTTATTGTTGTTATTGTTGTCGGTCCCAGTTCCTGCCGCACGTGCTTTGAATTTATTGTTGCTTTAATGAGCTGCATATGTGTTGGTAGCTTTATGTGTGAGTGTGTGTGTGTCCAGTACGTGTGTGTGGTCCGTTGTAAGCCGCACAGTGTTAAGGTTGCTAATTTTTGTCTCAGCCGCCGGCGGCATGTCGAGCATTTTTAGTAGCCAACTGCAAAGCCAAAGTAAAGTCAGAAACAGAAACATTTGCTCGTAGTTTCGTCCGGATTTATTGTGTGGTATTTGTCAGGCAAATTTAAAGGGAACAAATTATTCAAATTGTATGCAAAGTTAGTGAGTAAATTGAAAAATACGATATAAATATCAAATAGAAATAAATGAAAAATTTATTAAATTTGAATTGGTAAAATGTATTAAAATCTAGGTTAATTTACCAAATTTCATTGTGTGAGATTAAAAATAAAATTGCATCAAATAAAATATATGTGAAAAATCATTACAAAAAAATATATATTGCACATTGTGCATGATAAAAGTATTTCAGTGCTAGAAATTTATTTACAAATAAATGTATTGCAAATAAACAAAATAGAAATAATACAAAAGTAACTGAAGACTTTCTAAGCTTGAAATGTAATTAAAATAAAATAAAACAAAAGTAATCGCAATAATTATTTATTTTACAAAGAAAATTAATAAAAATTTATTTAAAATAAACAGATAAATAAATCAATAAAAGTGAAATGTAACAACAAAGAAAAAATCGAAAACAATATTAAAATTATAAAATTGTGCTTATAAAATTAACAGAATACAAATAATAAATTAATAATTGAAATAAATAAAATATATGTATATATTTTAATAACACGTGTACATTTAACAAAATATACAAGAGTTTTGCAATAAAATTGAAACAAATAAAAATCAAATAAGATTAAAGAAAGATCTTAAGATGAAAGTAGCCACTACCTTCATCATACGCCCCATTGCCTAGGCTCATAAACTCATCTTCCTCGCACACACAATCACTTGTTGTTGGCTTTGGTGTCGTTGTTGTTGCTGTTGCAGTTGCTGCTTTTGTATTTGTTGTTATGTCATAAGCAGGCTTAAGAGCTTGGTAGGACTTTGTAAATGTTATTTGAACTGAAAGCATGCAACCAAAGCGAAAGAAAGTAAGAAAAAAACGTTAAGAAAAAGAAATGTTAGAGAAAGCAAAGAACTTAAAGCAAATTAAAAGACAAATCAAACCGTCATGCCCAGAGAATCATGAGTAACTGTGACTGCATTCCATGGCAAAACCAGTGGCAATTAATTTGTAGGCAACGACTGCCTTACCGGAAAGTCCAGGACATTGCAGGACAGTGCAGGACATGCATGAAATTGCAAACCCATTTGCCTCTTCACACGCACCCGCAGTCCTTTTGTGAATCCCTGTCTGACAACTCACCCGTTTGCTTCTCGGGATCCTTTAGCGTATAGACCTGCAATATCGTCGCATTGCTCCGTCCCTTGCTGTTGTGTGCAATAAGGAAGACATTGTAGCCCATCCCGGGCACCAGACCGCTCACCTCAAAGTACGGCTTCCTGTCATCCATGTGCCCATGTAATGCGCGTCGAATCGATATTTGAATGTCCAAGGCAAAGACAATGAGCGCCAGGCAAAAACCACAAAAAGATGGAGAAGTAGAGGGAGAATGTGAACGATAAATGAACATTGCCATAGAAGGCTACACTAGGCTGAAGGAGGCTTGAGGATTGAACCAAAATTGTGTCTCCTCATGTCCTCCATGTTCATGTGCGTTGGCACGCCTCGTTGAGCTTTGTTGTATAATGCAAAAGTCACACGGCGTGTGATTCGGATATCCGTCTACTCACTTTGATTTGTAAATTTTTGGATAGCGCGTCGTTCCGTTCACATAAACCTCCATGATAAAGTCCTGCTGCAGTCCGCCATCGAAGCCTTCGATACACTCGATTTGGAAGCCCGACGATGTTTGATTGAGGAGCGTACAGTTTAACAATGGATCCGGTTCGCCTGTCCAAGCATAGAAATTCATTTGTTTACTATTATTCAGAATTCAGATTCAGATTCAACTTCGGGTTATCATTGGATCAGCAGTCAAGCAACAAATTGCCAAAGTTGCACGTGCCGCGTGACTGATTTGCAACTGCTGCAGTACTGCATAAAATGTGACTTCAGGAATCAATATGCCACAATCCAGCTGTGGCAACACTGCTGCCCAACACAACAGCAACAGTAACAACTTTTTGACTAATCCAGCAAAGCTCCAAAAGTGCCAAAGTCATCAACAAATCAGCACAGCGGGCTGCCATCTGCCTTCCAAACTAAACATAAACAAAAACACAAAACAGAGAGAGAAAGACACAAAGCAAAGGATGACAGCTGAATACCCTATAACAGCAGAGTTAAGTACACTAGACCACATTTAAAGAATAACTTCAATTTGATAAAGTTTAAATGATTGCAGTATTACTTCGATGTTTCTTATTCGATATCCATTGTCACATAACAATAATTTCAGTTTGAAAAATAACTGAGTTCGAATCCCACAATACAACGCAAAAATTTGCAATATAATAAATAATGTATAAAAAAAAGAAACAAAATCAATTGCCATTCAACGTTCTATTGATTTCACATTCATGTATACCCTACATTTAGCTTCTATACTCTACTAAAGCATCCTACGGGGTTTTGGCCGCTGTCCGGAAATGAAAGCAAAGGGACAAACACGCGAGTCACAGGCAGGAGAAGGAGAGGAATGAGGAAGGAGTGTGTAACTCCTTTCCTGCATGCTGTAGTAGGTTGGCACTCACCTGCTGGGGCTATTGTATACACGCAAGGTTCACTTTGATCGCCAATTTCGTTGCTGGCCCAACACAACAGAGTGCCATAGTCCTGTGAATACAAAAGAAGAAACCACACGAGGTGTGTGTGTGAGTGTGTGTGTGAGAGTGTGTGTGAGAGTGTGTGGATGTGAGTGACAATGCAATGGCATTTCGTTGACTTAATTTATGCATGCAATGCGGCGTTGGCGACACACCTTTTCAACCTTAATTGAAAATTCAAAACCGCAATTCGTTTGGAAAATTATGTACTGCCCCTTTGGGGAGTACATGGAGTGATTTATATGATCCCATTGTGTGTATCGGTTGAACCGAATGGTTGTCCGACTAGGTTGCCCGACTTTGATACTTACATTCTCCATCATTGGTGTGTAGTGAGCAACGCTGCGTCCACGGTCGACGGCCACGAGTGATGCTGGTATATCGGCAATTTCGCCTTGAGTTGCATTGAATTTCCAGACGTATGTTGCCTCCGCGGGATTCGCATCGATTTCGCATGCAACTTTAACTGTCTCCTGGCGTCCCGAACTGTAAGTAGTTCTCTGCCCGGCCCGACAAACGGGAGCAACTGTGCCAGAAGAGAGGAGAAACGAAGAAAGTGAGGACGTGTCTGTGCAAATTGGCAAGGCATTTGCATAATTAAAGCAAAACATTGCGAGACTTGAGTTCAATTTGTGTTTAAATGGCAACACGAACAACTCGAACAATACGAGACAACAACAAAAGAATTCGTTTGCCACGTTTGACTCGTTTTGCTCAATTTGGCGTGCAGCACAACTGGCAACTGCCAACAGGCAACTGGCAACTTTTTCTATAGTCAAAAGTTCTCTTAATCCACTGAGAAATAGATAGAAGTGCAGTTGCCTTGTTGCTTTCCATTCATTTGCGTCTAAAAGCAGGCAATGAAAATATTCAACTCATTTTGTTGTTTAATCAATTTGTGGACTTGTTATTTAATATTTATAAGAATTTGTTGCTTTGTTGTGCATTTCTTTGTTTGTTTGCTTATGCATGACAACAGCAATTTGTCTGGAGCAACATGTTGCAAGGCTAATGAAAGCCGATCGCTTGTTTATTTTTTAGATTTGTGTCTGTCTATCTGTCTGCCTGTCTGTCTGTCTGATTATTCTTGTGTGTCTTGGGCTTTGTCATAATTGCATTGTGATGCCTGTTAGCATTTGTCAACAATTGTACATCAAAGTGATTTGAATTCATCTAACAGAATTGCAACAAGTCGAAGTCGGAAGCATCTCAATTGAATTGTTGTGATCTTATCTACTCACATCGTATGTCCAACTGCACAGGATTACTCTCGCCATCACCTTCTCGATTGCTGCCCACGCAGGTGTAGATTCCTGTCCTGGCCCTGCTCGCATTCTGCAGGACGAGACTTTGATTCGCCACGACGATGCCCTCAGCGGGGTTATTCTCCAGAATTTCGCCCTGCAACGGAATAAATCGACAGAGTTTGAATTCGAGTTGATGATAAAATTGAAAATTCGCACGCGCCGATAAATTTTAGATATGTTCAATAATTTATTGAGTTAAATTCAATTTGGCGATAACTGTGCACTGAAATAAATTTAATTTGAGGCTAATAACACTTTCATGTTGCCGCACATTCATGCCCCGTGGCACAAATGGGATCCCTTTTCTCTCTCTCTCTCTCTCTCTCACTCTCGCTCTCTCTCGCTCTCGCTCTCGCTCTCTCTATTTGAGCGGGCGTGGCTGCATAATTTAGGGCCGATGCTGCATAAATTGTTAAGTGCTTTTACAGCTAAATAATTCAATAATAAATTCTATAAATTTCAATATATACAGTTAGGCATGTGTGTGTGGGTGTGTTTGCGTATGTGTTTGTGTGTCGATTTTTTGTGTATGCCTGTCAGCTCTAAAATATGCAACAATTATGTGAAGTGTGTGTAACGCCTCCCACACACACACTGGATTTGCCGGGTGTGAGCTGCGGTTTTCGATTTGTTGTGTGGCCTCAAGGTAATTTATGTATGGAATATAATGAAAATAATAACGTAATTCTAATAAACGTCTTCAATTTTTGACTGCTTTGCCCCGGGCAAATACTCAGCTGGGTACAGAAATAGCGCAACAAATGGAATTAACCAAAATAATGATTATAATATATATAACATAGACTTTTTGTGGGAATTGTACTTACATTGTGTCGCCAGCTGACTTTGTAGATCCAAGGATTCGACTTGATGTTGCACTCAAAGAAGACATCGACGCCCTCGCGCAGTGTTGCATTCAATGAATTTGTGCCGAGTTCTAGACTGACAACGGGTATATCTGCGTTGAGGGAAAGAGATAATAATTGGATGTAAATAAAAGCGCTTCCAGGGCAACTAAGCTCGACATTAAAGCCACGAAAGTAAAGCAAATAAAATATAGAAGCCATAAGATGAAATTACTTTGTAAGCCCCACAAATTAGGCAATTTAAGTTGTGAAAATACAGGCTGTAGGGTCTTTCTGGTAGGCAATTAGGGAGTAAGTACTCTTGTTTTCTATTCGGTAAATTTATTTATGGAAAGCGCCAAGTATGCGAAAATACACGTATTATGCCAATGGACAGCTCAGATTTGTTTCGAGTGCGAGAAAGGCTCAAACAAGTACGATTTTAACTTAATTAAATCAAAATTGGTGCGCGGAATGCGCGAATCAATTAAGCTTATTAAGCAATCTATCAAATTGTGCAAACAAGCCAAGAGCCCGCCCCCTTCCCTATTCCAGTCACTGGCTAAAGGGTTGCTCAATGGACCAAAAGTTTCAATAGAATTGGGGCAGCAGGAGCAGCATAAGTTGTAGTAAGTATTCAAAATAAAAAAAAAATAGAAAATAAAAGAGGAGAAGTTAAAAGGTAAGCAAGCAAACCAAACCAAACCAAACCAAACCAAAGGCAAACAGGAAACGGAAGCGATGCAAGGCGGATGCGTGGGCCGAGGGGCGGAACGGAGCGGGGCGGGGCGGGGCGGATTGCCATTTAAATTTTGTGCAAACAGGTCGAAAAACTGTAAAAGCGTAAAGATGGCTTCGCAGTCAGCTTCGCTGCTTGCGGTGTTTGCGGCGGGTTAAAAACTTTTGCAAGTTTGGCCCAAAGTTTTGCAGGCCGCCGCTGGAAATTAATTTGCCAAACTTGCCACAAGTTGGCACACAAAAAATAAAAAAAAAACCACCAAAAAATACAACAACAAAAACACTGAAAGAATATATTATATCCGCTGCCTTTTGCAGCATTTTTGGCGGAAGTATTTAAAGTCGATATCGGCAGAGTAGAGCAGGACAAGAAGGGTCTCAGTGCCTTTCGTTTTCATTAAAAAGTTGAGCGCAGTCAAATTAAATATTAAGCATACGCCACCTTGGCTTTGACTTTGCCATTGGAATTGGAATTGTCTTTGGCATTGGCATTGGCATTGCGTCGAATAATTTACATGGCACTCAAAAAGAGACAAACTGAAGTGATTGTAACTGTTTGATGTCTTCCACTGTGCAATTAATAAGCAAAGGTAGGCAGCAGAATGTAAACAATACTCACGATAGATGTCCAATTTCCATCCATCCTCCATTCCCGATTCAGGTATCATGCTCTGCTCGGCACGGCAGGATAGAAACTTGCCGCGATCGTCAATGGTGGGCGTGAATGTCAGAACCGATGTGGTCATATTACCATCCGGATTGGCCTGCAAAATGTACGAGATAGCGAAACAGTTAATAGCTTTGTGTGTCCTGCCAACCAAGACAAAGGAGCATCCAACTCCCCAACTCTCCACTCTCCAACTGGCACGTGCAATAGTCAGTCGTTAAAGCTGGGATATCTCCCTTCCTCCCTTCCTCCCTTACTCCCTGGTATTAATTGAAGGCAGCTACGTGACTGCTGTTGAAGTAACTTCAATTACCACAAAGCATGTCTACCAATCGTGCCCAGAAGTGGTGCTTTGGAGGGGGACTGACGATGACTCTAAGGCTTGGACTTGGGTACGTTTTAACCAGCTTCTCAGCATTGAAATTTGCATGTGCATACCCTGTAAACTGAGTAGCTGATGAAGGGAGAATGTAAAGCTGTCATCTCAAAGAGAGATGCCATTTACAGGTCAACGCTTAGTCGAATACTTGGGGGAGCTTCTAGTCAGTGGTTTATGAGTTGGGTTCCATGGGGTAACTTGTAACTTGGGTACTTACAATCTCATGCGTATTCTTCATGGGTGTGCTTCCCTTCCACCAGGTAACCGTTGGCGCCGGACGTGAGCCGATGACAACGCAACTGAGCTGATAAGAGTTCTCCGCCGAGAGCGGACGATTCTCGCCCTGTAGCTTAACAATCAGCGGACGCACTGCAGCAGAGAAACAATGACAGAAGAGTGAATTAATTAGTTGCTGCGGGTCGAATTTGGGAATTTGGGGATTGCAATACTCACAGTTCATGTCGAGAACGATGCTACTGATAATTGGCGATGTCAAATTATTATTCTCCGCCCGACACGTCAGCTGCATGTGGAGATTCTTGCGCTTCAGCTTGGCCAATGATAGCACATTGCCCACACGTCGCTCCGAGAGCGGATTGCCGAGACCAGAGCTGTTGAACATTGTATTGCCATGCCACCAGGTAACTCTGGGTTGTGGTCGACCTGCAGCAAAGAAGAAAGCAAAATTATTGAGTACATTAGGGGGATGCAAGGATGAAATAGACGGGTCAAGAGTAGACTAAAGGGGGTGGTATGTGTGTGTGGGTGGGTGGGGAGTGTGTGCAACTGATATGTTTGTTATACGGCTTAGACTTGAGCTTGCCACCCATTCGCACTCCCAGCGTGAGATGCTGGCAGCGATTTAGCTGCTGTCTTTGACTGTTTGTTTATGTGCTCACAAGTGCAAGAAGTGCCCCTATGTCTGTATATGTATGTGTGTGTGTGCATGTGTGTGTGTGTGTTTGTCTGTTCAAGTGCCTTTCGCTATTTCATTTGTTGTCTTGTTTGGCTTTTAGCAATTTTCAAGTGCTCTCAATGCAATTTGTGTGGGCATTGTTGCTGCTCCTTCTCTACTCCTTCTATTCTCTTCTGTTCTGTTCAGCTCGTTGTGTTCTCGTTGTTGGTTCGTGCAGTCGACAGCATTTCAGCAAATGTGAAATTAAATAAAATGCGAAATCTTTGCCTGCATTTTCATGCTCATCACTTTTAATTGTCAGACACAAAAAGCAGCTTCAACACTTGGCAAAAATACTCGTCCACTCGTCGACTCGTTGACATGATGGCGAGGTGAGAAACGGGGATGATGATGAGGGGGAGCAATTGGAGCACTGGTGGAACGTGTGAGACGTGTGGATGAACTTACCGCCAATGGCCACGCACGTGACGTTCACGCTGGAGCCCTCATTGTAGGGTCCAAGTGTGTGATCCATGATGGTGGCACCCTTGCTGTCCAGCACGATGATTGACTCGGGCGGAGCTGTTGCCAAAGAAGAGCACACAGAAATTGAATTACAAGTAAATGAAATTGCCAAGAGATTTTCGGTATTGACAGTCTTTAAAGAAGCTTTTGATTTTGACAGCAATGCAACTGTGGGTAAGTTTACTATTTGGTTTACCTACTTAAATGCAGCTGCTGTTAATTTATTTGACTAAATCAATATTATAATTCCATTTAAATTTCATTCTTCAACACCGTTTAAGTCTGACAGTCTATTGCCTGAATAATATCCTCTCTTTCACTCACTCTCTCTCTTTCTCTTCCTCGAGGCGAGAGCTGTCTAAATATTAAAGAGCTGCCTTGCAATCACGACAGCCTGCCATGTTTCATTCGCAGGATTCGAGTCCTGGCTAGAGCCAACTCAATCCAGGTGCAGCCTGAAGGTTGCAAGTTGCAAGTGGCAAGTTGCAGGTTGCAGGCTTCAAAGTTCAGCTCAGCTTAGCGCTATTTCTTTTATATTATTCTATTTTATTTTCTTTTTTTTTTTTTTGGTCTGACCACGAGTGAAGTTAGTACGTATAGATGGTATAACGATTTTCTTTTGGCCAAGTCTACGTCTTGCTGTGAAATAAAGCCGTAAATTTTCACCGACGTGTTGAGCAAACTTTTAATTTTCGCAAATTCGCTTGTTTTATTTGCCCACTTGCCACTATTTTGACTTGTTTGCTCGGCTGGCACGCGCCACGCTCCGATTATTCACTTGAAAATATTTTCATTTTGCTTGCTGCTGGAGAATGGAAAATGGTAAATGGAAAATGGAAAATGGAAAATAGAAAATAGAAAATGGGCTATGTGCAATGGCTATTATGTCGGAGCTTAGCTCAACATATTTGCTGGCAAATTTGCAAAACATGTCCAGGACTTAGTGGAATCTTCAACCTTCTCTTTTATTCTGCCTCGTCTTATACTCCAGCTTCGCATTTCTATCTGCTCTACTTAGTTATCCCTGTTCTTCTACTGTTGACCCGCAGCGTCTTGTTACCGCTCGCATTAGCAGTGGCAAGTTGTCTAAACTGTCCACCCAAGGCTGTGGCAACTTTTAATCTAATACTCGTATCTTCTTTAAACTTTTTGCCAACCGACGTATAAAGTTCTAAATCCAGCCATGGTTTTACGCTTCACATGTCGCACACACATACGCACACACACTCACACACACACACACACGGACACACGCACACAATCACAGTTGGTAGAGCATTGCATGTTGAACATGCTCAAGAAGTTTGTAAAACATAACCACGCCCCGTTGCCCAATGTCTCTATACGCTTCATCTAACAACGGCAGCGACGCCAACGTCGACGCTTACATCGAAGCCGACGACGACGCCGAAGTCGACAGCAACTATTTACCAACAATATTTTTATGGGCAGCCCAAGCAGTGGCCGTATATTTCAGCTAAACGCCTTTGCACTCGCATATAAATTTTAATGGTAAATTGCAAGCTGTGGCCATTGCCTGACCCTGCTCACCTTCCCCCTCAGGTGGCAAAGCGGCATTGAAAACGCGCCACAAAATAATATTAAGAAAAATTATACTTCAGTTAAACCCGAAGATTGAATGCACTCACCCAAGAGTTGCAGGCTATCAAATAAATTCAATTAAAATTAAAGTGCAAGGACTAATTTAAAATCGAAATTCTTTTTTAATTATAATTACCTACATCTTACTTTTAGTTAAAATAATTTAAAATCTTTACAAATTACTTTCTATTTTCTCCGTCCCAAAATAAATATATATATAAATATTGCGAATTTTTTTCAGTATTTTAAAATATGAAAATATTTAGCAGTTAAATAATTAAATAATCTAAAACTATTAACTTAATTTTCATTCGTTATCAAACGTGGCAAATTTAAGTGAAATAGCTAAAGAACCCTGACAGGGTAGAGAAATGGACGAAAAAACCATTTAAATAGCAAAAATTCAATTCAGAAGTTGCACGCTGCAGTTTTTATACCCGTTCAGCTTAAAGAGAGGGAGGCGAAAAGTTTTCGCCAAGTTGGCACTTTAAAAGCTGTTTGCGAAGCTGAAGCAAAGTTACCAAAAGACAGAGGAAAATTGAGAAAAACTTGCTGGCAGAGTAAAGAACATACAGTTGGCGTCTCATTTTGTAACTAATGTGTTTGTTCAAGAGCTGAGTGCTGGCCCAGGATACGAGATACGAGGATGCCGCTGCACAAATTAGCTGCTCAATTATGCCACTATGTCATTGGAACTGCAATTGCAACTGCAACACCAACAGCTACAGCAACAGCTACTCGGTGCACGGTGCATGGTGCACGGTGAAGTGCTCAATACTTACTTATGACAGTTAAATTCACTTTGGAGTTGCGTGTTGGGCTCTTTTGAAAGTCGACACGACAGCGATACTCGCCCGTGTCGTCCTCAGATGTTGACTTGATGGTCAGAGTGCCGGCACGTCCTTCCACGTGAAAGGACAACCGCTCCCGATACGTTTCATCCGACCAGTGGGTCCCCTGTGCAAAGTTCGAGTCGCGTGTATCGACGCTGAAATACATTCAAGAAGAAAAACAAATATTACGATGAGTAAAAGTAGATCCAATTGAACAAGTACAATATTTTTCTCTAGTCGGAAAAACAAAGTTTAAAGCTGCCAAAGCGCCGGTCTCTCACCTTGCGTTCAACTTTTCCCAACTGTTTAATTGGGTTCTGCAATGAATTAATAATCCCCTCCCTCCCGTCCTCCAATTACGTTGTCGTAATTTATTGTTTTACTTTGTAATTGTAGATTATTGATTAATTCAGCTTTTTTATATTATTGTTTTTAAAAGTTACCATAATGAGTTCATTTCAGCGGTCAATCAATGTTCTTAAAGTTTTCGCTTTCTCACATTGTCGAATGTTTGGCAATTTGCTTTAAAACTTTGCACCAGGTTTCGAATTAGCCGAAACTTTTTGTTGTTCTTTTCTATGGTGTTAGCATGAGTTCTGTTTACTCACAAGTCTGATCAAAGTGAAAATTTGTTAGGCAATGTTTTAAAACTTGCTTGTCTTAAAGCCAAGCTTAATTTATGCAGTATTTATGAGCTGTCAAACCGATAATTTGATTTAAGTCGGGTGTGTTTTTATGTTTATTTGTATGTGTTCTGGATTCATTTGTCATTTGAATTGGATGCCACTTCTTTAGGAATTTATACTTGGCTCTTGAAAAATTTGTTTTATTTTTTGGGAAAACAAATGAGACTTGCATACAAGATAAAAAGGCAATTAAACCACAGCTGTAGATTACAGATGCAGTTCGAAAAATCGCTTTCATTGCTAAGTGTTAGATGCAACTTCTAAAAGTAGGTAGATAGGTAAGTGGAGGAATCTTTAATTTGTTTATCTATCAGATATTCATAAAATATGCATTCTTCTACTGTCCGTTTATGTGAGGTAGTACTATGGCAACCCTCGACAACTCGATTCAGTTATTAAACTTGCAACTCTCTGTGCGCTCTTTGACAGCTTGCCAGCGCTTGTCAGTGTTTTATTGCATTTCAATTTTGATTTGCAGACATATGGTGCTGTTATGTAATACGTAGCGAGAGCTGTGGAATAATGAGGCAGACAGCAGACAGTAGACAGCAGCCTGGCAGCTCGGAAGCTCACATGTCAGTTGGTAATAAAATTCGCACTCGAACCCATCGATGCTAAATTGAAATGCCAGCTGTGAGATAATGCCAATAAGGTGGGAGTAAATTAAATTTTTAGCATTGGCCAAGAGTCCGAAATAAAAAAGTGGCAAGACAAATGCCAATGGAAATGGAAATAGGGAAAAGGCAAGTTTCGTTTTATGATTAATTTACTTGCTGAGTGGTTTTTAATTACAAACAAGAGTTGAAGCGTGGCCTGCAAGTTGGCTTGCTTGAACTGTCGTTACGCAACGCTAATTACTATTTTCGCTCTAGTCATTTGCAAGTCCTTGAAGTGCTGAAGTTCAATTAGTTTCAGCCGCATGTCAATGGCGTTGACTGCCTGCTTGGCAGCCTTAACTAGCAATCAGCTAATCAGCGTCTCACTTTGAGTCTCGACACGCACACACACAAACACACACTCACATACACACATACCAATAGACAGAGACACGACCACATGTATGCGTCCGAGTCTAACAAATCCAATTAAAGTTTTGCTCCTTTGATGTATGCAGACATACTCGTATCTATAAGATACAAAAACCAAAAGTCTCTCTGGCAACAATGCCATAATGTTCGACATGAATAATTGAAAAAGTTTTTGTGCTGTAAATGTAACCTTGAGGATTCATCCTCGTCCTCGAAGCCAAAAACTTTACTCAATTTAGAGGCTCGTCTGCCACTCCTCTCCACTCCTCTTCTCACCCCGCCCTGCCTGATTGCCATCCTGACTGTGTATAATTTTCTAGTTATGCTAATTTAATGGCTGCAGTTGAGCAGCCCCCAAAACATGCAAAAAATTGCTTAATTAGCAGACATTAAATCAAAATGAAAAAGTGCCTTTCCCCTTCCCCATCCGAAATACACAAACTGACATGTGCAGATTCCATTCACCCTGACCCCCCTCAATTCTGTTGTCTGTCTACCAGTTGCTGGGTTTGAGAGGGTTAAGTGTGGATTGAATGAGGTTGATGGGTGGGTTGAGTAAGCAAAAGTTGTCTGTGGTAATCAATTTTGTTTATTTATGGACCTCTGCATGTGCATGTGTGTGAGAGTATGAGAGTGTGAGAGTGTGGGTATCTGTGGTGGTCGAAATTATTTTGGTACGATCGATAGATCTGTACTTGACACAGAACCTTAAATCATGAATGGGGCAACAGAGCTCAGAAATGAGAATAATAACACTGACATTAAGGCTGTTGAATCAAATCTGATATTCGATGGATTTGTGATATTGTGTATTCCCTCAGCTCAGAACTAATTGTCGACACTTATTACCAGGAATTTAAACCTTAACCGAAACCGTAACCTTTAACCGGTAAAAACCGATTGAAGTTTGTAACCGTAACTTAAACCGTAACCGAAAATAATTTTTTCCGGTGTACCGAAACCCACAAACCGAAACTCTTTAAACCGAAACAACCGTTTAGTAACCAATTCATTTATAAGGGGTAATTTCGGTTCTGTCCGTCGCAGCTACTGAGCAACGTAGATAACTTCGAATTGCCATAACTTTGTCAAAACTCAATTAATTTCCATGCACAATGTAAATTTGAACATGTTATTACTTCTAAATTCGTTCTGCATTTAAATTTTGTTCATTTTGAAAAGTCGAAATTTTCCAAATTTTTCGAAAAATGATAAGGGGTAACACTGTAAAATTTCTAAAAAATTTGAAATTTTCGAATTTTGAAAATGAAACAAATGTAAATGCAGAACGAGTTAAGAGGTAAAAATATGCTCAAATTTACATTGCGAGTGGAAATTAATTGAGTTTTGACAAAGTTATGGCAATTCGAAGTTATTAAAAATCAGTAAAATCAAAATAATCGAAATGTTCAAACCAAATTAACCAAATTTATATGAGGTTAAGACTTTTTTCATGTAAAACAATGAATAACGATTCTTAATTTGGTCAACCGAAAACTATAATACCTATATTTTTAAACCGAAACTTACAAAAAACCTATAACCGTTACGAAACCGATACTCCAAGATTTTGCATAACCGAAAACCTTAATTCGAGCATAACCGAAACCGTAACTGAAACCGATATTCGTTTCGGTTTTAATCCCTCTTTTTACAAACTGTTTAGAATTCAGAATGAAGATTTTCTCCTACACTGATAAAAAACAGAATCTAAAATAAAGATTTTGGCCTCAACACTATGAATACGTCGAGAACATAAAATTCTTAAAGTTAGAAAGCACATCTTGGTTTTAAGAACATTTCAAATAAGACCAAGTTCTTATTAATAACAACAGAAACTCTGATATTTTCAAGACCATAAATACTATATAAATAAAAGAATAAATGTTTTTAAATACTCAAGACAACAAATAAAAAAATATGTTTAATATATGTATGTATAATACAATGTAAAATATATATATATATATTTTTTTTGGTTTGGTATTTTTATAAGTTTTCCTTTAGTAATATTTTCATTGGATAGAGAGGGGATTCGAAACCGTGATTCTTTTCAAACATAGTCTATCCTTTTCACATAAAGTATGACATATTTATATTTTCCTAAAATCGATTTTTGAGATTAATATTCTTAGTCTTAAGAATTTTGTCTTAAAATGGTTTTATTTTCTGAATAAAATAAGTAAGATGAATGTTCTTCATATTAGAAGCTTGTATTTTTTTCAGTGTACTGAAAAATAAATGTATTACTCACCTGTAGATAGGAGTTTTGAGCCCAACCTTATACCAAATGACTAGAGCCACACGATCCTCATAGATTGGCGGGGTCACATTACAGGGCAGTCGTCCGAGGGTGCCAATTATGGATTCCGAGAGAACGGGCGGACCTGAAAGCACAAGAATAAAAGAGAGATAACATGATGAGCTGATGTGACAGCAGCAAATTTAAAAGAGAGAGAGAGGGAGAGAGAAAAACAAATGATGCATAATTAGCATGGGACATTAGCACTTTGTTATTGGGGCAGGCCAAAGCCATAGTCAGAACTAAACCCAAAGCTAAAGCTCAAGATGCCGGCAAGTGGCAAGCGACTGCTGAATGAAAAGTGGAAAGTGGAAAGGCAAAGAAAAATGCCGCGATCTTTTACTTAGTGCCACTAATAATGCTATAAATAAAAGACAAAAGGCAAACACGGAGAGTGGAAGGAAGATGGGAATATGGAGGCCAGAGATAAAAGTGATGTAATGGCAACGACGTCATCGTCGCAGTCGCCGCGTTTACATTAAAGTGAAATTAGCGAGCAAATCCTTTTTTTATGCTAATTTGTTCTGCTGTATTTTTTTTTTGTGTTCTGGGCTCGCTTTCGTTTTTGCTTACATTTCTGGATTTCTTTTTGGGTGCCAGTTTTTGAGTTATGTTTTTGGGGTTGGCTTATTTTCCGACTCTTTGCTCTTAACAATTTCCTTTCACTTGGCATTTCCTTGTGTTATTTTTGGCCAGCTCTTAAATTTTGCATCATTAATGCATTTGCCTTTGTCCCGGGCATTGTTTAAAGTGAGAGATTACTGCCAGGACAGAGCATTCCACTTTTAAATATTCTTATTTTAACTATTTCATTACATAAAGTATTTTAATGTAAAACAAAAATAGTAAGTTTTTGGTTTAATATCCACATCAATACTCAATTTTGAGATCATCATTATTTGCTGATTGCTTAAATAAAAGGTTTAAAAGTGATCTCATTGGTAATTTGAGTTTTTTTAATTATGCAATTATATTCTGAGAAATGCCTTATTTTGTTTCTGTTTTGGTTTTCCTTTTTCTTCTCTTTTACAATATTTAAAAATGTTTTTTTTTCTTTTTGTGGGCCGCACCTAAAAAGTTGTTAGCAGCCCTTTTGGCCATGGCCGTGTCTCCGTTTGTATTGTTGCTGCTAGTCCCTCGTCACATTTTGTATCTTATTTAAATCACTTGTAAACTAATTTGCATTTCTTAGGCTCAACAATTTTGTCTTGTTGCCCAGGCAAACAAAGTTATTAAAATTTGTAAAGTATTTTTCTTGCATTTGGCAGCCGTCGTTGATTTTGTAATTAAGCTGAGCGTAAAGGCTTGCCACGGACTTTGGGCTTTCGAATTTCTGGAGAGTTCGCTTTTCTTTAAAAATAGATGGAAAAAATGTTACTCCTACGACGCATTCTCAGTGTGTGTGTGTGAGTCTGTGCCTTACTTTAATTGAAAAGTCAGCTGAACAAGTCAACGCATAATTTATTACGAGCGTAAACAGTTATTATGATGGCTAACAATTTTGCATACTAACTAACCAAAGTCACATGCGGGTTATCTCACAGCACACACACACACTCACACACAAATACACAAGCCGGAAATCGTTTCGTTTGGTTTTTCGTGCCTAGCTGTCGCCATGTTTCGATTTCTCGCTCATTTCATATGCAAATATGTTCGATTTGCCATTAGGCTTTGCCGGCATCGCTGGCGACCACAATAATGATGCCCGATGTTGATGGCATACACACTCACATACACACACACACACATTAACACATACACATACATTTATAGAGATAGAGAGAGTAGATAGCGCAATTTACATTATCCTTGCGTTTAGTTAAACAAAATGCCAACATTAGCAAAGCATTTAATTATAGCAATTAGCTAATTAGAGATTTTCACTCAACCTCAACACAATTTATACGTAAATTGAGCGTATCCAACAACTTGAATAATTCCAACCAAGGACTGCCAAAAATCAATGATTAAATGAGCAGGGAAATGCGAGTAAATATTCTGCTGACTGTGCAGCAACTGTATAACATGTATTTATACGCATATTATTGTTGCATTGATTTTCTGAGTATTTCGTTTAAATACTGCAAAATTTATGAACTGTATTCCGTTTAAGATTTAATGCAGAACAACGCCAGACATGCGACTCGTAAATTTTAAGTGGCATCCACGCCAACGTCTCCATTCCGGGGCTGCAGGAAGTGCAGCTCGAAAGGATACTCGTTCGAGTAATAAGCAAGCAGAGAAAACTTTATGCACACAAAGTGCCAAGAATGATATATCCATATATATACATATGTATAAATGTACGCCAGTGTCTGAAGTTTATTATACACATACTTAAAACTGTGTATATTGTGTCTTTCTACAATTTAATGCAGCTACTCAGTAAAAATTAAGAAACGATAAGAAAGAGAACTTTAAAATTTAATTTAAAGAGATTCCAATACAATGAAAGTTATTTAGATTCAGAGAAATGCTTCACAGAGTTAAAATTTGCATTCCATCTAGCTGAAATAATATGTGTTTTATTTAGACAAGTTGAAAAAATATTTTTTCAGTTTTGATTAAATTTGTTTCGGCATGTGGATATAAAACTTTAATTAGATTTAAACTTGAACACATACATATATGTTGCATAAACTTTATGTGTTAATTGTGAGTCCGCAAAGTATGCTACTACTTTTATTTTGGGTGCCTATAAAAATGCAATCAACATTAATTGCAGAGCGCGACGCGAAAGTGGCCATTAAAAGTGCCGCCGTTGCTGCTATAAATAGCAAAAGTTTGTGCTTGTCAACATTAGCCTAGACATAATAACAACAACATAAAACAACAACAACGAAAACACATGCAAAGCGATGGGAACGACAGAGATAGCGAGAGAGAGCAACAGGAATGGCTTAAATGCAGAGTAGGCTCATTAGTTTGCAGACGCAGACACATGCCCAAAATGCATTAAAAGTCTACACATATGTGTATATGTGTGTGTCTGTGTGTAAGTTGTCTACGGTGGCAAATTAATGGCACATAAAATTATAACTCAACGCACTTGAAAGCGACTGCGACAAGCAGCCAAAGGTAGCATAAATAGTAGCTAGTGTCACATTGGATGTGGCAGCATTCACAGCTGCCAAGTCGACTCATAAAATACTAACGGGAATCGGCAACTGAATGTATGTGTCTGTGTCTGTGTGTGTGTGTGTGTGGGAGTGTGTATAAGTGTTCAAGTAAAAGTGCCACAGGCACTTGGCTCTGTTGCTTCCATTAATTAAAAGCAATGCCATCTACAGCAGCAGTCACAACTTGGCCTCCCTCCCTTCCAAGCCAACAATGCGCGTTGTTTTGACTTTTAGCACATTTATAGCCAATTATTTTTATTGGCAAGCCATGGCAAGAAAGAGCACGCAAAGGTGTGCAAATAAATGGTCTAAAGTATCGATGCATGTGACGTTCAATTTAACTGCCGAGACTGCGGCAAACAACAGTTCATAAAAGTCATTAAACGTCAAGGATCGAACACATTTCACAATTTCAAATACAATTAGGAAATCGACAGATATATCTGAGAGATACATAAAATATAAAACGCATTCACTTACAATCCACTTCAATTATTCATTTGATTTTTATAATTACTTATGAATCGCTGATGTTAATTTAATATTTCAGATATGACCACATTATACGTATACTTCATGTACTGCCCGCAGCATGAAAAACACAACCCTAAATGTTGTTGACTTTGATAGATTGAAGAGGTAAACAGTAACTGATTTTAATGACATTAATTGATAATGCTATTAAAATTAATTAAATGTTATTAAACATAAAAATGCTGGTTAATGCAAATGTGCAACAGGCTACAACATACAATGGCAAAATAGAAATGCTGAAAATTCTATCTTGTAGAAAACAAAACTAATACAAGTTAAACTTTAATACCAAGAAAATTCAGCTGGAAAAAAACTGACAGAAATTATTATGCAAATTTGCTTTCATATTAGTGGCACTGCGCAGTGACGAAGTCGACAGCAACGGGAAAGGAAAAGTAACAGAAAATTATAAGAAAAAGTAAAAAAAAGCATAAAATAATAAAAGCGACTCGAAACGTGGCAGGACAAACTCAGTTGACAATGGCAACATTTGCTGATTTGACAAAAATGCGCTCAGACAAACGCAAGGGAAGCTAAAGGGAAAGCGATAGATAGAGAGAGCGGGAGAGAGACCAAAGGGAAGCTGACAATGTTGGAATTTGAAGCCAAAGTCAAGAAATTGGCAACAACTGACAATACAAATTTAAATAAAAATCCTGTCAATATTTACAATATAAAAATGAAAATAATAACAAAATAAGTGTAAGAAATAAGCATAATACATACAACGAGCAATGAAAATGTTGTTTCAAATGAGTTCAAACATTTGCATAATTTGCCAGAATCATGAGCCATAAAATAAAAGACAATAGGAGTCTTAACCCCTTAAACAGCTGATATTTATGACCACGCTCCATAGACATTCTCCCACTTTAAACTCAAATAAGCGTAAATGCTTAAATTCTAAATCATATTGAATCAAGTGCAAGGGCGCGCTAATTGTTAACGATCGCCTTTTTAGGGTTTGGAAAAAATATCCAACGTTCCCCAGGGCATATTTTTGAAGGTACTATAATGGAACGTCATAAAATCAGAAGTAAAAACGTGAAATAAAAATCAAATAAAAATAAAAATAAAAATTTCGAGTACAATTGAACGTAAAATCAAAGAAAGGACCTAACTCGACTCGACACTTGAGCAGAATTCATCTACAATTAAATTAAATTTAAACTGTCTACCACCAGGCGGGAGGTCTACAACTATTCATGTGTAAATTTGAACAATAGGCGACTCTAAGGAAGCTGCCCTGTTAACATGGCGACAATTACGGTCTACGTTCTACGGTCAAGTCTTGGTCTTTATTTTTTTCAGCATCCTTGTTCGCTTTATAGCCATTTGCTTTATGTAATGTTGCCAAGTGTTGTTGGCCAGGCCACGGCATAAAAGTAAAGGGGCCGCGCAGCCTCGGCTTTCTTGGCGCACTTTTAATGTGCAATAAACTGTAACGATAATGATTATGCCTTATGTAGGGACATCAGGGTGAAGGGAAAACACAGGGGGGGGGGGGTCAGCTGTATTCTGTAGTCTGTGGGTGGGCCATGCAGTAGTCAATCGTGGGGTAAGTTGACTTTAATGTGCGCCAAAGTGGCAATTATTGGAAGTGCTTTCTCGACCGGGCCAACAGAGAAACAAAAATCATTTGCTCGATTCCTGCTGATTTTGAGCAAATTATTTTTGTATTTAATTTAATTTCGTTGTAATCCAGTGGGAGCATCGTCTCTCCCCACTTCAAGTCAGCTGTCAGAGCTGTGAATGACTGAATATTTCTCGGGCTTTAATGATCGATATCGATAAAACAAAAAACTGATTTTCTTTATATTTATTTCAAAGTCAGAAAAGTGAATATGAATGAAGATATCATAACTGCAACTCACACAAAAATATGTATAGATATATATAGACTACATTTTTGTTGCTCTAAAAATGCAGTAAAAACTTAGATGGAGACCCATTGACTACATCCAAAAAGCTATTAACCATGGCCCAAGAGCTCTTAACTGTCAAGTTTTAGTAGCCATTGTGGGTCTGTTACCCTTTCGCATAACATTATCTGTTGTCTATCTATAAGGCCAAGTCCATAAGTATCAACAGTGTGTCCTTTGGCTTTGGCTTTGCCTGGGCATATTTCGTACATTTTATGTCACCAGCTAAAAAGACGCAATTCGAATGGAATGTTGAGCCTGGCAGTCTGGGAGGCAGGTGGAAAGAAAATACATTGTGAGGAGTATGTAAAAAATCTATACACACACATCTTTAATGCACAAATCAAGTCAGTAGAGCACTTTTTCTATAAACATTTTCATTTTATGGATACTTAAAGAGGCAACGGGCTTTTTGGGGGCTTTTGGGCAGTCTGCATTTCAAGTGCCTTTTATGCGGGCCACCTACTCGGCCTCCTGTTCGGTCTCGCCTCTTGGCCATTACGATAGCTCTTTGTGCTTGTTCTCTGATTTTGGCCAGCATCTCGAGATTGTTGCATTAAAAAAGGGGTGCCAACACGTTTGTCTATGTATGTATGTATGGTATGTGTGCTTGTAAGTGTATAACCAGTTCATTGAAGCAATGCTCGTTTTCGTGTCGCTGCTTTTACTTTTATCTGTGAATGGCATCGGGTAATGCGTTTGCAGTTGCTGACTTGGCAAAATGCGTAGTCAGCGTTTAGTTTAGTTTAGTCGAAAAGGTAAGCCCAAGATAGCCCAATGAATTTAATGTGAATAGAGAGAGAGAGTGAGAGAGAATAGAATCTCACGTAGAAATAATTACATAAACGCACTTGCTCTTTCAATCTTGAGCTTCAGCTGAAATTCAACTAAATTCCTTAGAACATTTTATTAAAGAACGGAACACATAACAAATTAGCCGAAATATTCCGTTTATGAGAATGCACGAATTACTCAGCTTAATGAATTTGTTGTCTCTCAGAAAGAACACAACAAATCATCACCCGACGTTGTCTCACACACAATAACACACACACACACACATATATACTCCCAGTGACTTATAAGTAGCATTTTGACTTAATTGCTACGCAAGGAATTTGGAAATAAAAATTTCATCAAAAGTCTTTTCCTTTATATTATTTCTCATTTTATTTTCACTGATGACTTATTTTTTATCTGTATTTCGCCCAAGCGCTTTGTAATTTTTGTGTTTTATTGTTTGAAATCATTTCTTCCTTTTTGCGTCTTTCGGCCATCTTTTTGTGCCTTTTCGCTGCTTGCTCTTTACTGTGAGAATATTTATTGCTCCCTATATATATACTTACTATATATATATATACGAATATAATTTTTTTCTTTTGGCTTCTGTTGGCCCATGTTCATTGATGTATTTTTTGGCTGTGCATATAGCCCAGGGCTGTTGTTTGTATATTTTTTGATAGCATTAGAAATTAATGAAATCAGTTTTGCAAAAAAAAAGCGAAAAAATTAGAAAGAATACAACAGAAAGCAATGTAGGGCATCAAATTGGAAATAAAAATTAAGCCCCAAGGCGTTTGTTTTGTGTACACGTATCTGTATATGTATTTATTTGTTTGAACATTGATTTTATATTTGCCGAGATTGAATTGGGGCAAGCGGGGGGCCTCAAACTGCTCCAAGTGCATTCCGTATTGAAAAATATTCAATAGCAAATATGCTTTTTAATTAACTGCCAGTTGTCTGCATGTTTTATAGGGATTTTTCGATATTTCGATTTTTCGCACAAATCAACACAACAAATTCTCAGCATGCAACTCTTTTGGCAAATAATGTTACCGAAAACAAAAAAGGTCGACGAACATATTTATACTATAAAATATGGAATAGCCAACCGTCGAAAAGGGAGCGCATATATTTTTCATATAAGCATATAAAATACAATTTTCTTTGATTTATGCGCTCGTAAAAAACAAATAAAATTTACATGCACATATAAAAGCAGCCTCTGCATACATATAAATGTGGATAATATAATATTTTGCTAGCTAATATATTAAAAATATATGAAAACCAGAGCCAGAGACCAAGCACGACCCAGAGAAAACTGCCGCTGGCCTCAAAGTGCGCAGCAAAGTATGCAGCAGTATTTTTTTACTCCCTCAAATAAAATATAAAAAAAGAATCCAGACCGCAACATTTCCGCTTGGAATGGGTTAAGAACAGTAAAGAAAACGCCGGCGAGCAAACCAAACAAAAACACACACACAACAGCACACAACAAAAGCGTAATGTGTGCGTAATGTATGGCAAATATGTGCAGTGCACACAAATACACAGACAAACGGACACACAGACACATACATATGAATATATGTATGTTACTCAGTTATGTATATGCATTTGGGGGCACATAAATATATCATTTAGTGTGTGTTGTGCTCCATTTACGATGTGTTACTTCGTCCGACTATAAAACTGAGGCGACTTTTTATGCTCGCTATCAACAATTGTTACCAATCAGTTAAGCACTTGATTTTATTCTGATATTTAACTGTTAATGTTTTAATGTTAACTACTATTTCATATTTCATATTTATAGCTGATCCTAAAAGTATGCTACTCATATTTCCTAGAAATAGTCTAGAGTAAAGTTTCATAGAAGGTCTTAAAATGTCTATCAAAAATTTACTTGAGATCAATTCACAAAATATCTGATTTTTAATGTGAGGATTTATCATATTCGACGTGTGCTATATTTTAAGCTTATGTTGATTAGCTGTTAAAACGTTCAGTCCACAACTCAATTGCTCGGTCAACGTTGCGCCAGTCGAATTAGATGGGCATTAGATTGGCTATGAGCAACCGCGATCCGTTTACGAGGCTGTCAGGCAAATTAGCCAGCAACATGCACTTGAATACAAACTTGGCTCATCAGTTGTCCGTGATGAATGCCCGGCTATTTGTCTATTTGTCTATCTGTCCATATGTTCATCTGTCTGCATGTCTAACTGCTTCTGTACGTGCATGCAGCTCAATTACATACGCCTATGGCGAATGGCTGAATGGTTAAGCAATGCTCGGGATTGGAAAATGTGGTTATAAGCAGCGCGTTAACCGCTTTAAGCAGTGTGCGTGTGTTGGCCAACGTATTTATGGAGTGGCTGACTTAATGCTTGGCTAAATGGTTAGGCACATGACCTCTCAGTTGGCCAAACACGGAACTCAATTAAGTCGGGGCCTGCTTGGTTGCAGCTAGAGTAACTGACGCCGACACTTCATAACTTCATAATTCCCAGCCACACGATTACACATAATTTATCTCAACAGAGTTGCTAAAGTTGTGCAAAAATAATAATTCCCCCACAATTTGTGCCTTCTGATATTATTTCTATACAAATGCTTTGGGTTTCTGCAATGCAATCTAAACTGATATGGCAAGCACTTGGATATATTCTGAGCTAGTGTTGCCAGGCATTGGAGCCGACTTCCCTGTCATGCCTCACTGCCAGCGCCGCACAACAAATGAAACGCTCTGTCATGTGTCAGTGCAAAAATACAGCAGTAACAATAACAAGAACAACAATAAATACAGGAACCAAAAACAAAGTGGCAACAACAGCACAGAACAATCAGTGGGTACATGACGCCGAGGCACACCATTCCCCCATTCTCATTCCACATCTCATTCTCATTCCCAATGCCATTTCCATTCTCATTCCCTGACTAGCGCTCACAGTCATTGTCATTAATTTAGCTAGCTCTGCCCAAAGCAATAGCTTAGGAGCGCTCCAAAACTGGTCTGCTCGGTTCTGTTCACTCTGCTCTGCTCAGCTCTGCTCTTGGCGTCGGCATGAGAGTGCAAAAAACTTGGCAGTTAAACAGCATCTCCCCGACTAGCACCAGATATTCAACAGAGCATACAATGGGCACATCAAATCCATATATTTTCCAATAAAAATATGACTAAAATATACCCATGAAGAAGTGATTAATGTGAAATTGTGTCGACAATTTATGTTGTTCAGTTAGGTACTAATTGTAATTTGCCAACTCTATCTTATTCTTCTTTTGTTGAGAAAGTGTCTATTAAGCAAGCCTTAACTATTCTCAGAAACTTATTTATTTGGAATACGGAATTTGAAGATTAAAGCAATATCTCAGAAACCGTTTATATTAATGTACGAGTGAGCATTTGCAATTTACTTATTTAGAATTCTTGGAACTTAAAAACCATAATTATATTAAACATTTCACATTTTTTTTAAATTAAAAATAAATTTAAAAAACTTGATTTGTTGTAATTTTTAAGCAATAAATAAATTATATTAATATTTTAAATTAAATTATAATTTGTACAACAATTAGAGTTGGAGGCGATGTCGATTTTATTATAATTTGATCTCATATAAATTTGGTTCAATTGGTTTGAAAATTTCAATTATTTTGATTTTACTTAACTTTCATAACTTTGAACCGCCATAACTTAGTCAAAAGTCAATCAATTTTTATGCGAAATGAAAATTTGAGCGTGATTTTACCTCTAAACTTTATATTATTCAATTGCACTTAAATATTATTCAATTTTGAAAATTTTTTAAAATCGATTTTTTTCGAAATTTTACAGTGTTACCCCTTTATCTTTTTTGATTTTTTCGAAAAAATTCGAATTTTCAAAATGAACAAAATTTAAATGCATATCGAATTTGGATATAAAATTATGCTTAAATTTACATTCCGCATAAAAATTGATTGACTTTTGACAAAGCTATGGCAGTTCAAAGTTATCAGTACCTGCGACGGCCAGTACCGAAATTAACCCTTATAAATCAATCGGTTACTAAACGGTTATTTCGGCTTAAAGAGTTTCGGTTTATGGGTTTCGGTACAGCGGAAAAATATCTTTTCGGTTACGGCTTCAGTTACGGTTACAAATTTCAATCGGGTTTCAACGGTTAAAGGTTACGGTTTCGGTTAAGGTTTTAATCCCTGGTTTACACATTTATGTATTTCATTAATTACGATATTTTGCCCACTGTACCTTATGCTGCTAAGCCTCCCAGTCTCCATGGCCATTGGCATTGCAAGAGGTCTGGAGCAGTGTCTAAATTAAATAATTCCCACAACTGTTACACAGTTTCATGTTGGGACTGGGGGCTGCCCCAATCTATGCTTGTACTTGCCTGTGTGTTTGTGTGTGTGTGGTGTGTCTAACGGTGTTGTTGTGTTTCATTTTTGCTTTTTTGGAGCAACCGGCGGACTGATAAATGAGTCCCTAATATGAGCGCTGTTAATAAAAGTGGCAAATTAAACGTCAACCTCTGCAATTTTGTGCCATTTGTTGGGTCGCCTTGTCGTTGTTTTGTGCAATAGTTGTTGTTGTTGTTGGGTCTGCTGTTGCTGTCTCAACAGATCATTGTTGTTGTCTCGCTTTTTTAATGTCTATTTGTTTGTATTTACTATTCGAATGTGGAATGTCGAATCGCCCAAAAGACAACTTTTCCTGCACTCGCACTATGTCTGTGTCTCATTAGTTGTTTGCCAGTTGTCTGACACGCCTCCTCTGCGAGACACTTGTTTGTGGGTGGCCGGATGGGATTCTGTTGTGGCTGTGTTGGTTTATAGTTTGTCGCATGATTTTGCAGTTAAATGCTTACAAAATGTCTGACAGCAACCGGTCGGCCCGCTCCGGGTCGAACATGACTTTTGAGTTGTTTTTAATGAGCATGTGTTGAGCATTTTAATATACAGCTTAAAAGGGTTTGCCAGAATGCATAATTGGACAACTCGTGTTCGGCCCAAGGGCGTTAAGTATTTAATTAAGTTTCAGTAGTTTCGTTTCTTTTTTTTTTTTAATATAAAACTAGTTTATACAGGTGACCAAAGTAATAAAACAATGAAAATGTCACAAATGCATTTAAGCACAATTAAATGTGTGTATTATTTAGATAAGCTTTTATTTGCTCGCCAACAATGCGCACAATGTGGCGTATAAGCAATATCTGTGTGTGTATATGTGTGTTTGAGTGTGGGCAGCTGGCAAATTACATACAATAAAAGTCAAATCCATTGATTATCGATAATTTAGGCAGTCAGGCGTTTAGCCAATTGGGGCGGAGGCAGCTGCCGTTGTGCGTGCGAATAAACAAATGAAAATGGCCGGAAAAGAGGGAAATTCTATTAACGCCGAATTATTAACGTCACACTATTTGTAATTTATACGTTAATTATACGCCAACGGAACTGGAAAAAGCAACAGCAATAGAGGCGGACTCGGCTCGTATTTGTGTGTATGTGTGTGGCCTATAAACATTGATTATTATGGTTTAGTTGTTGGCAGCAACAGAAGCTGAGAGAGGATTACCAAAGAGGAGAAGTGAAAGGGAAAAAGTTGTGACAAGTGGCAGGCTAAATGCGGCCAAGCAACAAGCGCAAATGAACTACAAAAGTGACATGTGGCAAGCTGAATTCCTAGCGCCTTAAGATATGCAATGAAAAGTGTACAGTCACCGTTTCCTTTCCCTTCCCCTTCTCACTCATCATGCTTAGATAACAGACTTAAAACTAGGCAAGTAAAAGTAACAGCCTGACATATTACGACTAATGTTGCCTCGCCTTGAGTCGCTCGAGAACTGAGCAAGCAACTTGAGAGTCAACAACAACGATGACGACGATGACTTTCAGGCTGGGGGGGCGTGGCAACATGCATAACTAAGACTGCAAATGATAAACTTGCAACGTACATATGTATATTACATACATATATAAAAGTGAAGGCAGCCTAAGTGGAAAGTATGTCAAGCTCAGTGACACAATAAGTACAGCATTGTGGATGGGGCAATGGGAAAATGGGGATGAGGCATGAGGAAGGAGGATAAAAGGGCTGGGGACTTGCCACAGTGCCACGTGCAAATTATAAGGCTGCATGTGTCGCCCACATCATCATCCCGTTTGTGCTATTATCTAAGCTTACGTTCTATGAGTCTTTATGTGTATGTGTATCGTCCTTTCTTTGGCGTTGCGCATACGCCGCATATGCCACTAAATGCGTTTATTAATGCTTCTCCTTGGCCTAATTCGCAACACTTGTTTACTCCCGCCTCTCTTCTTCATGCCACATGCCGCCATTTACATGCATACATCATTTTGCATACATGATGTATTGTTGGATCTCGAAAGTTATGCTACTGCTTGGGGGTCGCTTATGGCTTATGATGCTGCTTCTGGCAGTGTTCTTCTTCTGTTTGTGTTTGCCTGAATGTCAGTGCAAAAAAACAAAAGCAATGAGCGACAGCAACGCCAACGACAACGGCAATGGCAACAACAAAAGCATAACAATGATAATAATGGCGACAGGCAGGCAGATGGCCTTGTTGCCAGGTATTGAAGCAGTCAGCCACAAGGCGAAAGGCGAAAGGCGAAACGGACCCATAATAAAGACAAATGCGCACAACTTGCACAGGACACATAATTAACACAAGACGCGTGGGCAGGGCACCAGGTCCAGGGAGCATTCACTAGTCACCAGTCACCAGGCAAATGGGGTAAATTTCTGGCTACTACAATGAAATTGCCCCAGTCTCTCAAAAGTCTCGAGAAAACTACACAAAAATGCCGTCACCTGGGCATTGTCTGCCTGCACAAAAGCCAAGAGATGCTTCACTTAAGTAAAAATGAAAACAAGATGCTATTATCAGTAATGTCAGAGCTGCAGTCATGCTGTAAGGTTTGCTTGGCATTAAGGGAAAATGAGAGAGGGAGAGAGAGAAGGAAAAGTGCCTAAAGTTCTAGGGATATTTATTTCATTCTCATTTAAATATTCACTTTACATGTGTTTAATTAATCTCAATATTCACCTGAATCACCATTTTCTTCGTTCTTTCTATCACTCTTAATCATTCTCTCAGTTTCTCAGAAACATCATTCAGCCATTGTCATTATAGTCTTTTAGGCATTGTATTGTAAAGTCCGCTTATTGCTGAGGATGATGGGATACAATATAAATCGGCGCTCCAAATCACGACCGTCGACACACGCGTCTCCACCCCGACGTTCGTCACGTCACAACGGCATAACATTAATCAAATTTGCGACCTAAAAATACTCAAGTCGAGTTTCATTTTTGTAGCGCAGACAATCAAAAAACTTTGCTCCCGATCCCAGATCCCCTCTGTCATAGCGTCCTCCTCAAACGTAGTGTTCTGGAGATAAGACCATTTAGCAACGTTGTCATTTCTCTTGTTTCGTAACGTTGATTTCATTTTATTGTTACTGTCTGCCCCAAACCCCTGCCAAACTGTGGCTGGATTCCCAGTAACTCTCGAACTTACTATATAAGTTGCCCCAACCCGAGGCAGGCGCACGCCTGTCATAAATCTTGTTTTGAATGTCCTGCCAGCGTTGATAGCGCCCGAGTCAAGTCAGTCGAGTCATCGATTCGTATATAACCATGGCAACACATTAAATTAGTACACTTGATCGAGCAAAAAATATTTATGGCAAAGGCCTGTCGAGTCGAACCAAAAACCAGCCGAGACCGAGCTGCACGGGGCCTTTTCAAGGACATGTCGCCAGTGAAGCGTTAACTGGACTGAGCGTGGGTGTGAGTGAAGAGTGAACTGTTTCTATAGGCAGCGCATTGTACCAGTTATAAATCTCGAACGCAAATTGACTGTGCAACGTTGCGACGCCTTTGAAGTGGACGGGAAACAGCCCAAGCGCCATTTTGTTCAACGCCCTGCCAAACATTTGAGATCCGTTTGCTGCCGGTTTGTCGGGAGATACGCATTTGATTGGCATTTTATGTTTGTTTGTCGGTTTGACTTATGTTTCATTAATTTGTTTCTTTTTTTATTGGGGTTAACAATGATGCGAAGGCGCTGCCCAAATATCTATAGACAACTGGTGATAAAAATAGGAGGTTAAATTATGAATACTTGATGGAGAATGGAGTCATTTATGCAACACGATGATTTACAAATTAAATTTGTATTTTTGATTCAATAGGAATTTATGGGGTGATACAAAATTAAAGTAAATATCAAGTCAAGAAATATAATTGGCGGTAATTAAATCAACATTAATATTTATCCACGGTAATTACTCAAGTAAATTTAATTAAATGGGCCATAAACTATGCCAATTTAACTTTAATTAATAAACTTTATATACAAACCGATTTTCACTGCGTCAAATTTTACATTTAAATTTTAAAATTCGTCAATAAAATTAAATATTCAAACAAAGAAGTCGACAGCAGGTGGCGAGAATGAAATGCCACGCCCACAAATACATATGTATATCCATGAATGTTTTCATGTAAAGAACATGAAATTACAAAGTATTTATTTTCACACATACTTGAACCGGATGCATTGAGTGCGAGTATTATCATTTAATGATTTTCAAGTTGAATTATTCTTGTGTGTATTCGCAATGCACTGGCAAAGATGATGCACTTCATAAATTCATCTGATGAATTCAATGAATTTTGTTTTTATTTTATATGCAAGCGACAGATGGCAGCGATTGAAGGGATCAATGGGAGGGGGCATTGCGCATATTTAAACAGCTTGAAGCAAATGAATGAAACTTGTGGTGGATTCCGGCGTCTGAACTGTGCGTTCCTTGTCATATGCAAACGAAATTAAAATGCACTACAACAGCGGCACCGAAGGCAGCGGCAGTAACAGAAAAAGTGCGCATGAATGCATAAATAAGTGGACGAGAGATAGACAGAGACAGATACAGATACAGATACAGATACAGATACAGATACAGATACAGAGGGAGTGCATCTGAGAGAGAGACAGATGGCTGCTGTTCAGGTGTAGTAGAGACATTGGGGCAGGCACACTTCATTGAATGGTACTCGAAAGTATGCAACTTCAACATCAGGCAACGCTCAACAAATTTATACATACCAACGACTACTTTGAGAGCGAAAGTGCTGCCTTTAAGTGAGTCACTGGTGAGTAATAGACCCCAACAATAGGAACAACTAAAGCAGATATTAAATACTAGAGTATATCGTACCAGTAAATATGCACCTTGAAATTGAATTTATGCATGCAAAACATTTTCTGATTTCCTCTTCGTCTTCCCTTTTTGTTGCAATAAACTTTTACAAATAAAGTGCATTTAAAAAGAACACTATTCCCAGGCTACAGCATTCTTCTCAATCCACACACACACACACACACACGCTCACTAAAAATGGGTCAAACACTTTGCAGCTCATAAGGAGCGCATGCCATGCACGTACTTTCATACATATGTGCAGCAGGGTTGAGAAGTATAAGGGCGACGGAGGGTGGTAGTGAAAGCTGCTCATGAGTCAGCCAAAGTAAAGTGCACACACGACAATGCATATACGTCACGTTGTGCCGGCAACCTAATGCAATCGCGCTGTGAGCAGCGCAGCAGTTTGTCATGTGTCACGGCTTCATGGAATTAACATACGCACTCCTTCTCCTCCTCCTCCTCCTCCTTCTCCAGCTTCTTTTTCTATCTTTTATTTCCTTTTCGACTTGTTCTTCTTCTTTCAAGTTTATCCCTAAGTGCGGGCTTTGAAAATTATAAAACTAATGCAATTTAATGCGATTTCAGAAATTGTTGGTTAACTTTTTCAAGCCATGTAAATATGTCACAGAACAAACTTTGCCGTATGAAATACATGTCTGAATGGCGAAAGGAAGATGGAATAAATTTGAAAAGAAAATTTATATTTTCTCACTTCATATTGCATCTTCAAATTGCATTCAAAATTTAAATTATATATTCGCTGATATTTCATGAAATAAATATTGTCTTTTTAAATAGAAATAAATGAATTTTATGAATGTCTCGAAAAATATAGATTTATCTTTCCTATCTAATAAAGAAAGAAATTAAGCATTAATTCTAAAAATTAATACACAAGAAATTGGTTATTTTCAGAGTTCATATTTCTTCACATTTTGGACTTTCGAATAACTAAATTAAAAACTTCTGCTTCAAATTTTTTCATCATTAATATCGTTTAAAAGTTCAATCTGTACCAAGACATTTTTTGAAATGGTTCGAATAAAATGATAAGCAATTATTTTCATGTTATGTTTAAGAAAGTAATTTATTTAATAGCCAACCAAATTTTACTGTAAACATGTATGTACAAATTTAGTTGTAAGATATCCGGAAACATCTTTTGTGGGCAATAAATTAGCATTTTCCGTTGTGGCCGCGTCGTTGAGTCAGCAGAAAGTTCCTGAGCAGGTCAACCTTTGTGCAATAACTGCCCTTTTTGTGTGGTCTTAAATGTATATCTATCGATTTTGTCAAGCACACACACACACACACACACACAAATGCCTCTGGCAGGCACTTTGCTGCCAAATTGAAAACTACACGCCCACAAAATAAATTTGTAAAAGGCCAGAGGGGAAGAGAGAAAAAAGGAATAATAATAAAAATAAAAATAAAAGTAGAGTAAGTCTTGACAGTGACCAACAACAGTATGCATACAAGTGCTGTTGCAGTTGCAGTCTCAGTTTCCCGCACAACGCCTGCCGGGTTATTTGTTGAGTTTTGCAAAATTTATGCTTGGCAGCAAGTCAAACGCTGTGCGGCAAGCGAGTCGAGGCAAAGTTTTCGATGCCCCATATGGCAGTGGAGCGCAATTCCCATATAAATTTAATGCGCCAACAGGCAAAGAAATGTGTCCTGCTCACTATGACTTTGACTCTGAGTTAATGCCAGGCAACATAAAAATTGCATTAAGCGCAACGAGAATTATGCAAGCCTGGCCTCGGACACGGACACGGACATGGCATAGCAATCTCAATCTATTTTATGCCCAGCGGTTGTGTACAAGAACTGTCGACTGCCGACTGTGGACTGAGGACTAAGCAACTGGGCAGGTTTACCATGTGGGCGCTACAAAATAAGCTAATTTTACACATGATGGGCCTGACTGGTTTGGGTTTAGGCTTGTGATTCAGCCTGGAGACTGCTCTTGTTTGTTTGGTGAGGGCAATGTTGGAAATAAGGTAACGGTTGCATTTTACACGCCAATGAACTGAGTTGAGTGCATGATAAGGATTCATAATGCACACAGTCAAACATAATGGCAGCTAATCAGTGCAAAAAACCATATATATACTTATGTATGTATAAACAGCATCATTTTAAGTATTACGTGTACTTTGGCTGCTTTGAATCGTTTACATTTAAATTTCTGAGTCGCTGCTTTTAACGTTAATGCAAAGCTAATACGGGTAGCTATTGAAAAGACGTTTAACAATGGGCCTATCACAATGGAATGGGGTTCTTTGGAAGTCACTGTCCCGGCGTGTGGCTCAACAAGCGACACATTTGAAGTGGAACTCTGCTCGGAGTTGGGAGCTTGGGGCTTGACCAATTCCGGTGTCCTGCCCTTTCTCTTGACATTTATATAATTTTAGCAAAAATGATTTCTTCAAGCGTTTTTCTTGAGTAGACCTTTGGGTAAAGTTAATGGACTAGAAATTGCCAGAACAACAGAGCCCCGGGTTCGGCAAAAGGATAAACCATTGCAACAGTGAATAATGCGCATAATAAAGTGTCCAAAACATTTGTTTTTTTTTCTTCATTCTCCTTTTTTTCTGATTTTTTTGTTATTTCTTTTACCGCTTTTTTGGCAGAACTTTTGGATGCGGGCTGGCCCAAGTTCTAAATTGCTTTAAATTTGTTGTAATGGCGCTTTAAGTAGTTTTCTTTTGGGGCTTTTACCGTGTGATTTATGACAGGCGTGGCGCCTCCGGGTTGCCAGCATCTATAAAGCGTCGCATTCTGACATGCAACATATTTGGCATTGGAAAAATATGTGTCAATAAAGTGGATCGAATCGATGGGACACTTTCTAATATCAATAGAGAATTGGCTCTAAAGATGGTCTTTAAAGTCAGATACAGTACATTTAGATGGGATGTAATTTTTTCTACTTAAAAAAGAGAATATTTTACACTTGAATATCAGAAGCTATCAATAGTTAATTTTTACCTGATATGGCGAATATGACAGTAATTCATTTAAATTACAACAGGTTTTTTTTAAATTTATACAGAGTTTAATACTAAGTTGGTGACAATTTGCCGAGCTCGCATTTGGATCTGACCTTCCAAGGCCATTAGCAAATATTGACACAGATGGAAAACAGGAAAATAAAAAAAAAAATAAAAGAGAAGAGAAGAGAAGTAAAACAAACAGTGAACCCACACATGAATACTGATAGACAAACCAATCTGACCGACGCAGTCGTCTGTCTAGTCAACTTCCGCTATAGAAATTAAATGCGCACCACGCACATGTGTGACCCATGTTATTTTTGTTGTTGCTGCTTTTGATGTGTTTGCTGAAATACAAACACTGCGGTGTTCGTGTGTATGTGCGTATATGCCGCAAATAAATATTGCATAAAGTCAAATAGGCGCACACACAAATAAACACACACACACACACACACATACACACAAAATACCAAGAGCAAACATGAAACGCTGTTCAGGCTGTGCCGGACAACCAACATCAGCATAAAACATAAACAGACGCATTAGCAGCAAATCATTTAAATATACAGAGGCAAAACGAGGACTCTGCTTCTGTCTGTGCCTCCGCAGCAACCCAATAGCCACCCACACAAATGAGCGACCCCAACGAGCGACTAACTGACTAACTAACGGTATAAAGCTGCCAACAGAAGAATAAAACCAGCATTAGCCAGCGCCAATAAGCGAATTCGCCAGTGCTAACAATATTTTGCGAGAGTTGCCTTAACAATTTATCAATTTTATATGTACAACAATTTACTACGTATACGTAATATTAATAATAAACATATCAAAGCATAACCTATGTATAAATTGTACATCCCTAACACTTATGAATTGTTGAGTTTTGAGTCAATTGCTAAGATTGATTGATTGTGATTAATAATAAACATATCAAAGCATAACCTATGTATAAATTGTATATCTCTGACACTTATGAATTGTTGACTTTTGAGTCAATTGCTAAGATCTGCTGACTTTAATGACAACCCTCGCAGAAGTCTTGGTCTAAATTTGATACACGTTTCAAGGACGAAACCACAGCCAATGACCATGTACAGAGTTTTATTTTATATTTGACTTAAAGTAGCCCCCAAACGCAGCTAATTATGTATGCTTGGCATAAAAAGTAGTCCCAAAATGTAATGTTTGTGAGCAATGTTGCCATCTCTAAAGATGAATGTCTAGACACACACACACACACAGAGTGACAGAGAAAGATAGCGATAGAAATAGAGATGGAGAGTGAGGTGGCTTTACACAATGCTATCTGGGGCTGTTGTAGCAGCAGGCTCCTCTCATTCTTGTTAAGTTTACTTTACCCCCAAACCCCTCGTAGCAGGCAGCTGCTGAACAAAAATTCTTCAACTAAAATTGCAAAAGTTTTACCCCAACTCTGCCATTTGTTTGTCTGTGTGTGTGTATGTGTGTGAGAAATGGCCAAATAGCAACTAATATGGCGCACATTAATTACGACAAAATGGCGCTAATGTCGTCAGAGCACACTTCCGCTGTGCGTGCGGCAATGTATGTATGTGTGAGTTTGCCTGTTTGTGTGTGTGTTGGTGTCGCATTTATATGCGTGTCATGACGCGTTTTTCAACAGCGCAACATTTGCACTGAATGTGTGGAGTGGCGTTTTAGGCGCACACAAAACGTCCTTTGATGGCATTGTGTTGGTAAGGGCCATATTTGTACTACACCATATTATACGGCTGAAAAGGTCATAAGAATTGGGCTATTTATAAATATTTTGACTTTGATATAAGCATTTATTCACATTTTGTATTAAATATATATTTTTAATTTGATAAAAGTAAATATAATTTAAAATTGAAGAGAATAATTTAATATTATATATGAATATAACAAATACAAATATATTTTTAATATTTTGTATACATTTGTACATATTTGTAGTATTTATTAAATATTTAATATTAAATTTATTTAAATTTATTTATTTAAAATGTTATTAGTCCAATTTAATAAAAATTGTACCTAAATGTTTATATAATTCATATTGTTTATCTAATGTCGTCTGGTAGACATTTCAGTTATACCAATTTCCTTTAATATTCATCTAACCAACATTCAGTACTTGCTCTCTGTTTCGTTTTAATAAATATTTATACAGATTTACTAATACTATAAAAAGCATAAGAGTACAGGACAAGAGTTCGCCATTGTTTGCTACTCGTCTGCGGGTTTTGTGGGTCAGTTGATATGCTCGACCCGAGTCATTGTTATAAATGTATACGAGCAGTTGTTGTTGTTGTATGGCGCCTCTGTCGCTTAGGTGCGAAAAGGCGTATTGTATGGCCGCATGAATGAGGATGTGTATGTGATTGTGGATACAATGTGCGAGTTCTCATCCTCATGCACAACGCTTAAAATGTCCAGTAGTTGTCGCTGTCCCCTCTCACTTGTGAGTGAATCTGTAGTAAAAATATATAATATATCTTTTTTCAATACGAGTAGTTACCGCTATTGTTGCTGATATTATGGCGGGCCTTTTCATTTTGCTTTATTAGCCATACAATGCACGTAGACTCAGGGAGGGAGGGAATATCGCTGTCGGGCACAAAAAAAACATGCCACAACCTTATACAATGTGCGGCCATGTACGGTCGACATATTCAACCGCCTATAAGTATTCGTGGAAAAACACATACATGCTCATATAGCAGCTATATATAAATATATTATATACCAGTATGTGATTTACGGCATTTCAATGCGTCTGTTTGCGCATCTTTTGAGTGGCTGAACGACCTAGTATGAAAAAAATACAAAATAACAACATACATATGTACATATAATATATACAAAGTGGGCGTAAATGTTGTACTCAGAAAGGTACAAAGCCGCAATGGATCAAAAAATGTAACGAAAAAAGGTCAGACAAATACACCTTTGTAGCCATGTCCATGTCATTATGTAATGCACAAGGCAAGCCGACAATTAAATATGTAATATCCCACAATTTGCTGTTGTACTACGTTGATTTGAGGGTAACTTGCAACTGGCAACAGTTGAATAAAGCAACACAAATATCAAACAAATATCATTGAAAGAAATTGAGAATATTCGTTCGTTCCAGTTATCCAGGTTGTGCTGGTTGCCTAGCAATCAAACAATTTTTGTTGTATCGGATTTGGCCTAGATAAATTAAAAATAAATCCTTTTCATGTGCAAAGCCATTCAAATCGCTTCAACAGATAGACTTAATTGGCATTGTAAGCTATTTATCCAAAAATAATATTCGAACAAAAAGTTTAATAAGAAATTTAATTCACATAATCTTATATTTAGTGGATATTTTAAATACTTTTAAGGTTGTATTTAATTAAATAACAACAAATAATTGATGTAAAAAGAATGGTATATTTTTTATGATATTTTATAAATAAATTTCAGTGGAAATTCCGAGAATTTGAATGGGAAAAGGATAATAATATTACGATGGCGGAGATTTCACAACAAAATACAGTTAAACGGCAACAAATCCGTAACATTCATTTAATCGTATTGCGAAGAAGAAGAAGAAGAATCAGGCCGGAAAAGCAACAAACAAACACACATTAGGGAGCGCAGTAGGCAAACAAATGTAAAAAGGATAAAAACATAAGACCCCCAAAAATCAGACTGACAGACAGAGACCGAAAGCAGACTCGGAGAGAAAACGTTTGAAAATATGCACGTGGGATATAACCAAAGAGCAGACAAAGGCGACGCTAAAGGACCAAAGCAAAAGGCAACACAACGGGACACAGCAACCCAACAGGCAACGCAAACAATTGTTTAAAACAACTAAAGTGCGTAGCTGGCCTACACAATACAAACTGAAGTACAAAGCCGGCGACTGAGCCACAGTAAGATCCAGTGGCAGAGCCTTTGGCTTTGAGCTCTGAGCTCACCTGCCACCTAAGCCCATTGCGAGTCGCAGCTGTCACGTGCTGGCAATGTGAATGTGTCTGTGTGTGTATGACTGTGTGTGTGACTGTGTGTGTGTGAGTCTCATAAAGCTGCCTGTGTGCGGCCTGAAGTTGACTACAATATATGGCACGTCTTAAGTCTTAGCCAGGCGACTGTTGCTTCAGTCGCGCCCTTTGCTTTTAATGCCAGCAAGAGCAACAACAATAAAAATATAAATAAAAACAACAACAACAACAGCAGCTACAACAATTGATGCTGTTACGCGCGAGCTCACACCCACACACACACACACAGGCACACACACACTTATACATTTTTAAAATGCTACTTTCACGCAAAATTTAATCTCAATGACATTTGAGGCGAACTACTGACAAAGAGCGACAGAGAGAAAGGGCAAAAGAGAACATTTTCTATTTAGACTCGCATTTTTTATTTATTTATTTTGTTTTGTGTTGTGTTGTAATGTTGTCGTTGCTTTTGTGTTTGCTATTGGGGCGTGGTTTGCCTTCGCATTTGACACACATTAGACAGCTAACAAGCATTCGTGTAATTGACAATGAACATTTAACATAGCATACTTTTGTGCGCCCATCGTTTTGTTGACTTCCCTTCGAGAATTTGTTGAATTTATTTTTTATTTGTTTGTGTGTGTGTGAGCAAAACCAAAATTGATAAACATCAAATTAAAAACGCAGCAAAAACAAAACCAAGCAACAAAAACATTCAGTAAATAAAACCACATAAAAGCCATAAACGACTGTGTTTTGTTGTGGCCTCCCGAAAAATGAAATCAGACAAAAATGCAGGCACACATGAATGTAGGAGATGAGGAGATGTCTGCAAAACGATTTAGCCACAGACAATTTTGCAATTTAAAATGTTAGCGCAAATAAATAATTTGTGCGTGTGTACGTGTGTGTGTGTCACATACTGGAATTTGCAGAGATTGCAATTGGCAGATTAGCTTGTTTCCATATTTCGCTTTGGCCTTATGTTTAAGCGCTGATAATACGCACATTTGTGAATTGAGTGTGTCTATGGGGTTGAGGATGTTTTCGGAGCAGACAAAAGATTAATGGTTTCTGTGCACCTAATTTCGATTTGATTTTAATACGTCTGGCCGAGCACATTTGATTGCGTGCCACTGGCGCATTGAAATTAAGCACACAAAAAATAAAAATAAATATCAAAATAAATGAAATGAAGTCAGCGATAAGTTGAGTTTGATGTGGGTAAGCAGAAAGCTGGCAAGGATTGAGTTATTAGGGTAAATATCATGAATCTATGGGGAATATTTTGTCGCTTTCCTAGAGTTTGTTGAACTTTGTTCTTTAATAAGGTAATATAATACTTTAAGTTCCTACACTCCCTTCTTAGATTACTTTAATAAATTAACTTAAATATTATTAAAATGTTTTAGAGCAAATGTTTAATATTATATTTAATAAAAGAGATGCATATATTTTATACCATCTACCACAACCACAATACTGTGTCGTGTAGATTTCAGCGTCATTTCAGCTGGGCCATAATAGTGGTCGTAACAATAATGGTAACAGTCGCACAAGTTGTACATGGCAATTGCAATTCCCGCTCGAGTGGCGGCTTTTAAATTTTAATTAACTCAACGGTGCAACTACAATGAGAATGGCAATGCGAATGGCAGCACACACACACACACACAGACATCCGAATCCAGGGCCATGGCAGAGTCGTTGCAAAAAGTTATTATTTATTTCATGTTATTTTGTGCTGTTCCAACGCGCAGTAAATGGCGGCGATGTCGGGGCCACTGACATGGCTCATACCCAGACAGAATTGTTGGTCAGTTTGGCTAGAAGGAAACTGCAACTGGGCTAGACCATGTTCATTTATTTATGAGCATTTTACACAGCTCGTGCACAGACAGTGGCGGCCTCAAAAACTATGCTCAGCCACAGGCTGCTGCATCGAATATTATGCAAATTTTTTAGTAATTTTTTCATCTTCTTCTGCCGTGTTGTTGTTGTTGTTGTTGTGTATTATTAGTGTTGTTGTGGCTGCTATGTCCAGTTTTAGGTTCCATTTCGTTGGCCATGCACCGAACAGCCATTCAAAAGTGGCATGTCTTTGTGATGGTTGGTGCTTGATGGTTATAACTCCCCCCGCAACCACTTGCCCTGTTTCTGGACTCCGAGTGCAAAAGTTCAACTGTTGTTTGTTGTTGCACGAGTAGGTGGCGTCCTTGTCAACGCAGCTTTTGTGACTGCCTAGAATATATAACCCATTTTTGGCTTTTTACGACAACTACAAGGCGAAACTACAAACTATGCCCCACCCTGTCCTATCCTGTTCCATTTTATCCCAACCCCTGTCTGTCTGTCTATGTTGCGGTCTCCGTCACATGCAAAATTTGTGTGTGGTCTAGCAAAATCCCCGACAGAACCACCATCGTCATGTTGTTGTTCAGGCAAGCGAGACCCAACAACAGTTCACTCAAATTGCATTTGGTATCCGGTGTCCGGAATTCTCTGTTCTCAGTTCTCAGTTCATAGTCCGGTGTGCAGCGTTTTGTTTACGAACCGGCCTACAAAATAATGCAACTGCTGCTGCTACTGTTGACTCATGTTAAGAGTGCTTTTATAGCGTGGACTCAGCACTAAAAGCAAATAGTTGCAATTTTTAAGTGCTTACCTTGAGGCGTGCCATAAAATCCATTTATCGCTGAACTTTTTGTTAATATTCTGCAAGTGTCTGCGTACTCTTAAAGTGCATTCATCCCATATACGAATATAAGTCATTATATTGTTATATATTGGAAATTAACTCAATCTTTGTTTTATATCCAATATCCATTCCTGACAGACATCTGTTAATATCATATTTCACTTTATTTAGCAGCATATGGCGGTGCGCACCTTTTGGCAGCTTTGATATATGATAGATACATTTATAAAAACTCACTCGACATATTGTAAAAATTGCAAAATATTTGCAAAACAGACGAACGTAGGCGTCGACTGTCAACTGTGTTTGTAAATGATATGATTGAATGTATGATATTATTCATAAGTAAGTAAGTGAACTGTGTACTCACAGGGGAATAGCACATTTCTTTTTTATAATCCACAACATTCTCCCATTTGTCAAAGGCGCCGAATGAATTTAAGACATATTAATTATATTAGCTTTGACATTGTAGAAACATTTCATTAACAATTTTTATTTCATTTACGCCAAAAAATATTTAAACATTTTGTCGCTTGAATATCTTTCGAATTTCACAGAATTCATTAAGCATTTTTAAGGCTAATCCTAAAATTGAATAACCTAAAAAACGAAAAGACTTTTAATTACAATCTGGCCCAAAATGTCTACATACCGCAATTCTTGGAAATTTTTTGATCAAAATTGTAAATTCAAAGTGAAATATTTGTAATAAAATATTTTTTTATTTTATTCCAACAAGTTGACAGTACTCGATCAGTGGATATCCTGTAAACAGCTCTGATTCTGTCTGATACTCACTTATTAATATAATTACTATCAACGAAGGGCAGTTAACAAAATTTGTATGAATTTAAAATTAAATTAAACGCTGTTATTTTAAAGAAACGATTCAAATAATTTAAATACGATTTAACTGAAATTTTAAATAAAATCTGCTCCACACTATGGAAAATAACTTCTCTTGATATTTTTTTTAATTCAAACAAATCTCATGATCAATTCTTCTTGCGGTTGCAACCATTGTGTTATTGATTTTGTTGGATATTAAATATGTAACCGCCAATACCGTGCTCTCAATTGTGAAAGGAATTACAACGTATTTTATCAAGCAATTAAGAGTATGCCTTTGCCATTACTTTCTGCACTTTACAAAACTGTGCGATTTACGAGCAATAATACAAAAAAGTATTTAACATTATTTTCGCTGTGGCTGACAATGAATGCAATAACAAAGGCAACAGGGACAGCGCTCAAGTCGTGTATATTGCTGGCAGGATAAAGCGATAAACTGACAGGTTAATAATCTCGACTCGATAATCGACAGCTCGCAACGGACAGGCAACATGGTCTGACAGCAATGCTGAGATAGCCGTGCAACATACACGACACAACGCAGGACGCAGTATCAGGACTAAGACAATAATGGCCAAGTTCTTGGCATACTCGTAAATGTGCGGGACCTGCACATAAATGCGGGTATGAGTGGGTGTGCGATTGGGTGTGTTAGTGGGAGTGTGAGTGGGTGTGGGTATGAATGTGGCTGTTACCGTCTGGGTACCGGGCAAGGAGCTTATTAACGTGCCGCAGACAGCTATTGGGAATTCCTGGGAATTCTCTGTGTTTGTGTCTTAAACTTCGCTCCGTCGATTGGCAAATATTTCAATTATTTTTTCATTTTGTCAATGAAATGTGACAAACGTTTTTTGCCAACGAAATTTCTGTCGATTTGGCAAAAACATTTATAAATCTCATTCTCCAGATACAAAGCAAAATGCGTGCCTTATTTATGGGCGTTGAATTTTTTTTGAGCTCCAGCAAAATTGTCAAGCTTCTGACACACATTCTGCCATGAAAGAGAGTTTGTAAAATGAAAAAATCAACAACAACAACAAAAACAGCGCAAAAAATGCAAATAAAATCATAAATTTATTAAAATGCAGTAGCAGCGCGACGCAACTCCCAGTGCAAAGCCAAAATACATTTTCATGTTCCTGCAATGGAATTTACATGCAAATTTAAAAAACCAGAGCACAACACACACACATATGCACACTTGAGTGTGTGGCATATTTGACATATAGCCGCGTCGGTTTTACAACGTCATTTCTGGTTCTGTTGAAATATTAAAATGGATGGCACACAAATGCATATGGCTATGGAAAACTCCGCCAACGAAATGAAAAAAAATAAATAAAGAAAAATAGGAAACTATGAAAAATACATATTTTTAGCGCTGACAGATATTTGCTTAATCGATTTATTATTTGTTGCACAATTTCATAATGAACAGGCATTAATAATTCACGAGCCGACTTAATGTCCACTAAAAGATTAATCTCAATTCCAAACTCAAACACAACAAATAACTGTGTGGTCTTATTACCAATTCACGAATCTGATTTTATTTGTATTATTATATATTTAAATTTTAAAAGCTTTGCAAAATATTTTACTAACAATTTTCGAAATCAATCGAGTTGTGGCACAAAAATAATATTCATTGTATTTATAAATAAAGTTGATAAGGATTAACGAGTCTTGATTCTCAAACTTCACCACTTCTCTCACTTTTACACTGCATTTAAAAATCGATTAAGAAATAATCTACAAATTAAAAACCCATTATTTTATAATACATAAATAATATTTATTTTTAATTTAAAAAACATAATCTTTGTTATACTATATATCTTTATGAATTAGTTTTTGCTAAATGAGGGTCTTCTCGAGTATATTTTTTTTTTTTGAGTGAATTGGTAAATAAGTGAAACTGAACTTGTTCAAGTAATTAAATAACCAATACTTTTTATAATATAATATTTGTTATTAATTTAAAAAACATAATCTTTGTTAAACTATGTATCTTTATGAATTAGTTTTTGCTAAATGAGGATCTTCTCGAGTATACTTTTGAAGTGATTTGGTAAATTAGAGAAACTGAACTTGTTCAAGTAAATAAATAACCATTACTTTTTATAATATAATATTTATTATTAATTTAAAAAACATAATCTTTGTTAAACTATATATCTTTATGAATTAGTTCTTGCCATATGAGGATCTTCTCGAGTATATTTTTTTTTTTGAGTGAATTGGTAAATAAGTGAAACTGAACTTGTTTTAAGTTGTTAACCTTCGAGTGCAGCCAATGAATAGCACAAGATGCCCAAAACTTGCCACTTAACACTCAGTAAAGAACAAAACAAACTTAACGTGCAGTACAGTCACTTTCTAGACTCCACTTTCTAAGCAGGACCACTCAAGCCTCGGTGTCCTGTTGGCAATACCTTAAGCTACTAACTGCCAGACTACCAGACTACTGGTTGACCAAGCTCTCTAGGGCTGAGGAGCATTGGCCTGTTACGCCTCTTTTGTTTAGCTTTGATTTAACATTTTGTACGTTTACTTTACAGTTTAACAGCCGGCAAACGCACGACAGCTTCAACACTGAGATGCTTCAGCCTCACCCGCACAGGGTCCTTCGGCCTTTGTTTCTCGTCCTGGCGAGTTGCCTGCAGTTTTGTACGCTTTCACGTTGGCAATTTCATTTGGTTCGGGTCGCTGTGGGAGTTCAAGCTGAAATGTGCTTTTAGTTTTTGCTTTTCTTTGCCCATTTCGTGTGCCCACTTGCCCCTTTGCAATATCCTCTGTCCTGGGTAAAAATAGTGTGCCGTAAAAGTGCGCGAAACTCAACTATGACTAGAACTCGACCAAAACCTAGAGTTGGAGTCTGAGTTCGAGATGGTGTGGCAGTTGGAGTTGGAGTTGGAGTTAGAGGAGAAGCTGCTTTGGCTATTGCTGTCCCATGTGGAAGGCGAGTTGACAACTTTTTTTTTTGCTGTCGTCGCCGTCGCCGTTGCCGCTGTTTCAGTTCTACTTTTTTAAGTGTAGTTGGTTTTACTTGCAGCGCAATGTTGACGCTTTTTTATATATTTTTTTCTCCTTGTTCCACAAAGTTAAATGTTTCTACGTCGCTGATGCGCAACCGGGCGGCACAAATGCGAAATGGCTACAAACAATTTGAAGCAATAAAATAAAGAGAGCATGCAAAGAGAGGGCGGTACTACAACTACAAGTGTAACAACTACAACTACAACTACAACTACAGCTACAACTACAAGTACATCTAGTACGACAACACAACTGAATGCCACAATATCTGGCAAGCGAAATAAAAGCGAAATTTAATTGTAAAATTGTTATTGTGCTTTGAAGTACCCGCTGGCAGCAGGCGGTTGATTCAAGTGGCATTGCGCTGTGCTTTTCGAGTGGTTCCTTGTGTCACACATTGCCAGCTCTCCACTCCACATTCCACACAACAATCGCGTTTCTAATTGCCATTAGAGCAGGTCCTGGTCGACTGGCAGGACTCGCTGCAAAGCTGTCCCAATTGACACACTCTAATCAAATTCTGAGCTGCAAGCTATATTCACTCTTGACATTTTTAGAATTAAGTAAGTGCAGTTGGTCTCAATAATTACCTAAACGATTATACTATGTAATATCAGTTGCTGTCCAACGTCAATGCAATGTCGATACACCCTAAGCTACACTACTGAAGGGAATGCAAACAGAAATAAGAGAAAATAAATGAAACGCAGCCATTGTAAAATCTTTGCCTTCTGCTCTATGGTAACAATTACATGTTTAATTAACTTTTTGTTATGACAAGAAGAGAAAAGGCGTTCGCTTTTCGTTCAGCATTCAACGTTCTGTTCTCTAATTAGAAAAGTGCAGCAACAAAGACGAGGAGAATGAACTTCAGGACTGTACAACATGCACATGTAACATGTATATGCAACGCCGGAAAGTATTCAACAAAATTGCCAGAGTTTCTTCTGTTGCGGCTGCTACATCAAAGTCAGAGGTACATACATACATATATAGAACTCCGTCAGTTCGTCAGAAGGTTAGTCAGTGTCAAATTTTAATTTAAATTTTGTATGCAAATGGCCTTAAATGTTGCATAACCATCGTAAAGCCCTACACTGCCTGCAAATTGTTATGAATGTGCAAGTGCACCGAAGCCTGTGTGTGTGTGTGTGTATGTATGTATGTGTGCATGGCTTAGTACTTACAATTGCAAGTTATGGTTACCATTTGCAGACACAGACAGAGAACTTTGCCGTGGCATTCCAGAGATTTTCACTTTAAGCCTTTAAGGTGTTGCCCAGCACTCGGGATCTTCATCTCACTCTGTGTGTCTATATACATATGTTTGTTAAATATATTTGTTGAGCTGCTAACGACTTAACATTTATGATTAGTGCCCTGGCAAATTGGTAGGCTCTAACATGGGGCTTTAACTGCACTAATTGGCACTCTCTGGCAGGCTCACTAACTAAGTCAATCAGATTATATCTTGCATAATGACTCTCTCTCTCTCTTTCTCTAAAATCTGTGCATTAAACTTTTAGTCTATTATCGAAATTGTTTTGAACAACTTTACACACCATCTCAATATTTGTTTATTATTTTTATTTTATTTTATTAATATTTTCTAACTTCTGCCAAAGTTGCTTCCTTACCATATTACTCGAATAGTTGCCAACCTTGTATTTTATACGAAAAGTTTTGCTTGTTAATTTTTAATTTTGGCATCTCCTTTTGCTTGCATCATGTGTGTATGTGTGATGCCGGAAAGTTTTCTTCAATAATTGAACAACAAATATATAAAATGTATTTTGTGTAAATTTCAAATTGAAGCTTGTTAAACGAGAAAAGGTATAGGCAAATGTAGCACATACAAATTTTTCGAACGTCATTGAAGACAAAAAAAGAGTATAATATTTCTTCAAAATATGTCAATTTTATATTCCGTATGTTTAACAAAATTTGTAAATAATAAATAACAACTAATCTCATTTTTGAAAACCGATAAATATATGAGATACTAAATTCTAATGATAATAATTGAATATATGGCCAAGTCCAAACCTGCCTCTAAAAGTCTGCACACAGTTTTGGTCAGCCTGGACTCAACTGTTGCGTACTCGGATAGAGGGCAGAATATTTATGCATTCAGCTGTTTATAAAGTCGGCAACAAGTCTAAGTATGCAAATCCTCGGAAACAGCAGTGAGAAGTGCCAAAGATTAATGGAAAACTTTTTCATTTTTCACGCAGCCAAAATAAATCCTAACTTCTTGTTGAAGAGATTTTGATTTTGACCAAAAAAATAAAAGCAAACTAAGAAAAGCAAAAAGAGAAATGAGGGAACTTTCAGAGTCTTTAGCATACGCAACGAGGCCGGGCACGCACGAAAGAAGCTTGATAGCCTGGAGGAGCAGGTAAAAGGCCGCAACTGTTTATTTATTTATTTATTATGCGACCGACACTAAAATGTAACTAAAAACACAAAAACACGACGCCTGCCTGCCGACACATGACGTCTACACATGTTGAGTGGCATTTGGAGGAGGTAAATTCTGTTCCTGTTCCTCTTTCGCATTCTGATTCTGATTCGAGGTCCTTCGTCGAGTTGACGTCGACGTTGACGCCGCTTTGATATATTATGCACGCTTGAGGGCGGCAACAAATAATCAAGTATCAAATTCCACACGGAATTCTAACAAAAACACACAAAACGATTTTTTGTGCCCAGACCACAAGGGAGAGCATGAGAGCTGTTCAGGAATGGGATTTGTTTAGGCTGACTGAGTGGTTGTGTATGTGTAAGTGTGGGAGTGAGTGTACATCTTCCTTGTCCTAAGCTGGCATCCAAATGAGGCAAAACACAGGCCGCAAAAGCCTCCAAATTTGAAGGGATGCAAAAACAAAGCCAACTCATCAGAGTTCTTCCCTCAGATCAGGTGGAGCTCCGTCTCCGGCTCTGTCTCTGTCTCCAAGTCGTGGTCTGAGTTCATGGCGCGTGCAAACGTAGAGACCGCAGACAATCTGCCTAGGCCACATGGCAATATCTTCGGTGATGGAACATGCCTTCAGTCCCCATTGCACATCTCCACTCACAACAGTCTTGTTTGTCTGAGCTTCTGGTTTTGTCTAGTAAATCGTCACGCAGAGCGTAAGGCAGGCAAAAATGCCTAAGCCGATTAACAAAGCATAATAGTTGCCAGTTGGCAACTGGCAACTGGTCACTGGCAGCTGACAACTGGCAACTGATTTTCTCTCTCACAGTCCACCGACAATAAACTCTGAATAGTACTCGTCCTACTGCGGAGATTGAGGATAGACCAGGACCAGGACCAGGGAATAGGCAGCTGCAAACTCAACAAAGTTGTTTGATTTCTCTTGTTGACTTTATGTGTGTCCAGCTTGACACACACCCACAAATCACCCCAAAATCACATACACTCTTGTTGTGGCCCCTTGTTACTTATTGTTGGGTATTAGCAGTTTGTGGTTAAGCTTGCATTTTGCAAAATGTAAACATCTTTGGGACAACCCGGTCAACTTGTAGCATTCATAACAAAATAATTATCGCGCTTTTTCAATATTTTATTCAAGTGCTGGAATTTTCTTAAATTAACAAGAGAGATAGAAAGTTAAATTTTAACTTTATTTTTTGACTTGGACATTTTCTGCTATAAAAATTCATATAAATAATGTTAATATAAATATATTAATATTTAAATATTTAACTCTAGAATTTATGATGTCCAATTTGTTCAATAGTTGAAGAGGAAAATTAAATACAATTTACCGAGAAAATACTAATTAATCCTGAAATGTTGTGAAAATTGCATTGATCCTTGCATTGTATACAGAAAAATATTAAAACATCTTTTGGAATTCTTTTTAAATTAACAAGAGAGTATTCTCGGTTCGTTAGAGCATTCCAACATTCATTCGAGTTTAATTTTTACATTTTTTTGTTGTGGCTTTGGACATTCTGTACGATGGAATTTGCGTAGAAAATCTCATAAGTCAAACATAAAATTCCCATGGAAAACTGTTTTGTCATTTCACTTGGCTGCCGTTGCTATTGCCATTGCCATTGCTTCGGCTTTATTTGCCTGGTATTTGTATTATTTCTTTTCTGGCAATGATTTATTAGAAGCTACTCGTATTTCATTCTTTTTTTCCTTTGGCCACGACTCGCTAAGCTTTATTTGTTCATTAGTGAGTCGCTTTAAGGCGATGAAAATATTGTTGCATATGCTGAAGACAAGATTAAAGAAGCATGTTAAATTGATGCCGGCCTCGTTTGAAGTGTATTTATAGGCAGCAGTTGAACTCTTTGGCTGTCTGGCAATCAGTTGCCTCAAGTGGCTAAAAGAAATGAACTCATCTCAGCTGTCAGACTTAATGAGCGCAAATAAATTCAAGTAGGCTTAAAATTTCCACTTTTTTGCCTCGGCAATTGGGCACTTTTCCCACGTCTGGCACTCTTCTGGCCAAAATAGCCGCAGAAATTCATATACAAAAATAATACACGAGGACAAAAAGCGTCATGAATATCAACAATAGACAGAGATGGAAGGAGTGAGGGAGAGTGAGTGAGTGAGTGAGAGCTGAATAAGAACCGCAAATCTGAAACTAAGCAAAATGAATTCTATTTAACATTTGGGTAAATTTTCAATTTTTTTTCTCTTTTTGGCACCCCACTCTGAAATGAAATATAGAAATCAACGATGGACTGTTGGGGGGCGTGGCCGGATGGTGGCTGCCTTTTTGTGACGTACGCGCTGTCTACTTAGGAAAATGATAAATGTCCTTGTAAAGCCATGAAATGAATAAGTATGCGACGAGTCTAAGGATGTGAATGTGTATGTCAATATTGTGTGTGTATGTGTGCAGCGTTTATACGTTTTGGTAATATAGGCCAGCCAAGGAAAACAAGGACAATGTCCTCGGCAAACAGCAAGAAATCACAACAACTGCGTTTGAAGTGGAATATGCCAGTCCAGGTCCTGACCAGCTATCAGCTTGGACCCTAAATAGGCTACTCCAATAAGCGGGCCAAAAGAACATGCAGACAGTTTGCCTCAAGAGCCTGTGTATTGCGAGTCGAAAGAAAAATGTTGACAAACTCCTCGCAACGTCGACTTTTCCTTGCCGTTGTCATTCAACGCGACGTCAGTTTATTTTTCCTTTCAGCTTCTTTTTTTATTCTTCGCTTACAGGAAACTTGTCCCGAAAATGCCGCCCCACAGGCTGAGGCAGCGCCTTAAGCAGCGTTGGAATTTTTGCTTTCAAGTCGAATCAGTGGCGAAAGTTTTTGGCCAGCAGCGAAAACTACAAACGCACACAGAACAGACAGCGGGAGCAAGATGGATGGATAGGTAGATTGAGATAGAGTGACAGAGAGGGACACAGAGAAAGTGTGCTGAATAGTGGGATTGGATGGTAAAGAGAGGGGAACGGAACGGAACGGAACGGAACGGAACGGAAGGGAAGGGGAACTGTCCATTGTTGCTCATCGCTTTTGACCGACTAAAAGTTGTTTTGGGGCTTGTTTCCAGCAAGTCGCTTCGATTTCATGTCGATGCTGTTAGCTTTTGCTTTTGATATCTTTCATTACTAAGCTGATTTTTGTTTTGGGGTTTAAACAGCGCTTCCTTTTCTTCCTCGGCTTCTTGACTTTGGGCGTGTGGTTGTGTGTATGTGTGTGTCTATTGTTATATGTTTGTTGTATGGGCGTGGCAGCATCTGTTGTTGTTATTGCGGCATCTATTTGCCCTGGTCAATTTTGTGTGCAAATTGTTTGGGTTGTGGCCGAAGAAACATCAATAATATTTTTGATGTCTATGGCGCACACAAAATTGTTGTTAAATGTTTGAAAATTGTTTTAGGGCTTTTTTATGTTTTTGTTATTTTTGGTGCATAAATGGGCTTAGCATGTGTGGTAAGCAGCTTGTTTTCCAATAGCTTTAAAAACAAATAAAGAACTTACCAGCCAAAAGATTTAACAATGCTGTAAAATTAGAAAGAAAATTAAATTAAATAATAAACAAATTAATTCAAATAATAAAAGTTAAAATACTAGCTTAATAAATAAATAGTTAAATTGAAATAAATAATATAAAGAGTTTACAAATACAACGTAATCAAACAGAAAAAGTTTTGTAAAATATAATTGAAAATGCTTTTTATTTGAATTTGAATTCCAAATAGTTTGATTCTGTAATCAAATGCTTTTCCATTACACATACGCCCCATCCCCCAACTCAACTCCACTAACATGTTTTACACTTGTTAAATCTTGAGAATCTCCCAAAGTTTTACACTATGCAACCGCTTAGCAAACAACTTGCCGCTGTGGGTTACTGCAGCTTAGAAGTAACTCAACGAGTATAGCATGATATCTATATCCAATGTATATCTATTTTATATACTATATGAAGAGCAGCAGACCAAGTTTGGAATGCTGAAGGGAGATATAAAGAGGCAGATAGAGAGAGAGAGAGAGAGATGAATGGAGGCTGGAACTTAACTCATCAGATTTGCCTCTAAATAAGCATTTATAAAGCTGCGTTGCGGCGGCAACAAATGGCAAACTTTGTCCAAAAACCGACAACAAGAAATCGAGCGAACGCCCAGCGAACGGCAGAAACCCAAACATAATTTGAAAGTTTTTGCGGAAAATTTTGAGTACGTTGTTTTCATAGAAATGCGATAAATACTCGCTGTAGCAGGCAAAGGAAGTGGTTTGTATGAGGCGTAGCGGATTTTGGCTTGCAGTTAACTTGGAAAACATTGAAATGCCAAAGTGAAAAGTTTTTGCGCCAGCGCCTACAACAACAACAACAACATCGAAATTCAATTGAAAACATATAAAATCTAAATTTATTAAAATCCTCCCCACACTTCAGATATATGCTGCATGTATGTATGTATATATATATACCCTAAAGAGTTTTCGACTGTTACCAACTTTGGCACTAAAGCGTTGTTCAAGCTACTGGAACAATATGCAGCCTGGCCGAAGGCGTTAGTCCTTCAGTTGGACGATTGCAGGCTGTGGCTGTCGCTTGACTTGAGTCAAGTGGTTGTGGCTATGCTGTGGTTCAAGTGGTTCTCGAGAGTGGTTGGGTCCTAGTTTGCCTGGCCTCTAAATTAGTTGGCAACTACCCATGTGGCGTATACACAATATTCATATAGCTCATACGTCATGTTGGACAGGCCAAGCGAATGCCACAAACTAAAATATTTATACATATTTGCTTATAGTTTTCTGCCCTTAAATGATTTTTAGCGTGATAACGCATACGCAGTGTGGTCCAGTAATATAAATAATCTGTTTTCGGCAACATAAGTGATTGTATATTTAAAGCTGAATATCTCCGCAATTTAAGAAAAGCTTTCATCGCAATTAGCGGTGTGTCAAGGTGCATTCCCTCAATTTATGTATCATATTCTTTAGAATCCATAAACTTTACGAACTTTGCACAATGTTTATGTGGCTGACAATGGCCGCGCTTATTGTTCAATTTGTTTGCCAACTTTGAGATGACTGAAAGGAAGAGAAAAAAATACAAACTTTCTTCGCATAACACAAAAATATGCTACGCCCTTCAGATTGCCCTTCATCTGGTGCCGTGCTTTAGTTGGCTTATTTATTAGCAACATATTATTATTTGGCCTGCAAGTGTGCTAAAGTGATGGCCAGTGAAAGTTTTGGTGGCTGACCAGCTGGCGAGTGATCTCGGCCCTCCAAAAATAACTCTGACAAACTGAATAACAAGTCTTGAAAGCCATCGAATTGCGATGCCAACAGCTGCTGCTGACCATTAACAGTCGTGCAAAGTAAGTTTTCTTCATATTGATGTTGATGTTGATGTTGGTTTGTTTATTTTGTTTTGCTTCGATTCGATTCGAATCGAATGGATTTTAGGGGGAAGCATTAGACGATTACAAAGATTTTTTGCACATTTATGGCAGCTGGATTCGGGCTTAGCTTGGGATTTGTATCAGCCATCAAAATCAATTTCACATAATTTAAACTGTATTAAATTTACACATAAACTTTGTCAAAATAAACCAGAAATTTCATTTATTCAATAATGCAGCAACAAAAGCGTCATTTTGACAGCCACAAAGGCGTACGCATATTCCTCACACACAATAAACTTTATGCTGATTGAATAAAAGTTGAACAGACACACAACGCTCACACACACACACACACACACACACAAAAAAACACACATATACATATATTCAACGTAGGCTGGTTTAACGGCAGTCAAACTTTTCACTTTAAATTAAATTTCTCACAAACACACAGACTCACACACTCACAAGGGTGAAAAGTGGAAAAAGTAGAGCAGTCTTTGCCGCCAGGCGCAATCAATTTTTTGGCTGTGATGCCAAATGAGTGAATAAAAAAGTCCGACTTTTCTAGTTGAAACTGCTCAACTGAAAATACCCTGCATTATTTTCTTAAGTGATGCAGATATTATGCCAAATCAAATTAAATCACTAAAATCAAGAATACGTCTAAATCTCTATAATATTTATCTATCATTCTTTAGTTTCTCTTTTTAAATATTTTTTTTTATTTAATAATTAATAAATTAATTTTTGTAAATATCAACTGGCATCAAACAACAAGGTATTTATTTTATTATATAAAAATATTTGTATTAACTTATTGCGCATGTATTTCCAGTAAATAAACTTTCGAATTTATGGGTAACATTTTCTTAAAAATATTAATTACATTTTTGTAATCATTCTGGAATTTTTATTTGGAATTTTACTTTTGTAGCAAATTTATACTATGTATAAAATATTTGTATGGTCCATTACAAATAAAATGCAATTATATGCAATAAATTGCATCCTGCTCTGTTAAATATGCAATAAATACAGCTGTGAATTTTTTAATGGATGGGAATCGGATTAGGTCTTTATATCAATAAATAATACTATGTATGCTTGCCAACTGGAAGAAGAACAGTTGTTGATAAAGTTTCTATATATTTTCAGTGCTAATTACGAGTATAAATTTTAAATAGAGGGTATTTATAAAAGTTTCTTGAGGCTGATAATATACTATGTTAAATGAAGTTGAAAAATGAGTTAACTTACCATTCTCTTCCTCAATGTTGCGCGTCATTGTCGTTGAGGAGCTGACACGAGCACGTGTTGCTGCCGATGCATGGCCATTGAATGTGGGCAGGACGAGGCACAGCAGCAAGGACAACAGGCAGCTGACAGACGGGCACATGGTTGGTTCACTCTTTGATTGTGTTGATTTCGATTAAAGAGTGTGTGGCTTGAGTCTGAAGTGTGGCACTTGTTGTTGTTGCTGCTGCTGCTGCTGCTGCTCTTCCAACTCAATAATGCCAATGACAATGTGTGTGGATGTTTCTATATATATATATATGAATGTATGTATGTGTGTTTGTGTGTTTGCTATTTGGCAGTTTTCGTTGGCAACTTTCGGGCTCTACAGTTTTTAACACACGCACAACACTCCAAGCATTTGTTGTTGCTGTTGTTAACGTGGCTTATTTGCGCATATATTAATTTGATTTAATTTGGCATTTTCATTTGTGTCCATTTACAGATTTTCGTAGAGCCTGCAAAAGAGAGAAAGGGAAGAGAAGCCAAAGGGGGCAGAGTCAGCAAATTGTTGACATGTCAATAAATAAAGAAAGAGTCCGTTGCTATTTTGGATAATTGCTGCTGCAATCGATGCAATTGCAATTGCAATACCAATTTTTGTTGTTGTTGTTGTTATTGCTGTTGAAATTTATTTAATTGCCTTTATTTTAGGTTCACACAAATTTGGTAAGCACACACACACACACACAAGCATAAAGATTTATGTGATTTTTACAAATTTTATTGGGTTAATTTGTTTGTTTTATATTTATTACAGTTATATGCGTACGTTATTTATGTGGCTAAAATTGTTAATTTATGTATTCAGTTGTTGCGTTTGCCAACAGCACAACAAATTCACAAATTATGCAAAATTTTATGATTTTATTTAAAATGTTTGTAATTTATTTTTATTTTTTTTGCTTGTAACCTGCTGAAACGTCACTCGAAATTAGAGCCTAATTTATTGCCAATAAAGTGGGACTGTAATTGATTTGCAACACAAGCAACACAGCACAATGGAAATTATTGTAAATTATGTGAAATATGCGCACAGATATTTCGCAAAGAGAATTATTAATTGGCATTAGATACCTCTTGGCATTAATAATGTAAATATTTAATTAACTCAATCGAAAATTTCCCAATTAAATATTGAATTTCCATCAATTTTCAAAGTGAAAAAAAACAGACAAAATATACAGCAGATAAAGTAGTTAATGGAACTGCAATCTAATCATTAGATTATGATGAATCCCAAGCTCATTACCAAAACAGGTTCAACAGGAAGTTTCTTATCTCGAACTGGGAACACATACATACATACATACGTGTATTCCGGCTAGACAGCATCAAATCAGACCTCAAACGACCCGTAAAGCAGCAACACGTACAAAATGGTAGGCATCGTCTCAATATTTTACAACATATGCACTCACACTGAAGCGCTTTTAATTAAAGTATATTTATAACTTGGCCCAGGTTCAGGTCGAGGGTGGAAAGACTATGAGAAGAAAGTGGTGGTGCTGATGTTAAGGACTGGGGGAGTTGTGGGAAATCATTTAAAATGCCGCTTGCGTACATATTTGTTATAATTTATGGTGCCCATATAAATGACTAACAACACACGGAGAAAGAGAAAAAGACCAAGAACAAGAACAAGAACAACTGGCAACGTGCCGGGACGAAGGGTAAAAGATGAAGGACGAAAGAAACAGATGAAGACGAAGACGAACCAAAGTAGGGCCAAAAGAATGGCAAAACATGTGCCCAAGTATGCGCGCGTGTAGATCTTTAAAAGGAGCCAAGGAAGCGCACAGAACGTGCCAGCATCAAAGTTCAATATGACGACAGCCTGTAGATGTAGAAGTAGAGGTAGAAGTAGAAGTAACGCCAAAGAGCTAACGAGTGCAAATTTCTCTTTAGATTTTGCGTTTGTTTTTCTGTCGTTTCGTCCACCGTCGAGACGAGTCGAGGCAAGACGAGCCGACTCGTGTCGTGAAGCACTCGCAATGCTTTTACTTTTACGTAGCAAAAACTCAATAAACGATAAACAGGAAAACGGAAATCGGAAATCGGAAACTGTATACGTTCATGTTTCTGCTCTACACAGAAACACAGACACAGACACAAACACAGACAGAGGCAGAGGCAGTGTCGCCATTTTGCGCGACATTCGAGGCAGTTCGACGTGCTTTTATGATATATTGACTTGCTCTGTTTTATCGGCCACGTCTCCTGCCATTGCTGCCAATGCTTTTAGCTCGGCGCACTAATTTTATTTTGCCACTGCCTCGCTGTTGACAAACTCGACCCATTTAAACTTGTACTATTTCTGTATCTCTATTCATTTTTTTAGTCATGCCACACACAGATCATAAATAAAATTTTATTAAACTGTGCAACTGTGACTCGGACTCTGGTTGTGGCTCTGGAAACCGCAACTGTCAGACCAAACCGAGAATAGAGCACATTGAAAAATGTTCAAATTTAATAATATTTTTTTTAAGTGGCGCATAATAAATCTTTATATGTTTATTTATCATACGCCCCGTTGCTTGATTGCCCCGTTTTTTGGTCGGTGCGGCAACTGCAAATGGATTTCCATTTCAATGCCACCAAAAATATCAAATGTAGTTAAGCGATTAATGTAAATATTTTTAAAAAATCTTTCACATCAAATATTTACTAAATAGAGCAGAAAGTAAAACATGCACCAGAATTTCTATTCAAGTCGATGAAAAATATTTACAAATAGTGGCCAAATTGATAAATCTACTATTCAAATATTCGCTGTAATAAAATTTTAGGGAATGCTTTGAATAAAACTTTCAAAGACCTGTCAAATATTTCAACACATTTCGATGGCAAATTTTATTCAATTTGAAAACACATCAAATTTCTAACAAACTGGAACTGAGTTTTTACAAAAAATATGTAAAAATATTAAATTACAGAAAGAGAATATATAAAAATTTAAATAGTTAATAAAATATCAAAAATTTTCGAAAATGAACTACCAGTTACTAAGGTTATATGTATTATAAAGACAAAATTTATCGAAAAAACTACTCCATAATATTAAAAATAAATAATAATATTGTTTGTTGCTCAACAAAATATTGAATATTGCAACTGTGATTCGCTGATGCCGCTGCTGCTGTTCAGAAAACTTTTGCTACATTAGCTAATATGAGTTTGAGCTGGTGCCGGTGTAACGCGGCGTATACGTAACCTTGCTGCGTATAGTACGTTGTGCCAGTTTTCTCGATCGACATGCACTTCAATATATAAACTTGCCAAGCGCTGTGTGTGTTTTTTGTGTGTGTTTTCCGGCTACATCTGGTGTAAAGTGTGTCGACGCTTTTTCCATTTCCGTCGTTGTTTTTCTTGTTGTAATGTAATGTAATGAAGTGTGTTTGCATTAAAATGCAATTTGAAGTGCAAAGTTACAATATTATTATGGCATGTTGAAAGCTAGCTATACGTATTGTGTGTATGTGTGAGTCTACATGCACTGAAGAGCCCTTTAGCTTAGCCGTGAGCTGTGCAACTCGTACCTGGCCCAAGTTCCGAGCTTCAGAGTTGGCTTCATTTCTTTTTTTTTGCGGTTTATGTGCGCTAAGTGAGCCTATAAAAATCCATGCATGACTGCGTCTGCCTTTGCCTCTGACTCTCTGCCACTTTGCCTGCTTGGTGTGTGTTCAAGTACATTTTTATGAATACTAAAATTCCCCGGGAGCAGCATCCACAGCAGCAGCAGCAGCAATGACAGCAATCAGAGCGTTCAACACTTGGCATCATCATCATGCGCAGCTGTTGTTGCTGCTAATTTTGTAGCATACTTTAATGGAGGTGGCAGCAAACAAATGTACTCGATTTTGCATGACAGGACATGACACGTCTTTGCTTCGATGACCTTGCAATACTCAAATGCTGGACACTTGATATGCCAAAGGCATCCAAAATACAATGGATGGCAATTGTTGTCAATTGCCTGCATTCGCAAAGCTTTCAATTCTGGTTTCGGTTTCACACTGGCCGCAATATAAATTGCATATTGAAATACATTTCAATATATTTCACAATGCAATGTATGCACTTTGTTTGAGGCACTCAATCCATCCATTAATTGTGTCATGTGCATACAATTTCGGTTCTGTGGTGCACTGTGGCCTCTTGTGGCCGTTGGTTACATTCAATTGTTTGCATCAGTAAAATTAATTGAGTCAAAAATGGTTTTAGTAGCTTTTTAATAATTCATTAAAGTTTCAGCTTGGGGTAAATTGGCAAGAGAAATCGAATCGAATGCATTTATATTTATACAAAAGCAGATCAGGTTCTTAAATGAATGCATACTTAAAAGAATCAAATCAATTTAAATTTATTTTGTATTAAAAATACAACTTTTTAAAATATAATATAAAATTATAATAATAATAGTACCAAGCAGGGATTAAAACCTTAACCGAAACCGTAACCTTTAACCGATCAAAACCGATTGAAATTTGTAGCCGTAACTGAAACCGTAACCGAAAATAATTTTATCCACTGTACCGAAACCCATAAACCGAAACTTCTTAAACCAAAATAACCGTTTAGTAACCGATTCATTTATAAGGACTTATTTCGGTTCTGACCGTCGCAGTTACTGAGCAACTTGATAACTTTGAACTGCCATTATTTTATCAAAACTGAACCAATTACCATGTGCCATGTAAATTTGAGAATGATTTTACCACCAAATTCGTTCTGCATTTAAATTTTGTTCATTTTTCAAAATTTTTGAAAATTCGAATTTTTATGAAAATTTACAGTGTTACCCCTTTCCCTTTTTTGATTTTTTCGAAAAAATTCAAATTTTTAAAATCAACAAAATTTTAATGCAGAACAAATTAAGAGGTAAAATCATGCTCAAAATTACATGGCACATGGAAATTGATTGACTTTTGACAAAGTTATGGCAGTTCGAAGTTATTAAAAATCAGTAAAATCAATATAATCGAAATGTTCAAACCAAATTAACCAAATTTATATGAGGTCACATTAAAATAAAATCGACATTACACTGGACCATTTCAGGAACCAGATAACATTATTTTCCAGGCTAATTAGAGCATTATATCTTTTTTCATGTAAAACAATGAATATCGCTTATTATTTTGGTCAACCGAAAACCTCTCCAAGGCTCATGATTTTATATTATTAATTACTTTTCTTATTCACATGATTTATTTTATTTATCTTAAATTTTTTAATTAATTTAATATTGCCAAATAAATATTATATTTGTTATTATTTAATACTAATCGGATAAATTCATTTTTATATTATTTTGAACTTTATTGATTTACGGAAATTAATTGTTAATCTATATATTTTAATTTGGACATATTTTTTAATGTTATACTTACATTAATTAAACTTTACTTCAACTTATTTATGTTGCTTTTTATTCAATCCCCATTCACATATATCATTTTTTTTATGTTTTATTTATTTATTCATTGATTTGAATGAAAATATTTTTTTTATGATGGTTAAATGATGTTAAGAAGTTTGTTTTTACTTATATATATATTTGTTGGGATAGTTGGATAGTTCAGCCATATTAAATCCATGCAATCTCTATTAACTATTTGCTTTTTCAAAGTTATCTTAATCAGTTTATCTGCCATTTATAGCGGCTGCCTTTTGTGAAAAGTCAAGTGCCTTTAGTGCTCTCAATGTAATGAAATTACACGCACACTTCAACAATTTATCAATTGAACAAATGTGCATCACTCAACACTTTCAGCAAGCAAATAACGCTTGACATTTTGTTATCTATGTATTTCTCAATTTGATTATGGTTCATAGTTGCTTGGTGAATTTCAATGCCAGCAATTTATCACTTGATGCTATGAAAGTTTACAATGCTCGAAAAGAAATGTTATGATTAAAGCATGCTAATGCATGTTGCATAAGTAACAAACACACCCCTATAAATACTGAATGGAATTCACAACAATAAAATATTTTGTGCAATTTGTATGAGAAGCAGCTACAAAGAGTTGCAAAAACTATTTCAGCTAAGCTAACAAAATGAAATTGTCTAAATAGTAGAGCAATGGGGAAAATCGTTTCATGTGCCGGTTGATACAGAGACACACATTCGCACACACATTCGCACACACATTCGCATACACACGTACAGCTTAGTGGTATACACGCTAACTGCCAAGTAATCCAAACGACGCCGATGCTGAGATTCGCATTTTCAGAGCTCTGCTCGCTGGCATTCGTTGTGTTTTCCATGAAAATGATTTTCATTGAGAACGAGGCAACAACGATGTCGGCGTGGGAGGGAACACATTCAAATCGTATTGAATCGGCTGAGAACGTGCCCCTACGATGTCGACAGTCGACAAACGTTGATTTGTAAATTTAGCATCAACCTCAACGACAACAACAACAACAGCAACAACAACTACTGTGACAATGACAACAAATTGTTTGTCGCTTACAACAAATCGACTGCTTACATTTGCCAGCTAGTAACGTGCTGAGATTACGCGGCACACGCGATAATAATCGCACCCAAAAAACGCAGCGCGTATTAAGTTTTCGTATTCATCTAACGCGTTTTGGGAATTTCCTCCTCTTGTTTTTCGCTCAAATGTAATCAACGCGGCGTATGCTTAATTTCGACAGCCACATTTTGATGCGTTTCACATTTCATAGAATTAACGATTAACACTCTACAATAGAGATTCTCTACATATTTTGCTAATAAAATTTTCTGTGTTAACCTGCACGCAACGTAACGCAACGGGACGCAACGCACAACACGAAACGCGAAACGGAAAAGCGTAACGACAAAGCAATCGAAAATCCCGTCAGTTTCGACCGTACCCGCGGGATCGCAAACTCTCACTGAAACGATTTTTATGGTACACACAGAGCAGAGCGACCAAAAAAAGTGGGCACTGCCGAAACGACGACAGCATCCCGAATTGTCCATACGAACGCAGCAACGGCGCCGCCAATGAGCGAGTCGAGCGAGAGAGCAAGGCAACCGAAGAGCGAGCCGAGCGCAGCAGCTGTAAGCTGGATGCTGTTATCAAGCTGTTAACGTCTCATTAACAGCGCTCTGTTAATGGAGCAGCCACAGGCAGTTAATTTATAGCAAGCTTTACAGCGTTAACAGCACTTTTCTCTACCAAAACTATTCCATTTTATAGCAAAATTAAGTTGTCTTGTAAATGTATATATTGGCAATATTAAAAAAAAAATAAACCATAAGATTAATATAAATATTTAAGACTTTATGGCAAGCTCTCAGATTGTTTACATTTGTCGATAGCCAGCGGCATCGTAAACTCTCTCGTAACGCACGCTCTCTAACGCAGCTTGTACTAAAATCAGCTGTTTATTGTGCTAAAAAAATGCTCGGCTAAGAGATTTTCCCCATGTTTCACTTACTTGAAAGCATTGTATGAGAAAGCAGTTCCAACTGTAAACATTCTTATTTATTTTTATAAATTTTATAAATGCAGAGAATTTTAATAGTTATCCTAATCATACGCTTAGAACACCATTCTGTAATGAACAACCTTTAAAAAAAATTATATTTATAACTATTTATATGGCTTTCTACAGTAGCTGCACTGGCACAAGAATTCGATGCAAATTTCGATGTGCTCACCTCTGGCTTCATTTAATTTATCATTGGCATCTTCACATCAATCAAATTCACACCTGTTGCCTCTATGCGCTGCCTGCCTGTCAATCAAAGCAGGTGCGTTTAACATGACAATGCAAATACATGAAAAGAAGCTGAAAAATATTCTTAAATGCTCAAGCTAACATTTTTATATTAAAAATATTACTGAATATAATAATATTTCCATTGATTTTATGTGTCTCAATAATTGAGTTTTTTTTTTTAAATCAAATAAAACTTTACTCTGAGTTACTCAAAGCATAAATATTTAAATAAGCTGACAGCACACTGTTATTTAGCATTAACAGAGCTGCTCTCTGTTTTTAACAGCTGTCTGCTCTTTGCAAAGAGTTGCTCTGTTTTTTTTTTGTTTATGCAAACTGTGTCGAATCTTATGAAACAATGTAAAGCTTTTTTATGGCTTGCTATTAAGGTATAAGGAAATGTTAAGTGGAAGCTGTTAAGTGGGCCATATCAGTCAGTCAGTCAGCTGTGTACCAAACACAACCTGAGAATGGACCAATAGCTTCAAGTAGCAACTTAACAGCAGTAATTAGACCCCTAATAGACCGAAATTTTATTTATAGTATGTATTTTTATATATAAAGACTTGGTAACTTTAAATGCAAGAGAGAACACATCTTAAATCCGCTTTGCAACGGCAGCGCAGCGACAAATGTTGGTCCACTTGTTTTTTATCAGCTCATAAACATGGCGTACAAGTTCATTTCAGTGTTAAAAGCGTGTTTTTTTTCCTGACCGCCATGTGTTAGTGTGCGTTCTTTTACGTGTGTGTGTATGTGTGTGTGTCTGTCTTCATTTTACAGCTGCAACACTCACAGACACACGCACACACAGCTGCTGTCATTTTTAATAGCAAACACAACACGCAGCGACTTTTGCGCATGAAATAACACCAACTAAATGTACGATGTTGTACTAAGTAGTCCAGTTCGTACCCAAGCGGATCGCGCACAGTGTGAAGAACATTGCAAGATACTGAATGAATTTGTAGTCAGTATACTATGTGGAAAAGTCGTAGTAAAGCTTAGTGTATCAAATATCAACTTACTTATTATTGAATGCATTACATATTAGTCTTAAAATTATGATTTATTTATGGTAACTATTGAAACTCTTAACCCTCATCTAAAACTAATCTGTGATTTGCTTAATTTCTTGTTGATTACGTATACAATGTAGTGAATATTGAAAATATGTATATATTTTAATTAGGGATTAACACCGAAACGAATATCGGTTTCAGTTTCGGTTATGCTCGAATTAAGGTTTTCGGTTATCGGTTATGCAAAATCTTGGAGTATCGGTTTCGTAACGGTTATCGGTTTTTTGTAAGTTTCGGCTTAAAAATAACGGTATGGTTACGGCTCACAAAAAAAAAGAAATTAAGGTTTTCGGTTGACTAAAATAAGAAGCGTTATTCATTGCTTTACATGAAAAAAGACTTAATGCTCTTTTTAGTCTGGAAAATAATGTTATCTGGTTACTGGAATATTAAAATTTGAGATCAAATAAATTTGGTTGATTTGGTTTGAAAATTTCGATTATACTGATTTTTAATAACTTTTAACTGCCATAACTTTGTCAAAAGTCAATCAATTTCCATGTGCCATGTAATTTTGAGCATGATTTTACCTCTTAATTTGTTCTGCATTAAAATTTTTTTGATTTTAAAAATTCGAATTTTTTCGAAAAAATCAAAAAGGGGAAAGGGGTAACACTGTAAATTTTCATAAAAATTCGAATTTTCAAAAATTTTAAAAAATGAACAAAATTTAAATGCAGAACGAATTTGGTGGTAAAATCATTCTCAAATTTACATGGCACATGGAAATTGGTTGAGTTTTGACAAAATAATGGCAGTTCAAAGTTATCAAGTTGCTCCGTAACTGCGACGGTCAGAACCGAAATAAGCCCTTATAAATGAATCGGTTACTAAACGGTTATTTTGGTTTAAGAAGTTTCGGTTTATGGGTTTCGGTACAGTGGATAAAATTATTTTCGGTTACGGTTTCAATTACGGCTACAAATTTCAATCGGTTTTTATCGGTTAAAGGTTACGGTTTCGGTTAAGGTTTTAATCCCTGATTTTAATATATAATATTTTTTATAAATCAGCTTAAGTTTACAGAAGGCCTCATTTGCTATGTGTTTTTTACCACTGTGCGCATTCTTTTGCTGCTGTTATTGTTGTTGTAATGAAAGTGTTCTTGTGTAGTATACTAGCCGCATACGCAACATGCGTTGCCTGCTCTTTTCCTGCCCCGACAACTGCTGCTGCCTCCATTTATTGCTGATGCTGCTCCATAAGCAGCCAATGTGCAATTCTATATGTGTGTGAGTCTAAGTGTGTGTGTGTGTGTGTACAAGTGTGTTGGCCAGCTAGAGAAATATGACAAAAAGCATGCTACAGTTTTCCTTCTTTTTTCTATTGTTGTCGTTGCTGCTGCTTTTTGTCAGAGTTTCTAATAGCTAAAGAAGTCAAAGAGTGAAGTGGTGGCCAACTCACAACAACTACCACTACTCGGAAAGAGTCATCTTTATTGTTGTGTGTGTTTGTGTGTGTGTGCAATAGCAATAAAAATATATTTTACAAACTGCTGCCAACAGTTCGCGACCCTTGCAAAGCATGAAAACTGCTTAGGTTTTTCTTTGGTTCTTCTAGCACTCCCATAATGTTGTTGTTTCTGTTGTTCCTTGTTTGCTTTTTATGAAATATGTAGAGCAGCTAACAAGCACACACACACACACGCCCACACATGCAAAACAAGTTAGCAACATCAAATTATTGGAAAACCGAGATGTTCTCTGGATTTTCTCTTCCAGAACGTATGAAAAAATATTTAAAAATCTCAACAAAAAGATATAAAAAAGGCAAGAAAAACTGTGGAAAAGTTCGCAAGCCAACAACAACCGAATAAAATGTATTTTTGTGGGGTGTACTCAGAGATGTGTGTGTGTGTGTGTATGTGTGTGTGTTTGAGTGTGTGTACGAATATGGATTGTGTTATTGTTGTTGGCACTAAAACGCGCTTTGCTTAACGCGCTTGAATCGTTTTAGATACTTTCTTTCGTTTTGTATTTTTCTTTTTGTTTGTGTCAACCATAACGATTTTCTTTTCAATTTAGTTTTACTGCGTATTTTGTTCTAATTTTATTGCATGTATTAAAATTTTCCCATTCTCTTCTATTTTTCTTGTTTTTCGGTTGGGCTGCATTTCGGATTCGCAATTGGCAGCTGGTAACTGGAAACTGGTAACAGGCGTTGGTTTTGGGCCGCATTGAGTGCTCTAAACACACAATTTCAAAGCACACACACATACACACAATCACAGTGGCACCCACACGCACATAATAATATATTTTTTATGATATTTATAGCTCTGACATTTTGCTTAGCTAGCAGGCGATTTATATATCTCCAACTCCAACGCTACTTCTCATACCCAATCCCAATCCCGATCCCATTGTCGTTTTACTATTTTCAGCCATACATATTTATGACTGGCCAACTCTTTGCCACATTTTTCATAACATTGTTTTAGTTTTCATTTCATTTCATTTATTTATTTTTTGTTTTTGTTTTTTTGCAGTTGTTGCTATTTTGTTCTTGTATTGTCTCTTGATTTTTGTTGCATTTTTATGTGTGCTTGTGGCTGTTTACTACCCCATAGATACACAGTTATTGAATGGCCTGTCATATTGTGGCAACTTTTTATATGCTCCAACACGTTTCAACGGATTTTATTGGCGGGGCTATTTTGAATATGCACTAATACACTGATTCGCATATTTGTGAGTATAACTATTGAATGTAAAATACATTTTCAGGAAATAGCAACATGGAGTTGAAGCCTTACATTTTCAACATAGCTATTGTCGAACCATACCAAATAAAAATCTGTAAAGATATTCGATAATTAAAATTGAATATTGTGCACTTGTCACAAATTCACTTAACTTAGTATTTGTTGATATTATTTTTATTGTAGAATTTCGATTGTAGATTTTTCTATTAAAGTAACTATGGAAGTAACAAATGGAACTATGAATAACTATTATTGTAGAATTTCGATTGCAGATTTTTCTTTTGAAATATATTAGATGTGTCATTAGAAGCGACGTTTTTGTTAGTCAAATGCAACTATAAATGATATAATAGTAATGAAGACCATATCGGTGTATACTTTAAATGTAATGTATAGTATTCCAATTCAAAAATGGAAGCTTACGTTTTCTATTTAAAAGATATTGAATTGATAGCATACATGTACATGTACAATAGCTGTCTTTTAAAAATTTCAATGAATAATCTTACAAAATGTCTTGATGATGTCAACTTGTAATTGTCAAAAGAAATTGTTCCTGGTATCCGAAGCATATATGTATATAGTAATTTAACTTTTTATTGTTTTGTTTTTATTTTAAGTTAAATATTTGTTCTTTATTAATTATGAAATATGAATAAATAAATAACTTCATTTAAAATAATGCTTAAATAAAAATTCGAAACAATAAGTATGAACAATTAAAGTTCAGCATTCCAAACGAATTCCTCTGTCCAGGCAGAGGAGAATTTAGTCTTAAAATGATAAAGCAAACCAAAAATATTACTTATATTTCTAATACTCGTACATGCGTTTGAAATACTGGCCACAATGTTGGCCTGCCGCTTTTATGTTAACTTGATGAGACAAGAAAAACTGTGGGATAGGCAATAAAATGTTTCGTAATGACCGAGATAACTTGGCTTAGTCTAAATCAGCTTTCGGCTTACCCGAGCTGCAAATGAAATTGTTTAAATTTTATTTACTTAAATTGCGAGCTACAAGTAAGATACATATACTCAAAAAAAGATAGACACATGAGTTTGCTGCAGTTTTTCGCATCAGTTTAAATATTTTCAAGTGCAATGCCGTTTGGAATCTTTAGTCGACAGCTCGGTAAACAACATGTTCGTTGGTGGAGAGAAGTCGAAGGAGGGGAGAAATCGGGTTGCGCGGGTGGAAAACATTTGCGTGCATGTTGCTAGTTAATTATTGAGCAACGAGCACGTACAACTCTGTCTATGACTGTATGTGTGTATGTGTGCTTCTGTGTGTTAGAGTATGTTTTTGTGTGTGTGCGTATGCAAGTCTGTTTGCATGTGTCTATGTTTAACTTAATTAGTGCTTCTATGCGCTGCATTTTGTGGTCCGCATTTAACGCAGAGACCGCCAAAGCGAACACTGACGCCACCGTCGCTGTCGCTGTCGGCAGCGGCAGATGCAGCAGCAGCAACAGCAGCAGTGGCATCAGAGTCTCATTGGGCCACACAGCTGTCCGTCTGTTCAGCAGCCTGTCTGTCCCTCAGTCCATCTGCTTCTGCCGGCAATATTTAAAATTGCAGCGCACGGCTTCCGCCAGCGCCATGGGCTTCCTCTGATGCTGTGAACAGTGCGCTGTTTATTTGTTCTAATACACTTGGCAAGCAAAACGTATATTAGCTATAAGGAAAGGCCACGTTATAAGTAAATTAATATGAGCGTAAGAATTCTATCTATAATTTTAGTAAGATATTAATAATAAAATCATTATTTTAAGATAGTTTCCATAGAATGTTGGCTCTCATTTTGTTAATTAATTGCATTCACTTTAAAAATCAGTGACAAATTGTTTGAAAATTATGAAATTAAATTATTGTATTTCTATAAAATTGTACCCAGGTTCATGGGTTCTTGCAACGGTTCTACGAGCCGAAACAAAAGATTGCTCAGTGGTTAAACCTTTACAAAATTTGTATTATAATTGTTAAAATTTAATTTATTGATTGAATTATAGAATTTATTTACTTTTATTATTTAATGAAAAAAATATAATTAATTTAACATTAAAATAATTAAATTACTTATTTGCCATAACGTAATAAGTTTTAATAAATAAATAGATATTTTTGATTATTAAAATATGTCACTTATTAATTAATAAATTACGTAATGTTGAAGAGCATGACATATTCGACCAGTTTTCATTTGTTTTTGTGCAATTTTATTATATTTGTAGTATATTATACTGTTGTTTTTTATAGTACTTTGCACACTCGTTGCAGGCAGCACGTAATTTGCATTGTTGTTGCTTTTAATTGCTTAGTGTTAATTGCTGTAATTGCGGTAAACTGAACTGCGAGTAAAAGAGGAAAAACGAAGAATAAAAACGGTCGTATGTACAAAAAGCTCGCTTGTAAACTGGCCTTAACAAAATTTAATTAGACGATGTCCTTGCCGCGACCCGAGGTCAATCAGCTGTTCGCAGTGCTGCAAGAGCAGCAGCAACAACCACAACAACAACAGCAGCAACAACAAGAACAACAACAACAACATTAGCTACTCAGGTGGTTTGGAGTAACATTTGTCATATGATCGACCCAGTGCAATTTGTTTGCCTTTAATTTGACGCTGTCATTCAATATGTTTGATGCTGTAGCTGCTGCTGTTGCTGCTCATTAACGTTTTGCTGTCGAATTGGGAGCGGATGCTCGTTAAGCCCATTAAAGGCAATGCCAAAATGTTAAGGCAGCGAGACTTTAAAATGTCATCATACGATCTGGGCAAAAGGTCACGCCCACATTGCTTGACGCTGCTGCTGCTGCTTCTATCCAAAAGCTGACGAAGGATGTGGGCTCAAATGTCACAGGACCTGGCCATAAATTTGCCTCACTCACACACACACACACACACAAATGGTGGTGTGAGAGCTAAAAGCCAAAACCAAGGCCAGTTTTTGGACGCTCGCTTTTAGCATTATGTGACTTTTTTCTTTCTTTTATGTAATTTCGACACACCTGATAGCCTAATTTATTAGCTGGCATTTTGCGGCATGTATTAATTAATTAATTAGAGAGCGAGATGGCGATACAAACATACCCAAACACACACACACACACACACAGTTGCACACATATTAATTATCAGGCAGTTCCATTAAATTGCTAGTTGTTGGTTTATTGAGCAAAACTTTGTACTTGTCTGTTGTTCATTATGCAGCCTTTATAGGCATTCAAATGGAATCTCCAGTCAGACCGAAAGTTACATTTCGACCTGGAGTCAGACTGATTGAAACACACTGTCCAAATGCGGTTGCCTTGACTTCCTTTCCACTAGCAATCTGTCTGTCTGTCTGTTTGTCTATCTTCCTGTCAGTTGTTCTCACTTTTGAATTGGATTGACTTTTTGTGGTTTGTTGCCTGCGTGGCACATGATTTGCTCCACAACTTGAGTATTGGGTCTCGTCTATTGCTTGTCAACCAAAATGTCAATTTGAAAATTAATTGATTGGAAAATTATGCTCAAATTGGAACTTCTCCAAATGAGTTTTACCTGGAAGCTACTTCCTGAAACGTAAGGATAATTTTGACATTGTTTTTGGTATACAAACTTTTGCGGTTCGAGCTATATAAATTAAAAGAAAAAACTCCGGAAATAATGGTCAGTCACAGTGGGACATCAATAAACAGAATTGGGGCAGCACAGTCGGCCACTTCAATTGGTTGTACTCGCTTCCGAATGCCAATTGGGATTGGAATCCTTGAAACAGCACATTCGAGCCTCATTTCTAGGCGCAGTCTCTGGTCGAACATAAAAATTATTATTGCGCTGCGTCGCGGGAGCCTATCAAAAAGTAAATGATTATTTTTACAAGCAATTTGCCGAGCAGCCTGAGCAGATGCCTGGCAACAGGGCGGATGGGTGATGTTCGTGCATTACCCGAAGGCGAGCTAATGATTATGCATTAAGTTGTCATTACAAAATTAGGTTTATTAGTTTTGCAGTGACGTCAGACAGAAAAGGCGGTAAGTGCGTCGCCATATTCTAATGAATTGATTAATTGAATTAGACTCTGTCTTTTAAGCAATCAATAACCAGGCAGACATCAAGGAAGTCACTGTGTTTGACATTAATGGACACATCCTTGGCTCAAAAACTTGCACTTACTTTGTAAGAGCGTCTTATAAAATTACACATTAAATTTAGTTTCAATGTTGGCATAATTTATGATTGATGATTGATACCATTGTTACGTTGTTCGCATTACTGGTAATTAGAAATGTCTGTGCTCTTTTACTTTACAGTGGGTTCTTCTCAAATATATTTTGAATAAATTTAAATTCAATTTCATTTATTACAAACTATAAAAAAAGAAAAAATTTATAATAATTTTTTAATAAAAATATCAGTTAAATTGATTCTATGATATTTACACAAAATATAGTCCTAGATTTGTCAGGGTATGAGAACATTCAGATTCCTTCGAATGTCAGGCATTTAACTTCTACAACCAATTATTATTTATTTGAGTTTCTTATGCTCAGAATGTCTTTTATAATAGTGTTATTTACTTCACAGAGAATGCTCTCATCATTAATCAAAAAGCTTAATAGAGTTTTCCAACAAACAGTTCAAAGTTGAAATGCCTTCTCCCTTTACCTCATGCTCTGCAAATGCTAACAAAGTGTTGACAAGACGTAAAAAAGTAGTTAACGAGTACAGGGTAAAATAAAAAGAGCACAGACAGAGCCGCTAAATGATTACTAGTCTGGCTGATCACTGGCGTCAGTTCATGGCCCCTTTCTACTGTAGCCTGTACCCTCGGCATTCGATTTATAACATTTTCCATTTGAATTGTGACTGCATTCGATTCGATTGATTTAATTTGCCAGTTCGTCGTTTGGTGGTTATAAAAATTCATTGCGAACGTTTTTATATGTAGATCTGTAGCTCGATTTTTTCACTGCTCAGCTCGACATTCTGGATGAGGATTGAGGATTTCGGTTCTCGGATTTGTTGTCAAATCATTCGTGTGCTCATGCCAATAAAACGTGTGCAGCTCGCAACTTCCATTTCATTTCACTTCTGGGATAATATGCGACGCCGGCGTAAGCTTAACAGTTGCTGCTCTGCTGCATTTTTCATTCTCGTCATCGTCATCGTCATCGAGATTCTCATTCTCATCGTCGTTCTCATACTCAATGCGCTACTCAACGCAGCTCAACACTTTTGGCAACAATGCAACCAGCCAACCAAACCAACAACACCAACAACCAACCAATCAAACCAACAACAACCATTTGCCATTTACATGCATTTACGCTTATTTGAGCACAATAATTTTGGTTTATTGGCCACAAAAACTGTGGCGACATGCCTCAAAAGAAACCAAAATAACATATTTTTTATGTCTTTTAAATATTTAAGAGGCTTTTTTTCGCCTGTGTGCTGCATTTTCAATGCACTTTTTAATTGCGGCAAATATTCAGTTTACATATTGCATACTTATGCAGTAAATATTTTGAATATTTATTACTTTATTGAATCAAAAAAACCTCCATTTCGAATTGAATTTTAAGTATTCACTCAATCAGAACTTTATTAAATTATTGTTTGTTTGTAGTATTTTTGTTGAAATTTAATTGCTTGAAAAAATATAAATACATAATTTTAAATGAAAAAAAGAACTTTAAGCTAGCTTAACAATTTACAACAAAAATTAGAATTGAACGATTTATTAGCATTTCATATATTTAATATTGTTTCAATTTTAATAATACTGCAACTTAAATAAACCAATAATTGTTGACTTTCAGTGTCTTTAAACCATTAGAAAATTATTTAAAACCTTTCCAACATTTCGAAAATTTATTTGGAGGATATAAATATAATTCAATATGATTTAAATAGAAAATTAAACATGTTAATAAGTCCTTCAATGATATTTTGTAAATATTTTAACTCTCGTAAAAATGTACCTTACTTTCGTGAAATAATCGACTTTTATTAAATAAATTATTATTTTAATTAAGCCTAAAATATAAATATAATGTTATATATTTTAATACCTCCTCACATTGTTATTGAACATCTTAAGTCAGTTTTCTGATCCAGACAACCTCACTAAGCGTTTGATGGAACCTAAGTATAGACCAATGAGTGCTTAGAAATTTGCATTTTCTGCAAAATAGAAAACAATTTGAACAATGGAGCTCCCATTCGCCCACTCAAATGTAATTTACTTAAGTGTTTCAAACGCACGCACATAAATTTTGCTTTTACAATCCGTCCGTCTCAATGTCTGTCTGGCTAAGAAATATTACAAATATGCAAATTTGTCCCCTCAACAGCAGAATATTCTTTTATGTGCACACACAACCCTTTTTATTTTGGTCAAATTCAGCTACAACAACAAAAATGGCAACAGTAAAAAAGAGAACAGTTTTCTCATATAATCCGAATAGTTTTGACTATGGGACCTTACATGGAAGTACACACTCCATTTGGCAAATATAATAAATGTTTTGCTTTATGAAAATTGTTGCCGTTTTTATTTGTTTCATTTTTATTTTGTGTAGGCCGTAGGCAAATTTCTTGTATCAATTTTTGCCTTTTTGGCATGTTGACACTCTGCTGTCTGGTCAACAGAGTGGTCCAAAATTAATGTGCGAAATATTTTAATGTTACATTAGACTGTCGCATTATTCTGAGGCCAATTGAGCGAAATAAGTGGTGCAGCTTTTGGGTTGTTTCCAACGACAGTTGTTGGTACTAATAGTTCATAGATTGAAAGCCGAACGAATCTTTGAGAGAGTGTGTTAGATACTCCTAAACGTATCTCTTTGCTTTCGCATTTTTTGTTGTCAAACAAGACTGACTCTCACATTTTTCAGATGACTCAATTTCAGTTGGCATTCTCGGCCAATGCTCAAATAAAACTGTGTCAACACAGGAATTTCTATTTGTACAACCAATAATCATCACATTTCCGCAAACACTCGACAGAAAAAAGCGGAAGAGCCCTAACACAAGTCGCATGAAAATTTCATTGCCACTGCCATCGCCACAGTTGCCACTGCAACAAATTCAAATACTCATAAACGACGAAAAATGACAGATTAATACAAATATTGATACAGCGACCGGCAAATCAACCTACACACACTTATACACCCAAACACACAGAGAGATTGACCCAAGGGCCTGCCTAGCACTTAAGCCCCAGTCCAAAGCGTTGACTTTGGGCTGTCACGCGCTGGGACCGCAGGATATCCACTGGAGAGACAGGACTGAGGTCGTTTTGTTGATGCTGCTCGCGTTCATCTTGGCCCGCATTGTTTTGAATAATTTGCACTCAACATGAAATATTAATGAGCATTTTTTGTTGCTTCTGCTTGAGGCCACATTGCGTATACGCAATAAAATTGAATATGCAGCAAATGATGCACAGTGCTTGACGCGAGTCTGTGAGATGGACCACAGATAATCACTTCAAAGACAGCTTCAGCTGAGATTTCTTTTGATTCGGAAGAAAATGTGAAGTCTTTATTTCATTGGAAAGGCTGCCTGATAGAAAAAACTTATCAATGAATCAAATAAGTTCTTAACAATCTTTGGAACAGAAGATATGTTTCTTAGCTTAACTACTTTTCCAGAGTCGCATTAAAATTACTGCAACGCAGAAATGAAAATTTGCGGCGTGTGCAGAAATAAAAGGAACAAATTTTAAGAGTATTTCGGTGAGGGGAATTTTGAGGGTCTACATAAATTTAACTTTTAATGCGCTGCGTACGCGAATGTGTAAAAGATTATCTTTATTGGCCATTAATTCATATTTAAGCTGGTGCGGCAAAAGAAAAAGGCGCCATTTGCCGTTTTTCCCATTCCAAATTTTTCTCTGCTTTTCTTTTCTGTTCTGTGTGTGTTTTCGGAAAACGTTTGTAAAACACTGGATTTACGAAAGGATAAAATTATGCTTTGTAAAACAATTAAGTGGCATTATTTATGGCGGCTGACCCAATGCCTACTGCGTAAACCCACTTACTCCCACTTACTTATAGGCCATGCCAAATGGTGCGTTAGTATACGTAATTGCTGCCAGGGGTTGTATCTCAGGAGTTTATTTATGAACCCTCCTAATGGCGTGGCTGCGGGTAAGCTGTGATGAATGTACCTAACTCTTGATATCATTGATATCTTGACATAATTCCTATTGATTATTTTTACAGTTTATTGTTTAATTAACATAACGAATGTGAAAATTAAATTTATATAAATGGAACTTAAATAGTTGGCAGTGTTGATGCTGATAATCTTAACATGGATGTGGATTATATATGGATATGTAATATATTTTCCCATTATTTAGATCAAATTACTTTAAAGTTTTCATCTGCAATTAATTTTATTATATTTCCGATTTAAGCAGCATGTTTAAAGTACTTAGTTTCCTGGAAAGGAGCTGGAATGTTGAAAGAAAAATATTATAATATATCTTGAACGGAATAAGTATCAATAAACATTTTTCAATTGGGATGTTGCCTTGAAGCCAACTAAATGGTTATCAACATATATCAATATTGAGTCTACACTCTGTTGGCTCCTTCCTTCCTTCCAGTCCCTGCTCTGCACCTGCTCCTACCCCTGACCATGTTCATACACGAAGAATAACCCCTTTAGCAAATTTACAAATTTCCGCAATAAACCAAATAACTAAAATAAATACAAAGCATTCACAGGCAAATGGCAAGCGCCAAAAACAACTTCAAATCCCAATGCCAAAAAAAAAAAAAAAAGAAAGACGAAGAGTTTGAGAATGAAACTGCTGACATATGCAGCATACTTTCTGGGGCTTTCCGGCATTGGCTGTAGCTGGAGCTGGAGCTGTAGTAGCTCTAAGTGGGTCGATGACTGGATTCGAGTTCACAAGTTTGAAGTGTGCACAGCGACATACGCGAGTTTTCTGCTGCTTTTGCTGCTGCCAATTTGGAGGCGCCTCAAGTGAGCAGCTCAAAAGTTTAAACACCTGACAAAGAGAGGGGTTGCTTAAAGCATACCTCGGAAAACATATAACATGCGTGTACCGCCCTCTTACATGCCACCTAATAAGTAGTAGCTGGTAGCTATGTATCCTATGGAGTCTCCCTGCTCCCCTCTCACCTCCCCTCTCGATTCAGCTTCAACTTTTTGCTTCACCAAATGCAAAAATTGCTTACTGCGGTAATGAAATTTATTAGATCATTATACAGACTGCCTCCATTCCATGTTCGTGTTGTCTCCACACGCCTCCGCCAGCTAAATTTGTTGACGTTGATTATCATTTTCAAGTTCTGACTTTTCATTTTCAATTTGTGCGCCGGGCACAAAAAATGTTGTACTTTCTTTGTCTACGTGGAATGAAGGTAGCTTTTGCCCGTGCTTCTTTTGCTTCTCCTTCCTGATCCTGTTTCTGTTTCTGATTCTGCTGTTGCTCGGAATTCAGGAGCCGACCGTTAGCTGGGCGTTGCTCTCAGGGCTCAGCGCAATTTGTGGTATTCTTTATTGGGCTTGGGCTTTGTTGCTGTCGTTGTTGCCATCGTTGATGCTGTTGTCGTCGTTCTCGTTGACTGTGGCATAATTTAACTTAATTTTTGGCACAAATTTGTAATTTGCATTAAGTTTATTGGGCTGAGCCCATTCCTTCACTCAATTGCCAGCCGCAACGCAGCTTCAATATCTTTAAATTTAATGAACTCCACATTGTCGAGCACAACTTCAACTTGATTGCCAAATGGAAGACATGGAGATCTATCAAGTCGACCCAGCTGCTTTCAAATTTATAGGAAATTCATCTGGGCATGGCCCAAATATGTACATATAGGCTGACAAAATAAAGCTCGTAAAAATCTGAAGTAAAAGTTGCATATGTGACAACTTTAAAATAAAATTGACAACACTGTCAAGTAGCTGTCGGCCTGACTTCCAGCCTGCCAGTCAGTCAATCTGTCTATCTGTTTGTCTCTCAGCCCAGCTAAAAATTAGATGCGGACCCCGGAAATTGTATGCCAAGAACAACAACAACTGCGAGTATACACAACAAGAAGCTCGGCCGCGAGGGTGTTGAATATTCCCGAGGGAATTTTCATGCCGTGTTGCCTGAGAAATTCGCTTAATAACTTTCGTTTGTGCGTGCTCCAGCACACCGAAGGAAGCGGATTTGGTTCCTGGTGCCTAACCACTCACCAGTTTGGGGGTACGGTTGAGGCACAGGACACGCATTGTGGCATTGGGGACCCCAAAAACAGCAACCAGACAGTAATTTGTTTTAACAGCGCCTTTTAAAGATATTTACAGCCAGGTAGCTGCCGACTCAGAGTCTCCCGCATCGGAACTGACTGCTGCCACCTGCCTTCCGTCCCTGCTACCTACTACCGGCTGCCTGCTGCGGCCGACGATGCCATTTCATAAATTATCCGACACGCGGCGCTAATATGGCGCAACATCCTTGGCAAATACACTCCATCTCCCTCTCGCTCTCCTTCTCGCTCTCCCTTTTCCTTTCCCCGTCTTTCTCAATTCTGTCCGACTATGTGCGTTTGTTCACACGTAACATGGAGTCAGTCGGCGCTTGGGCATTTTGAAGTTGTTCTTGTTGTTCTTGGCTAATACTGAATTCTCTTTTCAACTTTTGTTTACGCTGTTGCGCCTGCTACACGTGTCTGGCAGGACGGGGCAACAATTTGAGTGGCTACAAGTTGCGCTTGTTGCGCCTCATTTGTGTAGCCCAGGGGCAGCTTCTTGCCAGACGCTACTTGACAGGCTTAATCGTCTAAGGGATAAGAGGAACCTAAGGATAAATATATCCCAGACATATTGATGATCATGTGTTGCAATCAAAACTTATTGTGAATACCTAAAATACATATTAAGTATACGTAACTGAAATTAATAATAATTTAAATCTATATATATACATATAATTTTTACTATACGTCTTTTTTTATATTGTTGCAGTCAAAACTTATTCTGAATGTTTAATATGCATATTAAGTATACGCAGTGGAATAATTAATACAATACAATAATCAATACAAAACAATTTATTATTGTCATATTACAGACGGGTAAATCTATACATTATGCTGCAAATAAAATATATCATATTTGTGTTCAAAATGCTTAAAGTACATATTACATATACGCAATTGAATTAAATTAATTATTACGAATATATGACAGGAAAGTCTAAATATATGACATAAAAAATATATATATTTCATTCCAACTATTATTTCTTCTTCAATTACCTCCAACTTGTTGCATTTATTTCAATTTCAGTTCAATTGAGAGTAGATAACATTCTTATAACTTAACACTGCCACACAATTCGCAATTTATCGCGTTTATTTCAACGATTATTAGCTTTAAATTTATTTTCAATTTCGTCTGTCATTAAATAATAATTTACGAGCAACGCCAACAACAACAAGAACAACAAGAACGACAAGAGCAACAAAAATAACTCCCCGAGGCGGCTGCACTCGTACAATTTTCGCCGAGTCTTTCAATTTCAAACGATTTTGCTTTGTTGACCTGAACCTGAACCTGATCCCGAGAGCTGTCAGACTCAATACCAGCTCCATTCCTCCTCCCTCGCCCAATCCAAACACAAAATAAAAATAAAAAAAAAAGCAGACTGCAACAGGAGTCACTTATTGTTGTTGAGTTCGCTATGTCAGCTTTTATTGGTCTCAGCAATTGAATTTTGGCGGCAAGCTGAATGTCTGCTTAGACCTTGAATGGAAAACTTTGACATTTCGTTATTTTAAAGCTGGCAATTCATCGCTTTAGTTGAATTTTCATTTTTTTGTATCCATTTTTTGCGTTTACATTCGCTGTTGTTGTCAAATTATAAACGAATTTATTTTAGATTAATTGCGCGTAAAGTTGCAAACAACAACAGCAGCAACAAAGAGCCACAGCAAAGGAACTAAGTCTGAACCGCAAATTTGGGGGTAGTTTAAAGAATGGAGTGGGATTTCCTGGGGCATGGGGCCGTCGTATGCCTGGATGGGGTATATTTTGATTACTTTGGGGTGGAATGTGGTGGCAACTGTGGTACAAGCGTGCAAATGCGCTCATTTTAAATGCGTTGTCTTCGCTTTGAGCATCAAATGGTATTATTTATTATTTTTCCAAGCATTTTCCCCTTGCCACGCCACTCAACCTACTCTCACACGCCTTGTTTATACTATGTATATATGAAGGCAAAGGTTTCGCCCTCGTTGTGGTCTGCGTGCTGTTTGTTGTCTTTTGTTTTATGTTGCGGAAAATAATCGGAAATTTTTCTTACTTATATAATGTTAATAGTTATCTCTACGCGGCCTCTTCATCCAGTTTTTTTCCCCCTCTCTCTCTTTCTTTCTCACTCTTTCTCCAACTTCCTCTCATTTTCCTTCTATCTCTTAGCCATTGTATGAATGTGTTTCATTTGACTGTCTTGTTGGAAATTGTCATTATGCCGCAAAATGTTGCGCGTCCTCTTGTGGATTTTTGCGCTTCAATTGTCCTGACTTCGACTTCGACTAGTCCGGCTTTTCGTCCCGCCTTGGTTATTTGTAATTTATGTAACTATTTCAGTTAATCGAGCGTAATTGATTTTATTTTGAGCTTTATTATAGCGCTTGGCGGTTGACATTTTTCTCGCTTTTATATTGTTGCTTAGAGTTCTGCCTGAATGGCGAAAATAAATACATGACTTTGATGTTGTGTATGTTGGATTCTTTTAGACTGGAAAAATCTGTTTTCTGGTTGCATGGTTGTTCTGTATAGGCAATAATTAAAGGTTTGTTGTATATTCATTTAAATGCCAAATTATGATTATTGACAAGAAAATACACAAGTGATTTAAAGGGAGAAATTAAATGTAATAAATTAAAAGTTGGTATACCTAATCCCGTAATTTTGTTCTTAATAGGAATTGGAATCCTATAAATTATCAATTAATTTAAGTATTTTCCCTTGTAAATAATACCTTCTTTAAATTAAATCTTATGGGGTTATTTAAAATTTAACTTTATTTACTCTAAAAAAGTTCAGATCTAAATTTGATAACTCTCAAGGGACCATAAATTAAGCCACTTAAAGGTCATGGTTAATTTTATCGAATTCCATTTTACATAAAAACATCCGCGTGTTTGAAGCCAGCCAAAAAAGTTGTAGCATACTTTTTGGAGGTCTGCTTAATATGCTTGACCCTTAGCAACGTTTTTTTTACTGTCACACACACACACACGCGTGAGGGTTTCGTACCCATGTGTGTGTGTGTGTGTGTGTGTTGAATCCTGAGCCTGCTGCTGTCACAGTGCGATAACGGTATTATGCACATTGACAACAGGCACACCAACACCCACACCAACACTCACATACACGCACAAAGGGAAAACAACGTGCGCTGAGTCCACGCTTAAGCACCCGTCGAAACGACGGCCAACAGCGCGGTCGATTGGCCAATTTCGTTCAACAAATAGGCAACATTATGCAAACATACACACACACACACACACTGGCATACTCACATACCCTTGTCTCTTTATTTAAAATATAAAAATTTGTTTACGGTTATGCTGTGACCCACCTGCAAAGACAACAACAACAACTCGCAGACAATTGTTTGCTAATTTTATGTGTATTTCTTGTGCCTGTGTTTATGTGTGGGTTTTCCATATGTTTTCATTAAGCGCATTTTATTGTCATGATTTTTATATAACATATTAATTCAATAATAGCAGGAGACAACCTATTTGAATTGCACACTGAAAATCTATTTGAATATAATTGCATTGCTCAAAAATTGAAGGTTTATCATTTCTATACTCCCCCACACACTCACACAAATAATGGTGGTGTATAAATAAATTTTGTTTGAATCATTTGAAATTCAATTTTCACGCAGCACCATCGACATTGCCAATAACAAAAGAAAACCGCATGCATTTTTAGTCAGTTCTCTTAATTTCTAACTCAGCATGTAGTATTTGGTTTGCAAACAATAGCAATGCATTTTCCAGAACAAAAATGCTACCCTATCCCCCGCTCTCGAATACCATAACTCAAATTTTCCATTTGCATGCGCTTTGAATATGCAATTCCCATATACGCATATTGATTTTCATAGTCAAGGCACAAAGAAAAAACTTGAGTGAAAACAGCGAGAGAAAGTGAGGGAAGGTAGTGGGTATGTACATACGTACATGGTGGAATACTCTAAAATTCCATAAAGCAATGGCTTTATACACCAGCGACTTTAATAAAAGTTAATTTACAAAGAAAACATTCACAAATTACGAGGTATACCTTAAAAATACATTGTGGCATAAACGCGCGCTCTTTTAAAACAATCATAAAAAATGGAGACCAACAAAAATTAAAATATTTCTGTTTTGATGCTAGGCACACGGCACTCATACAAAATGCTTCCAGCTGCAATCGTAATTTGCTCGTTTGTTCGTTGGGGCAGCTGCATAAATATGGGAGTGCCTACATGCAACATGCAACATGCAACTTTCTATCGCAGCCTCGAAACTTAAGCATTTAAAGATATACAGCGACGCAACAAATTAATTAAGTAATCAATCAAAACTAATCATAAGTAGATATATAATTTCTTAGTAAAATTATAATTATTTAGATTTACTAAGAAAATAAATATATATACTTACAATTAAATAAACATTTTATTACAATTAATCTTAATGATTATACATATTTAATTTCTTCGTAATATTATAATTATTTAATTTTACTAAGAAATTAAATATGTACTTAAGTTTAAAGAAATAAAGTTGCACATCAAATTAAAAAAACATTTTATTACAATTAATCTTAATGATTATACATATTTAATTTCTTCGTAAAATTATAATTATTATATAATTAGCTTTATTCCTTTAAACTTAAGTACATGTTTAATTTCTTAGTGAAATTAAATAATTATAATTTTACGAAGAAATTAAATATGTACTTAAGTTTAAAGGAATAAAGTTGCACATCAAATTAAATAAACATTTTATTACAATTAATCTTAATAATTATAGATTGATTTTAAAATTAGTTATATTCCTTATATATTTAATTTGTTTATAGTAAATATTTAAGAATAAATTAAACTATAATACAATTTTATTAATTAATTTATTTACATTTTGAAATTAATTGTAATTTATTTAGGCATTATTTTCTGTTGCTACAATTATGTTTTAAATTTGTTATCCGCAACATGCCATTACCTAGGGAATAAGTTCCAAGCAATCTACTAGGTGTTTTTTCAAACAATTCTTAGACTATACTCATATTTCAAATACACAGAAAAAATGCGAAACACTACAAATGAGCACAAATTAGCCAAATCCTGTGAGTACAAACTCGTCTCTCAGCAATCGGACCGTAACCCATAACCACTTACAATTCTGGGGCAGCAAGAACACAGAACAACAAAAATTGTGCCTAAGCCATTGCGTGGCATTGTCCTTCAAAATCACCAAAGGCAACAATCATTTATGGCGGACTTAGCCACAAAGTCAGCCAATCAGTAAAGTCTCTCTGCTGCAGACTCTCTTTCTCTCCCTCTGTCTCTTATTATGCTCAGAAGGCCAATCACCAAATCGTGTCTTAACATAATTTTCCTTTGCCCGTTTACGGCCTGGCCAAAACATGGACACAATACCAGCGAGAAGTGTACAAAAAATTACATTTACGTGCTTCCAATGTGTAATTAAGGATTATTTTGTGCTCAAGTGGCTTCTGCTTCTGCTCTTACTCCAGCTGCTGTTGGCCCAAATCGTTCGCTTCTTTGTTGTCTAGGCCCAACAAATCAGTTCAAAAAGCTCAGCTTCGTGACTTTGCTGGGTGGCTAAAAGGCGAAGGGTTTCCACTCTCTTGTTGTTGTTGTTGTTGTCTCTATGAAAATTGACTAATGACTTTGGAGCTCGGACTTAAAGAGTTTGTTAACTTGTTGTTGCTAAGTATTTACGGGATTTTGCTTAAAGAGGCATTTAATAATTTATTGCTCTTAAATCTGAGATTTACGTAAGACCAAGAAACGGAATTATGAAGTTTAAACTCTTGTAGCTTACCTCAAATTATTCAATTTTAAAAACTTACTTAGTAAGAAGAAATATTCGGAATGGAATGAATTGGTTTTATCAAACGTAATATTATTTCAGTCGAATAATTATGCTATTAAAATTCTTTCAATGTTGACCATTGTCCGTGTAAATTTAGCGATCAACTTCTTATGAGCTGACAGTGAGATTGTGACTTGTGCAAGGACACGTTCAACGAGCAAAGTGAAGCTTACATAAGCTGCGTCCTGATGCCAAGCTGAGTAAATCCCACAGCTAGATACCTGATGCTTGGATGGACATGAACGGATATATGTAGATGGATGTGTGTGAACAATTTGCATTATTCACATGTTTAACATGCAAAGCGCCACTGGGACGAAGACATTGGCACACTGACAAGGATATACTTGGACAAACATGAACACATCCGTACATTCGAGTATACATATATAGTAGTTGTAATATGAAACTGTTGTAAATTGTGCGTCTCCTTTGTAACTAACACCCAACTTCAAACAGATCACAAGCCCAAAAGGGGTTGCAACTGAGAAAGAGGCAAACACTGATGATTGAGTCGAAGGCTAACGAGTTGGAGAGGATGTCTGAGGGACGGTGGTAGCATTACGCAAATTCATTTCAATCTAATCAAGTTGGTCAAACAAGTTTAAATTGATTTCGGAAAGCCACAAGGAGCTGCATAAAAAAAGGGACATTTTTAACGGACAATTAAAATTTACGCCGCAACGACAATGATAATGAGATTTTTAATAACCTCGTAAAGTGCACGCTGCCCCTCTCTCCACGCTTCTCTCCTCTCATGCAACCCAGTCCGCGTGTCCCCTGCAGCTGTCAAGTTAAGCGCCAAACCGGCAACCAGTTAAGAAGCGACAATAGCCAAGGACTTTGGATGACGATAAAGTTAAGAAAGCCGGAACGACATGCGCGTCGTTTGCTGGCCAAAAGAAGTAGCCAAATAACCCAAAGGCAACTCAACAATGTGCAATGTGAGGTAGATTGCTTCGCTGACTGCCTGCTTGATTTTTTTACATTATGTGGTTCTTTGTTTTTCTTCTTCAGCTTCATACCAATTCCCTTTATTTTTCGTTCTTTTTTCCTTTGCTTCATGTCGTTTCTTGTCAAGAAACGGAAGCGCAAAGCAACAGCAGAAACAATTAAAAGTTTCCGTTGGCACTTGGACTTCCTGACCATTTTCACCACACTCATTGTACTCCCTTTGAAGGCACAACCAACTAAGTGTGTGCACATGTGTGAGTGTGTGTATATATTACACAGGGAATGCTTAATATATGCAGCAACACGAACTTATTAAGGAATACGATTTTTAAACTTTTATAGTAGACCGAAGTCAAGAAAGCAGTGTTAAAATTTAGACCGTTTAATTATATGGAAAACATTTAAAGGGTATACTCAATTCGTTCTATGCTTCTCGTCAGTTTAATTTTAATTTTAAATTTAACATTCATTTTGTTTGATTCTAAACCTCTTTGCTGTCATTTAAGCATGAAATGAGCTGATTTGAAGTGAAAATTAATATTTGACTAACAGCGCAAAAAGGGGAAAAATCGAGCCCGTAAAGAATAAAGATACTTAACGGCTTATCTGCTATTTGTTTAGGTTCCAGGACTTCAGCCGCTGGGCTTTAATGTACCAAAAGTGAATTGCGTTTGACTGACCACAAAAAATAGAGCATGGAAATAATTAATAATATCTTTTTTTTTAATTCTAATCACAGTTCAAAAATGTATTTCATTTATTAACTACATGTAAGTTTTAATTTTAATAAAAACATGCCCCAAAAAATGTTTTAGGTATTCAAAGATAAATAAATAGGAAAATATGAAAGTTTGAAATAAGGAACCAAGTGAAGCGCGTCCTTTTTAATTACCCACTCGAGCAAAGGGCAGCAAAGTGAGTTTGCAAAGTAAAAGCAAAGAAAAGCAGGGAGTAATGTTAAGTTTCAATTGCTAGGGCTGCTTACCCGTGTCCCTGGTCCGTGTCCCGTGTCAGCCAGGCTGGAAGGCAGGCAGCAATGACAGCTCCAACCGTTCGGCACTTCATCAAGTCCTGATGTCCTGACATTTACCCGGTGACGCAGAGAACTCTGCTGACAACGGTCTTGAGGCGACGACCAATGCAGCAGGTCGACTTCAGGCGAAGTACTTAAATTAAGTTAAAATGAGATGAAGAGAGAGAGAGAGAGTGTAAGTGGATAATAGAAAGGAAAAGAATGGAAGAGACAGAGAGAATAGAAGAGAAAGGGGCGTAAATAAGCAGCAAAGTTTAATGAAGAGCTGAAAATATCAAATCAAAAAATGTGTAAAAGCTTTGAGAAGGAATCCTGATACAGACAACTGAAAATAATACTGATACGAACATAACTCCTTGAATTGATACATTTGTCATGCTCTGCTCTTAAATTGTATACTCCACACTGCGTATGCTTAATATTTGCTTATAAATGCTCCACATTTTACATATGCGTGCTTTGTTGTCGCTGTGACAACAAGCAAATAACGAGAGCAACACCCCCCCCCCCCCACACACACACACACACACACACACACACACAACATTGCTCATTTATCAGTAGCAGCGAAGGAACAACAAAAATGCAAGCCATGCCACATAACTCATTGCTTTGTAGCTCATTCCTCCTCTTTTTGTGTACTTCTTTTTTCTCTATATGTATATGTAACTATTTTCCCAGTGGCATCTCGGAGTCAGCGCCCCAAGTGTTAAATGTGACCACTTAACAGAATGACAATAGTTTTTAACTTGGCTAGAAGTTTTGGCGTCACCACAAAGTGGTTTTAGCGCAAATCTCTCTCTCTCTCACTCTCTCTCACACATACTCATACTGAGATGAGAAACTTTTCATTCAGATATCTTGCTTGCCAAGTTCTCAGTTAGAGTTGAGTATGGGTCAACCCGCTACAATTGCATATGTCGTCGACAGCTGCTGGAAGTGACCCAAAAGCGAAATATGCTGCTAATACTCGTACCAACAACGTGCAATAGCCAAAAATGCCACTGCCGGCAGCACATTAAATATGCATGTGATCCAGAGCCAGAGTTGGCGCTCAAAGTGCGTACCACAAAACACTGCGAGACACAATTTCCATCATGGTCATCACCAGCAGGAGGCGACGGCAATGCCGACGTCAGCATCAGCATCAGCTTTAGCGGTACAGTTTTAAATTTTGCGACAGCATTCGAAACAAACACAACCGGACACAGAACACGGCAAGCGGAAGCGACATTTGGTCGTAGACTTCCTTCCGGTTCGCTGCATGTGGCTAACATTTTGCGGCTAACATTGTCCTTCACCGTTCTTCCCTTCCCATAGAACTTAATTTGAAATGTTCACAACCGAACACTTATCCACGTTGATATTTCCATTTCATCGTATCTTTGACAGACAGCATAGGCCGCATTACTTTCGGTTGAGCCCAAACCATAGTGCACGGGTCAGTCAACGAAATGTTGTCGTTATTGTTTTGCAATGATTTCATTACACAACAGGAAATATTTAATGCTGCTGATTGTTCTACTTGAAGTGGATTTAACCCAGATTTCAATGTGAAATCTGCGTACCTATGTTAAACATTTTAAGGGATTATCTTAACTTAAATAATTTTTAAATTCAAAGAAATGCTTATGATGTACAATTTAAACAATATGAATAACAGCAGTACAAAGCAGAAGTGCGTATTAGTTACTGCACATTACGTATACGCAATGTAATCCACTTAAAATATATACTTATAAATATAAATGTATATGTTACATATTCGAAATGCATTATTTGATTATTTTCTAGTCATTCAGATCTTTAAAATCTCACTCTTAAGCTTATTATCCTTGTCACATTTATCACATATCAGTTATTATCAATATCAACACGACCGTTGCCTAAGCACAACTCTATGGTTGTAAAACCCCAAAAAATGTCACTTGCTGTCAACGTGAAAGAAACACGACAGCCAATTCCAATCCATATAGAATTGTTAACTGATCTCAGCTGATTGCGTGTCAGGATTTTGTCCCACATCCTTGTCCACGTCCAGACATCGAAAACAAAACCTTTAACATGTCAATATTTATCAAAGACATCTTCAGCTTTAGTTCCCCTCCGTTACAAATGCAACTTGTTATAATACATAATGCCAAAAAATCAAAACAACAGTAAAAAGAAACAGCCAACTGATATTTTCTTTATCAAAGGACAAACACAGACAGGAGCAAAGAATCTTATTTCGGCAGTGTTTTGTTTTTTTTTTACATTTAATATAAACACATTTAATTTATACGACATGACAACGACAAGATTTTGGGGCTTAGATTGACGGCCCATAAGCAGATACGAATGTGCGTCTTAGTTGCCTTTCAGTTGTGGCTCCAAAAGACGCGCCCCACAAACCGTGGCATAAACTTTGACGCCCACTTGTATATACCTTAAGGAACTTGCAAATTGTCAGCATGTGTGTGTTGTGTGTGTTGTGGGGGTTGTTCAGTTGTTCAGTTGTTCTCTTTTCTTTTTTCTTATGTTTTTAAGTTTGTTTGACAAGCTGTGTGTCAGTGTGTATGTGTGTGTGTGTATAAAATTGGAAATACTCTCGGATTATATGCTGATTTAACGCATGGAAACAAAAGCATCACGTATACGCATTTTATATTTGTTTTCTGTTTGGGCACAACTTCATATAGTATGTGTGTGTGCGAGTGTGTGTGTGTGTGTGAAATTGTGCAACTGATAGGGCAAAACTTTTGCCACATATCTATGCGAATATGTCTCTGCTTTCATTTAAATATTTAGCCAGGCTTTAGTTGCCCCGTCACCTTTGTGCATTAAACAAATTAATGCCATAAAAATAAACAAAACAACAGCAAAACACACACAAAACTTTGCCATTTATATCGTTTATTTCGTAGCATTAACTCAACTGCCATATACATACATATATACATACATACATATAACGAGTTGTTCTTCTTGTTTTTGTCACATATTTTATGTTAGTTGTGCACAGTTTTTATGAGCTTGGCTTTTATTTGCTTATTGAAAATAAACAAAATTTATTAACAATAAAAAAAGTTGGCCAAGCAATTCAGTGAAGCGCTTAAAAGTTAGCAATAAACCAAACACAAAAGTCAATTGGCTGCCTTAAGAGATTAAACTGGCCCAGAACTTTGCGTTCAATTCAAAGTATTACGCATACGCCACGTCGTCCACTCAACATTTCAACATGTATTGAAATCAATGCAATGCCTGCCTCCAATATCAACAAATAAAACGAATAATAACCACAGCACAACAACAATTGGAATAAATGCAATTGTGGCATATGGAAATTGTTGCCGTTTTTGAAACCGAATAAAATTAAATCTCTCTCGAATTCCCTCCTCTCATACATCGCAGTATATTTTTGTTGTTTGCGCAGAAAAACCTACACAAATGCCACGCCTCCCTTTTGCTATATACATACCTTCACTCACCGAATGCCAATGCAAAACAATTAAAAAACATTTTGTACATTGTGTGGGGCATTTGGGGCACTCATTCGGTTTCGGTTTCACCAGCTGACTGTCCTGCAACCAGCAACCAGCACCAGCAACCAGCCACGAGCAGACAGTATCCCGCATTCCGCATCCAGACCATAGAATATTGCGGCCGTCGCATTGTTTACTACTACCGGTACCACAATAGCCACCGCTATTTGTAATTGAGTTGATTTTTGCATGCCGTTCAGCTTCGAGCATTATTAGTTGCCGCACGGTATCAAATTTGGCTGCGGTTGTTGCATATTTTCGCTGCTGTTTACCTCTTGCAAATTAAATCAATTAAATCAAGTGCTCCAATCAAACATATGCGATTTTTATATTACCAATGCAAACCCTTTAGAGACTATCTTGTCTCTAAAAAATGACAAGAGTAGTAATAATAATTTAATAATAAAAATTCGAAAGATATGGGAAAATTAAAACTTAGATGCAAACCAGGGATTAAAACCGAAACGAAAATCGGTTTCAGATACGGTTTCGGTTATGATCGAATTAAGGTTTTCGGTTATCGGTTATGCAAAATCTTGGAGTATCGGATTCGTAATGGTTATCGGTTTTTTGTTAGTTTCGGTTTAAAAATAACGGTATGGTTTCGGCTCACAAAAAAAAGAAATTAATGTTTTCGGTTGACCAAAATAAGACGCTTTATTCATTGTTTTACATGAAAAAAGACTTAATGCTCTTTTTAGCCTGGAAAATAATGTTATCTGGTGACTGGAATGATCCAGTGTAATGTCGTTTTTATAATAATTTGATCTGATATAAATTTGGTTCATTTAGTCTGAAAATTTTGATTATTTTGATTTTACTGAACTTTGATAACTTTAAACCGCCATAACATTGTCAAAAGTCAATCAATTTTTATGCGGAATGTAAATTTGATCATATTTTTACCTCCAAATTAGTTCTGCATTTACATTTTTTTCATTTTAGAAAATTTTTGAAAATCGAATTTTTTCGAAATTTTACAGTGTTACCCCTTTATCTTTTTTGATTTTTTCGAAAAAATTCGAATTTTCAAAATGAACAAAATTTAAATGCATAAATTTACATTCCGCATAAAAATTGATTGATTTTTGACAAAGTTATGGTTATGCAAATGTAAATGAAAGCTATTATTAATATTTTATAAAGATTTGTGTTATTTGCAGCTAATTTTAATAATAATATTAATAAACAATAATAATAATATTAATAATAATAAAAGTAATTGACTTAATTTTATAGAAATTTATTTCTCATTCAACATTTGGTATCCTCCACTGGGTATCCTACAGTTTAAAAAACTCTAGTATTAAAATTGTATGAATGTGTGTTATTTGTAGCTAATTTTAATAATAATATTTATAAACAAGTACTAGTATTTCACTTAATTTTACAGAAATGACATGGCTTTATTTCTCATCACAAATTCAACTTGTATTTGCTTGTCATTGTGACAACGCTGACTCATAACTAAGACATACACACATACACAGAAATGAAAATCAATCTTACTTTTCAATCAATATCCATTATTGCCCACACTTTTTGATGACCAGGACAAGACAGGGAGAGGCAATGCTTGTAGCAGCCAAGGCGCGATTTATTGCACTTTGCGCGACAATTTCCGTTGCAGGACTCTAAGTTCTGAGTCGTTTGAACTTTGCTCAGATTGCCGTCATTGTCAACGTGCATTCAATTGCAAGGTATATGGGTGTGTGTGTGTGTATGTGTGTGATTGTGTGAAGGGTATGAGGTTGCGTCGTTCACCATGGCAACTGTATGAAAGCCTTTCACACTATTTCATACGTTGCAGACTTGGCCAACAAGTTTTTATTGCTTTGGCGTGCTTAAAGTGCCAGCTAGAAAGCAAGTGAGCTCTAAATTGTTTTTCCATAGCAGCCGTTGATCCTACTCCTCCTGTTGCTGCTCTGACTGTTGCCCAACACCAGCACCAACAAATTGTATTGTATTGTGTTCAGAGCAAAAAAAAAGAAAAAATGGAAAGAAATCCCCGCAAATAACCCCAGTGCTCGGCATGTGACTGTGAATTCTCAGTAAAACTGGCAACTGTAAACTACGCTGCGTAACGGATGCGGAAACGGAAATCCGATATTATTGCGTTTGTATTGTATTAGAAGTGCGTCGATGCCGCTGTCGATGTCGATGTCTAAGTTGTTCTTGTTGTCATTGTCGATGTTGTTGTCGTTGCGTTATTGTGGGCTGTGTTGTTCAGGTGTCTCTGCGGCTGGTTTTCTATTGTTGATGAAAATTGAAATGTCATATTGCTGGCTTTCCATTTGATACGAGCTTAGCCAGACAAACGGGTCACGCAATTTTGCGGCCAAAGGAAAAACGCACAGACACATATGCAAGGCACAGAGAACAAAATGAAAAACATGAATCACAGAATGGCAATGTAGGCCTTTTTTTTAGATTTTAACGCACTGCACAAAAAGTGATAAAAGCTGATGTAAGGAAGTGTAGACTTAAACGATATATGCTTATAGATTTCCTAAAAATAATCAAAAGTTTACTATTTAGATTATAGTTTCTGAACCTACAATTCACCCCCTCTTCATTGTTAAACACATCAAGATATTTACTAAAGATTTTGTAAATAAGCCATAAATAGTATTTGGACAATTTTCATTCCGTAAAAATCTAATATTTCCGAGAAGCCTAAGCTATATAAAATATTACAAAATTGGCATAAATAAAATTGAAGTTACAAATTTCTATAATTTCCACGTAACATCATAAACTGGGGCGAGTCTACGCCTTCGGACATGAGACAAAAGTCAATGTAACATAAATATGATGAGTGGTGAGGAGGAACAGAGGGGTCAGCAGTCAGTGGCACGAAACATGCCGCCCAGCACGTTATTTATTGCTCCTCAGTTTGTCGGGGTGCTAATAATGTGCGAGTGGCCAGTCAAAGACGAGGACGAGAACGAGGACCGACGGATGCCAACGTTATGAACGCCCTGGGCGCCAAAGTCCCCCAACAAATGGGCAACTTTGTTGACCAACTCCATGAAGAACACGTGCCAAGTCGGCACAGGTGCTGTCAGTGTTTGTGCACCACTCCCCGTCCCCCTCCCACTACCAAGCAACTTACAGCTCAAGTTGCACATTTTCATTTTCTAACGAAATTTATTAAGTAGATTTTAGGCACTGGGAAACACAGAGAGTAGCAGCAGCATTTGCTCTAGGACCTTTGACCTGCCGGGCCAAGTTGACATTTTTATTTGCTAACATACTCTTAGGGTATGTGGCAAAATATTAAAAATTAGTGCCATTTAATGACCATACTTCAAATTAAATTTATCAACGGAATGTTGCCAGCAAATACGACAAATTGTTCTCTCACTCTTCGGTAATTACATTTCTATTTTCGCTTTTAGTGGTAACCACATTTAAGTGCTTTTTATAAATTAATATTTCTGCTATGCATACTTTGACTGTTTAGTACACAAATAAAGATTACTTTTTAATTATTTTAGCAAAAGTTAAAATTTTGTGCATGCTCAAAGAAAATGTATTTTAATCGCAGCAATCAAATGACACTCATGATGTGCTTTGAAATTTGTATTTCATGTATAAGTGAATGCTTAAGTATCTTGATTGTCTGGCAATCTGCTGCAACTAATTTCATCAAAGTTTGGCATGCCGAAAACAGCACAAGCTTGAGTTATAACCGACTGACTACAAAGCAGGCAACATAAATGCATGGCAGATATACATACATACAAATATTTATGGCCTGCACAAATTACCATATAACATGAACAAGAACACACACATACATACACCCACAGAAACATTTATAAATACAAAGTAATCTACAACTTAAATGAGATTTTACTGGGTCTGTAACCTAGACAACATTATAAATAAATATCATTTAAAATAAACTCTTAACTAACCTGTCTACACTTTGTGGGCCAGCCACTTGAAACTCATTGCAGGCAAAGACGATACTCGAATGGAGTCAAGTCGAGTGCAATTTCAGAACACGTATATATATGTACATACATATATGTATACATACACACACATATACACTTTGATATACTCGTATTAAACGGCTGCTGTGCTGTGTAATTACCCATTAAACAGTACGCCAGGACATGCGAGTCTTAGCCAGAGACTCGGCTGAGAATGAGGAAGACAGTAGTTGGAGACAGTGAGACTCGGTCTCTGACTCAAATGCCTACTTTTCGTTTTAAGTAGTTTCGGTTAGATCGAGGCGTGTGTGTGTGTGCGTGTGAATATGGCAATGTATGCATGTTAAGTGCATGCAAAATGCTTGCCTGGCACTAACAGTGAATCGGAGACGGAGGCGGAGATAGAGACGGAGACGCAGGCGAAACCAGGCGACGATGGTGGCGGCATTCGCATTATGCAGTTAAATGTAGTAAATAAAATGCTAACGCCATTGCCATTAAATCTGAGCACAGCCGACGTCAGCACGTCGTAGCATAATTAGTTTTAAATGGGCTTGTTGATGGCTCAAGTTGTGACGCACTTGTTGTTTTTGTTGCAGTTGTTTCTGCTGTTCTTGTTGTTGGCTTGGTTATGCTTGTTGCTGGTTTCAGTACTTGTACCATTCAAGCATTATTCTTGGCCTTTTCAAAAAGAACTAAGCTCATTTTTTATTCGACATGAATTCAATGTTTTTTTTGAATTGTACTTAAATTCTTTTGTTTAAAACCGGGATTAAAACCGAAACGAATATCGGTTTCAGTTACGGTTACGGTTGTAAGTTTCGGCTTAAAAATACCGGTATGTTTTCGGTTCATAAAAATAATAAAAATTAAGGCTTTCGGTTGACCAAAATAAAAAGCGTTATTCATTGTTTTTTCTTGAAAAAATGCCTACTGCTGTTATTAGCCTGGAAAATAATATTATTTAATTACTGAAATGGTCCAGCGTAATGTCGATTTTATTATAATTTGACCTCATATAAATTTGGTTCATTTGGTTTAAAAATTTCCATTATTTTGATTTTACTGATTTTTAATAACTTCGAACTTCCATAACTTTGTCAAAACTCAATCAATTTCCATGCGCAATGTAAATTTGAGCATAATTTTTCCTCTAAATTTGATCTGCATTTGAATTTTGCTCATTTTGAAAAATCGAATTTTTTCAAAAATATCAAAAAAGATAAAGGGGTAACACTGTAATTTTTCGAAAAGAATCGAATTTTTAAAATTTTTCAAAATTAACAAAATTTAAATGCAGAACGAATTAAGAGGAAATAATTTGCTCAAATTTACATGGCGCATGGAAATTGATTGACTTTTGACAAAGTTATGGCTGTTCAAATTTATCATTTCCTTCGACAGCCAGAACCGAAATTAACCCTTATAAATGAATCGGTTACTAAACGGTGGTGTATTTCTACCAACTATCTAAAAAAAAATCTATTAATTAACGACACTAGTCAAACTAATAATATTAATGATAAGTCTAAGACCGTGTTGTTAATTTTTGCTAAGAACATTAATAAATATGTATACTATATTTATATTTTAATGGATTCTCAAATTGTAAACAAAAACCATGTTTTTTGCATTCATTTGAATTAAATTGGAAATATTCTGGAGTATTTCTACAAATTTTCTAAACAAAGATAAATATTAAATAATGTCTAATATTAATATAAATAAAGACACTAGGTACTTAATTTACATTTTATAAGACATTTATAATCAAACTAATAATATTAATGATATTTCTAAGACTGCGCTTTTAATTTTTGCTAACAACATTAATAAATATGTATACTTTATTTCCATTTAAATGGATTCTTGAATTGTAAACATGGTTTTTATCACACTTTCAGCTGTTGCAGGTTTCTTAATCATGATGCAAGCGAGTGCAGCATTAACTACTTGTTTATTTAACGACTGACACAGCTGCCAGGAAATGGCATGCGTCAAGGTGACAACTGTCAGTTGGTGGCCACACGCACTCCGACAGCCCAGCAGATCCCTGAAAGGACTCTGACTGGCACTGTCGTTGCGGCACATTTAATCAAGTTTTCAACTCAGCTATGTTTATGTCAAGTGTCTATTTACCTATAACAAACAGACAGCGCGACAGGACACAGAAGACATCAAAAGAGCAGAGGGATACAGTGGGGATACAGCATGGACCGACAGATGAGCAGACACTTTGCAGTTTACAGGGCAACATTAATTAAACAAATAAAGTGCACGCGCTCAGGGTCCTAAAGACTGCAACCGCAATGTCATGCGGTGCCACACACAACACTGAAAAAAAAAGAAAATACGAGACCCTCTCATTGTTTACATAGGACACATACACATACACATACACACTGATGTGTACTATTGCTTTGTATTTGGGTTGGAGCATCGTAGAGGGACTGAGGAATTACGCATAACTGTCATTGTTCGCTTTGAGGGACTGCACGTTCTCCACCATCTCTTACTTTGCTTTTTATGTAGCATACTTACCTGCGAGTTTATTTAATTCCCTTCCTCCTTGTTCCTTTCGACGGTTTGCCTGGCTGCCTGTCACAACTCGGGTGCCATAATTGAATTTTTTACGCACGCTCATTTGTGTTTGCGTTTTTATTAACAAAACAGGCAGACGGTCTCCGACTCCGTCTTCGTTACCGACCCGTGGAAAAGTTGATAAAAAAGGCCTGTCAACTTTTAGGCGCCGCACACGTTTTGCAACTGTCTATCAATTATAACGTGACTGCTATGAATTTGTGTTGGTATGTGTGCCTCTGAGTATGTGTGAGTGACGAGGACATGAACTTTATTTGAATTCCTTAACTGCCGCTTGCTGTGGTTGCCATTTCTGGCCACTTGACTCAGGATCCCAGAAATATTCCATACTCGAATTCTTGTTGCCTAGATAGCTGCCTCTAAGTTACTCGCCAAATGTTTCTGTTTGTTTGTCAGGCAGGAAATTAAAATTTACTCCACAGCAGCAAATGTAATGAGTTTTAATGTGTGTGAAATGAGCTTGGGGCCGTGTGGCGTATGCGCAATAAATATGAATATATGAATATATGCGTGTAATGTAAAGTCTACACAAATTTTATAAGCAAATTTAACTACAAACACTTGCAACTCCAATGCCAACATATCTCAGACACTCCATGTTGACTGACTCTCTACGAATATAAGCTGGCAGATTCAACTTTAGTTCCCATGCGACAAACTGTTTGTCCTTGTCACAACAACTTGATATAAGTATCATACAAACTCATTCAGTTGCTGCTGAATATTAAATATAACGAGAAGCACCTTACTCCACACTAAGCAACACAAGTATTTTTCGGGTTTATAAACACGAAAACGAAACATTTCAATACAATAATAATTTTAATATTAACTTTAACCAATTTGCATATCATGTTGCACAGTGTTAGTTGCGTGTTTGCAATAATGTACTCTTTTAGTATGCTGGATTTATTGCACTAATTGAAGTTTGTTGTTGCACAATTGTTTGTGCCACTCCCCAGCAGCTGTGAAAAACTCTTTGCCACATTTGTTGCAAGTCTTTTGTATGCCATAGGCTAGCAACAAATATTGCATATTGAGCACAACAATTAAATATTAATTTACCAAGAGGGGAAGAAGCGAAAGAAAGCTTGAACTATCCAGGCTTGACTCTGTGATTTACCACTCAAATGCTTAAGGAATTTGTTTCAATTTTTGTATAATTTATTAGCTAAATACTTTTAGTTTGAGGGATTTCAGTAAAAGTTTCTTGGCCTCAATCACTGCATATGGGCCATGGGCCGTGGGCCGTGGGGCCGAAAACTGCTTTTGGTCTAAGCTGTGAGCAAAACATGCAAGCCGCTTAAGTCCTTAAGTTTATCTAGCCAATGTCATGGCCATGATGCCAATCCAGCAATGGGGCAACGCTCTACGATAATAGGGCACTGAGACAATGGGGCAACTGGGCAATGGAGCATTGAGGCATTGAGTCAATGGTGTGTTTGAAGTGCCTACGAAGGTTTCATTTCATTTCGCCTCTTGGTCAATCTGCCATCGTCTGCTGGCATGACAATCATATTTACGTGACCTGCATGTATAATTAATTTAAGGCTCGATCCAAGCTCGCCCCGCCCCCGCATAAAACTGACTTGGGCAGAAACTTTGCCGAATTGTACAGAAAATAGCAACATGAAGAGTAGAGACAAAGTCTGTGAAACGAAGGCATGAAGTCAAATCTATGGCAAGTTCTACACAAACTGCTGCCGTTCCTTGTTTGACTTTTTTGTTTCGTAAGCAGTTTCTGTTTGGGCACAGTCAACTCCCGATCTTTGCCTACTTAACTTTTGTGCTCTGATTCGGCCAAAAGCACAAAAATTAAGCCCTGATAACTTTATCCTTTTGATTCAGCTGCAATCCTCACCCACTTGAAGGTCGTACAAGTTTGTGATTCTACTTCTGCTATGATAATTAAGTCAACCATTTGGCGATTCTGCGGCAATTTCTGTTGCCATTTTAGTTGCTCTCATATTAACATATTAATATGTCATTATGTCAGTTCATGCTACTTATAAGGTAAGCTCCTCTTTGAGCATACTCATAAGTAACGCATACACACATATTGTAATTAGTTTCGACTGCCTCAATAATTGCTGTTTATCTTTAACGAACATTACAGATACCTGCGCCTAATTACGATTACTATTGAAATCCAATAATTTCTGCATACCAAATTCAGGTATATTAAACGGTAATGTTAGATTAATTAAATTTAAGCGCATCTTAGAATCCAATGCGAAATATGTGATAGGTTCTTAAAGGTTTATCATTGACTCAAGTTGGCAATTGTTTGTTTAACCAAATTTTCAAATTATTTGTATTTAAAAATTAATATCATTACGGTCTCTGGTTTGTATAAACAGTATTCCATTAATTTGAAGGCAAAATTCTTTTAATTTTCTTTCATTTTATTAATTTTGTTTGTCTTATATATAAATGATTTGTAGAACTTCAGAGTTTGTAAAATACTGCAATTTACTTCTTAAATAGCTTACTATAATATACATTTTAAATCTACTTTATTCATTATATTTATTATTTGTACAAAAGTACTTTATTCAAAAACTGTTAAATTACATTTATACCTTTCCACTTTTGCCACTCCAATACAAATCACATTCCGAGGGACAAGGTAAATGCCTGATCCATATGAGCTGTCAAATACACAAACAACAAAACTTTCACACCCATATCGAACTATCAACTGGAAAGCATCAATGTCCTGTGCAATAACCTTTCGGAAACAAAAAGCAACAACTGTCATTAACTTTCAGTTGAGGCCAACAAATGCTGCTATTGTAATAATTGTTCGAGTTGAGAAACTAGCAAACAATAGAGCAACACGAACAACAACTGGAAACAACAACTTTCAGCCCTTGGCTGCGTATCAATTTTAGAGAGTCACCCTTCAGAGTTGTCGCAACCCTCGCCGACAAGTTCGTGCTGATAAATGCAGTTTTTAGCACCATTTGTTGGCTGTTTACTTTTATTACATAAGCTACATGCTACACGCTATATAGTACACTACACGTAGTAATAGTTATTTTAACCCATTTCCGCAACCGACTGCTCATTATGACTTTGTGTTTAATGGCCAATATAAGCACTGAAGCGGCAACCCGGCCAACAAAGCCCGCAGCTTCGCATCGCCAATTGCCCAGGGTATTCAAGTGCGCAGCTCAAACATAATAACCGTGTAGCATCCTGGCAAACCCAGCTTCTGCTCCTTTCCCTTCCCCATCCCCATCCCCTTCTCCATCACCATCCCAATCCCATTGCTGACTTTGTGTGTGGACACATTAAAATAAATATTTGCGCTAATCTGTCATTTGTCTTTGGCATCTTTCCCCCATCCCTCTTCCTCGACAGGCGTGTTATCATTCACAATATATTGTTAGCCTGTGATTGTCCTGCCAGGAATAGTTTTTACTTTTCTGAGCAAATCATAAAGACACCTGAATTATTCGTAAGTATGCTGAAATTTAAGTAAATTCTACAATGCAGTTAATACAACTAAGTATAAGTCTAAACGTAGCTGATACACAAACTATATTTCGCAATATTAAAAATATAGACATTTGTAATTTGGCTTTGCAGGTGCACGGACAGTTCCAAGTTTTAATTGACTTTGGTAACTTTTTTGCAGCTTCAGTCGGTCGCAGCTGGTAATTAGTCAAAACTGCTAACATTAAGTTGATTTATGCAAAATATTCTCATACTCGAAGCTACTACTCTGAAGAGATCCCCGGTCAACACAGGCTCTTTTCATAAATATCATTTTATTACTATTGCCCAAAATGGAGCCAAGTGTTTGTTTGCTTGTTTATTTGTTGCTTTTTGGATATTAATAATATAAATGCGTATGTATTTTTACTTGGATCAGCACTAAGCTGGCTGTGAATAGTTGGGGGAATGAGGCCAAAACAAGAAAATAGAAAAAGCTGTGCAAAGTTTTTATTGCCATGACACCCGCATCGTTCTAGGTGACACCCTTTGACTTCTTCTGCCCCACTACCCCTTCTTCCCTCCCTTTTTCTTTCATAATCGCATGTTTGACGCTATAAAATCAATTCTTTATCTTGCACAGAGAGAAAGAGAGAGAGAGAGAGACGGGCGGAAGAGAGGGCTGTGGATTCAGCCAACGCCTGGTGCGTGTCATAAAAACGATTTGGCCCCGTCCAACCCCACCCCGGACATAAAAATGATATTACGACAAGTGTTGTTATTAAGGCCAACTGTAGCAGTCAGCAGACCAGCCCGACTACACAGCAAAATCGCGTCTTGCTCTTGATGAAAGCATCGAGCCAAAAGGACGACCTTTTCCAACCCGATAGCTATGATAACCGTTACTATGGCGAAATATATAAAGTTTAACTCCAAATGGCGATGGCAGCAAAACTTGCCATTTTTATTTCTATTTGTGTGTATGCGTATGTGTGTGTGTGTGTGAGGAAAACAAAACAAATTGAAAATCTCACATAAGCAGCTGATGGTAAAAGGAGACAACATGGCGTATGATTATTGCGCGCAGGACAGCAGCATAAGCAGTAGCCAAATGCTAGATTTTATACACTACGCGATTCATTGAATAAACAGAGCACACAACGAATAGAATTAGAACAATGAAAAACATGTAAAATTAATAAAAACTGCAACATTATTAAGGAAAATTATCAAATCTTATAATTTTGTGTTTTGCATCACGCGAATGCTAAATTCTTTATTAAAGAAAACAATATTTAATAGTCTAATCTATAGTTTATTCAATGTGCCGATCAGGCAGTTGCTCTATGGATATTTTATTGGGTTATAACCAGGGATTAAAACTGAAGCTAATATCGGTTTCAGTTACGGTTTCGGTTATGCTCGAATTAAGGCTTTCGGTTATAGGTAACAAAATCTTGGAGTCTCGGATTCGTAACGGTTATCGTTTTTTTGTAAGTTTCGGTTTAAAAATACCGGTATGGTTTCGGTTCACAAAAAAAAATATGTTTTCGGTTGACCAAAATATGAAGCGGTTTTCATTGTGTAAGCATCGCATCACGTTGGCAGGCCGATATGTTATTTAACAGAATGCTAATGTTATCGATAATGAATATTCGATAGAGAAGAAGAAGAAGAGAACTGGCTTTGGTGCGAAGCAGAACGCAAGTTGTTCAAGAGTTATTAATTTTATAATTTTCATTTTAATAAATATATGTATTCATTTATATTTGGGAAATAATCATTTGGCCACGATTCTCGCACGAATCGCCTGACAGGAGTGCACCAACTGAAAGCCAGTGTCTTACAGTTCAGAAGTTGGGATAAGTGATGTGTTCGCCTATCCGAAGAGTAGCATAAACGCAAAAGAAAAAACGTCGGCGTACCAGGTTTGCAATGGGATGTGTTCCCTCGGTCTAGGTGACCAAAGATATTGCAAATTGGGATTAGTTCCCTTGGTCTACGTGGCAGACGGTTTTGGATTGGACTTGTAAGTGTTGGATGTGTTCCTTCAGCTTAAGAAGTCTTTGCGCAGCGTCAGTATACATACGAAGTGCTTCTATGTATATGTGAATTTCACAATTTGAAGAAATTGCAACATCAGTTGTCTCGCTTACACGCAAGCAGACAAAGCAGAATTTTGTCATACACAGGGTGTGTATTGTAAGAAAACAAAAAAAATGCAGAGAATATCCGAATTGAAAGTGGATCAATTGAAATTCCTCTTAAGACAAAGAGAATTAGCTACGGCAGGCTCGCGCAATGATTTGATTCTACGATTGGTGGAATTTGAAGGATCAGAGGAAGTAGATATGTCGCATGAATCAAGGAGATCATGTAGATAAAGCAACAGTAACGCAGTTACAAAATGAAATAACGCAATTAAAGGAAATGATGGCACAATTAATAAATCAGCAAGCTGCTAGTACAAGCACATCAGCAAACGTACAGCCAATAATTGAAAACACGTCGGATGCCGCTAATGAGAATAGCCACATTAGCCGATTCAACGCAAACTCTAGACAAGCATCGGTCAAGGAGATTGCCAAGACCTTACCAGAATTTGATCCCAGTGACACAAATGCAATTTCAGTTGAGCAGTTCATCGACCGTGTCGATAATGTCATTCGCGCATACAAGTGGGACGACCAATTTCTATTACTCGCAGTATATTCACAGCTGAAAGGTCCAGCTAAAATGTGGTTCGATTCGTCGCCAGTCTTGCATACCACATGGAGAGAATTCGCAAACGCCTTGCTTGATGAGTTTGGAACAACACCAGATGAAGCGGAGATTCACTATGCTATGACCAATGCTATTAGACGGTCAAAAGAAACAGTTAAGGAATATTGTTTTCGTATGTCTGCATTAGGAGTGCGATACAATATAAGTGAAGCAGCAGTGATCAGATACACTCGTTCTGGATTACAACACCGTGAGCTACAGCAGAGTATTGCAGCAATTAAGTTTACGACAATAAAACAAATGAGAGATACCGCGGATGAGTATTTTGTAAATCGAGGCAGATTACCGAATATAAGACATGATCCAGTTAGACGCAGCCATACCGAACAGAAACCAGAGAATGAAGCAAATGAGAAAAAGCCGAAAGAGACTTTGAAATGTTATAACTGTGGCGAGATGGGACATTTTGCAAATGTGTGCCCGGTCCCACAGAAGAATCCTCGTTGCGGAAAATGCAAGAAGTTCCATGGAAGCAATGAGAGCTGCAAGCCACCAGAAGTAAATTCTCGACGCCTGGGTGCCGAGAATAGAGACAAGTGGTTCACCAAAGAAATAGTCGTACAGTCACAACCGTATAACGCATTCATTGACACAGGTAGCCAAGCAAGTATTGTTCGAAAGTCAGTAGCTCAAGGAATCAAAGCTGATCGACGCAAGTGCCCTATACAGATGAAAGGTATTTGTGGTGGTACACGAATACTTAAAGAGGCTATAATTGTTGACATAGCCATTGATGACATGACAATCAAAGCGCAAGTATACATAGCAGATGATGATCTACTGCAAGAAGATTTCTTGTTGGGACAAGATATTATGGTCAACACACACCTTACGATGAAGTTTGAAAATGGACAAATGAGTTTTGGAAACAAACGAGTAGCGCAACTTCCCATAGCAAAATCTAATGTAATTGATAAACTCCTTCACAATGTAGAGAACGAGGACGAGAAAGCTAAGTTGAGCAATTTACTGGATACATTTGCCGATGTCTTTTCAACTGGGTTAGAAGGAATCGGGAAGACCAACGTCGTGGAAGCCAATATTAACATTGAAGAAGGCAAAGTTATATCTCAAGCACCGTATCGTATACCAGAGCCCAAAAGAGATATTGTTCAACCAAATGATAGATGAGTTGTTATATCGCGACATTATCAGTATGTCAACATCAGAGTACGCAAGCCCTATTGTGCTCATCAAGAAACCGAATGGAAGTGATCGCTTGTGTGTTGATTACCGCCGCCTTAACAAATGCATGAAGAAGGAAAACTTTCCAGTTCCGAATATCGAAGAGCGATTACAGGAAGCCAAGCAGTTTAAGTATTTCTCATCGTTAGATTTGAATAGTGGATATTATCAAATCGAAGTAGCTCCTGAGAGTAGAAAGTACACAGCTTTTATTACGACGGATGGATTATTTGAATTCAAGCGGATGCCGTTTGGATTAAAGAATGCCCCTGCAGTTTTTAATCGACTCATGGCTGAAATACAGAAGCGTGTTCAGAAGGGTGACATGATTCATTATATGGATGATATCTTAGTTGGTAGTCATTCATTCAACGAGATGCACGAGAAACTTGGGCGTATCTTGCAAGTATTGCGCAACTGTGGACTAACGCTTAATAATATTGACAAATGTGAGTTTTTCAAGCAAACTATTACGTATCTCGGTCACCAGATACACCCTGAAGGAATAAGTCCAGGCGAGATCAAGACGAATGCTATTGCTCTATTTCCGAAGCCAAATAGCGTAACAGAAGTACGAAAGTTTTTAGGCCTCAGCGGATACTTTCGAAAGTTTGTTGCAGGATATGCGATAATATCAGAGCCTTTGCGTATGCTATTGCGTAAAAACCAGATGTTCAAATGGGAACAGGCGCAGCAAGATGCCTTTGACATTTTAAAACAAAAACTGATTGCTAAGCCAGTAGTAACAAGTTATCAAGTAGACGCCATACACGAAGTTCACACGGATGCAAGTTCAGTTGGTTTAGCTGGCGTGCTATTACAGCTGGAAGATGAACAGTTGAAGCCAATTGCATATTTCAGTCGAGCAACATCCAAAACGGAGAGGAATTTCCACAGCTATGAACTAGAAGCACTAGCCGTCGTTGAGTCATTAGAGCGATTCAAATATTATTATGTATGTGGAAAAAGCATCAGAGTAATTACAGATTGTAACGCATTGAAGACGTCGATGGAGAAACGTGAACTGATACCGCGCATAGCAAGATGGTGGCTAAGGATTCAGGAGTTCGACATCGAGATCGTTCACAGATCAGGTACCAGGATGGAACATGTCGACGCACTCAGCCGTTCTCCAGAAGAGGATGCAAAAGAATTAGACACAGCCAGTTTAAAAATAGGAAAGCTAATCATTGACGAAGCAGATTGGTTGTTCGCTATACAACTACAGGATAAGAAGATCCAGATGATCGTCAACAACATGAAATCCCAACAGCAAACCGAAGACGATGCATATGTGATAGAACAAGGACGTTTGTATCGTAAGCACGAGAGCAAACTACTATGGGTCGTCCCTAAGCAGCTACGATATCACATTCTTCATGAGTCGCATGACAAAGCAGGACACATGAGCGTGGACAAGACAATTAGCCGTATTCATAATCTGTTTTGGTTTCCCCGCAGCATGAGAAATTACGTAAAGAGCTACATACAATCCTGTGTGGGTTGCGCACTGAATAAACAGCCAGGAGGACGCCAAGAGGGTCAATATCATTTTGACGACATGAAGCCGATACCGTTTTCCACCATACACATTGACCATTTGGGACCCTTTCCAAGGAGTTCCAAACGTAACGAGCACATCTTTGCCATTGTCGACGCCTTTACCAAATTCACAATTATTCGCGCTGTGAAAAGCACAGCTACCAAACATGTAATCGAAATCCTACGAGAAGTAACAAGCTACCTTGGAATGCCAGCCCGAATCATCTCCGATCGTGGTACAGCTTTTACCTCCAAGGAATATGAGAAATTCTGCCGAGAGAATAATGTCAAGCGTATTCTCAATGCAGTTCGCACTCCAAGATCAAATGGACACGTGGAGCGAACAAATCGTATTATCCTGTCTATGTTGTTGCCAATGACAGATAATGAAAAGCGCTGGGACGAGAAGCTACGAGAAATCCAATGGAGCATCATCAACACCATGATAAACAAAACCACAAAATGTTCTCCATTTCAGCTATTGTACGGGTATGAGCCGCGTGACGTACTGCAAAACACATTGGTAAATGTACTTCAAGACAAAGAAGCCGACATGTTGACGAATGCTGAGTTACAGAAACTTAGAGAAGATGCCGCCGCTAGAGTAAACGACCAAAGAGCAGAAGCTAAAAAGAGATATGATGCCAAACACTCAAAGCCGACAATCTACGAACCAGGTGATCTCGTTTTGGTTGAGAATGAGCCCTATAGCACAGGAACATCCCGGAAATTGGAACCTCACTATAAAGGTCCGTTTCTAATCAGCAAGGTGTTGCCTCACGACCGATATCTTATTGAAGATATCCCACATGCACAGCGTACTCAACGCCACTACAAGTCAATATACGCATCCGACAAGATGAAGCCGTGGTGTAAAATACCGCCAGAGGACCCAGATGAAGATGACGATCTAAATGATGACGAATACGCCGAATCTCGCGAGGGGCGCTTCGAATTGTCAGGAAGCCGAACTGTAAGCATCGCATCACGTTGGCAGGCCGATATGTTATTTAACAGAATGCTAATGTTATCGATAATGAATATTCGATAGAGAAGAAGAAGAAGAGAACTGGCTTTGGCGCGAAGCAGAACGCAAGTTGTTCAAGAGTTATTAATTTTATAATTTTCATTTTAATAAATATATGTATTCATTTATATTTGGGAAATAATCATTTGGCCACGATTCTCGCACGAATCGCCTGACAGGAGTGCACCAACTGAAAGCCAGTGTCTTACAATTGCTTTAAAGGAAAAAGGACTTAATGCATTTATTAGCCTGGAAAATAATGTTATCTGGTTACTGGAATGGTCCTGCGACATGTAGATTTAGTAACCGATTTATTTATATGGGTTAATTTCGTTTCTGGCCGTCATGAGTAACTTTGATCTGCCATAACTTTGTCAAAACTCAATCAATTTCCATGCGCAATGTAAATTTGAGCACGACTTTAATCAACTTAATTCGTTCTGCATTTAAACTTTCTTCATTTTCAAAAATTTTTGAAAATCGAAATTTTTCGAAAAAAATTTAAGTTTGAAAATGGAAAAAATTTAAATGCAGAACGAATTTAGAGGTAAAATTGTGCTCATATTTACATGGCGCATGAAAATTGATTGTGTTTTGACAAAGTTATGGCAGATCAAAGTTATCAAAGTTGCTCAGTAGCTGCGACGGTCAGAAACGAAATTAACCCATATAAATGAATCGGTTACTAAACGGTTATTTCGGTTTATGGGTTTCGGTACAGCTGAAAAAATTATTTTCGGATACGATTTCAGTTACGGTTAAAAATTTCAATTGGTTTTCACCGGTTAAAGCTTAAGGTTTTAATCCCTAGTTACAACACAGTTTTCTACTTGTTTTTAATAGAACATCCATTTAATTTTGATTAAGTAAAAGTCTAAAACCCCTAAGCTTAAACATTAAATGCAACTTTAAATTAGTGCGACAAGGCGTAAATACTAGTTGCAAAAATAAAACGAACTATACATTCATACATATATTTAATCAAAAAAGTTTTCGCAGCAACAACAACAACACAATGACAATGGCGGGCAACTGTAACGAAACAAAAAACAAAACGGAAAGCGCATGTCATAAAAAAAAAGAAGCAGAAATAATAACTCGCACCCAAAATGCAAATTTGTTTATTATGTTTTGATAAAAATATTTTAGCAACATGAATATTTTATGCGGTGGCTAAAGAAAGCAAGTAAACACCCGCCACGGACCTGTACAGGTCCAACTAATAATACTGTCAACGCTATTCTCTCTCTCTCGCCGCCGGGCCACACAAATCTGTGTTGACAATGTTTAGCAATTAAAACAAAACAAAATGTTGGGCAACAAAACAAGAATACACAACGCACAACCCACTGGAGTGTGCGAGACTGTGCCACAGATTTGTTGACATGTTGCGCTGATATTTTAATCAGTTTTTGGATGTCATTTGGCCAAATAAACTTGCAACTAAATGTTAAAATATTACTGCTATTCAAAAAAATATTACAAAATTAATTTAAATCAAGAAAAAAATGTATATATGATTTTATATATATATGATAGTACATACTATATAGTATCGAAATAATCAGAATACTTAAAAATCACTCACCCTTCAGTACATTTTCAAATTATACTTATAAATACGTTATGGTAAGCAACATTATTAACTTAAATATTTATTACTTAATTATTCTACAAGTATACATTAAACATTAAATAAAATGTAAATGTACTTAAATAAATGTATACACTCTGTTAGATAAATGAACAACAATTTAAAGCTTTTTGCTTTCTAAATGGTTTCTCACATTAGTCAAACTCTGTATCTCGATTAGAAATTGGCAACTGTGCACGTGCTCCAAATAAAACTATTTTCGAGTTATTGGATATATTCAAAAGCCTTATAAATGACTGACATAAGGTCTTTATTTGAGCTGATGTTGGTTGTGTTGTTATACGTATGCTGATATGCTGCATCTGCAATTTGTTGCTCAGGTATTCCAAATGACATATGTACCAGATATCTTATTCGAGGTAAATAAATTCGGTTTTTAAGCTGTAAAAATTGTTTTTGATTGCATTCGTGCAGCAAATTGCATAAAATAGTGAGCAAAAAATGTATGGCATAAAGTCAATTCACGTTTCAATGTGGCGTTCGGTTTTGCACGATCTTTAAAATATGACCGTAGTTTCGTATGATTTATACGACTGCATCGCATTCAGGCAGCTAGTTGCACCCACGGCAACTGGCAACTGGCAACGGGCAACGGGCAATGGAAATGGAATTAATGAGAGCCACATGCAGCGTCTGCCTGATGACTGCTCCGCTGATGACTTGCAAGGGCCAGAAGGGCTGCTCTACCAACTGCTGTTAGTTATGCTACCCTGCAAGACATAAGAAATGGTGTGTACTTGACTTTACAGCGCACAGCAAATTAATGATTGGACAAAAAGTGATGTCCCTAAGGGTTAACAAACTTATCTGTAACATGGACTCTCTAAAAACATCCAAATTATAGTTGATATCTTAAAGAATACCCTATCCAAAATAGAAAATTATATTAACAAATTAAGAAATAGTTAAATGATCACTCTGCATCCTAGTAAAAAAAATCATTGAATTCAAAGTCTCACTGAATTTACAGGATATCTTAGAGTCGAAATTTTGTGTAATACATTTGCATCTGTTGTTGCATAGTTGAAGGCTACAAGTACAGACCGGTTTGAGGTTCTGGAATGCAATGTTGCGACTTTAGCATATCATTTGTTATTGTGGCCTCTGGCTGACAGCGCACTGTGCACTTATTTTGTCATCGCAAATTGCTTTTGCCGGGTTGACATGATATAAATAACTGACACAGGCAATTGCCCTCCACGCTCTTTAAGAAGAGGTATTCGGTGATCTCGTGACTCGACTTTTAATTAACTTTTGGCTTGTGCCAAAGTTGTTCACACAAAATGTGTAATTAAGCTTTTAGCGCCACGTAACTTATCGATTTGATTTTAATAAGCAGCCAGAAGTAGTTCCAAAGCAACATGCTGCTACCAACAGCCAGTATCCAACATCCTGCACACAACAGACAACAGCGACAACTAATGCAATTAACACTTTAGAAGGCAGCTTTACCTGAGTGCATTATATGAAGTCGTTGTCTGCGCACAAGTGAACTAATCAAGTGCGCAAGTTAATTGTTGTAATTTAGAGCAGACAAAACCAATTAAGTCAATTAGTTCATTGTGCATTTTCAATGACAAGGTGAAGTTGCCGCAGAAAGAAATTTTAAGCAGATTGTCTAAACGAGTATACTCATTCATATTCGAGTAGGTGCTTAAAAACATGAACACATATTAAATTATCACAGCTTTCTGTACCACGCTGCGTATGTGTGATTCTGATTCGCGCATTGATTCTGATTGCTTCATTTGTTTGCCAATGCAACACACACAATTCGCCAACCACTTGCACCATAGTGCAGCCAACAAAATGCAATTCGCTTGCCAATTTTGTATAATTTTGTTGTTACACATTGCGTTTTTCGAGTTTACTCTTCATCGTTTGCCCGGTGACCTGTTTGTCCAAAGGGTGCAAATCTAATTAGCTTTCGTAATAGCAAGTCAATGGCTGATTCAAACAACATTCAAATCGTTTGTTTTACTTTTCTACATTTTCTTTAAATTATATAAAAATTTAATATTTGGTTTCGATTATTTTTATATAAAAACATATTGAAAACAGGATTATGAGATCCATAGTCCAGTTGTATTTATTTCATTTCTAATATTTAAATAAATGCAAATATTTGTATTGCTCCTATAGTTTTTATTTTCAGATATCTTTCATCTTTAAAAAACTTCAGCGCTTTTGCACTCGCAATTATGCAATACGTATTTATTTCAAGTTTTGGGCCACATTAACACATTTTCCTCTGGCTCCGCTATCTTTGTCAATAAATCAGCGGTACAATCGTCCGATACACACTATACTGTAGTGAATACTCCCCTTTGGAGGCCAAGCGGCGGCTCACTTTATGTCGGACACTGGTGATAATGTCGTGCAACTCAATTCGGATGCGGTTTTTTGCCTGTCCCCTCTACCAACAAACATTATGCGCGTATTTCCCATTTGCAATGTTGGCCAAAAAATCTCTCTCTCTATCTCGCAGTACGCTGCGGTCTATGACATAGCTCATTGTTGTCTGCGTACAGTTTGTATGTCATACGAACTGACCACTACCCCATACCTCTAGTACCCTAGAATCCCCTTAGCCCCTGGCTAACACCTTCTGCTATCTGCACCCTGCTCCCTGTTGGCATACCCTGTACAGTGTACACTATTCATTGTCCAATGCTCCAAATAATGGCATTTTCATTGAATTTTACGCGCAAAAGTCAAAAAGTTGTTTGCGCGAACTTTTGTAGTAATTGCATTGGGCGTTTCTAGGGTGCCACACCCACTGACTCTACACACACACACACACACACACACACAGTAAACCCTCCGATGTGCCTAATGAAGTTGAAGTATGGGTGCAGGCCACAAAATCGTTGCCACACCAAATGGTAAATGACATTTGAAAAGTGCTTGCAATGCGTACGGCTAATGACCAGTTTTGAAGTGAAGTTCAAAGTCTAACTGCGGGCGCCAGTGAATTATGAAAATTGCCCTCTCACCCGACAGTCCCCAACAGCTCCCGGCATCCTATATGCTCCACTCTCATTCCCATCGATGGCTGAGTATATAGCAAATTAGGCGCACTGAATCCCAGGCGAGGAACGTCTCTGGAATTGCAAGCACGTTGCTTTCAGCTCTTTGCTCCGTGTCCTGCCGCTACTCCTGCTTCTGTGGCTGTTCCTCCTGCTGCCAAAGAACACCTTTGCCGCACACATGTGTGATGCGCGTTGTGAAACTTTTTTGCGAGTATTCCTTTTCTTTTTTTTTTTCTTTCTGGGACGAACTTCACCAAATCACTTACAATATTTGGGACCCGCAGTACGTGCAGGGCTTAGGAATTGCTCCCTCTTCCTGCAACACCCACTGTCATACGCATCGAAGTATCTGCGACGCTTCACCATCCCCCCTCCCCCTCCAGTTGATGCTACTCCTGCTCCTCCTTCTGCTGCTGTTTCTCCGCCGGCTGTTGGTTTTTGGAGTTGCCGCTGCTACTTTGGCAAAGTTAATTTTCTTAGCGTCAAGCGTGAAATCGATATGGCCGCGAGCTGTTTCATAAGTTGAATTGAAACTCTGGAAATTGTTCAGGTTGCATTTTTTTTTCATTTTTTTTATGTTGTATTCCATTTTTTTTTCTCTCTGCCCGCTGCTCTTTTATTTTTTCTGTGGGTTTGGTGTGCGTTGCGTGAGTTGATAAATAAAATACTCAGAATTCCTGACTTGGCCGTAGGGATTGATTTTCTTATAAGTATTTTCTGTACGCTGGCAAAACTTTGGGCGCCGCAAAAGGCAACGGCAGTGGCTAATAAAATTTTTTTACTTTTGCTCTTGAGCAAACAAGTTTCGTGCGCTTTTTATAACTGCTATTTTATGTTATGTCTTTCTTTTTTTTCTTTGCTTATTTTTTTATTTTGATTTTTCTTTTCCTTTTTGGTGTAGTGCAAGTTAAACTTTGCCGCTTTGTGGTGCGCCAGCAAATGAAGTTAATAATAAAACAGTTGCTGGGGTTACTTTAGGGTTGTCGCTGCTGAAACCGCTGTCCAAATATTTAGCAGTGGCTCGGCCCAAAGTTTCTGTTTAATTTGAGACCGCTGCAGAACCACCAAAGCCGAATCGTCGCTTTAAAACTTTTGCCTATTCATTTTGAATTTGAAATTAATATTATAAACATTGATTTATTGTCGCACTGACGCCACAGAGTCGCCACATTACCAAAGAATAAATACCAATACAAAATAAAATAGCATTAACATAATGCTTAACTTTATTTTTATTCTTGGCATTCGATAACAGAAGTTTGACAGAGCTTTGATAAATCACAATGAACCAAGTATACTATATTACTTTATTTATATTTAATATAAACATACATATATAATTTATATTTAATATATTAAAAATGCTTCTTTCTATTTTAAATTATAGTTAATAAACAGAATAAATAAACTCATAAAATTAATAATAAAATGCAAGTTGTTCATGTAATAATTGTATATAATATTTTATATCCTTTTAGTATTGATAATTTAATAAATTCATAAGCACAATTAAGTAACTACTCTTGTCATCAATAGATATTAAAGGTGTATATATTATGTTTAATCCTAGGCATAATTTAGAATGTCTTTTACAAATAAATTTTTGAATTTAGAAGCATTTTATTGAGTTATTCAACTGAGATGAGCACAAGCTTCTGTATATTCTAAAATTTCATGTTATTTGGAGTGGATGCCCCTTTATTTTCCCAGTATTGTCACCTTAGAGATGCGTCTGCTCGAAAGGCAACAGCCGTTTAGGCAGCATTTTTATGGCTCATTAGCGCAGACGTGGCAAATACATAGGTGAGCTTAATTTTTGTCAAAGTTCTTTGATCTGCGGTACTCGTTGCTGTTATTTCTGTTGCCTTTTCGGATGATGCTGCTAATGATGATTATGATGATGATGCGGGTAAGCAGAGAAACGGGGAAGTCAAGCAACCAAAACCAACCTACCAACCGCCAGCAACGCAGCTTCCTTGTTACATGTCACGCATACCAAATGAAGTCAAGATACAGATAAGTTCCGTTGGCAGTTGAGTTGGCCCACGAGTATGTTGTAAAAAGTAGCTACAAATTGGTTTATAATTTGATAAGATACCAACAGGCCAAAAATTTCTATTTTACTTATGCCCGATAGTTTTGCCTCTTTAAATGTTGTTGCGAAAAATTCAATTGTAAAATAAACACAAAATCTAAACCCACACGAGTACCATTGAAATTTGCATTGAATTTGTAGAAATTTGGAAAAAAAAACACGAATGCAAATTCTTGCAACGAGTTGAAAACAATCTGAAAAATAGCATTTGAATATCCAATTGTTTTGGGGCAAGTGTTGGGCAAATAGTCAGGCAAATCCAATGAATTGTAAATCAAAATGATAGATAATCGCTGGAGTTGTAAAAGAAAAAATTAAAACAATAATATTTTTTATATAAACATTTTACAAAGAATTTAATTGAAAAATACATACGCAGTTAAAATACTGCCTGTCACACATTACGCATACGTCACGTAAACTGTCAAGGGTTCAGCTGGAAAGGACATTGCTTGTCCAGAAATCTAAGCACAAGCAGCTTTACCAACCACATTGCTAAAGAAGGCTTAGCCATTTTAATATGACATTTTTACAGTTGATAAAGGTGCAGAGAACGTTGACATTTAGTTGGATAAACTTAATTAACAGTTCGGGAGCAGGGAGAAGGGGGTCAGCTTTATGACTTGCACTATGCCCCGTGCTAGTTGCCAGTTGCCTGCTGCTCGGCTAGATTGATGGGACATTTCACATTTTTGACAGCGCTGAGTTAGGTAGACCATTTCGCATATTGGCCTATTGCAGCGATTTAATTAGACGCTTAGTTTGTTTACATTTAATTTGGTTATACATATCTGGAAGAGCTACTTTAAGCCATTTACACGCATGCATAAATCTTCTGGACGGTCACTAATTATCTGCCAGCCAGCATCAGTTGGTCCCACATTAAAGTCAGTGCTGGCCTAATCCTCCAGTGCTTATAAAAACACAAACACACGCAGAGTCAACTAGGGGTTGCCCAAAGCATATGTCCCCAGTGCTGAGGTGATAAATTACCATCGGCAAAGGTGTCATATTAAAACACACACAAAACCCCAAACATGTGGCATTGGCCTTTTAAATAAACCTTAAGCCCAATGCACGCTATCCCCCGGCCTCGTTTTTGTTTGGGGGCCGTAAGGATACATCCCTTCGGCTTGGCGCATAACTAACGAGTTGAAAAGGCAAACAGGGGAACAGAAACTGAGGCAGCGACAACCGCAAATCCTAAACCGAATCAAAAGGGTCTGACCTGCTTATCATAGCCATAAAGCCAGTTTCCTACCCAACTAACTCCCTCAAAATGCTATCCGCTTCCATTCCATCCCACTCCAGTTGAGGCTTTCATTTAAACTATTTAATATTGGCACCTGCCTGGCGCTGGCTTCGACAACAACACAACTGAGTCTGGACTACTTAAATAATTTAAAACTCACACTAGTGATGCAAACGTGACACGAAGTGAACTAAAAGGTATATAGCAATTTATATTCAGAAATAGTTATTGTTAGGTATATTTTGTAACTATTATTATCGATATATGAACAAGATTTATTCGTGAGTCACTCGCTCATCTCTAGCCTCATCTTTGTTTTTGTCTTGGCCACTCGCCAGTCGTTGGCCAAGTTGGCACACATTTATTTGCGTTACCTGTCGTACAATCGTAAATTTCAATTCCAGCCACTTAACGCGATACAAAAAGATTATGCGACAGCACCATTGCAAAATGAAAGCAAATGGCAACCAAAAGAAATTCGACGAGATGAGACTCAAGATACATATGTATATATATATATATGTACATATATCCGTGTATATGAGAGACATGAATCTGCTTAACTGGTTTTGTGAATATGCTTGAGGGCTCTGGCTTTTAACTAATTAAATTGTTGACGCTGCTACAAATAAAAACAAAAATGGCAAAAGCAAACAAATAAAAGGATGTTGGAGCATTTTTAATATCTTGTTCCCATGTGAGAGTCAATTCCAAGAAGAGAATAATAAATAAAATTACGTAAAGAGCGAGAACAGCATGTGTGTGTGTGCCGGAGAATGTTTGTGTTTACGCCTTTTAACCCTTTCAAATCAGACTCGACCGCAACGCTCGTTGGCTGTGTAAACACATTAATCATCCAAATGCCACAGACAGAGATCGAAAGTGCCACCGTTGCGACTCCTTCTCTTCATTCTGCTCCTTCATGCTTCCTGTGTCCCTGTTGGCCTTTGGCACCCTCTTCTACCTCCCTTCTACCATATAGCTGTACCACAAACAGTGCTGCGGGTAGTTTGGCAATCATAAACAGCACACCGTGTAGGAAATTAAAAACAAAAACAAGCTCATGCAAATAAACCGAACAAAGATGGAAAAAAGAAAAAAAACAAAAAACAAAAGAAGCGGAAATAAAGGAATGACGGTCAGGACACGGCACTGGCACGTGTGATTATCTTTGGGTTGACGTCAAAGCAGTCATACAATATGCAAATACTTCTGTTACTCAGTGTAACTATGCAAATTTGCTCTGCGTGACCCCTCAACCCCCGACTAACGACATCGTAACACAATCATTTTGTTCGTTTTGCGGTTCGCTTCGCTTTGAACATTTGTTATTATATTTCAACTAATTGACTTGATTAGAGAGGAAATTGACCGAAAGCAAAAGGAATAGAGCAACAACAAAGAGAACAACAAATTAGACACATTGTTCTAAACTTTTAAGCACACAAAACATATATTTATAACCTTATCTTTCACACCAATTATTATTATCAATCAGATAAGATTAATCCCCAGCACGGTATACGTATTTATACCTTAACCTATCCTAACAAATCTATCACTATTTTTGTCTCGTTCTCAGTAAAATTTTGTGGTAAACAATACGTTATCGTTATCAACTACATTTAGGGAGCAAAGTGTAAAAAACACTCTCCTAATCACGTACTAACAAGTAAAAAAGCGACAGTCGAGTGTGCTCGACCGTGGTATACCCGGTACCCAGACCCTTAGATACCCTAACACATAAATAAAGACATATGTATTTCAATCAATAGCCTCATATCAAAGTTGTGTTATCTAGAGTCAATATTATTGATCACAATTTTTGCTCCCTTACTGTCCTTGAATTTCATTTAGCGTTTAAGCAAATTGCGTCGCTCTCAGTTTTGAAGAAAGTAAAAACCCGGCGTAAAAATAGATTAGGAATTTTTTTAACTGTACTATAAGGCAGCGTATCTTTTGCTATATCATGATTATACTAACTAATTTATAACTATTAACTCAGTATGACTTAGTGATATTGAAAAATAAAAAATGCATTATGAAAGAGTATGTGAATAATGAATAATGTTCGATATTTGGAAACTCATTAAAAAATTTATGTTTGATTCACGATGGATAAATATGATATAGAATGTGAATATAACATAATAAAGTAATTATTGTCGCTGTCTTTTGCTTATTCGACTTTCAGAATTGCATTTTTAATATTTTTAAAGGTTAAACATAGCTCCAATCTACTCTCATTCTACCTATTACATACAGTTTCACAAAGTTATTAGTCCCTTGTGATCGGCGGATGCTGGGCTAAATATATATAACTCGCCAAACTAATAATAGACCTCATATGAACATTGTGTAGACTAAACTCTAGTTTAATGTTCGAAATTTCCGCTCCCTTAATCTCTATTAATTCCATTAAATTTTTTAACAAAACGTTGTTATCTTCAGAGAATGTCAAACTCGGTTAACCCAATAGATTACGAATTGTTAAGCTATACTATAAGGAAACGTATCTTTTGCCATATCATGATTATAGTCACAATATCAAAAATCTATTGCTGTATCATGATTATAATAACAAATTCAATACTGTCAACTCAATATTCATTCATTAGAAATTAATGTTTGATTTCCAATAGATGAGTATAAAAAAATGGTAATTTTGTTGAGTATATATATCAGGGAGTATCTGCTAGTCGAAACCTCTTTCATTCTACTTGTAATATGAAGTTTATAAGTGAAACACTAAAAAGGTAATTAAAGAAATTAAACTGCCTTTGCATCTGAACAAGTTGATTAGTTGTTGCAGCTGCACTGTTCAATTCACTATCCGCTAAAAAAAAAAAAGCCAGGCAGTTCCTGATAAGCTCAGTCGGCTTATCTTATCGCCACTGTTAAAGCTCATCTAAGTATAAAAGTAGCGCACCAGACTAATTTGACCAAATAGTCGAACATTTGCTTTAGAAGCGAGCAGCTAGTATTATTAATAAACATTTCTCCGATAGTGGATTATTTTTAATCTTAAATTATTTCTATTTAATACTACGTCATGTGGTTGGAAATCGTTGCACTGCTTGTGTCGGCATTGTTCCTCTGGGATCACCTTAAAATGAGGAGGCAGAACAAGATGCTCGCTGCAGCTGGAGTACGTGGACCCCTCCAACTCCCGCTGCTTGGCAATGCACCATTGTTTATGCTTGGTGAATCCGCTGAAAGTAGGTGACATGCGAATTTTTATCTTTGAGATTAACTAAACGTCTATTAACTCTTTGCAGCTATGCTGGATTTGGAAAAGCGTTTAGTTGATACACACGGCAAAATCGTTCACGTGACAATGTTTCACGAGTTTGGAGTCTTTACTTCCGATACGAGATTGATTGAGGCTATTTTAAGTAGTCAACAAACAATTACGAAAAATCGTCTCTATGGTCTGCTGCATTGTTGGCTTGGTACTGGTTTGTTACTTAGTACCGGGAACAAATGGTTCAGACGACGAAAGATCATCACACCAACATTCCACTTCAAGATCCTCGAACAGTTTGTGGAGGTATTTGACCAGCAGAGCGCCATTATGGCCGAACAGCTATATGATCGTGCTGACGGCAAAACTGTCATCAATATGTTCCCAGTTGCCTGCCTGGCTGCCCTCGACATCATCGCCGAGACTTCGATGGGCGTGAAAATCAATGCTCAGCGGTCGCCCAACTTTCCTTATGTGCAATCCGTGAAGGTGTAAGTTATTTATATATTAAATTGTCAACTGATTTTAACTGTATTCATTTAGTGTGTCCAACATGATGGCCGAACGATTTATGAATCCTCTGCAACGTTTCGATTTGACCATGCGCATCTTCTCCCCATTGCTCTACCGGAAGCTGATGAAGAACATCAAACTAATGCACGACTTTACCGACAAGGTCATCTCAGAACGCCGAGATGCCTTGCAGAAGTCCCTTAATGAGTCCAGTGTCAACTCTCCAAATGCTGAGGAGGATGACGTTGGCAGCAAGCGTCGCATGGCGCTTCTAGATGTCTTGCTGCAGTCCTCCGTGGATGGGCAGCCATTGAGCAATGAAGACATAAGAGAGGAGGTGGATACATTCATGTTTGAGGGACACGACACCACTACCAGTGCAATTTCCTATACTCTATATCTACTGGCACGGCATCCCGAGGTCCAAGCACGAGCCTTTCAGGAAGTACGAGAAGTAATTGGCGTTGACAAATCCAAGCCGATTACAATGCGGGATCTGGGTGAATTGAAATATTTGGAGTGCGTGATCAAGGAATCTCTGCGTTTGTATCCACCAGTTCCAATGATTGGTCGACAACTTACAGAGGATGTTATTCTGGGTAGATATTCATTTATTTAATTATATCTGGGCTGCATTTAAGATTAATTTCTCTCAACAGATGGCAAACTATTTCCCGCCAAGACTAACATCATAATGATCACCTATCTTGCCCAACGTGATCCAGACTTTTTCCCAGAGCCCGAAAAATTCAATCCAGATCGATTCAGCCAGGCAAACATCAGCAACATTGATGTATTTGCCTATACCCCATTTTCAGCGGGTCCCCGAAACTGCATTGGACAAAAGTTCGCCATGTTGGAGATGAAGAGCACCATTAGCAAAATGCTGAGGCATTTTGAATTGCTGCCCCTAGGTGAACCCGTGAAACCAATCATGAATTTGATCTTACGCTCAACGACGGGCATTAATCTGGGCCTCAAGCCACGAGTCTATTAAGAAAGGAAAGAAGTGTGGAACTGAGAGCCAGAATGGCTGATATTATTTAAGTCTATGTATGTATGTATGTCTATGTATGTATGGAGGAATCGATAGCAAACAAACGATAAGTGGCCGTGGTTATTGAGCACTAAAAATGAGCGAGCAAAGGAAAGAGAGAGATCAAAAAACTTTCGGTGCCATGATCTCAAGAAAGACACACGCAAGAAGCGATACGATTAATTCTTTAAAATTACTTAATTACATATTTACACACATTCCAACCATTTGTTAATTAATAAATGATATCAACTAAAGTATAATAAATAAACTGTTAAAAAATGTAGCAACGTCGTCTCCGATAATATCAGAGGCCTCAAGTATATAAAATACTATAATTTGTATAAGGTTTCGGGTATGTTTGTATTTTGGGTTTCGGTTATAAGATCTACAAAATCTGGGTGTATCGGTTTCGTAACAGTTACCGGTTTTTTGCATGTTTCGGTTTAAAAATATCGGTATGATTTCGGTTCATTAAAAATATGTTTGTTGTACAAGTGTTAAAAAAAAACATTAATATGTATGTACAAAAACTTTTTGATGTAAAAATATATTTATTTAAGATCAAAATTTAAAAGTAAACTTCGTTTGAAAAACGATGATTAGACCTTAACACCTTGATTTAATAGTTTAATAGTTAATAATCCCTTGACATATTATCTATATCCACTGACTAACATTTACTATCAGTCTATATAGTTTTATACTCTTTAATATTTATAAGTATTAATTACTTTCCTCTCCTTAAGTTTCCCTTAATTTATGTACAGATACCACACATGAAGGTAATCTCCCCAACACCACGATTGCTGATAACTCACTCGGCTAATACAGTTATAAGGCTGTAGTTATTGCCAACTGTCAATATAAATCACTGGCACGCACTCGATATTTGGAATCAAAGTCCGACTTTTAAGCTAATTAAATTATATATACACACCTAAGTAATCACAGCATAAGAGATGGCATCGACATAAGAAGGGAAGGACAGGCAGAAAAGGAAAGAAGAAAATAATGAAACTGTAGCGAAAGTGATGGGGAAATGCCACGCCCCGTGGCACGCCCAGTGGCCCATAATAAGCCACTTACCCGAACAACTGCCACAGAATGAAAACTTTTGCACTACTCTGAAGAGTTTTTTGTCTTCGTTCCATGGCAAGCCAACAATAAGTTGACAATTTGCAAGTTATGAAAGTAAATAAGTGAAATAGTTTTAGCCGATGGCTGGCAATCTCTTTGAAATATCCCCCGTTCTATGGCATTTGCTGGAATTTCCCAGTCCCATGCGAAAACTTGAGCAAATAAACACGACTTGCAACAAATTGAAATGATGTATTAGGCCGCAGGGGATTAACGCCCAACTAATAAATCTCCTTGGACACTGTCGAGGGTGGCCAACTTAGGCAAACGGTCTGATATCCTGTCAAGGAACAGTCCACGTATTCTTGTGTCAGTCTATTCACTAGAAGGAGTGCTCACTGTATGCATTCATACATATCTATGTATTAATAAGATACAAAATTTTGTTATCAGCCCAAGCAGTCGACTTCTCCATATGTTCCCAACTTATTTCACGCTTTTCATGCAATTTGTCGTTCAGCTCCTGGTGTCTGGGTCAATAAACCCACCAATTTTTGGGGGAAAAACTCAAAGTTGGAGGTTGAGGACATTCAGTTGACATATAGATTTGTGTGATGCGTGGCGAAGTGCGTAGATAATTCGAGTAATTTGAGTTGTGTGCAAAGGACATAAATTGTTGCCTGCCTGTCAATAACATTGAGTTGGCTTTAAAGACAGAATGTCTCACTATGTTTAGGTAATATATTAAAGTATATTACACATGTAAATTTAACAGAGATAAGTAAAGCATTGTCTACAAATTAAATAAGATATACTCTTACAATTAAGTTCAAATATTATAGAATTTTTTTTTTGAATATCTTAAAAGCCCCAATGATTTATTCAACCTACAAGCCGAAACTCTTTAAGCCGAAATAACCATTTATAAGGGTTAATATCGGTTCTGGCCGTCGCAGCTACTGATAACTTTGAACTGTCATAACTTTGTCAAAACTCAATCAATTTTTATGCGGATTTGAATTTGAGCATGATTTTACCTCCAAATTCGTTCTGCATTTACATTTTTTTCATTTTAGAACATTTTTGAAAATCGAATTTTTTTTGAAATTTTACAGTGTTACCCCTTTGTCTTTTTTGAATTTTTCGAAAAATTTGGAATTTTGAAAATGGAAAAAATTTAAATGCAGAACGAATTTAGAGGTAAAATTGTGCTCAAATTTACATGTCGCATAAAAATTGATTGAGTTTTGACAAAGTTATGGCAGTTCGAAGTTATTAAAAATCAAAATAATCCAAATTTACAAACCGAATATTTTTTTTGTGAACCGAAAACATACCGGTATTTTTAAACCGAAACTTCTAAAAAAAAAACCGATTACCTTTACGAAACCGATACTCCAAGATTATCCATAACCGATACCCGAAAACCTTAATTCGAGCATAACCGAAACCGTAACTGAAACCGTAACTGAAACCGATATTCGTTTCGGTTTTAAGCCCTGATTTAAATACATTTATAAGTTTAAGATGTATAATATATCGTAACACAATAGCACATATAATTGGATAATTATAAATATTTACAATTATGTGAACTGCAATATTAAATATTTAAACAGTTCTGTTAATGTCTTAAATTACTTATATGATTAAATTATTGGGCTTGATAAAGAAATGAGGATTCACGATACATTTCATACAGAGAACAAAACATAATCTAAAATAATATACATAATAACACTCAAAATAAAAGTTGCTAACACATTTCAAAAAGTATACCATCTAGTATGCATCCAGCAATCATTAAAAATCAAAGCGGAGCATTAGTTGAATCTGATTTACTTTCCCACTTCACTTTGAGCCACCATTTAATTGAGCCGTAAGGTCATGAAGAAAGAAGTCTTAAAATTATTGCTTTGACATTGCTGGATATCAGGAAAAACTTCAAAGTAAATGCTTGAATTGTCATGACTTTTGGTACGTTGAAATTTAACTTAATTGCATCATTTGGTGCTGACATCAGGCACAGTACAATTGAAGTTGTTATTGTTGTTGCTGCTGCTGTTGTTGTTGTTGTTGTTGTTGTTGCTGTTGTTGTTGTCACTGTTGATGGATATCGTTTGCTGACGGTTTGCTGCGGCTGTTGCTGCCATTGAGTGGCCAATGCTGGCAGTGGAGTCCCGGGTATGGAAGGATATTTGGAAGTCTGACAGCGCACATTTGCCGAGCGCATTGTGTGAAGTGATGTGAAGTGTTTGGCACTGGCCAACAAAAGCTGTCGACGCAGGACGAATTATCAACAAAAAAAGAAAAAAAAAAAGAAAAACATTGTTAAAGTGTCGTCTACGCGGCGTTACAATAACAATAAAGTCAACAATAATAATAACAACAATACAACAAACACCACAAAAAGCGTGGTATAATAGCAAAAGCTTTTCATATGAGTTCAAGTTTCTTTACTGAGAGGGGAACCCCTCTACAACTTCAGTTTGGCATTTTGTCAGTGTATTTGGAACGTTTGATGAGGCATGGCACAGAAATTGGAAATTTATCTTTGATCTTTTTGTGTATCGCTCGTTGGAAAATACAATCCAAAATGAGACAATGTTTCTGGCCTACCCTTGTTATCGACACCATGAGCCTATGAGACAAAGTCGGGTGGCTCTTAGATGTCAGCAACAGGAAAAAAGTCAAGTTAGAAAAACAAATTGATGTTACATACGATTGGGTGGGAAATGACTTCAATAAATGTGGGAAGAGTAATATAAGCTATAAAGTGAAATAAATAATAATATATGCAAATACCTACATGTATTCCAATCAATTTAAATTATTTTAAAATATTATTAGAAGCTATTGAAATCATAAAGATTGCCCTCTCGTTGACCACATTGACTGACCTACCAACTTCCAGTTTCTGGTCGTCATGACCTCGGAATTTGGCCATTTGCTTGTTATCTCTTAGCTAATTAGTTTTATAATTATGTGTTGCGCAATATAATTTGTTATGATATATGCCTGACAGTCACAGAACCAACGCAGTGCCCGAAAACAGCATAACTTTAAGTTGTAAATGGACAATGGAGAAGGAGGAACTCCTCCTCCCCCCGGTCAAAGACAATTGCATGGGACAGCCGGCAATTTGTTGTGCCTGTTTCTGTCGCAATTGATTGTCTGGCACTTGAAGTGCCATTTGGTGTTGGTTTATAGTGTGTTGTTGTACTTGTTGTTTAGTCCGCCACTTGGGCGACAGTATTGTCCTAGTCCAAGGACCATGCAACAAAATAAATTCCTGCCCACTGAAGCGTACACATTTAATGTAATTTTTTAAAAAGCCATTCTTTTTTTTTAGCTAGCCAACTTCGATAAAATGTACTTATATCTATATACATACACATACATACAAATAAGTGTGGTATATATGTATATATTTTATCTGTGCTGAGGCAGACCAACATAAACAAGACCAGAATTTCGACTAGAATTTATGACAGTTGCCGCATACTTGACATATACGATGGTGTTGGCTGTTGTGCGTTGGGTGCCATCTTTGAAGCCGTCCAACACCTAGACAATGTACCTCCATCTTCTCCATAAAAATGTCGCCAGTGTGACGCTCCAATATCAGCAGAAATAAAGAAAAAACAACAACGAATTGTAAAAAAAAGGGAAAATTTTAAAGCTACAATTGGGCATATCACTCTACAGTTTTTCAGTTGCTTGTTTGTCACTTTGTAGCTGATAAGAAATTTGCTTTGCTAGTTTTTTTTCTTGTTTTTTTCTACTAAGTTAGTATTTGGTGGAGAGCATATTGTATTTTCCAACGTTTTCTTCAGCTTTTTTATGACACAGACTTTCACACAAACATCGACATAAAATCTCTGACACTCTGTCTATGTTTTATCGGTCAGGGATCACAGCAGTCGTAGTTTTGGGCAAAAGGCAATGTTAAGTTTAAGAGCAGGTCCTGGCAGGACTGCCCAAATGATAGGCTATTTACAAAAATCGAATCTAAAGACTGCATTAAAGGATTCTGTGAGCTTGCGGATTTAAGACAACTTAACCAATAAACTACACTAATTTAAAAGAATTTAAAGTATTTCAGAATTTTCCTCACTTTGAAAGCGAAAGCCTTTCTCATTTGTTTTTCCATTATCCACAGGCAATCACTCAATTTGCAACCTTTTGGACTTTTAGTGCGTCGAGTGTTTCACTTAGAAGGCAATTTAGTTATCTACATCTAGAACTTCATTTCACAGGCCTTTTGCCGTACACTTTCTGGCTTATTTGCAATAATTGAATCTCATATTGTTAGCAGCCGGCAGCTGCACACAAAAGGTAACAAAACTGTACCCCTCTTCCCACCTCCCGCCACAAACTTTATACAAAAGACACCAACGAGTTTTTAGGAGGGGGCACTGTCCTTTGATGTAACAAATTTCTCGGACACTGAGCGCCTAATTACTTTATTGGTGACCTTTTCTGTTGTTTCCCTTCCAAAAATATTATCCAGCAACTGTCGAGGTTCATCAGTTAGCCTAGAAGGTGGGGTACAACTAACCTTTTAACCCTTTTTCTCGGCATGGTTTCAATTATGAGACGCCTGTCTGAGGGACAATTCTGTGTACTATTGGCAAGTTAATTTAATTATTAACAATGGTGCCAACTTGAGGGTCTCTTGTTTTTGGATTTATGCTGTTGGCTGTTGGGTAGAAAAAAAATTAATTTAGCATGGCATAATGGAAAATTATAATTTGTATTGGGCCTGCTATGAAAAGTGATGATTTTGTGGCTGAGAACTGAACAGTTCCTCACACCGCAATACAAATAATAAATGCCACAGCAAGCTATGGAAAATAAACATGATGTTGCATAATTTGAGGTATAACTAATAAATATACATAGAAATATCACATTAATCTATATGAATGAATTCAGAGTTTTACTTAAGTCACACAAATATGACCAGAGAAAAACAATACACCCACAGAAAATATAAACACACAAATGTATAAATCCATATAATCTTCTTGGCTCGCATAAAATATATGGTAGGGGATGGAAGTGGACACGTGTGTCCACGTTTATCAATTTTCATTTATGGATCACCTCGGAATTATTCTTGTTGTTTTTCTCGTTGCTCCCGGTGTTGTTGTAGCACAGAATGTTTTGTTTTTGTCTGCAAGTCGATGCGATTGTTGTTGTTGTTGTTGTTGTTGTTGAACTTGTGCCTGTCATTCAGCTTGATTGGCTACTAAATACATTTTGAGTTATGAGCTGGAATCACCATGGTATGCCCGAAAGTGGGGATAAGTGAATGGATGGGTCGATGGACGGATGATTGGAAGTGCGCATTGTGCGTGCGTGTATGAGATTTTGAGAAATTATAAATATTGAATTATTTGCTGAGAAGCATTCAAGTGTCACTAAAAAAGAGTGAGGCATGCGAAATAATCAAAACAATCGACAAGTAATAAAGCGAATATGAAATAATTAATAGTTTTCAAAGTAAATAAAATTTAAAATGGAATGTATCTTAAAACAAATCAGTCTTTATTTTATATAATTTCCTTCTTTTAAGACATATTATTATTTTTGATGTTGACAGATACTTTTCCATATTTGCATACATTTTTCTAACTATGTACATACATCAAAACAAGCGACAAGTAATAATGTGAATATGAAATAATTAATTGGTTTCAAAAGAAATTAAGTTTACAATGGGATGTGTCTTATTATTATTTGTTAAGTTGACAGAAACCTTTCCATATTTTCATACAATTTTCTAACTACATTCAGTATTTTATTTTATATAGCAACAAAAGCACTGCACTCAACAGAAATTAAGAGAAATTTTGGCGAACTCAAATAAAGAGTAGAGATAGCTTAATTTTAACAGAAAGCTTTCGGGCAACAACATTGCTCTGTTATTTACATTTAGAATAACAGTACGCTAAGCAATTTCTGTTATGATTTCCATTTGATTTGCAGTTGGTGCGCACAAAAGTAGAAAATATTTTTGTTTGCACATGTGCAAACGCTAAACGATTAATAAATGCAATAAATGAAATTTATTTACTGTAGGTGAAGTTTACTTGTGACATGCCACTTGAACACCCAATCACTTCAGAAGTCAGAGGATTTTAATAATTCTCGTAATTTTCGTATTGGGCAAATAACACATACATATGTATGTACATACATATGAATGTGGACAACAGCATTGTCGAGTAAATAAAATCATATATACATAATTGCAATTTAATGTAAAAGCAACAGCACTCGAACATATCAAGTGGGGAATGGACTTCGGGCTGCCAAGCAAGCATTTATTTGTAGTCAATATTTGATATTTGCACAGATGTTCAACTGGCAAATTGAATATGGATTTTGCATAAAATACATACTATACACACTATAGCCAGTCTGATCATCATGATGAACAAAAAAGCCAAATGTTCGAATATGTGTAAGAGTACAATATGTACAGTAAGTAGATAAATATTAAAGTGGACTGACCGGAAACCAAATTGAAAGCATCAGCTAGAGACGTATGCCACACAACCTTTTGCTGACCTCAATCAAAGGAAGGGGAACAAGTGTAACTGTGTTGGGTTGCGATACAAGCATTCTTGACCTCTGCCTCTGCCAGGTCACATGTGCCGAGAGCCGCCTCAAACATGAATCAATAAATGCATGTTACATTATTTTCCAATCAATTAATTTTCGGGTCACTAGATTTGCTTACAGCAACCGCCGGAGATGCAATAGCCAAGCAGTCAGGCAGTCAGGCAACCAGGCAACCAGATGGGACGGACCAGCGCCTCTGACTTGACCAATGAACTGCCGAGTAAATCATATGGAATGATTTTATATATATAAACACACCCACATAGCTCACACATCAAGCCAAAGAACAACAAGAGGCGGCCATTGAGCATAAATGTTTAATCAAATGAAGCATGCACAAATTGGGGTTCACTTTTGGGGCTTGAGTGTCCTGTAAAGTACCGTCCAGTATGGCCTGGTCCAGGCTGACTGCTGATTTAATAAACATAAAATGTGTCAGCATTGTAAAATTATTTTGTCGCCCTCAGGCGCAAACAATGATCAGCAACAACAGCAACAGCCAACAGACATCAACCAAGAGCAGTCAATAGTCAACAACAATCGGCTACAAAGTGTAGCCTTAATGTGTTTGTTTTTGTGTATGACAAGTTTTTTGCAATTTTCCAATACATTGAATTCTGTCTCGTTCACTGGCCTGACATCAACTGCAACGACGCGTCGCCTGCATATCACGGCGTATACGTAATATTATTCTTTGTGTCAAGCGAGTCAATTTCCAGTCACTGCCACTACAACAAATTGAGTGTAATGCACACACACACACACACACAGAGAGAGATCTGCTGCGACTGATAGGCCGGCAGTGTCAATTTACTTTATGTAATGAGCAATAAATAGTTAATAATTAAATTCAATATGTTCTTGTGGTTGCAAAATATGCAATCTCACAAACAATTGTTAATAGTTACGGACATTCAAAAATATTTATTTTATAGATTTAAAAAGCAGTCGAGTCTGTGTGTATAAAACATTAATAATTATAATTCAAATAATATCTCATAAACATATCGGAATATTAAAATACACTTAAAATATGTATACTAACAATGTCGCAGCTAAAAATTAATATTAAAGTTCTCTGTATTAAAATACTATTACGTAAATGTTAAACAATGCAAGTAATCTAATAAAATATTCCACAAAGTTGTCTAATATACTCGTAACTAACCTTAATCAACAGTGTGCCGTCTGAGCTAATAGTAATATTACTTGTTCCCAACGTGTTCATCACTCAGAAGTATCCCATTGTGAAGCCGACTGCCTGCTAATATGTTATAATCTAATGACTACATATGTAAATACGCATTAAGCCATGCAAAGTTTCGAGATCGCGCATTTGTTGCCAGGGAACAGGGAACAGGGAATAGTACCGAGAGGAAACTGTAGTTGTAATTAAAGTTTAACACGGGCAACTTTTGAGCATTGACGACAACAAGAGAGGAATGGGGTGGTAAAAGAGTCGAGGTCTATCTTATGCTCGCTTTAGATGGCCTCTTGATAGCAATGCAAACTTTTTTGGAAACATTTCTATAATAATGCGCCGCTGGCGTATGCGAGAGTTAAAAAGAGAGAGACAGAGAGTGGGAGAACGTGAAAGATAAAGATAGAGATAGATAGAATGAAAATGTGCTCCAAATTCAAATTCATAGCCAAAAACGCAACACACACGCACAGGATGTAAAGTTTTCGCTTATCGTTCCAGCAAAATGTTAATATTTGTTGAAACGAAAAACGCACACCACTAACAATAGCAGTAATAGAAGTGGGAGTAGGAGCAGCAGCAGCAGCAGCAAAAGTAACAAAATAGACTCTATATTTACACATAGAAGCCACATAAAATGGTAATTATAAAACTAAACTACAGCAAATACTTACAATATGTATGTACAATATATGTATGTACTCTCATACTCTGACTGACTGTTATCTGTAATAGATTTTGTTGTATTTTTGTGGTCGATTGTTGTTGGCAGCGCCCGTCTACACTGAAAAAAAAGACCAACTTCTAAAATCAAGAACATTCATCTTAAATATTTTGTTCTTAAAATAAGACCATTTTAAGACCAAATAAATAAAACTAAGAATATTAATCTAAAAATTCGCAGTTTTTAAATCAAAAATTAAAAATCTTAAATTAATAAGAAAATATAAATATATCATATTTAATATAAAGACAATAAATGCTCCGTGGCACTCTAGTTAGAGTCGCCGATTCAGTTTGATAACCAAGTCGAGGGATCGAAACTTGCTTTAGCCAAGGAAATCCAAATCCAAAAAAAGTATAAATATCAAAAAAAAACCACAACACCTGTCTTACTTTTTTATTTTTGGTTTGAGAATTTAAGACTGTTTGGTCTTAAATTAAGAATTTATTCTTATTTAAAATGTTCTTAAAATCAAGATGTGTTTTCTAAATTTAAGAATTTTATGTTCTCGACGCATTTTTTAGACTAAAATTCTTAGTTCTGAGACCAAAATCTTAATTTTAGAACATTTTTTTTTATCAGTGTACTATCTGTACCTCTCCACCTCACTGTGTGCAACTGTGCGTATGATTATTATTGTAATAATTGTACAAGCTACGAGTGAGTCTGTCTTGCTCGCTTTTAATGACTTTTCTTTGGAAAATGACGAAAACTGTTTTGCGGCTTTGGCTTATTGTGGTTCGTTAACATTTGCTCGCCAAGTTTTATTTGCTTTTGATAAAGTTACCAGAGTCATGTGGCACAACATCATAGACTACAAGTAGTACACATAAATATATACATATTTGACTAGTCGACTATTTGCCTTCTGGTGTTTTGCTTTTATGTACTATAATTTTATGTATGTATGCATGCATGTTTGAGTAGCATGAAAAGCAAGTTCATTTTACATTTCAAAAGCGCCTTTTGTTATCCTACACATACGAATAGCACACCTGCTTACCCCCCTCTATCCCACCAGATGCCATAGAGGACATATGTACATATGTATGTAGTACCATTCTCGGTCCACTTCAGTCCAACCATTTGTTTTTATGCATTTCTTTATGCTCTTTAGCATATCCATTTGTTGTTGTTTTTAATATTCTTTTGTTGCGGATTAAGTATTTATTATCATACGCACCAAATGTTTCCGACAAAAACAAATAAATGTTTTATATGTATATACGTACATACACATTCATATATGTATATAATATGGCATTAGTTTTTCCTGCACTTTAGCTTGGCTGCCATAAGTAGTTCTTCTTGCATACATATAAAAGGGTTCTCTATCTCTCCATTTGTCTCTGTGTTTCCATTGTAAATGCTCGCTGAAGTGCTTGCACTCCCGTCTTCCCCCTTCCCCCTTCTTCTATACGACAGTTGCTTTTCCCCCTTTGCCTTGTTGTCTTGCCAACTATCGTTTGTGAGCGATTTTTTTTTGCCTGCTCCAAAATGTGTTTTATTATCGTGTTACTCGCTTGTTCTAGGTAGCTTTATACGGTTATATGGAAATGCACATATATATTTAAACACACATAAACTTCAACACACTCGTACATATTCAGTTTTGTGGTTTTATTGCTTTGAGCCATGGTCTGGCAAGTTATGTGTATTTCTTATTGCTGATTTGCCTTTTCAAATTTATTTCTGTGTGTAAGCGTCAAACGTAGCGATTAACAATATACAAGATTACAAAATAAACCATATTTATTAATAGCCAAAAAATGTAGTTGATTAAATAAATGCAACAAATCTTAATTGAAATTTAAATCAAATCTAAATTAAATACGTCTTATTACCTTACATATTCCAAACATATTTGTGTGAGACCTTTTTCTGTCTCAATTTTATTGAAAATTTAGTAAATAACTACTTTGAAAATAATTGATATTTATGATTGTTGACAGTTTCCTAGTTTCCCAGTTTCTGCCTTTAATCTGAAACTATATCGAAATAAAATTTACTGGTGCCACTATCCCCCAACTTAAATGTAAAGCATAACATTTAGATTTTTGACATATCAATTTTAAATTTACACAAACTAATAAATCAACTTACATACATACATTGGTTAATGTATTCCTCTACTCCAGCTAAATAGAGTCGATAAATCACTTATTGTTAGCCGTTCTGTTATGTTTCAGCTGGTAACTCGCTCAGTCCTGCCTAATTAATTCAACAAAACTTACGGACTAACTTTTTGGCATCTTATAAATTTTAAAATACTTAACTGCAGCCTGAATAAGTCCCAAACCCTGGAAGTCGTTTTAATGGCATGTTGCTAATCGAATTTCATGGCGTCTCCAGTTTTCCTTATTTGAATTTTATTTTACTTTATTTTTTACGTTTTATTTTATTTTATTTTTTAAGCTCTCATGACAGTTTAGTTGGCAGTAGTTTACATTATTTTTTTGTGCTAAAGTCCCGCTCAAGTTGAAAATCCATTTAGCGTAACTCAACACTTAAGCATATTTCCCGGAGCTGCTGTTGGAGAGCATCTTCAGATGTTTTTTTTTTTTTTATCAGTTCTAATATAAACTTACTGTCAGCTGACAGCTTTTTTAATTTATTTCATTAAAAATTTTCTCGCAAAACTTTTTCAATTCGAATGCAAAGCGAAAGATTCCGCTTCAGAAGCCCCTCGGGCGACTTCTTCAGTTGCTGCCGCTGTTGTTGTTATTTTGGAGAAGGAAGTGCGTATGATATGAGGGGTAGATGGTATGAGCAATTGCTGCAGTTGATTAGTTGTGCATTTTTGTTTGATTAAGTCGCATTAACACGCATTAACCTTAACCCCTTAGCATGGCCAGGAGAAGGTTAACGACTTCAAAAAGACTCATTGAAAACTGAGCGTGTGGCAGACAGACCCACAAACAAACAAACAAACAAGCAAATGAACGAGAGAGCAAAGAGCAGCAACTGAACACTTGACTTTTCCCACAATTTCCCGCAGGCGCTGCTCAGGATTGCGAAACGTTATCCACTCTCACTTCCCACTACTCACACCAATGTCAACTCAATTAAATCTTATCAAACTGAGAGGGACTGGGACACGCATCCAAGTCGAGTCAACCAACAAACACAAATATCAAACAAACTAATGTCAGTTGTCATAATAAAGCGCAAATACTTTTGATGCCACTTGCTGTACACTTAGCCACCCATATGCTACTTTTTCCTCTGCCACATCACTGTGGCATGGTGAATAAGTAGACAGAGAGAGAGAGAGAGAGAGAGAGAGAACGGTGTGTGGTGGAGGAGGGCTATACAACATGTACAATGTACATACATACAATCTCGTACATACAAGTATAAAGTGAAATGCAAACAGCTGCGCAATTTAACGTCGGAAAAGTAGAGCCAAGGGCATGCAAGGCAAAAACGAAGGCAAGCACACAAACAAACAAGCAAACAAACAAACAGCGAAACATACATTCTTACAAATACAACATACTATAAAAAGTAAACCTATCTATATGTGTATGTGTATCTGTGAGATATAACTGACGTGACTACTGCTATTACGACTGACTCAGCTGCCTTCGCATTTCCAACATACATATTTATAATAACTTTAATTAAGATTTTACAAGTAGATTATTTCTTAATAACAACAACAACAACAAGAACACAGTTCGCTGAGGGCGTAACACAACAACATAACACAACAACAAGGCAACACACACACATCATGATAAGAACCACAACAACATGAGAGATACATCATCTACAGCTGCTATTTATATTTTATGCCAACAGCACTAAATGCTCAGATCTTAGCAATTGATATTAATTTAATATTTTAATTATTTTTTACCATTATTGAATTTTATTAAATTATTATTACTTTTATTAAGCAATTATGTGAGTGTTAGAAATAATTGTTATTCGTTACATTATCAATGGAAATAATTTCATTTGATTTGATTGAAAATTGTTTGAAATTATATTTTTTTAATTTGTAATCAATTTTATTTACAGCCATTGTGTTAGTCTTGATTTACTTAAATAGAAAATTATAAGGGAAATCAGAAAGAAAAACCAAATTGCTCAGTATTTTTAAAACAAAACCAAATGCACAGCCTTTAAGATTGGTTGATATATTTCAAGAAATGTCAAAGGATGACATGTTTAATTTTTTCGACATAAATATTTATTTAATTTATTTTATATTTTTGTATTTATTTAATTATTCAAATAAAGTTTCAAAATAAGTTTTACGTTGAAATACAATAATTAATTTTAATAAATTGTCTATATATTTAATTCTTCAACATATGTATAATCCATTTTACAATTATTTCTCGATTGCTTATAAATAATTTATAGCAACTAGTTACATTTTATTTGATGGATTACTTTGATAGTGGTATTCTGAAGACACGGGTACTTAATCTTCTATCAATATATTCGATATAAAATAAACAGAAACAAGCTCACATTTATTCGTATTCTCTTGAATAAATGCTAGTTAATGCTGAAGCTAAAGCATTTTAAAATAGAGTAAGTGATGTTAGTAATAATACAATTTCATAATGCATAATGCTCAGCAATATTTCTACAATTTCCGTTTGCTAATAGCTACGATAAATAAATACAGAGCTTTTTTGCATATTCGCAGACTTGCAGTAAATAGCTGTTGCTAAGTAATTTTAGCATTTCGTGTTAATAAATTTCCATTAAAGCTCGAAAGCATAATGCAGCAGACCATTATGGAAATAGCCCCAACCGCAATGCAATTCTCGAACTTCGTACTTTGGGTGCATCCACATTACTAACCATTCACTGCACCCACAGCCGGCAGGCAATAGCAAAAACAATAGCAACAACATCGAAAACAACAATTGCATCTACACCGCCAGCATACGAGTCTAATTTTATTATGGGCAGCAAATCACATGTGCATAATTTTTTAGCATTTAGCCACATCTGACTGCCACAGCACCTTGGAACTTCAAGAGTGTTTCGCAAACATTCGTACATATGCCCGTATATACATACGTACATAATCACACATGTGGGTATATTGCCAAGCATGTCCTCCAAGCAGTTAGCAGTGGCACTTAAAAATTAATTAGAGAACTTATAAACAAGTGCGGCATGTGGAAACTAACTCGAGCGGCAAATCAAACGCACTTAACATCGCCGGAATGCGAAGCTGCAGATGCACGATGCACGACGAGGGCTGCGGCAGTGTTGCAAGAATGCCGGCTCAGGCCTGTACCCTGTACCCTGTAGCCTGTAGCCTGCAACCTGAGCTGCCTGCAACCTAAGCTGCCTGCCAACTGCTGCCGACAAACATTTGGTGTCGTTGCACGTTTATTTAATGAAAATTGTGTGTGTAATTATGCATTAAGCGAAGCGCGAGGCGGCTTGCAGTTTGCTTGCCACATATACACACACACACACATACATATACATGCACACACATGCAGGACACAGAGTGTTGAAAAATATGCTGCATACTTTACGGCGCTACCTTAGCATAAGATTTTAATTAGTTTGACTTGACACGCGTTTCAATTAGATCCAAAAAAACAAAAACAGCTCTTGGAAATCGCACAATGAAACCTTTCAAATTTATGGTCAATTAGGAAAACATTGAAATGCATTTGATAGTTGTACGATAGCAATTTGCATCTAATTAAACCGTTGTAGTTATGCAAATTTCTAATTATTTGTCCGAAAACGTTTTCGCCATAAAATCTCTAAGAGAAGAAAATGTCAAGAAAAAATATGCAATTTCAAGACTTATATGATATGCATCATTAAATTAAAATATAATTTTTAGAAAAAGATCATTCATTAAAAATCCTAAATCAAAGAGTTTCTTAAACTCAAATATTTGTATGCTTTCAGTTTTGATTTATTATTTAAAATTTAATTTTTAATTTTAACTTTTAATTTTATAATTGTATTTAAGCTTTAATTAATTACATTTTTCTCTCTTTCGACTGTTTTAAGTTGAAGTTAAATAAATAATTACAATAAAAAGGACAAAATTTGCATAGAGTCTGTGGGAAGCTTGGGCACATTAGAGAAGAAATTAAATGCAGGAATGTACCGCAACGAATCTCATTGAATGAGACACTGACCTGAACACACAGATACACACACACACACATAACACACAGATAGCTTTGACGCATCTCTTTAGAATGTTGTTAGTAAAACAAAATGTCGGACAATTAATTTACGATAACAAGTAATCGTGGTAACTTAAGTAGTTTTGTTTGTAATGCCTCTCGATGACAACGACATCGTCGACATCGACATCGATGCCAATGACAATGACTCGAACATGGACACAAGGCTTCAGCTCTAATGAAATTGTTGTCCTGCTGCCGATGCTCAACCATTGGGGCGGCACTGAGGGCTGACTATTAAGTTGTATGTGGCTCACAAAGGACCTTTTTCTTACTTGCCTTGTGGCACGCCCCAAACTACGTGTAGGTATGTTCATGTGTGTGTATGTCTATCGCATTGTCATGTTCATTGTCATGCCAATTATTTAATTTGTCCATGGCAAACACAAGAAAATAAAAATACTTTTGAAATGTGATTAGTATCTCGGTATGTGCATAGAAAAAGTTGTTGTAACACAACAGAAAACAAGTCTAAGGGACACGACTACAAGATACCCTGTAAAATACACACAGGAACACACATGCCTTAATCTATGTACGTTCTGACGGCAGTGATGTCATCTTCTTTGTTGAGTAAAATTATTCTTGAATTCCTTCTGAGTTTATTATTAAAAAAATTTAAAGATAATAAATAAGTCTGACAATTGGACAGACAGACGGATAAGGCTAAGTCGACTCAACTGTTAATACTGATCCAGAATATGCATATATGCTTAAAGTCTGAGATGCCTGCTTTTGTCTATTCCAAAACATTATACCCCTTTAGCTCCACTTCAATGAGTAGGTATAAAAACAAAGCAAAACACATTGTAAGTTTTACGGCAATACATCAAAGTCAAGAGGCCGGAATGTTTGGCAATACTAATTACAGATTTTTTAAAGAAATGTGTCATCATTAAAATTTGACAACTATATGCTTGTCAATTTTCAATTCATTTAATTAAAAATTCGAGTACCATTTAAATGATTTACTCTACGATAGAATAAAGTTAAAAGTGCTACAAACTTTAATATGTCTATTATGAGTATATATGTATTTGTGAGGCGGAGTTGTGGCACGTGGCGCTGTTATGAGCCCAATTTTTAGTACTGCCACAAGACAGAAAACAACAATTTATTTATTAATAATTCAGCAAAATTGTACACCAAACTGCATAACTAATAAACCTGCCAAATAAACAGAAGATCTTCTTTCCCCGCAAGGAATGAAAAAACAAATGCCAAAAAATAATAAATAACTAAAACCTTGTAAACATGTGCATAATCCGACAAGCCCTGAACAACAATATTTTGGAAATGGCAGTTAAGCTGGGGCCAGCCAGAAACGAAATAAAAATCACATACATAACCGAGTTACTTTTAATCCTCGACACACAATCGACACATTAATTTATCACTCGGAGCAAGCAAAAGCCTTTCAATTAATTCCAGAGCACACCCCTCCGCCACCCCATCCACCTTGTGAAGAAGTATACCCATTCTTGAACAACTCTATAAATACTTTATCGCCGCCTGGCGACTGTCGAACATTTCGGCATTCTGGCATTTCTAGCATTTCTGGCATTTTTGGCATTTGGCATATTGACTTATGAGCGCTGATTTGTAAGCAGATTTTCTATACTATGAGCTTGTAATTAATTCATGTCCAGTTTTTTTGCGACTTTGCTGCTGCCAGAGAGCATTTATCTTCAGAGTACAAGAAGAGGTAGGGAACAGGCAGTAACTCATCTCGATGAGTGCATTTTTGGCAGACAGTCAGCCAATGCATTTTCTGCAGACCACAAGAACTGCAAATGTTTTACTGTCTCCCCAGAGAAATGACCAAGCTACTTAAGAGAGGCGCCAAAAGCAACTGCTAATGTAATTACAGTAGGTTTCGTTGCATCTTTGCAAGCCAAGTGCTGTTGCAATTTGGCAAGGTGAATGAACCAGTCGCCCATTAAATGGAATCGCTTAAATGTTGACAATGCAGTGTCACTACAGATACCAGTCCAACGACGAGCTGACACAACAAACCTATAGATACGAGTACATTTGCAATAATGTACATATGCAAATGTCAGCAGGATAGCCGAGCCTAGAAAAGCTCAGACGAGTCGTAAAGGATGTGGTAAGTAAATACTAAATTTAGTTGGCTTTACCATACAGCCGGAATGACATTTCCTCTTTGCAAGGCGTCGACATCCTTCTCTCGTCAGCCTCAACTTCAATTGTAAGCATTGCTGTCTCTCTTTTCCTCATTCTGCATTTCTGCCATCAGAAAATTATGCAAAATAGTAGCAAAGTTTCAATTTCCTCGCCAGCGCAAAATATAAAGAAAAAGGAAGGAAAAACGAAAAACGAATGAAATAAAATAAGACTTGAAGAAAGGATGACGGAGTAAACGCAAAGGAGCGAATCGTTGAGCAGAGAGCAGAAATGTTGCAAATAAAGAAAATGCAAAGTACAAAATTGTGGTCTCGTATAAATAAAAGTAACTTTTGAAAAGTTATGAAAAACTTTTGGCAATACGTAATTCGGAATATGTTCGAGTTGATACTTATGTATGTGTCCCGGACATTTCGATAGCTAGCGATCTCACTCTCTTTCTGTTTCTGTCTCTCAGATTCGCGAACTTGTCATATATGTCAGAAATTATATAGCCAAAAAACACTTGAAAAATATTGTGCAACAACGATGTAGCAATTTAAATTAAATTAAATATGTACACCATGTTTTAAATAAATTTTTATTATTAAAAAAATAATTACTTTTTAATAATGAGTTAGTTTCTTTACCATCTTGTAAGAATAAAGATTATAAGTATTTCTAAATAAATCAAGAAAATAAAAAATGTTTGAAAAAATACTATTTCATGTATAAGAATTAACATTAAAAAAAATAATAAAACATATATTTGGCGACCTTTCTAATTGTTTAAAATATATTTCAAATCTAAAATTAATGTAAATTGTAAACAACGCATATAAAAAGTAAAAAACATTTTTAAAACACATCTGACAATGATATATTCTATATACAATTACATTTCTCTTGTATATTATAGAAATAAACTGCTGAAATTCTTTTTAATCCTTGAAGAGGGAAAAATAATTTGTAAATATTAAAACTAATTATACTTTCAGCAATTTTCCAGAGTTTTTAATTCAAATAATATCATTAGATGTATCACTACGAGTCAGCATATAAGACTAAGACTAAACAAAAATCTAGCTTCTCAATAAGTAAGAACTTTTCAAAGTGCACCACACACACACACGCACACACAAAATATTTAGATCTGTGTACATATTGTATGCAGCTCCATTATGAAGGCAATAACCCAACGACATTGCCCACAGGGCTTCAAAAAGAGATAGTTTATAGTTTTAATTTTTGCAATTTTGCTGGCTGGCGGCACACAAGCCTCAAAAAGCAAAACCACCCAAACCAACACTCCCACTCACACTCACACACATACGCAAACATAGATAGCATATATAGCAAGAGCCAGAATGATGAGGGAAAGAGAAACATAAAAAATTAGCATACCACATAAGACAATTGCCTGTCAAGCGTTTGTTACAAGACAGTTTCTCGGTTTCTCGGGTCGAGCGAGCAGTCACCAAAGGGTTTTCAGCTTTTGCTTTTGGGGCCGCAGCTATTTGATTAGGCCAAAAGCTTGTTAAGGAAATTTGACTGGCAAGTTGAGTGGCTGCTTGGCTAACTGGCTGCCTGGCAGCATAATTTGCATATAGTTTTGCCATATTTTTGCAACGTTCTTTTCTCAACGTTTTTTCATAGCTTATCGTAAATTTTGTTAAAATTTAAGTTTAAGTTGTACATTCATTGTCATTCTTCCGGTTCGTTGGCTGCAACACGAACTGCATAAGAAAATTGAAAACTATTTTTGAGTGCTAACGAAGGTAAATATTGTTTCATTATACACCATTTTACCATTTTCTACAAATTGTTGCATAATAAGTAGATTTTCATCAACAAAACCGACAATTTATTTATTTGCTCATATTTATGTATATTCTACTGTGTGTATACTTCTTGTCTAAATAGAATTGCACTTCATTGTCAGACATAAATGCAAACGTAAAAAGTTAACTTTTTGTATTCCTCTTAATTGCCGTCCACTGTTCATAGCGAATTAAATGGGTTTTAATACCATGTGTAGATTATGTACAAAAATGGGTAAATCAACGTTGTATAAATGCCTATTACAGACAAAGAAAGCATTTTCGGAAATATATTCTTTATGAACATCACAAGTCCTGTCGATCCATTAGATTTCGTAGATTCGACACCAAAAATCAATTGATTACTATCAAAGAATGTAGTTTTTATGGAAGCGAATGTGAAAGAACCTGTTCACAGGGTATCTGCAATTCAATATTCGTCGACCAAAGCTTTGTTACTTATTTTTTTTAACTTTTTACGCAAGTTTCTCACCATTATGCAAGGGTATTTGCCATATTTCTGTATGATTGTGTGTGTAAGGGGATATATTTTTGTTTGATTTAAATGCAATTAAAAAGTTTCAATTAAAATTAACAACAGCATAAACCGACTGACGCATTTAACAAAGTAAATATTATGCAATTATAAATAATTGAAGTGCTAAAGTCACGTGTGTGAAGCGCATAATTTACATACTAAGTACATACTTACACACTTACATAAATATTTATATACATAAAGAATGTCCATATGAATTAATACATATGTATGTATGTGTGTGTAAAGGCAGAACGGAATGTATACAAATAAGCCAATTGAATGTATTTATTTTACAAGTAATATTATTTATGATATCTGGCCATTTTTATCCTCAAATTAAGGAGTACTTAAACCATGTAGCGCAATTTTTGTCAATTTTTGTCAATTAACTGCTATCATAGAATGTTCAGCTTGACTTTTGGTTAAGAGTAAACTTCAAATATTTTAAAATTTGTTTTAATTAATAATGTTGACTGAATTACGATCCTTCATCATATATTAAAAGCAATTCATAATCGTCAATCACCAAAATATTAAACATCGATATTGCGATTTCTAACAGCGCTCGTAAATAAAACAGCTTCACATTTGATAGAAGAAAAAAGTTAAAAGGAAAGTGGGAAAGTTTTAATTGTGTAAGTGTAAATATTTTAAAAGCAAAAAAGGTTTTGAATCTTTCTACCCTGCCTTAGAAAAAGCGCTTAATTATATTTTGTAATATCAATAGTTAATATGCACTGAACAGTCTGGATTAATGTTCTTAAATTCAATCCAATTTGACAATTTAACTTTTTTCAATTTTTAAAACATTGAAGTCATTACAAGTGCTTTTGTTTTTTTTATCGAAAGCGGATCTTTTTAAGCAGGGATTAAAACCAATACGAATATCGGTTTCAGTTACGGTTTCGGCTATGCTCGAATTAAGTTATCGGTTATGCAAAATCTTGGAGTATCGGTTTCGTAACGGTTATCGGTTTTTTGTAAGTTTTGGTTCAAAAATACCGGTATGGTTTTGGTTCACAAAAAAAAATTTAGGTTTTCGGTAGACCAAAATTAGAAGCTTTATTCATTGTTTTACTTGAAAAAAGACTTAATACTCTTTTAAGCCCGAAAAATAATGTTATCTGGTTACTGATTTTTAATAACTTCGAACTGTCATAACTTTGTCAAAACTCAATCAATTATCATGCGCAATGTAAATTTGTAAATGATTTTACCTCTAAATTCGTTCTGCATTTAAATTTTGTTCATTTTCAAATTTCAAAGGGGTAACACTGTAAATTTTCAAAAAAATTCGATTTTTAAAAATTTTTTAAAATTAGAAAATTTTAAATGCAGAACGAATTTAGAGGTAAAATCATGCTCAAATTTACATGACGCATGGAAATTAATGGAGTTTTGACAAAGTTATGGCAGTTCAGAGTTGCTCAGTATCTGCGACGGCCAGAACCGAAATTAACCCTTATAAATGAATCGGTTACTAAACGGTTATTTCGGTTGATGGGTTTCGGTACAGCGGAAAAATTCTTTTCGGTTACGGTTCCAAATTTTAATCGGTTTTTATCTGTTAAAGGTTACGGTTTCGGTTAAGGTCTTAATCCGTGCTTTTAAGTAACTAAATATGAAACTCAAATATTCTTTCCATTTATTTTGTTATAATTAGTTGTCAATACTTACTGCAAAAACTACCAAGTCAACTGCACCTTTACATGTTATAGTTCATTCATCCTCAAACTCCAGTCTATGATTGCTTTAAAATGTTTCAGATTTTGCATACCAGTTCACCAAGTAAACTGATGCCATGCCTCAAACCATTCAACATTGAAGAACCCAAAACCAAACATTTTAAATGTCAATTTATAAGTGTCAATTGGGCCACACTCTACGCACTCCACACAGTCTGGGTCTGGGGCAGAGTCTGTCCCTTGCCTTTTCCCCTATCTATGTCTGCTCTCCCTCTTTGCATGGCTCGAAGCATGTGCTAACAGTTTTTGTGTGGTAATATAATATGCACAGCATGGCTTATAATAATAAAAACGCCAGCAGGGCCTGCAGCAGCAGCAACAGCAGCAACAGCAGCCAACGTGGTAGCAATGGCATCGACAATGATACCAATGTCCGACCATTGACAGCCCGCGGCTGTCATATGCGTGATTGTCCCTTTGAAATATGAGTAGCTCTTTTCAATAACATTCAGCTGTCTGTTGTCGGCACTATGCAATACACGCACTTTCTATGGATATGTATGTGTGGGTGTCTCGGTTTGAATAAGGTCAAATATGATAAAAAAAAAAAGAAGCAAAGTTGGGCAGTATCCAGAATCCAAATCAGAGTTATGCTCGCATTTATTATGCCGCAGCCGTCGTTGTGCTTGCTGTCCGGGACCAATTCTAATGTTTCGTTTGTAAATGAACTTTACCGCTTGCGGCAGTAAATATTTTGAACTTCAACACTGTTTTTATTATACCCTGTATCAAATAGAAGTTGAAAAGTGTTACCCTACGGTGATTATGCTGCTAATTTTTAAGGTCGAAGAAGAGAAGAAATAGGGTAATAAAGAGCAGAAGTCTTACACTGATCGACAAACGTCCTCAAACTGGTCAATTTAGAATTATCAAGCTGACAGAGAACAATAAAATAAAGAAATAAATAATCGAAATACAGAAATCTTTTTCGTCAATGACCTTAAGGAGAATTTGACTTGTTCCCAAATAAGTATATAAATAAAGGGCATCTTGTAAGTGAATACTCTCGCCTAGATATTTTCTTAGTTTTTGTTTTTGGACAGCGGCTTTAACTTGTATTTGGACGTATCTAATGCAACGCATGCTTCGAACTCTCATCGCCTCATCGACAACGTCTTCGCGTCTTGGCCCAAGCAGAACAACAAAAAAAATTTTAAAATTAAAAAAGTTTTCAGTTGCCATTCGGCACGTACCAATACGCAACGACAACGCGACTGCGATATATTTGTATGTATGAGTATATATCCTTATATAGAATTTCTATATATTTTCTGGGAAACAACCCCAACCGCCCGCATATTGACAGGCCTCGCGGGAAGGGGAATGGGGAAGGAGTGGAAACTGGTAATAAATGCGACAGCACTCGGCATGCATAGCATGTCCATTTTCACAGTAAAGCCTCCGTCTCCTCGGTCCGCCACACCATCCACAACATTTCCACATGCCAGCGATTTTTCAAAATTTTCCTTTACAGTTTTTCTTGCTTCCTGCGTTTGCTTTATTTATGTCAATTTTTGTGCAGCCAAAGCCGCAGTTCGGATGATGAGAGATGAGGGATGACGGGAATCAAAGAAGATTGTCGCTGGAACGAAGAAAAACTTTGTGGCTAATATTTCCGCGTTTGGGTTAAGACTTTAGGTGAATCCATTCATTTTTTTCTCCAAATACCCTTTATAAAAAGAATGCATAAAAAGAGTACAATTACAATTCACTTTTATGTATATAAAACTGGCTAAAAGGGGCTGTCAATTTGGGTGTCTCCGAAGTTATTAGGAGTATAGGCATATCCATCAATAATTTTATTCCATACAGGGTATCTCTGAGTCGATTCTTCTTAGCTATCGCAGTATTTCGTTTTTTTATGGTATGAGCATAACGAACCAAATTGACGGTGCGAAGCGCCAGTGGAATATAAGATCCGAAATAAAAGGCTTAGCTTTGATTGGCTTTTCGCTGATTTGTGGATAATTTTTTTCAGCAGTCGAAACCTTTGATAATATAATATATGAGTTGTTAGACAGAACATAATTTTTTTAATTTACTGTATTATTTACTCAATAATTATAAATAAATGTTAATAATATTATTTTTATATTAATACAATAATCCTTCTACAAGCAAATAAAACCATTCTAAAATAATAAAAAATATGACACGCACATATTACATTTACCCTAACACATTTTATATTCTTTAAATTATTACTACTACTAATTATTTAAATGAATGTTTAAACTTAAATGTAAAATTAAATTTAATTAACATATTAAATCACAATGCATATTTCACTGAAATTTGTTTGATGTGATAAGAAAAAACCTCATGCGTTTATTTGGATACAGATTGTCGATATTTTTATATTCATATCGTTTTTTTTATTCAATAAAGGAAACAGTTTAATATGATTTCATTCCAAACACATTCAAAGCATCGAATTTATTAATATTTTATATTATTTATCAAAGCATTTGTTGACAGACTAGAGGCATAAATATCAAAAATAACTGAACGCTTTTGCGGGTCGACACATTTCATTGCCATATAATTCATTCAGTCATTCCATCAGTCACTCAGTCAGTCCGCCAGCCAGTCAACCAGCCAGCCAACCAGTCAACGCCTAAAGTTTTATTACTTTTGCTGCTGTCAACAATGTTTGTTGTTGGTTTGTTGGCTGGTTGTCTGCTCTTCTGTGTTGTGTGGCCTTAGGCAAAATGCTGTGAATATTACGCCACATACAACTTGCTAGGGTATGGAGTCGGACGCGCTGCTTATTTTTTAATATTTGTGCAAGGGCTACATGTCGTATGCGCAATGTTAGCCAACTGGCAACTACGCAGCTACTCCTTTCTGTCCTTTTGGCCATTTGGCTGCTTACTACTCACTGCCTTCTACTCACTGCCTTCTGCTTGTTGTTGGATGTTGTACTGAGACACAGTTGGGCAAATATTTAAGCTTTGTACGTCATTTGCCGGCAATGATAATGTGCTTCATGTTTGCAATGTGGCAAAGGCATGGCAAACTGTTTACCAGGATGGAAACTAGGAGTAACAGTTGAGGCAACTTAGCAATATTCCATCACTGTTTGCCCATTGGCATTATTGTGAGCCATATACATACATAAGTATATGTTTATATATACTTATGTACATATGTATATAGCAGCTAGATGGAATGCAGCAATTCAGCTTTTACATATACATACTTCATTATCAACTCATCAGACGCATTGACTCCTGACAAATGGAACAATTTTGGTTCATTCTCATCTGCATATGCAAAAATCTAAACTATACTACTTAAGAAAATTGTTTGCCATTGGAAGGAAGGCAGCAACAAAGTAAAATGAGAATTTCTATATATGTATTCGTATCTATGTGTGTTTGAGCGTATTTGTCTGTATGTTTGTAATAATATTCAAATTGGCAAAATCCATTATGATCGCAAATATTATTTCAACTGCCAGCCAGTCAGTCAGCCTTCGGCTGAAAAAGTCTGATGTACCAAAAATTCAGAGAGTCTCTGAAAAATGCTCAGCTCTTGCATCTGCTGCATCCACTTGAACTGAGAGCGCTTCAAGAGAGCTATGTAAAACTAAGCTTTGCCCGTTAGGATAAGAAAAAACAATGGGCATTTTATTAATTCACTCTACTCAACTAGGATCTACCCTGTCTTCAGTTTAGTCAAATCTTTAAAAATACGATTTATATTTCAAATTTGATGATGATCACATGAGATTAATGATTATAATAGTCATATTCGTTTAAAATATTCTATCAGAGATATCTTTTGACTTGTTACAGGGTATGTAATTTACTCTATAGTTGTGCAGACAGTGAAAAGACATTATCAGGAAAATTAATTTAAGGAAAATTTAAAAGAACATGAAATACAAAACATGTGTCTTAATTTTCAAAATACATACTCGACTTACAGTGTCTTCCACATTTTAAAGATTGATGATAAATTGAAAATATGGTACGTTACATTTGGGACTTATAGCGAAGGACTACTGTACTTGAATACATGCATTTCAAAGCAAAACCAAACTTATAACCGACAGAAATGGGTTAAAAGTGTTGACAGTTAGACAAAGCGCAAATTATACACTCAGAGTGAGTTGGTCGACGTACTCGTATTTGATTTGCAATGGGCGTTGGTTGGATTCGAGGCGTGGCAGGCACTAGCGTCGATTTGCTTGGCCGAAAAAGTTATAAAGTTTGGCGCTTGGCTTGCAATGCTGTTGAAATATTTGCACACGATATTGGCAATCGAGTTAACAGTGCCAGGCAAATATCACAGCCAAAATGACAGGAAGAAGGCTGTCAGAAAGGGACAACGGAGGACAGAAAAGAAAGGGGGGAACTGGCGATAAGTCGGCATATTTCAAAATACGGGTAAATTAAATTAAACCATTCTAGGGACAGAAAAAATTATGTAAATTTAATCAAAATAAGTAGCAGCAGCCGCGGATTGTCAGCGTCAAGCTAAAAGAGGCTTATAACAACAGTGGACTTGGCCAATAATAACAACAGCTCCAACTTGGCAAGACAGAGCATGATGATGCTAAGTAGCCACAATTCCAGCCATATGCTGTCAACGCAAAGCTCGAGGACCACACTGAAGTTCTACCAAAGCAAATGTACAACCAAAGAAAAGAACAAGAAAAAGCGACCAGCCCATAAACAAAAAATAAGTTAATGCGATCTTAAAGATGTATTATACTAAAAGATACCCCATCATTTATATAAAATAAATTAATTATTGTTAGAATTATGCTTACTAATAACTTGGAATGTTAACATATTTAGTAATAAATATAAGTAGATTTAAAAAAAAACATTAAATACTTTTACTTACTCAAAACAAATATTCTTTTATTAACAATAATACGGGGTACAAGCAGCAACTGAGTGGGAGAATTACGTGTAATAGACAAGACTGATGGGGATGAGAGAGTCATAAAGTTCCCGCCGTGGCAATAATAAAAAATTTTTAATGTTCCTTATTGTTTTGAGCAAGTTATCTGACGCATTTTAGAGGTAATTCAGCTCCCGATGCCATAAACTTATTTACTATTTCCTTGGCCAAAACGAACGAAAATTATATGCTGTCTCGGAAAATTTAATTTGGCATTTGTAATGTGCTGTGTTCTCGCTAAGAACAAGCCACAAAATTACATTTAGTAAATTTATGGCGCTGACTCAAAATACAAATTACAAATTATTCAGAATTTAATTTAATAATTTTAAGCTTACAGGCTTCTGCCAACTTGTAGTGTACAGCTTTAAATTAGATTGAGTCTAGTTAGTCGTTTATATTTATCTGTAATTTTATGTGAAAATGCATTTTTGATTTCATCACTAGTAGTAATAATGATATGAAATATTTATTGTTCTTAAGCACTAAATACAAATTATTTCAGTATAAACTATATTCTAAATTAATATTAATGTTTAAAAAAATCTGCATACTAATTAGCTCTTCAATAGATTTTTAATAATTCAAAGTAAATATTGTTGTAAATTTGATATTCACAATTGTACAATATGAAAACAGTAACAGCTCTTTACAAACAGTAATTACAGCAAACCTTAATAAAAATTATTTTTTATATTATATTTTAAAACTAATTTGGAATTTTGATTATACATAAATATCAATGTATGTATGTAGATGTGGGTGTGACTAACTTTTGTTCAAAAACTAATGTAGGACAAAGCATTTTTATGGCTGTGCCGCAAAAATGTTCTAATAAATGCAAAGTACATTTTGAAGCTCACTCAGTCAAACACTATGACCACAGCACTTCTGAACTATGTACTCACATACACTCACACTGAAACACACACACACACATACACACTTACATCACCACACACATAGAGCCAAAAAACCAAAGCCATTTTGAAGCACATTTTAATAGCATTGTAGAAATTTTTTGCACTTAATTAAGTGTAATTAAATTTTCGTTGCCTGCTCGCTTATTTTTGGTCTATGTGAGTATGTGTAGGTGAGTGTGTTTTTTTTTTTTTTTTTTTTTGTATAGGGGGAAAGCATTAAAAGCCGAAAAGTGTGGGACTTGCACCCACTAAAACCACCCCTACTCTCCGTTTCCCTCTCGCGGAACCACCGCTAAGTATTACCTCACGAGGGGAGATGGCATGAAAGCCTCTTCTAGAATCTCATCTAGAGTTTGAGTTCGAATTGCGCTGTCTTTCAGCGCGACGCAAGGATTTCATTATTTCTGCTGCCATGTGGGTTACAGCAACCCAATTGTTTTGCGAGCTAAGCAGGATATCTATAAAGTCAGTGACTATAAAGGGCCTCCCAATACTTAGGCTTAGCTCTTCCCGTTCAGCAGAAAATGTAGGACAGACAAAAAGGACATGCTCTGCGTCTTCAATGACCCGCGCACAGTGTGTGCAAAACGGGTCCGTCTCGTGTCTAAATTTATATAAATATGATTTAAAACACCCATGTCCCGTCAGTATCTGAGTCAAGTAGAAGTCGGTTTGCCCGTATTTCCTACTCACCCACGGCCGTATGTCCGGGACGATGCGCTTCGTCCAGCTGCCGTTGGTAGTAGCTCTCCATCTCTCCTGCCATCTCGCCATCGTCACGTCTCGTCTGGAAGCTGGAGTTCCGTTGCACCTGGCCTCTTCGGCTAGCAGATCAAGTGGGATCATCCCAGCAAGCACCAGGGCTGCGTCGTCGGAAACCGTGCGAAAGGCGCTGAGTACTCTCAGAGCACAAGTGCGATATGCTGCCTTACACGTTTTGCTGTACGCCGTGACTGCCATTGCCGATGCCCATACTGGTGCTGCATACAGAATTATTGAGCGGACTACATTGGCAATCAGCCACCGACTTCGCTGTCGTGGACCTCCGATATTTGCCATTATGCCAGTTAATGCTGTCGTCGCCTTTGCCGCTTTCTTTGCCGTGTACTCCAGATGGTACTTGAAAGTCAGCCTATGGTCAAGCTGCACTCCAAGGTATTTTATTGCTGGTTTTGAAGCTATAGTGCAGCCGGCAACTTCTATTGTGGCAACTTCAATAGCCTTCCTGCTACTTATCAGCACAGTTTCTGTTTTGTGGGCCGCAAGGGACAGGGAATTGCTCTCCAGCCAATCTATGACGCGAACAATTGCCATGTTTGTTCTGGTCTCGACGTCTCCTAGCTCCTTCGCCACTGTGATGATTGCTATATCATCCGCGAAGCCAACGATGCGGGTGCCATGTGGCATGGGCAATCGTAGCACAGCGTCATACATGACGTTCCACAGCGTTGGGCCCAGCACTGATCCTTGAGGGACTCCACCCGTGATCTTGTGCTGCATTCGTCCACTGGAGGTGTCGAACAGCAAAACTCGGTCACTGAAGTAGCTGCATATCAGGCTTACGATGTACTCCGAGATCCTCAGCTGGTGCAATGCTCTGACTATGGATGACCAGCTTGCCGAGTTAAAAGCATTACGCACATCCAATGTTGTGATAAGGCAGTACTGCTTTTTTCCACCTTTCCAGCGTTCTCCCTCTATAGCTTTACTAGCTATTTCCACCACGGCATTAATGGCGTCGATTGTGCTCCGCTTTTTCCGGAAGCCATATTGCCAGTCGGAAATGCCTCTCCTTGCGTCTAGCTCTTCTTCCAGCCTGTTGCAGATAATGCGTTCAAACAGCTTCCCGACGACATCGAGCATGCACAAGGGCCTGTAGGCAGACGGGTCATCGACATTAACTCCTTTTGGAAGAAGCACCAACCGTTGCAGCTTCCATCTCCTCGGCACTATCCGCTGTCTTATGCAAGCATTATAGAGGTTCGCAAAAGGGTTGGTGTAGGTGAGTGTGTGAGTGTGTGTGTGTGTATGTGTGTGTGCGGGAGGCTGCGGCAAATGCCGAAAATGTGCGCCGTGTTTTATGCAACGATTTTCCACTTCAAGTTGCCAAAGCACCACAACTCGAGTGCCATTTACGAAACTAAAAGTTCCTATTTTATGTGTTTAATAGAACGAGTATCGTGAGGGCATTTTTATGAATAGGAATGCTGCGAAAATGCTAAACGATATTAATTAACATAATTATAAAGATGAAATGCACATTTTTTTTTCAAATTGATATATTGTCATTCTGCACATCTATTGACTGTATTGTCGATAGTATAATTCGATTAAAAAAATATATAATTGATAAATCAGTGAATAATCTTGTTGAATGTTTTACAAAACTTGGTCTACATATCGAACGTTTTAATTATGAATATAATAATAGTATAATTTGGTTTGATTTCTTTACAAGCGATATTAAAAATCGAAATAAGTATTTTGTATGGTTTTTATAATTAAATTGTCGAACGAAAAGAATACAAATTTATCGCCGGAAGGAACTAATTATAATTAGCCACAAACAAATTTTAAGCAACGTTTCATTGGTTACCCAGCGACCGCAGAACTGCTACCAAATTATGACCGGCCAAAATCGCAGCGTTGCACTGGCTAACAGCTGACGTGAGTGACCGTAACAGAAACTGTTAGAGCAGCAACAACAGTGGCTGACATGTCAATGCCGTTGGATGTTGACTCAAGCGCAGCGGCGTTAAGTATACGCCGTGTGAGTAAATCTCTGTGTGTGCGTGTGTGTGTGTGCCCACCGGATGTCATATTGCAAAATTGAATTTTTCGGTGCACAGCACTTTTGTTCCGCCAGCTGTTTGCCTCGTCATCACTGCAATGATTTTCAATTGTTGACATCAGCAAACGTCCACGATGAAATGAAGCGTTCTATATATATATATATATTTTGTACAATATGTATTTGGATGTCATACAGCTAAGTAACGTTATCAGCTTTATTTGATGTTTAGCAATTTCCTGATTTATCCCTCATGTTATTTCCGCTTTGCATTTGTATGCGTTGACCACCGTATACACATACTAGTTCACACACACACACACTAACTCAAGAACAAAAATGTTTAAAGGAAAAATAAAACCGCAAAACTGATAAGCATCGAAATGAAATTTTACGTTTTCTGCAACCAGCATTACACGTGTGTGCATTGTGTATATTAGACACATGTGTGTGTGCTTAAATGTGTATATGTGTGCGATTACGTGATTTTCAATAGCATTTCCTGCTTAGTCGTTTGCTGACTCGTTGAGCTACTAAAATCCCAATATTATTGGACATTTTTGAGGATTCTGATTTGATTTATATTGATATTGCTATTTATGTTCTTGATATTGACAAATTATTTGATTATATTAAGATAAATTTAATTTTACAGACATTTTATGGACAAGAAATTATAATTGTCTAAAAATAGAAATAATACGAATAGGTGAGAATATACATATTTCCAAAAGGTGTTTGAGTAAAGTTATAATGGAATAACATTAACCATTTAAAAAAAAAAGCTAATTCAATCATTTACACAATTGTAAACATATGTTAAATGTGTCGTTAGTCAAATTTACAGTCTATCAAAATTCAAGCAAGCGTATGTAACAAATATGTAAAAGTAAATTTAATTTCCGTCTCATCGTTAGGCTTACATGAGCTAATTATAATTTTGTTCCACTCGATTCACCAATTGAAATTTCAACCACACACATAATACGCACACGCAGACACACACCCAAGTAAAGTAAAAAAAAAAGTAGCAACTGCTCATCACAATGTGGCCATGTCCTTTTTACTGAATTTTTATGCAAAACATGAACATTTAGTGGAACGTTTTACGAATTTTTAATGAGTCTCCAAACAGACACAGCGAACACAGACTTAACAAGAACCAACTCCCGGTCTTATATATAATAGTATGTGTGAGCTTTTTAACATTTTACATGTTTTATGAGTTGAGTTTTTCTTCCTTTGCATTTTTGTCATTTACTTTTTATCAAGTGCAGGTAACTAAACAGGCGTTCTGCAATTGGCCTTCCCGTTACCAAATCCGCATCCAACTCGGTATCTGACTCACTCATGGGCCATTCAACATCACACGTACGGGTAATCAAATCAGTTGGTGGCCCAACTGCGTGCGTTACATAAATTTGCCAACATTTAGCAGATAATGAGCACAATTAGTAGCCGGACGATGTTGCAGGCAACAACAATGAACGATGTGATAAGCTGCCAAAACTACTGCATAGTTTCCTTTGAGATGCGATGAAAGCTGAACTTAATATGTATCTTTTAACAATTATAAAATTAATAGTATGGTAAAATCCTTTCATACACTTTTATAATAAGTTACGTGTATTTAGAGTAGTGCTTAAAAATTTGAAAAGCACTAACAGAGAATTGTGCACTTCATTAGCAGATTTTTTTAATAGTTCAGATATGAATAACTTAAAAATAGTGATAATTTGTATACTTTGATAACTTTGAACTGCCATAACTTTGCCAAAACTCAATCAATTTTCATGCGCAATGTAAATTTGAGCTTAAATTTATCTCTAAATTCGTTCTGCATTTAAATTTTGTTCATTTTGAATATTCGAAAAAATCGAATTTTTTTCGAAAAATGATAAGGGGTAACACTGTAAAAATTCTAAAAAAAATTCTAAATTTTCGATTTTTCAAAATGAAAAAAATTTAAATGCAGAACGAATTTAGAGATAAATTTAAGCTCAAAATTAACTTTGCGCATGATAACAGATTGACTTTTGACAAAGTTATGGCAGTTCGAATATATTAAAAATCAGTAAAATCGAAATAAATGAATAAAGCTTCTTATTTTGGTCAACCGAAAACCTTAATATTTTTTTATTTTTTGTGAACCGAAACCATACCAAACTTACAAAAACCGATAACCGTTACGAAACAGATACTCCAAGATTTTGCATAACCGAAAACCGAAAACCTTAATTCGAGCATAACCGAAACCGTAACTGAAATCGATATTCGTTTCAGCTTTAATCCCTGGTTTGTAATACTTACAAGTGTAACCCTTCTAGACTAAAGAAATCTAACTTTGAAGTTACACTTTTTACTTAAAATATTCCACTGCAATTCTCTGATTGTCTGAATATTTCATTTTTATATCTTTGAGTCACTTTGTTGAGTTTAGTATCTAAAATTATTCACAACATATTTAAATTGTCAGCTTTATAGCTGCACTGCGGCATCTGTTGTCCAGCTAAATGAAGCAGTCTGACATTTTATGTTTGCATAAGGATTGTATGAGGGAAATCTTTGTGCCAGGTTTGTGCTTGTTCAAGCGACCAACAACCACCCATCAACCACATTGCACCTAAGTAAATTATCGTGTTTCATTTGCCAGCCATCCAAAAGCAGCACCACTTGGCACCACCCAGCTTTTTGACCAGGCGCAATGAGCCTGGGGGAGCTGGCCAAGCGTGGCAACACTTAGTCACTTGGTTTCAAGAGTAAACACATCTTATAAATTATTCAAAAACGCAAAAAAGCTATTTGCAACACTTTACCGTTAGCGTTACCGTTGTCGTTGTCGTTCTCGTTGTTGCTGTTGTTGTTGCCTTTACCGTTCGCATTACCGTTAGCGCTGCCTGTCACTCGACTCTGTTCCATTCTATATGTACATATATATAATTTTTTTTTTGCACTCTGCTTCTTCGTTTCCAACTTCTTGGGTGCCCGATGCTGGCAGCGCTGCTTGTCCTGTGCAATCAGTCAAAATGCGGAGCGCAACATATGCGTGCGGATGGGGATGGGGATGGGAATGGGAATGAGAAAAGGCGGAATGGCGAATTGGCGGAATGTCGGCCTCTCGTTGCATGGGCGTGGCAGTTGCCAGGTAACAGAACAGCAACGCAAAAAGCATGACAAATGAAATGTTCAAGTTGCGCTTAAAGCAACAAAAACCAAAACAAAACCAAAAATGAAGGGACAAAGCAACGAAGGGAAAAAAAGTGCGAACCGTACTCTATTTTTGGGCGAGTTTCTCAGTTTCGCGTTGCCTTAACACTGACAAAGTGCCAAGGCTTACTGCAGCACGCTGTGGGGCATGCAAAATGAAGCCAGAAGATCCGGCAACACCTTCCCAACTAGAACAGCAGGCGTTGAAAACTTGACTTTGTCAGTTAACTTGCCCGGCAACTCCTTGACGGGGAACAGGAACAGATACACTAGAGTACATTTATGTATGTGAGTGTGTATGTGGGTGTCGCGTAAAAGCTTTGCACAAATATTTAACTTAAGTAAGCGTTCGTAATTAATTTCACTCTTAATACTGACACTTTGCCACGCTTTGCAACACTTTTTTCGAGCTCCATTCTCACAATATCTTTTTTTCTCTTTGTTATGGCATAATAAACACACATTTTTAAATAAAGTCTCGCTGATTTTACTCAACGTGAGTGTGCGAGTGTGTGTTTATTGCTGCTGGCATGTCAAAGTCGCAGTTGGTAGTTTGTCGGGGGCCAACGACAGGCGGCATTAAAAAATGACTGCATAATTTATGTGTCAAGAGCTTGCGGCTACGTTTTTTGGGTGTAATTGATGTTGCCACCCCGCAATTAACTCCCGCCTGCCAAAGATTTATGCTCTGAGGTTGCCAGCATCGTGTTTTATGACGCGTCTTGCCTAAAAGCGTTCTCAATTACACGCAATTAACTGTAACAATTACCGGCCAAAAGCCGGAAAAATATTTACCAAAATCACACATACGACATGTTGACTCAGCGACAAACTCACACACACCCATACACATACGACTCCAAGCTAAATATTGTACAATTGTAAATAATGGCACATTGCGTATACGCAGCGTATGTCGTATAAATAGAAATAACTGTTATTACAGCTTAGCCAAGTCAACGGAAAGAAAGGGAAGCGTGACAAGTGACTGCACGTTTGCCATCTTTTGTATTTACGCTCAATTAATCGCTTGTTAAATTTTATTTTGTTACTCCGACGCAAAGAACACAAAATGGAAACTTTTCAATTTGCTTCAATCAATTGTAAATAATTGCATTGTGGTCTTAACTAGAAAAAAAGAGGTCAAATTGAATTTGTCAATATAAATTAAAAAACATTCAGCTTAACTTCAATAATTATTAATAAATAATAAATGATTTTCAATTGAAAAATACAGTTTTTAATACATTAAGTAAATGCAAATATTTTAATGTTATGTTTATCTATTTTTACTCAAACTCTTTTTTAATGCAGGCACAGAAAATTGTTAATCTACCTTAACATCTTGTTAAATTTTTTACTTATGCTCTATAAGATATTCTGCAAATTGTTTTTTTTTTATTTCACAGAATTTCATAATGCCCACATTTTTTGCGTATTTTCTTGTTATCAATCAATAATAAAACGAACAAAATTACGCAGTTTCCACTTCAAAGTCCCTTAAATGTACAAAATACGCCACTACAAATGGGCAACCCAAATATCACTAAGCATCTTAAAGATATTTTGGGAAAATTCAAACCGTTCCAAGTGCCCTTCAGAGAATGTGGCTGCCAGGCAACAACGATAGCGAAAAAAAGCAATAGAAAAAGAAACTAAAAACATCGAGTGGTATGTCAACACTTGACCATTATTCTTACACTTTAAAGATCGGATAAAATTAAAACCTATGTACCGGCTACTATTCTCAGTGAATTATTAAAGCAGGCCATGCAAATGACGAACTAAATATAAAATTAAGGAAACTGTTTTAATCGGACCGGAGCTGTCCCTTAAGTATTATATTTCAATTAATTAAAACAATTCTAATATTCGAATTATTTAGCAATATTATACTTTAAATACTAGTTAATTAAGGTGACATATGTAAAATACTTGTATTCTTTAGGGTATCCTTTAGTAATGCACACTTATACTTGCATTTATTTCGATACTGCTGTCGATATCCCTCCATTGTCACATATCAATCCATGTACATCTGCCCAAGCCGCATGTGGAGGTTGTTGACGCTTTTCGCCACATTATGCGCCCCTCTCGAATGAATATCACATATTTTACATGCATCGCATATTTACAGTGCATATTGAACATATTTTCCCGTCTATTCGTGTGGCAAGCATAAATCCCGACATAAATCACACTCACAGATACCCTGGATTTAAATAGTTGCGATGTAAATTCATATTTGTGCGTTTCTATTATTTAAAAAAATAATAATTCAAGAATTTCATAGGAAAATCTTTGATTTGTAAACTTTTTAAATATTAGAAAAATATATGAAAGCTGTTCATATAAATACTGAAGATCTTATATTAGATTACTTAAATTGTCTAGAAATGATTAACTTAAATTAATCATAATTAATATTATCGTCAATATAATTTAACTTAATATTTCATTATTTATTTCTTTTGCATTTTGATTAATGGCGACGAAAAATCTAAAAATCTAAAAGGTATAACATTTTTAAAATTAAAAATATATATTATTATTTTCATTCTTCATTTAGCCATTTCTGTTTATTTGATTGTATATAGTAGTAACAATTAATGGAAAGAAAATAATCATTAATAATTAATCAAAAAACACTATTATTTATGCGTTATATTTAAGACGTATAGAATATTTAAAAATGTATTTATTAATTATTACAACTTTAAAGAAAATTGGTTTGAATATTACCCAATATTAGGAATTTCACTAGCTGCAGAAATTAAAAAAAAAACAAGTGCTTTGACAAATACACAATATATGAAAGTATCGTATTATTTTTACATTTTTGTATGTCTCTATGTAAGAGACACATTGGCATATTGCTTATTGAAAAATGCAAACAATTTTTTTGATAGTCAAGTATGCGTTGTTTTTTGTATGGCAATCGTAATATTGCTGCCTTGAATATTGTCAATGTAGTTTATTAACTGACTGCTTTGAGCTGGTATGTTTAATTAATTGCTGAACTGCAATTAGCATACTGAAAGCAGGCATCAACCTCGATGTGACAGCAGCAGCAAATTGAAATTTCAGAAAATACGTATGCAATTAAATGAAATACAGTTTGAAATGTTTGCTGACTGCCAAGCAAAATGAAACAATTAGCAAGATGTGTGTGTGCCTTATCGTCTAGGCCAGACACTTACACAGTTTGCTTAACGGCAAAACAAATTAAAATCTGTGAAATGTGCTGGCATCTGTGTGATGAACAGTGCTCACTGACTCACTGCCTCACTGCCTGAACCCTGGCTGCCCAATACACTATGACTTGCTGACCTCATGCTCCTTATGACCACAAGGCTCACGTCCAGTTTCTGGCCATATACTACAAGCCACGTTTAAGCCATGTTGCCTGCTTTAAATATTTATGCAATTTATTTTTGTCTAAACTAATAAGTTGTTGTTGCTGTTGTTGTAGTGTGCAGGTTGTTTTATCTCATAATGAAATACTACACAGTATCCACTAGTAAATGTGTGTGTGTGTCTGTGTATGTGTGCTTGGCTTGCATTTTGATATTTGCGCCTGGTTGTAGGCAACGATTTATTTGCCAGACTCTGTGGCAAGCAAGATGTTAACATATTCATTGAATCTGAATTAGTTTCGAGCTCTACTCTCACATATTTAGAGCTGCATTTTAAATTATGAGCCAGCTTCTGACTCTGGCTCTCAGACAGCTCCGGGGCTTGAACTAATGGCCTCACTGTCTAAATTGTTAAATCGAAAATGATGCAATTTTGTAATTTGAACCAATTCGATAAACAAGATATAAATTCAGCTAAAAGATCAACACTAATTAAATTCAACGGAAGATCTTAAACTAATTTTCTTGTGACAAAATAAAAATTCTTTCCAATGTTTCATAAAATTGCAATAAAATTAGATTTACATATGTATATTTATTTTAATAATATATATTTGAAAATTGATATCTTGAAAAGTTGAGATGCCTGTCCTTAATTCTAGCTAAGTCTTTGCAAGCCACTCCAACCCGCGAGTAGCGTATTCCAGCCCCAGGCGCCCACCTGGGCGTCAATCCAAGTCCTGAATGATGCCACACTTGTATATACGCCCGGATATTCGCGCTTTGCACAGCCAAGGCCCCAGGAAACAATGCCGTAGAGCTTACCCTCTGGGCTGCCGGGCTGATAGCCGACCAAAGGACCTCCGGAGTCACCTTGGCAACTGTCGTGACCATCGCCAGCAGCGCAGAGCATGCGCTGTGTAATGGGCAGCACCTTGGTATAAGCACGCCGACAAACACCTGGCTCCACATGAGCCACATCCACGTAGCGCAGAGCTGGCGATACTCCCTCATCGCCATCCTCGCTCTGAAAGCCCCAGCCACTAACGTGGAGCAGTGTGTCGGAGGTAAGTGCATCCTGTGCGGTGGCCAAAGGCAACGCCTGAAGTTCCTCCGTGTAGTTGAGCCGTGCATTGAGCAGCAGCAGTGCCAGGTCATTATCATGTGTCAGCGGATTGTAGGCTCCATGACGTATGATCTGATGCAAGCTGAGCAACTCACCGCCAGTTGCATGCTCCGTGGATCCCAGTCGCACGCTATAGTCAAGCTCCGTCCACGGCTCTTCGAAACAGTGGGCAGCGGTTAATATGAAGTAATCTCCGATAATGGCACCACCGCAGATATGCTGACCGTTCAGCTGTATGGATGCCTGGTAGGGGAAGTTGCGTATGTCTGTCACCTGGCCGCCCACAATACGTCCGTCATATTGAGGCGTGGCCCAGCTGTCAGCAGCGAGCAGTAAACTTGTCCACACAAATGCCAATGTAGTCATCTTATTGCGGTAGAGAATGTCGTAACAGTGTCAACCCAGAAATCATTTCATCGTCTTTATATATACTCGTAAGTATTTCCATATCAGTTGCCTTATCTGCGAGTCAATAAACTTCGTCCAAAATGAAACCAGCTTGCCAATTGTTTCAAGTTCAGTTAAACATCTTATCAATAACTATTTGTTTTTACTCATTTCTTGAGCACTCTGTTGTCTGACGTTGACTCAATAACCTTCACCTGCCCAAAATTGAAGGCTTATGCCAAAAGTGCATAAACACGTGAAAATAATGTAAATACTTTTTAAGATAACATATTGTTGATCTATAAAAAAAGATTTATTTATATGGTAAATGAAAAGTATTTACTTTAATATATATAAACATGTTGCTGCCAACAGACTCTTATCTATATTTGAGTATATTATTTATCGCCGGAGTCGATCTAGATATTCTGTTTAATTTGGTATGTAGATTATTATACTTTTTATACACATTTAATGAGATTTTTACACTTCTTAAAGGAATTTTAATGTTAGTAATATTAATCGGAATAAAAAACAACTATACACTTTTTTCCACTGTCAACAATAAATTAAATTTGTAAATTTAATTGTGTTTTTTATAGTATTTAAAATTTTGTGGGAATTCATAATAAATTCTTGTTGTCAAATTGGAAAAAATCATATGAAGATTGAGAATAAGAAAACTTAAGCATAAAGAAATTGAATTTGGTATTTACTGTTTAAGATTAATTGATTAATTACGATTTTTCTGGTTTGATTTCTTGTTTAATACTGTAGAAAACTTTCCGGCGCCGTTGTCCACATAATTGTAGTGGCTTCTTTGGCAGCTTTTTTATTGTTATTGTTTAAATAAATCAATTGGCGAGCATATTTGCGGCCACAAAAACCGCAACACCGTCAGAGAGAGAGAGAGATAGAAAGAGACCAGTCATTTATGTATGTCAGTCAGGCAGTCATTTAGTCAGTTGGTTTTTTTTTCAGTGTTTTTCAGTGGTCACACAGCCGTTACAATTGGCCAACGTTGATACTGCTGTGGTTTTCACACTTTTTTGGCAACTCGCACATTTTTGGCCAAACATTCGAGAGAGTGAGAGAGAGAGAGAGAAAGAGTCGCAGTTATCTGGTGTTATTTCAATTTGTTTGGTTTTCGCAGCGATTCTTTATTTTGGCTGATCGCCCATGATGCCGCAGGCCACATGCCACATGCCACATGCCGCATGCCGCAAGCAATTGAAGGCGGTTCAATGAACCCCAATCAGAGGCGGTAAATGTGTGGCAACTGCAATTGACAGACTCAATTATTTAGATAGACGCGCCTAAGCCTTTCTCAACGCGTAATAAGCCCCAAAATGAAACGGCATTCGATCCTTCTATAATCTCAATATTTGGCTAATCGGCACACAGCAAGCCAATAAATTGCTATGGCTTAAAAATGCCATCGTCCCCCGTCAGCAGGCCTTGAAATACTTTCGAAATAACACGCCTATAAATAAGCATAACTGTCAGAATAACAAAAACACAAAATTGCCAAGGCCTAAACCAACAACAACAATAACAATAACAACAACACAACTGCGGCTCCTAGTGAAAGTCTATGCCAAATATTAGCACATTTTTACACCTCCTCCTTCGGCCATTTCGGCAAACATTTGCTCGTCTTTGGCAGCATAACACTGGGGCAGGGGGCGTGGCATGCAGACAGTCAAAGAGACAGTTTGGCATTTTGGTTGTGTATACGCCGTGTGAACTTTTCAGCGCTGCAAAGTTTTCAGTGAACGCCTTAACCTTTTGCAAACATTCACATTTTTTCGCAATCTTCCAACTGTCACAAACATGAAATTTGACTTTTGACACGATTTGCAAACTTATTGAGAATTTTATTAAACATTTTTTTAGCAATTCACATCCATAGCCTTAGGAAGAAATTTCAATTTTAAAAATGTAGATACTTTATTGTTGAACCCAAATTAAATGTACATATGCTAATTTCGTTCTCAACTTAACTTTCTCATCAAAAATATAGAAAATCTCACTTTTAATGGAATTAACAGTTCAGAACAGTCTTTCAATATCACCAATTTTATACATACGCATTAGGGTTGTAAGTGTGGTAAAATAATTTGCTTTATTATTGAAAAGTAAGCACTGAAAAGTGACATCCGCAGTGATGAATAAAAAATGCAACAAATTAAAGCAGACCCAATCCCCTAACCTCAACTCCATCCCTTGATCTGGTAACATTGCAGAGTGTACAAATTTTTACTTGCAACACGGACGAGGCACGGCGTTCTTTGCGCACTAAACACGTCTCGATGTGTTTTCGAGTTTTGTAACTCATTTGCAACTAAACTGAGTTCATTAAAGTTAATTTGAACGTGCAACATTGGCGTGCCACACAACATGCAACACACTATGTGAAGTGTGGGACGTCATCCTGGCCACACAATGCACCACCTCCAGTCAGAGAATGTACTTCGTGCTAGATGCTCGTCCGGGTCCGGGGCACGTGGCTTAGCGTCGATAAGTTTGACATTTGCGCAACGTAAAATGACAACTGCAAGCCAAGCCGAAGGTAAAATGAAAAAGTTGGCAACCCTGTGCACACAACGCTGACATTTGCATTTGTCTTCCACAAAAAGCTTTCAAATTAGCGACAGCTCCAGGTCCATCCAATTTTCTAGCCCTACTCCTGCTCCTCAAGCCACAGTTTCCATACTTCTTCTATCTTTCATGACAACTACAGCTCACGTCGCTCACGGCACCCAAAGAAATATGCAAATAATTAGCAACCAAATGCAAAATCGTATTAAAAAGCGCCTTAACGATAACAGTTTCTATATGCTTAAGACTATGCATTTATATCATAAATTAAATAGAAATTAAATAGAATATTGTAAAGAGGATGAACTGAATCAAAATATCTACCTTCGTATATTTTTAAATTTCACTGATTATACTTACATTCAATAAAAGTATTTCTAGTTTTGCTTTTGGAAAGAAAATTAAATTTCGTAATGGAAGTAATTAATAATTAAATAAATTGTATAACTTCAGAGTTTACTGATTCAAGAGATAAGTAATTTAGCATGAGTCGAATTAACGTTGCTTAGAAAAGAGCAGGGATTAAAACCGAAACGAATATCGGTTTAAGTTACGGTTTCGGTCATGCTCGAATTAAGGTTTTCGGTTATCGGTTATTGAAAGTCTTGGAGCATCAGTTTCGTAACGGTTTTCGGTTTTTTGTAAGGTATGGTTTCGGGTCACAAAATAAAAAAAATTAAGGTTTTTTGTTGAATTAAATAAGTAGCTTTATTCATTGTTTTACTTGAAAAAAGACTTAATGCTCTAATTAGCCTGGTAAATAATGTTATCTGGTTACTGGAATGATCCAGCGTAATGTTGATTTTATTATAATTTGACATCATATAAATTTGGTTCATTTGGTTTGAAAAGTTCGATTATTTTGATTTTATTGATTTTTAATAACTTCGAACTGCCATAACTTTGTCAAAAATCAATCAATTTCCATGCGCAATGTAAATTTGAGAATGATTTCACCTCTTAATTCGTTCTGCATTTAAATTTTTTTGGATTTGAAAGTTTTTGAAAATTTTGAATTTTTTAAAAATTTTACAGTGTTACCCCTTATCGTTTTTCGAAAAATCTCGAAAATTTCGAATTTTCAAAATGAACAATATTTAAATGCAGAACGAATTTAGAGGTAAAATTATTCTCAAATTTACATTGCGCATGAAAATTGATTGAGTTTTGATAAAGTTATGGCAGTTCAAAGTTATCAAAGTTGCTCAATAGCTGCGACGGCCGGAACCGTTATAAATGAATCGGTTACTAAACGGTTATTTCGGTTTAAGGAGTTTCGGTGTATGGGTTTCGGGACAGCGGAAAAAAATTGTTTCAGTTACGGTTACAAATTTCAATCGGTTTTTACCGATTAAAGGTTACGGTTTCGGTTAAGGTTTTAGTCCCTGGAAAAGAGATTTGTATTGTATAAGTATTATATATACTATAAGTAATATTTTTGAATTAATTAAATGTCATGTATTTTTTTTTGATTGCCAGCACTACAAGTATAGAGCTTACTTTTTATTTAGCGAGGTAGTCAGTGAGCATTCCTTGATTTGTATTTCTGTAGATCTCTCTTCAGCAAATTACTTTGATTCCATTAAAGATAAGAAAACTTTTGAATAGCTTTTGCTATTGTTCCTAATCGATATCCATTTAAAAGACAATTATTGGAATTGTTTGATTGTTGGATTCTATTAGCTGGATAAGTGCACAGTCTATTGATTTCATTTAGTCAACGATTTCAGTTATTTCAGTGCTGATTGAGCCAACTACTTACATACCAAAAACGCCACACGCAATTTGCTTTGCACAACTGATGCCCTATCCCACTCATACTCTCTATACTCTTTACTGACAGCTCGACCAGCTCAGACCCAGACTCAGAGGAAGAGGAAGAGTCTGAGCAAGCTCTCAGCTAAGCCAAAGTTATGGCATAGCATTCAACCCAAACTCGAATAGACAATTGGCAAATACACATACACAGCAGATACGGATACGAAATCAGTTTGAAAATTGAATTCTAATGCAACATACCGAACTGAACTAGTCTAAACTGAACCCAAGTGAACTGTGTAGTGACTTTGTACCGCTGCCATCCATTGACTAAAACAAATGGGTTCCACAACATCTTTTACTGTCAGCTGCAACTTGTCGCCCCGTCCATTTGTGTATTTCGATCTGTATGTGTCTGTGTATTACTGTATAAATAAAATAAATATTTATATTGAAATGCAACGCAATCGAGCGCAACCGAATTGAATTTCAATCCTGTCCAGTCCAGTCCTGTCCTGTCCTGTCCGGTTGGGTCTGGTCTTGTTTTGCCAATGCCTTTAGCCAGCTTTGCCTCTTTGTCGTGCGTTTTATTTTCGGCCAATAGAGTTCCGGACAAGTCCGTCGATTTCTCTGCCAATTCAATTTTGAACTTTGTCGCATTTAATTGCATTGCATTTGTCCAAAGTTGCGCAAAATGTGCAATTGATTTGAGGATCTGAGCAGGTAAACCAGCCGAAGCTAATCTTTGAATACTTCTCAGCTGGAAAAAAAAAGTTGTTCTTGGACGTGAAATGAATTGAATGGAATTCAATAGAATTGTCTTAGCCAAACTTCTTCTAAATAGTTGTATGGTAACTTAAGACTGTTGCCCAAATGCCTGGCTAAGTGACTTTGCTTTGTTTCATTTACGGCAAGGCAGCGAATTGTGAGTCTGTGAATCTTTGTTATTTGGCCAGCGACCGGAAACGGAAATATGCTTTACGCACATAATACATGCAAAACTGGGAGAGCTCTGCTACATACCGTTACTCTTCACGTATGTGTGTGTGTGTGTTGTAGATAGTAAAAGGGAAGCCTTTGTCTCCAATGGTTTATGCATGGCAGCTCCCATTGCTGTACATAAAATTACATTACTCAACAAACAGACAAGCAGCAACAAATTATCATTTAGATAATACTTTTTAGTGCTTTTCAACATTCTCACACACACACACATACGGAGACACACAACAGCCCTCTAGTACGGCTCACTGGTGAGAGATTGGTGAGCTCACTAGCTTACCCGTCAAATTACCTCATTGGTGAATTAAACATGAGAACATTAACATTACTAATTACCATTGAATTCACCCATATTCACAACATATCAGTAACCAGTGAACACCTTTCGTTAGTGAATTCACTGCTTAGTTTTGATTGGTGAAATAACCAACAAAATTATTCGACTTCTACCAGCAGTACTAGAGGGCTATTCCTAGCGACTACTCTATATGTGCCACTCATTCTTCCACTTACCTTACACATGACATTCTCTGTGTACCCTGTACTATGCATTAAAGTGGTAAAGGGAATAGACAAATTCATACATTGATCTTAAGCTTACCAAATTGATAGATTAACTTATTTTCCAGTTAATTAATTGCTGTGAAAATTTCAGAGGAATTAGTTCATAAACAAATGGCAATGCAGTAATAAAGGAAATTAGAATCAAACATTTTCTTACGCATATCAAAAAGAAAATTAAGCACAGATTTGTGAACCTGTTGACTAACATTACAGCGTATTTGACAGTCGAAGACTGCCGACTCAACTCTACTTGTATGATTTTTTCCGTATCTGCATATATACTTGCTATTATGTGTGCACTACACCAAGTCTAGGCATATAAAACTAGACAACAGACTGGTTAATAATTGAGTCTGTAGCGTACTTTAGAGTCGTCTAAAGCTGTTCCAGAATTTTCTATTTTTTGTACAAACGGAGTGCTGTCTACATTTTGTGCTCTTGCCAACCAAATGGCTATAAAAATACGCTGCAAAAGCGCGTAAAGTAAAATGTAAGTGGCATACAAGGGCTGTGACAAGGGGAAGGGAGGGAATGGAGGGAGTGGTTAGCATAATACGCATAATAACAATGCGGAAAGTGTGCAAGAGCCGTCAAGCACCGTCCAACTCATGAGGATCCAACAAGGAGTTCGGGTTGGGTTGAACCGAAGCCATTTGCATTGCCTCATGTTTGGTTTATGCCTTTGTTTTTGCTTAGTTGAGTGGAATTTATATAAAAGTAAGTACACACAAATGTATATAGACACTAAGTAGCTGGTGGAAATGTAACTTGTTGATTTTATTGTAAAAGATGTAAACAAAAACAAAATAAATATAAATTAATTTATGCAATTTATAAAGTAAAGTATAAGCGGCAAAATAAATTAAATTCACATAATTTGTTTAAAGCATACATAGCTTACAAAATTTGTAAATCTTAAAATATTTGAAAATTGTATCAACTTTACTTTTCTATTTTTCAGTTTAAAACTGTAATTTATTTAATAATTTTTATATTATAATTAATTAATGGAAGAGATCAGTATTTCAAATATTACCAAACTTCAAATTTAAAAAAATTAATGTTCGAATTACGCAATTTTGTATTATTTCCCAGAAATTAATTATTATTAGCATCCAGAAAATATTTTATGTTTCTGAATTTTATTTACTTGTATTTGTATAAATTGTGTCTTTATTAATTAAAACAAGACAATAGATCCGTTCGATTTCTTTAACGTTATAAAATCCTAAAGTGGCGATCTATGAACGAAATTCGACTTGACAAAAAAACCATAGTGTCCCGGTAAATATAATAAATAAATAATACATTGTTTATGTATTCATATATTTTTAAATTGAACAGTTTATTAAATATTGTTCTCGTTATGGCGAAATCAGGTGGTGGAGGGTGAAAGGCATATAGCATTTAAAAGTAGACATATTCATGCACTTCGTCGCATTACGTTTATAATTCCTTGTGTAATTATTCTTTGTTTAAATAATTCACAAGATGCACTTAAAATGTCAGCGCAAAAACTTGCACACACACACACACACACACACACACACATATATAGACAAAAAAATAAGTATGTACATTTGGCAACCTTCAGCTGTTACATTCTGGCTGAATTTTCTATTCTGCTTTCCTCACACGCGCTTTTATTATGATTTCTCACTTGCTGTTCCTTTTTCTTGTGCTATTTTGCACATTTACATTTTTATGAACATTCTCGTCGTTGTTGTTGTTGTTTTTGATGTTCATGTACCCTTTCCCCCCGCGTCGCACTCATATTACACGTCTTTTATATGCGCATATACTAATATGCATTATATATACATACATATGTATATGTATGTATATATGTGAAAGGGAGACAGAGGGATATAAAGAGCGAGTGCAAGCTGACATTAAAGTATATTAAATTACTTAAATATAGAGGATGAAGCAGCAGCAACAACAACATCAGCAAGTGCAACAAGGAAGACATACGCTCACTTTTAAAGCATAATTTCTCAAGCATAAATCTTTGTGGCTTTTGCAGGCAACAAACAAAAATTAGTTGCACTCGGCGAACAAAAAAAAAGAAGCATAAGCAACGGTAAATTATGCGCCGCAATATGTCAGCGTGTTGCCAGAGTTGCCTTTGCACCCGTTGCGTTTGTCACACAGCATGGCGGCCAAGTTGGCAACACCGCCAACGGGGTGGGCCCTGTGCCCTGACAGCCCACGCTTAATCAGAAATTATTTGAAAATGTAGAGTCGACATGTCGAGTCCCAACTCACGACTCACGCACAGCGCGATTGCAGCTTCTGTAACTGCTGCCGCTGCTGCTGCTGCTTCTTGCAATTTGCACACGCTACGACCCCATGACCTAAATAGAAAGAAATCTCAGCAACAAGAAAAGCAAACAAAGGATATACTCTGACTGTGACTCTGGCAAAGCCAACTTTCATAGACTGCAGTCAACGTTGCACGCTGTGCCAACTCCTTGGCTCATTTGTTTTGTCGACACACAAAAGTATGCTACACAAAGCAATGTGCACACTAATATACCGAAGTCTAGATACCCTATAATCTATTTAATATAAATACAACAAAGCATATTGAATTTATAACATTTATATATAGAATATAATATATAAAATATAAAATAAAAAATAAAAAATAAAAAATAAAAAATATAAAATATAAAATATAAAATATAAAATATAAAATATAAAATATAAAATATAAAATATAAAATATAAAATATAAAATATAAAATATAAAATATAAAATATAAAATATAAAATATAAAATATAAAATATAAAATATAAAATATAAAATATAAAATATAAAATATAAAATATAAAATATAAAATATAAAATATAAAATATAAAATATAAAATATAAAATATAAAATATAAAATATAAAATATAAAATATAAAATATAAAATATAAAATATAAAATATAAAATATAAAATATAAAATATAAAATATAAAATATAAAATATAAAATATAAAATATAAAATATAAAATATAAAATATAAAATATAAAATATAAAATATAAAATATAAAATATAAAATATAAAATATAAAATATAAAATATAAAATATAAAATATAAAATATAAAATATAAAATATAAAATATAAAATATAAAATATAAAATATAAAATATAAAATATAAAATATAAAATATAAAATATAAAATATAAAATATAAAATATAAAATATAAAATATAAAATATAAAATATAAAATATAAAATATAAAATATAAAATATAAAATATAAAATATAAAATATAAAATATAAAATATAAAATATAAAATATAAAATATAAAATATAAAATATAAAATATAAAATATAAAATATAAAATATAAAATATAAAATATAAAATATAAAATATAAAATATAAAATATAAAATATAAAATATAAAATATAAAATATAAAATATAAAATATAAAATATAAAATATAAAATATAAAATATAAAATATAAAATATAAAATATAAAATATAAAATATAAAATATAAAATATAAAATATAAAATATAAAATATAAAATATAAAATATAAAATATAAAATATAAAATATAAAATATAAAATATAAAATATAAAATATAAAATATAAAATATAAAATATAAAATATAAAATATAAAATATAAAATATAAAATATAAAATATAAAATATAAAATATAAAATATAAAATATAAAATATAAAATATAAAATATAAAATATAAAATATAAAATATAAAATATAAAATATAAAATATAAAATATAAAATATAAAATATAAAATATAAAATATAAAATATAAAATATAAAATATAAAATATAAAATATAAAATATAAAATATAAAATATAAAATATAAAATATAAAATATAAAATATAAAATATAAAATATAAAATATAAAATATAAAATATAAAATATAAAATATAAAATATAAAATATAAAATATAAAATATAAAATATAAAATATAAAATATAAAATATAAAATATAAAATATAAAATATAAAATATAAAATATAAAATATAAAATATAAAATATATAAAATATGAAATACAAAACAAAAACAAAGAAAAATAATATAGATCAAGGAATAGTAACTAGAGCGCCAGTATTAATTGTAATGACACAGTTCGCATACCTCCCTGTTAGATTGGAAGCCAGAGCACAAAAGGAACCAGTTTCGCCCGCATCTACAGCACTTTCATCTTGGAATGGTTGACATGAAGAGGAAGAAGACGAAGTCGCCGTCTTACACTTTGCAATAATAACTCATGTTAACCGAAACCGTGCAGTGTCTTTTCCTGCTGTTGTTCCTTCGTTGTCCTCGTGCTCATTCTCATTCTCGTTCTCGCTCTGGTTCTGGATCTGGTTCTCATTCTGTTCAACCTGAATCTCGTCCTTCCTCATCCTTGGGCATGGCAGCAACAAAAAACTTTTCGCGCACAATCAGCTGCATTTCAACATTGCGTCGCATTGTTGCCTTTTGCTTATAATTTACTTTTACTTGTGCGCTATGGAGTTGGCTTTGTGTTTGCGTTTGTGGCGTGTAAAATATTTGCACAGCCAACGACAACGACAATAATAACAACAAAAACAACAACAACAACAGCGAAACGACAACAACAAATGACAACGACAATAGAGCACAGCATTAACCATAATAATTTTCTTTGCGAAAAGTTGCAGCCAGGACATGTTGGGGAGTTCCTGTCATTGTTAATCAGCTGCCAGCTGCTGGTAAACAAAATGCATTGAATGGAGCCTTGAATCCTGTTGTTTCCATTTCAGTTCTGTTTACCCTAGCAGCAAGACGAAGACAAAAGTAACATGTAATAAGGAACGAATGCATCTACAGGATGCACAAGATGGTGAGGTCTATAAAACATCGAAGAATTTCCGTATACTCCAACAATGATACACATATATAAGCTGCTTTGTAATAAACTTTGAGTCACATTGAAATTGCATCTTGAACTTATTATTTAAAACAATTACAGTATTAGAAAACTTGCTTCAGAAGAGCTCACTTTCAAAGTTGATAGTTCACTTCAAATAAATGCATCGGTTATACTTAAAGATTTGTTACTGAATTTATGGTCAATAATTGGGAATGGTAAATTAAATTAAAGTAAAATTGAGAAAATGCATTTATGTGTAATCATATCAATATATGGTGAATAAAATTAATCTGAGTCTGAGACTATCAGCCGATTGTTTTTAAATAAAGGACCCCATTGTGATGAAAATCAAGTGCCTTAATTTATTATTATGTATTTCTTCAAAATTTATAAAATAAACAAGAAGATTTAATATCTTTGCAAACCATGGAACATTTAAATAAAAATATCCTTTCACAGGATAGGGTTATCATGACATCAGTAAAAACTCCTTGTATAAGCATTAAATATTTGGCAAACTCAATGAAAGATAGTCGTATTTTCAAGTTCTTATCTCATACAGAAATCGATTACAGTGCAAACAACTTATGATGCTCTTCTGTTGCCGCTCAGTTCTTAGTTATTTGCTGTTTTCTGCTGAATTGGCAGCTGCCTATCAACGCTTTTGGCCATCAGAAAACTCAATTAAGTACAGCACTCGCACAACTGATTCATTCATTCACTCACGCACTTGGTAAAGAGTGTAAAATCGATTAGGATGCCCATTTTGATGAGCTGGGAGCATAAACTGAGGCGCAGCAAATGAAATTGCTTACAAGCCAAAATTTGAACTAAGTCATAAATATGTGGAAAGTTTTCTTTTAGCCTTGCCAAATGCAACGTGAGCGCTTTTTGCTAGTTTCCGACTCGGTTCCCGCCTATCTGTGCCACCTCCCTACACGCTCCTTCTTTAGATGGCAAAGGCACGCAACTAAAATAATTGATAACAGATTATGTTTTACAATCTAAGCAAGGAGATATGAGATATGCTCGTAATTTTAATGGCCACATGTAGTGGGCCACACGTAGACAGAAGATGAGGAAGCACCAGGAGCAGCAGGAGAAGGAGAAGGAGATGTAGAAAGAGAAGCAGCCCGGACCCGGCACAGATTCCGCAAAACGTTGGAAAACTTAATTATTTCGTGATGGCTGCCGGTTTTGGCCATTTTAGGACACATACCCATACACACACACACACACACAGTCTCACTCACATAGAAATGTACGGAAGCAGAGACTGAAAAGTTATTTATTTTATGGTCAAAAGTTACTTTCTGCAGCTCCCAGCTTGGTGGCTTCTGAATTTACTGGAGCATGCTGCATAAATCATAAACTATGTAAACGTGGCACGTGTGTGATCTTTCATTCTTTCATTTCATTTCTTTCTTTCTTTCCTTCTTTTCTATCGTTCTAGAAATTTTTAATTGTGGTGAAAAGCATGTGAACTTGATTTAATCAGCAGCTACCTCGGCAGCGACCTCAGCAGCTGCAACTGCAGCCATTTCAGCAGCTGCCTCGGATTTAAGTTCTCTGGCACGAGTCTCGCTGGGATTAAGTAACATGACGTTGCCTTTGCTGATGCTACGTTTTAGTGACGCTCGACTGACCGATTGCCTCATCATGGATGGATTGCTTTGCCTGGAGAATGTCGAACCCGTAGCACTATTCGAGGTTTCCAAATTGGTTACCTCTTCTGGAACTTCCTCTTTTTTATCCAAACCTTGTTGAATCTCAAGTAGCACAGCGTCGCGATAGAATAGCGTCTCGTCTAGCTTACGGTTGTACATGCCCGTTGGATTGTCTCGATCAAAGACTAAATCCGGCCGTATATCACTATCAGTAACCAACACACGAGCACCCGGTATCGGCAGAAATTTAAATAGACGCTTACGTAGCTTCGGCATATACGTATTTTTCATATGTTCCGGTACATGATGGAGTTTGCTGATGATTCTCGATTCCCTGAGTACCAATGGATTATCGCAGAGGCGTCGATCGATTGGCAGACGCTCCTTGATAGCCTCCAGCTGACGTTGCGTCAGCTGAAGAGGACGTGCGCCATCCTTCCAGCGCTCCTGGCCACTCAAAAAGGCAATTTTCTTATTGTTGCGCAGTTGCTTGCGGGCAACTCGCTTCGCAACACAATTGTAGATAATACGTGGCACATAAGGAGCGATCGGAAAGTCCCGCACTGAGATGGTGTAGTGCCTTGGATTGACCAACATATTGAGGTATTTGCCATCTGCAAACATCTTTAACTGCTTCTCGGCCTTCTTGCCTTTCACGGCTTGTTTCTTGATCTGCGGTTTAGGCAAATCATGCTTGCCCATCCGAAATATATGATTGTGTCCATGGCCAACGACATGTCGCCAGTCCGGCTCACAATATTTTCGAGCATTGATCCTCACATATGGCAAACGTCGAAACTTGAAACGCTTTTGTTTCTCGATCATCACCGTAAGACTCGGCATAGACTTCTTGCCCCTCTCACAGGCACAGACATTCGGATATCGTATGTCGTAACGTCCTGGACCGGGTTCAAAGCTAATGTTACGTCGGATCATCTCACTTCGCTTCGTGGGCACACACGATAGTGGCAAAAACAAGTGGGGATTGTCAGGTATTGTCTTGACAACAGGCGACATTCTGGCATTGATCTCATGAGCTTTGGTATAAGTATCGGTTGGACCAGGATCTTGTGGATTATGCCAACAGGCCGTCAAATCGGATACCATAGCGCGTGAACTTGGACGATGATCACGAGCATCTGTCAAGGTCAGAGTCAGTAGAAGTTATATTCATTTTAACATTATGACTGTCCATTTATCATTGGATGTCAATACTATTGTCTTACTTGATAGGAAGATGCCCTTCTGCTTATTCTCTGGCTTGAAAAGTCGCTCGATATCCGATGGCACCTCATAGAATTGTGATGGAGGTAATTTTATTGACACCCGACTCTTGTTGGTGTGCATTTTAGCAAATACTGAACCCTTGGATCCCATTCGACTCTTATACGGTACTGGAAGCACACCATAACGATTCGGAGCCTGTTGGTAGCTACGCCAAGTAGATAGAGATCGATCGCATTTTAATGGGCGTTTCTCCGGATACGGATAAACAGGTAATTTCTCAAAGCCCGTGACATGTTTATAACGCGCATATGTTTCGGCGCTGAATTCCTCCCCACGGTTTTCTGTAAAAATTATTTTATATTCATTTAACAAATTCAAGTTCCAAGGACTACGGACGAACCTTGTTGACAGTGGAGATTATAATGTGTTCCGGCCAACTTGAACTGCTTCTGAACGCTATCCAAATGATCCTCGCGTATACGATTACCTGAAAAGTATTTCAGTTAGCTAAGCAATAGGAATTATTGAAGATGAAAACTCACGCGACAACATAAATAAGGGCAAACTCATGCGAGTTGCAACGAAATTTTGCTGGTCATCGGAACACGGTTTTTTCTCCTTCATTTTGGATCCGTTTCTTCGGATATCTGTGATGAGCTAGAAATTTTAAAGATATGCAAAAAAGTTCGAATAGTGTCTTTTTTTTGTTGAGTTGTGCGTTATTCCGGGCCAAGCATAACACTAATAGAACTATCCGAAAAATGTATGTTACATTTAATGAGCTGTCAATTTAAAAAAGAGAAATAAAAATAAATGCTAATATGCTAAAATATGAAATAAGAGCGAAAAGGGAAATTAACAGTATATACTCGTATCTAACACATAATATATTATTGAAATTTAAATTAATTTGTTACTAATTACGAGTTATATCATTGTGCGCATCCAGTAACATAATTCTTTGCATCCATTTGTGGGCACTTTATTGATTGACTGACTCTTAACTGTGTCCTGTCTTTTGGTTTTTCTGTTGTTCTGTGTTGCCTCATGCTAACATTTTGGCTGATTGCCTGAATTGCAGCATTTAATCGAATTAATTAATGGCACATTTCACATTCATCATTTACACGACTGCATATTTTTCACTTCGTTCTTATCCCGCTTTGTATTTTTATTAACCTATCCCGATATCCCCATCCACCCACGTCAGATCCTATGCTGATTGCAATTGCAATGCAGTTGCGTGTTTTTCGCTGGAGGTGCTCTTTATATATGTATGTTTTTTTCTTTTCAACATTTTTTTTTTTTTGGCTCGAATCAACGAACTGCAAAATTCAATTGAAAATCGTTGAATGCAAGTTAATCAGTGCGCTTGGCTACGCTAATTATGCGGCCAATGAAAATCAGCAAATACATATGTACACAGATAAATCTACCCATATACAAATATGCACACACATGTAATATAAGCACTTATACGAATATGTACTTTTGTATGGTGTAACCAAATTATTGTTGTCTAATGAGCTGCACCGAAGTTGGCTTTTGTGTGGTGGTAGTTATGCGTAATGCGTTTAAACTTTAAAGGATACGAGTAAATCACTCATCTCAATACTTCCACATATAAAAGTTTCTTAAATTTTTCGAATATACATACATACGAGTAATTTCTATCTGTAATGGGAAGTAATGAAATTATTAACGAGTATAAAAAAATAAAGTCTCTGTTTATTTTCTTTATTTTTCTTCTCAAATTTATTTTTTTGTGTCTCCTTTTCCCGTATTAATTAAAACTTTTTTAAGATGTTCATAACTTCATTCTATAAAAAAATACGTTTTTGTCAATATTGATTTTGTTTGATGTAACATATAATATAAAAACGTAATTTATTAAAAAAAAAAAAACAATTTGTGAATATTCGATGTTAATTCACATTTATATTATCTACAGTTTATAATTTACATTCATTTATTTCAATTTATCAGATGTTTTGCCAAATTTTCTAATTCCTTCCTCGTTGGGCGCCTCTATTTTTATGCGCCTTTTCAGCTTTTTTCTTTTCTGCCGCTTCCTTTTTAGCTTTTTTTTGTGCCTGTTTGGCTTGTTTCTTCAATTTCTTCAGATTGGCTAAGAATTTAAAAATGATTAAAAATTTAATTCAAATAAATATTTGGAAAGATGTTGACCTACCCTTCACGTATTTAGCGGTAACCAAATTGACAGGAAGTGGTGCACATTTGAATCCAGCTGGTGGTGCCATGCTAAGCTTAATAAACCGATATCCAGTTGCATATAGCATTCCCAGACAGGCTTGTGGTCGAATTCTTGACTTGGGCCAGTTATCAAAATACAGATTCTTGCGTTGTACATCACGCATTTTCTGGCCTTCGGAATCACGCCAATAGTACATGTATTTGGGAGTAAACTCCTTGCCGGGCAGCTTCCAACTATGATGCGGTGCATACTTTTGATAGCTACCCCAGCAACCGGGTTTGTCCACATAGAACCAAACATCTGCATTTGGATAGATCCTCATGATGGTCAAGAAGAAAGAAATTTATAGAAGACCTTTATTATTTATCTGCTAGAAATTTATTTAAAATAATTTTAAAAAACTATCTAAACTTGAATTGTTGGGTTTCGGATGAGATAAAAATTACACATAATTCAACAAAAAGCAATGCTTACTTTATAAATTCGAGAAAGTGATCAATTAAAATAAGCTTAATTTGGAAAATATTTAAATATTATATAAGAACAAAACAATAGAGAAATCAACAAAAATATTTAAAAAATCAAATTAATGGGACATTTCACATTCAGAATTATCCAAAAAAAATTGTAATATTAGTATTTTTTTAAATTAAAATTATTTTAAACATTTCTAGAGATTTTGTTGACAATTGCATTTAATTTTAAGAAAAAATTTTTGCTTATTGCATAAAAATTGTTTTATTACAGCGTACAATATATTTAAGAAAAATTACCCAGTTGACAGTGGCTTAAAAAGAAACAAATTCAACTACAACTATACTTAAAGCTAAGCAGACAATTGCTGTCAAAGTTAAGCTCATTAGATTAAAGGATACTCGCATACACACTGGGACAAAGGTGGTGCCAAAAACTGTCAATTAAGTTTAATTATTTTATGCTCCCAAATGAGGTCAGCACACACACACACACACACACACATTTCGATGGAGCAGCTAATGTGCAATGTGCGAAAGGCGACTGAAAGCCGTAAAGGCGTCTTATGCAAGCTCTTGAAATTCAAAAGGATGAGGATAGAGGGAATGACTCTAAAGCTGCCTGCCGCTAAGCAAAGTCAATTATCCCAACAGCTTTGATGCAAGTAATTGGCATAATGAAATTTTCTCAGTCAACGGCAAGGACAACCGCAAAGAATAGAAGCAGCAGCAACAGCAGCGGCAGCAGCCGTAACCATAACCGTATTAGCATATCAGGCGGAGGCAACTGTGGAACCAAACCGATGACAATGACAACGACAACGTTTGCCCTTGTCATCCATGCCCCGATAAGCCGACTCGACGCCATACTTTTTGCGTATTGAATAAATATTTAAACAGTCCAACAGCTGTCGCACAATATTAATAGCAAACACTGGGAGTGCCACTTGAACTTTAGCAATAGCTTCAATATCCCCTTACTCTCTCCATTTACATACAGTATCTGTGGCAACAGTGACTCGGGCCCAAGCCAAATATGTTGCTACAAAATGTTTAAATATTTTATAAGCCAAAGGCATTTGCTGGCAGTGTGCAGCAAAGCGACAAACCGTAACCGAAGTTGCAATGGCCTCAACACGAACACTAACAGCAACTGCAACAGCAACACCACAACAGCAACTACTACAATATAAAAGGCCAAGTTAACTTCTGCACTTACCAAATCGTTGTCTGTTAACTCTAAGATAAATACATGAGTTTTCCGGCAGTCTATTTAAAAAGTTGTAGTAATGGAACAACATTCTATTATCGATAATATATTATTATTATCGATTATCGATAATATTATAGGTCATCACTTAGTCGGCTACCTACAACTACCTTTTGTAATACCCTGTACTAGAGAAATATATCTACATCTTGAAATAAGGGCTTCAATCTATCTAAAAATTACTTGTAATAATTTCCACACTTTATCTAGATATAAAGGGTATTTAATAGTCCATGCTTTTGATCTCTTAAGTTCTTATTTGATTCTGTTTTGTTGGCCAGCTCGCTTGGCATTCCCTTAATACCATGAATTTTCGTTGGTTGCATTTCAACAAGGGATGCATGCGCTGGCATTGTCTTTGGTGGCTTTAGCTGCTGTTACTGTTACACTTGGTGGTGCTGTTGGTTGGATGATGCCCGGTTAAATGCGACTGCAGTGGGTGGTGCCTCTTTGCGGTTTGTTGCATTCTTTCGTTTCTCATTGCATATGAACGACAGCGCTCAACACATTTTATCGTTCGCCATCGTCGGTCTGCTACTTATTATAATTTTTTTTATTCGCTTGCTTTTTTTGCTTTGTTTAGTTTTATTTTTATTTTTTTTCCTTTGGCTGTGAGTAAATTTCCATGGGGGCTTAGCCGGAGCTGAACATGTTGTTGAGTTGATTTGATAGCGTGCGAGTGGCGCTTACAAGATGGGGCATTGGTTTAGCGTGGATGAGCGCGCAAAAGTATGCAACAAATATGGAAAAGTCCTTGCCACACCACAATGCATTTAAATGTTTTGGTATATCAAATTGAAAAGCACATTATCTGTATATGTAGAATTATGAACATAATTAACTTTCACATTTAAAATTCGATAAACTTGCATGCTTCTATTTTTGCTTCTAAAGCTCGTAGATTTGAGCTCTGCAAATGTATATATATTCATATAAATTTACTGATGGTAGCATCCACATTAAGTAACTACTTAAATATTATTTTAAAATAAATCGTAATCAGTTTCTCAAGTATTTTATATTTAAAATTGCATTTAACTTCTGGATAATCATATCTGGTTAAAAACTCTGTATGGTTACATGCAGAGCTGAGAGTTCCGACGCCACATGCAATTACTTTGTTGGTGGTTTCTGGTAACTAGACCAACTCGATTGGAACAATGCTGTCAACGCTTCGGCATAATTATGTCGCAAAAAGACGCTCCATGGTTATTTTTATCGATGCGCATTAAAAGGCTTTTAAAATTTATTGATATTACCGACTCTATTAAATTATGCCAGGCAGCCAACACCCTAGAGCTGAGTATAGCTTGTCTTTATACATATATTCTTTATTTTTTTTTGTTCTGCTTCCCTTTATATTCTTTTCTTTTTTATGCTGTCTTTTTTGAGTGACGTGGCAATGGCAGCGAATTTACCATGTCGTCAATGGCAGCGACCGATGACTGGCAGCAAAATTGGCAATGCCAAAAGCAGCATTGACGATGCGTCGCGACATCGACGGTAGGAGCGGAGAAAACTCAATTTGTATGAAAAATACTTTTAGTCGCTGTTCATATTTAAAATATAATAATAATGACAACAACAAATATAATAATAATAATAATTGTAACAACAGCGACAGCGTTAGCTGTAAATTGTATTATTGTTATTTTAAACAAAAATTAAAAAATATATATGTACATATATTGTATATATTGTGCAGCGTTAAGCCAGGCATGGAGTAAATTAATGCATAAAGACAGGCATGCGTGCATTGAAAGCAGTTTATTATGCGTCTGCATACATAAACACACACACACAGAGCGGCCACATGTCCTTTGTACGTGTTGTAAGCGAGGCGCTTGGCTGGCATCCGTGCCGTATGATTGATACATTTACACTATGAAAGCGCACCAAATTATGAAGAATATTCTGCGGCGCCGCAAAAAATGTTCGATATTTTTTATTGTGGCGCTTATAGTGTCTGCAAAAAATATGCTATCAAGAATTTATAGATGCTGTTTAAAAAACATTAAGCGTTTTTAAATGCAAAGTTAAGGGCTGAGATTATTAACATTTTTAAATGCATGAAAGGAAAGAGGACTAAATGGATAAAAATACATCAGGAAAGTTTTTACATTACTAAGGTACATTGATTTTTTTAATTAATGCTGGTAGCTGAAAGCTAGATAGTATTGTTCGCATTTCGAAATTCTAAAAAGAACATATTTTATCTATATATAAACATATGCTGAAAATACACACAATAATAATTTATCCATTAGAAAGAACAGAAATTCTACCAATGTATGTATTTTTTTGGTTAACACTGTTTGTGCAATAACTGCATACGAGTACTGCCATCGATCATAATACGCACACAACTTATTTGAACAAATAAATTCATTAATTTATTTTTAGATGATTTTTTTCTACATGGGTGGCGGCGTTTTAAGTGCCTTTTCAAATGCATTAATGCTTGAATATAAATTATAGTGGAATTATTTTGTATTATTAAGTTTTACTCTTGAAATGACTCTTTGTATATGCTAATTGTCAACATGACGTATGAGCAATGTAAGCAAACGGACACATATAAACCATTTAATTTGACAATTTCGTTTGTCAATTGCTGTTAATTTCGACAGAGCAATTACATAAAATATGGCAGCCATTTAATCGAATCTAAATGCAAATAAATAAACACTCATAAATCACAAATTTAAACCTCACATACTCCCAAACAGAACACACAGCTGTCTTTTCATATTTTAATTACAATATTGTACAAATATCAATACGAATTTCATATTAAGCTGCAACTGGTTGATCAAAGGCTGCATAAACTGCACAATTTAGATAGGCTTTGTTAAGTAACCCCACTAACTGGCCAACAAGTTCCGCCAACAAAGCTCAGTTGCCTTGACAATACCGACCACAAAAAAGCATGAGAAAAAGAGAAAAGGATACTCTATGACTCTATGAAATTGATGGTAATGATGCTCTGTAATTTAGATATTATAGGTTATGATGAATAAAAATATTCAATAATAAAATATAAAATAAATCTTGTTATTTGAAATATTTATTTTTTGGCTAAGTCAAAAGCTAATCAGAAAAAAAACAGTAATTAAACTCAATGTAGGGTATCTCAATAGTTGGTATCACGTCATTGTTATTTGTACGTTTGCGCCTATTTTGTGAGAGGCGCTGCTGTTCTTCCCCTCGCTCCAACTCCTCCGGTTGCTGATTGCGCCGTCTGGCGTTTGCATTGTCGGCACACGCGTGTGTGGAAGATTCCATGGCTAAGCCGTGGTTGGCAGTTGAATGCAAACTGCAACTTCCGTGGCAAGTTCGCCGTGCAGCCGCAGCTGCCATTATTTTTGCCCACATTCGAGAGAGACAGACACTTGGACTGGAGTAAGAGTGAGAGTGAGTAGAAGATAGTATGGCAATGCTTGAGTGCTACAAATTGAATGCAGCCGACATTTCGTTGAGGGCATCAGATTGCTGCTACCGCGTGCTGCATAATTTATGGCAGCCAACGGTTTGCCCTCCTCACTCTATATGTTTCTTTTAGAGTAAAAGGGTATATTATTCGTATATATTATTTGTAACAGGAAGAAAAAGACTTGGTAGATTCTATAAAGTATATTAACCGCCTCGATTTAGCCATATCCTTCTGTCCATCTGCGTGAACACCTAGATATTCGATACTATAAGAGCTAGAGTTACCAAATTTGACACACAGACTTCTGTGAACCTCACAAAATCTCCGCCATACTCACAGAAAACATGTTCTTTTTGGTGGTGAACTTACCCTCTTATTAATTACCAATAATACATCTTAATCACATTGTGATCGAATAGAAATATCGATAGTTATAGCTGTCTTAAGCAACACCCTAAATTGATTGTGTATTTCTGGGCTTTCCCCAATCCTTGCAACTAATGTTGGATCAATTATTTATTTGTACACCCCAGACTTAACATTTCGTTTCAGTTATTAATTTAAATTTATTATTAATTTTTAATATAATTTGTATTTACATTTTATATTCATTTTTTAACACTTCATTTTCTTTTTATTGACTGTTTTCAGTAGTGAATAAATAAATAAAAATATGCAGTATTTTTAAACTATTCAAGGTTAAAATTAATTTATAATTCAATGCAGTAAAGGGTATATCATAGTCGGGGACTCGACTATAGCCTTCTTACTTGTTTTTCGTTTCGAATTTGTATTTTGCCTTTGACACCGGCCAACGGCGGAGGCAACGTGGCACAAGTCTTTCCCCTCTCTCAAACTCTTTTACCTCTCATATGCTCCATTCCTGCCTGGCTGTCTGTCTGTCTGTTTTCGAGCTTTGCAGTTTTTTCGTGCCTGGGAGTTTGCGTTGTACATTCGCATTGCCGTTTTTCAAATGTCTGCGCCATGTGCATGCGAAATTCAAATGCCCTCGGAAAATGTAGAACTGGTTCGAGTCAGCAACTTGTACTCTGTTGAGTCAGTGGCACAATTTAGCGATAACCTGCGCTAATGAAGTGAGATGTTGCCCAAATGTTTGACTTTTTTTCTGATACCTTTTTCTTTTTCGTTGAAGTAGGAAAAGGGTTCCTAAGAGCGTCAATGCGTGTAGAATTACAATTAGTTTGACGTGATTGGGATTTATTAGAAGACCGCTTGTTGCCCTCAAATTTAACTGTCACCGCATTATAAATGAAGCTTAAGAGATTTTTCTGAAGACACCATACTATTAGCTCTAATAACGCAAAAACAATTTTCACCAATCAATGCTCACAAATGTCAAAATAGTTGTCAATAAAATCTGTCCAAAATTTATAACTTATTGAATGAAATCAATTTATTTGTAAAAAGAAAGAAAAGACAAAAATAAATTAATTTAATTATTGGATATAATATACAAATATGTATATTATAATAATAAAGAAATTTCTAATATTTGGGCTTGTGGAGCAATATTTTATGCGCAGCTTATAATTAATATTTAATTGACCCTAAAAGTATGTTTAAGAAATTTTGAATTTGAGTTTGATTCGAAACTGTTCTGTTAATGCTATAATGGCTCTCTTTCTCTCTGGTTTCGTGGCCTGTAGCTGAGTTTATTTCCAAGCTAATTAACTCCACTTGAGCAAAAATATGATTAAAATTAATATCAATTATCAAGTTGTACTCTCAAGGACTCAACACTCAATTGTGAGTTGCCGCTGCATCGTTAGATCAAGTGGTTCTCGCCTAGTCTGTGACTGTCATCAATGCCAAAGTGCTTAATTATAATGCATATTTTTCTTTTTACCCAACTAGCTCATCCAGCAGCAGCCGCTGCTCCATAACAACAGCAACAACAACAAAAAAACAACGTCTTCATTAGCAAGTATTTTCTCCCAAGAGCATCCGAGGCGACATCTTCAGAGCTGCAGAAAGGAAACTAATAATTAACACTTTTTACTGCCAAGAGTCGATAATTGAATTACAGAGTGCAGTCAATGGATCCCAAGACCCTTTGCCCTCCTCCCCTGCGCCTGCCCATCAACCTACCTCCTACTCAGCATCAAGCGGGCTACAATTTTCATTTTCATCTCGTTCTTATTCTTATTGCTTCTGCTTTTCTTCATTTTCTTCATTTGCTTGTTCTTGCTCTTGTTGCAGCTGCCAGAAAAATATTCCCGGTTATATGGCAGAGAATGCAATCGCTTATAGTAGACCAACAACGCAAAAGGCAAAAATTCAAATGCACTCGACAACAACAACAACAACAACAACAACAACAACAACAACAACGAGAACGACAGCAAGTAAAACAACAACAAGAAAACCGATGACGACGAACCAGAACTGAACCGAAAAATAAGAAAAATGAGAAGCACAAGGCGTTTCGGAATCTTGCATAAAAACGTTTAATTAAAATTCAAGAGGTTTTGTTTTCGAGCTGCAAGTTTTCTATGTATATATTTCTATATATACACACATATATATACATATATATATATATATTTGTGAGTATGTGTGTGTGTATGGATTGAGAAACGAGGAGCCAAAGCTATGCAAATTGGCGTCTGTTTTGGATCGGCGTTAATTACTTTGAAGTAAACTGCAAGCGACCATTACCCGAGACTCTTTCGAGCGGAAAGAAATGGGTGGGCGCTTCAGGGATTGGTGTGGTGGACAATGGCAACAATTGCATTGATGATTTCAAATTATTAAAGTTAAAGCAGCTGAATCGGACAAGCTTTGTGCAAAGTTTACTGAACTTTGTATTAAATAAATAAAAATTATATAAATGTTGATGCTTCAGATGCAGTGACGTTATGGGAATAAAACAAGATTTCAAATAATTTTTTTATCAAGAGCAAAATTCCTAAGTATCATGTTCTGAAATCTTAATCTTAACACAACAGTGTTACGGTTACAAATTTCAATCGGTTTCATCAATTAACGGTTACGGTTTCGGTTAAGGTTTTAATCCCTGATTACAATAAATGATTTTTAAAAGTAGATTCTTGTTTCTTTACTACACTTTCGATTAATTTAATTAATATTCGTTTAATAAATTTTAATCAAAATCGATTAATGTAATATGTCAAATATGACAACGACATTTTTGTATTTTATAACAGAGAAACAACACAGCATTTAAGAGACAGTTTTAGTTATAGGGCATCTCTCCTTCGAGCAGGCTATTTTTACTCTATATTAATTATAAAATCTAAAGCAAAGCAATTTAAGTTATACTTATTTATATAAGATAATTCCGTAGGGTATTTCAGATCAGCGCTCGACCACAAATGCTAAACAAACACAAATTGCGAATGATAAATGCAATGCCAGGCTGCCGTTAATAATTTTCTAGAAATTTTCACGCAAGTCCCAGAGCCGAAAGAGAAAGGGCAGCAAATCCAAACAAGGATGGCAAATTTTCCAAAAATCCAATTTGCATTTCCATCAATAACAAAGGAATATTAGACGATGTGTTCGGGGAAAAGACAGAGAGCTAAGGAGTGCGGTGTTATGAGACGCCCGTCAAAATTTACCAATCGTTAAAAATACTTCCTGTTTCCTGTGCGCCATTTTCTAATGCGCCGGCTTGGCATCCGCTTTGCTCCTTGTTTGAGTAGCCAGCCCAATGCTGGCCATGTCCGCGTCCAGCGGCTGCTTGGATGCCACAGTTAGTCATTCTCTAGCTGCTTTATGTAATTTATATCCTTGCTGCATTATCCTTTATTTACTTTACTTTTTAGCATTATACCAGTATATATGTACGTTTGTACGTATGTATGTATGTATATATTACAAGCATCGCTGCGTGGCACAATTTATGTATAAAAATGAGCGAAATTGCAGAACACATTTTTTCCATTACTGAAAATAAATGTCTGAGGGATGTGCCCAGCAAGGACCAGCCAAGTCAACTGACTGACTCGTAGTCTCTCTCATTCTCATTCTCATTCTTTGTGTGATTGTGATTGTGTGTGTGTGTGTCTGTCTTAGATCAGAAAAAATCGCTTCTCACTGATGAGCTTCAATGAATTCAATCAGAATTCATTTGAATACAGTCCGTGCATACCAAAGAGGCGAGATTAAGTGGCAAAGGCGAACTGAGAGGCCAGTGAAAGTGCGACAGGATAACATGAACCCACGAAGAAAGCCAAGACCAACTCTATGGTTCTCCTTATGAGCCAGCCGCAATTCGCTTTGACTAATATGCCTTGTGGTCTGCCAATGGGGCGAGTTGTGGAGTCAGAAGAGAAGCGCATGTCAGGATTTTGCGCTGAGGAATAAGTAATCAGCGTTAAGTTGGTAATTGAAAGCGTTGCTTGGGATGCGCTCGGTGCTCGGCGTTCTTAACTCTACTCCAGCCGCAGTCACTTGCCGTTTGTCTGCTGACTACGGTCAAGAGCGGCGTCGGCGTTGACGTCGTCTCCACACTTGACTTGAGCTTCACACAGACTAGAATGAAGTTGAGTAGAGTAGAGTGGAGTGAAGTGCTGTGGAGTAGAGTAAAATACGAAGAAGTGTGGAAAAGAAAACAAACTGAAGTTTCTGGAAAACTTTCTTGAAGGATGTGCAACAGCAGCTTAAGGCACAGTTCTGGATTATGCGGCTGCCTCGCAGCTACTTACTATCAACAGGAAATGTCAAGACGTTTCAGCAAGAACACCTGCGAGGACAGACACATGTGTAAATGCTGCAAACGGAACGAACTGAGGGGAAGGGACAATGCCCAAGGACAAGCAAGCACAACAAAATCTAAAGAATACACAAAAAGAACAACACACACACACACACATAAAATAGGAGACATATAAAAACAAGTAGAGAAAATTAGCCAAAGTCTTCGCTAAACAGTCTTTACGCTTTTTAAGATCTTTGTCTCAAAACTAGAAACTTTTCACAAACTCCAAAACCAGAAATTCTAAAAAATGGAAGAACATCTTGTTTTTAAGGCCACTTAATATTTTTTTATTTTTTTCTTAAGTTGTTGTTATAAAAATAATATATTTAAGACCAATATTTTGATAATTTTAAATAAAATGAAAATATACCTTATTAACATTTTATATTAAAACGTATGTAACTGAACGACTAACAAACTACAATACCCCAATCGTAAAGAGTATAAGCACACGTTGACTGCGACTTTCCCCAACTTCGGGGTATACTATATTACGTAACATGAGGTTGCAAAAATTATGTACAAAGATTAAGAAAGTAAACTGTTATCTGGCATGGCTCTGGGCAATGTTAACTGAAAGGGAAATGGGAAAGCGCCGTGTTGACAGTTTGTGCTGTGGGGTCGTCTGCCTCTTGGAGAAGATGGCGGGGAACAGCATAATGAAATTATATTCAACCATCATTTCTGTATGTGTTTTGCAGATGAGTTTTGGTTTATGTCGAGAGATTTGCTTATGCTTTATGTATGGCATCATAAAATATTGTGAGTTAAAAAAAGGAAATAAAATAAAAACAATTTTAAAATAAACAAAAACGCTTGTCTAATTCGGGATGTAGATGTGGGCGGAAAAAGAGCATTAAAATGTTTTGTCACAAATAAAAACAAAGTTGTGAGTACTTAAATTTTTATGTACAGCAAAACAATTGTGAATACACATAAATACTTGTATAAAGGTAAGTTAAAATCATGTATTTATATATAGTAATCATAGTTTTATTTTCTGCATAAATAAATAAGCAACATAATAGGTTTATTATGTGTAACATAGTGTAATATATTAAATGCATTTTAAAAATGCAAAAATACAAAAAATAACATCGATCCTGCCAGGAGTCGAACCTGGAATCTTCTGATCCGTAGTCAGACGCGTTATCCATTGCGCCACAGGACCGTTGGATTTACAGCCGACTCTGTATACATAATAATAGCCGACGCACATGCGATGACCGCAGAGAACGATCACACGTGGGCTTATCAGAGCTATTTTTAGACCAAAGTTAACAACCAAAACAACAACAACAACAGTATATTAAACGAAACATGAGAATTAAGTGTAAATAAATAAAGCACAACAATAGCTACAACAAAATCAGACAAAATGTTGCCTCAGTGTGAACTGAAATAGCGATAGAGATACATACTTATGTAAATAAAAGAGATAGAGATACGTAGAGATGGGCATTCACATTTTGGCCACTTAAGAACTGGTTAGCGATTGAGACAACACACACAATAGGCAAACTGGCCTGTCCAAAGATTCAAGCTCAATTACAGTAAAAACTCATCATGAAGCAAACAAGAAATTTTTGCTTAAATACAATGCCACTCGATGGGGTCTATCTATTGAGTAGGAAAAGTGTAACATGAATTCCGAGTGATTTCCAACAGAATCAACTACCTGATATCCGTTTTCGTCTATCTCTTCCTCTCTCTCCATGTGTCTGTTTGCTTGTCTATCTACCTATGTGTGTGTGTGTGTGTGACTATGTCTGTTGTTTCCGGTTTGCTTCGTTTGATTTCGACTCTAATTGTTTTCGTCTACCCAGAGTGCAACCCCGTCCACATCGCCAGCTCCAATCTCAATGCGAAAATTACCTGAACTGCAGGAAAACTTTATCCCAAATGGGCAAATAATTATTCGTGCAAACCAAACCAAACCAAACCAAGCCAAGCCAAACGAATCGAAAACCCCTGGGCAAAAATTAAGCAAATATCACGTCGATGGTCGTCGAATGAAAATCAAAGACAAGCAGCCCCATGGAGCTCAGTTTGGATACAACTGAATTCCGTAACAAAATTCTTGCACAAAGTGCGTGTGAAAATCTCTACGTGTGTGCCTAAAGTTTTTTTCCTTCACATTAGGAGTGAGGACAATTGTGTGGATATAGAGGAGCGGGGATATCTTATCGTTTGATTGTTTGAGGTTTTAATTACAGAGAGTGGTTATTTGCAGAAGCTATCGATCAATGTAGTGAGGGGACAACGTAAAGCTGGAAATTGGCACAAATTGTGGCTAATCTTAAAAACGATTTTGCTTTGAGCTGTGCGGCAAACTCACAGTAGTTTTCACTTAACTCAGGTGTGATAAGAAATAACTTTAAAACGTTTTTGACACAACGATGAGAGCTTCAATCTATTGATATTTCTCAATGAATAGCATGAAAGGAAATTGGAATTGATAAATATCGCATTTTATACAATGCATGTTCTGAAATTCGATATCGTTTCACAATCCCTGTTATGAAATAAATTATTGTTAAAGAATAAGGAACTTTCTAAATGGCTTAGAATTAATTAACTCCGTTTTCTCTCTCTCTACTCTACCTTTATTTATGTTATCATGTTCTTCTGAAATCAGGTATACCCAGATAAAATTTAATTTAGCAAAAGGGGAAAGTAATTTGAAAATGGGATGATTTGAAGATTGAAAGTTGTATAGTTAAATTATTTAAGCTTTTAGCTGTCAGATGTGTTTGAGTAGTAACATCTAACTATTAAAATCATCGCAAAGGTTGTATGTTGTTTGCTCAAACTGTGACACAGAAACTTTTGCGCAAACAAGATCCAAATAAACCCAATAGTTACTGAAGCTACTCGCTTTAACTTCGTTTCCAATTGCAGCGACTAAGCCCAGCGACCCGCAACCCGACAATATACCCCCGCTTAACCCCTGGCTCCACCGTCACAGCGTAGCTCCCAATAAGTAAATTGTACAGTTGGCGCAAACGAGTAAAGAAATCGCTCATGCAAAACTGATTGACTGTAACGAAATACAAAAAGCAAAGAACTGTAAAGAGAAACACGAAACTTGTTACAGTCGCTGCTGATTTTAGAGCCCCAAACCCAAAAACCCACAGCTCCACAGTCCCCCCAGTCCTTATCCATACAATCACCCCCGAATACCCCGGTTGCATTGCACAGCATGCCCGTTATCTTTCTGCGTTTATTTATGTAGTTTCGCTTCTGCGCCCGTACGTATGCAACGTTTTCATTACTCTTACTTTGTGCCAACAACTACAATTGCAACTTCAGCCACCAGGGCTGCAAATCGATTCCCATGGCGATCCAGATCAGTTCTTTTGCAAATTAACGAGATTACAGTGCAATAGAAATATTCGAATATCTTAAAAAAAAAACTTTAGAGCATTTTTTATTGTTTTCTTAATTGTTCTTTTTATAAAATTATGTTAAGAAAAGATGCCTAATTTTTTAAAGAATCCAACTAAAGATTATCAGGCTATTCCGGTTTTCTCTTTCGTCAAGATTTTTCGGAAGTGAATATCTTTAACCTTATATTCTTTTGGACCAATTTTGCGGATTAAATCAAATTTGAGTTGATAAATTTAAGTCTGATCAAGTGATAAACGATAAATTTTAACAATTTTATGAATTGTTTACATTTCATTATTTGTTGTACAATTTAAAGCAGGGATTGAAACCGAAACGAATATCGGTTTCAGTTACGGTTTCGGTAATGCTTGAATTAAGGTACTGATCTCGGAGTACTGATTTTTAATAGCTTCGAACTGTCATAACTTTGTCAAAACTCAATCAATTATCATGCGCAATGTAAATTTGTAAATGATTTTACCTCTAAATTTGTTCTGCATTTAAATTTTGTTCATTTTCAAATTTCCAATATTTTCGAAAAAATCAAAAAAAAGAAAAAGGGGTAACACTGTAAATTTAAAAAAAAAACTCGATTTTTAATAACTATAAAAATTTAAATGCAGAACGAATTTAGAGGTAAAATCATGCTCAAATGGAATCATGACGCATGGAAATTAATTGAGTTTTGACAAAGTTATGGCAGTTCAAAGTTGGTCAGTAGCTGCGACGGCCAGTACCGAAATTAACCCTTATAAATGAATCGGTTACTAAACGGTTATTTCGGTATAAAGAGTTTCGGTTTATGGGTTTCGGTACAGCGGAAAAAATTATTTTCGGTTACGGTTTCGGTTACGGTTTCAAATTTTAATCGGTTTTTATCGGGTAAAGGTTACGGTTTCGGTTAAGGTTTTAATCCCTGATTTAAAGTGAAAACCAAAACAGGCCTGTATGATTTTATTATTATTTTCCCACTGTTTCAATTTTAAGCTAATATTAAGTTAAATAAACTAAAAAGTACGAAATTCTTGTAATTATATTGAAACAAAATTCGCAGTGACTGAAATTCGACCAACCACTCGACCTTTGTATTACTTGAGTGGGCATGCCTATGCATATTTTTTAACGTCCTTTTACCTAAATTAAACAAAGTTAAGCCAATCAGATGATGAACAGTCGTTTGAATGGGTTTTAATTGTTTTTCCAGAAAATTAAATTGAAAAAAGCCACAGTAAAGACAAATAAGTCATTTATGATTTTGTAGTGAACTGAAGTTCATATTAACGAATGTTTTGCATCCCTGGATGTAGTTGTCTGATTTTTATTGAAAGAGAATATCGTTGGATGCTTGGTTTTTTTTTGCACGCCTTTTTGTCGGTTGCGCAGTTAATTGAAAGGAATTGTTAATTCACAAGTCCTTCCACCTCACTCCCTCTTCCACTTCACAAGCCTCTCTCTTTATTTTCCTCTTTGTGCGTGATTGGTCGGCTCAAATGGAACTTCTTAATGATGAATATCGGCTGCAGGCATTATCTGTACTTGTATTCGACATACTCTTCTTCTTTTGGTCCGTTGTCGGCACTTTTTGCGCCTCACTTGATTTCTGTACTCAAAATTCAATTATTTTAATTTTTTCCGATATTTTCACACATTCGACACGCTTCAATGTATTATGTTTTCCCACCGCCAGAGGGCGGCATTGTAACAGCTGTCAACGCGCTGCTTTTTGTCGCTTTGTTTATTTCTTGACACTTATTTGTCATTTTTAGCATATAATAGCATTTTGTGTGGATTATACAAGGCTTAGTACATATATGTACGAGAATGTAGAACTCGGTCTGACACTCACTTTGCTACTTAACCATAATAATTGCTCACGTTCTCACGCCCCTTCTCATGAACGCCTCATTGTGGCTTTTAAAACCAATTTGGCGAAAATATAACCCCCCTCAACCCATCTAGGGAACCAGGTCAAAATGCTGCTCTTAGATGTGTGTAATTAGACGTGACTTTTCCTCAAGTTTTTCTAGCTCCTTTTGTGTACAGGACTTTAGGGGGCGGATGAGGAGCCAGTGTGGCTTAAAGCCTGCTTAACACTTTTGTTGTTGTTATTTAGTCAGACGTAGGCACGCCTTAATTGTACTAGGGCATGGCTCTTGGTGTTGCTGATAATGAGGATCCAGATTGAGGTTAGACAGCAAGTGCCAAAGGCAATTATAGAGTGCAGAGTTAAATGTAACAGCATAATGTAGTTGCACTTAATGATAATACTGTTAAGTTTCTAATAACCCCTTTCAACAAGCCATCAGTTTTTCCGCAATTTTCCACAATTTACCTGCTTTTTAACTTTTTCCCATGAAAGAGGCAACAGTAAAGTCACTCTTGTGAATGAGTGTATTCAATGATTGAATGAAGAAAAACTGAACTTATATTTTTTTTATTTACTTTTATTCAATGTACATTATACATAAAAATTATATTTTGATTTTTATTATGAAAATTAATTTTTATGAAAAAATATTTATGTATGTACATACTTTCTGATATGTATGTACATTTGATTTCGTATTTGATTTAGTTAAACTATGAACTCTTATTTGTGATTTCTGCAAAACATTTTATAAACAGACACAAAATTTTTCTTGAGTAATGTTGCTGATTACTATGCAATCAATAATTCTCATTAAGAAATTATTAGAAGCACACATGTACACAAATGTGGTATATGTAAGCAAACATTTTATACGACATTTCGACATTCCCCGTCAACATTAACATTAAACATTTAATCTAATTATCTGTTTACCTGTTAAACCCCGACAACAGTTAATTCGTATAGCGGAAATCTCATGCCTCGCAAGATGTTACCGTGATTTCAGCATCCCCTAAGTATTACACCCATCTCTAAATATGATTTCACCCATGTCGGTTACACCCCCACGTTCCGGCATTCTCAGCGTCTTTGGTTTGTGCAAATTGAAAACATGCCAAATAATTACATATTTTTATATGTGAATTTTTCAATTTATATGCCGTCAGGCAAACGTTGCGTGCATATTCTTTCTGTGACGTGTCACGACATTGACATCAGCGACATATTCCCACTACACACATAAGCCCAAGTCAAAAATGTTGTAGTCGTTTATTTATTTATTTAAATTATGCAAATGATGACCTTGAAATAAACCTCAACATTCAAATCTAACTGCAAAGCACTCCTTAGAACTTTACAAAGTTTAGCCTGTGCACCAATCTTACTGCAAAGCTATCCTTACAGCTTTACAAAGCTTAGCCTGTGCACCAATCTTACTGCAAAGCTCTCCTTAGAGCTTTACAAAGCTTAGCCTGGGCAGCAACCCATCAAACGCAGCTTCTGTTGACTAACAGTCTGTTAGTCTTCTGTTAGCACTTGTGTAGTTTTTGGAAAAGCGCACGATTGAAATAAAACTAATTTTTGATGAAAATTTTTCATTTGAAATTATCTAAAATGAGGGTGATAATTTTTATAAAGGTCTCAACCTCGTCAAAAATTTAAAAAATTCAAGCTTTAAAATTAAGAAAAAATTATAAAAAAAGAACGTTTTCGGAAATATTAAATATGAATTTCTTATTTTTGTTCTGGCGTTGCCAGATGATTTTTTTTGCTGGGTTAAAAAACACGGCGCGTCGTATTTTTCCCGTTACTTTTCTATTAAAAATTTTATTCAATCAAATTTTCCAAATTATGTACTTTTTTATTCATTTATTTGTATGTATGGTATCTAATGTGTTTACAAATGTCTCTTGCTGCCTGGAAAAAATAACATGTACACAGACAAAATAAGTGACAAATTACAATGTTCTGTGTTCAATTTTGATATATATATATAACAGTTTTTATATATAAATATATATATAGTGATCAGCGCACCACAACATCCGTCGATGATTGATGCATATATATATATATATATAAATATATAAATTAGTTATCAAATACAAAAGCTGACAAAATGCGATTTTATACATTCTAAATGTACAAAAAAGGTAGGTTAATGTGAGTCTGAAATGATCAAAAAACATAAATGGAAGAAACGAACAGAATGCGTGGGCGGAGAATGGGATTAGATGGGGAAAAGCGAATGAACTTAGGGAAATATAGTGCAATCAATTAATTTAAACGCTGAGTAACTGGCAGCTTCTTGCGCCGTCGTCGCAGCTGCTGACTGCGATCCCAGTACTCGTAATAGCGTTCCTGTTTTAACCACTCCTGATATTTATACCACCATTCCTCCCATTTGATATAGTCCTGTAAAAGAGAAAAACAGATTTTGTTAGATATTCTACAATTTATAATTCAATCTGGGATTATATTTACCTTAAGATCCAAATCCCTTAAATAACCGCGACTTTTGTAGTACTCGTAACGAACGCGCACATCATCCCACGACAGCATTCCCGACGGTGCTGTGGTGGCCAACTCCTCGGGGAAATGGCCAGCCGGCGCCGGTGAATACGAATACCGACGCGGGGGCGATTCCAGACCCTCTTCGATCATTACTTTTAGAGCACCACCCGCCGAGTCTTTAGTGATGCGCATATTTTCCATATTGCTGCGATCGATGCTCCATTGAGCCATTTTGCCGAATCGCTCTGAAAGCGTAAGACGCGTTGTTGCCGAGAATGATGGCAATGCTGGGGTCGCCTCATCGCTATCGGAACCGCCCGAATCATCCGAGTCCGATGACGAGTTGGCATTATTGCCACTGCCACTCGTTGTTACCGTCGCACTCGTGTGCTTCTTGCGTTTCTCACCCTCGATTTTGACACGCGTTCGCAGCTGCAAATGGAAATCCATAAAGAATTAAGAAAAATAACAGATGACGATTTCACATAGCAATTTTAATTTAATTATGGAGTTTCTGTGATACGGTTTGTTTGGTTCCCATATTTATCAATAGCAAAATTGGTCCCTTTATGAAAATAGTTAAAGTTAAAATAGTTTATCATAATTCAATTGAAGGATTAAGTTCAGTGGTTTAATTTTCAATCGAACAAATTAAATATATTGGGACTTAAACGAACTAGATGATCTACAATCAGGAACTTGCTTCCTTATCAAACAAAGGTATTTCTGTGAGAGCATAATCGTCATACAATTATTTTAAGTTGCATAGGCTGCAAAAGCTATTTTTGATTTATCAAGTATTTAGTTTATTCCTATTTTCTCATTGCCTTACCTCCTTCTCCTTCTTTTTCTTCTTGGCCTGCGGCGCTGCTGCTGTCGCAGGCGCTGCTGGCTCTGGTGGCTCTGGCGGCCGATGCTTAAGACGCGGATCCTCTGGCGGCGGTGAATGACGCGACGCGCGACCGACTTTCATATGCACATCCGACGATGTTGCACGTTCGTGGCTTATATGACGCATTTTGGCCTCACGATACTTATCGATGCCAACACTGGCGCCACCACGCGCCGTCGGCGGAGTTGTCGGACGACCATGCAAACGGCCATGGGATTCTGGCGGTGGTAACGGCGGAGGTGCACCGGCACCGCGATAATGGCCACGCGGCTTTGGCGGAGGCGAACGCGGACCACGAGAACTGTAAAAAGAATATATAAATCAGAATTATAACAAACGATTTGGTAACAGTTTTAACAACTCACCGAGATCTGTGACGATGACTGGGCGAACACAGCGAACAGGAATCATCCGAGCTGCTGCTCATGGAACTGTTCGATCGCGACCGCATTGAATGCTACATTAATATGTAAGAAATAAATATGAAATAAATTTAAATATTTACAATTTAATAATATTAATTTAAAATATGAACAATAATTTTTTTATATTATAATTTTGGTTCAGATATGTGCAACGCATTAAAGGAGTCAAGGTTTCTTGATCCCACAGATTTAGTATTGATTGTATAAATTTCTTGCTTACCCTTGGTGGCGGTGATGGTGGACGCTTTGAGCGCGGTAGAATATGCGCAGGGCCCATGCCACGTTTCTCCATTCCCGACGACGACGATGGAGGCGGCAGCGGAGGCGAACGACGCCGGCCAAGCGGTGATCGCGACGCGTTCGTTGGTTTGCGACGCATCTGGGATGAAGATGAACCAGCTGATGGTTCCGGCGGCGATCGCGGTCTGCCGTGCCCGTTGCCCGGACGGCGTAACATGTCGCTATTGTTGTTGTGGTGGTTGTTGGGCGAACGGGGTAGGCCGCGCGGGGGCATCGGCGGCGAACGTGGCCGGCCACGCAATGGCGGCGGCCCGTTGTGATGGGGCGATGGAGGCGACATTACCGGTCTGCGATCCATAAACTGCGGGGGCGGTGATCGGCGACGCGCATGCGACGGCGGCGGCGGCGACAACGGCGGCGATTTGCGCAAACGCGACCGACTTCGCGAATGCGGTGACCGTGAGCGGCCGTAACGCGATGACGCCGACGGCGGCGGTCCAGAGTTAGGCGGCACACCCGGATAACGGGAATAACTGGCCTGAGCGGAGTCGCGTTCGCTTTCTCCAGAACTGCTCTCGCCTTGAATGTACATTTTTTTGTAGCCAGTGTGACGCCAACGATTTGGATCTTTCTCCTCAGCCTCGATGAGTTTCTTGTCCCAGTAATCATTTGTGGTATTGGCACGTGCCTTCTTCATAACGTTGTCTATTTCGCGACGCTTGCCAGCGGGTAAAGATGGATCTGCAAATTCAGAATTTATTTGCGTATTAGTAACACTTTTTTTCTATCTTAAAACTATTTTCCAATAACCTCGTAACATTTTTAGAAATCCTAATAAAAATCTGGTTTTCGAACGCAAACAAAATGTTTATTGAAGATCCCTAATACTCCTGTTTTGAAGATTTGGACATCCCTAACGACAACTGTAGTTTATTGCTAATGTTGAAAACTATAAATATTCGTAAATTCTGAACATTACATGGATATTTCTAACACTTCAAATCCACTTTATCAAAAAGGTCTTGGTCTAAGTATATTTCAATAAATAATTGTTAATTCGCTGCTTAAAGACCTTGATAATAGTTAATTCTCTGTCTCCTTAATGATCAACTTGTACGATCCTTGAAAAACGATATATTGCGAAAATCGATCAGTCGTAGATAAATTGACATTCCGACGTCATAGATATCGACAAGATATCGATATACCTATTAGGTACCTGTTATGCGTGCAGCTGTTGGCTGTCTGTCCATGTGCAGTTTTGGATTCAAATCTGGGCGCCTGCGCGACGCCATCACACGATTCGTATCGCGCTCTCTTTCGCGCACGTTTAATTTTCTATTCGTTTAACTCGCGCGCAACACTATCTCATTATATATTATATATAAATATATATATATTATAAAAACACATACACAAAAAGCTGCAAATATATTACAATTGATTATAAAAAACATGAGAGAAAGAGAGAGGCATTAGAAATGGCGTACAATAACAACATCAACAATATCAATAATGAGAGATAAAACAGTCCCAACGTAATAAAAACGGATTGCAACCCGCGCGCGTATGGCAGCTTAGCGTAACGGAACGCACCGTAACGTAACGAACCGTAACGTTACCAACCCACACAAGCGGTGGGCCAAATCTATCCGTTACGACCAACGTAAGTGGGATAGAGCGAGAGACGACAAACAGCTGGGTAACGTAAGCGACCCTTACGTGCGCGTCGCGGCTGCCGCAAGACGTAGCGTCACCGTGGCGTAAACGAGTCGGCAGCTTCTTCAGCCGATTCCGCGGCACGTATGACCATGAAGGCCTATTAAATACAATGTACCAGACTGAATTTTCGAATTCAATAATATTTTCGTAATGTGACGACACAAGCACCGGCTTCTCACCGACATTTGTTGTGCTTTTAAAAAGCAAAGTGACACACACACACACAGGCACGCACGTACAGACAATAATATGTATGTATGCATATTTTTTCCGTTTTTTGCTTTGTCAGCGACAAGTAATCGAAACCGGACACGGACCGAAATCGGGCAATTAATGTATGTTAAGCTAATAAAAACGATAGTTACAGCCACTAAACTAATTTGCTTACATTTGTATACGTTTTGCGTGCACGCTTGTGTAAGTTTTGTTCTATTTAATTAACACAAATGGCAAACACGGCGCTCAATTTTTTCTCACATAATTTTCATGCGACGGCCATATTTGCGCAGACTTTCAGTGTGACCGTCTTTTGTAAATGCTAAATTACTCAATTACGCGAAAAAGAGCATGTAACGCAATACGAGCCAACGAATAATTATGATGGCCGGACATCGCATGAGAATTGATTTTTAGTTCATTAAGCAACAATTTTACAATTAATTAATTATTTAATGAACATTTTTAATTCGAAATTAGATAAAATGAAGGTGATCATTTGTATGAAGGTTTAAAGCTCGCACCCCCCGCGGAACGAAGTTGTATAACTAAATTTAATTTCATTTAATCCGAAAATTCGACAAAAATGCCAAAGTCTTAGCTTCAAAATGAAGAAAAGTTAAAATATAAAAACCTTTTGAAAAAGATTAATTTTTAATATAATATAAAAAGTCTTGCGGTATTTTTATTGAATTTTCAATTGTTCATAAAATTGTTTATAATAATGAGATTTAAGTCAAATATGCGCCGTTTTGTTCGATGACGAGTTCCCAACGTGATGCCAACTTCATAATGCCCTTCTTGTAGAAGTTCGCTTCCCTATTGTCAAAAAACTCGGAGAGCCAATTTTCACAGGACTCTCTTGTGGCCAACTTCCGACTACCAAGCTCGTTCGCCATGGACAGAAATAGGTGGTAATCACTTGGTGCGAGATCCGGACTATACGGTGGATGCAAAAGAACCTCCCATCCGAGCTCCCGGAGCTTCTGGCGCGTCACCAAAGATATGTGTGACCTGGCGTTGTCCTGATGGAAGACAATTCGGCCACTGTTGATCAAAGATGGCCTCTTCTGCGTGAGTGCTGCATTCAAGCGGTCCAGTTGTTGGCAGTACAGGTCCGAATTGAGCGTTTGGCCATAGGGGAGCAGTTCATAGTGGATGATTCCCTGCCAATCCCACCAAACACACAGAAGAACCTTCCTGGCCGTCAATCCAGGCTTGGCCACCGTCTGGGTAGCTTCACCGCTTTTCGACGACGACCGTTTGCGCTTCACGCTGTCGTAAGTGACCCACATTTCATCGCCAGTCACCATCCGCTTCAAAAACGGGTCGATTTTGTTGCGATTCAGAAACGATTCGCATGCATCCATACGGGCAAAAATGTTTTTTTGCGTCAAGTCGTGTGGCACCCATACATCGAGCTTCTTTTTGAATCCAAGCTTCTTCAAATGGTTTATAACGGTTTGATGACTCATGCCAAGCTCTTGGCCGATGCTACGGCTGCTACTATGCCGGTCTCTTTCGATCAATTCAGCGATTTTATCGCAATTTTCGACGACAGGCCTTCCGGACCGTGGCGCATCTTCGATCTCCTCTGCACCAGAACGAAAACGTTGAAACCATCGTTGTGCGGTGGAAATGGAAACTGTATCGGGTCCATAAACTGCACAAATTTTATTGGCAGCATGAGATGCATTTCTGCCTTTATCGTAGTAGTACTGTAAAATATGCCGTATTTTCTCTTTATTTTGCTCCATTTTTGCGACGCTATAACTCACGAACGACTAAAAACAAACAACAATATGCTATGCAATGTTAGCGTGTGAAAAGAGCTTTCCAATGCAACTACAACTAGAACTACGCGCTTGCAAAGACAAGACAAGATATTTGCGCAGACAAGCCAACGAATAATTATAATGGCCGGACATCGCATGAGAATTGATTTTTAGTTCATTCAGCAACAATTTTACAATTAATTAATTATTTAATGAACATTTTTAATTCGAAATTAAATAAAATGAAGATGATCATTTGTATGAAGGTTTGAAGCTCGCACCCCTCGCGGAACGAAGTTGTATAACTAAATTTAATTTCATTTAATCCGAAAATTCGACAAAAATGCCAAAGTCTTAACTTCAAAATGAAGAAAAGTTAAAATATAAAAACATTTTTGAAAAAGATTAATTTTTAATATGTATCTTTATTGAAAGGTTGCCACACGTCCATATTTTTTGTGTGTGGCAGCTCGGTTTAATAAAAGTTGGCTATTTTTTTAACTATTTAACTTTGATATTTAGCCATTTTTTTTATGTTCGCCCACCAGAAACAGCTATTTTTTCCTCACAAAAGTTGGCAGCACTGGCTTTAAGCACACGTGGTTTCTTTTTATGCGTAGAGCGTTTTTGGTGTACCGCGTGCGTTTTTGATTTGGATCCTACATTTGTATTAAAAAACAAAAGTACACACATTTAAAATGGGCAAACCAGGTGAGATGCTTGTAAACAATATATAGCGCACAGTTTCGGCTAAAAATTCACGTTTTCAAAGCCAAAACAAAACAATTTCTTAACCTATGAAAGCATTGAGGTTTTGATGGAATTCATCGCTTGTTTTATCAACAGGTTTCAGTCCTCGTGGTGGTGGCGGCGGCGAAGGAAGAGGTAGAGGAGGTGGTGGCGGAGGATTCCGTGGCGGTGGCGGACGTGGAGGTGGCGGCGGTCGCGGAGGCGGCGGTGGATTTGGTGGCCGTGGTGGAGGAGGCGGTGGATTTGGTGGTCGCGGAGGAGGCGGCGGCGGCTTTGGTGGTCGTGGAGGCGGCGGTGGTGGTCGTGGTGGCGGCGACAGAGGCCGTGGTGGAGGTGGACGTGGCTTTGGACGTGGAGGTGGTGGTCGTGGTGGAGGAGGCCGTGGCGGCGGTGCCGGCGGTTTTAAGGGCGGCAAAACAGTCACAATTGAGCCACATCGTCACGAAGGCGTGTTCATTGCTCGTGGCAAGGAGGATGCTTTAGTCACCCGCAACTTTGTTCCCGGCTCGGAAGTCTACGGCGAGAAGCGTATTTCTGTTGAGGTGTGTATACAGCTCGATGTTTATTTATATCCATTGCCTGCTGCTTATGATGATGTTGTGCAGGGGTACAGAACATGGCAAAATGTGGCCATGAGCGTGCGCGGCGTCTGTCCGTCTGTGTGTACTTCAGGTACATATTAAACAGTTGCGGATGACGTCCACGTGACGCTTAGAACTATAGCACTACTGAGGCAAATACTCCTCGCATCAGCTAAGCAGACACTTTGTCAATTCATTTATCTAAATTCTACAATTATTTGAACATTATTCTGCAGACTGGCGGCGAGAAGATTGAGTATCGTGTGTGGAATCCGTTCCGTTCTAAGCTGGCCGCTGCTATTCTCGGTGGCGTTGAGAAAATTCACATGCCACCTGGCTCCAAGGTGTTGTATTTGGGTGGCGCCTCTGGCACAACTGTGTCCCACGTTTCTGATGTTGTCGGTCCTGAGGGTCTGGTCTATGCTGTGGAATTCTCACATCGTTCGGGCCGTGATCTAATAAATGTAGCCAAGAAGCGCACCAACATTATACCCATTATTGAGGACGCACGTCATCCGCATAAGTATCGCATGCTAGTTGGCATGGTGGACACTATTTTTGCGGATGTGGCACAACCGGATCAGGGTCGTATTGTGGCATTAAATGCACAGCATTTCCTTAAGAATGGCGGTCACTTTGTCATCTCCATCAAGGCATCCTGTATTGACTCCACAGCGCAACCGGAGGCGGTCTTTGCCGCCGAAGTGAAGAAGATGCAGGCGGATAAACTGAAACCACAGGAACAGCTCACGTTGGAGCCATACGAACGTGATCATGCCGTTGTCGTGGGCGTATATCGACCACCACCAAAGCAGTGAAAGTCTGATGAGGCGAATGTGTGGATAGGTTTTAAGCTATATACATAATACTTCTATTAATACAGTCGTATTGTATTAAGTTTTCTTTTTAAATATACAAATCAAACAAACCATAGTTGTAAAGATACTTAACAAAATTCAAACTATTTTTTGTAACAGACGTACAAAATATATAACAAAAAAAACAACAAATATGCATTTCATTGTTAAAAAAATTAAACAAAATAATAAAAACCAGTTATTTTCATTGATCATACATAAAAATTTCAAATTAATTTTTAAAAATATAAAATAAAAAAGTTTATTTCTCGCTGCGGACAGGATTCGAACCTGTGCGGGTAGAACCCAATGGATTTCAAGTCCATCTCCTTAACCACTCGGACACCGCAGCTCATGTCTACTGCGTGGCAAAACAACAATTTAAAAATAGACTTGGCAGCGCCATCTATCAGGGTGAGTGTCAAACAGCTTAAAACGCCATCTATCACACACAACATGAGCACACAGCTAAGTTGTGCGCAATTTGCCGGCGACCAACTCAAGGCTGCGGTGTCCGAGTGGTTAAGGAGATGGACTTGAAATCCATTGGGTTCTACCCGCACAGGTTCGAATCCTGTCCGCAGCGGTCATTGAATTTTTTTAATTTTATTTTTTTTTTTGTATTTTCCCCTCAGACAATATACAATTGCGTTTGATTAGTTTTAATCAAAATACTTTATTTAGCTGTGATGCTGGTGCTGGTCTCAAAATATAACAATATCTATATATGCATATATCGTTGCTTTACTAAGGAGCATTGCCTTTGCAGTACATTAATTATATTGAATTGAATTGATTTGCCAAATTTTGGTATAATTTGAAGATTCTGGCACACACATACACATAGGGAACAAAATGGTTAAACTTTAATTCTTATAAACTATGTAAAATCATGAAATTGTCGAAAATATTATCACCCAAATGAATAGGAGAGGTATTTTACAATTTTGCGCGCTTGGGCACGCCAACAGCCTCAAGGACACCGCAGCTCTCCAAATGCTGGAACAGTGTCTCCAAATACTCATCACGATGCTTCATTAAATGTCCCGCATGCTGCGATCGTTCCCAGCATTTGAATGTCACCTTTATGTTGGCACGTTCCCAATTCTCGCGCACCGCTTGATTTGAGGAGGGCGGACCAATGGGATCATTCTCGGATACAAAGAAGAGCGCTGGGACTTTGAGTAGCGTAGAGTGGAACATCTGACTGGAGCGCATATAATGTATAGTCGCCTGATTATGGAATGTTTTCATATGGTACAATGTGTAATTGCGCAGGGCGCTCTGCATGCGCTCATTCTTTGGGAAAATGGACTTGGGTAGACCCACTGGGATTTCGGTAATGTCAGCCGCGCTATCCCAAATCTGGCATGCGAAGCGATCCAGTACGCTGCCATATCGATCCATATCGCGCGACATTTGCAACATTATCTCGCCCATCTGATACGCACCCACCGAGAAGCCGTGCATTACAATCGGTGCATATGATTTATTGTTCTCCAGAAATTTCAAAGTTTCTGCGGCGACCACCTGTCAAAACAAGAACAAGAAACAAGTTAAGACAAGGAAAAAACCCAGTTAACAATACCATTTATAGCTTCTACCTGTGTTCCCTTCGCCGGCCAAAGCAGCTGCCAGGGTGTAATGTGCACCACCATCACATCGAATCCCATTTCCGCGTAGATCTGGGCATACTTCTTCAGATGCTTCTGCTTGGCCATCAGCCAGGCCATCATCAGAACCAGTGGATTTCCAGTGGGCTTCTTGAAGGCCAAGGTTTTGGGATCAACTTCAATATTCGCCTTGTTATTCGTATAGAGCGTCATATTCTTGGTTATATCCTTGGAGGATAAATACCTACGATTCTTCATCGATGACATTGCGCTCTGCATAATACAAAATATTTATAAATATCATTAGTTTTTATAAATTGACGCTTTATTTCAATTTAATCTTATATTAAATCAAATATTGGTATTGGTCTTATCAAATCTTTATATATATTATGCCCAACAATGAATGGTTTGGTTAGGTCGAGTGTAAATTTAATCTGTTAACCGATTAGATATGATTGACGTCTGATGTATTCCATCATTTTAAATGGAATGAAATCTCACCATAGAATTTTATGCGATTAGATATGATTTTTAACTGATTTTCATCTATATTATGTAAATGAGCTGATAATGTAATAGTTAGTATTGTACAACTCTTTTTAACGATTTGACCTTGAATAATGGGCAATATAGTAATTTAATTCCGTTGCACGTGAAGATAAATTTTAGTTAGAGATAAGATAAAGGTATGCATAAACAGACTCAGTAACAGCACATAGTTTAAAATTAATTTTTTGCCTTAGATTAAAAAGCAAAAAAAATAGAATCTTAAGAAACTTAAGCACAAGTCCAAGAATTACCATAAATATTATAAATTCGCAAACTAATAATAATTTGTGGGCTTTTGTCGCGGTGTTTCTTGACCGACAATATCGCGCGATCGCATTTAACTAAATTGTAGCTTCTACATGGCCCTAATCCAGCAGACATTTCGTACTTCGTATTTAAAGATACCGAAGCAAATCTATCGATAAGACATTTGCAATTTTGATAAGAGTCATACAAAGTAAAAAGTTAGATAATAAAACTTTATTACCGAATTCTTCCCCTTAAGGTCAGATTTAACAATTTAGCAAAACAGAAACTCACAAGTTTTAAACGCCGATAGATCTTAAGCAGCATATAGACGAATATGATCAGTAGTGATATTTCAATTATGAGATCCATAATTTAATTTGTCTAACATGTATTTGCAGATTCAAAAGCTTTGATCGACTGTCTTATGTGAGAATTGAACATAGAGGCGGCAAGTGCGCGCCCAGCTTCCAATGAACGACAATAGAAATCTGGAAAGTCGACATTTGTATGCGTGTGTGTGTGTGTGTATCTTTGCACATGTTCTGTTGATGGATCTGAATTGCTATTGCGGTGGATTGAATTACATTGTGGGATGGGAAGCGTCCATCTCTATGGAACTTGGAAATTCGCAGAAGAGAGAGAAAATGTGGGCTTTGAACGAAAGCTTGACATTGAGCGCCATTATGATCTATCACAAAAGCTGCTCCAATTGAGTGTGCAAAAGCGTGACAATAGAGGTCGCTTTTTCTTATGCGAAACTAAACTTGGGTTAAGGGTTTTATATTTGTTTAGTATAAATTTTGAATATTTAAATTACAATAATTTTTTGGTTAATTCATGCGCCAAATGACTGTCGGCTAATTACATGCTATAAATGTATATATACATGTTTTTGCTAATCACTCAAATGGAAAGTTAAATCATTTTTCGGGAACAAAGTTCATCACTCATTATCAACACAGCTCAATGGAGCACTACAATGTATGTTAACAGTCAAGATCTTAATCGTCAATTGAGTGAGTGCCGCTAAAGTGAAAAAAGTTTATTGTAAATATTATTTTATAAGGCAATGTAAATGTAAAGATGATGAATAATGAAATGTTAATGCTTAATGTAAATGTTATTTTAAGAGGCAATGTAAATGTAGAGGCAGAGGTGCTGAATTAGGAACTGTTATGCACGAATTACAATGAAATGTTAATGTTATATTACAGGGGAATTGTGAATGAAATAAAGCAACCCAGAATGAATATACAAAAGCAAAAGCGCATAAATTAGCGTTGATTGGCAAACAATTAAAGCAGAGCAAAGCAAATGGTAAAATACATTTATTTGCATACATATATATGTGCATACATACATAAGTCACGCGTGTTTTGCAAATATATGTATGTAATTACTTTTAAAAGAAAATTATAAATATTTATGCTTACATTCTGCACGAGCTGTGTTTGAAGGCTTGAGAAATTGCGCGACAACGGCTGCTGCATTTTCCGGTAATCAGTCAGCGGCCCCTGTAGCAAACCCTTTCCCTTTCCGGGAACGGATGGGTTGAATAAATTATCCGCATAGAGATTTTCATATGGTACTGCAGCGGCGCAGCGATTATTTTGTGCTGTAGATTTGTTCATTTGTTGTTGCCATTGCCATTGTCGTTGTCGTTATTATTGTGGGTGAGAGAGCAGGAGCCGGAGAGCATACAATATATATAAATAAACGTATTTGCAATGTGTCATTTAAGAGTAATTCTAAGCATTTACCACCAAACGAGAGGCCAACGGCTAAAGTAGCGGCCGTACGGCCGGCTGCAAACGGCACATTTATTGATTTTCTCGCTGCAGTTGCGTAAAATGCAGTACGAAAGAAATGTGAAGCCATTGTTTAAACAGGTATTTGGGTGTTCTATGAAACGTGACGAACTTGCAAAAAAGAAACGACAATTGACAAATATATTTTTTATTATAATTAATATGTAGAGTGTGTATGAGCATAAGCAAACAAGCGCTGCACAATTAGTGAACTTTGGACCTGAACCTGAGCAAACCCGTCAGCTGCAGACGAATTTCATTTATATTAAATTGATACGCATATATGTGTGCATGAATGCATACACATGTTTATACGATACACAGAATTTCTACATGTTATGCGAGTGCGAATGATAGATGCACTATTGAAGTTTAATGAAAAGTAAAGGTTTGAACTAATGCTCAGCACTTACAGTTTTTCAATTAATTACGCTTGCACTTTTGTTTACCTTCTACCAAACACACATAAACACAGTCAGGCTGGCAACTAAAATAAAAATAAACTACGCCGCTCGCGAGTGTTGCCTTTGTTGTCAGGGAACAACAAACACAAAAGTGTCTGCAATAAGAGGTGGGTATTCATATGATGATATCGATATTGTATCGATATAAATACACGTTATAATATTTGATGTGATATATGTGCGATGTATCAATTTTGAATACGAAATATTCTCAACTCTTAAGTCACACTCTTTCTTATTTGTGGAAGCTTTAAATTGTAATAAGATTGATTCCGTTTCTGTTCATTGAAGATAAGTGCATAATTTTTTAGATAAGCTGTTAATTTTTAAACTTAACTGTTTAATAATGATAATCAATTCAAATAATCCTCGTATCGATAATCAATTGAAACGATGTGATATTATCGCGATGACTATATCGATAGTTTTCTGGCGATACCCATACCTACTATCGAGTTAGATTATCGACTAGTCGCAATTTATAATGTTTATAATTGAAATACAGCTGTTCTTTAAAACACCTGTGTTTGAATTTTGTTAAAATGTCCTGGCCTGGAAAATTGGCTGTTGCATTGCAAAATTTTAGCGCCAGCGTGCTCTCACAAACTGAACCCGCCGCAACGACGAAAAATACTTGCTCCAATTCCTGTGAGTGCCAATGCAAATGTTGTCGTGGTTCCATCCAGAAGTTTGTAAGCTTCAATGCCGAGGCAACCACAGCTGGCGGAGCTGTGCAGAAGATGGTGCGCCTTAGTACCAGTGACTTGTTGCTGCTGTTACGCACGGCCCAATCCCGAGAGAACTTCTGGAGTAACCAATACTACAAGGTCGATTTGCAACCGGATTATGAAGCACTGAGTGCCGCCTTTGGGGTTAAAGAAAGCGCCACAAATCTTGCACAGCTGGAACAGATAATGGAAACTGTAACGTCGGGCTATCGCCGAGCCTTGGCTGGTTTAAGTGTGAGTGAAGCACATGGTGCTCTGAGGCCAAAGGCAGTCGCTCAGATCATTGCAGGGTTACGCTGTTGCTGCACAGACTGCAGCATGTTGCCTTGGAGAAAGTTACAGCAACTGGAGACGCATCAATGGGTGCACAAGCCCAGTGACAACTGGCATTGTTGTTTATGCTATCGCCGTTACTTTATACAGCACACGTTGCTGTCGCATCTGATCAGGCGCACAAAGAGGGATGAGACTGGACAGCTATTGGAGAATGCTACCTATAAGCAGCTGATAACGACCCAGCAGCAGTTGAACATGGAGCAACTGGATGTGCCATTTCCCAAGCGCAATCACTTGGATTATGTGGCGGAATCTAAGACACGCGTGCCGCTAGTGCAGCGTAACAGCTGCACGCTCAGCTCATGTGTACACTGCGGTCATATTTACCTGTATAGCTTCAGCCATCAGCTGCATATGCAACAACACCACTCGAAGATGCAGTGCAGCCGGCGTTGGCAATGCACAAGTTGTACGCGCCAATTCAGAACGAGGCGAGTTTATCTGCAGCATCTGCGTCGAGTGCGTGAGACGTGCCACCTACGTCTTCGAAAATTCAAATGCTCCAGCTGCAAGTGGCGCTTTCAGCTGGAGATCTCCCTAAAACAACATGTGACCCAAGCGCATGTTCGCAGCTTTCGCTGCCTGATATGCAGGTTGCCATCCCAGAGTCGTTGTTGTGATGCACACAGTCCCGATGAGTGCAGAGCGGCTATTCGGGAGCGCATTGAACAACGTCGCCAGGAGCAAGGACGTCCGCCTCGGCCAGCACGCAAATCACCGACAATGATTGTGTGTAATTTATGTCACAAGAAATATCGCAATTCCTTTTTACTTAACATACACATTAAGCGAATCCACTTGAAACAGGCCGACTTCATCTGTGATCAGTGTGGCAAGGCATTTTACAGCAAAAAGGAAGTCCAGGAGCATATCAAGAAGGTACATCTTAAGACGGAATCGGTTTATTGTGAGCCCTGCGGACTGACAATCAAAGAGCGGGGAAATTACATGCGCCATTGTGATAGCATTCGGCATGTGGAGCAGTTGACCAAGTTGGCAAAACTCCAAGGTAAACTGCCACCCGATGCGGTGGTCAAAAAACATGTGCCAAAGGGACCTGTACTCTATTGCGAGCCCTGCGATCGTTACATCAAGGAATATGCCAACTATAGAAAGCATTGCGAAACTAATAAACATAAACGACAACTGGCCGATCAAAAGAAAAATATAGAAATTGTTGATACATTAGATTAAGTCAGCTAGTTACTTGTCTAGCTGTTAAGTACATTTTACACTTGTTATTAATATATGTATTTAACTTTTCGCTTAACAAAAAAACATTCTACATAACTGAGGACGAAGCTATTGTGCTGCCAGTTGGGCATCCAGTTGTCGCACATCGACGCCAAGTTCGATTAGTCGTTTCTCCTGCTCTTTGGTATCTAGTCCATGCTCTTTGTTGTATCTGTAGTTGACTGTGAGCTGTACCTCCTCCAAGCCGCTAACGTGATCATACAAATTACCCTCAAGACGCAGATCAATGTCACTCTCCTCGCGCAGTATACAAAAGTAGGCCAGAAATATGGCCAAGCTGGCGGAGATTACGTATGGTTGGTACCACAATGATTCGTCGCTGCCACCGCTCCGTGTGTCGTGTGCACGCCATGAGGCAGCCTGACTACCAAAGAATTTGATGGGCTCATTGCTTATCGACTCCTCCTCCTGTGACTTAATGCTGCTGCCGCTGGGCCGTTTCTGTGCATAGCAACGAATCCCTGAGACAGAGACTAGTGATCTGTAAAACGTACGTTTTTAATAGTCAGAAATAAAGAAAATTAAACAAATCTACCTCAAGTTACAAGTTTTTGTCATCAAGCGCAACATTTTGATGAAAACTAACAAAATTTCATAACAATTGTTCCAACAGCTGTTTGCCCGGCCAAGGATTATCGAAATGTATCGATATATATATATTAAATATATCGGTTAACTTTGCCGGCAATAGAAATTAGCGATGAGCGACACATGACAGAGCTGCCAGCTTGCCACACTAGGAAAAGGAAAAAGATCATGAAACGTTTAAATTTACAAATTTAAACAAGAAACAATTGTTAAAAAAAGCAATGAAATTCGAAATTTTATAAAAATAAAGGTGATAATTTTTATGAATGCACGACTAAAAATCGATGTCGAGGTTTTTAAAAATATTGAGAAGTCGATGAATCGATACTTTGGTCGATACTTCTCCATCTCTAATCGCACACGTGTTGGGCTTTAAATTGTAAACACGCGCTGCAACAAACTGAGCGCATAAAAATGGGTGCAACTAAAAATATGGACTTGATAGGCACTATTGAAGACGATGCCGAGGTGGAGAATCTATCAGAAGATTCGGACGCTGAAGTTGAAGTGAGTAAATTAAAGAAATTGTCTCTTTCTAACAACTCTGACAATCTATTTCTAACCCGGCATGTCGTAGTATCAACCGACCAAACTGAGACACAAGAAGGTGACTGAGTTCGAAAAAGGCTTTGAATTTGTATCGTCCGTCAAGGAATACAATCAGGACACATGGGATGATCTGATGAAGTATGTGAAGCGCAAGGCGCGCACAAAGACAGACGATAAAATTGCTGCACGCTTGCAGAAGCGGGGAGGTGCCGAGGCGGTTGCTGCTGAACAGAGCGATGAGGAGATCGAACTATCCGATGATGAGCTTCAGCACGATAATTTGCGACTTCGCGAAAAGAAACAGAGCAAAAATAAGAAGAAGAAACAAACCGATGATGACAACGAAGAAGAGGAGGGCGAAAAAATGCAATTCGATGATACTATCGAGGCAAATGAGTCAATTACATCCTTCTATCAAATGAATCTGTCGCGTCCGCTCATGCGTGCCATCGGTGTCCTAGGCTACATCTATCCCACGCCCATTCAGTCTTCTACTATACCCATAGCGCTGCTCGGCCGCGATGTTTGCGGATGTGCAGCAACAGGTACAGGTAAAACGGCTGCCTATATGTTACCCACATTGGAACGTCTGCTTTACCGACCGCTCAACAACAAGGCAATTACTCGGGTTCTGGTACTGGTGCCCACACGTGAGTTAGGCGCCCAGGTTTATCAGGTGACCAAGCAGCTTTGTCAGTTTACCACCATTGATGTGGGTCTGGCAATTGGCGGTCTCGATGTAAAGGCTCAGGAGGCTGTACTGCGTCAAAATCCGGACATTGTCATTGCCACGCCGGGTCGTCTTATCGATCACATTAAGAACACGCCTAGTTTCAGCTTGGATTCCATTGAGGTAAGTAAACATAAGCAATTGGTCTATAATATATATATAGATAACATGATGATTCTCCATCCTTGCGCTCTGAGCTTTTCGAGGCAATGTGGATAAAACTCTGGTACTTGCACCTGCGCTGCAGATGCAAGCTGATTCCCTTTTGTTTAGGACATTAAGTCTTCCGTCTTCTATAGAAATTAAAATGTATTTATGAAATTATTGCAGGTGCTCATTTTGGATGAAGCTGACCGTATGTTGGACGAGTATTTTGCTGAGCAAATGAAGGAGATTATCAACTCCTGCTGCAAGACTCGCCAGACAATGCTTTTCTCGGCCACCATGAGCGAACAGGTCAAGGATCTGGCCGCCGTATCGCTGGACAAACCCGTCAAAGTTTTTGTCAACAACAATCAACAGGTTGCCTACAATTTGAGACAAGAGTTTATTCGCATACGCGAAGATAAGGAAGGCGATCGTGAGCCCATATTGGCGAGCTTGATATGTCGCACCTTCCACGACCATTGCATGGTCTTTGTCCAGACCAAAAAGCAGGCACATCGACTACATATTCTACTTGGTTTATTGGGTGTAAGAGCCGGTGAACTGCACGGTAATTTGACCCAACAGCAACGTTTAGAGTCGCTCAAGAAATTCAAGGAGGAACAAATTGATGTTCTGATTGCAACCGATGTGGCGGCACGTGGTCTCGATATTGTGGGCGTCAAGACGGTCATTAATTTTGTGATGCCCATTACCACGGAGCATTACATCCATCGTGTGGGTCGTACAGCTCGTGCCGGACGTGCGGGCATCTCTGTTTCGCTGGCTGGTGAAAAGGAGCGCAAGATCGTCAAGGACATCATTAAAAATGCCGAGAGCAGCGTGAAAAATCGCATTATACCACCAGAAATCATTGAGAAGTATCGCAATAAGCTGACGGCTCTGGAGCCCGAAATACGTAAGTTATCATATAATTTATTTAATTTAAGTTATAATATACTTTATTTAATCGAAAATTCCTATTAATTAATTGATAACGTAATATCTGCAGAAAATATTCTTGATGAAGAGCAGGCGGAGCGTCAGTTGGCCAAAACGGAGCAGCAGTTGTCGAAAACAGAACGCAAACTTCTGGGGCAGCCAAACGAAAGACGCACCTGGTTCCAAACAAAGCAACAGCGAGAGAATGAAAAGGCTCGACTTGCGCTAACCGATGGCGATGAGGTGGCCAAAACAACAGCAGCGGGCAAAGGCAAGTCGGCGGGCAAACGGAAGCGCCCTGAGTATGGCGGCGACGGGGAGGATGGTCCACCTGTCAAAGAGTTCGAGGCCAAGCGCAAAAAGAAGAAGGAAGAGCCCAGAAAGAAAACACCAGAGCAGTTGGCCAAGGAACGTGCCATGAAGGAAGTGGAAAAAGTTTCACTTGTGCGCGCCAAGATGGCAAAACTGCGGAAGCGTCCTGGTAAACTGGGTGCAGCAACTGAGACCCCCAAATATTCGGGATCCGCTGCATCCGGCGGCAAAGCCAAACGACGTGGTGGACAATCCGCCTTCACCAATGATTTAACCGATGTCAGTCGCAGCGGCGCACTGCGTTTAAGGTAAGTGGTAGCCAAATATTCAATAATGTGTATTTTAACATATGTATGCTTTCCACAACAGATCCGAGGCCAATCGCCACAAGAAGATGACGAAAATTGCGGCCAAAAAGAAAACCAGCAACGTTAAGCTGACCAACAAGGCGGGCAAAAACAAATTCAACAAAGGCAAAAACTTTGGAGGCCCGAGATTCGCCAAAAAGGATAAAAAGAAATGAAATTAAGGCGTGTTAACACTTACAATAAAATTAAAAGAGAAAATTATAATATAATTAACAGGTGCACATAACTACATATATCCGCAGGCAGAATAAACATACGGTATTATTACTAAGCCGCTCAGTGTGACCATTACAATTTATATTTTTTCAAATTTCGTGTTTTGCTCTTTACATGCTTTGGTCATACTATGTTTTAAGCTTTGCCATTTTTGTTTGGTTTTTTGCGTTTCGCTGCATAATTTTTTAATAGCTGCAGCTATTATTTGAAATGTTTTAATATATTGCATTAAATTAGAAACAATTCAAATAATAAAATGACCGATAAACTTAAATTTGGCCCACCGCCGGACTCGGATGATTCGGACAGCAGCTACGACGGATTCTACTTTCCCGATAAAGCGAGTGCAGAATTTGATCTGTTTTATTTAAAAACTAATAATTTTTTATTTGTACTTATATAGTTGAAACGGGAGAAGGTCAGGTTGTATATACCACGGGATCAAAAGCTCTACGATGCTTTGCTGAATGGCGATTTGCAGCGTGTGTGTGAAAAAATCGATGAGCTGCAGTTTCCTGTGGATGAACGGGTGTGCGGCGGAGACACCATGCTGTTGCATGCCTGTCGCAAGGGGTATTATGAGCTAGCTTCGCATCTGGTCAACGATCGTAAAGCCAATGTCAACAAGCAGGTGGATTCTGTGATGCCGCTAATGCTGGCATGTGACTGCCAAGCCAAGGATCCGTATGTGGCTGAGAAACTGGTGCGTCTGCTTCTGGGCAATGGAGCTGTTATTAATGTCTCTGATAAATACGGCATGACGCCATTTATGTTTGCCTGTCGTAATGGATTCACCAACATTGTGCGCCTTCTAATTAAAGATGTGAGCTTCGATGCGGTAGACAATCAGGGATGCACACCAATATTCTTTGCCATTGAGAACAATCATGCGGAAATTGTGAAACTGCTGATGGAGGCGGGCGTCAATGCAAACATTGCCAACAATAAGGGCTACACACCTAAACAGGTAGCTGAATTTCACGGCTTCTACGATCTATTGGAGTTGCTGCCACGCGAAAATGCGGCTTATTTGGTGCCGTCAGCATTTCTGTCTTATAACACACTGCGTGATCATGTTCCGCGCATTTTTCTAAAGTCAGACTGCCCGGAATACTTTCAGGAGCTCAACATCATTCTACGCACAATAAATATGGAGAATATGCTTGAACATTTTGCTAAATCACATACCTCACTTGGTGAATTTCTCAAAATGGATGATAAAAAATTACGTGATATTGGCGTGAAGTTTCCTATATATCGCAACAAGATTATGAAGGGTATACTGGAGTAAGTATTATCTGGGAAGCGAAGAACAAACATCTTATCTAAATAATGTTTTCACTCTGTAGCTTTCATTTGCATCACTGGTCAAAGAAATCCATAGCGCGCGTTAAAAAGGATGGCATAGAGAAGTGAGATCATTTTACTGTACATATTTGTATGGCTTATTTTAATTTCTTTTCGTTTTCCAGCTTCTATGATATACTCATGATCACGGCTAATCATCTACAACATTTGGTCATCATACAGTCATCGCTGCGGTTCGTCATACAGAATCAGTTGGCGGGTAATCTCGGACAGCCAACGGAGATGCAGTTAACAAACTTGCAAAACAGCTTATGTGCATATCGCGGCGTTATAACCGATCTCACCAAGACTATTAAATATGTAAGAACGTATTTTTTAAATAATTCTATATCCATATACGTAACCACAACCTCTTTCACAGCTTGGATCATTCAGCCCACCTAAAAGTCCGCTTTATATTGATTACAACGAGATTCTCGCCGAGCGGAAGCGGCGTAAGGTTCGCAGTTACTTCAAATACACGACTATAATTTTGGGTATATCTGTATTTATCTGCTTAAAATGCAAATGGATGTTTTAATATTACACAGACAAGCAGAAATCTTATAGTATTAGTTAACAAGCATTTCCGTTAAAGCTTAAAACATTTTTGAATATGTCACAGTACAATTAATTTTAATGTACGAATTTTGAAAATTCTCTTAAGTTCTCGAATCAAAATAGTTGTTAAAACGCTTTATTAATTGTTAAATGAAGTTTATGATTAACTTAAAATGATTTAATAAATGAATTAATTGTTGAAATTACAAATGTTTTTAATTTTGTAGCTAGAATTTTATAAGCTCTTACATAATTTTTCTTCGAATTTTCTTCAACTTCACGCCTTCATGAAAATTATCCCACTTTTTGTATCTAATATTGAATTAAAAATGTTCATAACATTTAAGAATTATTTCTAATTTATTGATAAATTAAGTAAAATAAGTTTACATTTGAATTATAGGCTGTCCATTTTTAGCACCGGAACTGGTTTCAATTGAACTAAATGAATGAACGCTTGAACTTCTTCTGTAAATAGAACTATTGAACTTGGCAGCGCTGCCAACTTTTTTGAGGAAAAAATAGCTGAATTTTCAAAGAAATATTGCTAATAGCAAACTTTTTTAACAACCAATTTTATATGATTTCCATTATTTTGTTTATTTTGTCATTGATAACCGTTTTAAAATTATATTATCAAGTGCATGTTCTGCAAAAATATTAAATACATACTTTGAAAAGCCATATTTCTGACTAATAGCAGTTTTCAATTTTTTCTAGCTATCTTTAAAAATAGCAAAAACTAGCTATAAAATAACTAAGTTGGCAACAGTGAATGTGACCAAAAATTTTTGGCGCCATGCTGGAGCCGGGAGTAATTAAGAAATTAGACGAGGTGGTTGTCAACCGCATAGCTGCTGGCGAAATAATTCAACGTCCAGCCAATGCCCTCAAAGAGCTGCTGGAGAACAGTTTGGATGCAAAGTCGAGCCACATTCAGGTAAACATCAAATCTGGAGGTCTCAAATTGCTACAAATTCAGGACAATGGCACTGGCATACGCAAGGAGGATCTTTCCATTGTTTGCGAGCGCTTCACTACCTCCAAGCTGAGTAAATTTGAGGATTTGACAGAAATCGCCACCTTTGGCTTTCGTGGCGAAGCATTGGCGAGCATCAGTCATGTGGCCCACTTGACCATACAAACCAAGACGGCCAGCGAACGTTGCGGCTATAAAGCCAACTATTCGGATGGGAAACTAGTAGGCGCACCCAAGCCATGTGCCGGCAATCAGGGCACCATAATAACCATTGAGGATTTATTCTACTCCATGCCTCAGCGCCGACAGGCGCTCAAGTCTCCAGCGGAGGAGTTTCAAAAGATATCCGACGTGGTCTCCAAGTATGCTGTGCACAATCCTCAAGTGGGTTTCGTTCTACGCAAACAAGGCGAACAGCCGGCACTGAAGACACAGGCGTGTAGTACTCGATCTGAGAATATACGCGCCATTTATGGTGCTGCCATTGCCAAGGAGCTGATGGAGTTTAGCTATAAGGATGAAATGTACAAGTTTGATCTCGATTGCCAACTTACCCAAGTGAACTATGCGGCCAAAAAGTCAACGCTCCTGCTGTTTATTAATCAACGATTGGTCGAGTCACCAGGTGAGTAGTGAATATTAAAAGATGCCATCTGAAAGACTTACTCACAAATCACTTGTTCTTGCAGTACTTAAGACCGCCGTGGATGCGGTTTATTCCACATACCTGCCACGTGGTCAACATCCCTTTGTTTACATGAGTCTGATGATGCCACCGCAGAATCTGGATGTCAATGTGCATCCCACAAAGCATGAGGTGCATTTCCTTTATCAAGACGAGATCGTTGAGCGCATCAAGCAACAGGTGGAGGCTCAATTGCTGGGCAGCAATGCCACTAGAAGCTTCTATAAGCAGCTTAAACTGCCGGGCACTTCAGAGCTGGAAGACACTCAATGCCAGGATAAAACCCAACGCATCTACGAAAAGGATATGGTTCGCACTGATTCCACTGAGCAAAAGTTGGACAAGTTTTTCAAGCCGTTGGAAAAGAGTGATTCTGGTCTGTCCACAAGTTCCAGCAATGAGACGCCGACAGCATCGCAGGAGGAGAGCTTCCGGGTAATAGCAGCCCGCAAATCGAAAGAGGTGCGACTCACAAGCGTTCTGGAAATGCAGCAAAGCGTCGAGAGCAAGTGCCACATACAGCTGCGATGCATCTTGAAGCAGCTTGTCTACGTGGGCTGTGTGGATGAGCGACATGCGCTCTTCCAGCACGAGACGCGTCTCTATATGTGCAACACTTTCGCCTTTAGCGAGGAATTGTATTATCAGCGATTGGTCTACGAGTTCCAAAATTGTACCGAGATCAGTGTGGTGCCGCCACTGCCACTGCAGCAGTTGCTGCTCATTGCCCTGGAGAGTAGAGCAGCCGGCTGGGAACCCGAGGACGGTGACAAATCCGAGCTAGCCGCAAATGCGGCATCTATTCTACAGCAAAAGGCGCCGATTATGCGAGAGTACTTTGCGCTGCGCATTTCGGAGGAAGGATACCTGGAATCATTGCCAGCATTGCTACCACAATATGTGCCCAGCCGCGCCCAGTTACCCATTTATCTGCTACGTTTGGCCACCGAGGTGGAATGGGAGCAGGAGGCGCAGTGCTTTGAAAGTTTCTGTCGTGAAACAGCGCGTTATTATGCTCAGCTCGACTGGCAGGATGATGGCGATATGCGCAGCCAGCATTGGCAAATGGAGCATGTATTATTTCCGGGCTTTAAGAAGTATCTCCTGCCGCCAGCAAGACTTAAGAAACAACTCTACGAGCTGGCCAATTTGCCCAACTTGTACAAGGTCTTTGAACGTTGTTAGTAAACTGTGGCCGGGCGGGAAAGCTTAAGCACAGATGGAGATGTATATCGAAATATGCCTGCGTAGCCCATTGTAAGAAGCTTCCTCGACCGGAAACATTCGAAGTTAAGTGAAAGTATGCATGAAAAATTAGATAAAGCTTCAACATTTTGTTAAACTTTTACGTTTTTATCTTTAACACAATATCATATAATATAATTAACAATACAATAAGCAATACAATTACGCACAGGCCAGCCCTGCAAGAGTGTAAATGTGTGTGTGTGTGTAAGTATCATTGTAGGATGTGTGTGTGAGTGTGTGTGTATCGTCTGTATCCACATAATTCTGCAGCAAGCTTTGTTCATGTTTTAATTCGTGACATTCAGTATAAATTAAGGTGGGAAGACAGTAGGGTGGTGGGGGTAAACCACAAGGGAAAACTATACCCAAGGAAGACCGCAAGTATGTCCTCCTTGTTTACGTTTTCCCCCAACAATTATTTTTGCAGATAATATTTTAATAATTCTGGCTGTCGGAAGCGTGTGACCTTCTCAGCATTACCGACGTGTTCTTTCAGTAACTTCATGATCTCCGTGTCATATTGATCGGGTGTTGGCTTTACTCCCGTTGCCCAGTAATAAATATCCCAATCGTTGCTCACTCCATTAATGAGATCATCGTAAATCTCCGTTTGCTCGGCATTGAAACCCTTGAGATATTTGTGCGCAAAGGTACTTAGAAGCAAATCGTTCTCTAGCATGCCTCGTTTACGAGATTGGTACAATAAACTGTTCATATAAATAATACATAAAAATACAAGATTATCAAACAATTAATAATCTATGTACTCAAAATATTATGTACATATTTAATGTTTCTTAACAGTCAAATTATGCTTTACTTTTTGTTAACATTGTGACGTCACAGTGCACCTAGCATAACTTACCGCTGCTTGCGTTTGCCAAGAGGCTCGTCAGGACGTTTGGGGTATACGGGAAGTGGCAGATGTTCTGGATCATCAAAGTCCACAATAACATCATCTTTTGTACTGCCAGAATTGGAGGTACCTCGACTCCAGGTCAGCAGCACTGTCCGTTGCACAAAGCGACATAGCTGCAATTGAAAAATTGCAATCGCCACATTACGCAACCAAAATGCATTCTAAATTTTTAGCGTTTACTCACAAACAATTGGGGCAACATTTTTAAATAACAACTTTTATTTCGCTTTGAAAAGTTTTACGATAAATTTTGTTCCGTGTTATTCACGGCAATGAGTTCCTAAACCGAATGCCGAAAGAAACTTTATTCAAGTAATTGTTAGATTTGGCGCCGCCTGCTGTGATTAAAGGTGGTAACCAAGCTGCCACCCAGCAAAATCAAAACGTCTGGCAACGCTTTTCACCAAAAGAGCCAAATTCATATTCAGTGCTTTTTCCAAAAAGGTTCTTTCTATTTATTTTTCTTAATTTTAAAGCTAGAATTTTAAAAATGTTTGCAGAATTTTTATCACAGTTTTGTCAAATTTATGATATTTTTTTTAGAATTAAATTATTCAACTTCTTCCACCGACGGATGACGAACTTCAAACCTTTATAAAAATTATCATCTTAATTTTATCTAATTTCGAATTAAAAATTTGTATCATATTATTAATTTTATTTCCAAATCAGACAAAATTTGATTCACGCGCCGGAACCTCGAAAGAAGAACATATAACCAGGGTTACGACAATAATAAAATTTCAAGGCTGCAGAAAACGAAGAATTTTCAGTTAGGGGTGGAAAATAATAGCGGTGGTCCTGGATTCACATATCGAAATGAAGGTGCATTTGAACTTTGTTTCAATAAAAGCAATATTTTAAGACACAAATAAGCAATTACTTAATGCAACATTTCTTTAAAATAACATTTTTTTCAATGCTGTTCTATGAGCCCATAATACAGAATTTGTTAAGTAATGACGTCACTCTCTTTCATTGGTTTCGCTCTCAGAATATGCTTGCGCACTCTCTTACCTTGTAAGTCTCTCTCTGCATGAATCGTTTTGTTTTTCTCAGTCTTCTTACGGTTTTCTTGGCGTGTGGTGCGACAGCGGTGCGCGAATTTTGTTCTAAACGCCGACGCAAAATTCATAAATATATACATACATACATATGTTAAATTATACAAAAATTATGTAAAAAATAAATATTTGTATGTATGGGCAACGGTCTGTTTACAATTTGATGGAGCCTTGTGCCTAATTCAAAGTTTGCTGTTTGGTGTTAAGTGTATTTTAGCGCGCGTGTGTGTGTGTGTACATATTTGTTATTCGCGCGGCAAAAAGAAGAAAAAACAAAACCAAATAAAAGTAAACAAGAAAACGAGGCTGCAACAATTTGCGGCACAAAAATGTTAAGCATATAAACAAAACACAGAAAATTTGAAGCAATAGCTGCTTTCCGTGTAAGTGCGTGAGTGTGTGTGTGTAGTGTGCGCATTGGTTTTTTCTTATTTTTTCGTGAAAAGAAAGAGCAACAACAACAACAACAACAGAAGGAGCAGCCGCAGCAGACAGCGCAGCAACAGCGGCAAAATGCCGGCGACAGCGAATTTGTGTCTGTTGTTGTTGCTGTGTTTCGTCGTAGTCGCCAGCAGCAAATCGAAGCAGCAACAGGAGCCCAGCGTCATATCCGTCTCCGGATCCACAACAACTGCGAAAACAACAACAACGCTGAGACCCTTGACTGACAAAGGTAAGGTTTAATTTGTTGTTAATCTCTGCTGCGGTGCATTAACCCGACGGCAGTGACGTCGCGTCGCTGCCCGTTTGCTGGTGTCGCTTGAGTAAACATATTAATGCGCTCTCGCTTTCGTGCTCCTTCTCGTTCTTTCGCTCTCGCTTATGCCAAAAATAACAAACAGCACCACACTTCTCCACCTCCCTCTCGGTCCATCGCTTTTGTTATGCAAATTCTTTTCCTTGTTTCAGAAATGCTCACCAAAAAAAAAAGCACACACAATTTGTTTTATTTTTTTTTTGAATTGCTTGGAATTTTATTGCCGCAGCAAGTGAAAAGCGTTGCCCAAGCAAATTTTCGCAAGACAGCGAAAGATACAGCAGCCGATTTAACCCATTGTTGCCCTCCCCTACCCACCTGCAGCAGGGCAACTGTCAACCGCTGCTGCATTATCATAAACCACTCATGGGCTATTAGAATTCTAACGAATTGCAGCGCACAGCGATAATAACAACCAGTGTTGTCGTTTCCTTTCTAAAAAATCCACAAAAAAACCACTAGATTTCCCTTAAAAATCTTAACAAAAAATGACAGAAATTTGATTAATTTATATCTTATTCTCCATATGTAGTTGAGGGAATTTAAAATATAATTATTCAAGTGTTCTTCATCATGCTGGACATTTGATTGCTGATCATTTAGGAACCTCTGATCAGTTCCAAATCTGTACAACTGTTGTTGTTACATTTTATTTATTTATTTTATTTTTTGCATATTTATTTAACCAAAAGCACCCGACAGATAAAACATATTTAACAATGAGCTCCATAACAAACAATGTTAAAAATTAAATGCAATGACTTTAATAACATTCAAAGTCTCTATATTTGTTTTATTGTTATTTTTAATTTCACGATATATATTTTAGGCTATACTATACAATATTATGTTAAAAAGGAAATTAATGTAATTTCAAAAAATGTATTAAATTCATTTCCTTAACAACTGAATCGTATTTCATAAAAAACTCAAACTTAAAATTTAGACGAAGAAAAAATCTACCAAATAAACCACTGAGTGTGTAAATTTCATTCTTAAAAATCTAGTGACGAAACCAGCAAAACGGCAACACTGTTAGCAACAAATAAATTTAAGCAAATATGCAAATAAACATTTATTTATGTGTGGGCAACGCAATTTCTTAAATGTGACATGGCCCCTGGCGACCTGTGGCCGCATTATGCATGTACATGCTCCATAGAACGCCAAAAAGATCAAGAAGTTCATGTAGGGAGGCGTGGCCAGGGGCGCAAGGGAGATGTCATCTCAATGTTGAGCTCGTTAAGATAGTCCAAAGACTCGTAAAGAAAAATAAATTAAAGTAAGCATTTCCTCATTTTGTGGCGTCATACAAACAGAGCGACAGTTTGAGTGAGAAAATAAAGAATTCAATTTATACACATACACATAAGTTTATATACTTAAATCCAACACAAAAATCAATCAAAACTTAAAGACAGACATACAAACAGTATAAAAGAATAAAATTTAAGACAAGTCATTCAACAATGAAAGATTATGGGATTAACTAAAGATATGATATTAAATACGATATTCATGTTTTTGTATGTGTTCTTTGACTTTGTCAATTATTTTTTTTTACTTATTTAACAATCAAGCATCCTTATAAATTTGATTTCAACAAAGTGCTTGAATGTCGAGACAAACAATTTGTTGAAAGACTCAAAGATTATCTAGAGTACAAAGATTATTTTCGGGTGAGCGAGTCTTTTTATTATGTCTTATGTATTATGTATTATGAATTCTGCAATTTTGTTTTATTTTTTAATTCAAAAAGCTTGAGAACAAAGTACAGTGAAAGCTCTACTTCCATTAAATTCGGTAGTCACAGGTATTAATTGTATTTCATTTTATTTAAACAGGCAACTTTTATTTAACATATAATTGTTATGTACAGAATTGGAAATAGTTCGTAAATTAACATTTGTCTTATCTTGCAAATGAGAGCAAAAACGATAAATTTATTTAAACAAATTCATCTTTTAGCAGGCTTAGTTTATATCAGTTGTCCAGATTTAATTAATACTGTTAGAATGATAATTTTATTGGCAAACCATTTTATTTTATAATTATCAGGGTATCAAACCGAAGCGAATATCGGTTTCAGTTGGGGTTTCGTCTATGTTTGTATTTTGGTTTTCGGTTATCGGTTACTCAAAATCTTTTTATATCAGTTATATTCACAAAAGTTCGATGATTTCAAAAAAGTTCTACTTAATAAGTTAAATATTTAAATTTTAAATCAAAATTAGTCTGAAAATCGATGATTACACCCTAACAACATAATTGAATTTAATGCTTGATTAAACCGAAGCAAACCGTTATACACGAATCGGTAATTTCGGTTTTCCGGTTTCCTTATAATAAAAAAGTGTTATTTCGGTTAGGGTTTCAGTTACGGTTACCAGTTTCAATCGGTTAAAGTTTTCGGTTTCGATAAAGGTTTTAGTCCCTGATTATTATTATTATTTTTTTTTTAAATTTTCCGGGTTAAAAGCGTTAAGCCGTGTTATCCTGCTTAAGGCAGTTTTCACTGTATATGTTTATGTATTTCTGCTCAATTTTGCCTTTCTTCCTTGCTCTCTTAAACACACTTGCCTTCTGCTCAATTCACTCTCTTGCATTTCTTTCTGCTACATGTTGTTCTTACTCTTCTTCCTAACTGTCCTCTCCTGTCTCGCTCTGACTGCAAAACAAAATTGTAAACAAGCCGCTGCGGCGCTGCTCAACAGTTTTGTCAGCAAGGACAATTTGTGTGCTGTGTTTAAATTATGAAGCCGTGTGAAGTGGGCCACAGTAAAACGTTGCAGCCTCGGGCGCAGGCCGCGTACACTCGGAAAAATATGACATCCAAAAATTAGGTACACCGTACTTAAAATTTTTAGATTACTGTGTACTAAAAATCTTAAGTACGAATCGATCTTAAATTTAATATTCTGACTGACCATTCCTATAGCAGTTATCTAAAATAGTTGTTTGATTTTAGCCGATCTGATAAAACTGTGAGTCTCGTAAAAATACCTCCAGAACTAACAGTTTAAGATTTTTTGCGCTTAAAATATTTTTTTCAAGATTGAAATGAATTTAAAAACGAGAATGTTTTGTACAAGTATATTTTGGGATTAGATCAAGAGTTTTTGTACTTAAACTAGCATGTTTCGATCTTTTACATGCTTGAATTAATCCCAAAAATCCCAGAAAAACAAATTTTAAGAATTCCCGTCTTGCGAAAACCGAACTGGAAATAAGATTTTGCTTCTCAGTTTTGGAAATTCCGAACTTAGACAGCTTTTGAGATCGTTTGTACTTGAATATCGCCTGTTTGAGTACTGAAATCTTAATTTTTTCTTTGAGTGTATTACGGAGCGGAATGGGAGTTGGGCTAACAAAGGGAAAATACTCTCTTGGTGTATGCAACCCCAGCTGAGATGGCAGCTGTTGGGTCCATTGCCCTGGCCAGCCCTCCTCCGTGCGGGCGGAAATATTGCGGAAATCGTTTATCATGTCGCCAATGGCTGCGTTTTAATAATTGCTGCCATCCCGACGACAGAGCAGAGAAACAGAGGCGAAAAATAGCGAGAGAGAGAGAGAGAGAGAGAATGAAGAGAGCCAATTAGTATATGTTAAAACAAACAAAACTAATATTAAACGCCTTTGACCAGACCGAGTTACATGTTCTGTTTTTTATTATTCTTATTATTTGTTTGTTTGCTCTGGCGCTCACCTCAAGTTCAAGAGCAAACGATAGCCAGCACACAGGCGATTAAGTAACAACAACAACAGCAGCAAACAAGTCTATGAGTCGACTCAAACACACACACACACATACTCTCACACTCACACACACTTACATACATAAGTCACACCTGCTTAAGGCTCAGCAAAAACAAAGCAAACATGCCTACAAAATGAAAAGCAACGTGAGGTCGTCTGACTGAAACAGAGATAAAGAGAGTGAGGGAGAGGGAGAATACAAAAAATCTGCTGTCGCTTGTACAAACAAACAATGCTAAGAAACAAAAACAAAAAAAACAAAAAAAACAAAAAAAAAGAAACTAAACAACTGGACAAGCCGGCCGGCTTTAAGTCTTTAGCAACAACTACAACAACAACAAGCTAAATAACTAGAAAAAAGATATGAAGAGAGAAAAACTGAGAGCCGTAACTCTGATGCCCTTCAGCAAATTCCAAGAGAGATAATTGACTAAATTCTTAAACTTAGATACCAGATACATGTCTTATCGTTGAACCTAAAAAAAGATTATAATATTCTAGTTTCATAAGTTTCGTATTAAATAATTATTTGGAATAGTGATTGTCTAGCTATGATTTTCCTTCGATTTTAATTTACTATGATGCTAACTTCGATTTTGAAATGTGATTGTATTATATATTTAATTTTGTTGATATATTATTTATTACTATGAGTACTCTACCTAAACCATTTTCAGTGTTATATCAGGAATTCAACAAGACAGGCATCTTTTTTTTCATTATTTTTCAAACTGAATTTCTTATTATCTGACAGTTCGGCGTCTTTAGCTAACGAGCCACGGAAACTCTCGTATTGATAATAAATCGATCAAGAAAATTGTATGATTATTATTTGAGTTTCAACAAAAAATTGAGAAAAAACCAAACTAATCCGGTATTTCCGGTTCAGAAAAACAGAGCATAGAAATTTGTAAGGGCAAAGAGGATGATTAAGTCGAATATACCCGTAGTATACCTAAGTCCGTTCGTGTGGATTACAAATAAAGTCCGGACGAAATGGAGAGCTGCAAATGCGGTGCAAGTGCTGGATAAGGACATGCATCAGCAAAGCTCATAGGCAAATAATTAGTAGTAAACAATTAAGTGCTGACGTTGTCTGTCCAGTTACTTTGGCAGTTACGAGTATGTATTTGTTTAGCTGTAGCTTGGTCAGAACATCACAGGGTGCAAATGCTGGCCCAGCTGCTTGAAATGTGAATTACGTATTTGTTTTGGAATTGGTATTTGTTTTAATATTTGTCTATTTTTTTTTGTATTTCTGTGTATGCATTGATTTATTACACAACTCATTGTTGTTGCTCAGTGTAACTATTGACGGTCGGTCGACGGCCGTCTCTCGTCATTCTTGTTATAGTTGCAATACTTTTATGGTCTGTCTGGTGCTGCATGACGCACAACTGATGATGGGACCGGTTCGGGAAACAAAGACAAAGCCAGCGTCCAGATTCTAGAGTCTAGACTGTGTTGCCCAATATGGCTATAAGAACTCAAGCTACAGCTTAATACTAAAAAGCTCAAATGAAAATATAAAGATTGAAAAGTAATATAAATTGTAGAAATACATATAGAAATATAAAAATAATACAATTTGGCAATCAGTTTAATTAGTTAGAAGAAAGTTTTACACAGTACAAATATACAATAATTAAAATTGTATACATATTTATATGTATATGCAAAAAAATGTAGATTAGTTCAAAGAGTTTTAATAACGGATCACAAATTAATTACAAACTTATACGGGTGCTTGAATTGTATGCTTGTAATATAAATAGTTATATGAATATCACAAGATAACGGCTTCTAAATTATTTCAATTAGTTTTCAGAAAGTAATATAAATAATATAAAAAAATTAATCTGTTAATTATCTCAGCTCGTTTCAAAAAAGATAAAAAAGATATTTATGCCGAATTGTCCAAAACACGATTTTATTATGTTTACTCTGTTATTAAAAGGACTTGTAATAAATATTTATAACAATAGTGCAGATATTCCAAATAATTAGTAAATTTATAAAAAAAAACTTGTATATTATATTTTACTTAACTATTAAATTTGGGAGATATTTTTGCTATAAAAATGTACTTTTCTTAAAAATATAGTAATATCAGTGATATAATGCAGAACTATGTACATATATGTTTTAAGAAGAACTCAGCAGGCTTTTTACATTGGGACACTTTGTAGACATATGTAAGTTTTTTTTAACTTAATTAATATCTAAAATTATTTGGAAACATTTTCTCTGAATAACGGCGATTGTGGCTATTTTCTTTTGGTTTTCATAACTTGTCTTTCCTTATTGAAAAAATTGCAGTTGCATTTATGGTATTCATTCTATTCAACTACGAATACTATTCAGTAATATGTTGCTTTCAGGTTTTCAATTATAAGAAACTGCAAATAATTAGAAGGCAATTAAAAATTCATTGCTCACTGCTGACACACGACCGCCCACAAGCAAAATACTGTAAGATTCATCCAGTCTCTTCCACGTGACAGCTTGTAATGAGCTCACGCATACACATGCTTACACACACACATACACACCACAAAATATCCAAACACACACACATATACACACTTGTCACTCGCTTGTGTGGGGCAAAGTCGCGGCGAGCATTATGACATTTAAATAATTTAAGCTCTACGATGTCGACATGCATTTGCTTTTTCCATAAACCGCAGACATACACAAACACACTCACAAAAGAATATCATAATCTCTCTCTCTCTCTCTCTCCCTCTCTCTTTCTATCTCTCTTCATGTAACTATGTATCTGTGTTTGTATGTGTATGCACTCAATTTAGTTTTAATTAGCAATGAGCATGAAATAATTGTACCAAACCAAAAGCTACAAACTCAACGAGCAGCTCAAGTGGACCACATTCAGGGTTTATAAGCCTGCCTGCTCTATGCCCCCTTTTCCTCCTCACCCACTGACGCCCCCCTCTTCTCCTGTTTGCAGACTTTTGGCATAATTATTTTGCCCCATTCTCATAATGAAAATATTTTATAATTGCCTTGACTCGGCCATTAAGCGGCCGTGTTCTATACTCCACTTGAGGCCATTTCTTAATTTTGTTCTCTGCATTTTTTTTACGCCATTTTGCACTCGATTATAATAATTTTAATGGTCAAGCGCAGTTTCAAGGATTTACAAGAATATCGTTGAGCCTTATTGAGATAGCTTAAGCTCTTCAAATGTTCCCTGCAGAGGAAGTAACAATAAAAGAAATTATTTAAAAGCAATCAGCAAAAATGCATAAGTAGCATTTGAAGCATTTGAAAGCTATCAATCAAGATTAAAAACTTAAAATCATAGAATAATAATACTAAGCTGTCAATAATAACATGCGGTGGGTTCAATTAAATTTCATGTTATTTATAGCTATAGACAACACCAGCGATTGAATTGAACTACTACCATGATCATTATTATTTCTATTAAGATGATAAATAAAACTCCAATCAAAATATATTGGTAAAGTATTTAAACTTTTAGTTTAACATATAATTTTTGAAAATAGCAATCGATCGAAATTTATGAGAGAAATTGGATACATAGTTACAAAACCTTCGATAGTGAGATTCAAATAATACATATCATTTTTATATTGAAAATAGTTTTCAAATCAAAAATTTGGGATGTCTACAAATAATAAGAAATGTGTCTTTAAGCTCCTTTAAATAGGCTTTATATAGATGTGAAACCCATCTCTCCATGAGACCACAGCAATTTTAAATGTAGTCATCTTTGCATATCATAAAATGTTAAGCCTAAAACATGCACTAAAACTAAATAGACTCGCATGTAAGTTGAACATTTGTGTGATAAATTACTGAATTTTAGGAGCTGTTTAAACTCACACCAATACTAGTGCGAGAAGCTATTAAATTTACAGCTGAACTCAGTCAACTCTTTGGCGCCTCTTTCAACCATAAAGCTCGTAAAAACATAACGCACGCAAACGGACAAACATGTGTATAGACTTATAAAGCATATGGCCACATGAAGCCGGATCGTTGTATGAACGTAATGCGACCATAATGCTGAAGCATAAGCGGCATTAAAGCCAGTACTCGGTAACAGTAACAGTAAAAATACTGTAGCGGCAACAGCAACAAAAACAACAACAACAGTAGCAACAAAAACAACCATAGTCCTCTTTCCATAAGTCCAACACTTGTTCTGATGTCGTCGTCGCTGCCCGCTTTAATATTGAAAATCATTTTACATTGTTTGCATTTGCTTACAGCAGGACATTTCATGGGCCGAGAGGGGGAAAACAGGAGGCGAACAATGATGAGCACTAAGGCATTGAGCTTGTCGCAGTAAATGTTTTAGTCATGTAGCAACAAGCCGCAGTATGAAATTTACCCACCCACATACATCCAGTTTAACTGTTACCCGTATATAGACATAATTTATGTTTATGCAAATTGTTTTTGTGTATTTGAATTTGTGCATTCTCGTAAATTTCATTATGAGTTAAGTCTTGCTTTACAAATTGAAAATTTTTTTGAGTTAAATCTTAATTAACTAAATTTTCTCTAAGCGTTTTTGTACATTATATGCTTTCTATTATACCATCGCTTAATTCCTAGTTATGAGAACTGCTTTGTGTAGTATGATAGTTTCAATAATATCAATGTCATTTAATTTGTCGCCATTATTAATTAATTTTTTAATATACTGATAGCTTACAAAATTGGTTTAATGGTCATTAAGTCTAGTCTAAAAATATCTTTTAGTTAAAATTTAACTAAACTTTGAAAATATGAGAAACTATAAAGTTATATTTTCAAAATGAAAAGCCAAATTAAAAAGAGGACAATTGAAAAAAAAGATCTATAAAATCGGTCATAAAATACTTATATTGCAGATATTTGTAAAGGGTTTATTACGATCATGTTTTTCGCATTAAGTGTTGCACGCATAAACGTTGCCAATGGTAACATGGTCGCAGTCATTGGCGTTTGGTTGTTGACTTGGGTCGAGGCGTTTGGTTTTGAGTGTGTACAACATTTATTGCTCATACGCCACGTTGCAGGCACGAACATTTTACAAAGTAATTTAAGCGAGCGACGACAAGCAAAATGACAGGGGAGGGTATATATGTGCATAATGGAGAAAAAGAGAAGTGGAAATGGCAGAAGAGATGGCAACTAAAACGCAAATTAATGATACGCAATTGCGGCAAATCGCACGCTTCCATGTGGGCGCCATTTTGTTTGAAGTGCGCTTCAGTGGCGAGACTGAAAGAGAGGGAGATACACATGTAGTGCGACTGAAAGGGGCATAAAGTGAGTTTGCCTGGCAAAAGCTTTTTTGTTGCTGCTTGTGTTCTTTTCCTTTCTTTTTTTTTTTTTTGCATATTTGTCTACCTTGATGCAGTCACCGTTGCTGTATTTGCCACCGTTGTTGTTGTTGTTGCTGTTCTCTATGTTTTTGTTGCCGCTTTTTGTGCACTAATTTTTTCCTGCTTGTTTTTTTTTGTTTCTGTTTTTTTGGTTTTTTGCGTGACGCCTTTTGTTTGCCAGGCTGTTGTTCCCCAATGACTCTCAGATGCTGATGCTTCTGATGCTTCTGTTGCTTCTCCTGCTGCTATTGCTGTTGCTGTTATTATAACCAAGCGCTCGACGCTTTGGCAAATTGTTTCCACTTCTCGTTTGTACGCAACGCCTTTTGTTTGCCGTTGTTGCCTGCATGCCTGCCTGTGTTGGCCCGGTTTGTCCTATTTGAAAATGGGTTTTCTTGCACACCACGTTTTCGATTGTGCTTAGTGCCTGGTCATCAGCAAATTTGAACGCAAAAAATAGAAAGAAAATAAAAATGATTTAAGCGCATCCATCTCTTGTTTTGGATCTAATAAACGTCCCCTGTCATGTCACATCCAACTCACATTTGTTGTCCCCTTCGCTGATAAGCATCATCAATAAGATCCGCTTCTGTCACAATGTTTGACATAATCGTTGATGCGTCGAGCTTTTCCTAATTTATGACATGTCCACGTTCACTGCATTACAAGACAATAACATGCCCCAAAGGCTTTCCAACTGCTGTGCTATTAGTGGAGGCTGCTTATCAACGAAACAATAATCGAGTCGTGAAATATGAGAACAGACAATGGACAATAGAATAAGTATTCTTAGAAGAGTTGTCTGAGCAGCAACTCAGATGAAACTCTGGGCTAATCAAGTTGATTAGAATTAGTGACAAAAGAGGGAAAGACAGAAATATATGTTCATATATTGAAACATAATCTTGGAATATCTTTGAGACTTCTTAAGTAAACTGAAGAAGTAAACAACGTTTAGTAGAGGCTAATTTCTGAAGTAAGATATCCTCTTATAAGATATTCGCATAAATTCTTATATTGGTGAGTAAAATTAAAGGGCAGGCCGGTAACAGTTCACTATCATCATGTGAAACCTCTTGAATTTCTCTAATAATCTTAAAATGTTTAAAGCAGGTATAATAAGGAGAAAATTCGCAATTTTCTACATCAAAGTCATTGGAAATTTACACTCCAATTCACAGAAAGTAAGTCCAGAGTAGAAACCTTTGTCAATCATATGTTTTTTTCCTTTTAATTTCATGCTCAAGTATCTCTCTAAAGATACAAGTTTATTATACAGTTTTTTCTGTTTTTAATCTCAAACAAAATTGCGGAATAGAAAGCTGTTTCGTTTCTGCAGGCTCAAATTGCTTCATTTTGCAGCAAGTGTAGCAAAAAATACTTAATTTCCTACTTGGCTTTTTAAGTGAGACAGACAGAAAATTAAAAACTTTTGCTAATCATTCAACCCAAAGCGACTTGCAAACAAGAACTACTCCAAGCCCGTAACTGAGCCAACGACGCCAGATGACAAAAAACGCGGCCAAAACTCTTACCCCAAAAAGTTTCCACATTAAAATTGGCGCTAAAACTAACAAAGTTTGTCAGAAACGGGGCAATCCCCCACCCAAAAAAATACACCCACATAACGTGCGTGGCTAAAAGAGGGGAAATATGGTTCATTGTGCGTAAGAAAATCCCTTTTGCTGTTGATTTATAAGCTAAAATATTTTAATTAGTTTAAGTTTAGCTTAACACCGACTGACTGACTGGGCCCTGAAGACCACCCTACTGGCCTATGCCCAGTTTTTGCTCAATTGTTTTTAGTAAACGCCGTGGGTTAAATTAAAACATTGCAAGTTTTTGGGGTGATATTGCCAGATGTAGAATGGAGTGAGAATGGTATTTACATGGAAATTTAATTAAAATGATGTTTAACTGTTGTTCGAGAAGTTACAATTGCCCTTGCGAGTGGGCAACTTAATTATAATGACCACGGAACTTTGTATTTAATTTTGATATGAAAGAATTTAGATACAAGTAAGCATATTACATCATATATTCATTTTGACAAAATAAAATATAAATAAATCATTGATAATTCTATTTAAATATAAATCTTACACAGTTTGTGACAAAATTCAATTAACTTCTAATATTTTAATTATTCCATTATTTGCATTTGATATCTAAAAAAATAGATATCATTTGTCCATTTGACTAAACAATAGATTTTTAATAACTTAATGAACGAAATGTAAAGTATTTGCAAATTCAATCTCTCATTGCTTATGCGATAACTGGAAAATAAATCGATGGCTTAAGCGGATTAAGTGAATAGCCTGGAACTGCGGTTCGTTGCTCGTCGTCGCATCGTGCCAACTCGCATTTTCCTACATCAATTTTCATTTAAATTTTTCATTTCGTGTCTCTGCTGCACACAAAATCAATTTCAATTTACGCTAATCTCTTTGATATCGTATACATACAGTATACTATACTATATATGTATACAGCATCTTTTGCACCTGTCTATTTGATCAAATGCCACACCTTCTTTACACTTTGAGTTGGGTTGCGATTCAATCAGAACGCATTTGGCGCTAATTAGCCAAGTTAAACAATTTGCATCACAAAACTAATGACCAGGTCAATCGCTTCGGGGAATTTACTGCTGTTATTTAAAGGTTTTCACCTCTTTTCACACTTTGGTTTCGATTTATCATTTGATTTTTCATTTATTAAAATTACAATAAAATCCATAACTGCAGTGTAACAAAAAAAAGTTTTGCAGTTTAAAATTGAAATGTAATAAAACAATAAAAACTGGCAATTCATTTTCGGAGTTTTCATTTTCTTTTTTATTGTTATTGTTTCTGCCGTTGATTTGTGTAATTTACGCGTTTCGCGCAATTTTTCACATTTTTCAATTTAATCAAAGAGCCCGTAAACAGAAATAAAAGGAATGTTCTAGGACTTCACAGTGATCGACGAAGGGATATCCTATATATGTAAATACCCATATTATAGATTATTTTAAAAATTAAATGATTTTCATAGATGACATGATGAGATTCTCAATGCTACATGTCAGCATCTTATCTTTAAAACGTCCTCGTTATATGTTTTTTAACTTTATCATGCCCAGCTTAGTCATTTAATGATTAAGAGGTATTTAAAAGTGAGACATGTAGATTTATGGGCACTGAAAGGAGATGAAAAATTGACTCGCTCGATTGGTATTAATAACAATAATATCATTGCCAGACATTTTACAGATGCACTCGACGCGCATGAATTTCAATTTGCACGAATTAATAAATAAATATACATACTTATCAACTTACATACTACACATATATATATACTACACACTGAAACACACACAAAGTTACAAAATTGTCAGCAGAGTAAAAAAAAAAATACAATTTTAAATGAAGCGAGATTCATTGGATGGAGTGCCAAATTGACAAATGATTGACAACACTGGAATTTTGCAACAAAAACAAATAACTACAACAAAGAGAAATATATATATAAACACAAAATAAAATAATAATAAATTTGCAATTGATAGCGTTTAATCAGTCGATGTTGATTGTTACCTATTGTACATAGAAGATCATGATGTGAATTCTATAAATAATTAACAATATAATATGCAATCAAAATTCTTATCACATATATACATGCTATGATTTTCAATTTAATGAAATGCTTAAATAATATATATATTTAATTTAGATAAAATGTTTGAAATTACTGTTGAGAGTCAAATGAATGGCATGGCATTTTCTCATAAAAATCCTAAGAGGTCTTTCTGTCTGTCTGACGGTCTGACGGTTTGTCATATGCCATATTTCATTTGTCTAACGCACATGCAACGCTTTCAGTTTGTTCCCAAAATGCGGGCGACCCAGTTGCAATAATATCCTATATAAATACCCTTTTCACACAGTTACCAAATACACAGACATTTGTTTCAACTCTCTCAACTGCCAACCCCGTAAAAAGTCACAAAGCCACCACCAGAATATATACATATATAAAAAATAAATAAAATAAGAAAAAATATGCCACCAGAATTGGTCCACAAAGTTCGGGTTTTGACCTCGACTCCGGCGTACAACCCCAAAAGCAACACACACGTTAATCAATCTTTGATAATCATTTTCCTCTACATGACCCGAAATTTTTTTCACAAATATGTGCATATATTTTCATATACACATGTACAATCTATAGTTGATATATGAAGAGATATATAGACATATTTTTCAGCATGCCGCATTGAAATTAAAATTTTGTAGTTATTTTACAGTCAACTGCAATTATGTTTAATTGCTCTAGTTTATTAGGATTATGAATCTAAATTAAGTGTGCTCAAATAAAATCCACAAGCTTTCAAATTATTATTTGTAGTAGAGATTCGATGAATGGTTTCAATTTGATTCTTCACACTCTTTTTAATGTAAGTTTACGGAAAGAACTTAAATTGATTTTAAAAAATTTTAAATTAAAATATAATTGTTGTATTCGTTATTCAGATATTCAAAGTTGATTTTATACTTTACCATTCACTATTACAACAATTAACTTTGAATGTAGATATTTTAAATTTTAATATCATGCACATTTCACATCCATCACGATTGTTAATCGTTTCTTAAAATATTTCTATTTATTATTTTTTCAATTTTATTGTTATTGCTTTTTAATTGTTGCTTGTTGCTATTGCTGTGCCAAAAATCATTGCAAATTGTTTTCGTTACTACACTTAAATTGAAAATATCAAACATTTTGTTCACGTTGATAAAGCACGAAAATTGCGAAGAAGTTGATAGCTCTTGTTTGGCCTTTGACATTTTCTGGCGTCGATTTTGTGCTGTTGGCTTTTATATTTATATACGTATATATACATGTATATATATTTTTTTTGTTTGTTGTCAGCTTTTCAGCTGGCGTGCCCCGTTGTTGCTCCACTTTGTTGTCAGTTGGCGTTGATGCTAAAGCTATTCTACTATTGTTGTTGTTTTGTTGAATTTTTTTTGTTTTTTGCTGCATGCTGGTAAATTAAAACGCTGCTTTGTTTCACTTTACGCTTGTGCTGTGCATTGTGTATTAGAGAATTTTTTAATTTCCTCGCCCTTTGTGGCGGTCTGGCAGCTAATCTGCCACGAGAGTAAGGAAAATGAACGCTTTTCAGCTGCATTCTGTTTGTTTGCCTCGTCTGAAGGAGACCATTAACAAACAGTAGCATGGACAGCAAAGTGTTACAACATTCGCCTCACCTTAAATACACAAATGCCCTAGTAAATAGACAGAAAGACGGTAAGACAGATAGAGAGTCAAATAGACAGGGTTACATAGATAGAGCAGCTTCTCATACATTGCAGCTTTTAATCTTAATTTTATAGTAGAAGACTGCAGTCTTCCTGTCGTGTCCCTGCTCCAGTTTCAGACACAACTCGAAGCATCTCTCGTGTCTCCTCCGCAGTTGTATCTACACTTCTAAAAATATTCTTAAATCAAGATTTTGGTCTCAGATCTAAGAATTTTGGTCTAAAAAATACGTCGAGAAGTTAAAATTCTTAAATTTAGAAAACACATCTTGAGTTTAAGAACATTTCAAATAAGAATAAGTTCTTAATTTAAGACCAAACAATCTTAAATTCTCATTCTTTTAAACTTTAAATCTTTTTTTTTGTATGTTTTTTTTGATTTTTTTTTGCCATTATTGTCTTCATATTAAATATGACATATTTATATTTTCTTATCAATTTAAGATTATTAATTCTTATATTAAGATCTGCGAATTCTTAGATTAATATTCTTAGTTTTATTAATTTGGTCTTAAAATGGTCTTATTTTAAGAACAAAATATTTAAGATGAATGTTCTTGATTTTAGAAGTTGGTCTTTTTTTCAGTGTATGAGCTGAACTTACCTTTTAGTTCCTTTTTTAATGCTACTTTAGCTGTTCTTGAAGCAGCTTAATGCGTTGTTATTGTTGCTGTCCGAGTTAATTTAATCAGTTTAAATATGCACACGGCTTATCAACAATTCTTTTCGGCCTGCAAACAGCTTTGCAATTAGAATCGTAAAATTATTACAAAATGTGCTTCAATTTACAATGTGTAAATTGTATAAATTGTATTTGTATTTTAAGCCCAAGTGCAGCTGGCAACTAATTAGAAACTAAATGTATTTATTTATGCGAAACACATATTTATTATGCGTATATTCATATTAAGTATAATTGCATACTCGTATTCGTTGATTTGCTGATGTATCAAATAAATTTGTAATTTAGCAACATTGTCTGTGATTTATGCCAATCGAATCTGATGCAACAGATTTTGTTACGGTAATGGCAGGAGGATTATAAATACATTTTATTAACTTAATTATAGATATGTGATTAAGTGCACAGAAATTAAGCTTCTTTTCTTTACATAGCGAATTTTGGCAATCGTAAATGTTTTACTGTCAGCATTCTCATCTTGTACTTATAATTGTTTCATGTAAATGTTTTATTTTTCAAATCTTATTTTTATGAAGTTTAAACCAATTTCAAAGCTTACTTTTTGACAGCTTACTCTTTCTTGATTTCTTGTTTGTGAGATTCTTATTCACTCTTGTTATTTAGCATAAATAAAATTCCTTGAACACCTTGCATTTTTCTACATCTACTTTAACTCAATCGTAAATGTTGTGCATTAAGTTGTTCAGTCATTTAGTTTATCGAAATAATTTTCTATTCTACTTCTTGATAATTTTATTTCAGCATTTGCTAGCAGACAAGTGACACATTAATTTTTACAAATTTTAAATGTTCTTGTTCGAATTGAATTTCAATTTATTACTCGTGTAGTAAACTTTTTGAAAGTTTTGTGTGAGTTCGTGTGTGTGCGTGTGTGAGCATGTGGTGTGTAAAATTACCATTGCATACTTGAAGGCATCGACAAAGTTTTCAACACTTCACAGCACTGTACATAGACATATGTAGGTACATACGTCGACTGTTGACTGTCTCTCAGTGCGTATCCCAGTGTCTGTCAGTGCCAAATTGCCTTGAAATCTTTTGACATGCTACGTCAAGTTTGTCATATGTCCTGCGTTGTCATCCCCGTTTTCGTTTTCGTTGTCGTTGTCACCTCCGCACAGTCAAAACGAACTGAAGAATGCCAGAAAATTGTTTTAAAGTGTGTCAGCATTTCCGTGTGCGCGTCTTGGTAAAGTGAAAATGTTTGGAATTTTAATGAAGGGCGTCTGCCTGGTATTCAACTGTTGGCTGGAACCTGACGGGCCAATAGTCCGCACAGATTTGCAACAGCCTCCGGAGACTAGGATCTCACAGTGGACCACTAGCTTACGTAGGCTTCCGCTGCTTTGCATATTTTTCCATTAAAAGCGATTTAAATACCTAGCCTTCTTTTATGTTCTATACAGATACTATATACATACATATATATCTATTTTTTTTCTTGCTTACACTTCCACTGTCAGGTTTCGGTGGTGGCCGCCTGCGGATTTGTCCGACACGTTGGCAAAAGTTCACTTAGCTGGCAGGAAAAAAAAGATTGAATTTTATAATAAATTTTGCGCAGGCCAAGAAGAGTCTTAAGATTGGTTGCCACACTGGGCCATGGCATTGGCCTGCTCCAATCTTGCCACTATCTCAGAAGCCCAACGTCTGTCGCTCGAGAATTTATGTGTGTGCGGGTTAAGTCGTCAGTAGGTTACTCAATGTCCTCCACACCACTTGTAGCCGCAATTTCATCCTATCTCCAGGCAGAACAAATGGGCTTAAAACAAACAAGTGAAAATATTCCATTGATTAAAAGTGCATCTTTTGGCACTTTTTAATTTCGAATTGTCTTTAAAATTTAAATACAGATTGGATGGGTTAAAGCTAAAATGTATAAAAATTGTTCAATTTTTACGTTGTATCTGTATTTATTGTATTGCATGTAATGAATCTCAAAATTGACTGTATTTTCTCTCTTTTTCAGGTAAGCAAACACACCTCTTATTTGGGTATTTTCCGGCAATTTCCTGCAACGCCTGCGGTGATTAAATCAACCACACAATAAGAAAGACAGAGAGAAGAATGTCTGGCTTAATTGAGCGCTAAATTTGCGCACATTAAATTTATTAGCCATTGCATATTGTTGCTATTATTATTGTTATTGTTATCATTGCTACATATAATAACATCGACGGAAAGGCAGACAAAGTTAACGACAGCACAAAAGCAAAATAACCGCAAGCTTGCGTTTTATTTAACAAATTACGTATACGCCACAGACGCCGCGGGACCATTTCAAGTACCAGCCACATTTAATGTGTGTGTGTGTGTGTGTGTGTGTGAGTGTAACAATAATAGCAACAACAACAACACCACCAAATGCGCAAATCAAATCAACTTAAGTGCCATGAACAGTCAGTCAAGCAGACATAACTATACCAATAATAATACATATGTATTTATATAAACACATCACTATGAGAACTACAAGTAAATCAAATCAGCGTCAAAGTCTAGCTTAAATGAGGATAATAATCAAACACAGCATGGGATTAGCCAAGTCATTTTACAAGTAAATTACAATTTGTAACAGTTCTATTTGTACATATATAATTGAGTCTTTATAAAAGTCAGACGTACTAAGAATAGGAAACATGTTTTTACATTTTCAAGCCCTTTTGAAAGCTAATTTCAAAACAGTTAAAAAGCACTATCAACTGCTGAAATAATATATGAACTTTATTGCTTCCTGTATAAGTTATATTTATGATGTTTAATTTTTTTTCAAACACTTTGATACTTATTCTGGGAAATGGGAACAGCGGGACACATATGTATATAAACATATAAGTATTGCCGAGTAAATATTTGTTTGAGACAACGACGTTTTTTTTTTATTTTTGAAATTGTATTATCTTTTTCCGTAACCTCCTTCGATTCATTGGACTGCGGGCATAGTTCGCTTTGTTTACGGCATATTTTGCTGTATTTTCGTTTTTGGCGTCTGTTGTATTTCCGTTTTGGCAATTGGCCCGTTTTGCTTTGTTTATGCTTATTTAAAAGCAGTACAGACTTTGCCAACGTTGCCTTTTAAATTTGTAGTCCTGTGTCCGATGAGATTCGCTCAGGTTGTGTGTGTGGCATAAAACTTTTCTGCCGCATTATGGACGGTAAAACTCTTCGAGTTGGCCATAGAACATTGCCTGAAGCTTGAGTACTTCATTAGCGCGCTTTGTTACTCATTATGTGCGCACATTACTCAAACCAGTGGCCAACTTTTCAGATACATACACACAGACACAAATACATTTTAATGTTAATCCTTTTTCAAAAGATTTTCCATGTACCTTGCCTTGTGGCTGGCCCCAGCCTTTCAGTTTCAATCAGCAGCAGCAGCAACTTGCATATTTTCATTATTAATGCCCCACGGCAGCCATTGCAGCCACCGCAACACCCACAAGCCAGTCACCCAGTCAGTCCAGTCAGCCAGACCAGTGAACCAGTCAGAACTTCTACACTGAAAAAAAGACCAACTTCTAAAATCAAGAACATTCATCTCAAATATTTTGTTCTTAAAATAAGACCATTTTAAGACCAAATTAATAAAACTAAGAATATTAATCTAAAAATTCGCAGTTCTTAATATAAGAATTAAAAATCTTAAATTGATAAGAAAATATAAATATGTCATATTTAATATGAAGACAATAATGGCATCGTGGCGCTCTGGTTAAAATCGCCGCTTCAGTTTGGTAACAAGTCGAGGCTGTTTGGTCTTAAATTAGGAACTTATTCTTATTTAAAATGTTCTTAAAATCAAGATGTGTTTTCTAAATTTAAGAATTTTATGTTCTCGACGCATTTTTTAGACCAAAATTCTTAGTTCTGAGACGAAAATCTTGATTTTAGAACATTTTTTTTATCAGTGTACCCTTACCTCATCGTCTGCCACTGTTGCCTGCTTGTGCTGACTTGGCTTTTTGTCTAGAGTTGCAACCACATTGCGCTGGTCATGGGCAGACGTCGATGTGGTTGCCCTGTGAGTTGGCGTCACAACGACAAAGGCGACGACGCCAATGACGACGCCTCTGCTCGTCTACGCGAACTGACTGCGGTCTATCTTGCCTCCATCTTCAACTCTCTCACTCTCACTCTTTCTCTCTCTCTGTCTCTATCTCACTCTTTTTCTCTTATGTCTCGCCATCTTGTGTCTTACCTGTGCCAAGTTTTACGCCGTTCTGCCAAATCAATTGTTTGTAATGAACTTGCGACTGGCGTTGCTCGTGCCACGCACAGTGGAATGGGAATGCCACTGAATGAGACTAGAAAATATACATAATGCAGTCGAATAGTAGTATTTAGTTAATAAAGAGTTGAATTGTATTGCAAGTAATGACAGATTGGTAGCCATAGAGTTATCGATTTAACATACTAATATACATATTCATATCATAGAAGAAAATTAGATCAATTATTAAATATGACTTTCATGTTCTACAAATCTCTAACAATCTAAGCAATTGTCATTGTTCATAGAGTTATCGATTAAACATACTGATATATTCATATCATAGAAGAAAATTAGAACAATTATTAAATATGATTTTCATGTTCTACAAATTTCTAACAATCTAAGCAATATTCATTGTTTCTCAAACTAAGCAACCCATTTTTTTTAAATGCCAAGAATGCATTGACAAAATGTAGAATTTTTTAATTGTATTAAAATTCATTAATTCAATTTTGAATGAAATTGTTAATTTTTATAAACATACTTAAAATTAATATTTTTTTTTGAAAACGGCAAAATATTTGAGCACTCGATGTGGACTTTGAAGATATGTATGAATCATGATTTCTCTGACACTTAAGGATCGCGGTTATTTTTACGGTTGTTTTAAAAAAAAATGATCTTCAAAAAATCTAGAGATGTGTAGATCATGTATGTCTGTATATGTTTAAATTTATTGCGGTATCGAATGTGTAGAAATAGGAGAAGTGCATTTTCTAAATGTATGATGATATATGAATATATTAAATACATGCTTTCATGTTTTCAACATTTTTATCAACTTATTGACATAAATGTCCCCACGGTGTAGACTTGGCAGAGTTAATTTTGTGTCAGTTGCCGTCTTCAAAACAATTGAAATTAATTACAGCTGTAATTTGATTAAGAACGAAATGAGTGTCTTCTACAGTCATATAAATACCTAAACTCGAAGCTCGTATCGCGTACAGTAACAAAAGCAGCAACAACAAAGACACTCAGTTACACATTTTATGTATTTGCATTTGGCCTAAAACATTTGGCCCGATTCTCATTAACTAATTGTGCCAACCTCCCCCTTTTAGGCAACAGCATCATTAGTCCAAATATATTAAATAAATAATATCAGACAGAAAGGAAAAGGAATGACACGTGCTAAGTACATATGTAAATGATGCACCCCCCAAAATAACTTGATGAACATGGAGAAAACCCTGGAGTAACAACAAAATAATACATGAAAAGCAACTCAATATAATTTAAATGGTTTTTTGTTGTTCGCTCGATGTTGAGGTTGTTGTTCTTGTTCTTGTTATTATTATTGTTACTGTTGTTGCTCTGGTTACACATCGGGCGTGAACTTTGCCATCGTCTTGTTTGGCTCTCACAAAAGTATTAGAAACTTTTGTGGAGTAACATGGTTGTGAACAGGGAGGGGTGAGGGGAAGACCCACATTGATGTCGCCTCGACAGAAACATTTGCATAGCTCGCTGGGGCTCTTGAAGAGAGTTCATTGCTTCAGCTTCTCCAGTTAACATCGTCGGTTTTCAGTTGTTTCCCCATATAAAATACATAATACGAGTACTATGAGCAGATTTTTGGAGCTGTCATGACAGCCGACGCCGCCTTCAATTTTGTTTGTTTTTATGAATCGACGCTTGGCAATTGCAAATCAATTTGTGAGGCACGCGCATAAATCAAATACGCAAAACACATTTGCCCCAAATGTCGTTGCGAATGGCCTTCAAAAATTGCCACTTATACACATATATATACGTATATAAATATATATATATATATGTAAAGAGTCACGTGGCATATGGCGGCTTCAAATTATTTGCCAAATGAAATAAGGAAGCAATTTTGCAAATTTACAAGAAGACCAAAGAAGAAAAGTTACTTTTTCTTTACACACATTTGCCAACAATGTTAAGAGCAACAACAATACCCAAGACAGGCAGGCAAATTGCCGCATCAACAGCAGAAAAAAATACTAGAAATGACACTCAGAACTTGGGAATTGGGAAACTGCGATCTGAGAAATTGAGCCAAAGCAGCGACAAAGTATCCAGAAATAAGTAAGAGAACTGAGACAAATGCGTTAGTATCGTATTGAAGTATCGAATACACTTAGATTCTTTTATGTCTATTATAAGGAAAATACCTCTTTATTAATGTAAAGCTTAAGTAAATATCTATATAATATATTATAATATATAATATATTATATTATAAAATATGTATAATATATGTATACAATTAGATTTCTTTTATTTCTATCGTAATGAAAATAGCTCTTTATTAAAAAAAAGCTTAAGTGAAAATATTTAATTTTTCTATTAATATCAATTCCATTAACAAGAAAAATAACTAACTCCAAAAGTGACTCCATAAATATTCAGATCAAGGAAGCATCTTATTAAAATAAAAACTAATTTTTATAAAAACATTACTTTTAATGTGAATAAAATAATCATTGACTTACACAATATTTATTTTTATATATTTAAGCATTAGTTTTTTTATATTTAGTTTAAGTTCACTCAGATTTCTGGTTCTTTGTAAAATATAGATCTTTTTTATCTTGCTTTATTAGAGTTAAGCTCACTTGAACGTTTATCTTATATCTAATTTAATTAAAGATTTGGTTTCATTTTGATTTTAGTTCACAGTCTTAATTTATTATACACGTGATAATATAAAATTTATAGTTCTATTCTCTTAAAGTTATTTTTTTATAGAATTGTAGATATACCATACATTAAATTCTATGCATTATAATAATCGGAGAAGACATTGTTTGAAGAATCTCTGTTGCCTTTACATTTGCATTATGCAAACTTGATGAGGAAGTCGTAATAACCAGTGCAAGTGTATAATGAAGTAAAATACATAAAATATGCGACCAGTGCGTCAGTTGGTTATTGTCTGTCCTTCGTTCTTTCGGTGCCTCAAAGTTTGGCGTATTATTTTCACAGCGCCTGGCAATTGAAATGAAATGTCTGCTTGGTTCTGTTTCTTGGTGTGGCCTTTCCTCGCCTGGTCTGGGATAGCCTAGTCTGGCAACAACTACATTGCCAAATCCCCCAATGCAAACCAATTTACGCTTGTCCCGCCTAGCAGACTCTTTGCTCATCCACAGTTCACTGATTTTAGTTAGTTTTGCCTTTGCTTCTTGTGGACTGAAGACTGAAGACTGTAGACTGGCGACTGTGTGAACTGCGGACCAATGGACCAATGAAGTTGGGTTTGTTTTGCCTCTCTATGATGCTGGCGTCGAAGTATTCTCAGCACTCAGTTCACAGTTCTCTTAACGTTAAGCAGCACAAAGTGATTGATGGTTGAATGCATAAATTATTGATGGCAGCCCAGACAATGCGGCTGTTAAGTTGGAGAGTACAAAACGAGGAAGGGGCTTGCACAAGGGACCAGACAATTGGATAGTGGTTCAGCGGAAGGAAGTGAGGGTGCCACTTGGTTCTGATTTCGGCGGTTCAGCTCAGCGAACTGTTTCAGTAAATGATGTGCTAAAATTGTAGTTGTCATAAGATAGCGCTACAATTGTTCGAGTTGATTGGCTACGTTGGAAAGTGTCAACAAGTAAACATAATAAAGAAAATAAAAAAAGTTAAAATGCAAATCTACAACTGCACTGATAAAAACACAGTTATCACACGGAGAAAACATCTTGATTGTAAAATTTGGTTTTTTTTTCTGTTCTTTAAAAAAATCTTATACAAAAAATTATTTCCTAGACAATTCTCTTGATTTTTTAAACCAATTGATTATCCATTGTTATAAAATGTGTAGCGTATTTAACAGTCGAATCGAATTAAAAAACTCCATTTTTAAAATAAACTTGTTGTTGTTTTCTCAAGTTGATTTGGTCAAAGTTTTCGTTTTCGTTTTTTACTTTTATTTTATTTTTATAGATCTTTACTCAGTGGCTAAGAAAGCGGCGTAAAAACAATTTAAGCGTAATTTGAAGCTTAAGTAAACAGACGTTCATTGGGGGTCAAAGTCAAACAAAAAATGCTATTCCAGCAATGTAGGATTTATTGTTGTTGCTGTTGTTGTTGTTGTTGTTGTTGTTGTTGTTGTTGTTGTTGTTACTGTTGAGTGATGGAACACTTTGGCAGTTTAATAGCCTCATGCCAGGCGCTTGTCAAATGCTGCTAAATCATTCCGTAAACGCTAAAATCCCTCAAGCTGCAAATCTTCAAGATGCTCAATTTTCAAGCAATAAACAAATGAATGTAGAAGCGGAAAAACAAAAACAACAACAACAACGAGAACGATAACCTCATGTCAATTACAGTATGAACAACTAGTGAGAACACTGAACATTCAATTTATTGCATAAATTCTGATGCCACAAACTTGCACTCAATTGAGACCGAGTGTACAAGCATTCATTAATTGAGGTGAAGAGTGAGTGCATTTTGAATAGATTTTTGAAGTGTGTATTCGCTTTATTCGCTATTCAAAGGGTTCCCACTTCTCCCCCGCTAACAGCTATCCCCTTAACTGTGGCAGATTCTAACCAAAGTGTAAAGTAGCTACCGTGTTTTATTCATTGATTGAGTTTTCGATACGCCACCAGCTGAGCGGCTTAAGTGCGGTTGTTTGGCAGCTGTTGTTCCCATTGATGTTTATATTTTTGAAAGGTATCAAACAACAACAGAAACATTTTTAAAAAAAGAAAACATAAAAACCAACAAGAATTTCCAGCAGCTGTGTCGCATTCCTGACGGAGTAAGAGACTGAGTTACACAGCCATCAGTTATCTCTGGAGAAGGCATCTATATCTTCAATATGAAATCGATGTGCCGTAGTTTGTTCAAACACGATAAGAAGGTCGCAACTGGAACTGAGGGAGTGACACAAGTGGAATAGACAGGGACATACATATATGTCAAATGGGGTGGTATGCTACAATGAGATCAAATTGCAACATAAATATTTATGATAGTTGTTACCAAAGGAATTCAAATGGGGCGGGAATATGCTATAGATTAGAGTGCAAAACTGCCTGTAGTGACAGCTTAAGATTAGCTGACTCGATTATAATAATATTCTCAATTAGTTTTTATTTTTCTTTATTAAGACCAATAACTTTTGATATGCTTTACTGATAACTTGATATTGAATCGCATAGTTGCAGTTGAAGAATTTCATAACAAGATGAAAAAGAAACTAAGCAAATTCAAATAGTTGCAAAGCAAGCACTTAAAAAAGTTTTGAGAAGTTCTATAAAAATAACAAAAATTTCGACTAGAAGAAATGAATATATTTGCGAGTGAGAAAAACAATAAAAACTCAAAAAGGAGCAAACATTAAATAAAGTGAAAGACAAAGAGAGAAAATCATCTTCAAATGAATAAAATGAAAACTGAAAATTTCACAAAGTGAAAACTAAAAAGTTTGCTTTAAATAAAAGCAAAGCGTGGACATATTTTATACATTTTTGTTTATAAAGATCATAAAGAATCATAATTTGTCTTTTGAGTCTACAGATTTTCATTATTACATTATATGAAATACGATTCTTTACATGTAACATTATAATGTGCCTTGACAGTCATAACAAAATTAAAATTATGCCATATATTGGCAATCAAGCAAGAAAAAATCCGCAAAATTACTTACAATTTAGATGGAAATTTGATTGTCCGCAGCGCTTAGACTCAATTTCCATGCATCATAAAATTTCCAATAGAAGAACGTGCTTAAAGTCCACAAAATTGCAGTAGAAATGAGTCAATACAACTGAGCATCATGGCACCAATTAAATGCATGTAAATGAACATGAAAAACAAACCCATAGACGAGTCAATCAGTGGGCCAAAGGTTGAATGATGTTATGCGAAATATGTAGTTTATTTTTATATATATAAAGAAATTGATGCACGACTAACAAATACCGTGGGATCTTTTTCACATAATTGAAAGCATTCAAGTTGTAAATATCCTCGTTTTATAAAATATATGTATCTTCAGATTGAGATTGAAGGATATTGCAAATAAATGGCTTGTATACAATACTTTGATAAACGACTATTACTATTACTCAAAGTATTTGTAAAAAATCATTTAAAAAAAATAAAGTTAAGAGATTTGTAGATATTATAGATGAAAGATTGACAGATATTCATTAATCTTTTAGAAAATATCGAACTCTATACTTATAAACTGATGTAGAACTGGGCTTTTTTAGCCTGAATATCCTAGATATATTAATTAAACATATATTATTAATGTTGATCTAGTAATAACAAACATAGTGTCAAAATTGAGTGTTAAAATACTCTTAAAATACTCAATTAACAATTATAATAATTATTAAAAGAAACAAGCAGCTGGCAAGTTATGTATAGTTTTCATTTGATTATAAATAACAGAATAAGATAAAAATGTTTAACTACAGTGGAAGTATAGAGTATATAGCAACAGTATGTAACTATTCGAGTATACTCACAATCTCTTTCTTTATACTACAGGAAATGGGAGAAAAAAACTTTTGTTTGTAAACATTTTGTGATGTGTTGAGAAACATTGGACCTACGGGACCAGAATATCGTTTCCATCTAATCTGTCAAGGTTAATTTGCGCTCATCCGAGCAAACAGCCAAAGAAAAATAATCAGAAAATGCCTATCGAGAACAATGAATTGCTTTGTTCCTGTAATCGTTGCTGCCCCAATCTCTTACCGAAAATAAAATCCCCAATTGCCTGAATTTCAATAGGAAACGAGCTCACAAGCTTTGCAAATAACTTTAGCACTTTAATAGCCATTCCAATTATATTTTTTATTTATTTCTTTAAGCGAATTTTATTTATTTATTTTTTTTTGTTGGTTAGCCCAGTTCAGTAGCTAAATTATGTGTCACACCCAATATGCCGAATTTTTAATAAGAATTTGGAGAGTCACAAAACTTGTCACTCGGCATTTGTGTTACAGTTTTCGATGGGTGGGTTTTTATTTTTTGTCTTTCGTTCTTTTGGATGCTCAACGAGGCAGGTAAACGACGACCAAGATATCTGTCTAAACTAGTTTCACAGTTGATAGCCAAGATGAAAAGAAGGGAAAGGGAAGTAGAGGATGGGGATGGGAGGGGGGTATTGAAACAGTCCTGCTGCCGGTTAACGACTTTCAAAGTTTCAAAAAGACCCAAAAGCAACCCACGCAGTCTGAGAGTTAAAAACGATTGCAGACCAAAGAAGAAACGACTACTCAAAAGTTAATGGTATGACCCAAAAGATACAGCAACAAATACAAGTATCTATGTGTGTGTGAGTGTGTAGAGTGTGTGTAAATATTAATAGCATGTGTTTGTTGTCTGCTGGGGCCAAGAGGGGAGCGCGCGCACAACACATTTGGGAATTTGAATAAATTATTGCACATTTACAGCTGAAATCACATTATAATGTGAGCAGCAGTCACAGGTTTGTCCGGCACGTAGAGCATGTTTGTCCAATCGTTCGATTTATTTTAGATTGATTTCCAATGAGATTAGTCAAGCAGATTAGTTTACAGTGACTGCTTTACTTCTGACCGTGTTATGGGGTTCGAATTCGAATTCAGTTTCAGCTACAAGTTGAAGTTCAGGTTCAGAGTTGTAACCCCCCCCTTTCTGGCAGGTGTTGATTTGCCAGTTTGGGCATTTGATATACGAGTATGTGTGTGTGTGTGAGTTTATCGTAAGTTGAAACTTGTGTCTTGGGGGCGGCGAACTCGTTGAGAGTTCATAAATAACAGAAGAAGCTGCCCGTAAGGAGAGTGCGGGTATTAAACGCCTTGAAAATGACCAAAGGGCAAGCTTTTGATGTTATTCTTCTTGTTGCTGAGCATATTCCAAGGATTTGAAGTAAGAAAGTTTTAGTCGAGAATGCTCGACTTCAAGATTTCCTGTCCCTAGGGTCCTAGATACTCTAACACTCATCATTACAACAAATACACATGCAAACTCCACATGCTTTTCTTTTATTTTGTATTATATCTTCTTGAATATCTTACAAGCCTATTTTTCGATCGCGATGAAGTTTTCATGGTAGATCTGGACTTCTTTATATGCATATTGCTTTTGTAATTCGTTTTTTCGACTTATGGGGTTGGTAAAGAGAATTAAAAAATATAAATAAACTTGATCTATTATGGAAAAGTCAACTCGGCTTCTAGTGCTGCTCAAGAATACATACAGTATGTCAAGTAATTGCATTGACAACAAATTTCACATAGATATTTCTTTATTTTTTAAAATATTTATATTTTAAGTAAGTTATTTGAATTTTTCATTTTGTAAAAACAATTACTGGTTTAACTTTAACTTCTACCTGTTACAAAAATTTGCACAAACTTATTATACCCTCGGTGCAGGGTATAAAAATTATTCAAGCATAATACTAAATCACGATTGTTAAACCTATTTAATTTGATTAACATCAAGAACGTGGACTTCTCGAAGGGTATCTTTTAGTCTTTCGACTAGATACTTTTTAGAATTGTCTGCATAGTAAATGTAATTAACCAACTGTCTGTTTTCTAGTAGTTCTGGCTTCAATGATTTGCACAACAGTTGCACAAATGTTGCGCTTCATTGAACTTTTGCTTCTACAAAAAAAAATCGCATCGATGAGTTTTGCATTTGCCTAGCAAGTGGAAAAAAAATACATCCAAGAGGAAATCTTAATGTGGGAACGATTTGAAAAAGCTGAAATAAGACAGAAGAAAAACAAAGCGGCAGCTACAAAATTGCAAGAGACGGCTGCAATCAACTGCAGAACGCGGTCCAGCTTAAGACCAGGCCAAAAGAAGACCGGATCGTACCAAGAGTAAGACGGACAGAAGAGAGGAAGGTGAAGAAATCAAAGGCGCAAGGGAACGTGCAACGTGTCGAAAGGAAAAGCCAAAGGCAAAAGGCTTAACAAGCAGCTGGCATCAAATTTCTTGCATTTGGATTTGAAAATGACAAAGGCGAACCGATGCAGAGACCGAAACTAAGAGTTAGCAAACGATGCAGCTAGTTGGTAGTTTGCTTAATGTGCCAGTCCATGGTTAACCCTTTAGGCAATACTTCTCATCTCCCACATCGCCATCTTCCTCCCTCCCCCATAGTGCAACACATGTTCAGGGCAAGATTTCAATGCATTCAGTTTACGTGGCAGACACCGCATACAAATGATAAGAGCGCCAAGTGCTGGAATCAAGAAAAGACATAAGTACATATAAAGATACAAATATATACAAACAGACAGACAGATATATAGATATATATCTACACATACTGCACACATATTTATATACATGGTTAGCTATGTCTCGCTTAGATATATATTTATTTATACACTGATAAAAAAAACATTCTAAAATCAAGATTTTGGTCTCAGAACTAAGAATTTTGGTCTAAAAAATGCGTCGAGAACAATAAATTCTTAAATTTAGAGAACACATCTTGATTTTAAGAACATTTCAAATAAGAATAAGTTCTTAATTTATGACCAAAATTTAAATTCTTAAACCAAAAATAAAAAAATAAGGCAGGTGCTTTAAACTTTTTTTTTTTTTTTTTATAAATATTTCGATTATATGTTTTCCTTGGCTAGAGCGTGTTTCGATCCCTCGACTTGTTATATAACTGAAGCGGCGACTCTAACTGGAATGCCACGGTGTCATTATCTTCATATTAAATATGACATATTTATATTTTCTTATCAATTTAAGATTTAATTCATAATTCAAATAAGAACTGCGAATTTTTAGATTAATATTCTTAGTTTTATTAATTTGATCTTACAATGGTCTTATTTTAAGAATAAAATATTTAAGATGTACATATGTTCTTGATTTTAGAAGTTGGTCTCTTTTTTCAGTGTACATATATATATATTTATATATGTGTATCAGACGTGATTTCTTTAGCTTTGTTGCTGTTGTTGGCGCTCTGAACCTGTTCGGTTGCAGCTCCAGCAACTTGGACAACGTGCACAACGACAATGGCCAACGACATGTTGTTGAATTACAAAACAAGCAAGAAAACAAGAACATAGCCAGGAATACATCCGTACCGAATAATAAATACTCTTACAGTTGCCTTAACTGAGCTAAACGGATAATTCTCGAGTTGAATAAAATCTTTATATTATAATACTACTTATAGTAATATATTAGGGTTTAGCTTAGATTTCCTAATTTTATTATATTAAGCAGAAATTGCAAATGAGTATTATGAGTTAAAAAATTAAATCTTAAACTAAACTATAAACTTCCCTTTTTTTTTTTGTTGATAATTGATAATAGTATTTTAAACACCACTTTAATACATGCATTCTGTTAGGCTTTGAAATCAGTTGCCTAACAACTTAAATAATATTTAAAACAGTTGTTAGTTAGTCAGTTGTATTTTTTGGTAATAAATAAATAAATATATAAAAAAATAAATAAGTAAATAAGTAAATAAGTAAATAAATAAATAAGTAAATAAATAAATAAATAAATAAATAAATAAATAAATAAATAAATAAATAAATAAATAAATAAATAAATAAATAAATAAATAAATAAATAAATAAATAAATAAATAAATAAATAAATAAATAAATAAATAAATAAATAAATAAATAAATAAATAAATAAATAAATAAATAAATAAATAAATAAATAAATAAATAAATAAATAAATAAGTAAATAAATAAATAAATAAGTAATTAAATAAATAAATAAATAAATAAATAAATAAATAAATAAATAAATTAATTAATTAATTCATTAATAAATAAATAAGTAAAAATACTAATTAATAAATAAATAAAATATATATTCGTAAAATTCGTTACATAATTGAACATAAAACTTAACAATTTTCCATGAATATCATTGTGATAAAAGTGTAAATCTATTTTGAAAGTTACAATAAGTCAATAAAGCTTAGGATCAAACGCCATGACTATGCGAATATCATCAACGCATTAGTGTATATAAAAACAAACCAAGAGGGAGACGGTTAAGCTCTGGTATCGGTCATTTTGTTTGAAGGACAAACCACAGTAGACTCAGAGTCAGAGTCAGAATCAGACAATGCTCCACCATGCGAGCACGCTGTCTGTTCGGATGGTTTTAATATGTTCTCGAGGGTGATTCAATTACGTGGACTGTGTGTGCTCTTTTTTTTATTTTGTTGCTCCTGCTGCTGCCGCTGTGCAAACATGGGAGCAGCTCTCTGAGGTAGCAAGTCAGTTCAGTTCAGTCCAGTCTAGTCCAGTTCAGTCCAGGCGGGCAGGCAGGTGAACGAGTCAACTGAGTGTTGTTTTTAATGAGCAGAGTTGGTTGAGCTTTAAAGCTGCTGCGTGTTTTTGCAGATAGACACGGACACAGACGCAGTCAGTCGGTCAGACAGACAGATGGACAGTTCGAGAGGCAGAGGGAATCTGTTACCAATGAGTGCCTGTCAAGTGCAGCTGTGGTAACTCTGCGGTTTACCAGAGCGCTTTTGTATCTGACAGAACCCCAAACTAAATCTGCCCTGTTCCCCCTTTTTGCCACCCTTCTATTTTGTGGTACTGCGAGTATCTTCTTACAACTAAACAGCAAACACCTCAACTCAATCCTTTTGTGGGGCGCCAAAAACTTTTGGGCCACAATTGGCCAAAACTTGGCGTCGCTTCAAGTCGTCATCATTCAATGCCTTGGCGCCTCTTGTGGTCACGTCTTTCCATTATTCCTCAGCTGTTCTTCGTTCTGTTTGTTCGCTCCGTGGTAATATTTTTATAATGATGCCAACTGGCCCCAAGGTCCCAGTGTTATGTTGACAATTTGTATGCCAGAAATGATAAATGTTTCAACGCCCGCAAACTTGTTAACGAGTGTACACTGTGGTTCATTTTGCATCTCAATTGCATTTGCTTGACGTCATTAGTTCTGGATCTGCCATAAACCCATAAACCCCATGGCCCATTATGATGATGCAGACGGCTCTTCAAACAGCAGCCACAAATACGATAATGATGACATATATACAATGTACATATGTGTACATAAAAGTGGGAGTGCGAGAGTATACTGAATGTACATCTACTTAGACTGCTATAGAACATCTTCAAACAGCTCATTTCAATTCCATCCAATTATCCCATTGTGTCAGTCGTTGAGCGTGCGTGTGATTTATGCCACTTGAAATACAATAAAGCACTTAATGTAACCAGAAAACCGAAATTGCGAGGGAAGCTGGAATATTGAACCTACGAGTGCCCCCTCTCTCTTTTAACAAAAGAAAAATCATATTAAATAATTAAAATGAAATCGGAACGATTTTAAATTAGAAAAAAATTGGTAGTCCATTTGCTTGGCACTTAGCTGAATGAAATGGATCACAGAGATGTGGCAGGGTTAAGTGTAGCATATACACTATGAGCCAAACTTTCCATCCAGTCAATCTAATCTAAACCCCTGACCCCCTACAAGCTCCCCCTTGCTATCAAGAGAGTGGATGGCTAATTGAGCCAGGCACTGACTGACAACTGACTGACATTTCGCATCTCTCAACCAGCTCGGGACATGACCGTACACCTAAATTGCGACTTAGCTTTGGCATTCACTTTTATGACGATTTGATAGCTGCACCGCCTTCTAATAACTCCCAGCGATATTAACTACAGTGGATCTAAAGTGCTCATTATGCGACTAAAATATACTAAGTATTACAATTTAAAGGATATGTATTCTTACGTTCATGAAAAGGACTTTTCAAAATATTATTCACTATTTTTGTTTAAAAAAAAAAAATACATTCTTCAAAAGAAAGAATCTTGCTCCATGGTTCGAATCAACCCTTTTAACTCAACCTTCTACAAAATTGTAGAAAGGATTCCAGCCTTGATAAATACAATAGTTTGGATAAATACAATAGTATTTGGATAAATGAGTTCAAAGCACTTTTAAACCGTTTATAAACAATGTTAATGTCTCAAATAATTAATATTTTGTTAATCAAAGTATTTGGAATGACCAAAAACGTTTATTTTCAGATTTCATTTCGTTATAAAAATACTAAATTTCAAATATTTATTAGACTTCTACATACAATTCAGTTTCCAGCACAAGCAATAGAATAAATAGATTTTATGTTACTAAACTAACATAAAATGTTGTATGTTTAAGATTACACATAGTCTAATATACCAAACTATTAACAGTTTCTATGGTATTAAACTTAATATGTTTTATTCTTTCGACTTTAATTAGCTTAAATATATTTTAATATATTTTATACTTATTTTAAAGTGATATTAAATTACAAGACTTGAGAACACAGAAAATGTTACCATTTACCATCTGAACTGAATTTTTAAATGTGAGCTCAAACAACTTTTGAACCAGTTCAGAAACTAAGCACATTTACTGATTCAATATTCAGCTCTCCGTTCGCAATTTGCCCGAGCCAGGAAAGAAGTTTAGTGCCATTGTCGTTCGGCATTGTTGTCACGTGCCTGATGCTGCTGTCGTTGTAACTGTGTGTGCGTAAAACGGAAACGGAAGTGTTGTCTGTTGTCAGTTGAACCTATGGGCTGCTGTGGACTGTTAGGTCACACACAAACACACACATACGGGGAGAGAGATGGCGAAGGCCGCTTAACTGCGCCTTAAATCCAAATGGAGGCTTATTGACGTTCTGCCTGGTTCTTCCTCTGGCATACTTTAGTACCTGCGTTGATTACATAACAATGTACGAGTATGAGAGGCAACTAGCAAATGCTATGCAACCAACTAGCTGTACTCTTGTAAGACTCTCATAAGATCATAATGTTGTTGTTTGTTTCCAGTGTTGTTGTTGCTGTTGCTGTTGCTTTGGTTGTAACTATTTTACTGCGTTTTTCATGCTTCGCCACCGACTTCGACGCCAACTCTGGAGAATGTCTTACTTTTTCGTTTATTGCGCAAAGTTTTGCAATAATTTTTTATTTACTTGGTACGCTGTTGCTCTGCTCCTCGCAATGCCGACTGCCGTCTGTCGTCTGTCGTCTACCGACTGTTGTCTGGTTGTCTAGCTGTCCGCGCTGTGGACCCCGAACTCCGAGCTCCTGGCTCGTTTTATTGCTTGAAGTAGTTGCAGGAAAATGGCAAATGGCAAATAACAATAGCTGCAACAATTTCCTTACATTTTTGCACACTCGACGCCCACAATTCAAAACTTGGCACTTAAAATATGCGTTCGAAAGTCCAAAGTTTTTTCAACTCTCTGTCGACATCCTCCCTCTCGTTTTCTATTGTTTGTTAGCGCAATAATTTGAAGCATTTTTGCAGCGCACAAAAGTATGCTATTGCTAGATGTGAGAGAATGTGGATGTGGATGTTTGAATCCTGCGATTGACGAGACAATTTCAAAAGTCGATCAAAGCGAAGGCGACATGTAAATCCATTTAAGTGTGCGAAAGAGTTGCGTCAGATATGCTCCATGGCATTTAAGCCACTTAAGGACCCGCAAGAATTATGAGGTACTCGAATTTTTTGGGGGTTGCTTTTTCTCGGGGGTTGATGATGACGGCATTAAGCCAATGCTTAAGCCAGAGCGAAAGTCAAGTCAAGCCAGGGTAACAATGAGCTGAGTTAGCTGCTTCAAACGGGATTATTTTTGCGCATATAAAACAGTTAGCGAGTAGGAAATGAATTGTGAAAGATGCCAACGTGCGATAGCAGGCAAACTGGCAAAATGAAAGGCGTGAGAGCAACAGCTGCCTGTCTGCTTGCTAAGCTGTGAACTGCTTCAATTGACAGCTTACTGTGGGTGAATGTGGCGTATACTTAATGTACATACATACATATGTATGTACATCCGTACATATGTACATATGTACGAGCTACAAGTACTTTAAGTTGTACTACATGGCGTATGCGTGACAACAACAGCTGTGCCAACACATTGTGTATACGCACTGGTTAACCACAAACATAAACTTACCTGATGCTAGCAAAATAAGCCAATGAAAAGCGTTTTCCCTCAGCTAAAAATGACATAGCCCTTGACAGTGACATATGTCGTCTGCATGAAATATTTATTCAACATGTCATCCACGGCATGTTCGTGTTGTTGGTGGCAAAACAAAAACTAAGCCAAGCTATTGACTAAAAATCATCGATTGATTGTTTTGCATTGCCACAAATGCATTGTACGACATGACAATAACATACAGAACACACTCCGCTCCGCTCCCCTTTGATAATCCCTGCTCTCTTAAACCATTACGAAACAAAATGCAAGCAAAATGAATTTACTGCTTAGATTTCAACGTTGTCTCCTGTTCCTTCTGTCTCCCTATTGCATGCTGTCATTGTTGTTGTTGTGGTTGTTGTGGAAATCAATGCAAAAAGCATTTAAGTCTTGTTGCCTGTGTTTGGGCGCAGTCATGTGGCAGCAACAGCCACAAAAATTGTCAGCTGAGAAAGATTGATGAGACCGAAGCGTGTTGGATAAGGCAAAAAATATATAAACACCGAGGTTAAATCGAAATGTTTTTCACAAACCAATGCCTAAAAAATATATAACTTTAAGCTTTCTTCGGGCAAATTCATTAAGCCGCCCTCGCATAGCGTCGAAACTTGCCATAAATGCAGTTGCAACAACGATAACTGGCTAAAAATTGTATTTATAAACATTTATGAAGGAAATTTTCACAGGATGTCCCAGGGCTAGAATCCTACGATTCTCTCTCCCTCTCTATCTCTGGTCTCTCTCTGCAAGTGCTTCAAGTTATTGACAGTCAAAACTCAAACCAAAACTCAGCTACAACCGACGGCAAACGCAGGCTAAAGTTTGCAGACGGCAAAATTATGCTGTGAATAAAAGTTGCTTCTGCCTGCGAACTTCTCCCTCTTAGCCAGCTACACACTGATCCTCCGCCTACCCTAGAAAAGCCGTCATATGCGAGTATATACACTGATCAAAAAAAAGACTAAAATAAAGAATTTTCTCTCAGAACTAAGAAAGTTTGGTCTAAAAAATGCATTGAAAACATAAATTTTTTTAAGTTAGAAAAGCATCTTGATTTTAAAAACTTTCTTAAAAAGGAGTTCTTATTTGTAGACCAAACTGTTTTAAATGGTATTCAAGATAAAAAATAATAAAAGCGGTGTTTTTTTTTTTTATAAATACACCTTTTTATTGGCAAGAGAATGTGATTCGAACCCGCGCTTGCTTGCAAACAGAAGCGGCAACTCTAACCAAAGCGCCATGGATTGATTGCACATGAAAATATAACATATTCATATTTTTCTAACAATTTAAGATTGTAATTTTTTTATATTAAGAAGTGAGATATTTTAGATTAAAATTCTTTGTATCAGTAATTTGGTTTAAATATAGTTTTTTTTTAATAACTAAATATGTAAAATTAATGTTCTTGATTGTAGAAGTCGGTCGCTTTGTTCAGTGTATGCAGATTAAAGTTGCATGCCCTGACGGCCTTTTATGGTTTCTTGGCCTGGCTATTGAAGTAGTATAGAATTTTCTTCTTGCCTCCAATGTCTGCTATGTCAAGTGGCAAACAACTCAACATAACAACAACAACAGCAACAGTTACAACAATGCAGAATACTCTTGGCATGCCAGATAATTCTCTGGCAGTTGTCGGTTGTCAGTTTCCTACTCTATACACGATTAGGATTATTAAAATTTTATATTTCTTGGACGAGCACTGAAAGTTTAAGTAGCCAAAAGGTGTTGAGCATCGTCGTGGCGTGTCGTGTCGTGTCATTAATGCAACTTTTCGTATTTGCCAAACAGCAAACAGAGCAAAAACTCTGAGAACGCACTTAAATATTTGCCATAAAGTTGCCAGCAAAATGCATAGAAAAACTTTTTCACTGGGCCATAGAACAACAACAAGCGACTGCTCTGATGATGCTGCAACTTTTTATGACCCATCCAAGGCGCAAAACAACATCTCAATTTCGAGGACCTCAAGTGTGTGTGTGTGTGTGAGTGTGCGAGTGTACGAGGGTGTGTGTATTCTGATTGGCAGCAAAAAGTTTCGTAACATAACATAAAAAAATACTAAAACCCTTGTATAATATTTTGATATTAGGTAATAACTATCATAGCCATTTGTAATTCCATAAAACGATCATTTAAATATTGTCTTTATGAGTGAGACAAATATATTTAAAGATATGTTACCTAAGTGCATTTAATGAAAATGTAATAACCAATTAGTATTGATTTAATTTTTCTGCATTTTTCTTTTAACTTGAGTTGCATTTTCACATCAGTTATTCAATTTCATAATAAGCCTCTTAAACTCACATTGCAAACATGTTCTCCATGTTCACTTGCATTGTGTTTACAGTTATCGGCTTTTAAATTCTTCATGTCTTTTACTTGGACATAGAAATTAAGTTTCCAATAGTTATTGATCTTTTTTATTTTAGGACAACTAAATGATTTATCCATAAAATAATAAATATACTTTGTTTTATTTATAGTTTATGTTGTCGATTTCAAACTCTTAATTACCTTTATATGAGATAGTTAATTTTACTTAATACCATTACATTTTTGTCAATGACGCCTATCTTATTTACATTATAATATTCTATATGGGCATATCTATAAACCATTTTCATAAAAAATTCTATTCTATTTCCTCTTACTAAAAGCCTGCATAACTAACTACTTGATTATTCATTTTCTAAATGGCTTCGACTAAAGGGGTTATGTGGCCATTTTATGAATTAAATGAATTATGGAGATATCTCCACAAAGATTTAAAAAATTTAACTCAGCTTCACACACGGCAAATTTAGCCGATTTTGTGCTGTGGTCGGACAGCTCTTAGTTCTCACACAGCTCACTCAAATATGTGTATGCACTGACCAACATATATTTTTATTTTAGCCACATTTCCCTTCGTTCTAGAGCTCTTATAAAAACTGCAAATAATGCTTCAGAAAAACATTTAACAACTTTGTTTCTGCTGTTGTTTTTTTTTTTTGCTGTTTTGTTTTGTTTTTTGATGTTGCCGCTTTGCTGCAGCTTGTTTTGTATTAAAACAATTAAAATTAATAAACAAAAAGCGTTGCAACTTTTGTGGCGAGAGTTTTTAAAGTGATTTGGCTTTTTTGTGAGCGACCCAACAACAACATAGAGACTACCCTCCCACACTTTTCACTAACGCTATTGTAAAAGCACGTAATAAACTCGATTAAAGTGCACAAAACATACGGCCAAACAACAAACCGAACCGGGAATGGGAACGGGGCTAGCAAACAAGCAAATACCGGATACAACTGCGGCTCACTCGTCCAGCCGGCACCAGAATCCGTATTCCTGCGCCCCGGATCCCCCACATCCTTCTTGCTTCATTGCGGCAATCCCCCAGGTTCGACTACTGTCTGGATATATGTATGTATACATTTCTGGCTGGATGGCTGTCAGTCAGAGAAATGCTGAGTCCCGTGTGCATTTAAAGTACATTTATGTCAATCACGCTCATTATGCGCACATCACTGCATTAAATTATACACATAGAGTGCTTGAAAAGAGAACGACGACTGAAAGAGAGAGAGAGAAATAGGCGATAAATGAGAAAAGGAAAATTGTGACCATCGATGTAACTGGAAATTGTAACCATTGCGCAAGGAAGTTAAAACGCCACCGGAAGTAGCCATATTTGTACACGCGGTTAAGGCAGCTGTCGTTATACCCTAACACATAGCCTGATGGGGTATTTACATCAGACTTAGTCACTTATAGAACATTGGAGCAATCAGCAGAATATTTTGATCAGCAATTATTATTTCTGATTACTTGGATTTGCATTCTTTAGGATATTTTCTGCAATCAAACTCATTAAATATATATATCAGTATCAAATAGTGTGATATGTGATTCTAATTGATTTTACAAACGTGGAATATAGATCTTTGCAAGAACTTAAGAAAGATTTATTCCTCTGATTTGTATTAAAAACTGTTAAGTCATTCAGTAGTTATTGACAGCTGATCTATCATAAGAAAAAGGAGCGTTTACTGATTGAATATTTATATTATAATTTTATCCGATTAATTAAATTTTATATAATTTTAAATCTGGCTGTTACCTAATGTAATAATCGAGAAATTTGTAGAGCTTCTTTTACCTTAACATGTAAGGAATTCGATGTTGTCGGCAAACTGTCGACTAACTTTTTAGATCGTGCTTGGATTTCTACAAATTTTGAGAGTAAATCCTGCTTCGCATAGGTATTATATCTATTACAGCAGCCGAGAAAAGGAGTACAAAGAAACCTTGCAAATTGGCTATTTTTGTAAATTGTATATTTACAGTAATCGAGTAAATCCGTTGCATTGACCACAGGAAACGGAAATCTGCTCGACTTGTCAAGAACACTATGTTTGCTCACCTTTAGAGGGAAAGGAGTTTCCTTTTCCTTTTTTTTTTATAGGGTTGTTGTTGCTGACAGGAGAATGCGATGAAATGAATTTCAAGCGAGAATTTGGCATGTTTGCCTGCGTTGCAGTCTGAAATTCCAGACTGTGTTGTCGGTTTTGGGCTATCATTTCCAGTGCACCACACTTGCCATATAAACATTCCTTTTTGGACTTTTATCGTTTCGATTTTAACGGCTCTCATTAAAAGCGACTCGTAAAATTGCGCCGTTGAAAATGGTGTGCGAATTTTCCGAGCAGTGGGTCATTAAAGTGAATGTTGCAGCCAGGCAACCAAACTGCTGCAAATTGTCGCACCACAGAAATGAGAGAACTGTTGCATATCGCATTTCGTTGCCGATTAAATGTGTATCTTAAATATTTGAAATACTTTAAACGTATCTTTCCGTTACATTTTCCAAAATAAAATTAAATGATTTGTTAAGATAATACATATTTGTGTCTCTTCTTAAATTAAGTGCTTTTAAGAGTTGCCAAAATCACAGTATGCATTTTAACTTGAGGCAAGTGTGTGAAAAGCGTTGCATATGCTGCGGCAAGTGCACGTACCGTTAACTGTCAACGCGTCACTCAGCGCGCTAATTAAGTGAAAAACTATGTTAAAAAGTGCAGAGGGAAAGTGGGGAAATGGGAGCGGAAAACAACGAGCGAGAGTCACACACTGTCGCATCTTTTTGACCCAAAAAACGTGCCAAGTTGTTGACAAACAACAAACAGTGTCGACCCAAACCGTCGCTGTTCTGGTTCTGATTCTGTTTCTGATTCGGATTCTGTTACTGAAGAATCGGTTTCTGGTTCTGGGCGCCTGACACTGTCAGCTTCCGTGTGCCCACATAATTTGCAACAACAGTGGCAGATGCAAATGCGCGACTCTCCCGGAGTCGTGCCCAAAGGCGCTTAACCCGCTTTCGGTGTCGGGTGTGGATGGAAAACAAGCGTAGCGCAGCTTAGGCAAAACTTTGTTTGCCCCGTGCCACGCTAAAGTTACATCAAAGTGTGCACCACAAAAAAATAAAAAAAAATAAAAAAATAAAAGAGACAACAAGAGACAAAAAAGGACTGCGAAACTAACAAGTAATAGGATGTCGCATAGGAGAAAACACTTGGCGACAATGTGACAGCCAGCAAGAGCGTATCAAATTCAAATTGCGAACAAACACACAAAGCTATGGCACGTAGCAGCAGCAAGAGTCAATTAAAATTTCTATTTGATTTGGCAAATGTCAGTGGCAAGCGGACATAGGACACACGACTACATAGCTAGCAACTCGTAGCACACTGGAGACAGACAAGAGATTCCCGCATGGCCACCCACAGTGCTGACCAAATGTCAACAGCAGACGGACGAGAGTTGAAAATTGGCTACAGGTAGAAAGCAAACAGTGACAAGTAACTTCATTCCACAATTCAATTTCACAGCAAAAACTCCAAGTGCTGAAAGAATTTCTTTTAATTTACAAAAATTCGTTAAAGAATTTTAAAATTCCAACAATGAAATAATATTTTTCAATAAATCTTATTTCAACTAATAAACTTTTTATGAAAATTGATTGACGCTTTCACATAATTTTTTAAATTACTAAGAACTTTACTTTTATGAAATAATGAATATAATTTAAAGATAAATATTTTTCTGGTAATTAATTGAAATTATCAACTCAATAGATATATTTTAAAGAAACTAAATAATAAAATTAACATGAAATACAATTTTTGAAATTTACAAAAATATTTACAAAAAATTAAACAATAAAATATTCTATTTACTTATATATCTATGTATATGTATATTTATAATAGATATAAATCAACATTTTTTTAATAAATTAATATCATTCTAAAAATAAAATAAATACAATAATATAATATTTTAGTTATACTACTACTAATTAGCTGTAAATAAACTTTATTCAAGCATCTTTTTAAATAATTTAATCAAATTCTTGAAAACCACAGTCGAAATTGTAATGAAATCGTTTTAAAAAACTGGAACACCTCTCACTTATTGGCATAAGGACTTCAGGTAAACGAACTCAATGGCCGACCATTGCAAAAGATGAGCTGAAAGTAAAATAAACTGAAATTGAGTGCATATCACAAGGGCATGGGCCAGTTTAAGTATTCAGAGCACAGAGACCACATTTGGCTGTTGGAGTGGACCGAATTACTGTGTAGCATTGTACCATTGCCAGACATAACTATGCCAATACAAGCATTTGTTTAAAGTGGCCAAACCTTTGTTAATATTCCAGACAAGTTGACTCTTTGACTAATGAGCATAAGCTTGCAGTCACGGAACGTGCATTCAAGCCCTAAAAACTAAATCAAAACGGCGTAAAACTAATAAACAATGCCGCCAAGTCGTTGAATTTGGAAATTGCAATTGCAGCACTCATAAATTATTGAAAACAGAGATACACAACAATTGCAATAACAACAAGAATAACACGCATTGCGGACAAAAGCCCAAAATTTATGATGGCATTTTTATTTTATGTTGTTTTAATATTTTTGTTGCTTCTCATATTGTTACCTGCCGCCCACAAACACACGCACATACACACTCTTAAAAGGCATCCATAAAACTTAACGGATGCGTTAATAACAATGAAAATAAAAGCTCCACCTATGCGGCGGGCATGTGAAACTATTGCGCCAAAAAGTGTGCTACAAATAATGTAAATTCTCAGTGCGTACTAAAATTGGATGTACTAGGTAATATTTCAAGGGAGAGATTTAGGAACTATACAGATGCGGATTTAAAATTAAAATCATCTTTTGGAACTTGCAAAAAGGAACACGGAGACTTTGGAATTTATAATCTACTCCTCAATATTCACTATTGATTAAATTACAAATTTTATGATTCTATGCAAACAAGTCTCCCAGTTTTGAACTTATTGTAATAAAACTTGTTAAAAATGATATTTTTTTTTGCTGGCAGCAGTAATATTTCGGAACATGCCGAATTAGTTCACCATATCAACCTTTAGTATGAAAAACATTCTTCTTTTTTAAACTATGACTAAGAAATTTACAATTGCAACAGTACAAAAAATCACATATCTCTATATACACACAATAAATTTAATTTATTCATAATTGCAATAGAAACCATGCAGATGTTCCTAGTTGTGAGAACTCAGGTGGATCTTGAAGTCTACAGCTATATTGAATCACCTCTTGATTCGGTGATTTCATACGCTCTTTTAAATATTCTCCACTTCGAATAACAACAATATATAAAGACTTGGATCAATTTCGTCAGTGTCAGAATATAGTTATTATAAAATGGGACCAACTTCGACAATTTGTTGCAACGAAAGGAATATTTAAATTGGACATTGAAACTATTAGATACGATAGTTTTTAGAAAGTTATTGTAATAAAACTTGGTACAAAAATTATTATTTTTTTTTGCTGGGCGCGGTTATATGTCGGAACCAGTTGAATCGGATCACCACATCAACCTTTAATATGATAAACGTTTTTTTTTTTAAACTATGACTAAGAAATTTACAATTATGACACAACCAAAAAATCACATATATTTTTTCTATAAACTCAGGTGGAACTTGAAGTCTATAGCTAAATTGAATCACTTATTAGATACGTTGATTTTGTACACTCTTTTAAATATTCTCCACTTCGAAAACAATTATTCATGGTTTTCATAACAAAATGTATAAAAAGCCCCTCTTTATTTTACATATAATTCATACATTTATAAAAGTAATCTGAAGATGAATTTCCTTGGAGTTTTACTGCTGCCGATTTTGCTTGTCCACTGCTACAGACAACCAGATTGTACTCTTAACGGAACGCTCACGGAATGTCCAACTTCTTGCCCGGAGACATGCCTTAGCAACTCAGGGAGATGTACCCGGGACTGCGGCGGACCATGCATATGTAAACCAGGGTATATTATAGATAATAGTATACCTGCTTGTGTATTACGATCTGATTGTCCTGCGGGTACTGTACAATCAAATAAAGCGGAATTTGTTGAGAATTTTCCATTCTTTGGTAAATCTAGATGGTAAATATCGTTGAATTTGAATATTACAAATATTTTTTAAAAAAAAAGATATATTTTAAAAATAATAAAATTTAGTAAAAATAACAATTTTGTAAGTGTTTGAATATAGTTATTATAAAATGGGGACAACTTTGACAATTTGCTGCAACGAAAGCAATATTTAAATTGCACATTGAAACAATTATATTGGAAATTTCTTTGGACCATATAAAATTTAATTATATATGGTTTGCATTACAAAATGCGCTATCGCCGAAGACCATGCATATATCAATATATTTTTTAAGCAAATATCATAAAAATTTTATTTAAAACTATTCTTTGAAGTCGGATCACATGCTTCATTTTTAACACATTGATAATTAAGTTTTAATTTCGTGTTTTTATTTATAAAATATGGTCAATAAAAAGGAGCGATAGTTTTAAATATTACTTAAGTATTATATGTATATATCAGTTGTTTGGAGAATAGAAAACTATCAATGAAAAGTTGATGAGAAATAATTTTAAGACAATTTCTTTGAACATATTTTGTTTGAATTTATTTTCGTTACATTCTTCTTAATACCAATGAGATAGTTAGTTCTTTATGGGAGCACATTAGAATGATCGATGTTAGATTTTACAGTCTTGCCACTCGCTTTGCACCGTTTCGCCTTCTTTTGCCGTTGCGATTACGCTTGTTGCCACCCCGATTGGCCATTCCGCGTCTGTTGATGCGCCTAGTGCCACATTTTTTGGCGCCGCTTCTATTGCGGCGTCTGACACGATTGCCACCCCGATTGCCACGTGCGGCACGAGACTCAGCACGTTCCATTGCCTCCAGTTGATTGACAAGCTTGTTGAGCTCTGCAATGCTGGCACTATCGATATCGCCTAGATCGAATTCGTCGTCCTTGTAATTCAGATCATCGATAATGTCATCACCATCAGCATCATCCAGCTTATACAGCTCATCCTTTTCATAGCTCAGAGCCTTACTTGGACGGGGCTGCAAAGTCTTGGAAGGTTCCGCCAAGGTTGCTTCAATGCCGATCAGCAGCACGAGCGTGTAGAATGTGAGGCACTTGAATGACATGTTCAATTCGATATGTTACTCTGGTTGCAGCCTCGTCGTGCTTTTATGGAAGTTCTATAATTTGCCTGCAGGCGGCTGTGTCAACAATGTGTTGGCTGTGTTTGTCTTAGCCAAGTTTGTTTGGCCGCCGCTCCGCCTCCACTTAACGAAAGTAGGCCCAGTTGCAACAGCAGCTTATCAGTCTTTTCAAGCTGTACAGAAAGTTATCAGGAAGCCCGCAACATTTTGACACCTTTTATTTATGCGTTAAGCAAATTTAAATTAGTTTTTATTGTTTACCCGACGCACAGGCCGGGCCAAGACAGGCCAGACCAGGCCAGAACGGAGCTAAACTAATGATGCAATGTTCCAAAGTCACGTACACGAACGTTGGCAGCATCGTCGCCAGTTGCTGCCACATTCAAACAACAACAACAACACAAACAACTGAGCAACTTTTCTTGTTGCTGCTGCTGTTGTTGTTGTTGTTGGTACTTCTGCTCTTTATGTTAATTTTAATTGTGGGCACGTACAAAAGGCGACAGCTACTGGGCACAACTGGCAACAAACTGCATAAACATGATATTTGTTTTTGGCAGTAGTTGGAAGATACATTTGTATCTAACACCCGCCTGCCTATACATATAAATATATAAGTACATACATACATACATATATCCATACCATTTGTAGAAGCGCCAAGCACGAATGAGTTAGGTGATAAATATTAACGAAATCAAGCACAAACATTAAGTGCTTCCTTATCAACTGTATTGCCATTTTCTTATTCGTAATAAATTCATGTGCATGGAAATTATAAAAGTTGCAGATGAAATGTATAGTATAATAAAATCAATCAAATTAATTTATCGATAAGCGTTCTATGAATATTCAAAAAGTTATGTACGTTTACTTTGTTGATTCATTTCAATTTTCTGACATAGGACATTGAATCCATCACAGAATTGATTATTGAAAAAATTTTTTGTAGTTAAGTATTACGTTTTTGAAAGTTAAGAGAACTTTTGCAAATTCGGATTCACTTCTGTGTTTACCTGACATTATAACAAGTTCTCGAGTTAAAAATTTGATTGATATTTGATTGCTACATTGATATTTACATATTCGATAAATGTAATACTTTTTCTTAGTTTCCATTAAATTTTTGTTAAAATAAAATTACTTTTTATGATATTTATTTCATTCTATTTTTTGTTACTAATGTTTGAGACTCTTCAATTTGACATATAAGTAAATGCGATTGTTATTACATTTTCGTCTTCTGCTCGATTTCAGGTCCCTGTCCAGCCTCGTATTTCACATGCAACGATGGTTTTTGCATACCAATGCGATGGAAATGTGATTCCAAGCCGGACTGTACGGATGGGTCAGATGAGACCAGTGAGTGTGGTGAGTATTCGAATTTCGAATTACCATGGATCCAGTGAATCCACCCACTATACACCCATTACCAATGTTAGGCAGTTTTCAGTGCTGCTGTTGCTGCTGCTGCTGTTGATTGCAATATTATTGGTTTGACTGTTTGGCTGTAAACGTTTTTGGCTGACTGCGCCTAATGACAGGTGCTGGTCAACGCGCCACAAAATGCGTAAAAGCCTCTGCCAAAAACACCAAATGCAATTAGTGGCCCTGCTGTGCACTTAACCCATTGTGGCCATACCAAATTTCCGCTTGAGATGCCACTTTAACTCTGAACTCTGTGAAATGCATTTGCAATTGCAATTGCCATTTCAATTGCAGTGGATGTTGCAGTTGATGTTGCTGCTCTGGATGTGCTTTAAGTTGACATCCACATGTATAACCCAGGCAGATAGTCAGTCGGTCGATCTGTCGGCCACTTCAGACCACTAAATTAATGTGTAGACATTTTCGCTGCATGCCAATAAAAAACAAAAAGAGAAAAAGCAACAACGAGCTGAGAACTGAGAAATGGCAACGTTGACAACAACAAAGAACAAACAAACAGATACAGCAAATGCGCCAGAGGCCAACGTATTGGACGTTGCTGCCCCATCGTTGCAAGCTTGGACTGTTGGCATTTTTAATTTCATTTTATATTATAGCATTTTTATGGTGACAACAGAGCAACAACAACAACAGTGCAGTCAACAGACAACAAGCGACAACTCTGACGACAAATTGTCGGCAAATATTAATGCAACAGATTATAATAAATGTGGCAGCCGCTGCTGCGTCCTCATCTACATTTGCCAAACTCATGCAACTCCCCTCGCTCCCTCTCTCTATCAGTCTTTCATCCACGCAATTTCAATTAAAGCTCACTGACTGCAGATGCACACACACACACACACACACACACACACACACACACATACTCACACACATTCACAATATATAGAGTACATATCTCTCTCTTGATATATCGCATTTAAACTGCCTGCGACGCTGAAAACTTTTCCGAGGCTTTTCGCACTCCCTCGAAATAAATTTCATTTAATTTATGTGCTCGTTATTTTTCCCCCTTTTTTCGCTTTTAACTTTTTAGTGTCTAAAACTAAAAGGAAAGCTCTTTTATTATCCTGAAAATGTCAATTATGAGAACAAAATATGAATTGACTAATTGACAATTTTTTTTAATTTTTTTTTTTTTATCATTTGCTAGATAATTTCCGTTGATTCCCCAGAGATAGCATTAAAAAATTGCTTTACAATTTTATTATGACATCGTTTTATTTGCGACCATTTTATGTTATCCAAGTTGATTAAATAACTGCCAGCATGCAGTTAACGCATCCCACACATTTTGGCCAAGATTTGCCACCCCATTTTGTCGTGTCAAATAAAATGGAAATTTAAAATTTATACCGAAACATCTGCATGCCCCTGGGCTTATTAAGTACTCCGTCCCGCCCATCCATTTGGCTAAAACAATAGACGGCCATCGGGCTGGTTCTCTGGAGCTTAACCTCTTGGCAGCCAAAACATTCCTTTCGGACGTCCCATGTGTCGCCAACGTGGCTTTTATGGTTATGGCCGCGCGTGGATGTCCCCCGACCCCCCACGTTGTCATTGTCGTCTTTGCCTTTGATTTCGACAACCAACTCGGGAGCTGCGCGTTATTTGAATTCTCTTCTCTTTCTACTTTTTTTTTTGTTTTGCTTCTTCTTCAAATATTTTGGCGTGACAATTTGCATTTTTTTAATATTTTCGCTACAATGAAACCAAATGTGTTGAAAATGTGCTGCAAAAGTCGAACTTGAAGTTTGTTCTCAATGGCAATTTTATAGCAATTCTAAAGTCCAGATTTCGAAGAGTTTACAAATAATACGTATAATAATAAAATAAACAATAATTTAAACAATTAGAAAGTTCGCCATAACCATAATTTAATTTAATAATATCGAAACAAATTCTTGACAATTGTTGATTGTAATGAATAAAATGTGAAATCAAATTAAAATTATACAGTTTGTAATTAATCACATTGATTGATAACTGATGATGATGAATACAATGGTGAATAGTGGTTAAAATAAAGCCACAGTTTAAAAACGTATTCTATTTGATGTTTCTTTTGCATTTGATGAGCAAATACAGAAACAACTATGAAAATTATTCAGTAATAAATTGAAATAAAGCTTAACAATTTTTTTCATTTGCTTCGATTGCACAGAAATATAAATATACACAGAAACTTGAGTTTTATTGAATTATTTTAAAATTCATACCCAAAGTCTTGACATTCTAAATTTGTATCGAGATTATAAATTGTTTTTCAAACTGCACTCAATCAAAAGCAAATACAGAATGCATATTTGCGTGTGCCCAAAAGTATGCTGGATTTTATTTTATTAAATTGAAATACAATAAGAAAATATATTTTGTAATTTGCCAGCTTTTAGCAAACTTCAAATAGTCTTGTAATTTAAACCAAAGAGCACTTGAAACTTTATCAAGCCACAAATACTTGCAAAGTTCTTCCTTCTCGCTTCCCCCTGCCTTGCCACATCTGCCTTGGGCAAATGGAGCTTGCCGTTTAGTTATTTTGAATTTACGCAAAATAATTCAGTGATTTGTACAAGGACACAGACAACAGTAAGCTCCCCTGCTTTCCTGCCCTGTAAAAACCAAAAACCAACGAAACCGCTAACAAACCGTTCATAAATCTTCATTTACGTTATTGTTATTGTGATTTCTGTTTGCGTTTCTTGCAGCCAAGTCACCCAAATGCAACGAGGGGCAATTTCACTGTGGCAAAAGCATGAAATGCATACCCATGGCATGGCTATGCGATGGGGAATACGATTGTGGGAAAGGCGACATATCCGATGAGACCAACTGTAAGTAGCCAAAAAGTGTGCAGTATACTTATTACTGTTTCTCCTAAAATCTCTCTATCTTTATTTCTATTCTCACTTGCCCTTGCTCTCATTTGACAGGTCACGATGTCGTTGCGCCCAAGTGTCGCGCCTTTGAAGGCGAATGCCACAACGGCGCCTGCCTCGAGTTGTCGCGCTTTTGTGACAGCCACTGGGATTGTGATAACGATGAGCTGCATTGTGGTAAGTTGGCAACATCATCATCACCCAAATCAAGGGTCATTCCACACACTTAACTATCGATAATTGCAGATAAGCAAAATGCCGCTTGTGCTGCCCTCAATTGCAGCTACAATTGCAAATTGACGCCACAGGGTGCACGTTGCTATTGTCCGGCGGGACAAGTGCCCGAGTCCGTCAACTCGACACGTTGCATGGACTACGATGAGTGCACCGTGGCAGGAACATGTGATCAACTGTGCCGCAATACGCCCGGCTCCTACGAGTGTAGCTGTGTCTCCGGCTACACAAAGCTGGGCAAGCGCTGCCTGGCCATAAATGGTGAGTACACAGTTCAAAATATAAAAAGATTCCGGAATAAACTCAAGCCCAAAATACATCAAAAGTGGGAAATTCCGGGAGTTGCTTGAAAAACCAAGACCTTTTAGAAACAAAAATCATAGTGTTTTTATGATGCATATTACTGAAAATTTAACACGTAACTTAGAAAAGATATGATTTTCTTATTCATAACATTTATTCAGTAAGTTTTTGGAGTGCTCCCCAGCGAAAAATTAATTTGGAAAATAACTAAACTCATTAAAATTTAAAAATATTGATTTTTAACTACACTGTTAAAAAAAGTTCTAAAATAAGGATTTTGGTCTTTGAACTACGAATTTTGGTCTAAAAAATATTTATATTTTCCCAACAATCTAAGATTTTGTTATTATTATACTGAGAACTGCGATTTTTTAGATTAATATTCTTAGTATTAGTAATTTGGGCTTAAAATGGTCTTATTTTAAGAACAAAATAAGTAAGATAAATATTCTTAATTTTAGAAGTTGCTCTTTTTTAGTGTAAAAGAAGAAGCTAAAATTAGAATGATCCTTTGTTTTCTGTGTATGTCAACTTGGTCATGGTTTATTATCTACTAACCCACTCTATCTCTCTCTCTCTCTCTTTTGTAGTGCCACCATCAGAGGCAGCAACACTGACGCTGCTATCTGCAGGCGGTATTCGACGCATCAGCACTGCTCCTGGGAACGGTGAGATGCCATTGATGTCCACACAGGCCTCTCAATTTGTGCTTGCCTTCGAGGTGTGGCATCGAAATCGAACACTGTGCACACTGCAAAAGATGTGGTCCGAGCTGACCATGCATTGCCAGCGCATCGAGGACGCCAATGTCAATTGGACGCTGCCCGTCTCCGCGTTCATCTCACCACAGCAATGTGAGTCCCGTGTCTCGAATCTCTCTCTCTCTCTCTCTGTGTGCGCGGCCATAATTTGTGCATTGTTTGCTGATGTTGTTTGTTTGTTTGTTTGTCTGTCGGTTGCGGCCTTGTTTGCAGTTTTCGTCGAACTGCGCTTAGACTGGCTGTCGGGCAATTGGTATTTCCTGAACGAGGACGAGGGCATGGTGTATCTGTGCACCAACGCGGTAACCTTTTGCCGCCTCATACTACATCAAGTGGAGCATCCATCCTCGCTGGTGCTCGACCCCACCAAGGGATATCTCTTCTATACGGATTGGTCGCCCAGCTTATCCCGTGCCCTTCTTGATGGCAACAATCGTACAACACTCGTCAGCACGCAGATTTATCATCCCAGTAGCGTTACATTGGATTTGGCCAGTGAGCATGTCTATTGGATTGATGTCTACAAGGATGTCATTGAGCGGGTCAACTATAATGGACTGCAACGCTGGACATTGAAAAAGTCACCAAATGTGAGTTGTTATTTCCTGAATTATATGCATATATTTGTCGGAATGTAGTTCTTATTTGGAAATCCTCTTTAATCTATTGGATAGTAGATTTGATGCAAGTGGGAATTAACGATAATAAGTAGAAAGATATTTTCCATATAGTTTACTTATGGTTTAGAAACTCAGACGTGCCACAAATTAATGATTTAATTAATTTGTAGGGATTGCATTTAGGGATTCAATGATTCGGTAAATTATTAAGCCTTATTTATTTATTTAAAACAGTTTTTTAAATAACTTACCTAAATTATTAATTGGAAGTTCATAAGTAATAAACTAATTAATTGAATTATTTGATCAATTTAGACAATAGTTTTTTTTAACTAGACTATAAACTATAGCATAATTTTTTTAAACAGAATAACTCTAAAAATAAATTCTTTTAAATTAGCATGCTATTGATTCATATGTAACCTCAGAAATCGTTGAATTATTTAAATTTTGTATGCTATTCATTCGAAAAGGATTTTAAAGCAAGATTTCCTTTCGGTGGATATTGATTAAATATCTTCTAGACAATTATGTTTCAGGTTTGAAAGATTTCCAATTTAAAAACTAGGTTTTTGAGCCCTTCTTCATAATATTATTTTTGAGACATTTGCCATTCTAAAAAATAATTAAATTTGTATGTTGAGTAACTGATCCAAATGCGATATATATTGTAGATGAGAATCAGTTGAATGAAATGCCAAAAGCCTTTAACTGCAATTCAAGTAGCTCGATGACCTATATAAAAGAGTAAACTTTTTACAAATAAAACCCGAAAAACCGCAAAAACCATGACCAACATTGTTTGTAATTGTTGTTGTGTTGTTGCTGTTGTGTTAAACACAATTTCCGTTGCTATTGTTGTTGTTGTTGTTTACAGTCGCCGGTGCCATTGAAGACCATCCAGGCGGTGGAGATATTCGAAAACACAATTTATTTGGCACCATGGACGGACAGGGCCATCGTTGGACTGGACAAATTTACGCTGAAGGCGCGCGTGCTGTTGGCGAATGTAACGCGTGGCACAAATTTTCGCATTTTCCATCGCCAGAAGCAGCCAGAGGTGGCGCATCCGTGCCGGGAGAACAACGGCAATTGCAACCAGATTTGTGTGCCTCTTTGGATACGAGGATTTGCGAGCGCCAAGTGCCTCTGTACAGCCGGCTATAAATTGTACAATCAGACGACCTGTTTACTTTCCGCGCACGATAAATTTCTGGTGTACACCGACAAGCGTTTGGTCCGCATCACTGGCGTGCCTCTGGGCACCGAGCAGGTGCAGCAACTGGAACAGCTTGGCGAGCAGCCCGATGTAATGGTTCCCATTTACAATGTCTCCGGACCGAAGGCCATCGATGTAAATGTGCGTGGCAAATCCATTTTGTACGTCATACCCGACCATGAGGCGTCCCCCCTCAGCTCCGATGAGCCCGTTTATACCATCAAGAGCCAGTCTCTCAATGGAAGCGTATCGCGCACCCTTTCCACGGGATGGCGTCAGGTGCACGCCATTGCCTACGATTGGATTAACGAGCATTTGTACTGGACGGGCTATCGAAAGCTTCGTGTCGCTCCGCTACGTAATATGAGCAAAGTCCTTACCTTCAATCTGGACTGTGATGCCATGTAAGTAGATCCAACCATTTATAGCTCCATAAATCAATATTTGCTGCGTAGTCTTCTTATTTCGTTAAGGATCTCGAATTTATGATAAATGTGGATTCATGCGTATTATGTTCTCTACTTTAATATCGCATTTAATTAAAATACTTCAATAAAACTCATCATATTTATTAACTGAAGTCGTACAGTAGTAAATTTAGAAAAAAAGCAGCTCAAAATGTTTTGAAATGTTTTATAATGAGGTTTCTATACAACAAATTGTTAAAAGGCGGATTCAACAATATTTTATAGATGAAATACTACCCTTTTCATTCTGCTAAGAATGTGGATATCTGAATTTCCATCAATAACTTTAATATACATATATCCGAATATCTTGAAGGTTTTTATATCTCTTATATAGATTCCGGAAGTCAATTTTATTCACTCTATATTCTTAAATCAATACAAGCCTTTTTTTTGTCATGAAATAACAATAATATGACTCCTTTCCCATCTCAACTTTCCAATTTTCCTATTCCCCTGACTTTTTAAATCAATAATACCTCAAATTAATTAGTTTTCTCAGTGAACACAATATTCTGGAAATCTTTTATTATACAAATAGTTCCCGTATAAATCGTAATTCAATCAGCAATAATTATAACTTTAATTTAATAAGTAATTTGAAGCGAAACTTTTTTATATTCAACCCTTTTCACTTAAATTATAATTCTAATGCTCAAACAGGTCGCTGAAGGTGGATCCGACTACTGGTCTTCTCTACTGGGCACAATGGTCATTTCAATCCTGCGAGGCGGGCATCTACAGCGCTTGGATGGATGGAACACACAAGGAGTTGCTGGCAAAGTCCTCAGATGGGATGACAATGCGATGGCCGCGTAGCTTGGACGTGGATAGACGCACCAAGCTCATCTATTGGTGCGACTTTAAGCTGGGCACGATTGAGCGCATGAAACTGGATGGCACTGGGAGAGAAGTACTGCTCAAGTCGGAACAGTTCCATCCGTTTGCCATGGTGCAGCACAATGGCTTCGTCTACTGGGTGGATAATATAAACTCGACCATTTGGCGGTTTGATGTGCATAAGACGAATCTGACCAACACCTTCAGCTCGACGGTGCATCTGCAACCGAATGGCAATGCCGTCGATTTGCGAATCTTCGATTTAGCCACTCAACCACTGCCACAAACGCCCAGCGAATGTGCGATGTCCAAGTGTCCTGGCATGTGTTTGAACTCACCCAAAGGCGCCATTTGCCGTTGCCCGGATCGCTTTACCCTCAACGGCACTGGCACCCATTGTATACCACAACTGACGCCCTCAACGGCGACATCTCCGGCTCGTTCCAATTGCACTTCGGGTCATGAATGTCGCAGCACGCAACAATGCATCGACGGCAAGGATCTCTGTGATGGCTTTGAGGACTGTGAGGATGGCACCGATGAAAGCAGCGATGCCCTGGGTCCCTGTAATCCCCGCTCCTGTGATAAGAAACTGCATTTTGTGTGCAATGAACGTTGCTATCAGCGTGCTCTGCTCTGCAGCACCATTAGCTACTGCTTGGATGGATCGGATCAGTTGAACTGTGAGCACAACACCTGCAATAGCAATGAGTTCACCTGCGAGAAGAGCGGACGCTGCATTCAACTCACTTGGGTCAACGATGGCGTCGTTGATTGTGGACCCGATGATGCCTCCGACGAGTCATCGGATCTTTACTTGGACAGCAAGTGTCCAGAGTTTGACTGCGGCAATGGACGTTGTCGACAGTTTACAGATATCTGTGATGGTCTGGACAATTGCGGGTAAAATAAACGATGTTCTTATTTACTACCAGGGATTAAAACCTTAACCGAAACCGAAACCGTAACCTTTAACCGGTGAAAACCGATTGAAATTTGTAACCGTAACCGAAAATAATTTTTTTCGCTGTACCGAAACCCATAAACCGAAACTCTTTAAACCGAAATAACCGTTTAGTAGCCGATTCATTTATAAGGGTTAATTTCGGTTAATTTGATAACTTTGAGCTGCCATAACTTTGTCAAAACTCAATTAATTTCCATGCGCAATGTAAATTTGAACTTGATTTTACCTTGTAATTCGTTCTGCATTTAAATTTTGTTTATTTTCAAAAATTCGAAAATTTCGAAATTTTTCGAGAAATGATAAGGGGTAACACTGTAAAATTTCTAAAAAATTCGAAATATTTAATATTTTCAAAATGAAAAAATTTAAATGCAGAACGAATTTAGAGGTAAAATCATGATCAAATTTACATTGCGCATGGAAATTGATTGACTTTTGACAAAGTTATGACAGTTCAAAGTTATTAAAAATCAGTTAAATTCAAATAATCGAAATTTTGAAACCAAATAAACCAAATGTATATGAGATCAAATTATAATAACATCGACATTATGCTGAACCATTCCAGTAACCAGATAACATTATTTTCCAGGCTTAAAGGAGCATTAAGTCTTTTTTCATATAAGACAATGAAAAACGCATTTTATTTTGGTCAACCGAAAAGCTTAATTTTTAATTTTTTTGATCATAAAACCAAAAGCGTAACTGAAACTGATATTCGTTTCGGTTTTAATCCCTGTTTACTACTGTATACAAATATGACCTGGACTCTTAATTTGTATAAATATTTTGTCGAATTTTCCGTCAATGTTCTTATTGCTTACATATTTGTTCTTAAAATAACTTTATCGATTGCCGCGCTTTTTATTTAAATACTATTTACTTTGTGGTATGAAGTCGACTAAAATCAGCCAAAAAAAAATTATTTAGACCTTAAAATAAAATGATAAGATAGATATATAACAATTAAATGAAATGATATATTGAACTATTTAAGATTTATAACTAAAATAATATAAGGGTTATTGATAGGTCTGGAAATATTGTCCGAAATCATTTAAAAAATTAAACTTCTGCCAAATTGACACTCAAATATCGTCGAGAGACTTTGCTGATGCTGTTGGCATTTCAAACGGATTAGTTAATACCATTTAAATAAATAATTTTGATTTCAGATAAGTCATAAACACTCAAACACTCAGTTTTTTAAATCGCATTCATATAATTTAGAATTATAACTTGTGTTTATTTAACAAATTAAGGAGATTAAAGTCGAATCGAAAAAGGTACATTCCAGAATTTGCCAGTATTTTTTTGTATTGTTTCGGGAATCGTGAAGCTAGTTATAAGTGCATTGCATCCAAGAGCGACTATTATAAAGGCGATGAAATAGATTTTGATGAATAAATCTATATTTATAAAAATACCAGGTCATATTTATACACAGTCATACCTATTTATCAACTTACTCACTTGTTTACCTTTTTAGGAACAATGCGGATGAGTTTGCCTGCGAGCACGAGTGCGGACATGGAGAGCGATATTGTCGTCCCATTGGCTGCTATGGCGATATGCACATCTGTGATGGAGTCAACGACTGCGAGGACTTTAGCGATGAGGCCAACTGCAATCAGACCAAGAGCGACAATCATCCGCTTACAGGCTGGAAGGAGCTCAATGAATGTGCGCCTTTTGAGTTCGCCTGTGCCGATCCCTTTGAGTGTATACCAGAGTTCCTGCGATGCGATGGCATCAATCATTGCTTCGACAAGACGGATGAGGTCAACTGCACCGAATTCCATAAAACCAAGTTTGATCTAAATGAGACGGTCATATGCGAGCATCCAGATCGCTTGTGCGGCTTTAGCAATAAATGCATAACTGTTAGCCAACTCTGTGATGGCCACAATGACTGTGAAGATACCACGGATGAGGGATTCCTTTGCGCTGACAAGCTGTGCGAACAGGAACATGAATGTTCACACAATTGTCATAATACGCCCGAGGGTTACATTTGCTCTTGTCCAGCTCATTTGTTTCTACAACCAAATGGCAAACGATGCAGCATGTTGCACGCCTGCGAACACTGGGATACATGTGCTCAGGTTTGCGAGAGCAATGGCAAGACATATGCTTGCCAGTGCCTCGAGGGATTCGACCTGGCCTACGACAAGTTCACGTGCAAGAGCACAGCTCCCGATGATCCCTATGTTATATTCACCAATCGACAGGATATACGTGGCATTAATCTGAAGACACTCAGTGCCAGCAGCTTTCATAGCTCGTTGAGGAATATTATTGCCCTGGACTTTCTGTACAACAACGAGTCCAGTGTGGAGATTTACTGGACGGACGTGATAGATGATAAAATCTATCGGGGTCAATTGGTTGGGGAAAGTCTACGGAATGTAGAAGCCGTTGTACATTCGGGTTTATCGACTACTGAGGGATTGGCTGTGGACTGGATTGGCAAGAATCTGTACTGGATTGACTCGAATCTGGATCAAATTGAGGTGGCCAAGCTAAATGGTAGCTTTAGAAGAACCCTCATTGCCGGCAACATGGAAAGTCCTCGGGCTATTGCATTGGATCCACGTGAAGGTTTACTCTTCTGGACCGATTGGGATGACAATTCGCCGCGCATTGAACGCTGCAGCATGGCCGGAGAGGGTAGACGCTTTATCTCCACCAATTGGCAGCTAAGTGCTGGTTGGCCCAATGGCCTGACCCTCGACTATACCCAGAAGCGAGTCTATTGGGTGGATGCCAAATCAGATTCGATTAGCAGCACCAAATACGATGGCTCTGAGCATCATGTTGTGCTCCGCAACAAGGAGATACTCTCTCATCCATTTGCCATCTCTGTCTTTGAGAATTACGTTTACTGGACGGATTGGCGCACAACGTCTGTGATCCGTGCCAACAAATGGAATGGCAGTGATGTTCAGGTTATGCAACGCACACAGACTCAACCATTTGGTATCCAAGTGCTGCACTCGAGTCGACAGCCCTGGGATCGTAATCCCTGTGGCGACAACAATGGCGGCTGCTCCCATCTTTGCCTCTTGAGCGGAAGAGGAACATTCAAGTGCGAATGTCCACATGTTATGCGCCTGGATCCCGCTGACGAGCGAAATTGTGTCCCCAATGAGCAGGTGCTGCTCTTTGTTATTGGCGATGAAATACGCGGAATTGACCTACAGCTGCCCAATCATCATACCATTCCCACCATCAGGCAGTCTCCTAGGGTATGTACGAGAGTGGACTGATAAGAAAACCCAACTTATTTTATTAAATCATAAACTTATTATACAAAATATAATACTCTCTTTTTGAAACTCTTCTGCAGCTTGTGGCGCCGCAACGCATCGATTATCTGGTGGAGGACAGTCACATCTATTGGTCTGATATACAACAGAACGAGATCGCAAGAGCTGGCATATCCAGTGGCCTTATTGAGCCCATTATCAATACGAACATTGAGAAGCCTTATGGCTTTGCCATCGACTGGATAGCGAAGCACATGTATTTCTCCTCGGGTCAAACGGTATGCACAATCCTCGTCAGCAATTTGCAGGGAGAGTACGTGGCACATATTCATGAGAACCTCAATATGGTGGACAGCATTGCCCTGGATCCGGCCAAGTAATTTATTATTTACAATCAATTAAATTTGCAATTAACTTTTGTTCCTTTGCAGTGGCAAAATGTATTGGATACATTCAACACAGGACAACACGTTGTGGCAGCTGGAGCAATCGAATCTCGATGGTTCTGGACGCCTTGTTATCCATGAGCACAACAACAGCATGCAAAGTCTGACCATGGACTTTGATTCTCAACGATTGTATTACGCTTATGATAACTCAGGAATTGCCTACTACGATATACCCAAGAATGAGACGCATCTGGTGCTGGTGGCCAGTCAAATTACAGTGATCAGCTCACTTACCGTCTACAATGGCACTCTCTACTTTCCCGAGAATATCCAAAGCGCCATCATGCATTGCGAGAAGGAGCAGTGTCTGAACATGTCCTTCCTGCGGGTTAACACAAGTATGAATCAACTGTCGATCTCTTTATTCAGTTACTTATTTCTTTTCCCTTCCAGAGAGCATTCAGAGCATGAAGATGTTCTATGCGGAGGCCCAGACGGGCACCAACACTTGTGCTGGTCCATTGCGTGGTGGATGTGAGCAACTTTGCTTGGCCATATCTTCCTCAGATCATGTTTGTCGTTGTGCCTTGGGTTACGATGTGGAGCCCAATAATCCCACACGTTGTATTCCACGTGCCGAGTTTATATTCTATGCCATTGATGTGATGCAGGGCGTGGAAATGATTGATCCCAGTGAACCGTTTGAACTACCCAAGCCGGTAATATATATTGATACTAGAGATTAGGGATACTTGGGTATATTATTTTAAAATAAAAGTATGAAAATAACAATTATTTCTTAACTTTAAACTTAAAACTGTAGAGTAACACGTATTTTTTATTTAAAATATTGCGTAACTTTGATTTCAAAAATTAAAAACGAAAGTTAAACTCAATGCCAAACAGACAAAAAATTTAATAATGCCAAAAAGGTTCTATTAAAAAATCAAAAATAACTCTTGTCTCGTAGAATTTTCTTAACAATAAAACAAGTGTTATTCTGTAACTTTTATTTTCAATTTAAAAAATATGAATCAAAAATGATTTGTTTAGGAAGAGTTATAAATAGATTCGGATTTTGATTATTGAAAGAAGAATATAAATTGTAGTCCCTGATTTATTCATTTATGATACTCAACCAGTTCTCTTTTTATTTAGGCTCTTGTGCCCATCTCACGCATCGGCTTGGCGAGCTTTATTGAATACCATGCTGCCACGGATATGCTTTATTGGGGCGACAATGATTTCGGCGCCATTTCGCGGGTGCGTCGCGATGGCACACATCGGGAAACCATTCTGCATACCATTAATTTGGGTGGATATAAGCAACACGATTGGCTGGGCGGCATGGCCATTGATTGGATTGCTGGCAACATTTACTGGAGCGACACGAAGCGTAATGTCATTGAAGTGTCTCGTCTGGATGGTAGCCATCGGTATGTGGTCGTCGCAAATGTGGAGAAACCCACCGTTTTGGCTGTGGATCCGTTGCAGGGTCTATTGTTCTATGTAACGCAACATTATATTGGACGCATCGGTCTGGATGGCAGTCAACCCTTTGTGCTGGTCAATAACACTCGTCCCAATTGGGTAGTGCATAGTCTGATCGTTGACATGGATGCCACAAAGGTGTATTGGTGCGAAAGCTATCCGGATGTCATCATGAAGGTTGATTACGATGGAAATTTGCGACAGCTGCTATTGAATGATACATTAAATAAGCCCGTGGCGTTGGCCAAGCTTGGAGATTATCTCTACTGGGCGGAGAACAAGTACAGTGAGGGATTCATCAAAGTGGCGCCATTGACCAATCTCTCGAACTCCAAAATAATACTCAAGACGAAACAGGATGCCATTAACGATCTCAAAATATATTCGAAACGTGTTCAACACGGAACGAATCCTTGTGCCCAAAACAATGGTGGGTGCGAGCAGCTGTGCCTCTTTAACGGCACCAGTGCCATTTGTGCCTGCTCCCACAGTCGCCTCGCTGCGGATGGTGTCAGTTGTGAGCCCTATGAAAACTTCCTGCTGTTCAGCTATCGCAGCAACATTGAGAGCATCCATATGACGGAGCACGCCAACAAGAACTGGCCAGTACAGATCATTTCGAATGCCACGATGATGCGTAATGTGATTGCCATCAGTTATAACTATGAGGATCAGCTGGTTTACTATTCGGATGTTCTGCAGAGCACCATCAATCAGGTGCACTTCAATGGCACTGGACAACGTGTCCTGGTCACGCAGCAGAAACGCGTCGAGGGTCTGGCCTATGATATGGTCAATGAGCAGCTCTTCTGGACCTCGAATAACGATGCAGCCATACGTAGCTTGGAGCTAGTGCATCTGACTCCAGAGCCCGAGAAGAATTTGGAGCATGTGAATAATGTGCTGAGTTTACAGAGCAAGGATAAGCCACGTGGCATTGCGGTGGAGCCATGTCTGGGCATGATCTACTGGACCAATTGGAACGAGCAGGCTCCCAGCATACAGCGTGCCTATCTGACTGGCTACGGGGTGGAGCGCATTATACACAAGGATATAAAGATGCCCAATGCTCTGACCCTTGACCTGGAGCAGCAGCAACTCTATTGGGCCGATGCCCGACTGGATAAGATTGAGCATGCCAACTATGATGGCACCAATCGCGTGGTCTTGGCACATACAACACCTAAGCACGCCTTTGCCATGGCTGTCTATGGGGATCTATTGTTCTGGACGGATTGGGTGCTGCATGCCGTGGTGCGTGCCAATAAATACACGGGCACGGATGTGCTCTTCCTTCGGGAGCATGTGGCCCAGCCCATGGGCATCATTGCAGTGCAGAATAACAGCATCAATTGCGATTCCAATCAGTGCAAGATACTGAATGGACTCTGCGAGGATGTGTGTATTTTAAACAAGGACGGATTGGCCAAATGCCAGTGCACACAAGGTGTCCTGGCTGCCGATGGTCGACGTTGCATTGCCGCGGTGCATACGAATTGTGGCAAGTCGCAATACACTTGCCACTCCGGAGAGTGTATTCCCTTGGAGCTGACCTGCGATAATGTGACCCATTGCTTGGATGGATCCGATGAGCTGCGCGATTATTGCGTCATCAGACAGTGTCCAGATAGTCACTTTATGTGCCAGAATCATCGCTGCATTGCCAAGGAGCAGACCTGCGATGGACTGCAGCAATGCGGCGATGGCAGCGATGAAACCGCCTTGCTCTGCAAATGCGAACCAAATCAATTCCGTTGCGGCAGCGGTGAATGCCTCTCCCGGAACTTCCTTTGCGATAACATGCGCGATTGTCGAGACTTCAGCGATGAGAAGCATTGCGCCCAGAGGACTTGTGACCAGGGCGATGACGTCTTTGAGCACTGTGCGGATAGCACCATTTGCATAATGCCCAGCTGGCGTTGTGATGGCGAACCCGACTGTCCCGATGGCACCGATGAGATTGACTGCAGCAACTTAAATCGCACCACTTGCCCCCTGGGACAGTTCCGTTGTGCCAATGGACGATGCATTGCTGGCGCCTGGCGCTGTGATGGCGAGAATGATTGCTTGGATAACGCTGGCGATAATGGCAGCGATGAGTTGAACTGTCGTCCCAGCTGTCAGGTGAATCAGTTTGCCTGCGACAACGGATGCATTCCCAGCAGCTGGCAATGCGATGGCAAAAGCGATTGTGCCGATGGCACTGACGAGGGTCCTCAGTGCCCCAATCGTCCATGTCGTGCTCATTTGTTCCAGTGCAAATCCTCGGGTCGCTGCATACCACAAAAGTGGGTGTGCGATGGCGAACAGGATTGTCCCAGCAATGGGGATCACGCTGCTGAGGATGAGGGACCCCAATGTGGTGGCGTTCCCCACATTCCAGATTGCCAGCCACCAGCCTTCCTATGTTCCAGTGGTAAGTGGTTGCATATACTTATATATTTATTATTTATTTGTATTAAGTCCAACAGTTTTGAATCAATCTTGATGAGTCCGTTTTTTGGAATCAGACAGATCAGATTGACATATAGTATGAAGAACTTTGATGCTAATTAAGATAATCTCAACATTCCGCCCCAACATGACTCAAAAATCACATTTTTATTATTATTTTTAATTTTATTTATTTATTTATCCTATTTATCCTAGTATGAAACTTTTACATTACTGCGCTAGTTACGAAAATATATTAAAATATCATCCTTTATATTAATACGTTTATAAATAACACTTAAGAAATTAAGATTACATTTATAATTAAATTTAACAAATTATACTACTTTTTTATTTAATAATTATCATTTATCCTACTTAATCTCATCAAGATCGGATAATTATAACGAAAGTTATGACAAATTAAAATTTATCAGGCCTGTTCCGGTTTTAACTTTGGGCAAGATTCCTGGAAAATGAATATCTATAATCTATTCTAATATCATTTTTGATCAAAGTTGCGGATTGAATTTAATTTGAGTTGGTGAATTTAATTTATGTCCGATAAAGTGAAAAACGATCAATTTTAAATACTTTGACATTTTATACATTTTATTAATTGCTCTAAAATATATAGTGAAAACCGGAACTTACCTGAATATATATCTAAACTGTATAACGGATATCTTGTAATTAAATGTTGAATGATTACATATTATTTATTAATTTTAATTGATAAATTTTGTTTAAAATGTATGAAATCTTCGACATGACAAAGATAACTCTTCGAATATTAATAGCTATTATTTTAATGTACTTCTCTCTATAAATTACAGGTCTCTGCATCGATTCGCATTATGTGTGCGATGGCGACGAGGACTGTCCTGGAGGAGATGATGAGTACGAGGGCTGTGAGCCGGCTTATCCACCGCACGCATGTCCAGGCGGCGCACAGATGCACGAGTGCCAGGATGGCATATGTATCTTCAAGAATCAAACGTGCAATGGCAAACCGGACTGTGCCGATGGATCCGATGAGTTGGACTCCCTCTGTGCTCACACACGTACCTGCAATGGCACCAACGATTTCCGTTGCAAGAATGGCGCCTGCATCAGTGCGGATCTGTTGTGCGACAGGAGGAATGATTGTGCCGACTTTTCGGATGAGGCACTGTGCAATATGAACGAATGCCTCATCCAGGATATTTGTGAACATGAGTGCATCGACAAGGTGGTGGGCTTTGAATGCCGCTGTCTGCCCGGCTTCAAGATATTGAACGGGAGTGCGCATCTCTGTGACGACATTAACGAGTGCGAGGACCAACCATGTTCCCAGACCTGCATCAATACGCACGGATCGTACAAGTGCTTGTGCGCCAAGGGATACGAACTGAGGGATCATCATACGTGCAAGTCGACCAGCAACGAGACAATGAAACTGATATTCTCCAATCGATATTACATCAGGCAGGTGAATCATACGGGCAACGGATCCATATTGATTCACTCGCTGTCCAATGCTGTGGCCTTGGATTTCGACTGGGATAGTCAATGTCTGTACTGGTCGGATGTGACCAGCACTGTGGGCACCATTAAGCGTCAATGTCCGGCGGAAAACAAGACACAAACTCTGCATCAGGCAATGTTAAAGAATCCCGATGGTCTGGCCGTCGATTGGGTGGCCAAGAACTTGTATTGGTGCGACAAGGGATTGGATACGATTGAGGTATCCCAACTGGATGGCAAATACAGACGTGTGCTAATCAATGAACATCTCCGTGAACCTCGTGGCATTGCCTTGGATCCCTATCAGCGTCACATTTACTGGTCTGATTGGGGCGATAATCCGCACATCGGCAAGGCCGGCATGGATGGATCACAGCCACGCATGATTATCCGAGAGAATCTGGGATGGCCAAATGCTTTGACCATTAGCTTTGAGACCCAGCAGTTATTCTGGGGCGATGCCAGAGAGGATACCATTTCGGTCAGTGATCTCGATGGTAATCGAACACGAATCTTGCTTGCCCGCAGCATTAATCCGCATTTGAATCTGCATCACATCTTTGCCATTGCCGTATGGGAGGATCGCATCTATTGGTCCGACTGGGAGACCAAATCCATTGAGTACTGCAACAAATACGATGGCCAGAACTGCTCCACTCTGATTACAACCATACACAGACCCATGGATTTGCGTGTCTTCCATCCCTATCGACAACAGCAGCCAATTAGTGGCAATCCCTGCCTGCAGGCCAACTGCTCCACACTGTGCCTGCTGTCGCCGGAGGAGCCTCACTACAAGTGTGCCTGTCCCAACAACTTTGTGCTCGCCGAGGATGGACGCACGTGTCGGGCCAATTGCACTGCGGCACACTTTGAGTGCATCAATACGTACAAATGTATACCCTTCTATTGGCGCTGTGACACGCAGGACGATTGCGGTGATGGCAGCGATGAGCCAGAGTCCTGTCCACCGTTCCACTGTGAGCCTGGACAGTACCAATGCGGCAACAAGAAGTGCATTCATCCCTCGGCCATTTGTGATGGCGTGAATCAGTGCGGAGACAGCTCGGATGAGTTGAACTGCGATAAGTTCACGTGCTTTGAGAATCACCTGAAATGCGAGGCAACTGGCAACAGTTCAGCCTTCTGTGTGGACAGCGTAAAGCGTTGCGATGGCGTTCGAGATTGTCCTGGTGGCGAGGATGAGGCTGGCTGCACTCCGCTTGTCTGCAAGAAGGATCAGTTCCAGTGCAGCAACAATCGATGCATGCCCTATGTCTGGGTCTGTGATGGCGACATCGATTGTGCCGACAAATCCGATGAGGCCAACTGTGATCATGTATCCTGTGGACCCAACGACTTCCAGTAAGTCATACGATAATCCTTGAAGTTCCTTATTTGTTTATTTAAGGTCAACTGAGAGCAGTTAACCTAAAGAAATTAAATTTTAAAATAGTGTTGTGAAATTTAATTTAAATTAACAATTTAAAATAAATTTATACACATTTACATTTAAAACGGAAAGGATAAGAAGAAATTAATTATTCAACAGTTAAAAAGTCTGAATATACTTTCAAAAAATGTTAAAGGATCCAGCAGTTGTTTCTAGAATTGGTGAAAATGATCAATAAGTATTAGTATCAATAAGTATATATTATATAACTAAGAGCAGTTGACCCAAAAGTAATTGAAAATTTTTATATAATACCAATACAATGTATACTCATACTTATTTTTCAAGAAACTGGTATAAATATGAAATATGATTTAAATTAACAATTAAAATATAATGTACATATATATTAGGTTAAAAATAACTTAAATATGAAATAGTTAAATATAAATAAATTAACATTAAGTTTCGGGATCTGGGGCTATTCCAGAAAACTCTAATTCGAACAATATGTATTTTAAATATTAAGTATACGTATTAATATTAAATTTATTCTTTCATTTTATTCTACAGATGCAACTCGGGTCGCTGCATTCCACTTGCCTGGCGCTGCGACGATGAGGAGGATTGTCCCCATGGTGAGGACGAACCTCCCAGCTGTCACACCTCCAAAGCCACCTGTGATCCCACCTACTTTAAGTGCAACAATTCCAAGTGCATTCCTGGACGCTGGCGTTGTGACTATGAAAACGATTGCGGCGATGGCAGCGATGAGCTCAATTGCCAAATGCGTAACTGTTCCGAGAGCGAATTCCGTTGTGGCACCGGGAAATGCATCAAGCACGACTTTCGCTGCGATGGTGAGATCCATTGCGACGACAGCAGCGACGAGATCAACTGCAACATCACCTGCAAGCCCAATCAGTTTAAATGCGCCGCATTCAATACCTGCATTAACAAGTGAGTGAGAATTCAAGAAAATCGATTTGAATATTGACTTTAAAACAGGGATTAAAACCGAATCGAATATCGGTTTCAGTTACGGTTTCGGTTATGATCGAATTAAGGTTTTCGGATATCGGTTATGCAAGTATCTTGGAGTATCGGTTTCGTAACGGTTATCGGTTTTTTGTAAGTTTCGGTTTAAAAATAACGGTATTGTTTCGGTTCACAAAAAAAGATATTAAGGTTTTCGGTTGACTAAAATAAGACGCTTTATTCATTTTTTTAAATGAAAAAAGACAATGCTCTTTTTAGCCTGGAAAATATTGTTATCTGGTTACTGGAATGGTCTAGTGTAATGTCGATTTTATTATAATTTGATCTCATATAAATTTGGTTCATTTGGTTTGAAATTTTGATTATTTTGATTTTACTGAACTTTGATAACTTTGAACCGCCATAACTTTGTCAAAACTTAATCAATTTTTATGCCTGTTTAAATTTTAAATTAAATTAAAATAAATCATAAAAAGTTTTATATAAAATTGAAAGAATATTACTTAGTTACTTACTATGTCTCAGTTGTTGCGGTGTACTAATATTCAATATTAATTAATAAATTTAAATTTAATTTAGACAATATCAATGTGATGGCGATGACGACTGTCCCGATGGCTCCGATGAGGTCAACTGCACTTGTCCACCAGATCATTTCAGCTGTGGGAATGGCAAGTGCATAATGTCTCGTTGGAAATGCGATGGCTGGGACGATTGCTTGGATGGAAGTGATGAGAGCTATGACACCTGTGCCCATATACATTGTCATTACAATGCCTTTAAGTGCGCCAATCTCCTTTGCATACGCAAGTCAGCGCTTTGCGATGGGGTCAATGATTGTGGCAACAACGATGATGAATCGGATCAGGTGTGTGCGGCGTTACCCAAGTGTCGGCATGATCAGTTCCAGTGCGAGAACAATGACTGCATCTCAAAGAACTTCCGCTGCGATGGCCAATACAATTGTGTTGATGGCTCCGATGAGACGAATTGTCAACCACCAGTCTGTGGATTTGGAACATGCTCACAGATTTGCATTGAAAAGAAGGCGGGTCACTACAACTGCAAGTGCACGGCGGGATATCACAAGGGTGTGGCTAAGAATGCCACTTGTTTGGCATCGGGACCGGATCAAATACTGTTACTGGCCTCGGAGCAGGAATTCCGTTTCATATTGCCTGCCAAACAGGAGGGTACCACTGTTGTAGGCTTCTTCCAAACGGACAGCTTGAAGATTGATGTGTTCGACATACTCATCAGGCCAAAGGATACGCTGCTCTTCTGGATTGATTCGCATCACGGCAAGGTGCATACCATGAAAATAGCCACGCCTCATGTGGAGGGCGTTGGCGTGCGAGTGCGTCGTGATCTCAAGGAATTAACTGCTTTTAATGTAAGTTTCCATAGAGTTTCTACACATTTTCATTCCAATAAAATCTACACTGATTTATATCAGGCATATAAAAGTTATGAGTTCAATGAAATGGTTGAATAAATATATTAACATTTTTTTTTGAATTCAATTTTAATTCTAAAAATTAGAAAAACCCAATTTAATACAAAATTACTTTTTAAAAATCCGAAATAACACAAATATCAAAAAGTGATGTAGGAGTTACATTTAAGTTTCATAACTCTAATTTTAAATATATTGATAATAGAACTTAATCTGATTTTTATAAATCAAAAGAACGATTTACAATTCATTTGTATTATTCGAACCAACAAATCAAATTAATTTTACTATTTATATCTCTGATTTATATAGATACCCGATCTCGACGATCCCAAATCGCTGGCCGTGGATTGGATTACACAAATGGTTTATATCATTGACTCGCGCCATAATCAAATTATAGCTACTGATATTGAAGGCAAGAAGTACATCTCTCTTGTGTCCACGGGCATGAATCCGACGGACATTGTCCTGGAGCCGGAATCGCGTGTTATGATTTGGTCTACGCTGGAGAATGGCATATTGGTAGCCTCACTGGATGGCGCCAACAAGAAGAGCCTCGTGGAGCGTGATGTCGGCTGGCCAATCAGTTTATCGATTGATTATCCCACGGGTCGATTATATTGGGCGGATTATCGTAAGGGAACAATTGAAACATGTCGTCTGAATGGCAAGGATCGCAATGTGGTGCGTCGCTTTGGAACACGCGAGAAGCCCCAAAAGATTGATGTCTTTGAGGATTATCTGTACATCAAGCTCTACGATCAGAGCATCATTAAAATGAACAAGTTTGGCAATGACAATGGAACGTATTTACTAAAGGGATATCGCTCATCGGACATTGGAATTCTGCATCCCATGAAACAGAATCGCAACAGTAAGTGAAACCCATATTTAACAATTGCATCTTCATTTTCTAATTCCTGATTCAACTTTTGCAGTAAGCAATCCTTGTGCGAAGGAACCCTGCAAAGGATCGCCCGCACTTTGCATACTATCGACAGAATCCGCCACCGGCTACACCTGCAAGTGCCCCAATGAGTATGTGATGACCGAGGAGGGAATTTGCAAGGCCAACACCGAAATACCCAACTATTGTCCACTCTTGTGTAATCTGGGCAAGTGTGAGATCGTTAATCATGTCCCAAAATGCATTTGCCAGGCTCAATTTGAGGGAGAACTGTGTGAGCATTTTCGCTGCTCCGGCTACTGTATGAACTATGGACTGTGCACGGTGGCGCCAGTGCTGCCCGGATTGCAGGAACCACCGCCGCTGAAGTGCACATGTCCGCCCAACTGGTCGGGACCACGTTGTGAGACATCTGTGTCGGATTGCCAGAGTCGTTGTCACAACGGTGGCTCGTGTCTTGTCTCTGAAACGGAGGGCATGAAGTGCAGCTGCCCGGAAATGTATGTGGGAGATCAATGCGAACACTGTCTGAATTTGACCTGTGAGAATGGTGGCATTTGTCGGGAGACGCTCACTGGTGCTCCACAGTGCGAGTGCCCCGATGGCTTCACCGGAAAGCGATGTGAGTTTAATGAGTGCGCTGACTTTTGCAAAAATGGAGGCACCTGCAGCATTGGAGGCAAGGGACAGCGTCAGTGCAAGTGTCCCGGTGGCTACTACGGCGAGCATTGTGAGGCGAACTCTTGTCGAGACTTTTGCCAGAATGGAGGAACCTGTTTTAATCGTGGCCATCGTCTGAGCTGCACCTGCCCGACACGTTACATTGGAGATCGTTGTGAATCGGATCTGTGTAAGACTTCAAGTCCACCGCGCTCTTGTGATGTGTCTCAGCTTCCGGCGCGCGATCCCTGCACTGGCATCATTTGCCAGAACTCCGGTACCTGTCATGTCATCAAAGGTATCGCCATGTGCAATTGCACGGATCAATGGAACGGCGAGTTTTGCACAATGCCTGTGGGTGCAGATAATCCCTGTGTGAATCACTGTGCCAATGGGGCTGTGTGCCATCTCAATGAGTACGTAATGCCCCGCTGCAGTTGCATAGGCGAGTGGCAGGGCGAGTACTGTGATCTGCCGCCCCACTGCGTCGGCGAGTGCAGCGTCTGTCGCACTGGAAGCTCCATCAATGAGTGCCTATGTGATAACAAACGTATTGTGCCCTGTTTGGGAGAAAGCGCTGATGCGTTGAGCGGTGAACAGGAGTCGAGCAGCTTGCTTTCCGTGATGGCAGTCATCTTGGCAGTCACATCACTCCTGCTAGCATTGGTTGGCGGAGCTGTTTACTTACTCAAGTGAGTTGAAAAGTTAATTTTCAAGCTGCTTCAGGAATCTAATATTTATTTTGCTTGCAGGAAACACCGCATTGCTCAACCATTCTCACATGCTCGCCTCACGGACAATGTGGAGATTATGCTGACCAATCCAATGTACCGCGGCGATGCTGATGAAGCGCCGCCATTTGCACATGAAGATGATAAGGTAATTATCTCAATACTTTGATGAAACAATTTAATTGAAATGTTTAAATTCACAGGGAAACTTTGCCAATCCCGTGTACGAATCAATGTACGCCGATGCCATTGCGGAGCCAGCCAGTGTGGAAATTGCGCTCAGTACAGCCCCAGATGAGAGGAAGGGTCTGTTGCAGCACACGCACGACGAGACACACACACCGGACATACTCTGATGATTGGACCATGTCAGCCAATCAGATTGCGAACTGTGCTAAGCGCTTCTCACTGATTGTACATTTCTCCAAATCGTAATCGAAATCTATATCCAAATCGAAATCCAAATCCAAACCGACTTCAACACGAACAATGGACTGATAGCGTAGCCATATTACGAATTTTGTAAACGTTTTGTATACATTTTGTTTCCTTTATTTTTGTTGTAGGTGGGGATAGGAGCTAGGGGGAAGAGCCGCCCATCCAAAGAGCGCTTAACCTATAATTTGCAACTCAGGCAGCTCCTTTTGCTCCTTATGTTATATCCTTAATATTGATATCCTTATACTCATAACTTGTAATCCTTCTTGTCATTTTTGTTTAAGCGCCTTTTTTTAATTGTCGCAAAGTTTACAAAAATTTGCCTTCTTTATATAAAGATTTTAATTTTATAAAAAACGTTTTTGTGCATTTGTAAATTTTTGTAGTTCGTAGACTTAGTTAAAGTTCACATGCATCTGATGGAAATTTTGTAAATATTTTATAAACTTAACGCCTTCAGGCAGCCTAGTTAACATTTAAAACAAGCACTAAACTTTTTGCCAATTAGTGAAAAATCGTAATTTAAAATTAAAAAAAAAAAAAAACTAAACAAGAATTAGCAAACAATTGTTAAAGTAAAACTTGTCTTTTTATATTGACCAACGACAAAGAGAAATGCATTTAAATTAATTTTATGAGCACACTAAATATAAAAATAAAACGCACAAACGCAAAGAAAAACCGAAACATACTGAGACCGAACAAACACATGACAAACAATACTATAACGAACAAATTATATAGTCTAAATAACATTAAGTACATTTAATGATAACGTCTTTACATTATATACGTTTAATATATAACATTTATTTAGTTTGTCATCTTTTTAAAGCAGTCGAACAAACGCGATTTTCTGTATAAAACGAATGCTCAGACAAAAGCCAAATTTTAATAAACAATACTATGTAAAAATCGAAATAACAATATATATAATGTATGTAAAGCAAAGTGCAAAGCGTTAAGAAAACCCCTATTAAATATATAGAAATTAATATGTATGTGCACTAAATACATAATACATTCAAAAGAAATTGTAAAAATAAAAATATGTACTAATATAATTAACTGAATTTGTATACAATTTATTGGTTGAGTTTCACAGCATTGTGAGCATATTCGTAAATATGATAAAATTTAAAGATTTCAAGATACAACTTTACTGTTTGTACTTATAATAATTTTGATTGTAATTATATTTCGGATATACAGACTCTCATATTTAAAAAAAAATAGGAAGCATTTGAGATATGCAGTTTCCTATTGCGCAAATCCCAACAAATGTTACCATATGGCAATATGTAGGGGCTACACCGTTTTCTCTCTATTTCCTGAAAGGAAATCTTAGCACGAAGCGGAAGTAACTTTCAATTTTCAACGCTCAACCTTTTCACTTTTTTACAAGAGGCAAGCAAGCTGCGTGAAAAGGGGAAAATGTGCCTGGAAAATCGACAGCAATTTGTTTTCTACTATGTGCCACAAAAGGATATGCATGATATCAAAATTTGTGTGCACTCAAAATTGAATTTGTTGATTTCCCTTTTTTCCTCTATACTCGCAACGTAGTTCAAGTGTGCGACGCGTGGGCACTTCCGTTTACACTTTGAGGGGCGTCTACCTGAAGGACTGAATTGACCCGATGGAGCCTTCAGCCTGGGAACATTTTATCATCAATCTTTGAACTGATTTCTTGCATTTGGTTATTACGCAAAGCTGCATCCTTGTCGCTGTCTCACGCATATTTACTGTGGGTTATTGATATAATATGAAACTCCATATATGCATTCCTGATGCACTTGTTCGCCACAGTCGGGTAGACCGACAACTATCAGGGCCTATTCAGAGTCGAGACGAACCATTGGGTCGTGTGAAAAATGCAAGCGATTTGAATTTGCCCTGCCACAGGTAGATGCCGGGTAGATTTCATTTAATTTCATCCTTTGCTCTGGCAAAAAGGATCGCATACATATTCAAAATGTGTGTGTGGGAGAATTCTTGTTAAACACGGCATGACTTTGTTGTTTGTTTGTTTGCAAAGATATCTCTATTATAAGCCCAACAAGGTTTTTGGGTTTAAACCGATCTTAGCCTGTGGGAAATATCATTTGTAACACTGTCTTCCAAGTTAATTTAATGACAATTAAATAGTTTAGAATTGCTGGACAATGCCGACAGGATCAATACAGCTAGCCGAACCGATTCAAGATAGGAATATATATTCTAGAACAAAAACCAAAACTGTTTTTTATTTAGAAGTTGCCAGCCCCTATCTCATTTTAACCAATATAGTTTTGAAAGATTATTATCAGTTGTCTAAACAAGTTCTAGTTTCTAGATTTTCAGTCCTAGATTCCCCATTCGATTCGATAAACTTTGATTGTGTTGCCAGCCATGTGCTGGATATGTAAATTTGAAACATGTTTATCACCAAGTAAGGAAATTAAGAAAAACTTGAGTATCCTGTGCGGTTCTTTGCGCTTTTAATGCGCAACTGAAACCAGTAATTCCGCGAGTCTGCCAACAATAGAAGATCTTATTTTATATACATTTTTTTTGGGTAAATAACCAGTTTTCTGGAACTGCGCATTTCAGTCCAGCTGGGCTTTTTCTGGCTGGCAACCCACTTGGGGGCTACTTTCGGACTGTTAATTATGCCAAACGAATTTCAATGGCAGCATGAAAAAATTCTCATTCCCATGGTCACAATATACATAAGGAAAACGAAATCAAAAGTAAAAACAAAAGTGATAAACCGTAGCGAAGTGCACAGGAATTTCACACACACTCACAGTCACACACTGAGTTCCCAAGATGCCGACATTCGAATGGGTCTGGAGAGTGAGGGCAGCATCAAATCACAGCAAACATTGAGACAAAGAACACGAAAAAGAAAAAGGATCCACAGAAGAACAAGTGCAATGCAAACAGACGCAGGACCTGTGAACCACCAACAACCACAAAGCAAACAACGAAGCGAGCAAAGATAAAGGATCTTGAGAGTGTGTGGGAACACACGACGAACAAGTGCAACGGTATTTGGAGACTACCAAAGGATAATAGCGCTAAAAGGAAATGAAAATTATGATAATTCGGTTCTTTCTCACAGCAGATCGGATAACAGATCGGCAGCAGAGTAGCAGCCACCGAATCGATATGATTGAGTGTGGGAAGTTGGAAGTTGGAAGAGCTGAGGGCGTCTCCCAAGGTGATGTCGTGTCGCTCGACAGACACACGCAAGGCAGCCGCAGGACATAAGGTCCTCTGCGGAAGTGATTACGGAAGTGAGTTAAATTGAGAGAATCTTGTAGACAGCCAAAGGATGCAAATCAATTTATTTATCTCTAGTTTTACTCTGTTTTCTCGTAATCCTGCGCATAACCAAACAGTCTCTTGAGCATATTATAGATGATCATTTGTCGCGTCACTTCCGTCTCATAGTTCATGTAGTCCTTCAGTCGATGCTGCTTGTACAGCTGATCGAGCAGCTCGAACAGCTCCATTTCCAGACCTCGCAAAGAGATCTCCAGCTCCGGGGTATGTGTTCCAGATATAAGAGCCTGCATATAGATGTTGGAGATCTTCTGAATTGCCTCGTCCAGTGAGTTCAGCATAGTGTCCTTCGGATCATGCACCAACTTGGCAGGTCCGGTGAGCTTCGGAGAGGCTTTATAATTCAGCAGTCGATCGTTAGCATCGATCAGCGGTAAAAATACTAGACAAATCAGCAATAACTGACATAAAACTAACTTTAACGCCATCATTTGCAATTAAGGTATCGCTTTCGTTTAAAACTTTATCGAAGATCGAGGCACGCCTGTCCAGCTTGTTCCGCTGAAGATCACTGCGTGCTCAGTTGCAATAACTTTTGTGCGAGCTCTGAAATTGTACCGGCAAATTAAAAAGCGACTGTTTATATAGGGAGGCGGACAGCTCTAATTGAGTTATCAATTCAGTAAATTGTTGCAAAAACGATCGTATTTATAACGTATAACTTGTAGCAAGGTCACTTCCGTACAATACATTGATAATAAGTATTATCAGTTTCCGTTCTCACGGTTCAAGCTTTATGGGTCAAGTTTAGTTAAATGCAATTGACAATTGATTTTCTAGGTGGTCAAATGATTTTTAAACGTTTTTTGATTTGAGATTAATTAAAGATAAGTTTAATCAGTTTATGTATTGGCTTAGTTTTATTGATTATGTGTTAAATCTTTAAAAATTGTGTAAATAATTTTATTCTAAAGTATGAAGATAAGTTAATTTTTTAAGATCATAAAAGTCATGTTGTGGAATCAAACTCCGATAAATATAAAACCAATTACACGATAATTGCTAATAATAAAAAATATAAATATTTTTTGTAATTGGAAGTTTAAACTCTGGATCGAAACTGTAAGAACAATGCAAAAAAAACCGTAAAAAGTCTCTTTACAGAAAAACAGAAAGATCCCACAAATGAAATATATTATAACCTTATTATCCTTTTGGTTTCCCTAATAGAACTCAAGAACTCTTTTTTCTGCTTGTTTTAAAGCATTATTTTATTATTTGATAAATCTTTCACTCAGATGAATCGCAGCAAGAACATCTCCATATATGTATATATTAAAATGTAATAATATAATATAAAATTAAACATGAAACATTGAACTTTAGACTAAAATCTACATAACTTAGTTAAAAATTCTTGTAGTTGTAATATAAAAATAATGTTAAGTATTGTAAGCTGCTAAAATACATAATAATATTAATAATATATAAATGCTTAAACAAATTAATACAAATTATACAAAAAATTACACAAAATATACACACGTAAAAAATCACAGCTGAACTTAAAATTGAAGAAAGCGAGAAAAAAACGTTAAATGACAATTTCAATGAGAAAATAAATTAACAAATGAATTAACTTTTAAAGATAGAAAAAAACTTAACATATATAAAACATGTTTTAATGAGAAATTATTGGATGCTGCTGCTTCACCAGGGTCGCCAGGCGGAGCTGGACTTCTCAATGGCGGCGGCCAGGAACTTCTTAGACGATGGTTCGTCCATTAACGAACAATCGCTAGAATCGGCCTGCTCCTGCTCCTGCTCCAGTTCACGTTCCCGTTTGTGGGCAGAGCTGTCCTGACCACTGGTGGAGCTCACTTGCTGCTGTTGCAAATGCGTCACCAGCGAGTGCGACGTGTTGCAGGCAGATGTGCTGCTGTCATGGCTGCCTCCACTCAGATTCAGAGAGCCGCTGGTGTTGAAGGATGTTTCTGCACTTGTCGGAGGCGGCGTGGAGAAGACGCCAGCAAAGCTGTGTTGCTTGGCAAGCAGAAGTTCCGCCTGCGCCGCACTTGCCGGCGATGCAGCTCGCGATTCATCACCTTGGCTTTGGCTGGAGATGGAGGAGATGGGACTCAGTGGTGGACTGCTGGTGGTGTTCTTAGCAGCTATTGTGACTGCTGCTCCTGCTGCCTGGATTTGCGTTTGAGCGGAAGCTGTGGGCTTGTTAAATGCGCTCAGCCTAAAGCTTTGGTTGTAATCGCTCAGATGTGTTGGATTTGCAATGCTGGCAAGTGCCGTGCTAGCTGCATTCTGCATCGCTGATCCTGGCCAGACAAAGGGAGCGGGCGCAGGTGCCGTCGTAGTCGTTGAGTTCGGCATAATCAGTGCAAACTCGCCCGAGGGCAAGCGGGAAGGTATTAACTGTAGTCCACCCATTTGTATGGCTGATGGATTTTCCCGGCTGTTGTTGTTGTTGCTGGTGCCGTTATTGTTGATGTTGTTGTTGTTGTTAAGATCCTGCGGCAATGGGGGAAAAAGCGGAGCTGCCGAGCCAGGAAACATGGTAGGGGGCAATTGACCGCGATAGCCATTGTTAAAGTTGCTCATGGAGCCAATCTGTTCGAGACTGTTGGCACAGTTGTTGAGATGGGCGCTAAGACGTTGACGGACACCGTGATCGACACCTTCCATTTGGCTAACATAGCGATTCACCTCCTCGGCGCATTCGACAAAGCCCGTCTTGAATTTGTGCACCACTGTGGGATCACTTTGGATGGCCATGTTAAGCTGTTGGCGCTGCACGGACTGCAAATGCTTCACCGTCATCTCGAGTATGTCGGCTTTTTCCAGTTTGGTATGTCGCGCCGGCTAAAAACGGTAGAAGAACAAACAGATAATGATGAGCTCCATGTCGTTTACTCGTTGGGTGTCGTTTTTGGTTTGGTTTTAACTACTTAAACTACACACAACTAAAGCAGAAGCCGCCTGGCTAATTGTTTTCGTGCATTGACCAGGTCCAGAGACCAGATCCCGAGACCAGGTCCAAGTCACAGGGCCAGTAACAAGGCCCCTATAACAAGTTCAATGCATGGGAAACAAGTGAAACTCTTAAGAATGCAATGAAAGTACTGGATGAACTGTGGAATACCCTGTAAAGCTAAAGATCTTTACAGTAAAAGAAATGAACTTGAGATATTCAAAAAGGGAATAAAGATTTGTAGATTAATATTAACTTAACTTTTAATAAGCAAAGCTAACATTTAAATGTATAGGCCAGTTCCGGTTTTCACTTTCGGAAGATTTTTCGGAAATGAATATCTTTAAATTGTTCTTATTTAAATTTCTGCAAAGTTTAATCTTAACTTAATCTTAATTTAAAAAGTGCAATTTTTAAAATAAAAGTAAAAATCGGAACAGGACTGTACATTTTTTTTTAATTTTCGAACGATCTCAATTTTTGTCACCCACAAGCAGAACCAAGATACCCCAGTTGGCTGCACTACTGCATATCTAAGGGGCATGGAAAAGTGAATGATGCAGACGCCCGAGCACGTTTCTTGCTTCATATGTCCAACTATTTGTAATCTGCCTCTGTTTCTGTTTCTGCTCTGTTCTGTTTCTGTATTCTTCATCGGTTGTTGTTGTTGTTGTTGTTCAGTTCAGTCCGGCAAATATCACACGCCCCAAAGCTGCGCGGTCACTAAGCTCTGTCTCAAGCTGCCAAAGGTGATAGAGATACAGATACAGCGAGGGAGAGGCAAAGATACATAGATAGAGAGAGAGAGAGAAAGAGAGAGAATCTGCCGCCGTTGGTTGCATATTTTGCAAAAGTTTCCCACGCAGGTCGCCCGCTTCGCTTCGCTTTGCCCTCCACCGTCCGTCCGTCCTTTGGCGTCCCTCTCTGCTTCTTCTTCCCATGTCTGCATCTTTTGTTTACTTTTGCTTTTTCTTCAATGTCTTTCTTATTTGATTTTTGGTCGTTGCCTGCAGATATTCTGCCACACTGGCGTCGGCGTCAGCGTCTTGGTTTTACTTCTATCTCATATAGTTTTTGTTTTATGTGTGTGTTTTTTAATGTTTTCTCACAGCAGGATCCACTGTTGGCTCCTGTGGAAACAGGTTTTCTGTCTCGCTTTCTGAGATTTCTGCGTAATTTCTCGACTTGTTAACACTTTTGGTCTGACTGACTCGCCGTCGCCGTCGGCGCTCTCTTGTAATGATCATCAATAAAATTTAATACTCAATTAAACCGTTGACTTGGTTCTTTTCTTCTTCGCCTTTTTTATGTCTGCTCGTCTGTCTGTCTGTCGTAGGAGTCTTGTATCCTTTTGTAGATTTGCCGACTTCAGACACTTCAAATTTTCGAGTTTATGAAATTTATGTGGCTTGTGACACCATTTATGAGGAAAGCGAACTGATCCTGGACCTAGTTTCTAAATCATTGGCCAAATTTATGATTTTTTTTTTTTGGTTCTGCTTTGTTTCTGTTATCTTTTGCTGTTGATTTTCTGTGAAGGATACTTACGTCTTTCTTCATCGCCTCCAGGATGAGGGACTTGAGCTCGTTTAGGCAATGATTGATGCGAGCACGACGTCGTTTTTCCATAATAGGTTTGTTAGTCTGTTAACAAATAATAAGAAAATAGTTAATAGTTAAATCAAAAAATTACATTATAATTCGATGATTATTATTTAAGAACCCTAAGTAAAATCAATTTCTTATTTGACATTCATTTTCATAAAATTTAGTTAGTTTAATAAATTTTGTAATTTAAATTTAATTTAAATATTCAATTTTGTCAAAATTTTTGATCGATTCTATTATTTGTCTTTTTTTATAAATCAAAACTAACCTTTCGAAGCTCTGCCTTGGACATGCCATTGGGATTGGACGTACGTCCATTGCTGCTATAGCCGTCGCTATAGCCATTGGAGCAGTCGAAGTCATCATCTGAGTTAAGATCGTGCTTGTAATCCATTTTAGGTTGACTGTTGTTTATATAATCCAAAAGTATAGTAAGATGATGTTATTTTATCCAATCGATCGTCGAGTTTATTTTTTAATGCACAACACAGATTTGTTCACAACACGAAAACTTTGGCTGTTGTACGATATAACAATTATTGCACGTACTTTTTGCAAATGTCCAAAGAGATAAAAAACTTAACAAATTCTACGTGATTTCAATTAGTTCATTTGAGAGTTGATTTCGATTTGTAGCTGCGTTTCAGGACGAGCGGCAGACAACCGCGCACACGGAACGCCAAAAGGATACTGATCCTCGTTGCAGCAAACGCGCTGACTAAAAACGATACGCGACGAAGGCAAAACGAGTCCAAATCGACTCGTTTACCTGAGCAGCAGCGACGACGACGACGCAGGCGCAGGTAGCCGTGAGAGCGACCGCTTGCTCTGCAGCGCAGCGCATTTGGGGTGGTTGTGCACACGAACATGAGAAATTCCAGCGCAGTCAACTTGCACTCAAGACCTCAACGCTCAAATGTTGAGTGAGTTATTGAGTTGAGTTAACTTCTGAGCAGAGTTGTCAGAGTGTTGCAGTTTGCATACAGCAAATCAATCACGATCACATCAAGAAACTTTTTTAATAATCTGAGATATATTATCAATCAATATTTAAAATATTAAATATGAGTTTTCATTTTCTATTTCATAATTTTTAAGATAATAATCTGAATTATAATTCCAATCAACATTAAAAACATTAAATATTAATTTTCATTAGCTGTTTCTTAATTTTAAAGGAAATTTTTAAATAAGCTGAATTATATATCCAGTCAATATTTAAAATACTAAATATAAAATTTCATTTTCTTTTTCTTCATTTTTAAGGAAGATTATATTTCCAATGAATACTTAAAAAATCAAATACAAATTTTCATTTGCTGTTTCTCAATTTTTAACGAAGTTTTTAAATAATCTGATTTATATTTTCAATTAATATCAGAAATATCAATATAATATTCAGTGAATTGAGTTCTTCTACAATATGCTTAAAAATATGACTTCTCAAAGGCTGTTTCTCAATTTCCTTGTATGTTTCCAGACACTTTTGCAAAATTCAAGATTCGTACAAACCCTTAAAAACTGGAAACTTAATCAATGCTGATCATTGGTTGCAATTCATTAAAAATTTCCTTAGAATATTCAGGGTAGTCTTGTGCCAGGCAAGACAGCCCAGCTGTCTTTATAGAAACAAAGCAACCCCCCTGAAGATCCTTAAGATGGTACAATCTAGGGGGTTGCAATTCTCTGCCTGGTCACGGGTCAATCATTAGCTGAAGCTTACCTGAATTGTCATGCGTCTAGATTTCTTGCAGTTTGCTTGCAACACCCCAAAACTGTAGGGGCTTAAAAAATTTATTACTTTACAATGTTGGCTGGATTAAAGGGCGACATTGCAAAATTGTCAATAACCCGCTGTTGGGCCATGCGCCAGCTGACAGCTGTTGGCGGTCCCTTCGGTTAGCCAGATTTAGTGCACTCATAAAATTATTGCGCCGCCTGGTAACTCTGGTTGTGCAAAGCACTCACAGCTGTCCGCGTTCTAGGCAAATTTCTGTTGAGTGTAAATCCCTCCGCTTGACTCATAAATAGGGCGACATTTTTTTTTTATAAATTGAATAAACGTTCCATTTGCCTATGATTATTAAATAAATACATGTAGAAATATAGTAGTTATTTTGTGGTTTTCCGCTGTCCAGATCAACCGTCAGCTTTGTTAATGATCGCTCTGTAAAGCTGTCGTTAATAAGCTGCATTTAGCTGCAAATTTTGGCAAACTTTTTCCCACGAGAAAACTCAGTAAAAATCATGAGCTGGCAAAAAAAGAAGAAATGACTGAGCCGCAGACTCATCACACATATGGGCGGCAGAAACACTCGTACTGATATTCATACTCATACTCATACTTGTAGTCGCATTTGCGAATGTGGATCATTTCGTCTGGCCCAAACGTGACGATCGGACCGGTCACACAGTCGCTGCTTGAGTCGCTTCTTGAGAAAATAATGAAAAACAGAGAATGAAATTCTATAACAAAAGCTCTGTATAAAAAATCAAAGTTCAATATCAGCCCCAGTCAGTCGGACACTCCGAGTTGCTTTGGCTTCTTTTCATACAGTTTTGGGTTCGATCTCGGGATCAAGGTAAATGCCGTTTAGTGTGGCACGATTGTTGATCGGTAGCCGTCTGTGCCACATATGTACATACATATCTCTGCTGGGGCTTCCTTGCGCCTTATTTTTAGTTGCGTTTCAGTTTTCGCTTTTCGTCTTTCGTTTTTTATGCCCGAACGCACGATTTACACATTAAAACACTTTAATTTTTATTGTATCGGGCGATTGCTTCCCTTTTTTTCCCTCTTTTCTTAATCAATTCCACAGCAAGGTAGCATATGTGAGACCTTTCGCAACCTCAAATTAGTGCCTGCGGTTAGATGCTGGGGTATATATTATTTTTAGCTGAGTTCTACTGTGGGAACTGTAGTTATTATAGGGTGTGCTACACCCACACCCACTACACTAAACCCCAAAGCACATCCCCCCTAAAAGATGAAAACAGAATAATGAGCATGAAAAATATGAAACAGTAGCAAATGTGTGAAGTGAAGTCAATCCTGAATCTCGGAAACTGGGAGACTAAGAAACTCGGAAACTGGGATGCTTAGAGAAGATATATGTTGATTTAAATGAATTTTTTGTTGATTTTTATGGCGCTTTGTTTGGGGTGCGCCGCCAAAGGTAGCACTTTAGGTGGGGAGAAATTTGAGCGAAGTGTGCGTCGGGTTGCATTAGAAGTCATGACAGGCGTCGAGTTTTCCTAGGGGCTCAAAATTTTATTTTTATGAATTTGATAAATGGTCTGCGCTAGTTGGGCTAATAACTGGAAACTTTTATGACAGATGTGGACAGAAAGAGGAAGACAGCAGTGTAGACGCTGTGACTTTACCTGGGAAACATTTACAGATCGATTAGAATACATTCTCATGGGAACGCAAGAATATTAAGTATCGAATATTACGAAAGAGGATCCGTAGATAATTAAATATTATTTATTTAATTATATTAAAATTAATAACTTAAGATGATAAACAATTTTCTTACTTTACAGCACTGATTAATTTATCTTTCTGAAAACTTAACAGTAAATAGTACATTCTTTCTTTAAATAACCGATCTACTAACACTAACATTAAATTGTGTTCATTTCATAAGATTCCTCTCTGATCGCAAGAAATAATATTTTACTGATCCCAATATAAATTGAGCGCCTTGGGTATGTAACGTCTATTGGTCAGCTGCCCTATTACAAAATGTCAACGACGCGTCGTTGCCTTTTGATGGCATGTGCCAAAAGTTGGCACAGCTGCTGAGGCCGCTTGGCTGAGATAACAATGGCTTGAGATTGGGTCCGGAGTTGGGATAGCAAAACGGCGCTAGGACCTCAACTGACTTTAGGGGACGAGCGGGGTTTTTATGCGCCTTGATTGTTGCCCATGGCTGCCACAGCGTCTTACATAATCAAAGAAGATGCGCGCCTAAGTAACAAAACAAATGGATTTGGATGAAGCGTGCCTGATGCAAGACAGCTGCCGAGGCAAGATCAAGAATCTGTTGAAGGGTTGCCTACAACGTCATGATGGGGGGATTACCGACAGTGCAGTTCAGTTTACCTAAAGGATTTGCGGTCAGTACTGGCATCAACTACATCATCCAGGGGATCACACAAATCATTGAGTTTTACTAAGGTTGCGAGAATTCTTAATCTCAATACAAAACAAAATTTATTTTAAGTGAATGTGAATATTATAAATTTTTAGATTTTTATTCTAACCAATGAAATAATTAATTGTGAATAGACAATTTATTGAAGAGAACATAAGGTTTCCAATCATTATTTTAATCTAATAGTAATGCTAATAAAAAAAAAATTATTATAAGGACTTTTTAGAAATTAAATACATATGGATAATAGAGTTTTTAATTTATTGGTTTATTTTATTCAGCATCCTATCACTGCAAGTATAACTTATAAATTATTGTAGTTATGATTTAAGAAAAATCAGCTAGCAGCTTCATGATAACTGAACCTACCTAGTATAAAACTACAACAAACCCTCTAAACATATGTACTTTTTCCCAAAGGTATTTTATTAATATACATAAGTTAGTTATAAGTTAGTTAAGGATCCCTCTCTATTTTCTACCCCACTCTAGACCTTCTCTGTGTTGATTCGACTCTATTCTAACTAATTAATACGATTTAGTAATATTGTACGATTCAACACAATAATAATAATAATAATAAATATTTCTTAAAAGTCCGAACCCCTCGTATTTTTCTTCCAGAAGTACAGTCAAATCTTGTTACTGCGACCAACAACAACAACTGTTCGGCTGATATCAATTCATAATAATAATTCCGACACAGAGGCTAAAATTAAACTGAAAGTCGAATGTGAGAAAAAAAGTTTCTCACGATCACCTTTTGGACAGACGCATAGAAATCCACGTGCAAAAGGGGGAAGGAACCACCACCGTTGCCACCAACAACAACTGGCGACAACTGCGGAAGGAAGCAATAGTAAAGGCACGGCCACGCAGGCGGAGTAGGACGCAGGACATGCACGGCATCGATATGTGATGGTGGTGGTTGCTTCTTGGTGCTGGCGGCCCCCTCGCCCAGTCGTCGCGAGTGCATGAGAATTTAAATTACAAACAAACAGCGCGCACAATCCACGTCCTTTGTTTGTGTGTATTGGCATGTAGGGACCAAGGGCCAGGAACGAAGTCGGGGCGCAGGACAACAAATGATGGTGTGGGAACTTTGACGAGGACACACTCGAGCATGAAGCGAACTGCGTCTCTGCTGGGGCGGGCAATTACCGAGTTCGAGTCCAGGTTAACTACACGATAATGTGCCACATTCCCACATTTGTTTAGTTGCAGTCAAAGAACTGACAGAGTGACTTAATAATTTTTCAAAATTAAGTTGAAACGAGTCACCCACACGCCCGTCTCATACGGATGTAGCGTATCTGTGTGTCAGCTCTGCGTCACCAATACAGCCACAATTAAATTGGCCCAACCGCTCTCTCAGCGGCTCTCTCACTCTCAGCGCTTACGCTCATGCGCAACAACAGAGGTTTGCAAAACCAAAAAAACCTCAAAAAAGTAAAAGTCTTGTTTTACAAAGTGGAATAGTTTATGTTGTTCCAGTATATGCCCACATACACACAGGCTAATATGCATACACAAAAGTAGCAGTAAATGCATTTGCTGCTATTTTTAAATGCGCAGACAAAATGATAAGAATATTTTGTTGTACACTGATAAATTTGAGCAAGCAGCGGAATATGCGCCGGCATTGTCAGCAGTAATGTTGTCAGGTAGCTGCGCTTGGGTTTACCCATGGAGAGAGGGAAAAATTTACTGCTGGCAATGCTGTGAGTCGAGCGCGCACCATCTGAGGGCTGCCAACTTATGTGCTGCTTTTGAATGCCACTAAAGTTGTACATATTTCACTTAATATAAATATATTTATTGCCAGCAATTATATTATTGGCTCTTGCTGAATTTTTGTCTAGTGTTTTATAACATTTAACTGAATTTATCTTTCGTTTTAGCTGCTTTTCACTGCTGACACACTTTTATCTGTGTCGCGTTGGCAGCACCGCTTTTGCCTGCAGCGTGCCATATGCTTGTGTGTTTGTGTATTACTCATGCGCTGAGCCCTTGTGTGCCATATGAGTGTGAGTATCTGTGTGTTTTTCTCTTTCGTCTCTTTCATGCCTGTTGGTGGCAAGCGCTCTCGCTGCTGCAGCAGTCGCTTGTTTTTCGCTCACTCAATAGCACGACCATAGCGCGTTGTTGGCGTACTTATTATTTTTTTGCAAAGAAGAAGCAGCAGCAGCATAACCAGTGCAAAAGTTTTGTTGACACCAAAGGAAAAAAAAACCCTAATACAGACTGAGAACAACAAGAGGAAAAGTTAAAAACTAGGCGTGACGACACAAAAGCGTGCAAAGTGAAGGTCTTTCTAGTGTATAGAGACGAAAGTGAAATTCTAAAAAAGAAGAAGAGCAGCAATTAAAACTACAACAAATGAATAGTCCTCGCACAAACGGCGCAATATCAGCGCTCCCCAGCACACTGGCACAATTGACGCTGCGCGACAAGCAGCAGGCGGCAGCGGCAGCATCGGCGTCAGCATCAAATGGCAGCGAATCCTCGGCAGCGACGCAGCGTCCACAAACGCAGCCGCCCAGTGTGCCAGCAGCAACAGCAGCCGTGAATAAATTGCAGTTATCAGATACATCTGCCAGTGTGACCAGTTCAAATGGTGATTCGAACAAGTTGACGCACGATTTGCAGGAGAAGGAATCGCAGCAGCAGCAGAAACCACAGAAACCACCGCTGCCAGTGCGACAGAAACCGATGGAAATCGCCGGTTACGTGGGCTTTGCCAATCTACCAAATCAGGTATATCGCAAGGCGGTTAAGCGTGGCTTCGAATTCACGCTAATGGTGGTGGGCGCCAGTGGGCTGGGCAAGTCAACGTTGATCAATTCCATGTTCCTTTCGGACATTTACAATGCAGAACAGTATCCAGGTCCATCTCTGCGCAAGAAGAAGACGGTGGCGGTTGAGGCCACTAAAGTAATGCTCAAGGAGAATGGCGTCAATCTAACGCTGACTGTAGTGGACACGCCGGGATTTGGGGATGCCGTGGATAACAGCAATTGCTGGGTGCCCATACTGGAGTATGTGGACAGCAAATACGAGGAATACTTGACCGCCGAGTCGCGTGTCTATCGCAAGACAATCTCTGATAATCGTGTGCATTGTTGTTTGTATTTCATTGCGCCATCGGGTCATGGTTTGCTGCCGTTGGACATAGCGTGCATGCAGAGTCTGTCGGATAAGGTTAATCTGGTGCCGGTTATTGCCAAAGCAGATACCATGACGCCGGATGAGGTGCATCTGTTTAAGAAGCAGATACTTAATGAGATTGCTCAACATAAAATTAAGATTTATGATTTTCCCGCCACTCTCGAAGATGCCGCCGAGGAGTCCAAGGCCACACAAAATCTACGAAGTCGTGTTCCTTTCGCCGTTGTCGGAGCGAACACCATCATTGAGATTGATGGCAAGAAGGTGCGAGGACGTCGTTATCCTTGGGGTCTAGTGGAAGTAGAGAACTTGACACATTGCGATTTCATTGCTCTGCGGAATATGGTTATTCGCACACATCTACAGGATCTGAAGGATGTGACGAATAATGTTCACTATGAGAACTATCGATGTCGCAAGCTATCGGAATTGGGTCTGGTCGATGGTAAGGCGCGTCTATCAAACAAGAATCCACTTACGCAGATGGAGGAGGAGAAGCGTGAGCACGAACAGAAGATGAAGAAAATGGAAGCCGAAATGGAGCAGGTCTTTGACATGAAGGTCAAGGAGAAGATGCAAAAGCTTAAGGATTCCGAACTGGAGATGGCCCGTCGTCATGAGGAGCGCAAAAAGGCGCTCGAGCTGCAGATACACGAGCTGGACGAGAAGCGACGTGAATTTGAGCGAGAGAAAAAGGAGTGGGAGGATGTAAATCATGTGACGCTGGAGGAGCTCAAACGACGCAGTCTGGGTGCAAATAGCAGCACCGACAATGTCGATACCAAGAAAGAGAAGAAGAAGAAGGGTCTGTTCTAAGTCAGCATAAAGAAATCCTCCTCCTAATTAAAAAATCGAAAAAAAAAGATTTACATACTACAAATTAAGGGCTAAAAAATCTCGAGAACAAAATAACATAACGAATTATATATATATATATAAAATATATATATATTGCGGTGCATACCATACTATAAAATACATACGTACATATATAAATTATATATGTGTTCTATTCAAAAGATTTCATGTACTCTGGCTTTGTGGAATTTTGAATTTGCAATACTGCTTGAAGAACTTTATCAGTCCTCCATAAATGCATATGTATTGTTTGGGTTCCAGTCTAGGAAACACACACACACACACACACACACACACATAGAGACAGTCAGACTCGGCTTTCGCACAGCAATCGCGCATTTGTTTTTTACATGCATACATATTAAACAGTTATTATTAATACAGTATTTTATCAAACTATTTAAAGAAGCGCATCAAAATACCGACATACATATATATATACAAATAATAAAAAACACTTGACGAAACATTTCGACTAGCATAAATGAATTGAAAAGAACCTAAATTGTATTTACAAAATACTTAAATATCGCTTAATTAACAATAAATAAAAACCAGAAAACCGAATTATCCTAATATTAATAACATATATACCGTATGTATCGTATAATGTTTATGTATTTACTTATTATGCATAAAAGTCATAAAAACACAAAGCAAAAACAAAAAAAAAAAAAAAGAAAAGTTAAGAAAAACAGCAATCGCAACAGCAGTAACAACAAAATATACTCTTGCATTTTACAAAAATAAAGTCTTCTTTTTAGTTTAACTACATAATAAAAAAAAACTCCATTTGGTGTTGTTGTTTATTCAACTGAAAGGCGCACTCAATGTGTAGTAAGTATATATTGTATTAATACATTATACAGGGTGTCTTTGTCTCTGGCACGCGTCGTCTTCGCCACTTGCTGGGGAACTGGAATTAGCACCGTGACGCTTCGTTTCGAAATGCCCAACAATGTTGCATTCTCTGATCAAATGCTGACTAATTTCTTAGGTACATATCGAGACAGTCTGAATATTTCTGATGATTTCGAATACATTCATTGTATTAAGTCGAATGACGCAGCTTGGGAATAAAATTACAATCGATTTAGCTAATATCTGTTGAGTACGGCATTGAGTTTTTGAATTAGTAATGCTTAATTAAATGTCTTCGACTCTGACATTCTCACATTCATACAATAGCACAGTCAAGCTTTATTATGTGGTAATTGATATCTTCACAAAAGGTATTTGTGCTTATCCAGTGGGATTTTATTGTTATCACAAGAATTCTGATAAAAATATACACATATGTATGTAGGCACGGTTAACCACAGTTTGATAACGCCAAGATCTGTGTTGCGGTTGTTTGTTTTAGGTAAAGCTTACTGTTGCAATATGTAATACTATATATTCATAGATACTTGTATGCCAATTATATTGAATTCCAAATAAGATCAAGTAGAGGAACTTATCACACGGTGCCAAGGTTCATCCGCACACTTAACTACTCTCCGCTCTCTATAATATGTATTATGATATAAGGCCGCATGCAATTTCAAACCGTCAGCCACACCCTATATGCTATATGCCAATGGGGCCCACTTGAAATTGCTTTCTAAATGCCCGGCTGGGGTACACCAGGCAAAGCGGAGCCCCCCAAACGTATGGGTATTTAATTTATGCATAAAAATTAATCCATAACCCAATTGAAAGGCACTCAATTAATGCCGTATAAAGCGTAAAAAGAAAAGCCAACAGTGAAAGACCTGAAACATTCAGCGAGAGTGCGGTTACAAGATAGACAAGGAGTTGTCGGAGGCGTGCAGTTCTCGTATGTATGTATGTATGTACATATATGTATACTTTTTGTATATACATAATATATATGTATACATGCACATATATGTATGTCTGAGTGTGTGAGAGTGTGTATGTAAGTCAACAACGTTGACGCAGCACTTAAGCGGCAATTGCTGGCGATCAATGAACGCAACGGCAACAACTACAACAGTGGAGTTTGGCGTTTTTGTTATTGCTGTGTTGTTTTTAGGACGATGACTCAAATACTTATAAAGAGCGAGATACGTATCATGCATACATACATACATACATACAAGAGTATGAGCATTGAGAACCGCTCTCTCAATGAGCTTATCAGCTGAAATGAGAGCACTGAAAGAAAAGTTTGTTTTGAAATACGGCATACATACATACATATGAGTTGCTCACCCTGTTTTGCAACACATGTGTCCCACACATGGACTGGACACCCTGTAGCGCTGTCTGTCTTGACTCTTGAGCTACATTCTTGCACGTCAAACCGCGCAGAACGCAAACTAAAATCAAAAACAAATGTTGACCGTTCCTCTAATAAGCCGGCAACCGCACAATTCTCAGTTCAAAAGAGAGATGGCAGCGACGCGCGGTCACCCACACGATCGCATCGCTTGACATATTTACGTGACGCGGAGAGCCAAAGAGCAGTCAATTGACCAAAACTGAGAGAACGACTCTCTGAGAACGTCGACAGCGACGTTGACGGCGGCAACGGCTGCGCCTGCGCATCGTTTTATTTGAAATTTCCGTTTACAATTTCTTTGGCTTCGACTTACTTAGTGCCTACACTGAAAAAATTACATTCTTAAATTCAAGTTTAAAATTCTTTCATTTTTTAGTCTGTATTCAGGATATTATTATAAAATTAAGACAATATGTGGATAAAATGGCATCGACTTAATCTTAAAATAGCAAAGATAAATATTTAAAATATTTGAACTTAAAAAAAATTTAGAGAGCCTCCAAAAATCAAAACATTGCTAAGAAAAATCTAGTATTTTGCACTTAGTTTAAGAAAATCCATCGACTATAGTACTTCTGACACTTCGTTGAATTGATTTTATACCGGAATACCGAATTTTTTTCTGTGTACGCTCAGTGCCCTGTGTTGTGGCTCCCCCTTAAGTTGACATTTGACATTTTTCCATTCGACAACGGGAAGTGATTTTTATTGGTTTGTTTGTTTGCTTGTTTTAGCTCACGGCTCGTTTGCATTGCGCGTTTTCAGCTTTCCCCCCTCGTCAATGTCACCAGATAAGGGTACACTTGCATACATGTCTGTGTGTGCGTACATTTTATGATTTCCCATATTTTCTTATTTTGTTTTATTTACAAACAAAGAAATTAGATCGTGTGGATCGACACACATACATATTTATCTATCAGTTAGTTTATGCAACACTTGTGGGAATTATAGAAATTGATAAAAATGCGCCATGATCGTAAATTATCTTGCGAGTCTGTAAATAAGCACTTGTTAAAATTGACACATCCCTAAGGAGAGGACTGTTTGCATTGCATTTAGCGATTCGAACCAAACTCAAACGAGAATTTCTTGTTTCATTGTAAAGGCGCTTCTAAAGGTGTGTGTGTGTGTGGTCACACATTCAAAGAATGGATCCTCAACCCGGACATACAACTTTTGGGCTCTACTTCCGATTTTTGTTTTCGCCACAACATTCGAACAATAGTAAATTTGGAATTTCGGTCCCATAGCGGTATATCAGTTCCCCTTTGCCCCTTCCTCGTCACTGCTCTTCTCCTTGGTCCTGCATTGATTTCCGCCACTCGCATGCACGAAGCGTGCACAACATCCGCTCTTATTCGTCCCATAGAGAGAGGGAGAGAGCGATAAACCAAAATCTTTACCGTTTTACCTTTTGCGAATATTTCGTTTTGCCATTGTTGTGCATTTACAGTTTTTAGAATGGTTTTTATTGTCCCATCCACATCCTGGGAATGGGAATGATAATGGAAATGAGAATGAGAATGGGCATCGGTATGGGAATGAACCCATTAACAGGTGTATAATCCGTTGTTCATTTTGTGGAGGTGTTATAATTGTCAGATATTCTTTTGTGACGATCTTCAGAAGCTCCGTTTAATATTCGGTTGATTGGGTACATTCCCCATTTGATGGAGCAATTAATTTATTTAGTTTAAGTGAAAACTATATGGTTCCACAAAACTACATATATGGTAATGTGATCGTAGTAATAATCTGTCAAACGTTTAAAGTGGTTTTCATAAAAATGTAATATAATTAACTGTGGTTAAATTCAAATTCAAATTGTATTTTTACGTAACAACTTAATTAACAACGATCCAATGACAATTTTTATCATGTAGTAATTCAATCCGGCTAGAAACTACTTATATACATTCACACATATAATGTGGCTTGACTACACTGATTACTTAGAAATTTTATATAAAGCATTCAAAGTCAATGAACATTTTTTTGATTCTTTTTTACCGCATCTAAATAGCTATCAAGCCCTATCTCAATATTACTATTAATTTTAATTTATTATATTTATGAATTATACGTTTTAAATGTTAAAACAAGAATTTGTCCATAAAATATTATAGTTTCCGTAAGAATTCTGTAAAAGCCAGACTGAATCATTATAAATTCATCAAAAACAATCTATTTACAAAATCTATTTCTATATTGAGGGCTCGAAACATCAATCTTGTCATAAATTGCCTGTAAACTTGATAAAATATAAATATTGGCATGTTTAAAATTATAGTAATGAAGTCAAATAATTACTAACATTAGCATATATGAGTTTTTTCTAAAATATGTATGAAAACTTTATAGAGTTGTTCAAGATTAAAGTGTGTGATTTTATTAATTTCTTCTTCATTTTCCTTTGTTGCTGTCAATTGACAAATTATTTATATTGTCTGACGATTTGGATCGTCAAAACAGTTGACATATGTTTTCAAGTACAGTAACCGCAGACCATTTATTTTATGTACTATTTGTTGTATAATGGCGCTTAGTGGGAATGTAAATGAAATCAGAGTGATTCAACGTATAGTAGAATTACATAAAGTGAGGATAACCTTTTTACTGACCATAATTTCCATAATTGAGCAACAGTTGTGTTCGGGGACAGATTTGTGGTTTACGAGATGACCCTGAGAACAGATTCTTCGATACTCATGTATTGACAGTTCATTTGGGGCCTAAGCAAAGTACTTAAAATTTGGGTCACTCGTAATTGGCCAGATACACAGATTGACACAGGGCAGGGACTGCGGAAAGGGGGAGGGAGGGTTGGGGGAGCATGTTGAGGCAGCTCTTAAAGTGACTTAAAAGTAGGTTACAATGCGGCTGCTCCTCGTTGTCGTTGGCTTGTCGGTCTTTTGTGCTGCATCTTGGCACAAGCCACCCTTTCATTATATTCTTTTTTTTTTGTGTATTTTTCTTTTTTGTGAATGCCTCTGCATGACGAGTGGTGCTCATGATGAGGATGAGCACACGTCGGCCCCCCACATCCATTCAGATGCAGGGCATCCCATTCACTGGTACGACTCATAATTGATGTTCAAATTGCTGTTGAATGATGCGATGCTGTCGAGGAAGCACTTGTCACAGTTTTGTGCCCATTGCTTGGCATCATGTGAGGGTTATGTATTTGATTTTCGTGACAATTTGTATACAGGGTATATTATTTTGTATATTGTTGTTTTGTTGACCAGGTAAACACATTTTGATTTATTATAACTTTAATACCAATTCTAAAAATGTAATAAAGAATACTTCATTTAAAATTGAAATATGTTTAACCAATTGTTATAAGAATCAGTCGTTGGGAGGAGTACGTTTATATTGGTGCAGGGTATCTACAAGTCGATTATCCTATTTTGCACTGTCAGTTTTTTCTTCTATTAATATTTGTATGACATAGTTGTATGATGGTTTTGCTTAGCAACATCAAATTGATCAAATTCGTTTAAATTAGAGAAGCGGAAGCTGATAAAGAACTTCGGGTATATAAAGTGATTGGAGACTATGAGGAAAATGGGATCGTTTCATTTTTGGTTTTTACGTGTGTCACACGTGCCAGGAAATCAGCACCAAAGGTAGACAGAAAATACGTTACACCAACTAATTTCCCGGCTCAACAATAACATCAAAAATATATTGAGCCACGTGGCAAATGAGCTGGCAGGCAACTGCACATTGGCAACAAAGGACGAGGGCTCCCCCTCTTTATCTCGTTCTTTCTCTCTTTCTCCAATATCGTGGAGTAGTTGAGCAAGGAAAAGGAACAGGACCCTCATTGAGCATTGCAATGAGTCGCTTTCCACATTAAGATTCGGGGGTTGCAGTTGAATATTGAGCCAGGACGAGCAGTTGCTTGGGACACTCGTCCTGTGTCTGTGTAATTATTATCAGTGATCCTGAAATGAACGTTACTTTCTGCCCGGTGTTTTCCGCCTGGCACGCGCCAAAGTCCTTTTCTTTGCTTCGTTTTCCTTTCTACAGAGGCACAGCTGCAAAATCAACACATATCATGACGATTTTCTTTTCAGTGGGAACTATAGGTATTCCTTCTGGCATGCTATGAAAATCGATTTCTAGACTTGGATTTGGTGGTAAAAAAGGATATTGAAATCATTAAAATATAGTGTTGAATGAGTTCAAATAAAAAATGATTTGGGTTAAAGTTCGTTATTGGTTGAGACTTTACGTCAAATAATTTCTAAAGATTGGTAACATCAATTGTCTATATAAAGGCTTAATGATACAGTAAATTGCTGGATTTATTAATATTCGCAGATTTGTTTTGGCAAAGGATAATTCAAGTATTCTTAATACTTAATATATACTTTGATACTATTTAAATCCTACATAGAAAATAATATAAACTAACAAGAGATTTTAAAATTATTTTAAAACGACTTGAGAAATACATGAAAATTAAAAAAGTTTTATTGCACTAAATTGATTGTTCGAGTACTTTTCGTCACAAACTGAAATAATGTCTGCAAGAGCATATTCATACATATGATATGTATATGTAAATACATATCTCCAAGTCCCGCTCAACTCAATTTGGATGTAGACATAGGCGTGAAATGTCTCAACTGCATTTGGTCAAACGTTTCGTTGGAAAGCAGCGAGCTCTCTAACCATTTTCATGGTTGCCAACAAATTATCTATTCGGGGTTTTTGGCTTTGGTCGAGCGCACAGCGTGTGCTGGTCGCGATTGCAAACCGACAACGGCGACCACAGCAAGTGCCTAGCTGGGAGAGAGGGAGGGACAGAGGGAGAGAGAAAGAGATATACATATATATAGTATATAGCATGGACACTCCCAGGACTTTGAAATCCACTCATAAACACATTATGCATGCCACCTTGGGGGTAGTAAGAGCGCTTATAAGGTTTTCAAATGTTTAACGGAAATCGTATTTTGTGAATGCAAAAAGTCTATAAAACCATAACGCGTTTTCCAAGAACCTGCACAGGTAAATGTCCTGACAATCCTCAGTGTTCGTCCTGTTGTTGTGACAACAAACAATGCAATGTTTTTCATCTTTTTAGGAACATTTGTAGGTGTCTCATAAAGCGATTATGATTTAAAATTAAAACGCGCCTTTTGTCCTCGCAATACCTTGTTATGTTTTCAGACATTTCCGATGCGCTCTAATTATATCCAGAAATAACGAATATACATATCCATTTTATGATTTGCTTAGAAAACTGTCAAGGCAAAAGAACTAAAGTCGAGTTGAGGAGCGTCAAGTCGAGTTGTGTTGGTCTTTCTGCTATTCAGCATAAATAAACCATTAATTTAACATATCGCTCAGGCGAAACGAAAGCAGAGACCAAACCGAACTGGAGACATTTGTGAGGTCAGAGTCCTGGGATCGCATGGCATGGATCGTGGCCAGGTGTGCGCCAAGACTCGTGTGACGACATCCGAACAAAACACATCGTACATCGTACATCGCACACGCAACATGGAACGCGTTCAAAATATATACTCCCCACTCCCTACTCCTTTCCCGTCTACCTCAATCAAAAAACATCTCCGTCTGTTGGCATTTAAATGCGCTGCGCAAAAAGAACGATCTAAAGTTTTGCTGCGCATGTGCAGACCCTGGACTCTAGACTCTATCAGCCACCCCATTTTAGTTTGCTTCTCCTTTTGGGCAAAAGATTTCGGAAATCTTATGCAAAATGTACAACTCACACAGAGAGGGTTGCTCTGAGGTTCAGTTAAGCGCAACGACCTTTGTCTGGGCTCAAGGGGAGGCGCTTTCGGGCGCTTGTCTCGCCATAGGGTCGGGTTCGGGTTCGGTTTTGGGTTTGGGTTTACCTCGCACGCAGCTGTTGTATTTTTTCCATTCTTTTTGGTTTTTCTTGAAGGCTTTGACAAAGACACCCCAAAATTATGATCCGTCTTTTGCTTTGGTTCTGTGCAACGCGTGTGAAACTTTTTATGTACGAATAGAACAAGATGTTGGCCACACTTCAGCCATTTTGTTTTGCCTGCCTTCCATGCGCCTGTCATATGGCATAAGAATGGATCTGTGCCCAGTTATAGCCCAGTCAGACTTGCATCTAGCCAGGGAATGCGTCAGAAGCGTGTATGCTCTGTCTAGGCAGGGGGCCAAATGCCTCTGGAGTTACAGCATGTATGATGACTAAGATTCTATGAATACTTTTAAGGGTTGCTAACTGCAAAGGATTTCAATCAGTTCCTCATATTGTATTTTTGAAAAAGAAACAATATTCTTGAAGAATACACATTACTTGAACAGCAAGTTGGATTTATTTCAAAATAAGAAATAACATTTCTGTTTAAGCGGTTGTGCTACTTTTAATAGTAAAAAACTATTCAATATAAAAAAGAGAATTGTGAAATTAACTATAACGTTAGGATTATTTAAAAACTATAACTTAAAACACACCTAAATTAATATATGCACTTGATTAAAAGGCAAACTTAAGATAATTTCCCAGAATAAATATTCCTTTTAAAAATATAAAATATAAATAAAATATAAATTTTATAAATATTCCTTTTAAAAATAGGAGTATACACTACAGAAGTAATGTCTTTTGACCTATAATCTAAATTCTTTGGAGACGTTCATATTATATAATATGTAGCCCGATTTTAATTAAATATGTTAAGACCAGGAACCGTAACTGTTATAAGTTTTAAAATAATAATTGAAGTGTAAGAATTATATCCCAATTTTTACTTAAAAGTTATAAAATATCATTTATTTTTAATTTTTATTCCAAAGACTTAAAATTATAATTGCATTCATACTTGGCTAAGACCATTTAAAAGATCCGAGATTGCGAATATCTTGATTCAGTTATTTTTGCTCAATACTTTGATTTCGAACAAGTTGTTTATTTTTAATCTGTGTTAATGTGCCTAAATATAATATCTAATAGTTCATCGATACGCATTTACTCTTATATGAATATGTGAATTTCTTCTACTTAGTTGTATTCTTTTTAGTTCAAGTAGTTTTCCCTTGTGTGTTAGATTCACAGTGATCCGAGAGGGAGTAAGAGAGAGAGAGATTATGTTGGGTTGAGATTCGACCCAGTTTCAGTTTGTGTAGACCTTGAGCTGAATGGGAATCTTAGTTCAGTTAACACTCACCTATTAATGTGTGTTTTTCAGTTAAATTGCCGACCAAGTCAAATGCAAACAAATGTGCATGATGTCCTTGATGGCATCGCTAATGTTTTTATAGAAAAGGACCAAAGTTGGCACTAGGATGCATAACGAGACCCGCACAAGGTTACGTTTTACGATAGTCACGGCAAATTTCCAGAGTTCTGTGTAATGGTTCAACAAGGCGATGACAACAGCCACAGTGACAGGACAACAAACAGTCGAATAGACAGACAGACAGACGGACGGACTGGCGAAAGGCTGCGCTGAAAGGATGCGTAAAGTTAACAGCACAAGATTCGACGACGGACCAAGATGCAATAAAGGATAACTTTATGAGCTGGCTCGTAAACGCATTTGCATTAAACAATATGAGCAATGGGTGATTATTTGTTTTGGTCACAATAAAAGCGGCGGGTGGCAAGGATAATGTAAGGATAGCCTTGCTATTACCTCTGCCATTAGCGCTACGATTAACGGTTTGTGCAGGGATTGGGTTCCCGGTTGCCTGTTGTCCGAGAAGGGCTACATACTAGGGTTAGCCAGCTAGCTAGACTTCCTGGAAGTCTGTTCCATCGCAAATTGTTAAACTGTCCGAGACTTGTACGCTTTTTTACCAGTTCTCTTTTTGCGCTTTATTGCGTAAAAAACGCTTGGCAATTGCTCAACAGATTACAGAAGTCAATTTTGATTCCGGGAATGTGATTGCCCATAGTATAAAGCGCCTTGCGTCGGCATTTACGGAATGGTATATTGTTCGGAAAAAGGCTTTGTCCGGTTATTTCGCAGGATTTTCTGTGCAGCACGGGTTTTGGGCAATGTTATGCAAGAGGAACCTCTGTACTTCGTGATAACTAGACATATGAGCTCAACAATTCTTCGAAGTGGTAGCATCAAGACTTTTCCAGGAAACTCTCAAATGGGCATCTTATTTATCTTCAAGTCAAACTGGCAGATTTCAGTAATCAGATTTCAAGTAATATAGAGTCATCATAAATCGAAGCTTCTTTGTAAAGATTATGGCATCAATTTGCTTATCAAAACATTTTATACAAATAAATCAGTACTGTACGAAAACCGAGATACTTTATGTAATCTGTAGCAAAGAATATTGCACCAAATAAATATCATTAAACATTTCCCACAACAAAGTCCCATCGATAGTTTGCCATATCACACGATCGATAAAGAACAGAACTGGAAGAAAACCCACTAAACTAATTTTCCCAGCCACAAGCTGAGTAACAAGTGCGTGTGAACTCCAGAAATATGTATACAAAGTAAATATAAGCAGACATTGAAAATATATTCTCAGCAGCGCAAAAATGCTGGGCAAAGGATCAGCAAGGATCGGGCAGACTAATCGTTTATTATGATCAACGAGCTGAATCAATAAAAACGAAACGGAATGAAAACGAAGCGCCTACTTCAGATATCAGACATCAGACGTGTCGTCGTCGTCGTTGTCGTTGTAGGCGAAGGAACCTGTTCCGAGGGTTGAGGGTTGGATGTCCTTTTGTTGTGAGCGTTGGAGTGTTACCGTTTGGCCGTGAGAAACGTCATCGGGGTTAGGGGTAACAGGTACAGCAACGACCACAGGTATGATGTTCTCTGTATGCAAAAGTCAAATTTGTATGGGAATTTCGTTCTTGGAGTTGCCTTGGGAAACTGCTACGAAGAAAGGAATTAACGGAGTGATGGGAACCTTTTATAAATGCCAATGAGAGCAAAAATTATGTGGGCGTTGTTAAATGAATTTAAGAATTGAATTGCAAGTTGAGCTCTAGAATGGGAAAGAAATATAATTCCAAACAAATATTCTGTTATTTGTATTCCAAACTCAACTGTTCCTAAAAAATTAATCAAAACTTAATAATGTTATTAATTATTCTTGTCTGAGATCAAAATGTTTACATGACCAATATCCTCTTTTCTTTAAAAAGTTGACGTAATTTTTCTTCGTTTTTATACATTTTATTTTCATTATTAAAATGTGAATTTTTGGGGAATTGCACAGTCAACTAATGTGAACATTTTAATAATGAGAATAATGTGCTAAAGCCAGAATGAATGGGTCAATTTACAAATTTCGAAGAAAGAATTGAAATTTCATTTAACGAAAAAATACTTAAAAATGCGGAAAAAGCACATGATTTTCTTTTAGTTGAAATAGGCTATTACTTTTTTTATAGGTGAATCAGCCAAAAACTTTCGAGTCAGGCATTTCTGAACCTTACATCTCCAATAACATATCCTTCATCGGAATATAGCCATGTTTTACTGTGAGCCACTTTCTCTCAGTCTCAGTATTGCAACCACGCCCACAAGAGACTGTCCAAGACAATCATCGAAATATGTTCAATAAAGGATGCAGCTACAACAATAAATTTGTGAACTTCCTTCCGGTAAGCGGAACTCGCTGGCAAAAAGGATATTTGTTGGCATCGACCAGACACTGTGTGTAGAAATCTAAATTGCAAAATATGGAACACAGCGAGCAGAAACACACACACAAAACACACACACACACACACACAATCGCTCAGTCAGAGGTTGTGGGAACCCAAAAGAAGCAGGCAGTTCCCAATTTGATGTGATCCCACCCTCGCATCGATAGCATCGTTAGAAGGCTGAGAAAATCTCGTTTCTTGTGGCTGACACAGAAATATATCAAAGATATCGTTCTACTACTTTATATTATAAATAAAAAAATGTATGTGTGTTTGTTTGTTCCTTCTTTGTTATTTGCGAGCCGCAACAATATTTGTATACAGAAACAGGTTAACAGGTATTTAGACTGAGGATCAGTCAGGATTAGAGTGGCGAGCGTGTGATGGGCTCGATAAATGAACAGGACACAAGAAATACTCAAGTGGGTGGTCGTCAAAGAAAGGACTCATTTTTCTATTGAACCCACACATATTTAATGGAGCCAACATGGAAAACTCATTGGGAAATCTAGAGAAAACCTTTTACTAGTGCTGACAGTTTTTCCATAAATTAGTTAAAGTGGTTACGCAAGCAATTAAGCTAAAGGACGCTGGATAAACTAAAGGCGTGACAGGACTAAGGACTATGAAATGGTAATTTGATATGCGCACACTTTTGGAGCGCGTTTCTCAAAGCGGCAAGGGAACGGACAGGTAGTCCTGGCTGCCTTCTAGTAGCTCTGATATCCTGCCAGCTCCTTCAATGAGATTTTTTAACATTTCTTTGGCGCAACAAATCGCAAGGAAACATAACTGATGATCGATCGATGTGTTGTCGATATTATGTCCTTTTCTCGTATCTGGGTATCCTGCAGTGTTGGCGGCATCGTTTCCAAGATGCGTTAATTGGATTTACGCTACACTCGAGCGGCGCTCATCAAAGTGCTGGTCAGTGTAGGACTCTCTCGATTTGCTTGAAATCACACGCATAATAACACAGAGACAGTGATAGATACACCTGTGAGAAAGGACCGCACACAGTAGAAAGGACATGCCAATAGACTGCTGGCGTTCCACCGACTGACCTTTCCCGTTCCAATTCCCATTCCCAATCCCAATCTCATTGACCATTGTTATTCGCATTTCCTCTTATTAATTTGAAGTGCCCGCACTTCATGCAACTGTTGCGCTTCGCTTCCTTCCTGCCCACAATGTTGTCCTTCTTTTGCACTTCCTGTGAGTCAGTTCAACCGATGACCAAAACATTCTATTGTTAATTAATTGTGCTGATTATTTACTCGCTCCAGGCGATATACAGCAACGGAAGTCTCCTTTTGATGAGTTAACGTGCACCCAGAGCGCTTCAGAGGATAATTCAATGTGGTTTTACTTAATTTTAAGTTTGGTGTCAGTTAAGTTAATAGCAATCAATTCTACAAGATCTAAACGAATTCAAAACCAAAATAAATACTACTTCTTTACGTCTTTATAATTGTTTAACTTTCTCAGTTTTTAAAAACTTTGTTTAAATAAAGCACATAAAAGAATTTGAATTTTTCATCTTTATTTTTGATATTATTATACTGAATATAATATAAATTAATTAATAATAATTCTTAGTAATTAAGTATATGTGCATAATGAAGTTTGACACTCAGAAAAAAATAATTGTCAAGACAGTTAGTTGTTTTTTTTGGAATCTTTAAAATTATTTCAGAGTTTTGGGTGAAATTTGGTCGAGTTTTCTATTAAATGGAATTAAATAAAGTTATAATACTTTAGTTTATTGCTATAAAACTAAGAAACATTTTAATTGCATTGAAGTGCGATGGTGAAAAAGGTTTTTTCCTAATTTTAAAATTATTGCAGAATTTTTGTTAGAAAATTGACGAATTTCGGAATTTTTTTTTAGAATTTAAAAACACAACTTCTTACCCCGGGGGTTGATGAACTTCCAACCGTCATAAAAATGATCACATCCATTTTATCTAATTTCGAATTACAACATTTTATTAAACTATTAATTTATTTTTAAATTATTGGTAAATAACTAACAAAATTTAAAAATGCGCGCCACTGTGAAATGGAAAAACTGCTTCTGCTTAGCAGAGTTTCACACCGTTCACTGCTTAGTTTATCGCAAGCAGTGAACAACGCAGTCAAGCAGTGCACGCGTTTTCAGTGCGTTTTAGTCGCGATTTTTAGATGTTTCTTGATATTAGCAAAGTGACATTATAAAATATATTGTGTGATTGCCATGTATAAAAACACATTTATTTTTTTATATGTTTTTTGATGTATCTATATATTCTTATATATGGAGATCCTTATATCAGACACTCGTCAGCCATATGTGTCCTTCTGCCATTTGAAAGCCCCACAACTGTCGCTTAATGCCGTAGCACCCATTCCTTTTGGTTATTTCTCATTTAGAGTCGCTGACTCTGAATTCATTTTAATTCGTTTTTATTTCTTTTTAATTTTTATTACATTTTCGTATATTAGCTTTGACTTTGCTTTAGTTGTATCCACTTTGAATTATTTGCTGTTTGTTTTCCGCGCTCGCGCATGTAGCCAGAAAAAAATATAAAATAAAAATATACAAATAAAGCAGGAGCCAAGTTTTTTTTCGCATTGTTCTTTTGGCCCGGCTTACGTACGGGTCCGGTATTTGGAATCGGGATCCGGCTATTCTGGCTCGGACTCTGGCAATGGCTCTGGCTCTGACTCTGACTCTGACTGCGACTCTCTGGCCACGTTTTGTAGTTATTGTCCAACGTTGACTGTTTACGCCAAATGCGCGCCGCGGAGTAGGAAATTAAAAATGGCGAAATAAAGTTAAATTTTTTATGGCTTGCCCAAATAAGTCACACGGTCAGTTGCAGCTGGTAGGACCATCACCATGCCCTATCCCCTGATCACCTCTCCCTGCCTCCCCCTTGGCTTGTTAAGCAAGAAAATAATATTAGCATTAAGCGTTTGTCTGCGCGCCTCGTGACATTCGCGGCGCCATCCGTCGCTCTGACTTTTTATTTATTTTACAAAATGGGCGACAAACTTGCCGTCATTTTCTGTTGGCTTTTCACTTTATTTTTTTTGTAGCCAAAAACCTTATCCTATCCCACTCAACTTGTAGTTTTTTATGTTATGTGGCGCACATGTGTGGCGCCACCAGCAACAGCAGCAGGATCAGGAACAGAACGGCTCGAAGAGCGTGGTGCACATCCAATTAAGCAGCGTTTGAAAAACTCTAAAAAATGAGCTGGCTAAGGAGATGGGCACGTAGTTCCTGGGAGCGGAACGGGTAATGCCAAGTGACTCTTTTTAAAGTCCGACATCTAAAGTGAACATGGGAATTAATAAGCCGCGTACACTTTGGATTTGACTCGATAAATTATTATATATTTTAATTTGAAAGGTGTATATGATTAATTTGATAAAAATTGAAATAAAAGATTTCATATTCACTTCAATTTCAAAGAAAATGTAATTGTACTTTTGAGTCATTTTTGCGTGATCCTAAAAGTATGCTACATATATTTTGGTGAAGCCAATCCAAGAGCGGAAATGGTAAGAAGCCTATAACCTCTCAATATGTTAACGGATTCATATGCAAATCTTTGTTATACTTGTACCGAATCGGTCAATAATTCAATAAGTAATAATTAATAATATCAATAGAGTGTATAAGTTAAGAAACACTAATAATTCATTTATTCATAAAAATATAATAACCGTTAAAAAAGTCTATATTTTACTTTAATCATTCAGTTATAAATTAAATTTTTATATTTATTTATTTCATTATTAATTTCCACTTGTGTATATTTAAGAATATGATTATAATAATACTAAGTAGTTTTCATTTGTCATAAATAAGTAATAAAAATAAATAAAATATAATAATTGCATTTCGTTTTATATGAATTATTCAAATATATTTTAAAAAATTTGTTAATTTTTGAATTCATCACGAATATTTTCATAAAAAGCACGTTAGGTTTTTGCCATTAATTTATTACGATAGATATTAAATTACCACAATGGAAATTAAAATAAAAAAATATCAGAAAATTGTGAAGATTTTTTAAATTGGCATAGTTGACACTAAAAGTAAGATCCCAATCACTTAAATAACTAAATTAGCTATTATCACGTTGAAGTCTTGTTTACTGGAAAGACTTCTAGTCGTGACAAACCTCATTATTATTATTTGATTGAGGCAGCAGATACTGTCCAATTGACCCTTACCTACCCCAACTGGTGGCAGTTACGGTTCGTGCCAGTGCCACATTTCCAAAACTGGTTTGCCCAAAATAAGGAAAATATCTAAACAGGCAAGACACACTTGCACTTTCTTTCAATTAGCTGCCGAGATAGTCTTTTTACTTTCTTTGGTGTCTCTGAAGACCCCAATTAATGCATATTTAATATACAATACTGGACAGGGCCTGGGCGGGACGTGGGTGGACGGAGTGCAGAGAAGCTGACAATTATGGACCAGCTCGCGTGTCTTTCAGCTGTCAGCATCAGCGTCAACTTAAGCGTCAACGTCAGCGACAGCGGCAGCGGCAAATCTCGATGAAAGGCACCGTTGTGTTGGCGTTCAGATATCAAGATACAATTTGGCAACTGGTATTTGGAATCTTGAATTCTTAAGTCGCTGTCTCTGCCACATCCAGTTCAGTGTTGCGGCAAGTGTTGCTCGGATCATGTGGTGGAAGCAACAGCTTCTTTGGCTGCTACTGCGGCATCTTGTTGTGACAATAGCGCTCTTTGATCAGTGTAACCATCAGCTGGAACTGCAGGCGGGTCAAAAGATCTATATCAATTCACCTTATTATCCTGGACTGTATCCTGTTGGCAGCTCCTGTCGCTATACGCTTCAAGCGCCTAAGGATCATGTGCTAAAATTCAAGTGTGATTTACAGCTTCAAACGGTGAGTCAGAACTACAATTTGGGAGAGAAAAACGATGGAGAGCGACAGAGGGAGAGAAATATAGAGAGCAAGCTGAGAAAGGCATGTGCTCAATGAAAAATAACATGACATAATAACATAAACCATTATTTAACTGATTATTTAAGCAGCTCCAGTAATGAGAAAAAAAAAATCGAAATAAAATTGTTAATTTCAATTTGTTTCCAAATATGCAGAAAGTTATTTATTTTTGGAATCCAACTTGACCTATGTATACTATATATATAAATGTTTTCATAAGTTTCGGCTAATTTTTTTTCACATTTTGGCAAACTTCTAGCGCATTCTGAAAATCCACAAAAATATTTTCATATATTTATTGCAAATTTGTATACAATTAAAATACGTTTTCCTTATTTCTTCTTTCCTAAATTTGTAAAAATAAAGAACAATTTTATTTTTAGGTATACCTTTGAGCATACTTTGTTTTCAAAATTATCTGCCATTTCTTTACGATTGATTGATTATCTTATATCTTTTATATAATCTTTTCTTTCTTATTTCTTAATATTAAAATTTTTAAAAATAAAGAACAGTTTTATTTTTGGTATACCTTTGAGTATACTTTTTTTTCAAAATTATCTGCAATTTCTTTACGATTGATTGATTATCTTATATCTTTTATATAATCTTTTCTTTCTTATTTCTGAATATTAAAATTTTTAAAAATAAAGAACAGTTTTATTTTTGGTATACCTTTGAGTATACTTTCTTTTCAAAATTATCTGCAATTTCTTAACGATTGATTGATTTTCTTATATCTTTTATATAATCTTTTCTTTAATTGAATGTTGATTTTGTAAATTCTAAAGATACAGCTATAGTTGGATTAAAATGATTGTTATCTGAACTGTTTGTTGTCTTTTAAATACTTTCACTGATAATTTTTTGTGAATTTCCTCTGTTTCCACAGCTTGTGAGGGACACTCGATGCCGCACAGAGGTGTTTCACTTCAATGCCGAAGGCGATGAGCTGTTGACGAGTTCCGAATACTTTTGTGGCACTGGCAAATTCGAGCGGCAAAGTTTTCTGAATCGTGCCTCCATTTCCTACATATCGCAGAGAAAGGAGGCAGCTCCAGGTGCCTTGGTGCCAAAGTTAAAGGATAAGCTGCCAGCGCGAATTACAAGCATCAGCACGAGCAGCAGTACAACGACTACAAAAGCACCCACAATTGAGCAGGAGGACAAAGATGAGAAGCAGGCAGCGGAGGAGCAGGATGAGGACGATGATGACTTTTCAAATGAGGTGCTGCACGTGCTGCAGGATGTGGGCGTGAGCGATGCTTTGGCTTACGTCGCCTCTCTGCTCTACGACGAACCTAACAATGGTCGTCGAATTGGCAGCACGTCCTTGCCAACTTACCTGGCCCAGTTGTTGCCAAGGAGCACTCCAAAGACTTCCGCAAAACGTGGCAAAATTGTGTCCATTTATCCGCTGGGCGTGCCAGGCGGTGGGCGTTTCTCGTGCCTTGTCGAAGCTTTGGCGCCCAACTGTAACTGCGGCTGGAGCCTCACACAGAGAATCGCCAGTCCAACTAATGATGAGGCCACCCTACACGAGTTTCCCTCTATGGCCGGTGTTTTGACCAAGAAACTTGGCAAAGTTTTCTGCGGTGCAGCGATCAGTAAGTACACAATCAATTTCAATCCGAAGCAGTGCCAAAAGTTGGGAAATTTCTATTGATTCTTTTTTAACGAAGCACGAGATACTTGATTCTGTTGATCTGCATTTATACTGAGTATTTATATATTTATTATACATATATTATCCTAATTAATTGCAACAAGATCGGTGAAATAGAATGACGTTAATGACTGTTTTAAGATTTTAGGAAATCACATAGCCGGAGTCTTAATTATAGCATTTTACGCCTGTTTTTATTTATTTATTAGTAAATTATAAATAGAGGCTTGACCAACATGTTGTTTCTCATCTGCAGTTCATCATCATTACCTGCTGTCTGCTGCACACTGTTTTCTCAGTGCTGAGACAAACGTGGCTTCCCTGCTGCGAATCGTGGTGGGGGAGCATGATTTGTCCAGCGCCTACGAGACGCTCTTCACTCGCCGCTACGATCTGGAGGCCCTGATCCTCCATGAACAGTTCAGTCAATCCAATGGACAGCTGCGCAATGACATTGCCCTGTTGCGCACCCGTTTGCCCATCCTGTGGAATCGCAATGTGGGTCCCGTCTGTCTGCCATTGCAGCCTGCGGTCAATGGCAAGAAACTGCCACTGGTGGGTCAACAACTTCTCGCTGCTGGCTGGGGTACCACATCCTATGGCGGGCCACAGACGAATCGTCTGCTTAAAACCACACTGGATGTGATCAGCGCCGAGCAATGTCGCAGCTCTCTAACTGAAGGATCTGTGCCCGTGCACAGCTTCTGCACCTACACACCCGGCAGGGATACGTGCCAATATGACTCCGGCGGAGCTCTGTACGAGCGTAGTCATGGTCGCCTCATGGCTGTGGGCATTGTGAGCTATGGTTATGCCTGCGCCACTCAACAGCCATCGGTGAACACACGAGTCGCCTCGTTCATCAAATGGATTAGGGCCAAGACACCCGAGGTGGCATATTGTCAAAAGCAAACATGAAATACATTTGTACGAATCAAACGATTATTATTATGCTATAAAAAAGGGCTTAAGTCTCATAGGGGTTCCCTGCCAAGTGGGTGTCAAGTTTGGCGCTTTGCATCGACGCTTCGCCAATTGAAATGTCATTCAATCGAGTCATCAATCATGCATGGAAATCTTAACGCCTCGCTGGCATTCGATGCCCCTCGACCGCAGTTTACAATTAAGCGCAAATGTCAACTAATTAACCTCAAACGCTTCAGGGCAATACAGCGATTTCCAACCTGCTCACCTCCCTTGCTTCCCTTCCCCAACTTGTATCCATCCCTGCAAATATCAATGCGTGATTGAAAATGCTGCAATTTTTCCAGTGGTTCTCTTGATATTTTTGACTTTTTGCTGCGTCGCTGTCTGATGTCGTCTTCTTTTCAAATAAATAATTAAACGTTTGGCATAACATATGAAGCATGCTTTTAGGCTTAAAGGCAATTCAAATCGTCTGACAGTCGCTGTCTATGCGGTTGCTGCTATTTTTGTGTAACCCCTTGCCGTGGGATTTGCTTTTTATTCTTTCCCTTTCGTTTTTTTTTCTGCCCTTTCCTATTTCTGCCCAACTGCAATGCACTTTTTCAATAGCCTCCCTCTTTCTCTTCGTGTGTGTGTCTAGCTAAGCTGCCTTTGCCTGCATTCGAGAGCTGTTGCAATGCTACTCTTTCTTCTCTTTCTTTTTCTGTTTCTATTTCTATTTCTTCTGCTTGTGTTTGTTTTATTTGGTACATGTTTGTGCCTTCTGTCTGTTCTTCTCTCTACTCCTCTCTTTTCTTCTGTTCGGCTCTGTTGTTCAATTCACGTGAAACGCGGCAACGTCAACTGCAGTCGGTGGCATCAAGTGCTGCTGCTGCTGCTGATGTTGCTGCTGCGTCGCGCCCTATACTGTTCGCCTGTGGGCGTGGCAATAGGCATAGAAATCGGTGGCATGGACTGTGGCACTAATTGAAAAGCAGCAGCCACTAACTGAAACAACAACAGCCGCAGCAGACCCAGTGTCAGATTGCCTGCTCTGGGGAAATGCAGTTGGTTTTAGGTACAGTGAACACTAGTTTAATTAACCAAATGTATAATATCAATGTTTACAATTCTGCAGATTCGAAAATCATTTTAATATTAATAAGCAGATTAGATAAATAATATAATGCTCTGTGTAACTGTTAACAATATGATAAACTCCTGGTTTATTTTTAAATAAAGTTGTGTAAATCTTAAATTTATTTCCAAGACGGTAGAATAGGGGAAACTAAGTGGTTTTTCATTAATAAAGAATATAAGAAAATATTATTATAAATTTGGGGTAAATTACTTCAGAAGAAAATATGATCGAAGACTTAAGTAGCATTTTTAAAAATATTGACGATCATTTTGAGTGTGTGTAGATATATCGAATAATAACATTAATAAATCGTAAAACCCTCTGCAAGGATAGATAGATAGATCTGAAATATATGTGTATTGTATTAGGACTTTAAAATAATTTCTATTTTGACCAGGGATTAAAACCTTAACCGAAACCGTAACCTTTTACCGGAGAAAACCCAATTAAATTTGTAACCGTAACTGAAACCGTAACCGAAAGTAATTTTTTCCGCTGTACCGAAACCCATAAGCCGAAACTCTTTAAATCGAAATAACCGTTTAATAACCGATTCATTTATAAGGGTTAATTTCGGTTAATTTGATAACTTTGAACTGCCATAACTTTGTCAAAACTCAATCAATTTCCATGCGCAATGTAAATTTAAGCATTATTTTACCTCTAAATACGTTCTGCGTTTAAATTTTTTTCATTTTCAAAATTTCGAAATTTTTGAATTTTTCGAAAAATGATAAGGGGTAACACTGTAAAATTTCTAAAAAATTCAAAATTTTCAAAACTTTTAAAATGAAAAAAATTTAAATGCAGAACGAATTTAGAGGTAAAATCATGCTTAAATTTACATCGCGCTTGGAAATTGATTAACTTTTGACAAAGTTATGACAGTTCAAAGTTATTAAAAATCAGTAAATTCAAAATTATCGAAATTTTCAAACAAAATTATCCAAATTTATATGAGGTCAAATTATGATAAAATTGACATTACGCTGGACCATTCCAGTAATCAGATAACATTATTTTTTAGGCTAAAAAGAGCATTAAGCCTTTTTTCATGTAAAACAATGAATAACGCTTCTTATTTTGGTCAACCGAAAACCATAATTTTAATTTTGTTTGTGAACCGAAATCATACCGGTATTTTTAAAACGAAAATTACAAAAAACCGATAAGCGTTAAGAAACCGATACTCCAAGGTTTTGCATAAACTTAATTCGAGCATAACCAAAACCGTAACTGAAAACGATATTCATTTCGGTTTAAATCCCTGATTTTAACTAAAGGAATTTAAATGGCCTGTTCCGGTTTTCACTCTCGGCAAGATTTTTCGGAAAAAATACATTTTATTAAATGCTAAAGCGAAATCCGAAACTGCTCTGTATATTACCATCCGCCTACATTTTTTTTCGCTGATAGGAACTATTCACTGTATGAAGAAAGCGCATTCGGTTACTGCTGTTGCTTTTGCACTTGCACTCCATTTCTACCCCTCTCTCACTCGCTCTCTCTCTCTCTCTTGCTCGTTTTGACGTTTTCAAATTTCCTTTGCATACTTTTGTGCTGCATTTGATTACAAAATGGCGTCGATGATGGGGGCGTCTCTGCGACAGTGCTGTCGTAATATGCGCCTAAACATTGGCATTTAGTTTTCGTTTTTTAGCACCGTCGCCATCGCCATCGCCATCGCCGTATGCAATGCGAAACGCAATGGGAACGGCAACTGCGGCCAGCTCGCTGGACTTTGACTATTCATTAGCGTGTGTGCCAAACTCTAACAAGCTCAAAAAGCAATTTGCAAGAGGCAGCTAAAAATTGGCAAAAATATCGACATGACGGCTCATGGAATTGACGTTTTGGCTGGTTGGTTGTGAGGGGAGGGAGGCACTAGTACGCCCGTTACATAAAACCACGCGTTGCACAAAAGCCTCCAAATCGTTGTGCACAATAACCCAACAACAAAATACAAAATGGCTGCCATATAAGTATGGAAGTGCGATTGAATGAGTCGAGTCCATCCAAAACTCTTTCACCTCAATTCCGCCTATCAAGTTAAACGGCAATATATTAAAATATATAAACTCTTTTTTCAAATAAATTCCATAAAAATGTCGAGTATTTATTTTTTGGCGAGTCTATCGAGTTTTTGATGGCTAGAACACAATAATTTGTGTATTTGTGTGCGTTTTTTAACATTCTATTTTGATTTTTACTTGTTGACCACATTGTGTGGTCAGAAATTAGCGTTGCCTTGTTGTCCAGGTTGTTGGCCAATTAAATCCGTTTACATCAATAAAAACAACCGACAAATGTGTATTTAGTCTTTTAGTTTTATAGTCATCAACATTTACTTGGCTTACAGTCACTGCAAATATTAAAATCCATTCTTTAAAATATCTGCACATAGAAGTTTCTTCTGACGCATTTGTCAGATTAAATGAACACAATATTATAGATTGAAATTTAAATATATGTTATAGCTTTACCTGAAAGTTCTTCAAAAATTTCGATCTGTGGTTCCACTGAATAATTAAAAATTATACTTCTAAACATTTATACGAATGTTGAACTCTCCAGTTTTTATTCATTTGTTTATCGCTCCTTATTGCTCGAATAAAAATGAATGTATTTTAATTTGAAGTTCACTTCGAAGTGATTCAATTATTAAAGTACATTCCATTATCATTCAAACGTAAATATCGACGGTGTGGAGTAGTTTGTGCCGAGCTTAGCCTGCGAAATTCCCATAGATCATTCTTCGTCTGAATTCTGACCAGCGTACGTGTGCCTTATCAGACTTGTACTCTTGATTCAATGAATGCCTCACCCCAAGTACACACATCCTTTTCCGATTCAAATTTAACTCAACATTAGGCTTAGCGACATACATATACTTGTTCTCCATTTTGGTAAGTCCATGCCTTTTTGGTACAGTCTGCACAAAACGTTGCGAGAAATAAGATTGAGGGATCATCGCACGAATATCGTGCAAATATTGATTGCACAGCGATGATGTTGCAAATCGATTCAATGTAACACAGTTTCTTTGTACTATAGCTTTTAAGTTATTCATTGTCGAAAACTTGCGGGTGAGACAATATAATTAGACCAAACGAAATTTAGAATTTCATTAATAGAGATCGTTCTCTATGACCCAAACTAAAACAATGATTTAAACCGTAACATAAATCCAACACCATATAATATGTTTTTGTGTATTAAATTGTTTTCATGACATACTACAATAGAAAATTAGTAATTGTGCAATATTAAAATAAAATAATTATATTAAAAGAAAATTGTTAATGCGACAAATTGGATAAGAAATCGATCTTTCGATTTCATCACGTAAATTTCTTGGACTTTAAGAATTAATTATTAAAATTAAGGCATTCTTATGATATACTTAGAAGCCCTATAACAGTCTCCTACAGTGAAGTGTTTATTCAAGTTTTATATGAACAATATACAAATTTATTACAGGTTATTTTTATTTGTTCATTTAATTATTATTACAACTAATTTAAATTACAAAGGTAAAGAAAAATAAAAATAATAAAATTATATCAAGCCCTACATTAATAAAAGCATTTCAAATTATTGGGATCTGTAATCAGTTGATTTTAAAAGAAATTCATTTGTTTTGATGTTGAATTTATAATATTTATTTGATTTGTTGGTACAGTTATTATACACTTCTCCTCTGTAAACTTTTTTGATTCTCTGATGGTATCTATTGTTGTTGATACATAATCTGTGATTTTTTCTTTATATTTCCTATTGTATCATCTGGATCATGAGTATTGTTGCTGCCGACAGTCATCTTAACAGATCTCCAAATCTTATGTACTTTTTAACATAATTTATAAAAATAGATCAAGTAATACAAATAGCTAATTATACATACTTTGCTTTCCTTGATTAGTTTCTTCGGTTATCTTGCTTTCTATATATCGTGAGTGCCATAGACCATCCGTCGGCGGAAGTCTATCCAGCGATAGCGAGGATTACGATAGAACATTGATGTCTGCGCGGGGTCGCTGCGTAAATGATGTTTGATATAGTTCTCCACATAGCTGCTTGGTGCATGGTGATATTCGGGATTAGGTTCAGAGATTCTTGGAGTAATTTTTTTTTTGGTAATTTTCAAAAACTGTTCAGCATTCGAAAAATCGCGACGATGAATGTAACGCCTTGAACAGTATATATTCGTTAAGTGTAATTGAGCATCCAATTTGGTTAAGCACTTCGAAAACATTATTAAGATAACTTTCTTTCTTTCTAACAGTCAGCTTATAGATTGAATACGTTCGATTTGGATGTGCTTAGATACATAGTTTTTCTAAAGAATTAAATATTTAGTTTTCACTTAGTGTGTGTGTCTATAATAACAGAATACACAATAAAACGACAGTGAACTCAGAGCTTTGATGGATGAAGTCGATAATTTTGAAAGTAAACTCTCTGCAATTCGATGATGATTGAATTAACAATTCTGAATAGAAAACTAAATTTGAATATACTTCAACTGATGCAGATAGATAGATTTTTTTATGTTCTTGTTAATCTCTGAAGAGCTCTTGCCCCGTTCTTGTGCTACTTAACACGCAAGTTTGCTCTTCAGAAACTAGCGACATACTTTGTAATATTTTCACGTCCTTTTTGTGCATAAAAGAGATATGGAAAAGCAAAAAGTGGCTAAAGAAAGGGACCGAATACAAATAAGAGTGCACTCAAGTAATACGCTTCATAATTTTTATTGTCAAGTCTTTTAGGGTTTGGGATCTTGTCGTTGTTGTTGGCCCACTTGACAACAAAAGCTGCAAAGCGCTTGCTATACAACAACAATAACAACAGCAACAGCAATAACAAATCGGAATGGAAAAGGCAGAAAATGAAGTGCAGGCGGCAGTACAAGAGATTGCAACAAAGCAGAACAGTATTTTTTACAAAGCAGCATAAATTTTATAATATACAAAAAATCAATGGTAGAAAAGAGGATGATGCCGGTGCAAAAGGATTACAGCCAGGACATGGTCGAGGGTCCTGCGCCAGGACAGGCCACTTCTTATGCAAAACACTGGCCCACTGTTGCCATCCCCCACCCTCGCCTCTTGGCCAAGTCATGCAATTAACTTGCCCTGCAAATTCTCTGATTTCGTTGTGTTGTGCTCATTGTTGTTGTCGTTGTTAAGTTGTTGCCATTTCTAGTGCTTTCAGAGTTCATTTTGATGTATAAGTATACACATATATTTTTATACATTTTTTTTAACATATTTTTATTAAATCTGCAATTGTATTTTACACTTGTTGGTGTAATTAGGCGCAACGTTCTCTTTGACTGCGACGGTGACTTTGATGTCACCAGCGATAAATTGGGCTAAGTACTTACTTGCAACTTGGGAGTACTAAAGGGTTCTTAATTGCTTAATTAAACTTTGCAATGTAACTCAAAAGCAAATTGACTAATTAGGGAAAGAATTATAGCAATTGAATCAATCCAAAGGTTTTAGTCAGTCATTTACTTGTGATTATATTTCGAATACATATTATATATAAATAATTCTTTTACGAAGAATTTTAATTCGAAAACACCAAAACATACAAAGCCAATTAACATTTTATAAAATGGCATGAATATGCTAAGAATTTGTAAGATATCCAGAAATACATTTAATAATAACCCGATCCACCATATACCAAACGATGCCGGAACTCTGCCCAGCAATTGCGATGAGATTTATAGGTTTGATACGGAGCGATTACTTTCCTGGACAGATTAGACAAGGTATTGAAAGGCCTTTGCTTGGAGATACGTTTGAGAAGATCATCATCAGCCTCAAGTTGTTGCTTCCGTTCATCGTCATTACTCTCCGGAACTCCAAAGACGGCATCACGAATGGTTCGCACATCCATTACATCGTCCTCGTTCTTATTTTTATCCTCCTCGTCATGGGAATAACCCCGTTTAGCACTGGCTGCCTTGGTAATGGATTCAATTAACTGCATTTGATCGACAGCAGCCTTCTTGCGTGATTGGGTCTTGACCTTTTTCTGCGAAACTTGCCTTAACATCACAAGCCTCTTAGCAGAGGCACTTTTGGCAGTAAGTATATTATTACGCCGCGGGGTTATGCCTCTTCGAGCCGTCGACATGCTGTGGCCAATGGCACTGCCAAATTTCTTAACATTGTTCCAGCTCCGGTTCTGCTGCATCAATTGGATGGCCGCAAACGCTTCCTCCCGCTGTGGCCACGCACGTACGTGGGTCAATCTATTGTGCAGGCTCAAAGGATCGAAATTTTTATATGTCAGTGCCCTACCGCTAATAGTACGCGGTGGTGCGTAAAGCGAATGTGCCAGTCGCTGCACTGCTGAAAAATTCTTTCCCGACATTATGATGAAAAGAGTACAAAATTTTTAATTTTTTTTTATACAGGTAATTTTAGTTTTCCTAAAACGCAAAAATTTTGGTCTATAATGTATAACTAGTTTAATGAAAATGAGACTGTAACCTACACCTAACGATATCTGGGTTGACACTAAACGAAATGAAAACCTACACTGAGAAATTCAATGTATCTGAAAATAGAAACTAGTTTCAAAGAGGAACCTCAAATAAAACAAATATTTATAGGCACAAACATATTTAAATATGAATTTATTTATGTATTTAATTACACACAACATAAATTCAGAAAATATGTATTTGTTTATTTATCTATTTATATATTTATTTGCGTATTTATTGCCAGCAAAATTCAATTAAAATTCTACTTGAGCTGTGTTTTAAAGACAACAATGAAAAAATATCCCAAATAACCATTTTCCTCGCCACATGAAAATGTATTAATTTTACAACAGACTGCAGACAGAATTAGAAGAATTTAGTCATTGGGGGATTATGAGAGGAGGGATACTTGGAAGGGGTATTTATGGCCTTGAAGGCCTATGCAAAATTTAACGCAATTTTGAGATAACAAAGAGATGACAACAACAACAACAGAGTTGCCAAGTAATTGAGTTAGCACACATTACAACAACAATTATGAGTTGCATTTTACAATAACATGCAAATACAACAAAAACAAAAGAAACAATAAGCAAAGATTGAATACTCTTTTGAATACGACACAAAATAAATTAATAAAATTTATATTTTATATTTTTTGTATATATTAGGTAAAAAGTATAAAAGTTATACAAATGAAAAATAAAAAATATAAAAATTAATAATAAAGTCAACATGAAATATAAAATGTAATTTAATCATAATAATAATCATATTTAGCTGTGATTGATTTATTTTTTTGAGTTTCATAACCAAATAGTTCAAAAATTGAACATACTCAACTGGGGAAGAGCAAAAAAGTGCCAGTAAAATTTTATTGTAGTGCGTGCGAACTATGCACAGAGGCTGAACGCTGCATGGCCAGAGGGGCGATGGATAGGCGAGAGGGGGTGGGGTACTGGTTTGTGTGTTGTTTAAATGTAGGCAAAACATGTCACTGCTTTTTAATTTAAATGCAAATTAAGGCTTTTGTCAACACTCGAAGACTGTCAAACTGAAGCGTAAGAAGAGCTGCTGCAAGTGAAGAAGGTGCTGGAGCGGCAAATGCCACAGGGGCAATACAAAGATAGTTGTCTGGCAATCGTCAAGCTTCTAACAGTTGTCAACCACATTTATCGAACGCACACTGAGTCGCCTACGTAGCCTCGTATCCAGTTGAGATGTGCCGAGATACGAGTGTTGACCCCAATGCCATAACTCTTTCCACAGGATCGTCCATAACTGATCACGCCGAGTAGATACATGCGACTCCGATGGCGTAGGATAACAGGACCACCCGAGTCATATTGGCAGGAATCTTGGCCCAATCCCGTATGATCATAGGTACACACCTGGTTGGGAGCTATGCTGGTGTTATATCGAGCACTGCAGTCGGAATTTTTAATTGTCATCACTTTGGCCTTCTGTAATGTGTTCGATTTGGCTGATCCAAAGCTCATGGTTCCCCAGCCGGCTATATCAACAACCTCGAATATTTCGCCACTTAATAATTGAAATAAAAGAAGATGGAAAAGATATCATTTGTTGGATTTTCCAAAAATAATTCAATTCTCTAACTTGAAAAAAGTAATAAAACAAATACAATTTCTGGGAAATTTGTTAAAATAATTATAGATACTTACACTTGTGACTGTTGAAAGGGTAGACAAACGGGTGCCACGCCTCGGGACCATACCATACGTCTAACAGTTTGCAACAGGGCAATATCGTTTGTAATCAGAATGCTGTTATATTCGGGATGTCTGATGATTCGTTGTATGGCATATTGAGAGGCAAACATCGATTCTCTATCTGTAAATATGTATATATATATACAAATCGGGCATAAAAGAAGTATGAAAACCACTTACCAAGTCTGAGATCATGGAATCCAATCAGGGCCAACCACCGACTGGGTATCGACTGACGATCGGTGCAGTGGGCTGCGGTGACTATGAATCGATCACTGATAATACTGCCACCACAGAGTATAGGTATGTTTGAGTTGACATCCCGTAGACCCACCATCGAGGGGAACTCATGCTTGGCCGCCTCCACACCGTTGGTAATACGTGTCGGCTGGGACCAGCCACAGTCGCAGGGTACTCGACGTGCCACCGCCTGGCAGCTCAGCCTGGCACGCTGCTGTGTGGCGCCAAGGTTCGACTGATAGCCAAAGGCCAGAGTCTGAAAGTTGGATGTACGCGAAATTTGGCCCATGCGACAATAACGCTCAGCATCACGGAATTGCATATCTCCGTCGCGAGAGATGTACAAGAAGTTGGACTGACAGATGTCGGGGAACTGAAAGTAAGTTCGTTAATCTATAAGACCAGAAACTGGACAATTGATCCCTGTGAAAACTCACCACCTCGAAGCGACAAGTTAGCTGTATCACATGAGAAGCTGGTGCATGCAACTGATAACGACAACTACTACCGGTTGGTAGGGCTCTCGGAAAATTCGAGCTTGTTATATTGATGGGTTGGTTTGACTGCAAATTGTATTGCCAGTTGCATTGCTGCGAGTTAGCCAGGCTAAAAAGCAGCAAGAGCCAAAGCAACACTTGTAACTTTAACATTCTTTTTGAATACTTCTTAAAAATTTCCGAACTGCAAATGCAAGCGAAGTACATCGTGCCAGCTTATATATAGGATTCTTGAAGCAATAATATTAAAATATGTATTTACTGTATCTTATATTTATAAGCCATATATTATATTTAGTCAACTGCGATTGTTAAAGTAGACTACCAAGTCAATGTCAAGCAATGACTCTATTTTTATCTGAAGGATTTTTGGCTGTCACAAATAAATGAGAAATTTAATTTATATTGACTGAGAGAAGATAGCGAACATATTTTAATACCCTGTGTACATTTTAGACTCTTAATTGGGGTATTAAAGCTTACTCAACTGTAGCTAAAATTTCTTAGAAATTCTAGTCACGTCATTGGACTATTATTAATCTTTTTCGTCACTGGATTCCATAATAATCAGAACCAACCATAATTATAATTCATAGAACAAATATTAATCAATTATTTGAATTTGAAAAATAATTGTTTCTTTTATAATTGACTGTTTTTTCTATTTAAAACTATTACACAGACACAATTTAAGTATATTTTCTTAAAAGGGATTTTTCAATAAACTCAAACATTTCAAATTTAGCAATTTACATTTGCAAGACGAGTCTTTATCAAAATAAAGATTTACATTCTTAAACCATAGATACAGGGCAGTTGGAATTACCAATCCTATTACGTATCCAGTCGACATATGTGGTGACTCGCGTATTGACGCCCGTAGAATAAGAATTGGAGGCACATTGTTTGCCAAAACTAATGACACCCACAAGGAAGAGCTTCGAGACTCGCTTAATGACCGGACCACCTGAATCGTACTGGCAGGAGTCGCGACCTTGGCCATTGTAATCGTATGTGCAAATTTGGCCATTGTTTATCGTGGCCACATTATTGTATTCTGTCTGACAATCCGGATTGTTAATAATCATAAGGTTGACCTTCTGAAGAGTAGGGGAAATCTGGCCGGCAAATGATGTGGTGCCCCAACCAATAACATCGACTGTGTCATAGGAAAAGGAACTTGTACTGCAAACAGATTCAATATAATTGCGAATACTTAAGAAACTGTTTGACTTTACTCACGTGCCCGTAGGTGGTAGACAAATGGGACCTACGCCACGTGACCACTTAATAGTGGAGGCTGTAAGCAACACTGCGATATCATTGATCACGTTGGGCTCATTCACATATTGTTCATGTCGTACCATCTGCTGTATGGGATACACATCGTAGTATATAGAACTGTAGGCTGTAAAGTTCAGTGTACAAAATCAACTGATCATTTGGTTAATTATGCCCACAACTTACGATTTTGTAGATTATTGGTGCCCACAATGGCCACAATGTCGGTGGCTTGTCTAATCTGAAGCGTGCAATGAGCAGCGGTAACAATATGACGATGGGAGACTAAAAAAGTAAATGAATGAAAGGGAAAATTAGATAAAGAGCCATGCTCCGTTGGATGCTCAGTTCTTATCACTTGTTTTTGACTGATTTCATCTCTAAACACTGCTTATCAGCCGTTGATCTTTTAATACCTACCAATAACACCGCCACAGAAAGTGGGCAGACTACTTGTCCTATCGTTGAGGGCCACCATGCTAGGAAACTCATTGGCCGCAGCCTGTTGACCATTGGAAATGCGTGAAGTGGCCGACCAGCCACAATTACATTTCTGTGGATGAATGGTCACCGTACATCTGAAATTTCCCGTCTGGCTGCCCGTCGAGATGTAGGCCATGACGAGTTCCGTGAAAAGTGATTCTCTAATTACAGTGCCGCTGTTACAAAAGTTCTCAGCACCACGCATTAACAAATCTCCTTCACCGTCGATCCAGAGGTTATCCGTGTTGCACTGGCCATTACTCTGATGGGGATGAGGAGACAGGATGAAAGTGGAGGAGGAGTGAATCTTAACACGAGTAAGCCGCTTACCGATGGCAATCTAATGGTGCACTGTATTTTGATGAAGTAATCTGTCGGAGCGATGAGTTTGTAGCGACACGAGGAGCGAGCTGGATAGTTTTTGGGGTAGTAGGGCGACTCGACATAGGCGGTTCCATTTAGTACATATTCATTATCACAGCCCTCAAAGTAACCCCACACAGCGGGCAGCACGAGCAGCCAGCTGGTTAAGATAAGACTATAGCTCAGCATTGTGACAAGACCTTTTCGCTTTCGATGACAGTAGTCAACTGGGTAAAATTGAATACCGCCCCCAACTAATATCAGTAGCTAAGACAATCAAGCAAAGCCAAAGCTAAGCCCACAAACACTTTGCTTTATTGTTATGCTATTAAACGTAACAACAGTTGATAAAACAACATTGTGGACATACATATTGCGTATACGCCACGTATCGAACTCGAACTCGATTTTCCATTTCAATGATTGTACGCTGCACTTGTGCAAATATTACGGAAAACGTTGCCTCACCCCGACCTCGAATTGCAGTCGTTTTTGAACTTGGCATTTTAATAGGCTCTAAGTATTCATAATTTGATGATGTTTTCAACTTAAATGAGCGACAGGTGATAAGAGCTGAAAATTTACAGTGTCAGAAAAGTGACAGCAAGCGAGGGCTGCTTGACAACTACATGAATAAATATATCTTCGCTTTTGTCTGCGAAATTGTTATTTTTAGTAATACTAATCTTCTTGATAATCATTAGTTAAATAAAAAAAAATTTTCAATATTTTATTTAATATACTATATATTATAAATTTTTTTATAAAAAAATTTTTAACCATCCCTCATTTGTATTTTGTGTCATGGAACTTTCCATAGACCTAGTTAGAAAAAATAATTAAAAGCTTAGGGAATTGCTACCTTCGGCTTCTAAATCAACCCACAAAGCTGGCTGTTGTTACGCGATAAACTCCGAGTGAAAAACAAATAAACAGTATTAATAATGAGTTCCAATTAAAAGACAAATATTAAAACAAGAGAAAAAAGTTAAGAAACAGAAACGTCAACGAACGGTGCTTAAATTAATAACAATGTGAGTCTTAATTATTATTTTTTTTATTGTAGCAATTAAGAAAAGGTAAACAACTTATTTAGTTGTACACATTGGCAAACATAACTAAACACATTGTGAAATCAAAAACGAACAGCATAGCTATTTTTAAATATATTTAGAATAAATCCAATAAAAAAACTCACTTCCTTATTAAAAAATATGTTTTGATGAATTAAATAGAAATTTTGAACAATTTCCGTTGATGAAACTGTTTGTACCGATAAACTGCACTGTCCAAAATTATCAGATCTTAAAAATATGAATTTTATTTCGGCTAAATAGGAATAAGATTTTTAAAGAAATTAAAAATTTACTTATATTTATTTCGATTAAAAAAATTATTTCAGCAAACTATGACATGATTTGTCATTTAATTTTTTAAAAACTGTTTGAGTTTTACTGAAAATGGCAATTGCTTGCGAAACACTTGTTGTTTATGTTTAATTAACTTTTTTACAAGCGTAAATTGACCAACAACATATGCTTAAAAGGAGAACAACTACAAAAAATATGTTAAAAATACAAGGAAAATATATTTTGGATGACAGCTGGCAGCAGTCTCTTGGTATAGAGTATTAACAGAACTCTAACAGAGTAAAAAGCAATTAATAGAAAGAGAATGAAGAGTATAAAATTGCTCGAGATAATGCCTAAATATATAAGGCAAAAAAGAAAAAGATCAACAAAAGTCAACACAAATTGACTGCATGCAAATCTCGAATGACAAAAAGTCAACATACAAAGTGTGTCGATAAATGGTAAAAAAGATGTTCATATAACGCCTAAAATCAGGCTACAGTTTTGTCTGACCAAAACCAGTTAGCAACGCTGCAGCGTGTAATTATAATATAATTTTTTGTGCCAACACTTTTGAAAATGCCTCGTTGCAGTTTTTGCTTATGTTTTTCTCATCGTTTTTTCAACTATCATTCGTTCTCTATTTCTCTCTCTATTGCTGTGGTATATAAGGCAGCTATGTCTATATTTTCTAGTGCCGTTTTTTGTGCAGCTCACTTTACGTTTTTTATTCGCATTTGCATTTTCCACTAATTTGACTTTTGTATTGTTGTGGTCGACATCCCGCCCAGCATCCAGCTCCCTAAAATGCTCACCGTCATGTGCAGCGGCGTGTATGTGTTAGAGTTTTTTCTCTTCCTTTTGCTTTCCACCAATCAGCTCAACGCATTCTCTGTTTCCTGCCACATCTCTCTCTCTTTCTCTCTGCGTTTATGTGTGTGTGTGTGTGGGTGTGTGGGTAGTTGGGGTGGTTGGGCTACGCACTTTTTGACTTTGCCTTGTGGGAGGCACGTGGCTGGGGCAATGCGTTTTCCATGCATTGGTTGGCTGTCGAATGCTTCTGGCAGGGGTTGGGTTTTCATTTATGTATGTCTATGTAGGCGTTTGTGTTTTGGGATGCATTCCCAGCGCCTGTCATTTGATGTGGCTGTGACTTTGTGGCCATATCATTAATTGCCGCTAGCTGCAACACGACATAAAAAGTAGCACACAAATTAGAGGATAAATCGTTGCATGAGAAAACGGAAAACTAACTAGGGATAGTTAAATAACTGGGAAAATGTATTTTTAAGAGATTAGATAGAGAATATATAATATATATAGGCTGTTTTAAAATTGATATTACAGATCTAGACATTTTTAATTTCGGAACAGCTAACAGCTAAGTTTTATTTTACACATGTTATTTCTTATTGATCTGAATATTTTACCACATTAACTACATAGAATTTGTTATGCTAATTTCAGAATTGTGGTGGAAATAACTAAATTTATTTGAAATATCGTGTATTGTACTGTCGAAACCCTACTATAAATAACTCTGACACTGATATTGATAAATTAAAACAATAAAAATTAATTTTAATCGCCCAAATATTCAGTTACACTGAAACTCATAACCGTTAGTCTATAGCTGAACAGTACTTTTAAGCACTATTCGTTCAACTTTACTCCTGTCTATTTCAGTTACACATGCATCCAGTTTATCACTCTTCACACACGCACACATGTAAACAGAGTACACATTCAATTTGCTGGACCTTCAATCACAATAAATCCATACAAATTTCCGTTATATATCCAGAACGCAAAGAGGAACGACAGTAATAAAAACTTTCAAATGCAAACTAAGCAAATTTTAATTAATGAAAAATTGCAATTAAAAAAGGCACTGTGCATTGGCCGCTTTCATTCTAGCTATCTCGCTCTAACCAAGCAACCTCTGCAGATGTGTACAATTTTTCATTACGTAGAGGCGCAGAAAAAAAAAAATGAAAATTGAAAAAAAATGCAATCAAAATGCTGCCTAGTAAATGCATAAAAAACAACACACAAATACAAATACATATATGTATGTGAATCTGTACAAGTACATAGATATGTAAGTGTATTGCATGTGTGTGTGTGTGTGTGGCGGGTGGGGTTGGCTAACAAAATAGGCGTCATCTAAGCAAGCAGTGCAGCTGCAGCGACTGCGAATGCTGCCGATGCCGATGCTGCTGCTGTGAACGTTGGCGTCGCTGCCAGCTGCCAACGTCGCCCGATTAACATAAACACGCAAAAACATTAACACCGCTGCAGCCGCAAAACGCAGCCAACCAACAGCCAACGGCGCCAGCAGCGACGACGACGCAGTTAGAAAACACCAACAACAAAAATGACAACAACAACAACAACAAATACATACGTCATACATAGATAACGCGGCGTATGTGTAATGCAAGAGCAAGATAGCATACTGGTGTAGTTGGAGCTCGCTCTGCCACGCTCATTACACTCATTTCGCATAGTTGTTTTTGCTGTGGTTGTAGTTGGGTGCGCATAGGCAATTTTCCACATTTTCACACACAGACGCTGCCAGCAAATGCGAAAAAAGTCGACACGCAGACGCTGACTGCGCTGCTGCGTCGCACCAGTCGCCGGCCGCACCCCCAAACCCAATCACAAAAACGCGTTAATAAGAAAACGTGGCGCAAAAAAACTACACACGTACACACACACGCACACAGATACACATACTCTGGCGGTTGTCCCCCTTTCCCATCCCCAATGCCTACAACATCTGTCAGCCAATCACAGAATTTGTTTACGAATCGCTAGGCAAAAGCAACACAAAGAAAATGTTGGCGGCAGCGCAAAAAAAAACAAAGCCAAAAAAAGAGCGTCGCTCATTTTGTGCAATTTTTCCCACACAGCATCAAATGGCCGTCGCGTGCTTGCGCTCTCACTCGCTCGCTCTCTCGCACTCTTACTCGCCAGCGCTCTCTTGCAGCGACAACGCCGGCAGCGCTGCTTGGCACATTTTTTTCCATTTCGTGTTGTTGCCTTACATTTTCCACTGTTGCTCATTTGCGCTGCGTATAAGGTAAAAGAAAAACAGCCACGTGCGCTGCCCGCGACGGCGACAACAGCAGAGAGTTTTCGCAGCAGAAACAGAAGAGCGCATCAATTGACGCTCTCTTAGCTTCGACGCTCTTTGCTTCGTTGAGTTTTCGCTTTGGAGCGCTGCGATGTCACGACGACGACGACGCGTATACGAGTTTATTTGAATAGGCAATGGGAAAAGGCAAATGCTTTTCCATTTTCTATTCTTCAAAAATACATCACATATGTTTTAGTTAATATGCTCAAGAGTTTTTAATTAAAGAATTTATATTTTATGAAGTTGCGTTTGCATTGAAAATTTTGTTGTTTTGATGCTTACACAAAATACTAGACATTAACTTGGACTACACATATTGTTAAATAGATTACACATTTTGTACACGTTGTACACATTTGCTAATATTCTAATTTCTTTCCCTTCACTTGACGGAAATAGGAGTAAAATGTAATAAATCTATTAAACGTAAATATACTTATTTTCTTCCTTGCACTCTACATCTAATTATTTTACTTTCCAATTTAGTCTTTGGCGAAATGGATTAATTATCATAAAGTCTATTTTACTTAAAAAGAGAAGATTTGAAAAAAACTTTTTTATTGGTTCCCCTCCCCATAATTTATTTAATATTTAAAATTTAAATTTAAAATTTATGTTCCTCTTTATACAATAAGTATTTCTGATCTTGTTTTGTTGAGAGTAGTTATAATGATTTTGTTACGAAATATTTAACGAATGTAAGGAGATATGGTACACTCCATAAAGAATGAATATGTGTTTCTATGTGAACTAGTATCTCGGTTTTAAAATTAACTCGATGAAACTTGATATAAGTCTGTCTTTATCTTGCAGGCAGGCCGCACATTGTATATCGGAACCGGCTAAAACGGTTCACTATATCATATTATTGGAACGATCGGTCGAAAGCCAACCTTTAGCATGAACAATTTTTTGATTTTTAAGACATCTCAACCAAGCTCACAGTATATACATTTCGTGTTGTGTTATCCATCCTTACTGAATTTTATTAATATCGGTCCACTATTTTATATATACAATATCTGCCATAGGAATGAAAATTAAGGTTAGGTATGAAAATTATTGTTTATTTCTGAAGATATCTGAACCAAAAATTTAGGATTCTTTCAACAACGATAATACGTTAAGGGATCATCCTAAATATATTGATTGACTCGAAATTCTGAAGCAATAAATAACGCTATCCCCAGCTGTACAGCCTGCAACTAATCAACCCATTTAAACTCCTACACTTTACGACTAATTTGACCGAAAAAGACATAAAGCTATTTAAAGGAGCAGCTAATACCTAAATAGACCCATAACAACTATAATTAATATTCACTAATATTTAACACAAAGAAAATTCTATTAACTAACAATCGATTATCAAGCTTATGACTTGCGTGTAACGCACTTATTTGGGGGTGACTCAAAGAGGGAGTTTTGGGGGAGGGTGAATGGGTGAATAGTGGAGCAGGTAAACAAAACGCAAACATAACGCATTAAATGTTAATGTTGCCTAATTATGTAATTTGGTGTCGCATTTGATGTCATTTACATAGACAACAATTGACAGAAGCAACAACAATTGCACGAAGGTGCCTTCATAATGGAACTCAGGAAGTGAGCCTAATGAACAGTTATAATAGGAGGGAATGTGAATAGAAGCGAACACTAATGAAGTAATTACAACAATTAATTTAATTATAAATTAAGCTATTGTTGCTACTGTGGCCGCATGACATTTATGGCAAGATTCACGGAGAGTGGGGCATATAACCTCCGTTTGTTTTGTCAACATGTTTACAAAGGACAGCAAAGGACACCGTTCCTTTTCCCCTTTGTCCCCATTCTTTGACTTTATTTCCGTTCTATTCGACGACCTTTAATTTGCCAAAAAAAATATGCCAGCAAATTGTGCGATAATTAAATGTCCTCACCTCAAACTGTTTACCGACTTCATTAATATTGAATTAAGCATTGAAAAGAGTGCAAGCTGCACTTTTATCAACACTGCAATAATTTACAAATTATCAACAGTCGCACATGCGTTTCAGTTGCAACATTATAATAATAATTTTCAATAATTTTCAATAAATATTGTGGCACTGGCGGCTATCATGTGTCTGCCATCAACGCTGATTGTGCAGCATGGGGCGTGGCATAATGCAGCCATAATTTTAATTTTAATTGGCTTATTTAATATTTCAATTAAGTGCAACGCAGACAACCAGAAAAACCAGCAAAACCAACGAAACCAACGAAACCAGCAATCGAAACCAAAGCCAAAAAGGTGTGAAAATATGTGGCATAAATATTTGCGTATGTTTCGATGTATGTGTGCAATCATAATAGAGCTAATGAGTGCCACGGGCTATGAACATACATTTCCATGTATGCACTCACACTCACACACACACACACGGGCAGTTCATAGGCCGCACCGTTTGTTTTTGCATTGCAGTTTGGCGGTTGCACGAGGCGTATGTGTAATATGAACCTTCGTTGAATACACATGCCAGTGCATGCGGTTCTGTTGTTGTTATTTGAAGTGTTGCAAGTGGTGGGAAATATGTATGTGTAAATTCCATATCAAAATAAATAAGTAAAATACTTTGTGTTTAATTTCAAGAGCTTAAACAGATTTGATGCGTGGGAAAATTGTATTTAGAGTGTAAATTGTGGAAAGAATAGTTGATTGAAATTAAAGTAAAATCGTGTGATTATATTGTTCTAATTGCAGTGATGTTCAGTAAGAAGCAGGGATTCAAACCGAAACGAATATCCAATTAAGGTTTTCGGTTATCGGTTATGCAAAATCTTGGAGTATCGGTTTCGTAACAGTTATCGGTATTTTGTAAGTTTCGGTTTAAAAATACCGGTATGGTTTCGGTTCACAAAAAAATAAATTAAGGTTTTCAGTTGACTAAAATAAGAAGGGTTATTTATTGTTTTACCTGAAAAAAGACTTAATGCTCTTTTTAGCCTGGAAAAAAATGTTATCTGGTGACTTGAATGATCCAGTGTACTGTCGATTTTATTATAATTTGATCTCATATAAATTTGGTTCATTTGGTTTGAAAATTTGGATTATTTTGATTTTACTGAACTTTGATAACTTTGAACCGCCATAGCTTTGTCAAAAGTCAATCAATTTTTATGCGGAATGTAAATTTCGTTCTGCATTTACATTTTTTTCATTTTAGAAAATTTTTGAAAACTTAATTTTTTCGAAATTTTACAGTGTTACCCCTTTATCTTTTTTGATTTTTTCAAAAAAATTCGAATTTTCAAAATGAACAAAATTTAAATGCAGAACGAATTTGGAGGTAAAATCATGCTCAAATTTACATTCCGCATAAAAATTGATTGACTTTTGACAAAGTTATGGCAGTTCAAAGTTATCAGTGCCTGCGACGTCCAGTACCGAAATTAACCCTTATAAATGAATCGGTTACTAAACGGTTATTTCGGTTTAAATAGTTTCGGTTTATGGGTAAAAAATATTTTCGGTTACGGTTACAAATTTCAATCGGTTTTCATCGGTTAAGGGTTACGGTGTCGGTTACGGTTTTAATCCCTGGTAAGAAGCAAGTCGAATTTTTGTGTATAATGTAAGTACAATCGAATTTCGTTACCTTATTCTTGAATAATTTGAAATTCTTGTAAGCCAATTCTTCTACAAGCTTAAATAGAATATATCCGTGGTTGTTAAATTATCTCTTGATATTGTTCTTTATTAATTGGTCAAAACTAAGTTTCGTACAGAAAACCTCGGCTCTATGAGTCCTTATATTATTTGAGTCTTAAAATTCGCACACAGAAAATTCAATTTTAATCAATTTTAAGTGTCCACATAGTAATAAAACAATATGAAAACCATAATTAATTTCAAATTTTTAATATTTAAAGAATACTTAATTGTTGATTTCAATAACATATTAAGGGTCTTTGTTGGAGTTCCCTGTGTATCTTGAAGCTTTTCTATGTGCTCTATAGTACAACATCTTGACACTCGACTGCTACTCGTATTTACTCCTCATACATACACAAACCAGAGTATATCGCCTAATTGAGTACAAGTATTGTAACTGGTGCCTCATTTGCCCAGGGCTGACCCATCAACAACACACACACACATAGAGACGAACGAAAATTTCAATACAAAATCCAAAAACTCAATATTTGAGGACTTGCAACACATTGCAGGTAAGTTGTGTGGACGTGCTTGGAGAAGGGTTGCCGCTTCGCAACGCTATCGTCTTTTGCCAGTTAGCACGCCATAAAGTTTTTGGATACAGGACTCGAGGACTAGAGGACACGACGATGTCTACGTTTGGGCGGCGGTCCTTTGCGGTTTCTGCTGCATTTTGGGCGCGCAATTATTTAATGAAGTTATAAAATTTGCTCCTTCGCTGATCAGGTATGTATGTACATATCTACGACATGAATGTGGATGCCAACGATAAGTTTGCTCTATACAGGTAACCATATAAATGTATATGAGTATGCGGTGTGTGTATGTCTGTATGTGTGTGTGTGTGTGTATGCTTTGTGGAAAATTTCATTGCTCGCTGACTTTTGTTGTAATTTGATTTTTGGTTTGTTGGCTTTTGTTTGAGTTCGCGGCGAACTTGTGCAACGGAATTCAATTAAGAAATGTCAAAATTTTATTGAACACAATACAGATGCAGGTGCTGGCCCTGATGCTTCAGGGCATTTCAGGTATAGTGTGTGTGGGAGTTGGCCCCAATACCAATCTACAGCATCCGTACATTAATTTAGACACGCCAATAACCTTTGCGCACTTTTGCAGCATCAATTTTCATTAAAACGCGCCAAAAATACATCGAAAAAAGATGAGAAAAGAGAGAGAGAGAGAAGATAAAAAAAAATGAGTTTTGGCCGCGCGAAATGTTAGAAACCGTAAGCGGAAATGAATCCCATGTGCATAAATACGTATAAATCCAAAAATAAATTGAATTAAAAAAGGCAAAACCAGAGAAAGTAAAAAACAAAAAAAATAAATATATGTATAAAAAATGTTAGCGCGAGCAAAGACAAAAAACCCAACCAAGCCGGCAATTGGAGTGAGCATAATAAATTCGAGCATCAGACTTTGTTTGGCTTAGTCAATGGTGCAAAAAAAAAGAAAAACCACACACACACATACACAAACAAAACGCAGAGTAGAAAAGCACAAATACACACATATAGAATACAGAATACTGAACCGAACCGAAATCGCGAATTTATTGTAAATGAGCGCAGCAAGGAGCTGGCAGCCTGCGCGAAGGATGTAAACTGCGAGCAGCTCAATGATTTTTAAATAACTTTGTCTAGCTTTAAAATTTATAGTAAGCATCATTTTATGGAGCACACTTCCGACATGCACCAAACAATCCCCTAACCCACATATCAAAAGCTGACAAGAAAGATCTTCAAAGTTTTTTGTATGCTCTCTGTATACAATTTACTTTATTATTATCAAATTGAGTTGATAGGGAAATATAGTCAAATTTTTACAACGGGTCAAAAAGCTTATATTTAATAAATATTTTTTCAAACCATCAAAGAATAATTATGTCAACGAGCTACTGTGAACAAATCTTTCTTATTGGCTATAAGATTTATATAAAAAGTAGTCTGTTGCTTTATCACTCATTTTTTAGAAATTATGGATTCAATGGATTGAACTCACAGGAATCTATTATAGGTAATTTTATAAACGTAGCTGTAACTCTTTTTAGTAAATGAGATCAACTTGATATAAATAAAGATTAAAAGCTTAAATAACCACTTAATTAACTTCAAAGTCTGTGTGTTAAAAATAACTAAAATATTTTAAAAACCTAATATCAAGACTGTGTGGGATTGATATTAAGATTTCTTTTGATCAATTTACTAAAGCTAAGAGAAACAGCTTTTGAACGGACTCTATGTTATAAAGTGCATGCAAGTAACTCATTTATCTTATTTTGTCAAAAAATTGTCATCGCAAAAGGACAGAGGAGATAAGTGTGTGTGTGTGAGAGAAAGAGAGAGAGGGAGGGATAAATATAGAGAGAGAAAGGTCGTACACAGCTCACTGGCTAAGCAGTCATCGTCCAGTTGTCGTCTGACTGCGGATGTCCTTTCGGTTGAGGTTGGTGAAGTTGAAGCCGCTCCTTCTACTTGTTTTTGGTGGGGTTTATGTCTGCGCTTTGTTGACAGCAATTGTCACAATTACAAGTTGATATGTCCTGGGCAGCTGCGGGTCCATGTCTGTCTCCTCTTTCTGTCTGTCTCTCAACTCGCGTCGCTAAGTCAACTGATTTAAGTGATATTTATGCCAGACGCGACGAGCGTTCAATGGACCAAGTGATAAGCGTCGCCTGAGTGACAAGTGTGTGGCATGAACGCTGCGCTGATTAATGGCTGATGATGGCCATAGGATAAGCATGTGTCCTGACAATGTCACGGGACGAGACGGTGTGGACTATCACATAAATTTTGTAATGTTAACACGACGTAAGACACAAGTTGCAGACGGCGTCGTCACTGTTCTTCTCCATTTTAACACTACCCAACAATTGCAACTTTTATCCATTTTTTTTCCTGTTGTAATTTTTTCTAACTTTTTTTATCATGTTCTTTCTGCAAATTGTTTAATTTTGAGCCGCACACGAGAACATTGATTACAACGCGCTTCAACTGGGTCTCAAGTGTACTACATAAATATGTACATGTACGAGACTTGATCTTAAAGTTATGAGACTACTTAAAAGCTTTGAAATTATTCCTTATTTTATTGACCAAATATACAACTTAGACTTTTTTATTTGGTTAATAATTTCTGTTTATTATTCTACTTTAAATCCAATTTAATTGAATTTTTAGCCACCATATAAACAGCCCTCGTGAACCCTGAGCGAATGATTTTTTTTTCTTTCGTTTACTCATTTAGCTGACCACAAAAGTTATGTTGTCTCATTAACTTTTAACTTGCTGGCTGGTTGGTTGGCTGGCGAATATGTTGGCGTGGTTATTTGAGCTTTTTTTGCGCACACTTCAACTCTTGCAGGAACTCGACGAAGGACTAGGACATTGTTAAGGTAACGAGTACAGTAAAAATATTATTTTTATTAAAAAAGACAAATATTGTGGGTCGTTCGGGCTGGTTATGTAGAAAGGCAGTCCAATTGCAGTCAGCTATAGAGTTTGTTTCCCAGAGTTTTCCACTCTTTATACCCTGTACTCATCAAATGATTAGAGAGGTTTATTGAGAGTTGTGCAATCGTAAAAGGCACAAAAAAAAACAGAGGATACAGAAAGAAAGAAATATCATTTCTTCGTATACAATTCACAGATCAGCTTAATTTACAATTTCACTTACATAGATGTGATTACAAGGTATTTATTAGTTCATCACAATAAAATATGCATCTTTTTTATGGATTTGTTTTTGTAGTTAGTGCTAAGCTTTTGACTTGACAATTGAGAGGAAAAAATGTATAAAAATATACGAAAATTAATTTTAATGCAACAGTCAGGAGATAGACTAGAGAAGATATGTGTGTGTGTGTGTGTGTGTATGTAACAGAGATTGAGAAAAAAGCTGAAATTACATATGATGTTTTAATTAGTGACATATGGGTGGTATGTGTAATATTTGAGCAACATGGTGATGTAGACGACCGTAGAATCCGCAACCACAAATAATTGTCATGGTTATGCTTTTGCATTTGTTTACAAGTCACAACTCAAATATTATAAATTGCATTTGTGCATCTTTGCCATTCTAATAATGAGATTTTGTTCAGCTCAGTTGAAAATTACTTTAAAATAAATAGATATTTGATATGGAAAGGCAAATTAAAGCAACATTTACACAGTATTGATGTAACTTATAATAAATAAAAGTAGAATGCTATTGACAAGTTTTTATGCCGAAAAGAGTGTCCTAATGTCTCCTTAAGCGAGCTCTACGATTTCTTATCGATCATATTAAAAAATATATCGGAAAAAAACTACACTTAAGAATTAAAGAAGGATATAAGTACAGGATACTGGGTATTTCTTAGAATATTCTTGTTTGTTATTTAACATTAATAAATAAAATAAGAACATCGGGCTGGTTACAACTCTAAATAAATGTTTCTATTGAATTTTGTATCGTTTTTACGAGTTGTTTTTATTTGATTGTAATGTGTACAGTAAATATAGTGATGAAGGTAGATAGAATCCAAACCAGTTTTTCTGTCATTTAATTCTTCAGTTTAAATTTAATGAACTAAATATTTTCTTTGTTAATATTTATTTGAATATATTTAATATTCTATTGTTGCATTTTCTTTTATAATTTTTGTAAATTTAGTTCTGTAGAATTTGTTAACGAACTGGCAACTTGGCTGCATTCCTCGAACTGACTGGGCAAATCTACTCCTGTCACTCCTTGCACTAACTTGTGTGCTCTCCAGTACTCACATGAGCGCATTTCATTAATGTGCGCGAAAGCGTTCACATTTTTTGCACCTTTCGTTCCGTTTCGCTGTGCTGTGTTTTAGTTGGTATTATTTTTTCGTCTCTTTTTGTGCTTCTGCCTCTTTGCTTTGCCATTTGCCAGTTTTGTGATTTTTGCGCGGAAATTAAAATTTTTGCTTGCTGGCATTGCCTTTGCAGGCCGCTGCAGCAGCTCCAAGTGGCACCCAGGGCCGCCCACTTAATGCAATCTAAGCGCAGCTGCTGCATCATTACAACTGTATGGGTATGTGTGTGTATATGTACATATATGTAGTGGAATATGTATGTCTGTGTGTTTGCTATGCTTCCGCTCAGATTTAATTTCGTAAAGTAACATAGAACGCGGCCCGGGCAGCCAACTATGCGCCGCCTGTTTGAACTTTTTCAGTTGAGAGCTCATATATATCTTTTATTTTTTATTTTCATATTCGTGTTGGTTTCGTATCGTATCGTTTCTTTTTTTTTGTTTTTTAATTTTTCTGTTAGCTGTTTCGGTGCTGACTATAATTTAATTCCGTTTGCATTTTTCATTTGCGGCACTTTTGGCGTTTCGTCCTGCTCATGTGAGTGCGAGTGTAATGCCCAGGTGTTGTGAGTTATGAGCGTTGGGCTTTGGGTTGAAAATTAGAAAAAAAATAGAGAAAAAATGTTTGTAAAAATTTGTGCAAAATCTCATGAGAGTTTTGAGGTGTTTCTGTATTTATATAATCATGAAATAAAATTGAAGAGCTTAAATCATATTTTCAAATTGTAGATATTGTCTTCATTATTACTAGTGCTATTAACTTCGTATTTCAAATATTTGAATTAATCATTTCCATCTTTTTTAAGGAAATTTTAACTGTTTCTTAAAGCTTCTTTTTTTTCTGGAATATTTCTGATAAAATTTCAATGTAATAAATTACGTATGCGTTACGTTGTATCTGCCTTTCAATAGCCAAATAATTTTAAATTCTAGTGAGCGTATAATAATAGCAATTAAAATATATACTAAAAGTGATTTGGCTGAAGAGTGGCCCAAAGAAAAACATAAAAATGTTTTAACAATTTATTAAAATGCCGAAGAGACTTTACATTGTGCTCATGTTCGATGAGTTGCAACTGCCCAATTCCAATCAAGCATGTGTTTATATTTTAAATAGAAAACTTGTAAAATATAAGCGAGTGTCTTGTAAGAGTTGTGGCGAGGGGAGGTGAGGAGAGGCGAGGCCAACATCTTTTCAGGAAGTAATACAACTTTGACTGCTGCCTTGTACACGTGATTAGAAAGTTTTCTGCATCGATGTTGTGTCCGTTATGTGTGTGAGTGTGTGTGTGTGTGTGTACGGTTTGGTCTATGTTTTTCTACTTTGTATGCACTTAATAACTTTCGCATACTTTTGCACATTTTATGGAAAATTTTCTTTTAATTTTCTTGCTAATATTCTGCACGACTTGCGTCATGGCCCTGAACAGTGCGTGTATTCGTATAAACCTTCTAGTGTGTGTGCGATAAACGCGTGTGTGTGTGTTTGTATACATGCTTGTGTGGTCATGTTTGCACTCATTATTGTTGTGCCAAGTAAATCAATTTATGGCAAGTTTCAAGTTTTTTGTAAGGCTGCAACGCTGGCAAAGTGCAGGTTGGGCAATTCCAGAAAAGTTTGTTAGGCAGCAAGAAAACACTTTTGACCAGAGGCAATATAAGGCTGCCTGCTATGGTATTTTATATTTTTCTCTTCTATTTTTTATTGTATATGTATTAAAATTTGGATATAATTATTTTGAAGTGGGAATATAATAGGATGATAGTAGGAGTTTGCAAAACATCTTAAAGTTTATTTGTATTCAATTTTAAATATATTTTTTTGTTACAACTGTTTTTTAACAATTTTTTATAAATTTTTTTATGGCCGAGTGGCTAAGGCACTTTGTTCAGTCTACTTTGTAGACGTGGGTTCGAATTCCACTTCTGACAAATTGCACAGTTTACGTTTTTTTTTTCCAATTTCAATATTATTTTATTGACTAAATTAACTATTGTTGTTGACTGCTCATTGAATATATTTTCAATAATAGAATTTGAAAACATGGCGGGAAAAAAAACTATGTGGATATATGTATGTAATTCGTATGCAGACAATGCAGAGGAAAAGTTTTTAATGCAATTTGGAAAATGCATTTGCGGCCTAAACAATAATCTGAATATGCAATATTACAAAGCCAGACTAATTAAATTTTGTGACATGTATGTAAAAGTAATTCGATTGAAGTAATTCGTTTGGCTTTGAGACGAGTGCGAGTTTGATATTGGTGGCTGTTAACTGAAACGCTCTTGACCAAGTTTTTACAAAAATTCCATGCACTCAAAACTAATAACTACTAATTTGGCAGCAACAGCAAGGGCAGCAGCAAAGATGCTTTTTACTGCTTCGAGCTGTTCTTTTTGGCTGTCTTTGACTGCTTCTTAGAGTTTGTCCGAGCCATGGTAACCGCAACCTTTCAGGCAAAGTCCAAGTTGAAAGCAGAGAGTGTTTATAGTTTATTGTTGATTGAACACTAATTAAGTTGCCCAGTGCAAAAGGCAGTGGGAAAACTTTTGGCCATGATGAAGATGTATACATATATATGTATAGATAGATGGACAGACGCTGTTGATTGGTTGCTGTCCAGCAGGTTCCTAAGATGTTTGCTTTATAATGAAGCAAAATGCACTCGATACGACACATCCATATTCCCATTCCTCTCTTTTTCCTCTACTCAACCAATTTTATGGGTTGTGGAAAAGTTTTAGAAAAACTTTAAGAACTTCTTGCTTGTGCATTTAATAGCAATAATAATTTGTAGTTTGTATACTATTGCACAATGTATTGCCATAGGGTTTATATTGCAGCTACCTCCGATCCCCTCGCTCACACTCGATGAAAACTTTATAATTTCCATATGCCAGCAGCTTTCAAAGTGTGGAAAGGCCAAAACTTCTATCATCCCGTATTAAATAAATGCTCTCTATATGTATGTATGTATATTGTACATTTGTGTGTTTGTCTCGATCAATTTTCGTATTTGCTGTTGCATACTTTGTGGCCTGCAGAATTTACAAGAAGCTATGCAAAACTGCAAATTTGTTTACGGCTTTTTGCATTGCATTTTTGCAATTATTTTAAAAAGGCAATTTAATTGCTGACCACCCAATCCAGTGCCAGATATGTGGTGGCGATTGGTATGGCTAGTTTAACTATGCAATTTGAATGTTAATGGAATAGTCAATTGCTAGCTGACTGAGCTCATCTTAAATGATTTCATATCCGTTCAGGCAATGCCAAAATCTTTTTGATTTATGCCACTTTGATTGTCAGATTTCTGTATGTGAATGCTTAAAGTTGATTTATTCCCATTGCAACAACTGTTTCAAATAGATAGTAGCTGTGATTCATATTTCTTCTACACTTTATATTAAGATCAACATTTTTTATTAAATTTATAATACGAAATATAGTTGATTCAACTCCTTTTTTTTTGCCTGTCGTCTAACTGCTACCTATCGACCAAACCCATCCATTAGACACTTCAGACGCGCAGAGTCGCACATAAAACGCATTTGTATGGTCGCCACATATAAAAATGCCGCGTTTTCGACTTACACTTGTGCCATGGTCAAAAAGCTGCCTAAAAGGCCCCCACTGCCCGCAGATAAAAAACGATAAAGTAGCGGGCAGCTTTTCTCCTCACCTCTTTGCATTCATACCCCCCTCCCCACCTTCGCAAAGCTCCCAAACTGCCCAACTCAAATGTGTTTATGCCTCTGGCACTTGAAAAAAAATTGTTCTAAAAATTGTTGGCTTGTTGCTTTTGTTTGCCATTTTGTGTGGCGCATTTTTTCGGCAACGTTTTACGTTTAAATTCTTTTTTTTTATGTTGTTCAGATCTTTTTTCTGGTTTTTTGTTTTGGCCCAACGCCTTTTGGTAAATTAATGCGAAAATTTTTCGTGAAATGCGAAATATCGCGTTATTTTTCAAAGCACATATATGTGTATGTGTGTGCTGAGTATGTGTGCGTTTGTGTGTGATGGTTTTTTGTCTGTCTGCAAGTTGGCGACTGGTCCACGTTGTTTGTTTGACGCTGCTTGTCCACGAAGCTGCTTGTCCACCTGTCTATGCCGCTTGATTGATGGTTATTATGCGCACTTGTACAGTGCCTCCCAATCCTGTCTCACACTCACTCCGAAGCTACGTTCAGTGCCTTGACTGTAATATCGCTCAGACGATGAACGAGCTCATGGGCCCATCAATGCCAACACCCCTCGCTCTCTTTTTATTTTACATATCAAATCATAGAAAAAACGATATAAAAAGTATTAGGCGCTTGTCACTTCCTCGGGGGTTGGTTGCACACTTTTTTTCTTTAATTTTTTTATCCTTGTTTTCTGGCTTGATTAAAATACCTGCCGGTTATTTGCATTAATTTTGTTGGGTTTTATGCGTGTCTTCATTCTGACATTAAATGTGCGACCCAAGCAACTTCATTAGGACTACAATGAGTTGATCAGTTTTCTTGCCCGCTAACTATGGGTCAATCTGGAAACAGGTTCAATTATATTGACACCAATATACAACCCAAGTATCTGCAGAGCAGAGCTGAAAGAGGTGGGAGTACAAACAGGTTGTTGATAAGTAAATCAAGTAAGTAGGCACAGGAGAAGCTGTGAGAGGAAATGTTAAATTATAATTTTCAATTGCAATTAATAATATCTTAATTTTGATAGTTAAGTTGCACATCAACTGGGAAACACTTTCCAATTTGACATTAATTAATTTATTTAACTGAGATCTTTACTAAGCATTGTGAAAATGAGCCTAAGTATTGTTATTATGCCCGATACTGGTATATATGTTCTTGATCAGGATCGTAGATAGATAGCTGGATCCCAGAGACTATAAGAGAAATGAAAACTCAATCAACTTATCAATGGAATATCTGTTTACTTCCTCTGTTCTTACAGCTTCTTTTGAAATGAAACTAGTGCATTTTAATATTTCAGCTTTAAATATATTAGCTACGAGAAGAATGTTGTTGTAGCTTATCAGAGTCTGGAAAAACTTTTGCTTCTATTGACTCCAGCACTGTGTTTATCTATGGCTACGTTTAGTTTGCTTCAGCCTTTCTGAGCTTTCTGTCTGCGTCTATGTATTTCTTGCATCAGTTGTTGACTCAAAAAAAAATATAAAAATGGTAAAAGACAACATACAAATAGTCAACAGCACGCAGGCAGCCAACTTTAGAGCCCAACCTATGGAGCCGCCCTCGATTCGCTGTTATCTGCTGCTTTCTATGTAGACACTGAAAATTTTTCATTTCCAGGCCAGCCAGCGCACAAAAAGAAAACGCAAAAAAAAAATAAAGAAAAGGAAAATTCAGCAAACATTTTCGCGTATTTCTAAAAACAATTTCTATGCCACCCCCAAAAAACCGAAAAGAAAAGAGAAGCGAATAAAAAACTTGGGCCGTAAATGATGAAATGCGTGCAAACTACACATATACATATACGAACACCCGATTCACACACACACCCACACACGCACACATATAAGCAGACGCGGAGCAGCGCAAAAAAGTATGCTATAAAAAGTGCGCTTTCAGTATATATGATAGCAGCCGGAGCAGTCGCATCCTGGCATTTCCTGGCTGCTCTCGGCTAGGCTCCGCCCTGCGTTGCCTGCGTATACAAAACTACAACTACAGCAACAACTATTTGCAGCTGTGCACTTGGGCCCGTTGGCTTTTTGGGATTGGTTTCGGTTTTGGTTCGTAGGGGGTTGCAACCGGGCCTCGCACACACATACACTTACATACACACACATGCACACTTTCTCTGTTGCAGTCGCAGTCGGTGTCGCTGTCGCCGTCGTCGTCGTCGTCGCTGTCGCGTTCTCTGCCGCCAGTCTATGCCTGCAGCAGTGCACCTCTCCTCCTCCCATCAGGAACTGGGATCTCTGGGTAGCGTTGTTTATCACTCGGCGAAGCCTACTTTTTGGGTCTCCTATGTGCGTTATTTTTTTACCCGCTGCTGCTGCCGCTGCTGCTGCTGCTGCGCTGCCAACCGCACGCTTAGTTTGCAATTAAAACGAAAGATGCTCGCCATTTGTTCCCATTGTTGTTGTTGTTTTGCAGTCAACGTTGAAAAATGTTTTGGCTTTTCTATTTTCTGATTTTGTTTTTTTCAGCTCTCTGCCTGTGCTGTTAACTGTCTCTGTGCCTAGCTGTTGTTGTTGTAGTTGTTGTTGTTGTTTATTTATGCACTAGACTCGCAGCAGCTGAAACGAGAAATCGGCAGCAAAAATTTGAGCCGAGTTTTCTTTTTAATGAAAGCGCTTGGTTACGTTGATGGCGTCTGTGGTTACACAGCAGCAAGGCAAATGACAGCACCACATGCGGTGGTTTCATGTGGTTTTTCGCTTTTTCTATAGATTTGTCTTGTATCTTCTTTCAGTAGTTGAAAATAGACTTTAACTTGATCTTTAGATAACGACAAATCTACAAAAATATATAATAACAAAGTAAAAGAGACATATTATTTGTTCAATAATCTTTTCGGTTCTTTTGTTGCCAGTCTATTGCGAATATAAAGGAGAAGTAAAAGGACAATAAGTTAAAAAGTCAATTGTGCACAGAAGCTTATATTCAATGATTTTTTTTTACAATTTACTTTTACATACGACAAGTTGAAGAAATAATTTATTAAATTTTAAATTAAATTATAAAACTAAAATGTAAAATTAAAAATTAAATAAAATTATAATAAATTTTAATGTATAACCGAAAATGTAAAAAGGAAAAGTATAAATTTTAATTTAAGCTGGGGATATTCAAAAATTTATTTTTTGATCCAACATTAATTGCAAGGATTGGGGACAACCTAGAAAACCCAATCAGATGAATAAATATTAGTTTTTTATTAGTAATCGTAGAAGAAATATCAAATCAAATATATTTCTTTCTTCTCTTTTCAAACAGTAGATTTTTCGTTAATAAGATTAAGATATCTTACAACATTTTCTACATATGTATTTATATATAATTTTATAATTTTAATTATTTTTAGTATTTTGGATTCAAAATTGAGCCTTGCACATTTCTTTACTAATAATCCTTTGTTTTCTTTTCTGATTTTGTGGGGATTATCCCATAATTAGTTCTTCTCAACTTCAGTTCTATTGCTTAAGCTGGCATTACTTCTTTTGGAGCTTAACTCTGATGTAATTGGCTTTCTTTTGTGCTGCATTGTCAGATGAGGCTTATCATTGAATTTTCATTGAGTGCAACTGCAACAATACTGAGATCCGCATCAAATATTCTCTTTGTGTGTGTGTGTGTGTGTGTGTGTGTGTGTATAGAGTGCAGTGGACAGCTGCAGTTGCATTCGAGCTCCATTCACAGTTTCAATCCCTGTGTCCTATCCCTCTTCCCTGGGGGGCCGTTAGCTGCTGACTTTGTATGCAGTTTGCTGTCGCTGCATTCTCTATATATGTATGTGTGTGTTTGTGCATCGCTTGCAACATGTGGCACGCACTGTAGGCCGGCTTTGCCATCTGGCCATATGTTATGTCCTGCCGTACTACGCAGCCGGGTTCATTCACATGTGTGTTTGATTATGCGTTGCCTTTGCTATATAAAATATAGCATATATAACACACATACATATATGTACATATATAAATATATAGGTATTTATTTAACACATTTTTATATGCCTGCCATTTGGTGTTGTTTTTATATATGTGTGTGAATGTGTGTGTGTGTGTGTGTGGAGTAGTTGTTGGTTCTCTTTTCTTTGTTGCCGTTTCATGGCTTTGTTTTGCTTTCTTTTCATCTTTGTTTGAACGCTTGCCGCACGGGGTTCAAGGTCGTTTCACAAACAACGGCACAAAAAAAAAGAATTCATTCGAGTCGAGGGTTTGTCTATGTGTATGTATGTGTGCTCAAAATATATATGGATCAATGTCTGATTTATTGCAGCTCGTGCCATTGCACTTGATTGTGTCCCAAATGCAAAAAAAAGGGGCCAGCGAAAAACAATAAAGAATATAGAGCGTATAGACTTAAAAATAAAAATAAATAACAACAACAAAATTCCGAGAATTGAGCAGTACAAAAAATGTACAAAATGCATTACAGGCTGTTGAAGTATTTGACTCATGACCCTGATCGTGGCCAAACGGTCGAACGGCCAAACCAATTGAAAGCAAATTTAAACTTTTATTTTTAGCACATAAAATGTATATCGAATTCACGCATAAGCAATATATTAAAGCCTGTATGTTATTTATGTATGTGTTTATATTGTAATATTTGAATAGATGACATCTGCGCAAATGGTGCGTATGCGTAATCTAAAGAAAGAACGTAAGGAGCTAGAGAGAATATCAAGCCTTTTTGAAATTCACTATAAAATGGAACGAATGTTTTTTTATATTGAAATTTCATTTTGCATCTGTTCATTATTAATGCAAGTCTAGATAACTAATAAATATTTTGAATAATTTAATATTTAAAATCGAATTTTATGATAGTTTGCTGCATCAACATTTGAAAATTTCTCACTAATTTTGTAACCTTTATGAGAGAGACAATCAGTCGCAAAAAAAAATATTTTATAAAAATTTTACCACTTTTATAAGCAGATATGGTTGTTGAAAAAATGGTCACATTTCTATAATACTCATACGATTTTCTACAGACAGATAGAGGGATAGATGTACAAATTGTTGATGCTGGATAATATTATACATTGCTCGTGAGAACTATTATAATGTTGCTAAAACCCTAGTTCGACAAATACCTGGAGAATGCAATAACTTAATGCATTGACACTTAAATCGAAACAAGCTTTTATTCAGCAGATAAATTCTGTAAGATAAGTATTAATAATCTTTGTTTTCCATGGAGCTATTTCCAACAATAGTAAGAGTTAAATATTTTTTTAAAGGCTTGCATTTGCAATTTTTAATAAGTTTCCTATTAATACCTTGCAGAATTATCATTGATTAGTTTTAAAAATTAGTTTAGTCTGTCTGTCTGTATGAAGAAACATGTCTCAGAGATGTTAACAGCTAGAACCACCACCTTTGGTATGTCTACTGCAAGAAAAGACCAACTTCTAAAATCAAGAACATTCATACTGCATATTTTGTACATTATTCAATATTAATAAAAAAAACAGCAGTTCTTAATACTAGCGGGGGTTCGAATCCCACTGTTCTCAAGGATAATCGTACTATCGGAATATTTATAAAAAAAATCTAGGCCGGATAAAAATGTAAATATATATATACAAAAAAAATTAAGTTTCAAGTTTGAATCACCAGTCTTATTTCATTATGTCTTGCATATTTAAAAAACAGTTTCGTCTATAAATACGAACTTGTTCTATAAATCAAGATGGGTTTTCTAACTTTTAGAATTGTGTAATCTCTCGACCCATTTTATAAACCACAAAATTCTTAGCTCTAAGACCAAAATCTTTATTAAGGAATCCTTTATTTTTATCAATGTAGACTAAATCTATATTGCTGGGTGTCAACTACAACATTTTTATTTTTATTTGTGTTTTTTTTTATTTTTTAAATTATGGAACAAATATCTTCATAATTCAAAAAGTTTGCTTAAATTTACAATCGCTGCTTGTTTTAGCAGCTACAAAAAACCGCAACGTGTGTACGGTGGTTGGCAAAAGCGCGATGCTCGATTCTAATGCCATTGCTGAGGAAGTTCTGGACGAGCTCAGCTGGCCGAGGAGTTGACCAGCCAGTCCTGTAATTCCAAATCTCCCCAGTTGCCCATCACAACTACAAACCTCGCCGCCAGCTTCTGTGACTGCGATTGTTCAATTGTTTTGCTAACTTGGCGTTGTTATTTGTGTTGTTGCTGTTGCTCTTGTTGCTGTTGCTGTTGCTGTTGTTGCTGCTGTTGCCCCCAAACGCTTTCCATTTGACTTTGTTTTTTGGCGCAGACACGCGGTTTTTCTTCTTTTTTTTTTGAAAGTGCAGGGGCAGGTTTGCTGGTGTGGGGATAGAGGGGGGCAACAGTAAAGGCACAGCAATTGTTGAATTTTTTGTGCTTTACATATTTGTGTTATATTTGCGTTGGTTTTATTTTCGCGCTCTGTGTCTCTGATATCAAGCGGCAATCGGTTTTTTTGCAGTCATTTTTTACTATTTTTACTGTCTACATTTGAAAAATGGGGCGTGGCTGTGGGGGGATGCTACAAACATTTTGAAATGGTCATCGACGCGCATTTTAAATGATCTATGTCTGTGTTGTGTGTGCTGTTAATGGGCGCCGGGGGGTGACGGAAAAACAGTCGGAAGGGGTGAGCCAAGGAGTTGATTCTCATAAACGAATGCCTGAAACATTTTCTTCTATTTCTCTTACTTTTCTTTTTTACTTTATTATCTATAGAGTTCGTAGTGGAAAAAACTGCGACAGAGGCGACCTGATAATTAATTGTTGCTCATACGCCTAGTCGGCCAACTCGAGCACACGCATCAGCCTCTCAACCCCCTCTCACTCACTCTTTCTTTCTCTCTCTCTGTCTCTCTCTCTATTTCACTTTATCTCTCGCCATTCGCCTGCTTTGTCGTCGGCATAATCAGGCTTCGTGTGTGTAGTTCGTCGTGTCGTGTTCGTTTTTCGTTGTTGTTTTGTTGTCGTGCACCGACGTCGTCGTCGTTGTCGTTGTCGTCATCGTTGCTGAAAGGTTGCACTCCGATTGGCTTAGAAAACTGCGTTGCGGCTGCGAGTAGGCTTGGCTACGGCTCTAACAGCGGCACTGACTCTGACTCTGGCTCTGACAGTGTTTCCGGCTATGACGAAAATAGTCATGAACAACTCGAGGCATAATTCGAAAAAATGCTCTTTCCACAGTCGTTGTTATTGTTGTTTCTGTGATGCCAACAGCAAACGCTTTGTATACTTTTGCGTGTTGTTCTTTTGCCCAACATTTGGCTTTTCTCTTTAACCGTGCACCGCTGGCGTTTTAAGAGCAACAGCAAAGAGTAAATTTGACTTACTTTACGTATGCGTGATTTGGACTGACTGCAAAACTAGAAAATTGGACTAACTGCTCTGCTGAGGTGGCCATTTCATATTTAGATGTCGGCTGACACTTGAAGAAGTGCATGAAGGGGCAAAAAGATAATATTTTCGCTTCTTAAGAATTGAATTTCTAAGATTTGACAACAAAATTTAGAATATTTAATACTCTTTCCTGCTACTTGATAAATAAGTATAAGGGTATACTGTGTTCGTTGGAATGTATGTAGCAGGGAGCAGAGGGCATTGCCGACCCTATATATATCTTGATATGTCTGCTGACCATCTTTATAAACATCAAGATCTAGAAATGCTAGAGCAGTCAATTTTCCCAAGCAAACTTCTATGACTGAGGAGCCGATTAGGTTTATTTTAAATTATTGTCACGCCTGTTTTGCTTCCAATAATCACAAGAATATGGATCAATTTTTGATGCGTAGCGTTTTCTAATTTTACTGTCTATATTTGTACTGAATAGCATCAATACCCAATAATATGTAAAGCTACTCAAGCGCCTAAAAGTATATAACGCTAGTATTTATTTTAACTTAATTAATTTTAAGATTCAAACCAGATTGATTCATGCTCAGTTATCTAGAAGCTTAATCGATATCGACGTTATTTTTAAGCTTATAGTAAGATTAATATTATTCATAAAATCTCTTAACGATATTCATTGTGAATAGTTTTTCAGTTGATTTGAAGATAAATGTGAAATTTGAAGGAAAAGATAATTATAGATACAAGATAGTAATTTTGAGTATTAGTAAAATGTTATATTAATCAATTCAGATATAATAAAATAAACGTTACATGCTATTGATAAATGGATTTTAATATAAAATTATATTCTGAAAATGAAAATAGTTTGGAGAAAAGATTTATTTCTTGCGATTCAGAATGAAAAACTTAAAGATTTGCTGCTGTGGAAGCATTTATGGAAGAAAACCAAAGAAGATTGAAGTATTTACTATACTTAAGACATTTTCAAAGACCCTATTTGATTAAAGAAATTCTATTTAAGTATGACGCATGAATCAGACAATTGTTTGCATATTCCATGCATTTATGCAACCTGAACTTTTAATTTGCTTTAACTGAAAGCACTCACTTGTCAACGCTTATCAATTGCATTGCAAGTCAACCTTGAAACCTTTGGCCCCATGAAAACTCACTCGAAGTTTAAGCTTTTCTTACTTAAAACATTTCTCACACTCATTTCTTTCCTCTCTCTCTATCTCTCTATCTCTCTTTCTGTCTTGTTCTCTCTCAGAAATGAGACTCAAAGAACTACTAAATGTTTCCCCTGAAAATGCAATGCAACTCGGGAAAAGTCAAGGAAAAATCAACCCCCGATAAGGGAAAATTTTCGTTATATTCTCCTACGCTGCTGGCGTTGACTTCGACGTCGCTGCTTTTGCTTTCTCCAGCTGCGACGGCGGCAGCGACGCGTTTTAGTTTGCAGCGACCTCAAGCAGCGTTCGTTATAGTCAGTGGTTGTTGTTGTTGTATTTGTAGTTGTTGCAGCTACTTATTTTTTTGTGCGCTCTTTTATTTTTGCGCGCTTTTCCACGAAATTTTGTGATTGGTCGCGGTAGTTGCGCTGGCGTAACAACACGAGGACTAACAGGACGACAACGACGTGGATGCTGAGGATGACTGAGGACGAGGCATCTACATGTATACTAACAACTTATCTGTGTGTGTGTGTATGTGTGTGTGGTTTTTATATTCGCGAGTCGCGTTTACGCTGTCTCTGTTCAACTACAGGAGCCTCGTGCTTGGCGCTGGCGCATTTCTTATTATGATTAAGGATATGCGGCAAGAGCTGCAGCTAAAGCAGCGACCACAGCAACACACACACACACACACACACACACACACACACACACACACACACACACACACACACACACACACACACACACAACATCCTTCTGCCGCCGCGACTTTGGTTGGCCAGTTGACTGTGCAATTTATTTGCAACCTCTTTTTTCTTTTTTGTATAATATATATGTTTTTTGAATTTCTTCTTTTTTTGGCTGCTCCCAACTGCCTGCTACTTTTTGCGCTGTTTTTAATGAGCAGCACAATTTTTTTTTGCCTCTGCCTTTGCGTTTGTCCGTGTCCTGTGTCCTGCCAAGCAACTCAAGATTAATTGGATTTTTAGTTTGGCTGTCTTTGTGTGTGAGTTTGTGTATGTTTGTGTATTATTTGTTTGTGTTTGTATTAGAAATTAGTTTTAGCTAACGTTTTTAATTGAAAATGTGCATTTTAAATATTTGCACGCGACAGGATTTAAACTGCTGTCTCAAACTTGACCCAAAGTTGTTGTCATGGATGCTCTTCCTGTGCTACTTTGAGCTTGTCTAGCAATTTGTCTGCGCGTCCTTGAAAATCAACGTGCAGCCAGACAGCAAGACGCAGGGAAAGACAGGACATTGTCCCGACCTTATATTTTTATTTTGCTTCAAACGTTCGTTGCGACACTTTGGCAATTGACTGAACACACTCCGACTGGGCAACTGTCTCTATGGAAGGAAGGAGGAATTGCTTGCCAGTGTCTGGGTTTCTTTTTTGTTGTTTTTACTGCATCGACACATGTCCTGATAGTGGGAGGTGTGGGGGCGAACGACTACTGGGTAATCCTTTTGCTCCAGTTTTGAATTCTGTCTGCTAACCACGACTGGAAGCGTTTTCTTTGCGTTCAAAGTTATGCTACAGTTTCGAGCAGCTTCAGTTTGTCCTTTTGTTATGTGCTGCCTCTTCTATGCATACAAATATCTACATATATATATAAATGTCCTCCTTCTTTTATTTTTTTTTTTGCAAGTGTGAGCGACGCTCTTGAAGTGGAAATGAAGAGTTCGCTTTTGTGTTTGTCGAGCATTGTTTGTGTAGAGTATTGCACTGAAATTACCACACAGCTCAAAGGCCCCTCTGAAAGGTGACCCGGTTTTAAAGGAGTCTTAAGGAGTCATACAAATATGCATAAAAGTATCATTGGCTTTATGATTAACATTTTATACTTGTTCAATTTAACAGGCATTATTAATTTTTTACATCCTATTATTTACAATATGACTTAAATAGGAAATAAAATCTAGTATATTAAAATTACGTTTAAAAAATTATGATAATTAAAAGAAAATGAATATAAAATGACAGATTTACAGCATTCTATACTAAATTCCTTTGGCAAATAATGCAATTTATTTTTGTAAATATAGTCATTTAATATAAAAAGTTGAGTTTGCAAATACCTCACTATAATATCTATACATTTTTTGTATTTTTAAATCTTTTTTTTATGTGGTTTTCTGACAAACATTTTCCATTTAATTTGGTTTGGAAAAAAGTGAGTTGGCGCTTTTAAGCCAAATATGATAAAACCAATTTGATTACCAGCTGCTGGCGACCTCAGACAATGGCAGTTTGATGGCGGGACAGAAGAAACTTACAGATGGCCGCAGAGCCGTTGACAGCAGGTACGCCATGACACCGGAAACGGAAGTGCTGCTGTCACCATATTGACATGACGACAAATGCGCTCCGCTCAAGTTGAGATTGTAGCAAATGGTATTCAATTTACCTGCCACCTGCTGACTGCAAAATGCAATTAAACTATTTCCGTGTCGTTGTCGCAGTCAATATAAAATATAAATAAATAACAAACCGATATGACCATAAAATATATAGAAAAATTCCATTGACGACTTGCAAGCGACGCCAGGTGAATTTTTTCCTTTTTTTTGTCTCTTAATTTTATTTCGATACGTCGCGACGTAGTGCATGGGGTTATTAGTAAATTGGACGCCAGTTACTAGGATCCGAGACAGTTATTGACCTCTCTTAATATACACATTTGTGGGAGTACGCTTGAGTGATATACATAAGCATTGATCTCAATATTGTATTTAGAATCGAGTCTGATAAGTATTTGAATATTTTTCTTAATATAAAATTATGCGGCTAAGTAGTAATGGAATCTGTAAATCTATTTAGAATTGTGTATCTTGTTATAACGATGAGTATCCAAAATATAAGAACACTTATACTTTTCTTTTATTAAACTATTTTATTTCTTAGACACAAATAACTTATTATAAGGACATAAAATAAGCATGATTTCAAATCAAAATATATATAAATTGTCAAAATATCCGACTTGGATCAACAACCAACACAACCAACAATGACAAGAGCCACAGTGAAGAGGAGAACCACTTTGGTGGTCTTCGGACAGTTGGTAAAATTTCAATAGAAACTCTTGGGTTCAGGTTCGGGTTCGGGTTTGGGTCTGGGCCCATTGGCAGCTAGCCTGGTCAAGATTTACACTTCCTAGTGCATTGTTAACATTTACACCATTAACCTGCGTTGGCTTTTAGAGATATGCAACTGCACAGGCCACACACACACTATCCCTCCTTCTCTACATATATTTCGCTCTCCTTCTAGCTCGCAAATTTTGTGCAATTAAAATTTTCGTTCAGCTTTTCTTTGGGCTGGCAACGCGGGCCGGGGTTATGGGTCTTTGTAATAATTTCTACTTGAAGTGTGTGCGATGGGAGAAGGGCGGAAGGAGGGCAGATTCCAACTCCAACTCGAACTCAAACGCGGACTCTGAATCAGACTCTGACGCTGACTCCACTCGGAGTCGAACTCGCCTAAGTCACTTGCGCTGTCCTATGCAAATGCAATTGCCGTTGCATGCACCTCCATCGCCACCGCCGACGCTTCGTCCGCCTGCCTCGTCTATAAATTAAATTATGCTTGCAAATTATGCATGCATAGCAGCGTCAATAGCCAAGAGATGCAGCAAAGACTCTGCAGCTGATGCTGGACTGGATGTGGATGTGGACTTGGACCAACCGCCGACAACAAAGCGGCAAATGTTGATGATGCCAAGGTGTGTGAGTGTGAGTGTGAGTGTCTGTGTGTGTGTGTTTGTGAGTGTGTGTGGCAATCGTAGTGCACTAATTCACATTTGATGTTCGTCGAATGCGTTTGGTCAATGAGGTTAAGTTACATGCGATGGCAACAGCAACAGCAACAGCAGCAGCAACTGCAACAGCAGTAGATGCAACAACTGCGAACTCCTGCAGCGTCTGCTGCATCTATTGATGATGCTGATGAGGCTGGGCAGCAACAGTTCCCCTTCATACCACAGTCAACTCTAAGAATGTCTTTCTGGCCATAGACGTTTACTAGTTTTTAGCCCTGGCATGCTAAGTGTTGTTGTTCGCAAATGTCTTTGCTTCATTTTGTGGCATGCAGCTGAAATGTTTTGTTTCTCCTTACCATTTTCTTGGGTAATTATTATTATTAATTGTTTGTCGTTTAAAATTGATTTATGCATTTTTAACATTTCTTGTCCTTTCTTATTCATTATGAATTTAAGGTGTCATTACATACCCTGTACATTATTCGTATTTTTTGACCTTTCTTGGCCTTTCCTTCGATGTTTATACCAAGAATCCAGTCAATTTTGAAGCTATCTAGATATGTAGTATATGGGGGTATAGACCGGATAGGATTACAATATCATATAGCTCCCAGAGAATTCATCGGAGTTAGCAAAACTTTTTTGTGTTTCAGATATCTCAACCGATTTCGCAGATATTTGTCTTATACCATAGACTTTTCATATATATTATAATATATAATCTTTTTCATTTTTAGTATATTGCTAATACATTGTAAAAGTATTTGACTAAATTCGAAAATCTTGGCTCAGCAAGGGTATAAAATCTTTGGAATACCGTCTTGTGTTTTCTTTATTTAAATACTTCAAGAATGACAATAAATTGTTTGTTTTTTTTGTTATAAATTTTTATTGACAATTATTTATTTAAAATACATTTAGATATTTATGAACACTTGTTTGTAATTAATTTGATTCGTATTTTGATTATAATCAAGTATACCGAAACTCTTTAAACCGAAATAACCGTTTAGTAACCGATTGATTTATAAGTGTTAATTTCGGTACTGGCTTTAAACTGCCATAACTTTGTAAAAAATCAATCAATTTTTATGCGGAATGTAAATTTGATTTTGATTTTACCTCCAAATTCGTTCTGCATTCAAATTTTGTTCATTTTGAAAATTCGAATTTTTTCGAAAAAATCAAAAAGATAAAGGGGTAACACTGTAAAATTTCGAAAAAATTCGATTTTCAAAAATATTCTAAAATGAAAAAAATCTAAATGCAGAACGAATTTGGAGGCAAAATCATGCTCAAATTTACATTCCGCATAAAAATTGATTGACTTTTGACAAAGCTATGGCGGTTCAAAGTTATCAAAGTTCAGTAAAATCAAAATAATCCAAATTTTCAAACCAAATAACCAAATTTATATGAGATCAAATTATAATAAAATCGACATTACACTGGATCATTCAAGTCACCAGATAACATTTTTTTCCAGGCTAAAAAGAGCATTAAGTCTTTTTTCAGGTAAAACAATGAATAACCCTTCTTATTTTAGTCAACTGAAAACCTTAATTTATTTTTTTGTGAACCGACACCATACCGTTATTTTTAAACCGAAACTTACAAAAAACCGATAACCGTTAAGAAACCGATACTCCAAGATTTTGCATAACCGAAAACCTTAATTCGATCACAACCGAAACCGTAACTGAAACCGATATTCGTTTCGGTTTTAATCCCTGGTTTTCATTGTAATATTCAGCTCACATTCCAGTTGACAAATAAAGAGGACCATCTGACATATCTCTAAACTGACCTAAATCTGTTTTAATAGGAATTCAAAATAAAATATAAGATATAATATGGTTAAGGGAATTCTTTTCGAGCAAGTTAAATATAATTGAGGCAACTTTGTAGTCATATTCACTTTTTAATAGAGTTCTAGCATCATGCAATTTTCATTTAAATACTTTAACTCATTTACTAATCCAAACTTTTGACACGTTTCACAAACATCTTCCGTCTCAGTTCCTCCAGTTCTGCTCACGCTCCAATTGCTTCCACAGTGACTCAAAAATTCCGCCACCCAGCAATTAGTAAACCTACACGACCTAACCCACTAAGCACTCAAGCAGCAGCAACAACAACAGCCACAACAACAACAACAACAATACAACGACGGCAGTCTAGTCAAATTGACAGCTTGCCATATAGAGAGACAGCGGGCAGAGCAGGGAGTCGGAGTCTCACTCCAGTTCTCTGGCACTTCAAACCGGTTGCATCGTTTGATACTCGCAAAAATTTCACCAACATCAACGCCCTGCTTATCAGTGGGAGCCCAAAAGCGAGTACTCCCTGCTTCTCTTCTCAGCCAACTGATTCTACTGCTTGCCTGCTCAACTGAACTTTCCAAGTTTACTTTGCTTTCTTATTTCCTTCCTTGAGCAGCGTCATCATTGAACTCATGCTTCGCTTAACTCAATTGATAGGCCAAGCTCTCTCTCTCTCTATCGCTCTCTCTCTCAATCAGACGCTGTCTCTCTCTTTTGATACTTGGGGTAGTCGTTGTTTTTTCGTGTGTTGCCACTCAACTTTTTCGTTCAGTTTTGTTTTTCCCCATCGTTTCTCCTACGCTGACTTTTTTGAGCTTTGCTCGCATCGATGACGTCACAACGCTGCTGCTCCAGTTCTCGGCATACCACATCTTCAAGTTGTTGCCGTTGTTGTTGCTGTTGCTGCTGTTGTTGTTGCAGTTGTTCCTGTTGTTCGTGCCATTCTTGCACGTTTTATCAGTTTGCCTTCGGATGCCGCTGAGGCATGTACGTAGGCTCTCTCCAAAGTGAGTTATTATGCCCGTCCAAAGGAGAGAAGAATCTTTTTTTTTGGTTGGTTACGTAAAAAAGGGTTACCAATTGCTGGGTAGGTCAATATTCACATAATAGAGGGCAGGTCCTTTATGTTTACTTAAAAATTAATGGATAAATATGTCATATCATATTCCTTATTGATTGTATAATGATTACAACTCGTACACTATAGCATAGTAAAATATCGTATGGATACACTTTTCAATAATTTACTTATTTTACCTGTAATTTATGTAAGTTAATTGTATTTGTATTCGGTATCCCTTTTCTTTTACTTTTTGGGAACAGCTTCCCCATACAGTAGCGTGTATATCGTTCACGTAATTAACTTAAATGATAATAAATAACTTTTAATATTTTATTAATTAACTTCCGTTGCGTGTTGTGCCTCACATCGCCACGCATTAAAATCGCATGTAAAATTAAGCCCTGAAAACTCCGATTCGCCCTTTTTGCGAACGAATTTCATATATTTTGGCAGCTGCTTCATTAAAATGTCATTCGGTACAGGAAATTGAAACATTTAACGTCAAATTGCATATTCAACATAATATAAACAAAATCTGATGACACAAAAAGGTGCGTAAAATATAATTTAAATTTTAAGTTGGGACTGTTAGGATTGTTAAGTCTAGGTTTTTACTTTTTGATTTATTTTCTCGCGGGATGAGTATTATTTGACGTAACGACTTGTTGAACTAAATGTTCGGGTGGGAGATTATACATACTCGTATAAGATATCAGTGGGATGGATGTATTGGGGCATCGCATTTGCTTTGCAGATCAGTTCAATCATTCATTCAATTCAATCATTCAAAATGTACTCTAATTTTGTATTACATAAACAAGAAACGGAGACGGAGATTGTGATTGAGATGGAGATGGAGAGTAAGACTGGGACTGAGGCAACTGCTTCGTGGGGGTCGTTGGCTCAATGCAAAGAGACAGAGGAAGGAGAGAGAGAGAGCCGGGTATGATATCCGTGGTTCGGTATAATTTGTGCGCTTTAATTTGTAATTCTATTACCCAAGCAACAAACCAATCGGTGGGGCAACTGTAGCAAATGTGGCAACTGGTTCTCAGTGCTCTCTTGCCGCGTTCAATTATGTTAATTTGTTGCTTTGTCGAAACAGTTAGAGTCGAAGACAGCCGGTCCAGAGTCGAGATCTCAACGTTCATCGATATCGTATAATAATATGAAAATTTAGCATTTCCGTTGCGCAGCTTGTGAAATATTTCATTAACATTTGTCCGACGCTTTTGGTAATTTGTGTGCATAAGTTGAAGTCTAATTGAACATTTTGCATCACTTAAAATCAGTTGAGATAGATGAAGGTGTCGAAATTACATCAGTATTGAAATATGCCGTAGAGGTTATATTTTAAATAAAAAAAGTCAAGAATTTCTTAGTCCTAAATAATTTGAGGAGAATTCTTAACTTTTTAAAAAATATATTTTAAAATATAGAAAAACTGATTTTTCAATTAAAAAGAAGAATCGTTTAATTTTTTAGTTCAAGTTCTTCATTTAATTCTATTGAATAGAATAGAAAATATAATAGAAAGTTATTTAAAAAGTTATTTAAATTCACACAAAACTGCTCTCCAGATCACTTCTTTCATATTCGTCCATCAAAAATGCATTTGTTAAAATGCTAATAGAAATATTTTGAATCATATAAAAATTCACATTCCATCGAGCGGTCTTTTTGAGACTGCGTGCTCACACAATATAAGCATTAAAGAATGTGCTAATTATAAAAATTAGATGAGTTCAAAGTACTTAGCCAAGTTGCTTTTAGCCGAAATAATTGCTGGTAATTACAGTCTTGCTAAGATCTGCAGCCTAACTTGTCATTAATTAAGTCAACAATTTAATATGTAAAAATTATGCGAATTTCTTTATTATGCGACTGATTTGGGGTCTCAACACACTCGACACTCTCTACAAAGTTGCAATTTCGTGTGCTAATTTTGTTGCGTGTGGCAAGTTTGCTTGTCTAACTCCCGTACCACCCCCCAGAGTCATTTGATGCCTTAACTTTTACAGCTTCAATTAATAGTTGAGGCTGCCAGGGCTGTCGAGCTGTTGTTGTTTCTGCTGCGCGCTGCGCGCTTCGCATTCAATTAGTTTGCAGCTTGACGTCATGCGCTAATTTTCCAATAAATTAAATTCACAAGAAAATCTAAACAAAAGCATTTTGTGCTAAAATGCAAATTTTTGGCTCTGACAGGATGCAAGGACTCCACACAGCTCCATTCCGCAATGTCGACCAAGTCAAGCCAGACCAGGCCAGGCTTTGTGTCTAAATTAATTTCGTAGTTGGCGTCGCGAGGACCTCACCACGACCGTTGGCTGCCACTGCAACGCAACGCGCTTCCCACATGATGCTGCTGCTGCTGCTGCTGCCAGCACCCAAAACACCAGGCATCAGGCACATAATTGCATTTATTATTGAGCAAAATGAGTAAGTTATTGTGGCTGTGACAAAAGGCAACCGCATATATGTCGACATCGTCTTCATCATCATCAACTTTCATCGTCATCATCATCATCGTCGTTTCAGCCAGACGCACTTTGTCAGGCTTGTGGCCTGGCAGCTGCTGCTATTCATATTTATAATCAATATAATAGCTGTTACTTTGACGTTTGAAGTTTGACTTTGTGTTGTCAGTGTCATTGAAAGATTTCATTGAGCCAAGCAATCACAGCCCCTTCATCACCTCCCTCTTTGCGGTTATTATACTCTAACTTTTCATCATTTTTTATTGTAGATTCTAAACATAATTCATATTTATTTATTTATTATAAGCTTGCACATTACTATGAAAATTATTTAATGAAACTTTTCAAGCCACATGTTTCTACTCATTCCAACTATCAATGTAATAGAAAAATTCATTACTGTATCATTTAGAGAGTCTTCATATATACCATATTAATTAAATTTTAATTTAAATTTTCACAGCTTTTACTTTTAATTTCTGTACTTAAATTGCACTGTATAATATATTTTCCCAATATATTTTACTTTTATTAAATAATTGTTCTTTTTCGATAAAGTAAACATTTCCAAATATCTATATAAATTAAACAATTAAATGAAAAACACACATTAAAATGTGAACAAATGTTAATAAGGTTTGCTTGCAAAAATTAGTTCTCAATTTTCGGAATCTTATAGTCGGGATCTTAACTATAACACTCTTATATTTTTTTTAATATACTTTTGACATATTTTATACATTATTAAAAATTAAAAAATTAAGAAAACTTTTTTTTCGATGAAAGTTTAAATGAAACTTGAAGCTACTTTTAAACAAAATAAAATGGATTTTAAAAATTCTGTGTCAGAATTTATAAAAAGCTTATAAAGACGCTTTTTAAGATAATATTCATGAATTTTCTTTTGAATTTTACATGCGATGGATTAAATCTGAATTTTATATGTACATAAAAAATTCTTTACTTTTTTCATTAAATAAATTTCAGTGTTAAAACAAAACGAAACTACTTTATGTACTTAAATTGCATATCACCTTAAATCGGTGTTCGAGTCTTCCAACTTTAGCATTAGCATTGTCAGTGTGTGTTCCATTGTTCTAAGTAGAAAATTTCTATGATGATATTCTAATTGAAAAACGTAAAATGAAATTATGAATATGCAAAGTAAGCAAATGGATGACAATGCTTAGCAACTTGGACCGGAATGAAACCAAACCAAACCAAACCAAACCAAACCAAACCGAACCGAACTGAGTCACTGCATAGCGGTAAATGTTATGCGGCTGGCAAGTCCAACAATCCACCCGTCCACTCACCCAGCAGTTCCTCATCACTCCACTACTTGTACTGCCCATAATGAAAACTAAAAATCAAAAGTGCGTGGGCCAGAGAGTTGGCTGTTGGATGAGTAGAGCTGGGGGAGTCTAAAAAACATCAAAACTTTTGCATAATTCGCTTATGCTTAAAAATATTTAAGTTGTTGTTTTCAAGTTATTATTGTAAATGACGTGTGCGGGGCAGAGAGAGAAAGAGCAAGAGAGAGAGAGAGACAGAGAGAGGATTGGGCAGCAAAATTTTAATTAAAATTATTATAATTCAAGTTGTCGAAAGCTCAACAAAAGCAACTCAAGTGCCACGAGGCGTATGCGCAATATCGTTGCACATGATGTCTGAAAATTTAAGTATTCATTTTTGTGTATAGAATGCTAGTTAGTATAGTATATGTGTTTATTAGTATACATATTATATATATAATGTATATAACTATCAATATACAATGCATGTATATATATGTATATAGTATGTATGTACATGAATAAGCCATTGTTTGGCTATTTGCGAGGCAGCAACAAATTTACAACAGCTGCATTGAACGTTGCATACTTGCAGGCGCCTTGGAAATTTTCTGCAAAATAACCAATTTGTGCGTAAGTGTTTGTAAGGTGTGTGTGTGTGTGTGTGTGTGAGTATCACTTCTAATTAGAAACTCAAAAATGCGCATACATACAACTACAGACTACTAAGGATATGCAGCAGACAACAACTGCCATGAGCAGGACAACGACACAGAATCGACAACCGTCCGTTCCCCTGCTCTCCCCACCACTGACTACTTTTAACCCCCCTCCTGATGTTGTCAGCCTCCGCATCGCTTGCAGTTTTGCTTATTTAATGCATATTTCGTATAACTTTGATGTGCTGCAAATTTACTTGATGCCATCGTTGTACTCTATGTGTATGCCCAGTTTGTGTGGTTGTTGTTGACTTTTATGTATTTACGTTGCATATGAAATGATATTTATAGTAAACAGATTATTTTATATGCAGGCAGGTATAACACATACAGCAGCAGTGCATGCAACTTCAGCTGCATATTCCTATCCACATTCCTATATATTTGTATGCGTATGTGTTGATGTGTTTCTGAATGCTCAGATGACAAAGACAGGATATGTGTGCGTGTGTGTGTGTGTATGTGTGCTTCTACTGCTCGAATGTGTGTTGTCTCTTTAGGCATATAAAATGATTAGAACTAATGGTCAATATGCAGATGAGTGTTGAATGTAGCTTGGTGTTTATTTGCACAGTGGCACCAACTACTTAAGCTGCCTGTCAATTTAACTGAGTGTAGTTAAATCTAGTTATGTTCTCAATTAACAAACTTAAATATATTTTGACGTTTATTGTATAGAAATTAATGTCTTATTTAAAAACATTTCTCATATAAAATGAAAATGGAGAAATACACGGGTCTAAATAATTTAAAATGTCAATTAAACTCCAATTATATAATTCTTTAATTTTATATGTTTCGCTTTTGAGCAGGGATTAAAACATTAACCGAAACCGTAACCTTTAATCGGTAATAACCGATTGAAATTTGTAACCGTAACTGAAACCGTAACCGAAAAAATATTTTTCCGCTGTACCGAAACCCATAAACCGAAACTCTTTAAACCGAAATAACCGTTTAGTAACCGATTAATTTATAAGGGTTAATTTCGGTACTGGACGTCGAGACGTAGGTACTGATAACTTTGAACTGTCATAACTTTGTCAAAAGTCAATCAATATGCGGAATGTAAATTTGACCATGATTTTACCTCCATATTCGTTCTGCATTTATATTTTATTCATTTTGAAAATTCGAATTTTTTCGAAAAAATCAAGAAAGATAAAGGGGTAACACTGAAAAATTTCAAAAAAATTCGATTTTTAAAAATTTTCTAAAATAAAAAAAATTTAAATGCAGAACGAATTTGGAGGTAATATCATGCTCAAATTTACATTCCGCATAAAAATTAATTGACTATTGACACAGTTATGGCAGTTCAAAGATATCAAATATCAGTAAAATCAAATAATTGAAATTTTCAAACCAAACGAACCAAATTTATATGAGAACAAATTATAATAAAATCGACATATCGCTGGATCATTCCAGTTACCAGATAATATTTTTTTCTAGGCTAAAAAGAGCATTAAGTCTTTTTTCATGTAAAACAATGAATATTGCGTCTTATTTTGATCAACCGAAAACCTTAATTTCTTTTTTTTGTGAACCGAAACCATACCTGTATTTTTAAACCGAAACTTACAAAAAACCGATAACCGTTACGAAACCGATACTCCAAGATTTTGCATAACCGATAACCGAAAACCTTAATTCGATCATAACCAAAACCGTAACTGAAACCGATATTCGTTTCGGTTTTAATCCCTGCTTTTGAGAATGTGAAGTGAGGAAAATATTATAGAACCCCTTAAAACTGAAGTAAGAGAATAATAAGGAAATTTAAGAAATTGCAATTAAATTTTATTTAAAAGATACATTTTTGAAATAGGTTTTGAAACTTCATTTGATTATTTCATTAATTAGTTGGATAACCTCTTGGAATATTAAACAAAATTAATCAATTATACATTTTATTGATTTTCTATATCAAATGTTAATGCTATTTTAATTATGAAAAATTATCCTTAAATATTCCTAAATATTTATTTCAGCTTTGTAAATCTTCAAAATTTATGAAAAAAACGCCTACAATTTCGCCAAAGGGGTTGCTATATTGTGTATTCTATAATATTCGTTAAGTTCCTGATTCCAATGGATTGAACTATCATCTAATGTCACCTAGTTCCATTCCACTGTACAAATGGATATTCTGCCTGCCATTCTGTATCCTTATTGCCTCCATATGCATACTCATTATATGCATTATGTATTGAGAGTGCTATGTACATATATTGGGGAGCACTAAACAAATCAACTTTTACTCAACATTATTATCAACATTTATGCATTCAGAAGTCACACACACTAATGCACAGTCTACACGCATACATATAAATACACATAGAGAGAGTCAGACAGAAACTAAGCACTAAGCCAAACTTGAGGGTTGGGCTGCCCAAAAACAAGCTTGAATCCCCGCCAGCTCCCTCTCCATGGAGGCTCCTAAGAAATTTATCGAAATGTTGAAACAGATTTTATGCAGCAAAGTCGTCGCCAGTCGCTGACGTCAAGCCGACGACGACGACAACGACGTCGGTGACGACGACGATGTGGCAGTGCAACATGGGGCAAGCTGTGGGTTTGCCGTTCTGTCTCCAACTCTGACTACGAGCAGTGGGCTGGGGAGTGGCATTGCCTGACAGGCTGGCAAACGGACACTGTGGGCAACTCGACTGTCGCTGCTTCAGTCGCTGCTGCTGCTGCTGCCTCTGTCGCTGCTTCTGTTGCTGCTGCTGCTGCTTCTTCGAGGTTCCTAATTTAAATGCAAATGAGATTCATTTGACGACGACACCAACATACTTTGTCCATGTCCATGTCTTGCGCTTGCATAGCCTGTCTCTATGTTTCTTTCAGTGTATGTGTGTGTGTACGTGTGTATGCGAGTGTGTACAAATGTGGAATTTGATAGTGTATATGTGTGTGTACAATTAGACATCGGTCTGTCGACTGTGCATGTATTTAGTTGCATGTATATAACTAAATTTTCGCATATAATACATAAGTTGGTATTCGGGTTTTCCGGCCCCATCTTCATCCCCCTGACCATGTCCCTGTCCCTGTTCCAGTATACGCTCGCTTTTCCATATATAAATGAACTATTGCAGTGTAAATGAATTAGTCGAAGACAGTGGCGTAGTCGTTGCTAAAATGTCTTCCAAGAAGAGGATCTAATGGGGTAAGTTTTTGTTACTAAACATACTTTTTAGGTATTTGATATATTTATTCGAGAGTATTGATATCATATATATTTAGGCTTATCTATTACTTTTTGGGAATGACATTAAAGGACTTTGGTTTCTTATATCGAATATAAAATATATTTAAAATCTACTTTTTACAAAGGGAAATTTATTTACACTTTGTTCATCTTTGAGTGGTAATATCATTTCAACAGAGTTGTTAGCGGAGTCGAATTAAGACGATGTTGAGATTAATATTTTTTTTATGTCAAAATTTAGATTTTTAAATTTATTTATTTATGAAATTATTTGTATCACTTAAAGAACACAAAACAGTTTTATTTGAAATATGTAAAACTTATCTGTTAAGATGAATAAATATATTTATTAATTTTATTAAAATTAAATAAATTTTGTTGCTTGATTTGAATTTCTCCTGCTGCAAATCCTTTAAATTCTTTATAAGAAAGGTATACTTCAATGGCGTTATTTAGTAAGCAACATAGTCAATATTAAGTGTAATACTTAAGATGATCTTAACTCTCGACTGACCATCTTAGTTCTCCCCTTTGACTGATTAAGTTTCATTTTGTCGACGCCACTGTCTTAATTAAGCACTTGTCTGCATATATTAAGTGCTGCCACTGTCATTGTCGCTGTTGTTGTTGCTGTTGTTGCTGTTGCTGCTGCTGTTGCTTCTGCCGCAGTCGCAGTCGACGTTGTTTTAGCTGCTGCTGCTTCTTCATTTTCCTTATTTTGCGCAAATACAAAAGCCTATTCCGCACCGATAACTGCAAACACAACAAAAACAATAACAGCAACAGCAACAACAACAACACGTTTAGTGCGTTTGTGTTGGACAGGCAGCAGGAAGCGTCAGGACATGCAGCCAGCTACTTGCACTCATGTAGATGACTTGCTGCTGCTGTCCCTCTATACATACACATATATACGAAGCAACAACAACAGCAACAGCAACAGCTACAACAACAACTCACAATTATAAATCTGTCCACACACACACACACATCCACTCACACTCACACTCATACAGACAGAGACTGCCTTACCCCTTTTTGGACATCGACATCGACGACGACGACGCTACGGCTGCTTAAGTTTTTGGCATTAACAAAGCTACCAGCCACACCCGCCCGACTTTGAGTCACAGCCAGAGCCAGAACGGAAACCAAGCAACACACACTGTCACACACACACACACACACACAAATACACACACACACACACACACAGTTGGCTGACAACACCAATACCAAGGCAGAGTCCTTGCCAACACTGCCAAACCGCCTTGGAAAATTAGCATCAAACGCATAAAATGACCAAGTCTAAGTCTGCCGCGGTGCGGGGTCTAAAGGGGGTTATAGTGGGGTGTAGTGAGGTGTATTTGGGGCATGGGAGAACTGAACTGAACTGGAGAGAGGAGGGGAGGAGGGGAGGTGTTGCTGCCTTGCATTCTCATTTGGAATTACGAAAATTCAAAATTTACAAACGAAAATGTTATGAGAACGTAACTTGGGCCAGGATTTTGGTTCGTCGTGTGACGCACAATAGTTGGTTAGTGTAGCAGCCCCTCAGAAGGGATGGAGGGAGGCAGGGGGATTGAGGATTGAGGGAGTAGAGTGGGAATGGCTTCTGTTGGCCATGCCGTACAAGTTAATTCAGTTAAAGGACCCAAAAACTCTGCTGTGCATTTTCGGTGGGGTTTACTATGCATGTATTAGTATGCGTAGTTAAGTTCTGAACTCCCCCTCCGCGTCCCCTTTGCACCCTCAACCCACCACGGGCAAGCTAGGTTTGATATGTGTGTGTGTGTGTGTGTGTGTTTGAGAGGGGGAGGGTTAAAGGAACTTTAAGTAAATGAACAGAAATGACAGGCAGACATTTGCATTATTATTAGTACAAGTTGCAGTCGTGTTGCTGAAAGGGTTTGGGTTAGGTTCTGACTCTGGGTCTTGGTCTGGATCTGGGTCTGGGTCTGTTTCTGGTTGGGTTTCGTTTGGTTCAGTAGGGTGGGGCCGCCTCAAAATGCATTTCCATTGCATACATTTCAGAGGTTTTCATTACGTCGCAAAAGTTTTCCATCTCTTTCTTGCTCACTCTCTCACTTTCTCTCTGTCTCTCTCTCTCTCGCTGTCTCTGTCTTTGTGCATGTAAGTTTTCGGTTACGTGTCCGTGTCGAGCGCATTCAAAAGTCATTTTAGGTTATTGAATGGAATAAAATGTAATTTAAGTAAATTAGAATTTCCAGCCACATACGGAAAACTGTTAAGCTACAGCTCTGTCTAGGCTTATATGTTCATGCAATTATATACATATATAGTATACATTTACTCTTATATACACATCTATTATATACCAGTAGAACTCTTACTTATGCACATACTGTATGAGTTGCATTTGGAGACCTCGACTCACACTGCATTTTTAACAGGTTTAGCAAATCGATTATTGATTTTCACTGCCAACAAATTTTGAAGGTTGCTCCTAAATGTTGGGTGAAGTTTACGCAAAGAATGGCGCCTCGTTAGGCCAGACGAACATACAAGTTCTCCATTCAAATGCATTTTTCTCTATTCATTTCATTCTCGCCCGGTTTTCTCTTTTCTCTTGTAAACGCTTTCCAATTCTAATCCCATTTATTTTGGGACTTGCTATACATAGTACATAGTTTAAATGTATTTGATGTTGATAGACACAAGTGTTGTTTGATAGCAAGTTTTTTGTTTGTGTCTGTTCACTCTGTTTATTAAAGGTTGCAAATGTTACCTTTTGGTACACTTATTCAGACGTTAGTTAAAGGGAATGTCTGATACATACGCTGATTTGATAAAATAGTTACTATTTAATCCACTTGTAGTTAATTATTAAAGTCGGTAAATCTTTATTATTATTATTTATTGTAATTATATATCTTTGAATAATCAAACTGTAAGCACTCGTTTATATCACTCTGTTTTTCTACAGCTTCGTTTATCATGGTTCAACTGTACCTGCACCATTTCACAAACTAACATCAATCCTGTTGTCAGCCCCAAAAGCTAAATCCAGGGAACAACAATGAAAGCCTACAGATATACACGTGAATATGTAGATACATGCATATGTGAGACTACAACCCACCATTAGAAATTGGCTCACACTTTGTGTTTGGCCAGATCGAAGCAGGAACTTGGCTTGCAATTGACCAGCGCAGCAAGTCCAATTGTGCCAACTGCCCTTCTTTCTCCCGTTCTCCAGCCTGAAACACGTGAAGAGACTGAAAAAAATGGGGAAAAAGAATCAAAATAAAATATAAAAAATAAACGCAAACCATTCGATTGTCGTCTGGCCACCACCTCGAACAGCAGCAGAAGTTTGCCAGGTCCTGGACTTTAGCTGCTTCCATCCAAAAATTTTGCATTGCCATTTTTAGCGCTTGCCACACACATAAACACACACACACACACACACACACTCACATATGAATCTACAATTCCCCCCAACACAGATACAGATACATATGCATACAAATTCTTTTTATATCGCGTAAATTCGTCTTGCTCATTTTTATTTTGTTGGGAGTAACATGCGGATGGGGTTGGTCAGCGCTTGACCAAATGGTCGCCACCCAACAGCCCCTGAGACAACTTCAACAATGGCATGGTACCCAGAGTTCGGTCCATGCTGATTATGAGTACGCGCGCGTTGTAAAAATGTGCAGCGACAGCTCCCACTCCCCACAGCCCACACCCCACACCTCATTTCTCTTACCCCATTTCACTATTTCACCGTTCCCTGTTCACTGTTCCCCGAGGAAGAGGGGTAAACCAACAGACCTCGCATAAGAATGAGCACTCTGCCCCAACAATGTTTCACGTGCGCCCAAAAGTTTGTTTTGTGTTTTGTTAATTTTTTCTTGGCCGCGAATTTGTTTTCATTTACGTTTTTGCATTGCAGAGAACAGACTCGGACAACAGCTCAAGCCCAAACCCTCGGCAGAGAAAGCGGCAGCTCCCGAAACAACGCGTGGGTTTCGGTTCAGTAGAGATTGGCAAAAAAGCCAAAAAAAAAAAAAAGGAAATAGTCAAAAAAGTGAAGCATTAAAAAAACGTCAAAGAAGACGCAGGACGCGTTTGGCATTCGCGCCACCTTAAGCCGCACACCCGAGCATTAAACCCGGCCAGGCGCACATACACACCCCATTTGCATAACGGAGGAGGGTAGTGGGGAGGGAGTTGGGAGTTGGGGGGGAGATGCTGATGCTCAGCTGTTGATTTTTATTATTTTGGCCATTATCGCATGTGGTTCGCTGCTTTGGTGAGCAACGGGCTCGTCGAGTCCTGCTGATTAAACATTAATTAAGGAAAACAATGCTGACCATAGCTGCTGCTCCCCCGTTGCTGTTTCCCCCTCTGCCATCGTTTCAGTTTCTGTTCACGCTTCTCCCATTTGGAATATATGAAAAAAACGTTTTCGCTTCTGTTTTTGGGAGTTTTCGTACAATTTTTGTTGTGTCTTTTCTTGCCATTTTCCCCCCCGCGCATCATAAAATAAGAACAAAATCGCGGAATTTGTATAAAAATGCAAAATTACGAATTCGCGATTTCGGCTCGTATTGTATGTATGCATACACACACACAAACACACATTCTCACAACCTCACATATGCATATGAGACTGTATGTGTATGTTATTTTTTTGGGAGCTGACAATGGGAATGGAAAATGTTGCTTGCTGCCGTTTGCGCTTAAATCGCCATAAAAAGTAGTAGAAAAATCATCGACAGACGTAATAAATTAAAAATGTTCAACGGTTGGGGCACAGGTTGGATTGTTAAGCAGCAGCCAAAGTAAAAGTCGCTACCACTTGCCAGAAAGAGATACCAAATATCTCGTTTGGGAATCGTTTGGGTAGAATGTTGAGTCACTAGTCAACAGTCGATAGAATGAGTTCTGCAAATGTCGATAGTCGATGGGGTTTCACTGAAATATTTATGAAATTCGTCATAATTTCAATATTTGTTATCGATATGTTCAACCTGCTTATAGACACTTTCACATCGCCAAGTTCACTGAAATTGTTATACCGTTTTCCCTTTGCTTCATGTTTCCGGAGCTTGTAAAAGTTGTAATCGGGTTGCCAGAATCATAAATATGCTTTTGCAACTCACTATAATGTCTTTACTCATATTATTTTTATATATGTATATCATTTTATGCACAGCTCTTGTGGTTATATGGATATTCATGAATCTGCCGCGATTTCTGCCTGGTACGTGCCCTTAAAAGGTTATGCTATTTATATAGTCATTACTTAACCTCAAATTTACCATGGTCAATAAAATAACAAGTAAAACTGCTCTTCTCAACTTTAATATACCCTGTAGACAGATGTCAGCTACTGCAAAACGCTTTCGTAATTATTTGTAAATATACTTACATATATGTAATTGTCTAGAACAAGTGGCAAAAGTCCCAATCGTTGAAAATGGTGTTGAATCTTTTTATTTTCATTTATCATAATGTACAAAGACAAATTTTTTTGAATATAGTTTTTAAGTTGTTTATAAATATCAACAATTATAGAAAAAACAAGTTATATACATATAACAAATACAGGTGTCAAACTGAAGATAATAAATAAATAAATGCATTTACATCTTTTCATGTTTTCATTTGATTTAATTTTATAAGCCAACGAAGTAAACAATTGCTGCTATGCAAAAACATTATTGGTACACTATATATACAATACGTATACGTTATAATTCATCAGCATGGGTATTAAAACGTTTTGGTTGTCAACTGGTAGCGTGGCCGAGCGGTCTAAGGCGCTGGTTTAAGGCACCAGTCTCCTCGGAGGCGTGGGTTCGAATCCCACCGCTGCCATGTGCAAAATTTCTTTTCAATTTTTTAAATTGTAAATTATTACAACGTGAATAAAACAATAATAAATAAGAATAAGCAATAAAAACGCTTTACCTGCCCTGCCCTGCCCGATCATGTCTCTGCAATAGTATTTTCACAAGCAGCGGTCAGCATCCCTCGTGCTCGTTTTATTCGTCAGCGTGAGGTTTTGCGTGATGCTCTTTTGCTGTGCGACGTCAGTCACAATGTATTGTGAGTATTACGCTTCGATGATCGCTCGGTAACACGAATAGAACGAATTCTGAGTGGTGTTCCCAATTTTTAAACAAATCAATCTGAGTTTAAAAATAACGGATATTGCAGGCTTAAAATCTTGTTGGTGACGTAAAGATTATATTTTTCTTTCAAGCTTTACTGTCTGGTTCTTGTTAGTTAGTTCTGGTTAGTTCCAGAATTTTTTCTTAAGTTTCCCAATCTGAAAATAAATCCCTTTCCGTAAAAATAACAAAAAGTTTAATTTTTTGATTTTCATTTTATTCTTAAAATCTATCCTTAAGGATAGATAGAGATTGATACATAATTGCTATATGATGAACGTACAATAATTTAATTTTATCTTTAATTATAAAAAAATGAGTGATTAAAAGTAAAAAATTAATACAAAGTTGCATTTTTGTTTTAAGTAGATTAATTAGAACATTATTGCTACAATATTTATTTAATGACAATATATAAATACTAGTTATAATTAAAGAGAATATTAATCTTAATTGAGTATATCAAAAATTGATTTATATTTTAGAGCTGATGACCGTTATGGAGAGGGGGCACCTGCTTGATGTCTATGATGGTAATATATCGTGTCCATTGGTTACTGGTTATCTATTCTGGTTGCGGCCAAGTTTGATTAGATCTTAATGCCGTTGGAGACATTCTCTGTAGGAGATAATAAAAAACGTTATTCAATGTGTTACATGAAAAAAGGCTTAATTACAGCGAACGGCAGTCCGCGTAAGTGACGAAAGTAGCACGAAGTGTGCAAAAGTGACTAACAATATTATACAAGAAGAACGAAAAATTTTATTATATACCGATCGAAAGGTATAGTCTTAACTAATTAAATTGCCTACTAATACTTTTAGAAACTCACCTGGTTTGTGAGATAAGGTGGTGTACAATTTTTAATGATTCCAATTCCAGCGGATGGAACCGTTGGAGCCTTTCGGTACATTTTTTTTATTTTTATTATTTTTATGAAAAATACGTGTCGAATAATACCTAAACCATCCCAATCGGACAACTGGTTCAGATAAGTAAATTTGAAATTTTTAGTGTAGTTTTTAAAATAAAATGAAAAGTCACTTATGTTGCATGTTTGTTTTCTTGCATCAAAGCGTTGAAGAAGCTTAAATTTTTTGATGAGGAATTATTCCTTATCATAAATCTAGAAATGTTCGTTTTTCGACTTTTTGAAAATAAACGGTAGGTTAGCGGGAAAACGCTAAAACCCGCTAAAATTAAAGTTAAAGTTATAGTAATTTTTAGGTATATAAAATCGTAACATTTTTGAGTAATGTGCCAAATGCCAAACAATTTTTTTAGATTAATTTATTTATCAAACGTAATATTGTTCGTTACAAAATGGGGTATCAGATAATTTGGGGCATGGAAAGGCTTTCGTTACTAAACTTTTACTTTTTAAAGATGTTTTTCTTTGGAAGATTTGTATTATTGTCAATTGTAAGCTGGCAGTGGTAACGTGGCATAGAAATAATTGACAATAATGTATACTGGCCCAATTGTTGGCTACCTGACATAGTTTTCCGGCACATTGCAATTCTCTTTTTTGCATGCCGATAGGCAAATATTATTATTCAAATCACGTATTTGTCTTACTTGACACACATGAGACATAAGCACACACTTGGAGATTCACTTCAAAATGTATCACGCGCATGATTATGCATTTTATATGTAAAATTATTATTTACTGTTGCATACGGTTATGGTGACTATAGAACCTTGAATCTTTCACTTATGAAAAAGAAAATTATGAAAAATAAGAGTCTAAAAAATAGTTTGGTATTTCTAGATCTCTCGTAGAGTTCATTAATTTAAGCTTCCATCTTTACCCTGTACTCTTACAATTTGAGCTGTACTAACTGCAACTCAAAGGCCATGCTTCATTGCCACTTGAAGAGCATCCGTGTGTCCGCCACGCCATTTCCGTTTCCGCTCACTTGTTTGCCACTCTGCCACCTGCACTTTCGTTGGGTGACCTTTGCTAAAATTGCTGTTAATTTACACAAAATGAAATTCGTGCAATTAAGTAGAAGCTGCGCGGTGGCACGATGGCCATGCCATAATCATAGTGATGATAATGATGATGATGATGACGATAATAATGTTGAATTGCGGCTGCTATGTTGCCGTTGATGATGAAGTGCCAAGGTTTCATGTGGCTGCGAATAGAATTTTACGCGTTGGACGGGCGTGTCCTTTGGCATTTGCTTATGCAACTGCTGCTCCTGTGGCTGGCATCTTGCAGCACTTCATTTGCATCCGCGGCATCGCAGCCTTCATTATGGCCCGCTGGCTGCAGTAGCATCAGCAGCATCAGCTGACAAAATAGGTTAGAGGTTAATTTTAGTGCAAAGTTATGCGCCCTCAAAGTATGCAATTAGATTGTGTCACAACCAAAGGGGCAACCTCCAGCTTCTATCCTCGTCGGTAGCTCCTTGAAGGTGTGCTCAATTTATTTGTCTGAAATTAGTATGCGTCCTAAATGTAATTTTCTAATTAGCCAAATTGCTAGCCGGTTTTCTAATTTCCCAACAAACTGCAAGTTAAAGTGGAATGAGAAAGTGCTTTATGGAGAGTGGAAAATACAACATTAATTATAAGTCCTGACCCATTAGATCTGACATAAAATTCAGGATAATTCGGATTATTATTAAGTTTATTTGGTTTAAATGGAATTCACTACATTAATTTTCATAAGAGAACTTCATGCTTCAATAATGCAATATTAATTAGAACTGTGACCAATTCCAATTTGAACATCAAAATAATGTTGCTGAAATATGCGGCATATTATTAAATATAATAACAAACAATAGCGGAAAAATATGCAAAATTAGAGCTAAGCGTTCATTATGGTATATGGCTTGATATGTCAACATGAAAAACCCCGAAATCGACCAAAAACCAAAACCAGCGCCCAGATATTTGCAATTCAAATATGGCCATTAAAAAGCCAGATGATGATGAAGTTGTTGCTGGCGGAGGGGACTACAAAAGTCAAATATTGCCCAATTTTCAGATTAATTGTCTACGCACCTTACCGAAACCCTCCCTCCCCACCTTGGGCAGATCTTAAAGGGTTTCACCCGGTTCCCAATTAATGCAAAACTCAATAAACTTTTGTCGAATGAAATTTTATGCTAATCAGAAGTAGATTTTTTGGTTCTATTGCGTATCCAATGATAATGCCTGCTGGATGCCGGACTCTTTGGGTTGCCTACTTGAGACAATCCCCTCTCTTCCGCAGAATATGTGGCCATCAATTGATTTGCATTTCTAAATGTGGCATCAGCATTTGTCGTAATTTGGCCTGAAATGTTGTCGCATTTTCGGCATAATTATGCATTTTAATTATGTGTCGGCCGACGAGACGACGAGCCACATTGACAGCCTTACCCCAAAAGGGTTAATTTTGTTGTTTAGTCCATGCTAAGGGGATGCTACGCAGGGGGTTGCGAGTATTGGATAGATTGTCGTCTTGAGTTCGGTCTAAACGTATGCTAATTTGTCTTTGTGCGCTGTTTAAATTGGAAAATGTTGGCGGTCGGTTTGAGGACTTGTCTTTAGGATGTGCACAAACGAAATCTTTCAATTTTCCAATACTTTGTCAAGATGCTTCATCTAGACAAGTGAAATATGTTGAGTGGCGAGTATTTTGATGTTGAGTTGCGTTAATTATAATTCAAGACTCATTGCAAAGCAGGGATTAAAACCTTAACCGAAACCGTAACCTTTAACCGATAAAAACCGATTGAAATTTGAACCGTAACTGAAACCGTAACCGAAAAAATATTTTTCCTCTGTACCGAAAAACATAAACCAAAACTCTTTAAGCCGAAATAACCGTTTAGTAACCGATTGATTTATAAGGGTTATTTTCGGTATTGGCCGTCGCAGGTACTAATAACTTTGAACTGCCACAACTTTGTCAAAAGTCAATCAATTTTTATGCGGAATGAAAATTTGAGCATGATTTTACCTCCAAATTCGTTCTGCATTTAAATTTTGTTCATTTTGAAAATTTGCATTTTTTCGAAAAAATCAAAAAAGATAAAGGGGTAACACTGTAAAATTTCCAAAAAATTCGATTTTCAAAAATTTTCTAAAATGAAAAAAATTTAAATGCAGAACGAATTTGGAGGTAATATCATGCTCAAATTTACATTCCGCATAAAAATTAATTGACTATTAACACAGTTATGGCGGTTCAAAGTTATCAAAGTTCAGTAAAATCAAAATAATCCAAATTTTCAAACCAAATGAACCAAATTTATGTGAGATCAAATTATAATAAAATCGACATTACACTGGACTATTTCAGGAACCAGATAACATTATTTTTCAGGCTAATAAAAGCATTAAGTCTTTTTTCTTGTAAAATAATGAATAACGCTTCATTTTTTGGTCAACCGATAACCTTTATTTTTATTTTTTGTGAAACCGAAACTTACAAAAAACCGATATTCCATGGTTTTGCATAACCGAAAACCTTAATTCGAGCATAACCGAAACCGTAACTGAAACCGATATTCGTTTCGGTTTTAATTGCAAAGACACAACTAATGTGAGTCAAACTAACAACAAAATAATAACGTCGTAAAACAATCGTTATATTTTCATAGAGTTATTGCGAATCAGTTGGGAAGCAATTGAAAAACTAATGTGAATACATTTATTTAAAGTAATACTTTGTGTTGTGGAATACTTAGAATCGTAAATTCGTACTGGCTTTCATTTAATTTTAGTACTATTTATGTAATTCTTAACATAAGTAAATAATTTGTAAGTTAATTCGAAGCAACACTGATTTTCCTTTGTAAATAAATAAATAAATTTGGACACTCAGTATGAGATGCTAAGTTATAAGATAAAGAGGAAATCTTGTTCTTAGTTTCAGGCACACAGATCTTCTACTTGGAATAACATATGCATTGGATAAGTTAGCTACGTTTTGCTCATTGGTGGTCTTCCCCTCTCCGCTCCCCTTCATGAAATCAAGCAAAACAAAGCGAACAATTTATGTCATTGCAGTTCCGCTTTACATAACTCACAACTGCTCCTTAGCCCGTGGACTAAGCACAGTCATTGCGCATGGCAGACAAGTACTCTGGCAGTAGCTCGTCTGGCAAACAGCAGCCAACAGCCAACAACCAACAGCCAACAGTCGGTGGTCGGTTGAGATTAAGAGAGCTGAAAGTGGAACTGCAACCTGAACTCACTCCGGCGACTGGCCAACTCATATATGTATATGATTTCGACGAATGCTCGTTATCGATTTGAAACTTATAAGGAAAAAACTAATGAAAATCAGGCATCATCATCATGGCTCTGGGACAACAGCCAAAGCGTAATGAAGGAAAACCAAAGCACAGAACGAACACAAAACACAAATTACAAAAAAAAAGGAAAGAAAGGAAAAGGAGTAAAAGAAGAGCAAAGCCAAAAGCGAATTAAATTAAATTAAATGAAAACTAAATTCAAATGAGTTTTCGGGGGCATTAAGAAGCAAAGAGTATGAGCCAAAAAAACAGAAGATTGGCAGCACATTCAGCGACCTGCTACTCAGCCCTGAGTCCTGAGCCCTAAGCCGGGCTGCTTCGTTGATTGTTGTTATTATTTCTTGTGCTGAACGGGTTTGTGTAATGAATTAATCCGCATAGCGCTTGGCAATTTGACTTGGTTGGTGGCTTTGGTTTCGTTTGGATGCAAATCAGCTGGCCAGGTCACACTGGTCCCCATGGCTGAGTACTTTTATAACATTTAATGAGATGTTTGATGCGTAATTGATTAGTTGTTATAATCAAACAAAATGATTTTTACTTACATAAACAATTTTCGAGATTAACTTGATTTAATTAATCCTACATATCCTACTTTTCAAATTTTAAAATTGATATTATATATAATTATTAAAACTAACTCGAATAATATTTAAATGTGTAATTTTTAATTATAATTAAAATCTAATAATGATTAAACTAATGAATTTTGTAAAAAAAATATAATAATGTAAATTGACATAAGAATAAATTTGTATATATATTATTTAGAAAATAACGAACGTTGCATGTAATTCTTACTAAAATTTATAAATCAGAAGAAAAAATTACTTATAGTGATTTAAAAAAAATGTGAAAATATTTTCAAAGTATTGATTACAATTATATTTGTACCATTAATTATAATTATAGCACTCGCACCACTGTGCGCGCTTTGCTTTTCCTGTACTTGATGTTCCAGTAACAAAACAGAAACACCAAAAGAGACAAATGCAAATTGCCTGATTTCTTTCGTAAATAAGAAACTGATGAGCAACAGCAGCTGCTGCAGTTGACGTCGAAATTAAATCGATGGCTAAGACGATTGACATGTGCAGGCAAAGGACAAGTTGTGGTTGTTGTTGCATTTGCATTTGCTCGATGCAAAATAAGTTGTCTTGGATAAACGAAAATTAGTTTAATTGTATGAAGCGGACAGCGGATGTGAATCCAGCTGCAATTCAAAAATATATATTTCAAATAAATGTCTGGCGGCCCGCTAAGGGCCATGTTTCGTTTTTATTAACATTTAACTCAACTTGCTGTGGGTAGGTTGGGTGGTGCTGAGGGTAGGAAAAGGGATGATGGTGGTGTCATGCAAATTGTGCATTTCATCAAACATTTATTTAAACTTTTTGTGGGCCAGCTGCCTGCTGCCTGATGGGCATGGACGGAAAAAAGATGCATTGCATATTTTTGGCGTAACCGCATAAAACAATTTTCATTTCCTTTCAACTACCAGAGCAATAAAATATATATGGTAATACATACGTATATCCTTATATGAACATATATCTATAGATATCTGTATCTGCATGTGTGTATGAAAACATCCTGTTGTTGCCGGCTTTCAGGTAAGAGCGCTACAATTTGTAACCATTGTCAATGGCCATTGCGGCCATCGCATCGCCAGCTCGAATGTTGGAACAATTATTCCAAAGTGTATTACGACTGGTAATGGTTAAGAATCTCCTTGAAATACGAAACATAGAGTCTATGACGTAACAGTTGAATTATTCACAGTTTTACTTTATTTGTTGAATGTTTTCTTGGGTAGCTGTGTTTTGTGGGTAGCGAATCAGTTCAGAAAAATCCATTGCGGTCGCGTAAATATTTTACTTTTATGCGCTGAAAAATCAACAGAAAAAAATTTATAAATTTTGTAGAATTATCAAACACATGTTTGAAGCAGAAATAAAACCAAGAGCTCTGTTTCGTTCAGTTTATAAAAAAAAGTTCTAAGCATACTAATTAAATATAATACTTAAGTTAAGTGTTAATTAAATTGGCACATTTCCAGTTCCTATTGGGGATCTAAAGTGGACTACCCTTCAACTAAGCAACAGTAAAAAACAACTACAACAACTCGTTGCACTAATGCGCAGAGGAGAAGAAGCAGAAGCAGAAGAAGCTGCACATACGACAAACGCGGCATGTTGTAATTAGTGGCAATGGCAAAAACATATTGCATACTTCCAGGCACTCAGCCTTGCTCTCTGTGTGTATGTGTGTAAGTGTGTGGGGGTGCTTCGCTGTGTATGTGTGCGTGTGTGTTTATTTTTATGCCTCTGCCAATGCAGGGGACCACGTTGTGTGCATTAAAGTATGTTAACAAGGCATAGACTGGGCTTGTAGGAGACAAATGCAATTGCTGCAACAATTGTGCATCTAAAAACAAATGATTTGAAGCTTGACACGACGACAGCATACCCTGTAGAATTTTGAAAGACTTAAATATTAAAAAGAGAAGAAATTTAGAAACGATCGGGTCTTATCTGAGAGAAGCACTTATTATAAGTTGATTTTCAATTTATCATGCACATTTTTTTTTTATCTAACTAAAATCTTTAAATATTGCAACAGATTGAAAAATTGTCAATCTATACTTAACTTTATACATATTTTTACTTAGTGTATTTAATAAATTATTTTATTATAAACAATTGGAAGTAAAATTACTCAAAATAACTTTTTGTCTTTGCAAACTGTTTTCCGCTTAAAAATAACTGGGTTCGATTCCTACACTGCAACGTTAAAGAAATTTTTAATATCCTGCTATGACACTGAAAATGCTTAAGGTAGCATGTAGCATGCTCATAATAATAAATATTATATTATAAATAAAATAATAAACAAACTATTCTATAAAGCATAGATTTTATTGCGAGTCTAGGGTATATAAAAACGGTTTGCATACTTTGCAGCACATGTTGCAAGTTAAGTGGCGCTGACGCTACTCAAAAATCTCTTGTTGCAGTTTAATTATGACATAAAAATGCCCGCAAGTAATTTGACATCATTAGCCAAGGAGGACTCTGTGACAGTTGTGTTGAGTTGAGTTGAGTCCTAGTGCAGTCTGTAGGTCCTTGCAGCACGGTGGGCTTTTAGTGGCACAATTGTCGGCGGAAGTGCGCACACACTCAACGCTCTTATTGCTCTTGTTGTTGTTGCTGATGTTGTTGTCAGTCTTCAGTCTTGTTTGTTTTTGTTTCCTACTAATTAAGCGTGCTAAATATGTTCTCATCTAGTTGTGTTGTCTATTTCCACATGCAGTTTGTGACTGCAACAATAGTTTGACAGCAGCCAAGTGGGTTGCATTTTCTTTTGTTGGCAGTGCTCAGCACACAATTAAATTCTCTTCACCCACACATGCAAATACAAACACATATACATCTTATGTATGTATGTATATTCACACGCATAAATATGAAATGTCATTTAACTAATTTGCATCTAAACTAAGTAAATATATGTACTTATATATGCTCAAAAACTAACACATAAATGAAGAGAAAACAGAAAACAGAAAAACTCACACATACATTTTAACTGCTCGCTCGTTGGCCCAAAAAATGTAATGGAAAAACAAGTGTGCATGGTAAGGGGGATTTTCAGCATTTTTGATATGTGCAAGCTGCAGCTGAAACAGCTGCAACGGCTGCTGTCTCGCTCTAACTGATGTTGCCATCTCTTTTATTAGTGCTGGCATGTGACATAATCCGTCGCCTGGGCCAAAATACCTGCAACAAAAATCTTACGTAGAATGTTGAAAATCATGTTGAAGTTTTCTCAACGCTTTGGGGCAGGTGTTTGTGTATGTGTGGAAGCTGCCTGATGGCTTATGATTTCTACAATACACACACAAACACACACACGCAAACATACGCACACACATACCTGAATTGTTGCACATAATGTGTGCAGCACATGAAAGTAATTTTTCTTAATTTTCTTAGTTCATCTGTATGTGTTTCTCTGTGTATGTTTTAAAGTGCAAACATGTCCAGAGGCCAGAAAGGACGACTGACAGCCTCAGACGAACTTAGAATATCCATACAAACATACTACATACTCTTAGCCATACTCTTGTTGGGTCGTACATAGATTGGATAGTTAGATAGAGATACATGCATACATTTATCCGATATAAGCATTCGAAAGCACATAATTCGAAATTTATGAGCCTACCCAAAAATGCTTTCAAATTGCAGCGAGAGTTTTTCAATGGGGCTGGGATTTCGATTTTGGGTGTCTCCATTGTGGCAAATGAATTGAAAATGCTGCATTGAAAGCGAATTGATGTTTGAGGTGAGCAAAATGTTTTGTGGTATGTCACATAATCGAAAGGTTCACCGAACGGGGAAGCAAGGCAGAAAGAGAGAGATGGGAGAATGCGGCAAATGTTTTATGCAACAAAATAAAATGTAACTCAAGTGATTAAATGACAAAAAGCTTGAAAATTGGCTTAGCAATGTCGAAAGTCGATTTGAAAACTTGAGGTATGTTAACTTTGATATATATTTGATCATATAATTTATTGGAAAATATAAATGTAAATGTAAAAATATTGACTTCCAATTAGTAAGTTCTTAAATGGCTAATCAAAAGAAAACGAAGTTTAATTTAAATTAAATTCCTATATATACATATGTATATGGAATATATGTATATGGAAAATGTATTAATGGAAGCCTTAACGATGTATATGATTAATGAATTGGTTATCATATTCAGTTTAAAAGCATATTAAAATAATCCTTTAATTTATTGATTGATTGCATTATCTTATCTGTGACACAATGTTTCAACTAACTCTCTCTTTTCAAGTATCTAAGTATATAAGTTATATTTAGCAAATAGTTTAGCATTGGGCTTATAGGATTATTATGAATATTATTAACTGTTTTGACTACCTTATGAAAATAAGTATGCGTAAGTGCGTAGGTGTTTTTAAAAATAAATGCATCTTTAACAAAACGATTACGTTTATATATGGATCTCGAAAAAATATCTTACTTATGGATGAATATATTTTAATATACAGTGGCGAGCACATTATTAATTTTATAATGACATAAAATAATAACTTTACTTCAAATCGAAAGAATTAGTTAAGTTTTTTTATCTAATAAGAAATATGTCAAAGTATCCACTTCTGCTCGTTTACAATTTTTTTGTCTACAATTTTTTGTAAGTTCTTTTTTAACGATATTTCTAATAATTTCCAGAAAAATTGTGTATCCGCGTTACTAGATACTGTTTAGCTAAAGATAGTACAACAAATGATTCCCCTTGTTTATGGTTTTCGCGATTTTTTATGGAACAACTGTATTTAATCATAAATGAGAAAAATATTAGCAAATTTATTTTAAAATAATCTTGGGGAGAATCCTCCTGAAGTTAAGTTAGATTTTTAGATAATAAATTGAAATGCTTGATGGTAATTAAGAACTTATATAAACTGACCGCAGACCTGATTCAATAATGTGTAAATGAAGTAAATATGATTTTAAATGAGGACGACTCAAAGTCATATATAATTTTATTGGTTTACCTTCGCACTCATTTGCATCCTTCCTGCCTTGACGTTGCATGCTGCATGCCACTTGCTTCATGCCACATGCTGATGCTGATGTTGCTGCTGCTGCTGTAAAAGCTGTTGCTGTTGCTGATGCCGTTGCAGTTGCAATTGACCCGACGCGTCGCGACGCCAATTATCGGGCAGTTGCAATGTTTATTGCATTGTTATTATTGTTGTTGCTGTTGTTGTTATTGCCACCCACACAGGTGTATACCCCCTCCCATTTTGCAATGACAGCAACAAACTGTTTTGCGGCTAGCGGCAACCGCATTATCGAAATCATTGCGCCGACGGGCGGTCAAGAGCCCCCGAAATGCAATTTTACGTTTTCAATTAATAAACATTTGCGACAACTGGCTGGAGAGGCAGCTTGACTTTGGGCCGGCCGTTGGATCTGGCTCTGAGTGTGGCCAGTCGTGTATTTTACATTTGCGGCTACATAATTTGGTAAATCATTAACCGTAAAGCAGAGAGCCGTGATGTATCGAGGCAACCGCAGGACATTCCTCATTTACGCATGCATTTTGGCTTCTGATTGTTGTTGGCCTTTTATTTCTGATATGTATTTATAATTATTGATATCTGAGTTGAGAGTTGACTCTTTTGTTTTCCCAATGCATGCAAGCATTTACATTCCCCTGTCCAGGATCATGAGCTCGCTTCTCTTTTCCATTCGCCCAATCCAGCTCCAACTGCCTGCCTACACACGCCCCTTTGCTAAAAAAACAAATGTGAGCAAAAAACTACGCAATGGCCGCACAGTAACAACGAGAAACAACAACATCAGCAACAATAAAAAAATACTCACACATGACTCCGCCTACCAAAGCGACAGCAGCAACAGCAACAGCGGCAACAGCAACAGCAGCGACGCCAACGTCGAAGTCATCGGCAATACGAGCGACGACAAAAAATTGTTATAGTTGATTTTTGACAATTTTTTTGTGTGATGTTTTTTATGAATGCGGCGAACTTTTTGAATTTTATTTTTCCCTTGCATATATGCATGCGAATATGTGTGTGTTTCTTTTATTTTCTTGATTTTTGGTTAGGCTGATGGCGAATTTTCTTTTATTTTGGCGTTGCCCCATTGCAGTTTGAGGCATGCCTGCCAATTTATTGATAAACATGGGTGGCTCAAAATGGGGGAGCAGCTCGGGGTTAAGCAAACCTCGAGTTCAAAATACAAACAAGACAACAGGCTGTCAGTCCAATACCGAATACAATGTACACTTTATGAGTACACGAAAATGGCATTTAATACTTAATCATATTAAAGCTTTCAGATTTGTAAAACAAATTTAATAATATTTTTTAATACTTTAATATAATTTATTAAGTCAGAAAAACATAAAAATAAATTTTCTAAAATAATAAATATAGATAACAAAATTATTTAAGAGAAGCTTACGATCATTTTAAGCTAAACAGAATGCACTTTGTTAGGGTATATTGAAATAAGATGATGATTTGTATTGAATGTCACTGCAGTTGACAATATTCGAGTTTATTCTGTCAATATCGGCTTTAGCTTTGCCTAAGCTCAATAACCGGACGTTGACTTCCACCCAACGCGGCCAGTGAAATACGAGGAGGTTAATGAAATGGCTTTAAAGTGGCAAAATATGCGGCGTATGCTTAATGTGCGTTGTGCTGCATCCCCTGCGAAATTAGCATTCCAATTGAGCGGTTTTCAACAGAGCACTCAACAGGCTGGGGTGCGTGGCATGCCACATGAATCATCATAACGACAAGTGACTATCCGCAAACAAGCCGCACAAACTGGAGGGATTGGCAGGATGCAACTGGGCAACGCAATTGGTGTCCAACTGCACCACATGCGATTTTATAGTTAGACTAGGCGAAAATCACAACAATGCGTTTGCCGGCCACCAAAAAATACGCATACGCACACATACGTATACAAACAAAATTTGTTATTTGTTGTGTTTACAAACGCGCCTGTTGGCATTGAGCCAAAAGAACGGAAGTGAGGTTGAGGATTTTGGCCAATATACGCAATATAGCTGCATTTCCGGTCTGGTTTTTGGCAGCAACAGTTGGCCAACAATTTTAAAGTCTCGCCGAATTTAAAGTGTGAAAAATATGAAGACCTTGACCCATTTTGTGGCAGCAGTTGTGTTGCCCCTCAATACCTCACCCCTCCACACGGAGTTGACCCTCAGCTGCAAAAATTGAAAGCGTAGACGATGCCAGACAGTCGCACAAGCAGCGTCTAGACCCAAAAGTATATTGCATACTTCGTGACTGAAGTTTGCGCACACACACACATGGCTAGAGTGAGAGAAACAGTGAACGTTGCCTTCTAAAAAGCCAAAAGCGGCAAAAGCATTTGGCCAAAGAACAAGTGGCAAGTGGCAAGTGGCAAAGCAAGCAAATGCCAGAGACAGCCAGCAACGTGGCAAACGTGGAAAAACTCATGCGACTCGCTCGAAAAAGTATGCTACGTTTTATGCATTTTGTTTTTCTTCTTTGCCAGTGTCTGTGTGTGGGTGAAAGTCCTTGAAAAGCAGCGTCTAAGCTCCAACAGAGTGTATGTCCGTGTATGTGTGTGAGTGTGTGTTTGAGCAAGGATTGCCGTAAAGTTGAACGAACGTCCGTTTACTGCTACTTCTTCTTCTTCTTCTTTATGCCTTCTTTCTGTCGTCTCTTTTTCTCTCTCTCTCTCTTTACTGTATTTGATTGTTTTTTTTATTTTTTCGCCATATCCTTGCCTGTCTGTTGACTCTTGGTGGCATTTTCGGTATCAGTTACGGTCTTTTTGATTTCCGGCTTCATCGAGGCAACGCCTTCACCCACGACCTTGACTGAGTTAACTGACTGACTGACTGACTGCCAACTGGCAACTGGCAAAGCCACAAAATTACCAACATATTTCAAGTTTAGCATGCTGTTATTGTTTGATGCGTATTCCTGATACTGTTACTCACCCGTAGCTGCATTTTGGGGCTGACGCCATCGTTGCATTTGCTGCATTTTTTGAATTGCCTCACGCAACGTCCAGCGACAGACAACAACTGGACAACTGGAAAACTGGACAGTATTTTCCCTCGTCTCTCTCTCTCTCTGAATGGGGAGTGTGTGCCTGTCTGTGTGTATTTTTGCGTATGCTGCTGCTCATTCAACTGTCCGTCTGTGCCTGCTTTGCTCTGTCTACCCATTTATTTTCCTATGTGTCGAAACTCACTTTCATTCACTTTCATTCACACCGAACTCATAAATGGTGAATCCTTGTCTCATTCTTCTTCTATCTCCATATGGCACCATAGTAGTAAGCGTTCAATTGATTTGATCGCCTCCCGTTGACCTAAAATCAATTATATTGTAGCTACCCTTAAACGCATTTGTAGATACGTTTTACATGGAATTGAATACTTTTTGGCGTCCAACGTGACACAGATATTCAAAGAACTCTACATATTTTTCAATCTATATATACATATTCTAGAATTTATTTACAGTCTTATTTCATTTAAATAATATTGATAGATATCGATGTATCATACATATCAAAGAGAAACAAAATTTGCTGGGCTCCAAATGTGGAAAATACATATACTCTCTTAATACATAATTGTAATCTATGTAAATACACTTTTCAATAATTTTAAAGTACTATTTATTTTCTACAATATTCTATGTAGAACTATGACCAAAATCCGACCATCCACTCTTTTTTATATCCATTCAAACCACTATAATTTAAGAAAATCAAATGATACACGGCCGCTAAAATCGGTCTAAAAATACGTTTGGGATTTGCTTTGCGAATTAATATATAGTTATTTATGAATATTGACCTTTTAAAATGTGGTCTTGAAAATAGAAAATGTTTTCTAATCACGGACTTCAGTTTGATTTAATAATACCCAACGTAAAGTGGATTGAACTATAAGTACAATTGATTCATTACATATTTATATTCTAAGAGTTTATTTATGAAATTCCCATTATCCCTTACGTTTTCTGAGTGGTTCCACAGTTACATCGCCAAATGCAGTACACAGTGTAAAACGCGCTTTATCAACGCACCCAAATGGAGGGGATTTGAGTCCTCAACCCAACTCAACCCTCGCAAAAGTGCTGTTTGAACTTAGCGCCTAAAACGGCTTCCCACCAATCGCAGGCAGCATCGGCAGCAGCTGGCGACCCAATCGCAGACGCCAAGTAGAGCCATTGGCGCGGCAAAAAACTCGCGCGCGTTTTTCGGTAATGAGAAAAAAGTCGCGCAGAGCTCAGAGCTGCTAATCAGTAGGGAGGCAGCTGCAACAAAAGCAACAACAACACCCAACAAAATCTCGGGGATGAAATGTGGAAAGCAAATGGGAAAATAGCGCAAAATAGGAAAAAGTTATTGCGACTATAGCTGATTGTTGTTGTTGTTGCTGTTGCTGTTTTTGTTGCTGTTGTTGAAGCCAGAGCACGTAAAAGTTTCGTTGAGTTTTGGTTTTGGCCTGGTTTGAGTTGCTTATCACGGAGAAGCGGGGGATGCGTTTAGAAGGCGATGATTCGTTTAGGTAGATGCTACATAAATGACATGAAAATACGAAAATAAGCAACAACAGACTAAATGCTATTATGTACATCAAATGGTAATGTGAATTGGAATTACATTTTACCATACAAGCCAAAATAGAAAAATAATTGCATAACTTGTTTATTTAAAGTTATGAATAGTTAGAATATTTCCATGATTTTTTGTCAATTATCATATAAAATAAATACGCATTAAGCAAGTATAGAAAAGTTATTTAATTTGATTTGAAAACTTATAATTATCATCAATACATGCATATTTATGTAAATATTTTTCATTCTGAAAAAAAATTTTTTTAGTATTTACATATATTTTTTTGAGTATCCCACAGGGCGGATCAGTGATGCCATTTAATCAATTTTATTGTTAGAGCTAGAAAATGGTTGAAGCACTATTAGATAGAAATATACCAATTTTAAAAAATATTTAGCTACATTTAGCACTTTTTCGTAGCTCCGATTGATTTTACTACATAGAATTACGAGTTAGAAATTTCATAATTGTAAATTTTATCAAGTGCTATTAGCCAAAAATCCAGCAATTTGAAAAAATTAATATACTTTTCTTTACTGTGCTATGAGAAAATTTATTTTATCTTTAATGGTAGAAAAATTGAGACCCAGTAAAATTTATTTAAATTTACAGATACGAACTTAAACTAAACTTAAGCTGAAAAAAAGTTATTTACAAGTTTAGCAATCCGAAAAATGTTAAGATTCTTTCGATTCTTTTTCTGTACTTCGTGGAAATTTCACTGTAGCTGGAATAAAACAAGTTACAAAACATTTTGATTTTATTTACGTATTTTATCCTCAATATAAATCTGTTAAAAAATTAGCAATTCGTTCAACATTTTTTAATTTTCTTTTAGCTGTTTTAAGCAATTTTTTGATGTCAATTTAGCTATTTTAGCGAATTTTTCTGGCAATACTGGGGCGGATACGTCTAATCCTGATTCCCATCTTTCGGAAAACTTAATAATAATGTCTTCAATCTTAGCGATTCTCAGTTCAGTAGGGAGAGTTTTATTTTTCCTAAATGGTAAATTACGAGTTAAATGTCGCTAGTTTAATGAAAATTTATCACTTATTGATCAAATTTAAAACACGCTCTGGGTAAATGCCATGCTGACAGATTAACCAAATCAGTGCGAAGCCAAGTCCAAGCAACAACATCTACAACTGGCAACAACAAAACGAACAACATCAGCAACTGGCAAGAGACAACAACAAACAGAGACGACAAAATCGACAACCTTTTGAACTGCAAGCAAATCCATTTCACACAATTTATGTACAAGTTTATTTCGCGCTTCCAATTTTCCAACGTCGATTTGCTTTTTGGGTGGCTTCTCTGGACGGAGGCTACAGCTGTGGCTTTCCACAGAAACGTTAACAAGCCTGGAGCCCGTTGAAAAACACATGTGTGTGTCTCCGACTGTTAACACAACTGAAAATTACACATGTGTGTGTGTGTGTGTGTGTGTGTGCGTCCAAGACGTGGCCAAGTTGGCAGGCAGCCAAGGAGTTAAACGGGAAGCCAGTTGAGCAATGACAGTTCGCCTGGAGTTGCTCGCCAGACTAGAGTGGTTTGGTCGCAAGTTGGAGTTGGAGTTGGAGACCGTGCATTCCTAATCTTGTTCGCTGAATTCGTAATCTCATTAAATTTACATATTAATCAAGGGATTTTAATTACTCTTACACCGCAATGGCAACAGCTACAGCTACAGCAATGGCAATGGCAAAAGCCAAGCTGAAAATGAGCCAGCGACAAGCTCAAGTGAGGCATAAGCAGTTGGAAATGGCAAATCGGCCAAATCGGGTCCAACGTCTGCTGCGGGCCTTAACTGGTTCAAGTTTGAGACTCTGCCGCTTGCCGCTTGCCGATTGCCACTTGCCGCTTGCCACTTCCCTCAGTCCCGGCAATCGTTGTCGTGGCGTGTGGACCCTCATAATTTAATTGGACTTTGTGTGGCGCATGGTCGGTGGGTTCTGCCGGCATTTGCATCGGCATTGGCATCGGCATCAACTCAGGCATTGCCATTGCCAATGCCATCGCCGTTGCCATTGCCAGGATTACACGAATTTGCGTGTCAGGCGTCAATGTAAAATCGCAATAAATGAAACTAAATTACAAACTAAAATGCAAAATGAGCAAACCCCAACCAAGTCCGGTCTCAGTCAGGCATACCCCAAGTGCGGGTGTGTGTTGAATAGATCTCTGAATAAATGTATATATGTATGTATGTATGTCTGTGTATCTCAGCATTTAAAGAGTCGTATGTACGAGTATATGTAATATGCATAATATTTGCTGCGTTCTATATCTAAGATGTGTGCTTTCTGGGAACGGTTGTCGAACACACATTCCAGCTAAAAGAACTGAGATGGAAATACATTGACAACCGGGTGCTATGAAATAGATACAATTGTCCAAATTATTATTATTATTGTTTAAACTAAAATTAAGTTACTATTCAGAAATCTAGAAGATGTAAGTCTATGAGGTACATGACTAAAGAAAAAACTTGAATTTTTTTGTACTTTTATTAGACAATTAAGATAACATTTCTTTAAGTATTTAAAGTCATCAATTAATATTGTCACTTATTTTTAATTTGATAAATTTTAGAAATGTTTGAAAACAAGTTTGGAATTAAAATTGGAAAATTATAAAAGTTATTAAAAGTTGCAAAAATGTATAATTTAATTATTATTTTGACAAATTGAACAGTTTCAGACTTTGCAAATATTCATAGTTACCAAAAATCGTTGGAATTGAATATTTATTTATTTTTATAAGACAATTAAGGAAACATTTCTCTATGTACTTACTTAAGTACTCATCAATTAATATTGTTACTTATTTTCAATTTGATAAAATTTAAAAATCTGTCAAAATAACAAAAGAATGTCAAGTTTCTAGTATGGTTACGTTAATGTTTGAAAACAAATTTGGAATTAAAATTTAAAAATTATAAAAGTAGAGTTTTGCAAATATGTATAATTTTATTATTATTTTGACAAATTGAATACTTGGACAGACAGATTTGGCAAATGTTTATAGTTGCCAAAAGTCGTTGGAATTTCGAGTGAACCTTCAGTTTGACTGCACTCATTAAAACCAACTGTTGCTGGTTGGGGGCTCGAGGCGATCGAAATTTATGGCTTTTATAATGACTACTTTGTGGCCGTATACTCATATTGCCGGAGCAGGCAAATGGCAAATGGCAATAGCAACACAAGCAACACACATTTTAAGGCTTCATAAATTATAAAAAATAATTATAATGAGATCAATTTTTAATCGCTGCGACGTTGCGACGGAGCCAAACACGAGAAAAGAACTGGCAAACAGGCAAACAGGCAACTTCCTGGCCAGGTGAAGCAAGTGGTGGCAAGTGGAGGCAAGTGGAGAGGCTACAAACGGCGAAGGTGTAATTATTATCATATCCTGCATCGCATAAACAACAAGCAGAAGTAGAAGACGACAACAGAGCTGAGGCAACAGCAACAACGGCAACAACGGCAACAACTGCAACAACGGCAACACAACATGAAATACAACACTCGGCCTAAACACGCAGCAAGCGGCATGGACTCTAGCCTCATGGGGATGCCTCATCCTCAACCCATGGCAATACACATGTGTAAATGTGTGTGTGTGTGCGCAGTCGTCGCAGGCTTAGAAATTGGTCCATTGCCAGAAGAGTCTTCTGGGCCTTCTTGTGCAAACAACAACCAGCGAGCACTTTGGTTCAAACATTTAGAGTAGCAACTCGTAAAACTTCAATTTAAGACACGTAATTTGCAATTCACTTGAGTGCAGATTAGAAGCGGCATGTCTTCGGCTCGAGGAGTGTGCAACAGCAAAGGGGGGAGTCCAACATGGGGGCAGTTGCGATTGGGAGTGGCCAAATAGCCACGCAGCCGCTGATGATGATGATGATAATGATGATGATGATGATGATGAGGCAAAGGCTGAAACCGCAGAATTGTAAGTCGTTTGAAACTCATTTTAATAGAAGATCCGGGCCTTGGTTAGTTAACCAGAGTCAGAATTATAGAGCATCTAGGAACTATCACAGCATACTCAAGTGCATTCAATTGCAATTCAATAATAATTAAATGTACAAATCAAATGTCTCAATGCAGTGTCATATTATTTTCATCTTCCATATTTAGCAATTCAAACAATAAAGTTATTTAAATTATAAAATAAAAGTAATTCACAATATAGATTAGGGAATTACAAAGTAAAGTATTATAATAAAGCTGTGGTACATACACTAAATATAATTTCTTATATTTATATTATTACAGAGATTTAATAAGGTAAATGGACTTATACTTTAAAAAATTATGGAATTAAAAATTAAAAGTCTTTATTCAAATTAAATTATAAAATTTTCTAATAAAATATTAAATAATTGGAAACAATTTAATAAATTATCAATTTTTTAATTTATGTAAATCTTATTTAGTTAAATTTTAAATATTTAAAGTAAATTATAAAAATTTCTGAAATAGGATTAAATATTTTAAGTATTTTCAAAAGTTTAATAAATTAAGAATGAAAATATCAGATTATTTATTTATGTTAGATGTAATTAGTGTAATTTTAAACATTAAAATTTAATTATAAAAATTTTGAAAGAGGATTAAAACATTTAAAAAAAATTTAATAAATTAGGAGTGAGTTACATTTAAAATCCGCCCAAATCCTTGAACTCATAAAGCTTGGCTCATCCCAGAGAGAGATTCCTTTGGACCGAAGGCAGCAGGCAACAAAGTCGACAACAAACAACCCAACTGAAACAGCAACAACAACAGCAGCAACATTAACAACAACTAGCAACAGCAGGCGAAACAGGCTGCGATTTTAATCGACTTTAATCAAAGAAATTTCATATGTGACCACGCCCACATGCAATTATGTTTAAGAATGCAAAACGATTTTTGCGATGATGCTCCTCGAGTCGACACAGTTCGGACTTGAGACTTGCGACTCGTTCGAAGCGAGAAAATTAAAACTGGCAAAAATAAATAAAAAGCAAAAAGGCAACGGCGATGAAGACTACAAGGCAAAAAGCATAAATTTAACAGCAAAAGAAATATTATTATGAATGCATTAAGTGAGCAGCAACCAAGCAACAACAACCAACAACAAGAACAACTGCGCCTAATTATAAAGTCGTGAGTCGGAGCGAACAGGTTAGGGCTGGACCTGGACATGAATGAATGCGATGAATGGACAGCCAGAAGGTAGACAAAGGGATAACGCAATAGCTGGCCCAGTCAAGGGGAATAAAGCCAAGTTAACCGAAACAGAAAGCCAAACCAAAGGTTATGCAAAACTCAAAGCTCAACTAATCATAAAAAATTATATGTAGACTTAGGTCGCATATTGCCTTCATATTGCTTGTTGTATTGTTTTTTTTAGTATTTTCATATAAGTTTAAATATGTATGTAGTTTTATTCTTTTTGGCCCAGACTCATAAATCTTATATTGATTTATGTTCTTGGTCAAAGCAGAAATGCATTTTAATTGGCTGCGCTCCTGCGATAGTCATAATTAGAGCTAATTTTAATGCTCCACTCTTAACGCATAAATCACACATAGCTCAGCCCTCTCTATCTCTATCTCTGTCTCTGCCTATCTCTGTCTCTCTCTCTGAAAGGAAGTGAGTCATAAAAGTTTCGAATGATTACTGAAACAAATTCTGAAGTTTTAAACCAGTTGACAAAATACAGAATTTAAAACATAATTCCCAGTCACATCGTAAAGCTCACCCAAGCCCGATTCGAAACCCAAACCCGATTCTGAGCCCAGTTCCGTAATGCGACGAGACCGACGCCTTTAGAAGGAGGTGCGTTCAATTAAAAAATACTTTACGATATTACAAAATTACCACGTAGATATGAAGTGGTAGTCCATGCAGACCCAGACCCAGACACAGACCCAGAACCAGGTCTATGCTCCTTGAGCAGCCCATGTCCAAGTCGAACCCAAGCTCAAGTTCCAAGGCAGACTCTGCACACGCGCCGTTTGGTTACTACACTTCGAATGAGGACAGAACGAGGGCTTGAGCCTTTGGCACGCCTGCGCACAGTGGGGCAAGAGAGCTAGTATTTGAAATACTACCTCATATAACTAAGAAATACTATAGATTTAACAAAATAAACTTCATGTAAAATATTAACATAAAATATAAAATGGTATTCAGATTATAGATTATTCATTTAGTTTCTGAATTTGAAAATGTAAAATGTTTTAAGTATATCAGCTTAACGATATCATACGTTTGAAAATTGGATTTTCAGATGCCCTAATTATTTAGTTAATTTTACTTTCAATATTTTGCAAATATAATACCAGTAATTTTCGCTATAAGCATATGGTATGTTTTTGAATACTATTTCCAAAAACATATTTAGAAATATGACTGGAATACTTAATTAAAATTGTTAATAATTATAATTAACAGTAAAATATCTAATAAATTCTAATATTCTAAATTTGTGTTTTATTATTTCCTTACAACATTGAATAACAACTAAACTTAAGTAAATAATAAGAATCAAGTTTTCAATGATTTATTAATCAAATTTTTAATTGTCTTGTACCACTGTAACATTGTTGTTGTTATCGTTTCAAGTTCTGCACGTTATAGTTGCCCTTTTAAGTTGCTGTTATTGTAATTGGTGTTTTTTTTGCAGTTAAAGCTCACGCAGTACAACATGAGCAATAATAAAAATTCAATAATCACAAAATTTTATGCGCCAGAAGTATATGCAAAGATTGAATAGTTTTTGACATATTTGGGCATTGAGTTTTGGGTCTGAAATGTCTTTAATAATTAGTATTAATTTTAATAGTTTCCAAATGAGTCGAAGAGTGTTGAGTACCTTCGATTGATGGAGTACAGCAGGAGCTTTCACACAATCCTCCTGCTCCAAACTGGGGATGTTATGACAGCTTTGGCGCTTTGTTTAGCTCCGTTGCAAGTTTTGCAATATGATTAAACTCCAACTAATTTGGTGCTCTACAAACCGGTCAGCTGAACTCAGTTCAAGTCACAGTCTCTCTCAGTTGAAGACTCAGCCACGTCCCTTTTCCATCCCCCCTACACACGCCCTGTCGCCCTGGCTAAGCGAATGAATTATGTTATTTGAAATTAGTTTGTGCCTTGCAACGCCGACTTCAAATCCAGCTCCAACGCCAACTCCGACTCGAACTCCAACTTCAGCTCCGACTCCAACTCCGACTCCGACTACAAGTCCCAGTCAAAGCCAAGTTGTTGTCGGATTGCGAGTTGGCAGCGCCTGCGGAGTAATCAGGTTAATTTTAATATGTTTTGTGTGGCGCGGCGTCGACAACGTCGTCAGTTAATGGAAAAATATCTCAAATGATGTTGCAGGATGCTTTTGTAATTAGCAGTCTCGACCACGGTTAATTATCATGGCTTTGACTTTAGCTCGGACTCTGGCAACAATCTCTACAAACATTTTTATGCATATCTGTCAGCTGCACAAATTACACGGCCCACATCAGACCATTTGGCCATTTGACTACGTATTTGACTATTTATCGTTCTCTGTCTGAACAAAGCAGATAATTTTTATAGGCCAAGAGTAAGAGGTAAGCGTGAAATAGCTCATAAACTGCACTTATGCATTTTTTGATAGATTGTATCATTAAGATGTCTATCTGATCTCACCTGAAAAATTGCATCAAATCCAACTGCGTACTTATCTCTCACATCTGAGACTAAATCAAATCTTTAAAATTTTATAAATCTATTAAAGATGATTAATAATTTAAATTCAATAATTATTAAAAATTAATCTAAAGATATATGATTCTTGTCGATCATATTTTTAGATTTTTCTATTTACAAATTTACAATTCATATTAATTATATTTGTTATTTTTAATTTTAATTAATCTTAAATCTTAATCTTGAAGATTCAAATTTTTTCGAAAAAAATTAAAAAAGACAAAGGTGTAACACTGTAAAATATCTAAAAAATTCGATTTTAAAAAATTTTCAAAAATGAACAAAATTTAAATGCAGAACGAATTTAAAGGTAAAGTCATCATCAAATTTACATTGCTCATGGAAATTGATTGAGTTTTGACAAAGTAATGGAAGTTCGAAGTTATTAAAAATCAGTAAAATCAAAATAATCGAAATTTTCAAACCAAATTTATATGAGATCAAATTATAATAAAATCGACATTACGCTGGATCATTCCAGTAACCAGATAACATTATTTTCCAGGCTAATTAGAGTATTAAGTCTTTTTTCGTGTGAAGCAATGAATAACGCTTCTTATTTAATTCAACCAAGAACCTTAATTTTTTTATTTCGTGAACCGAAACCATACCGGTATTTTTAAACCGAAACTTACAAAAAACCGATAAGCTTTACGAAACCGATACTCCAAGATTTTCCATAACCGATAACCGAAAACCTTAATTCGAGCATAACCGGAACCGTAACTTAAACCGATATTCGTTTCGGTTTTAATCCCTGGTTTTAATATTTATATAATATAATATATTTTAAGTGGTGTTGATAGTCATCATGATAATATTTATATACTTTACGATCGGAAAAATCAATTACACTTAAAGTTAGTTTAAGAGCTTCAAAGTATGAAAAGTATATTTTACATATATTTTTTTAAAAATTGTTTATATTTATTATACTTTCTTTTCTAATCTATTTTATTTTTATTTTAAAATGGAATCGATCTAAATGTAAAATTAATGCACTTAAAAATAGTTGAAAAAGTTATAAAAATTATTTTAACTACAACTCTATCAAGGCGAATGTGATTTATTAGTTACTATCATTTTCTGGATTATAAAAACTACATGCATGTTGGTTTCAAAAATTTGTTATGATCAGGCGATAATTTGTATCTAATTTGCGAGTTTTTTTATTGCTACGTGATGCTGACAAGTTTTGGTAGGTGGCTTAAAATGTGGTCAAAATGAGCCCCATGGCGTTTTGACCATACATTAGAAAGACTTGAACGCGACGAAGATTTGCATTTAATTAGTGTGCGGGGACGGGGAACGGGGAAGGAGAAGGGAAGGAGGCGACTGGGAAATGGCTAGAATAGATGGAGTCCAAAAAGCCACTCAACTCAGACGCCGCTCGGAGCTGCGTGTGTGTTCCATGCGAAATGAAATGGCAATGATAATTACAGAAAGCATGTAAACACTTGGACTTGGTGGGAGTTGGAGAGGCATACAAAGTCAGGAGAGTGGGAGACGTACAGACAGCCCATGACAAGCAGCAAAGACTACAAATTGCCAGAGTTAGAGTTAGAGTTAGAGTTAGAGTCAGAGGGAGAGGGAGAGAGCGAGAAAGAGGCAGAGAATGTGCTAGAAAACGTTAATTTCAAATTTATGTAGAGCTTCGAGTTTCTTCCTCCGTTGTTGATGAGGCTTGGAGCAGTCTGGCCGCTTGGCCGCCTGACTGGATCGACTGAGATGCTGAGCGGCAGAGAGACTTAGCTGCTGCCTCAGTTGTCTCAGTTGCCCCACCCCCTTCCAGTTGGCATAGTCGACTCTGCAACAAGAAGTTTCCAAGATGCCCGCAGGGCGCGTGCTGAATTTAATCAGTTTGTTGGCCATGGCCTGAACGGCAACGTAACGAATGACAATCAAGCCAAGATGGAAAGAGGGCAGCCTGCAACCCCTTACCCCTTACCCCCTACTCCATCTTCTGCTCCCTTTACCCGGCTAAGGCTGCTGGCTAACGTAAATTAGACGATGGCTCGCCAGTGCAGCATTTAACGGTAATACAATTTTATAGCTGCCGGTAAAACGCTGCACAAAAATTAGACATAAAGACAACAGCAATGTGTGCAACGCAGGCAACAACAAGGGGGAAGAGTGGAGCACAGTGCGACAGGGGAAAAGGAGAAGACACTGCCAGAGACAACGAGAAAATTTCGAAAATTAAGTTGATGAGCCGGCAATGAAGAGCAGAGTCCGTCTAAACCCAATACCCAAGCCAAGGTGGACGACGAAACGTACAGCGAACTGAAGTGGCAACAGCACTTAAATATTTGACCAAATTTGGCTAAAAACAACCACTATAAAGGATAAATTAACAATCTGAATGCAGATGATTGAATACTCTACAAGTACCACTAAGAAAAACTACATCCATTCTTGTTATATGTTAGCTTTTAAGTTTCTTTTATAGAAAACTGACAAACTATTACTAAAATTATAATTTATATATATATATATATTTCGTTACTTAATTAGCATAGCTTGCAGACAGTTAACAGTCAAAATTGTTTGAAACAGATCGCTGTGACTTAACATAACATTCAATTTCATACAATAGTAGATGTCCATTAAATTTCAGCTTAAAATAATATGTTTTATTGTACTTACACTTTGCATTGCATATTTATTAGTAAATGAAACAATACCATTACTATTAACAGTTAGAGTAACATTAACATGAAAGGGAAGATAAATGTTAACATAAATATACTGTAACATTAGCATTAATATTAACAGTAACATGATATGTATCTAACATTTGATCGCAGCATCGTTTTAAAGAAATATTAAAAAGCGTACGATTGCCCCACTGTTAAGTTTACTTAAAGTTAAAATTCGAAGTTTACATAAAGTTCAAAAAAAGATTTAGTAGCTAGTAATAATATATAGTACTCTGGATTTTACGAATATGCTGACAAAGTCCTTAGACTTACTTTTTGGTGAAGTAAGTAACAAACAACAATAAACAAGAACTGTAGAAGAGTCTGCGGTGACCATAGACGACAGAGAAGAGACGAGACGACGACGACTACGACGTCATCGACACCTCCGATAGCTGAGCGATAGCTAAACTCAACTGAGGCGGGTGGGTGGCTTGTGGCTGGAAAGTGGACAGTAGACAGTGGACAGTAGACAGTGGACAGAATGCAGACCCGGCTCTGAAACTGAGACTGAGACTGAGAGCCGACCGGTTGCAGAGACCGCACGAGTTGGCGTTGTTGCATCTTCTGCCCTGCAACTGGCCAACTGGTCAAAATTCAACCGGTCAAAGGCATGGAGCAGGAGGAAGGGGTCGGTTGGACACGGGCAGTGGGGATTGGCGGGGCTACTGAGGCTCATCGCTGGTTGCGTTTGGCTTGTCTAGTGACTTGACTGTAACCTCATTGACCAGAAAAATGCAAGCAGCAACAGCAATAGCAACAACAAAGCAGACAACAAAACATCAAATGTGAATTAGTGCACAAGGTAGCATAGAGAATGTCGTGGCAACGAAGGGAGACAAGTGGCAAGGGGTTGAAAAGTAAGAGGAAGTGTGGGCAGCAGGACGATTTTCCAAATGCTCCATATTTATTGGCACTTTTCGGTTTGTATCCGAGAGTTGAGGCAATATAAGAGGGTGAGTGAGTGAGTAAAAGAAACAACAGACGGAGATGGAGATGGAAGAGCAATTGGAGATAGTTGACAAACTGGGCATTGTTTAAATGAGAGTAGGGGATGGATACATGTATAACTAGTGATGAGTTTGAACGAGTTGATGACTTCGACTGCGGATTGGCATTTTAATTATTAATTTCTTGGCAAGGGGACTACTTTACGATTGATGGAGGTGGATGGAGGAGACAATTGACAAATGGCGACTTTCAAACTTATTTGATTTCAAATACGTTTAAGCAAATTGTATTGATTATGTTGATATGAACATATTTCCCAAATATATGCATTTATAATGAATCGAATAAATAGGAACGGCAAATTTCAAGATATTTTAAATTTTTATAAAATTCCGATAATAACAACTCTATATTTATTTAATTTAAAAATTTATTAAAATGTATATTTTAATTTTACAATTCTTAATGTTAATCTCTTATCGATAATAACGACAAGTCGAAAGCGTTGAGTTTAAAAAAAAATAGCGTTTAAATTTGCAATAGAACTTTAGAAATGAGAATAACAGAAAATGTATACTTTAAATTAATATTCAATGAGACAGTAAATAAAAATAGAAATGCATCTGAAATGTGGTTGCATATTTTATATAAGAATGTAAATGATATTTTTGTATCATTCACAATGCAAACCTCAAAACAATTTAAACTCAAAAATTTTAAATATGTAAATAAAAATTAGCAGTCGAGTAACCCTCGTGCCCCTCCTCCTCCAAGGCAGAACACAGTGGTCATCAGTCCACCCCCAACTGCCGGCAACAACAAATGCTCAAAATTTACGCTCACACTGCACGCTTGCTCTCTTTCTCTCTATGCTCCCACACTCACTCACACACACACAAATCTCTCGAGCTAACTCTGACTCGTTAAGTCTGTGGTGGGGGGCACGAGAGGGAGCCAAAGCTTCGTCAAGTGTTCACTTCTCCTGCACTGAAAACAGTTATAAATGCTGCCCACGTTGGCTTCGCAGTCGCTGCTGCAGTCATTGGCAGCAGCAGCAGCGCTCATTTGTGCGCTTAATGACGTCATTATTTTTATTTTAACAACACTCGGCAGCGGGCGGGACAGCGACGCAGTAAAATACGACGACGAGTGCGAGTATTTCAATGGTGCATGTTGTGTGTGCGCTGCGCTCCTGCGCAGTCAACGACGACGTTGACGCTGACGCTGTCGTTGACGTTGCTCGCGTTTTGTTTTACATATTAGCTGAGACAAGACCACAGGGCAACCAGCAAGCATCCCACCACCCCTCTGCCACCCAACCAACCACTCGCTGCTTGCGTCGACGTCAGTTTGACTCTGTCTGCGTTTGCTCTCTCGCTCTCTTTCACTCCCTCTCTCTCACACTCACACTCACTCTCTCACTCTCTGTCACTCTCTTTGCTGTGTCTCGCTCGCTTGCTCCTCCTGAGCTTTGGGCCATTTGCTTCGGCTTCGGCTGCAGCTTCGGCAACATTTTTGTTTGCTCGTGTTTGTCGTAAGTCGTCGTCGTCGTCGTAGTCGATGTCGTTGTAGTTGTCGTTGTCGTGGGCTGTTGCTCTTGTTGTTGTTGTTGTTGTTGTGGCCGCGCTTTGCTACTTATGTTGATGATTGTTGGGGGTCCAAGCGCCGTTTGTGCGCCACACGTTCATTCAGTCTGTGGACGACTTTGCGCCTGTACGTACCACTCACGCACCGTTACGTTACTGAGCGCGCACACACACACGCACACACTCTCGAACACACACACGCATATCAACGCGTGTGCATTTTTGCATTCCATTGCCGGCGTGCGCCATGCAGCAACATTAAACAGCTGCAACTTGCAACTGCAACAGCAACTGCAACTGCAACCTGAACAAAAGTATTCCAAAGATTTCGCGCGCGCCTATCTTAAGAAATCGTCGCGTGTGGCTTAACAAACATCAAACATACAAAAAGAAACAACATCAAACATCAACATCAACTTCAAACTGCAACTGCATCTGCAGCTTCTTCTGTGTGTGATTAAAAAGTGCATCAAAATGTTTAATTAATTACTTTCAGTCTCGGTCCGATCGCTTATCTCTCAGTTCCCTTAAATTAAACTCTGAAGTGATCACTAAATTCTAAACTTTACTCGCAAGTTCTTGTTAAACTGAAAAATTCATAAAAGTTTTTAATTGTTCATGTATTCAGAAAATAAACGAAAATTTTGAAAAAGTGCAATAGAAGAACCTCAAACGTTTCATTACAAATCCAGAAAGGACCGTTTTTATAAATCCTCAACTGCAGCTTTATATCTACATTAAGACGGTAAATTGATAAATTAATTATTCCATAATTAAAGTGAAAAATTATCCGAAAATCAAATTAGATATATAAAATGGTTCACAATTTAATCCTTATAACTCTTCTTATAACCTTTCATAAAATTGAGATTAAGAAAATTTATTAGAAATTATATTTCTTATTTATACAAATTTCTTACCTTTATTTCTGATACCTTTTAATATATAAGCTTTATATTTAATATCTAATTTTTATTTGAGAATCGAGTCAAACGGTTAACTGTGGTGTTTTAAAAAGTATTGTGTTGAAATTTGACAAGTGGATTGATGATTTAACAACTTCAATGCCTTATTAAAAATGTATCTTTAATTGGAAACGGGTTATAAAAGTGTGCTTAATAATATAAGTTAAAAGTTGATTTTTTCTTTGATGATATAATCAAAATATATGTAGTTGCATATTCAATACTGTTATCATCATTAGCGAATCGAATTTCAATTTTTAAGTATATCTATAAAAGCCATTAGACTCTGATTTTAAGTATCTTCAGAAAATGCTGCAAATATATTTAATTCTCACGCACTTTACGAACTCCAAGTAAATGCAAGTTCTATGCAAATCTCGGCCTTGACACCGTAATGCAACCCAATACAATAAATTGATGTGATTTTTATGCAAAAACTTAAGATCGTTAATAGCTTTAATTAAGTATAATTTTCATGGCACAACATCAATTCGAATTGCAGCAGCCTCATCAGAATCAACTGCATTTTAGGCATTAAATTGTCCAAGAAATCTGTTGGCCCTGTTCGGTTTCCCCCTTGGCGTTTTGTTTTCGAGCGCAAAAATAGATGCTAGCATCTAATAATATAAGTAAATACAATAAATTATAATAAAGCAAGTAGTCAAACTAAACTAATCATATATGTTCAGTGGCGGCCGCAGCGATGACAATTTGCAACAATGAATCGCTTAAATGTATCTGTGAGATACTAAAATAAAAATGATGGAAAAAAAACACAACTCTACACATAAATAGTTTAATGTGCTAAGCCTTGCAAATGATGCCACCCCACGAAATAAAAAAAAAAATATGAAAAAAATGGAAAAAATAGAAAAATAGATATCTAAATATTACAATTGCCATTTCAATGAGTCGCGGACGTTTTGCAAAATGCGCGCGCGCCGCCCGCTTGTAAAATGTATCTACGAGATACAATAAGCAGCAATTCACACCAACAACAACAGCAACAAAAACTACAACAATAGCATTAGTAATAATCAGTTTCAAATGGTAGTCGCCACAACCTGCGCGTTACATTTTTCCCAGTGTGTCCAAGTTCCACAAATTATCGTCTGTATATGTATCTGTATCTGTATCTGTAACTAGCTACAAACTATCTACAGGGCATGAGCTCGACTTTAGCGTTCGGCTTGCACTTGTGCATTGTTAACCGCTGCCGCTACCGCTGTCTCTGCCGCTTGGCTCGTTCATTTAATTAAATATAATTAGCTGCATTAATTGCAAATTAATACAGAGTTTAGTTTTGTATTGTTGTTGCCAGGCATTCAGAGATAGATGCAAGGGGTCGAGAGCAACCTGCAACCTGCAACTAGTTTTCCACGGCTCGTTATCGCGTAATTATTTAGTTAGTCGACTGCTTAAAGATTCGTGGCACATAAATTTATGCGGCAACTGTTTGAAAACTATTTTCGCCCACCATTGCAATGACATTCAGCCACATCTAATTAAATATCGAATTTGAGTTTTCATTCTATTTTTAATTTGCATTTAATGACTTAATCATCTATTCTGTTTTTCAAGCTAATTAAGCGATACGATTATAAATACACTTTTCACGTGTATTGTAATACAGAGATTTTAAATACAACCATCCGAAGATCAACAGTAAAAAGCCGTCGGTAAAACTATCGACTTGATCATTAGATCGTCAACGAGATATAGTGCAAGTTCTGCTTCATTTACATTAAATTTCAAATACTATTTAAATAATTGTTGGCCTGTTTAATATCTAATATATAAAGCCATTTAAATATAAAATTATTGCTGGCTTTCGACTTATCTGTAAGCCAGATCACAAATTTTCTAAATGGGTTTAGTTTCCAATGAAATTCAAATGTGATTACTAACAGACGCACGAATACACTTAAAAAATTACATAGTAAAATCAATAGATTGTCATAAAAGTTTTCAAATACTTGCAGAAGATGCCTTTAATAATCGAAAATAATATTCTAACTTGCGAGATTGTTTCGGATACGCAACTTCTAAAGCTTATTAAAATACTTATTAGTTTTAGAAAGTATTGAAATGAAATCGGAATTAAAAAGTTCTTAAAACAAAGGTAAATTAAAATTTATTTAGTAACTATCTCAAATAATACCAAAGTCACAAAAAACATATATAAATAAAATATACGTAATAGTAAATGATAAGCATAAGCATTTAAAATAACATTTTAAATAATTTTGTCATATTTTTGTTTAGTAGAAGCCAAATATGTTATACTTCATTTATCTAAAACCACATAATAATAAGTAGTCATTCGGTCAGAGTAAGTGATACGTATTTCACATATATATAGCCTTATTATAAAATTTTCAAAATATATAATGATATTGTGCATCATCAGAGAAATCCATTAAAGTCGCATGTTCACAGAATGCAGTTGGCCAGGTTTTAATGCATAAATAGCTGCACGGAAAATTGCATATAAAAGCAAAAAAAAAAAAAAAAAAAAAAAAAACAACAACAACAATTATTAGATATTAAATTAAAATTAAAAATCGTTGTTGCTGTTGTAGTTGTTGTTGCTTTTTTTATGACAAACGGATGACGAACGCATAAAAATGCTGCAAATGCGGCACAAGAAACGGCTACGAAAATCAGCAAACAGTCAGCAGACATTAAAAATAACCAAAAGCCAGCGGCAATTGCGATCCGTCCGCCTTGGCAGCAGCTCTCCCGTCTCTCCTTCTCCTTCTATCTCTCTCGCTCTCCCCCACCTAGTGGCAGCTATCTCCCCATCCGGCGTCACGTTGTCACTTTAAGTAGGCAAATCGTAAAAACGCCAAGCAGCAAATAAAAGAAAAGAAGGAAAATACCAGCCAGGAAAAGTGCGTAATTATGTGTAGATATTTTAGACCGCAGTTGGCAAAAAAATAAACACCGCCCACAAGCTAATGAGATCCGATTCATTGCGTCCATAATAAATCGCAGAATGGAAGTAACTCAACTTGACCAAGTATTCGAGTAAGAGTTTGCATCCACATGTGAGGTCTTAAGATTAAACAAAATTAAAATTGCAATTACGTCTCATAAATGGGTTGCAACAAGCAAGTATATGCCACGATCCGAGGCAGGAGTATCTTGAAAGGATTTCATTTTGGTGCTGTGGCTTTTGATGTACGGCCAATTTGCAACTCAGGAGGATTTTATGTTTTGCATTTTTATTGCGGTTATGTGGGCTGCCAACAGGAAATGCATTTTTTTCTCAACCATTTCAATTGTGAAAGGCGTCTTCAAACAGGCTGAAGGCCTGAAAGTTAAGGATGATTTGGCATTTAATGTTGTAATTAAGCACTTGTTTAGCTGATCTACATAATCAGCAATCAATTTATTGCTACACGCTTAGCTAAATAATGCACGAACTTATTTATACCCTGTAGTTGTAGTTCTTAATTTATACTGAATTAATTAAAAACATTTATCTTCATTCCAATATAGTAAATACTGGGTATATTCATTGATTTGAATTTTTATAATCTTATTTTCAAATGCCATTCTACATATTTTATTTTAAGGGAAGACAGACTTATTTGCAAGAGATAAATAATAGTAAGATATTTATAGGTGGAACAAAACAAAATCTACTTTGCAACATTATTTAATTAATACGACTATTATACATGTGTAATATCTTTTCTATGTAAATATATGTCTTCAATATTTTCAAAGCTCCTTCCTTATTTATTAGCTCACCCACTGAGTAAATAGTTTGTATTGCATACCTTACAGCTTAATTAAATGAAACGATCCATAAGTTACAACTCTTTGAAATATTTCTAATCGCATGTTGCAAAGCCCACACATTAAATACCAAAACATTTTGCGACGATCCAAAGTGCTAAAATGCGCAGAAAGTCGCGTATACACGCTCATTTAATAATGAACAATAATGAACAGTAATAATAATCAACACAAAACGTGCAAAGAGTGACACAAAGATAGAGAGAGAGAGAGAGAGAGAGATGTTGCAGATAGACAGAGATGGAGAGAGACACAAACGAATTTTTATCAACAAACGAGCATCATTTCAATTAAGAAAATGTCACAAGTGTCCAAATGGATGCGGCACACGGGCAGGCAAAACACGCAAAGAGCAGCAGGAAGGCTCGAATAAAAGAAAGAAAGAGCGAGAGAGAGAGAGAGAGGGAGAGGGAGATAGAGTGTAAAGGCACATTGAGAAAGAGAGTAAGGAAAAGCTGCTCTGATCCTCTGTTCTCCTCAATTGGCGCCGAGAATTCAACAGATGCCCCACACCAGTAACTTGGCTTGATCGACATGGCAACATCCCCCTTCTTCTTATTCTCATTCACCCTGTCCACTTCGACTATTAGACTACCCCTTAGTGGTCTTTCCATTTTAATGGCTTATTTTTGGAGCCATTTCATCTAATTAATGCGAATTGTCACACGCTAGAAATGTTGAAAACGGCAACCGACTTCGATTCGCCTTCTAATTCATTACATTTTATTTTTATTGTTCTTATTGTTGCTCATTCTTAATTAGCAATTAAATAATTTATGCTTTGCGTTTTCACTTCTGGGCATTCCAGCAAACATGAAACAATAATTATTCTTTTAATTTTCGTCGTTTTGTAGCCAAAAAGTATTTTGCTCAATTAGCAATTAAAGTTCTTCATAGACCATTGCGTGTGCCCAACTTAATGAAGAGTCCAACATACTCTTAACTAGCACTACTTAAATATATATAGAGAATGACATTGTTTGGGGGTTGATATTCTTTGATGGATGGATAGCAGATAAATGTCATTGATAATGTAAGTGTGTCGTGTTTTCTAAAAACCCCCAGAAACTCGCGCGGCATTTCTCATTATTCAAACATGTGTATTCGAAATTCCGATTATATGAAGAGACAAAGATTTGACAAGATTTCAAGATTATAAAGATCCATCAAGCGAAAGACGACTTTTTAATAAAGAATAAACTAATTAAAAGCTTATAAACAGATCCTTGCCGTTATCAAATGCAATCGAAATCTAAACAATGTTAATCTAATAAGATACTTAAAAACAGGAAACTTAATTGGCAGTTAACTTGTCCAACCAAATATACCATTTCAGGAAGGGAGTCTCCCACTCAAAGTTCCCATTCCTCGAAAAGCCGACGAAACAAGCAGCTTAGCCACTTTAGTCATAAAAATATAACACCTGCTTATCTTCAGTGCCGCACCACACTCTAACTGACCAACTGACAGCCAAAAGGCAACACCTTACCGTACCATTTGAAGAACCCTACCCCAACCCAACCCAACCTCCCACTCACACATTCGCCCCAAAAGCAAACTAAACCGCAAGCAACCCAAAGCAAACCGAAAACATTTCTCAAACGAGCGCTGGGAAAACAAAAAAAAAAAAAAACCGAATGAAAAGTATATATTGGAGAGGGAAATCCTGACCTAACCCCAGACGAGATGGAGCAAATACCGTAAAAACACTTTACGGAATTTCTCAACGCCTGGTAAGCCATGGCACGGGCGTAAAATCAACCCTAAAACTTATCCAAAGTAACTCCAAGCCAAAGTCGTTAAAGTCGCCGCTGCCAACAGCCGACGGCAAAAGAATCGAATGGAAGTGGAAGTCAAAGTCGGAGTGGAAAATGTTATGGGAAAGAGTTAGGGAAAATCTTTAAAAACATTTAATGGATTTGGGTCCTTTGGCGGCTTTGGCAGCTTTCGGGGGGCGTTCGCAATGTTTTCATTTTACATGCATTATCCTGGCCACCAAAGTGTTGACATTAAAATAATAATTTTAATTGCTTCAAATAACACAAAGTCCGTTTTTTTTTCTCTATGCCCAACGACTTTGACCCTGGCAAATTTTCACAATTCTATTTAATTTTTTTTTCTTGTGTATGTGCAAAAGGGCTAAGGGACTCCGGATATGTGTGGGTCTATTTAAACACAAAGGGTAATTAACATTTTTCTTTTGGCCTGGCTCTAAAAAGGATAAGCAGCTTGTCCTGCAGCCCAAAGTCAAAATGAGGGTCCAGCTCCTGCACAGCTTCAGAAAAAAAAGGACCACACATTACGAGTTTGGTGGCTTTTTTTTTGCGGTTTTTGCATTTGGTTTAGCTTAGCTGGTAGTAATGCCCCATTGGGGTTGCCACCCCCCCCTCTGTGTGTGTTTGTGTTGCAGCAACCGCCTTTCAACACCTTCAACAAAGCGTGAATTAAGTGCTTGAGATTTTGCAACACTTAATACAAACAAATTTACAGTATGCCCCGAGATCCATTGCTTGCAACACGTGGCATTCTCTGGGTCACTCTCTCTCTCTCTCTTTCTTTGGCCCTTTGTCCTCTCCCCTCTCATCACTGTTTCCATCTCTTCGTGTCTTGCAGTTAATTGCGCAATTAGCTCGACAGTTGTCAGTGCCATGTGACGACTGCGACATGTCTCATTAACTGGGCAGATGTTACTTTTGTTGTTACTGTATCGCCTCAGACTCGTGTAAGTTGCAAGTATGTCAAGAGGAGAGAGACGACTTTTAATTGCGTTTAATTAACGAAAATTAAACGAAAAACACTAAGAACACGACTCGAAACTGAAACTGAAACCGTTAACCGAAAACGGTTCTACTAATCATATGTACTTTATTTATCAATACATGTTAGTTTTAAAAAATGCAGATTAAAATTATATTTACTATAAGTGTAAACTAAAAAAGTTTTTTTCTATCATTGAATAATCTTCCTCTTAGTTCTGTAAAAGTTTTAACCTTATAAATATGCTTGAAATTGCTAGATACCTGTATTTAATTTTCTAATTTTTCCTGGGGTTTTTCATTTTTAATTCTTATAATACTCGTATTACGCCTGTAATATTGTGACTTACATTTTATTCAAATCTTCTTTAAATATTTTTATTTGATGTAAAAAGGGGAACAAAATTATAGTAATTATAAGTGTAGCTAATTCTCTCAATTTTATAATTCAAAAATAATAATTTTTTCTTTAATAGTTTAAACCTAATAAATATAGTTTAAATTACTAGATATATTTGATTGACTCCTTAGCTTTTCACGAGATTTTTTTAAATTCTTTTAATACTCTTATTACTACTTGAATATTATGAATTAAATTTTTATTTTAATCTTATTTAAATAGTTTTAATTTATACTCTTATTTTCATCTTGTCTTTAAGTAATTTTAGTTAATTAAGCATTCATTTGATACAATTTAAGCATTTGACGCTAGCCATCAGTCATCATTTTACTTTGAAGCCACAACAACCACATCAGTGGTTGGCATGGGAAACAGCTGTTTCTGGCCGTAACCTGCTTCCGTCCATGCGATCCTAACTGAAAAGACGGCTGCCTCATTCAGGTCCGGGCACGATTAACTACATAAACAGTAGCAAACAGTAGCCTTAATTGTTTCGCACTTAATCAAAATGAGCAGCTCTGTGAGAGGGCCAGGGGGTCAGAGTGGAGAAGAGTGAATAGTGAAGAGTGGAGTGTGGAGATGCGAGACGGGTCTCTATCCCGCAGCCAGGGCCATCAAAGACTTGCCCTGGTCTGGCAAAATGTTTAACCCAAAGTTGGACAAAAGCGTATCGTAGACACTGTGGGGTGTAGTTGTTGTTAAAAAGCAAAAAATTGAAAACTAAAGAGCAACTTGGGGCGCACGCCAGTCAGGAAAATGGGACACACAGCCGAGGGACAGACAAACGACGACGACGACGACGATGACGACGACATCAACACCCGGGCAATGTGAAAAGAAAAACGTTTTATGAGCTCATTCACAAAAAGGGACACACAGATATACTATACACACATACAGACAGAGAGACAGACCCACAAAAGGAGCTATTCTGGAGGACAAAACAACCTGTTGCATATTTCAGCACACAAATTTGCCAAAGTGTGGCAGCTCTTCTATATATATTTTTTTCCTTTTCCTTTCAAATAAAATGTAGCACTTGGTTGGTCTGTGGGGTCCTCAAGTCGTCGTGTGCCAAAATTATATGTTTAAGCATCAACACGAAGGGAGTTTTCCTTTTTCTGTTTTATTTCTATTTGGATTTCTTTTTTTTTTTTTGTTGTGTATAAGATTTGTAAACAGGGCCACAAAGGTGGAGGTGGCAGAAATCTTTTGCTTTTGCCACCACACTTTGCCTTTGGTGTCCTGCTCTTTGAGCTGCCTGCCAAGTGTCTGTAATTTTTCTTTTAGTGGGTGTTTTAATAGAGTTTTTCCTATTTGACTTGCTGCCTGCACTACCAATGAGTGTGTGAGTGTGTAGGTGTGTGTAGGTATGTGGGTGTGCGACAGGTTTGTGAGCACTTTAAGTGCGCCTAATGGGCCACTTGAATGCCGCCTGCTGTGGCAAATTGAGAATCAGTTGATGGCCTCAACTTGTAAATGGTGTGCAGATATTTCAGACGGAATTTTTACTGAAATTGAAGCTTAAGGTCAACAACTGTACCTGTAACGGCGACTGAGTTACAAGTGCTAATAGACTCTGCTCTCACAGGTACAACCTGCGAGTGTGAGTATCAAATTTCAGAGTTGGACAGAAATAGCTCCACATTGGCTGCACTTCCTTAAAAGTATCTATATATTTGTTTAAGATTACATAGAAGTCAATTTAATTGTATGAAAACAATAAATGTCATATATACTTTAAATATTAATATTTAATTAATTTCTAAAAATATGGCAGTCTTTCTAAAAAATAATAAATAAATCGACTGCTAAAATCAAGAATATTATCTTAAGAAGTTATATTTTAAAAATGATAAATTAAAACGAAAATAACAAAAAGAGACAAAATCTAAAAATCACGAGATTATCTCTAATTTAAAGAACCTTTGTCTTTGAAGAATCTTTGTACATTATTAAGATGTTTTTCGCCTATTTTCCTTTTAATGTTTTTAATTGCAATATCTTACTTTGGCGTCTTTAATGAATTTTCTATATTATTTATTATACACCATATTTATTTTAAATAATTTAAACATTTTGTTATTTTTAATAATTGTAATTATAGAACTCTGATGGAAAACTAACTTATGTTACTTTTCTTTCAAATGTGTTCTTCAGAAAATCTTAACTTTGTTTGCGCATCTCTGTTTTGGGGCCATGTTTTTTTTCTTGGCCAGTTGCTTGTCATGCCAGCACCAAAATCATCAACAACAACAGCAACAACGGCAACAACAGTCGGAACAACCACACTCACGTCTGTCACATTAAGACGACAGCATCGTCGTCGGCACTTTGGAAATGCTGTGCGCCTGCTGCTCTTAGCCAAGTAACCCAACGAAGGCGCCGCCTGTTGCGCCAACTGTTGGCCAAGTTAAGATACTATACATATGTATGTACATCGGCATCGAGGGGCATCTCACAGCCATGGCCGTGGCCAAGACGTCTAAGCTGAGGCGGCTTTTGAGGCTTTTACAACTTTATAAGTTGCTTTCTGTTGTTGTTTTCGTTGTTATTGCTGTTGTTGTTGCCACTTTTTGTGCGCATCTTTGTCAGGCATGTGACGTCACGCCTCTGCTGCCGACTGCGACTGCGACTGCCGGCACTCGCTGATTTTTCGCACGCTTTTTTTGTTTGTCTGCTGCCGCCGTTTGCTGCGCTGCTGTTATTGCGGCGACGTCAACTTGGCGTATGTGTGTGTCTGGTCGCTTGCCCCGGCTCAGCTGAGTGTGTTTGAGTGTGTGTTTGGTTTTCATACAAACTTTGTCGCAATCTGTACAATCTCCGCCGCCGCCTTCCATTCATGAGCTCAGCTTGCTTCATTCATAAGCAAAGCAAAAACAATAACAATAACAATAACAACAAACGCTTAGCGCCATTTTTGGCGTCGTATTCGTGTTTTATTTATGGTTTGTTATGGCCGACACTCGATTGATGTGCCCGATTAGCAGGTCGAAGCAACCAGTTACAGTTAGAATTTCAGCTCAGCTCAGCTCTGTTTTAGCTCGGCAGAAGGTAAAAAACTTATCTAAATTAGCGACGGTCGTTTATTACATGCAATTACTGGTGTACATTGCGTATGAGTAATGCAATTTGTCTGCCATTGCCCGGCAATCCATCGACCGACTTTTCATTACTGCCACAACTTGCATTATAATTTTGCATAATTTCAAAATGAAAAATAAATAAAAAAGAACAGCAAAAAAACACAAATGCAAAGCCAAATGACGTGGCTTGAAACGTCAAGCAAAATGTTCCTTGTGCAATTAATGAGAGAGAAAAGAATGTAAAACGAATACGAAACTTAAATACTCTAATATTCAAGCCACAAATGTAATGTAAATATTGTGGTATTTTTTAGTTATTAATTATTTAAATATATAACTTTTACTGATATTAATTATATAATTTTAGTTTTAAAATAATACAAATAACATAAGGAATAAATAGGTTATTTTTAAAACACAGATATCTAGAATAAAAAGTAGATACCCATATTATTATACATTTAAAATAATGATAAACTATTGAAAACATGCCAAGTGTAATGTTATTTTACTAATAAATTACGACGCTTTTATTATCTTTATAATATAAGAGCGTAGTTATCGATCTGTTATCCAAGAATTATATATATACTCGTATACATTCATTTCTCAGTTTATATAAAGTATAACATATACATAGGTATATATGAACAAAATGCAAGGAGGGAATAACAACATGAAGAAAATGCTCTGATTTTCAATGCAGATTTCTGACTCTTATGCATATGGAATGCCAAATGCATGAGTGTGAATCTGTGAATGTGTGCGTGTGTGCCTATAGTGTGTTAGCTACCAAACAATTCCTATTACCAGGCCTATAACTTGGGCCCCTGTCTGCCAGAGTATTGCCTGCAATTTATGAGCCCAAAATGAGCGCAAATTTCAACGCCATGTGTTGTGTATGTGTGTGTGAGCTTACGAGTGAATGTGTATGTGTGTGTTCATGGCACACATATTGATACGTGCGAATTTGGTGCTCAATTGGCTATAATTTCTAATAAATTTTCCATTGTCAGCACAAACAGACAAGTCGAATCGAATGCATAAATGTTCATAAAGAATTTGAAGTCGATTTTGAGTTGAGATATGTCATTTAACTTGGCAAGCATATTCAAAATAAAAAGGCATATAAATTCATGAGTTGTAAATTAAATATAGAAAACTTTTAGTTATCTTAAGCAAAAAATTATATAATATTATTAGAGAATACTTTCGTGTCCAGTTTATATATATTATTGAGTAGGTAATGTATATTCTCAGAGATAACAGTTCTTTCTTGTTGCCAAATGCCTAATCAATATAGCTCAGATAAACGTAATTTATGTATTTACATATATCATTTCGACATTTTTTGGCACAACAATTTGCACAGTTGCTTTGAGGGTTTCCTCTTTTGGCAGAATGGGAATCGATAAAAATTCGAAGCGCCACTCGAAGGAATATTTATGTGAACTTTAATTTTCTTATTAACTCGAATGTGCTTTGAAGCACCCGAAGTAACTAATTGAGGCAGCAACTTCAACGTGGATTCCCGAGGGACGCCTCCCAAACATGGCCACATAATTATCGATTGCGTGCATTTATTTACAATAATTAAATCTGTCAAGCTTGAAAATGTATTTCAATTTCAATTGCTGCTTAACGCATAGAACATTTACCGAAGTAATTGGAAAAAAAGAGAATTCAATTACAAAAACAACGACGGCAACAACAACTCGTTGGGTTGCTCGCTAGGCGCGTTGTGATTTGTGATTGGTCGACAGCTGTTGCTCAGTTGGAAGGCAGCTGGAAGGCAACTGGAATGTTGTAGCCGTTAATTGGGCAAATTATTTTACTTATTATTAATAAATATGTATTGTCTTTTTGTTGTTTATTAATTGCCATTATTGCCAGTCAACATACATCTCTTAAATTGCGTCATTTGTGACGCGTGAAACAATTAATTCGCCGAGAGTATTCTACAGACAAGGCATACTTGGAATCTGTTGAAACAGAAGACTTAAATCAAGTTTTACGCACAAGTTTATGAAAACTGAAATGCGACAAGTCCAATAATAGGCAAATAAAATAAATAATTACATAATTAGCTAAAATGTCTAATATTGACTCATATGTATGAACAAAATATGTGACAAGTTTTTAAACGATAAGCAAAAAGAAAGTACTATTCAATTTAATCTTATACTAAATTCCAATGAAATTACTTTCTTTGTTTTTATTAAATAAATATATTAGATCTTACGCAACTTACTTACTGATATTTAAGCAGTTCACAGTTCCCCAGAGTATTTCATCCATCTGAATTTGCAACTGCACTACTGAACCGCCGTACCACCAATGTGCCTTACCACCAGCATGTGGTGGTGCTATTCCAAGAAATGAGCAGAGCAATCATCGTAGGAATAAAAGAGCATACGCACATGGATGTCAGTTGGATGTGTACAAAAATTAACACATTTAAATGACTTTCATTAAAAGTTGATTAATATGGCCCTGATTGGTAACGAGTATGTGCTTTGGTTTTTGTTCTGTTCTGTTCTGTTCAGTTCTGTTTTGTTGGGTTTGATTTGTTTGGCTCATTGCCGTCATTTGTGGGCCTCTCTCTCAATTATTGTCGCATAAATTGAACATTTAGTGTTTTTCACTGATTTCGATTTTTATTAATTTACGTATTGAACCGACAAGCCATATATTCTTTTTTTCTGTTGATTTTCAATCAGGGAAATAGACAGAACTACACACAAAAGAAGGCTTCGTCTTCAATGTTTTTCAATGAGCCGTAATTTAGACTCATTTAAATAAATATATTTCGTTGATTGGCTTTTGCATTATTATCATGACGATGATGGTCTTGATAATGGCCAGACAATTGCGATAACGAGTTCAATGCAAAGTTATTTAACCTTTTAATGAGCCGCAGACGACGACAATCATTAGAAAATAATAGCCGAATTTTATATAACTGCGCAAATAATAAAAGCCCAGTAGAATCAGTAATGTATAGTTACTGAAATAAAGAAAATAAATTAATTAATCTAAGAAACGATCAGTCGAAAAACAACCTATGGTATATACAATTTTATTATTTCTTGAGATACTTCACCCAATACCCAATTTTCTTATAAATTATGACAGAATTTGGTAGTAGTAATGATCTAAGTTTTTATCAGGGATTAAAACCTTAACCGAAACATTAACCTTTAACCGGTGAAAACCGAAATTTGTAACCGTAACTCAAAACGTAACCGAAAATATTTTTTCCGCTATACCGAAACCCATACATCTTTAAACCGAAAGGTTTAATTTCGGTTACTGAGCAACTTTTAAAACTTTGAACTGCCATAACTTTGTCAAAACTCAATCAATTTCCATGCACAATGTAAATTTGAGCATGGTTTTATCTCTAAATTCGTTTTACATTTAAATTTTTTTCATTTTGAAAATTTCGAAGTTTTTGAATTTTTCGAAAAATATTAAGGGGTAACACTGTAAAATTTCTAAAAAATTCAAAATTTTCAAAACTTTCAAAATGAAAAAAATGTAAATGCAGAACGAATTTAGAGGTAAAATCGTGCTCAAATTTACATTGCAATTGGAAATTGATTGATTTTTGACAAAGTTATGGCGGTTCGAAGTTATCAAAGTTCAGTAAAATCAAAATAATCAAAATTTTCAAACCAAATGAACCCACTTTATGTGAGATCAAATTATAATAAAATCGACATTGCGCTGGATCATTCAAGTAATTAGATAACATTATTTTCCAGGCTAATTAGAGCATTAAGCCTTTTTCATTTAAAACAATTAACAACGATTCTTATTTAGGTCAACTGAAAACCTTAATTTTTATTTTTTTTGTGAACTGAAACTATTCCGGTATTTTTAAACCGAAACTTATAAAAAGTCGATAGTCTCTACGAAACCGATACTCCAAGATTTTGCATAACCGATAACCGAAAACCTTAGTTCGAGCATAACCGAAACCGTAACTGAAACCGACATTCGTTTCGGTTTTAATCCCTGATTTTTATAATCATTTTTTGCTTTCGAAATACAAAGTAGATACATTTTTAGAATTTAGTGCCATTTTATGCAATATTTTCGATTTTCTTTTCGAACTTGTAATATATGAGAAAACTTTGAACTCTAATAACTTTGTCAAATCTTATACGATTGCTTGTCCAATAAATTATTGTTGTATCTATATTTCACTAATTATTTTTCATAAATTACGGATGCAAACCGATTCTTTTTTCATTCAGTTTCGTCAATCCGGCTTTTACTATTAATTTATACAATATCAATTCTTTTAAATTTATCTTGTTAATCTCGACTTAAATTTAATATTCATCACAAGTATGAATTAGTTTTCCAATTGATTTAGCTCCACTTTGAATCCCTGTTATATAATCGCGCCTGCGCATAGATTGTTTCAGTTTTGGCCAAGTTGGCTCAGCGGCCTCATACATTTATGCATAAGTTGGGGCCGTCACGCACTTAATGAGCCTTTGCGGTGACTGTACCTGCGACTGCGGGCGATGGCGACAACAAATTGGCGCATTTAATAATCATTTACAGTGTGCTTTGTAGCCACTAATTTCTTGCAGGCGTTGTGAGCACTTTCAAAATTGCTCACAACCATAGGGAGCGAGCGGAGAGAGAGAAGCAGAGAGAGAGGAAGATAGATAGACAAACGCATGCGTGCAGTTTGCTGGCAGTGGACCCCACGGCGTTGCCATATCGCGCGCTGGGCGTCACTGTTGGTGTTGCTGTTGGTGTTGGTGTCGTGTTGTCGCCGTTGTTGTTGCCGTTTCTGTTGCTGTTGCTGTCGTCGACGTCGCGTAATTTACATTAATTGGCACACGGCGTCGTACATATAAATTTTTTGCGCGCTTAAACTTTAATTTCATGCGTGCCATTTGATTTTAGCCATTTGTTGTTGCCATTTGTTGTCGTTGTTTCTGTCGCTGCAGCCACTATGAGCGCAAATTATAGGAAAGTGTGACGACAACGCAATATCCCAAATATACGATGCCTGCAAACTTTCAGTGAGCAGTGTTTTGTGAGTGTTGCAAGCATCGAGGCGTTTTGTGGCCTGATATTGGGTTATGTGTTTGGGGCGCCGCAAGGAATAAAGCGGTGCGCATATTTAGGCATCTAGTTATAGGTCTTTATATAACGACAAACTGCATTCAATTAGCCTGTCTGAGAGACATTCTCTTGCTGGGCATACTGGCACTTAAATTTGATTCCAGTTGATTGCAATACATCCCCACAATCTATTAGTTTTAACTTGATCTATTTATTTTGACCATTATTTAATTATCTGAAATGTTTACTAGTTGTATGCACAGTTTTAATGTTATTTGATTATTGAAAATAATATTCTAATAATTTCATATCATAATTTTGTTGACTATACTATAGGAGTTCAAATTTTACTTATACTTCTTAAGATTTAATTAGTAATATTTACGCTTTTATACACTTTCCTAAATACCACACATATGCCTTATAACAATTATCATTATCTATTTCCTTCTCAGCTTTTAAGATTTTATTCTCTGAGTTTAATGAGGTTTTTTTTGCATTTCAACACTTTGCATAACATAAATTAATCGTTTTATTACACTGTTTTTATACCCTCTGCGTAGTACAGTTTTGTATGTAGTTGTCTACTCCTCGTTCAATTAATTAACACACTTTCACAGCGCATTTCTTTCTGGCGACAATTTTTTCGTTGACGTCAATTTTATTTGTCGTTGTTATTATTGCTGCTGGCATTGCTGTTGTTGTGCTCATTTTACTGTATCATCAGGTCAAATCTCAATTAACAAATATAACGATTTTGTTGTTGTTTCCCGCTTTCACGCTTTCTTCTGGACAAATTCGCCATTTTGCAAGCTACTGCAATTATTCGCTTAATAAACAATTAAAAATATTAATAGAAATTTATTTCAATTGAAATCAAAAATTTCACAATATTAAGCCAACAACTGTTCCAGTTGAAAAACTATTTGCATGGGAGTTCAAAATACGAACTCAACTCAATTCTCTAACCATTTTAATAATTTCCACACTCAGTCCCATATGACTCTTAAACCTTAACTACTAGCCCCGTGAGTTTGTTAAATTAAATTTAAGCTCGAAAGTTAATTTAATCGACTTGTAATCAGCTTATCCCACTAAATTTATAGTTTGCTTGATTATTCGCAGCTAACATCATAAATAAATGACATGGCAGGGTGTTTAATAATAGACAGCAGTAATAGAATTACAGAACAGATAAGTTATCAAATTTATCTTTAATTTTATCCACATTAATAACTATACTTTGAATGGAAAAAAAAAGAGTTAGTTCTTATATTTTCGCTCAGTTATTTGCTCTTGTTTATTTTTACAGGTAATTTTAATGCATTTGACATAAGGTAAAGGGCTACCTGTGGTTATTAGGACGTGGCCTACAGGGTTAGAATAGGTGCGGGTGCAGTAGGGGCTGCAGTCGGAATGGATTGACGTGGGGATGTAACAAACACAATGTTTTGTAGCTGGTTAACTGTGCCTTGAGGTGCTTTTAATGAGCGCTGTCAGCTGCAATAGTAAATAAATAATTATAATAAATAAATAATAAATAATACTTAGCTGGGAACGCAACAGCAGCAAACAAAAACAATAACAAATGCTGCCAATTAGGTACAGTCAGCACTACTTGCTTTTTCGTATTTATTGTCGTCTCGTTTGCACCTATGGTAATTGCCTTGGCTCGGAACCTAATTACTGGCGCACTTGTCAATGCAATAAGTCAAGTTAAGTGCAATCAGCTATCTCCCTCGCTGGCCCACAATACCCTACTTAATCATTGCTTATTAAGCGATTAAAATACGATATTTCAATGCAACTTTGTTGAAGTATACATATGTGTGTGTGTATGGTTCATTAAACACACTCTGACTCTTACGTGTTTTTGTATTTACATAATAATTGCATTTAAAATATAATCGATAATTATCACAGATCGATTAGTTGTGTTTATTGCACCCTGCACTATTTTGTTACGTTCTGTCTTGGGTCCTGGGTTAATAAAGAAATGGGCATATCTTAGAAGTAGAATTTCAAATAGAGTTTCAAAGAAAAACTAAATGCCCAGTTGGTCTAGAAATTTTACTTCATCTTACATTAATCTTTGCAAATAAAAACCCAGTTATTCTGTCTTATATCAACAATTCATTTCTTTGTTTGTTGACAGTTAAACAGCTGTCTAACAATTTGCCAGCCAGTTAATCGATTTGGAATTCGATTACCATAACACTTTTAAGTCAGTCGGCCGCGCAGTTTTTGGCAATCAACCCGAAAACACTTTACAACCCCAGATACGATTATTTGTAGCAACCCTTGGATGGTCTGCAAAAATTTCACTTCCTGTCCATGCGAACCCCGCGGCTAAATTCTAATTATAATCGCGTATCGCCTGTGCAAAAGCTCCAATAAACCTTTGTCAATCGCCCCTCGCTAAGCTCCGAGTTCCTCGGTGTTCCACTGTTTGACTGTTCCAGAGTTCCCATCCTTCTCGCACACAGCTGTCATTAACGGCCCACACTGCCCAGCTCCGATCCAAACATGCCAGTCGGCATTTGCATTAATTTTGCAATGGCAGAAATGGAAAAATGAATAAAAAAAAAAAAAACAGAAAGAAATTTCCATAATGAGCACGTACACAATCACTTACCCCGGACTTGGCCTCAGACCCTTAGATCTGGTCACATGCAATTCACAAAAGGGTTTCGCATAATTCTTATTGTGCTCAGTGAAAGGGGTTGCAAAAATTTTTATAATTAGTTGGCCGTTGCCCGGCACCAAATGCAATCCAAAGCCATCAGCAGGTTTTACATATTTCTTTTCGTGCTTTTTTTTTCCAACTTTTTTTCTACTTTTTACCAAATATTTAGACGTTGATTATGATGCCCCCAGCCAGGAACGTGGTAGAAAAACGGCTCTGGGCAAACGATTTTGGTGCGTGCTCAATTGGGGAGTTTTCAGTAAGGGGGTATGTCTAACCCCGCCCACAAGTCCACGTGGCATTTCTTTTGTTTTTCGCTAATTTAGCAAAATTATGTTTTGTTCTCTCTCATGTCGTGTGCGATTCGTGTTGCAGTCTCTCGTTCTCCGTTCCCAATATTATTATACAACTGCAACACGAACGGGACATGCAATTTTCGACCTATGGTTATGCCGATTCACATGAATACCCTTACTTAAAAAGTATATTCAATTTGTAATTAGAGCTGAGACGTAAAAAAAAGTGAGAAAAGATCGAAGAGAAATGATAAATATTTTAGTTCATTTTAATTTCTAATAAGGGATTCACAATTCCCAAAAATTAATACAATGTAGACTAAATACACATGATAAAAAGAAAGATTAAATCAAATTAATCATTTAATTCATGTAAATTAAATAAACATAAGAAAATTTAGTAATATAAATAAATATTATATTTAGTATACTCAAGTTCTTATGAGGGTATTTAAAAGTCTGCGTGTCAAGGAGTAGATTTGAATATTTTTTTCTTTTTCTCATTATTTTGCTTCTAAATGAATTAAAATTGCCAAATGTGGGCGGGTTTGTGAAGGGAGAGGCTTGTTTTTAATGCAAATACAAAATGCGAATAACTCATTACGAGGCGCATTAAGGACAACGTGTGTGAATGGGTGTGTGTGTGTGTGTGTGTGTGTGTGTACAGGACTCACGCTATGAGAGGGTTGCTTTTGGGCCTCGTCCTGGTCTGGACTGACTTGGCCTGGCATGACTTTGACTTCTTTCCGTTGGGCTCTTTGGGGGCGTTTGACTGTTCAGCTTGCACATGTTTATTGTTGTCGTAGTCACTGTTGTTGTTGTTGTTGTTATTGTTGTTATTATTATTGTTATATTGAGTACACCTCTGATATGGTTGCTGCTGTTGTTGTTGTTGCTGTTGATGTTATATTGGCATCGCCTAGTGCGTGCTCAGCTTGAATCACGCAAATTTCATTATTATTATTTTTAATGATTTGAGTGGAAAAAGTCGACAGTAAAAAATAGAAGTAAAAACAATTCACAATACCACAAAACAAAACAAAACCAAACAAGAAAACACCCAGTTAAATAGTCCACTGACCGGATTGCAATGCATTTTGTTTGCATTAAGTGGGGGTCAACCTGCAGGGCCCTACGGATCACGTACTCGTTTGTACGAGTAATATAATGTAATGGCCCGTGCCATGCGTTTGATAATGCTCCCTTTATATATATATATATATATATATATATATATGGGTAAAGGTAATATTGTCTGAGTTGATAGCAAACGAGTTTTAACTTTAATATTCATACAAGTAGGTTTTATAATGCCTTCTCCTCCAATTTATAACAGTCGATTAAACCAGTTGGAACTCATTATAGATTAGATAACTTTTAATGCAAGCTTTGAATAATTATAAAAATGTTTGTAGCATTCTTGACTATTTTCTATAATTGCAATTACAATCTTAATAAAATAATTAATAGGAATTAATTATATATAAAATTCTAATATATATTTAGATGCATACATTTTTTTGTATAGTATTTGATAAAATATTTGTTAAATGTGTGATTAATCTGTTTATATTCTCTTTAAAAATATTCAATTTTGAATATCATTTTATTATTTTAATTATCATAATTAATAAGAATGCATTTTTAACTATTGTTTCTTCTGCCTTTAACTAATTTAATTTATTTTTTAACATCTTAAATAAGTTTATTTACCTCATTTAATCTACTTTAAAATACTTTGAACCATTGCATAGTCTGGTTCATTAATAATCCGTTTAGGGCTGCACCCTTCAAGCTTTATGAGCCTTGGATCCATTTTGAAAACTGTAAGCTAAGTACTTTCATTATCATCGCCTGGGAGTTAAGCTTTAATTCTCCTACCATTATATACATATTATATATACTTCTCATAATGTGCTTCCTTCAGGTTGTATTTCATGTGTAATCGTGTGTAATTTTTAAGAAAATTGCACGTTTATACACAAACACATTTACGACACACACACAAACACACACACCAACACACACTCAAGTGCACGAACAACAACCCTAAAACAATGCAACTCGCCCAGAAAACTTTTTAACTTTTAACATGTGTGTACATACGTGTAAGTATGTATGTGGGTGTTATTGTCTGTGAGTGTGCGTAAATAAATGTTGCATAAATAATTTTAACTCAATGACTTAATGCTGGTTTGGCCGCCCTGTGGCAAGAGGCGCATTATTGATTATTTTTCAGGCCGGCACTCGAAAAGTTTAGCTGCCAAAAAGTTGCAAGCAACGGCCCTTTTCCCCTGCATGCAACATTCACTTCCTTAAAGTTGTCGCTTGCCTCATGCCGCTTGTGGCATTTAATATGCATTCTGTGCTAATTACAAATCAAAGGCAATTTAATGGCGAGGCATAAATTGAAGTTGTCTAGAGCCGGACGCAGTTTTCTAATCAAAAATTGCTTTGTGCCACATTTGAAGCGATACCTCTAAATGGATGGCAGAATATGCTACAATTTAGTTTGACTATTAATTACGACAGGTTGCAGCACCAACAGCAGCAACAGCATCAGCATCAACAACATGTTCTGCATGTTGCAGCTATGCAAAAATTATTGATGATTTTATTAATTTGAATATTGGCTACGAATTGCCGTTCCGATCTTGGCTAAGACGGAGGCATGACAAAACGTTGGCCAAGACATTGGCCGCTTGGCAAACGTAGCAAATGATAAATTTTTACCAATAGAAAGTTGCATGGAAATTGCAATTTATAGCTGGACTTTACATCGGCAACATGTTGCAAGCGCTGTTGCTGCGGCAACAAAATGAGTATAATTAGACCGGTTTGTAATGCGTTCGCTGTTCTTGTTGTTGTTGGTTTGCGTATGTATGTTGCAGATGTTGCATGTTGAAAAAGAAGAAAAAATATCAAGCGCTCGATTTGAATTATAGCTGGTTGGCCATAGCGATAATTAATCGTGCTATTTAGTGTGCTACATGAAATTCTACCAGTTTGTCGGTTATTGATTAGATTTGTTGCTGCTGTTGCTGTTGCTGCTGTTGCCAGGAAGCGATGTTGCATGCTGCATGTTGCCATTCGGCTGCCTGCCACTGCAATTTAGACAGACTTTTAATATGCGCAAATTGTACTTAATTTGGCTGGCATATTTTGTCGCTGCAATTTGCCATGTTGCTGGCGAGCTTTCACAATATGTTGCCAAGGTGCAGCAGCAGCAACAATTGCTCATTATGTGGAACTATCGCGTCTCCTGAATACACCTCAAGCTCAAATTATAGAAATTTTCAGTCAAAAAACTCAAAAGGCCAAGTACTTCTTGATTTTCCTCTGTGTATTCGAAATGATTTTGTTGTTGTTGTTATTGTTGTTGCTGTTGCAGTTGTTTTTCTGTTGCTCATTCGTGTTTTGCTTTGTTTTGCATTGTTTGCTGCTTATGCATATGCCACATGGCTCTGACTCTGCCTCTGCTGCCCAGAAGGCAAATGGCTCACACCATTTGACTACGACCATGGCCCAGACATTTGCATGCAATGTACAAAATTAATTATTACGCCTTCTCCCTCTGCCTCTGCCTCTGCCCCTTCCTTATCCCCTCTGACGAGCCCGGTTGCAGTCCACTTCCTGGCCAAAATCTACAACAGAACGTCTGTTGCCCTGACTCAGGCATTGCATGTCCTGCACACAACTTGCAAGGCATCGTCCTACTCCTCCATCTTCACCCCTTTTTCCCCTTGGGCCGCACTCAGCTCATTATGACCAACGACACTGTGGACATGGCCGGAAAAGTGCGTTCGTTGACTGTTGCCGTCTGGCCAACGTCGGTACTGCAACTCCGATTCCGATTCCGACTCCGAGACCGACTCCGAGTCTGACACCAGCTCCGACTGAGTTTGAGTTTGAGTGCAGTTGATTCGTCTGTTTGTTGTTGCTGCTTGTATTGGTCATGGCGGCTTTGTATTATTACAACTGCAGACAGTCGTAGGCGTTCGTTGCCTGCATTGTTACCAACAACAACAACAACAACAACAACAGCACACACACACAAATACAATGCATTATGCATTAAAATCAACGCCCGTTTTGTGTACTTGGCAATGCCAAGCCGAAGACAGCAGCACCAACAGATTCAGAATCGGAACTCGACTTCGCATTTCGTGTTCGATTTTCGGCCAACATTTCCTTGTTCTCGGTGTGTGCGTGTGTGCGTGTTACAGACAACTGGTAAAGGTAGAAAAGCAGACGGTTTTTGGGTATTATGTTGTGTGCCTACATTTAGGCGCATTTACTTGGCTCAGTCAATTGGCAGTTGAGTCTGACAGCTTATGTGACCAAATTCTTCAATTTCTTTCTCGGAGACTTAAGCAATGATACCTTTATAGAGATGTGTAGTAACGAGATGAAAAAAAAGAACAAAGAATTATTCGAGTTGATTATACCAAAATGTTAATAAGATCTTGCAGCAGAAAAATATTTTTAAAATTTGAGACAACTCTAAAACTTTTAGAGATATGTAACTCCATCAGGTTAAATACAGATAAATAAAGAATAGCATTGAAGTTTCAAAGATGATATTCGTATTATTAAATTGAGCCTTACTCCAAATTTTATAAAGAAGAGCAATTAAATATAATTAAGGTCAAGAGATAACAATTAATGGGAAAATAATCTAAAAATGCAAATTACTTTTAAGAGTAACCAATTTATTAGTAATTTTCCAAGTGTTACAAAATAATTAGACTACATACTTCATTACAGTTTTGTAACTTTTAGACTTTTAGATATGAAAATAATAACCTACAAAGTTTGAGCATCCCCTTAAGAACCGCAATAAATTTTCATTGAGGATTTTTATGTTATTTTGTACTATTAAATACATAATTTTCATTATTTTCTTTGCACAGTCCAAGTTTCCAGCAGTTTCGATCTGCCTAAATCTTAAGCACAACTCTGCATAATTTATGTACTAAATTTCGTATATACTTTGATATCACATACAGACACACACACGCATTTATATACTTATATGTACATACATTACAAAAGTTTCTTGCCAGACGTGACTCACTCCCTTGTCAGGCTTTTGGTCAGCACCGCCAGGCATATAAATTATAATGCGGAGTAGGTGTAAAATTTCCGATTACGACTCGGCAAGCAGCCACCATGCACCCATCCCTCCTTGGAAGTCACTGTGTCCTGCTGTGGCTGCTTTGCAAGCCCCTTTCGCTTTGCAATGCCGTTGTCCATTGCAGGACGTCGCCGGTTGCAAGGACATGCACAGGACTCGAACTCGAGCTCGAGCTCGAAGCAGCGTTTTGCATTTGCAAAATTATGTGGCATGTGTGCGACGCTTCCCTCTTTCTTTCTCTATCTCTTTCTCTCTCTCTATCCTTCGCACTGCCTTTTGCATCTCTTCTATTGCTGCCGCTTTTGGCTTTTGTTGTTTGTATGTTGCTGTGGTCAACCGGACGGCAACAAAGATAATTAATGAAATTAATGCGCTTGGGCATGAGTTTTAAGTGCACGAAATATATTCGATAAATGTAAATTCTAAATTATGAGCCAAAATCGGGCTAAAGCACAGGTACAGTCACCATCCAGCTAAAATCCAGCTAATAGGGTGGTTTATGCATTTTAATGGCAATTAACTGCTGCTGCTGACATTATGCGAGGAGCCAGCTTTCATGCGAGTATAATTGGATTGCAAATACCCTGCACTGTCAACTGAGTGTGGAACAACTCATGTTTTACGATTCCTTAGAATAATGTTAAAATATAGAAGGAAAACTTTAAATCAAAAATGTAAAACCTTAACCGAAACCGTAATCTTTAACCGGTAATAACCGATTGCAATTTGTAACCATAACTGAAACCGACTGATCGACAGAGCTGCTTTTAACATTTATCGCTCATGTTAATTATCGCTTAGTTAAGAATAGTTATCGCTATAATTACAATGGTTCTTTAATATGTATGTTAATAATATCGATATGTTTACAAATGTTCTTACTTTACAAATTATGTAATTAGGTTCCTCTTATCAAAAATCTTGGTTGATATATTACGTAACTTGTTTTAAGAATCGATTAATTGTTTTAACTTCATCTGTCGCTTCCAGGCGACGCACATAATGCGAGCGGGTCAGTGACATGGCCGAGGGCTGCGAGGACTCTGCCGGCGCCACAGAATCCACCACGTCACAGTACAAGTTAGATAAGATGCTGGGTACGGTGTTGCCCTGTGAGGCGTCTATTGTTGCCACGCCTGGGAGCAGCAGCAACAACAGCAGCGGCAGCAGCAACATTGTGAAGCGGGAGTTTTGCGATGGCAACATTATGCCGGGTGCTAGTGTTAACAACAACAACAGCACCACCAGTAACAATAATAATAACAACAATACCAAATTGCAAGCATTGATATGCGCGGGCAGTAACAGCAGTAACAACAATAATAACAACAATAACAACAGTAGCAATAATAACAACAACAATGCCAACAACAGCAGCAGCAGCTCATCATCCTCCTCCTCGTCGTGCTCATCCACATCGTCCAGCTCATCGGCTAGCATCAGCACGCTGACCAGCTGCACCACCGCGGCCGTAGTGCCCTCCAATTGCTCCACAAATGCCAACAAATCACCCGATTCGCCCTACTCCCAAAGCGGGACCATCGGCATAGGCATAGGCATCGGCATCGGTGTCGCTCTCGCCAGCCCCCTGCGCGATGTCAGTCCGCTGCCCAGTCGCTGCTCTCCAGCAGCTGTCGCGGCACAGTCGCCATGTGAAGGTGCCACGCCCGCATCGCCGCCATCAGTCTCCTCCAACAGCTCATCTCATGTGCTGGCGCTCAACATCAAAACCGAGTCGGTGAGTCGCTAAATCAAATCAATTCTCATTAAAAACTAGAAATCTGAGCAACTGTGTGAGCTCTTTGCCTTCAATTGGGGAGTTCAAGTGGGCAGAGCGCAAGAACAATAAACTTCGAAAGTACTAGCATATTTATACTTTCCGGTTATTCATTATATTACTAGAAACCATTTAAATCGCATTAAATATAAAGAAAATTATTTAAACACATGGAGATTTAAAAAATTAAAAAAATATATGTATGTATATATATTTATAACATCTTCTGGAAAATAGTAAAATCATTAAGAACTCAACTATTTTCTTTTTTTTTTTAGCAATATCCATTCATTATGGAATGCTTTAGCAAAATTTCAATAACTCCTCCAAAATTGTATGTAAAATATTTGAATACTTTCCGAAAACTCATTATATGACTACCAGATTAACATTTTCAACAATCTTATTTTTTTAAACAATATCAATTTATGATGGAATACTTCAGCAAATTATTATTGGTTTTTTTAAAACTATATTAAAAATATTTTAATTTTTGTATACCATAAACGACTTCTATAATTTTAAATTGTGTCAAACTAGAAAAAAAAACTAATTTGATGATTTTTATTGAATATAACTACCCTAAAAATTAGCTATAAAATGTATACACATGAGAAATCAGCATTTTATAAATTCACGGAATTAGTTATATTACTCACGCGCGAGTCACGCGAAAAATGAAGTGATCACGTGATCACCTCTAGCTAAATTCTTCTATTGGCTTGCTTTTAATTAGCATGCAAACGGAGCAGAGTTCATTAATTAGCTGCGGCACCAACTGGCTAATCATTGAATCGCAGTGAGCTTGCCACAGCGAGCTTGTTGTTGCTGCAACTATGGCGGCCTAGCTTCAAGGGCAAATTTGGTGTCAAACATTTAATGCCACAAAATGTTAGAGAGCAGCCGCGGGCTTCAGTCATGTCGTGCTAAAAAACTAAAAACAGTTAAAACAACAACTCTGGCAGCACTCGGTCAAATATTTGTCCCAATTTTAATGACCATAAAAACTCAGCACACAAAAAAAATCGAAAGAAACAAAAAACAACGGCGAACAAAAATGAGTTCATAAAAAAATTTGTGCAATTGTCAGCAATAAATAAAAATTTCGCATGTCCTCGTTCGCTTGGACTCGCATTGGGTTCGCTTTGGTTTTCGCTTGGGCTCTTGGGTTCGATTTGTGCCTGCTGGCGCATAGTGAACCAACAACAACAACAAAACAGCAACAACAACAGCAGCAACAACAACAACGATCTGTTGATACCCGAATCGTTTCGATCAGTTGTTATGGTCTCCGTTTTCAAGTTTATTATTGTTTAATTTTTCGTCTAAGGCGATTGTTGTCGTTTCTCGAAAAATTGACTAAATTATGAGCCAGGCAAAGGGCTGCGACTGGAGACAATACAAATAATGACGTTCGAAATGAAAATACTTGAGATTTCAAAGCGGTTTAGGCGACTATTAAGTCTAGAAGAGTTCTGAGAAATTTTCCTAAATCAGAAAATACTGAAGAACGATAACATAATAATTATAGTATATACTCGAATGAAGTTTTTATTACAAATCAGGTTTTCTAGAATTAAAAATATTGATCCATAAAACACTGATATTCGATATATTTAATTGCAAAAATCAGGTATGTAATCAAATTTTCGATTCAATGATCTTTAATCAAATATAAATTTAAGTTTCCACTCGCTAAAAAACAGAATCGATTGATAGCCAATAATCTGAATAATAGTAAAATTTATGCTTCAACTTTTAAGCAAGTTAATTAGATGTTTGAGCACCAAGTATGTATAATTAAATTAGCCAAATTGCAATTAATTATATTTGCCGCACTTGGCATTAATTCTAAGCAACTCGATCATTGCGCATGCCACATTCGATAAAACCAAAAACTTTATTCGATATCTTTGACCGCATTTTGGCTTTGTCCGCTTTGTCTCTGTCCGATCCACATGCACTCTAATGACACAATCAGCTCACACGACACGCACACACATTGAATGACACCCCCCCTGGGTCGGTGGCACCTCCCTCCTGCCCCTTGGGCTGCTATCATTGAGCGTTGGGCAAATCATGCAACTAAAATGCGACTTGTAATGCTCAAAAAGCCAAACAAAATGTTGTAAAAAGCAATTAATAAAAATAAAGCAATCAAAAAAGTGCATAAAATTTATGTGCATGCATTCAAATGAGTAATCGCCTGGGCCAACACACACACACTTACACACAATAACACACAACAAAAAAAAAAAAACAACAATAAGTGCAACAATAATAAACTCGCAACATTTATTGAAAATTAAGCAAAAATAAAAAGAGATACGACAGTTACAACAACAAGAACAACAACGCATAAGGCAAATAATAAGCGCAAAATAATCAGTACACATACACAAATAAACACACACATGCACAGTCAAAAATATAAGAAATAAATTTATATTGGCGACTGCAAACAAGAAAATCCAGGTGCAATAAACATCGTATCAAAGGCCACAGAATGAAAAGACAACAAAAAACGAACAGCAAAACAACGAAATATTGCTACACTTACTAGGATCATTAGAGCCGAAGTTATTTCTGAAACTTTACCAATAAAAGTATTATTATAATTTAAGTATTTATATTAATAATGATTCAGTGCACCTGAAAACATATTTAGTTTCATTCAAATGTCAAAAATAGTTTTATTATTTAAATTGTTTTAATTGATATCAAATTTATTTTAATGTTGTACAAATGGGTATAAAATACTTTTTGTATAAAATCATTTATTCTTAAAATAATACATAAAGTTGATAATCTATATATTTTAATAAAATAAATAATTAAGAGAAGGCTGAGATGGAAACACTTAACATAAATAAGAATTAAAAAATTTAATAATACTTAAACAAAGAAGCAGAGCTTAAGATCAATGACAAACTGAGAACGTCTAAAAATCCAATACAAACTTAAAAAATTATTTTAAGTATCCCAACAAAGTCAACATGACTCATCTTAGAGTATACATAACAAGGCAGTAGTACAATGGTCAATTGAGACAACATCTAGAGGGGGGTTAGAGGAGCTGGGTGCAGTCCACAATATATTAAAGCTAATTATGATCGGGACAGTCGGGCAGCCCATTGGCTACGCAATTTGACGGCGTTGGCAACGGGGCGGCCATTTCAATGTTGTTTTCAGGCCAAGGAGGCAGCCCGCTGGGTGACTCATGGAGACAACGGCAACGTCTAATGAGCCTGGTCAGCCGCAGGCTTGGCCCGGATACGGACACCTCAGCAACATCATTCCTTCAGCCCCTCAGCCCCTTTGGATCTGGTGAAAGCGCAGTGCGAATATGTACTCTAATTTAAAATCTCAAGTCGCTAATTACAAGTTGAGGCTAGAGTATTCATACTCACACTCATGCTCGTACTCAAAGTTGTACTCGCATTTACAGCGCACATGTTGCGCATGTGCAATGAGGCTGCCTTTTGCTGTGGCGTTGCGGTGGCTTCCACGTCTGACAGGCTGAAACTACGTGCGTGCCAAGCGGATTTGATGTGCCTCCTCTGCTGGGTGGGTGTGTGTATGCATGTGTGTGTGTGTGTGTGTGTGTTGAGTGTATACTCACATTCACATCTGTAACGTCATCATCATGATGATCAGCAACAGGCTGCTAACTGCCAACTGCCAATTGCCAACCGGTTTCTGCATTTATTTTAAATGTTGCAAATATTTAAAGCGGGATTATCCACGAGTGAAGCGGAGGCCTGGCCTGGTTCTGGCCCTCTCATTCTGTAGGCCCACTTCGCTAACTCCCTCTCTCTTTACCTCTCTCTCTCTCTCTCTCTCTCACTTTCTGACCATCTCTATAGAGTTGCAAGCCGCAGCTGCGTGGCATGTAAATCGCTTGTAATTAGTTAAAAGTCTCGACGCGTCAACGCTTAAAAGGAGCAGACAATAATTGCTTATTAAAAAGAATGTCTTCTGCAACAATTTTTATGACTGCCAAAGTCAGCGCATAAATTGACTGCAAATTAGGTGAACGGCGCAATCAAGAAATCAAATTGGCAATACCATCAATTTGGGCTAATGCAAACTGCACTCTAAAATATAAGTCTAAAAAAATGTGGGGTAATAACATTGAGGACTTGTGGCTTTGAATTAAATTATATGAGATTTAATATTAAATAAATAATGAGAAAGAGTGGCTTTGAATTTGCTGAAAAATCCTGTTGAGTGTTCAATATAGTGTTTTTTGTTATTGATTGTTGTTTTTGTTGATGATTAAAATTATGGAATAGCTATTAACAACATAATAAAATAAATGGCTGAGCTTAATTAAGATTTATAAGAAAAGAAATATAATTTTTATACGATTATTAAATTTTGTTAGGTGGGAAAGTCTTTTAAATACAAACTAGTTTTAAGGTGGACCAAACGAGTAACTTATCAATACAACGTTGCATAAAAATATTTATATTAAGAAAGGATCAGCTCATTCTTCAACTATAACTAATGTAATTCTCCAATAAAAACAATTAACCTAGATGCATTTACAAAAAAAGCTGGCTTAACAATTATGTTTGTTTTACAAAAAATATGGTTAAGGAGATACTTTTCTTTCGACTGAATTGAGTTGCCGCATTTATTTTCAATTAATTCAATAAATTCCATTGGTTTCCCCGTGCCTCTCCCTGCCTTAAACAATAATTAATCCTGATTTAAGTCTTTTCAATATTAATATATTATATAGTGTTTCCCTGCTCTTTGACAGCCTCGGCAGCTACAGAGCTTATGTTTTGGATTCGACACGCCTTCACCGTCGCTTTCACATAGCCTGACATTTGACAGGCTCTTCGGGTGCCCCCAAAAACCCAGTATTTATGTGGATAATATCCCGTATCCCGGTATCTCAAGTGTAAGAGTGCAAGTTGAAGCCAAAACAAGACCCAAATACCATGCGAACAATTTGTGGCTTGCAGTTTTTGCTGTTGTTGTATTAATTCAAAATTAATTGCAAATAAATTACAAAGCAATTTGTGTGTCGGACGATTGTTGTTGGCGGCATTGTTGTTGTTTCAGAGTGTGTTGCTGTTGTAGTTGCGGTTACCCCGTCAGCTGCATGCAACTTGAAATTGGCAGTGCATTTAATTATAAATTAATTATAATGCAAGTTGTACTTATGCATGTCCACGTAATGCCAATAATCATCAGGCGCTGCATTTAGGGGCAATATTATATGCCAAGTTGATTTTGACGTTGAGCTCATTTTTCTTATTACCCCCTCCCCACTCTCCACTCGCCTCTCCATCCCTCTCCTAGCACTTGGCGTTGCCTTGACTTGCCTTAATTTCATTTTATTTACGCAAAAAAAAAGCAACTACAAATGGCAAATTGCCTTCATCTTAATTATGGTGGTATTAAAAAATTATTAACAATGTTGCTGACGTTGTCGACATTTTTGCAGCAACAGTTGCTGTTGTTGTCGGAGCAGTGGTTGTTGTGGCTTTCAATGCGATATGCGTGATATTAAGCGTCAATTGCAGCCGGAGATCAAGCCAAGCGTGTGAAAAGCGCCTGCTGGCGACCGGTAGTGGAAACACAACAAAGTAGAGTAATATGATAACTCACTCCAAAAAAAACTTAATAAATATAATTCTAATTGAAATTAAATTCAAATGTAAGCTGAGTTTATAAATAATTATTTGTTTATTCAATAGAATTCGCTAAGCTTTACTCATTCAATTAATCTTTTCTATGGGTACTCATAAATCAATTCGTTTGTCATTAGAGTACTTATTCAATAGTTTTGACCTTTGCCAGGTTCCACTTGAATACAATTTAATTGCATGCATCTCCTTATGCGATGCCAACAATCCCACATGTACAATGAAGTGACCTCTTCCTCGGAGTTAAAGCAATAATTGGCTAAATCAAGAGAGAGAGAGCGAGGGGGAGGGGGAGTGAGAGTGAGAGAGAGCGGGACGCTTAATTAGCAAGCGGCGATTTGAACTAAGTCTGAGAGCCTTTTAGTTGTACTTAATAAAACATAAAGCAGAGGCAAAATAAAAATAAAAGCCTTCTAGACAATCTTCTGTGGTGAACAACAATAGTCGCGAGTCCTCCGTTTGTATACCCAGTGGCCATATGGGACTGAGACTGGGAGCTGAGACAGAAACTAAAGTGGGACTATGCAATAAGCGTGCACATTAAAATAAATTTAATATTGCTGCTTGAAGCCGGTTGCCAGTTGCAAGTTGCCAGTTGCAAGTTGCGAGTTGCCAGTTGCGAGTTGCTAGCTGGAGAATTGCGCATGCGCCACGTTTTGAGCCTGAACTTGGCCGGGCCTCTCATAATTTGCAACCGAGTGGCAGAGTGCCACATCGACGATGTTGGTTCAACTTTGCTACACTCAATTAAATGCCCCTCCGTATCCGTATGCTTATGCTTATGCTTGTGTTTGTGTTTGTGTGCCAGCAATAGTTAAAGCCAAAAATAGCATTTAAACTCATTAATTTAACGCGTGATTATGACCATGTTTGAACGAGTACGAGAGCTCGTTGCAGTTGTTGTTGTTGCTGGTTGCTGACTGCAGTTGTTGTTGCTGCTGCTGCTGTTAGCTGTTTGGATGGTCGGTTAGTTGCTTGGCGGGCTGGTTGCTCTGTTCCTCTGTTGTTTGGGTATGAAAAACGTTGCCAAAAGGCATAATATTTGTTGTTTTTATTGTTGCTGCATCAGTTTTGTTGTTGTTGCTGTTGCTGTTGCTGTTGTTGTTTTTGGCATTTATTTTGCGCTTCTTTGAGCTGCGCGGCCTCTGGAGTCGTACGTGGCACCACTTCGGCCATCGCATTGATGTTTTATGCATCAGCGGGACAATTTGGCCAACTCGTTGCATTACACTGTGCGATAATTATCAAGGAGAACAAGCTGTGAATTAATATTACAAAATTATACAAAGGACTTCACTTCATCCATTCAGATCTACTGCATAAATATTCTAATTTTGTAACACTTACACAACTTAAGCTTTGGTTCAATTAATTGATATTAATTTTATGTTATTTGGCACTGATTTCTTCGAGTGTTTTTTGTCGGCGTCACAAATTAAATGCACATTTGGTTTGGCATAAGGAAAAACCCACAACTAAAACTACAACAACAACTGCAGCAAAAACCCATAGACGGGCACTAAGCATAAAAAAGATGCCACAATTGCGATAATTTTTCTATTTGTTAGCGCTGCGTTTGTGGCCCCAAAAGAAATTGGCCATGAGCGAAACGTACCAGGTTTTAAGCCAGCATTAATATTTTATGTGATTATTCGAGGCCAATGAGGGGACAGAGGGCAGAAGCCCAGTTGTTTATTCAAGCCAGCCATGCAACAGTCCCAATGGAGCTGCAGATATACGAGTACGACAAAGAATGAAAGAAAGAAAAAGTCAAGCTGCACTTGGAGTTGAAGTTGCAAGTTGGAACTCGAACTCGAACACAAACTCAGACTGAAACTCGATAATTGCAATAAAGGCGCATTCTTTGGCCATTTAGCCAAAGGCGCTAATTCGTTTATTATGAGCTGGCCAACTGGCTGTAGGAGCCGTTTTCATAGATCCACTCGCAGATGGCGTACTAAATTCGCAAAGAAAATGCATAATTTTTCCACTATTTATTTTGCATTTTCGCCTGGGTGTGGCCCCAGCCAAGGAAAAGCACAAACAATTGCCAAACGAATAACGAAAACAAATGCAGTTTTTGTTTGTTCAATAACTTAAGATTGGCGGAATAAAGGAAAAACAGGAATGAGCATCACAAGCTCAAAAAAATCCATAAAATGTTTGATAAGTGATTATATATTTATAAGTAATACCTCAAGGAAAACAGACAGTTTCTAATAAATATGTTAAATTCAAAAAAGATTTTAGATTGTCGTATTAGGGAGGAAAAAGTATTGATTGGTTTATCAAAACCATTAAGTGTTGCGGATTCTTACATGCTAATATATATTACGGAAATAGGGATGATGTACTTTAAGTCAGGTGAAGAAATTAAGATTGAATTATACTAAAGATTTAATTTAATTTAAATATAACAAAAACATTCTGTTTCGTGTTTAATAGTTTTAATTGTAAAGATTCGGATACGAAAAACGGTTGTAATATTTATAGTGGATATTCTTTTAAAGAGGTTTTAAGCATATAATTCAAAAATAAATTTCCAGTGAAGTATTTCTTTATAAATAATGCTTCTGCCCTTGAAATCCCTTTATAGCTCATCCTCTGAATACTTTGTGGCAGACGTCTGTCAGCTGCCGTTTCTGTTGTTGTTCCTGCTGTTGCTCCGTGCAACTAATTAAAACATACAATACCCAAATTAATTACTAAAACAGGTTAACTTGTGCGCAATAATAGTCATCTATCCACTCAGTTGGCTAGGTCAACAGCGGCCACAACCTGGCGTCGTCGATGCGGCTGCCAATGAACCTCAACTAACATCCTAGTCCTCATACTCATCCTCATCCTCATACTCATCTCACTTCTCATTCTCATTGACATTGTCATCTAGCGTTAGTTCCTGGCGCCAACGAAATTTGTTTGAATAATTATTGCAGTCAACTGTTGTGGGCTGTCCCTGGGTTCGTTTGCGACCTTATCCAGCCATAGTCGCAGCACGTCAATTGTTTTATTAGTTCGTACAATGTCGCTGGGCGGGGACAACGTGGCGTATGTGCAACGCTTCAGCGTCATGTGTCTTCTATTCAAATATTCTGCTGTATATACATACATATGTACATATGTATATCATACACATGTGCATATGTATTTGTATTTGTATTTGTATATGTATATTCACTAATAACTATTTTACCTTAGCGACATGTGTCGCCCCAAAACCATCAAGCCAACAAATTTTTCAGTTATCCTTGGGCAAAAAGTGTGCTTCACTGTTTTGGCTTGTTTACTTGATTCTGACACTGCGCATATGTCAGCTGCGACACTCATAATTTATTGAAGCACATAAATTTCACTTAATTGGCATTGGCAAATAATAAAATGGTAACAACAACACCACCAACAATGATGATACTCACAAAATATTGTAAAGTCTTTTCTCTCCTATGCACATTACTTGCAATTAGACCAAACAAATAATTATATGGTGCTCGACATGCATATACTGTCATTATCAATTAGGTTTATTTCTCTTTCTCAGAATAAAACCAACATTTTATTGTATCCGACAGATCTTTGTAATAAAATTTAAAAAAAAGAATTTTAATTTAGTGTTTATTACAATACTGATAAATATAACATCTATTGAACATTCCTGAGTGAACATTTTATTATTTTAAAGCAGCCTTGAAGGCAGATTAAATCACTCCTTTTCTGGACTAACTTAAAGATGTATGTAACTTATCTGAGTTGATTTTAATATACTATGATAATATCAAATTGCATACTCAACTGCACCCTCGTCATAGTCATCGTCATCGTCGTATTAAGCGATATAATTAGTGACTGTCTTACCGTCAGATAATTCAACTGGCGCCGAGCTGGAACTGGAGCTGGTTGCCGAAGTTGTTGGCTCGCGGTCATCTAAACATTTTTCAAAGCCTGGCTAAATACATTTTTAATTATGATTTTACGTAAATAATTATGACCTAAGCACCAAGAAAACAAGTTTCCAGTTGCCGTTAGAGAGTAGTGTGTTGTGTGCCTACAACATGGGGCAGCAACAACTGAGTCTGGTAATATCCTACGATACCCAGCGGAGTCGAATGCTTTAAATTAATAATTACGGAGAAAAGGCGCAGGCGACTTTCAGGCGCGTCGGTTTGCATGTGCTTGCAAAATGCGAGTGAAAATATAATTAATGCACTTAATGTGTAATTATTTCAATTAAACGATACGTATTGCTGTCCCGAGTCCAAGTTATCGTCCGGCTTAGACTCCGTCTCCGACTCCTGCTTTTGCTTCGTTTTCAGCAGCATGTCCTGTTTGGTTCCATTTCATTCCGTTTAATTGCCCATCTACGAACTGGGGGGTTGCCTGCAAATTAAGGTCGGCCTAATTGGCTTGGACTGAGCTTATTGCTACTCCTTGCTGGCGATCATCGATAGAGTGTACCGCATATGGACTACTGGCAAGAGCAGCCACCACATCAATCAGCCAGATCAGCTAAATGGTATGCCGAGCAATGGCAACCGGTTTTTTGGCTGACCAACAATTTGACTTAATTATAAAATGTCGTGCGACTGTCATTATAATAAATTTTATTTAGTCAACGTTGTAAATTACCAACAAAAGCAAAACCAAATGCCATTCATGTTGCAGCAAAACTCTTTTGGGGCTGCCCCTAATCGCGGCATATAAATTTATGTGGACGCACAATCGCCAATATTCTGTTGCCAAGCACTTAGCTCTGCAAGTTGGCAACATGTTGCGAGGTGTGAATGCAATTACCTTTAAAGTTGATAAGCGATGGCAGCAAGAGAGCGACAATATTTTAGACTTCCCTCTATTCAAATTATAAATTAAATAAATTCTACGGACTTACATAAATTGATCTAAATCATTTTTTGTACTCTGCATCTTTTTTTATTTTTATCTTGTGTATTAAATTGCTTACCTGATCACGTTGCCATCTCTATTGCAGCTTGCAAGCAACATGTATACGCATGTATTGGCAACATGTTTAGCGCAACATTAATTGTTGCTTGACATGGCAGCTGCGGCAGCTTATTCTCCTTCTTTTGCCTGCAATTATTGTGCGATTAGAAAGTTTGCCGCTTGCCGCATATTGATATACAAATGCCGCCTAATATTTCTACATATTTTTGCATGTGGCAAGAAGCTTGTGGCAATGACGTCGAGTCCGCTTTCAAAGTGGGTTAATGGCATATTTATTTATTACCGCCATTTGCCGTGACTTTTCCACTTTCCAAGCGTGTTGCACTCACGTGCTTAGTTCTGCTCATTTTCTACTTGTTACTCTCCTGCGCTCTCTTTCTCTCTCTCTTTCTTGTCACAACTCAATATTGTAGCAGGCGCACAGCAAAGGTTAGACGGACATTACTTAACAGAAACTGGGAGACAACACACAAACTCACAGGAAGCACACATACAGGGAGCAGGCATTTAGAGATTTCTTAGCTGCCAAGAAAAATCTTTGAGTATGTGTGTGTGTTTTTGTGCGTGTTAGTTTCACATGTGAAGGAACAGTGGGTGCGAATGTTGACTTCCAAATTAAATTGCAAGACTATTTGAACAGTAAAAATACCTTAAACTGTGTGATGGTTACACTCTGATGTATATTTCATTATAGGTCTTACACTAAAGATGTTTATTCCATTTTTAAGAATTATTGGTTAATATATTTTTGAGACGAAAATGCTAAGTTTTGAAACGTAGTTCATTTTTATCAGTGATTTTATTTGATTTTTATTAATTGTATATTATTTAATAATTTTTACTGTCAAAGAAATATTTTTCAAATGTTGCTTTTATTTATTTTCAATTTAAATTTTATTTACAAAATACGTTTAAATGAATTAATTCAATGTATTCTAAATATGCATTTATATATAAAATAGTTAAGACAGCGCGGAGAGCTTTTATGCATAAATTAAATGCTCACATGAAACTAACATGCTTGTTGGCCAACTTGTGAATCATTCGCACTCACATTCTGCTTCTGGCCAATATAGAGAATAGGAAGAGAGAGAGAGAGAGGGATAGACTGAGTACTCATACTCATACTCGTACTCGTTCGTTCGCCCGGTCACATTCAATTTGATTATGTTATGTCCGGCAGCTATTTTAGATTTGATTTTCACACACATTTTGTGTTACATTTCTCTCTTTGCTGCACTCTCTGTCGCCTCGAGTATTTTTCATATTTTAATTTAAATTAGTGAGAAAGAGGGTGAGAGAAAGAGCGGGGACTCCACTCTCACACTTAGACAGAGAGCTACTCACTGGCAGACAATGCTGTTATAACTCATTCAGACTCATGCTCATCCTCATCGTCATCAGTCACTGAGACTGAGACACATTCTGCGCTTAACGCGCTGATGTATGCTAATGAGCCGCATTGTGCCGGGTCCGGGCAAGGATCCGAGTCCGGGTAAGGGTAGTCAACTCTCTAAGTGGGGGGTACGTCCATAAATATGCATAATGCAATTAACAACCAAATGTAATTGCGAACACAAAAAAAAAATAAAAATAGAAAAGAGAAAAAAATGTGTAGAAAGACAAGCAACCACCCGCCTGACAGTGACAGTGACAGTGACTACGACAGTGACTGCGACTGCGACTGCAACAGTGACTGCAACTCGTCAGCTGTCGCATGGCGCCAGCAGCATACACTGTACACTGTCTGAATCTATGGAAATTGTTGGCTTTTGCATGAAGTAAGCAACTTTTCAGGCTCTTAACCTGTTCCTGTGCACATTTTAATTAGGCTATTGAACAATTTTAGAGCGCATGTTAGCTGCCTTTGGAGCTGCCCCCACCCCCGCCACACACCTGTAAACCAGTTTCAGTTTCAGAGTTCCACAATTCCATTTTGGCCATTTGGCCACTTGGCTCTCAGTTCCGTCTCAAATCGCTGCGAATCTGTGCCAAATTTCGCATAAAAACGCGGCAACAATTCACAGCCAAAAAAGCAACAGCAACAAGGCGAATAACCGTTGCGTGGCTTAGCCTGGCCAACAACTGGAGACTTCAGTTTAGGAGACTCTGTCACCATCACCGTTGTCTCAGTCTGAGAGTCTCAGTTCTCTGTCTCAGTCTCTGTCCCTGTCTCCGGTTGTCTGCAAGCCTTTTTGGTGACTTTGGCTGATTGGGCGCGCGTTTTAGTTTGTTTTGCATTTCTTTGCAAGAGTTTTGTCTCATGGCTGCGTAATAAAATGCATTTTAATTTGGCTAAATGTTCAATTAAAGCTAAACATGCGCAGTTTGTTGTTCGCATTGCTGTTCACTGTCAACTGTATTGACTAACTCACAATGGATCAATATAAAGAAAGGCGCAGCAGCAAAAAAACAGCAGAAAGGATCACATTTCCATAGTACATACTGTTTGTCAAGCAATTGTTTTGACAAATAAATAAATAAACCCATTTTATTTTTTCTTAATAGTTGTCAATTATTTTTAAACCAAGTTAAAAATAAATAATTGAGATACAAAGCGCTTAACTTTAAAAGAAAAGAGAAAATTTATTATTTTGTCCAAAAGCTGTGCATTATTTTGAAATCCATATTGATATTTCGGAAATCTATACATCTATCTCTGAATATTGAAGCTGACACGAATAACTTTTCACGTTTAGAAACGACAAATGTCTAAAATCAAGTAAATAAATATCTAAATCAATTGTGGTTTTCGTTAGCTTTCCAACAAACAATCAATAACACTACTATTGACAACATTTGGGATTAACTAGTGGTAATGGCTGGCACCTCTTTTCTGGCCACAATATGTGCAGAGCGCCTGACCAAGTTCCTTACCCGTTACTCCAAAGTCCATGTGGGCAACCGCTGTAGCCAGTTGGGCAGCACTGTTTCCTTGCAATCGATTAAAAACAATATGTCGCCGCCTCCCAGTCGAGGAGCTTCCGTGGATCGCAAGTACTCGCTATGTCATCCGGCCGAGAAACCCAAGATCCTAGAAAGTATCTATGGTTTTAATTTGGGATCAAGCAGCCAACTCCAACGAGCCAATCCCTTGGAGACGAGATCCTTTGCAGGTCTGTGGCAAAGATCCCTTCGAAGGCTGCCCGAAACATATCTGAGCGTTGGCACTGGACTGAGAACCCAGCAAATATCCATCCCTGAACGATCTGGGCAGGAAGTTGGACATCAGGCCTTGGCTCCAAATTCATCACTAGCAACTGTCCTGGCCAAATATGCCCGAAATCGGGATTATCTTAAAACATTGGACAATCCCTATCATTTTATATTATGACGATAGCAGATAGTTTTATGTAACAGCATCTATAACCATTTCACACTTCAGACTGCAGTTTGCCATGAGCAACAACGAATTTGTTGTTGCTGTTGCGGACGAACTACAGTCGGTTGTGGATTAAGGTTTTTGCTGCTCTCAATAAGCTCATAAAAATATAAGTTAATTATTTTAATCTGTTTGCGTTTTCTTTTTGTCAACTAATCAGTTAGCCTTGCTTCTAGAATCATGCCATAACTATTCGAAAATCAACATTTCTATTAAATTTTCTTAACCATATTTTTTGGCTATATAGTTTTGGGAATGTAATAAAAAAATTAAAAATTCATAATTTATTGGTTCCATTGGTTAGCTGAAGCAAATGGCGAATATGCTTAAGAGTCTCGGTACGGGACTAAAATGTCTTTTGAATAGTAAAATCCATCCAGTCTGTTGGCCTAAAAGCATGTTTCACAAATCGAGTCTGTTGGCCAAGAAAAAAGATTCTCACGACCCGTTTGACTGTCCTGAGACAAAAACAACGGAGTGCAAAACTCTTAAGCAACGCAAGTGCAGTCCGACCGATCCACCCGTAAGATCGTGTAGTGAGGAGGATTGTGCGAAGGAACCACGTCAACCCTGCTGTGTGAATACTCGGCTATCGAAGGATGTGTGCCAACAATCAACCCACAAAGAGAAGTCCAAAGCGGAGAAGTACAAGGTGGAATCCATGTGGGAAACTACGAAGAGCACAAACGGCTCACCGGCTTTAATGTGGGACTATCCGCCCGAGTGCTGCCCCAAATGCGAAGATACCCGATTCGATATCTTGTATTATCGGCCCTCTGACAAATACCGCCACTTCCAGAGGACATGGTGGGAGTGCTGTCCCCGAATGGTGCCCAAGCGTGTTTGTAGCTACTGTGATGCCATTCCGCCAGAGGTATCCCGACGTTGTCTACCACTTTGTCCACGTACTGCCTGCGTTCAGGGGCATGAAAAGAAGCGTTTCGAATGCCTCAACTCAAAGGGCAAGGACTGTATGCGTTTGACCATGCCCTGTTGTCGATCGGCCCGTGTTCCGCCCCGCTGCCACCGTGTTCGCCTGCCAACGGACTGTGAGAAAACCAAGTGTCCTTATCCGAGTTACTCTGAATGCATGCAAATGGATCCGGCTGTTATTCCCGATCGACCTCCCGAATGCCGCTGCCTAAACATCTTGTCCAAATGCGAATCCGTCCGAGCCAGAGGAAAGATGACCATCGATCAACTTAGGTTATGCCCATGCCCCAAATGCTAACAAATCCTTATAAACTGTATGGTTTATTCTGCAAACAGTTGCAGCATATACAAAACAGTTTAAAAAGATTTGTTCTTCGCCATTCCATTGAATTTGTTGAGATCAACGTTTTTTACCAAGGAACCAATAAATAGTTCAGCATAATAAAGATCTTTTCTTTTATTTATAATTTGAAAAAAAAATTGTTATAAATCAAGTCAGTGAAATGTTGACAATATGTCGCAATTTTCTATACCTGTATTACAAAGATTAAATAAATTAATTAGTTATTATTATGCATTTATTATTCTCAACTTTTTTAAAAACTCTATATTTATGCAAAATTCTCAAATACCTTTCTTTTATAAGTGTGTCTTTTTTAAGTGTCTCTAAGAAATTCTAGTTTAAATTCAATCAATCCATTTTGGTTGAACCTTATTTAGCCTATCATTTCAGGCTTTACATTTCAGTCAGTTTTGTTAAAATTACTTCGAAATTTTCAACATTCTTTTAGATTTTAAATTTTTTCTTTTATAATAATACTCACTGGTGATAAGAATGTCCCGTCTGCCAAGGATAAGTCTTTATGCCAGTCATATATATCTTTGGGCTCCGTTTTCATTCAAGCACGTGATGCGATATGCCTCCTCTAGGCATTTGTGGCCGGGCTCTCAGGCATTCCTGAATATTGGAGGTATACCGCATTTTAATGAAGATAATGAAGTGGATCGGCTGGCTTTAAGTTTCCTTAACGAAAATCAAGTTGGAATGTGTCGAGCTGATGACTCAGAGCAAACATCATTGCTAAGGGAATATAATTACGATGACCTGGCGAAAGACCTGGAGAAATTAATGGTTGAAGATGAAACTCCAAATATCAATAATTTCAAAATTCATTGTGTCGACGAGGTCGCTAAATTGGATAATTCCATTAAATTTAATTTTAAAGAGTCTGTGGAGGTGAAAGAAGTATTGGCTAAATCTGGATTATCAGTGAAGAATCTTGATCAGTCCAACAACAATCAAAACAATTCCAATGTTACCCTGAAAGGTGTCTATAAAGATGTTAGCCCAAAACTGACTGAGATCGCCCCCGAGGACAAAAGGGCTAAATGTCTAATGACTGAATATCAAAACCAAGGTATGCATAACATAAAGGATCTGAACCACCAGGATTACTTGAACGAAGTTCATGAGGAAGATAAGCACCAAGAATTGACCGAATCCAATGACATCTCCACATATAAACCCTTTCGTACCATTGAGGTGCCGGCTGAAACTCCGAAAAAGAAAGAAACAAAAACAAAGCAAACAATAGATCCCACAGAATACGATCTAACAATAAATAGTATGTCAGTAGATGATTTAACTCAACAGAAGGAGATACAGACTGTCCTGGATGATACAAATTCAAGGATACTTATGCGTTACGCTCTGATGAAGGCCCTATATGTCTTGAAATCAGGTGGTAGCCATTGTAAGGCTAAAATTATTTTCAGAAATCCCAAAAAAAACTAAGATCACAGAGAATTCCATGTCGCGTTATATAGAATGATAAAGTTAATAATAATAATTCAAAAGTAAATTTTTATTTAGTTTCCAAGAATGTGACCCTCATGCACAGACGATTGTAGTTTGTCCACAACAATCGAATTATGTATATTGTTGTGATCACACTACAACCGACAGTGGTAGAAGGACAGTGCTGTGTAGTTATTCAGGAGATAACTCTCGCTTTTTCCACGACGGTCGATTAGTCCAGATATTGCCTGACGATGCGGTCCATAATTATATGTCAATTAGGCGATCTCCTCATGGGCCATAGTTTTGCTCCAAAGGGAATTTGGTCAGGTGCTTTAAACCAAGGAGCACTCTGGTCTTATTTTAAACTGCATGCGATGATACGCCTCCCTTATTGCCTCACAGTTACTGGGATACAAACGATTGCACTCCCGTTCACGTAGTGGTCGCTGCCATTTTCTACACTCAGAGAAACTTTTGCGGGGAGGACGTAGCCTCAAGCATGGCAGAAGTTTTCGGCTCCGCTTGCATGTGGGAGGACAGCGTGCTGCCTTGCAGCATGGCCAGAATGTCTTGGTGCATTTGCCTTCGAGATTTGGCTCGGCTTTCTTGCAAATGTGTCGCATTCGGGAGTAATCAAAAGTGCAGGTGGTCGGAGGACAAGGAACCTTGACACGTCTCTGAATCTCCGGCGGCTCGATTCCATCCAAGCAGCAGACTTTTTTCAACCGTTCTTTAATGGGCGGGCATTCAATCCAGGTACGCTGAAAGCTCCTGTTCTTGTCCGACGGATGATAGAACATTTCATCGAAGCGTGGCAACATATCCGGACAATATTTCTGCTCGTGTGGCTCACATTTGGGCTCCCACATGGATCGGAAAGGCGGTCGCTTCTTCAACTTCACCTGCCTCATTTTGGCCTCATCTGGAGGGCGATGTACCAAGCGTGACACGCAGCACAGTGGCTCAAATTCCATATCCCGTGATTGCCTTTGCATCTCAACCATATGCTTATCCAATGGAATCCTATTGGACAGATAATCGCGAGCCGCTTCACATTTGTCTTCAATATAATAGCATTTTGGATTAACTGGCATGCATTGAGGATCCGGATGTGTGGGCTTCTTGCAGGTGTAAGTCCTTAATGCCATTGAAGAAATACGTATGCCGTAAATTCGACCAATCGGCAGCACCAATGATCGCATTTTAAATATAAGATTAAAATTTAGTTAAATTTTGGATTTTGATTAAGACACTAAATGCCTGGTCAGATTCAAGAACAAAACTAACTTTCTAGATTTCTGGGCATCTGCACTATTGTTAGTTATGACATGTCATAGCATTCACATATATCGATATAATCGATTAATATGCTTATCTTGTCTCAATCACGACAAAGGTCGTGCTCGATTTTTGAATGGACAATAGCTGACCAATGCTGCCGTGCAGTTCTTGATAAGGCCTTTATTGTGATGATATAACTTCCACATATCGCACAGATTGGGCTTTAGCTTGCAGGAACATTCGGTAGTACAGAATTGTGGTATGCATTCCGGATTGCATTCGGAGAAGCTCGGAAATGGTGCTTTTACCTTCTCACAGCTTTGGAGTACTTTACCTTTAAGACATTTCAGTCTCGTTTCATGTCCCATGCGACTGGTGTACTTGCATATCTGATCCATTTGGAATGCATACATCTCGGCGGGAGTGAGTTCCCTCTTGACAGCTGGTCTTGGCCGTCGCTCAATGGGCAGACTGTATTCCTTATCAAAGCAGCAGGTTGGTTTGGGTCTCAACCAAATTCGTGGACACTCACTCCAGGTTCGTTGGTATTGACGATTCTTATTCGATGGCCGATAATGGCACACGTCGTGCTTGAATAAATCGCACTCATCGACTTTCTGCTCCCTCCTCATGATCTCCATCAATTGTTTGGGATATGCTTCAGCCAGCAACATATCCTCATCTACTCTCACACCACATCGATTGGGTATTCGACGCGCGTATCCACAAATCGTTCCCTTTAGGCAATCTGTTTGCATCTGACAGCATTCACCAGAGCTCGCATCATAGTTGCCCCAATGATAGCCACATCGCGGATAGAAGAACGGCGTCAAGTGCTTTAGTTGTGGTCTCAACAGCATTTTTAATTTTTTTTAGATCTAAACTTGAATTTTTAACAAATGCCTAAAAAGAAATGACAAAAAAACACAGCCATCTTCGAGATGCCGAAGATTAGCTACCCTAACATTTCGATCCTATTCCAGCTGTATATATATCTCATCCTCTTGAGATAATCTTGGCAGATAAAAGTACTTTCGCAGATCGTTCCAAAAGCACATATAGTTGAAGTCTTTTTCTGTGGTGTACGCCGCGAAAAGACCGGTTTCTACAGTCAAAAACTTGACTTTCTAATACAACATACAGAGAAAAATACAATCTAGATATTCCGTTTTTTTTAGGGTTTTAAAGCATTTTTCAGACGTGACTAAAATTAAGATGTTTATCTTAAGAGTAAGAATTTTCATAAGATATTTTTACGTCGACCTAAAATATATTTCTTTACGGATTTGTCAAGTAAATACCTATGCTAAATACTAAGAGCTGGGTCGTTCCAGCATGCTTACTTTGAACATATAAATTAAATAGTCATTTTATTTTATGCAAAAAGATGATTAGTATTTTTTTTTTTGAAAATACATTTAATTCGTTAGGTTTTTTAAGATTTTCTATTTCGATAATACTCCCACACTTGACACATCATTGGAGTCTTCAGGCAATTGCATTCAATGGGAGGTGCGTCAGGTAGGGGATCAATGAGACACTCTGAGAACGCTGGATATTTTGTCATCCGCTTACGGCAATCAGATGGCTTCCGAGCAGCCTCCTTGCAACTTGGAGGAAACTTGCCTGGCTTGCAGAAGGGCATGCCTACGCGAGGGCAAGGCGACCTCTTCTTAGTTTTAGCGCACTTTGCTAACCCCAAGTCAGGCGTACCCATAGTGAACATTTCAGTGGCCGCCTTTCCGGTTGGATTCTTCATTGGCTTGAACTTGCGTCGCTTATGCATAACTGGCATGCAGAAGCACTGCATTTTAACCTTTCGCCGCTTCATAACACACTTAATCCAAGTGCGCTGATATTTACGCTTCAGCTTATCAGATGGTCTATAGTGAGTCAAGTCAGCACGTGGCACATCCCATGCACACGGGTCGGCCAGACATTTCTTTTTCGCGTCAATGAATGATTCCAGTAAGAATTCGGGGTCCGTTCGACACTTATACTCCGTACGCCGCAGAGATTGCCAGCATGGATCCTTTGCCTTGAACGGATCTGGCTGCTCTAACGGCTTCAAGTCCGGTCGCGCCGTAGGCATTGGATAGGATTCGGCGCAATCTTCACACGACTCTGCACCATACAAAGTATCCATGCAGCGCTTGTGATGGACGACTTGTGATCGGCCCGAGACAGCCAGAAGCCCGCAATGCTGTGGGTGATGATACAGCTGCTTCATTGCCAAAGATAGATGCGAAATGTTCTTCTTTAAGGACTGCATCATCGGTTTGTGCACACTTTCAAAAAAATAAATTTATATTAATAAAAAAAAATTTAGGGCCACAAGAAAAAGTTTTTTTTATTAATTTTAAAAACTTTTTTTTTGAATAATTTTCATTTTGAATGCCGAAATGATGCGATGCCCACAAAGCTCAGATAAAAACTGAATAAAATTAGGGAAGGCAAGTTACTTCTTAGTTGACTCAAGCCATAAAATCATGGCTAACGTGATCAGAAAAGTTTTCAAACTTTTATTTAATTTATTCAAACTTATTACAAAATCTGCCAATGGTATATAGATAATACAAACATAGATAATACATAGTATTTTTTAAATTTCGACTATTACGGAGGAATTTCGCTGGGTACATATATATCAATGGCTTTAAAATGAGTTTAAGACCCATTAGACATAAAGTCAACTGTGTCATTTGTTATGCAGTTGGATGCGCTTTTCAAAATCTGTTAATATATAAGTAAAATTCAACATTTGCGGATTTCGAACAACAGTTTACAACATTTTCTGTGATTTGTTTTGGGTCTTTAGGGAAATCCTATAAAAATATTAAAATTTCTACTAATTACATCTTCAATACAAATAAAATGCGTTTGCTCATAGCTATTTATTTAATTTAATTTTTTTAAAAAGTACTGTGTTCCAATGAAAATGAACTTAGATCCAGTCCACGGGGTGAATATGATTTATAAGCCTTTGGTCTGATTTTTCTTTGAAGTTCTGTGTTCCAATTTTTAACAGCGGTAAATTTTGAATTACGTCTCCGCATGGGAGGATGCTTTGGAATAGAAATCTGGGGTGAAGCCGAGGTTAGTTCCGTTCTTTCAACATAATCGCTCCAAGTACGTTCATATGTGCGGTCCTTTAGAGACTTTGGTTTATAGTGTAAACGATCCATGCGTTCCTCGATGCTCGATGACAGATTTGGCTTATATTCAGACCTCTCGGACATGACCACGGATTCACCATTGTCTAAGTGCTCTAACCAGGTGCGCTTGAATACTCGCCGTTCAAGCGAACTTAGTCGATAGAACTGTCGATCCAAGCTTGAATGATAATCTGTTTTTTTAGCCATACGAACTTCCTTTCGCAACTCCCAACAACTATTTTTAGGTATAGATGAATCGGCAGATATGTGGATGTCCCGTCTTGATTTATTTATTAACTGAATGAAATGCTTTGAGGAATTCATTTTTTGCTATTAGAATTTTGATTCCGTACGGTACTGATAATAATATTGAGATATTATTACGGATAAAACAAACGGTTTGGAAATAAATGAAAGATTTTAATACTTAAAACTGAGCTTTACACTCAAAACCAGACTACTGTATACTTCAGGAGTACAGGGGTACACTTCCAGTACATCTTTCGTGTACCCAATTGCAATAAACTTATTCACAGAGGGCTCGGTGACCAAATCTGATGCGATGTCGATGAAAAGGTTGCTAAGTTTCAATTTTTGTGACGAAGACACCTGTTTACCATGGAGTGTAATATTGAAAACTATGTTTAATTTCTTGAAACAAAAATAAATTATACTTTATTTTCATACCAGAAATAAAGTTTGCTTACACTATTTTGGGTTGAACACTGTATTTATAATTTTAAAATAATACAAAAATAAAGCTCTGCAAAAATTTACTTATATTTGATGGTTATAAAGTTCATAGTGTTATATTTCTATTTAAAAAGTACTACGCTCTAACGAAAATGCGCTAGGGCTAATATCGCTGTGTTTGCACTTATGACAATATCGCTTGGACCTATTTCTTAACAAGGGATTAATAGTTCCATCCATATAAGTGCTTACAGTCGTCTTCATCTTTTTAAGAGGTTTGCTTTCAATTGAATATTTTGGCCAACTTTTTCGCATATCAGGGTGTATAAATTGACAGTGCAAATTATTTGGGCATATTGATTCATTGTTCTTTCCCTTAGCTATACGTAAGAGGTTTTTGACAGTCCTACTTCTTCGTTGGCGAACGTCAGGTTGTACACACAGACCATTTGACTCGTAATCATGAATGACGGGTTCATATTTAGGGATGCCTTTATAAATCGGTCTATATTGAATTCGATCCTTACGCTGTGCGATTATCGATTCTGTGGCAGATTCTGTTTCGGATCTGGGATTATACATTTATAATATCATCACAGAACTTAAATGCTTACCTATTTTTTTCAACCAGGTTCGATTGTAGATGCGTTGATTGATTGGTCGAGGTCTGTAGAACAGTCGATCAAAACTGGGACAATGCTTGCTTTTTTCGATGAGGTCCATTTTGCGAGCTTTATTACGCAGCTCCCAACAAGAATTCATCCACAAAGTGGAGTTAGCAGACCGATGGAAGCATTGTCCTGATTTACCAGACAACCCACAGAATTTCCTTACCGAAAACATTTTTATTTTAAAATTTTGACGTCGAAGAATTAAAAACTACCAACATTAACCAACCTTTTCACAAAGTACATTTTTTTGAAGATTTGAAAAACCTGGGTTGCTGAGTCTCGTACGAATAACGAATTTTTTCGGACCCTTTGAATCAAATATTAAGTTTTTTGAGACCGATTACCTTGGGTTTGATATTGCATTACCACTGACTATTTATTTATTACTACTTAGCTTTTAAGCTTTAATCTTGGATATAACACATAAAAACTAAGTAAAATTAGGTTAGAAATTTATAAATTTATTTAATAAATTCTATTTATAATAATGACTTGAAACTCAACTCATTTGTCCAACTTCAAACAGTCGCATTCGTTGGATTTCTTTGGCATAGTTGGCTTTTTTTTGCACTCTGAGAAACTGGGTATTGGAGCTGTTTTTTTGACGCACTTCTTCTTCTGGCGCGTGTGTTTACAGCTGGGCCTGGGCTTGTCCTTATCACCGCAGGATGAATCCTTAGCATACAGTCTATTATTAGTGAAAGTCACTGGATAATCAGTATAACGTAAGGGGAACCAAAGACGCATAGCTAATTTTTGCATAATTTTATTATAAATTTTGAATATACAATGTATCTAAAAAGTTCTGTAATTTTGAATAGATGTGCTCATAGAGAAAGCCTTTAGAAACTGACGATGTAGGGATCCAGCATTTAAGTTCGTGTTAGTTTGATTAGAAAACCAAAGCATGCTGCGTCTTCAATATATTACTCATTGACATATTTCTTCAATGATTGGTTCATAGTCGAACCTCTGATTCAAATCTGGAGTCATTTTAATTTTATAACTATTTCTATCGCGAATAACAACTCTTTAAACAATTACTCATTAGGAATAGTTCTGATTTCTGTTTCATTCGTCTTCATGCTTTAGGCTTCTCCACATCTCTTGGCTGGGGGTTGTCCTCTAGCAAATCGTCGTCTCAATATTACCCAAGCATCGCACAGTGCAGGCGTGTCAAGGCAACGACATTCGGTAGGCGGTAATTCAAGTAGTGGATCCTTTTTACACTCTGAAAAGCTAGGATACGGTGCTTTGCGTTTCTCGCAATTTCCAAGACTTTTGAATGCACTTTTGCATTTTGGAGGCTTTCGTCCGGTCTTACAACAAGGCGCTTTAATATACACACATACGCTTTTGGCCTTTCCTATGCCGCAAGTCAGGGTTTGACCACCAGCAGCGGCACTTCCAGTGCTGGCACCGCGTTTGCGCCTCACGATCTTGGGACGTTTTAATTTCTCATAGAGGCACACCTTTTTGGGCTTGATTAGGAGTCGTGGGCATTCGTTCCATGTTACTTGATATTTGCGTTTTCTCTTATCAGACATGCGATAGTATTTCATATCATAGCGAAGATCCATAACACAGAGATCAGGCTCGCAATCATCCAACTTCCACATAGACACAAGCTTGGGTCTCGCGAGCTTTTTCTTCGGCTTTGCTAACTGTGTGGGCTTAAGACCACATGGATACTCTCTCAGTATTGCAAGTCCACATTTTGATTCCTGCTTTGGCTCATCACAATTATCAGAATCCGAAAAGTTTCGAAATTGTCGATTAAGAAGTCCTGCCGAACCAAGACGAACGAACGACGATAATCTGCTGGCCCAGGAATTTCGTGAAATGGACAACATTATCAAAAATTAGAAAAATACAAAAAATTTATAAATTTATGGAAAATTTAGGTCATGAAAGTGCTATGCCCGAAACCGAAATGGAATCAAAACTTTATTTTACAGCCATAGGAAACATCAGCTCATTTTCAAAGTGAACTAGATCTAAAACATTTTAACACTATAAACTTTCTATGATCAAAAATTCAAAAATACAATATCAGCATTGGCAGTAAACTAGTTAGGCATAAATCGTGAACTGATATCGTTGTTGTTCTGATCAGCATCAACAACCGAATAGGTATGAACACCTATGTATGTATATCTCATACAACACACTGTTCTCAACAAGCCCACAGTTTTAAAGATAGAATGCTTTTTATAATACTTAATCGCACCAAGATGAGATAAATAGCGCTTTAAGTTTGCAGCAATTTTATATTTTTGGAAATTAATCCACACATTTTTATATTCATAAATAATAAACCACATCTTAACTAAGTTCAAATCCAACTCCTAAAAAACGGATATATCAGTTATACAGTTCGATACTTTAGTTTAAGTTTACCTGGGTTCTATGTAATTAAACAACTTTTAATTATTGCTAAATTGTTGAAAATGGCAACATACATGGCTTTCATAAATAATATTTGCATATAAGCAGCGATTGGTTCAAATTAAGAGAAAGCCATTAAATATTTTTTTTAATTAATACAAATTTATTCAAATTTCATAATTTTAAAAATTTATTAAAGGATCAGTGACACTCTTGATCCTCTACGATGTTTTAATCTACGATCGCAGTGACACGCGACTTTTTCCCAGCACTTCTAAAGGCTTTTCGTCCTTCTGTTTCCGGCAGAAAAATTCAGCTGTTATACCGAATGGTTTCTCTTCCTTCTGCTTCCTGCTGAAGATTTCGTAAATTGAAGCAAAAGGTTTCTCTTCCTTCTGCTTTCGGCAGACCATCTCATTGATATCTAAAGGTTTTTCCTCCTTCTGCTTACGGCCAAAGCTGACAACGGAAGGTTTTTCGTCCTTCTGCTTACGGCAAGAAATGTCGCAGAGCTCTGGTTTCTCCTCCTGCTGTTTCCGGCCTACGACTTGACCAAAAACATCTACTGGCTTCTCGTCTTTTTGCTTCCTGCAGAAGATTTCGTCAATGAAAGCCAGAGGTTTCTCTTCCTTCTGCTTTCGGCAGACCATCTCGTTGATATCTAAAGGTTTTTCCTCCTTCTGCTTACGGCCAAAGCTGACAACGGAAGGTTTTTCGTCCTTCTGCTTACGGCAAGAAATGTCGCAGAGCTCTGGTTTCTCCTCCTGCTGTTTCCGGCCTACGACTTGACCAAACACATCTACTGGCTTCTCGTCTTTTTGCTTCCTGGACACGATTTCGTCAATGAAAGCCAGAGGTTTTTCGTCCTTCTGCTTACGGCAAGAAATGTCGCAGAGCTCTGGTTTCTCCTCCTGCTGTTTCCGGCCTACGACTTGACCAAACACATCTACTGGTTTTTCGTCTTTTTGCTTCCTGGACACGATTTCGTCAATGAAAGCCAGAGGTTTTTCATCCTTCTGCTTTCGGCAGACCATCTCATTGATATCTAAAGGTTTTTCCTCCTTCTGCTTACGGCCAAAGCTTTCAACGAAAGGTTTTTCATCCTTCTGCTTACGGCAAGAAATATCACAGAGCTCTGGTTTCTCCTCCTGTTGCTTTCTGCTAACGACTTGACCAAAAACATCTACTGGCTTCTCGTCTTTTTGCTTCCTGCAGAAGATTTCGTCAATGAATGCCAGAGGTTTCTCTTCCTTCTGCTTTCGGCAGACCATCTCATTGATACCTAAGGGTTTTTCGTCCTTCTGCTTTCGGCAGACCATCTCATTGATATCTAAAGGTTTTTCGTCCTTCTGTTTACGACCAAAGCTACCAACGGAAGGTTTTTCATCCTTCTGCTTACGGCCAAAGCTGACAACGGAAGGTTTTTCGTCCTGCTGCTTACGGCCAAAGCTGACAACGGAAGGTTTTTCGTCCTTCTGCTTACGGCAAGAAATGTCGCAGAGCTCTGGTTTCTCCTCCTGCTGCTTCCGGCCTACGACTTGACCAAAAACATCTACTGGCTTCTCGTCTTTTTGCTTCCTGGACACGATTTCTTCAATGAAAGCCAGAGGTTTCTCTTCCTTCTGCTTTCGGCAAACCATCTCATTGATATCTAGAGGTTTTTCTTCCTTCAGTTTACGGCCAAAGCTGTCATTGAAAGGTTTTTCCTCCTTCTGCTTACGGCAGATCATCTCATTGATATCTAAAGGTTTTTCTTCCTTCTGCTTACGACCAAAGCTGCCAACGAAAGGTTTTTCGTCCTTCTGCTTACGGCCAAAGCTGCCAACGAAAGGTTTTTCGTCCTTCTGCTTACGGCCAAAGCTGACAACGAAAGGTTTTTCGTCCTTCTGCTTACGGCCAAAGCTGACAACGGAAGGTTTTTCGTCCTTCTGCTTACGGCAATAAATGTCGCAGTGCTCTGGTTTCTCCTCCTGCTGTTTCCGGCCTACGACTTGACCAAACACATCTACTGGCTTCTCGTCTTTTTGCTTCCTGGACACGATTTCGTCAATGAAAGCCAGAGGTTTCTCTTCCTTCTGCTTTCGGCAAACCATATCATTGATATCTAGAGGTTTTTCTTCCTTCAGTTTACGGCCAAAGCTGTCATTGAAAGGTTTTTCATCCTTCTGCTTACGGCAAGAAATATCACAGAGCTCTGGTTTCTCCTCCTGTTGCTTTCTGCTAACGACTTGATCATTGACATCTACTGGCTTCTCGTCTTTTTGCTTCCTGCAGAAAATATCGTCGATGAAAGCAAGAGGTTTCTCTTCCTTCTGCTTTCGGCAGACCATCTCATTGATATCTAAAGGTTTTTCTTCCTTCTGCTTACGGCCAAAGCTGCCAACTAAAGGTTTTTCATCCTTCTGCTTACGGCCAAAGCTGACAACGGAAGGTTTCTCTTCCTTCTGCTTTCGGCAGACCATCTCGTTGATATCTAAAGGTTTTTCGTCCTTCTGCTTACGGCCAAAGCTGACAACGGAAGGTTTTTCGTCCTTCTGCTTACGGCCAAAGCTGACAACGGAAGGTTTTTCGTCCTTCTGCTTACGGCAAGAAATGTCACAGAGCTCTGGTTTCTCCTCCTGCTGTTTCCGGCCTACGACTTGACCAAACACATCTACTGGCTTCTCGTCTTTTTGCTTCCTGGACACGATTTCGTCAATGAAAGCCAGAGGTTTTTCATCCTTCTGCTTTCGGCAGACCATCTCATTGATATCTAAAGGTTTTTCTTCCTTCTGCTTACGGCCAAAGCTGCCAACTAAAGGTTTATCGTCCTTCTGCTTTCGGCCAAAGCTGACAACGGAAGGTTTCTCTTCCTTCTGCTTTCGACAGACCATCTCGTTGATATCTAAAGGTTTTTCGTCCTTCTGCTTACGGCCAAAGCTGTCAACGAAAGGTTTTTCGTCCTTCTGCTTTCGGCAAGAAATGTCACAGAGCTCTGGTTTCTCCTCCTGTTGCTTTCTGCTAACGACTTGATCATTGACATCTACTGGCTTCTCGTCTTTTTGCTTCCTGCAGAAAATTTCGTCAATAAAAGCAAGAGGTTTCTCTTCCTTCTGCTTTCGGCAGACCATCTCATTGATATCTAAAGGTTTTTCTTCCTTCTGTTTACGATCCAAGCTGTCAACGAAAGGTTTTTCATCCTTCTGCTTTCGGCAGATCATCTCATTGATATCTAAAGGTTTTTCTTCCATCTGTTTTCTGCCAAAGACGAATAATGGTTTTTCTTCCTTTTGTTTTCTGGTAAAGTTCATAAGTGTAGAACTCGTCGACAGACACCTATATATGGGTCTGACAGTACGGACACCGTTATTCTTAGCTATGGACAACATCCCGAAAATTTTTAAATTTTAAGAGTGACAAAAAATTTTATAAAGGTGTAATTCAAAAAAACAAAAATTTTTTAGGGATACTGAACCAAAACCAGAAAATAATTTTTAAATTAGTTGTTATTCCAATGAGGTAAGGCCGAAAACTGACTATTTAAAGTTCAATTCTGGGCAGCTGTATAATTTTCGGTTTTAACGGCCTTCTATGATAATAAAAATAAAATCGAGAAGTAAATTATTAGATAGTTGGCTATGTTACTGATTCAAGTTTCCTAATTTTTAAATAAATGTTTTTTTCGTATTTTATTTAGCTATATTTAAAAATGTATTTGATTTATTTTTTTTTAAAAAACTTACAAATAATTTTAGAACGTTCTTGCCACCTGCAATAAGCCAGTCGCAAATACAATAATGTTTTTAATCCTTTGCCAATAATATCACGTAAAACCCACAGTTTTTAAGATAGAATGTTGTTTTATGAATAACGCTAATTCGTCGCATTGAGATAATATAAATAGCTGTTATAAGTTTGCAAAATTTTTTGCTTCTTTGAAGTTTAAAATAAGCAAAATAAACAAATATTAATATAGTATATCTAAATTGAGCAAATAGCTAATTCCTTACAAACGAACATACCGGACATTCAGTTAGTACTTTAAGTTTTTGTTCGTTTATCTGGGTTCGTTTTAAGTTCGTTTAAAACATCTTAGATCGTCATATTTAAGGAATAGGATTTAAAAAAATTAACTATGTAATATGGGAAATTTTTAAAAATTATTGCTACTAACACTATCAATGAATTTAAAGAAATAAAATTCTGTAAATATTTTTTTTATTTATTACGGATTTTATTCAAGTCTGATAATTTTTAAATGGATTTATAAAAAGATCGGCTACACTCTTGATCGTCAACGATGTTTTAATCTACGATCGCAAAGGCACGCGATTTTTTTCCCAGCACTTCTAAAGGCTTCTCGTCCTTCTGTTTCCGGCAGAAGAATTCAGCTGTTATATCGAATGGTTTCTCTTCCTTCTCATTGATATCTAAAGGTTTTTCTTCTTTCTGTTTACGGCCAAAGCTTTCAACGTCAGGTTTTTCATCTTTGTTTTCTACGAGCTTAGATTAATTATTCTTATTAAATTCAATGAGTCAAAATTATCTTTGAATTGGAAAATTGTCTTTTAACTTAGTAATCCAACGAATTTTATTTTTATTTTACTTAGAATTTAATTAAGTAATCATTTCTAAGAGTTTAGTCACATTCTCGCTTTTTTACGCTGTTCCAGTCTAATATCGCAATGACAAGCGGCTTTTTACCAGCACTTCAATGGGTTTTTCGTCCTTCTGTTTCCGGCAGACCATCTCATTGATATCTAAAGGTTTTTCTTCCTTCTGCTTACGGCCAAAGCTGACAACGGAAGGTTTTTCATCCTTCTGCTTACGGCCAAAGTTGACAACGGAAGGTTTTTCGTCCTTCTGCTTACGGCCAAAGTTGACAACGGAAGGTTTTTCGTCCTTCTGCTTACGGCAAGAAATGTCACAGAGCTCTGGTTTCTCCTCCTGCTGTTTCCGGCCTACGACTTGACCAAACACATCTACTGGCTTCTCGTCTTTTTGCTTCCTGCAGAAGATTTCGTCAATGAAAGCCAGAGGTTTTTCGTCCTTCTGCTTTCGGCAGACCATCTCATTGATATCTAAAGGTTTTTCTTCCTTCTGCTTACGGCCAAAGCTGACAACGGAAGGTTTTTCATCCTTCTGCTTACGGCCAAAGTTGACAACGGAAGGTTTTTCGTCCTTCTGCTTACGGCAAGAAATGTCACAGAGCTCTGGTTTCTCCTCCTGCTGTTTCCGGCCTACGACTTGACCAAACACATCTACTGGCTTCTCGTCTTTTTGCTTCCTGGACACAATTTCGTCAATGAAAGCCAGAGGTTTCTCTTCCTTCTGCTTTCGGCAGACCATCTCATTGATATCTAGAGTTTTTTCTTCCTTCTGTTTACGGCCAAGGGTTTCAACGAAAGGTTTTTCATCCTTCTGCTTTCGGCAAACCATCTCATTGATATCTAGAGGTTTTTCTTCCTTCAGTTTACGACCAAAGCTGCCAACGAAAGGTTTTTCGTCCTTCTGCTTACGGCCAAAGCTGTCAACGAAAGGTTTTTCGTCCTTCTGCTTTCGGCAAGAAATATCACAGAGCTCTGGTTTCTCCTCCTGTTGCTTTCTGCTAACGACTTGATCATTGACATCTACTGGCTTCTCGTCTTTTTGCTTCCTGCAGAAGATTTCGTCAATGAAAGCAAGAGGTTTCTCTTCCTTCTGCTTTCGGCAGACCATCTCATTGATATCTAGAGTTTTTTCTTCCTTCTGTTTACGGCCAAGGGTTTCAACGAAAGGTTTTTCATCCTTCTGCTTTCGGCAAACCATCTCATTGATATCTAGAGGTTTTTCTTCCTTCAGTTTACGGCCAAAGCTGTCAACGAAAGGTTTTTCATCCTTCTGCTTTCGGCAAGAAATGTCACAGAGCTCTGGTTTCTCCTCCTGTTGCTTTCTGCTAACGACTTGACCAAAAACATCTACTGGCTTCTCGTCTTTTTGCTTCCTGCTGAAGATTTCGTCAATGAAAGCAAGAGGTTTCTCTTCCTTCTGCTTTCGGCAGACCATCTCATTGATATCTAAAGGTTTTTCTTCCTTCAGTTTACGGCCAAAGCTGTCAACGAAAGGTTTTTCATCCTTCTGCTTTCGGCAAGAAATGTCACAGAGCTCTGGTTTCTCCTCCTGTTGTTTCCGGCCTACGATTTGTCCATAGACATCTACTGGCTTTTCTTCTTTTTGCTTTCTGCTCAAGATTTCCCCATAGATTTTGGGTTTCTCTTCCCTTTGCTTTCTGCCAAATCTTCCTAATGCAACGAAGGGCTTCTCATCCTTTTGCTTACGGTAATAGCTGTGTATTTTCACAGCATATGGCTTTTCTTCTTTTTGTTTTCTGCAGGAGAGATCGTCATCAATCGGTTTCTCTTCCCGTTGCTTTCTGCCATAGCTTTCATTCGCAGCGAAAGGCTTTTCTTCCTTTTGCTTCCTGCTAACGACTTGACCATAGACATCTACTGGCTTTTCTTCTTTTTGCTTCCTGCTCAAGATTTCCCCATAGATTTCTGGTTTCTCTTCCCTTTGCTTTCTGCCAAATCTTCCTAATGCATCGAAGGGCTTCTCATCCTTTTGCTTACGGTAATAGCTGTGTATTTTCACAGCATATGGCTTTTCTTCTTTTTGTTTTCTGCAGGAGAGATCGTCATCAATCGGTTTCTCTTCCCGTTGCTTTCTGCCATAGCTTTCATTCGCAGCGAAAGGCTTTTCTTCCTGTTGCTTCCTGCTTACGACTTGACCATAGACATCTACTGACTTTTCTTCTTTTTGCTTTCTGCTCAAGATTTCGCCATAAATTTCAGGTTTCTCTTCCTTTTGCTTTCTGCCAAAGCTATCAAAAGCTGCGAAGGGCTTCTCTTCGTTTCGCTTTCGGTTAAAGCTTTCGATCTTCACAGCATAGGGCTTTTCTTCTTTCTGTTTTCTGCAAGAGATCTCTAAACTTTCTACTGGTTTCTCTTCACTTCGCTTTCTGTAGAGGATTTCACCATTCAAAGCAAAAGGTTTTTCTTCTCTCTGTTTTCTGCCGAAGACTTCCCCAAAGACGTTTACTGGTCTTTCTTCTTTTTGCTTTCTGGTAAAGCGCATGAGTGTAGAACTCGTCGACAGACACCGATATATGGGTCTGAGAGTACGGACACCGTTATTCTTAGCTATGGACAACATCCCGGAGATTTTTAAATTTTTGAGGTAACAAAAACGTTGAAAATATGGAAAAAATATTTTTTAGGGATACTGAACCAAAAACAGAAAATAATTTATTAGATTAGTTGTTATTCTAATGAGATCGGGCCGAAAACTGACTATTTCGTGTTAAAGGCTGGGTATCTTGGTGAATTTAGTCTTTAAGAGCCTACTTTGCCTAGAAATGAAATATGAAAAAAAAATTAAATATAATGACAATAATAACAACGCCCTGAATGTCCAAATATCGGTATAAAGCCTTTAGCGAGTATATAGTATAATATATTATATAATAAAAGTATAATTTTTATATAATATATATATATTTTTATTTAATGAAAATGTATTTAATACTTATGGAAGTTTTATCAATCTTAGGAAGTATAAGCCCAGAATCAACAACCGAGATTAAACAAAATAGACAATTTTATAGGTAATATCATATTATATATGTTTTGTTTGGGTCTACAAACAAAAACGATTTACAAAAGTCACAATAAATTCATTACACACATTGTTTTGATATTTGCAATTAAAAAATCGTCTGCTTTAAGAACATTCATCTTACATATCTTGATCTTAAAATTAGTCCCTTTTTTAGACCAAATTACTAATAATAAAAATATAAATCTAAAAAATCGCAGTTCTTAATATAAGAATAAAAATTTTGAATTGTTTGGAAAATATAAATGTCATATTTTATGTTAAGCCAATTGTGGTCGCGCGGCGCTTTGGTTAGAGTTGCCGCTTAGTTCTCGAAAACAAGTGCGGGTTCGAATCCCACTCTAGCTAAGAAAAAAACCAAATGAACCATTTATAAAAAACACCATATCAAAAAAAAAAACAGGTTATATTTAAAAAATTCTTAAAATGAAGCTGTGTCTTGAGAATTTTATGTTCTCTACGCCTTCTTTTTTTTGACGAAAGTTCTTAGTTTTAAGATCAAAATCTTGATTTTAGAACCTTTTCTTACAGCTTAGTATGAAACTTGTGAGAAATACCTCGAATAATCTCGATGAAAATCTTCCCTCTAGTTAATACTACTTTATTTAGTCATTATTTAACAAGTATTTTTTCATCGCATCTTAATATTTATCGATTGTATTTTTAAAATAATATCAATTTTTAGTTAAATCCAAAAAAAAATTTGAAATCTACTTTTGACAGGGATTTAGTTGCATAGTGCCTGTTTGTCGGAGTCGTCTATTCAGATACGCAAGAAGATGGCACATTGATATCTCATTTAGGCATTCGCATTCAGTTCGTCGTTTTCCGCGCAACTTGGGACGACTACATTCAGAGAACGATGGATATGGCGCCTTGACCTTTCTGCATTCACTCGGCCAACGAACGCGATGGCAACGAACGGGAACTCGGACCGGTCTACAACGAGGCATCTTAATGCGGCGACATTTTAGATCTCCTTTCGGTTCGCAAGGTTGTGGCAATGTGCAAGCTGTGTCCGGTTTCGCTGCGGGCTTGCGACGGACAATTGGCGGATGCTGAACCTCAGCCGAGCAGCAGATTTTCTTGGGCTTAATCTTTAAGGGCGGACACTCCACCCATGTAACTTGATACTTGCGTTTGTTCTTATCAGACTCTTTGTACAAACACTTGTCAAAGCTGGGAAAGTCCTTGTCTATACAATCCGAGCCACAGCATTCATCCTTGAATCTGATTAAATGATAAAATGGAAAGGTTTCCTCTATATCCTCCCGCCGACGTGGCTTCGGGTGGTCATCAACGCAATCAGTATCCGACTTCTTCTTATCACCCTTGCCCTTCGACAGGCACGTAGGAGAGGGGCTGTGTTTCTTAGCCTTGAACGAGCGAGTTGAAGTTGTCATGATCGCTCGCACATGGGGCTGAAGCAATCGAGACTCGGTTGAAATAGTCTTCCAAAACATCATTTTTAACATATCTGAATTTTGAGGCCGAAAATGAGAGAATACTATTTAAATTTAAACCAAAATGTGGAAATGTTTTGGATGTGATTTTGAGTGCTGTTCAAACCAGACTAAATAATCTATATTACAGTCGCCTTTACATAGAAAAATTTCCACGATGAAATTCTCATAACCTACTGCAATTAACATAAAATTCTTAACTCAAAATCTGTCAGTCTTGAATTTATTTGCTTAATTAATTAATTAACTGCGTAAAAAGGTTGAATAAATAATTTAAGAATTGCTATATTTTGAGATGTGTCACTTATGTTAAATGTGTTGCCTTTTTTATTAATCTCGTTTTTCTCGTTGGAGAAATTGGAATAACAATTACATTTCGAATATAATCACCATATTTAGATGTCCCTATTAAGAATTGTTTGATAGCTTTAATTGCGCTTTTCTTAATCTATAACTTTATTTGTTTTACACTTTTGACAGACTTGCTAATATTAAAAGAATATTTAAATATGTACATACTATGTATATATATATTTATTTTTGGTCTGTTTGTATAATGCCTATTCTGCTTATCCATGTAAATGCAATACAACAAAAAAAAGAACAGTCAAGTCTTCATCGCATGCAAAGCATCTTTGGGGTTCCTGCCGCGCATGTGCAAATGCAAAATAAGAAGAAATCAAAAAGGCAAAAAGAATGTGGATACACTGCGTGCTATATTAAAGTCGCTTTATAGCAAATTACCAATGCAGATATATACGAGTACACACAAATCAGTTATACTCGGCATCTATCAGCATATGGATACATTTATCGTACATACTCTTATATATGTATGCAGGCCGCATTTATTTGAGCTCGACTTCCAGTTTCAGATCCGACTTTGAGTTCAAGTTTGATGTACGAGCGCGTTTCTACCAAATGCATGTGCATAATCAAGCGAAACCTCTGGAAAGACAATCGAAATGAGTTGAATCACATTTACTCGTAAGCAGCTGACAAAAGGCAAAGCGCAGGCTCGGCTTCAACATAATTGATGGATGGATGGGTTGGTTACCTTCGATACTCTTCAGCATATTCTTGATATTCTCTTTTCCGTCGTTGGCATGACAACAATATGTTCTGGTCGCATCTGTTGCTTGTTGCTTGAGGCTATATCTTTCGCCTACCTGACTAAATAATGATGTCGCATTATTTATGCCGCGACTGATTTGCATAGGCCTAGCGAGCCAGAGCCCAGAGTTGTGTGTTGCTTAGGCAAAGGCAATGCTTTCTTTAATAAATGTTTAATTTATAATTGATTTTCTGGGATCCCAAACATGCATATACACAGACAGCAATACAACAACATATCTATCTATATAAGTGCCTTCGCTAAACCTTATAAGTTGTACTCAACCCACGGGGCAACCGAACCGCAAAAGGATTTTGCCCGCGCACGAAAACACTTAATTAATTCGCACAGTCAGACATGGTTCATGGAGGGAGGAGGAAGGAGGTATAAAGGAGCCCATCCAACTGGTCAGACAGCTACAACCACTGCTCACACAGACACACGCACACACATATATTAGAAATAATTAGAAATTAGAATGGAAAATGTATGAAAGCCAAGTTGACGATAACAACGCCTTAGAAATGCGACGCCCCCGCACACAGAGCCATATTTAAAGCGTAGTAACTGTTATATGATTTAAACTTCATACGACTATCCCTACTAACTCACAAGTCCCTTTTAGTAACCCAGCGCCAGCCAGACCTGTCATGTGGCTAAAAGTTCTTGCCAACGTCATAAGCAGTTTCGATTTACTTTGTAGCACGACAAAACAATTGGAGATGACACGATGCTCTAATGTGCATGTATCGAATAGTCGACAGTTTAGGAAATACATTCCATTACAATTAAAAATTAAAGCATTGGTTTATTTGATTAACTTTATGGACTATTCAAATAGTTTGCACTATTTTATTAACAGATTTGGCAATTAAATAACTTTTTTAAGAATTCGACATTTAATATTAGAGAGTCTTATCATCTTTTTGTTGGTTAAATTACAAATGATAATTGCTAAATTAATTGAAAATTCGATTAGGTTTCTAATAGACATCAACCCTGCTCAAACTAATCAACATATTCGATAACAAAGGCGCTCGCAGAGCAGCCGGGCAAACGACAGGACAGCGCCAAGGACTACAAATGACGTGAGGATACATTTGCTGCTAATATCCGTTTACGTCTTTAGTTGCAGGAAAATTACAATATTTCGTGAGAGATAGTTTACATGACGGTGGGCGAACCGCACACTAGCACCAATCCAGCTATGTATCTATGTAAACATATGTATCTATGTATACGAATATTGGGCTATACTCATAGATACTTTTGTATCTCATTTAAATTTCACATTTTTGGGCTACAAGAAAAACGCCAAACGTAAAATGAGCTGGGCTCGAGGGCCGAAGCTTGAGCTAATTTTCTAGAGATCCGTGGGTTGGGGTATACAAGTGTATGGTTTGGGTTCTGGGCCGGATTAAAATCCGGCAAGTGGACACAGACAAGGGCCGGCAAGGCATGGGACAGAGACAGCGGTGTGAGGTTTCGGTTTTCGGTTTTCAGTTTGCTTTTGCTGCTTATCCAAATTACATTATGACTTGTTTAAAATTCAAATTTGAAAACACTAAAATCATGTTTTCGATGTCTAGTCTAGGCGAGGAGCTGGAGCTGGAGCCGGAGCAGGAGCAGGCGGGGGAGGTCCGTTGATAGTTTGGGCAAGGGTTTAAGTAGCGCACGCGGCAACCACTTGGCTATGCCAAGTTGCAAGGGACAGTATGGGGTAGTTTCGTATCTTTGCCGCCGTCGCCGTTGCCGTCACCACTCGCAACTTTTGTCTCGACTGGCTCAAGGCAATGTCCTTAGCTTGTATATGATCCTTAGAGTGAGTGTGCGTGTGACTGCGACTGTATGTGTTTGTGCTTATTATATGTAGCCAAAACATAGTTTCTAGTTGCCACATAAATTTTGCATGCCTCCGTTTGTGTGTCGACATTCTGCTTGCCATTCGAAAACTTGCTTTTAAACAATTTTAATGATTTCATTAGTTGAATGCATAGAACTGGCAATTTAATGAGCGCAATTTGGAGCATTAAATTGATTTTTCATTGCGGCTTTATAGCTTTTAATTTATTAAGAGAGCTAGTCACTCTTATGACTTATGCATGTGTAGATATAAATTATAATTATATAATTAAACTTAATATTACATGGTAAGCGGACGACCTTGATAGTTGCATTGTCCAACTGACCGAATCATTAGTTGAACTAAATAACTAGACACTTGGTTCGAATGCCATTTGTAAATTAGAGATATTAAGATAATGTTTATTTAAGATACTATTAACACAACAAATCGATTCGGTTCGTAAAACCAGCTTATCATAACAATTTCAAAAGTCAAGGAAATATGAATCTTAAAATTTATTTGTAATTTTGTATTACATCCATGAGTAAAATAATTCCGAATTTAACTTGAACAAATGTGAAAATCCTCTTTATTTATACATTATTCTTGATATATCTGTATGTAGAGTTTTAGCCAACATCATCATCAGTTTTCAGTCTTAACCACTTTGGTAACCAAGTCAATTAGGCTCATTTACAGGCAAAGGTAAAGTTTAGAGAACGAAACTCTTGCACCTGCATAGAAAACACTATGTTCTATATATCCTTTAGCTATCCTTACAATCTAATTAACTGTCATTGTGTTAAAAAGACGCCAAACTGGCAACCAAAACTCGCTGCTACCCGCAACCCGTCACCCGTCATCCACGATCTATTGCCGAACAATGACAGGCCCATTGTTGGTAGCCCGACTGTTTGCGTGTCAGACGTGACGGCCCAACCAGGCCAAGTTGCAAGTAGCTTTATGGCCAATACCCTCTCCCTCCCACTCTTCAGGCAAGTCACGTCATTCGAGGCGCTAATACTAATGCGTTGGCAATAACTATGACTGCACAATTTTGCATGCTCTCGCTCTCCCTCCTCTCTCTCAGTCCCTTTGGAAACTAATCAATACAGCAAAATTTTAGCTTTAATTAAAAATGTCTGCGTGTGTAAACCGAGCAGGTGGCAGTATCTTAAGACAGGCTTATATTGTTAGGAGAGTTCCTTATGCCTATGTATGCAAAATGCCAAGCAGTCAGAATGTCTGAGTCGGGAGCTAGTTAGCCAAAGGAGTTGTGGCATTAACCGAACTGTCAGACTGATAATTGCATTGCATAATGTATAATTATGGCCAAGAGTTTGGGTAAACAAAGCCGCAGACATTCACTCAGAAAAAACACATAGAAACTATACTGCAAATAAAAATAGTTTCTTTACCTGACTCTAACTTTATATTCATCTTATAATGTAAAAATAAAATATAAATTTTAAGTATAATGTAATAATTTTAATTTTAAAAGTCAACAATTTTCCATTTTCTGTATACAATATTCTTTAGCAAATTCTGAGGAATGGTTTTATTATTTGTTGTTTAGTTTTCAACTAAAAAATATCCAATTCTGCAAATTTAATCACGAATTTATACATTCTTAAATGATGTACATTTTTTGAATGTGTAAAAGTAAAATTAAAGAAGTTGAGTTTTTCACGTTTTAATACATACACCTCGAATGTTCCTAGCTACAATTCTAAAAAAAAAGTATATATTAAAAAGTGATAAAAATTAGAAAAACTCATGAAAATATGCTATTATACCATCTTTCCAATATATTCTGATTATTTAAAAGCGTATATTTGTTGGCAAACGTACTGGAAAAATTAAACTCATAGTAGAAAGAGGATATCATAAACAGCATTATAAATTCTACAGCAAACTTTTAAGAGAGATATTATAATTTATCGACAAATGAAATAGTCATAGTACATAAGCCTTGAATATGCTTCCTGTTAACCCTGCACCGGTGTGCGGCCCTGGACAACAAAGACAAGTCCGAATGATGCCGAATGTAATTACAAATCCTCAGCAAATATACTCATACTCATACTCATATTCATACATACTTGTGTCGGTGTGTACGTGTGTATTTGTAACTGCGGCTGCATTTAGTTTGATGTGTAAAATGAAGACATTTTGGTTGCGGTTTGAGTTTGAGCCCCGTCGGCTATAGATTTTCTTAGGCCAGCCAAGAGTACACCCTTTCTCTCACACACACTCAGTCAGTTATATACGTAATGTATAAAACATACATGCAAATAAATATATATATATATATATATATATATGAATAGATTTACCTGTTCTACAGTGGCCCACATGGCCATTTCCTTACCCTTTGAACGTCTGCCCGTTGGCCATGCGGGGGCATCAATATAAACTGCCTTCAACATTTAATTAGTGTGTTTTCGCATACATAGAAACTGGTTGGTCATGTATACAACGTGGTCTTACTCTATGCAAATGTCGACGCGCACAACTGTACATGCTTGCACACACACACACACACACATACACAAAACACACACAACACACATACATAGACACATGTGCTGGTCGCATGCAGAAGACATTGACGTTCAGTTGGTTATGCAAATTCCATGCCAACACCTTTTCGGCCAAAGACCAAGACAAACTTAAGTGGGTGTGTGGCAATGTGTGTGCGTGTATAACATAGGCACTCACACAAATACAAGCACACACACACACAATTGCCTTTTATAATTAATTTTACAGTTAAGTGTATTTCAAGAAAGTTAAATTTACGTAAATTCGAAAATTTTGAAAGGCCATTGCCTTGGCCAAATCCAACCACCCCGCAGACTGTAGATGAAGCTTTATCGATGTGTGTGTACATGTGTGTGTGCGTGTGTGTGTGTGTTGGACAAGGCATAATGCCAGGACGAGACATCGCTGTGGTTTGTGTCTGAGACGTTTGACTGCTTTTTGGGGTTTAGTTCGCCCAGACTTGAGCTGAGTTTTATTGAAATTGCCTCGGGTATGGGAGGGAATGGCAGAAGGATGGCAGAAGGACTCGCCATCCAGGCAACACTTACATAATGCAATCTAATTATGTTTGTCAGGCCGTAAGTGTGTGTAGTAACCATACTGTCTGTCATTTAAGACAAAATGTCGACCAAGAACTTAAATGTAGCTGTAGGATAAGTTGTGCAAGCATCCCACGTATAAATAATATAATATAGATACAAGTATAGAAATTAATTGAATAGTAAAAACTAGTCTGCAGTAATATGTGTGCGCAAACTATTGTCGATCGATAATACGAATAAATGGTCTAAATGGTTGCTAACTGCTATAAACTGCAATCAGCTAACAAGTTTCTGTTCAGGTGCTTAGTAATTTGCGTTTTACGCATTTTGTTTTGCCTCACACCACGAATACATAATACTACAACCATAGTGTCTTATCCTGACTAACTAATGACGCCAACGCCAACGCCTAACTTGAAATATTGATCAATAAATTGCAAAAGCACAAAAATACAATACAACAAAACAGAAGCAGAGTCAGGATTGTGTTGCAGCTATCAACAAATGCATTTAGTATATACACACACACACACACACACAGACATAAAGTTGAACGCCTTGTCATTGGATCTCAGAGAGAGCTGAAGAACCGAACCATTCAACCAACCGAAAATATTTCAAATGCATGACAAATGCATAAGATTTCAACAATAGAGCTAAATGCGGCTAAGACGAGGAGAGGGCGGTAAATAGCATGTAACCCTAAACAGTTAAGTGCAATAAATACATGACTCACACATAAAATGAGAGAGCGAAATAGATAGATATAGAGAGAGAGAGAGAGAGAGAGAAAGAGATAGATAGGGCTGCATGTACAGTGTACACGTTGCCGTAAACACAATCACAATCAAATAAATTACAAAGCATTTAATAATTCATTCAAAAAATGGCCACAAGCACATGGGCAGCAAGTGGCAGACCCACAAAAACTCAAACCTTCCTCGTCTCTCAAAAGCTTGATAATTTCAAAAATCAACAAGATACACATACATATATATATATACATACGTACATAGATACATATGTATGTACATTTGTATATTCATAACTGCAAATGCATTTTGACCACAAGTGCAAGGGCTGGGGTTGGAAGGAGGGGGAGGCTTTTTAGGTTTTGCAATCGCCTTCTTGCCTTGAGCTTGTCCTTATCCACTCACACAGTCACATAATCTCTTTCTCTCTCTCTCTCTGTCTCGGTGTCTCTCTCTTCATCATGCTGTCTCTCTGTCTTTCACAATGCCATTGCACTCAATTAGAAGACTTTTGTCATTGTGTCCACATATACTATCACAAATTTATCTATCTCTTTTACTCACACATATTTGCTTTTGTATTTTGTGTTAAATTTTTGCAGCCATTTTTGTTATTTTGCACTTTTAGTTTAAATATTTGATGGCATGCATATTGATTGGTGCTCTGTGCAACGTGGCGCATGAGTAATAAATACGTAGTATATTTATATATTTACAGACATTATAGGCACAATACTTCTTATGTATATTATGTATAAATTTGAGTATTTTCTGCAATGTGAGACTCAAATTTCATCCCAAAGAATAAGAATATTTTATAGCTCAATCCGAGAGTATTAATTGTATTCATAGTTAAACTTGCAAATGTAGAATGAATTTGAAATGCGAGTGCTAATTACAGTCTAATGCCAAGATCTTATGTCTTTTGTTCTTTCGCTTCAAGTGAAAGCCTTAATGTCGTATGCAGGAGTCAGATTCAGGTCGAAAACTAAAGCCATTGCTAAAGCGAAAGCCAAAGCCAAAGCCAGCAGAGGCACTAATCAAGAAATCCAAAAAGCATAGCATATTTTCAGGCTGATTATATTTGCAGTCGACAAGCAGTAGGCAGTTGAACACCTGGACAAAGTGAAAGGTAGAGGAGGTAGACAGGCACGGCCACAGACGGAAACCAACAGGCATGATTGCCAACTGCGTCTGGTGTCTGGGCCCACTCACATTGTTGGGCTTAAGTTGCGCCTAAGCGTTGCCAACAGTCGGCTAGCCCTAATGTATGCAACAAATCTCGCCGAAGCAACGCATTTTGTAGCCATTTAAGCTACTTGCATAAATGTAGATGCAACCGGCAACCGGAAAACGGCGCCCTTCGTACCCCATTAAAAGAAAACACAGACCAACTGAGCTGAGCTCCCAAGGTAGGCTTCCAATTGCTAAGCACGGTATGAGCTTTAGGGGTAATGAGTGCCGCTCTCTTCCCTCCTCTCCTTTCCATTCCACTCGTCTCCACTTCTTTTCGACGGCTTTGACCAGGGCTGCCCAATGTTGCAGTGTTGTCGCCTCCCTAACGTCGGCAAATGAATCTCATTTGCATTTAAATTAGGAATGAAGCTCGATTTGTTGTTGTTGTTGGTGCTGTTATTGTTGCTGCTGCCGTTGCTTGTAACATTACATGGGTCTAGGTCTGGTTCTAGTTTGGAGTCTGGTTCAGGTTGGGGAGACACTTTTTAATGAAGACAGCGGAGCTACTTAGGCGCCCATGCATGCATGCATGTAGCCACCTCTCTCTCTCTTTTCTCTCTCTCTCTCTGTCTCTCTTTCTGCTACTTGCTATGTTTGCATTGAAAATCTGGTTATAGAACTTTCCTACTTAGTTTCGCTGCGTTGGGCAGCTCCTGGTTTTCGGACAAGTTGCTCGATTGCATGGCAACTAATGGCCAACAGTTTGGGACAAATATTCTGGCAAATAACACGGACAGTGACCCAAGACTTGTGACCGAACGGGGGGCAACTGGCGATGCAGGAGGTTTCAGCCAAATGGGCCACGTTATGGCAAATATGTTAATAACCTTTTTCGGGGGGCTGTACAAAATTTTAATTAGAAATGTTATATGAGGCGCACGTTTTGCCACTCCATATGCTGGACAGTCCTGACGATGCTTAGACAACATTAGGGTTAAATATGTGCAGGGGAAAGGAGAGTTGTGGATTGAAGCAGACAACGTTGACCAGCAGTTGCTAAAAAAATAGACACTGATTAAAGTCTAATACTTTATATAGATTTATACTCTTAAAAATAAGACAAATACTCAAGATTTATTGCTAATCTTTAGTTACGAGATCATCTAATAAAATATAATTATTGCCATGAATTAAACGTGCACTTTGTGCTCGTTAAACTAACTCTAGATAGAAATTATTATCTGAATTTTTAATTATTAACTAGATTAATAATTATTGCATTTAATTTAAAGTGCACTTTGCGCCAGTTAAGTAATGTATTTCATTATCCACATTAATTCTAGGCAATTTCTTGTCACAATAATTGTTATGAATGGTTTAGTTAAAAGTCTGTATCTATATATATAAATATCTACTCTCATTAACAGGTATCTTACATCGTTTTATCATTGAATCGTCCATTTGCTTACATTTATTTGTCCATTTCTCTGCTCGACATAGTCAAGAATTGGAATTACGACTAGTTCTTGCCTTTAATTAACTAATCAGTAATGCGATAGTACAACAAACTAATGTGCAGTTCCCCTCGAATGGTGGTGGTTGTAATCTTGCCCAGCTCAACTTACTACTGCCAAATGCAATGAATGCAGCTATTCATTTATGTCAACGGTAATGACATTTTACATTGGGTGTGTGCCGTCCACATATGAATGTACACATGAATATATTCACATTCACATTCACATCCACGACTATGACGATGATGATGACGACGACGACGACGTCCGACTAACAACAATTGCAACTCATGAGGTCGTCTCTTGGTAGGCTCTACGAGTATGCAAAGGGTAGGAAAAAGGTGTTGGGTGTTGGGATGAGACTTGGGACTTGGGCCTGGCTGCCATAGACAAGTGTCAGTTGTAATTGAAAAATAGGAATATTAATTTTAAAGTGTTGTAGCGTCAACCGCGGCGGGGTTGCCAGTAACATGTTCGAGTAGCAAGAGACACGCTGCAAATATGCAACGCAAAGTAATTACATTTTGTTGGCAAAGACGATTAAGGATTGGTCGTAACAACAAAATCATAAATAAGTATTTACAATAGTTACAGATAGAAGCGGAAAGAAAAATTATAAAAATGATATTATGATGATCTAGGGTTCATTTAGGGTTTTGGTTATGCTCGAATTGAGGTTTTCGGTTATGAAAAATCTTGGAGCATCGGTTTCGTAACGGTTATCGGTTTTTTATAAGTTTCGGTTTAAAAATATCGGTTCACAAAAAAAATAAAAATTAAGGTTTTCAGTTGACCAAAATAAGAAGCGTTACTCATTGTTTTACATGAAAAAAGACTTAATCCTCTTTTTATCCTAGAAAAAAATGTTATCTGGTTACAGGAATGGTTCAGCGTAATGTCGATTTTATTTTAATTTGACCTCATATAAATTTTGTTTGAAAATTTAAATTATTTTGATTTTACTGATTTTTAATAACTTCGAACTGCCATAACTTTATAAAAATTCATTAAATTTTCATGCGCAATGTAAATTTGAGCATGAATTTATCTCTAAATTCGTTCTGCATTTAAATTTTGTTCATTTTCAAAAATTCGAAAATTTCGAAATTTTTAGAAAATTTACAGTGTTACCCCTTATAATTTTTCTAAAAATATCGAAATTTTCGAATTTTTGAAAATGAACAAAATTTAAATGCAGAACGAATTTAGAGGTAAAATCATGATCAAATTTACACTGCGCATGGAAATTGATTGAGTTTCGACAAAGTTATGGCAGTTCAAAGTTATCAAAGTTGCTCAGTAGCTGCGACGGCCAGAACCGAAATTAACCTTTATAAATCAATCGGTTACTAAACGGTTATTTCGGTTTAAGGAGTTTCGGTTTATGGGTTTCGGTACAGTGGAAAAAATTATTTTCGGTTACGGTTTCAGTTACGGTTACAAATTTCAATTGGTTTTCACCGGTTAAGGGTTACGGTTTCGGTTAAGGTTTTAATCCCTGGTTATAACAATTTTTTAACTTCTTCTTTAAATTTATTAATTTTCCATTTGTTTTTATTACAGAAATATATATTTAAGTAAATTTCTTAAGCTATTTTCAATTGGCATTACTATTCGTGTTCTTAGGATAGTATGTTATATTTGATCAATGCATTCTTTTCTTTACTGAAATATTCATGTGAAAATCAAACATCATTTGTTCAATTAGCTTCAGTCATTCTTGGCAATCTTATTTTACCTGGTCAGCAATATGTCTTTAAAGGCACTCGATGCCATGTCAATGGCCAATTGCTGGATTCGCAGGACGAAAGCAGGACGAAAGCAGCCGCTGAGCTGAAGATGGAGCTGAGCAGGAGATTCAAGCGTGCGACAGGGACAATGAACAATAAAACGGGTGTGTTGCTCTACGGCTAAAACAAAAATTGCTTCTGCTGTTAACGTTTTCGTTGTCGTGGTACATGTGGGTAGTTAGGGGTATTGACGGGACGCTGGTAGGAAGGAGCTTTGAGGGGGTTGGGGTAACCAACGGGACCAATCAGCGGCAGCCGCACAAATGCTACTTTTTCGTTTTCTTGATAAGAACGCAGAGTTGCCAGCGAATGACAAGTGTAGAGAAAAGAGCGTAGACCAACACACAAACACACACACACACTCTCACATGTGAGTCACATGTGAGTGAACCCGAAAAAAAGTTGAACGAAAATGCAAAGCTTTTGTGTTTTCTCAACGGGCGCCTAAAATAAAAATAACGCAGCAATAACAACAGCAGCAGCAACAATAACAACAACAATAAGCCAACATACAACAAGAAGTAAAAGAAAACGTCAGACAAACAACAAACATAACGGTAGTCAGGCATCGGCCAAGGGTAAAAGAGAGATAGACAGACAGAGAGAGAGAGAGAAAAAGAGAGAGGGAGAATTGCAGGAGACATTGCTAAAAAGTAAACAAAAATTGCGTACGAAAAAATTGTTAAAAATAACAGAAGCAGGCAACAGGCACAAGTTGAAGAGGTAAAGGGGAATTGTTGCAAGTGGTCGATGCAGTCAGAAAAAAACGAAGTCTGACGCTAAAGGTGACAAAGCAGTAACCAAGTGGGAGAAACTGTCAAAGTGGGAGAGAGGCGACAGAAAGATTTGCAATAGAACGGTTAGTGCTTTGAGGGAAGCTGTGTTGAACTACAATTGCCTAGAGCTTAAGTCAACAACTGGATTTAATAGATCTTAGTTTATATTTATTAAATAAGTATTCAGTATATAATTATTATTATAAGAATATGCGGATCAAATCGCAACACAATAATCAAAATATTTTTTTGAATGTCCAATTTTTTTACAAAGCGCATATAGTCTAAATATTTGTAAACCTAGACTTTTATTTTTATTTAATTATTATTAAGTTTTTTAATAGTTTCGAGATTTGTATTTTTCTTTTGAGAAACTTAAGCTAAAGTATAAGCGAGTAATTTAGCTGATTTTATTATTCTGCTGCTCTTACAGTTGTTCATTGTCCCACGTGGCGTATGCGCAACATTCACTGAAAAGTACTAAAAAAATGTATTGCCTATAGACTAGGCGCAGCCGAAGCCAATCAATGTTTCTAAGCCGTTTCTGTCTTACTGTCCTCTACCTTTCTCTCTCTCAATTTGGATCTCATCTATGCTGGACGAATTCCAATTAAAAATTTGATGCAAATGAGCAGCAGAGTCAAACGAAACGGCCTCTGGGGGCCATCAACGTGGCAATAAATGCCGCGACAGGGGCCCAAAATGAAAGAAACGCAGTCGCAGGCGCCAGAGGCTGAGGTTGAGGCAGATTCAGTTGAGCTGACCTCTCATAGGAGTGGGCAAGTGTAGGTGGTCGAGGGGTAGGGGGTCGGATTGTGTATGTACATATGCGCTGGTCAACTTTTACTTTTATTTTGGGCCGTAAAAAAGAAATGTGCCGCCAAAAGTGAAAAGCAAGCAAAAGTTTTGCATACGCAACGGAAGAGGGCGTTGCCGTTGTTCTCATCATCCAGCAGATGTAGCAAGGGGGAGGGGTACTGAAAGTGCATTTATTTGACCAGCGAACGTCCAGAGGGGCCAAAGAATAACTGCGGCTGACCAGCGACCAAGCAGTCAGAAAGTTGTAGCAGGCAAACTGGGCGCTCAGGCCATAAAAAATGGCCAACAGGACGCACAGAAAGAGAGAGAGAGAGCGAGGGAGAGAGAGAGGGAGAGAAAGAAATAAAGAAAGAAGTAAACCAACAGCAAAAAAAATGAAAGAAAATTAAATGAAGCAGCGCATAAAAAATACTCAGCAAAATAGTAGGAAGAAAAAAATTTGGGTCTGCGATGGGGGTTGGGTTTCAGCCTGGACAATACTTGGCCTTCATTGTTGTCAAGCAGCAGCCAGAAGAGCACCCTCATCGCTCACCCCTCTGTGGCTGCCACTGCTTCCTGCCCCTGCTCCTCAAACTGGCCATGCCACACACACCAAACGTTCCGTAACCAGCACAAAAATTTCAGGCTACGTGGGGTTGATTGAGTGGCGCGCCCATTGATGTCGCTGTTGATGGGCCCATGGACTGGACCAAGGCAACAGGAGGTAGCTCCCACACTGCCTCCCTCTCCCTCTTCCTCTCCCATTCCCACTCAGAATCTCTCTCGTCACTTGCCTTTGCTCTGTTTTGTTCCATTTTTATGCGCTCTGTCTCTCTCTGTCCACTCTGTTTTCGTTCTCCATTATTTTTTACACATTTTTGTTTTGGTTTTTGTGTTTCGCTGTTGTTTTGCACGCTTTTTTGTTTTCGTTTGGCCATTCGCCATGCGACTCTCAGCTGCGACTGCCACCACTCCCCTCTCCATTGCACCCCTCTGCCCCCACAATGCAATTCTATATACACTCTATATGGCATTAAGTGTGTCTATCTGTGTGTCTGTGCCTGTATATAGAAAACCGGTCAAATGCTCGTGAAAATTGCAATGTCTGCAGCTTGCAGCTTTTGTTTGTTGTGGACTGATTGAACAGCCAAGGGGGTGGTCTATAAAGGGGGGAAGAGGCTCTGTCATGGGTGATTCCGAACTCCGTTGTATTTGGCCTGACTGCAAGTGAAGCTTCAATTTTTATTCACACTGTATGCCGAGGAAATTGTGCAAGAAATCGCTCGGCTATTGCAAATGGCGGCTGACTTTTTTATTTTACCGATTTATCCTATTATTTGTTCGATTCCCTTTGTTTGCATTTCTTTTTATTTCTGTGTCACTTTTATATCCCTCTTTGGTTGTTTGGGGCGACTGTGCAGGTCATTCGATCTGGTCACTACACAGAAAAAGAAGCGTAAGTTTCGATAGCTTAGCAACTAGGTTGGGGAATTGCGATTAAAACATCACAATTGATAGTAGAGCTTAACTAAGTATGAGAACTGCGATTAAGACCTGATAGTTGATAGTCGATATATATTTTTGAGACGAGATATTTATTAATTTCTTTATTCAACTGTACGGTCTGAAATCTCAACTTAATCTCATAGGAAACAAACCAATGTTAATTCATATATATATTTGCAAAAGTTGCAGTTAAATAAACCTTTTGATATAATTTGAAATTAAAGAAAGTTACGCATTAATAAGAAGATTATTTTCAGAAATGTTTTCTTTAATTTATTTTTACTTATATTGCAATATTTTCTTTATTTTCACAAATTTTCTGGTAATTCAATGATAAAATGTTATTTTAAAGTTGAATCTTGTTGTGTACAGTTTCTTCATTTTGCAATGCAATCTCAGCGTGCTCCATACTCCAATTGTCTAACTGCAACTACAACTACAACCATTTGCAACTGCGAAGCCCTGGCCACGCCCAGGGCCAAGCAATAACGCCCATGATTGTTCAATATCGAGTGCCAAAGCCATTTTGTTCCATTTGAGCTTGGGCATTAACAATTCAGGCATATAAAGCAACATAAATATTAATTGAAAAATATTTTCACATCTCTCTGCGACTTAACAGGCGCAAAGTAGAAATAAAAGAAAACTACACACGCACACACACACACACACACACACACACACACACACATACACATACGGATGCTCAGTGATGAAATTATGTACATTTGCATTAAACAAAACATTAAATATGCAAAAGTGCAGGCAACTACCGACGAGGAGGAGAGGAGAAGAGTTAAGAGGGTGCAGCTACCAAATATGTTTGCATGCACACGAACAAAGGGGTGGCCGAAATGGTAAGGAAAGGGATGGGAAGGGAAGAGGACCTGGCCAGAAAGCATATAGCATATTGTTGGCCACAGCAGGCGCAGGCGACCAAAAATAGAACAAGTCAAATATTTTTCGACAATTTATGAGCCTGACCCTCCCACCTCCTCTTCCACATCTCCATAGCTCCCTTCAAAATGCATGTCCACTCAACTGGGGCTGACTGTGGGTGGCAAGGGGTCCCCGGGTGGCTGTTGTCCAGCTTGTAACGCTCGCGCCCCCCAAAAAATGCCATTTGCAATTAAAGCAAACAAGCAACGCAGCCGCCGTTGCTTTCTTGTTTCCCACTTTTTTTTTATGCTTTCTTTCTCTTTTACTTTTACTGGCTACTTTTTGGCAATTGCATTTTTTAACAGGCGTCCAACACGCACCCTGCAAATGGCCAAGCATTCCCCCTACTCCATCCCCGCCATCACTCGACCAGCCAAACACTCACGACACCCAAAGAGGCATGCCACAACACCCTGTGCAACCACCCTGTTCCCCCCACAAGTCTTTCGCACTGGTCACATGTGTGAATTATAATTTCGCATTCGGCGTCGCGCTCAAAAGCATAAAACGAAACAAACAAAACTGAGTTAGTGCTGAATGATAGACTAGAGTTGCCCTGTAAACGGGGAATTAATCCTAAAGACATTACGATCAGTAAAAATAAATGAATTATCGAAATTCATCATTTATAACGTGATAAAATTAATTGCAAAAGACTTTCATTCAAATTAATGACCAAGTTTATTATTTAATATGAATATGTTTGAATTTCATATTTTAAATGAAATAGTTTAAAATGATTAAGTTTATTATTTAGTTTAAATATGTTTGATTTTTATAAGTTAAATTAAATAGTTTAAAACGACTAACTTTATCATTTAACATAAATATATTTGTATTTTATATTTCAAATGACATTTTTTATAAATAATTATAGTCAAATTAAATGTATAATTAAGCTTAGCACAATTAAGATAGACGAATTCCAAATTTGAACTAAATTATTGGACATAAATATCATGTAAATATTAAAATTTCAGAGGTAAAGAAATAAGACAGATACTCATAATACCCAGTTAAAAATTAACGTTTGAGTAATTAGTAACGAGAATATCATTTATAAGACTCATCAGTTGCACATAGCCTTCTTTAGTTTGCATTTACAGGGTATACAAAACAAGAAACACAACAAGCTCAGTGCAAACACAGAGAAAAAGTGCCAGGCGCATAATAAGAAGAAAACCAAATGCCGTCTCTGTCGAAGTCGACGTCAAAGTTGGCGTCGCGGTCGCAGTCGCAGTCGCCGTTGACGCAGCCGCCATCGCATTTCCATTTGGCGCTGGGGCTTTTGCTTATCACTGGGGCTGTCAAGTGCCGAGCATCCCCCCTTCCGCCATCCAATTGAGTATCTTTCCCACCTCCACATCCAACTCCAGCTCATGCTCTTTGCAATAATTCAATTCATTTTCTATTTTTTGACTTATTTTTATTTGACGGCGCGGCGTCGCAAAAAACAAAAAGTAAAAGTTGTTGGACATTCATCGTTTGCTGGCTTCAAGTGGGCGCAAATGGGAGATGGGAGATGTGAAATGGAAGATGAGGAATAAGGAGAGATGGGAGGGGATTGGGATGGGTGCATGTGTGTCCAGAGCTCGTTCAGGACGCGGCACAAGTGGCGTGGCTATAAATTTGGCGTGCTACCTTTTGTGAGAATTTGTATTGCATACATTCAGGCGCAACGCAACTGAGATATTAATGCAGGGAGACATCGAAAGGGGTTGCCCCTTAGGCTTTTTAACAGTTAAAAAAGAGATAGTATTTGCCTTGGAAATTATTGTAACATGGAACTGAAAATGATCAAGTTCGTCGACTGCTTTCCTTCAATTTAAACACGTTCCAATTAATGCCATCAAATTCATGTGCTACTTAAGGAAATCTCTCGCTATCTCTCAGGCACATTGACAGTGCCTGTTTCCGGAAAACTTCTCTCCCTTATTGATGTCGTGTTCTATAGCTGCAGCCCTCATACTAAATCAGATTTTAATTTCCGCTCATTTGCGAAACTGCTGCGACGGCTGCAACAATAGATCGGCGCAACGACAGCGCCTCATTACGAGAATAAGCTCCGTTGTGCTTCTCAACTTTGCCGAGCCGCGGGCTCAGCGCCTGCCACGCCCTCCACAGCCCTCTTGCATAGTGGCCGCCCATGTAGATGGCCGCCATTCAATTGAGCGTGTGTAAATATGCTGAAAAGTTAATTCATTGCACATCAGTGCATCATCAGCCCCAGTCCAACTATTAGTATGTGTGTGTGTGTGTGTATCTGTGTGTGTGTGTGTAGCATACAGTGACTGTCAGCGTCGTCGGCGGTTGCCGTCTGTTTGCCGCCTGTTTGCATAAAGGACATGCATATAGCCCATTTACGTTCCTTCTTTTCATTATTTTACCCATTTTCCTCTATTCTTTTTTTGTAGTTTTTCATTCTGCATTTTTTTTTTTTTTGCTCTCGTTGGCTGTGTGTGTCATAAATTTAGTTCGATTTGCTGTTCAATGACATTACCGTGGTCGTCCTCACCTGGCCAGTTGGGTGCTGAGAGCAACCAACGAGTGTCCTGCACCTGGTTTATAATGAATTTTGTCCTGACCTGGCCAGAAGCAGCTGCTTAAGTAGTTGTCGTTGTTTGTTTTTGTTTTTGTTTTTGCCGTTGTCGGCGCCAATAAATGTCAATTCTTTTAACGTAGTTCTAGCACGCGGCAATGAAATTTATCAAGCGCTTAATTAATGTCCTGGCAAATGACAAGTTGCATACTTATGGGTGTTAGATGGAAATACGATCATCACACGTGAACTTCTTATGCGAATACCTGTAGTATTTCTTATTTACTTAAATATTTGTATATTTTATCTTGTATTTAATCACATTAAAGAAACATTCAATTTGATTTCTATTGGTTCAGCGAGCATTTACCACTTCGATAAAAATTCATTTAATTACCTCTCTGGCCACACACATTTCTATTTGCATTTGTTTCTTACATATTTAACACTTTTTCAATACTGTCACGTTCGCTGCTTATTTTTATTGCCCTTTTCCCTATTCGGTTTGCTTCTTTTTTGTTGTTATTTTGCACTACAATTATGTTAATTTCCTATGCAAATAAAATTTAATTGAAGCTCTGGCCGGGGCACGTCGCGGCCCACGACGCCGGAGATGGCAACAACCCGCACTTAGAAAACTCCAACGCCCTGGCATTAATATGGAGCCCTCTTTCCAAGTTTCCTGTCCTTACAGTCTACCTCCTTGTCCTTCCATTTAGAGAACGTTGGCAGCATTAATTGCCAATAATTATATTGGTTTACCTTTCTACGTTTTACTTTTTTTTTCTCTCTTTTTTTATAAATATATTTATTCCATGGGATACTGTTTGCACAGGGGCAAGTCCTTATTTAAAGAGCCAAAGCTTGAACAGTTGCAATAAAATGTTTGCATTGATTTAAGAAACTTAACAAATTTTTTAAAATCTAAAAACAGTTCAAATACATGTCTCTTTTGCATATTTAATTAAATCGAAATAAAGTAAAGAATTGTACAGCATAAAATGGAGCTATTAAAATAGTCTAAATAATTGGTTGTTCTTTAAAAAAATCCCTTGAATGTGATACACACTCGCAATTGCAAGCAATTAAATTTGCATAAATTGTGTGACAACCCCGCCGAGAACAGAACAGAACAGAAAGAACACAATAAGTGTCAAACAATAAAAGTGCGTTGACAATTACAACAAAAATTAAATTAACTTATTAACTCGCGTGATATGTTTAAACATGTAAATGAACACACCAACATTCAACACAATTCAACTCGTCTGACAAACTGTAATGTAATACGAGTCAATGCTATGTAGCTGTCGCTTAAATAATAATCCAATCAACAAACATTGGAACCCCTGTGGCACAATGAGCGCCTCCCACATGCGGAATGTGCCTTGTGGGCGTGGTCGTGGTCGTGGTCTTGGTCAAACAATTGACAGTGCTCATGTGTATTATGTAATTACCAAATGCGCAAATATAATTTAATAAATGCAATCGCATAATTCATTTCATTTGCTCTGCTCTGATTTTTATGGTTCACGTGACGTATGTGGAATATTCTGTAGTTGCTCTAGCAGTTGCTCACGATACCAATGAGTTTTGTTTAGCCTTAAGATCACAAGAATTTGCAATCTCTTAACTAATCAGCACAATTTGTCAATTCTTTTGTTGCAGGATTATGACAAGGAGATCAGTTGCCACAAGATTCACTCGCCAAGCAGCAGCAGCCACTCCCACCACCCCCAGCAACAACAGCAACAACAACATCAACACCACCAGCAACAGCAGCAACAGCAGCATCAGCACCACCTCCACCATAACCACAGCAACAATAACGATGATGACATGGAGCCAACGTTGCTCTCGCCCGCCCATTCCAATCATTCAGCCTACGACACGAAGGAGCATGTCAAAGAGTTGGAGTTCTATAAGAATCTAGCAGCAAAGGCTGCCTCCTTGGCCAATCACCAACGTGACACGAGCTCTGCCTCCCCCCTGCCCATGCAAATCGATGCGGATGCGGATGAGGATGATGCGGAGGATCAGGCGGCCGAGGCGCTGCGTCTACGTCACGAGGAACAGGCGCAGGCCAAAGCATTTGCGGCACATCTAAATGGAACTAGTGAGTACATATCGAAAGCCAAAAAAACAAATTGAAATTGATAACCTAACAGAGTGGAAACTAATTTAAATTTATATAATAAGTACATTCGATATACAGCTCGATTTGACTCTCAATTGATTTATTTATTCTTTAACTAGTTTAGTTAGTAGAAATAAATAAACAAATACGCAGTATTGCCAGCTTAGCTCATTTTGCATATTTTCAAATATTTAAAAGTTTTTTAAATTAAAGAAACAACATTTTTTGGTTATTTTTTAACTTATTTATTTATTTAAAGTCAACTTAAAGATAGAAAAAATATGTATTAATTAAATTTTAAATAAAATTATAAAATAAAAAATTTAAAATTAAAATTTAAGTGCTGTAAGTTGATCTGTTTGTAATATATTTATATTTATTTCTTCATATTTTATTTTATTGGATTTTAAATGTCAAGATTCTGGCTTTTGAGTCCGGTCTAGGATATATTTTCCACTCAGACTTGTAATATTAGTTTCCAGCCCTGTACAAAACTTAAGTATACACTCCTCGTCCGCAAAAAGGGTAAACTAGCAATTAGTGCTGGCAGCTTTTAGGGCTGCTCTACCCACTCCCTTCCCTTCCTTTTACAACAGTTGACATTTCCACTAATTTTGCAGCAGCTTCAGCTAAACTAATGACAACATTTTGTGTGCTCCTTTTGTCTCTCTCATCTCAACAGTGCAAGACATGATAAATTTGCAAAAATTACAAAATTTGGCCACACTGCAACAGCAGCAACAACATCAGCAGCAGCAACAGCAGCAGCAGCAGCAACAACAACAGCATCCGCATTCACATTCTCATCATTCCCATCATCATCCCGCCACGGCTGCTGCACTGGCAAGTCTTCAGGGCTTAGCCGCCTCCGTGTTCAACTCGCCATTGAATTTGAGCGTTGGCGCCGAGGCTGTATCAACAACAGCAGCAACAGTAGCTGGAGTCACCTCAACGTCGACAGCAGGCACAGCTGCGACGTCAACGAGTGCCTCACCCAGCAGAAACAACAACAACAACATCAGCAGCAACAACAACAACAACAACAGCAACAGCAGCAACAACAACAGCAGCAGCAATTGCCACAATGGCAACAAGCACAAGACGTCAAAGGGCAACAGCAACAGCAGCTCAGCCGGCAACTCCTCCAGCCAACAACAGCCGCAGGATAATCCCAGCAGCAGCAGCTCACCACATGCCCACGCCCACGGCCACGGCCACGCCCTCAACGCCACGACCCTCGCCAATGTGCTCGCTGCGGCGACCGCATCGCCACCGCCAGCGCTCCAAGCGCCGCCGGCAAGCGCCCAGATGCCGCAACTGATACTTGCCTCCGGCCAACTGGTGCAGGGTGTCCAGGGTGCCCAGCTACTCATCCCCACGGCCCAAGGTGAGTACAAAAATATCCATGGATGTGTAGCATATATGTATATAGTTTCGAGTATGTGGATGTGCATAGAGGATTAGCTTTATTTGTGTGGGTATCAATAACATAGTTGACTTCACTCGACTCCGGCTTATGTCCCAGCTCAAAGAATAGCAATAGCTGGCCGCGAATATTAAAGCCATATCTAAAGCGATTAGGAAAACTTTTAATTTCCTCACCCTTTGTACCACACACATGGGTAAAACTTAAGAATCTTCACCAAGAGTAAAATTCGAATATTTGGGCATTAAATGATTAACTCTATTTTATTAGAATAAATCAGAAAATATATTTTTATATAAATTAGCAAGTTGTACTTAATTCACAGTTCTTCATATTGTTTTCTGTAGCCTTATCTGATTCAATATTATTATATTTCCTAATTTTGAGAGTATACAGTCGGATCTTGGCCAAAAACCATTGAATTTTCCTTAAACTGCACATAAAATTAGAAAAATTTTTATTTAATCTTATTTGTTATTTTAATTTATTATTATTTTTTATTATAATTAATGTTATTAATGAATATTGTTATGTTTTATTTGATTGAGGTTTAATATACATATATCGAAGCTTTTCTTATAAAATTTTCGATTTCATTAAATTAATAAAATAAAACTATCTAAATAAATTTATTTAGTATTTATCCTCAAGTCCGGTACGAAATAAAAGTTGCAAATAGGTATTGCTTATTAATTGTCAAATTAGTATTATTAGTATTTTTCATTTATAAATTATATACTAAATAAGGTTCTGTCTTTTCTCAGGCATTGCAGTGCAGACGATTCTCACCATTCCTGTGAGTCCACAGATTCCCACCAGCGAACAGTTTCTGCCCAATGCATTTGGCGCCTTTGCCAGCTATCAGCAGCAACAACAACAGCAGCAACAACAACAGCAGCAACAGCAGCAGCAACAACAGCAGCAGCAACAACGGGAATTGTTAGCTCCTCCGGCCTTGCCACAATTGGCACAGACACCCACGAATTTATTGAAGCCCAATCTGTTCTCGACGGGCGTGCAGCAGTTGCTGACGGCGCTGCATCCGGAGCTGTTTGCAGCTGCCGCAGCCAACCACCAGCAACAGCAACGCGAGCGGGAACGGGAGCAGCAGCAACAACAACTGGCAGCAGCAGCAGCCGCCGCTGCCGCAGCGAGTCATATGCCACATTCCCACCTGGCAGCTGATTTGCGACGCTCAGCGGAACGAACGCCGCCTGCAGGATCACCCACTGTGGGCAGTCCAGCATTGCCGGTGAAGCAGCCACCTCCGCCGCCTCCGCCAGGTGCCGCTTTCCTGCTGCAGCAGCAACTGCACATCAAACCCGAGACGCAGACGCATCTGCATCATCACGCGGTGGCGGTGGCGGCAGCGACATCAGGATCAGCACATCCACAGATCAGTTTGCGGCATCCGGATGAGCTGACGGCACCGCAACTGGACCTGAAGCCCCTGGAGCTGAGCAGCAGCAGCAGCAGCATCTCACCGCCGACGTTGCCGCCATCCGCTGCACTGGCGCGTCATCATTTCGGTCACAACTTGCGCAGTGCGGCAACATCCTCGCCCAAACACAGTCCGGGACGTGTGTCATCCGGATCGGCGGGCATGAATCTCAGCCAGCATCATGAGCGACTCGAGCGACGCTCTCACACGCCGACGGCGACGGCCACGAGGGCGGGAAGTGGTGCGTCAGTGCATCATTTGCCGCATGAACGAGGAGCAGAACGAGGCAGTGTGACACCAACAACGTCGGCTCCAACAGCTGTCGGCAGTGGCAGCAACGATAGAGGCTACTCATCTCCACTCTTCCGCACGCATTCGCCACCTGTGCATGCCCTGAACATGGGCAGCTCACCACGCTTGGAGCGTGACTATCTGGGCAATGGGCCAAGTCTGAACTGTGGCTCCAGTGCCAACTCTGCTGCTGCTGCCAGTTGTGCGGCGGCAGCAGCGGCGTCCAGTTCCGCGGGCAATGTACTTAGCAGCATCAATAGGTGAGCATTTTCAGAGAGGATCCTTTAGAGAATCCCTAACGCTGTCTTCTCTTCTTAGACTCAATGCCTCCAATGGGGAGCTGACCATTACCAAATCCCTGGGTCCACCAACGGCAACTGCCACGCGTGCATCCTCTGCCTCGCCGCGTGATGATTCACCCGTGCCGGGACCATCGACTTCAGGTGTTTCTCTCCTGCAGCCTCTCAAGCTGAGCCCCTCCTCGAGGAGCGAACCGCCGCATCTGTCACCCAATGGCAATGACAATGACAATGACCTGCTCATGGATTCACCGAGTGAGTAAAGATCGACTCTTTTATTCCATTCAATCAATTCTAAGCGTTAAGTTAGAGTATCTTAAGCTGCTCCAGGCGAATGTATAACTTGAAATTGCATCTCAAGCTAATTGCAACAACTTATCCAAGTCTTCCCTGATACTCGTATTTCATCTTTATTCCTGAGCTTGTTACTGACGCGTGACAGCTTCAACGCTGCTGCTAATTTGCCCAACACTTTTGGCTGACATCTTTCAAGTTTTGGCAACACGTTGTTGTTGCCTAAATCTTTGGATGGAGTTTTGTTTAGCAGCTCCGAGCAGCTCGCGGCTCCATCAATTATGAACCATGTCCCGGAAAAGTCCTGTAAATGCACAACGAAACTTTTGCACACATCTGCATTCCCATCTCCATCTCCATCTACCTCTCCCTCTACCCGTCCGACTCCTTCCTTTGCCTTTGGCATAGAGCCTGTCATGCATTTCCTTTTAGAAATTACATAAAATTCAGTCAAGTTGTTAGATCTTGTTTTCATTTAAAACGCAGCCAAAAGTTTCATTCATGTCGAATTGCGTTAATTAATGTTGCAAAAAGTTACCGAAAATGACTTGCTGCTTATACTGGCAGATATCATTCATACGCCACGTTGCACATACATGCGTACTTTTGGGTTAGCTCTTAAAATATCAAATCATCAAGGCAAACTGCATCAATTCAAAATTATCCATAGCCTGAAATCCAATTCAGCATTTCACCAACCACTCGAATTTCATTTTTGCCTTTTTCAAAAATATTCAAACGAGTATTTGGGCATAACATTAAGTGTGTATGTGTGTGTGTGTGAGAGTGTGTGTTTATCTGTGTGTATTTGATACTTGAATATTCATACTAATTGTGTAAGCAAATATTTTGATTTCTATTTATTTGTTGGCTAGCCAAGCTTCAATTTAAACCTCTTTAAAAAAAATGACTACATAATAATAATTTTTTTAACTTTTTTAGACGAAATATTTGCATACATTGCAAATACCATAGATAATTTACAATAATTAATTATTCATAGTACTTTTTTAAGGTCAATTTACTAATTACAGAAAACTTTAATTAAAAAAATTAACAAATTTTTGCTCACAACATCAAAATTTGAAAACATATTTGCAGAAGATTCGATAAAAAGCATAAATTAAAAGAGATCTTTATCAATAACAAAAATGTCCCTATAATAAAAAGAATTAATTCATTGGGTATTAACGGGGAAAGAAAATCATCTTGATTCTGATACAACAATAAAAACCAATATAATTTAATTTAATACTTACTTTGTTAGTTAAAATAACCAATAAGCTAAGTTAAGTTATACTAAAATAAAAAAAATATGTTTGCTTCAAAAGGTTGACAAACTAACTTCAATAGGTTGACTAACTAACGATTACATATTTGTGTCTAAGTTGATTAATAGCTACAAATTTTAAAGGGTATTTGTTTAATTTTATATTAGTAACATTGCAAGTAGTTGAGATAAAAGAAAGAGTAAGAGTATTTAACTAACTCAGGACCCAATCTGTCGTAGGCTTTAATGAGTGGCAATTTATGTTATGCTCAACTCTGTAATAATTCTGGGCATGCTCGTGTATACGTAGTCGGTGCAGGCAGTTACCTCTCAAAGTCCTTAATTGAAACTTTGGATGCATTAAAAATGCAATCAGCACAACAAGAATTGAGTAGGAGCGGGGTTGAAAGATGGGGGAGAGATGAGACATCAGCTGGCACGTTTAGTACGTAACGTGGTCTCAATTGCATTCGTGGATCGTTTGCTTTGCCTTTGGCTACCTCGCACTTGATGGGTAGCTCTCTAGTGTTGCATCGCATACAAATTGCAGACAATATGCAGCTTAATTACTACTAATTGATGCATACAAAAACTTAAGATGTTTTCGTATTTAATGACATATTTCACTCTCGAAGCCAAGCAAACAAACAAACAACAAAGCTGCGACGACAGCAACAGCAAAACATCCCAAGTTATGGCCTGGAAAGGATGCAGACGAGTTGAGCTTGAGGATTCGGTATGAGATTGAGTTGAGTTTGGTTGTGGAGCGCATCTTAATTACCGCTAAAGCGCCAGGCTGCAGTTACAATTTTAGTCAAGTGAATGGCTTTCCTTTGGCTTGCCTCCCTGATGATGGTGTCTTCTAACCAAGTCATCGTCATCGTCATCCTCGACGTCGCATCGTCTCCTTGTTGTCGCTTGCATATCATTAATAAATAAATCAAATTTCTGTGCGTGTAGTTTGTCGTTGACAACAATATGAGTGTCGAGTTCCGAGTACCGAGTGTCGGAGGAGTGTCGAGTCTGTCGAAGCAGCAGCTGCTAACAAATTAAGCAGATAAAGGCAATAAGTTTCGCGCTTACCTAATAGACAAGCATAACAAGAGCTAAGTGGCAGCAATAATAATAACATCAACAACAACAACAGCAATAGCAAACAGATCCAAGTGCCTTCCTGGGCTAGGGAAAATGAGTTTTATCAATTTACCTACGACACTCTAATAATATTTCGCAATTACCGCAATTAACTGTAATTAAGAGCCGCGACTCGACGGCAATTTATGCCATCATTTAACATTGACGTTTATTACCTTGAACCGGCCCCGTTAAGAGACCGTCTAACTGACTAACTGGTCTCCTTTTATTTTTGTATAGCTTAACACTTAAGTACCGTTTGCTAAGTAGCTCTACTATATTTACGCAATGTTGAATTTAACCCTTGAATTAAACGCGTCTTTCAGATGAACCCACCATTAATCAGGCAACCACCAATGTGGTCGATGGCATTGACCTGGATGAGATCAAGGAGTTCGCCAAGGCATTCAAGCTGAGACGCCTCTCGCTGGGCCTCACCCAGACCCAGGTGGGACAGGCTCTATCGGTAACCGAGGGACCCGCCTACAGTCAGAGTGCCATATGCAGGTGAGCTATCAATAGAAGAGATGATTTACAGATTTGTAGAGTTTCTATTCAAATAGGGAATTCACATTAGGTCTGTTAAAATTGTATACTGTTAAACTGTTAGCTAACAAACTTATAATTTTATTGACCCTTGTGCGCGAAATTAACATGTGTGCCAAGCAGGGATTAAAACCGAAACGAATATCGGTTTCAGTTACGGTTTCGGTTATGCTCGAATTAAGGTATTCGGTTATCGGTTATGCAAAATCTTGGAGTATCGGTTTCATAACGGTTATCGCTTTTTTATAAGTTTCGGTTTAAAAATACCGGTATGGTTTCGGTTCACAAAAAAATAAAAATTGAAGTTTTCGGTTGACCCAAATAAGAAACGTTATTCATTGTTTTGCATGAAAAATATAAATAACTAAATAAAAATAAATAATGTTATCTGGTTACTGGAATGGTCCAGCGTAATGTCGATTTTATTATAATTTGATCTCATATAAATTTGGTTTGAAAATTTCGACTATTTTGATTTTACTGATTTTTAATAACTTCGAACTGCCATAACTTTGTCAAAAGTCAATCAATTTCCATGCGCAATGTAAATTTGGGCATAATTTAACATCTAAATTCGTTCTGCATTTAAAATTTCGATTTGAAAGTTTTGAAAATTTAGAATTTTTTAAGAATTTTACAGTGTTACCCCTTATCATTTTTCGAAAAATTTCGAAAATTTCGAATTATTGAAAATGAACAAAATTTAAATGCAGAACAAATTTAGAGGTAAAATTATCCTCAAATTTACATTGCGCATGAAAATTGATTGATCTTTGACAAAGATATGGCAGTTCGAAGTTATCAAAGCTGTTCAGTAGCTGCGACGGCTAGAGCCAAAATTAACCCTTATAAATGAATCGGTTACTAAACGGTTATTTCGGTTTAAAGAGTTATGGCTTATGGGTTTCGGTACAGTGGAAAAAAATATTTTCGGTTACGGTTTCAGTTACGGTTACAAACTTCAATCGGTTTTCATCGGATAAAGGTTACGGTTAAGGTTTTAATCCCTGGTTTGTTTTAAATTCGGTTAAGTTTATCCTGGTGAAATATAATTACGATAATAGCTACAGTTTCAATGATAATACAGATTTAATTAATGGACAACAATTTTATATTTCGCTCAAAATGCGACATTTAATTAAGTTGTTGAAATATTTATATATCTGTTAGATATTACAATTTTTACAATAGAGTAGACATTCTATAAATTACTTTTTCAATCAATATTAAATCCGTGCTATACTTTTCATATTAAATTTAATTTTTCTCTAATTTAATGTTACTGAGTTGCTGTTAAAAAGATACATTTATTTCAAATATCTTTAAAAATTTCGGGCTTTTAGTTATGATTTGAAGTCAAAAGAAAATCGTCTAGGATTTTAATTTTGATTGAGTCGACTCGAATTTCAAACACTTTAATTTTAATTAGTTTTATAATATTTCTGGACCAATTATGTAGAGTGCCAGGACATTTCGAACATGCTTTGAAAAATAAATACATATATTTATATATATATATACAATAAATACAAAAAATAATTATATTGATATATGCTAAATTAGTTAATTGTTTAATCAAGTGATCAAAAATAATGCAAAATTAATTTTATTTATTTTATTTGTTTATTTTTGAATCGCCAAATCGCCAACTGTCTCTCCTTCTCACACTCTCTCGCTCGATCGCTGACAACGTCAAATGCCAAATGTCAAATGTCAAATGCCAAATGTCAAATGACAAAATGCCAAAATGCAAGCAGTGCACTCGCTGCGCAGATGTATGCCGCTCAACTGTCGACGCAACAACAGAACATGTATGTGTGTGTGTGTGTGATGTGTATGTGCGAGTGTAATTGTGTGTGTGTGTGCGTGTTGAAACTTAACTAAAGTGCTAGAGCTCATTCTTTTAGTTTTTAGTTATTTTGTCTTCATTTACAAGTATGCGCTTTTCAAGAACAAATTGGCCAGGGCATTGCCAATGAGCAATTTTAGCAGCTTTGAACAAGAAATTTTGTACGAGTTTTGGTCAAAATCAAAAACAAAACAAAACAAAAGAAAAAAGAAAATGAGAAAAGTATGCTACTTGACAATGTCCTGGCACTTTAGTTACGTTTCTATTATGATTAATTAGCGCATACAGGCGAGTGAGTAATCCTAATACTAAGATACTCTATCTATAGGTTCGAGAAACTGGACATCACACCAAAGAGTGCACAGAAAATCAAGCCCGTCCTCGAACGCTGGATGAAGGAGGCCGAAGAGAGGTGAGAGTATGGAGGCAGTTCCACGCGACGCAACACCACACGTTGAACATCAAAACTAAACTGCATTTCTATCTTCTAATCCTTTATATTTGATATATATATATATATATAGTCACTGGAACCGTTACAAGTCGGGACAAAACCATCTGACTGACTATATAGGCGTTGAGCCCTCGAAGAAACGGAAGCGTCGAACCTCGTTCACACCTCAGGCTCTGGAACTGCTGAATGCTCACTTTGAGAGGAATACGCATCCATCGGGTGAGTGGTAACGTTCAGTTGCAAACAAGAAACCATAGCATACTTCAGCAGGTGTTATAATTGTGAAATATATTTATCTACTTAAATATAGGTACCGAAATAACCGGACTGGCACATCAGCTCGGTTACGAACGGGAGGTGATTCGGATTTGGTTCTGCAACAAGCGGCAAGCACTCAAAAACACCGTGCGAATGATGTCCAAGGGCATGGTCTAGTAGGGCGTGTACATATAGAGGCGTGGCACGATCGTGCGAGTGTGCTGTATATAGTTTGTGTGTATTATGTGATAGTTTTAAACATTTAGCGTTTAGAGTCTAGGCCATGTAAAGTAAAAGGTGTGTCATAGCATTTACAATGTATCAGCATATGTCCCCTAAATAATATTAATTATATATGTATGTATATGTAATATTTACTATTTACGACTAATATTATGACTAAAATTAACCATATCCCAAATAGCCTAAAAGTAGTCTAAAGTCGAATGTCTCTAGGCGCAGACTTGTGCAGTTTTTAGGGCCCATTTTATGATATCGATGTGCCATTCCCAAAAAAAAACAAAGCAAAACGATTTAAAAACGTACATTAAAAGTAATTAAATACAAAAAATACATAACAAATTCATAACTAAAAATTACATTTAACAATTTGTATGGTTAAGCGGAAAACCAAAACGGCAAAACAAATGACACAATTAAGAAATTCATTATAAACTTTAAGCGATGATTAAAAGATTTGCATTTAATGCGTTGGCTATATTTCAAATAACATGTATACTAAACTGTATTTTATTTAAACAATTTATAAGCAAATTAATAACTCTAGCAATTAACAATTCTCATTTGGCCATCAACAAATTCCCTTCCCCCCTCAAAGAATATATGGCAATGCACTAAAAATTTAGAATAAGCAAATTTGTGTAGCAATTTAAATGATGAAATGAAAAAAAACAACATTAACAAAATATTTAAAAAAAAAAAAGACAAAACATGAATATTTCAATTACAAAATTAAAATGGTACACAAGAAGAAACAAATTATGAAAAAATGAACAACTGAACAAATATTTAAATAATTGTAATAAAAAAAACAAATATAATTAAAAATATGAACCAATTTGTATTTAATTGAGGGAAAGCGTATTTAGATATCTGTTTGTCACAGCTGAAAATAATTGCATTCATCATATTTAGCAATGATTTTAAAACTGTTATGATTGTTGAATTGTCAGTCTGCAATATATTTAAAGCAAATGATTGAAATTAATTTTTATAAAATTATGCGTTAAATTGATTGCTGATTGAAATGTTTTTAATCGTAAAGAATGTAAACCAGGGATTAAAACCGAAACGAATATCGGTTTCAGTTACGGTTTCGGCTATGCTCGAATTAAGGTTTTCGGTTATTGGTTATTCAAAATCTTGGAGTATCAGTTTCGTAACGGTTATCGGTTTTTTGTAAGTTTCGGTTTAAAAATACCGGTATGGTTTCGGTTCACAAAAACATTAAAAATTTCGGTTGACCAAAATAAGAAGCGTTATTCATTGCTTTACATGAAAAAAGACTTAATGATCTAATTATCCTGGAAAATAATGTTATCTGGTTACTGGAATGATCCAGCGTAATGTCGATTTTATTATAATTTGATCTCATATAAATTTGGTTTGAAAATTTCGAGAATTTTGATTTTACTGATTTTTAATAACTTCGAACTGACATAACTTTGTCAAAACTTATTCAATATCCATGCGCAATGTAAATTTGAGCATAATTTTACCTATAAATTCGTTCTGCATTTAAATTCTGTTCATTTTCAAAAATTCAAAAATTTCGAAATTTTAAGTAAATTTACAGTGTTACCCCTTATCATTTTTCGAAAAATTTCGAAATTTTCAAAACGTTCAAATCGAACAAAATTTAAATTAAGAACGAATTAAGAGGTAAAATTATGCGCAAATTTAAATTGAATATGAAAATTGTTTGACTTTTGACAAAGATATGGCAGTTCAAAATTATCAATGTTGCTCAGTACCTGCAACGGCCAGAACCGAAATTAGTTCTTATAAATGAATCGGTTTCACCAGTTAAAGGTTACGGATTCGGTTAAGGTTTTAATCCCTGATGTAAACATTTTTAATTGATTAATCAAAAAAGTTGTGAGATTGTAATCAAATTAATTGCGATTTATTTAACATCTATGCTGTTTATGGGTGTTTATTTGTCTTAAAAACTGAGCTAAATTCTAGACTCCTATTCTATTTAAACTCGCATTGTTCCTAATTGCTCCTATTATAGACTGGCAATATCACATCAAGTATTACCAAATTGGTAATCGAATCGCAGTTAAAATTCATCAATCAGTCAACATGGCCTCCAGGTTCTTCTGCTTTTGCCACACACGATACTCAATGAGACCATAACTGTAAGAGATAAATACCCTGTAAGTAAATCATAGTAGAAGTTGTTTTGGATGAACTAACCCCACGCAGCCCACGAGCATCACACACATCAGGATTATCAGTTTGGTGGATGTGCACAACTGCGAGCTAATGACATAGCCAATAACCGAACCGGTGCTCTCCCATAAACGAAAGTTGCTGTAAGCGGCAATCAGATGGTTGGGAAACAGGATGCCATAAAATGCTGCAAAAGGCAAAAGCTCATTGAGTACAATTTGTTAAAGCTTTTGAAAATTTAAAGCTCACCATTGACAACCACCAACCAGACGCCATCGCAGATGCCCCAAATGGCCGCGAAGGCACAGTAGGTCAAGTAATCCCCTTCGCGAGCCTCCCAGCTGTACATGTAGGTGAGCAGGCACAGATTGAGGACCGCACAGATGGCCGCTAGGGTGACACGTCCAATACGCTCCACGAGAGCTCCGGCGATGCCCGCGGCGATTGCATTTGCCACGCCAAAACAAATCATTGCGAATCCAATATTCGAAATTCCCCATCCGCAGGCAACAAAGGACTGAGGTGAGTTAGGAAAACCAGATTAATGGTTAGTGTCAAAGCTAAAAAGCTCACTTACACGCGTGAAATCCACTGCGAGAAATGCCTCCTCCAATCCAATAAACATCGTTATGGGCAGCATGAGCATCTGACGACGTTTGCGCAACAAATTGATGGTCACCGTGAGCAACTTCAGCCCCGAGATACCATCGCCAGTATCTCCGCGCTTAACGCCGTACCTGAATTCGACATATAAACCCTTAGATATAAATGTATCTTTGATATAGTTGTATCTGAATCTTACCGCTTTAGGGAGCTAACACCAAAAATCATCAGAACCACCGCTGCGGCCATGCATGTAAGGAATATGGAGTTCAGCAATCGAATTTGCTCTGGAGCAGGCGGCACCAGGTTGGGATTAACCTCAGCGCCGATGCCTGGACAAAATCGAGCACCACACAGCTCACCCACTCGACTGATAGAGGCCTCCAATTCCTCCTCTACCAGAGTCTTGTTTGCCGGTGTTGTCGATTCTCCAGAGCTCAGTGTCAGAACCGATGAGGATATTAGATTGCCCCACACCTGGGCCATTTGATAGAAGATGAAGAACAGTCCAAAGAACTTGACCGTATTGACATCTTTGCGTGATTTGCTTCCCCGCACCTGAGTCAGTGCCTCGGAGACAGTGGACAAATATGTGCATTTGGAGCACCAGAGAGGACCACCGCCAAATCCCACCATCAGAGCAGCCGGAATAAGTGTCTCGAAGCGCGGATAGAACTGGGCAGCAATGTAGGGCATATAGGCAAACAAAGCCAGGGCCATGGTCAATCGGCAGCCGAACCAACTGTTGATGAGAGAAAGTGACATGAGCTTAGTAGCTTATTGGACATATGAGCAGCAGACAGGACTAGGGAGTAAAGAGTGGGAGTGGGAGTGGACTGAGGGAAGTGGGCAGTAGTCCCAAGGACGGCCATAAATCTAAATAAATCGAGTTAACTGATTAAAGTTGCCACGGTCAGCATTTCTGGGCCAACGGCTTGTGTGCGTGCCTGGAATAAGTCAAACGGGTTGGAAAAATGCGTCGAATCTTGTGCAGCCGAGTGAGGGGAATGAGGATGTGATAGAGGCGGGGGGCAGATGCTAACGTTTCCTATAAATTAGCGATTTGTTTAAATGTCAGCCAAAACAAAATGGTTGCCAGCCAAAAATCATGCGAATGAGAATAAAAGAAATGGAAGAGGATTAGGATGAGAAGGTGTAGAGGAATGCAATATTGTCTACTTCTAATCCAAGGACTTCCTGTTGACATTTAACAGTCGAACACGTTGGGCCTCAGTCCCTACTGGTTGCCTTTTAACTGTCGCATCTGCATAAAATTGCCATAAAAATGCCACACAAATGCCAAACATTTATGGCAACCCGAAAATTTATGCGTTCTCCCGATGAGAATGGAAGCAATTATAGGGCAATGAGATGAGCAGCAGATTTCGACGAAACAAACATTTAAGAGATACTTTAAATGATTCTATATGACATTATCACGCACTGGTTTACCATTCATTCAAATTTAAAATGATTCACACATTTCAGAAAACTACATTTGCATACATAAATTAATTATTCATAATAAATCACGAGATCATATCGGTAAACAATATTCAATAAAATATTTGGAATTAAAGTTAAATTCGAGACAGTATCATTTGCCATTAAATCATATAAATCACAGCATTTAATACCACATCAATGGTTAGAATGACACAAACATAATATTGTATCACATTTTATGTACGTAACATGTAACATTCATTAAATTTCTATAGCTTGCATAAATATTATGCATTACTAATCGCTCAATTAAACAGATAAAAAAGGTTAATAATTCCGCAATTATTCAAACGATGCAAACATAATTTATATTTATTTAATTGCATTTATTTGTATCATAATATTTCTATAATTATTCACGCATTTTAAACTGTTTTTTTGGGAGGCATTTAAGTGGAATTATTAAGCATACTCAAAGTTACTCACCTAATCACTGTCATGGGCAAGAAAATATTCGACAGTATGAGAGATCCGTAGATGACAGCGAGTGTTGTCGTTCCAAGTGCCTTGTCAGCATTCACCGAGCTCTGCAGATTGGATGTGCCATGAAAAGCCGTGAAGTGTATCATGAATGCGAGACCAATGACAACCACATTCTTGGTTATAATAAAACGCTCCCGCGGCTCGTACATACGCTGATTCAGTTTGCTGTCACCATTTGTCGAGATGTTGGCAACAACGGGCGCGCCAGAGTTGCCATTCCTATGTGATATGCTGGTGTCCAGAGCAAGCTCTTCATTATGTGCATCGGATGTGTCATCGGGATTAACCATATTGATGCTGCTTAATGAGATATTAAAGAAAAATAAATTAGCTAATAATTTATTTTCAATACATTTTAATGCAATTTTTAATAATATATAATATTTAATCTGAGGTATTCAATATATAAATAATTATTTAAATACGAATATGAAAAGTTTCATTTAAGATAGAAAAAATGTTTATTAAATATTAAATATATAATATAATCGGATGTGTCATCGGGATTAACTATATTGATGCTGCTTAATGAGATATTAAAGAAAAATAAATTAGCTAATAATTTATATTCAATATATTTTAATGCAATTTTTAATAATATATAATATTTAATCTGAGGTATTCAATATATAAATAATTATTTAAATACGAATATGAACAGTTTCATTAAAGATAGTAAAAATGTTTATTAAATATTAAATATATAATATAATCGGATGTGCCATCGGGATTAACTATATTGATGCTGCTTAATGAAATATTAAAGGAAAATAAATTAGCTAATAATTTATATTCAATATATTTTAATGCAATTTTTAATAATATTTAATCTGATTTATTCAAATATATAAATAATTATTTAAATACGAATATGAAAAGTTTCATTTAAGATAGAAAAAATTTTTATTAAATATTAAATATATAATATAATCGGATGTGTCATCGGGATTAACCATATTGATGCTGCTTAATGAAATATTAAAGGAAAATAAATTAGCTAATAATTTATATTCAATATATTTTAATGCAATTTTTAATAATATATAATATTAAATCTGAGGTGTTCAAATATATAAATAATTATGTAAATACGAATATGAACAGTTTCATTAAAGATAGTAAAAATGTTTATTAAATATTAAATATATAATATAATCGGATGTGCCATCGGGATTAACTATATTGATGCTGCTTAATGAAATATTAAAGGAAAATAAATTAGCTAATAATTTATATTCAATATATTTTAATGCAATTTTTAATAATATGAAAATCTGAGGTATTCAAATAAATAGATAATTATTTAAATACGAATATGAACAGTTTCATTTAAGATAGTAAAAATGTTTATTCAATATTAAATATATATCAGTATTGAATGCATTAGTGTCTCTATAAACGGAATTCCCAGTTTAAGACAATTGTGAGTGCTATTTATGTTTCCCTTTCATTCACATTTATGTATTCTGTTGATTATCATTCAAAAGGAAATACAACTTTATAGCTAGATGCGTTTTCAATGAAGATACGATCCCAATGACAGACACTTAACCGCAATACACTTGTCGGCATTCGTTAGTAATACCCGTGCCAAAGAACATGGCTGGGTTGCATGGGCTGCTCTTGTGGAATGTTTAAAGACATAGTTTAAGCGAGCTCAACAAGTTTTAAAGACTTCTCAACTGCAACTTGGCAGAATTTCAATTTCAACCCAGTTGAGTGGCGTCATGAAATGCCACTGGGTGGGGGTATATCAAAGTCAGTCAGTTGCCTGCAGCGTTTGTTCCTTGTTTGGCAATAACTGTGCTGGCGTCACGCCCCTCAACGAAAGTGATGGAAAGTGAAGCTGCCCGTTCTACGTCTCATGTACACGACGTGATACCCGGTCTTTGCTTTTGGGTCCTTGGCTTTGCAATGCTTCAGCGTCAAGGACGAGCACAGTGCCTACCGCCAATAATCCTTTAGGCAGTGCCACAGCACGTAGCTCAGACTGGAGCGCAAATTTATGCCTGTCTACACCCACACACAAACACACACACAGAGACCCCTCATCCCCCTTGAAAGAAGGGAGGAAATCTGTTTGGTTAACGTTGAAAACTCGCTCAACTTGTTTGCATTTGATTTCGCGAGATGCCAACGACACTTTGTGAAATTTAGCACCTTTGATAAAGTTAAAGGTTTGTTTGCCAGTCGCTGAGTAGCCTCCATCTCCTAACCCATCTCCTCCTTCGCCTTTGCCTCCTCCAACTTCTTTGTCAGCCCCTTTGGCAGAGTGTGCCGATGATTTAGTACGGCAGTGATTCTGATTTAATGTACTCATGGATCGCCCGATGTAGACGTCTTTGATTGAATTGAATTTCCGTTAGGGGGCGTGGCAAATACGATGTGATGCTGCCTCTGCCAGAAGTTGCTTACTTTCTGAATTGTTTTCGAAATTTTTGATACACTGATAAGAGGGTTAAATACTACAGTGAAATTGATTTCGCATAGCTCGAGGCGTGACAGTAACAAATATTAATTGCGCCTATTTAAAACCGAGCAAAAGTTGAATTACTCCTCAAATATACTCATAGACTTGCTACCTGAACTTTTGATAGGCAATTAACTTTACCCGAACTCGAACCTAGGTCGTAAATCAGTTTTATGAGCCTTTTCCCCCATTTTCGAACAGCGAATCTAACAAGGCCGCACGTTAATCATACGCCGTGTTGATCGGCATGTTCTCTACATGTTCATTGCAGTCGTGTTCTCGTACTTATATGCAATTAACTGGAACACGCTTATTAGCAACTGCGTTTGATATTTCTGCATCTCGACTTCTGCTCAATTAATGCGAGCTACAAGTTATTGATTAATTTGATAAACAAATGAATTTATTAAAGTGAAAGTGTTATTTAAAAAGTAAGTTTCATAATAGCGCACAATTAAGTAAAGAGTCTCATTTGAAAAACTTTTTCCTTGAATTAATAAATATAGCTTTTATCGTTTAAAGTCTATCGGACTGCAAGCTCGTTCTGAAGGCAATAAACTATTGACATAAGAATAGCAGTATTATAATTTAATTGTCAGGATTCAAAATGAATCTCCTTAATATAGGAAATTTTCAATAAACGAAATTGCAGAGAAAAGTTCGGAAAAACTTTGCTGTTTGCGTAAAAGTGGAAGCTGAGACTTTATCAGTGGCATAACAGAGCAAGGCATTAAATTAACTCAAATTATAAAATCACTCTGCAGCAAACACATACACACACACACATACACACACACACTTACACAGGCAAGTATCTGCAACAGTGTGGCAAAATGGAAGCCAGGGGCCACCATTAAAAATAAAACTTTTTATGGTTTGTTGACAACTCACGCGACGCAGACATAAAATTTAACACACGCCTGGACAATTGGTCGGCCTATTTGGTGGCGAGAATGTTGGGAAGGGTAGAGATAGGGAAAGAGGCGGGGGTCAGCAGGCTGCTTGGGTTCGTCCATCATCTAAATGAAAATCAGGCATAATCACCAAATGGAGAAGCAAATATGGCCAACATTTTGTGTCCGAAAGTCTCGTCGCATAAAACAATAAAAACTGAAAGCTGGGCCATGTTGAATCCCGCCTAGGGTTGCTCCAAATTTGTGCCATAAAGTGTCGACCAGACACAGCTTTAGTCCCACCCTGCTGATCCATGTGTGCCAGTCTGATAACAATAATTTTGATATTTGCTTTAGGCTTGCTTTTTATGTTATAGTAATTTCATTAAATTAAAGCCAGCTCGACGACACTCGTAATGTAAACGAGTCCCTACAGTATTTAAGTTGTTAAATTCAAGTAGATGAATTAAAATAGAGTTAAATTATTTTGTTTTTCTTTTGATTACCCAGTTAAGAAGTGGAGAGGATTGTGTCACAACACCTTCTCCCATCACAGACAACAGCTGGTAAACATCAGCTAATCAATCACCGTCCAACTTAAACAGAATAGAGCAAAAAATTTGAAAGAAGAAGCAAAGAATCCAAAAGAAAAACAAATGCTTTGACTTACGAGTATGGCACAGGCCGTGCAAATATACGTATAGGAAGAAACCCAAAAAGTCAGTAATTATGCGTATAACTTGGCACTTAGGAACACATGTTGGCCTAGGCATGAGTTGAGCAAGAATAATGCTCGTAATTAACAATAGATCACTCATAGTTAATGTGGGTCCAGAGTGAGTGAAGTCAGGCCTGCAGCCAATCATCCAGAAGTAAAATAAAAACAAATGTTTCGAATATATATCATTGAATGAGTGGGCACTATATGAATCATTTACTTGGCCAACTGATTAGCACGCTTCAAAATTGAATTGCTACGAAGACGAAGCCAAATAAACGAGTGTCTTTCGCATATGCGATTTGTGGTTGAATTTTGGCGACGAATTGTTTGACCCACTCTTTGACCTTTGCCACATTAAATGCTCATCAATTTGGATTCAACCACCCCGCGTCCTTCGCTCCACAATAAGAGCAGAACAGAAGAATTTTCATTTCGCTTTTGGCAAACGATTTGCATCGTCAAAGGAACTCGGCAAACATTTTGAAAGAGCTGACATTTATAAAAAGCAACAACAGACGATGGAAATTGACACAGACAATTTGCTAAAGTGCTAAAGCTTAAAGTATTCGACTAGTTGATACCCTGTAAATACTATGTAAATACGATAAGTACATATTTTAAGTTATCTTTTTAAATGTTATACAATACATCAATAAAATGCGTACTTTGCAATGCATTAAAATCTAGATTATTAATTAATAATTTTAAATTGAAAATAATTTTAAATTAAAAAGGTCTTAAATATTATTTTCAGAATATTTATTTCGTTTGCCTAAAAATACACAGTATAAATTCACCCAATCAACTAAGTAAATATATAAAAGAAAAAACTTAATAATCATTTCTTGGTTATACAATTGAATACTTTGAATTTAAAAGGTATTTGTCTAAATAAGATTACGATTTTTGAAGTAAAATTGCAGTTGAGGTGAAAAATTCCAATCACAATGTTGCAGCAACTGACAAACAAATTATGAAGTTGGTGTTGTTGGTAATATTTTTGATGCTGTTATTATACAACCAGTTTCTGATGGTGCCATATTTGATTTTTGTCTATTATGCAGCTGTCATAAAATAGTTTTGTGATATTTCACGACAAAGAACGGCGCAGTCGTCAAAGATATCTATCTATAAGACAGGTGCAAGCAATGCACATCAAAGCAAACAATGCAAACTTTTGTATGCATTGCCACAACAACAACTGCAACAACAACAGCAAGAAAAAAAGCGTAAAGTTACTTTGTGTGCTAAGCAGATGGGTAAGACACGCCCCCTGCACATTGTAACAATGGCAATAAGCAACACACCACACACCAAGGAAGTTGAAAAAGAAAGTTGAAACAAAACAAAAAAAACGTATAACGTAAAACAAGAAATGGGAAATGGGTAACTTTGGAAGCTGCTTACCAAAAACAAAAAATGAAATACAATTTTAATGGCAGAGCCACGAGACTGGAGCATAAATCTCTGAAATGCCTCCAACGCTCGCAGCTGTGATTTCTTCTGGGCCGCCGCGGGATATGCAACATATTTAAGGGCATACTTTTGGGTAGAATTGTTTTATTGCTCAGTGAGTAAGTCTGGCAACTTTGTTTTCGACCAAAGCCAAACAAGAATTTCGACTATATGAATTATGTTGTGTATTTTTTATTTTATTTCTAGGCCAATAGAAAGCAGTATCCAATAATTTTAACGAAGATGTATTACACAATTGTACTCGTGTTTGCTGCAATGTATTTTGAATCAGAGAAAAACACAGATTGACGACAGCTTGCCTGCTGTCACTAGACAAACTTTTGCCCCACTGTACCAAGTGATAAGTTGCTTTGACACAACATCAACACCAGGAATAACAAGTAGCAGCTTAAGTCCTTTGCATGCTCATGAGCCGACTGGCTAAAAATTTTATTGTTACTCTGAGTAGACCATAATTTAGCTTATGTTCCGCCGTTTCCTAATGAGCCATGGCCATAAGTAAGTGCTGCAAATTGGCACAGAGCACAGACCATGTGTTGGGTGAGTCCCGGATAGACATGTGACTATTTTATGGAACACTTGAAGTTGCGACATAAAGACAAATCAATGCTATCATTCGTCCTCAACCGAGTGTCGTCTCTGCCAGTTAATCATAAATTTATAATGTCATCAAAATCTATAAGCACTTTTATGTTTATCATCGCGAGGACCCGCGAAAAGCAGAGTCACTAAAGAGACTTCCACCATTTTTATATGCCGTGCGCGTCAAACTTTGGCGGAACTTGGCCATAACAAAATAAGCACAGCAAATGTAACGCACACATAAACGTTTTTCATTACTCCAGCGGAATTTGAAGGCCAACAAAAATGACAATAATAACAGCGGTGGGGCAAGCCAAAACCAAAACCAAAACCAAATCAAGCCTGGCCAACATACGAATATGAGTTCTCGCTCGTTTATTATGTTCGAGAAATTCAGTCAAACAAATTTAACGGATGCTCACTTAAATTTCAATATATTGTTGCCTGCTTTTAGGCTTAACAGTCACTGCTACTGTTAATGCTATAATAACAGAGTGCTGTTAAAATTTCCCTTCTCTTTTGTTGTGTTAAATACTGTAACAGCTTAAGAGAGTTTAACAGCGAAATGCCATTTTCGGATGCTGCTATCACATTTCACGAGCAACTTTGGCAATTTCCGCTATCAAACAAATAAGAAGCTTAAAAAAGTTGTGCCCAAACAAGGGACAACATTTTAATGAGGTTTTGGTTTTTTATTTGGCGAAAACAATTGATCTCAATGGCATCAATTAAATTGATTTATTGCACTTTCACAACAGACGAGTGAAAATTGATGGCTTTATTGAGAATAGTTTATTTAAAAAAAAAACTGTGTTAGATTACACAAAAGAAATTATATTTAAGATAGTTTTACTTTTATCAAAGCGAAATTAGAATGTAGATGAGGTCTATTGGCCTAATCAAATGGTGAATTGTGCTTTGTAATTAATCTGATGCAATATGCAATCAACTTTATCAAAAAGTTGATGAAATATTGATTTGCTATTGGGCAAAAAAAACACATAAAAAGCAAAATTCACACTCCGTGGTCTCTGGCCCACGAAAGCATAAAATGCAACAGCAGCTGCAACAAAGTATCTACATTTATGTAAGGATTGATCTGAAGAAATGGAGTAAGTGCATCGTTGCTCCCACAACTAATTTGCACGTTTTGCAGCTGGCTACAAAGTGTTATCGTTGGCAAGCTGGTTAAGGTGAGAGAAAGCCACATGCAAAACAAAAAGGTATCCGAAATGAAAACGGAAAAGGAAATTAAACTGCCAGCTCACGCACATAAAATTGAAAGACGTAAAATGCACTTTTCGAGCCACTGAAACGATTAAATTGCAAATACTCTTTGAATTCGAAATGCCAAAACCATAGAACGTTTACTTGGGAGTTTAACAAAATAATGAAAAATGAAAATCGGTAATGTCCATTCGAATTCTGACAGCAAAATATTGCGTAAAGAAAAATCAACACTCGTTTATAAATAGAACTTAGAAAAGAATTCAAAACACAAATGTGGTTGACATTAATACAACTCAAATGAAGGATTGTGATTGGGACATGAAATAAAACTAAGAGAGAGAGAATATGTATAATCAGATTTGAATATAACGAAATGGCTTAAATTAGTTTTAACTATTTTTATACCCTTTATGCGAGAGTAATTAATTTAGACATAGTTTCTGCTAGTTAAACAGATACATATGGGATATATAGAAGAACTGAATGTTTTTTTTTTAAGAGGCTGAAATCTTAAGAACGCTTTAGTAAATGTATGTGAAAAACTCATGAGCTGACCAGAAGATATTGGTTTAGAAAGTGCGTTCAAATGTATTCAAATAGTCGCATACCTTAACCGGCAATTATTTATGCGTGCTACCGTGCAACCGACCAAAGAAATGGAATTACAGCTGCCATCAGCTAGTATAAAATAGCGTCTAGAATATTGTGAAAATATTTACTCGTAAGCACTTTATTGTTTTATTTTAATTTATTTTTTTGAATATTTATACGAGTTGCAGCCTGCAAGCGAAACTAGAAAAGGCATTATTAATAGAAACCGAGGGGAGAGTGAAGGGAGAGAGAGGGTATGTGTTAGTCTCATATGCGTGTTTGCATGGAAGTCGGTAGAAGTGCACACAAAAAACAAGTAGTTTTTATTTGTTGAGTACTTCCGCTTTGCTGCTCTTTATGTTGCTTATTTTCTGCTCGAATTTCTTGTCGGTTTACTCACTGAGTGAGTGAGTGAGTGACTAAGTTAGTGAGTGAGTGCGTACGAATATTCAACTTTAACATGTTTCCTCTCTTCTCCTATTTCCTTTCCTTTCTATTCCTTTTTGTTAAGACTGTTTTTCATGTGCTTGTTGCCAGCTTTTGATTTGACTCTTTTGGGTATTGTGTAAAAATAAACATTAAGGAGATGTCCTTAGATCTGTTTGTGGTACGTTTTTCAAGGGGAAAATCATGTGTGCATGCTAAAGCGAACGGAAAATGACTGTCGAAAACCGCACAAAGCAAATGAGTATAACAGAAACTAAGCACTTTAACGTCTTTGCTCTGTCTTATTAAAGGAAAGCTTAAATTTATTTTCTATTCTTAAATTCACAGTACTCAAGGATACTTGTTGAGCATCACTAGAAAAACATGTTACTAGAATACGAGATGTATAATGTCTACATAAGCGCGACAAAGAGATTGTAAAATGCTCTTGATTTAATCACACCTGACAGATGTCTATCAGCTGACATTACTTAATGGTCCACAGGAAAATTTAGAAAAAAGTAGATTTTATTTACAAATACTTACGGAAATCCCTTCACTTTCAATTTGCTAATTTGTAAGATTTTGAAACAACACTTTTATTGAACTAACAAACTTTATTGCTACAACTATCGATAGCCATTAAGGTGTTACGAGTAAATGAAATACCGAACGTCACTTTGTTTAACTACTATTTAAAAAATGGAAAATGGCAAATTGGCATCATAAACCACAACCAGAGTTGAGCAAGTGTCGTGATTTATTTTATATTATATATTTTAACCAGGGATTAAAACCGAAACGAATATCGGTTTCAGTTACGGTTTCTGATATGCTCGAATTAAGGTATTCGGTTATCGGTTATGCAAATCTTAGAGTATAAGTTTCGTAACGGTTGACCAAAATAAGAAACGTTATTCATTGATTTACATGAAAAAAGACTTAATGCCCTTTTTAGTCTGGAAAATAATGTTATCTGGTTACTGAAAGGGAATGCAAATTTTGATTATTTTGATTTTACTGATTTTTAATAACTTTGAACAGCCATAACTTTGTCAAAAGTCAATAAATTTCCATGCGCAATGTAAATTTAAGCATGATTTTACCTCTAAATTCGTTCTGCATTTACATTTTTTTTCATTTTGAAAAATTTTGAAAATTCGAATTTTTTAGAAATTTTACAGTGTTACCCCTTATAATTTTTCGAAAAATTTCGAAAATTTCGAATTTTCAAAATTGAACAAAATTTAAATGCAGAACGAATTTGGAGGTAAAATCATGCTCAAATTTACATTCCGCATAAGAATTGATTGACTTTTGACAAAGTTATGGCAGTTCAAAGTTGCTCAGCAGCTGCGACGGCCAGAACCGAAATTAACCCTTATCAATGAATCGGTTACTAAACGGTTATTTCGGTTTAAAGAGTTTTGGCTTATTAGTTTCGGTACAGCTGAAAAAATTATTTTCGGTGACGGTTTCAGTTACGGTTACAAATTTCAATTGGCTTTCACCGGTTAAAGGTTACGGTTTCTGTTAAGGTTTTTATCCCCGATTTTAACACTAACAATATTGATAATATTTAATTATAATAATAATAAATAAAATAAAATAAATTCATAAATACATGATAATTATTTAACAATAAAATCCATAAAGTTGTGAATATTTTGAACGTGTCTGATCACGTTGTGTTTGTTATATTCTAATCTCGTTACCCTTAATCCGATGGCACCCATTAGTTGAATTTAGAAATGCGCTTAATAATTCAATGGCTAATAAGCAGCTGCGGAACTCGAACGATTTTCTAATTGGCATTAAAATGCAAACAACAACATATTTCTTGAATAGTTAATCGTGAGAAAATAAAGTTTGAGATTATCGATAAATATGTGGGTATCAAGCGAGTTGATGCTGATGCAATTTACAAAGAAATTTAGTTGATCGCAAGGAATGGAAAATCAACCCATTAACTCAACATTAACAGGGTGAAATACAAGAAACTAAACCCAAAATAATGTCTGCTGTCGCATATTCTCAAATGTAATTTATGGCTAATGAGCAGAAGAAGTGTTGCTCTTCCAGAGACAGAGTCGAGGGTATGATAATCACGTTTGTATACTCGTAACTTATTTAATATAAGGAAGATGATGCCACAAGGCCGTTTGTCGGTCGAGGCACGGATGAACTATACCATGAGTGTGCGTGTGTGCGTGCGTGCATGCTAGTGTGTTGGTAAGTATAATGAATACTGAGGTAAATGTCGCCACTCGCTTCCTGCCACCAACCGGATGTGGGAGTGTCCATGATTTTCTAGCTACACAATTCGCTACAGCACACCTCGCGTTTCAATTGCGAATTTTAATGAGATTTTCGTGCGTGTAGAATCCGATGAGAGCAATAGACTTACATACCTCTCTTCAAAATCAACATTATATTTTAAAAATTTGCCAGTCATACTATTTCTCATACCAGGATACATTCTAAACTGGTCAGTCAAGAACAAAACGTTTTTGATTGAATTACGAACTGGATTCTGTGGATTCTTTCACTTTTAGATTAACGACTTTCCAGAAAGAACATTAAACTAAGGTGATAGTTTGATTTGATAAAATAATAGTTAAAAACATTTAATTTAAATTTAATAAATAAATTAATATACACATAGATACACTATACATTTTTTTGAATTTAAATTCATGTCGATGGAATTTATCGCTTATTTAATACATTTCGTCTTTTAAGTATTTTATTTGTGGTTTATTGAGATGTTTACTAATGTTTTTCTGATCCACTTAAAATACTTTAAGCTTTCTTGGCCACTTAATTTGATTGCAAAATTTCTTCAATTAATCGTAGTTATTTATTTAACTTTCTCACTTAAAATGTCATAGCACAACTTTGAACTTTGAAACTTTGTTGTCCCAACTAAGTAAATTTAACGCTATCCGAAGCAGATAGAATAGCGTCAATGGAGCCGTCGCTTTTCCGACGCACATTTCAATTATCATACATTTTCTTCTCTCATTGTCCTCATGTCCATCTCTTTTCCCCACATTTTCTGCAAAAATAAGGAAAGCGAATGCAGTGTCAATTGTAAAGCGCCAATGCCATGAGATAATTGAGAACCGCATACTTTTAATTAAGGTTGCTAATTCAATCAATTAGAGAAATTTGTATATGGTAATGAAGGATTTCTTCAGAAATGACATATGAAAAAGAGAAAAATAGCAGGTTTAAAGTAAATAGAAAAGCCAAAGATTCAATCTAAAAATTTGTCATAAATAACAAACTGAAAAAATAATGGATAAATAAATATTTTAAAAAATAATCAACTTAAGAAGCATTTATCACACTTTTTATGGTATGAACTATACTTGTAAATGCTTTATAGTAAAATTGTCGAGTCGATTTTTAAAGTATTTCTGAATATTTTGCATCTCATAACAATTGCTATTATTATTTATAACTTTACTATTGTTGAATAAATAAAGATTTATGCAAATTAAGAATATGATGTGAAGGCGTCACAATCACAAAAAGCAAATATTGAAATCAAACTGGAAATTCAACACGTTACAGATATGGAAATCGAATTAAGTTCTCTCTCGATGTGCCCTTGCAAGTTGAGCATCTTATTGTATGCTTTAATCAATATTCATGTCCAAATTCCGCATTTAGTATGCTATTTTTACTTCTCGGACACGTATATATTCAGTGTTTTTCCATTTTACTTTACACTTGTTTGCAGTAAATTTCCGCGTTTTCGCTTTATTATTGAATGGACTTTCATAACTGCAAGTTGTACATATGTATGTACATATAGTGCCCGTTGTTTTACGAGTATATGCGATTGTATGAGTAATGAATGCAATATCCTTTTCACTCGCGGGGCGTATGTGTGATATTCTCTGCTCACAGATTTATGCCGTGTGTTAATCAATTTAACAGCATTTAATTATTTACAATTTAATATTGGAAATTAATAAATAATACACAAATATTTATTTCACTTTGGTTTATCAATTCGCACCTTTAGGTGTGCCAGCCAACACACACAAGCTTCGAAATGAAGTTTTCACTTGGTATCGAAGTATCGATAAGATATATTTAAGTATGTTTCTATGAAGAGAACCGTTTCGAGCCGTACCGAACTGAACTCAACTGTGTCGTTGACGAGCGCAATTAAAACTGAACTAAAATCTCGAGCGGCAAACTTCTAAATATGAAATGACATGGAAATGAATGTGGCAACAACAAGAGGGCGGGCATGAGAGCATTTTAAGACAGGTTTGGTTTTACAGAGCCTCAGTTATCGGGCTCCCCCTGATTTGCATTCCCCGATTCGCAAGTCGCAGTGCGCCCAATGTTTACCATTTTTTAAATATTTATAGTATTTTTATTTGCGGTTTTTTGATTTGCCTCTCACCAGTTGCTTTATCGTGACACCTTTGACCACTTGGCCCAAGAACTTGGCCAGCAAACGACACACCCAATGAATATACAGTAACCACTCAGTTAACTAACCACATTTTGTGGTTAGTCAAGGGTTTCAAGAATGTGGAGCTAAGTTCAAATCAAATTTGCACCTGATTAATCATACGCCCTGTGGTTTTGTGCCTCGCCTCATATTGGCTACGGAATATTTTTAAACACATTTAACCTGTTTCGTCGTTTGCCAAAAACATTTAGCCGACGGGTGTATTGAACGTAAAAGTATATAATTTGCATTTATTGATAGGTCGAGGTCATTCCGATTGATTGAAAAAGGTTTTAGACATTACTGATATGTCTTAAATGAAAGTAATTAATCAATGCATCAATGTGAACTCATCAATTGAGTTACATAGAATTTGAAGAGCAGGAAAATAATATTTAAACTTGTCGTTAACGAAGCTCAAGAACAGAGAGATAACAAACTACTCAAAACAAGAAATGTTTTTTAGATAGCAAAAAGTAATATGGTATGGAATGAACGCTGTGTTGTAGATAAAAAGTAGTCAAACTATTAGTATTCAATTTACAGATACAAATAAAAATGAATCAGGCGAGAGAAAGACTGTAAGGCGAGAAACTCCAATCCACACTAAATGATGGTGAAACTAAAAAGGTAAAATTAATTCATCAACTGAGCAGCAGTTAGAAATCGAATCGTAAATATACTCGTAATATTTATTATTCAGACAATATTATTTTTTTGTCAACAAATTTAATTTCAACAGATGCATCAGCAATTTATACTTTTTATCTCACAACACAATTAAATAAAACTGATTCACTTGCATCTATTCTGTGTATAAATAACAATCATTCATGGATGTGGGCAGGGGGACCATTGTATAATACATTTTTTTTATAAAGATTATGTATGCTAAGTAAGCACAAAAGTCTCGAAAAAATCTTCGCTTATACATATTTATGTATAAATTTCAGAATGTTATTCACGTGTTTTCTCCAAATCTCTAAAAACAACTCAAAAGGTGGTGTTTCTGAAGCCAAAAAACCATTGCTTTCAAATGCAATACAAAATTGTGGAGCGATTTAATCAAATTTAAAATTTATTGAATGAAACGAAATTATTTTTTAAATGTTAAAAATATTGCATTAAATAATTTTTGATTGAATTACTTTTAGTTATATAAAACATTGGAAATTAATTTATAGCTGTCGATTTCAGTGATCCCGAAAATACGTTCGAAAAATTCAAATTGACATTTAAAAAACTCCGTAATTTACTGATTTTTAATGTGAGATAAGATTGATAAAAATGATTTGGCCCCTCTCTTCGCAGAAACCTGCCTACGCCCTTGCGATTATTTATCATCATCCCATATATGTTAATTAATAAAAAATTATAAAACCGCAAAAAAGCCCCAAGCTTCAACTTACGCACCGTTTAACTGCACCCAGAGATGAACTCAAGTCTGGAAATTGACACAGTCAACACAGATTTACGTTATAGGAGAGATGTCCATTTTTTGTACTTTAAGTCAGATCTAGGTATTTCCCCGATTATTAACCGATGCGTCAATGCGTAAAACTCGTTTAACGTTATCTTTATTGAAGCATCTTTTGTTATATGTTTGCTTTTATTATTGTTTTTGTTTTTGAAATTAGCCCTACTCTGGCAGCTGTACTATATAAGTAAGTAAGTGTTGATGTTCAGCAAGCAGTGAACGAGCTCTTTTATATGAGGTTTGGCCTTTCTGCATAATCCGCTTATATGCTCAGAGCTAAAACCAAAAACCAAACATTGAACTAGCGAACGGTCAAACTCAGCAACTGAGCAACTGGTCAACTGGTCAACTGTAAATGCCCCTTGTGGCTATTTGGTCAAGTAGCACTATAGTGGTACTGGCTCAGGCCTTTCACTTGAAACAGTCTGCAAGTTGGACTGAACACTTGGGCTTTGATGCCATAAATCTGCTATAGTTGAAGGTCTCTTCTATTTTTTAAATCTTTGTTTGCTTTGATTGACATTTTGCAAACTGGTTTGCACATTTTATATGTGGCACACGTCATCTGTCGTCGATTTATTCAATGGTAATCAATTTCACGGCTGAGACACCTGAGTTAATCTTTAATTTGAGCTACATTTTTTGATGCACTGAAAGTGTTATTAAATAAACAGTAAATAAATCTTTTACGTATATTTACATATAGTGTAAATAGAGATGAAGTCGGACTTGATACATTATTCTGTCTAAAATTATCCAAGAAAACACTTAGATGTCATGTGGTCTCGAAATACACTAATTTCCAAAGTGATTGTCTTCACAGTTTGTCACTGTTGATTTATGAGCTCTTTAAATTGTCAGGTTGATTATGTGTTTTGCATTCGCTCATTCAATTAACTCGCAGACTAAACGCTTAGAGTCAATCTTAATCAATTGGATGGTGGGCAGTAAAGTGAAAATTAAATCAAGCAACAAAATTGTGCTAACGAGAAATCGATACACATCGCGTTGGGTAGATTAATTATCTGTCTATTTGTTGTTGATACTTGCATCTGGTAAATGTTTACTTAAGCAAAGTAGTTTATAAGGTGACTGACAAAATCTTATTTTCATTCAATTTATAATTGTTTTGTGAATGCAAATGATATGACGATGTTGATTTTATGCCTCATTAAATAATGCTGCACAACCACCCGACCCCTCTTATTGATCTTTGTTTATGCAACATCCAAATGACTGCACAAATGACACAAAGAAAAATCAAACAGGTGACTGAATTTTTATATTTGTAGACCATCACACTTTTTGTGTCGAGGTGTGAGAGCAATCAAGTGAGCTGTATAATAAAGCTCAACTGTTAACAAGTGGCTTTTTAATTGATTAATAACCATACATTTATTTATTTATTAACTATTTAAATATTTATGTTTATTTTCGCAGGGAAGTTGTGAAACCCGATTTAACATAAGTTCCACTTGGCAACTGTTGTTGAAAGCTTTAGCTAGCTAATACACAAACCAATGCTTGGGACACTGTCAAAACTTTTGTAACAGGAGTTGTTAACATTTTAAAGACATGGCTTTAATTTTAAAATACTGTTTCCAATTTGTAAATAGTAATTATTTATTTATAAATTTAACTATAAACTATATGGTTGACCAGTATAAACAAGAGAGTGTCGATTTATTCATGTCCTTGTTAGTTAACGTTTTTTCTCATCTTTGTTATACTATATTCATATTAACTTTAACATTAAAAGGACCCTTTTAATATGAAATCGAAAGCTAAAACACGCATATTGTACAACTCGTATATATAGTAGTGTATATTTGTATTAAGCTGTTGGCTTTATTACTACATTATAAACTACTTAATTTCAAAAGCCCTTAAACATATATATCGATAAATAGCTAAATTAAAATAACCATAAAATGAAAATAATTTGTGCAGGCGGCAGCTATTGAATTTATAATAAATCAATTAAGATTGCATCGCAAAATCACAACATACAAATTGCATTACCATTATGAGCGCGAAAAATAGAGAAAATTAATATGTATGTATGTATATGTATAAACAAAAGCAAAAATTATCAACAGAATGCGCTTATCAAAATTATGCAAACAGCTGCCAAATCTATGAATAACAAAATAATTAAAATCAATTTGCTAATTGAAATTCAAAATTCTGGTAGTATGTAGTGGGTGAGCTTAAAAGTTTCCAGAGAAGATAAGTTTTTAATGGATGTCAAGTGAACTGCAGTGAATGAATGAAATTAGAATAAAAATATTTTGGAAATTTTTAACTGGGGGCAAGTGTCCTGCACTTCAACGAGGCTCCAATGCTGCATTATGATTCCTGCTGCCGCTAACTGAATTTCGAGATAATAATTTCTATCACAAGTAATCATTGAAACAATGTCTTGTAGCTGTCTAAATAATGACTTGATTATTTAGTCTATACAAAAGGTATGAGGCACAAACACATTCTCATCATTGCGAATGAGTCCATTGAAATGAGCTCACATTCATGTCAGAATAGTTCAATGCAATTTCTATGTACGGACCATGCCAATAAATACATAATTATTGTCGACATTATTTGTGCTATGATTGAATTACTGCAAGGTGTTCACTTCCGAGCTAAGTACAATTAATCAACTGTCTGAATATTGAGTGTGTGTGCGCATATCTGTCTATGTCTAAATTCATCTACGACAACATAAATGAAACATCAGACACATTGGAAGTATCCGAAGGAATGAGGAATAAGGAATATCCTGTATGCTTCTACCAATTAATTTTGATGAATTTTACATAGAATTTAATTAAAATGAGCCCCTTAACATTATACTGCACAATTGACGGCGACTGGCAAAATGTGTTTCGAATATTCGTTGAATTTACGATGAGAAAGCCACAAAACTTGTTTTGGCAATTAGGTTCAATCATTTGCGGCCGAGCGTGTATAATTTCAAATTCCATTAGGCCAAATCGATGACTGCAGTTCCATAAATAATCAGGCAACAAGTTTCACACTTCAGCACACACAACCACAACTTTAAAGCGAGTGTCATCAATCAATGTCAAAAGACAACCATCATTTCATTGCCTACTTTGGTGCGTGTTTCCATCGAGGTCTCTGTGCTTTAAGCAACAAATTTGCCGCGAGGGTCTCAGCTGCCTTTTTACATCCGTAAATATTGACAAAAGAAACCGCGGTCCTGCCTGTGGTTAAATTATAAATAAAGAAAGAATGAAAAAGTGCTACTAACGAAAGTAAAGATACAAAAAATTACCACAATCAAATGGATTTTTTTCTTCTTCCAGCCTACAATGAATAAATGTTAATTAAGTAAAAAAATGTATTGAAAGGAATATTTTACATGATTATTGAATTGTTTAATATCCATATCTATTCAATTCTGAATTAATTCAGTATATATTTATTATCAATAACGACACTATTTTCATAACAATATATTGAAGTAAAGAGGAAGTACAAGAGAGCGAGAGAGAGACTTTCTTTCGTTTAATGAAAATGAAAACAATTACTTTCAGTATATTTTTCATTAACAATTGAGTTTCCGATTCATTATAAATAATACCACAAAAATTACCAGAGTGCAATTGAACAATACAATAATTATAGTTATTATTTTGTGTATTAAGCATCTCAGTACATTTAAGTTTGAATTAATTATTCATTAACAATTCAAACTGTCTTTAATGTATTGTTCAAACGCATTAAAATACAATGAGTGACATATAAAAGGTTTTTTCTTTATTTCCTTCATTTTGGTTACAAATTGACTAATAATAATTGATTATTGTGTATGAAAAGAATATTTCTGAATTATTTTCAATTTAATTCAATTAAACTGAATTTATTAAGAATATTAATAAAAAAAAAAAACGAGACAAAACGCTATAAATTTAATTAAAAAACTTTTTACAGGGCTGGAACAAGTACAACAACAATTTGTTTGTCCTGCAGACTGAACGAATAAATCTTTATGGATTAAGTGCCCAGCCAAGCTGCTGTACACGAGTATATTCATGTTGTTGTCTTTTGTTGTTGTTGTTGTTATTGCTGGCATATTAACGCTGTGGTGTACAAAAGAATTTCAAGAGCTTTAAAACTACTTTTTGCCGAGACTCCGCAAACAAAACAAAACTTTTCCTCCCACCAAAGCAACTACATTTATAATAGAGTGAGTGTATAGGAATTGGTCCAATGCGGGGGAGATGATAAACGGAATGACATGAAATAGAACAAAATGGCGGCGGTCAGCATCGAGCGACAAGTGATTTATGCACCGTGCGATTTTTCGTGGGGAGAGTTGCCGGCAAAGGGGGGTGAGGGGGCAGCCAACAAAGCGTGTGAAAGCCGTGGAAACTGTCGGACCAAATATTTAGGTTTAATGAACTCGAATGTTAATAAATAAATTTGTCAATAGAAGCGACAACAACAATAACAACAACAACAACTGCCGCCATTCAAAGTGTAAACAAAATGGCGACCAGGAAAATTTGTAAGGAGGATTACGGGTACCTCAAACATAATGAAACGAAGACAAATGACATTCGAATCGCATATATTCTACAACATGATCAATATCTTTTGTTAGCCATTTTAATTTGCCAACGCCTCAATTTTCAGTTGGTGAAATTAAGTATATGAATAAGAAAACAGATATCTCACAAACTTTCTAAATAATTAGAGAGTAATTTGCATTAAAAAGCAATCAGTAAATGTGAAATAAAAGCCGAAAGCAAATGCCAATGAATAATATTTTTGTTTAATTAGCTTTCATGTTTGCTGAATGCATAAATAAACGAATAATCTCATGATGTTTGTTTAATTAAGTCACCAGTTCAGTTGCAAAAATTGTTGTTCCATTTTTATGTGTTTACACGATTTCAACATTTGCTTACATCAATCATTATTGCACGTCAATTTCCCTAGAGCAACAGCAAGATGAACAACAGCAACAGCGACAGCAACAGCAATTGTTATTCATTTCCCTTCAGCAATTGGGTCATTTTTCCATTTGTTACCCTATTGAAACGTGCTTTAATTTCAGTTTCATTCTCAATCTTTCATCCTTAGAATTTCTATATGTAAGAGAACTGAGTACAATGTGTAGGTGCTTCGCATGGCGCGACTTTGGTCAATTTTCCGCTTGATTTTATTGTTTGCTGACCAATTGACTTGTCCATCCCGAACTGATGTTGCTGTTGGTGCTGATATCCACTGTGGCAATCAACACATACTCCACATGAGAATGAGGATAAAGTATAAAACCCTCACGTGTCATTAAAGTGGCATTGGGGCACATATACGTACAAACACACATTCACATTCTGACATCCTTATTATCCATCGTTCACATCATCAATGACAGCAACAGCAACATTATCGTTTCTTTTGATAGGTTTTTTCTTTTGGCTAGATTGCAGGATGAGATTGTCGTTGAGTTTTTTGTTTTGTTTTTTGTTTTTTGTGTTTTTCTTTTTTGTTTTTCTTTTCTATTTTTGGTCTATGTGCAGGCGGTTTGCTCTTTGTTGTTACTTTGTAGCAACTGTCTAAACTTTTTGCTGGTTGTGTTTACTTACATGCAAGCCAAGTTTTTGACTGGTTTGGGTTAGGCCTAATCCGCACTAGAACAAATCATGCAAAACATTCATCAATTTTTGTTATCCCCTTTGAAAGGTAAAGACTTCGGCTTAGGCATCAAACATGATTGTTAAACTGGCACTGGCAAACATTTCCAGGTGCTTAGTCAACATGTTACACATCCTAAAAATAACCAATATACTGATTGAAATTGATGGCCTCTGCTCAGCCAGGGCTCGACTCGTTTCTCAGGGATACTTAAGCTATTTTTGGTCCTAATATTATGACATTGTAAAATGTTAGAGTTTTCATTACACATCACATTACACATGTGAAACTGGTCAATCATAATAAGGGATTAAAACCTTAACCGAAACCGTAACCTTTAACTAATGAAAACCGATTGAAATTTGTAACCGTAACTGAAACCGTAACCGAAAATAATTTTTTCCGCTATTTCGAAAACCATAAACCGAAACTCTTTAATCCGAAATAAACGTTTAGTAACCGATTCATTTATACGGGTTAATTTCGGTTCTGGCCGTCGCAGCTAATGAGCAACTTTGATAATTTTGAAGTGCCATAACTTTGTCAAAACTCAATCAATTTCCATGCGCAATGTAAACTTGAGCATGATTTTACCTCTAAATTCGTTCTGCATTTAAATTTGGTTAATTTTAAAAATTTTGAAATTATCGAATTTCTCGAAAAATGATAAGGGGTAACACTGTAAAATTTCTAAAAATATCGAAATTTTCGAATTTTTGAAAATGAACAAAATTTAAATGCAGAACGTACTTAGAGGTAAAATCAGGCTCAAATTTACATTGCTCATGGAAATTGATTGAGTTTTGACAAAGTTATGACAGTTCAAAGTTATTAAAAACCAGTAAAATCAAAATAGTCGAAAATTTCAAACAAAATGAACCAAATTTATATGAGGTCAAATTATGATAAAACCGACATTACGCTGGACCATTCCAGTAATCAGATAACATTACTTTCCAGGCTAAAAAGAGCATTAAGTCTTTTCAATGAGTAAAGCTTCTTATTTTGGTCAACCGATACGAAACCGATACTGCAAGATTTTGCATAACCGATAACCGAAAACCCTAATTCGAGCATAACCGAAACCGTAACTGAAACCGATATTCGTTTCGGTTCTAATCCCTGATCATAATCATCAAAGTTTTCGATTTTGATTCTCCCCGAGCAACAACCTGATAAACAAATTTATTATAATCATATGTGACGCCTGACTGACTATACAAGTATATGTATGTATACATATGGGTTCAATTTGCATACGTAGATGACCATATCTGTCTGTGTTTGATTGGGAGAGTTTCTATATTTGTTGCGGTTGTGTCCACTTATTATTGTCATTTGCATAACAACTTGTGATTTGTGATGGGTGATTTTTATTGTGTTTGTCAATAAAAATTGTCCGAGAGTATCAGTTAAATTGAGATTCTATTTTGATATAGTTTTCCAACTTACATAACATTAACTATATTTCTCGATTGGTAATGCATATTCAAGATTTGAATTGAAAAGTGTTTAAATTAATATGAACTTGAGACTTGATTCTGTTATTGTTAGTTTTCAATAATTATTTACTTAAAATATTTATTCTGTTAATTTGAAAAATATATTAAATAATAAATTAATGCATAAATAAATTTAATATTCTAGTGCATATCGATGAATGAACAAAATGAAAATATTTGACAGTAAAAAAGCATAATACTTTAACAACTTTATCAGAGTTTAGTTAATAATTGTATTTCATTTATTTATTCATGTCCACATATAACTCTGATTAACTATTAATGAAGTAACAATTGTTATCCATTTAATCTTATTTATTTATTTTGTAAAAATCGTATATTTTCATGTGTAGCTTTATTGTTATATTTATATTTTATATCAAAACAATACATAGGATTTAATTCTTTTCGTCTTTCGGTCCGTCTGTGAAAACGCGTCGATCTCAGATATTTAAATAAATTAAAATTTGCTCCCTTCGCACATAAATTTAAATTGCAAATATGTGTCCAGTCATAGAATTAAATCCCTTTTTACTTATCTCAAATCAGGTGAAAGGACTGAAGAAGTGTCTCCTGTGTGTTAATTATTATCCTATCCTTACCTATCAATTACTATTTATTCGAATTGCATTTAAATTAATTGAAACAAGGATACAGAACATGAAACAGCAAAGGATTTCATTGCAAGTTTAATCATGAAAAAGTTACTTTTTTCATTGGAAATGTTCACAAAAAGTTGTCAAAGGAGCGAAGAGAAACTGGCAACCCTTTGCCAACTTTGGCTTCATTGTTGCATATTGCATTTGATAAATTTTGACTGAGACTCCTAACAAGACTTTCGAGTTAGCATAAATTTCACGTTGACAATATATAGCAATAAAGTTGAGTAAACTTTCATAAATAATTTAACCGAAAGCAGGTTAAACAGTGCTACTTAATAGTATTTATATAAGAACGAATACATATACACATTTACATATGCGTATGTATATTTTGTTATTTATACAACTTCGTTCATTTGTGACGATGAGCACTTGTACAACAACAACATGATAAAGAAAAACAATAAAAAACCGCAAAGTGAGTCAAATAAACCAAACACAAACACACCCAGGAACACACTGACATGCATAAAGAGCAATGTTAGTCCTAATGAGCAGCGCGCGACACACGGACAAGGTCAAACGAACATTGGACCAGCCCCCTCCCCATCCACAATGGCATTGTCCTGCTGATAAAAATGATAAGGCAAAGGCAGCTGCCATCCGACATTTCGATTTCACCCGTTGCACAGGATGGGGGGAAGTGGGCGGATTACCAAAGCACATTTAGCACACTGTTCTATAACATTGGTATAACAGTGGTATGACAGTTCACTTCTCCTCCAACAAGGCACAACAGTTTACCATGATTCTCGTGTTTTGATGAGTTCGATTCTTTTAATAGACTTTCAAGCACCTTGATATAATTTTACTTTCTTTTGATATATTTGATTTTGGATAACTTTATATTACATAATTAAACAAATTATTGAGATAAGTGCCTTTAATTTCAGCGTTTTAAGTTTTTAGTTGTAATAAAACAAGTAAAATCTTTGTTCTGAGTTTGACTTTTTATTCATATAATAACTTCATAAAATATATACTAATGTTGAAAAAGGGGAGCTCGAAACAGAGTTGAATTTTACAGGTATTTTTTTACATTAAGGCACATTATTATTTATTTTTTATCTTAAAACTGTTGAATGCCTTTAAATTTAATAATACATATTTATTGTTAGCCATGTAAAGGATATTCTTGGCCGCGAGTTTTATGGTGTTTATCGCATTTCTAAATCACAATTCTGGAGGAGTGTTATCGTTAAGACTCTGACTGAGAATTGCAGAGAATGCGTGGAATCTATGAATCTCAAACTAAAAGCAGCAGCCGACTGGCAAGTCATTGTCTGTCAAATTAATGACTAGGCATTCAAAAAGTAGAATACCAAAACCGAAACTTGTTCATGATGACAAAACATTTTCCCAACTGGGCGACTGCGAAAATTGTGCGTAGCAAAAGTCCAGCTAGGATGCCAATGGAAAAAGCAATCAGAAAACACAACGTCAAATTAATACAAATACCATAAAGTTTGGCCAAATCGAGTGAAACTTATTACGATACATTACACAAAATCCGCAAATATCCGAAAAAGAGTCAAATTTCCAAACCGACTCGACAGAAATCCAATAAAATACGCGTCGGCCTATTGGACCTGTGGTGACAATCCAATTGGAATGCATGTTGAACTGGACAAGTATCAAATATGCAAATGTCATTTGCCCTCCGTGTCCTTCCCTGCTCAGCCCACAACAGAAATGGGACAAAAAAAGTGCCCAAAAATTTGCAATGCATTGTTGCATATGGCTTATTGGTCATGCCACTCAATGGCTAAAAGCCTACTGAAATAGCCGAAACATATAATGACTTCTGTTTTCTCAGTTATTTTTTTTTAGCTTTAAGCAAACAAAATAAGTATGCTGACAGCAATGTATGCTGTTCAACTGTTTAAAGCTGATCTATAGACGTCGGGTTCCACATTTGTCCCCCAAGGCCTTTGACCCTTTATATGCGCCTTGCTTAACTTTTCATAATCGATGAGCTGGCAAATCCCCAACGCTCCCGTCCAAAAAAGCCTCACAGACGGCGCCACATAATAAAGGGTTTCCAACTTTGACCTGCACCTTTTTTTTATATCTTTTATGCAGACTCGGCAAATAATAATAAGTGTGGCGAAAGTAGAAAGACGCACAAAAAGTTTCCCAATGCAAGTCGTTAAGGGGGAAATTTTTATATGGCTACCGGCATTTTTACAACCGCTCCCTGAAGATTGAACTCCATTGAGCGTGTTGTGTGTGAGGATGGCCAAAAGAAATGTGTGAAAGTGAAAAGTGTTTTAAAAGGCAAGTTACTACAATTTAATCATTACTCGACTAAAAGGTTTGCAAAAAGAGCCAAAAAGAGTGAAGCACTTGATTAAAACCAGATTCTACAAAAATAAATAAATAAAGCTAATACTAATACATCAAGAATGTATATATTTCCCAAATTGTCATATATTAACACTCTTTTCATAGTTTTTGCTTGTGTATGTAATGACAAATGCATTAAAATAATAATACTATAAATATGTCAGAAGTTTTATTTTCATAATATATAAAAAAGCAAATATATCTATTTTATTTTCTACAATTGTTAAAAATCTGTATAAATTGTAATTCTATTTGTTATACCAGCAAATTCAAAATTATTTATTGCGCGCCAAATCAGTGGCAAATTTCGTCATTACTCATAGCAGTCAGCTTTGCGACATGCTGCATGTGCTAACAGCTGTTGCTGTGAAAATATCGATATATCGACATACTTGTTCGCTTAGACGATATCGATACATCGCATTGCTTTGCTCAGTTCTTGAATATTGAGCCAGCATATCTTCCTGCGATACATATTATTTACCCCGTTTATATCGATAGTACATAAAGTAATACAAACGATAGCTGAGCAGCTGTGCTATTAAAGTTGGAAAAACAAATTATCATATAAAATATTATCAAAATGGCACAAGACATGCTACTTGGCGATGAGGAGCCCAGCAGTAACAAGGAGACCTTTCTACAACAGTTCTGCGTGTTGGCAAAAAATGCAACCGGCGCCGCTTTGTTGGATGTCATCAAACAAGTGCTGGACGCGCCGAATGTCTTTGTATTTGGGGAGTTATTAGCGGAGCCGAATGTAGCTGAAGTAAGTCTTATATGAATCAACCATGTATCAAATGGTAATACTAACACGTTTTGCTTTCGTCGCAGCTAAAGGACGGCCCCGATGCCAAGTACTACAACACGCTGAATCTATTTGCTTACGGCACCTACAAACAGTTCCGTGCCCAGCAACAGGATTACATTGAATTGACGCCAGCAATGCAGAAAAAGCTGCAGCATTTGACCATCGTCTCGCTGGCCATTAAAACCAAGAGTATTCCATATGCGGTGTTATTAAATGAACTGGAAATCGATAATGTTCGACACCTAGAGGACATCATCATTGAGGCTATTTATGCAGGTGAGTAAAATGCCAGTGAGTAAAATGCCAGTAAGGTGACATTGAAATGTGCTTAATCGTTAACAGAAATGTATTATTATTTATTTAAAAATGTTGTGATAATGCTAAATAGATATTTAATCTGAGAACACAGCTCACTCCTCCGATTGTAGAGCACTCTAGATTCTGTATGTTAGTCTTCTAATTGTGTTTTGCATAGGATTTAACTGTGATATAATGTAAACGGTCGTGAACTTCTGAAAATATCAATTTGTTTTCGTAGATATGTCAATGAACCTCTGAAACTATATTCTTAATTGTGTATTTAACAAATTCCTTAATGGATGCCCTCATAGAATTATTCATCTAAATATTTGCAAGAATTGTACCAGTTAATATCTATCAACCACATTTCTTAGATTAATATTGTAACCCTGAGAATCTTATATTGTTTGCTCGTAGTATTTAATTTGCAATAAGAAATTGTATTCTTTCCGTGCTTTTTAGATTCGTTCCGTTTAAGTTAATTTAGTTGTAGAGTTAGTAGAGCGATCCAATAAAAATGTGCAACTAGTATTGAATAATAGAGAGTGTACTATACTTTTTATTCTGTACATAGAGTAAATAAAAATATTTAAATTTTCAATGAGGTGATCATCATCAGGCTATTACAAATTATTTTTTTTCTCATACGAATTTTTAAGACTTACTGTATCTGCTTGTTACATTGATATGCACAATTTACGTATACCTTTTTGTCAATTTTATTGAGTACTGAGTATTAATATGCAAATTAAAGTTGTAATTGAAAAAGTTAAAGTAAACAGGACCCCAGACGACTCCCACACGAGCACGAGTTCACATTTTAAGTCTAGTTGAGCGTGACCTCAGTCTGCTGATTTAAATAAAAATAAAAAACCGATTGGCGTGCATGCGTCAAGTGAATTTATAATTAAATAAAGTCACGTTAAGTTCATAGGTGAAAGTCCGCATATTTTTACGTTATCATAAGATGCAGTTTATATAGTTCGTCTTTCAAGTAATTTAATATTTTGTAAAAGATTGTACACTTCAACTTAAATAATAGGTTGGTGTAGTTTCATCATCTTTAACAAACATTTTGCTTAAATTGCAACGCATCCATTCAGGCTCACACTACATAATTTACCCGCTGTCAGATAAGTAAAGGCAGTCAAGATTCGCATCACACTCTGCATAATTAAATCAAATGCTAATTTTTCTACATTTTAAGAAGAGTAACAAACAACCAGCTCGCTTCAATTAGCATTTTATAGGCTGTAGCAAAAGCAACAGCTGAGAAGGTGTCAAAATTGCCGTCATTGAGGTGGAAATACTCCCCGAATCGCCTGACTTACTGTCTGGTAACAGTTGGAACGAATTTCAAATAAAGTCGTGTCATGTTTCTTGTTTGTACCCAACCCCTGCCAAGGCAGTGCACTTGATTAGCCAGAACACCGAGGCATTCCACATTTCTCTCGATCCTCTGTGCCAAAACAATGGACCGGCCGTGGCGCGTGTTTGGCCGGATTCATTAAGTGACGTGGGTTGCTTCGGACCAACAGTCAATCTGACGTCCGACTATCCCAATATCCACTCTCACCAGTTGCGCCTTAAGTGCTGTGTCGACAGCTGCCTAAACACTTTGTCCTAATGATTTATTTTCTTAAAAAAAATAATAAAAAAAAAAAATTTTTGGGGGATAAAGTTTGATTAAATTTCCACTTAACGTTTACAACTCGCAATTTATCTAAAAAAAAATACACAAAATTTTTAAGCAAATTATTTAAAAGTAATCGCACGAGAGGATTTCTTCAAATAAATAAAAACTGTCGAATTTATTTTACTGAAAGACAAACTTGTTTCTTTCTAAAAATTTAAATAAAAGAAAAACGACAGATAGCTTCAGCAGCTTCGAATACCCTAGTTCGAATTAAGTTTTAGAAATAATTGAATGGTTATCAAATAAGGGATCCCATTCCCATTCCGATTCATGATTAAGAAATAATTTATTATATATTAATACGCTAAGCAATTTTACATAGATATTAATACGTTTTTTTCATACTTTCTCTGCTATACAATAACTTATTCATTTAATCATTGTAAAATATTTCCTATGAAAATTTACATTTTTATTCATATTGATATGTCAATTATCCATTTTATCTGTTCTCTGATTACTTTGGAAAGTTAAAGTTTTGGCATTCATGAATTTTGTATCTAATTTCGCATACTTTTACGAGTGCAATGTTAAAGTAAAACACAAGCAGAATCAGTATCGAAACAGCAGCTGCACATTGTGCATTCTCTGGTGGTTTACTCAAAATACTTTGCTGGTAAAAAAAAAATGTTTCATTCTCCTTTTTTCCTCCCTTGTAATCTCACACCACTTTTAATTAATTTTTGCTGAGCCCTTGCAGTATTCTAACTAACTATTTTGATGCTGCAACATTCTGATTGTGTGCTGCTGGCACATGCCGCAAGTTTAACGCAACCAACGCAAAGCACAAAAAAAAAAAATAAAAACAGCATTGATTAGAAAAACTTGCATGGAATTTTGGCTTTTGGTGTTGACTTTTGGGCCTTCAGCCAAAACAAAGAATGGAATAACTGCAGTTGTAATATTGGTCAGTTCAACCAATGAATTGTTAAACATTGTTTAAGCGAAATTTGAATTCCATATGACTTCAAGTGAGTACCACAAGAATTATTCAGTTATCCTCCCGGCTTCTCCTTCTCTTCATTTTTTGTGGCATACAATTTCAAATTACTGCAAAGCGAAAACCTTTAGCAAATAGAACACAAATTTTTTAATGGATTCTGGACATCCATTATCTAAGTAATCAACAGAGCAAACAAAGTGACAAGTCTAAGCTGCGAGAGGATCTGTTCGCAGGCCTCGGGTCTCATAAATAGCATGCACTTCGCTTCCAGGCTGTCTGCGTTGGCCGTGATGTTCAGCCGGACTACCTGTTTAATTGCTTTTCAAATCCAGAGTGAAACCCACGCCTGAAGCAATGGCCAAGATTTATGTTATGATAGGCATCATTGAGCCATCAAGAGGGAGGACAGACTCATCGCCTAAAAAGCATTGCATACTATTAGTCGCTGTAATCTCGAATCAGATTTTGCTGTCCGCCGGCTCAGCAGTGGTTGGGCTGAGTGTCTTGGTGCCATAAGCTGCCATTAGGCAGCTTGAGGGCGTCACAGGACACGACTCCCGTTGTTTGTTGTAGGCTTTCTGCCTCACGTTTCATTGCCCCATTAGAGCATCATTTGTCTTGAGGGGAGAGAAAGGAAGTGTGGATCTGGGAATTTGGCTGCGTCACAAGATGGGAACAGTAATTAAATGCGTTTTATAATTGAATTTCTGTAAGTATAGTGGAAATAAACTGAGTTCAGTACGCGCATTATTTGTGCCGAGATTGATTTCGGGCACATTTCTCAATTCCCCATTGTTTAATCTAATTGTTGATAATATATAGTATCATCATGAAAGTAAAAAATACATTAAATATATTTTTTCATTCCAGATACTTAAATAACCACCTTAAGATACCCCAACAAGTAATAGAGTCTGGGCTTTTCTTTCTCGAAGCATTCATGCTTGAAATCACAGCCTTTAATTTTATGTTCTTGCGGTTGGCATTCTGTGCTCACAGTTTTAAACCCTGATCAACACAGTTCAAGTATTTGTATCCGTTGTCAGTTGCATCAACTTTTTAACTAAGCTCCGTGTTTTACCGTTTGTCTTACTTTTTTTTTTTTTTTGTATATTTCTTTAGTCGGTTTTGCTTTTACCATGATCATAATAAAATTGCATATTCAAATAAAGCCACAACAATTGAAACAACTGCGACAAGGTAAGAGCGCTTAAAATAAGCGCAACATGCTCCTAAAATCTATTTGTGGTGTAAATCCCTAAGCGACACGATATACTCGTATGCAGCACTTTTTTGCTTTCGTTTACCCTGTAGCTATACCACGGAAGGGTAAACTGAATTTAGGTTTTTATTTTTTGTATATTAAAATTAAACTCAAAAAAATGCAATTACTATATAAATATTCGTTTATATTCCCCTTGCTAAGCATTACAGAATGTTGAAGACTACAGGGTAACTTCAAGTCGAACGTATTATGGTTTGCTTTGGTTTTCATGTGCAGCTTGGGTTTTTTATTTCTCTTTTGACTTTTCCACTGGGAAAGGTGCTGACACTGGGCGTGGCATATTGTTTTCGTTTAGCTTTAATCTCAAAGCAAAATGGCGCATAATACAAAATGTTTTTGAGCCTTTGCGTTTTTGTTTTCTATCCTTTTTGTTGCGTTTTTGGATTTGCAATACTTGGAAGTCAGTCGTTGGCTTTAAATGGTTAACTAAATTCAGGATGTGGGCATAAAAATTGCTCACCGTTTACACGCTGGTTCCGCAGCTGTTTTTGATTACTTTGTGCTTACATTACATACTTTCAGGTGACTAAAGGTCATTGTTGTAACCTGGGCGGTGAAAGTTTTCCAGAACCTGCCCAACGCTTTGTCAGTTTTAGGTGAAAAGTTTCCAATAGTTGCTGGGAACTGACTTAATATTGATGGCACAAGTTGCCCTGGCGCTTGTTTTTACCTATCTTCCTTATCTGTCGCCTGCTGACGCTATTCTGAATTTTCAATTAATAAGTTTTCATTTTATTTTCGTTGAACAGAAAATAAAAATGGTAGACAGCTTTAGCTAAAGCTGTCAGCGACAGGTGTATGTAAAGTTTCCATAATGTTCAGTCTTATATTTCGCTGACTGCTGGTATTTAAACGGGTCGCTTCGTTGAGCTCTCTGAAAAGTGGAAATTGAATATTAAATCATTTAATGAAAAGTATAATTTTCAAAGACTTCTAGTAAACGAAATTATTTTTCTTAAAAGATCACAACTTTTCTTAATATATCATTATCAGTTGAATTTCGAACTGTTGTATTTAACATATGCAAAGGGTAATGTTTAACGAAACACAAGTCGCAATGTCATTTAAGTTGAACTTCATTGAATTGAATTTCATTAACAACAGTACTATTTTTAGTCTTTGCAGTCTCATAATCCCACAAATATTTGAATTCCAAGCTTCTTGTTGCAATAATTCATAAATCAAACACAACAGTCGTATTTTGTTTTTTACGAATTCTAAAAACACTTCGATGTTTTTCAGTTTTTCGCTTTCAGTTACGGTTTCGGTTATGTTTGTAGTTGTACAGAGTTTTCGCACCCTAAAATCATATTTAGTTTGAAAAACAATGATTACACCTTCAAAACATAATTGAGTTTAATGCTTGATTGAATCGAATCTGTTAATTCGGTTTAAATCAGGAATTAAAACCTTAACCGAAACCATAACCTTTAACCGGTAATAACCGATTGAAATTTAAAACCGTATCAGAAACCGTAACTGAACAAAATGTTGATTTATAAGGGTTAATTTCGGTACTGGCCGTCGCAGGTACTGATAGCTTTGAACTGCCATAACTTTGTCAAAAGTTAATCAATTTTTATGCGGAATGTAAATTTGAGCATGATTTTATCTCCAAATTCGTTCTGCATTTAAATTTTGTTCATTTTGAAAATTCGAATTTTTTCGAAAAAATCAAAAATGATAAAGGGGTAACACTGTAAAATTTCGAAAAAATTAGATTTTCAAAAATTTTCTAAAATTAAAAAAATTTAAATGCAGAACGAATTTTTAGGTAAAATTATGGTCAAATTTGCATTCCGCATAAAAATTGATTGACTTTTGACAAAGTTATGACGGTTCAAAGTTATCAATGTTCAGTAAAATCAAAAAAATCAAAATTTTCAAACCAAATGAACCAAATTTATGTGAGATTAAATTATAATAAAATCGACATTACACTGGATCATTTCAGTAACTAGATAACATTATTTTCCAGGCTAAAAAGAGCATTTAGTCTTTTTTCATGTAAAACAATGAATAAAGCTACTTATTTTGGTAAACCGAATACCTTAATTTTAATTTTTTTGTGAACCGAAACCATACCGGTATTTTTAAACCGAAACTTCTAAAAAACCGATAACCATTACGAAACCGATATTCGTTTCGATTTTAATCCCTGGTTTAAATAGTTTCGGTTGTTCGATTTCGCTATGATACTTATTAAGGATCTTTTTTGTTTGGGTTTCAGTTACGGTTAACAATTTTAATCGGTTAATACCGGTTAAAGTTGACGGATTCAATTTCGGTGTTAATACTTGTTTTTAGTAGTTTTTTTTTGTTGGTATTCATATATCCTTATATATTTTTCAACACTTTGGTCTCTTTCTGTTTTTGTTCATAATTTGAATGTACATCAAATTAAAAAGTCCAAAACTTCTTTTGCTAGCTCTTAAGCGGATGTGTTTTGAATTTTAATATAAATATTTTATTATTTTCGTAGCGCCTAAAAGCATGCTTTAAACATTTAAATACATGTTGCTGGAAGAGGGTATAAACAACCAGGGCCTAGAGCCAACAGCCAGATACCATGCCTCAATTCCAGTCAGAATTCAACTCTGGAGGCGCACCATTTTTGGCACAATTTGTGGCAGTCTCTGGCGGGTGAGTGGTGGGTAGGAAAAAGCATGATTGATTGTTTTGCCGTTGAGTTTGCTGGCAGCTCTTCTCTTCAAGCAGACACCCACATTTTATGGGCGAAAACCAAGACACATGTCAACGCCAAAAATGCCGCAGAATTGTACAACACTTGTGGCTACATGTGGCACGCCCACACACACACATACACACACAGCCTGGCGTTGATGGAGGCGCTTTTCAATGGTGGTTAGCTTATTTCTTTTTTACAGCATGCTTTTCAATTATTTGTTGCATGCTGTTAGGCGTCAAATTCAATCAAAATGCCTGCTCTTAAGCTAATTAAGGCAAATGCCCGAGGCGCATTCAACTGTCATTGCATAGTTGGAGACTCGGCAGTAATTGAATCTCTTCAACAGACTATCTTACACATGTGCGTGTATGTGTAAGTGTATGTGTGTGTGTGTGTGTGTGTGTGTATGTGAGGGGCTTGTATTTATGGCTAAACTTGCTCCTGGACTCTGTGACACGTTCAAGGCCAAGTGGCCGTTAAGTCAATGCCAAAATGCGCTTAAGGTCTTAACTTGTGCTTAGGCATGGTAAAAAGGGGCATACGCCCTTGACGTTTAATGGGTTCAGTTCGTCGTTGCCAAAAGTTTCTGTCATTTTGGCGCATTCGTTATACTGTTATGTCTGGACCTGACACTGTCCCATCATCCTCAAACTAGATAACTACTGACTGGTTGACTGGCAGCCTGGCTTATGCAACACTTTATCAAACCCTTAACAAACTGTCCAATTGAAAATTTCAACTAATCTATCGTTATCCATTTTAAGCGCAAAGTTCCCAAACGATTTCAAACTAATTACTAACAACAAAAACTCTTTTGGGCCTCATCTCATTGCTTGCTCTGATGGACATTGCATTTAAAGGCTTAAACTCTCGACTGGCTTTTGGTAATTGACATACAAAGCTAATCACATAAGCTTTTGGCTATGCAAAAATCGAAAGGTACAACTATCGAGTATATTTCATTATTTTTATCAATTGAGCTGGGTTTAATAACGATTTTGTGTTTCATCAACACGACCCCTTTAATATTATCGTCGATATTTGGCAAACGGATAATGGGTTCAATGATTTTGGTTGCATTTACGCTAGAATTTCATTTCAATTGATATTGATTTTCACTTTTCACAAATAAATGATGGTTATAGTTTTAAACAGTTTAAAGATTGACTACTAGTTTAATGAGAGTGGCGAAATTTATACTTTATAAACGTAATTTTATCAGATTTCCTCTAAATAACTTTAACTTTTGTTCGCACAAGTTTTAAAGTTTATTATTCAATGTGCCGCACTGTGCAACTTTATTGTTGAACTACCTTTAATTCTTTGACCAGAATGTTTCAAGGCTAAATAAACACACAGAAAACTTTTTGGGTTCGCTCAGGGAACCCTTTAAACTGATCCGGCTTGCAATTAATGACCCAAGCTAGAAAACAGTTATCAGCTGCAGAGGCAGAGGCAAAAGAATTATCTGTCTGCGACTATTTCACATTTGAGGGGGATGATGATCCCTTGAGCTTACCACAGGGGTGGGCAGGGTACTCTCTTAACTGGACAAAAACTTTGTTATTAAAAATATTATTTTTAGTTGAGGAAGGTTAATTAACACGAATCACAGGTAAATGACGGCTGTTTCATAATAACAATAATTCGAATAAATAGACTGTAGACAAAATTACAAACGTATCACATTAATATTAAAATCAGCATGAACTATTTCCCATTTTTTGATTTTAACTTCTGATTAAATCTTTCATTTTCCGATGTCACACTTTTGTTAACTTTACTGATATGTTTTTGTGTGTTATATGTTGCATGCCAACTGAAAAGAAGTTACAATATAAAAACTCTCAATTTCTTCTTCATATTACACTCTTTCTTAAATACCAGGCAAAAATTTGTGATGATTGAGAACCAGAAGCCAGATTAGATATTATAGTCGTTTGATAGATTTCTGTATCCTCAAACTGAGTCGAATTGTGTATTAATTTTTCAAACAGCTGTATAATAAGCATTTTGTAAGCGAGCCGTTTCACGTGTAGCGCTGTCACTTGGAATTTTGTTTGGGAACTGTTTCTGATAAATTTGTTTAACCCGTTCTAACGTTTATTTCTTACAGACATCATACATGGCAAATTGTTTCAGAACACACGCATTCTGGAAGTTGACTATGCTCAGGGGCGTGACATTCCACCGGGTTACACGGGCAAGATTGTGGAGACATTGCAGGCGTGGGTCAACTCCTGTGACGGTGTCTCCAACTGCATTGACATGCAGATTAAGTATGCGAACACCGAAAAAGCAAAGCGTCTGTATAACAAGGAGCGCATTGAGCAGGAGGTGAGTGAAAAATCAAATAACGGGCGAGTTCTGTGTGATGAACCATTTTCACACTTGCTTAGCTCATCAGTCTGAAGAAGGTACTAAAGAGTCAAGCGTCGGACAGTGATGAGAGCATGCAAATAGATACACATGGACCAGGTCCCAGCGGCAGCGGGGGCATGAACCAACCGGAGGTGCGGAAGAAGCCAGCAAAGATGAAGAATCCACGCAGCGGCGCAGGTAATTGAGAAATTAAATAAACTAATACTATGCTATTTTGTATTACCCCATTTATGTCTTCTTAAAGTTGGTCTGAAGTTCAGCAAGTGAGTGCAGGCCGGCCGATTGCCAAATAAGCCCAATGCAGCCCCCCGAGGCAACTGAGGACTGGTCAAGCTGTCAACAATTGGTACATTCGGCAGGTTCAACAAACCAAAATGGAACTCATTTAAATACTTATCACAACTGTAGCATCCATTAGTCATTTAAATTATCAATAAATAAAAAAGAAAACATCCTCAAATATAAAGATTGAATGAATGAATCATTTCGATTTGATAAATACTCCCGTCTAATTGCATTATTTGTTTTCGTAATAATATATCATAGCGCTTAATCATGGCCATAACAATAAGTTGTAGCCCTCACAAATAAATGTGTGCGGACCGCATAAAGTGGCATGCATCTATGATTTGTGGCAATATTGAACTTTCCGTATATTCCATTCCATTCATCCTAAAAACCAAGGCGTTTGATTAATATCACATTGCACAAAGGACTACTTAATTTTTCTCAGTTTCTCAGACGAAAAATTTAAAAATATAAAACTAAAACTCTATAGAATACACCGGAACAAAATCCTGACATGACAGGCGTCTAACCTCTTGCCAAGTTCAGAGTTTCTTTTAAAATAAAATGAATTTAGGTAGCGGTTAGAGTATTTAGTTCCGAGATATTTCCCTACGAATACGATGTTAATTGTGGGTGGAATGTGGTAAAACTTAAATTAAACGCAAAGCAAATCATTCTGTGTAGTCAGTGGAAAGAGAAGACTGTCTGCCACACCTGAGCTGGCAATTACTTAATCGAGTTTTTCAATGACGAAACATTCCGTATAAAGTCATGACTGAAAACTGAGAGAAGCTGACTCATTTAAAGAGCCACAGGCAAGCAATGCCTGTCAGTATTTAGCAATGTTATCAAATTAATGACATCCAGGAGTACTCTGTTTATAGAATGAAACATGCCTTGACCTAAGCAGCTACTTTTAAGAGACTCGTACTGTGCAAGCGCTCTAAAGTTCATTGTACTATTTTCTCTACTGTGTTAAAACGATTTGATTAGATGAATTATATAAGTAGAGCAGCGATCGCTCTAAGATCAGAACATGCACAGATTATAATGTTCCGGACATATCAAATATCAGCATAGCTTACATGCGGTTGATAAGTTGTTTTTAATCTCGTCAAGTTCTATTTCAAACTACTTTGCCCGCTCCTCCCTCTGAAAATCGATGCACTCTTAATTGCAACACAAATCGTAATCGTTTTACTTGAAAGCTTCATATGTTTTTATTTTTTTTAAACTTAGTTTTCAGATGGATTCGAATTTGTAGATCTTGGGGCAGAATGCATTCAGTTGTTTTGAATCGTTGATCGCGTGAATATGTTCACTATCGGTATAGTTGTAATTTTTTTGATTTGTTGTGTTTTGTATGGACTTCGATATGAACGAGTCCTTAAGCATATCGACGGTCAGTTTCCGGGTCCTAAGTCCTGGCCTATCGTTGGCAATGTTTTGCAGTTGGGCTTCACGCCGGACGGTGAGTGTGAATGTCAATGGTTATCATTTATGGCTTTTTAGTTTAATGAGATATTTATTTTTATGATTTCGTTCATAAAATATCAATGTGTTTCGACTGGTCTTTTATTAATTTTTGGTAAGTAAAGTCAGGTTTTTCGGTTGCTAACTGCGAAGTGAAATTATTAATATATTCGTTTGTTTCTTAGGAATGCCTTTTGACATTCAAGCAGATGACAATGCTTGTTGTTGTATTTTCGAAAGCTTATGCAAGTGCTATATGAGGCATTAATTTACCAGTTTAAGACAAGTTTCTCCAATAAATTAAGCAAATGTTAGATGTTGCTTTAAATGTGCACTCAATACATATAAATATGATATTTCAGCATAGGACGCATTGCATCTTTCTTATTCTAGTTTTTTGGTGGCAAATATCAATTAATTAATTAATGAATAAAATTAGCTTTAATATATATCTCTAAATTAAAAGTTCCTGTCTAACATTTCTTCAAAACTGGAATTTGTTAAACATTTTTGAAAATATTCAGCCAAGGGATATGGGGTAGACATTAGAATTAATTTAAATGCTTGTGTAGAAATTAAGTGTCTGTATTGCATCGATCCTGGGATCAGATTGGTCCTCATTTTAAAACTTCATCGTTTTCTTGACTTTATATAAAGATCTCTTTAACTATTAAGGTGATCTCATAGCATCACAATATGGACGGGGAAATTTAATAGTAATTACTAACTGTCTTGCCTTCAATTCGTACATATTATAAGACCCGTTTAAACAGTATCCTCATCCGAAAAGTGTACCTCACAGAAAATCAATTCCTCGTCAACTCTCAATCACAGACATGTAAAGCAAACATTGATCTCTCCAACATGATGCTAAAAATAATAGTATGAACAGAATTTAATTATGGAGCACGTAATGTGATTACCGGCCGTTAAATTCGATCACAAGATCACGGTCATCCATATCTATTCAAACGTGTTTTCACTGTGATGTTTTACTTCTAGCATCTGGAAATAATTTATTTGTTTTTAAATTAGCGAACCATATGTGAATTGAAAGCGAAATTAATATTCTTATCTTAGAACCGGTCAGGTAACTTAGAATAAAATACAGTTAACTTCTAAACTTTAACTTTCAATGGGGTATTCATGATTGCTTAATCTACATGTTTAACTGCATGAGTAATAGGTGTGATACGGTTTTTATAAATATTTATATCGATATTATTTCGATGTGAAAATAAAATTATATTTACCAAGCTCGACAATTAAAATTAAATTTTAAAAAAAGTTGTGTATTTTATCTGCAGTAGATTTTAAATTGTTTTTGTAGCAAGCTTCTTTTGATCTCAATTTAATTAATTTCAAAATAAATATATAATAATTAAAGCAATATATTTGTACACTTCAATAAAGGTTACGATATAGAACCGAACAGCTTAGCATTATGGAATCGCTGTTAAGAAATTCTTCTTGATTAAAAAATGAGTTTGTATTTTTAATAATACTTATCTTCACCAAAATAAAGTACATTTATCATAATAAAATATGAAACGATAATTAAGTTTTTAGTAGGAGGCAAAGATGATCGATTTTACTTGTATTGGTGTAATTCATTTATTCAGGCAAAGTATGATTTTATTTTGTAATAAAATGGACCGAACTTTTTACGTAACTTGATTTTCTTTAACTTAAAATTTTTTGATAAGAACACTTGCCTTTATCTAATTAAACATTAAGTATAAATGCGTCTTTATAACTTATTGTATTTGTCCAATAATTCTCTAGAATTATTTCTACTAAATATTTTAAGAATCGATAAAAAATAAAGTTTCCAGGGAGTTTCGGGTTTCTATACAGTACGATCTTAAGTATTTGAGCTCTTGTCTTATATTGTTGTTATCCGTAAACTGGACACTTTTCCGATTAGCTTCAATGACGATATCTAAATGTGATGGGCTGCAACCGGTCCAATAATAGCGCAGATTATCACCTAAAATATGAACAATTACGACTTTGAACATTTTGGTTATTGTTCAGTTGCTTACCTTCGCTAACCACTACTTTCTATTTTGCTTTCTTCCGCATATGAAAAATTTTGAAGATACATACTATTAAAATAAGCTAAAATGATTAAATTACAGAATCGATGATCTCTAGTCAAACTATCAATAAATTGGCTTACTCTTTAAATTGTCCACACACAGCCCAAAACTTGATAGTCTATCAACATCTTTTCTTTTTAAAATGAAACTCTTTATAATATACTTTGTCGTAACAATGTTCTGCATATATTTTTAAAATTGTACAAAAATTATGCTTTAGAGACACAAAACTTAAATAATTTCATTATCGAGGAATTGTCCAGAGTCGTGAGCTTATACAGTTCAATTAGCAAGATCACAATTAATTTAGTGATTGTCAGCTGAAGGATGAGCAGCGTTATAGGCAATAGACCTTTCAATATAATCTGGAACTGCGGGTGCGACTGGCAGATGGGCACCCTGGGGCTGGAAACCGTGCTCATCAGCCACATAGTCGACCTTAATGTGTTCGCCTTCGGGTGAGACAAATTCGTACGAGCCATGGATGACGCCGTGCTCATCGACATTTCTAGTCTCCTGGACGCCGTTGCTGAGTTTTAATGTTGCATCGGCACCATCTGCACGAACGTCATTAGATTCATGTTCAACCTCGACATGTTCACTTGGGAAGGCGGCGGCCAGGCCAATGATAGCGCAGATCATCAACTAAAATAGGATTACTATGGTTAGACCCTGAATATACTCGGGTTTGTGTCGACCACTTACGAATTTGAACATTTTGATTATTGTGCAGTTGTGTACGAAGAACGAACGTTTACTGATGATCCACCATGATCAGCCATTGCCTTTTATACATTTTACTCAGCTCAAAAAAAAAAAAAAATTAGCTATGTACAGGTTTAGTGTATTCTATTTAAGTTATCAAAAAACTCGTTTGCATTTTAAACAACTGCTAATAATTCGGGCACCAAATGTATCGAAAAAAGTAGATTTGGTAACATAAACAAAGAATTTGGCTATTACCTTATTGTTTATAGTCGTATCTCTAATATGCATTTTCAATAAAATAATGATACCTAATTTAAATAATTTATAAATCAATAATATTTCATCTCAAATCGGAACTACTTATATACAACACTAGGGGCTCCGCCCCTGCTCGCTTCGCTCGCGGAAATGAAATTTAGTTAATAATGTTAATTAAGTTTGGTCAAAGTAACCTTTAGTATGAGTTTGGTTGAGATTTTTTAAGAAAGAAAAACAATTTTCATACTAATCGATAATTTGCATTATATTGTTCCTATGGCAGCTATATGTTATAGTAATCCGACTTTTACCAAATTTGGTCAGAATGATGAATGACAGTCCCAAACATATAATCTGTAAGTTTGGTTAAGATATCTTAATTTATATAATATAATGCACATTAACCTTGAGTAAGAAAAACTTTTTTGTTTCTTAAGATATCCAAATCAAACTCACAGATTGTATGTTTGCGACTGTCTCTTACATTCTGACCAAATTTGGTCGAAATCGGTCAACTATATCCTATAGCTGTCATAGGACAGATGGGTCGAAAATCAGGTTTTAGTATGAAAAACTTTTTTGTTTCTTAGGATATCCAAATCAAACTCACAGATTGTATGTTTGCGACTGTCTCTTACATTCTGAACCAATTTGGTCGAAATCGGTCTGCTATATCATATAGCTGTCATAGCAGCAGATCGGTCGAAAATCAGGTGTTAGTATGAAAAACTTTTTTGTTTCTTAATCAAACTCACAGATTGCATGTTTGCGACTGTCTCTTACATTTTGAACCAATTTGGTCGAAATCGGTCAGCTATATCATATAGCTGTCATAGGAAAGATCGGTCGAAAATCGAAAATCTTAACCAAACTTACTTTGGGACGGTCTCTTACATTCTGACCAAATTTGGTCGAAGTCGGATTACTATATCGTGTGAAACTAATCATTGGTATGAAAAACTCAGCAGCTGTATGATATAATAAAAGTTTTCCATACTAATGGTTAATTTCATCCGATTGCTATGGCAGCTATATGATATAGTAATCCGACTTTGACCAAATTTGGTCAGAATGTAAGAGACAGTCCCAAACATCTAATCTGTAAGTCTGGTTAAGATATCTTAAGAAACAAAAAAGTTTTCCATACTAAAGGTTCATTTCATCCGATTATTTCTATGGCAGCTATATGATATAGTAATCCGACTTTGACCAAATTTGGTCAGGATATTACGATGAAATTGTCGCAGCTATGTTGTGTGAAAATTTCAGATCTTTACCTTTAGCCGTTTGGCCTACACGTTGATGTGTCAGTCAGTCAGGACAAAGAGTTTTATATATATAGATAAGTTAAAATAGTTAAAGAAGAAGTATCGATGCATTTGTGTTAATTTAGTTGGCCTGACAACTACAACATGTACTGGAAAATTTCACACACTGATGCCAGACCCTCACCTTTGAATAAGAAAAAGTATTGCATAGCTTTAAGAAGTTTTAAATTTAGCAGATGTAAAATAAAATTAAATGATCGGTATTTCCAGCTAATCCCACCCAGCAGCATCTGCTTTAAGCTTTTGACCCGTCGTTTTTGTGGTAGCTATTCGATAGTGCTTAAATCGTGGCTGTTGAGACATGCATATATGTATACTGCGTGCAGGAAAAAGTTCGGACCTGTATTAAGGTTAATCAAGATAATTTTAAAAACAGGAGAACTAGTTTATTTAGACATAGAAGGACTGTCAGAAGTGCGAACAAAGCTATAATGACTTGGCTCATCCTGCTGATCGAGTATATATGTATATACATTATGGGGTCCGCCATGCCTCCTTTAATGTATTACACATTTCGTAGCAAAATTATAATACCCTCTGCATGGGCATAAATCCAAAGTAGCAATTGCAACTAATGTGTATCTTTGCAGCTAAGCAAAGGGTGTTCCCTTGGTTTCATATTTAGCACCAGAATCGAAACAGAAAAACATTATTTTTCAAGATCCCGTACCCGTACCCGCACCGGTACATATTTTCAAAAATTATTTGTTCTTTCTCTTACTTAATTTTTATTTTAGGTTTATCTCGATAAAAGACATACATACTTAAGACAAGTTTATCAAAAGCAGTTGATATTTATGTAAAATTGTTTTTAGTTTAACTAGCATAGATTAAATTAAAAATCTTAAATCGTCTAATCACTGACCCAATATTGATAGTCCATAAATATCAGTACCGTTTTAAAATGAAACTCATTATAATATACTTTGTCGTAAACAATGTTCTGCATATATTTTTAAAATTGTACAAAAATTATTCTTTAGAGACGCAAAACTTAAATAGTATCAATATCGAGGAATATTCCAGGGTCAGAAGCTTTTACAGTCCAATTAGCAAGATCACAATTAATTTAGTGACTGTCCTTTGAAGGATGAGCCGCGATATAGGCAATAGACCTTTCAATATAATCTGGAACTGCGGGTCCGACTGGCAGATGGGCACCCTGGGGCTGGAAACCGTGCTCATCAGCCACATAGTCGACCTTAATGTGTTCGCCTTCGGGTGAGACAAATTCGTACGAGCCATGGATGACGCCGTGCTCATCGACATTTCTAGTCTCCTGGACGCCGTTGCTGAGTTTTAATGTTGCATCGGCACCATCTGCACGAACGTCATTAGATTCATGTTCAACCTCGACATGTTCACTTGGGAAGGCGGCGGCCAGGCCAATGATAGCGCAGATCATCAACTAAAATAGGATTACTATGGTTAGACCCTGAATATACTCGGGTTTGTGTCGACCACTTACGAATTTGAACATTTTGATTATTGTGCAGTTGTGTACGAAGAACGAACGTTTACTGATGATCCACCATGATCAGCCATTGCCTTTTATACATTTTTCTCAGGTATCCAAAAAAAGTTGGTGAACTTTTCGTCTATATCACACAAGTAACTTTTGTATTGATATTAACAATGTACAGGTTTAGTGTTTTTTGACAAGTTATCAGAAAACTCGTTTGCATTTTAAGCAACTGCTAATAAACTGGGATACTTGAAAAGAATATTAAATACCTCTTTTCTCATTTGGGCTGCAAATGTATCAGAAAAAGTAGATTTGGTAACACATACATACAGTTTGGCTATTACCTAGTGTTATTAAAATATTTCTAGTTATATCTTTTAAATGCACTTTCAATAAATTAATGATAATTAATTTGAATAATTTAATAACTTTTTTACAACATAAATTAGGTAGCTTCATTTGATCTTTATATTTAACAAAAATGGATAGCTGGGACACTGAAAAAAAAAACTTGGATTGTCCCCCGCTTTCACGCAGTCAGGTGTCCGTGGTCTCAGTTTAAATAGAGTATAGGATCATGGGACAGTGACAAGAAAACCTTACCATACAAAACAACTCAAGTGTTTCGACAAGGAGCTTATCTGCTCAAATGGGTATCAGCAGACAGTCCCTGCAGATAATTATGCACAAGGATTTGAATACATTCCCTTACAAAATTCAAATAGTTAGCAAACTCAAATTTTGCATCAAATGGATGGAGGAGGAAAACACGTTGAACTGTCGGACCGTACATCTTTGAAGCAGCCGGTCATACCGTTACGGTTACTGGCGGTCGTTACTGGACCATGTGGAAAAAGATTTTCTATCCAGAACTACGCCGGAATTGAATTCCATTAAACTGTGTGGCTTCAACATGCTGGTGCAACTCCTCACATAGCCGAGCCTGTTTGAACAGAATTGCGTCAAAAGTTTGCCAATAAGCTCATTTAAAAAAAACTTCTCGTTTCCCCTCTCGTGACCCCCTTGGTCACCTGGCCTTACTGCACCCGATTTTTTTTGGGGGTTATTGCGAACAGGAAGTCTACACTGCAAACCCAAAAAATTTGGATTAACTAAATCAATCCATTCGAGAATTAATTGAGGCTAATTCTTTCTGAGCTCTCCGGTCACTAATAACAATTTTTTTTAAAGTTACTGTAACTAGCATTTAAATTCAATTATAATTTTTTAATTATAATTCAAAAATAAATAATTTAAGACTAATTAAGCTATATAAAAAAAATTTAATGAGCGTTAAATTAAAATGAGTTTCACACAATGAATAACAAGATTTGTATGTTTCTTAATATTCATCAGTCACCCTGTGCGACATTTCTAGGGGTGACAGCTTATCTCACCCAGCTGCATTTACTTTTAACGTCTGTCGTTAGTGATCTGAGAATATTCCTATTTAAAAAATTCATGTTCAGCATGCCGAAGAATTAATACCCTTGCAGATCCTTGACCCATCGTTTTTATGGTAGATTTTTGATAAAATGTTCAAATCGCTCAGATTCCGACACATGCTATATATGTACAGCGTACAGGAAAACGACCGACCTATATTAAAATAATCAAAATAATTTTAAAACAGGAAAACTAGTTTATTTAGACATAGGACTGTCAAAATGGCGAACAGGCCTATAATGACTTGGTTCATCCTACTTATCAAAGCTATGTGTATCTTTGCTGCTAAGCAAAGGGTGTTTTATATCTAGTAGCGCAATTGTAACCGAAATAAATTCTTTTTCATGAAATATAATAATTTAAATTTATGATAAAAATTACTTCAAACTTAAGTATGCTTAACTTTATCACGATAAAATACATACATTCTTAAGACAGATTAATCAGAAGTATATGATGTATATGTAAAATTGTTAGCTTGATTGAATTTATTATAATAATTTTATAATATCAGTATCTTTTTAAAATAAAACTCTTCATAATATACTTTGTCGTAAACAATGTTCTGCATATATTTTAAAACTTTACAAAAAAATATGCTTTAGAGACGAAAATCTTGAATAATATCATTATCGAGGAATATTCCAGGGTCGGGAGATTATACAGTCCAATTAGCAAGATCACAATTAATTTAGTGACTGTCCTTTGAAGGATGAGCCGCGATATAGGCAATAGACCTTTCAATATAATCTGGAACTGCGGGTCCGACTGGCAGATGGGCACCCTGGGGCTGGAAACCGTGCTCATCAGCCACATAGTCGACCTTAATGTGTTCGCCTTCGGGTGAGACAAATTCGTACGAGCCATGGATGACGCCGTGCTCATCGACATTTCTAGTCTCCTGGACGCCGTTGCTGAGTTTTAATGTTGCATCGGCACCATCTGCACGAACGTCATTAGATTCATGTTCAACCTCGACATGTTCACTTGGGAAGGCGGCGGCCAGGCCAATGATAGCGCAGATCATCAACTAAAATAGGATTACTATGGTTAGACCCTGAATATACTCGGGTTTGTGTCGACCACTTACGAATTTGAACATTTTGATTATTGTGCAGTTGTGTACGAAGAACGAACGTTTACTGATGATCCACCATGATCAGCCATTGCCTTTTATACATTTTTCTCAGGTATCCAAAAAAAGTTGGGGACATTTTCGTTTATTTCGCACAAGTAAATTTTGTATCGAAATAATCAAAGTACAGGTTTAGTATCATCTAGTCAAGTTATCAAAAAACTCGTTTACATTTTAAACAACTGCTAATAAACTGGGATACTTATATTAGCATGACTACAATCTTCTTGAATTGGAAAGCTGTCTAGATTCAACTTATTTTCAAATATAATGAACTAAACTTGAGGTAAGCGTTCAAAATGTTCGAGAGATGTCTATTTGCAATTCTTCTGATTAGCTAAAAGTCCTCATGCATTGGTATATAATAATAGAATCTATTATTTCGAAGGCCCAGTTCCTCATAGTCCAGATAAATTGTAATCTAAGATTTTATTTTGGCATTACCTTCTATGCATTTTATGTCAAACAATTTTAACTAGACATTGAAAAATTGGGCTTCAATGTTATAGGTTTTCGTCCTTATATTTTTTATTTACTTCCAGCGGCTATTATGTTTCTTAAAAAGATGCGTTAGAAAGTAAAGCTATTTTGTGCAAAACAGTTCAGATATTTCAAAAGTTCCATCAGATTTTATTTCAAGAAAGATTTTTTTATTGCATACTTTTCAGTATCAATAGTTACCTTAATGGGTTTATATGAATTTGAAAAAAAGCTCCAGTGACTTAATTTAACAAGAACTTATATAATCAAATATTCGTATTAAGTTGTGACGTCATTAATTTTATGAGTGCGATTTATGGCGCAGCTTGGATAAATTTTTAACCGTTCGATAACTTGATTTGGCTAAGCAAATAACTTTTGTGATGAATGGGCGCGGTTTTTTTGACCAGTTTGCATTGATGCACTAGAGCATTTATTTAAAGATTATAGCAGTAATTTAATAATTTTGAGACAAATTTTGTGGGCGCGCCGGCTAAACCCATAACTCATGGCCATAATAATTGCGCGATGCTCCTGAACAGGTCTTAGAGTAGACACCATTTATTGTGTGTACTACCAGTGATAGCTGTATAAAAGACACCGGCTGGCCACAGTTGGGCATCAGTCACCGATCGTTCTCAACGTTCTCCAACTGCACAAATATCCATTAGAAATGTTCAAAGTTGTAAGTATTTAGCTCACACTAAAGGATTTCACAGTGGATAATGCAGTATTAATTACAGTTGATGATCTGCGCCGTTGTCGGCATTGCTGTTGGCTCGCCACTTTCACCAGTGCGTCGTCCTCCTCGTCCGGTGCCACATCCGGTGCCACACCCCGTGCCACACCCCGTGCCACATCCAGTGCCTCATGTTGTAAGTGGCGATGATGTTCACGCTGAAACTCTAAAACGCTCGGAAGAAGTGCTTGCTGATGGATTCCAATTTAACTGGGAGACCAGCAACCATATAAACGAGGAAAGAAATGGCAATGAGCACGGCGATATCCATGGAAGCTACACCTATATCTCACCCGAAGGCGAGCACATCACGATCACGTATGTGGCTGATGAGAACGGTTACCAGCCCCAGGGTGCCCATCTGCCAACCCCACCTCCAATTCCAGTGGAAATTCAGAGGGGCCTTGATTACATCGCGGCTCATCCTCCAGCACCCGAAACCCACGGACATCATTAAAGGAAAGCTTATGATGATCTAATAGAATGAACCGTACAATGGACTTGTCTTTGGAATCCTGTTGATGAACTATAGTTATTAAGTCTTCTGAACATAATAAATTCAAACTGCAACTTTTGAAATCGAATCTGAATTTTTATTCCTTTTTTTATGCCACAGAGAAATTGGCAATATTTTGATAAATAATTTGAGATCAACTTTTAAAATATTTTCAATTGCTTTGCTATATTTAAAATCACACAAAGTCAAACAAGAAATGTCAATGATTATTTATACAAGAGCCATCAATATTAAGCAATAAAATTAGGTATTAAACTTGACACATGCAATGATATCATAGTAATTTTTACACATAAATAATGTCCATTTGCCAAGCGCTATTATAAAGGTGTGATCTCAAAACCTGAATAATTAACCAAGACTATTTTATTTGTATTTTTGTTGACTCGCTTCTTTGAACTGAAACTGAACGGTAAATAGAATAATATACATGACTTATTAATAATAATACAAAATTCCATTAAATAAAAGTGCATATTGTTTAATAAATTGAAATCGAATGATATAATGATATAGAACAGAAACAGAAATATAATAAATATTTAACAGAATATAATACTTATTTTCAGCTTTTATTATAAAATTGGATTAAATTATATTAAAAATTCAACTTTTCATTGCAGCTTATCTGAGGAATATTTTAAAGTGGTTCCATCAGTACGACTATAACAACTTTCGGGTCTGGGCGGGGCCTCTACCATATGTGGTGCTGATAGAGACTCCGTATGTAGAGGTAAGCATATGTTATATCGAATCGTCTCTAGCATCGATCACTGAACTATCATTCTGGGATATAGCACGTGCTAAGTAGCACAGCTCTGACTTATAAATACGATCCGTATAACATGATGTATCCCTGGCTTGGGAGGGGACTCCTTACTGCAAATGGACATCAATGGGCGGTGCGTCGCAAGCTAATTACTCCCTCATTCCACTTCCGAATCCTCAAGGACTTTTTGCAAGTCATGAATGAGACTAGCGGTCGTTTCATGACGCTGCTGGAACAGGAATCGGCTTCGGCACAAAGTCAAGTGCTTGACATTCAGCGACTGGTCATGAGGAATACCATTGATGTCATTTGTGGTAGGTAGTGTAAATGTCAGTTCAATTGGATTTCTTCAATTGCGAACTATTATTATTTAGAGACCGCAATGGGTACTCGGGTCAATAGCATCGAGGGGCAACAATCTTCGATTGTGGAAGCTATGGAGACCCTCTGCAATCTCATTCCGGAGCGGGTGTTCTCTGTAATGAAACGTATAGATGTGTTCTTCAAAATGACGTCATATTACAAGCAACAAAAAGAGGCCCTGAGCACTTTGCGGGTCGAGCTTGCCCAGGTAAACAGTCAGACAGATTAACTTCTCCGTTTTGGAACTTTCTTCATATTTTTCTACTCTTTTGTAGATCATTGAACAGCGACGTCGCCTGCTCAAAACTCCAAACTATCAAGCTTCGCAGGTCGACGATGAAGTCATGGACGCTACGCGACCCAAAATGGCATTTCTTGACAATCTCCTGACCGCTGAGGTGGAAGGTAAACCCATGACATTCGAGGAAATTTTTGAGGAAGTTTCCACATTTATGTTTGAGGTAACTTAATGGGTAAACTTCCTGCACTCCAATTGGATGGCAAAAGTTGTAAACATGACCATATTTTAAGAGGTAAACTGATGAAATGATCGGTTTCTTAAATCATGAATATTTTATTTTGAAAAAAGACAACTTTAACAAGACAATTCAATTATCTAAACTAATAATCATCATATCTATTTTTTTAAATTAAAAATTTAAATTTTGTAGTGAAAGGTCATATAATTAAATATTTTTTACTAAAACGGAGTGTATTCTTTGAAATATGCTTGTCACTTTTATATGTAATCTGGCTAAATAGGGACATGATACAACAGCGTCGGCCATAACTTTTGCTATCTACTGCATGGCTTTAACTCCAGAGGTGCAACAAAGAGCATATGAGGAGCAGATAAAAATTTATGGAGATGCAAAGACTCGTCATCCCTCATACCAGGAATTGCAAGAGATGAAATACCTGGATTTGGTCATCAAAGAGACATTACGTTTGTTTCCCAGTGTACCATTCATTTTTCGTACAACTCGTGAGGATACATTCATTTGTAAGTTTAAAAATTTCAAATTTTCTAACTTTTACTCAAGAGAAAACTATTTGCTCGACAGTGGACAAATTCTTTCCGAAGGGCACGACCATTGCACTTCCCATCTTAGCCATTGGCCATAGTCCACACAGCTTTGAAGCTCCTTTTGAGTTTCGACCCGAACGCTTTGAGGCCGATAAACGAATCCAGGCCAATGCCTTTGATTTTGTACCCTTCAGTGCGGGTCCCAGGAATTGCATAGGTAAAGTAAGACTAAGTCTTTTTTTAATTAATCTAGTATTAACAATTAAGTTAAATATTTATTTTTGACTATCATATTCAGGTCAAAAGTTTGCGCTGCTTGAACTAAAGGTTACTCTATCAAAGTTGCTACGTAAATTCCAAATTCATCCCGCTCCTTTGACCAAACAAACCATCGCTCAAGTCTTTCACCATCAATACCGTCCTGGGCCCCAAGAGCTGACGCTTCATGTACCCATTACACTGAAGTCTATGAGTGGAGTTCCAGTGCGGCTGCAAACACGATTGTGATATGTCTTTCTTCAGCTCGTCTATACTTTTGCAGCTATTCCGCAATCCTCTTTCGAATCTAAATCATTGATTTATAAATAATATACTATTTGAAGCATTATGTAGTACGCAATAGATATATTTATCAGAGTCATCACAATTTTAAACCACTTTTTACTAGACACATATATATTTTTTGATTTGCACAAATTTAAATAAATATTAAGAAAATTTCAATAAATCGTTGTTCTTGTTCGGAACACTATCATTTTCTTGCATTTAATTATCGTTGTTTAAGCCTAATTTGAATGCCGTTCTCGGATTTAAGCGTAACGCGAATGTTGAACACCGGATCGTATTCGCTCTGTGGCACACAATCGTCGCGGGAGTGATCATTGATGCCAGGGGGCAGGTCATCCACAGGGGGCAGTATTTCAAAATGACGTATGAGTAGGGAGAGAAGCGCCTTCAGCTCATACATGGCGTACTTCTCAGCTATAATTAGTTCATTATTAGTTAATTAAGTCAGCAATGAGCTTCGATCTAGTCACCAATGCAGCGTCTGGGTCCGGCGCTAAACGGAACACTCTTAAAGGCTTCGATTCCGCTATTTTTGTCAGCTCCCTCGAAGCGTTCTGGCCGGAAGACGCAGGGATCCTCAAAGTAACGTTCGTTGTATCCCATGGCAATGAGACACATAATAACTGTTGTGCGTTTTGCTACCTTAGTGCCATCTAGTTGAATACAGTGCTGAATTTGATATTGAATATTAGATGGACTATCTTTAGTACTCACTTATGTCAATAGACTTGCGATTGGTTCGTGCTATCAGCGGCACCGACGGAAATAGGCGTAGAGTTTCACGGATAACCAGCTCGAGGTATTGCATTTGCTGAAGGCGTTCTATATCTGGTTCTCTCGAGAAATCCTTTCCAAATATACGTACTTGCTCTTCAAATACCTTCTGCTGTATAAGTGGATGGCGGGACAGTGTGTAGATGGTGAAGGAGATCGCAGAGGCTACCGTGTCATGACCCTACATGAAATTAATTGATTGGTTACTTATATCATGTCAAGATCATCTAAAAATTCATCTCACTGCAAATATAAATGTAGACAGCTCTTCCATGATCTCTCGTTCTTTAAGCGCACGTCCATCGAGTTTAGCACCCAGCAAAACATCGAGGAAGGGTTTATTAGTAAACTCTTTATCACTTGTGTTCTCATTGGTCTTAACTAGTTGCTGACTGCGCTGCGTAATAATCTAGTTGAAGAATAGTAAATTCAATATTCAAGTATTTGCAATACTCCATCGAACACTTACCCTCTTAACTTCATTCCTGAGTAATTTGAGAGCTCGTCGCTGCTTCATATAGTAAGGAGTCAATCGGAAAAGTGCATCGAATCGCTTCACAATGCTGAATGTACGCTCCTGGACGACATCACAGAGGCTGTCCGCACGATTAAGAGTATTAAAATGGATTGCTTAAGTCTGAACCCAGAATAACTTACTCTTTAATGGCACTATGTAAATTTGAGGGCTCATCATTCAGCGAGTTACTGGCCATGCCCGTAGCATTCTCTGTGGCAATAAAAAGAGAAAAGCATCACGAATAAGATATATTTAAAAAAAAATATATATGTTATGTACATAGATGAGGTACTTTTTTATGTTTTAAAATGAAAGAACTATCTGATTTTATGGTAATCTTACCAATTACCAATTTTACTATTAACTTGGCGTAATTAAAAAAATGTCTGTCAAAATTAAAGCAGTCTATTTATAATTATGCATTGTGAGACTATTATATTTGTATGTTCTGTCTCGTTTTATTTCCCATTACCATATTTGAAAATTGTTCGGAATTTTTACATGTATCTGATGAGAATATTTTGCAACTCGTCTCGTTTCCTTAAGGCTGCTAACATTTTAGGCGCTGTAAAACTTTGTTACCGCACAATCTTTTTCAGTTGTAGCAATATTCTAGGCAATAAATCTTATTTATAAAATGGCCATAATAAATTACAAAAATAAGCGAGTGCAACGGCATTTAAACCGCGTACTGGGACACAACTAAATGTAGCAGGGGAATAGGCAGAATGCCCATGACAAATGTTGAAAGTTTTTCAACAAGCCGCCTCACATACCACACACAATATCCAGGGTACACTTGGCAACCAACTCCTGGGCATCAAAGGGCTGCAACGACTCCGCCTGTTTGGTGAGCTTCTGTACAAACCTCTCCCCAGTTCGATGCACAACACGCAAATAACCTTCGATGGCAGACCTCTCGAAAGCGGGCACATAAAGCTTCTGGTGCTTGAGCCAACGGGCACCGGAACTGGTGAGCAACCCATCGCCCAGCCAGGGGCGGAGAAATGAGTATAAGTGCTCCTTGTACAGCAGTGAAGAGCTTGATAACATGTTCTATCCATGCGGCCATAATATTAGATTAAAGTTCGCAACTTCCACTAGCGGATTGCATTTAATTACTTACCTGAATCTCAGCCGGATCGCTGAGTATCATGTGATACTGCAGAAACACGAGCGAACGGAAACCTTGAAAATCATATTTTCGACAATACTGTAATATCTTTTTGGGGTATTCTGTAAGTGAGAGAGGGGTGCATATTATATGATAGGAAACTGAATTTAATTTTCAAAACACGAGTCACATATAACTTGTGTATATTTACTCTTAATTTAAAAATTGAAATGAAATAATTCATAGATCATAAAGTAATTTTTCGGTTAACTTTAGACTTAAAGCTTTGAGCTCGACTTGTAATAATTTGGATAAACACGAGAATGAAATGGGCAATATCTGCAATCACACAGTTTCCGCCTCAAGTATCTATTAAAGCGAAATGAGAATAAAACCAAACAAGGGCAATGCAAATCACAATGAGAGAATCAGTATAAGTCCAACTGCTATTCATAGCTATCCATGCTCATCCGGAAGCATCTACAGAGACAGCCAATGGCATTCCAAGCATGGTAAAACTATCAATTGTTATGCTGCGTTTTGTATTCTTACTATTGTGCATTTGGAATGATTACTTGGCAAGAACGTGGAGTGAAAACAACACTAAAATTATTCAACAAATTGGGATTGGGGACAGGCGAATGCTCGGAGGAAATGTGAGTCAAAGAAATCTCTGAAGAAAATTGCAAGAAAATATTACAAAATAGAAATAAGAAACTTAATACCGCTGAAATGCAACTTGGCATTTGTGCTTGTGTCTGAGATACACTAAGATAAATGTCATATATTTCAATCTTAATCTGACGAGTGGAATTGTCAACTTTTATTTTTATTTTCACTTCATTCTCAATTATCTTCATGAGTAGCTTACAATGTCGCAGGTTGATTTCACTTTTTTATACTTTGCCAAATAGTTCATAAATATAGGCAGTTATATATAGGTTATCTACTTACCAGCTGGCTTGAGTCCAAACTGAAAGAGATTACCTACAAATGGATATGGCGTCGGGCCCGGTATCATTTCCATAATCCCAGCCATGTGATCCAGATAATTGAATATCTTCACGCCCTTAAACACCAAAAGGGTGGCTAAAATTATGGCTGCTGCCAGTAGAAACATTTTTATAACAATTTATTTGAAGTTCTACGAATTTCAAAGAAGTTTTTTTTTTTTAATTCAAATGATTTGAAGCTCTGTTCAATTTGCGAATGGTTTGACAACTGTTTCGGCCCATATGAAATGTCTTCAGTATTGGCCAAATTTGCTGCTGATTCCAGCGATAACATACTCGATAGCTTATCTATATTAGCTATAGCTACTACTCTATAAGAATACAATACACAATTTATGTATACATATGAATGTGGTTATAATTTAAGCTGTAAACCGGCAACACTTCAATACGATTATAGTTGATTGTAATTACAACAGAATTTAATTGCATGTTTAATTATGACAGCTGAATGTTGCTGGAAATAAGATAGTTCTCAACACTAATTACCTAATTATCTGCTCAATTGACTCACACTTGACTTGAGATTATGACGTGTGAGTTTAAAGTGCACTGCAAAATCGCACTTTAATAATTATTTGATATTTCTAATCAGTCTGCTGCGAATCTTATCAATAGTATGAGTCAAACCTTTTCAAATTATACAATTATATTACAAAACATATATTGTCAACACAATCATAATAATTATAATCAAAATAACATCTATTATATTATATATGGTATATGTAAGTATTTGTAGAGGTGTCAATTTTCAATCTTGTTTCCCTACTAGATTTCTAATATACTCAAGGTATCCCAGATCAGAACCACATCCATAAGTTATGCGATCATTGCATACTTTTAGGCTGCCCACGAAAGATCTTAATACCATTAAGAGAGCATCAATTTAAATACACAATTTTTCCTTTTGGCAATCAAATAAAAATACTCTTTTTAAGAGAGCAGTTCCCAATAATACTTGACTCTCTTTTAAAGTAAACTTGTTTAGCTTTGCTACAACTCTTACAATCATTGTTTATTAACTTAAAAGTTTTCTGAAATTTTACGAGTTATTCACAAAACTGGATTTCTCCAAAAAATTTTCAGAGAGTGAGTTATTAGCTCTTAAGACAACCGACTGTATGTTAAAGTTTTATTAACAAGTTTATCTTTGTTTTTGTTTATGTTTGATTGTCTTATGAATTATCACGTTCCCGTTTTCACATTCACTCAGACGACGCTCCATACTATGAATTTAGTATTTCTGTTGCATTATTACATTTGATTATTAATTATTATATTTGAATTCAAAAATTTTTATTGAATTACTTAGAATTATTATATTTAATTAAGATTATTCAATTAAGACTCAAAGTATATAGTTAAGGAAAGGACAAATGCTTTCTAGAATATCTTATAAGTGTATAATCTCATTTCAATAACAGTTCTTATACATATTATTTTTTTAAAAGATTACATTGATATGATAAAATGAAAGACGATAATACTATACATACTTCATGAAATTAAAAATTTTAATATAATATTCTTACGGGGAGCAAATGTTCCTTCTGAAATGATTTCGCTTTGGTTTTGTTTATCGAAACTATCATTGGTAATTTCTTTTATATGTCTTTTTGTGAATTGATTACGAGAAACTTATTCTATTCGATAAGTACATCAAAGAACATTCTGTAAATATTTCTTTTTTCCTTGTTTTAATTCTTATATCAGAAGTATCATGGGTCAATATTCTGTCTTGATCTAAATCTTATCTGATAATATAATAAAAGAAATTATATTTATATTTAGAGAAATTTAAGAGAATTTACGCAGTATATTTTTAAACAATCAACTGTGGTTCTCTTACTTGTTTTTCTGTTGAGTCATTGTGATTAGAGGAATCTCTATGCATTCGATGTCGATGATGTTGTACTTAAGTTGTACGTCGCCTAAAACTTGTCGCATTGAGAGTCGACTCTCAGCTCTGTGCGGACGGAACGGGTTTTTGGTTATTTTGATTTTCGGTGCCTGTGCGTGTTCGGAAAAGCGTGCCTGAAATGTGGTTTATTTTGTATATCATACTGGCATTCCCAGTGTTGTTGTTTGCCTACTTTGAACTGAGTATCTTTCAAAAGAAACGCTTGTTAAATAAAGTAAAAGGTCCGCCTACTGTGGCGATCCTCGGGAATGCTCATCAAGTGGGCAAAAATCCGACCGGTAAATGACATTAATAACAACGTTGAAACTTACATAATAAATAAACAAAGAATGTGAATCGTTTTGCTTTTTCTCGAATTACATTGTAACTGATTGAAATTGTTAAATTACATCATTTGGAATGCATTGTGGATAAATGCATTAAAATTAATGCATTGCTGTCAAATAATATCCGAATATAAATATTTAATTTTCAATTTAATATGGATGTCTGCCTTCCATTTGCTTAATATGAGTGGTCAGACTTAAGGTCATTTTAAACTATATAACAATTTAAATCAAATTGTACTCTAGACTCACAATAACTGATATAACATTTTTTTTTAGCAAGCGATTAGTGCAGAGATAATACAATTATACTCGCAATGTATTTTATAACATTATATTTTAAATTTGAATCGCAAAAATTATAATCATCAAATTTCTTTTAACAGCAGTGATTTAATTAGTAGATTGTTGTTAATTAAATCTTTACAATCTTTTAATTGTTAATCAATACAGAAATTATAAACGCATTTTTCGATTGGTGGCATACTTATGACAAGGATAATTTTCGCTTCTGGGTTGGATACTATTCCAATGTTCTTATTTGCAATCCCAAACATCTGGAGGTAAGCCTTAACTCATAATTCATTTCAGGGTTGATAACAAATATATGCTTTTATTGTTTCAGTTTATTCTGAGTAGCAATACTTTGATTAAGAAATCGGATATTTATGATATGCTTCATCCTTGGCTGGGACTTGGACTACTCACAAGCTGGGGCAGCAAGTGGCATAAGCATCGCAAGATGATAACGCCTTCATTTCATTTCAATATTCTTCAAGACTTTCACCAAGTGATGAATGAAAACTCGACCAAGTTCATAAATCAGCTAAAGAAAGTTTCAGCTGGCGATAATATTTTAGATTTTCAGAATGAAGCTCACTATTTAACTCTGGATGTGATTTGCGAAACTGCAATGGGTGTTCCCATAAATGCAATGGGACAGCATGATTCGAGCATTGTGAAGGCCTTTAAGGAGTGAGTACAATCGACATGCACGTTATTCTCTCTCTAAAGTTGAAATCATCTTTATTATAGTATGTGCTACAACATAAATATGAGAGCATTTAATCCTCTGAAGCGTTCTGATTTTCTCTATCGCTTTGCCTCCGACTATTCTGAAAATGCAAAGACTCTGAAAATTCTGCAGGACTTTACCAATGAAATTATCGAGAAACGGATTGAGGCACATCGGGCAGGTACCGCCAAGACAATCGAGGGTGATGAGTTCTCTCGGAAGAAACTGGTTTTTATGGATACGCTGCTTTCCTCTACCATTGATGGACGACCTTTGAATAAGCAGGAGATATACGAGGAGGTTTCCACATTTATGTTTGAGGGTCACGATACTACCACATCGGGTGTGGCCTTTGCTGGTTATTTACTATCCAGATTTCCAGAGCAACAGGTGAGCTGTAATTATATGAACTGCCTAAAAGTATACTTACATTTTATTGTTAATTAAAGCGAAAGTTATATGAAGAGCAACGCTCGATTATGGGCAATGAGCTGCATCGCGATGCGACCTTCCAAGAAATCTCTGAGATGAAGTACTTGGACTTGTTCATTAAGGAAGCGCAAAGAGTTTATCCTAGTGTGCCGTTCATTGGACGATACACTGAAAAGGATTATGATATACGTGAGCTAAGATAGAGAATAAGGAAAATAATTCATTTCAAACAATATTCCATTATTATTTATAGATGGAACTATAGTACCGAAAGGAACCACTCTCAATCTGGGACTCATAATGCTGGGCTATGACGATCGCACCTTCAAGGACCCCCTTCGCTTTGACCCGGAGCGATTTGAGAATGAAAAACCCGGACCCTTCGAATACTTGCCCTTTAGCGCTGGACCCCGCAACTGTATTGGACAGAAGTTTGCCCTGCTTGAGATCAAGACGGTGATCTCCAAGATAGTACGCTGCTTTGAGGTGCTTCCTGCAATGGATGAACTCGTCTCCAAGGACGGGTATCTGAATACATATATAGGACTGCCCACGGCAGAGAAGAAGGAAAAAGAGGCGAGGGGACACAAATACGATCCCATTTTGTCGGCGGTTCTGACATTGAAATCAGAAAATGGTCTACATCTGCGTTTGCGTGAAAGGAAATAGATTGCATTACTTTATAAGTATTATATTTAGAATACACTCTTCATTATTATTAAGACATGTCAATTTTATAAAGTGTCTAATTAGAAATTTAGTTGATGCCCACCAAAACTGTGCCCACATTGCCCTTGGCAACAAAAGACGCGGTCTTGACAGTATCTCCATTGATGTACTGTGATTGCAATGAGCTGGTAATAATCTCAGCCTCGGCGCCCAAGCTGAAGTACTTTGTCAGGTCGATATTCTTCTCGGATTCACCCAGATTTAGCACAATCACATAAATATCGCTACCTTGTTTATGGCTATACAAGAGAAAGAGAGATATTAGAAAGTAGGTTCATCACACTCGTAGTGTCATCATATAATTACCGTGAGTAGACAAGGACATCATCATCCAATGCCTGAATCTTGAGCTCGCCAGTACGGAACGATGGTTCCTGCCTCACACGCACAAGTGTCTTGAAGATTTGTAGATGCGACTGTGGGGCACGAAGCTGTTGCAGAGCATTGTTCGTCTTATATTCATCAGATACTGGTAGCCAGGTATAGTCCCCGCTGGTGAAACCTGATAAAAATCGATCTCAACTGTTGTAGAGACCCTTTAAAAAACTGATAGAGTATAACTTACCCGCCATGGAAGAGGCATCCCATTGATAAGGCGTACGTGCTGGATCACGGGATCGTTCATAGTAATGATCTGGATCAGAGTTACATGCCGAGGGATCGACAGTATCCTCCCAGCTAATATACACATCAGTCATGCCAAGCTCCTCTCCATTGTATGTGACAGCATGTCCGGGCAATGTCTGCAGGAGGATGTTGATCAGATCTATGCGCTGCACTCCGAATCGGGATGCCACTCGCTTGTTGTCATGATTTCCCAATACCCAGTTGGCATAGACTCCCTTCGGCATTGCGTTCATCCACTTTTCAATATGCTCCACGTATTCCGTTGCCTTCGAGGCATTGTTAATGTTCGAGAGGAAGTCAAAGTTGAATGGAATGTGCGAACCATTGCGAATACCATCTCCGTAGAATTTCATGATATTTTCGAAGCTGGTGTAGGCTTCTGTCATAAGCACACGCTGATCTCCCCCGTGTTGGGTGTGAAACTCATCGACCACTTCACGCCATTGATAGATCATGTCGACGGTTTCGGGTAGATCCTGGGTGTAAATGTGCTGTGTATAGCAATGATCATTGGGATCCGGGCAACTGGGGTCATTTGAGAGCGGCTCATCTGGGTACTGATTGTAGCGATCTAAGTCAACTTCAAAGAGATAAGGTATCGCATCGATGCGGAATCCAGCAACTCCCTTTCCTAGCCAAAACCTGATGACATTCTTCATTTCCGCCACCACGGCAGGATTGCGATAGTTCAGATCGGGTTGCGCCGTGGCAAACTGATGCAAATAGTACTGCTGTCTGACTTCGTTCCACTCCCAGGCACTGTAACGGAATTCCGAGACCCAATTATTTGGAGGCTCACGCTCACCAGTTTCCTCGTTAATCTTTCCATCGTGCCAGATGTAATAGTCTTTGTAAACGGGATCGCTATCGACTGACTTGAGGAACCATTCGTTTTGATCGCTTGAATGATTGGGCACAAAGTCCAGAATTATTCTGATGCCAACCTCCTTGGCGTGTGCAATCAGGCGCTCAAAGTCCTCCATAGTTCCATACTCTGGATGTATTTGATAGAAGTCTGCAATATCATAGCCAAAGTCCACCATGGGAGATTTAAAAATTGGTGATAGCCAAGTGGCCGTAAAGCCAATGTCCTTCAGGTACTGCAACTTCTCGGTGACACCATTGAGATCTCCAATGCCGTCTCCATTGGAATCGCGAAACGATCGTGGATAAATCTGATAATAATTGCCACTCTCCCACCACTCTGTGGCACTCCCGATGCCTAGCACCACTGACAGGATGACACTGACTGCTGTCAATCGCATTTTGGATGAATATGCTTGAGCTCTCAGTTGACACTCGGTTTTTATGGGGTCCGATAAGTCATTACTTATCGTGGTTGTACATACTTAGAGTGGCCATTTCAATTGCTTGACAAACACGTAGTACATTTAGTTCTCTCCTGACACTAATACCCAACTCGAATGTCATTGTTCATCCCAGCACTCGACTCTGGGAAATCAGATAATGGCATTTTGTATGTTACCCAACAGCGATAATCGATTGTGGAAATTTTGTACTTCTGGTTTATTGTTTACAATTGTTACTGCAACTGAAGTGCGCCGACAATACTAAGTTGGAACTAATCATCTGATTGGAAGCACCACAGAATACTCAACTTACTCGTACTCAAAACTCTAAAGAAATATATAAGAGCCCCATTAAGAGATAACAGAGAGAGAAGCAGCTGTTATCAACAACTCGTTACTACTATTAAATACTTTAGTCAAAGTAATTCACATTTGGGTAACCTTGTTAATGTCATTCAAGATACAAATTGAAAGTCAGTATCAGTACTTTTATGATTGTCCTTTTAATTCTTCCACAAAATTTTAATTGGTATACAAGTATAAGGATAAATTTACTGTACACTACTGCCAATCAAAATATAACTTTAACAGCGATACAATAATATTACTACTAATGAAATGTCAATTCATTAAAATGGAAAATAATACAACCAATGAAATGAAATATATTGAAAACTTGTTGGCATTAAATAATAATTATGAACACTTAATTTCATTAGCAATTGAGATTTGAAAAACACTGATCTAAAATCAAAATCAGGCAGCTAATCGAAACAATTCAAATCACAAATAAACAAAGCATCGATTGACTACCCAACAATTTCGCAATTAAACAATTACTTAACAATAATAAATCAAACTTGTACAAACTCAACTAAAGAATATTCTTAATCAGGCACAGAATCGAGGTATATGATGTATGTAATTCAAGCATTCTATCTCCTTAAGCTTTTTGTATGCTCGACAGAAATAAAATATTTCTTTTGCAATAAAATTACACGTTTGGAATATCGTTTTTTGCAAATACGTATTTATTATGATTGCCAAAAAATATATAATATAAAAATATATAATAAATATATTTTTTGGAGGTGTAGAGCTTAAATGGCTATCGAGATATGTCCAAGATTAGTCAATTGTGCGATCCAGGTTCATTATAAGGCGTCGTTGTATTAAGTTACAACTCTTTAATGGTGAGCGTTATGGCCATGGGGATGGGGATTGGAATGGACATCTTCGTGGGCGTGCGCTGCATTCCAGGCAAGAGAGCGGGCAACATGTTCGGGGACAGCGGGAACGGCGTCTCCAGTGGCGTGGAAACCATGCTCATCAGCGGTATAGTGGATATCAATGTGTTCACCCTCGGGCGAAATCCAGCTATAGCTGCCGTGTTGGACATGACCATCAGAGTGATCCTCTCGTGTGATGTGGTTGGTGGTCTCCAGGACGGCATCAAAGCCATCAGGACGTACATCATCCTTGCGGGAAACAACATCAGCATGTACATCGTCCGCGTGTCCAACTGCATGATGTTCGACATGGGGAGCTGGATGTGGTTGGTGGACGGCAGCAGCGGCCAGTCCGAAGATAGCACAGATCATCAGCTAAAAAGAGTTCAATTTAGTTAGATCAGTTAGATCATTTAGATCAGTTAGATCAGTCATCTAACAAATTACTTACAGCCTTGAACATTTTGAATGGAATGTTTTGAAGTTGTAGAACGAAGAGAACGAACTGATACTTCACTCTGGTGAATCGGTGTCTTTTATACAACTCCAGTGGATGCTGGGCGATGTTGTTGGTGTTGTCCAGTTTGTGGCTTGATCTCATCGCACAATTATTGCTCTGAGTTATGGGTTTAGCTGGCGAGCCCACTTCCAAAACATTCGCTTAGAAACAGTACGATAACAACAATATGCGGCTATAATCTTCAAATTGATGCATCAGTAACGGGCCGATCAAACGGGTTCAATTGTCACAAACCCGTTCCCATATCAAAACAACAGCTCATCATCGTTGTCACAAGCCTCCTTCAATCCGGCCAATCAAGTTGACAATACGCACTACATAGATGCAAACTGCATGTATGTATGTATATAATTTCACAGTATGTTGCCATAAACATCATATATTATTCAAATACATATTTTAAATTGAAGAACACAAATTTCTAATTATAACTCAAGGATATTATATCATTACGGTTATTCCCTCTGCTGACCAATTAAAATGTAAACAAATTTAAACAATTTACTTATTTATTTGCGACTTCATTAACATAATAATAAAACATTAAAATTCAACAAAACAATAATTGAGAAGTAAAACTTTGCTTTATTAAAAGATGGTTACGATATATTCAGAATTATATTACAATATTCTTTCTTTGACATTTATAGAACTTCATTAGAAGAACCTTTTACTCGTTTATAAACTGATATTTTATTTTATTTAAAACAACTGAATTCCTCATACGATTCCATTGAAATGCAAATGCGATGCACTCAATTTGTAGTATACATTTATTTAAATGTAGTTAAAAGAATGTGGTCACTCTTTTTACTGGGTGAACAATGCTGTTATTAATTAACTAAGTGCAAGTATATCGAAAGCTATGTAATTTATTTAAAAGCACATTAAATTATTAATGGCCGTGGGCTGGCAAAAAAAAGAAGTCTAAAATAAATTCGAGTATTTTTTAAAATCGTCAAATGAGCGGGCGGTCACAGTTGACAGCTGTCAAGTCGCCAGAAGGACGCGTACATGAACCTTGGGTGTATGATTTTATTGCGTCAAGAACAAAACCCCTGAGGTTCTTTATGTCCGTGAGGTAACAAGCAGACTTCGAGGGTAATTTGGTATAATTTTAACAAAAATAAAAATAGCTTTAAAATTCATTCAATTTTCTGATTATATTTTTTTCTTCTATTTACTTAGCTATCTTTAATTTCATTAAATAATTACCTCTAAGTCTTTTACGATTGTAAATTAATCAAATTAAATATTAAGCATATCTCTAAGTGTTAATTTGCAAATTTATATACTTTAATTTCATTAAATAATTACCTCTAAGTCTTTTACGATTGTAAATTAATCAAATTAAATATTAAGCATATCTCTAAATGTTAATTTGCAAATTTATATACTTTAAAAATATAAACTAAAAATCTATAAAAGATATTCTCTGTTCTAAATACTTGTCGATCAACCGTCGTCACCTGCAAAGCCAGAAACCGCTGGGTATCTGAATGCTGTGCTTGGGTCACATAAAACCATTTTATGGCGACTTTCTGAATCCGACGGGGACCCAACATGTCGACCAATGTATTGACAGTGACATCAACGCACACGCTTATCCATGACAAAACAAGTAAAAGAGTAGTCGACAACAGAATACCCTATGAGATAATTCCATTTCCATTTATGAATGTTTTCAAAAATTAAATTGACTGATCTTATTTTCTGAAACTGAAAAGAGTATTTCCAGTCATATTTTCTCTCCATGAGTTTTTCCTGATGTGATTTCTGATTCTACCAGCTGGGATGTCTCCATTTTGTTTGAGATAAATCGTATTAACAGCTTTAAGTAAACTTACCCATTGTGCGATGGCTTTTGGAGTTTTATGGGTACAGGGTATCAATAGAGTACGCGCGCAACTTGTGTAATCTAACAAGAATGCCATAAAAGTGGGCAGATTACCCATGCGCTTTGTGGGACATGGGAGAAGTCGGTGTCGGCATTCAATTGGCCTTATCGGCTCAATCCCTATCAGAACATGGCAAAAGCAATTGTTATTAGCAAATTGATTTTGCGACACTCTCAAACGTAGGCGACATGTTGACGCGATTACTCCTCTGGCTGCTCGCGGTGCTGTTTGTGAGGAACGCACAGTCCACGGTCGCTGCAACAGAAATCGATTGGTGGGAGAATGCAGCACTGTATCAGATCTATCCGCGTTCCTTTCAGGATAGCAACGGCGATGGCGTTGGAGATTTGCAGGGCATCACGAGGCGCCTGGCATATCTGAAAGAGATTGGCATTACAGCCACTTGGCTATCGCCGATATTCAGCTCTCCCATGTCCGATTTTGGCTATGATATATCGAACTTTACAGAAATCGATGCAATCTTTGGCACTCTGGATGACTTTAAGGCCATGATGGTGCAGGCTAAATCTCTGGGACTGAAGATAATTCTCGACTTTGTACCCAATCATTCGAGCGATGAGTGCGAATGGTTCAAAAAGTCCGTGAGTCGCCAGGATGGCTATGATGACTTTTACGTCTGGCACGATGGAAAAGTGAATGCCGAGACTGGTGAACGTGAACCACCGAGCAATTGGGTGAGCGTGTTCGGTGGTTCCCAATGGACCTGGCACGAGACGCGACAACAGTACTTTCTGCACCAGTTTCAGGTGAAACAGCCGGATCTTAACTTTAGTAATCCCATGGTGCGTGAGCATATGCTGGATGTTCTGGGCTTTTGGTTGGATCTTGGTGTCGATGGTTTTCGCATCGATGCAGTTCCTCACATATATGAGCGTCGCAAGTCCGATGGCAGCTATCCCGATGAGCCTGTCAGCGGCTGGAGTAGCGATCCCAATTCCTACGACTATCACAATCATATCTACACCAAGGATCAGCCAGATACTGTCCAGCTGATGTATGAATGGCGCGATTACCTCTTGGATTACCAGGCAACACACGGAGGCCAGACCCGTGTCCTTCTCGCCGAAGCCTACAGTCCGGTGGAGACGCTGAGTGCCTACTTTGGAAATGGGACGAGATTAGGCACCCAGTTGCCCATGAACTTTCAACTGATGTATCTCAGCGGCTTCTCAACGGCACGGGATGTGGTCGGCTCCATTGACTACTGGATGAACACAATGTGGGAGAAGCATCAGACTGCCAACTGGGTGGTGGGAAACCACGACACGCCACGCGTTGCCAATCGCATGGGGGCTCACAAAGTGGATCTCCTCAATGTGATCGTGAATGCCTTGCCAGGCGCCTCCGTAACCTACTACGGTGAAGAGATCGGCATGTCCAATGTGGAGACCGAGTGCACGGAGATCTCCTGCGATGGTCGCGATGGCGAGCGAACTCCAATGCAGTGGGCTCCACTCAAGAACGGAGACTTCTCAACGGCTGAGAGCACTTGGTTGCCCCTTAGCCCCGACTTTGAGCGTTTCAATGTACGCACAGAAAGGGGCGTGGCACGATCAACGCTGCAAGTGTTCAAGGGTCTGCAGCAACTAAAGAGCAGCTCTGCTTTTCTGGCATTCAAGCAGAAAGGAGGCTTCTCCTACGAGGCAATCACGGAGCAGGTGCTGCAGATTATACGGTAAGAAGAAATCTGGGTTAACAATACAGATTGATTGATGAATCCTTCGCTACAGCACAAATCAACGGAATGAGGAGTATCGCATTCTCGTTAACATGGGCAACAATATTGAGATGATTGAAGGTCTATCCAATAAGGTATATGAACTTATGCTGGCCACCGCCTACTCAGTTCATAGACTCGGGTAAGTTTGACATTCTGAGGTCAGGATTCCTTCCCTTCACTCAAAGTCGTTTCTTGCAGGGAAAGCATTGATTTAAGTCAAGTTCTGGTGATGATGCCATATGAGGCAATCGTGCTGCGTTGGCTGGCGTGATTCACATGAATTTTGTTATGATGATCCCTATAAAGATATAACTTCATTTGGGGCCTTTAACCATGTGCTTCACTAGTCAATCATCCGCCTGCCACATGGCAAAGAGACAAAGTTCAATTCGACTTTGAGTGGTAATTACTTAAGTGAATTGTAAATTCCAAATACTTGATGGGTGCAGTTATAGGCCTTAAATATGAATTAACCAATTTTCTATACCTTTTGATCGAATCTCACATTTATTCGATTGATAAGGCAAGATTATAAACCTTTTAAAAAAAGATGTCGAGATTATGTATAGATTAAGCATTTTTCGGTAATGTTTATTTGTATTTGCATTAGAGATTGTGTGGATAAACCTACAAATTAATAAACAAAAATAATGAAATGGGTTATTTTGACATATTGAATTTTTTAAGCTATTACGAGTACAACGAATTAAACAGTGCTCAAGACAACGGCTTCTTTGGGCATCAACAACATCGAATTGGCATAAGTCAAATCACTAAAATAAAAAATTATATATATATTAGGAATCTAGATATTGAATTGTCTCAGATTTCACTTACTTCTTGCGACGCACGCTCTTGTCATTGACCACAACGTAACGGAGTTGTGTGGTGAGGTCGGTGAACACAGAGTCCAAATTAACAGATTCAACATCATCGTTGATATTCAGCACGGTTATGTACGACTTGTGACCAGCCAGAGAACTGTGGAGAATGTACAGATAAGATAAGAGTGATAGAGAGAGGGAGAGAGAAGTTTAACTAACCGCTTAAAGGCGAGGACATTGGGGCCAAGAGCATTCACCGAAACATCGCCCTGCTTCAGAGTTGGCTCATCACGGAGAGCACGAAGCTGCTTGTAGATATTCAGATGGCTGAGAGCAATGCCTCGCTCTCGCTTCACATTCACCAACTTGTAGTTGTCGGGAAGGGGCAGCCAGGTTGTGTTGGCAGTTGTGAATCCCGCCTGCTTCTCGTCGCTCCATTGGAAGGGAGTGCGAACTGGATCACGTGTGAGGCGTTCGAACTCTTGCTTGTTGGACTGACAGGCCTGAGGATCGACGGTGTCCTCCCAACTGATCCAGACGTCAGTCATGCCGATCTCCTCACCCTGATAGTTCACACTGATGCCGGGCAGCATCAGCAGCAACATGTTGGTGGCATCGATGCGATCGGCACCCAAGCGAGATCCAATGCGGCTAGAATCATGATTGCCCAGCACCCAGTTGGCCACTTGACCAGCGGGCATGTTGTCCAGCCAGTTGTGCAACAACTCCGAGTAATGATACGCATCTGAATTGAAGTTGATGTTGGCAAGCAGCTCAAAGTTGAATGGAATCTGGGAGCCATTGTGAGTGCTGTTGCCGTAGTATTGCATGAGGACATCCAATGGAGCATAGGCCTCGGTTAAGAGGACACGATCATCTCCTCCAAGCTCCCGATCCATGTCATTGAGCACAGTGCGGAATTGGTAGACAAGATCAATTGTCTCGGGCTGATTAGTAGTGTAGATATGTTCCAAATAGGTGTAATCCTCTGGATCGCTGACATATACATTTCGTGGTTCATCGGGCCAGTTGCCATTTTTATCGGGTGCGATTTCGAACACATGTGGCACAGCATCGATGCGGAATCCATAGACGCCCTTGCGCAGCCAGAACCGAAGCACGTCCTTCATGGCCTCCACAACCTTGGGATTGCGGTAGTTCAGATCCGGTTGTTTGGCAAGGAACTGATGCAGATAGTACGCCTGACGACCCTCATGCCACGTCCACTGCGATCCACGGAACACGCTAATCCAATTCGTTGGTGGCTGTCTAATGCCATTGACCACTTTGCCAGTGTGCCACACATAGAAGTCCTTGTACTCCGCCTCACCAGCTGCCGATCGCTTGAACCAATCACATTCATCACTCGAATGATTTGGCACAAAGTCCAATATGATCTTAATATCCAGCTGCTTAGCACGTGCCAGCAAGTTCTCAAAGTCAGCCATGGTACCAAAGAGGGGATCGATTTCATAGAAGTTGGCCACATCATAGCCAAAGTCGGCCATGGGTGAGGTGAATATCGGCGATAGCCATGTTGCTGTGATGCCAATCTCTTTCAAATAGGCCAATTGTTGCGTAATACCTGAAAAGAAAAGGAAAACCCAGTCAATTATTGTTTATGTGTGCATCACAAGTTTGGGATTTCCACTCACCATTCAAGTCACCAACGCCATCGCCGTCGCTGTCCTTGAAGGACCGCGGATAGATCTGATAGAATTGCGCCGATCGCCACCAACCGACTTTAGCCAAAGTGGGCACAGTGAGTGCCAGCAGGCAGCAGACAGTCAGAGTTTTGACCAGCATATTGTCTCAGCACCGATTGCGGCATTGGATTAGTTGTAGCCCCTATTTATGCCCTGCATGGTCGATTGCCGAGCAATTGTGATAAGCTAAGGTCGTGATAAACCCGCAATATTGCCAACTCCTCGTACTATTGCCTGGCTGATTAGATCTCGGTCTATGTGTCTAAAATGTTTATGATCGAAGCGAGTATTACCCGAGTAACTGTGGGCTTTCAACTGAAATCAGCTGTTGTTGTTGCCCCTATTCGTATTTCATGATTGGGGATCATGCGACAGATTAGCCACAAGCGGATTTCGTAGTTGCATAAAAGTTATGACCCAATCGATATCTTATCGGTGCAAGAGCAGCTATGGATTATTTATGAGCATACATTTTCTAAGCGTATTTTGAGTATATTTAATATGGGAACTACTATTGGAGGTGCAAATAAAATAGGTCTCGCCAGATATTATTAAAATCGAATATATTAAATGCCAAATCCATATGGGAACTACCAAAATCAGCGGTGGTGATACTAAACTAATTTAATGGAAATCAGATAGAGTATCATCAGAGTTATCTGGCTGATACCAAATCAATTGATAGAGAGATAAGTCAAAAAATTATGTTCTTTATTTAGGTACTCTATAAATTCAAAACTTTAACCCAATACAATATTAATCAATCTCCTAAAAATATACTAAATTGTATTAATTAGCTATTATTGCACTAAATGTATAATTTTTTGTTACCATTATAAATCTAATTCAATCAAATCAGTATATCATAAATTACGCAAAATACAGCTGGAATCAGTTTTTTATAGAAAAACAAGATAAGGTGTTATAATAGGGGTTTTATTATGTAGATTCGAGCATTATCGATGGCTTCTAGAGGCATATAAGAGGTCGATGGACCTCAGGTCTCCTTTAGTTAACAATGACCACTTGGTCTAGTATTGTCCTACTGCTTGGCTTGGGCCTTTTGGCCGCAGATGCAGCTGCCCCTTGGTGGCAAACGGCTTCCTTTTATCAGATCTATCCGCGTTCCTTCAAGGATAGTGATGGGAATGGTATCGGGGATTTGAATGGCGTTACCGAGAAACTGGAATACCTTAAGGAAATTGGAGTGACTGCCACTTGGCTGTCGCCTTTTCTTAAATCGCCAATGGCTGACTTTGGATACGATATATCGGACTTTAAGGAAGTCGATCCTCTCTTTGGCACCATGAAGGACTTTGAGAACATGGTGGCACGTGCCAAACAGCTGAACGTGAAGATCATTTTGGACTTTGTGCCAAATCATTCGAGTGATGAATGTGATTGGTTTATACGCTCTGCTGCTGGCGAGGAGAAGTACAAGGATTACTATATCTGGCATCCGGGATTCGTTGAGAACGGTGTGCGCAGACCTCCCACCAATTGGGTTAGCGTGTTCCGTGGTTCGGCCTGGGAATGGCATGAGGGTCGACAGGAGTACTATCTACATCAGTTCCATAAGAAACAGCCGGACTTTAACTTCCGCAATCCCGTTGTGCGAGAGGAAATGAACGATGTGCTGAGGTTTTGGCTAGAGAAGGGTGTCGATGGCTTCCGTGTGGATGCCATCTATCACGCCTTTGAGGTGGAGGCTGATAAGAATGGCAACTACCCAGACGAGCCACGCAACGATTGGACAAATGATCCCGATGAGTATGGATACACTCACAAAATCTACACTGTCGATCAGCCCGAAACTCCGCATTTGGTCTACGAATGGCGTGAGATCTTGGATCAGTTCCAGCAGGACAATGGTGGCGATGAACGGTGAGTAAGCAAAGTGATAACGATAGATTTGAGATTACCAAATGATTACCTACATTTAGTATACTGATGGTTGAGACCTGGTCCCCCATTGAGATTGTGATGCATTATTATGGCAATGAAACAGCCGAGGGAGCACAGATACCCTTCAATTTCCAGCTGATAAGCAATCTGCATTACGATTCCGATGCCTATCACTACGAGTACTTGATCAACAACTGGCTATCGAAAATGCCAAGAGGCAAGAGTGCCAACTGGGTGGTAAGTGGACAACGTAGTGTGACCCTCGTGTTGGCCACGTGACTAATCGCTCAACACTTTACCGATCATAGATTGGCAATCACGATAAGAATCGTGTTGGCTCCCGATTTGGTGCTGATCGCGTTGATCTGTTTAACATTTTGCTGCTCACACTGCCTGGCTGCAGTATCACCTACCAGGGCGAGGAGTTGGGCATGTTGGATGCCTACATCTCGTGGAAGGATACTGTTGATCCCCAGGCATGCAATGGACATGAGGACAACTACATGGCCATGTCACGCGATCCTGCCAGGACACCCATGCAATGGACAAATGGAAAATTCAGTGGCTTCACCACCGGTAGCTCCACCTGGCTGCCAGTTGCCGAAGATTATAAACAACGTAATGTGCAAACGGAACGAGGTGTCGCCCTCAGCCATCTGAATGTCTTCAAGCGCCTGCAGCAACTCCGACAGGAGCCAACCATCGAGCAGGGTCTGGCCGAGATCAAGGCCGTCAGTGGCTACGTCTTGGCAGTGAAGCGGTGAGTAATTCCCATAGATTCCAATAGATAATCAACTTTATTACCATATCTATTCCCACTTGGCAGCTATCTGAGTGGCAACTACGTCTACATTTCACTCTTTAACATTTTCGGCCACATTGAGAATGTTGATCTGAATGATGTGTTCAGTGGACTCCCGGCCAAGTTCCAGTATGCTCTCGTGACTGGAAAATCCATCAAGCAATTGGGGGATCTGGTTTCCGCCAGCAGCGTCACCTTGATGCCCTACGAGGCCATTGTCCTCCGTTCGACAACCACAATTTAGTAATAAATTTTGCGAAAATAAATAAATACTTTCTATCACGATGCCGTTGAATTCATAATACGTATTCGTTTATCAGCAAGTGCGCAAAATGAATACATCTGTTTGAGTCATGCATATACTAAGTTTCACATTATTAAATTTAATAAGTGAAACTCGACTATTTAACTACCCCGTAAAATTTGTCGAAGTGATAATACTTTTGAAAAAAAGAAGTACTTTAAAAGATTTCCAATTTAGTTGAAATTTGAAAACAAGTTCGATGTATCGAAGACATTCTTTCTATCTTGAATATATATTAAATTTTATCATTATTACGAGTAAGGTATTTATTAGATAAAGCTTAAATATTTGTTATATATCTATAATATTTTATGTATCATACATAAAATGTGCAAAATTTAAACTTTAAAAAATGTATTTTAAAAAATTTGCATCACTTGCTGTTTATTTAACATGTTTAGTGCTGTGTATAGAACTAGAGCCACAAAAGCAAATGAAAGATTAACGAATAACCGGCTGCTACTTTGCTGATAAAACAGTTTCAGAGAGAAACAGAGAAAATAGCGAGAGAGAGAGAGAGAGAGAGAGAGAGATAGAAAGAGAGAAAGATCGTGAAAGCAAGTAAGATTTGCGGTAAAATTGAGTGCAAATATTGCATTTGTATTTATAGTCAGCACTAAATATACGATATAATTGATAAAAAGAAAACAATGCTGCATACACTTAGAAAAAAAACGTTTCATTATGATATAATTGAATACAAACTAAAGTACAAGTAACTATAAGTATTCAATTAATTAAAAATCCTAATAGTGCCATTTATTAAATTAAAATTAACTTAAATTATTTGATTTTTACAGTTAAGAATTAAAATTTATTACAAAATAATTTAATTCTTAATTTTACATTTTAATTTTGAAATTGCATTTCAAATTTTATTAATATTTTATTCTTCACTGTCGATTGCTTTTAGTCGATGTTAAATAAATAAAAACAAAAAATAAAATAAATCTTTAATTTAATAAAATCATTAAATAGAACTCTGTGTAAAAATTAAAAAATAATTTAATTGTTTGCGTATTCAGAAAATGTAAATCAAAATTAGGTGAAAAAGTAGATTAATTTTAAAAAGCATAAGAGCATATACATAAGTAACAATTTTTTTGTCTGTGTAGTTACGACTTTTAATTTTTTTCCCAAGCGCTGTCGCTTTAATAGAGAGCAGCACCTCTCGCAACTTATTACTCCTCTCTCTCTCTCTCTGTTCTCTCTTTCTATATCCCATTCTCTCTTCTTCTGCTATTCTCTACTCGTCTTCCCTCACCAAATAAGCGCTGAGCATGCATACTAAAAATAAAGCGCATGCATAAAATGATATTCTCACCAATTGAGAGGGAGATCTGTGTGGGAGAGGATCGTAATGGGATTTGATAAGCAAATGTGTTTTGCATTCGATCGTCAGTCAGTCGTCTCTGTTAGTTCGGTCCGACTACTGAGAGCTTTCACATTGCCAGCTTCCACATACTTCGAGAATCGATCGAGAATCGTTCGAGATAATGGCAAGTCTTGTGGCGGGTTTGCTGCTTATGCTGTTCTTATCGGTCCAGAGTCAGCCATTTCCCAACTACCATGCGGATTTCGTGGAAATCGATCAGCAGAAGAATGATCTCAAGTGGTGGCAAACTGGTGCCTTCTATCAGATTTATCCAAGGTCATTTAAGGACAGCAACGGCGATGGCGTGGGCGATTTGAACGGTGAGTGAAAGACAAAAGAAGAATGCAAGACGCAAAAGAGACTCTGAAAATAATTCAATACATCAGGCATTACGGATAGACTACCCTATCTCAAGGAACTGGGCATCACAGCCACTTGGCTGTCGCCGATATTCACCTCACCCATGGCTGACTTTGGCTATGATATTGCCAACTTCACCGAGATTGCGTCCATCTTTGGCACCATGGCTGACTTTGAGAGACTCTTGAAAGTCGCCAAGCAGCAGAATATTAAGATCATATTAGATTTTGTGCCCAATCACTCGAGTGATGAGTGTGATTGGTTCAAACGATCGGCGGCTGGAGAGCCGGACTACAAGGACTTTTATGTGTGGCATCCTGGCAGGATGGTGAATGGATCACGACACCCGCCAAGCAATTGGGTGAGCGTGTTCCGAGGATCCGCCTGGCAATGGCACGAGACGCGACAGGAGTATTATCTGCATCAGTTTGTCAAGAAGCAGCCCGATCTTAACTATCGCAATCCCAAAGTGCGAGAGGCCATGAAGGTGAGTTCATAAAATGGTTCAATCATCACTCTTAACTTGGATGCCTTGCAGAATGTACTACGCTTTTGGTTGGCCAAGGGCGTATTCGGCTTTCGCATCGATGCGGTGCCCCATGTGTTCGAGATAGCGCCAGATGATGCGGGTCAGTATCGCGATGAACCGCGCAATGACTGGAACAATGATCCCGATGACTATGGTTATCTGCAGCACATCTATACGGTCGATCAGCCGGAGACAATAAGCCTTGTTTACGAATGGCGCGCGGTTCTGGATGAGTTTCGTGGCGATGATGAGCGCATCTTGCTGGCCGAGACCTATTCACCCATCGATATTGTGATGCAGTACTACGGCAATGCCACAGCCGAGGGGGCTCAGCTGCCGTTCAACTTTCTGCTGATAAGCGAGATATCAAACAGTTCCAATGCGGACAATTACGTTCAGAGTATACAAAAGTGGCTGCAACATATGCCGAAGGGTCGCACAGCTAATTGGGTGGTTAGTTTTTGATCGTATTTATCGGTAGATTCTTCTTCTCGTGACTGAATTTTCTCCATTCATCCACAGTTGGGTAACCACGATAAACCCCGTGTGGGCTCTCGTCTGGGTAGCGATCGAGTGGATATGCTAAACATGTTGATTACCACATTACCTGGAGCCAGTGTGACCTATCAGGGCGAGGAACTGGGCATGTCAGATGTCTGGATCTCATGGAAGGACACGGTTGATCCCGCGGCCTGCAATTCGAATTCCACTATCTACGAACAGTTCTCACGCGATCCGGAAAGAACGCCTTTCCAGTGGAGCAGCGATACCGATGCGGGATTCAGCAATGCCAGCAAAACTTGGCTGCCCATTGCCGAGGATTACAAGCTGGTCAATGTGGACCAGGAAAGAAAAGAATCATTGAGTCATCTCAATATCTACAAACAGTTAATGCAGCTCCGAAGAGAAACAAAGACACTGCAACTTGGTGAAACTGAGGTGAAGGCTTTGAATGGTGCTGTGCTGGGAGTTAAACGGTGGGTCAAAACGGGTTCAAAATCACACAAATTACTAATCTATTTCAATAATCAGCTTCTATCAGCATGACTTTACCTATCTGACGGTATTGAACCTCTTCGATGGCACTGAGACTGTCAATCTAAAGGACAGCTTCGACAACTTGTCCGCTGACATGGAGGTGGTCATGGTATCAGACAAATCTCAACGGAAAGTGGGGTGAGTAAACAGTAGAGTAAACAGTATCATCGTTTTATATAATCGTTTCTGAACTCTTAGGGATTACATCAAAGTCAAGTCGTTGCAATTGCTTCCTAAGGAGTCTCTGATACTAAAAAGCACTTCCACCTACTACAACTACTACACGCACTATACGAATGGTGAACATCGTCAGTTGCCGATAGAGGGCGTTTATCTGTTAGTGGCTCAAGTGGTGCTCTATCTGAGCTATCGTCGCTAGTGATTAATATTGTACATACATATGTAGTTATATGAATATACGAGTACTCATGACAAAATAAACATATAAACAATGCAAACACTCCAAGTACGAGTATAAAAGGTGCTGTAATATCCCTCGGCTATTCAGTTACGAGTATGTTTCGTGTTAACAAGTTATTAGTGACCTTATTGGTCTTGGCCCTGCAGAGCTGCCTTAGTCAGGCAGCTGCTGTGGATCTGGAGAGAGTCAGTAGCAGTGAAGCCACAAGAGATTGGTGGCAGGTGGCACAGTTTTATCAGATCTATCCTCGGTCCTTCAAGGACTCCAATGGCGATGGTATTGGCGATCTGCAGGGAATTATCTCCAAGCTAGACTATCTGAAGGACATTGGCGTGACAGCTACTTGGCTATCGCCGATATATACCTCTCCCATGGTTGACTTTGGCTATGACATTGCCGACTTCTTTGACATTCAGCCAGAATATGGAACCCTCACTGACTTCGATCAGCTGATCGCAGAGGCCAACAAACGAGGTCTCAAGATCATTCTGGACTTTGTGCCCAATCATTCGAGTGATGAGAACGTTTGGTTCAAGAAGTCTGTGAAGAGGGAGAAGGGCTACGAGGATTACTATGTGTGGCACGATGGATACGTGAATGCCACAACGGGAAAGCGCCAACCGCCCTCAAATTGGCTGCAAGCCTGGAGAGGCAGCGCCTGGGAATGGAATGAGGAACGTCAACAGTATTATCTGCATCAATTTGCGGTCCAGCAGCCCGATCTCAACTATCGCAATCCCGCAGTTGTGGCTCAAATGAAACGCGTTCTCACCTATTGGCTGGATCGTGGTGTTGCCGGCTTTCGAATTGATGCCGTGCCCTGGTGCTTTGAAGTGCTGCCCGATGCGGAGGGACGCTTTCCCGACGAACCGCTCAGCGGATATACAGATGATCCGGATGATACGTCGTACTTAAAGCACATCTATACACAGGATCAGCCTGAGACCGTGGATATGGTTTATCAGTGGCGTCAGCTGCTCGATGATTACAAGCGCATCCATGGCGGCGATACACGCATCCTCATGGTCGAGACATATTCGGGTCTGGACTATGTGATGAAGTTCTATGGCAATCGCACAACGAAGGGCGCCCAGATACCCTTTAATTTCCAGTTCATAGTTGGCGGCAATGATGACAAGGATAACACTCAACTTAATGCTGTGGGATTTGTGAAGATCATCAACAGCTGGATGGGACAGATGCCCTCGGGACAGACAGCCAATTGGGTGGTAAGTGAAGACACAATATCTCAAAATTATCAAACCTGAGAAAAATTATTTGGATGTATCGGAAAAGTCTTGGATCTATTATTTCTTAATGGAGTATCCAGGAACACGATTAATATTTATTATTATTTTAATATTTAGTTTCTATCAGGGATTAAAGCCGAAACGAATATCGGTTTCAGATACGTTTTTGGTTATCGGTTATGCAAAATCTTGGAGTATTGATTTCGTAACGGTTATCGGTTTTTTGTAAGTTTCGGCTTAAAAATACCGGTATTGTTTCGGTTCAGAAAAAATAAAAATGAAGGTTTTCGGTTGACCAAAATAAGAAACGTTATTCATTGTTTTACATGAAAAAAGTCAAAATGCTCTTATAAATCTGGAAAATAATGTTATCTGGTTATTAAAATGGTCCAGCGTGACCTCATATAAATTTGGTTAATTTGGTTTGAAAATTTCGATTATTTTGATTTTATTGATTTTTAATAACTTCGAACTGCCATTACTTTGTCAAAAGTAAATCAATTTTCATGCGGACTGTAAATTTAAGCATAATTTTACCTCAGAATTCATTTCGCATTTAAATTTTTTTCATTTTGAAAATATAAAAAATTTCGAACTTTTTAGAAATTTTACAGTGTTACCCCTTATCATTTTTCGAAAAATTTCGAATTTTCAAAATGAACAAAATTTAATTGCAGAACCAATTAAAAGGTAAAGTCATGAATAAATGTACATTCCGCATGAAAATTGATTGACTTTTGACAAAGTTATGGCAGTTCAAAGGTATCAAAGTTGCTCAGTAGTTACGACGGCCAGATCCGAAATTAACCCTTATAAATGAATCGGTTACTAAACGGTTATTTCGGTTTAAAGAATTTCGGTTTATGGGTTTCGGTACAGCGGAAAAAGTTATTTTCGGTTACGATTTCAGTTACGGTTACAAATTTCAATCGGTTCTCACCGGTTAAAGGTTACGGTTTCGGTTAAGGTTTTAATCCCTGGTTTCTATCATAAAAAATATGTTATTTAATCACATTAACATACCAAATACATATCATAAAATAATTCCTTTCCAGATGGGTAACCACGATCAGCGACGAGTGGGCAGTCGATATGGAGAGCAACGTATTGATCTGATGAACATGCTGCAGATGTTTTTGCCCGGAGTGAGCATTACCTATCAGGGTGAGGAGCTGGGTATGACTGACTTGGACATAAGCTGGGAAGATACACGTGATCCGGCTGCCTGCAATTCCAATGCAAATATCTATGAGAGATTTACCCGAGATCCCGCTAGAACACCCTTTCAGTGGAGCAGCGGGGCAAATGCTGGTTTCTCCACCAATAGCACCACTTGGTTGCCCATCAATCCGAACTATGTGACTGTCAATGTGGATAATGAGAATGCCGCCAGCTCCAGTCACCTCAAGTTTTATAAGCAACTGGTGGAGTTGCGTCAGACGAAGACGTTGCAATATGGAACCACAAGATATGCCGCAGTTAATGACAATGTGGTGGCCATCAAGAGGTCGTTGAGTGGACAGTCCAACTATATCCTGGTGGCCAATGTGTTGGACACAAAAGTTACCGGAGTGGATGTGGCCAGTGTGTTGTATGCATCTGGCAGCTATAAGATCAAGTTAGCCAATCCAGCGGCTAAAGCAACTGTGGGGTAAGTTCATTGCCAAATCAATAGCTACATTTATCACTTACTTTTATTATACTTTCTGATTTTCTGAAATTCTACAGAAGCAGCGTCACGTTAAGCAGCCTTGCGTTGGAACCATATGCGGCTTTGATTCTGGAATCTGTTTAGAAGTCTTACCAAATTATGTTTATATATGCTTTGTCATAAGTTATCAAGGAAAAAAAATATATGTATGTATGTATGTACGTTTATATAAAAGTCATTGCGAAACGACATTGGAAAACTTTTCAATTTGAGGTCGCAAGCCCGACAACTTATTATAAATTATTAGGGAACTTTGCCTGCCTCGAGTATGGCTACAAAAAGAAATTCCATTAGGCGTGATTGATAAGACACACAAATCACGCATACGCAGTGTTGCAACAGACCACAAAACACCTCCGTCTCGGCGACTCTAAAGTACCCCAAAACAACGTTAATGTTGACGGTGATTCTGACTGCCAACTGCCACCTTTCACCTGCCTTCTAGCTTCCTTTCTGAAGCTGGCACAGGCAGCTCCCCCCATGCACATAACGAGTCTGCTAGCTACGTGGGCAGACACGACCAGAATGGTAAACGACAGCAAGCAACGACTGGGGTTAGCTTTTTAATTTACTCATAAAAAATGAAGTGAAATTATTATGAGTTTTCACCTTCGGGCGATTCTCATGATGTGCTCCAAATTTATGTGCATTTCTCTCTACCAAAAAAATCATCTAAAACATGATTCGCTCCTTGTGTGAGTGGCTACAAGTTATGCAGGTGTTTTGGTTCGAATAAATAGCGAAAAATTCGAGACAAAAGTATTTAATCATAGTCAACAAATATACCTTTATGACGTTAATGAAGAGTAGACTTTTAGAAAATTACAGCTCCCACAATTAATAAGTATATTAATATAATTAAAAACAATAAATAAGTACATTTAATTACAAAAAAAATCGATCAAAATAGAAATACATTCATTAAACATTTTTAATATAAAAAAAATATTTAAATATTTTATTTTATTATAATTTAATTATTTAAAAAATAGCACTTAACATAATCCACATATTGAAGAACTTAAGCTAAAAATGAAGCAAGTCGAATAATGGTCTAAGAGGTCGATTCCTCGGTAAGTATTGCTATTTTTTGTGTTTGAAAAAAGCTTTAGTGAATTTCGAACGCTTAAATATCTAGAACTCCCCTCGTACCACACTTTGTAGGGATACATATTGGTGATTTATAGATATGCAAGGAAAATTAAACCATCAAACGAAAACATTTCGGAATTGTGGTTGATTGACAGAATTGTTTTGTACATTTCTAAAATTTCCTATTTAATCAAGATCAGTTATATAATACTACTCATTTTAAAAACATGTGTATTTCAATTAAAGAAAACATAATGAGTCTTTTTATTATTATTTTACATTTTTTGTATGTTCCAAATTTTACTCGAACGGAACCCAATAATTTGCTGTCAAATTAAAATATTGGTGCAATCGAATCTGTCTTGACCGATGCGCTTTAAATGGCCGTAATCCCAGATTGACCCAAGACCCACACTTTTCACACCGTAAAGGACAATTGCTATTTCATCGCCGCCTTTCGCCGTGGCATTAACTGACATCCTTTTGGTGACAGCTACGTGCGAGACGTTCCAATTAGCTGGTCTACAGAAGGACGAGACCAATGCTCAACCCTTTACCATTTACCACTTTTCCGCTGATGGTAAATGGTGCAATTATTGCCAGGCTATCTGGAGGTTTAGAGTTGAGAAGCTGCTCTGCTCGAGTGAACAGAGCTTAACCCTTAGCGAACGGCAAATCATAAAGACAAAATTATAGCCATTCAAATTGTCGTTTAATCCGATTTGTAACTAATGCTTGAAATATAATATATTTTATATGTGATATATACAATTTAAAGCCATTTGATCGATTCATTTAAAGGTTAATGATACTTTTATAACTCACCTGACCAGCCCGTACGTGCCTCGCATAGGGGAAGATCAAAAGCAAAAGTCGAGGCTCGTTAACAACTTAATAATAACAACAACAACTAGAGAGGAATGTTGTAACAGCCGTAAAATTAGAAAAGTCAAATAACGGAGAGCCTTACTCAAATATTACGCATACGTTGCGTGTGCAAACAAAATTAATATGCAAACGTTGTTGTAGCTCGAATACATTTAGTAAATGTGCTGATTCTTCCTTCCTGCTGCCTGAATTACTACAGATTACAAACTTAATGCATTTCAAAGTTTTCCTCCGTGTTCGAGGTAAAAGTTTTTCGGCTTACTTTACCGTAAATCTTTGAAAACCATCTTAAACATAATGCGTAATGCGTTGATTTTTTAAGCAGCCGCTCTTCGGGAAATTAACTTCATTATCTTTACAAAATGAAATGCACGAAAGGGCGGCAACTCCGTCTGCCACCGCCAGGTGACTCTCCGCCTTGTGGTTTCCTTTTGGGTAAGTAAAAGTATAACCAGTTTATCTTTTTTTTTTTTGGTTTCAGGTCACGTGCGTTGGGGTAAAGTGCCCCAGACTCTGGTCCAGATTCTGTCTGCGACCCTTTTAATGGGCTCGCAGGTCACGCCGCCATTTACACGTTTCTTTTTTTTATATAAATATATTTTGTAAGCTGCTTTGGTACAGATTGCTAATTTTCCAATGTCCGTTTAATGCCGCATTAACAAAACGAGATGCCGAAACTGCTTTAATTTCTGTATTTACAATACATTTCTTTGTACAAAATTGGTAATTGTTGAAAAATGTCTTTCATTTTACGATATTTTTGCGTCTTTTAAATTTATTGGCTATTCCAGTCATCAAGTCTCCGGGAATATTTGCAACCTGCGACAGAGCCTTCTTTGTCTGCTTCTCCAAATATGGTTTTGCATGTTCAAGAGCCAAAGAAATCACTTGGGTTTTTAAGAAAAGAAGTATAAGCCATATTAGACTTAAAAGTGCTTTTAAGCAAAACACACAAATTGCAACTATACTGGTCAGAAACGCCATCTCAAATAAACAAATGTTCTTTATCGAAACTGCAAGAGCTGTCACATTGATTGTAAATATAAACTGTTTTTACTTATCTTTATAATATGTCATGTAACCATTCATGATATTTCAAGTGTGTGCATTGATACTCAACAGTGGTTTTACTTATAATTATCTTATCTTATAATCACTTTGTGACAAAAAGATAATTGTTAATAATCTGTCTACGTGGCGTATGCGTTATATGCCAACCAACGTATTAACACTTTAATTTCCAACGTTCATGCGTTCGAGTAATTGAAGTTTCAATTTCAGAAGCTGAACAAATGCAAGAGGCATGGACGCGAGGGTTACTCGATAATTCCACAGAAATTAGTTGTGTTGTCAGAAATAGGGAAAAAAAAGAATGTTTTTATACTTCTATTATTTTTTATCTAAATTATAATATAGTTTTCAGTTGCATAAGTTCTTGAGAGTGTACAATATACATATTATCAGAATAGATATTATTTTTTATTGCAACACAAAGTTGTTAGGCAACCCTCGTAGCTTTTGACTTCAAAGGCGAGAACGACTTCTGGCATGATAGGCTCTTTAAGGATCTAGACCGCAAACTTTTATCAGTATTTACTTTGTATTAAGCATACGAGTGCGTTGCCTTTCGTTATTTGCTGCTTTTCCCAAATAAAAAAAATGAATACAAAATGCGAAATAAAAATACGAGGGTTTGACTTTAATTTGTGTGTAAACACTTTAAATGTCGACCCCGCCGCACTCTGCCCTCCCTTGTCTTACAGGGTATTGCATGAGCATATCGGGCACTTGAGCCTATCTGAGAATGTATACGGATACACTTCTACCTTTTCGAGTACATGTATACACACAGAGAGGCAAACAGATGAGTATATTTATATGAAAGTATGTATGTGCACTGGTGAGTGGTTTGTTTGTTTGTTTGTTTATTTATTTATTTATTTAAACAAGCGGCGGCGTCTTTGCTTTGAGTCAAAGGAAAAAGCTAAATGCCTGAGTTGTGTAAAGATTTTCAAGTATGCGATAGGCAAGTTAATTGGTTGGGCTTAAAATAAAACAAGTGGTTTCAATTCGATATGAAAATCAGAGCTTCTCCTGCAAGTAACTCAATGTTCTTAGTTTCAAACGAAGCACTGCATGAAAAAGGAAAATATAAGTTAAGAAAAGATGGAAAAGACAATGAAAACAGAGGACTTACCCCACAGCCTTCAAGGAGTTCAGACTGCATAGCTCAAGGATCAAGGATGACGTCAAAGTCTTGTCGAATTCACCAAGATCAACGGAGACAGAGCTATTGCCCAGATTGCCCACATATATGATGCTGGGTGAGTTTGTCAATGATCTGCAAAGGAAGTAAAAGATGAAGAAGTCTATCAAAAGCAGTTCAAAGGATAATATTGACTTATCTAAACACTCACCGCTTTACCACAAAGACATCCTCGTTGAGCACTGCGTATTTGGTTGAACCATTCTGCAGAGTTTTGGAGCCTTTACGCATTTCCACCAGCGCCTTGTAGATCTTCAGGTGCGAACTAGACGCCGCTAACTCCGTCTCCACGTTCATGGTCTTATAGTCACTGGCGAGGGGTAGCCAAGTCTTGGTGGCTGTGGAGAATCCCGCATTGTTGCCACTTGTCCACTGGAAGGGTGTTCGGGAGGGATCACGGGTGAATTGCTCATAGACATTCTGGTTGGAATTACAGGCTGCAGGATCCTGCGTGTCTGCCCAGCTAATCCAGCCATCAGTCATGCCCAGCTCCTCGCCCTGGTAGGTTACACTGGCTCCTGGCAGTATCATTACAAGCATATTCATTGCATCCGTATTTGCCACTCCATATCGACTCGCAGCTCGACGCTGATCGTGATTGCCGATCACCCAATTGGCAGTACGTCCTGCTGGCATATTAAGCAGCCAGTTGTCTACAGCTGTCTTGATGGAACTCGCCGAGACCCCACTGCTTGCAGGCACTGTAATCAGATTAAAATTGAAAGGAAGATGGGCCCCCTTCACAGATCGATTGCCATAGAACTGCATTGTGTAGGCAGGAGGAGCATAAGTCTCAATTAACAGCACTCTTGTGTCCCCGCCATAAATGCGCTGATGATCATCCATCACAGTGCGCCACTGATAAGCCATGTCAATGGTCTCAATTCGGTTCTCAATCAGCTCACTCTTCAAGTAGTTACGACTGTCCACATCATCCGTCAATCCACTCACTGCCTCGTCGGCATATTGTCCGTTCTCATCAGGCTCCACCTCGAAAAGCACAGGCACCGCATCGCATCTGAATCCCGCCACTCCTTCATTGAGCCAATAGCGAAGCACTCGCTTCATTTGAGCTACAACATCAGGATTTCGATAATTCAGATCCGCCTGTTGTACCGCAAACTGATGAAGATAATACTGCTGACGTTCCTCTACCCATTCCCAGGCACTTCCGCGGAATGCCTGAAGCCAGTTGGAAGGAGGTTCCCGTTCACCTGTCGTCGCATTCACCTTGCCATCATGCCACACATAGTAATCCTCGTAACCCTTCTCCCTCTTTACAGACTTCTTAAACCAATCGTTTTCATCACTCGAATGATTGGGCACAAAGTCCAGGATAATCTTCAGTCCCAACTCATTGGCTTTCTTTATCAGATTGCGAAAATCATCCAGAGTTCCATACTCCGGCTGTATGTCGAAGAAATCAGAGATGTCGTAGCCAAAGTCCACCATGGGTGACTTAAAAATGGGAGATAGCCAAGCAGCAGTCACCCCCAAATCCTTGAGATACTCCAGTTTGCTAGTGATGCCATTGAGATCACCGATGCCATCGCCATCAGAGTCCATGAAGGAGCGGGGATATATCTGATAGAACTGGGCTGTTTCCCACCAATCCTTGGTGGTGGCGGTGCTTGACTTATCCTGGCAAGTTTGGCAAAGAGCCACCAGGCAGAAGACTAAAATTGATAGTTGTAGAGGTTGCATTTTAATCACTTATCCAATGGGTGGTCATCACTTGGCCTTTTATACATTTAACTAGCTCCGAGTTTAATCGACAGGGCTTAAATGATAAGCATACCTCAAGTAGTCGAGGAATTTGCCAAGCACTCGAGCTGCCAACATGAAACATCGAATGCATATTGAAGAAAGACAGGTTTACTATAATACTAATGCGAATGTGAAATGCTCTGCACTTCTGAAAGTACTCTACCTTATATAATTGTTGCCCAATTGCACTTACAATTAAATGCTGTCTTAGATTTCAGTTTCCACTTACTCGCTTATCAAATCTTATCTATCTAATCTATCAAACTTCCCTCTATAAAACTATAAAAGGCCACATGACGATCTCAAAGGTAAACAAAATGACGTTGACGTTGTTTCAGAATAGAGCGGTTACCGTGTTGCTCAGTGTAATTTTGCTGATTGTTCCCGGCCAGGATTGCCAGGATACATCCGCAACGGCAAGCACCTCTAAAGACTGGTGGGAAACAGCCCAGTTCTATCAGATATATCCACGTTCCTTCATGGACTCTGATGGCGATGGCATCGGTGATCTCAATGGCATCACTAGCAAACTGGAGTATCTCAAGGATTTGGGGGTGACTGCTGCTTGGCTATCGCCCATTTTTAAGTCACCCATGGTGGACTTTGGCTACGACATCTCTGATTTCTTCGACATACAGCCGGAATATGGAACTCTGGATGATTTCCGCAATCTGATAAAGAAAGCCAATGAGTTGGGACTGAAGATTATCTTGGACTTTGTGCCCAATCATTCGAGTGATGAAAACGATTGGTTTAAGAAGTCTGTAAAGAGGGAGAAAGGATACAAGGATTACTATGTGTGGCATGATGGCAAGGTGAATGCGACGACAGGTGAACGGGAACCTCCCACAAATTGGCTGCAATATTTTCGACGCAGCGCATGGCAATGGAATGATGAACGTCAGCAGTATTATCTTCATCAGTTTGCGGTGCAACAGCCGGATCTGAATTATCGTAATCCTGATGTTGTGGCTCAAATGAAGCGAGTGCTGCGCTATTGGCTCAATGAGGGCGTGTCGGGATTCAGATGCGATGCACTTCCTCCTCTTTTTGAGGTACTGCCAGATGCAGAGGGTCAGTATCCCGATGAGGAGGTCAGTGGACTCACACAAGATGCAGATGATCGCGATTATTTAACTACGAAATACATTGAGAATCAACCCGAGACCGTGGACATGGTTTACCAGTGGCGCATTGTGCTCGATGATCATCAGCGGATTTATGGAGGCAACTCGAGTGTGCTGCTTATTGAGACCTACTCCCCTCCCTGGTTCACTATGCAGTTCTATGGCAATCGGTCTGTGAATGGAGCTCACTTGCCGTTCAACTTCAATTTCATTAGTGTGATAGAGAAGAGCGGACTGAGTGCCAAAACTGTACAGGAGGCTATCGATCAATGGCTGCAGAATATGCCGCCTGGCCGCACGGCCAATTGGGTGGTGAGTAGTTGAATTGATCTTAATAAAACACTGATACATCTGCTTTCTTTGACTTCAGCTGGGTAATCACGATAGACGCAGGGCAGCTAGTCGATATGGCCCGGATCACATTGATGCTATGAATATGCTGATTATGATACTGCCAGGTGCCAGTGTAACCTACCAGGGCGAAGAACTGGGCATGACCGATGGTCAGATCAGCTGGGAGGACACTGTGGATCCCTGGGGCTGTAATTCAAACCCCGACATCTTCGAGAAATACACCAGAGATCCCGAACGCACGCCCTTCCATTGGACAAGTGGCACCAATGCGGGTTTTACACAGGGCCCAACCACCTGGCTGCCTTTGGCTGCAGATTACAAGACGATCAATGTGGCAACCGAATCTGCAGCAGATCATTCCCATCTCACAATCTACAAGTCGCTAACTGCGCTCCGAAGAGATTCAAAGACGCTACAGAACGGCAGTACTAAATACAGGGTGCTCAACGAGGATGTCTTTGTAGTTAAACGGTGGGTCAAATGAATATTGATCACCTTGGTTCAATAACTTACTCTTTATTGTGTCTTAAGCTCGCTTTCTGGTGCTGCCAGCATTATCTACGTCTCCAACTTTGGTTCGGAAAGTGTGACAGTTAATTTGACAGAGTTTGACAAAACTTTGCCAGCTTCCTTGGGACTGATCATACGTAGTTTGGACTCTAAGAAATCCGAGGGGTAAGCAACTATCTTAAATAGTATGTACTCCCTATTGATACTCTCTATTCATTTTTAAAAGCGTCAAATATGCCACTGGACAACTTCAAGTGGAGTCTGGAGAGGCCTTGGTCTTCAGCACGGAATAAAAAAGAAAACGACTTGAAGTTAAATTGTGTTTTTATTGATAGTTGTTTGTTCTCGTAAATATATGCCACCTAACAACATTTAGCATTAATTTATTTGATCTTTATTCATATTTGTGTATATTTTAAATATATTTATAATTTAATTATAGAGACAATTGTTTAATGAATATGGTTTGTATTTTCATATGCAAATTGTAACTTATTTACATAAAATACACACACAGATAAGGGGAATACACATGCATTTCACTAACATTTAAACTCTTATAATTTGGCTAGACTTTAATACACATACATGTACATATGTATGTATGTATGTAAATATTATCAATAAACATTATTTTCGTGTTGTTATGTTATCACCTAAGTTTCTTACAACATTTCTCATACTCGTAGATAAGTTTCTCGTACCTGTGGAAATGCAAAACTGCGGTACGTATACGTAATATTGTATAGAGTACAAAAAGAGAACATATGTATGTATAACTAAGTATTTGCGGTGTATATACAACTTATAATTATAATGCATGCCTTTGACGCCTGTGGATTCACACTTTACAATTAAATCTACCATGTTGCTGGGCTCAAACAACAAAGTAAATGTAATTGTTACAGACGCCGCCATTGCAGTTGCTTTGATAAAGGGTTGCAGGTGTTGCAAGTGTTGTTGTTGTTGTGTTAGTTGTTGTGCAACCCCTTTGTAGGCGTAGGTGTGTGTGTGTGTGTGTACAAGTGTCTTAATGCTAAATGTTCTTCAACTTATGCTAACAATTAGTTTAAGTACGAGATTAGTTTTGGTTTCAGAAAACACACATTTTTGAAATTATATCACATTTTTCTTGTTTTTTTTTTGTTGGTAACTTTTTGCTGCGATTGCAACCAAACCACGTGCTAGTTATGACTAGTTAAGCTTAATCGTTAGATAAAACATTTAAAACAGTTTTCGCAATTCGAAATGATTCAATTAAATCTGGCTGACATTTATTATTTAATTTTTGTTTTTGACTCATTCGTTGGGTTTTTTTTTTGCAACATTTTACAATCAATATCTGCCGTCAAATTCGACAACAATTCGCATTAGCTGACGAGGAGGCAGGAAGCACAGTTGAATATTACATTTTTAAATTATTTGTCGAGCATCAATACGAAAATAATGGTGTTAACCAAATGTAAATTGCGTTGCTATTTAAATCTTGATTCTTGACTGCTCACTGTAGACGTTTGTTTGCTTTGCATTCACACTTAAGTATTTATACTATATTTCTAACTATAGATACCTTAACTTTTCGTTTCTCTCGTGTCTGTCTCTTTCCGGCCACATTTTAAACTGGTACGGCAGAGCGTTTCTTGCTGCTTCCGTTGCCGATCGTTGTTGCACTTCCGCTGCCGCTGCCGTTGCTTGCAACATCGCTGGCACTATTATTGCTGGCGGCACCTTCACTTGCAAGTGCTTGTAATTGATCCTGTGGATCCAACTCAAGTTGCTGTTGCTGGCGTTGCTGCTCCCTCAGCAGCTGCTGTTGCAATTGCTGTGCGCTTAGCTATAAATTTGTCTGCAACACCGGAGCTCTCCGGCTGCCATTTGTTGTAACTTCCGATGGAGCAGCTGCTGTATCTGTTGCACTCACTGTAGACAAAGGTGTTGTTGCTGCTACAGCTGCTGCTGCTGATGGACTGCTGCTGGCAATATGATTAGCTGCTGCGACTACAACAGCAACATTCGACTGGCCATGTTGCTGTTGATTGATTTTATTGTTATTGGACACCACTTGCTCATCCTGACTGACCTCTGATGGCAATGGGGGCAGTGGGCGTGACGGATGTTGTATTATTTGGCACAAATTGATCGGCATAGGGTATTTGATTGTAGGTATTGCTATCTAAGGACGTGAATATGCTCGACAATGCAATCGTCTGTGTGGCCATTTCGCATAGTTTTTTGGCCTTAATCGAATGTTCTGCAAGAGATTTGCCAAAATCACATTGTGGCGAGTCATTGCAGCCAAGAACAAGAAATAAACCTACCTGTTTCCGTGGGCGTGATATGTTTTTGCAATTTCTCTTCCTGTGCGCACGTGGCAGCAGTAACAACCGCTGCAGCCATCATCGAGGATGGACCTGTGCCTGCTGTCCGATGCATATTACCATAACGTGGAGGCATCATGCTCTGACGCACATTACGCTCCGGTCGGACGAGGATTATGTAGAGCTACAAAGAGCAAAGTAAATGATGGACAATAGACGTTTTAGGTTTCCGTTTCCGTTTGCATTTTCATTTTCAACATTTTCTGCTTCAATTACCCGGCGAAATTTGGCCTACTCTCGTCTCGCTGATTCATTAATCATACGCCCCATTGTACGCATGTTACGTGAAGTCAGTTGTGCAATAGTTATGGTTTTGATGTTTCTTTGCAGCACACGCCTCCCAAAATTCTGGCATGCCATTAGTAATTTCCCATTTGTTGCTGCGGCTGCGCTAATTATCATCAAAGGCCACTGACACCAAAGCGACGTTCAGCAATTCTGAGCCATTAAATTGTCAACGCTCTTAACGCGTCCACCAAGACTCGACGTAACGTAAAGCTAACGTTAAGCTTTTGCGTTACGTAACGCCCTGCCATTTCCTTCTTGGCGTGACATTGTTTGGCTGGCATTTGCCGCCGTTTATTATTGTTTTTCTTATACAAACAAACAACGGAATACCGCACAGGAAACACGACAGTCGGACATCGACACGGATACGGACTTGGGCACGGACAAGGCAGCAGACAGAAGGCAGCAGGCAAAGAAATACATAAAAGGCAACACCAGCTTGCTGAGAATAAATGCTCGGAAGTGGCTTACTAGTTGGCCCAACCCTCTTGGGGACAAGGGCGCTGTAGGCGTGGCACTGACAAAGGCAAAGGCAAAAGCAGCCAGTTTGCTGTTTAGCTTGAATCTAGTTTGCTTCTCATGGTTCAGTGATCCCTGTTGTTTTGTGCTCGATTATTTGTTGTTGCTCCGTTTTTGCAGTTGATAAAACAGCAAATACTAAATTGCATTTTTATGGCTTGAGGTGTTTATGGCAGCAAGCTAGGCAGGTGTGCGTGTGTGTGTGTGTGTGTGTATCTCTGGTGCAAAGTGTGCATTATGTGACATCTGATAGCGATGTGTGACCCTCGAGCCTTTCTCAGCACGTAGGATGGTTGCGTTATTCCGCCGTTTAGTATTTGTGTCCACAATACGGGCGAATCTTACATTTCATAATAACTAGAGGGAATTTCCTGCACGCAAAACAAACTATTTCAATAAAAGTTCTAAATTAGAGCAAACCAAAGAAAAATTTGCTTTATTAGCGATTTCTTCTGTTAATTTTAATTTAAATACCGAAACTGCCTTCAATATATATTATTTTACAATATCTTTTGATTTATTTATATTTAATTGAAACCGAAAAAGAAAACCAGCTCTTCAATCTCATCTGAACACGTTTCAAGTTTCAGTTTCATTTTCAAGAATGCCAACAAAGCACACCACCAGATACAGCATGTTATAAATTCTGAAACTGTTTAACTAAATTGTTAGTAAACTTGAATGAGTACAGTAAAGTTGCAGATTGCTCAAGCCAATCCCCAGTAATCCCCACCCTAATACAGAGTGGGGATAATAGCGAAGACACATACTGCGTTCATAAATTACTGCAGATATTAAGCTTGACTTGCAGTTTGCCGCAACTTAATGACCAATAATGAAGCATTATTAAAAATGTTGTCTCACATGCCATGACCTCCTACCGCCCTTATTTCCAAAGGGTGGTTCGGAGTGTGCTCCCTGATGTTTAATATTTCTTAATTGCTGCTTCGATTGAAGTCTTGAAAATGCAACAAAGTGTGCAGGCAACATTGTGCTAAGAAAAATTAAAATTGCCTTAATTTATCATGTTCTTCAGACGGGCACAACTTTATAAAAGTGACAGATAATTTGGTCTGTTGTGCAGCGTTAATGTAATTAGATGATAGCATGAGACAATCACTTTCTCAATAATTACAAATGAAAGCAATTAACAGCAACCGATAATTCGCGAACTCATTGCCAAACATTCGAAGATATAATAAAATAAATTGTTAATGATGATATCTTACCTTTGGTGAGAACAGACACGCAATCGTCACACTGGCCGACAGGCTAATAGTCACCGACATGCTCGTGATTCTCAACGGCACGTGATTAGCTGTTCCAAAGTATAATGGGACAAAGGCCAGCCAAATAACGCAGGTGGTGTACATGGTAAAGCCTGCAATAATCACATTAATGGATCAAACATTAATCCACCAAATTATTCATGAATTTCAAGATGCTAAGCGCACATTATTCAATTCTTAGACAACGTAAATTTCAAGTATTATTATTATGTTTTTAAAATAAAATAAACTTGCTTTAACTTGAACCATTAGAATTTTATATTTAAGTGAAATTGAGGCATATCGTAAAACAAGAAAATATCCGTGATCCTGAAACTGCATTTAGTTGCTTACAAATGTCAAATTATTTTTTGTTCATTGGATAGCATTTAATATCATAATAATATAATATTATAATAAAGAATTTGACGTTGTTGTTTTTACAATCAAATGCTAAATGAAATCTCACATTTATGAAAATAAGGAAGGATGAATATATCATTAAATTCTTTATATTTCCCTACTTAAACTGATACTTAAACCTACAATCCGATTTGCATGGTCTATGTTATAGTTGCAGTTTGAAGAGAGCATGAAATTTAATATAATGCGAGTGAACTCACCGATATGCTTGGATTCATTAAAAGCTTCTGGTATCTTACGAGTGAGCACCGCATAAACGGTGCATACCACAATCAGGACAATGGGATAAAAGAACGCAATCATATAGGAGGCATCTATGTACGAGTCGCACACAAGCATATTATCCTCGCGTGTCGGATAATGATGCATCGCATGTGATGGAGCAATCACCATCCAAACTCCGTTAATGAGTATCTGCAATAAGAGACAGAGATACCGAGATGCAGAGACAGAGACAGAGAAGCAGTCCGAATCATAGTTAAATCAAAGGGCACGAACTGAGTCTCATATATCGTTGCTTACCTGTACAAAGACCAGACACGTACAAATCACTAACTGCGATTTTGGGCTAATGAATGAGGGTCGTTTGGCCGACTGCTTTCCCGCCTTGAAGATGCGAGCGATCCGATTCGTTTTGGTTAACAATGCGGCATAGACGACCGTAAAGCAGAAGCCCACACCAAAGCTGCAAAGAGTAAAGCAGGTAAATATTAGAGTATCCCTTAAGGTATACAGACCATGTTGAACTTACCGCTGAATGGCACAAACAATGTTAGTTGGTTTAAGCACAAGGGCAAAGGTCACACCGTAGCACATGAAAATGCCAGCCAGTAAAATGTAACTCAACTCTCGACCAGAAGCACGCACTATTGGCGTGTCGTTGTGCCTGAGATAAAGATTGAGACAGAAAGGGAAAGAGAGGGAGAGAAAGAGTGACGAGAGAGAGAGAGAGAGAGAGAGAGAGAGAGAGAGAGAGAGAGAGAGAGAGAGATGTTATTGTTGTTAAGTTGTTAAGACTTAAGTATATTTATATAGAACGCGACATATTTTAATAATTAAAATTAATGAACATACGTATACAAATTACGAAATTTATTGACATTTTCTTTTTACATTTCTCTTAACAAAAGACATTATGTGGGATATTCGTTTATTTGCATCATTTCTTTTAATCAAGACAATTGGTCATTAAGTGAATTATTTTTCTTAAACGTATCACAAATATCGGTTACTTTACTTTTATTTCAAATTGCAAAAGTTAACGTTTTCGGTTGACCAAAATAAGAAACTTTATTCATTATTTTACATGAAAAAGACTTAATGCTCTAATTAGCCTGGAAAATAATGTTAACTGGTTACTGGTTGATCTCATATAAATTTGGTTAATTTGGTTTGAAAATTTCGATTATTTTGATTTTAGATCATTTCGAACTGCCATAACTTTGTCAAAAGTCAATCAATTTTCATACGGAATGTAAATTTGCCCATGTTTTTACCTCTAAATTTGTTCTGCATTTAAATTTTGTTCATTTTCAAAAATTCAAAATTTTCGATATTTTTAGAGAAATTATAAGGGGTAACACTGTAAAATTTCTAAAAAATTCTTAATATTCAAAATTTTCTAAATTAACTGAATTTAAATGCAGAACGAATTAAGAGGTAAAATCATGCTCAAATTATCATTGCGTCTGGAAATTGATTGAGTTTTGACAAAGTTATGGCAGTTCAAAGTTATTAAAGTTGCTCAGTAGCTGCGACGGCCAGAACCGAAATTAACCCTTATAAATAAATCGGTTACTAAACGGTTATTTCGGCTTAAAGAGTTTCGGTTTGTGCGTTTCGATACAGCGGAATAAATTATTTTCGGTTACGGTTTCAGTTACGGTTACAAATTTCAATCGGTTAAAGGTTACGGTTTCGGTTAGGGATTTAAACCCCGATCCCTGATTAATACAAATTTAATTCAATAAACTTTAGGGTTAGTCAAATGATATATGAAATTGTTTATTTTTTAAAGCATTGGTTGCTAGATTTCTAAAGCTTTGCCTTTGGGTTGCTAGTTGTATGTAGAACATGTCTGATAGTCTATAATTGTATTCCACTGCAGTACCAATTAAATAAACTTATTCTACAAAAGCACTGCAACTTGTGCAGAGACATATAACTTTTTAATTGCCACACACACGACCAAAACTTTACATCGCAAACAAGAAGAAGAAGAGATAAAGAGAGTAACTCCCACTTATTTACCTGACAAACACGCCCACAACAAAGAGCGTTATCAATATTCCTGTTGCACTGAACGCCATGGCTCCAATTGCCCAAGCGGATTCGGGTCTCAGGTACACCTCTGGTATGGGACGACAGTATTGCTTGTGTGCATCGGGCAGGGTGCCCAGCTGGCAGACAAGACAATGAGTCTCATCATCCGGATGGCGAATCTGCAAATGAACAAATGTCGAATGACACACAGTTGGTAATCAACGATGAAGAGAATCTGCTTAAACATGAAAAGGAACGACAAAGTAAGTCATAAGTAGCTTAAGTGTTTCATTGTTGTGCTGTTGTAATTAAATTCGAAAACACATTTAATGTTATAAAAGGATAAATAAATGACATATGCTGTGTTTCCACTCTGAAATTAACTTTACAGAAAGTTCTCAAGTGATTTGAGATACATACATACATACGTATAACGAGTATTTTCAATTGTTCAATAATTTGAAATATTATTGGGCAAACTTTCATTCAAGTAAAACGCAATGAGTGCTATTAATAGTGTTCGCTTTAGCTCGTTTTTCAATTCCATTTTCCTTTTCTCATTTGACGCTGCTCTCTTTCAGTCCTTTCTTCAAGTGCACACATTTCTCGCATTGCTTTTTTATGGTCTTGGACATTGAGCATTGAACCTTTTCATTCTCTAGTTCTCACAATAATTCACTACATTACATTTCAATCACGACAAAAGCCTTGCAAATAAATTACGAAACTTGCGCCACTTTCTTAGCTTGGTAAATTCCCTGTGTCCTCTTATCCCCTATCCGGCCTCCATTTACTCGACAGCTGAAATCAGGCGACCAGCTGAATGCATTGCATTCAAGTTGATATCCTTGTTGTGCTCATTCGTAATAGTGAACAGTAAAATGGGAGGGTACTGTAGTTTCACTTACTTGATAAGTTGTACAATTGAAACAGTGCCAACAGCAGCTCTCCCCCTCAACGTAACTCTTGGCCTGTCCACGCTCGCAGGGCAAACTGCAAACGGATTCCGGTGGCTTCGGATGCAACAGCTTGAACTTTACCTCTGGAATTTTGATAACGTAAATGTATCAGCTTTACCTGTTGCACACTTTGGTGTAGTGTAGTGTCCGAAGTGTCTAACATGATTGTCGAGTACTTACCGGACATGTTTAAGCGAAGCTCTCCTTCATAGTATTCGCCCACCTTGACCCAACGGTACTGACCCGCCACGGACTGCTTAAAATGGATGATATTGTAGCGTGCGGGTCCATCGCCATTTCCGTCGAAGCGAAAATCATCGCCGCTGAGTCCTGCACAATAAATACTTTGGGTTAAAATGCGTTTACGGCCTGACGCCCTCAAAGTTGGCCCAAGTCCTAAAGCATCCACAGACTGGCTTCTACTTCTGCTTATCAGAAAATTGACAATTTGCGCGTTTTGCGCCAGGCTGCCAGTTGGCCTAACTTGCCTTGGCCGGAGCTTTCTTGTATAATTTATTGAATTTCAAATTGAGTTCAATGACGATGACAAGCAAGTCAATTTTCCACTCGAGAGCATTGTGAGCAGAGCTATGAGTATGACTACGACAAGGACTACGACTACGACTTCGACTAAGGATGTGACGACAGTAGCTCTCGGTTATAACCACATGAATTATTTGCGCAACTCTTGCGACATCGTTGTGGAACCGCACTTTCTTTACGCAAACAGAAATCGGAAAGCTAAGCAGTATCTTCAAGTCAACGTATACTGCTAAACTTGTCTTAACTCTTAAGTGTTATTATTAATACTCAAGGCTGATTAAATAACCATTTTAATCGTTTTATCTGCAATCTTGTAAAACATAGTCTTAAATGGTCCGTATTATTTAATATCATAATAATATTAAGTAGTTATTCCTAGAATGCAAACTGAATTGTTGTGTAACGAGGTTAATTAAATCGATTACAAGATCGATTTTGTTGTTGACACGTGTTAAGTGTGCAAACTCGAAATAGGTCGACTTACCCTTAAATTCAACTTTACGCAAATATTTGAGCAAATCAGCTCCCTTGGTTGGCTTCATGGCGTCACAGAGCGAAGGACGACCACCGCACAAATCCCGATGCATGTCCCTGCGAGTGTTGGACCAATTAAAGGGAAATGTTGGCTGAAGGAATCATTGACTGAATGTTGTGTGTGTGGTTTATTTACCTTAAGGCATACGCAAATGCCATCACCGCATCGCTAACGAACTGCAGCTGATCCTCAAAGTCAGTATTTTGCCGGGACAGTCGTTCCTTCGTTGTACAGCTGCGGGTGTAGTTGTTATAGGGTGTGCTAGTACTGCCCGGATAACGGCATTGAAAGTGGTCTTCCCAGAATTCTGTAATTGCAGTTCAGATACACGTAATTAATACAAGTGCCCCCGGCTTACGAAACACATTGTCATTTGCGCGTACCTACAAACCACGGATTCCGTTGGTTATTCTCCACGGTTAGGTTAAGAAAATATTCCTCAAAACCGTGCACAGGATTCGCCTGCGGTTGCACGGATAGTGTGCCCTCCACCTAGAAAGTAGAGAAATGATAACGTGCGCGCACGTTGCGTATGCGTAATTAATTTATGTTCAGTCGCTGTTGCCACTTAAGTGCTGGGTAAGCACAGGGTGCCCTTTAACTGTGTAGTGGATGATGGTTGATGGGCTAAATAAATTTGCCATTGCCACTGCCACGCCCATGCCCATGCCAAGCACACACAATTTATTTCAATTAAACCATAATTCATCATGGGCAACGTTCGTCCCAACTCGGCTTGGCTCCGCTCTATTGTCTGTTGCACATCATTTATAAATTTGTAGTTGGTGTCATGTCGCCGCACGCCCTTGTCACTCATCTATGGGCGTGGCACATCAACAACTCGACATGCGATTCATTAATCACACTTTCCCGCACATTTAAACACATAATTTCGAGCAGCACACAGCTGCCACACAGTAATCTCTGCTACTTGCCTCCGGTTCATAGTCATCCGAAACGAGATTCCGTGCACTCCAACCATCGGAGCCAATCCACGAGAAGGCGCCTGTTGCATTTGCCCGCCTTACAGCACGCATCACTTGCCGCACTTCCTGATCCGATCCGAAAATGATGGCACCTGTGCAACGGTCAGATTTTCCATTTCGATATGCAATATACATTAATGTCGCAAAAGAGAATGAAAAAAGGAAAGGAAAGGAGAGTACATGTGAAAAACTGTATTTTAATTAAATTAAAAATTCCACAAGCGATATCCCAAGCCACGCATCACTCTTCTGAGATACTTTTCAATTATGTGTTGCACATATTTTATTTCATTTTCGATGACTTTTTCACTTCTTGCTCGATCCTTGCAATGCGACTTCATTTGTATAACTTTTCAATGTTTCAACGTAGTTATATACATAAGCAGATTAAGGCGTCAATAAACATTGATATGACTTTAAAGTGTTGACATATTTTTGATAAATTTGTTAAAGATAAGACTGCTTATTTATATGTAGTTCCAACAACAACTCTGCATATCTAATATTAAAATGGATGTGAAAACGCCTCCGATTAATTGTATACAAAATGAAATCGGTTCAACTAAATCACACTCTGTTAAATTTTACGATGTTCATAGTGAACTCATTTCAATTGATTTATATGCTAAGACTTCTTCAACTACTCGACATGCCCAACAGTTGGCAATGCCAAAGTGTGAAAAATTATTTTTCAAACCAGAAACACGCCCCATCTGCAGCTTCAATGGTTTATTGCCAAAACTTTTTGACATTTAACATGACAAACCATCAAAAAGAAAACGAAAATAAATAAAAATAAATAAAATAAAACCGTCAATACAAATCATTTTTCAAAACCAAATTTAAATGAAGGCAAACGCAAACTGCGTCAATCATACGCCCTGTGGTACACAATTATATTTTGAATATCATTCAATTCAATTCTATGCCCCGTATACATCAGAATCTATAAAGGGGTATGAAAACGTGTTTATATTAAAATAAAATAAACAAATAAAAGTCTAGCTGATATTTCTCTCTCTTAATTCACATCGATCTTGACTTTGAGCTTGACTAAGCTTTAAGGTCGTTAATAAGCACAGGGTATTTCTTAGTCGAACCACATATTAAAAATGTATATGTATGTAGACGCATTGATTTGCAAATATTAATCAAATGCCAGTTACAGACTGCCTGAAAATATATTAAAAATAATTACCGTCTCGGCTTTTTATGCATATCATTAATCAGCGTCGACTGCCAATGAAAAGCACGTGGCACAGCAGTTGCTCAAGCTATTCGAGCCAAAAGCATTGACTCGTGTGTGGCGTCTATTGATTTACATAAAAGCGCCATCAGGAGTCGTTAAAAACATTCACTGTGTATCGAAAGTCGCCGCCAACCATTTGCAAAAGGGTTCATCAACGCAATCATTATTTATTGTGATTTGTGATTTGACGCCATTTACCGCCAATCCCCCTCTTTTAACTGTCCCCGCCCTTGATCTTCGCTCAATTCGCCCGATGATTAATCAAACTGACAAAGTATTTTCGACAAAAATTTTGCATATGTATGTACATACATGTGAGGGAGATGTCGTTGCCTGAAAAATTATGCTCCAAACAGTAACTGTAACAGTGACTGCTAACTGCCAACGAGGGTAAACTTAGCCTTCTAATGCGTTCTCTCTACATGAGTGAGTGTGTATGTGTGTGTGGGATGTGTGTGTGTGTGTGTGTGTGTGTGTGCGAGTTAATGTATTTGTTTGGGTTTGTAACATGTTTTTGCTCTTTATCGCATTCCGTCAAGTTCACTCGCGCACTGTTCACTTGAATTTATTGTAGCGATTTGGCATAGTTAAATTTAGTGAAAAGAAACTCTATATATATATTACGATTTACTTTCAACATTCCAACACATTTGACAAACATATACATACATACATATGTGAACATTGAGGTTTGTACTTTGCGTTGTAATAAAATCTATTTCCAAATAATTCTTTATCTTTATGACGAAATCAATAGAAATTAATACATATATTGAATACAAATAACAACATGGAACATAAATAATGAATGGTTGGGCCAAGAAATCGATATTCCCAGTAATATCTTTGATTCCCGATAGTATCTTTCATGTAGCTATAGTTGTATCAAGTGAACCCAAATTTCCTCGTTGTGTATTTTCCTACGCGGTTCTTGATTAATTTGTGTTTACGCGGGTCTCGTTGAAAAGCAAATCAAAACAGTACAAATAATGCAAATTACGTGCGAGCAAGTAAATGGCAAGTATACAAGGTTACTCAGTATAAGTCAGGAAGCCTGAAGGTTAAATTGCCCCGCAGGCAATGGTTAGTCAGAGATTTGAGTTCCCAGAAGTTAACTTTAAGTATATGTATCTAGGCACAAATACATTTAGCCACAGGCTAAGTTATAGACTTGAGTATATGGGCATCTCTGTAGAAGTTGTTCACTATCGAGAACACTCAGCTGACCAGTCATATTGAACAAAAGCGAGTGCTTGAGTGTAAATCCAATGGAAAACATTGAAGCATTAAGGCACAAAGACATCGACAAGTTTTGCCCTGTGCAGATGTTTCTGCTGCGCCTGATTAAGTTTCGCTTAACTTTCAGCTGGACACAAAGGCAAATCGATAAGTTTGCCATGGGACAAGCTGGAGCAAGGCAAGAGCAAGACAAAGAATCCAGAGAGCCAGAAAGTGAGGCAAAATTATGACGCGAAACAAAAGCGTCAATGAAACAAGGATGAGAACGAGGATGATGAAGATGATGATGATGGAACAAGGAGAAGCTGTCTTTGCTGATAAGATGTGACAACTGCAGTCGGCACAGGACACCGAGCAAACGGTGGAAAAGAAGGGTGTCAGCACCAAGTTTGTCTGTCCACAACAATGAAATTTATAACAATGAAAGTAACATCACCAAGAGAGTCAGAGGCTCAGGAGTATTCCCTGTATACAGTGTCCCTGTGTAGTGTCAGGCGTCAATAAAACGGACAGTTTTGCCTGTCTCTGGCCTGGCCTGGTCCATCATTAGCAGCACTGGGGCCAAAGAATATGGAAACAGCTGAATAAGAAACTGAGATGAAGACGGAGGTGAAGACCAAAATGTGAACCGTTAAGTGGCTGGAAGGGCGTTCGGCGAGGATGTCTTGCTTATTGTTTGCATTTTGATAAGTTGTGGCCAACACTTTGCTGGCAGGAGAACCACAACTTGACCAACGGCCTCATTCTTTAAGTATTCTTTAAGGGGCTGACTTTCACTTTCTCCACTTTTCCCTTCTTATTTAATTAAGTATCGAAAGAGATTCGATTGTTTTTTTTTTTATTATTGTTTTTTGCTCTCAATGGTTGATTTCATCAGCGTCTTTTGATACTTTGATTTGAACTTGATATTGTTTATGTTTCCATTGGTTTGTTAATTTACTTTTCGTATTTAATTGACGTCCTCATTATTAATTTTATTGACAGTCCTTGACTATTATTGTGGTACTTTTAATATACGATTCAACAAATAACTAATAAATATAATTAAATATGTGTATGCATACTGCATATTTAGCTAAATCATCAATCCAGCTGAACTAATTGCTCTAATTAGATTTGTCAAGCATATAAAAATAACTCAAGCAGACGCAAGTTTCACTCAAATGCACAAAGCAAAATTAATAATACAATTGTTTTCGTTTGTGACATGCTATTCTCAAAATAGAATATTTCCAAGCTTCCGGTAGTCTCATTGCATGTGACTATTTTAAGTATTTATTACTGGTTTGATTTATATACATACCATATTTTCACTATTTGCATCTAATTATGCTTACTACTAATCTAATGATGTGTTTATCAATGTATTAGGTATCGATATGTAATAGCCAGAATTGCGTTGATGATTCATAACTATCGATAGTGGTATAATTTTCCTATCGCCCTAAGCTAAGTCCCCACCAAAGTTTGGGCGTAGCGAAATAAAAATGTCATATTTTACGACGCCGACCATCGGAATTTAGTGAAATAATATAATTGAAATGCTTTTTGTCGGTCAGATCGTAAATTATTGGATATTTCCCCACTTCCAGAACTAGATTAATTCTGTCCTGCGTTTACCCCAGGTTTGCCGGAATTTCTTTGTGGTGGGGACTTAGCTTTAAAATAAAAATTCAAGTATGGGCATTTATCTAGAATATAATTTAAAACCGATACGATAAATTATAGATTACTTTAAAGATTGCAAAAAACGAACTAAATTTACGATAACGGAAAGCAATCGAAACAAGGTAACGATCGATTAATAGAACTATTTAGTTGATCGATAATTTCCATTTCGAACTAAGATCGGTGTTTCAGTTTATCTAGTCGTTCGATTAAAATTATTGAGTTCGCTTCGACAAAACTCCTTATTATAAGAGTGTATTCATTAAAATAAATTGTGAAATAATCGACAAAACTCCTTATTATAAAAGTGTATTCATTAAATGATATTGTGAAATAATCCTAAATAATTGCAGCTCAGAACTTCACTGTTGGTAAGATTCAAACTTAATTAACATAATCATTTACTGTTTTTTTTTGTGTTCAGTTGGACACTGATAAGTCCACTATAAGGCAAATGCCCTCAACACGTTTTCACAATTTACGAGTAGTTTGGCTTTCTCTTGTTTGCTTTTTATTATATAAAGTTTTTATAGAGGAGAACTCCAGTTCAGCAATTTGCCAACACCCTTTAGTTGTTTATTTTGTCATTTGTAAAGTCGCCTGACATAACATTTTAATTTCCTGCGCGGAAAAATTGCGTGGTCAAGTGAAAACGTTGTCAAACTGAAGCTGGGCAATGACAAAAAAAAAAAAAACCAAAATGTGCAAAAAAAAAGGGGAAAATAACAGAATACATTTTCAGCAGTGTTGTTTCAAACATTTCCATTTAATTTGAGCAGTTTCCGAAATACGCCTCTGGTGCAGCGAGGAAGTTGTAACTTTTTTACAATTTCCGTTGACATTTAATTTCGGAAAAAAAACATACTTTCAAGATGTTATTGTTGCATTTGGTGGCACTTACCTCGAGCACGTGGTTTCGTCAGCAGCTTCTGCACAATATTATCGTATGCAATATCCTCAGCCACTCCTGAATCCTTGACGAGCTTCTCCTTAATGGCAATACAAATGTTATGTAGTGTCAGCAAATCCTCCAATTCCTCAAATGCCTGCAATGACACGTATACAAAGAAATGGAAAATTACTATGAGAACTATGGCACAGCGATAGCTGGAGGATAGCTTGTAACGCAATAAAAACAGAGAGCTTTCTACCAAAGCAAATATGCAACTCTGCTAGTTTAAGCCATGCTTCAATTTTATAAAACAAAATTATTTTAGTTTCTTAATTTTTCTGAATTCTGATATCATTCAAAATCATTCAATAAAATGCTTCCGTTCATTTTATTATATTTACACTGTATCTAAATTCTTTAAACTCAAGCTTTAAAATATGTTGAAATTCTGTTGAAGTTGTGTGAAAAGATATTTAATAAAGTTGATGATGTGCTCAAAGTTGAACTGAAATTGTTGCAATCACAGCACTTACCTTGATGCCATAGTTGCTCTCCTCGTAGATAATCGATACATAGGTCCAGCCCATGCTCTTGACAATCTCAACCATGGCTTTCACCTGATAGTGGTCGGATGGAATGGTGCGTGAGAAATACTCAAAGCGTTGCTTGTTGCTCAACTCGGGGCTGGTGGAGAAGTAGGAGACCTGTAAAACACAATTTTAAAGAAAAGTATTTCATTACAAATTCAACAAAATTGCATACCAAAAAAAAAGAAAAAAGAAAAAAGTTAACTGCATTTTACGTTGATAGAAGCTGACGGTAATAAAAAATCGTATATTCCTGAAGAGCTGGCAAAGCATCTTATTCTGAATTTTACTTAAGTAAATTGGACATAAAAATATAAAGTTACCAATTTGGTTGCACATAGGTAGATATAGATATTTATCTTTCGAAATCCAGCCTTAAATATTGTATGCATGTGTGCACACATTTCATATTTGATTTTAATTTTTTTTTTTTAACTTTTCTAGTTGTGCAACACCCATCGTTTGAAAAGCATTTTCCACAGCATCCTAAAAATATAATTCTGCTTTCCGCTCAACAGCTGCCATCTCTGATATAGTTATTCGCCTCATTTTGCAAAGCTGAAAAGGTAACGAACCGCAGAAGCCACCGAATCCACAGACAATGCAGGTAAGTTAAAGTCAAAAACTCGAAACCATTTTCTCTCTTTTCATTTCCCGGCTGTCGCTTGTTTGTCTGCACCGCTTTGAAAGTTTTCCCGGTGCGAAAAGTGAAGCCAGTGGCAAAAGCCACTAAAATCCAATTTCACGCACAAATTAACGCCGTGGCATTTGACAAGTCGCCGACGAAACTGCTATATATATATATATATATATATATATGTGTATATAGGCGGACTAAAGCTTGTGGGGCGTGGCAATTAAACCAATTGCAATTGCAGTCGAAATTCAAAAATGCAGACATTGCTTTGAGGCATCCTTGGTGTGGACATGTCTTGTGGCACTCTGATGCGTCCTTGGCAGTTACAAGTGTTTAGCTAACTACTTGATTTCTAATTAAGTGTCATTATCATCAGGGCGAACTCTGCTCCTGCTTACTCCGATTCCGATCCTGCTTCCCTTTCTTCTTGTCTTGGTTGACGCTGTCAACAATTTTCCTGCCAAGTGCTTGTGCAGTCTTAGAGACAGATAATGAAATTCTCAGAATGCTGTGCAAACTGTCGCCGCTTTGTGAAAAGTTGTTCAAGCATTTAAATGAGGTGTGCAAATGCCACTGTATATCTTTTTGTGTGTGCGTGTGTGTTCATATGAGTGACAAATCAAAGCAGGCATTTCGAGGAAATAAACATAATAAACAAATAGATCCTATAAGCAACTGTAGAAAGTACTTATATATCTACCTTTAAAATAAGATACTCACAAGTTCCTGTAATTACAAAAACACTTTGATTTTTTTAACTACTTACTCCTTTATTTGGACAGATAACATTTGGCTTAAAAACACATTGGAGAGACAAATGAAAAAGCAGTCAAAAGTTAAGGATACCTTTTCAAATGGCCACCTACATATTTTCCTTGTATTTTCAACCGGATTCAGTATTTTATTTGCTATGTTCCCTGTGGAAATGTGGTTGCTTTCTTTTTGTTGGTTACAAAGAATCAAAAGCTCAACTGAAATTGCAATCAAATGCTCACGTTTGATTTATGACCGTTTTTTTTTTTGAGTTGCAGTGAATGAATGATAAATGTGAGTGTGTGTGTGTGTTTGTATGTGTGTGTACGTGTGCATTTTACGGCACTTTTGCCTTCTGGCCTGCTGCGTTGTTCCAACATACTGTCGTCTATTGGCTTTTGGCAGTTACTCACGTAGCGGCTACGCTGCGGCTACTCAATTTCCTCCAGTAACGTGACTTTTGGGCTGCCAAACAAAAATGTAACCAGTACGAAGCGGAAGTTGAACTGGTAGGAAGTGGAAACTTCTAAGTGCCCTTGACAATGTTTGTTGGCTTTTCTTTGTGTGCAGCTGTTGCACTCTGCTTGATTTGTTGCCTCTTAAGGGCTAACTAATTTTATGCCACATTCTGTTCCTAAAACTAATTTTCTGTTGAGCGTCATGCGAAAAATGTTGTGTGCTTTTTAATTACTGCTGCAATAAGCTTGCACTGTTAACCTTCAAATATTTTACTGGGCTCGGTTCTAAAAAGTTGGCCAAAATGAGAGCAGCATAAACTGTCGAAACAGAACGCAGCGGGAAAAGTTACGTATACGACATGTAGTCTTACCTGTGGTATCCGAAACAATCTCAGCAAGTTGGCCACCTGTATAGATGTCACCGAGGAGGCAGCACCGACCACACCAGAAATGACCTTGCGAACTTGTGTTTTGTTGCAATGATATTCGGCATCGTCTATGTTGCTAATTGAACCTGCAAGACAAAGATTTAAGTTCGTATTAATTGTAAATAATTAATAGATATTTACTGATGAGCAATAGGCGTGCGTCAGATTAAATATTATATTAGTGCATTAATGAATGAATATTAATGAATAACAATTATAGCAAAATAAAAATATATATTGTATATATTTGAAAGCGGATTTTAATTAAAATTTAATAACGATTATTTTTTTTGTTTATTTTGAGCATATAATTGCATATGCTTAATTAATGTATGAAGTGGAACAAGTCAAATACATTTTTATAATGTGAATTGGAAAAGTACATTACAAATGATTGCGTTCTCAGGAATTAGTTATAATAATAAATAATAGATAGATCATTCTCTCAGTATGCATAAAAGTTTATGAACGGTTATTATTGTCCAGTTAACAATATTCAGAAGTTTGTCAACACCAGTTTAAAGTAGAGTAAACTCTTTGCTAGCCGCAATAAAATGAAAAATACAAACAAAAAACGAGCTATGCAAAACTCGTCCAGGGTAGTTGGTCTTCTTTTAGTTTTTATTTATATTATTATAGAATTGCGACGACCCCAACTGTACTGTATTCATTTGCATATTTGTGTTGATGTTTAAAAATGTTGTTTTTACTTCTCTTTTATAATTATAAAACTTTTTATGCTTGCTGGTTATAGCGCTCAAATGCATTAATTTGTTTAGTGGGGTCATTTAGGGTGGCCCAACACTAGCAATGGGTAAACGTTCCACCCAACGCGTTTTCTTTGATAATTATAGTTACTCTTTATTCAATTTTATTTGTGTTGTAGTTTTCACACAGTTTAGTTTTGAAAAAAGTAAATAAATAAATCTGACATTATTCTGCATACTTTGCTTTAAATAATGTTCGTTGCCCTTGTTGCCCTTTTGTTAAACTATTCGTTAGATTTTATTGTTCCCCGGCGAATTTTATATGTACATATATCAATATAAATTATATACTTTGATAGGTTTGATAAAGTTGTTGTGTTAGTAATAAATAGTAAGATTTTATTAATAGTTTCTATCACTTGTTTAATATATGTATGTTTGACCTGCAGATGTTCAGTCCATATTTTATTTCAGGTTGCCTAATTAAATAAATATAATTTTATTCATATTGTGGAGTATATAATTCACACTAGATAAAATTGGATATTTGTAGAGTTGAGCTGCGTCTGTTTCTGTGATTCAAATAAAGTAAACTATTTTCGATTTAATTCGCACAAACTATACGCAAAGACCCGAACTGCTGGAAGATTATAAACATTTGGGCTTATTATTATTATACGCATGCCACGCCCTACACAATACATTGAGACAGCCCACATTTTGCCAGCTGCACTTAAATACAAATTAATTAACTCTATCAGGGCTGTTGGCATCGTCGGGCTACTCGATTGTTGCCTCCATGTTGATGATAATGACGGTGATGATGACTTGGGTTTTGGTTTCAGGCTGTTGGCCCGAATAAATAGAACAGAGGAGAGTCGACTGGCTCATAGTTTGCGGCATGCCTAATCCTGTCAATATAATTCAGTGACTTGGAAAATTATATTTTTCATACGTCAGATGTGAGAAACTTGGCCCGCTAGTCGTTGCCGTTGCGGCACGTCGCTCAAATAAATCCTTGCCGCGCACATAAATAATGAAATTATGGAGATTAGAAAATGTTCAGGCCTATCACAAGGACAAGGGCGACGACAAGGATGGCGATGGCCCCAGTCGTTTGTCCTTTTCGTTCTGGCTCAATTGATTATAGATCGTTGCGGCTGTCTCATTGCCGTTGCTCCTGCGCCACTTTATTGTTAGATAAATGTAATAAGCGCCATGTTTATGTGCCCTGGCAAAGCACCAGACAAAAGTGACATACGCGTTGCTAACTTATGTGGCCATGTGGCAACGCTTTCACATCCGCCATCCACTTTCCCTATTTCCGGACGGCGCATTTAATATTGTTGTCATTGACACGTGGGACTTTAACAACACTAAATTTACCGACTCCTTTTTTTTATTCTTCTTTCCATTTTCTGTATATGTGTGCGAGTGTTGCCTTCCAAATTCAATAAATGGCGTTTTGTCTTTCGGGAATTATGTATATTAGTTTAGGCGCATAAGTTGAGCTCACCGAAAAAGGGCTTATAGTTCCCAGTTTACTCCTGAGTTGCCCGCTGAGAAACCGCATAATTTATTTATTAATTTCGTTTGTTAATAACAGGTTTGGCGCTCGACTTAATCGCAACATAAGATACATTATCCTTAGCTTTATTATAATCCAATCAGCTGAAGCCAAAACAACTAACATAAATAAATAAAATCACCAAAATAGAATATTAAGTTTATTTTAAGCCCCTCGTAATCGGTTACCGATTAATTAAATATAGGAATATTTTAACATAATGATCTCTTTAAAAAGCCATTTAACTAATTTGGATTCTTAACTGAAAACTTTTATTTAGAAATTGTAAGGCCCATTTTATGTTAAGTTTGATAAAGTGAAAGAATGACAGAAGTGAATATTGAGAAAGTGGAAAGTAATTTATCTTCTAATTTCAAACAGACTGAACTTTCTCTGAACACATTTTACTGTGAGTTTGAATGTAATTCAATCTATTAGTTTCATCGACTTTGGTTGGTTAACGCTCTTATTTTTCTCCTCTTTCTTTGTATCTAAACTTAGGAAAGTAATTAAATCAAAATTGTTTGTAATGATTTATTTTAAGAATTTAATTGGAATGGGCCCGTTGAGAATTCATTCTGGTTAGACTAATGTGTTAAAATCAGGGATTAAAACCTTAACCGAAACCGTAACCTTTAACCGATGAAACCCTATTGAAATTTGTAACCGTAACTGAAATCTTAACCGAAATAAATGTTTTCTGCTCTTCCGAAACCCATAAACCGAAAGTCTTTAAGCCGAAATAACCATTTAGTAACCGATTCATTTATCTATAAGGGTTAATTTCGGTTCTGGCCGTCGCAGCTACTGAGCAACTTTGATATCTTTGAACTGCCATAACTTTGTCAAAACTCAATCAATTTCCATGCGCAATGTTAATTTGTGCATGATTTTACCTCTAAATTCGTTCTGCATTTAAATTTTGTTCATTTTGAAAATCGAATTTTTTCGAAAATTTACAGTGTTACCCCTTTGTCTTTTTTGATTTTTTCTAAAAATTTCAAATTTTTTAAATGAAAAAAATTTAAATGCAGAACGAATCACGTTGTAAAATCATGCTCAAATTTACATTGCGCATGGAAATTGATTGAGTTTTGACAAAGTTATGGCAATTCGAAGTTATTCAAAATCAGTAAAATCAAAATAATCGAAATTTTCAAACCAAATTTATATTAGGTCAAATTATAATAAAATTGACATTACGCTGGACCATTCCAGTAACCAGATAACATTATTTTCCAGGCTAATAAGAGCATTATGCCATTTTTCGAAAACCGATAACCGTTACGAAACCGATACTCCAAGATTTTGCATAACCGATAACCGAAAACATTAATTCGAGCATAACAGAAACCGTAACTGAAACCGATATTTGTTTCGGTTTTAATCCCTGGTTAAAATAAATTGCGTACTTATACATATGTATATAATTCAATATATAAATGAATATACTAAATGAATTATAAATATTATTAAGTATTTTTGAATGCATCCTTTTATTATCTGTTTTCATATATATAAACACACTTTGTCCATTTATATTAAATATAAGGTAAGTAGATTTCGGTGTTTTTACCCACTTACAAATAGTATGTTTATTGTAGAAAATTTATATAAATATATTTTTGAAATTTTCAAAATGGTTATACAAACGTGATCGTAAAGCCGTTTTAAATTAGCGCAGATTTAAATTTTATTATTGCACAGGAAGTCGTTTAATTTGTTTCCCGATTTTATTGCAGTTAATTTAAATTTTACTTTACCTTTAATTCAATTAAGCCCAACCACCTTACTGAATCCCAAGCACATTTGTCTACATTTAAAATGTAAATGTCAGTTGCAAACACCGCGCTTGAATAAAGAAAGCTGCAATTGCAGTGGATTTCCGCGTAATCTTGCAGCAACTTACACAACTTACCAGAAACGACGGCACAATGCACTCACACATATGTATATACGTATATGGAGCATATAGTATATGCACTCGTGTCTGCAACAGACTTACCTTTTATAAAATCCACGGCCATTTCCAGGCCATAAGAGTCCTTGTCGCAGTCGTCGAGAATGTGTGCACCGAGTGTAATGTTCGGCAGTAAATTCATCTCATTGATGCGATCGATGGTGTAGAGCATGGCCTCCAGGGCCTGAATGCCCCCCTGTGGCATGATGGGGCCACAGGTTATGCTGTCCTCCCGTGAATGTACCATCATCAGGCCGCCCAGGATCACATCTCCCTCCACAATGGCCTCCCGCTTGACGGGCCAATGACGTTGTGGCTGCGCTGCATACAGTCGATCCTGTAGAAAGTCCACCGAGTCGGGCAGCGAACGCAAATACTTGCCACCTAACTCTGAGATCAGTGGCATCATCACATTATGCAAATTGTTGTTGTTGTTGTTGTTGATTTGTGGAGTTACTAGACGTCCTCGATGTCGTCCCGATCGCGACGAGGCGCCTGAGGGTAAATCGATGTTGGCATAGCGTTGATAATTTTCCAAATCGAAATTATTGTTGCTGTAGTCGAGGCTTTCCACATGTTGCTGATACTTTTGCTGCTCTTGCAGCTCCTCATCGTTGACATAATCAGGCGAGGGTATTGGCGTAGGAGTGGGCGTGGAAGTGGGCGTGGACCAGTGCAACCAATGCGAATGCTTACCCAGGTGCTGTTGTCGCTCTTCCAGTTCCAATGCCTTGTAATGACTTTGTCTGTGAATTCGAGCACGGCGATGATGCAGATGTTGATGCTGTCGACTGTGATGCTGGTGCTGATGTTGATGCTGATGCTGATGATGACGATGCCTCGCGGCTATTGAGTTATCATACTGTTCAACTGGAAACAGCAGCAACTGCTCCTTCTCCTTCTCTGCCTCTGTCTCCGCCTCCACCTCCACCTCCACTTTATCCTCCGCCGGCTGTTGCTGTTGCTGTTGCTGCTGGTCGTTATCATTGGTCCACTTCTCGCGAATGTCACCAATTACCGCATTCTCCACACTGACAGCTATCGTTTCGCCAAAGACCAGAAACACAACAACGACGAGAAGAGGAACACAAATATGCACAGACAACTGAGTGAAACATGCTAATTTCATTGTTGCATCAACTTTTAATTGAAGTGTTGGTTATTCGTTTGTTGGTTTTTTTTAATTTTATTTTTTTTTTTAGTTTATTTGATATTATTGGATATGCAATGTTTTGGCTTAATTTTCTCCTTTTCCAAATTAAACTCACAATCTGCTAGTTTCTGATATGCACACATATTTGCTTAGATACGTACACTAATTTATTCCAACACTTGAATTGAAAATAATCTCACATTATATATATTATTGAGTCTTTTGATTGTATTTGTTGCTTTAATTACATTTGAATAATGTTTACGAATTTATTTGTTCTATATTTTTATTCTATTTATTATAATGGCTGTTGTCTATTACTGAATTGTCATTAAAATAGCTACAATTCTGCAGTGCTGTCAACCGTTTGAACCGAACTCTAATATAATACCAGTATTATTAGAGCCCAAGTCCGGGCCGGGCTTATAAATGTCAGCAGCATAAAGTCCCAGAACAGTACGAGCGTGGAAAACAGCTAGCGGCAAGTTTAACCATAAAAATTATTGCCCAGAATTTGCCCAGAGGTAAATTAAATTTTGCATAAAATTTATGCGCGAAAGTGAAACACAAAACGGAAGTGCAGAAATCCTTTGCAGCGACCTGACGCCGCAGGACATCGTCATTATATAAAAAGTGTAGCATACAACCAGGCTGACAGTGGTAATTAATCAAATTGTTGGTGGCATAATGAGCTTGTCGGCTTGTTGGCTCGTCAGGGCACCTCAAAGAGAAAGAAAGAGAGTGAAAGTGAAAGTGAGATTCGGAACATCTCCAACTAAAACTCTGACTAATCAACGGGCGCATTAACGCCGCTTTGGAGGCATCGTCGGTTCGAGTTTACAAAATTACTTATCATCAGCATAATCAGCAACATTATCAAGCTGTAGCTGTAGACGAGAGCAGGAGCAGAAGAAGGAGCAGAGAGCAGGAGGTCTGACCTCAGTGCTTGTCACTGCCAAGGAGACGGACTTGCACCAACAGCAGCTGTGCCGTCGGCTTTGGGTCGCATTTAATAATGAGATTGCGTTAAACAAATGGTGCTCTCCTTTTATTGCCCTTAATAGACACCGGAGGCTGCTTACACGCTCGTAATTTATTTTGATTACATTTGCCGCTCGTTCTATCCCTTGATTTGGATTGGGTATTTAAGTTTGAGTAAGGTATTTGATCAAACTCCAAATAGGTTTTGTCTCAACGAATTGATTCATTAATAAAATTAATCCAATCTTGTGCTAGCCAAGGTGAATGCTCATAACTATCATAAAGAAAATGTCACAATAGTCTGAATTCGTATACAAATGATTTATGAAAATCAGATTGTTGTTCAACTGGAAATACGCTGACATAAAAGACTCATACACAAATTACAGTGTATGTATGTATTCGATGTCTTATCTAGGCTTAAGCTTAGTTTACGGTTCTCATGTCTTCTGTATAATGACGAGAATGTAGCTGACACTAGCCCAGACTCGACATTCCCATTTGTCCTCCGTCATCGTCATCGTCATCGTCCTCCAGCCTCCATCCTCCATCCTTCTGTTTTTGTCTTATTTTCCATTTTGTTGTGAGGGGGCTTTGATTTGATTGAGCAGTTCAGTCACTTGCCTTGTCCCTCTTTGTGCTTATTTGAATTTCCAGACTGGCATTCAAATTGAAATATGTATATATCGAAATGATACTGAATGCCAGCTCCGGGATTTAAAGATAATTTGTGTATGCCGAGGACAACTTTGAATGCGGCCAATTTGTTTGTGTATCGCATGGCTACGCTTTTTCTTTATATTTTTTCTTTTTACCACAATTTCCACAAATTGATTTTCATCGATAGCATCCAAAGTTGCATAAATTGGCACTTGAAGTGTTGCCGTTAAGCTGACATAAGGTCAAACACTCGAGGCGATGGCCGCTTAAAAGCCAATATCGTATTATATATATATACATATATGTTTATATAGGTATATACGATATACGAATATATAAAATGCTATAAAATACCACTCGGTGTGCTGATAAGTAGGCTTTGATAAAATATGTGCAAAGTCTGTAATTTATGCATTTCATTTTCGCCCCGAGGGACAATCAGAGTGGATTGTTTGCCACTGACACAACGGGGCATTAAATTTCAACTGGAAATTTCAAGTATATACTCTACGAATACTTTTAAGTAGCTTCTGCTGATTGATTTGAATATTTTAAATGTAGCGCAATTAACTTCATATTTCTCTATAATGACAACCATGATATAATTACTGAGAAGAATTCGAATTCGAATTCGAACTCGAACTTGAGTTACGCTTGATTATAATCCATATAAATTTGAACATTGACAATCACAAAGTTTGTTTTTTGTCACTTGGCACTTGGCACTTGAAACTTCACATCTTTCGGTCTTCATATTTTACTGACAGCCGTAAAGTATGCACAACAAATTGTTACATTTACATAAATGCCAAGCTTAACAGCGGGCGTAAAGGAATTTTAAAATTCACATCAAATAACATTCAATCATACTTTTGTGTGGGCCACACACCACACCACACCGCACACACGCACAATTACAGGGCGACACCTGGGCAACGACGCGACGTCAACGTCCTGCAGCTAATGGCTTGACAGCATCCGTGGCACCAGATTATGCGATGTCTTCAATTTGCTACGCGGCGGAGCAAAAAATTAATAGCAACACATGTAAAAATGCCGAAATGCTGAGCACAAAAGTGTGCTACCCCAAAAATATGAATAACTTTGACAGGTGTACAATGTACAGTGTACATACATACGGACAGACATGCTAATGTCTATACCTCACCCTCGATGTTTCACTGTCAGTAACAAATGTCTGCGAGTGTGTGATAAATTTCGTTGACTCTAAGCGTGGGTCGAGCCAGAAGGCAGAAGCAACCGGAGGCGACTACTGGAATTGAAAGAGCTAGCATTTGTTTTACAGTGCCTTCAAATATCTATGTACGTAATCAGCACGAGGAACAAGAACGGCGACAGTGACAGTGACATGTTTATTTGAATTTCAAATCATTTTGACAGTTGCACAACATGTTCTAATTTGATTAGCTCTGACAAACAGAATTTGTATGTATGAATTATAATGAAATTAAAAGAATTTCAAAAATTAATATAATAAATATACATATATAAAGGTTGCATTTGAAATTGTTACTAAATAACTTGTAGCTACATTACTCATCCTCTAAATGTATTTGTTCTATTTTTTTATTCAATTTTAAACTCTTTCTGTGGAATTCGGAATAAAACTATTTGCTTCCCAATGCGCTATTTCAATTACTACATTCCTAAAATTACTTGGAATGCAGTTCCGTTAGGCCACTCCTTGGGCATTTGGAAATAATTGTAGATTTCATTACACGAAACATATTAATGAGACGCATGCCTTTTTATTCCGACGCAAATGATACGCAGCGAAGCTATAAAAGCCATTTTAATAAAGGTCAACAATAATAAATATGTTACGAAAAACAATTTCACTTTCATTTCCGGTCCCAGGCGATGTAAAAACTTTTCCTGACAGCGAACTTTTGCTCATCCTTTGGCCGAGTTAGAACTGAGGCGAAGAAAAACGTACTAGTAAATACATAAAAATATGCGCAAATAACAATAAAACCTACAAAATTATTGATATTGGGTGCATAAAATTTGCTACTCAATGTGGGCGTAGCTCAACGCACGTGTCTCGTTGAACTTGTAGACGGAGATGGAGCAGGAGTCCGAGCTAAGTTTGATTCTGTTTCTGAGAGCTGAAACTGAACTAAGCAAATAACCCGTAGATGGTGGGTATTCATTCGGATTTCATGCATGCCTGAGGCCAACTAATATTAAAACAAATATGCTGGAGCCCAGTCTAGAAATAGGGAACTTCTGCACCAAATACTTTAAGGCAAACTTTATTAGCTAAGAAAATACCTGAGATTTGTGTGCAGCCAGACTAACTATAGTAGAACAAGCATCTTCGACTCGACTCTAGCTCTCCTAGAAAGTTATGTGCTACCGAAAATACAAAACAGGATGATTGTAATTGGTTTCGTGTGTTTAACGCTTTCCGCCTCTGGGCCACAAAATGCGGCTAATAATCCCGTCTAGGCACGCAGCTCAAACAACAGGTCCTGCCATTGATTTTGTTGTTGGCAGTGCTTATTTGACGAGAAAGCAAATGTGAATAGGGTTTCCACAAAAGTTCCTAAACCCAATTTTTGGGATTGAGGTGAATGTTAAAGTTTTCCCTGTGAAGCCAGGCGGAAATTTTTGTAAACTAAAACTTTTGGTTACGAAACTTTTAAACAATTTATTTAATTATATGGAATTTTAATAAACTTAGTAATGCAAACGATTAGAAACTTTATAAAAACATTGATTGAAATTATTATGTTGCCAAAACGATTTTATAGTTATTCAGATTAAACTGAATTTGGTGATTGTAAGAAGTAAATTTTTTATGATGGTATTTTACATTGAGATATGAAATATTAGTATTATTTAAGTTTCTTATTATAGATGGGTTAGAATGCTGGGTTTAATACCAATTATTTATGCTACTATCAGTATGTTTATAAAGTATCACTAATTTCTTATAGCTATCACTAGACTTAAGAAAAGTACTATTAAAGTAAAATGTGCAAAGAAAATCGGAAACAATCTTGAAAGGTATACGTATTACACTACATAGTAGAGTAAAAATCACTGACAGGAAATTAATTGTTAGCGATATGTCAAATGTACAACAAATTGAATAAGTGAAACAATAAAATGCAATCAATGGTATTTATGAATAAAATAATCAAATTCAATGAATGAGGAAGTGGCGCAAGATCAGAATCAGGCAAAGTGGAGCTGCGGTAGTGATATATAAATGCGTATGTAGTTATTAAACACATTCACCCATACACTCACATTCGTCATACATACTTTGTTGAACACATGTAGACACGTGCCGGAGACTACAAAGCAAGACCTGGGGCAAAAGTGAGAATAGGAGAAAATGTGAAGCACATGACAGGAAATCGACAGGCGCTGCCATGTAGCAATTTAGCAGCAAATTGTTTTCTTTCACATGACAGCTGCAGGCACATTGAACTCAATCAAATGTCGTGTAGCGCAGTGTAGCATATGCCATGTCTGGCATACTGTGACGTCTAGTGAATGGTCAACATTGCGGTGCAAATTAAAAACACGCACTTCACTTTTTCCTTAGATATTATATCGATAAATGTCTTCAAGTCGGCGCTCCAGAAACAAACGAGGAATAAACGTTTGAAAGTTGTTAATTCCCCTATAGGAGTTTAATCTCGATTGAGAAATCTTAAGTACAACATATACTATTCAATATCGCTTTATAACTTAAGTAAATAAAATAAAAAAATATGAACAAACAAGTTGAAATATGAGACATTTTCATAATTATATTTTGTTCGCTAAATAAACGCATTAACTTAACAAAGTTACAAGTAACCAAAAACTCAGACGTAAAGTGAAAATTTTCATAATTAATTTTTGTGGCCCCGTCGAAAAGGACGTCGGCCTTCTTTTACTTCAGTTGTTTTTGGACCGTTTTGTTGCCATGTTTGCGTGCAATTTGTCCAGTTTTCGGCGCGTCAATTTGGGCGACTGTTTGCTCAACGCCAACAACAACAACAAGTACAACACAAAAAGCACACACCTGAGCACTAAAAGAGACCAAAATAGACAAACGTGCTGGCCACAAACTTTTACGTAGCAGTGTTGTTGACCGCGCCTAACAAGCGACCAAATAGTCCTAACGACATCGAGTGTTGCATACACATAGACGGCTACTAAATTATTGAGATCCCTGACAGCGGTCAGAGTCCGCAGTTATGCGTTACCACTTGGCAACCCTGGAGATGGGCTAAATATCAAATAGTTGGCATTTTTACATAGCATACTTTTGCATTAGTCCCGGAACTGGCGACGCAAAGACATTCGGCCATTTGGCTAATTGAATTCCTAAGTTTCCAGGCCTAATTCTGGTTCTCATACTTATCCAACTCACATAATTGGTAAAGAAATGCAAAATGCTGGGTTTCTCCTTTGCCAACATTTCTTTTTCCCTCCTTTACTGTCGAAATGTGGTTTTTCTTCTGACAAAGCAAGTAATTTAAATCTTTGCTTGTCGTTGTACTTGTGGTGAGTCTTAACAAATCAACTCATATCATATTAGTAATTGAATTCAAAAGTCTCACATCGTAAATAGTCAATTTTATTGAAAGTTTTATAAAAGATATTCTGACGTTGTGTCAAAATAGTTTCAAATATCCTTTCTATTTTATTAAAGAATTCAATTTGATTATATTTTTAAAATGGATATACATTTTATGAGAATATATAATTCAGTTATTTAACTGAGAACATAAATGGGCATAGAGAAAATTGTTAAAAAGAAAAAATATCAAAATGAAATATTTTCACAATATTAAAGGTGCAGTCGAATTTATTTGCATTATTACGTATACGCCTCAATGTCCAGTGGCTTATAAGTATATCACAGCAACTACATATGTATGTATATAGTTTTGTCACATTTTTTTGTTGCCTGCAATTTATTAGTTGTTAATTACTTTATGGTAAATATCGATAGTCGACTTTAGAGGGTATTGCTTCGACGACCACTTTTTAACGTTTTATTTTGTGTTGCAAACTGACTGTAAATCAGAGTCGATCCAAAATTGAGTTATTTGTGTAGCTTTCAGCAAATTCAAATCACTGACATTGTGTGCCTTTAGATATTTTCACTCAACATATTCAGCTGGCAACCAAGGGGAAAGAGAAAGGGTAACCGGATAGCTGAACGACTGTTGACAGCAAGCTGGCTAACATGAGCATCTATAGTACCTACCACATCCGTCAATCTTGCTTGCACAATTTCATTTGTGCATTCGTGTAAAGCCATAAGCAATTTTTCTTTTGACAAGCGACAACAGCCGCTACTCACGCTTATCAGTGCCCGTTCACACTTCAGATTTTTTATGTATTTTTGCTGGATTTTGTGCACTGTGTGGGTACAGTGGTACAGACACTGTGTGAAGGGGCGACTGCTGTTGGAGCTGGATCAAGGTCTGAATGGCAGCTGTGGCACACACAGTTTGCACAAATCGTTGTGCATGGCGCTGTAAATAATCTATTTCATGTTTACTTGCCACTTGCCAGCTAACCGACAAAGTCCTAAACTCGCTGAAACTCGCTGTGTTTGTGAGTGGGCGGCAATTCCATGTTAGCTAGTGTAAATGTAAATGTTTCAGTATCTGGCTAACACCAAACACCAGATCTGGATGACCTTCGTTTGTTGCCATTTTGGCAGCTGCTGTGACAAATTATTATGGTATTTTGGCTCTGAAATCAAATGTGCATAGATGTGAGCATACGTCACTACATTATATCAAATGGACTTTTGTCTGTTGACTCTGAATTTGCAGTATTTTGTTGCCAAACTGAATCTATTTTGAATTGACATTTGGCGAGAGTTTCGCGTATCAAATGTATATATCAGTATCTGTACTCGCCAATTAAGTGTCACACTTTTGGGTGTTGAGGTTGTGAGAATTGTGTGTCACACTTTTGGGTGTTGAGGTTGTGAGAATTGTGTGTAGCCAACTGAGAGTAGTTTTAATAGTGACAGATAAAATTTAAATATCCAACTTCATCCATCTCTCCATTAGATTATATTTGCTTTACATTTTTGACAACATCTTACTCACTACTTTAACCCGAAGAGGAAGCAAATAAATTACAATCAAATATTTAAATCACATTCCTTCAATTTTTATGCATGTAAGATCTAAGATAAGCTATTTAAAGCATTTCTGTTGCTTTTTCCTACAGCTTTACAAGTGTTTTTGTTTATTTTTACGGTATTCTTTTATGTTTCTTAGAACACACACGAGCACATTAAACTAGACTTTTATTGTGCGCAATTCTCTTTACTTTGAATTATGTTCGTTGTCCACCATGGTTACTTTATTGGACATTGAATTAATTTCCATGGCCATGATATTTTAATTGCAAATTATGAAAAATGTTTAAAAGAAAATATAAATGTCTATAAAATATCTACTAAACTAAACTAAAAAATTTATAGTTTTCTACTATAACAATTTTTTTCGTTTGGTATTCATTTTCATTTTGTCTTTTTAAAATTGTATATCACTTTTAGACTGTCTTCACAATTTGCAGTTGTTTTAATTTATTGCTGCTGACCTTTTACATTTGAATTTATTTTTAATTCATTGTCCAGCATGTAATTTTTATATTTTTTGTGTGAAAATTGCAGTCTACATTTTCCTTGATGTTAGTCCTTTGCCGTAGTTTTCCTGCTTGGTTTAACAAGCTTCACACATTTTCACATACTCTTCATCGTATATGCATATGTACGTAATTATACTAGTATTTGTATAGCTACACAGAGGAAAGCTAAAATGATTTTATGCTTTTCAGCTTTTCTGAATGCCAGCAGTTAGTATTTTATGACATTTTTATGAATCGGTCCAGTTGAAATGGATAGTAAACAAAGACTCGGACTTTATGAAGCCACAGCCTGTGTCCAGGACTTATAACATTTCTATGCAAATTTCACAGACTAAGGCAGCAACATGCAAATCATATGAATCCTGTTAACAAAGCTGTTTGCTTAAGTTCCGGCAACGGAAATTGAATCATTGTTTTCGTTGCTGTTGCATCGTCTGTTCAAGTAATAATTAAAGGTAACATGTGCACTGATTTCAGACAGTTAACATAACTCAACAGCACCTGGCTAACTTAATGGCCCTCAACATGCAACAAAGTATCCGCAAGCCAAGGGTCACGTTCTCCGGGCTCTGTCAGCCCATAAAGCGATGCTTATAGTGATAGGCAGTTCACTGACCAGTACATACAATGTGCAAAATGGTTAAAGCAGCAACAGGAAACGGAAACAACTGGCACATGTTAGTGTTAAAATACAGCCTATGAGTCTGGACAAAAACACTTAAACATTCATGTGATTTTTGTTGTACTTTGGAAATTTTGGTTTTAATTCTATTTAATGTAAAATACTAAATATTTAATAATTTCAGTTCGACGCTTCATTTGATAAAATAAAAATGTTGAATTGTTAAGCTAGTAATTTTTAATGTTCTAATGGCAAAATCCATTATCAACAATAACATGTAAAATAAATAGATTCCAGTCAAATTTAAACATGTACTTTTGCATTTGTGGTTGTCTGATGATGATTAAAAAGCAACCCAAATACCTAACTCTATTTATTGTATAAAATAGAACAAATAGAATCAAATAAATAAAAGTTTTTGATGATTTTGATTGTGATTTTCATTTGACTATTCATTTACCTAACTAATTGCTGTTAATATAATTCTCTGCAAACATTTATAAAAGTTTGGTTCATTTTAATGCTCAGAAATGTAATTCAATATTAAAGAATTGATGACTGATATTTGTTTGCTGTATTTATCGTAAAATGTATACACAAATCATAAGATATATTTGAGTGTGAACTGAAAATAATTCGGATAATAATCATTTCACATTCACGCTCTTTACTGCCTACGCCTCTCAACCTAAGGGCGATGCGCCTGAAAGCCTGAAAATATGCCACAAAGACCGTCCGCAAAAGCATTGAAGTGACTGTTGCAGGACTTGGGGGAAATTGTGCTATGTATCAATGGCCATAAATTTTTGAAGAGGCCCCTAGCGGCTTCTGTAATTGCGTCGGCTACGGCAGGACATGACCATGGGGAACATGAGGTCTCTTTCCCTTCTTGGGGCCCCCCGTGCGGACCCAACTCACTCTGCCGGCGGAAGCAGATGAAATTAGGTGCAAAGTGTTGGCGCCGGAAAATGTTGGAAATAATAAAATGTTATGCGGCTCTAAGTGTATGTATTTTGTATGTTTGGCAACCGGCATAAATTTCACACGCCAATGCAAAAAGACGGATGCGAGTCAAGGCACGTAAATGCCATATTTACTTTTTATGATAACAATGTAATACCTTTCTCTGAGATCGTAAATAATTAGTGCTGCTTCTTGTGAGTCATTTGCCGTATAAAGTGTCGTCAGCTTTCATATTTACAGTGTAAGTAACAAGATACTTCATGTCAACTTTTTTACGATTTCTGTAAAATTTAAAATAATAAAATTAAGCTTATCGTCTGAGTCGTATATGTGATACTCATACCTGTCTCTGAGAACTGAGAACTGTAAGATGTATGCCAATTGGGCGAGTAAAGTCAAAGTCAAAGTAACTAGACGATCGTTGGGGTCGTTAAATTGTTTGTTCATTGCGTTGTCTTTTATTATTTAAATAAATTTATTTTTATTCCTTGACGCGTGTTTAACCAAAAATTGCCTTTTATTTTACTACAAATTGAGAGCGTTGAAAACAAATGCACAATGGCCATTTAAGCTCAACTCGCAAACTTTTAAAGCACAGAGGCGAAACTTTTTAATGTCTTTCATTTTGGGGCGCTTTAGAAAATTAGTTTTTCAATCGTCTTTTCATTGACTTTAAAGGAAAATCCCAGATAATTGTTGCAGTTTGTAAAAACGGGTACTTTTTTACAATACTAAAATGAAATTCTCAAAGACCCCGCATGTATGTATATGTATGTATATGTATGTGTAAAATACATTTAAGTGGCAATTTCCGTTTTTGCCCAATTGAACTTCATTCACAGTTGCAGTTACAGAAACAGTTACAGAAACATTTACAATTACAGTAGCAGTTACAGTAACAAAAAAATGACTTTTTGCTGAATCAAAATTCGCCAGTTGTAAATGCCATTACACAAAAACACAGGACGCAGAACGTGTCTCTGGCAAATTGAAAATAAAAATAATAAAAAAGATACACAGCTGTGCGTTTGGTACACAGTGCATCATTAATAAATAATAAAAAAAATGTGAATGTTGTAACCGTTTGCTGAACCAGCAAATGCTCTGTAGTGCATATTTATAATTGAGCCAAACAACACAATGATTGAACTCCTTAAGATAATCGTTAGTAATATCAGTCGATCATTTTTAAATATTATTTTTATTAACAAATTACTAGCAAAAATGTAATTTTAAATATTTAAAATACTCAATAGATACACTAATAATTACTAACCTGAGAAACAGGGATTAAAACCTTAACCGAAACCGTAACCTTTAACCGGTAATAACCGATTGAAATTTGCAACCGTAACTGAAACCGTAACCGAAAAAATATTATTCCGCTGTACCGAAACCCATAAACCGACCTTCTTAAACCGAAATAACCGTTTAGTAACCGATTGATTTATAAGGGTTAATTTCGGTACTGGCCGTCGCAGCTACTGAGCAACTTTGAACTGCCATAACTTTGTCAAAAGTCAATCAATTCTTATGCGGAATGTAAATTTGAGCATGATTTTACTTTCAAATTCGTTCTGCATTTAAATTTTGTTCATTTTGAAAATTCGAATTTTTTCGAAAAAATCAAAAAAGATAAAGGGGTAACACTGTAAAATTTCGAAAAAATCGATTTTTAAACATTTTCGAAAATGAAAAAAAAGTAAATGCAGAACGAATTTGGGGGTAAAATCATGCTCAAATTTACATTCCTCATAAAAATTGATTAACTTTTGACAAAGTTATGGCGGTTCAAAGTTATCAAAGTTCAGTAAAATCAAAATAATCCAAATTTTCAAACCAAATTTATATGAGATCAAATTATAATAAAATCGACATTTCACTGGATCATTCCAGTCACCAGATAACATTATTTTCCCTGCTAAAAAGAGCATTAACTCTTTTTTCATGTAAAACAATGAATAAAGCGTCTTATTTTGGTCAACCGAAAACCTTAATTTCTATTTTTTTTGTAAACCGAAACCATACCGTTATTTTTAAACCGAAACTTACAAAAAACCGATAACCGTTACGAAACCGATACTCCAAGATTTTGCATAACAGATAACCTAAAACCTTAATTCGATCATAACCGAAACCGTAACTGAAACCGATATTCGTTTCGGTTTTAATCCCTGCTGAGAAATCAATACGACCGTCAGAGTCATCTGTATTTTATAACTTTAAATTCCGAATATTTAAGTTTGCATTTTTACATAGTTCTATTTGCAGGGTATAAAAAACAGCACCAAAACAAATAACCATCGACTTTCCATCAAAATATCCGCGCGGAATTCGAAATGCCGTGTAGGCATTGAGTTTAAATAAATGTGCACAAAAAATTACGATATTGTTTTCATTAAATTGAGCAATAAGTGAGTGAAACTATATTTAAATTAAAAGATACAAATAGAAAACTTTAATCCATAAATGCTTTTGTCAATCGAACAAACAAATTATTATACAATAACCACAAATATTTAATTTTTAACCTTTTTATCAATATCAATTGTGGCCGCAACTTTTTCTGTAAAGTTCCCAAATGGCAGCAAGAATATTTACTTAATATGTAAATAATAATATTGGTTTTTAAATGATCAATTCAACACAATTCAGTTTGCAGTGTTCTCCATTAACAATTTTCAGAAACTATCAATCATTACTGACTAATTGTGTGTCATAATTATCGAAGGCATCCTGATCTTATTTTTATGTAGCTTATATCATTATAGTTTGGTGATTGACTATTCATTGTCTACCGATACCAAGTTCAAAAAAAGTCGATCACACTCGACTATAGCATTTTTACTTGATATTTTTTTTAGAACTATTGATGTCAAAACTTTTGTCAAGCTTCAGTTGATGGATTGATATTTATGATTCTTCAATGCATTTTTTTTTATCAGTTTGGGGCCAAACCTTTTGGCATCGATTAGTTTGACTTTGACATATTTGTTCAGTGGAGGGAGCAAAAAGTATAAAGCAAGGAAAATGGAAAAAAGTGCAAGCAACTAAGTGAAAAAGTAATAATAACCTTACGCCCGAACTAACACTTTGAAGTCCGAACATCATTTTAATATTTCTCAGAATTTCTTATGAATGTTCATGGTTTTTATTAAACTGGCAGCTGAGTCAACTTATAGATGCTTCCTCTTGCTTTTTCCAGCATGATTTCTCTGTTTATTTGCCTGTGTGCTTTTGTGTGAGTTAGTGTGTGTTTGATGCGTACATGTGCGTTTTAGTTTTAATTTCAAGGGAACTCACGTGCCATACACATGCCGACAATGTAGCGTATACGCAACGTGTGCTGCGCGGTACGTTTTGTGCTATCTGCTCGTGTCTGTGTATTAGTGTGTCTCTCATTATATGTAAGCGCATGCTTTAAAACCTTGTACGCCACAAATGAGTTTTAATTAAAATAACGACTAAGTCTGCAAAATATACGGTCTTTTAAAATATTCATATATGTATTTAAGCAACGCACAGTTTAGCGCGCTTACTGAAAAAAATGATATTTTATAAGTCTCATACCGAGCAGAGTTAGCTACATAAATGCTTTTGAATACATGACATTTTTCTGCCAGCGTCAAAGAAGCTTTTGTGAGTAAAAGTTAATATTACGTATACGTAATGCAGCGATCAATTTATGTGTATTAATCAATATCAGAAGAACTTTTGTAAATATTTGACAGTTTTAAAAGGTAAAATCAATGCTGCAGCTTTAAATTGATGTGGTGTAGTAAGTTGATATGGAGTAATTGTTACATGGGAACTGATTGAATGTTGTGGCAACGATCTATTAACCGTAGCCACTTAGGCACATCAGATTGATATCTTTATGAGAATTAATATCTGCTGACGTCAGCGACATTTACCTAAGCGCCCATAAAAAGCATTAATAAAACACTCTGAGCGGCTGGGCGACATCCTTGTTCTGACTTAGCCCGACTGCGGCTGCTATCAAGAACCAATAAACAAAATCTCATTAAGTTGTAGACGCTGAGGCAGTGTGCGTGTCTCGATGTGGAATGGAGTGTAGACAGTTATGGGTGTCTCTGTGTGTGTGTGTGAATCTCATGCGAAAATTATAAAATTTCCATTTTATTGACATTCAAAATTGACTTATACTCGATTCAGGCGTAAAGAGTGTGAGTCCTGCGGCCTGGCTGGATTTAAGTGTTTGCCTGTTGGCGATCTAAAAGGGAAATTTTGTGAACGAGAAATGTAAACGAACAAGAGGATGCAAAAAATAAGCAAAAAAAAAAAGACGAAGAAGCGAAAAGGAAAAATAAAATGTGGCATAAAACAAAGCGACAGGCAACAACAATAAGTCAATCAAGTTTGGCGAAATGGTTCAATAAAGTCAACAAACAACAAAGCCAGTGGGCAGGTGGGAGTAACATTTGGGGTGGCCCCAAGGCCCCAGAGAGCTGAGTTGAGTTGAAGTTCAAACAGAGCGCGGAAAATATTTTTGGCGCCCTCTGCAAATTACATTAACACCGCACCCAAAGCAAATCGCAGAGAACACAAGACAGCAAAGTCAATGAGTGAAAGGAGGGCAGAGAATCAAACACAAAACAAAACGAACAACGAACAGTGAACAGGGAATTGACTTCAGAAACACAGTATATACAAATGAGCGCGTAGGAAGCGCAGCAGAGTGTCGATTGCTGATAACAGCCGGAAGCGAAGTACAGCAAAAGCAACAATAATAAATACTAACAACAAAGCTCAAAAGACAATGCCTCGGTCCCTGGGCCATACCCTGGTCCTGGTCCTGGTACTGGTACTGCTGTTGTTCCTGGGTGGAATATACGTACAACTTTTTTATTTTCCTCGCTTGTGACAAGGCGAACATTTTATAAAACGAAATTGGCTGAAAAGTAATTTTTGCATAAAATTCATTGAAATAGGTGTGGCGCATCAGCTCGGTGGGCGTGGCAGTCTTGTGGCTTGACACAAATTTAGACATTGTTTGGGCTGCTTTTCCGAAACGCACTATGCTTGGTTGACTTGCCAATCAATAATTCAAATTATGTTTGGTTTCAACGCGCCCACGTCGGAGTCGGGCAGGGACCGGAGGATTTTCTAAAAACGCGAAACAAGGAGACGCATCAATTTGCATACTGAGCCAAATAAACTTGAACTTGTCACACTTAAAATTTGTGATTCAATATTTATGTTTTCTTTACATCAGCAACTTTCGTTCGCTAGTCGCTAGAAATTAAAAATACTATAATATAAAAACAAGCATGAGATATAATACATTTGTATTCCATGTTCATTTTCCAAATTAAAAATTCTAAAAATTATTTCTCAAACTTTGCTGTCCTTTTCCCGTCTGACCACAATATTTTGACCTGTTTGAAAAAAATTAAAAAATTGCTGCTCGCCCAGTGAAAAAGCATAGGAACATAGAAAACGAAAAATTTGATGTTAATTTTAAATGAACAATGCTCTAAGCCACAAAACTTTTGTTGCAAACAGCAACACAAACATTAGCATTGCAAAGTTATGAAATAACAATTTGAGCCAAGCGAGCAAACTGTGAACAAAACGACAAAATGTGAAATATAAATAAACAATAAATTATGCAGTCACTTGAAAAGCCACAATGAACAAATAAACGCCCACCTCGTCATGTTTCACATTGCCTCATAAATCACAGCTAAAACCTGTGAAATGCAAAAACGGAACCAAACTTGTTCCAAATACCTTTTGAATTTTCTACCAATAGTATAGGATCTATATTATAAGGGGCTTCAAAAAATAGGTCAATTATCAATTTTTGTACAATTAAATTAAATTTTGAATTCCGAATATACGTATTTGGGTGAATGTTGATTTTTAGTTTTATTGTAAGCTTAAAGTAGTGAAAATTCCTTACGCTGTGTCACGTTTTTCGATCTGTTGCTGCCACATGCGGCGCCGCACGTGCTTAACGTTTAAATTATGTGGCATGTCGTGTATGAAATGCTTCTGTTTTAATATTGTATGTCCACTGAAGAGTTTATGATTGTCGATGATAAAAAAGGATATCAAGATACTCTTAAATAAACACACTTGAAAATGGGAATAGTATATTGATTGCTGCTTTCTTCGATTTAACGTATATTTATTAAAATAACTCTGGATATAATCTTTATTTTGAAAGGCGACTTAAATGCTCTGAAACCCTATTGAATACACATACGCTTTCTGGTGCCAGGCACATATGAAACAGATACGATTTATATGGCCAGCCCACATGGAAATAAACAAAGAAAAATAAAATCAAGGGTACGACCAGTAGGGGTAAGAGAGAATAACAACAATTTAACGATATAAAAATCAACATCAAAAGCAGCAGCAAAGCTCGACTTGACAGCCATAAAACAAATTGACATTTTTATTATTATGACAAAAAGTCAGGATATCACACACTGCACGTTCACGTATTTGTGTATTTGTGTATGTGTGTGTGTGTCTCTCGCTAAAGGGCTGAAGTGATACTGATAATGTCAGAGCAAAAGACTGGCAGCTCAATGTGCTGACAGTTAGAAAGTGTAATAATAAAATAGCTTTGTTGGGCAAAGGTCGCCCACTTTACCCCCGAACCACCTGAAAAAACTGCAGAATATTTAACCAAATATTTTCCGCTTTTTTGTTTGCAATGTTTAATGAGTTCACGGTTCTTTTACATATGCAATCTTCATATTATACTGCACTTTGACACTTCCGGGAAAATGTGCAATAGAAAGAACGTACTGATGGCATTTTGATTATTGGCATTTATGAGAATCTCGCGCATGTTTCAACCACGCTCGCTTCTTGGCCGAGATCTTGTTGTCAGTGTCAGTTTCGAATTTTGTGCATCTAAAGGGTTTATTATGGAGCAGATATGGTACCAGAGGAGGTCGCAGTGGATGCAGAGTTTCACAGCTTGTGCTGCTATGCCACAGAAAGTTAAGCGAAAGTTTTCATAAAACTTTTATGAGCAAATAGTTGACAACAGTTTGCGGGTGCGACAGATGATTTTAACTTAGTTTTAGTTTTTATGTTCGAATGACTTTTACTTTTATTATTTTAAAGAAATTCTTTAATAACGCCACAGGATTTATAAAGTTAATTTAAAAATTACCTAAGAATATAATTATGAATATTTTAAATAATAATATAAATTATAATAATTTATGTTAAAACAGTGCAGAATTATGAATCTAAAATTTCTCATTTTCGCACTTTTAAATATGCCAAGCCCGCGAGTTCTGACTTCTGATTTAAAATTTCTGACAAAGCATTTGTCCAACCCTCTCAAACGAATCCAACAATTTATGACAGAACAGCAATTTACGCGTCTAATTGTCAGTCTGCTTTGAATAATCTTTTGATGGCGCACAATTTTCCAGCTCATAAATAATAATATTCAGAGCTGTCTCGTTCTGGAAGTCAGCAACGTATTGAAAACACGTTAATGAACCTGTCGAAATAAGTGTTCCATTAATTGTTATCACTGCGAAAACCGAACTACTTCCCCTTCGCTGATTTCGGTTATTCAATTTATTGGCCGCGCTTCCTTGAGTCTTTTCATTGACAAGAATTTAAGTGTGAAGTGCTTGACTATTAAATTACCCTCATGAATTATGGAATACTAATAGAAGCATTAATCGAAAATTTAAGCTTTTAGTAGACAGACATGTTAACAGAATTATGTTAATGCGAGTCGCTTATATCGAAACTGTAGACTTTTGAAAGTAAAGAGAGTTTTAAAATCTTCTCTTAGTCATGCATATCCCTTTCTATTATGTATGCGGGGTATTTCAATTTCATTCAAAATAGCCCTTGGTCCATGAAATGCTTTAAATTATTTGTTTATATTCAGTGGCCTTTAAGTTTTGTAATGCCCGCGCAACGAAAGGCACGTGTACGGCATTTTAATCGGATTTACATGCAAAACATGACATTGTCTATACCAAATTCAATGTATTGGAATTAATAAAGGGACAAAGCAGTCCTGCTGTTAGGAACGTGCGTATGCCGCCGTCGCCCGAAATCTGTGAACGGCCTTGAGCAGCAAATTCTTCTGCTTGGCAGTCAATTTTCAAATACTTTTTGTTGTTTTTATTTTTTTTGTGTTTGCCCTTTAATAGCCAATGCTGCCGAAATGGAGAACGCGCCCATAAAGCGCCGACCGTAGAAACCGTAGAGCTGCATAAATATTTTTATTTCTATTTTTTACGACGCGCGTTCAGATAACCAAAAAAAAAAATGAAAAGAGACCAAAAACAGAAAATATAGAAACAAAGAAAGTAAGAAAGTAAGAAAAGAAGCAACCAAAATCGTGAGCAATGATTTTTGGTGTTTTTTATGCACAGCTGCAAATAGTTGAAGTCGTTAATGGGCGGCCATAAAAACACGCAGCTCGAAGCAGTAATATAAAAACAAAAAGCAGCCAAGGAGCAATATTAAGCGCAGCTTACGTATGCCCCAAAACTGTTGTATAATTGGTTGGGTCGCAGGCGTGTCCTGTGGCAAGTTCACAGGACCAAGGACCTATCATTGGCCGGGTCCCATCGAAAATGCGGTCAAGCTGCTGCTAAACTTCGCATTTGATGCTGGCAATGTAGAAAGGGTCAAATTCGGGGTAAGTTTTGAATGTTATTGTGGAAATTGTGTCGAAATACTTTAAGAACGTTCAATTCTTAAACAAAGATGACAATAGAATTTTTAGCTAAAAGTACAAAAATCGGATTATTGTTCTAAGCCATTTGATGCATCAAATATTTTAAGGATACAACAAATATTTAGAAATAAATTGACAAGATTGTGCAAATATTTATAGTTAAAGAAAATTTATTTATATATTGCTCAAAACGTTGCCTTTTTAAATTTTATGATGCACCTAAAAGTATGCTACATAAAATCTGTTGGATTTAACAATATGGAAGATAGAGAAAAGAAAGGCAATAAAATGGCCAAACGACAGTCGTTTTCACACCGTTTGACAGCCATTTTAATATGTAACCAATGGCAGCAGTAGAGCAGGCGAACAAAGAGAGAGAAATAGAGGGAGATGGACAGACATAGAGTGGGACAGCTGCTGCATATGTGTGCACATATTGATATTATGCAAAACAAAAAAAGGGTCAAATGTGTTACATGTTTGTTTTCCGGTTCTCTCGTATATTTCGGCAGTATTTTATACTCTGTGTCTTTCGGGCGCTTATTTCGTTTTCTGTTTTCCACACAAATTGTACTTTATGGATTAAGCACGCCACTCGCTTATACAATGACAACAGAAGCCAGTGAAGGGTCCAGTCCCAAAGACTGAAGCGCTTGTTGCCGTTAATTAAAGGCCAAATGTCTCTCAAAGAGGTTTAAATACGGAAACAACTTCGGTTCGTTGAATATTAACCGTCCTAATTAGCAACTACGTAACATCTATCGAATTATGTCCTTTTTAAAGATTAGGCAAATCGTTAATTAAAATTTGGGTTATAATTTATTTCATTTAATATTTAAAGTTAATTTCCCATGCATTTCATTTTCAGATGACCTGTCAATCATATTGACCACGCCCAAAGGCAAACTGTCTGGAAAAACGAGACGAACAAAGCAATTTCCATTTTATATAAAAATTTTTTGTTGCTTTAAATTGTAAAAGGTAAAATACAACTGACAAATATTTGGAAAAGACGAGTAAATGAAATTTCTGTTTGAAGATATAGTGCATATCACATTTTGTAAATAGTTTTAAAATCTGTTTAAATTAAATTCATAAAATTAAATATTTGTATATTTAACTATTTCCACAAAGTTATTTCTTATTTCCTGAGAAATTTCCTGCTACGTTAAAATTGTTCAAGTTTAACAGAACATTTTCAATGACAAGTAATTGCCAAATAATTCTCACACACTTTAAATGCAAGCATTTGGGAAGATTCTGAGCAGCAATCAGTTTGAAACTAGTAAAAGTTCTGTTTAATTTTGGTCTGCTTGATATAAACTTAATCAGGGTAATGTACAAGTTTAAACCTACCTGCAATGGTTTTATGCCTCTGCCTCTGCCTCTGCACACATTCTTGTTATTTCTTAGTTGCTGAATGTTATGATAAATATATTAAAATATCTTTCATTGCTGGCAATGTGAAATTTAAACACAGTTGTAACCGCAGTCTAGAATACCAAGTCGGCATCTGCAAATCCAATGCAATATTCACCACATAAGATTCTTTTGACAGGACTGAGTACATAAATATTAAGTATGTAAGTTTGGTCAGAAAATGAATGTGGTTAATAGAATATGCTTTCTGTTCAGACTATAATATTTAATCTGAGATGTGTTGCATTATTTGGTTGCAATCGTTTTGCACCTTGCCTTTAAGCATTTAATTAGTATTATACATATTTAAATTACGTTTCACTTGAAGGCTTCTAGCTGAGTTCATTTGTAGTATTATATTTCAATGGAAAGCTAATTAAGTAAATGCTGTTTCAGTCTGAACGCTTTTTTCGGCTGTTTAGACCTCGTCACGCATACCAGCCTGTCTCGTATTCAATTAGACGCTCCTAAATATTATGCATAATAATCATACTTGGCTAAGCATAAATGGTATTTTACCTGCTGCATGACAGCAAAAAAAAAAAAAACGGAAAGCAAAACGTTTTGTGGGCGTAAAACTGGTTAAGAATACACTGGCAAAGGCAGAGACTGGAGAGGGGTTGGCAGTGGGGGACAGTTGGCAGTAGACAGGCAACATTCAGTCAACTTTCCTCTAATGGTTTAGGGCAAAAGTGCAAGCCAAGCATGGCCATAAACGTGACGCTCGAGTGGCAATTAAAGCTCGGCAGGTGTCGTCTACAGGTTGCTAGAGATGGACCCATATTATAAATGAATAAATTAGTTTACATGATAAGCTCAAATACATAAGCCAACTTGTTAATTGATAAGTTGGGCCAATTTAAATTATTAAAAATGTTCTAATCTCTTCTGAACTTTACTTTTACAAAACTTTTATATAATTTTTTATGCTGTGCTAAACTGTGAACGTTCAACTAAAATGTCACACTGCCATCTCTAGTAGAGCCAACTCTCCTAAGCCATAGATAGAAATGGGAACTTCTAATTCGCATTACGAGGCTTAATTATTTTCGCTTAAAGGTTCGACGCTTTCGTCTATCGCTCGAGTGTCTCTGAACACGTGTAGACCGCACAGCATTTGAGATAAATAACGACAACTAAATGGGCATAGGCCTAGATCCCATTTAGCTGGAGTGGGGCCCTAATGACTGGCATTTGATAATACACATGTTTCTGGTTGGTTGGCTGCTTTCGACAGGTGCTCAGCATGCAGCGTAATTGCCAAAAAGGAGAACAACAAAAATGTGTAGCATACACACAAAAATGTAATTAAGTTATTATCTCAGTTGCCACAGTGTTGCCATCCCCATAACGAACGGCCGTTATGGATGTTGTTTTAGTTTTTGGCAGTTCGTTGATTGCGTGTCTGCATCGCATTCTGCAGCTCACGCTCTACCACATTTTGTAGAATACTTTCGAGTGTTGCCAATATGCGAAAATTGAAAGCTGTAAAGATTTCTGGCAACTGCAGTTAATGAGTTCCCACATGACCATCAAGAGCAGGAAAAATAGCCCAAAGTCTTGCCACACACTGATTAGAGCAACATTCCGAAACACTTAACACATGCAAAATGGACGAGTGAACGAGTGATGAGTGTGAGTGTGAGTTTGAGTGTTGAATGTTATATTTAATGCCTTTAAAAGCTATGGCTTGCTACGTACAACTTTTAATTTGATTACATGCCACAGACACGCAAACGCTGCCACACACATTCATATACACGTGTTTCACATACTAGCTGAAGAAAGGAAAATGACTTTCCTCAGTCGTGTCAGCTGCCAACACACACACACACCCTCACACACCATCACACACCCACACACACACTTACATGCATATTTCATAAGGCCAACACGCACACGCACACGTACGCACTATAAACACTAATACAAACATAGCACGAGTCGGGACGAGCCAAAAAGTCGAAATTTATGTGCTGCATAAATATAAATTTCAATTTTTTTTCTCAACATCTCTCGGTCTCTTTTAGGTACATCGACCTGACACCGGTCTCGTCTCAATCCATCCTGATGAAAGTGGAAAGGTCTGGTCTCTGCTCCTGCACCTTTTCAGCCTAGATATTGTAGCTCCCAATTTTTGTTGGTTGGGTGAACAGTTATAGCCAGGGTCTTTGATGTAGGTTAGGCTTGGGGCTTGTAGTTTCAGTCAACAGACGCAGACTGCGTAAATATTGTTGGTAAATGGGGCTGCTAGGGAATACTCGAGGCTATACTTGTACCATCCATACATACATATATACCCAGACTGGCACCCACTTAAACAGCTACTTACACACAGAAACAGAAACAGGCATTTTCATATGCCACACTTACACTCGTAAGTTTGCGAAAGTTATAATTACGTGTAGCAGTACTTCAACTACCCTGTAATATAAGCAGGGATTAAAACCTTAACCGAAACCGTAACCTTTAACCGATAAAAACCGATTGAAATTTGTAACCGTAACTGAACCCGTAACCGAAAAAAATGTTTTCCGCCCATACTTTTTTATCTTTTAACTGCCATAACTTTGTCAAAACTCAATCAATTTCCATTCGCCATGTTAAGTTCTGCATGATTTTACCTCTAAATTCGTTCTGCATTTAAATTTTGTTCATTTTGAAGAATTTTTGAAAATCGAATTTTTTTGAAAATTTACAGTGTTACGCCTTTGTTGCAGAAATCATGCTCAAATTTACATTGCGCATGGAAATTGATTGAGTTGAGACAGTTCGAAGTTATTAAAAATCAGTAAAATCCAAATTTTCAAACAAAATTTATATGAGATCAAATTATAATAAAATCGACATTACGCTGGACTATTCCAGTAACCAGATAACATTATTTTCCAGGCTAATAAGAGCATTAAGCCATTTTTCATCTAAAACAATGAATAACGTTTTTTATTTTGGTCAACCGAAAACTTAAATTTTTCGTTTTTTTGTGAACCGAAACCATACCGGTATTTTTAAACCGAAACTTACAAAAAACCGATAACCGTTACGAAACCGTTATGGCATAACCGTTCGAGCATAACCGAAACCGTAACTGAAACCGATATTCGTTTCGGTTTTAATCCCTGAATACAAGTATGAACTAATTGTAACAAGAGAAGATGCATATTTATTTATGAGACAAGAATTTCGATGCAAGCCAAAACTACATTCCATATTAACAATTCGGTAAATGCCTAAAAGAATGCTATGTATTTTGACATTTCACTCTTGGGAAGGTCAATACTCCTCTTTGGCATTGCGATAGATTCTATAGCATAATAGAAGCTCCATCTGGATATTTTGATATTTTATAGATGGCTGCGTTTAATTGTGTGCTTGGCTCCGCATGCGTTGACCTGCGTTTGGGCCTTGTTACTAGCACTTGCCAAATTAACGACGCTTTGAGTGTGTATACATTTTGGTTCTTTAAGGCAAAATGTGTTGGGCCAACATTGCCCGACAGTTTGATAATGCATAACTTGTGCAATATCCGACAAACTTTCTGTTTAAGCCATAATTTTAAGCCAGAATGAATGAGCATCCGCCTTCACTTGAAATTACGAGTTTCCTCTTTCCAACTGCACTCAAACTTTATAATTAATGTATCATATATCTGGGATATAAATGTATTTTGTGTTGTCTGTTCATGTTGCTTTACTAACTAGCTGTTTAATAATATAAGTAACATTTGCATTATATGTCACTCATTTAATAATCTTGATTTGAAAACATGAAGCTGTTCTAGTATATATATATATACACATATGTAGTTGTAACTTTTTGGCGTACAGATTAATGCTCTTTCTGTACATTAAAATAAAGTTTACTCTTACATTGGCAAAGTTACCTTTCCAATTATTTCAGCTTTTAATTTATATATTACAAATTTAATGAATTTATTACACAAGTTATTTTTATAAATATATATAACTTTTATTATTCAATTACAATGTAGAATATTGAAATATATTTTCAAATTACTTTATTTTTGATCCAAAAATTTTAGGAAATAAACATTGGAATATAAACTCAACTTAATTATTTCATTCAAATATTTTTTGTAATATATAATATGAACATAGTTAAACGTACACGTGCTCCAATCTTAAGGTTGTAAATAATTGCTACTTACTATTTGCAGGCTGGTCACATTTGTACATACTTATGTGTACTACGATATATAAGCTCAAGCTGACAGCTAATCAGGGAACGATTGACAAAAGAAAATCAGGAAAGGCCAGGACTTTTCCCTTTTTTTTCGGGGCAATCTATATTAATCAGGCAAAAAAAGTATTCAAGCAACATGAATTACCCGTAGGCCGTGATATGAAAATGAACTCACGATTCCGGAGAACGCCATATTGCTGACAGGTCAAATAGGCAAATAGTCAAACAGTCAAATAGTCGCACAGTAGGCTGTAGTTGCAGAGAGAGAACAACAACGGAAATGACATCAACAACATGTTGGTTGACAAGGAGAAAGGATCAAGGAAGGCATAGAAACATAAACAATACGAAATGTTAATAGCGGGCAAATGTGTATATGGGAATGCCGCATAAATCACAAAAGCTATCGTACATATGTATGTATATGTATGTGTAGGCTAGTCAGAGTAAGGGGCGTCTCCTGGCCATTGATGTAAGATGGCTCACAAGTGCGCTTTTTAGCCACGTTCATGCTCCAATTCTGCCCCATCATACTCGTACCTTCCCATGAGGCATGACATATTGGTTAGCTCTGGCTTATAAAATATGTGTGCGGCCTACCCTTATTGTGGCACGTGACTTGCATAGCAATTGGCAAGTAACGCAAATTGAAAACAACAAATTCATTGGATGCGTTTAACATTTCTAATGCTCTTGCGGTAAACTCTTATATTTTATACAGATTTTTTTAGCCCCAAAAATGATATATTCTTAACAATTTCTAATATGTTCTCTCTATGGTTTTTCAGGGTTTCTTTTGTGCCTCTTTATGGTGATTTAAAAGGGCAGCCACATAAAACGATGTTTAATGTTTTTCACGTGCCAACAACAAATTTGTAATTGACTAAGCTTTAAAACGTTCGTCAAAAACTATGCGAATTTGAATTAACGGATTCGCACACTTTTATGCTGAACTGTTGTTGGCTTAAGCAGCTAAATAATAATCTGCTTGGCATGTTCACCTCATTTCAACTCAACCGTTAACCCCCTGAACACACATGGAATAAAAAAGAAAGGCCAAAAAAAAAGTATATACTGTTTGTTGTTTCTGTGGTATCCAAAAGCGCAAAGTCAGGACAAATAAATACAACAGCAGAGATGTGTTTGTATGAATAGATGTGTGTGTGTGTGTGCACAGTGGAGAACATTTGTGTATGTCTGCGTTTGCGTTCCTTTGTTTATTTATTCTTATTTCTCATGTGTATATTTTTCGGGTTGCAAGCCTCCACTGTCTCCCTTCCTCTCTCTTACTGTCTCTCTCTCTTCCTCTCTGGTTGCTCTGCCAGGACATGAGCAACAAAAAGATCATTATGGCCGTGTCTATTGTCTGGCAGTTTCAAGAATGCTTAGCATTTTGCCAGTCTTTTATTTGTTGCCGCACACACTCATGAGTTGCGCTGCACAAAACTAAGTACTAAATATTTTATAGCTTTATATACGAGCAAGTATGTAAAATGTTTTTTTTTCTTTCTTGGTTAATAAGTGACAGCCGCTGACATAACAAAAGAGAAATATTCGTTTGACATATATCTATATACATTTAATATTACGCCCAAAAGTATGCTTTAATTTGGATGTCCATCAATTTAGTGTCGTCCCACGACTTGGGTCTCTAGAGCGGCATTTGTTTTCATTATGTTATATGACAGTGAGCGACATGCATTCAATTTGATGTCTCTTCCTTCACTCGACCTCTTCACATTTTTCATCTATATTTAACCTTGCAAAATGAGATGTTCTCGAGAGTGTCTAAATGCTCAATTTGATCAAAATAGGAATTAATTTGGTAGTTACATTTTTAAAGATTTTTTAAATTTTACCTAGAATATCATTCCTTTATCATGTTAATTCCCAGTGCATACGATCCACAGTTCGTTTCCCTTTGTTCGTTCTTTATATTTAACGCGACCAACTTAATTAATCCTTATCTAAAAGCAATTTAAATTTAAGCGCTGGCGGTCGCCATAAAAAAAGTGCTTACAGTGTCAGCAAAAGTTGCGCAGAGTCCATTAAAAAAGTCGTTAAAATTAAGGTTGGGAAAAAAAGACCACCTGCAAATTAATTGCATAATTAGTGGTGTTTATCTTTCTATCAATGAGAGTCCTGCAGTCTACAAATTATGCGTTTTTCTTTTGACAAATTGCAGAGAAACGAGCTCAGTACATTGGCTAACAGGCTAACAACAAATGACACATTAAATTGACTTAATCATTAAAGTTGCTGTCGCTGAAATGTATGAAAAATTTATTTTTTGTTTTGTTTTTTGTTTACACGCAAGTTTTCCAAATAAAATAATATTATGAACACATACTATACACATTCATTTACTTACATACACATGTAAAGTTGTGAATAGTATTCAACATTTATTATTTATGCGTGATCTAGATTTCACTTTCTCCGCATTTTTTATACGCGTGAGAAAACTTTGTGGAACAGAAAACATATATGTACATATCTATATCCTCAAAAAAATCAAGTTAGAACTGAATTAGCCTGAATGTTTGCAAACCTCTGGAGATTGGTTTTGCTGGAACTGTTACTGCAATGTTTTCCGTGCTTAACTTTGCACGAACGCTCGAGTTAAAGTTTAACGCAGTTACGCCATCTCCGTTTCCGCCGAGCGCCATTTTGACACCCCATTGTCGTCTGCGCCTGAGTGCGACGTAGCTTGCTCGAGCTACAAGCTCCGTGTATTTGCCTTTACAGGCAACTATTTGATTTTCTAATTATTTTACTCATGAGAATTTATGGCGTGTCCGGGGCAACAGGTAACTGGTCACAGCCACAAAGCAAATTGTAAATGGTCTTAAAAGGCCACAACTTGGCTATAAATAAATTAACGCTTTCCGTTGCGCTTGGCAAACGAATCGCATGCTCATTAGTCGCATTTGTTTAACTTATTGCTGTTGCTCGACCATACCATGTTTGAGCCTTATCCTATCCTAAATGTCAACCCTTCAGACATATGAAGTAAATTCACGATTGAGCGCACATTTTTCTCAAATTACTCGAATGTGTAAGGTGTCTGTGGTTGGCAGCTGCTTTAGAATTTATTGGCAATTAGCATCAAATTTTCTAGTGCCGTTGCTACTCATTAATTTAAACCACAGTTCAATCCAATTTAATTTTAAGCAATTCAAGCAACCGAGCTAAAAAATAATTTAAATGAGCAAGTTTTCTTTTTCAAATGAAATGCATATTTAAAATGCGATAAGTGGTGAAATGGACGTAGTTTTTAGACAGCTGTTAGCGTCATTTCGTATTAATTATCGTGATTTAAAATTCAATTAAAAGCACTTCCGAACTTATTAATTCTTTTCACAGAAATCACAAGGATTCTTCAATAAAAATAGCAAATAGTTAAACGTCGATGAATAAATTGAATGAATATAAATAATCCATGATGACTCATTTAATCTCGATCAAGTTCATAAAAATAATGTTTACTCGATTTCAAGCAGCTCAATTGAATGGAATATTTACTAGTGCGATTTAAAATACGGTGCTTAGGGTGTTGTGAAATAAATCCAAATATAAACTATTCACAATTCCACTTTATCTCCAACTTTATTTCATGCTGCGCTGCCCGATGGCACTGCCAAAAACACTATGAATTTATTATGCGAGCGAATTTATTGCCCCAGCCATTTATCATTTGAAGTCGACATTCAATTGATGGCTGCAACCTTTCTATGCAATGCATATAAATTTCACAATTTATGTTTTATTTTTAGATTTAAGTATAGTTTTATAATTGAGAACTGTACTGTACAAACATAATTCTTCATACACAATTCATACTTGGATAATTGTGAGTGAAATGAACGTATTTATTTTGAATAAATTAACCTGGCAACAATGGTAATTGAAAGAAACCCAAAGGGACAGCTGATATGACATATGGGATAAGAGTTGGCCAGTTCATTAATAGACCCTTTTATAATTAAACAAAGGTCAGCATGAGCTCAGACGACAATGTGTCAACGACTGCCCCTGGGAAGCTGTGGCGCATTTATCACAGTCTGGAGTACGTGACTAATGCTAAAAGCAAAACTATCAGACCTTAGAGCAGAGGCTGAACAAAAACTGTAGATTTGTGTGGTATAATTATTAGAAGCTACTCCTGGATTCATGACTGTGGTCCGTTCTTCACTCAGATTTAATGCGCTTAAACTGGAAATACAATTTTCAAAAGGGCAGGCGATTGTTGTCCCGGCAAGGAAATTAAATATCCTGCAGGTGCAGAAGAGCTGTGAGGCAAGGTGAATGTTCTGTCAGCAGTCAACAGAAACACATTGCGTAATTTTATTTTCATTTTCTTTTTTTTTAACTTGTATTTTGTCTGAGAGAGCTCGCACTTAATGCTGACTGCTCTCGACTCAGCTTGGCTTTACTCTTATCTGGGTCTGTCCTTTGCCTGAGATTTTAAATGCTAATTTTCCACACATGAAGCTCCGAATTTTTGCATAATTTTGTAATTAGTTTAAAATGGTTTTAATTGCTGGAGAGGAGGTCGACTTTTGTTCATTAGCTTCAGCTGGCCCAAAAGTTTATCTGTGGGAGGCCTTTACACACCTGTGGACTACGTGACGTATAAGCTACGCCTATGCATAATGCGTGACCTTTGGGATACATTTATTACAGCATATACATATGCGTTACTAACTCGAAAATTAGTCAAAAGCATAGGAATAAATTGACAAATTAGTTGGAAAACATGATCACAAATTATTCAAGTCTTAAAGTGATTTAAAAAATTTTTCAGCTAAAAGTTGCGTCTCTGTAGAATAATAGAAAAAAGCAAATTGAAAATTTTCTACAGATTTAGAATGAATGCGGGTTGCTAGCACAACGACGATTTTGATTGCCTGTTGTCCTGTCAGCACTTTAATTAAAATACTTCAACGCTTCAATCTCAGGCAATGAACTTTTCCTATTTTCAATTTCAAACAACAAGAAAGTGCCTACTCACCCCATGAACAACAGCAGCCGCCTACCTAACTCAACTTTAAAAGCCAAAAAAAAAAATTAAAATTAAAAAAACAACTTATAATTAAAGGTAGAAAACTTTGTTTGACTTTTGCTTCGCCCATTTTACGCAGTTTTTCTTCTTTCTGTCAGACTTTCCCAGCCGAAGCAGAATTATTTTGATTTATATTAATTAATATTTGTTTTGTCCTTTTCGAGTGAAGTTGCTCCAAGAGCCGTCGAAAGCTAATTCTGTTCATACCACACGCTGACAAAAATATTAAAATGACGTAAAATTAAAGGCTTTATCCAATGAGATCCCCGCGTCATATTTACGCGTATATTTGGATAACTAACTTAGTTCAATTGTAGATAAAGTATCAAAATATAATATTATACTAGCTTGTTCTGCATTCAGTTTTTGCATATTGTATTTAACAACAGATTTTTTCATTTAGTTTTTTTTCTTTTGGGATTATAAAACTAATACATTACAAATTTCTGTAAAATAAATTCGTAAGCATAATTCGAATGTAAGGAATGAATTATGTAGTTCCTTATGTTTGTTTAACAACACTGTAATTTTTTTTTAATTTTTGTTTAAGTACTTTTTATTGATTTTAGTTTATAAACTAACTTTATTAATACATGTATTAATAGTTGTTATTCCGTTTTAATTTTTTTTTTTTTTAAAACGAATTATATGATACACCATTAAAAAAATTAAACGTCAGTCAGCCAATCTCACGCATTTTAATTATAATTATTAATTTATGATAAGCACATTTTAAATCACACTGAAAAATGTATGTTGTTTCCTAAGTTGCTGCTATTCTATTCTTACCAATAGTCACATTTTATATAATTTATTTTTTGTTTATTCATTTAGTTTTAGTAGGTATTATTATTTATCAGATAGCTAATTTTATTTAAATTTTTTAAATTTTTAGTTGATATCTTTTAAATTTAAAGTATTACTTTTCATCGTTTTCTAATGCCGCACTTTTGTTTTAATCACTTTTAAACTGTCGTAATTAAATAAGCCGTTAAGCGCAGCGCTTATCTAGCCCAATAGAAATTGCGCCAATGCTCGGGTCTGATAACGGATAACTGTTCTCAAGATGCCGAAGCTGCGTCCGCGTCGTTGAATGGCCGGCATGCAACTGAAAGGCTCTGTCGAGGCTTAAAGTAGTAATGGCAGCCGAGCCGAGGACTCGTTCATTCGGCTTCCTACTGTCACGAGCTCTTGTCGGGGAGAGTGTACTAAAGTTTTAGAACATGTAGCACAGTTTTCAGTTAACTGTCGTCGTCTTTTGGGGGCACTGGGTTAGTTGGTAAAATGGCAATTTATGAATGGAATAAACACTTGTTAGCGTGCACTGGAGAAATGTATGACAGTTTTGTATCTGTTATACCAGTATAATTTCATACTTTTTTGCTGGGGTAAGCAAACATCAACTTTGTTATACAACTAGTATTACACTATTGCTGTACTTAGCAACAAATTACAGAATTTCATTGATTTCTGATGTCCATATATAAAGTTTTAAGCTTACAAACAAAGCAGCTGATTTGAAAAAAGCATAAAATCCAATACAAAAAAAAAGGCATCAAAAGAGATAAGAATCGATAAAAATTCATTAAAAGTGTATGCAGTTTGTTAACAAACGAATGAACATAGCATTTCAGGACTGAAAAATAAGTTCAAATACTTTTTAAAGGTCGACTGCAAAGGCAAAACATTCATTATATGCTGGACAGGATAGAGTCCTGTAGGCGGAGGAGGATTAAAGCGTCGAAAAAAGTTAAGCTGATTCAGATTCAATGGCAATTTAAGTCTTATTTACTACCAAAGACACCACAAAAGGACGATATGAAAAATGTATTAAGCATTTTATACTTAATTTTAAAGGTAACAGATAATAATAAAAATTAAACTATAATTTAAAAAATAAATTACATTCAGTGACAATAAAAAGCATTCAGGCATTTAGCGATTATATTGTTTAATATCTGAAGCACGAGATACGAGATATACTCGTAAATATTTACAGAAAAAACAGAAAATGTCTTCCATGAAAATTTCATTGCATATCATATATCGATGTTACAACAAAAAAGTAAGTATATCAATGGGCAACAACAACATTGTAATGTAATGGAATCCACAATTACACATATTTGCTTTACAGACAGTTGCAAGAGATTACAGTTTCAATTAAGGTCCATGAATCGTATGCCAGAGGCTATTTGTTATTATTATTTACCGCATTTAAATAATAGATACAACTGTGGCTTGAATAAATATTAAAAAAGAACATACATAAATGAAATTAAATCTTTCATTGACGATTGGTTAACTTCGGAGTAATATTATGTTTGCATTTATTCACACAGATATGAGAAAGAATAACACTTTAGACCCTGAATTTTTAGAATTGTTCCAAGCCATATATATGTAGAAAATGTATTTTAGATAAAGTCAAGAATTTATAATAATATATTTTATTTTTAATTAATAATCACAATCGAGTTTGCTTGACTGTATCATTACCAAATGATTTTTGTTTCTTTATCTGAAGTCAATTATATTACGTTAATATCGTTTCCGCATGGATTGCTACATATATTACTTTAATTTCTTCCGTGGCGTGACATGACCATCAATTTACAAGATTCCCAGCTTCCAGAGGGCTTTGTTAAAATAGTAAACAACAAGTCAACAAGCTGCTGTTGTTGTTGCAATTGGCAAAAGCAGTCAAGTCAACTGAAGACGAAGGTTGCACAATGTGAACAATGTGGCAAAGGAGAAACGCTGCATTGTATTTTATTAAGGGGGAAGCGGAGGCAACAGTCAAGTGCCTGCTGCCAACTTAACATCTGGCCATAGTAAAGATCAACAACAACAATGCTGCGATACCAGGAGCAGTAATAATAAAAAATCGGAGAACTATTTATAGAGTATCCTGGGCAGCGTAAATGCGGTAGGAACAAGAAAATATTTTCAAATCACTAAGAAGATTGCAACAACAGTAATTTTGACTTTTAAGTACACAGAAAAATGATCTGTTTTAGAGATAAAGTAAAAACAAGCAATTTATATATTTCTTTAACTCTTCAAGCAGTGCATTCAATTTACAGGATATACCTGAAGTTGGAATGAACAAACAGATTTCTATCCTCATTGTTAGGTTATTGTTGCTGGTTGTTTTTGTTCTTGTAATCTGATTTCCTTTTGCTTCAAGTGAACACAACAAATCAACATTTTGTAAGAGTATTAAAATCGTAGAAATGTTATACCAAAGTAGACAACAAAATAAACAAAATAAATAAACAGAGAAGAGAAAGCTGAACAATGTGTTTGGTCTGCTGCTTTTCAATTGCTTCAAATTTCGCAATCCAAAATGAAATCGATATCGGCAATTGAAATTGTCTGCTCTCATTCAGAGTAATATGTATATTTTCGAGTAGCTTGTTAAAAATTGGTATATTTGTAAAGAAATTGCTTTGTGAAATACTCGTATTGTCACATAAAATGCAGCTTAAAGCATTTAAGTAGTCGACTTTAAATTGCATAAGCAGCTTACAGCTCAAACGAGACGATTTTCATCCTTAAATTAAGTTTACGAAAATGCATGACATACTTGGAGTTCGATAATTTTGACAATGTGGATGAAACTATTCGTAAGCAATAAAATCTTGTTAGCAGTCAAAGTCAAGGTCTAAGCTGGCAGAAGGTTACACCCAAAGCTTAAAATATGCTCGTAGATATGTTACATGTATGTAAGTTATCGAATCGAAGAAGCGGAAAACAAAAGTCAAGCGGCAAAAACTTTTAGCCAAACAGGCAACATGTCAACTTTGAGAAAAGTGCGCTGGGTGAAAGCCAGAAGTAGAAGTAGATGAAGACGAAGAAAAAGACAAGACGATAGGCGAAGAAGGAGTCTCAAATTTCAGAGGAAACGGAAGGCAGCGGTAAAAAGGATAATGCCCGGCATGCGTAACGCATAAGCGGCAAATTCCATTAAGTGGCAAGCGGAAACAACAACAACAACAACAACAACAATAGCAACAAGACGCACAACTAAAAGTAGCAACAACCAGTAACCAGCAGGATGGATGAAGAAGAATTTGGGGTTGGGGCACGGGGCGAATTAAAATGATACCATATGAAGTGAGCACAGAGCGTTGCCAGAGTTGCCGCTGCGTCATGGCAAATAAACTTTTTTATATGCCTTTTGATGAGGGTGTGCGTGTGTTTGCATGTCCGTGTGTGTGTGTGTGAGTGTGTGCGGAACGAGTAAATAAAATTTCAATTTACAAGTATAACTGGGTCAGTTAAGGCACCGGATACAGATTTTGATTCCAATTCTGATTCCGCTGTGTTGCTGTTGTCCACAGATCGTAAAGTCATTTTTTAAACTCATCATAAACCATTTATATTGATCGATTTACGGTCACATACATATAATTGAATAATATTTGCACTATTATGAGTGCAATGAAATCAACTCAACTATAAATGCATTTGAATTATTGCTTTAACATTTCCAGCAAATCTAAATGGAATACGACTTCTATTTACGATTATTAAATGGTAGTAAATTCCAAAATTTAACATGAAATACTTCTATTAAATTGAATTCACAGCGAAAGGGCGTCAAATGTTCTTTTTAATTATAATTAATTCGTTTCAATTAGTTAGAAATGCATTTGCTCTGCAATAAATAATTTGCAATTAGTTCTGTAAAAAGATAATTACTAAGCACGCATAACAACTTACGAAATTATAAATTAAATTCTACATGTACTCAGTAAGCCTGGAGCATAATGAGCTTATGTGACAAAGAGAGTCTTTATACGTTTGTATGCATAAATGTTTTGAGATGTTTTTTGACTTTGATTCCAGATAAGCTACTTATAATTACGTAAATGGTTGACTTGACTTTTTAGCGCAATTAAAATTTATAAAATCAAAATGATAACTACTACACTTTTCCAAAATGGAAGTTTAAGCTTGATGCTTGCTTTACAAAAAGATCTGCTCGAATTTCGTAACATATAAGCTCCCTAATCTATTTTAGCATGTAAATTAAATTCCGCTTAAAGATATGGCATACAGAATTTGCTAACAAGCAAAAAAGTCATCAGTTGTTATGTCTTATTCATGAAATAAAGATTTGGTTTAAAAATGTTATCAAATATCATATGAATGCAAAACTAAATATCTGATAAAGCAAGCAGATTAAATTAAGCATTATCTTTCACGTGCAAACTAAAGAAAATATTTATTTTTTAATGAGCACCTATAAGTATGCTACATAAAATATATGAAGCAAATTCGATAACAGCGACGCTTGTCCCAAGCAACAAATATCTGTTAACTGTTGCCTGCCCTAATGTTAACATAGTCAGTTTAGCCAGGACAAGAACCGAGTGTGAAAGCTTTTGGTCTGTAACTTAACAGAGCTCAAACAGCATCCACATGACTGTTACACAGAGGGAAAGAATCAAGTATTTCGAACTTAAAACGACACTTTTCGAACTTGATTTCTCACTAAGATTGAAATTACTAAAGTCGATTACTTCGATCTTATTTCAAGTACGATATTTTAAATTCGAAATTTAAGTCCGTACTTGATTTAAGTACAAACAAATATACAAAAACTTAATCCAATTCCTTTTTATTCTGGTACTGAGTACAAAATAATGTTAAAATATAAACATGATACTTGATTTAAGCATATTTCAGATATTTCTGATTTTTAATGACTTCGAACTGTCATAACTTTGTCAAAACTCAATCAATTTCCATGAGTAATGCAAATTTGAGCATGATTTTACCTCTACATTCGTTCTGCATTTAAACTTTTTTCATTTTAAAAATTTGAAAAATTCGAATTTTTCGAAAAATACAAAGGGGTAACACTGTAAAATTTCGAAATTGTCGAAAAATTTAAAATGTTGAAAATGAACAACATTTAAATGCAGAACGAATTTAGAGATAAAATCATGCACAAATTTACATTGCGCATGGAAATTGATTGAGTTTTGACAAAGTTATGACAGTTCAAAGATTTCAAAGTTGCTCAGTAGCTGCGACGGCCAGAACCGAAATTAACCATTATAAATGAATCGGTTACTTAACGGTTATTTCTGTTTAAAGAGTTTCAGTTTATGGGTTTCGAAATAGCGGAAAGAATTCTTTTGGGTTAGGGTTTCCGTTACGGTTAAAAATTTCAATCGGTTTTCACCGGTTAAAGGTTACGATTTCGGTTAAGGTTATAATCCCTGATTTTAAGTATCGAAAATACTTAATTCGAGTTCACTCGAACTTAATTTTAGTACGGTTTTTTCTCTCTGTGTAAACAATTGAAATCATAAGAGCAAATATCAAAAGGCAACCACAGAAGATGGAAGTTCAATGAACGGCAAAGTAAATGTGATTGCACAGGAAAAGTAAAATAAAGAGAGTAGAAACGAATGCGTTTTGTTTAACCCAATTAGTTTGCCGTTGAAAACGCAGATGGCAGTTGCTCAGATTGGCAAACAAAGTGCTAATTATACTCAATGCGTTAGTTGAACCTCAAAACCTGAGACCAAAAGGAATCTGACGTCCTGACAAAGACAATTGTGGGTCACAATTGACAATTGACAAGTGGCAAATAGCAAAAGGAACAAACAACTAGACTGCATTGTTATTGTGAAGAGACCCTCGCACACACACTTATACAAACATACAAATCGTACACACTTACGCAAATAGAGAGAGAGGGATATGTGAGTATACAAATTTGTATTAATATTGGCGGCAATTGTACAGCAGCCATTTATTTGATGTTGGCAAATTTGCAAATTGAATTGTAATGAAGTTATGCAAGAACTTGGGGTGTTACTTGTCAAAGGCATATGTACATATGTGCCACAATTTTGCTTCCTCTTTACCCCTTCTGTCCTTCTACCCTTCTCTACTCTGGGACTATCTTCAACAATGGTTTTACACACTGACCAGACATGTTTCTGGGCAGCTTTAAACTGCCTCCCACCCTCAACGTATTTATGTTTTACAGTGGGACCAACTACTGTTATTGCATAATTGATTTACGCTTTTACAAGCATGCGAATTTGCAAATGCCGCTTAACAACAACCAATTGGATCGAAACTGTGTAAACACGTTGAATGCAAATACAACTGCATTCAGGGTAGTGTATTCTATGTATGTTTGTATGTGGATGCGTCTATTTAAAATCCACTGGACCACAAAAAATACGTTGTTCATTTTAGGCTCACGTTGTAAATTCATATGTAAATGGTAATTATTGGCCACGTTGCCAGAAGCCTAATTCAATTTACCATTTTGTTACATGTTTGCACATCACTTACACAATTATGCGAATGTTTATTACATGAGTTCAGTTCGCGTTAGTTTGCCTTGGGCGTGCTGCATAAAAATCATAGTCACATAAATATCAAACCGTATTTGAATTTTAATTCTCTGTCCCAAAATACAAAAACATACTCTGCATCATAAACGAGTAGAAAAATCTCCAGTGCAGCTGACGGCATTGTTTCAATTTGCGTCCTTTAATATGATACAATAAAAAAATATGTAAAAATAACGCGATTTAAAATCATTGAATTCATTTTAGTGTTAACAAAACGAAATTGTCATTCAAAAATATTTAAAGCCACTGCAGCTGTCCTCATCTAAACCCGTAAAAATAAACCAAACCACACCGAAACAAAATATTGGTGAGTTGTTACACATAAATATTCATCCCTTAACGAGTAACTATGCTAATTCCGTGCATACTAAACAAGTTTCAGCATATTCCGAGCATTATTTATTGTAACTTGACGCAGATTTTACCCATAGGCAAACATTTGCAGATTTATGGCTTAAATGCAATGTAAACTGTTGTGGGACATAAGAAAAAAACAATAAAACACAATTGCAATAAATAAATACAAATTTGTTGCATACAACGTAAATAAACAATCAATAAAAAGTATGAAATAGTCTAGGTCAAATCCATTTACATATAACTAAAATTAATTATAGATAATAAAAATTAATATTCCCTGAAGCTTTGAAGGATTGAGTCTCTTTATAAGAATGGAAAACGATTCGAATTCAATTTTACATCATTACTTATAACTTTTTATATAAAAATTTTGTAACTCTTTACACATACAGGGTATTTTAAATGTTCTTAAAATATTTAAAAATAATATAATTTTAGCAAGCCGGCATGATCTAACATTTTATTAAGATTGTTTAAATTTCGACAAAGTTGTATGACTAGGATTAAATGCTTGACAAAAAGTGCATTAGCATCAGATTCACATTGAAAGAAGTGATGCTTAAATAGGAACCTACGAATACCTTTACAATTTTTTTAAATATGCCTAGAAGCAGTTGAATAATTTTCTCAAGAGTTCTGCTTGGGCCTCTTTAAGTGCATTGCATACACTCTCTCAAGTGGATAACGCAAAGGGAAGACGTGTTAATGCATGCTAATTAAATGCAACACTGGTAAGTTTGTAGGGGGAGCGGGACGAGGAGTGTGGATAACATGGCAATGACAATGGCAACGAGTACAGTACGCATTCAGTTTTAATGGCCTTGCGCTTTTGTGTCTGTTTAATGGACAACGTTTTGCATCGTGTTACGCAAAATTTCACAGCAACAACAAATGATTTTTATGGTCGTTGACTCTTTGAATGTGTCACGACTCATAAATATGTAAAAATTGCAGCATCGTTTTCACGCACACTTGAAATGGGGAGTTTGGATTGGCAAACGGTGCGTATGAGTAACAAATTTAAACTTACCCTTTATAAAATCGACAGCCATCTCCAGGCCGTAGGTATCTTTGTCGCAGTCATCCAATAAATGCGCGCCGAGTGTCACATTCGGTAGCAATTGTTGCTTGTTTACTTGATCCAAAGTGTAGAGCATGGCTTCCAATGCTTGAATCCCACCCTGCGGCATGATCTGGCCGCAGGTGATACTATCCTCACGTGAGTGCACCATCATCAGGCCACCAAGTATCACGTCGCCCTCAAGCACTGCAGCATGTTTCACGGGCCAACCAGAGGCAGCTGTTGTTGTTGCTGCTGTTGTTGTTGATGCTGTCGATGTTGCTGTTGGGACGCTGCTGGCCATGTGATTACTAAATGTATTCGCATCCAAGTGGGCCATGTTTGTGGTATCCAGCCAGTGAAGTGTAGGCACAACTTTACCCTTGACGATTTCTGTTGTCGCTGTTGGTGTTGGTGTTGCTGTTGCTGCTGTTGCTGTTGCTGCTGTGGGGCCCTCTGTTGCTGCGGCTGTTTGCCAATTACTTTTATTATTTGTTTTTATTGCTGGCCACTGCTCCAGAAATGTTGTCTTCGTGGCACTTTGCTTCATATTCAATTTGTTTGCTGTTGGCTTCACATCTGCGATTGTTGCTGCTGATGTTGTTGTTGCTGTCGCTGTCGCTGCTGGTGATGTTGCTGTGGACGCAACGCGCTTAAATTTGATTGGTATTGCTGTGGATGCTATTGACATATGCTTCGTATGTGCTGTTGGTGTTGCTGTTGTTGAAGTGTCTTGTATTGCTGATGTTGTCAATGAATTCAATGTTGCTGCTGCAGAAAATGTTAGAATTTTCATTGCTGCAGTTGCTTCTATCGCCGCAGGTTCATCGTTGTGATCTGTGGTTGCTGCTGTGACTCCTGTCGCTGCATTTAAATTGCCGTTTAAAGCTGATGCGGTCAACTCTGACCTTGTGGTGAGCTGCGACATCATCATTGTACCTCCCTGTGTATTGGGCAGGGACGTTAATTGGTCCGCCGCACTGTCTCGACTGACCATCATAAATTGCTGTTGCTCTGGCTGTGGCTGCAGGTGTGCTGGTTGATGTTGCTGTTGTGTGTTGTGCGACAACAGTTGCAGCAGCAGCAGCAACAGCCAAAAGGATACGCCTTTGCCTCCAGTCGACGACATTTCGTACATTCAAAGCTTTCTCTCTCTCTGTGTGCGTGTTTTTGTGTGTGTTTGTGTGTTTGTGTGCTAAGTGCTCAGTGTGACAGCATTAACAAGAAATGTGACCGAATTTGTTTTTGGCAAGCAACCAAATAAATTTCAATTAATTTCAACAAACAACAGCTTAAAATTGTTGCTGGCCAACGCGTTTTAATTAAGTTGCCTGCCAGCTCAAATTGATGTGCCTGCTAATTCCACTTGTACTTGTTGTTGTTGTTCGCCTTCTTCCAGTTGTTGTTTTTGAAACACTTTTGAGTGTCTCAACTGTGCAGCCGTTGCATGTTGTTGTTGTTGTTATTATTATTGTTGTTGCAACCGAAACTCGTTGAGTAGCGCAACTGTAAAAGAAAAACAGAGAAGAAAAATTGAATAAATATAAGAAAACGCGAATTATAAATGTTTAACACTTAAGTAAATTTAATGAACACTAAAAATGCGCTTTCAAATGAGCAGACATTTGTTTATTTCCCTTTCTCTCACTTTACTGCGTGCGAAAATGTTATCGGCAACTCCTCTCCCTATCTCTCTCTCTCGCTCTCTCTCTCATTCTGAGCAAGTTGAATTTCATGTTGCCTGCTTTTAGGTGCCGAAGAGAAAGACCATACAGTAAAACAATGAACCTCTTCAAGCTGTGAAAATGAGGGACGAGTGAATGGGGAGAATTTGAAATGTCCCACAATTAAAGCTACAAAGTTGCACCTCAAACTTGTCTAGCAAAAAGAGAAAGCACAGCAAATGTTTATGGGAATTTTTGTGTTTTTCTTTGAAATTTCACACTCAGAACTTAGACTCACAATCTGTTCAACTATGTTGCGTTTTAATCTTTTAATGGGCGAGATTTAATAATATTTTATGGCACTTAAAATATGAATTCAAGATCATCATAATGTGAATTTCTAAGAAAAACTGATAAAAAAGTACACATTTTATAGAGTAGACCGGAAAACTTAGTTTTATCGTGAAGAATATTAAAATTATTAATGACTTTTGAATATAATGTGCATTCAGTGGTTGGTAATTAAAGTAGTTGAATTTTTTCTTAGCAAACTTGCATTAGAGAGATAAATAAATGGGGAACAATCTGCAGGATATGCGGAAAAAGTAAAATGGAGGGATAACATGTAACCGACATAAATTTGAAATGGCATCTATTTGGGTTTATATCTTTTTAGGGAACTGTTGGCATAGCTCAGAATAATGTGGTTACATTACGAGTATGCCAAATAAATATACAGTCGTAAACAAACTGCTGACTGAGCTGAATCTCCCCACATCCTGCCAGAGTGTTCTGAGTATTGTGCGATGCGAGGACATAGGCAAATGAGGATGTCCTGACTGAGGCTACACATATAAACACTAATGGAGAACAGCACGAAAATTTAATAGACGGACAGAGGCAACAACTAGATAGAATAACCGACTAGTGTTCCGCTCCTGACAGCTCACCGGAAATGCTATAAACTCAGTAACATGAACATGAACATGAACATGAACAGGAAGGGGAACAGGAACAGGGGAGCAGATAATTTGACCTGGCTTACGGCACTTTAAAAGGAAGCTTAGCCCAAAAAATAGTCAAACAATGGCTAACTTAAACTGCCAACATGTCAATGGTGTTATTATTAGGATGTTACATCCTGCAAATGTTCAAATAATGCCCGGCTATTCCGGAAATTAAGTTACATGGCAATTGAAATACATTATGCTCATTAAATATTAGCACACAACTAGCTGTTCAGCTAATTAATTAAGAGGTGTCAGAGCAAAGGATTTTCCGGTTCATTTTGGAAAACCAATTAGGAGTTTATGTCGCCTAGTGCCCTTTCTAGTCCTTTCCACAAACAACTTGAAAAACTTATCTCGGCCTTCGAAAATACTTTGGTTAGCAGCCATTTAATTAGCTTCATATAATGACTACTTAATGGATTTTCGATTGGGCATGGGAGAAGGCGAAACCTTTTGATAACAACGCAGAACTCATTGAATTGCAATTTATTGTTATTAGCTATGAGCTTAGTAAAATACTTATATTCTTGGACCCAGCGATAAAGTTTTAACGCCGTACCTTAGAGGGTCAATTGCTGTGCCATTAAATTAATCGATATTCGGATAACACAAAGTGGCCCTCTGGCTTTAAAGATCTACATACATACATACATGTATCGTTGTTCTTGTTAAATATGTTCCTATAAGGGAAGCTTTAAAAATACCAACGATTAAGTGCGCGTTTTCGGCTCTTCGGCTTTTGGCCCCAAACCCAAGGCTCAAATATTTTGGCACACAATATAAAAATACCATTGGCGCATATTTTTGGCTGGCAGTGACATAATCTTTAATACGCCTAACGGCAGCCAGGGACCCAAGCCCCACGAGCTTCAGTAAATGTTCGCTTATCTCAAATACCTGACATGCCAGTCCTGCCCCTTTTCCCCTGTCCCTCCCTCTGTCACCCGAAATTTGTTTATATTTCACCCACACAGGCAACGCAAATAGAAGCTGACTTGGAATTCCCAGTTTGTTGCTCTTTTTTTGGTTTGTTTTTCCTAATATTCGTTTTATTGAAACGATATTGGGAAGGCCGCCCAATATGGTGGGCAAGGTCGTACGTATATGTGCGTGAGTGTCAACTGGCATGTGGCCTGCAAATCGTCAGGACGTGCACATAAATTTCATCCAGCGGAGGCGACTAATGAAATGTTGCCACCACGCCTGCTGCCAACAAATGGAACTAATGAAACGCTGTCAATCTGTCTGTCTATCAGTCTGTCGGTATGCTTGAAACAGCCTCCCATATAGCGGATTTAGCTTATCGACCGTGTAAATTTAATTAAACTTATCAATTTTCACTGTATTATGCGACAGCCGCAAGTCAAACAATTGACAGCTGTTGGCCATTGTCCGAGCAGGACTATTGACGGCGTTCTCTCATATGATTTATGTCACAATCTAGCATATGGCGAACAATGCCAAGTAGCCAGAAGCTGTTGTCATTCAAGCGTAAATGGCTGCCAAAGCAACGCTTTGAGTCTGCCACAACTCTGATAGTAATATACGTACTTGGAATTTACAATAAACTGTCCTTATACAGATGCAGCTGGTTGCAGAACCCAATTTCAATTTCAACTCTCGTTAATAAATCCCACAGCTTACAATCATCTTATTAATTCAAAATGAAATGTCAATTGTTCATATTTTTATTTGAAATTGCAATATATTAATTATCAAAAATTATTTGGTGACAAAATTATGGTTAACCTTAATCGGCTCGATTAAATGAGTTTCTCGTAATTTCCAATAATTTAAGATGCGCTTAAAATTATGGTTGACATGTTGCTCTTGCAACAAGCGCTGTAATTTGACCCTTCACTCATTAAAACCAATACTAACAAGTCAAATTAGCTTTTATATATTTATTCCCCTTTCAAAATGGCCACAAGAAGTGCGGATAATTAAGCAAATCGAGCAGAATATATCGATATCCCCTGCTATGGAAATCCCTTCAACTTGAACTGTAAAATAATGTGCTACATACCTTAGGGATGCAGAGGTTTTAATGCGATAAGTTAACAGGGATGAGAAGATACACACGGGTACAGCCCAGGTAATATAGTCATAACAGTTTTGGCCATGTTTTTTTATGAGCAAATTATGCAAAAAGTTCGTTGGGCATAAAAAAGGTCCAAAACTCGGTGGTCCTGAAGCCACATCGCAGTTAAAAATGCTGCAGCAAATGCAAAATTAATGCGCCAGTTCCATTAAAAGCTGCGTCGGGGCATAAAACAAGCAGTACAGACATCATCATAACCAGCACACGGGCCAAACTCATTTAGGCGGCGCTCAATTATTGGAATATTATTTATAAGCCATACAACCCAGCCCAGACTCCTTCTCAGTTAGTCATGGAACGACGCCCAACCGACATAAATAAAACACAAAAAAATGGGATGACCCTTTGGTCAGTTCATATGACGCATACGCAGCGTAATGCGTGGGACGTGACCTGGGAATAGGTCGGCAAGGAGAGCCTCTCGTCAGGGCGCTGACCACTTAATGCATGATTATCTCTAATGAATATGCAATGCGCATAAAAATCGGTTTCTTTTTCATCGTTTTGCTATTGTTATTGTTGTTGTGGTGGTGATCCTAATTGTGGTTTAAAGCAATCAAATTGATATAAATTATTTATATAGTGCTGCTATTTGTCATTTTCAAATTGGTATACGGGATGGGAGGCGTGTTAAGGACCCGGAATGCTGTAAATTATAATAGAGAGCATAAATCAGTTGCTGAAGGGAGATTGGGGAGGATAAAAAATATTTGAATTATTAAATATTCATAATTTCAATGAGTGTCCAACAGAGCACATTACGCAACACATAATCAAAAATAATCTTTATGCATTAAATGGTCTAATCTGACTGATTGATGACTGATTGATTGATTGGTAATTAATGCACAGCTTAAGCTATAACAACTGGACTGTAAAATCTCTTTTAATGACATGGATTTGCATAATAGTGAAAAATCCTTATATACGTATACTTTCATATAACTTACATATAACATGTAAAATAATGTACTGAAATAACTTGAGCTTAAAACAATTATGTGTTCAATTAAGCATATAATTTATAGGAAATTATATTTCTGTATTTGGTAAAACGTAAATCAAATTTTAATCGCATTGAAAAACGTCTCAGATGGCCGAGAATGTTATTTATGCAATGCAAAAACTTTTCTTTTCCACAAACTTTTCGCAAATGTATTTTTTTTTTTTTGTCATTTAATTTCATTTATTATCATTTTATTGTTTTGTCAATTAAAAAGTTTTGGTATTTATTTGTCTGCCGTTACTTTGTTTTCCTTCCGTTTGGGCAAATTTAAAGAACCAATTCGGACAAATTTAAGCACTTTTCGTTGACAAAAAGTGTCGGCACAGGCCTTCCAAAAAGTTGTGCAAAAACTTTTAATTAGCAGCGTTCAATAGGGAACAACAACATTCGCGGGACCTAAGCGAAAATCCCAAAGGAAATTGCGCCAAAAGCAAAAATTAGTAGAGCAATGGGTGAGGAAGCACCTGCCCGAAAGTGAAACTCAATTTTCATTGCATAGAAATAATGAAAATGTCTGCCATCAAGTGTGCTCGACAGAAAGGGAGAGTCAGAGACTTAGAGGGTGAGAGAGACAGTTATATGTGGCTGAGATGCTTTCAAAGTTTCGCCATGCTAATGAAAGTTTCTACTGTGTTGACAGCAGAGTGGTGAATAAAGTGGTTTCTTATTTGAGTTTAATAGATCAATTTTCTCTGCTTATGTCAGCATTGGACATGATGTGGCTTTGAAACTTTTAAGCGGTTTCTAACCATATGTTTGTAATACTTGTAAGCTTTAAGTGATGAAATGCTTATTTACTAAATACAATTAATATCACCTGTAGCAGAAAATCAACCAATTTGTTATTTGTTAAATATTTCCTGTGAGTCTCTTTCAGTTTGTGGCTCACATTAAATTCTCAGACATTTAATTGTGAATCATGATCCATATTGTAAATCTTGTGTCTATTAGTATATTCACAAGTGTTACCAAAAATAAACCCAAGGAGGCTGTCTGCAGGCCATAAAATGCCCCAAAACTGGCACTGTCGGCATTTTGGGATCAGAGACATGCCTCCACTCGACTTCGTAGTAAACAAATTAATCCAATTTTGCGAGAACTGCGACTGAGCCTCGACAGAGATGGGAACTGAGCGCCTAGGGCGAAGTCGCTTCAGGCATAAATTAAGTAATTAAGTCATTGAGAAGGGGAAGGGGAAGGGAAGGGCAGGACTATAACAGTACAGATATCTACTGGCGCACTTTGATAATTGATGCTGTGTCAAAGCGTTTATTTAGTGCTTAAGTGCGCATATTTTGCTAATTAAATTGTTGTTTTTGGTACAGCAAGTTGATTTCATTATCTCTACCCGTGCCATTAAGTAGAGCAGTACTAAATGTCCTATGATTGATTTGTGTATAAACATCTAATACGGCACAAAGTAAAAAAACGACAATTTTTAAGCTATTCAGATTTTATGAGTGGATTAAAGAAAAACCTAAGAAAATTCCCCAAAAAGTGGACTCAAAGGACTCAGTAAGAGAGAAGAAATTAATCAAAATTAATCGCGTTACATAAACAGACAAAGGCAAACAACAACAACAACTGGGATACGATTTTGTTCCTTGTCAGCACATAACTGTGGTATACCCTTAACAGTCCAAAGGCAGAATTCCTTTCGAAAAGGTCTCATGCGAATGGAATTAAAATAAATATATATAAATATACAAGTAAATATTATGTTTCTTACATTCTTTTACTTAATGTGTCTTAAAACTTACTTTAATTATCCGTTCTTTAGGTTTGCCTGTAAATATAAACATTTCTGAATATATCGTTGACGCCATATGTATAAAACTTAAATACCCGTTTATCCTTTAAGTGGTATATGAAAAGCTCTGCCACGCTCAAAAGCAATTTACGTTCTCTCAACTTGACATATGCACATGTCATATGATTGCTTTTTGCCCAGGCACGAACTCAATTGAAATTTCAAACACTTTTAAGTGGATCCAGAGTACGCAAAGAGCGCAAGGAACTCATTACGGAAATTACTTTACACAGCAGTCTTCAGGCCTGGCAGGAAGAAGCAAACACTTTCGAGTCTGTCGATGCTGTTGATGGGTAAACTGAATACCTCCACGCAAATGATATGCTCATTGAAGTGAGCTTCAATGTTGGTGCTAAATAAATAAACAAACATTCCCTGAACTTCAGAAAACAAAAAGCGAAGGTCTCGCCTGGCAATTAGTGCCAGAAAAGACGAAGGCAAGCAAACCGAGCAAACAGTTGGGCAATCTCTACATGATATTATGCCAAACATACACACACACACACCCTTATACATATGAGGTAGACCGACAACCACACAACGACATGTACTGAGGGATTGCTTTGCAAATTGATACTGACAACGTTCAGCGGTATAACAATATATTTCCAATAAATATATGGACTCTTTGTATTGAGGTTTTTATTAGAATTTCAATTAAAATTATTTCAATATTTCGAATAAGAATAGCACTGAAATGGAATTTATAAATAAAATCATTCGAACACAATAAAGAACATGTTTAAATTAATCCATTCGAATAATACGTATACGTAATATTAAATTTTTCTTAGTGTGCTTCTTTAACTCAACTTAAGTATTATTTTGAAATCTGTGTGAGTGAACACGAAAACTCAAATCTTAGGCAATTTATATTTTTTTTAATTTGTGACTGTCTGCCATGAGACCCAGAGACCCAGAGACCTAGGAAAACTTGAGCTCAGTCTCCACGTGTTGAATTTGTCTGTCTGGCAGTTAAGTATGTTTGCTTTACTTTGTTTAAGCGTTGTTCAGAAATTTCTTGTTGGACTTATTGATTTTGCGTTGCGCTTGAGAAGACACTGCTGGCATCGATGCTAGAGCATAGATTGGCTCTGATAACATTTAAATGATATACACGCCACATTAAATGGATTATTTAATGTTGTCACTTGTACGTATGCCTGGCAAATGATGCGTGCAGCTGATATCTGTAATATGCCCTCTTCCCTGTTCTCTTTTCCTCTGTAATATCCCTCAGTACAGTGCCTGGAATTGTGGATTACACACGCGGGAGTCATTTTTATTTGTCTTGTGTGTCGTCGTCGTCATCTTCATCGTCATCATCGTCGTCCTGGAAGGTTTTGTCGTCGCTATTTGTTGTTTGGTTTGTCTTCACGACTTCAAATGGAGGCTAAAGTTGATTGTGCTTGAAATTGGGCGGCTTGTATGTATGTACGTGCCAGTTCCTGTAATTGCTGATATGCTCTTTACTCAGCTTGCCAGAGAGCTTGTAATAATAAATTAGAAAGCAAAGTTTACCAACTGAATGCCAGTCTGTCTGACTGCCAACATTCTTGTGGTTCTGCTCGTTGAACTTATTGCTATTGTTGTTGCTGCTGTTGTTGCTGCTGCTGTTGCTGATTATGTTAAGGTGATAAGCACTCAGAAGCTCCATGACATTTTGGCAGTCAGATATTCGCTGAAAGCGACAACCCACCTGTGGCTTTTATTTCGTGGTATATAAAATTCAAGAACACATACTTGATGCTGTCTTTCGGCAAATTCATCAGACAAATGGATAGGAAATATCTGCAGTATCTTGAATTCGACTACATTTTGCATTTGCATCTCAATTAAAAGGAAGAAAATTTAATTTTCACTCGTAAAATTCATTTATCCAACAGTGTTGTGGTTTTATTTGGCTTTGCTTTCATTTCTCTGAAGAATCGGCTCGCAATCAACATTTCCCACAATCCAGTTACCATTTTCTAGAACCAACAATTCCTATCGACTCTGTTGTCAGTTGATAATTAACAAAGTAATAGTCCACATGACCGACCTATGACCTTTAACAAACCCACAACCTCACTCATTTATAAGTACGCATATCCAGACTGATTGGTAATCTTCATGAGATATGTTTGCATGCCACAGGCATACGATTCGCCTGCGGTATAATTAAGCACATTATTCAAGTCTATCAAGTGTAATTCGAATAACAAACTCAGTCATTTTTCAGGCTCGCTTTGGCAAACAAATACGAGAGTACAAGAAAAAAATGGGAACCTCTTGAGTGTATCACTTTCGGTTCTTCCTCTGCAGAGCAGTGGCTTAGCAGCTGAGCTATTTATGACCTGACTAAGACGCCCTAATATATGTAAGGCTTTGCTTATAAATATGCATAATACAGCATAAACTTGAATAATTCCCTGTCCTTGAGTTCCTTCGCCAATATATTTTTGATACGAGAGCTCCATAAATCAGCAAAAATATTCATATGTCTATAAGCCAAATGATTGTTATGTAGATTAATTGAAACTCAGTTCCATTTACAATTGATTTTCGGCTTTGATTTAGCTTGATACAAATCTAGGTTTCTAATGGCTTTGTAATATTAATAAGCAAAGACTAGGAATGTTTTTATATTTTTTTACATATTAAAACTGTTAGAGTACAAATTGTTTTTGTGTTGCCCTTTAATGAAAATAAAATATTTTAATTCACATTATTATTATTAATCAGGGATTAAAATCGAAACGAATATCGGTTTCAGTTACGGTTTCGGTTATTCTCGAATTAAGGTTGGTAAATCTTGGTATATCGGTTTCGTAATGGTTATCGGTTTTTAATAAGTTTTGGTTTAAAAATACCGGTATGGTTTCGGTTCACAAAAAAAATAAAAATTTAGGTTTTCGGTTGACCAAAATAAGAAGCGTTATTCATTGTTTTACATGAAAAAAGACTTAGTCTGGAAAATAATGTTTTCTGGTTAATTATCTCATAAAAATTTGATTCATTTGGTTGAAAATTTCGATTATTTTGATTTTACTGATTTTTTATAACTTCGAACTACCATAATTTTGTCAAAACGCAATTAATTTTCATGTGCAATGTATTTTTGAGCATAATTTTTCCTCTAAATTCGATCTGCATTTACACTTTTTTCATTTTAGAACATTTTTGAAAATCGAATTTTTTCGAAAATTTACAGTGTTACCCCTTATCATTTTTCTAAAAATATCGAAAATTTCGAATTATTGAAAATGAACAAAATTTAAATGCAGAACGAATTTAAAGGTAAAATAATGATCAAAAATACATTGCACAAAAAAATTTATTGAGTTTTGACAAAGTTATGGCAGTTCAAAGTTATCAAAGTTGCTCAGTAGCTGCGACGGCCAGAACCGAGATTAACCCTTATAAATGAATCGGTTACTAAACGGTTTAAAGAGTTTCGGTTTAAGGGTTTCGGAACAGCGGAAAAAATTATAACGGTTACGGTTTCAGTTATGGTTACAAATTTCAATCGGTTTTCAACTGTTAAAGGATACGGTTTCTGTTAAGGTTTTAATCCCTGTTATTAATATAACTGAAAGGTAAAAATATGCAAGGCAAGTAACCCAATTTCACACAATGACATCTTACTATCTCAATTCCAAGACTCTAGATAGTATGATGACTGGTCTAAACAGGGGCGGAGACGGCAAAAGTGAAACCACACCCACCGAAAACTATAGTCAACCAATTCAATTACACGGAAATGCAAATGCAGCTAAGTAGATGGCGAGAATTGAGAGTCAGATGTCTTGCAGGAGGCTTAAGCCAGGTTTATGCCATGTCCTTGTCTGTGGATGAATTTTTAAGCTCTTGAACTGGCAACTCTGTCTACCTTCTATCTGTCTATCTTACACTTCAGCACTCGGCAGTAAGTATTTCTGCAACATTTGTAAAGAAAATTACTAAGTCTAATTGTATAATTTTTGAGTATATTTCGAGTGTACTTCTCTGAGTGAAAATTCTGGCAGTGCCAACAAGAAGAAAAACTATTTGGCAAAGTGGCTTGTTTAAAATTCAGTTATTCCGACAAGTACTCGTGAACTAAGCAGAAAGTTCATCAACTTTAAAATTCATTTTCTTTCTGAATCAGTCAACAATTTATAGTGCCAAGGTAAAGACTTGTATCAAATAGATTTTTATATTGTAATTATTTATTTCAGAATATTTTCCACAAAGAATATTTAATAATTTAAAATTAGCCATGCCAAAAAAAATTCTTTCTTTTCTCTATTAAATTCGCAACCTCAAATAAATATCATTTTAATTATATAAAGACCAATGTAATAACTAGTGTAACAGCTTTATTAATATTTTATTTAATAACGTTAAATGCAAAAGTGTTAAAGCCACATTGACGAATTATTACATTATTCAATTTACAAATTTAATTAATAATTAATTTCATATTGTGTGACCCAACAGCAAAATGCATATCCATTTTATGCTTTTCAATTGATGCTTTACTTATTTCTCATTGCCGCACTCGTGACTGCTGCATGGAAGGCAGATTTTCACCTCATTAAAATATGAATGCCGCATGGCGCCTTAATCTGACACAAGTTGCCATTTAATGCCAACGGCGGGCAGCTTTAAAGTGCCATAAAAACGGATGCCATAATAAATATTAATAGCTGTGGAAGGTCGGCAGGGCGGGTAAACTAACTGCGGCATTCGCATGCTGGCATCGGCCAAATGTGCGCTTCCGTTTCCGGTCTCAAAGGTTGCCCGCAGGTCCCAAGACCCGAGCCAAGAACAAGCAATGGCAAACCTCAGTGGGGGCGGTTTCAGCTTTTTGCTTACATTTACGGTAAAATATTTATTTATTTGCGTAGCAAACAAAACGCGCGCCATGGGCATCATTTGCATTCAAACACTTTCATTGTTGTTAATCTTTTGCACTCGCATAGAGAATTTAATTAAGGCGATGGACTGCCATAATTCAATTCCTGAAGGCTTACACCGCTTCGCTTCAGTTGGGCCCAAAAATGCACAAAGTGTGACCAAGTATTACTGTTATTAGAAACACGCCTCGTTGAACAACTGAGAATAAAGTAAAAGGATGCAAAGTGCAAATTAATTTTTTCTTTTTTTCATCCCAATTTGAATAAGTACTTGATTACTTTTCGACACAGATATTGTTTGCAAAATGACTACGATACTGATTTGAATCACACACACAAACAACCTGAATAAATCAAAAATTCGTTGGCCGTATTAAGAATAGCTTTTGTTATATTAATTCGCCAGCCAATTCGAACAACCAAGCATATTTTATTTAGGCTATTTTTTTTAAGCATATAAACACAAAAGTATATTATGGCCAAGGTCTTTCAGATATGCTCATACCAAAAGCGAGTTAATTAAGTGAAAGTTGCTAATAAAAGTGCCAAATTAACAAGCTGTTTGCTTCAGTTAATACTAACGACTTTAACGTTTTATCTTCAAATTAATTTTCCTTCAATGGGTTCTTAATGTAGTTTACGATATTCAACAGCAATTAAAAATCATTGAGATACTATTTCTTAAAATAATCAACATTTTTAATAGATTATTTAAAAAGTGCGGCTGAAATAAAATTATGTTTTTTTTTAAGACTGATGCAAGGATGTATAACAGTTTCTAGTATAATTAAGAGATATTTTAATTTCCCAAATTAAAAAATAGAAAATGCAATTAAAATAGTTTGCTAATCAAATTGTTAGCAAAGCTTTTACAACTAACCAAGTTCCAATTATGTTTAGTGACGTTTACGGTGCTTAACTAATGTTAGCATAAGATAAAAAAAAATAACTCGTTTGAATCTTAGAACAGCTTTTATTGTTAAAGTTGACCAAAGCTGAAAGTTCTATAATATATATTCACACACTTTTTTGAGTGCCCTTAAAAGTATGCAGTGCCATTTGGACAACTTCTCGCTGCTGACCCAAATGTGGCCAGATCGAGTAGAGGCAAGCACTTTAAACTCATTTTCACAGCTATTTACACCTACATTAGTTGCTGGTCATGGTCGAAACTTTGCCCACACACTCCCACATTCACATACGCCCACAAAACCTGATAGCAGCTGTAATGATGCTCGTTTAAAGTCAAGTTGAGACAAATTCTTGTAAAGAGAGAGCCACAACGAGTTGAAAGTTATTAACAAGAGTTTTACCTTTTCGTTTTAATTATGTTTAGGCCTTGGTAAAATTTAAGTCGACTCTAAGCCAGCATACCCATTATCGCAAGAGTGTGTGTGGGTGTGTGAAAAGGTCAAAAGAGCAAGGGAATATTTTCAAGCTAGACTTTGGCATCCATTTTGTGATTTTGCTCTTAGTGCCTATTGATGTTTTTCGCTGAGCGAATGTGAACTGCCCAATGGGGCAAAACTAATGGGATGTCAATCCACAGGGTGACTGCCGTAACCTACTACTAGCTGATAACTAAAAAGCAAAAAGAAAAAAATGCCGAACCCAGTGAAAAATGGCCAAATGCAGTGGGATATTCAGTGATGTGGAATGACTGGCCTTACAGTATGGCGAAAATGGCTGGTAATAAATTTTAGTGACTTGCTCGTGACAACTCATTAGAACTTACAATGCGTCCGCAGGATATAAGAGTATGAGAAAGTTACCAGAGTACGCTCGTTAACCCAAAAAGCCTTCTAGACAGAATCAGCATATTACTTGACAAAGGCACACTTAATGAGCTAGCGAAGAAGCACAAAGAATGCTTTAAATTTTTGAAGAGGGTTCCAGAACAGCTTCTAAAGTTCTTCAGAATTCGGTGCGACCTACAAATTTATCATCCAATACTCCTTCACAAACAGATTGAACATTATACAAATTAAATTGTTTGCTTTAAAACAATTATTTATGGATTTTATATTATACATATTTGTCATTTGTCGGCAAAAACAAAATCATTTCTTAAGCACATTGAACAATAAAAGCCGTAAGACAACATATCAAATATTCTTGGCCGCTTTTCCTTGTGATTTCCCAACTGGCTTTGTGCTGAAACCTCCATAAATCAGTTTTGTTGCATTTTCCTCAGCATTCCACAGGGAAATGGTTTGCTGCAACGCCAACGCTTACTACTGTAAGCCGAAATTAATAGATTTGAATTTATTTTGCCTGCCTTTTAGGGCATTGGTGAGAGCTTTGGTGTGAAAATTGTCGGCTCTTCGGTTCGATTCTTTTGTTCGGTATCACAAGTTATAAGATAAATGCGCATGTATATTTCATTTGATTTATTTGAACTCATTATGATAATTTCATTAAATTCATCGAATTCAATAAAAATTTCAAATGATTCAGCCACAATGCTCTATAATATAAATACTTTTACACCATTCGGAGTCAAATAAAAAATTACGTACACCATTCAAATACAATTGTATTTATGTATAATATAGTATTTTTGTTCCTTTTTTCACTTGGTTTATTTTTGTTCGCACATAATTAATTCCAATTTATTAGACACATAAATTTCAGTTGCAGTTGCTTTTGGATCCTTGGACCGTAATTTCATTTAATTTATAATCAAAATTATTACTCTCTATATGAAGGATAGTAATGTGTTTTTATTATAGCATAACTTGTGTTCACTTGTGGATTTATCGCGAAATTTGTTATTTTCTGTTGTGATGTTGAATTTTGCTCGGTGGCAGATTGTTGCTATATTACACAAATTCTGTTTAATTGGATTATTTTATAAAAAATAAGATTTTAGTATCTTACACATTTGCACAAGTTCGTTTAAATCTTTCGTGTGCGCAAATTATTTTTCTTCTCAACACAAATACTTTTCAAACTAAGTGGTAGCATCAGCAGAACCTTTCGCACTCAAGTCGCGATTAATACTGTCGTGAATCTGTTCGACGAAACGAGCAGAAGCCTCAGCTGTCGTGGTTCTGTTAGCCTTTGTTTTGGGATATTTTAACAGAGTTCACCTAAAAGAGCTCTGTAAAAACAAACAATGCTGTTGTTCATAATAACAAAAAATACAAGCTTTCAAACAGAAAGAACTCTCTTACATATCCGCTCTAGTCTTGTCTTGCAAGAATTTTCACCGAGTTCATATGTGTTCATAAGTTGATTTACTTCCTTTGTTTTGCAGTATAAGTCAACAGCATTCTCCTTTCTGTCAATGATTGTGTTTTTTAAAATTACATTACTTATACGCAGCGTGTGATTAAGATTTAAACATATGTATGCCTGTAACCATCCAACATTGTTTAATATGATAGAATGACCGTTTAAATGCTGGAAATTAAACTTTAACGCAGTTAACTTCAACAACCAAGCAAAAGATAAACATAAGCATAATTGATGAGATCGGGATAAGGCCAGTATGCGTGCGACTCATTCATCATTCTGGACCGGAAACTTTTATGCCAGCTTGTAAGCAGCAGGCATAAAAAATATGTAATTTTGTTGCTAGAGTCAGGAAGGACACTTTCGTAGTTTTCGGTCATATAAATCAAATGAGTGTGTTTTTGCTGAGATCTGTTGAAAGTGCATAGTAACACATGAGAAAGTTATGGGGATTTGTTCGTCCTATTTCCAACAGTTTAATTTCCGCCCAAATGAACTGGCCTGAACTGCAATTTTCGTGGCCAAAGTTGTCAACACTTCATTGCTTTATTACGACACCCTAATTTCACAGGTCTATTTATATATCTTCTTAAAAGAATTAGATTCGAAACATCTTCTTTTGTTCTACTTAGCAATTGTAACTACACTTTCCTATATTTTTTTGACCTACACCGAAAGCAACTGACAAAACATCCTATATTATTCCAACCTGGAAATTCCAATTATGAAAAATTTGAATTTTTGTTTCAAATGTATTATTTATGGTGGCATAAGATTTAAAAATTATCTGTCTTTACTTTCATCTCCAAGATGCCTTACGACAGTCACTTACACCACCAGAATTCTTAGTCCAACGTGATAAATGTTTTTTTTTCAGTCATATTTCAAGATACATTTCAACTTTTATAATATTTTGATAAAGCTAACCTTTCATTAAGGATTTATCGATAACATCATAAGCCCGGGTAGCTCAGTCGGTAGAGCATTGGACTTTTAATCCAAGGGTCCAGGGTTCAAGTCCCTGCTCGGGCGAAATAACTTTTTATACTCTGAGATAGGGCAGCTATCGATATAGTATCGATTAAGAGAAATTATAGCTTTACAATTTTGGCATTTTGGGCCAAATGCTACATTTAACCGTACAGATCTCGAGAGGTAGCTAGTGTTGGAAGAGGAATATTGCGATTCAAATAAATGTAACATTTTATCCTTTAGGGTTTTCGATATTTTATATTACATTTTGAAATCTGGAAAATAAATATAAATACATTTCTCTACAATGAGTAGATAAATAATTATCCAATCATAATTTAGGAAAAAATTAAATTTTTAACAAAATTTGAGTCAGCTAAACTTTAGTAATAAATAAGAATTTATCGATAACATTATATGCCCGGGTAGCTCAGTCGGTAGAGCATTGGACTTTTAATCCAAGGGTCCAGGGTTCAAGTCCCTGCTCGGGCGATCAGCTTTTTTATTATACCCTTGATAGGGATAGATATAGATATTGTATCGATTTGGGCCATGGGAAATGGTTATCGGCAAGTGTATGGAACAGGATAATAATTTTATCCTATCGGCATGAACGCGTCGATCCTACAGAATATAAGAAGTAGATATTCAAAGAAAAAAACAATTACATGGTAAATTTGGAAAATAGAGCCAAAACTTTATTCATATCATATGTCCTGAAATTTCATTACGTTCAAATAAATAAATCGAATGCTATTCAAGAATATACAATTTTGAAACACCGCCAGAGTTTTAGTTTTTCTTTTCTATCTATTTAAATGTTTAATTTTAAAATTAAAATATAATGTTCTAACAATATTTTGAACTCTGTATGCAAAGACCTTACATAATTATGTATGTACATATATAATACAACCCTTTATACCTGTTCAATTCAATTTCTCATTAACAAACTATTCAATGATAAAATCAGTGAGACCCATTGTTGTTTATCCTTAATAAGGATTCTTAATAAAACAAACTGCAACAATTTGAATTTCACCAGTCTGAATACTATGGAAAATTTGCAAGCTATTCACTGATTCACCTTAATAATTATTTTGCCATTACACATTTTCACTTTCCACTTGTCAATTGCAAATTGAATAAAGAAAAATAAAGTTAAATGCTTAACGCACAATTAAGCATGCTGCCTGAGTAAAGTGCGTGCCAATAAACATTAAATAAATATTTACACAAGGCGTACCAGAGCGACAGTCTCAGAGACCGATAGACGTACGGACAGATGGAGAGACGGAGCTGATGGACAGGCAGACAAGTAGGCAGTCAACAACGAGGACGTGCATGGCGTTAAATACTTTTGCACGTCGTTCTCAAGAACAAGAACTCTAGAGAACGACAAGCAGCTGATGATGACTTGAGATGGAGCCTGTAAGGCAGCTCAACTGTCTCAACTGCAAATTGTGGACCATCGGCTGCCAGTTGTTCATCCGTGATGTGCTTTTTGTTGACAGCATAATTACGCTGATGGCAGCAGCCAGAAAAACGATGAGCGGAGAGACGCAGACAAGCAAATACAGACTTGAACGTCAACCTGAACTTGAGCATTGACAGGCAACGTTTCTATCTGACCCCAAAGCATTTCAGTCGATTTCTATGTGAGATTTCTAACTGCACGCAGGTGATTTGAGGTCGTCTATAAATTAAGTGGTACACACAAAGAAATTCTATAAATGACTGAAACTGTGTGTATAAGAGTTCTCTGATTGATTTGGCATTTCGACAAACGACACTGAATTACGATATGATTTGTCATTGAAGATTACACTTGTAACAATCTCATTGCTCAACTAGGCGAATGTCCGGACTCTACTGGGCACAATGTTGCTCAAAATGACACAAGTCGTGGAGTGAAACACGCTCCATTATGGAGCAAACGGACATTCTATCAATTTAAAAAGAGATTAAAAATCTTGCTTTATTTTCATTAAAACTCAACGTAGCTCTTGAGTAAAGCATAAGACGCTGAAACATTCTAATTTATCTATAGCATAAATATTATTGACTACATAAATAAAGGGACAATAATAACATTAATTTGTAACTATACTTGAATCACATTTAATTTTAAATAGTCTCTATTATAATAACGAAAAATGCTAAGCAATCCGATAAAAGATATTAAAGTTCTAACAAAAGTTACAAAAATAACAACTATGGTACACATTAATTAAAAGTTTATTTTATCAAATTCTGTAACTATTTAACAATTTGTAAAACAAGAAGAATCAAATTGTACAACCCTCACTATGTAAACTATGCGTAGTTAAAATGCTACCTGCGGGTACATGTATGTATGTGCTTTTCTATGGCACAATGTATTCTCTGTGAAATGTACTCAATTCTCAATCCGCAGGACAACAAAAACTAGACAATCAAAACAAAAATTTGTACTCAGCGGTTAGTGATCAAATAACAAAGAAAACTAAAAACGAATTACATAGTATATTTGGACAATGTCAACATGCATGTGTGCGGTGAATATGGGAAAACAAACAAAATCGCACACAGAGAATATACAGTGTATACTGGACACATATATATGTATTTGTAAAGGATACCTGGTTTGAGTTAAATGCCAAACTTTGTTGGACAGTGTGGAGAAAGTTTGGTCCGGTCGTTTGACAATAATCGTAATACCATACTCATGAAGCTAATGATGCCCTTGAGAACGTGTATGTTCATGTGTATGGTTATATCACACGCCCCCAAAATTATATTTGCAGTCAGCATGTGTTACAAGGACAAGACGAAAACAATTGCAAATTACCAAAAAAATAATTAATTATGTGGACGACAACGGAAGAGTGCAAATTATACAGCATCGTTTCCCTTTGAGCCAAATTTTGTGCTTCCGAAAGTCACATACAATTGGCAAATATAATATAAAGTGAGATCCAGTGGCACCAACATGTATGCAAATTTGCATGTGGTATACAAAGGAGCAGGAGCACTAATGCACTAAAGGGAACTATAATTTAATTAGCTAACTCATCTATAAATGATAATTAGCACCGGCAATTGCAATGTATAGCCACTATGAGCTATTCCATCCGAAGTATTCCATCAAATTATAGGTATTAGTAAGTATGAGCTATTCCATCCAAAGTATAGTTTTAGCAGTTTTTGTTTTTATATTGAAAAAATAATACAATATAAATACAAAGTAAAACTTTATCTATAGAATTAAAGAAGACAATGCTTAGTCAATTGTGTATCAACAAATTTGAAATGTATTCAAATCAATGACCACATTGAAACAATTCCTTTATAATTTTCTCTTATTGTTCGAGTATTCAAACACAAAAACTAACTTCCTCTTTTATGTTTTTCAAAATTAAATTAATTTAGAAATTTCAATCCTGCTCAGCCCTCCGATTTGGCAATTTTCACGGAACATGCTCACATTTTTGTTTTGATATGTACGAATTTAGTAAAGTCGGAAATTTCCATATGCAAATTCGAAATCCTTGGTTCTTGGTATCCAGTGTTTTAGGGAAAAATGCATATAAACTTTTTGCAAATTAAATTAAATTGTGTGCCATGGCAATCAGCCAGTTGGTCAGTCATTCAGTCAGTTTTTCAGCTCTACAATCAGCGGGTTGAGGCTTTGTGATGTTTCGCTCAGCTCTGAGCTCGTTATAATCTACGCGAAAGCGAGAACGTGTATTGCATTTGATTTTTTTTAGTTTCCCTTTTCTCTTTCTTTCTCTCTTCATCTACTAATCCCATGCCGTTATGGAAATGATAAAAATTCTATTTTTTAATTTCTATTTCAATTTAAATGCAAAATGCAGCGATACCTTAAAGCCGACCAAACCGAATGCTCACCTCTGATCCAAAGCGTATCCGCTTGTTCTGCTTCGTGTGCTGTGTTGTCATTTGCATAAATAGCTGCCAGTCCTCTCTAGTAGAAAAGCAGGATAACCCAGACAGAGAAACAGGTCACCGTACTGACCACTGCCCCGAGGGCGAGGTCAGCTCTTGGCTCTGTTAGCTACACGTACCCAAATCAGAAAATATAAACACATGGCGCCGTCGGCTTAAAGTTTCTATTTGTTTCAAATAGCACATATTACCGACGACATAGTGCAAAGGGTCAGGGCAGGACGAGGGCAATATCTCTCAGTTTCTTGAACCAACAAATGGCAGTAAGTTGTCATAAAACTGTCAGCTCGTGGCAGACACAAAAAGGCAAAATCTGCGATAGGTTCAAAGATTTGTTTAAACCAAATATACGAAACTCAACGAGATTTGCATATTTTAAAAAGCTGGAATGTGTCCTTAATTGTGAGTGTAAGTAACATGAAAGCAAAGCATTTTTTAGTTGCCAAATCTCCTCGTTATCATTTTTATTTACTACAAGTATACATGAAGTAGTATATTTTCATTTAAAAGCTTTTTATTTAAACATTTAAAATGTATTTAGTTCACTAACATTTTTTGAATAGAAATAATTCCTCAAATAATTTTTGTGTTCATTATCGGGTTGTAATAAGTTTATCAAAATAAATGAAATTTAGGCAAGTCAAAGTTCAATCACATATTTTTTCATTTCAATAACCATAGATTAAAAATTAAGAATGTTTTCAATAGAAATCGCAGCAAAAAACTAATGATAACAAATTTTGGATTACATTCAACATTATCGATAAGAGATTTGGCTAGTACGTATATAATCTATATGCCCGGGTAGCTCAGTCGGTAGAGCATTGGACTTTTAATCCAAGGGTCCAGGGTTCAAGTCCCTGCTCGGGCGATCTTCTTTTTTCAATAAAATTTTAGTTTTGTATATAAGCTAAATAGAGAAGTTGTACGAGACAAAAGACATTAGCGAACCCCTTATTTATTTGTATATTTTTTTTATTAATTTTTAAATATTTATTCGCATTATTATTATTAACTTATCGAACAAGGTAGGTTTAATAACTATTTGAACAAACACTAAATATTTGAAAAAAAAAACGTTGATTTTGTGCTGTTTATGCAATGCATTCGCTCAATTAAAACACTTATTCCAAAGACCATCAGAGTAAAAACTTTGTTGCAAATTAATTTGAATTAATTGTTTTTACGTTTGCCGTGGAAACTTTTTGGTTTACATTTCGCGTCACGAGCCAACACTTTGGCCAACTCAGACAGAAGCTACACGAGAACATAGGCAACAACAAACAGCAACTTTCATGATGCCAAAGTTGTGGGCATTGGGATAGTGATTGACACTGGAAGTAGAATTGGATTTAGGGTTGGGATAGGATCCAGGAGTGTTTAGTGCGGTTTAGTGGCAGCTCCTAATGAAATTCACTTGAGCTGTTTCCTGTTTATGGCACACCCGTCCACAAACTTTAGACATTATGCAGTCATTGTTGTTGCTGCTCTTTTTCCAAGCAAGTGGGAACTGGGAACAGAAAACTTGAAAATGAAAATGAAAATGAAACGGGATGTTATGTCTCCAGTTCGGTCCAGTCAGAGCTTGTCTGTGTCACTCAAATGATTAAAGATTTCATTTTATGGCTGCTGCTTGGCTGCGTTTTGCTGCCTGTTAGTTCTTAGCTGTTGGCTGTCTGTTACTTTTTTGCTACAATTTATCAACTTTCAAGGTTGTCCGAACCAGTTGTAAAAACTTTGCCATTTTGTTTTGTCCCACTCGCATTAAATTTCTAATTTAATCAACTTACATTTCGGTTTGAGAAGCACGCGCTCACTCTTTATAGGCAAATTTGTAGTCATATTTCATGGTCACCATAAAACCTCACAGATCGTTTTCCCCCAGTTTCTGTGTGACCTTTAAATATTCAATTGGTTGGTCCAATCTTTCAACTTACCCGTTCCACTTCGCTGCAAAGTATGGTTTTTAGTGCTCTAATCGAAGGTCATAAAAATTCCCATCAAAAATGATTGATGAACGCTGTTTTTTCCTTAGCAGAGTCAGGGGTCTTGTAGTGCCAAGTCTCTATAAAAGTCAGTTGTGAACTTTCCGCCAACGTCTCATTTTCGCACACAATCGGAAAAGACCAACTTGTGTCTTGTGACGATAATTAATTTCTGTAATTTCCCTAATGTCATTCACAAAGACATAGAGCCAAACCCACATTTTAATGAAACTGTATCTCACCCGACTAATCACAATAAACATTTGCATCACTGGAACCACACATGTGAAATTCACATCGAAATTATACTTTACTTGGAAGCACTTTAATTATATATGTGCAAATTGACAAGTACTAATTAATAGGAACAAAAGATTAGACAATAATTTTTGCAATGGAAATTTGACAAACATGAAATTTACGGAATTAAAATATGTTTTAATAAATGAAATATAACTTTTCTTTGGATGAACAAAATAACTGAAGAATGAAAAATTGTACGATTTCAATAATAATCTGAGACAAATACAGATTATACTTATTCGTTTCGTAAGTTCTTTCTGCAATATTTCAAAATTATAATTAATATTATACTAAAAACTTTATAGGATAGTTTGTGAATTTTAACGCTTTATGCATCAGGTGAGTTGAGCAGTGTGTTAATGCAACGCCCCCACTTAGCGCTTGTCAATTAATCAAGTCCCATCCTTGGTTGTCAACTTTCTTGTCAGCTGTCAACTTATGCAGGAGCGCATTTGAGCCGTCTGTGAATTGTGCTAAAAGTTGAGTCATTTTCATGACAACACGTTGAGTATTTGCCAAGAGATTGTCAAAGAGAATACCTATGGTTACAAGAAGCAAGGCACATACAGTGATGCGAGCTGCACTTGCAGCTGACAAGAGTTTTCATATTAGAGCAACTTCAATTAGTTTTAGACGACGCTTGCTTGACACCTGCAAGCTAATAATTTCCGCAAGGAGATGCAGATGCCAAACAACTTTGAGATTCTTTCCGTTATCGTGACATGGATGCAGTCACGTTTTATATAGTTTTATTTCATTCATAATGTCAATGTGCTACAAATTGAAAGTATTGTTTGCCCAGCGCTTAAAATAAACTATTGCAGTGTTTTTTGTGCGTCGCTTTCGCAAAATCAATAGATTCGCAATGCAAAATGCTACATTCGAGTCGCGCCGTCATGTATTTCAACAGAAGCCTTCCTAATGAGAAGCTGAAGTGTGTTGAGTGCCGATACGTGTCTGCAAGTTGAACGAGCAACTTGTTGTCAACATTCGTACCAGAATACCAACTCCAACACCCAACCACAATCGAAAGAAAAGGAAATGCATAGTAGATGCCAGTTGCACTCGCATTGCATTTGTCTTCTGGCACTCATTTGGCATGGAACGTTGTTTGTTTACATAAATTTCACATATCCATACTGCGTCGCCGACGTCGGCTATGAATGAAGACAAATTCAACAAGCTAGCGCTCTCCCCATGTGCACCAGTTTTAATAGACTTTATACATTGAGTATGCGCCCCGTTGGCGGCTACTTAATATGCGAAATCTGCACGTAGATCTAGTAGGGACAACATGAAAATCCACTGGACAAATGCATACATTGTCCGACGATTTCAGTACACTGAATACGAAAGGTTAAATTAAATGGCAAAATTAAAGAGTTGTAGCAACTTAAGAGTAACTGAACATAAAATGTTAAAAGATAGCAAGGAATTTGAAAATAAACCGAGTTACTGAAACTCTGCGGGTGTTCAATCAAAGTTATAGGATATCTTTCAGATTTACCTCGCCCTTATTCCACAGAGACACGTATGACTGCATCGCAGTTGACCCAATTCGAGGCTCAAGACAGTCGCCCACATGCTGCGCTTACCGCTGTGCCATATGCATAATGCTCTGAGCTAACGCTGCGTATACGTAATGGCGTCGGTATATCATTTCGCAAAATAAATTCTTCTACAAAATGTGTGAAGTAAAAAAGGCAATGCGCATATGACACTAAAGATGTACGCAAATTCATATAAGCATATATGCAGAATGGAATTTTCCATTGTATTGGTTTTCGCAATCATATCAAACCATAAATTCAATTTAGCTAGTGTTATTCTTATAGAACACAAACAAACGTATGCGTGCAACAATTGTTCTTCTTATCGAAGGGAACTGAACGAGGGAACTCCGATGGCAAATAGAGCATACGGTCAAGATCAGAACAGCTGTTGGCGATATTAATCAGAGAACGACATTCATCGCATGTCGTCCGTTTAGTTTTAAGCGATTTCCACTTAGCAGGGCAACAGGATGGAACCTTTACAAGCAGCCATGCCCGGGATTACACGCTCCCTGTGCACTCGGCCGTGACACAATTGCACATTGCAGTAATATTTCACGTATGCAATGGCAGTGTATGTATGTATTTGTGTGTGCGTGTGTGTGTTGAGAGCCGCAGGAGTCTCATGTAGTTTTATCATGTCAGTTGCATTATGTCACACGCCACGGCTTGGCTGCGATTGCGGCAGCTGCCAACCGAACGACACTTAACTTAACTTTTGACCTTTGTCACTGCAAGTTGGGAGCATTTTACAACACTTGCCAGTTAGCTGAAAAGTGTTTGATAGCTTTCAAAAGACTAGTCTTCTAGGGTAAAGCAACATAAATAAATTAATTGCTTTTACAAATTTAAATTCTTGGATTAACTCATTGAATTGGTTTATTAAATACATTTGTTTATTATTTATTAAAATAATAATTATTTCATTTTAATTTAATTACGCATTAAATCAAAAGCATGTACTTGAATAATGACATTTTGAGCGTATAAAATTTGCACTTTAAGTCATTTGAAATCGATGTAATCGAAAAACAAATCGAAGAGCATCAAAGCAACTCTGATTGATTAACTCGTTTATGTACAAATCGCAAGACCAAAGGCCAATTTGTTTTTGTGTGGCACTGACAAACCACAAATCGACAGGCGGTAGATACCTCAACGACGTCAAAGTTTATTGATGACCGAGGTACGTTAGGCAGATGCGCAGTAAGGATTAGACTACATGTAGAACCTGTCAAACAATAAATATAGAATGGAAAAAGACTAAAAAAAATATATATAAAAGAAGCATTTTCTTAGTTTTTTTCTGCCTTTTACACACAAAAACTGTTTGCATATCGTCCTATGTTTGTTTTGAGCAGTTGTTGATTTTGCTGAGACAGGCATAAAATATCATATATTAAATTTATGCTGTCAGCCAGTTCAATATTCTATGTTTTATCCATTAGTTTGTAATATTCAACTTCGACGAAATGAATTTCTCTATATATTTTAATGATTATATAATATAGAAGTAAAATGTTTTTGATGGAAAAAATTTCAGCTTTGTGTTGATTTTAATTGCTTTCTAATTCATTACCACAAAGAAAATTTGTAATGCAAAACGAATTCCCAATGAGTGTGGACAACAGCAGCAAAGACTCAGCAGGAAACACAGTTTGCTTTTTATTAGATTTGGGATTGCTGTGCAGCTGTCCATGGTATCATTTACTTTTACAGCTTCTTTTGCTTGAAATGTCAGTGGTCAAATTATAGAATCAAAATACAAACAGTCCTAAGCGAATCAAATCAAATCATACTAAAATTATTGCAAATTTGAATGCTAATCATGAATCAAATTGCATAATCACCACAGTAACTGCTTTTAGAATACAAAACCTGCGCGAAAATTATAGAATGTTATCAAATATTATTAGAAGTCCGTTGCCGTGTTTTAAACGTGGCATTAAAAAATAATCCGTTTATAATACTCATAATACATAATAAATGAAACATTATTGAACAAATGTTAAATTTGATTTAAAATTATAAATATTGCAACAAAAACCACATCGAGTACGAAAAATAATAGAGATATTAGAATTGTGCATACAATTCTCTCTATGTGTTTCATTGTCTATCTGTCTCTTTTCCTGATTGGTTCTCATCATGTGGATTTTGACTAATGTTTCATTTATATTTCAACAGATAAGAGGCAAATTATCATAAAAAGCTTGACGCAGCCAGATGTGCCCCGAAATTGAATTGAATAAAGCCATTGACAATCTAAACCCAACGAACCTGCACTTAAAACCCATTATCCAAAATAACTCGTAGATCACAACAGAACCTAGAGCCTAAAATAAATACACATATAATCGCAATGCATAAACGGCTTTTATTAATAATTTATAGGCGGTAAAAGCATATGAAAAACATGTCTGGCAATTTGTGTTTGAATTTGCTTTCCGTTCTTTATGTTTGTAGATTATCGTTGCATATTCAAATATTTGCTAGAAATAATTCTAGCATGGATATATGTACATGTTTTTTAGCAATTAATTGTTTGTTTAATTACATGAATTTAATTAGGGATAATCTAAAAAAAAACACCTACATACATCCGAGTATTGTATATTGTTGATTTTGACTTTAAACAATGACTAAAAGTAATTACATATGTTTATCCATGTAAATGAAGAAAAAAAATGAACATATTTAAAGGTGAGATGTTTTATTCAGTTACATAGTTTCCATTATTGTGAATCATATTTTTCCCAATTTAAAATAATTAATGGATTACAATGGCTGATAATATTCAATTTGAATATCGCCCTAATTGATTTTAGGTGCGCAGAAAAGTATGCAACCCTATTGATGCGTTGTCTGGCAACTGCTAAACATAAAGTGGCATAAATAACGAGGGTGTGATAAACATACAACCGATTTTTACTGTAGACTACAGCCATGGACACAACAGGATATGCAGGCGTTCATGTGTAAGACTTTTGTATGCAGCATTTCCGACTTTTGTCGAGGCCGAATGACAGGCGATATAACGAGGCGCCCATTTTTATATCGGTAACGTGATTGACTTTTATGAGCCCATATTGATATGGTGTAGAAATGATTTTCATGGTCGCCTGGCTTTCTATAGAGTGTTCATCTTGGATTCGGCATGCAAATGTAAAATGATTGTTGACTGTACAATTTTTAGTACTGCAATGTTGTGTGCTAGATAAACTTCCGTTTTGTTATGCTTCCCTATTGCTTGCCTGCTTATTTTTGATTGACTGCGCTTCTAGTTGACAAGGCAGCCATACACAGCCGCCAATTACTATGTTAATGTATATATTATACATTCATTTAAGCGCCCAAGCTCTCACACATTGAGAAGTTGGCAAGTTGCCATTTGTCTGATTTTATTCTGCAAACTTGGCACTCTGGTAACTTCAGCAACATAAAATGCTCAAAAACTCATACTCGGAAAAGAATTGGCGACAATTGGCGACACGTTACAGAGACAAATTGCTCAGTTGTTACAAGAAGAAGCTGTAAAAAGATTCCTCTCTTTATTGCCCTGTCAAACAAGATGACAGTCATTCAGCGGAGAGTGTCTACATGCTTGAAAAATTTACAAAATATACATGTGAATCTGGCAAATAATTTAAGACAAGTTTTGAAAGCTTCAATTGTCGAATTACATCATCAAAATACTGTCAAAGATACCAAAAATTAAAAATACAGATGGCTTAAAAATGCACTGTGCCAAAATGAAATCCCTATATTTGACCCTGTCGAAATGGCACAGTAATTTTCTGCAAGCTCTTACAATACTACGAAAGTCGAAGGTCCTTCAAGAAATTTGCCTGGTGTTTTGGTTTGGTTTGGTTCTCGAATAGTGTTATGTGTTCTCTTGAATAGTTTATTGGTGTTGTTTTCACAAGTATCTTTGTGCTACACGTAGCAATGTTGCACGTCGATTGTTGGCGTATGTGACTCGATCTACACTTTTTGACTTTGTGTTGCAGTTTATTGCAATTTAGTGGCAGCAGTTGTATTGCAGTTGAAGTTGTAAACTACAAGAGTTAACAGCTAGCATCACAACTTTTAGAATGCTTTTCAACGAGTCGTGTTCAAGTACAACTTGAATTTAGAACGTGTCAAGAGCTGTAAAATGTACAGGCGTACAAATGTTTAAAAATAAAATAATAGTCTACTGCCTTTACCGCGAAATCAATAAATATGAAATTCAAATTGATACAAATGGGAACAGTGACCGCAATGGATAATTGTTTTGTAAAAATCTTGACGTGTAACTTCTTTTATTTATAAGAAACTGCTGACAAAAATTAATACAAACTTTTGCAAAATCATTGCTACAAATTGTTATTATGTATACGACAAGTGAACCGTTTTACTGACAACATGTTTTCTATCGAGTAAATATACAAGACACACACATACATTTATATTTTTATATTTCTTAAGAGATGGCAATGGATGGGTCATTGGTCAAATCGAAATGGGGAGTAGCTCGGCCACATTTATCTTGATTTATTTTAAAGTGCAACCGAATCGGAGACTCTGATAGACTTTTCAAATTGTCTTGGCAGCCAAAAGCCCTAAATCAATTTGAAACTTATCGCTTGCTTTCATCGAATTCTATTTTAGGGCTGCCATTGATTGATTTGCATTCGACCAATAAAAAGTATTCGTTGACCAATGCGAACAACTTTTTCTTTGACTGCTGAAATTGATTAACGACGACAGCAAGAGTTTCCAAGTAATATTTAAATGCAATTTTCCCCTAGCAAAATAAACAGTCTGAGCATAAATATTAATTTTAGATTTAGTAATGGCATATTGTAAAATTGTTATTATCAGAAAATGAAATAATTGTATTTAATATAAAATTTAATTATTTACTGAATTCTCTGTAGCTAATTGATCGTTTTTACCTATTGAAACAATTATTGTATATCATTTAATACATTTTATACAGCTCATTAGATGATTGCAAAATTGACATTAATTCAAAATTTAATTATGAAGCCGACTTAAAAATGCGCGTACTAAAAAACTAAGTTTATTGAGGTGGCTTTTCACTTTATACAGAACACTCACACTGCATTATATATCAAACTTTAATCTACTGATTATGCAGTCAGAACAAGCTAACTTTTTGCCTGTTTTAAAGCTGAATTCACTTTTTGCCACAAAACAAAACAGTACGTTAGTTGAGTTGTGTCTTATTTCCTTCCAGTGCTCCAGTAGATTGAGAATTTGCAGTCAAAATGCAAATTAAATGAGCTGCAAACAATTGCATTTCTTTTTTGTGTGGGCCAATCAAAAAAAATTCATGAACATTGGGCAATCTTCCAAAGGAAGGACAATTTAAAAACAGGCATATATAAAACTGAGATGCAATAAATTGATAATTCAACTTTGCGGACAATACATCTGATAGTATTTACATGATGATTTATGGCACTCCCTAAGAAAAAAAAAGCAATAGAAACTGTCAACAGACAGCTGGCGACTTTAAGTCTCAAAATGCATGTCAATTTGTATATAGATGGCATCACTTCATAACTGTTGCCATCAGTTCGTCTCAGCTTCTAAGATAATGAAGCAAAGTGAATGCACCAGGTTCCAGAATCTGAAGCAATGAAGAAATACGAAAAAAAAATATTTGCGTATGTCAAAGTGCAGAGCAAATATGGCATGTGAATCGAGGCAAAGGCAAATAAACCGCAACATTCAACTTTTATCCCACACACACAGACTATGCATAAATAAAAGTATGGGTGAGAGCGGGTGTAAGGGTATGTGTTTGTGCACACGATGCTAGCAAGCATCGGCAGCTACAAAGCAACAGCAATGCCTGAGTCTCGAGCTCACATTGTTGTCATTTGTTCAACATTTTCTGCACTACCGAAACAATACAAGGAAGGCAAAAATGTGTCAACATATTGCCAAAATATATTTCGGCATACCAAAAGAACAATAAGAATTTATGTGTAAAACAGCTGGGAGAAACTAAAAAGGATATTTGTAAAATTACAGGTTTCGGTGTTTATCAAATTGATGAAGCTGATCATATTGAATCGCATAAAGAACAGTTTATGACTCCATGAGAGAAACTGTTCAATTAAGATAATAAACTGCTTGAATGTATAATAAATTTACATTACACACATTTTGCGATGCTTAATTTGTATGTCATAACCTGACATATGCTGACATGTTTTTATAACGTATACGCAACGTGTGTACTGAAAAATATATAAATATATATAAATGCTTATGAGTGAGGCAGCTGACAGCAGACCAACTCTGCGGTTTCTTTGCTTGTACTGACCCATCATTTTATGGCGGTTAAATCAACGTCCGCAACGCTGCAAAACTAATTAAAGTCTGCTTAAATAAATTTATGATGCTGCCATAGACTCATTGTTATATCACCACGGAAACACGAAGGAAAGACAAAATGGGCAAGTCTATTAAAAAGTCATTGCCTTCGCCTGGTAGTCCGAAAGATGATATTAGAAAGTGGAAAGTGAAAAATAGCCTCGTGAGCTCCCACCGCAAATTAATTGTATTTTAATTGTGCGGCACGAAATAATAGAAGCTGAAAAAAGACAATTAAACAGTCACGAGGATTAGGTGGTAATGGCAGGTATTTAAGCTGCTGCGAAAAAAGGACAATAAAGCAGATTATAATGACTGACAGAACAGCAACAAAAATCCATTACGAGTAATAAAGGTTAATATTATTAAAACATAGTCTGACTCAAATAACATAGAAGCATTGAAGTTAAACTAACATATAAAGTATTTTCTCTAAATTCCATTTTGGAATTGATGTGATTTATTCTCAGCATGTGAATATCTTTAATTAATATCAACAAAGTGAAACAAAATTTATCAGGGAAACTTTTTATTTGCTGCAATTTATGAATAATTTGAAATATTTTAAAATTGTGTGACCCTTCAAAATGTGTTGAATGGTGTCTGTCGAAGTGTTTTTCTGTTTATATGTACGTGTAGATGTTTGGGTGAGCACTTCGTATTTGTGACCTACTCTTGGGATCTCGGAGTTTGTCTTTTGTCTGTTTGCCGTCATTTGTTGTCATTGCATTTTGCATTTTGCATTTTGCGCTTTACAATCCGCTTAAAGTGCAGACAACTGGCAATTGTCAAGCTAACAATGAAAAATCATTGGCTTTATGGTGTGGAATAAGTCAGCAGAGAAATACAAAGCTTGTAATGTCCCCAAGTATACGCTTTAAGACGCAATTATGATTATCTCGTAGTTTCATTTGAATTCACAAATTCATATTACTAAAATACACATTAATCATTGCATTTGTTTTGCTTATTTACAACAAAAGCTAATAACTTAAATAAACTAAAGGAGCGTCTATAAGACAACTAAATTTCGGTGGTCAATTAACTGCTCACATGACACATTAAAGTAATTAAAGTAATGCTACTTAATCCTTAAACTAAGGGAAAACAATGCCAAAATGCAAATCTAATTTCATGTCTTACCATATGTTGACCTTTAGCAGGTTGTGGGAGTTATGGCGTATGCGTAATATAACTATTTGTAAATATAATTAGTAATCTATGCAGTTTGCATTTGTGGCTAGCATCAAATTACATTTGCATCAAACTAATTTGTATTCTGTGCATGTTTAAGTCAAATATTGTAAATAACATGATACATGATGATTGCGAATAATTTAAAGAGAAAGGTATTCTACTAAGAGCAAAACTGATTTCTTAAAGTGGAGAAATAATTGTTTGTATTAAAGCAATATGCGTCCTTTATTCCATTTCCTTTCTTTTATAAGTCCTTAGCTAGATTATACCAATATATGGGCCTAATATTCTAAGCTTAAACTTGTATCTTGGCCAGTTACGAGCTGGGGACTTAATATGTCAGCATTGTTTAATTTATGCACCTGAAATGCAGGTTCATAAGGTTAAGTAACTGGGCGCGTGTCACAGATGCTGAGTAGACAGACAAAGAAGACGAACGACCCACCCGTAGAAAGGAAGAAATGCTAGGCAATTTGTTCCTTTGCTCAATTTTTGGCTCTCAGGAAATCTACATTTGCGTGATTTACGCACGCACTTTGGGCTCACATGTGGGCTATGTTTGCCTTAATTGCTCATTTTGCTGCACATAATCATATTATATGTAGTTTGTCTCTTTCTATCTGCTTTAAATCACTTTAATTGTGTCAATAAACCTATGTACTCGTATATGAGAATGAAGTTGCTCAAGGCAACCACAGTCCAAGTAAACAAGGCACAGCTTTAATCGACTCAAAAGAGAACAAACAAAAGTTCCAAAATTTGCCTGGTGACCGAAAATGAATACAAGAGTAGACTTTAAGGCCGCTCAAACATAAATTGAGTCGTTTACGACCATGAAAGCAACCGAATGAAACCTTTTATGCGTGGGCAACTTGTCAAGAGGCTCAGTGATGGGATTGGGTCTATTTGAAGAGTAAATAGGATTAAAGATAAATGCGAATGAAACAGTGAGAACGTAATAAAAAAAGTTCTGAATATAGATACTAAAATGAATTAAAAGAATTGCTTTTCCATTAGCAATTGAAACTTTTTTAGTTGAATAACAGAAAATTGTGTTTTTTCTAAATTTTTAAAGAGTTATGTTAAAAGTAGAACTCGACTCTCAAGTTTGGCAGTTCTTCAAATGAACTAAATTGCACTTGACACATGAATAAGGCTTGGATTGAATAGACAATGTCAGATGAGTTGACCACAAAACGACACTCTCACACACACAAAAGCAGAGATTTATGGATAAAGGTTGAAGTGTTTGGGTGTTTGTACGAGCCAAGTCTTGTGGTAAGCCTTTCGCCTGCCACTTGGCAGTCTCATCTCACAGAGAGAGGCAGGAGCCGTTGAGCAAAGCATGTCACGCACTCGACAACGACACAACGTGCAACTGACGCAAATGACATGTTTATGTGGCACAATTTTCAGCAAAAATTAAAAAGGGGGCACAACTTTGAAGCCATCTTTCGAGTATGTCTAGCAATTAAAACTGACAAGCAACTTGAGAACCAAAAAAAGGAAAAGCGAAAAATGGCATTGCGATTTCTGTGGCCACATCATGACACGTACGGCGATAAAAAATGGTACAAAATGATCATCAACGGTTGGCGGTGCGTGGTGGCATTTTAGAGATGGGTCTGAGTACTATAAACGAGACCCGAACACAGATCATGCAAATCATCATGGAAATAAAATTTGGTGCAAGGCGACACAAACAATTTAATAAAACTCAAATTGATGGAAATTTACATGCTTCACAGCACTTGGCTGACAGATACTTGGCATTTCCAACCCCCCACTCCTACCAATTCCATCCTTGCTCTCTTTCTCTCTATCTCTATCTCTGTTTGCCCGCACTAAATGTCTTCTTTGTCTGGTTTTAGAGCTTATGCTTGTAGTTGAAAGTTTTTTGTCTCACACTCACACGACTGCGTCTCAGCTTTGTCTCTTGTCGGTTAACTTTTGCGATAGTCTCGATTTGTCGGGACTCAGGCCCCGAACTTCGGGCCTACCCTTCAGTGAAAAGTTTTATGTATTTGTGCTCTCAAAATCGAATCTGTTTCACAATTTCGTGGTATGCTGTGTCTTCTGGCACACAAGAGAAAAGGAACGACACCGATGAAGAATAAAATAAAGAAAATTCAACAAGAAAATCAAGTCTCAACCACGAGCGGTTTGTGGGCTAAATAAATGTTAATAAGCTCAAGTCGTTGTACTTTTAGAGGCTAAGACTCTTGTCAAATCCGATGAATACAAATAAATTATGCTGTTATTCAAATGAGTCCCAGTTTCCCAGCCGTCGGCATTCTACTTCAGAATGGCGCTCGAAGGGCTTTAAATTATTGACATCCTCTTAGACACTTAGACACGATTGAACATGAAATTTTAAATATTTGAAACTTTCCCAAAACAAATTAAAGAATACAAAAGGAAATCCTGAATTGGAATGAGCTTAGTTCTTCAAGCAAAAACACTTGAAATTCATTTATAATTATATTTATCAGCTGTGAAAAGATAACTTATAAATTTTAAGCTTCTATATATAATTAATATAATTACTTTGAACTAAAAGGTTATCATATAATTGTAACAAGTATATTTAATTTATATCTTACACCAGAATTTTTTTTTATATTATTAATAAATTATTGAAATATACTACATTTCAGTTAACAATTATTATCTACATTTATCAAAATTATTATTATCTATTGCTTAGTATTATGAGTATTATAAGGTGTGTCATAAGCAGGGATAAAAACCTTAACCGAAACCGTAAACCTTAACCGGTAATGACCGACTAAAATTTTTAACAGTAACTGAAACCGTAACCGAAAATTATTTTTCCGCTGTACCGAAACACATAGAAACTCTTTAAACCAAAAAAACCGTTTGGTAACCGATTCATTTATAAGGGTTAATTTCGGTTCTGGCCGTCGCAGCTACTGAGCAACTTTGATAACTTTGAACTGTCATAACTTTGTCAAAAGTCAATCAATTTCCATGCGCAATGTAAATTTGAGCATTATCTTACCTCTAAATTCGTTATGCATTTAAATTTTGTTCATTTTCAAAAATTCGAAAATTTCGATATTTTTAGAAAAATGATAAGGGGTAACACTGTAAATTTTCTAAAAATTTCGAAATTTTTGAATTTTTGAAAATGAACAAAATTTAAATGCAGAACGAATTTAAAGGTAAAATCATGCTCAAATTTACATTGCGCATGGAAATTGATTGACTTTTGACAAAGTTATGACAGTTCAAAGTTATTAAAAATCAGTAAAATCAAAATAATCGAAATTTTCAAGCCAAATTAACCAAATTTATATGAGATCAAATTATTATAAAATCGACATTACACTGGACCATTCCAGTAACCAGATAACATTATTTTCAAGGCTTAAGAGAGCATTAAATCGTTTTTCATGTAAAACAATGAATAACGCTTCTTATTCATTGGTCAACCGAAAACCTTAATACCGGTATATTAAAACCCAAACTTATAAAAAACCGATAACCGTTACGAAACAGATACTCCAAGATTTTGCATAACCTATAACCGAAAACCTTAATTCGAGTATAACCGAAACCGTAACTGAAACCGATATTCGTTTCGGTTTTAATCACTGGTCATAAGTAAGTACGTTTATTATAATCCAGCTTTCAGTTTTTAATAAGAATTCATTCATAGTTGAATTCATATATTAATATATTTAACTGAATGGCAACAACAACAATTTAATTTCTGAATCTGTCAGACAACAATAAAATCTTATTAAAGTACAATAAACTCGTGAAGTGCCAACTGCCAGAACAAATTTAAATCACACAACGATGAAAAATTCACCTCAGGTGTAATATTTCATCATGACTTCATTTACAACATGCGGCAAGAGGCAAGAAGCAAGCAACAAGCATAAGTAACAAGACCAAAGTTCGAATCAGAAATACAATTTTTTGGGCAACCAGAAAAAAGCAATCATCGTGGAGCATAAAAAAAGGTAAATGTAAAATATGATAAATATATTTTTGAATATATTCAGGTGGAAATGGGAGTGGTAAAACGGCTGATAAGGGGAAGGAAATAGAGCTGGATTGCTGTATAAGAGCAAATATGCGTGTAATCAGCTTACTTACGCATGTTTATTGTATATGTATGTATACATATTGTTGAGAGGGAGACAAATATTCAAATTGGCAATTTTATTTAAGGGCAATAAACAAGTTTTTGGAGAACATTTTGCTGACCAGCTTAAAATGAGGCTAAAAACTTGTTGGACCTGCTTTAAGCTTATACACAAATTGGCACAAATTTTATGCTAATTTCAAGCGCGCCAAATTAACAATTATAAAAGTCGACTTCTCATCGCGCAATTTGCATAAATTTACACGACTTTATGCAGCTATTTGTTACCTCTACCCCTCCCCACCTACTACCACGCCCCGCAGTCCTTTTTGTCAACCCTTTCTTTTTACACTCCGCTCACATTTTGTGCCGTTTCCACTACACAGAGCTGGTGTCCTTGTTTCCTTTTGCTTTTGGCCACCGTATTTACCGTAGAATTCAACTTTTTCCTTCGGTTGTTATTTGAGCAACAGCAGAATGAGCGACAACCCTGGGCATCACTTTTTCTCAAGTGGCTTGTTTGTTTATAGAATTTACAGTTTTTCAGCTCAGATGTCTCCCCGGTGGACTGCAGGTAATGTTGTCTCTGCTCGTAAATCTTTCATCTGCCAATGCTGACTTTTTATGGAAATGGAAGCAGAAACGCTGCGAATGCATGATATATATGTAAATATTTGTATATGCAAAAATGTATATCTGTCAACTGACATGAAGTATGAAAAATTTTTCGACTGCATTTGGGTACTAGGTGAAATATATGACTCCATAATATTGTAATGTAATTGTGTAGATTTAATATTCCCGCATACAGGTAGCTTTTGAATAGCAGTGACCTAAACAAAGCATTATTTTAAGACAATTGAACTATTTAATAACGAGTGAATGGGTAATGGACTCTCTTATGTTTTTAGAAGTATTCAAAGTTGATGCGAGTAGCACCCATGAAAAGTGAGTACACTTATTATAGATATTTTGTAATTATGGAACATACTAGTACTTAACAAAAATTAAAAAGCTTAAACTATGCATCACTATTGATTCAAGTGACATTTTTCATTTTGTCTGCTGACCAGGGATTAAAACCATAACCAAACCCGTAACCTTTAACCGGTGAAAACCGATTGAAATTTGTAACCGTAACTGAAACCGTAACCGAAAAAACATTTTCCCCTACACCGAAACCCATAAACCGAAACTCTTTAAACCGAAATAACCGTTTAGTAACCAGTTCATTTATAAGGGTTAATTTCGGATCTGGTCACCGCAGCTACTGAGCAACTTTGATAACTTCGAACTGCCATATCTTTGTCAAAACTTAATCAATTATCACGCGCAATGTAAATTTGAGCATGATTTTACTTCTAAATTCGTTCTGCATTTAAATTTTGTTCATTTTCAAAAATTCGAAAATTTCGATATTTTTAGAAAAATGAAACACTGTAAAATTTCTAAAAATTTCGAAATTTTTGAATTTTTGAAAATGAACAAAATTTAAATGCAGAACGAATTTAGAGGTAAGATCATGCTCAAATTTACATTGCGCATGAAAATTGATAGAATTTTGATAAAGCTATGGCAGTTCGAAGTTATTAAAGATCAGTAAAATCAAAATAATCGAAATTTTAATTCTATTCAAGTAACCAGATAAAATTATTTTTCAGGCTAAGTAGAGCATTAAGACTTTTTTTATGTAAAGCATTGAATAATCCTTCTTATTTGGGTCAACCGAAAACCTTAATTTCTTTTTTTTGTGAACCGGTATTTTTAAAGCGAAACATATTAAAAACCGATAACCGTTACACAACCGATACTCCAAGATTTTGCATAAACGATAACCGAAAACTTTATTTCGAGCATAACCGAAACCGTAACTGAAACCGATATTCGTTTCGATTTTAATCCCTGCTGCTGACTAAATACACTCTTCAAAATACATATATGCAAACCATTTCTATATCACTTTAATTCCTTCCTGTATTCCACAGCATTTCTTTCCTAAATAAGAATTAATTCAGACACCAACAAAATGTACTTCTGCCAGCAGATTTTCTTTATTTAGTAGTTGCGAATTAAAATGTCTTCAGCTAATTTGAAGCAATTTCTTACGGTCCAATGCAGGCGTTGAGTGAGAGACACGCCCATGAAGCTAATAATTTCGAGTAGTTTATTTGGCGTTACAATTCGTTCGTTGGCAACTGAGTACTGCGAATTGTGAGCTGCAGAATAATTTCATGGTTGATTACACAAAGGACCAAAACAGGCGGAATATTCGTAATTGGAAAATGATGTCAAGCTGGTGTCTGTTTCCCTATCTCAAAGCTGTTGTTGACGATGACGATGACGATGACGGTGACGGTGACGACGACAATGTTGAATGCTGGAGTCATTCTTGCTCCATACTCGACTGCTGATTAATTAACTAAGACAAATCAAGCAAATGGCGAAAGGAAGCGGCAAAAAGCTGATTTAGGTCAAGATGAGAAATCTGGGAACTGGAAACCTAAGATCTGTTAATTAATTTTGCGAGTTTGTGGCATCCACTCGCATGTGTCTGACATGGTCAGTCCTTTTCTCATGCTCTGGCTATGGCTCTGGCTTCACATTATTCTTTAAAGAAAACCCCAAAAATAAAAACTAAAACCAAAAACAAAAACGAAACGCTATAAAAATTCAATTCAACAATGAAAGCCAAGCTTTTCCCATCATTTCGCTGCTGTTTGCTGTATTCTGTATTTGTTGTGGTAATGGAAAACAAAATCTATACAAAAGAAATAAGAATACATTGCTTCAAGTCTTGTTCTTCTATAGCCATCTGATAGTGCTCATTTTGGCTATTGTGCTGCTGTTTAGGCCTTGGCGCCACTTAAATGTTGCGTATGTGGGAGATACATACATATAAAAAAAGAGCCATATAAAATATATAAAAGTGAATAGATGGCCAGACAGGGGCGTAGTTGGGCAGAGAATAAAACAAGGGAGAGTTAAGTTACACGACGAGCTATAATTGAGATTGAAATGATCAGAAACTCAGTTGTTTCTTCAGAATGAACATCTTCATATTCCATAGATTCAGAGATGAGAGGCATCTCAACTGAGATACCCCCTTTGGGCTAAGTCACTGTGCTCTGGGGCGAAAATGGGGTTCTTCTTCCCAGTCTCTCTAGATATTCTTTCACTATAAATAAGTGCCACATGCTCAACATTTTTATGCTGTTTTATTGCACTGCGCTAAAAGGCAAAGCAAACGAAACTGAAGCAAAACCAAACCAAACCGTGACCATGTGGGATATCTGCTATGTGAGAGAGGTGGGTGTTTGCTTTGGTTCTGTGTGGTGTTCCTTACATGTATCAGCTCCAGTTCGAGGTGCCGCTTACTGGTTACGTCGATTCTAGCTGCTGGATGTCTGGCATTGCTAAAGCCAAAATCTTATTATGTGCTACATTTAACGCCCAAGTAGCTGAGCATTTCAGTTAGATATTTCCATTTACTTTGCCATCAGCTGGCAGGACAACTCGCATGGCGATTGTGCCTGTCTATCCTACTCCATGTCTTTACTTTCCACTTTACTCAAGTCCTTCCATGTCGATATGTCGCTTCTCTTGGCCATTTCATTCGTTAAATCAGCATCGGTGCAATAAAATTCAACTGCTTTGTGTAAGCCTTTCGATTTCACCCCTCAATTGTACCTGTGGTTAGCAGCGACGCTTCCTCCAAATCGATGAGCAGTCATAAAATGTACCAAATTTATTGCATACTTCGGGGTGCGAGCGTATGTATATATGTGTGTGTATGTGTGTAAGTGTCAGAATGTGTGTGACAGAGTCAGGGTGTGTGCTTTCCGATTTTTACACCCTTTTGATTAGCCTTCGTGCAGATTAAAGTTGTATTACGAGAAGTGTAAATTTTATTCGCGTCTCCTTTAAAACGTTTAACAGTGCGTATACGTGATCTGCCCTTCTATCGACATTTTGTTATTTATGTATAATGGAATTTATTTTTATTATTAGAAATAATTGCTACAACATCAATTGCAGCAAATTGTATTCAAATTTAAAAGCCAAAACGTTAATTTATTAATGTTAAACTTAATATGCAATGTTAATTGCTGTAGACCGCATCACTTAATTGAATTATTTTTAGAAAATTACCATGGCTTTAGCATAGCTGGCGTATTTAATTAAATTTGTAATCCAATTAATTACGTGTTTATTTAATGACAGCAAATTGACAGAAATGCACGAGAAGTAGAAACCCCGCGAAGTCTGCTTTTACTCCCGGAAGCAAGAACTTATTGAAATTCCATTGGCCAAAATCACAGCATAATAAAACCATTAGATTTGATGAGTTTCCATAAAAGTTTTACCATCAGGCAGCTAATAGCACACGCACACATGCAAACGAGCTTCACACTTGTCCGAATCTTGAATTTTTTACAAGAACAACAAGGAAACCCGCAGCAACATCAATGTTAACAGAAAGAGTAGAAGAAACAACTTAAGGAGCAAGAACTTGGCCATAATGCAGCAGTAAAGACCAACACCAACTATCGCCGACAGCTGACAGCCTCGACCTGCCAAACCACTTGCAGCTCAAGTAACTGGCCAACTTCCAAAGGTCCAGGCAAACAGGCCAAACTGGCATAGAGGCAAACAGGCCAACAGCGAGCAGCCAACTGCAGCTGCGACCAGCCGCAGTCATGGATAACGCTCAAAGGTCCCTCTTGACATTCGAGTGCAAGTCGTTCGAGGCGTTCAAATTGCTTTGCTGTCAACAGATTTAGGAACTACCAACACGGTTGACGACCCAGTTTAAGCGGTCGAAAAGTTGCTAACACTTTGTGCATCCTTTGAATGATTGACTAAAGGGTAGCTTAGTAACAATCAAATTGCAAGATATTTATAAATATTCCGCAACTTCAATTAATTAATTATTAAATCAAAATAGTACAAATTGTCAGAAATATAAAGAAGAGGTCAAAAGTTTAAATAATTATTTATCCCTGTAATAATTTTAATATATATGTAAATTTGCATACAATATATATACAACTTGGTAAAATTTAAGTTTTTAGAATAAATAAATAAAAATTAATTAGAATTGATGTTATTTGAGAAATTCAATTGAAATCAGAATCATTTTTTAAAAATATGATTACAGGGTATTTTACGATATTTCCAAAGAAGTTGCAGTTTTGTCTTGCCTGCACATCCGCTTTTCAGCCAATTTCGTCAGGTGTCAGCTTTGTTCGAGCAAAAAGCTCTTAACTTTTGTCAGTTTTCAAAGTCCTTTTCATTAAACTTTGTAGCTTTTTTTATAGAAAAAACATTGAATGGTTGCATGGAACGCTAATTGTAAGCCCACCGCTGTCGGACTTTCAATTCTATTTGAGATCCTTTTTGATTTCGCCGCTGTCTTCAGTATATACAAGAAATGCAAATATTTGACATGTTTTAAAGGGGGCGGCGTCTTTATTTTATGTGCCATCCAAAGCAACGCAACGCGACTCAATGATTGGAATTGTGTGGATACTGTAGAGCTCTGACATGGCAACGCGCACTGAAATCACGCAGCTCGCATACGCCATTGAATTTTAAATGAATCCGGAACACATTCGGAGACTGAGGCCCAAAAGGGAGACACCATACTCTGACTGGGACTGTGTCTCTGACTGTAACCGCGACAGCGACTTCGAACTGTGAATGTCACTGAGACAAGCACGCACCATTTTGACTCCCCTCCACTCCTACAGTGATATGTTTATAAAAATGCAAGGCAAGTCTGTGTTCTGGCAAAAGGAAAACAACACAAAGTGCTTAAGGTTTAAAACCACTTGAGCCACGAATCTTACAGCTACCAGCCACCAAACAATCCCACTCCCATTTCCACTTCCACTCCCAATCCCAGAGTCAGGCCCAAATTCAGGTCATAATTGGCGACGTGTGCGCGTTGCCATTGGCGCCGCCTGCACATTTAATGCTTATGAAATTCTTAGAGCCATTTTCCAGCTGTATGGATATGAGAGTTCTGCCCCACCACCCTGCATACAATTTTGTAGTGGTTTGTACACAGCTGAGCTGAGAAAGAAAACAGCTATCAAGCTCAGAAAAACAAAGTGAATTTGGTCGAATATGTTTCGAATATGATACAAAATTTATTAAAAATATTCCAAGAAAAGATTCAAAGAGTGTTTTCTCCAAATACTATAAAAAGTGTCACATAGTAATTTAAAGTTTCGTCTCTAGCGTCTTAAAAAATTTCTGAAAATCTCAGAATTCTTTCTGATTCATAGTGCATAAAAACAGTCAAAGTAATATTGTCAAGCATTAGATTATCATCTGGTTTTTTACTTTACGATATGAAGGAAAATGACTTTCCAGCAACACAACTAAAATTCGCCAAGAAAAAAGGAAAAACCTAGCCATAGTTTTTGTGAGTGTTCAATTTGTAGTTTTCATGAGTAGCAGCTGCAAATTTGCTGCGAAAACTCCGTGTGGCACCCGCACAAGATGTTAAAGCAATTTGGAAGCAGCTGAGAAGAGGAAGTCCTGATGCACTTTACCAACAATTCTCGATGTTTGCAGTGGATACAACTGGCATACACAGCGTAAAGTTAAAAGTTTCAGGCTAATACTATTTATAATAAATGTGCACTTACACATATTCATATTTCATGGTTAGCTAATGAATTTCTAATAGTACATATAACTGGCCATGTTGCACCCAATTGTGTCTGGCGGGACTGGTTACTGTAGAATGACTTTAAACACAATCAAATGGAGTGCAACCCATGAAAATCGAAGGTCATGAATAGAGCTAAAATATCAGAGAGTCCTTTGTCGAAACAAAAAATGTTGGAAATATGCATGCGAGGCGTATGGCAAACGAAAAGAATGTTTGGAAAATTGTAAAAATCCTTCGAAACAACTTTAAATTCTTTAAAGATAAACTAAAATAATATTATATAAACACTGCAATTGCATACACAATCAAATTATATTCACAATCGAATCTAATTAGCTTTACATATTCAATTTTCCTATGCAAATCACCGTGAAATCAGAGGACAAAGGAACAACAGTGTTACATAGGTATCAAGCAAATGGATCTGCATCTGTAATGCAAATAATTTATTAATATGCGTAGACGAAAATAAGCCGAAGCTCTTTAGATTAATAAAATAATGTGTGTTTATAAATGATAATTAAGTTAATTGAAAACTCAACCGCCGTGATAGAACCAACAAACTAATTTGAATACAAATAAACCGATATTTTATGTAATGTAAATATTGTTGTTTAAAAAATATGGCTGCTGACAGATACTATTTAATTTAAAGAGTTATAAATAATTTAAATACATATTTTGGTTTGAAAAAACCTTTATTGTAAAAAAGCCAATTTTAATTATTTTGTATATTTTAGAAAAGGTTGGCAACTTTTAGAGACTTAATGCTCTGCGACTATTTCAGGGAGGGGAAGTCCAATGGAGACGAGGAGTGATGACTTTTAATGCGCTTTAAAAGTGAATGCAGTGAATGTAGTGCAGTGAATGAAAGCTGCCATTGTTGAAAATAAGAAATGTTGAAATGAGAATATATCTGTTTTTAATTGTTGGCTGTTAATTGGAATTGTTCGCTGTGTGGTTGTTAAATGAGGAACTGTGCTAATGGACGCGCAGTCAGTAAAGTGAGCTGATGGATATACATGAACAACAACAATGCAACACAATGCATCTTATATGCAAATAAATTATAATAATTATATGACCAAAAGAGAGCAATAAATTTTCTTTATTTTGCAGTAATAGAAAAAGTATAAAATTAATTGACATTTAATGCGTCTGTTTATATAGCTCTTGAATAAATTAGATATATCTGCTAAAATTTAAATAGATTCTTTTGTCTAGTTTTATTTTTATTATGATTGATTTTCACTTGAATTGCTGAACGAATATTTCAAATTTCATTTAAAATATTTTCAATAAACTTAAAATGCTTTAGTTATTTTATTATTTTCATATTTTTTGTTGTCCTATAAACATTGATTGTGTCCATTCCAACGAAATGCGTTTCAGTAGCCACAGAAATACCAACATTCCCGACAAAAAGCTATATGGTCTTTTATTTATGAAGGGTCGCATAATAATCTAGAGTGCCACAACTTGTCTGAGTGCCGAGAAATCTCTGTGTGCTAAATCAATAACAATAAATTTGGCTAGCGCACATAAACTCTAGCCCTGAAGCATGCAACAACACACATTTACAGCACGAGTATATTTTATTAGTCCTTGCAACACATCGAGACAATCAACTGTGTGTCAGGCACACACGTTTATCCCATAAATTCATCTTGGGGCCTTTGTTTTGCCCTCTATCTTTTCGGCCAGTGCAAATTGTTTTGTGGTCTAACTAATTGTGGCAACAAGTCAAACAAGTATTGGCTCAAAGCCAAAATACCAGTTTTATTATGTACACTAAAGTTCTTGAAGTGGGAAAAAAAGTTAATAAGATATGAGGGAAGGTAAATCTTGCTCAATTGATAATTCTTTAGTCTAGTTCAAAATTTAATTATAATAATTAAGTTACTTGCCTGATTTTTCTACGATTTGTGCACTGATGATTTTTTATTATTTTTTTTATATGATTCTTTAATATTTTTTGAACATATTTTTACAATATTTAACCTCAATAAAAATCTTTTAATGGCCGCGTGAATTCGAAAACACTTTAAATTTTAGGCTAGCCTTAGGACAACAAACACAAATATCGTTGCATACAAAGCAGCTCACAAAGGAATACAAAACACAAACAAAATGCTCAAATGCGAGATGCAAACGCGTACATATTCAAAGTATGAATAATTCCAATGACTCGTTTTTGTTTCGCCAATATTGATGGTTACGCTCTTTTCAGAATGTAACATAGAAGATGCTACCAAAAAATTGGCGATAACACGCACGTCATTCGGCCACGCGATTATGTTGCATACTAAGTGAAGTTTATACAAAAGCCGCCAATGACATGAAAGGGGAAATTTTAACAGAACGTCTCCTGTCTGTTGAAATGCGAAAGCCAAGCAACACGTGGGCATAACAGAGCCTGATGTGGTACTGTTAAGGTTAACAGCAACTGTTCATGACCCAGAGGCCATTGATGATGCTCTAGTAATGTTAACAGATGTAACCCATTGACTTACTTTACATAACATGACTACTTTAACAGAACAACGATTGATATTACATTACATTCGTCTGTTAAGTCATATTCTCTTAAATTTGCACAAATTGTGCTGCTCTTGGGTCATGTCAGTTGCGCTGTCAACTAAATACAGTTGCACATTTATTTATTTAACTAAATATATTTTATATTAAATGTTGCAGAAGTTTTATGTCACGCCCATACATCTGCAGACCCAACACACATCTCATAAATTCATGTCAAAAAGGGCCAAGGTTGCCGCTGACTGTCTCAGAAGCCACAGGTGTGGCAGCAGCAAATTAAGTTGCACATATAACTCAGCTACCCAGGTTTCCATCTATCCGTTCCACATACCACGCACTAAAGACGCCCTCAAGGAAATTGGCTACTCTGCTAGAATGTTTGTGGGTGTGTGTGTTTGTGTGTGTGGGAACGATACTTCCATCCCTCATCCCTCGGAACGACAATTTGTGCGCTAAAAGTTGGCACACAAAATATAATGTATACGACCCGTGTCATGTACTTTACAATTGTTGTTGGCTCCGTTTGTCATTACGCCAAACGACTTTGACAGAACAGAAAAAAAAAGAAACACAGCACACATAAATTACAACAAGAGCAAAAGCAATGGCAACAGACCAACAACATCAGCGAACATATACATATATATATTAAAAGGACAGCAGCTGGCGGCCTGCAATGTGAATCTGGCCAAGCATACGCATTGTCTTAAGCCTCTTAAGTTATGCCATTAGAGCCGAGCAATGTCATCGACTCGACGCTTCAAGTCGACAGACAGCGACATAACTCGAGATAATTCAGTTATAACGCCCCACAACAAAAGAATCGTAGTGTCAATGAACGTGTTATCCCAACATGTCCAACCAACAACGGAATCCATCTCAATTCTAATGTCAATGACGCACAGATAACAGATAACTTTTTGGGAAACACTCAACCGTGGTCATGTTAACGCGTATGTAGACGGCAAAAGAATTATATGATAATTGCAGTAAATCGACAATTTAATTTGGCTTATCAAGTACATAAGAAAACATGTCCAAAGGGTCAGCAATGATCCAAATTGATGCAGACGGCCAAAATGTAAATGTCGTCTGATTGGAATGCAGACACTGTTTGGGCTAAATGTAAAGAGAGTAATTTCGGAATATGATTTAAATGTCAAAGGTCTGTAAACCGAATGAGTGAACTTGAAGCATGCTCAAGTGAATAAAAGATACTTTGAAAAAGGAAACTGGATTTGAATATTCACTTTTGATACATACAGAATCTTTTAGGTACAACTACAACTACATAAATGCACCTGGTTTTCATAAGCGCATTATATTCAAGTCATAAAATATGAAAGCAGGCCGAAAATATATTTCTGCAGCAAATTTACTGCACGTGTGCACAAATGTAATTTAATTTGCAGTCGGAAATTTGTAACTGCTCTTATGCTAGTTGGAGCACAAACTCATTTGAGTTACAGAAGTTATAAAATATTGAGAAACTGGAGCAGCTGAGACAGCGATGTGGGTAGAATGGAAGCTGGGATGAATTGCAAATTGCAATAAAGGTGGCAGGAACTATTTTAGTAATAATGAGAACGTGGATTTTGAGAACGATGAAATGCAATTGCTCAGGCCCTGTACTTTTCCATTCAATTGAACGCAACAAGACAGAAAACTCACAACAATGCCAGACAAAGATCCAGTCAGTCTACATCCGGCAGTCATGTTGGCGACATCAAGGTGTTAAGCAACTAATAGTTTCCGGCTGGTGCCGGGATGATGACCCCGTTGGCAAATTGAAGTGCATCAGCGGAAGTATCTGTAGAGGCTTCTGTGTGTGGCAGTAGATGACAACGTGTTGTCATTGTGGCTGCTGCAATTCAGTTTGTTCACGCGTTCGTGGCAAGCGACAAATTGCGCATACGCCATGCAAGCCAAGCACAGCTAAGTGCCCTCGCATAATAGCATTAATCAATAAGCTATGATGACAGCTGACAAAGGCGAAAGTCACTGCCGTAAGCCGCTAGGAAAAGCAAAAGGATTTGCCAGAGGACGTGTCTCGTCCTCCTACACACACACACACACCCACACACACACACACGTACACACATGCACAACATTTTTGTTGACATCCGCAAGTTGCAGATATTATATTGTATTTTTTGTATAAATCAGGCGATGATTTGATTGCACGATTGATCAATATGCCCAATATACGACCCTCCATTTGCGCATTTTGTGAGACCATTTGACAGCTCAACGCGTGGGCAACAAACGATTCGGAAAATTGATGATTTCCACGCATTCATTTTCGGATTGCCACTAATCCAAAGGCCACAATATGTGTTCGCGTCCATCCAAATCGGGAATGCATATGCTATCAACAATTTACAAGCTGACCATTGGTCTTTAAAAATAAATTATTTTAATTATTAAAAAAATATTTTTTATAAGCCGTCAGATTTGATAAGAAGTCAAATAGTAAATTGAACAATTTAAATTTAATAATTTACCATACATATTTTGTATTAGATTAATTTACCTTGAACGAATTGCAAGGCCAGTGCTTTGAAATAAAGTAAATAAAGAATTGAATCAAAGCTAATAGAGCCAGAAAATACAACAATTATCAAAAAAGAATATGAATTGTGCTTAATAAATTCAAGTGCTGCCTGAAAATATCCAGCTTTATCTTTATTCTCTCGTTATTTATATTTTTTCTCATTGCTTTCATTGTTTTCTGTAAACCACTTAGTTTTACTCGATTGGTTGCCAAGGCAATTGAGAAAAGAATTTTGTCGAGTTTTGGTTTTGTATTTTTTCATGTCTTTTATATTCCATTTGGTATAAATTGTCTCTTGGAAGCCAATAAAAAGCATAAATTGCTTTGTCAGCGCACTTGGCGAAGTCTGTGTCAGCAAAACGTGAACACATCTAAAAGTATTGGACACCTTTCCAGCTCAAGTAATTAGCAATTTATGTAGCTTTTCTGCCAGCCATTTATAACGCAAAGCACCAACCAAATGGCCATACTTGGGTCATAAAACCTAACACCTTTTCACCGGCCACTTGCTGACCGGAAAAGTATGCTAGGGTAATTTTGTATGCAAGCATCAAGCGACTTTTAGCTAAGCATAATGAATTGTTACCTAAGCATGATTTATCTATAGGCAGCCCATAAATCTCAGGTTCATTGCAGCACCAGTAAAAGGTATCGACTTTGTGGTACCCTTGCCACTGTTGCAACTGTATATTTACTACTTTTTATACACAAAACATTACAAATGGATCATCCAATTTATTTTCTATTCTTTTAATAATACTTATTTAAATTAAAATCTTTGAAGAACCTCAGACCTCAAGGACTGACCAAATTAAAATACCTTTTCGGCACGGCCGCCATACAAATTTTCCTCATAATTACGACCACTTTACAAGGTATTTTCTTGACCAAATCGACACTTTGACCTTTCAGCCACAATATACGCTCGTTAGTCAATGTTGAGCAATTTGTTGTGAATCAATAATAAATGTAAATAACATAATAGACACAACTGCCTTAGGGTGAGCGTTATACTGTTGCTCTCACTGTTTTGCATTGATGATGATGATGATGATGATGATGATGATGATGATGATGATGATGATGATGCCATCATCGTTGCTGAAGTAATCTAAAATAGGAATTGTATAATGTGAAATATGGCTAGCTGTAGCTGGACACGCACTTATTCAATATAATTTAACGCCACATCATGGCAGCTGTTTTTGGACAAGACAACGGCGCCAATTGACCGAAAATCAATGGCCAGTCAGCCGAGTCCACTTTGGTTGTGTGCGAGTCATCAACACACACAGAACCAACATCACCAGTTGATGAAATGTTCTATACCCTGTACTCATAAAATTGGAAAAGTATATTTTTATATTTACAATCACAATTTTCTTAAACAGACAAATATTATTTACTATCTATAGTATTAAGATTAAGGACTCAAATATATTTCAAACTGTCAAATTAAATGTGATATCGATATAATCGAGTGAAATAGCAGGTTACAAGTGTACAGAATATCTCTCAGTCCATCACACATTCAACTAGAGCATGTTTTTACTTGTGTTATTGACTGATGGCCATCTACCATGTTGCAGCTTCACTGTTGCCAACAAATTGAACTGAAAAACGATACTTTAAAACGCGATAACAAAAGCATTACTGTAATTTGGCAACTAGTTCATCTAAGCCGGCACTTTGCCAATTTCTCCATCATTTTAGATTTACTGCCGATTCATTTAGCATTTCATGCTGCTAATTATTTCATTTGCTTGCTGCCAAAGTTTTGGCTCCTTCGGTCCTTAAGAGTAAACATCTACTAGTTTGATCACATCCGTGACCGGACTATTAAAAATGTGGAGCAGAAAAGTTTCGACTGGTATATTCTGATGCCACTTACAGTTGCTGCACATGCAACAAAGTCCAAGGCTGCCGGCAATAAAAGCTTCGAGGGCTTTGTTCAAACATTTCAATAAGTCCCATTAGAGATGAGCAAATTCAGTAAACTGTGGAGAATGTTTTTCCATGTAAGTTCAAGTGTTTTTGCAAATTGCATCTAAAGTTTTTAATTAACATAATTCCTGACGGCATTTAAATTCTCTTGTTTTCCAAAATTATAAGTTTATTTCAGAAAAGTTATCTCTTAATGCGGAAATTAGCAAATGATGATAATATCTTATGGTTGCAGGTAACGTAATTGCAATTAAATTGCAATTTAAAAATTAAAGATTTAAATATTTATACCTACAATTTATATCCAGGAAAATCTCCAAATCGCGAGAGCAGCACTCGTAGTTTCGTTACAGGTACAATTAAACATCCACTATGTGTATTAAACTGAAAGCAGAAAGCAAAGTTTTCATATTGCGCATTGCTCTAGGCCACAATTTGACCACAACTTTGATGCGGGTCGAGAAACTGACCAAACCCCAATTGACACCATTCATTTTTTCTCTCTCTCTCTCTCTCACTCTCTCTCTCACCTTCTCTTTCTAGATCCCATTACCAGTCGAGGGACTATCAGACAGAGAAACGTTCAATTGCTTTTGGCGTCCCATTGGCTCCGTTTGTAATTTTCTCATCGAATTCCATTGGCTTTATACATTTATTGGTTGTGGATTTTTTCGCAAGCCAAAAATTAGGCAAAATTTCCAAGCTGCGAGTAATATATTACAACATTCGCAAGTTTTCGCAGATTGCCCTAAAAGAACAAAGTTCAAGCTACAGTTGAGCAAGGAAATCGTATAGGAAACCAATGTTTATATTCACAACTAAACTAGTCCAAGTACAAGATTAATTTGTTCAATAGACTTTAACTGTGTACCACAAATTTTTCTCTCAACTTTGTAACAAAGTTTTAGCTTGACTTACATTGCTGTGAGCAAGTACAAAGCTAAATATTGGCAAATAATAAACATACAAATTTATTTATTTATCAATTAGTAAACCGGAAATTAAGCAAATTTCGAGTTGCCCATTACGATTTCAAAAACTAACTACAATAAGTCTTTAAAGCAAACTCTCAAAATAATTTCCAAATTCTAGACTTGACCAAAAGCCCTGTTAAGCATTTTTGGGTTACTCTCACTCGATCTGTCATGCTGTGAATTTTATGCGTCTCACTTCATTGCAAGTTGCCTTAAACGCAGCGTTACAATTTTGATGTCTATTCGAAAATGGCTATGGCACATTAGCGGCATAAAACAGGCAATAGGCATTAGGCCAAAGCCTTTAAGCATCGACATACACACAATCACACAAACAATATATACAATGTAGCACACGACACAGCTTCAAAGTGTCTATCCTCGCTTTTAGCCGCTACGCTGTTTTATTACTCACAGAAGCCGTGTGCACGTGTAGGACGGACAAATCCGAATCCAAATGGGATTCGAAACCAGCAGGATCTCTCCCAAGTATCCGGCGGTGCTGCCCATCAAAATCAACGCTTAATGTCCCTCTAATCGCTTTCGCATAAATTTCCGCGCGATTTTGTAATAAAGCTGGCAGTCAACACGGCCAGGAAACCTCTTGTCAGTTGACCCCGGCAGGAGGCTTTAAATTTTATGTTAGTTTCATTGACTTTACGCATGATTTGATTTACCACTGGCCGAATTTAATTAAAGCAAATGCCAAAAGGCAACTCCATCCAAGTACAAAGTAACAACAAGGCAATCATTCAATAGACATTGAATATTTTGCATGCAGACGAGATATGCTGACATTCCAATTAGAAAAACAAATAAAGCAGATTTTAATTGAAAAATTGCCATCAGTGGTCTATGTGTTCTTTTGCAATTGTTAATAAAGAAAGACAACAAATGTGAGAAATGGCTAAATTGGATTTAAGAATTAAATACTTTTTATATAAAAGCCGACCTGACAAGTTCATTAAATCTTATAATAATTAAATAATAAATATTATTTTAATGTTATCATTCAGTGTAAAACACATATGTTTTTGTTGTGCATAATCTTATCAGCACGCTCCGAAATACAACTTGTCATTGTTATGGGCAAAATAATATTCAAAACAGCTTCATCAACATAGTCGATTTAGAACTCTTTGTCCGTTGTCTTCACCTCGTAATATTTAAATCGTATTGGTAGAGGTCGATCATCGCCGATGCCGGTGTCGAGTTTATAGGAATAATGAACCATCTCACAAATTGTAAACTTTATGTAGTTTAATACAACCCAACCAAATTAAATGAAAATCGGACTACCAGTGCATTACATAGAGCCGAATTGTAATATTTTGTGCAAACATTTTATTCGACTTTTATATGTATATCTTAGCTTAACTTGGTAAGAAGTTACATTTCACAAACTTTTTTTAATCTACGGTTGTGTGCAAGGGTATCAAATATATATTTTTTTTTGATTTCACTCGGAGAGGGCCTGATAACTTCTAAAAGAAATTCTCACACTCTCATAAAAAAAGCGCATGCTAATTTGCCTCTCTGAAAGCTCTTTTAAGTTTCACAATATAAACATCTGATGGCCGGTTTGTTTCTCAGTTCCCATCTGACTGGTTTCAAGCACACTCGAGCTTTGTATATTTTTGACCATGGTGTTAACTTTCGCCCTACTGGGCGTGGCAGTAGCGTTATTTTATAACTTTTATCAGTATACGTACAAATACTGGGAGCGTCGCGGAGTTCCTTTTGAACAACCTCTACCGTTTGTTGGCAATATGAAAGGCATTGGAACGAAATATCACTTTCGTGACATTAATCAGAGACTATACGATCAATTTAAGGGAAAAGCTCCCTTTGCCGGCATGTTTATGTTCTTGAAACGGGTCGCTTTTATTCTGGATCTCGATCTGGTTAAGCAAGTGCTTATCAAGGATTTTAAGGTATTCCAAGATCGCGGCGTATTCAACAACGTACGGGATGAACCTCTAACTGGACACCTGTTCACTCTCGAGGGCGAAGAATGGCGATCGATGAGACACAAACTGACCCCCGTCTTCACCTCTGGCAAAATGAAGCACATGTTCGGCATAGTGGTTGAGGTGGGTGATCATTTGAGTACCACGATGGGCAATGCAGTTAATGCCGCCGCTGGAGATGACGGTGCCGTGGAGATCAAGGAACTGTGTGCTCGCTATACCACAGATGTTATTGGCACCTGTGCCTTTGGCCTTGAGTGCAACAGTCTCGCAGATCCTAATGCCGAGTTTCGAGCCAAGGGTCGGTTGCTCTTCGAAAAACCACGTCATAACCAATTGATTCAAGCCTTTATATTTACAAATGCAACATTGGCAAGAAAGTTGCGGTTTAAACTCTTGAATGATGATCTAAATAACTTCTTCATGGATGCAGTTCGGAACACTGTTGATCACCGAGTCAAGCACGGCATAAAACGGAACGATTTCCTTGACCAGTTAATCGAGTTGCATGCTGAAAATGAGGAAGAGGCTCGTCAGGGTAAAGGCATTGATCTATCGAAAGGTCTGACCATTGAGCAAATGGCCGCCCAGGCTTTTGTCTTCTTCATTGCTGGTTTTGAAACCTCCTCAAGCACAATGAGTTTCTGCTTATACGAACTGGCATTGCAACAGGATATCCAGAAACGTCTACGAGAAGAAATCGAAATGGTTCTTAAGGATCTACCAAATGGAAAACTTACCTATGATGCCATAGGTCAGATGACCTATTTGGAGCAGGTTCTGTCAGGTAAGAATTTTCTCCAAATTAATTATTTGTTGTAATCTGATTTCACTCCTTTCTCTATTTTATTCTTTTAGAGACCCTACGAAAGCATTCGATTGTAGCTAACCTCCTGCGGCAAGCAAACGAGGACTATAAAGTTCCCGGCACAGAACAGATCATCGAGAAAGGAACAACAATTTTAATACCTGTACATAATATACATCACGATCCAGAGTTTTATCCGGAACCAGATCGCTTTGATCCGTCGCGTTTTGAGCCCGAGGCTATCAAGGCACGTCACCAATATGCATATTTACCATTTGGAAATGGACCCCGCAATTGCATTGGCGAACGATTTGGAAAAATGCAGGCCAAAATTGGACTCATCTCACTCTTGAGGCACTTTAAATTTGGCGTCTCTGATCGCACTGAAATACCTTTGATCCTAAATAAGAAAAACTTCCCATTATCCACTAAAAATGGCATTCATCTCAAAGTTGAGCGCATATAAAAAAAGATTTATAGATACATAAAAATACTCTATTATGTTGTGTCAATTTTATAATTTTCTTTTCTGATTCGGTAAGAATTTTAAATTTTTTATAAGTATGATCTACTGACCTTTGCATTTAATGAAATTCTAAAATATGAAGTACACATTTAACAAAATCAACAAATGTATTATTAATTTACTTGGAATTAATCTAAGTACTTTCACAATCAATTTTAAGGTGTAGTGTATTATTCATAACCTAAATTTGTTGTCTCATCTTGACATTACAGTTTAAATATTTTAGCATTTGTGACCATATGTTAATACAATTTTGATATACTTCTAATGCAAAATTTTCAAATGAGCTCGTATATTTAATTAGAATAGTCAACAAATGTGAAGGATAATAAAGAATAGAATTGAAGTATTTAAATATGTGATTTAAATCGGGGCATATTATGAAATTTGATGTATGTAGTACATTGTATAACATTTTTATTTAACTTTATTCTGGTTTGAGATTTTGTATTTATAAATGAATTTGAATGAGGTTACCTAACAAATATATTGTAGGAGAATAATTACAATAATTAAAGCTTTCGATAAAAAGTATCAAGCCTTTTCAGTTAAATTAAATTTATAATAAAAACAAGTCGGGTATAATTGACTTAATACCTTCGACTTTTTGTGTAAACGCAAATTAGTAAACAAGTGTTCTGATAAAAGTACACTGATAACGCAAATGTTGAAAATGCTCGACTAGGAGATGCCCTGAAATTCATTTTCTTTCATTAATTCATTTAATACTAATCAGGAATTAAAACCAAAACGAATATTCGGTTGACCAAAATAAAAAGCGTTATTCATTGCCTTAAATGAAAAAAGACTTAATGCTCTTTTTAGCCTGGAAAATAATGTTACCTGGTTACTGGAATGGTCCAGCGTATTGTCGATTTTATTATAATTTGACCTTTGAAAATTTCGATTATTTTGATTTTACTGATTTTTAATAACTTCGAACTGCCATAACTTTATCAAAATTCAATCAATTTTCACGCGCAAAGTAAATTTTAACATGATTTTACCTCTAAATTCGTTCTGCATTTAAATTTTTTCAATTTTCAAAATTCGAAAATTTTGAATTTTTTAGAAATTTTACAGTGTTACCCCTTATCATTTTTCTAAAAATATCGAAATTTTCGAATTTTTGAAAATTAACATTATTTAAATGCAGAACGAATTTCGAGGTAAAATCATAATCAAATTTACATTGCGCATGCAAATTGATTGAATTTTGATAAAGTTATGGCAGTTCGAAGTTATTAAAAATCAGTAAAATCAAAATAATGTCCTATGTCAGCTATATGATATAGTTATCCGACTTTGACCAAATTTAGTCAGGATGTATGTAACAGACAGTCCCAAACATATAATCTGTGAGTTTGGTATGGATATCTTAAGAAACAAAAAAGTTTTTCATACAAAGCAATTTCATGACCTTTGACTTGCATTTCAGGCACTTACACCTTTTGCCGTTTGGCCTACACGTTGATGTGTAAGTGAGTGAGTCAGGACAAAGAGTTTTATATGTATAGACAGGGTATCAAAATGAGTTTTTATATACAACGCCAAATATAGATAAATGAGCTAATTTATATGGAACGTATTTTCGCTAAGCTGCACTGACTTACGATAGCATTCGGATGGCGAGTGAGCGCGAGAATAAGAGAGAAAAAGAGAATGAGAGAGAGAGTAGTGCATCCAGAAAGCTTTCACTGCTGTCTATATAAGTATGTACATATTTCCATACTTCAGTTCTCAGTTACACCTCATTCAACTAACTGGAAACATGTTGACGCTTCTGATATTGTTGGCTATCTTCATTGGCCTTGTCTATTTCTGGCTGCATGAATATTACGCCTACTGGCGCCGGCGAGGCGTTGAAGGGGAACGTCCAGAATTTGTGTTGGGTAACATGCGTGGATTTGCACGTAGTCTACACTGGACGGAGATAAATCAGCGTATTTATGGCAAGTTCAGGGAACGTGAACGCTTCTGTGGCTTCTTTACATTCTTCAGCAAAGCATTTTTTGTGATTGATCTGGAATTGATCAGACGCATTTTGATCAGTGACTTCAATAGCTTTGCGGATCGTGGACTCTTTCATAATGTTCGCGACGATCCTTTGACTGGGAATCTGCTGTTCCTCGATGGCGATAAATGGCGCTGGTTACGCCAACATCTGACTCCTGTTTTCAGCTCGGGTAAGATGAAATTCATGTTTCCCACAATTGTGAAGGTGGGAGAGCAATTAGCTCAAGCCGCCGAGCAGTCACTGGGTGAATTCGAAGCGAAGGATTTGTGTGCCAGATTCACAACCGATGTCATTGGAAGCTGCGCCTTCGGCTTAGAATGCAACAGTCTTTCCAATCCCAAGTCCGAATTCCGGCAAATGGGTCGATCTGTGACGGAACAGCCACTTCACAACAGCATTGTCCAGGCCTTTATGTTTGCTCAGCCGGATTTGGCTCGTCGCCTCAGACTGCGACTCTTTCGTCCCGAGGTGAGCAGATTCTTTATTGAGACAGTTCGTCAGACACTGGACTACAGGGAACGTGAACACATCAAGCGCAATGATCTCATCCAGCTGCTTATCGAGCTGGGCCAACAAGCGAAGGGAAGTGATCCTGGACTAAGCTTCGAGCAAATTGCTGCACAGGCCATGGTATTCTTTCTGGCTGGATTCGATACCTCCTCCACAACCATGTCCTTTTGCCTGTATGAGCTGGCCCTCAATCCTGACATCCAGCATCAACTACGCATGGAAATCAATGCCACATTGGAAAAGCACAATCAAGAGCTCAGCTACGAATGCCTGCAAGAAATGACTTACCTCAACCAGGTGGTGGCCGAAACATTGCGCAAGTATCCCATATTACCACATCTGGTGCGACGCTCCACCATCCCGTATAACGTGCCTGGGAGTAGCCTCGTCCTGGAGCCGGGTATTCGGGTGATGATACCGGTGCATAGCATACATCACGATCCAGAGTTTTATCCCGATCCCGAACGCTTTGATCCATCCCGTTTTGAACCCGAAGCAATTAAATTACGACATCCATTTGCGTATTTGCCCTTTGGAAATGGACCTCGCAGTTGCATTGGCGAGAGATTTGGCCAAATGCAGGTGAAGATTGGTATTGTAACTCTGCTGCGACATTATCAATTTGACATCACTCAACGAACTCAGATACCGCTGAAATTCTCCAAACGCAATTTCCTTATTGCTACACAGTCGGGCATTCACCTTAAAATGGAACGACTTTCCCATTGAATTGTTATTATAGGTCATGCTCTCTACTAATCGTGTACTGTAAGATAAACAATTTAACAAGCCGTAATAAAACAATTCATCCATAACCTACACGAAACTGCGCACTCAACATAAACTCGCTAAAAAAAAAAGAGCTTTTTAAAGCTCATCGATTAAGAGAAAAAATTATTATTGTTGATTTACTGTCTGTATCTGCATTGTTCTCTCACTCTCCGTCTCTGTTTTATTCTCATTATCATGCAGTTGATCATGAAATGTATTTGTATGTAAGTATGTATGTATATTCGACTATGAAATACCCTGTTTATAAATGTTGCATGTTAGAATATTATGTGTTTATTGAAATAAAATTAATATTTACAAATTTCTAAGAAGAAGAATCAAAATAAGAATATTTCAATTAAAATGGTGTTATTGGATGTTAAATGGAAATATTCTCTTGCAAAGAATTCGCAATTTTATTCCAGGTAAGATATTCTATAATAATGTCATTCAGCCATTATAAAGACATTTTCTTTGATATTATTTTAGTCGTAAATTTAAATTATATATGATTTGCTTAAATTGTTAATAAAAATTAGAATTAACAAATTTGGTTTTAAATTGATAATTAGTTGGGCAGCCCTTAGTTATCGGTAAATAATTCAATTATCTTTATCAATTGCCTTTCATACGATGCCGTTATCGCCAAGTCACTTTTCAAGTTCAAGGCAAATTTATTTTGCTCTCTCTCTCTCTCTCTCTCTCTCTCTCTCTCTGTCTCTCTCTCTCTCTCTCTCTATCAATCTCTTTACCTTCTTCTCTCTGTGTCAAATACACTTGAAGTTCTCGCTGTTATTGAGAATATGATAATTTTTAATGCTTGTAGAACAAGGGGGCTCCTGCAAGTCGGCTATTAGCGAGGTTATCTGCATCACTTGTTAATTGTACCCTGTAATTTAAAAATGTTCATACAAGGGCATAATTAATTGCTCTAATTTATGCAATAAATAAAACTTGATATAAACGATCACAATGGATATAGAAGAAATTATAAATAATTCAAATAAAAATGAGAGACTAGCTAAAAATCAAATAATCATATACAATATGAATTATGGAAGTTATATGCATTTAATTGCCATAGGGGTAATAATGGGTATATTTTGGAACATCAATCCAGCATTGAGAATTGCACATTTTTAAATGAACTTTGTACTGCAACTGATTAAGAAGAGCTTTATAGGCTCAGTAGACAGAACAGTTGTAATTGAAACGCGGGAAATGCTTGATGTGATTGCTCTGTTATTAATTGCACTGGCAATTGGGTTCTGGTATGTGAGAACCAGGCTCAGTTATTGGTCCCGACGTCGCATTAGCCATGAGCGACCTAGTTTTCCCATGGGCAACTTGAAGGAATTTCGAAAGACGAAACACTTTATGGAAATTCTGACGCCACTGTATCAGCGCTTTAAAATAACCGGGGCACCATTTGCGGGATTCTATATGATGCTGCGACCTGTGGTTCTGGTGATGGATTTGGAGCTGGCTAAACATGTGCTGATCAAGGACTTTGCCAACTTTGAGGATCGCGGCATGTATCACAATGAACGCGATGATCCACTCACCGGTCATCTCTTTCGGATCGATGGACCCAAATGGCGACCGTTGCGTCACAAAATGACTCCGACTTTCACCTCGGGAAAGATGAAGTTCATGTTTCCCACAATCTGTGACGTGGGCGCAGAACTTGCTCAAGTTTGTGCCGAACAGGCTGAAAATGCAATATGTGGCATTGTGGAGATTACGGATCTGATGGCCAGATATACTTCGGATGTGATTGGCAGCTGTGTGTTTGGCCTAGATTGCAATGGACTTCGGAATCCAAATGCCGAGTTTGCTGTGATGGGTCGACGTGCATTCACGGAACGACGGCACAACAAACTGATCGATGGATTTATTGAGAGTTTTCCCAACATGGCACGCCGTCTACGTCTCCGCCAGATCCACCAGGATGTCACCAATTTCTATATGCGCATTGTGCGGGACACTGTCAAGGAGCGCGAGACGAAGAATATTGTGCGAAACGATTTCATGAATCTCCTCATCGAGATGAAGCATCGTGGAGAACTCACACTGGAAGAGATGACAGCTCAGGCATTTATATTCTTCGCCGCCGGCTTTGATACATCAGCATCTACCCTGGGATTTGCCCTCTACGAGTTGGCCAAGCAGCCGCAACTGCAGCAGAAGCTGAGACAGGAAATCGAGGATGTACTGGAGCTAAATGGTGGAGAATTCAGCTATGAGAGTATGGAGGAGTTGCGCTACATGGAGCTAGTTATAGCAGGTGAGTGCTGTCGACTTGGACTCATAAATCAAATAATTTATGCATCTTTTCTCTCAGAGACACTTCGCAAATATCCAATATTACCGCATCTATCGCGCGTCTGTCGTCGTTTTTATAAAGCCAAGGGAAATCGACACTTTTATATAGAACCTGGCCAGCTGCTGCTCATCCCTGTCTATGCCATACACCACGATCCAAACATATATCCGGAACCAAATAAGTTCATTCCCGACCGTTTCCTGGCGGACCAAATGGCACAACGTCCCTGTGCCTCCTGGCTACCCTTTGGGGATGGACCCAGGAATTGCATTGGAATGCGTTTTGGCAAGATGCAGACAAGTGTAGCCCTGGTTTATCTGTTGCACCGCTTTCAGTTCAGTGTCTGTCCCCGCACCGTGTCCAAGATTGAGTATGTCAAATCCAACATATTGTTATGTCCATCAACTGGCATCTATCTAAAGGTTGAAGAACTGCGAAACTAATAATATTTAAAGTAGGATAAACACAACTTACCCATCTCAAAAGTGGAACTAATGTACTTATCCCTATTTTTACTGAATACTCCTAATTGTTCGGTTAAATATCGTTTTCAAGAATCCCACACATTTCTTAGGCACTAGTTACAACTTCATATCTTTAAACTGATTACGTTAATCAATAAATTTAAACTTTTTGGCAGAATAAATTTCTTGATATATCATTTACTTGTAAAAATGCTAATCATCGTTAGAAGCATTACATTTATTAATCTTTCCCTCGAAATAAATCGTTTATTAATCAGCTCGACGATGCGTTAAACTTATCGAAGAAACAATTTCAAATATTGAGTGCAACATTGCGGCATATAAGTAAAAGCTTTGTACTCTACTTAGATAATAGTATTGGTATACAATTAGGCAAGTTTAAATAACTTTATTGGTATTGTTTCAATGAATCGCACATTTAAATTTAGTAACAAGTAAACATAAATAAAGAATACAGATAAATGGAGCCTATAAACACAGATATATCATATCTAACCCTATGGTCTCTCTTCAATAAAGAGCTTTGAGAGAGCGAGCTTTTGTTTATAAATATCGAGTGTTGAGCGTATAGTTAACTCAGTTTATAACTAAGCGTGAAATGTGGCTGATTATAACGTTGATCGGAATTATACTGGCGTTGCTTTATTATGGAGCGCGTCATCGGCACAATTATTGGAATCGTCGTGGAATTCCTCACGATACTCCCAGCTTTCCAAAGGGAAACATTCGGGATTGGCCGTCGAAGCGTCAATTGGGCGTTATCTTTAGGGATTACTATATGAAGTATAAGAATGCCGGCAATCCGTTTGCTGGCTTCTATTTCTTCTTCACCAAAACCATTTTGGTAACCGATATGGAGCTGGTCAAGCGTGTGTTGATTAAGGATTTCAATAATTTCGAGAATCGTGGCATATTCTACAATGAGATTGATGATCCCCTATCGGCCACATTGTTCAGCATTGAGGGCCAGAAGTGGCGACACTTACGTCATAAGCTATCACCAACCTTCACTTCGGGTAAGATGAAGCACATGCTGCCCATCGTCTTGAAAGTGGCTGAGGAATTGGCCAACGTATTCAACGAGAAGTTGTCATCTCCCAAAGAGCTGGAGATCACCGACCTGGTGGGTCGCTATACGGCCGATGTAATTGGAACATGTGCCTTCGGTCTGAACTGCAATAGCCAGAGGGAACCCAATGCCGAGTTTGTCGACATGGGAAAACGTGCGGTTACAGAGCGACGCTATTTTGGACTCTTGGATTTCTTTATATTTGGCTTTCCTAAATTGGCCCGTCGGATGCGTCTTAAGATTACAGTTGAGGAGGTTGAAGAGTTCTATTTGCGCATTGTTAAAGAGACCATCAGCTATCGCCTGAAGACGAAGGAGAACCGCCATGATTTCATGGACATGCTCATCGAAATGTATCAAAAGAACCAAGTTGGAAACACAGAGGAGGGTCTAACCTTCGAAGAGCTCGCTGCCCAGGCCTTCATTTTCTTTGTGGCCGGCTTTGAAACGAGCTCCACAACCATGGGATTTGCCCTATACGAGCTGGCATTGCATCAGGAAGTACAGAATGAACTTAGAGCTGAAATTAAGGAGGTTCTTAGCAAACACAATAATGAGTTCACCTACGATAATATCAAGAAAATGGAACTATTGGAGCAAGTCGTCATGGGTAATTAAAACTTTCAGTTTTCCTCTATTATTGTAATTCTAATGTCAATTAATATTGCAGAAACGCTGCGTAAATATCCCGTATTGCCCCATCTAACGAGGACAGCCAACTCCGACTATTCTCCCGATGACCCCAAGCATTACATTGAAAAGGGTAGTGTGGTCGTTGTCTCTGCCCTTGGAATTCATTACGATCCCGACATTTATCCCGAGCCAGAGAAGTTCAAGCCAGAGCGTTTCTCGGAGGCTGAGATTGCAGCTCGACCCTCGTGCTCTTGGCTGCCGTTCGGCGATGGTCCTCGCAATTGTATTGGCTCACGATTTGGCCTTATGCAGTCCTGTGTCGGTCTGGCCCATCTGATCAAAGACTTCAAGTTTACTGTGTCTCCAACAACTCAAATCCCCCTCAAATTTGTCACCAAAAACATATTGTTGTCCGCTGAAAACGGTATCCATCTGAATGTTGAGAAAATGTAATTGAAACCAAATAGTTTCATGAAATTAAATTAAATGAGATTATAAGAACTAATGTCTTGAGCTACTTATTAATGTTATGTGTAAGTGAGCTGGATGGCACAAAACCTTTTTTGTATTTCATATTGATAACTCTATCAATCAATTATGAAATCGTTCGCTTTTAATACGTCAAAGATAACTAAATAAAGACATATAATTTGATTTATTAATTCACATTATTCACATTAATGTAGAAGTGCTGTTTTTATTAAATTATTCAGAATTTCAGAATATTTTTCTTTTAATCATTCATTGTAACTAGAGGTTAATTAATATTGTCTAATTATGCAGTATTCGACTTACAACATACCAAAATTTTGTTTTATGTTTTACTATCAAATATTATCCATAAGTTATCTATAAATTAAGTGGCACTACGAAATATACAACATGTACTTACTGTACTTAAATTTATTACCAATAAATAGTTACCAATAGTCCTTAGTTATTATAAAATTAAAGCTCTGTTTATTTCAAATTTGCATAAATCAGATATTCTCTATTTAATGATTTCTATTTTATTTAACAATTAAATTATGTACTTGGATATAAATTGATCGGAATTCAATGGAATCTATCATCAAGCAAGTTATAAAGCAGTTGCTACGGAAAGGTTCAAAGTATTTACGTTCAACATGCTTATTTAGCTCCAGAATTTCCCACCTATCACTTGAACCTCAAGGCACTTTATTAATGCCGTCAAACCATTTAAAGTGCGTTTTAATGGTCGCTACCAGACAGAGGTATTACAAAGATGTGTCCCATAACATTTTAGATGAGCCAAGTGCTACCACGTGCTTTACTTGTTAGTACAAATTAAAAATGACTCGTGTGCAATAAAAGTATTTTTATATAGGGTCCTGACCTGAAAGATGAACTATAAATGGAAAAGTGCTGGGCTAACTTTTAACCAGTCTAAGTCTGCTTGTCAAAGTGAAATGTTTATCTCTATATTGTTAGTCGCGTTTGTCTTAATCGGATTCTTTATATGGATGAAGTGGCGATTTTCTTATTTTCAACGTCGTGGCATTGCCCATGAGGCACCTTTGCCTATCGTTGGCAATATGTGGGGCTGGCGAGTTACCAAACACACCTCACAAATATTGCAGAAACTGTATGATAAGTACAAGCATTTGGGACCCTATGTAGGAGCATACTTTCTCATGTCACCCATATACATTATAACGGATATGGATCTGCTGAAACGAATCTTTATCAAAGACTTTGGCAACTTCGATAGTCGGGGCCTTTTCTACAATGAACAAGACGATCCATTGTCGGCACATCTCTTTGCGGTTGATGGTCCAAAGTGGCACAGTCTGAGACCTCGAATGACGCCCATCTTTAGTGGTGCCAAAATGAAGCTAATGTTTCCAGCTGTTACCCAAACTGCACAGGAGCTAGTCAATGTGATAAAGGAGCGTTGTTCCGGAACATCTATATCTTTGGAGGTTACCAAATTACTCGCCTGCTATACTTCGGATGCTATTGGTACCGCAATCTTTGGTCTGGAGTGCAATGGTCTGCGGAATCCAAAGGCTCCATTTGTTAAAATGGGCCTCAATGCCATGCTAAAGAAGCGATACGATTATATATTCTGCCTCTTCTTTCCCAAGCTCAGTCTGAAGCTTCACCTTAAGCGAACACCTGCTGATGTGGAGGCCTTCTACATGGGTCTGGTGAAGGACACCATTAACTACAGAGAACAGCACAACATCAAACGTAATGATTTCGTTGGCATTATGCTGGAAATGAAGCAAAAATACGATGCTGGAAATACTGACGAGGGTCTTACACTCAACGAAATCGCCGCTCAGATGTATGTATTCCTTGTAGCAGGATTTGAGACAACAGCCACGGCTATAAGCCTGGCTTTGTACGAGCTGGCACGACACGAACACATTCAGAGCCAGTTGAGGGAGGAGATTGAAGAGGCAATCGAAAACTATGGCGAAAATGGGGAACTCAACTATGAGGCTTTGCAGAAAATGAAATATCTGGAGCAGGTCATATCGGGTAGGCTGAAATTGCACACTAAATATCTCAAATAATATAATAATTAATCTTTCCTCCTGTAGAGACTCTTCGCAAGTATCCCGTGGCCACAGAGCACTTGCGTCGTACTAATACTCACTACGAGGTGCCAGGTCATCCAAAACATTATCTGCCAGCTGGATCCCAGCTAGTCATTCCCGTCTATTCCATTCATCATGATCCGGAATACTATCCGGAGCCGGAAAAGTTTCTACCGGAGCGTTTTACAGAGGAAGCCATAAAACAACGTCCCAGCTGTGCCTTCCTCCCATTTGGCCAGGGACCTCGCATCTGCATTGGGATGCGTTTTGGGAGGATTAAAGTTGCGGTTGGTCTTATTGCATTGCTGCGTCATTTCCGATTCAGTTTAACCCCCGAAACACCACAGCCCATGAAATTCGAGCATCATTCATTTCTGCTACATACTAAAGGCGGTTTTAAACTCAGAGTGGAACCGCTTCAATAAAATACATATGTATTGCAAATTGAAAACAAAGTCTAAACAAAGATAAGATTTCTTTGAGTGAGAAATATTTGAAGTTGCTTCACTCATATTATATTTTGAGACTATGCTTTACTTAAAAAGAGAACATACAAAGCCGTCAAACTGGTTGGCAACGTAAACACAAAGAGAATATCTCAGATTATTAAAGTGACGTAATGGATCAATTAGCGCTCTTCAGTTTATTTTGTACCAGAGAGCAATTTCCAAAAAAATAAAGTTTTTTTACGTTCTCCGGTCAATTAACTACATACATATTATGAATGAGCTTTAGATATTTACTTTAGGTACACCGAATTGTTTTATAAATAAAACGTAGATGTACTATGTCAAATAAACAATTATAATTCTGTTTTGATGTAAGCGATATTATTTACTGTAGTACTTTGTTTTGCCTACATTTATCATACACACCATGTGAACTTTGGCACTTGCCTACTGAACCAAATCCCCAATGTTCAGCAATGAATAATTATCTTTATAAACAGGTAGAAAAACAATTTCAGTAACAAGATAAAATTGATATTATTAAGTATGTTTTATACATTCGTAATATGAGTATTAATCAAACTCGCTCAGCTTTTAGATAAATACCCGACGCACTTGCTATCAGGAAGCTCTTAACATCGTATTTTATGGGTATGGTTGTTTGATCGCATACCGAGAACTTAAAGTTTGTTATCAGTTTTGCCAGGCCAATGCGAGCCTGCATTTCGCCAAATCGCATTCCGATGCAGTTGCGAGGTCCATCACCGAAAGGAAGCCACTCCACAGAGTCACGGTTCTTAACACGTTCGGGCGTAAAATTATCGGGATTAAATTGGTCTGGATTGGGATATAACTTCTCATCACGATGCATAGCACCTGCGGGAATTATCACAGGCATGCCCTTCTTGATAACATAATTCGGATAACCGGGCACGACAAAGTCTTCCAAGCATTCGCGATTCAATACGGGTAATACAGTCCAGAGACGAAGAGTTTCTAAATGAAGGTAAACATAAATTAATTAGATGACTAAAAGCATTAAACTTGTCTGTACTTACCCGATATTACTTGACAGAGATATCCCATTTCTTTAAGACTCTCATAGGTCAACTCTCCATTGTTCTTAGCTAACACCTCATTACACTCTTTCCTTAATCGATCCTGAATGTCCTGACTTTGAGCCAGTTCGTATAGTGCAAATCCCATCGTAGTTGAAGATGTTTCGAAGCCAGCGCTGAAGAAGACAAAAGCCTGAGCTACAATTTCCTCGATTGTAAGGCTCATGTTCTCTCCTGTCTCCGATTTCATCAAACGATTGTTCTTCAAGTCTATCAACTGATCCATGAAATCGTTGCGTCGAATATTATTCTGCTCTCTGAAGGATACAGTTTCTTTGACAATCCTCATGAAGAACTTTTCAATGTGTTCTGGGGTCTGTTTCATGTGGAGACGTCGTGATAGTTTGGGGAAACTATTGATCATTGTAAGTCCCAGCATATTATGACGTTGATCGGTTAAAGCCTTTCGGCCCATCACACGAAACTCTGCCTCGGGATCCTTGAGGCTGCTGCACTCGATGCCAAAAGCACAAGTTCCGATAACATCTGTTGTGAATCGAGCCAGAAGTTCCCTAACTTCGACAATTGACGACTTTTTGGCCATATCAGCAAAGACATCCACAAATTCATCACTCACTTTAACTACTGTGGGAAACATGAACTTTATCTTACCAGACGTGAAAGTAGATGAAAGTTTATTCCTCATTGATTTCCATCTATGGCCATCTAAGAAGAATAGCTGACCAGACAATGGATCATCCTCAGGGTTGTTGAAGAATCCACGGTCCGTGAACTTATTGAAGTCCTTGATCAAAATGTGCTTCACCAAAAATGGCTCCAGAATGAAAACCGCTGGACGTAGGAACCAGTAGAAGCCAGCAAAAGGGCCCGTTCCTCGGAACTTACTGTAATACTGGAGCCATACCTCTGGGAATGAGCGGGTAGTTTGAATACCTTTTAAACTGCCAAATATCGGATGTGGATTTTCACATGGTATGCCCAAGTTTTTCCAGTATTGCAGATTTCGACGCAGTCGCAGAAAGAGATAGCCAATAAGGGCTGTCAGCACAGTAAGTAACAAGATACCCACACCCATGATAATTCCAGAACAGAAAACTAGCGTAGCACCACTCGTGTGTGGTGTGAATGAACATCAGCCGGTTACTGAGTGCCATTCCAACGAGCGTTGCTTATTAAAAGCCCGTCAAAAGCTTTCACAGTCACAATGACAATAATTTCTAAGTCGCGATATGCCGATTACGTAGAAACCAATGCATATGCAGAAATAAATGTTATCGCCCGTCTAATTGAATAAAGTGTCTCAAAATATCAGATTTTGTACAGGGGCAGGTATCACTGCGGACGGCAGTCCGCGCTAGTGACGAAAGCAACACATAGTGTGCAAAAGGCGACTAGCAATATATACACGCAGAATGGAAAATTTGCTATGACTGTCCGATCGGATTGAGTTATATACCGATCGAAAGGTATGACTTTACCTAACCAAAGTGCATACTAAGACTTTTGGTAACTCACCTGGTTCGTAAGATATGGGGGTGTAAGTGGGAGGGGCCAAATTTTAATGATTGCAGCTAGTGGGGCCGTTGGAGCCTTTTGGTAAAATTTTATAATTTTTAAAAATTCTTATTAAAAATACGCGTCGAATGATACCTTGATCATTTCAATCCGACATTTGGTTCAAAAGATATATTAATTTGAAGTTTTTATGGCCTTCTCAAAATGAGATGAAAAGTTTGTTTGTCTGTTTGTCTGTTTGTCCATTTGTCCATTTGTTTGTTTGTACGAAGGCGCTGAAAAAGCTAAATTTTTCTGATGAGGAATTGTTTCTTATCAGAAATCTAGAAATGTTTGTTCTACGACTTTAGCGGGAAATATCTAGTTTAGCGGGAAAAAGCTAAAACGTGATAAATTTGAAACACCCATTGCTTCAAATCCAAGAAAGCTAGAGATGTGTTCTATATGTCGTTAGAAAGGTATATTAGAGGGCTTTCAGACGTGCCTTGAATATTTTTTTTGCAAAGTGCTCAGGTAAAACGCTACAGGTGAAAAAAGAATTTTTAGCTTAAACTTTGGCGATTTATTAGAAAACGGTTCCGACGATTTTTATTAAATTTTAATATGTTGTAACATATAAAATTTCGCGTCTTTTGATATATGACACATGTGTCTCAGCCATAAGGTTTGGAAGATATTAACGGTAAACTGAATATATACATTTTACTATTTACTATATGGTACTAAATAGAAAATCAAGCTTTGGTACAAAAAACTTTTTTGTTTTTCAAGGTTTCTCAACCAATTTGACAAAGTATGCATTTAAGTAAGTCTTACACATTATGTCCAAATTTAGTTGAAATCGGTCCACTATATCATATAGCTGTCATAGGAACGATCGGTTAAAAATCAAGTTTTAGTATGAACAACTTTTTGTTTTTTAAGGTTTCTCAACCAATTTGACAGAGTATGCATTTAAGTTAGTCTTACACATTATGTCCAAATTTAGTTCAAATCGGTCCACTACTATCATTATAGATGCCATAGGAACGATCCGTTAAAAATCAAGTTTTAGTATGAAAAACTTTTTGTTTTTCAAGGTTTCTCAACCATGACAGAGGTTTCTCAACCAATTTGACAGATTATGCAATTTGGTCTTACACATTATGTCCAAATTTAGTTCAAATCGGTCCACTATATCATATAGCTGTCATAGGAACGATCGGTTAAAAATCAAGTTTTAATATCTTCGCTATTTACAGTCCGATCGCAATGCAATTTTCTACACAGGTCGTGGACTATTTACGCTTCATCTATGCATAAGCATTGGAAAAAATTTCTAATATCTTCCAAAAAAAACTTCTTTACAAAGTAAAAGTCTAGTGACGAAAGGGTTTTCCTGCCCCAAAATTTCTGATATCCAATTTTGTGACGAACGATATTAAATGTAATATATAAATTAAAAATAAAATAAATAAATTATTTAAAAAATATAAAAAAAATGGCATTCGGCACTGCGCAAAAAGTTATTTTTCAGTACAAAGAAGCCTAACCTTTTTTGCGCACAGTGCAGAATGCCATTTTTTTTATATTTTTTTTAAATAATTTATTTATTTTATTTTTAATTTATATATTACATTTAATATCGTTCGTCACAAAATGGGATATCAGAAATTTTGGCAGGAAAGATTTTCGTCACTAGACTTTTACTTTGTTAAAAGTTTTTTTGGAAGATTGAGATTACGCTAGACGCGCAATATATAGTAAACAATTGGTAAGATTAACGAGTAATAGCTCTGAGAATCATTATAAGTTTTATTTTAAAAATAACTTTATAATGATTATATAATAATGTTTACGATTTTCTTCACTGATATTGATTAATTTTGATTAATTTTATAATAAATCATAAGTAAGCATTATTTTTGATAAAAAAAATAAAACTCAAAAATAGTGATTATAAATGATTTAATGATATAAAATAAAACTCAATTAAATTTCTGATAAATTTTTTAATAATGTCTACTCAATTTCGTGGTAGCGAGGTATACGATTGACTCATTTGTTTAGAACATTGCAATAACTATTATCACGTTGTCGTTTTATGGGGCTTTATTTGACAAAGTGTAGTAAAGATTATTTAAAGTGCCAGTCTATTGTTTTTGATAATATGTGTGTGTAGGGAATGTATCAATATTATTATAGTCATACTTAGTAACTCATATTGTTGTTAATAAAAAAGGTATCTTAATCATTAGTTGAACAAAATTTCTTTAATTTCAATAAAGTGCCATGAGAAAGAAGAGTAAATTCTAATCAGGAAATGCAGGAAAGATATCATTTAGCAACGACTTATCTATAACTAAGCACACAATAACCTAGAGCTATTAAGTATACCTTGTTTTAAGGGTCAATGAACTGATTAAACTCTTTCTACGTGCAAAAAGATTCCCGATTCACTGCTTGTCAACTGGCTAGTCTTCTTATACTTCATGGGTATGGGTGTCTGATCACATACCGAGAACCTAAAGTTCTTGAGAAGCATTGCTAGACCAATGCGGGTTTGCATATCGCCGAATCGCATGCCGATGCAATTGCGGGGTCCAATTCCGAAAGGAAGCCACTCCGCAGGGTCCCGGTTATTTACACGTTCGGGTGTAAAATTATCGGGATTAAATTGGTCTGGATTGGGATATAACTTCTCATCACGATGCATAGCACCTGCAGGAATTATCACAGGCATGCCCTTCTTGATAACATATTTCGGGTAGCCGGGCACGACGTAGTCTTCTAGACATAGACGATTCAACATTGGAATGATAGTGTACAGACGAAGAGTTTCTAACAATAAGATTAAATATTATACTATTAAAATTGGTCTTTTGAGGCTTCTTCATTCACTTACCTGATATAACCTGATTAAGATAGACCATTTCCTTGAGAAGTTCATAGGTTATCTCTCCATTATTCTTAGCTAGCACCGCATTAACCTCATCCCTCACACGTTGTTGGATGTCTATGTGCTGTGCCAGCTCATACAGGGCAAATCCCATCGTGGAGGAAGAGGTTTCGTATCCAGCATTAAAAAACACATAAGCCTGGGCGGTCATTTCTTCTATGGTAAGGCTCATGTTCTCTCCAGTCTCAGGCTTTAAAAGAGCATTGTTTTTCAAATCAATCAGCTGATCCATTAAATCGTTGCGTTTGTCTTAATCGGATTCTTTATATCGATGAAGTGGCGATTTTCTTATTTTCAACGTCGTGGCATTGCCCATGAGGCACCTTTGCCTATCGTTGGCAATATGTGGGGCTGGAGAGTTACCAAACACACCTCACAAATATTGCAGAAACTGTATGATAAGTACAAGCATTTGGGACCCTATGTAGGAGCATACTTTCTCATGTCACCCATATACATTATAACGGATATGGATCTGCTGAAACGAATCTTTATCAAAGACTTTGGCAACTTCGATAGTCGGGGCCTTTTCTACAATGAACAAGACGATCCATTGTCGGCACATCTCTTTGCGGTTGATGGTCCAAAGTGGCACAGTCTGAGACCTCGAATGACGCCCATCTTTAGTGGTGCCAAAATGAAGCTAATGTTTCCAGCTGTTACCCAAACTGCACAGGAGCTAGTCAATGTGATAAAGGAGCGTTGTTCCGGAACATCTATATCCTTGGAGGTTACCAAATTACTCGCCTGCTATACTTCGGATGCTATTGGTACCGCAATCTTTGGTCTGGAGTGCAATGGTCTGCGGAATCCAAAGGCTCCATTTGTTAAAATGGGCCTCAATGCCATGCTAAAGAAGCGATACGATTATATATTCTGCCTCTTCTTTCCCAAGCTCAGTCTGAAGCTTCACCTTAAGCGAACACCTGCTGATGTGGAGGCCTTCTACATGGGTCTGGTGAAGGACACCATTAACTACAGAGAACAGCACAACATCAAACGTAATGATTTCGTTGGCATTATGCTGGAAATGAAGCAAAAATACGATGCTGGAAATACTGACGAGGGTCTTACACTCAACGAAATCGCCGCTCAGATGTATGTATTCCTTGTAGCAGGATTTGAGACAACAGCCACGGCTATAAGCCTGGCTTTGTACGAGCTGGCACGACACGAACACATTCAGAGCCAGTTGAGGGAGGAGATTGAAGAGGCAATCGAAAACTATGGCGAAAATGGGGAACTCAACTATGAGGCTTTGCAGAAAATGAAATATCTGGAGCAGGTCATATCGGGTAGGCTGAAATTGCACACTAAATATCTCAAATAATATAATAATTAATCTTTCCTCCTGTAGAGACTCTTCGCAAGTATCCCGTGGCCACAGAGCACTTGCGTCGTACTAATACTCACTACGAGGTGCCAGGTCATCCAAAACATTATCTGCCAGCTGGATCCCAGCTAGTCATTCCCGTCTATTCCATTCATCATGATCCGGAATACTATCCGGAGCCGGAAAAGTTTCTACCGGAGCGTTTTACAGAGGAAGCCATAAAACAACGTCCCAGCTGTGCCTTCCTCCCATTTGGCCAGGGACCTCGCATCTGCATTGGGATGCGTTTTGGAAGGATTAAAGTTGCGGTTGGTCTTATTGCATTGCTGCGTCATTTCCGATTCAGTTTAACCCCCGAAACACCACAGCCCATGAAATTCGAGCATCATTCATTTCTGCTACATACTAAAGGCGGTTTTAAACTCAGAGTGGAACCGCTTCAATAAAATACATATGTATGTATTGCAAATTGAAAACAAAGTCTAAACAAAGATAAGATTTCTTTGAGTGAGAAATATTTGAAGTTGCTTCACTCATATTATATTTTGAGACTATGCTTTACTTAAAAAGAGAACATACAAAGCCGTCAAACTGGTTGGCAACGTAAACACAAAGAGAATATCTCAGATTATTAAAGTGACGTAATGGATCAATTAGCGCTCTTCAGTTTATTTTGTACCAGAGAGCAATTTCCAAAAAAATAAAGTTTTTTTACGTTCTCCGGTCAATTAACTACATACATATTATGAATGAGCTTTAGATATTTACTTTAGGTACACCGAATTGTTTTATAAATAAAACGTAGATGTACTATGTCAAATAAACAATTATAATTCTGTTTTGATGTAAGCGATATTATTTACTGTAGTACTTTGTTTTGCCTACATTTATCATACACACCATGTGAACTTTGGCACTCGCCTACTGAACCAAATCCCCAATGTTCAGCAATGAATAATTATCTTTATAAACAGGTAGAAAAACAATTTCAGTAACATGATAAAATTGATATTATTAAGTATGTTTTATACATTCGTAATATGAGTATTAATCAAACTCGCTCAGCTTTTAGATAAATACCCGACGCACTTGCTATCAGGAAGCTCTTAACATCGTATTTTATGGGTATGGTTGTTTGATCGCATACCGAGAACTTAAAGTTTGTTATCAGTTTTGCCAGGCCAATGCGAGCCTGCATTTCGCCAAATCGCATTCCGATGCAGTTGCGAGGTCCATCACCGAAAGGAAGCCACTCCACAGAGTCACGGTTCTTAACACGTTCGGGCGTAAAATTATCGGGATTAAATTGGTCTGGATTGGGATATAACTTCTCATCACGATGCATAGCACCTGCGGGAATTATCACAGGCATGCCCTTCTTGATAACATAATTCGGATAACCGGGCACGACAAAGTCTTCCAAGCATTCGCGATTCAATACGGGTAATACAGTCCAGAGACGAAGAGTTTCTAAATGAAGGTAAACATAAATTAATTAGATGACTAAAAGCATTAAACTTGTCTGTACTTACCCGATATTACTTGACAGAGATATCCCATTTCTTTAAGACTCTCATAGGTCAACTCTCCATTGTTCTTAGCTAACACCTCATTACACTCTTTCCTTAATCGATCCTGAATGTCCTGACTTTGAGCCAGTTCGTATAGTGCAAATCCCATCGTAGTTGAAGATGTTTCGAAGCCAGCGCTGAAGAAGACAAAAGCCTGAGCTACAATTTCCTCGATTGTAAGGCTCATGTTCTCTCCTGTCTCCGATTTCATCAAACGATTGTTCTTCAAGTCTATCAACTGATCCATGAAATCGTTGCGTCGAATATTATTCTGCTCTCTGAAGGATACAGTTTCTTTGACAATCCTCATGAAGAACTTTTCAATGTGTTCTGGGGTCTGTTTCATGTGGAGACGTCGTGATAGTTTGGGGAAACTATTGAGCATCGTAAGTCCCAGCATATTATGACGTAGATCGGTTAAAGCCTTTCGGCCCATCACACGAAACTCTGCCTCGGGATCCTTGAGGCTGCTGCACTCGATGCCAAAAGCACAAGTTCCGATAACATCTGTTGTGAATCGTGCCAGAAGTTCCCTAACTTCGACAATTGACGACTTTTTGGCCATATCAGCAAAGACATCCACAAATTCATCACTCACTTTGACTACTGTGGGAAACATGAACTTCATCTTACCAGACGTGAAAGTAGATGAAAGTTTGTTCCTCATTGATTTCCATCTATGGCCATCTAATAAGAACAGCTGACCAGACAATGGATCATCCTCAGGGTTGTTGAAGAATCCACGGTCCGTGAACTTATTGAAGTCCTTGATCAAAATGTGCTTCACCAAAAATGGCTCCAGAATGAAAACCGCTGGACGTAGGAACCAGTAGAAGCCAGCAAAAGGGCCCGTTCCTCGGAACTTACTGTAATACTGGAGCCATACCTCTGGGAATGAGCGGGTAGTGTGAATACCTTTCAAACTGCCCAATATCGGATGTGGATCTTCACATGGTATGCCCAAGTTTTTCCAGTATTGCAGATTTCGACGCAGTCGCAGAAAGAGATAGCCAATAAGGGCTGTCAGCACAGTAAGTAACAAGATACCCACACCCATGATAATTCCAGAACAGAAAACTAGCGTCGCACCACTCGTGTGTGGTGTGAATGAACATCAGCCGGTTACTGAGTGCCATTCCAACGAGCGTTGCTTACTAAAAGCCCGTCAAAAGCTTTCACAGTCACAATGACAATAATTTCTAAGTCGCGATATGCCGATTACGTAGAAACCAATGCACATACAGAAATAAATGTTATCGCCCGTCTAATTGAATAAAGTGTTTTAAAATATCAGATTTTTTACAGGGGCAGGTATTGAGATTACGCTAGACGCGCAATATATAGTAAACAATTGGTAAGATTAACGAGTAATAGCTCTGAGAATCATTATAAGTTTTATTTTAAAAATAACTTTATAATGATTATATAATAATGTTTACGATTTTCTTCACCGATATTGATTAATTTTGATTAATTTTATAATAAATCATAAGTAAGCATTATTTTTGATAAAAAAAATAAAACTCAAAAATAGTGATTATAAATGATTTAATGATATAAAATAAAACTCAATTAAATTTCTGATAAATTTTTTAATAATTTCGAAGTTGTCTCGCCTATATACCCAGTCTACTCAATTTCGTGGTAGCGAGGTATACGATTGACTCATTTGTTTAGAACATTGCAATAACTATTATCACGTTGTCGTTTTATGGGGCTTTATTTGACAAAGTGTAGTAAAGATTATTTAAAGTGCCAGTCTATTGTTTTTGATAATATGTGTGTGTAGGGAATGTATCAATATTATTATAGTCATACTTAGTAACTCATATTGTTGTTAATAAAAAAGGTATCTTAATCATTAGTTGAACAAAATTTCTTTAATTTCAATAAAGTGCCATGAGAAAGAAGAGTAAATTCTAATCAGGAAATGCAGGAATGATATCATTTAGCAACGACTTATCTGTAACTAAGCACACAATAACCTAGAGCTATTAAGTATACCTTGTTTTAAGGGTCAATGAACTGATTAAACTCTTTCTACGTGCAAAAAGATTCCCGATTCACTGCTTGTCAACTGGCTAGTCTTCTTATACTTCATGGGTATGGGTGTCTGATCACATACCGAGAACCTAAAGTTCTTGAGAAGCATTGCTAGACCAATGCGGGTTTGCATATCGCCGAATCGCAAGCCGATGCAATTGCGGGGTCCAATTCCGAAAGGAAGCCACTCCGCAGGGTCCCGGTTATTTACACGTTCGGGTGTAAAATTATCGGGATTAAATTGGTCTGGATTGGGATATAACTTCTCATCACGATGCATAGCACCTGCAGGAATTATCACAGGCATGCCCTTCTTGATAACATATTTCGGGTAGCCGGGCACGACGTAGTCTTCTAGACATAGACGATTCAACATTGGAATGATAGTGTACAGACGAAGAGTTTCTAACAATAAGATTAAATATTATATTATTAAAATTGGTCTTTTGAGGCTTCTTCATTCACTTACCTGATATAACCTGATTAAGATAGACCATTTCCTTGAGAAGTTCATAGGTTATCTCTCCATTATTCTTAGCTAGCACCGCATTAACCTCATCCCTCACACGTTGTTGGATGTCTATGTGCTGTGCCAGCTCATACAGGGCAAATCCCATCGTGGAGGAAGAGGTTTCGTATCCAGCATTAAAAAACACATAAGCCTGGGCGGTCATTTCATCTATGGTAAGGCTCATGCTCTCTCCAGTCTCAGACTTTAAAAGAGCATTGTTTTTCAAATCAATCAGCTGATCCATGAAATCGTTGCGACGTATATTATTCTTCTCCCTGAAGGCTACAGTTTCCCTGACGATGCGCAAGAAAAACTTTTCAATATGATCTGGCGTCGTCTTCATATGCAAACGGCGGGCCAAATTGGGAAAGCTGCTCATGAGGGCCTTTCCAAGAAAACCGTGTCTCTGATCTGTTAGAGAACGAATTCCCATTATGCGAAACTCAGCCTCGGGATCCTTGAGACTGCTGCACTCAATCCCAAAGGCACAAGTGCCAATCACGTCTGTGGTAAATCTCGCCAATAACTCCTTGACCTCAACAATCGATGACTTTGAAGTCATGTTACCGAAAATATCGATAAACTCGTTAGTTATTTTGACAACTGTGGGACACATAAACTTGATTTTGCCGGAGGTAAATGTAGATGTTAGCTTGCTTCTCATGGCCTTCCACTTATGACCACCGAGCCAATTTAGTCGACCGGAAATTGGATCATCCTCTGGGTTGTTGAACCAGATTTTATCCGAGAACTTGTTGAACTCCTTAACCAATATCTCTTTGACCAAAAATGGCTCCATAATGAATGCTGTTGGACGCTGGTACCAGTAGAATCCAACAAAAGGTCCCCTTCCCCGGAACTTGTTGTAGTACCGTAGAAACAATTCGCCGGATGAAATTGCCGTACGTTCTCCCACCATGCTGCCTTCAAGAGGATGCGGCTTTTCACAAGGAATTCCCAAGTTCTGCCAGTAATGCATCTTCTGATACATTCGGAAAAGGAAGTACACTACCAGCCCCAGTAGGGCTGTGAGTAGCATCAGTCCGACTTCCATGATTATAAGAGATGATTGACTTAGCACCTACTTTATGTGGAACACTCCGAGATCCCCGTGATACTGAGGACTTCTACAAAAATGGGTGTTTATATAAATGCTGATTATTCGTTCTTGAAATTAGAATGACAAATAAACAAGGTTATAATGATTTTTTGGCAAACTTTACTTTCTTTCTGATAAGAAAACTAAAATAAGCAAGACGCATTAACAATGTACCGAACCATGCCGAACACCTAAATAGGGTTATCAAATGTTACTAATTTCTTCTATGTACTTACTAAAATCAAAAAAATTATTCGAATTAATGTAGAATAACAATATTTTTAAATATATTTCATTGTTGTAATTAATTTTCAAGCTAACAAATGTTAAATCTTTTCTTTTTCTATTTTATCAGCTTATGTAAAATTCTCTAATATTACAGGATTTGCCTTAAATCTGACTACTTATTCCTGCCATTACTCGTTATACGACTCTGTTCTACAACTGTTTGTGTCTCCTGCTAATATGCAAGTGTTTTAAGTTGCACGCTGCATACCCAAATTAAATTATTAAAATAATTAATATACGTGCCTATAAACTGATCCGTGACCTTCGGGTTCGACCGTCCAACTTCGATCGTCTATGCACGAACACAAAAATAACTACATTTTGTTAAAGCGAACCTTTGCATATGTCAATGCATGTATTGTTTTATCAAAGTGTATTAAGACACACGTATTAAAATTATAATAAAATAATGTTTATTACAGAGTGGTTTTGCTATCTTCAGCTTGTCTTTAGTTTAGTGTGTCTTTTGGGTTCTGCCTTCGTCACTAGCGTGGACTGCCTTCCACAGTGTTAATACGTAACTGTGTTTTTTTCTTTTTGCGGCTTTCCGCTTTACTGTTCATCGGTGCTGCAAAATTAACTTAAATTTATAAAAAAAAAATTAAAAATTACAGAAAAATTATGAATTTCAAATTTTAAATTTAAATTCGAACAGAAATATAATAAAATTATTTCAATGGTGAAAACCTTTTTTACGGTACTAGTCTTAAAGCTTGTACATTTGTATGTACACTTGTAGGGGGTATTAGTTTTGTCATGAAATATGTAACGCATAACCCCATAAAGTATATATATTCTTAATCAAGACGACAAGCTGAGTCAGTATGGCGATATTTAATTGTCCGTCTGTTTCTATGCGAACTAGTATCTCAATTTTGAAGCTATCTTGGAAAAACTTGAAAAAGGGATAGTTCGCTTGACCTATCCCAATGCAATTGAAAAAGTTAGAGATAATATTCTGCGTACGATGTAGGTATATTATAGATATAAGGAAACCAAAACAAGTTCTGCTGGTTAATACAGGGTATTTGGGAGTCGAGCATGCTCGAAGCAGCTTCTTGTCTGAAGAATGACAGCTGATTAGATTCCAAGTGCGTATATTGGTACTAACAATAACAACAAACTAAGTACTTAGTACAACAAAGTTAAACATCATTTTATATTGTTTATTTTTTATTTTTTTTGCAACATTTTTGTGTGAACAATACGTTCGTTTTCTTGTTGTATCATTAACCTGCTAACTAGACGTGAAATTTAACTGGTCAACTAAATAAATACATTGAAAAAAAAATAGCTCGAAGTATTTTATAATATGTATTTGAACTGAACCGAGATTTAGTGAGCTTTAAAAATGGTGTGAAAGTTTTTACAAATAACTACTATTTTTAATATTTATGAATACCTGTCACAGTCATTTCAAGTTGACAAATTAAAGCATTAGAAAATCTGTAGAAATACTTATATATATATATAGTATGTATACTCATAGAGTACACATTTTTTTAGCACAGTGCACTTATTTTATGGCCCACTTTAATTTGAACTAGCCCCACCTCAATGAAAATATCATAGGAATTTCAAAGGCAGCAACTGCTATTTTATCTGAACGAAAAAAATAATGAAAATAAAAGCTGATAACAAACGAAAATGAACTTTAAATTGTATATACTATAGAGATTATATTTATATGATCGACATGGAAGACCATATGAATACCCTACAGAGAGTGCGGCTTTAATTATACTATCCAATTGGATAATTTTAATTGATAAATATTCACGTTGTTGAATTCATCCTACGCATGAATATGTCTCAGACAGACTCAGTCGGATATTCAACTATGAGAATGAGTATTCAACTGGCCTCAGTTAAACGCCCACAGAGCGCATTTAAGCCGGTTGAAGCCAACTCAATCCATAAGCAGTAATATTTGTAGTGTACCGCACTCCAGGCCCCCAATGAAAAGCTCCCGACCCGACGCTTCAACTCGGAGCGTATCGTAAATATGTATTTCTCAATTGCACTCAGTCGAACAACACGGTTTGGTAATGAACGTAACAGATTCAACTTGTCGCTGAGAACGCGTCCGCGACTCGACATTAGATCACTCCTAACGGGTACGGGCTACGATTTCCGGGCACAAAGCGTCATTGGCCAATTTTGTGATTTACTCGTATATACGCGAACACATATATATTTATATGTATATCGATGTATTTGTGTATTACTAATTACAGAGCAATTTGAAAGAGGAATCACCATGAAGAACATGTGGATAATATTCATGATAGTGGGGCTAATCGTGCTCTGCCTTCTAGTTCTATTGTTTATGGCAGCTCGTTATCACCGTGACTATTGGCGATACCTGGGAATACCGCACGAGAGGCCGAAAAAGCTTTGGCCCATCATCAAGCAGTTGGTCACACAGTCCCTCAGCACCGATTCCATGAAGACGGCCCATTACACGGCCATTTATAACAAGTTCAAGGGCAGTGGACCCTTCTGTGGCTTTTATGCTCTGCTACAACCGCGGGCTCTCATTCTCGATCGCGAGCTGATTCGGCAGATAATGGTTAAAAATTTCTCGAATTTCAATGATCGTGGGATTTACTGTAACCAGAAATCGGATCCACTGTCGGGCGATTTGTATGGACTGCGAGGGAATTGCTGGAAGGAGATGCGTCAGAAACTGGATCCCAGCTTTGACCTTGATCGGATGTCCTGGCTATACGGCAGTCTATACGAAGAGGCCGAGCAGCTGCTACTGGTGGTCAGCACCACGTTAATGAAGCAACAACACTCCACGCTCCACATACAGAAGCTAATGAGACGCTATGTGATCTCTGCACTGGCCAGTTGCGTATTTGGCCTGAATGCCGAGCAGCGCAAGAAATATCCCCTGGATCAGTTTGAGGAGATGACGGAACTGGTGCTGAGCACACGCAAGCATGGTTACCTCATGAATCTGATAATGATTCGGTTTCCCAACTTCTGCCGTAGGCTGAGATTACGTCTGACACCCAAAGAAGCGGAAACATACTTCCTCACGCTCCTTGACGAGATTGTAACCCAAAGAGAAGCATCCGGAGTGCGTCATCAGGATTACCTACAGCTACTCTTGGACATAAAAGCTCTGGAGTTTACTACACACGAGTACGAGGCGGACAAGGAGCTAAATGCTCATCTACAGCACGAACTGGCCGCCCATGCATTTGTATTCCTCAAGGCGGGCTACGAGCAGACAGCCAACACCTTGTCCTATGTGCTTTACGAGTTGGCCCTCAACATTGAGGTGCAGTCTCAGGTGAGACAGGAACTCAAGCAGGCAATGGAGAAGCATCAGAACAATCTAAGCTACCAGTGCATCCAATCTCTGACACTCATGGGTCATGTGATACTGGAAACCCTGCGAATGCATCCAATTACACCCTACATTATGAGACGAGTACTTGAAAACTATGTTGTGCCGGATCATCTGAAATATACGCTGTTTAAGGAACTGTTTCTGATCATACCCACACATGCCATACACAATGATCCAGAGTATTATCCAGAGCCAGAACGATTTAACCCTGAGCGTTGGGGCAATCCCAGAGATTCCTTTAAGGAACAGAGCACATGGTTTGGCTTTGGAAGCGGAGTCAGGAATTGCATTGGAATGCAATTTGCACAGCTTCAACTGCGACTGGCACTTGCACATCTCATACTCGAGTTTGAGTTCACCTTAAACTCCAAAAGACCGTTGGTCAACATTGATGATGGCATTGCGTTACAATTGACGCCTCTGGGCGTGGTCGAGCCCGGAAAGGAGGAGCGAGCTGTCTAAAACTATCACGTACAGTGCTCCATTAAATTTGGTTATAATAGTTACAAATTACGATTAATGAATTTAAGATGTGAACAAAGGGAAATCAATTTTAAAAATATATAAATGTACTCATAAAAGGTTGGAAGTGTATAAAAAGTGAAAAAGTCTACAAATATATATAAACTAATTAGAATCCTGCAACAAGATATTAAAAGTGATTATAATAGTAATTTAAAGAAAAGCCTTATTAATGCTTAAATAAAATAAATTGAACTGGTAATTAAACAAGTTATAAACAAAAACAAACATATTAAAAAAATATTAAAAAAATGTTAAAAATCCAGTTAAAAAATACCTTTAAAACTCTTTAACATAAATTTTATTTATTTAAATTCCTTTAAAATAGCTAATAATATAATTAATACACATATTTCTGTGTAATGTTTACATTAATTACAATTAAACATACAAAAATTGTAAATACGAGTTTGCTCCGAATTAATTCGTACTATTCGTATGTTTGTGAAGCTTAAAATCCATTATTTAAATATTTATCAACCGTTTTTATTGTAAGTAGCTCAGCAAAAATAATTGAATTACACATTAATTATTTGTTTTGCAATTGTTTGTATTTGTATTTAATTGCTGTTAATTTATTTCGTTGTTGCATTGTCGTTTGCTGATATGATTTCTACGTGTACTCGTTCTATATATGGCTGCAACTATTTATTTTTAGTATTCTTTAGTATTATTTTTCCGACATATAAGGAAAATTATACTGATAAATATATTATAAAGTTTTTGACAGTTTTTCTGTTTTGATTTTAGTAGTGTAATTAACAAACTAAACTTAAATGACAAATTGTGAGTTTTTAATACTTAAACATTAATTGTAGAATAAATAAAACAATTTACAAATAAGTATACATATTAAAAATCTTGCTTGCTCTTGAGCGCCTTTTGTGTTGTGCTTAATTAACTGCTAAATTATTAACAATTACAGATTACAGATTTCTCATTAGTATATTTGATTTTCGACTCGTTTGATATGGAATGGTTTTTGCTATGTTCTCTACGCAGCGCTACGAAATGCTAATTCAATTCTTATAACTAATGTTTGTTCGACATTTTGGCCGCTAATACAAAATGGCTGACTTCCGTAAAGATGGCGCTTCACTTAGTTGGCTTTGGACGTACGGGCAGGGGCAGAGATTTGCGTATGGGATCCCCACGATTTGGCAGCTTACTGCGCAGCATCTGTTCGTGCACGTAGAGCATCAATCCCACATCCCGATGTCCGGCCTGCCAGGCGATTTTGAACGCCGTGCTGCCATCCTGTGAATGAAGAAATTAATTGTTGTTACAGACAGGGACATTGTTTTGTACTCACCACATCCTGGACAAGTGAATCGCAGTCCTGTTGTGATAACAAGTGTTTCACAATGTCCACACGTCCATGTTCCGCGGCACACATCAAGGCCGTGCTGCCATCCTCATCCTGAATGTTTATATCTGCACCGGCATCGAGCAGCATGTCAACCATATCGCCATTACCATGGGACACAGCTAGCATCAGTGCGGTTTGGCAGTGCTGCAAGAATGGTCAAAAAGAGGAGAGGAACATGGATGGGATTCGTTAGTAGGAACAATTGGCAATTGCAAGTGTTTAAGTCGGCTCACTAATTAGCACAGTGTGGCGTGCTTTTACCTACCTTCTTGGCCCGTATGTTGACATCGGCCATCTGAAACAGTCGCTCCACGACCGTCCGATGTGCCGCTTGTTTCAGCTTGGCCAACGATACGAGCATGACGCACGAGTATCCAGCGTTATTCATTTGGTTTACATTGCAAACCTTGGAATCCAGCAATATGGATACGACGTCAAAGTTGCCATGAGACACCGCATAATGCATTGCCGTATTGCCCTGCAAATATGTAATTAATTGACTTCATTATGGTTGATTCAAATGCATTGACACTAGCTTAGTCTTAATCCCAAAAGTACGGAAAGCTTAGAGCGAGATTGAATTATTTTAAATTAAACAGATTAACTCTTTAATGTTTGACATATCTAAATTAAATGTTACAGCTTTGACTGAAAACCCTTAAAACATTTGACTTTTCTTTTTTTGTGTACTCACATTGCTGTCGGAGAGATTGACACAATACTCCAGCAGTGGCACCGACAACGATTCAAAGTAGTCCAAGTAATCCTCAACCTCATGGGGATTGGAGGTGCCAGTGCTGGAAATACGGAACCAATGCTCGCTAATGGTTGCCTTCGAAGTCTTCAGGCTGAACGAAGAAAAGGGCTTTGAGCCCAACTTCTTGAGCAGCGAATCGTTGATGACTTTCAGGGCATCCTTCATCTCTTTATGCAGTTCCGTTCTGTGGTCACACAAAATATTATAAATATAAATATATAATTGTAGAGTATTGTAAAAGTCAGTACTCACTTTTGTCTGGGCTCCGTTGGGGCCTGGGCCAGTTGATGGAACTGTGCCTTGGTTGGAGGTCGCTCTTCCTTCACATTTACTTCCTCTTCCTTTTTGTTCTTCATCTCCTCCTGCTGCTCCTTTTTCGGCTTCCGTTCGATGACAGTCACCTGGGACTCTTCGCTTTGACTAGACTTTAAAGGCGTGCTCGACTTCTTGCGTGCGCCCTGCGATATTTCCCGCTCAACATTGGAGTCACTGGACGCGGTGAGAGCTTGCTCCGGTGAGGCGGACTTGGTGCTGGTTGTAGTGGCCGAGGAGGTCATCAGCGGAGCTGGCGATGCATCGCGAGACCAACTGATGCTAACTCGTTTCTCCTCACGCACAATCAGTTCATCGTCGCCAAGCTGGGTTAGATCCAGATCCTGGGACGTTACAATTTGTTTACTGGACGGCTGTTTGATGAAGCTCTGGGACTCTGGCGAGGAGTCAAGCACCAATATCGGAGGTTTCTCCTGCAGCGAGCTGATTGAAACAACAAGAAATAACATCGATTTGTAAGTTCTATAAAAATAATATGTGTGGAATTTATGGGACCTACGTTAGCAGCAGCGCTGAGCAGCCGCTGACCACCAATGGATAGCAGGTGAAGCTGCTTAGGCCGGAAAACATTGAGAACACCATTGAAAAACGAAAATCCAAACAAAAAACAAAAAAGGCGACAAAGGAAGCGACGCGACGGCTGCAAACGCGTCAAAGCCAAAACGAAAACTAAACTTGAAGGTCAATGGATTAGACCAGGTCGGCATTCGGACTCGTATTCCGATTCGGAGTCAAACCGAGGGCATCAACAATGCGCATGACACACAAATGTCATGGTCAACCGGCGGGTTTGTGTCTTGGCTAAAAGCTCGCTCGTGAAAGCTTTAAGTTTGCTTTGCTCAACACACAGTGGTTAAAGTGTAATAGGAAATAGAATGAAACTACGAAAAGTGGACATCTTTGTATGATGCCATTTTATCTAATTTAGATCTATAACAAATTTAGAAAATATCTAATTTAAAGCACTTCTGACAATCCTACTTTGATTAAAAGAATCCGTTTATAAAATCAAGAATAATCCTTGTAATTAATTGTAATAAAGAATTTCCGATTCTCGACATACTTTTCAAAAGAAAATGATTGGACTTCGAAAAAAATCTAAATTTGTTAGCTTTTTTATCTGCGTATTCATAGGGAATGTCTTTTAACATTTACTTAAAATTTATGCAATATATATAATCAGGGATTAAAACCTTAACCGAAACCGTAACCTTTAACCGATAATAACCGATTGAAATTTGTAACCGTAACTGAAACCGTAACCGAAAAAATATTTTTCCGCTGTACCGAAACCCATAAGCCGAAACTCTTTAAGCCGAAATAACCGTTTAGTAACCGATTGATTTATAAGGGTTAGTTTCGGTACTGGCCGTCGCAGCTACTAAGGAACTTTGAACTGCCATAACTTTGTCAAAAGTCAATCAATTATTATGCGGAATATAAATTTGAGAATGATTTTACCTCCAAATTCATTCTGCATTTAAATTTTTTTCATTTTGGAATTTCCAATTTTTTCGAAAAAATCAAAAAAGATAAAGGGGTTACACTGTAAAATTTCGAAAAAATTCGATTTTCAAAAATTATCTAAAATGAAAAAAATGTAAATGCAGAACGAATTTTTAGGTAAAATTATGGTCAAATTTACATTCCGCATAAAAATTGATTGACTTTTGACAAAGTTATGGCGGTTCAAAGTTATCAAAGTTCAGTAAAATCAAAATAATCCAAATTTTCTAACCAAATGAACCAAATTTATATGAGATCAAACTATAATAAAATCGACATTACACTGGATCATTCCAGTCACCAGATAACATTATTTTCCAGGCTAAAAATAGCATTAAGTCTTTTTTCATATTTTTAAATAAATAAACTTCAATTGCACCATTTTAACTTTTTAAAACATAATCCATGTTATCTATCCCCAGTAAACTCACCTCAGACGTGTTTTACGTTCCGCCTTCGGACTCTTTGTGGGCGTGGTCGTAGCCGAGGCAGCTGGCAGCGTGTAGGTATTTTGTCTCTGGAATTGTTTGCGCACTGGACTGGGACTAGTGAGATGTTTGGGACGTGGTATGCGTGAATCCGCCGAAGTGGAGCGTCTAATTGTGGTCGCTGGCGTTGGGGTGGGCATGGTCATGGACACAGTTGCCATTTCCGGTGTGGTCTCTGCCTTTGAAAAGTCCTTGGCCAGCACCTGGATGGCCTCCTTGCAGGAATCACAGTAGTTAGCCGCACAGGCAATAGAAATGTGAGGCTTGACAATGTCACCACAGCCCACGTCCCGTTTGTGCACCTGCTCCGTGTTGCAAGCAGAGTGTGTGGTACTCTGTTTAGGCTTGGGCAGCGGCTTCGGTTCCGGTTCGGTATTGCTTCCGGTGTGACGGGTAAGTGGGCGTGTCATCGGCTCCATTAGCTGCTCTGTTTTGGTGGCACTCTGCGTCAAACGTTGCAGTCCCTTGGTGTCCGTTTGTCGACTTTTAGACTCCACGCCACACTGGGTGGCAACCTGTTGCTGTTCGGGCATCACCTGGGCAGCCGTAGAGCGCACAGTTGTGGTGGTTGTCTGACAGGAGGCACTATGCACCATTGCCATTGCCGTCTGGCAGCCAATAGCTTTCCGCTTGATTGCCAGCTGCTCGTGCTCGCCCAGGCTGAAGGTGTTGCTGCGTCCTGGCAACTGTGGCTTCGCCTTCGACTCCATTGGCTCGTCGGTGCCACAGCTGACACTTCGCTTGCTAATCGCACACTTCTCGCAGAGCTCATCTGTGATTCGATGATCGGAGCTGCCAACGCTACGCACATCGATCTTACAGCTGGTGAAGTTCTCCCGTGTCATGGGCTTTGCCGAGATGCTGACATTATGCTTGAGAACTGGACGCTCCGGGACTGTTTGCATGCCCATATCACGCTGATCCCGCTGAGGCACGTACATCTGTGTGCCCACCGATATCAGCTGTCGGAGTCGCTGCTTCTGGCAATCGGCGAGTGCTCGCTCAATCTTCTGCTTCAGCTCCAACTGAGAGTAGATCGCCTCGGCTTGTTGTGTGCCCACATGGCGGGTACTCAACTGTGATCCTACGGCCACATCTCGTGTGGCAATCACTTTGCTGGCGGCCTGTGTAGCAACATCTCTTCGTATAATACTCGGCGAGACGGAACTGCTGCGCATGCGTGATCCGAGACTCTCCAAGGAGACGGGACTGATGCGTTGAGGAGTAAACTGCACGGGTGAGGCATTCTTGATGCCCGGACTCGGTGGCGAAGGCGTCTGTCGCTGTCCACGTAACAAATCCTCGTTCCGTCGCATTAGACGCTGTTTCTCAGCACGCAATGAATTGAGCTCCAGCTGAAATGTAAACAGAAGTTAACATTTTGTATCTAAATAATCCCTATGAAGACTCACCTCCATGTCGGGTATGACCTTGACCTGCTCCTCCAGATCCTTTAGACGTTTCAGACTCAGCGCCATCTGTTCACGTATCTGGCATAGAGCCTGTGCATCCGCCGTAGTTTGTCCCGCATCTGAATTAACTGGCGACTGCAAGGGACTTCCTGCTGTCACATGTCCATTCGTCTGTTCCGCCTTGGGAGTTGCTGTCAAATGATGACGACGGGGCGGCGGTGGCGGTGGCGTTGCCTTTGCCTTTGCCTGCTCCACCTGCTCCACTGGCGACTTGGCATTGGCTGCCACCGTGGCCTGCACATAGCTCTCATATTGCACCTCGGCGGGACTCGGACGCTGTTGCAATGGCAACGTATTCGAGCGCTGGAAGAGACGCGGCGTGCTCGACCGTGGCGAGCGATTGCCCGCCATGCAGGAGTCTACACAAGGGTTAAAAAATAGTAATAAATGTAAATAAATATTGTTGGAATATAGCTGGTTACTTGCTCTGTCAATTGCCTTGGTCAAAACTATTTTTATTTGCAGACTTGCCATAAGCTCGTGCATTTGCCGACTGCTCGCAACATTTCGACATTTAATGATAAAAAATATGATAGTACATATACGATACAATGCGATACGAGTATGCTATCTAACTATTAGCAGAAACTGTGTCACACTGCGCATAATTTGCAAGCCAAACAAAAACTGTCGAGCAAAGAAAAACTGAAAATACGACAAAGGCAAAAATAAATATTGAAAAAAGAAATAAAAAACTTTTCTCTGTCCTTTGTGTGTGTCTGCTGATAAGCCGGCGACTGTCGCTATTATTATTCAATATTGATTTTGCCTACATTACATACTTATAATATATTGCAATCATTTATTTATGTAAGAGGAATTCTCTGCCTGACGCGGGCATTGCCTTCGATTGCTTGATATCAAATGAAGAGCCAATAAATCTGATAGATGGCCATGAAAAACGCAAAAGTGCAGCACGTGTTGAAAATCATTCGAAAGTAATACATTTTATTTCATTTCGATTTTTTATAAAATTAAATACACTCTTATACACATATTAAATGAAATCACGTATACGCACTGTAATTACAGTCATTCAAAAGTAATACATTTTATTTCATTTCGATTTTTTATAAAATTAAATACAATTTAATTCATATTTTGAAATCACGTATACGCACTGTTATCACAGCTACTCTAGTTAAATCACGTATACGCATTCATTCAAAAGTAATACATTTTATTTAATTTTAAGTTTTTATAAAATTAAATACAATTGATTACATATTTTGATATCACGTATACGCACTGTTATTACAGTCATTCAAAACTAATACATTTTATTTAATTCAAATTTTTTATAAAATTAAATACAATTGATTACATATTTTAATATCACGTATACGCACTGTAATTACAGTCATTCAAAAGTAATACATTTTATTTAATTTAGATTTTTTATAAAATTAAATACAATTTAATTCATATTTTGAAATCACGTATACGCACTGTTATCACAGCTACTCTAGTTAAATCACGTATACGCATTCATTCAAAAGTAATACATTTTATTTAATTTTAAGTTTTTAAAAAATTAAATACAATTGATTACATATTTTGATATCACGTATACGCACTGTTATTACAGCTACTCTAATTAAATCACGTATACGCACAGTTATCATACGCACTGTACGTCGACAGTTGTTACTCATCGCCTTTGCTAGCTGCCAAGTTTTATTTTACTTTATTCTCAATTTTTTTTTGATGCTGCTCCATTTGTTGCTATTACTTAATTTCTGTATAAACCAACTGTCCACTGAACTTTCGGCACCGAAATAAAATGAGAAATAAAAGCAATGTACAAAATAATATTGAAAAGATTTCTATTTTCTGGTTGAGACGGTGCCAAGTTGGCTGCGCTGTCGAAAAGATGGTCAAGGCAATGTGAACGAGGCAGGCAGAAGAAAGAAAATAAAAGCCAGAAAAACAAGTCGCGTGTTTGGTAGCATTGACCGGCGTATATGCGAGTAATTAATCAGTTTTTATGAGCTACAAAATTAGCAAAATGAAAATTGAAAACACAAATGTATTTTGATTATAGCATATGCTCTAATCCCCAACTACTAAACTACCAAATAGCTGCTGCTTAACTAATTGGACCTACAGTCATGCCACCAGCTTTTTGTTGGACTCTGTCTTGACTCCGCCTTCATTTTGATCTTTCTCGTCGTTGTCGTCTCCTTGTGGCGTCGTAATGGCAAAGTATCGTTGGATGTGGCAAACATTGTTGCTGACGATTTTGTTATTGATTTTTAGTTGGTTAATAGCACAATTAATTGCACAATGCAGCCTCATAATTAACAACAGCACAATCAACATTCAAGGCGGCTGGCATTGCACTTTGGTAAAGCAAAAAAAAATGTATTTAATAATTGTTTTTTATGTTTGTTTTCTTTTGTTGTTGTGTTAATTAAAGCATTCTGTGTGTGAGTAATAAACAGTATTAATTTGATTTGATTTGCTAGCAATTCACATCAAAATCGTCAAAGCGAACAGCGTCACGCGTTATCTTTCACAGTGCGTTGCAAAATTTAATGCCCACTCACTCTGCATGAATTCATGTTTGATTCTCTTTAAAATTGTAAAAATTGGCATTGAAAAGGAATATATAATGTGTTCATGTATATATATATCAATATTTTTAATTAATTTATTTTTATGTATTCTTTATATTCGGCTGTCAACAATTTGAATTTCGTTTAAATTATTATCCCCTTTGATTTTTAGTTTTCTATATTTAGAACACACGTGCGTGCTTTACTATTTTATGAGATTTAACATTTAAATTTTGTATAACTTTAATCGATTTTTATTAGGTTGTGATATTATGAATTATGTATTTATTATACATAAAATTTCGAACGCATTTATTAAGTTTCTTATTATAGTTTATTTCGGTTAGAGTTCGATGATTCGTCGTTACTTTCAGCTAGCATTTCGATTGTTGTTTATTATTTTTATTTATTTATTCTCAATCATAATTGATTCTCTATTCATTACACTCGTTTGATAATTATTACTTATTCGTTTAGATCATTTCGTTAATTTAATTGGTTTTATTTCGCTGCTAGACACATTTTACGCTTTTCGTTCGAAAGTCGCCGACAAACTGCGTTGAGATTTTCGAGCAGCGACCAGCAACAAAATAAAAAATAAAAAAAATCATTTAGCAGCAGCTATTTTGTTATTATTTAACAGCTCTTGTGCAAAACCAGCACAGCACAATACAGCACAACACACAAATGTTATGTATTACTAACAAGAAGCAAAAACAACAAACACAAATATATAGCAGCAATACAATATTGGGAGCTCGAGAGCAGAGAGAACACCAGCGATAAGCTCGCCGTTCGCTCAGCAAATACTAATTAAACAATCTAAAAACAAAAACAAAACTAGACAACAGTTTGTAGATAAGCTAAATGCACATTATTAAATGATAATGCTGATTACTATGATGACGCGAAAGAAAACCCAACCAAATTTGTAATATTTTTAGACTCAGCATGCTTTGAATTTATTTCCCACAAGAGCGAGGCCGGCATTCAAAAGTATTTCAAGGTGGATCTTCTCTTAGGTTTGTTCAATCATTTTACAAGCAAATACTAGTAATATTTCACTAGATATTTACAGAGCAATTCAAGTTGATATAGTATGTTGAAAGACACTTCCTAAGCGAATTCGATGACGAAACGCCCCTCCATAGGGTATAACGAATATTTAGTGCAAGCAATCGATCAATATGTATATAGATAATAGCTAAAAGTTGTTGCCAATCGATCAAATTGTAACTAATTATTATAGTTATTAAGTAAAATGGAGGTTGGATATACTTAATGAATAAAAAACTGTTATTAGTGAGAATTAATCATCAATAAATTGAACTGTATTAAGACTAAGACCTTAAGAGTATAAATGCTTGAGGTTAATATATATCTGGCGATAAAAGTCTTCAATTGGCGCCAGTCTAGACTTGCTTTTAGGCCTCAAGGTTACCAAATGCTTATTATCTTTGAACGCATTTGGCGTTTGTCTATTGTTAGATAGATTGTTGGGCTCATTTCATGTGCCGTCGTCAATTGAGAATACAATTTTTGGCAAACATTTCTGTTGGTAATATTTATTTAATTAAACGCAATTGTAAAGTTATCCATATTGAACCCAAATAGTTGAGTTAGTTCCAAAAGTACGGGCTCACATAGAGTTGTCATTAATCAATGCCAATTCTTTGCTCCCTCCTGCCCAGTCTTATTGCCCGTTGGCATAAAAACAGCGACAATTTGATTTGTTTATTTGCATGGATTTCTTGCATTGCTTTTTGCACACTTTATGGCAAATTTATGGCATAAACAAATACAAGAAAAACGGGCCAGCATAAAAAAAAAATGAATTAAACGACAAACAACGACAGCATGAGCTGAATTTGCATGCAAATTGAGCGCCAAATGCGCATTTCAAAATTGATTTAAGATACGAAGGCCTCAAATTGCCTTGAAGTTGCAGCCACGCCGCTTGTAAACTCCAATTGAGTTTGAAATGCCAAAGATGCAAAGATTGTATCTATATCGGCGTGAAGTATGTGTATCTACAGCTTTATATCTACGGTTTTCCTTCAGCTTAATATGTTTTGATTGGGTTGAGGCTTTAGTTTCTATTTTTTGTGTGGCGTTTGACGCATTAAATTGAATTACGAGTCAGAGTTTTTAGAGCTACATTAAAATATTTCTTTGATCTAACAGCTTGCGTGCAAAGTTGACAGCTTCATGCGTAATGCTGTCAGGTCTACAATGGGAAAAAAACTGTGAAAATTAAATGTGGAATATTTATATATTATATATATAATATATTCTATAATATTTATATATTAATTTTTTAATTAAACATTACATTTTGGTAAATATATTTAATATATTTATAAATCAATCAATCAATTATTAACTTAAAATATTTTTCGTTTTAGTTTTTTATTTAAATGTGTTATTAATTTAATTGTTAATTTTTATTTTAATTTTTTTTAACATTTAATTTAAATTTTTGCGACTGTTCTTAGTCGTAAATAAATAAATAAGTAAAAATCAGAGCTATTTTCTACATGCTCAAAATACATTTAGCTCCACTGTGCAGCATTTCAACAACTTCCAACAGTTGTGCAAAATTGTTCACACTTTCGTGCGTAAAAGTGTCACATGCGCTACGGCGTCGCTAATTGCCGAGCAAAACAAAACAAAACTAAAACTAAAAGCAAAAGTTCGAGTATCTGGCAGATAGAAAAGAGAAGTGAAGTCGTCTGCCGACTGTGAATCACTATGAATACAGCAACGAGGCAATAGAGAAACAAGAAGCAACCATGAGTAGTTCCTCATCTATTTTTGTGACATTGGACAAATTTACAGATTCACTCACCTGGTACATCAAAGTAACGATCCCACGAACTGTGGCCCATTCGACGCTCCCTGGATTCCTTAGACTCTCTCGGCGAACTATAGCCATTGTTAAGGCTCAAACTAAGACTCAAGCTGTTGTTGTTGCGATCCATGGATAAAGAACTGCCATTGCTATAGCTGTAGTCCCCCGCCTTGCGTCTCTTTGAAGAGGCGCGTTCCAACGTTCGCTCGAAATCGCTGCAGACCTCATCGAGAGCCTCATGGAGGAAGGCGCGTGTCTCCGGCGGACTGTTGGCCGGACGGGCATGGCCGTAGCCGTTGTGGCCATACTTCTGCGGTTGACAGACGCCAGCATCGCTCTCGATGCCGCCACGGAGCGAGGAGCATGTGGAGGAGGCTGTGCCGTAGGGCGACTCGGCACGTGGAGCGAGGCTGGTGCTGTAAGTGAAGCGTGGCACCGACGAGGAGCGTGCCCGACAGCCGGACGATTGCCCGACCGCCGGGTGTGGCGAATCCGGTTCGCTTTCATGTGCCGCCTATGAAAAGCAAACAGGTGACAAGTTAATCGAGCGCGAAGTGCGCCTCACTTTCAAGTTTCTACGTAGATCAAAGGCCACAAAATATTATTTTCTGATCCCAAAACGACTCACCTCTGTTAGCTTGGGCTGCACACGACTCTCCGCCTGCCAATCGCCACCGAAAAGACTCTCAAAGCCAAGCATAAACTCCATGGATTTGCGAGAACGTCGACGATCGCGTCGCTGCAGCTCCTCCTCACTGGGCTTGGCATTGGCCAGAGCTTCGCAGTAGCGCACGAAATCCAGATCGATGTGATATCCATAAGGACAGCAGTTGCAGCTGCGCACCGAACGAGTTAAAGATGAGTTTGGGGTGCCATTGTTATTCCCCGGCATTTGACGAGCTACATACAAATAAAGGAAAGAGAGAGAGGGAGACCGGATGAGCATCTTTTAATGTATCTCAAATGCAGACAACTTGTATCTAAATGTCACTATCAAGGTCACGTCGTCTTGAGTTCATCTGCTTTCGATTCTCAGTATTGGCCAGACACAACCAAAAAAAGCCAACATCTTTCTGCCGCTTTTTTGTGGCAATGTCTGGGTTAGTTTTTGTGCGTGGCGAGCATTTGGCAGTTATAGCCACACCTGCCTGGCCAAAACCCGTTTCAGCTTTTGGTAATCTGAGCAGCAGCAGCACCAACAGTCGCAGTCCGAACGCAGTTCTTAGAATGTATCCGTGAGATAAATTTGTATAATTTACTAACCATACTATATTTATGTTTAATTGCGTCATATAAGAAATAATATAGATAACGAGCTCTGTCCACAATTAATTTGTCATCATTTTGGTTATATTAACAATTTATTATTATAATCTATAATTAATTATATTTTATATATTATTTATGTATTATATATATTATTTAAATGTAAGCTCATATTTAAATTAATATTCATTGAAATAAATAATTTTCAATTCAATTATTTTCCTAAGATTAAGATATATTATAGATTTCTGATGATATGAACTCTCATTCATATCATTTAAATCATTTTAAATATTTCTTGCATTTCATTGGTTATTATTTTGAATTATTTGATAATGTAGATAGTATTTATTGTGTATCTTATTTATATACATTTTCAATTAGCAATAAATGAATCTTATAAATCAGATTGTTTAGATTAATATCTACCCATATATTTCCAATAAAAATGACATTAGAAAACAAAACTTTCACTCACTCGTATAGCAAATTCTGTGTGGTGGTCGTCTAGCCTCATACCATAACCACAGTACTGCCAACCACAATAAATTCCAAAGCATTTTCTATTGACCAGTTGCGTTTGACATTGGCCCATTAAAACAGAAACCGATAATGAGAAATACGCTCTAGTAATTCCCAAGTTGCGCGTTATTCAGTCGACCATTTGGCGTGCTCGTCCTCAGCTCAACTGGACGATGGCAAAGAATCCAAATTTTTGTTGAACTCATCATCAAGCAGCTAATTGGCGATAAGATACGCAACGCTTAGAGCGCTTATCAGGCAACAAAGCGGCTAAAACAACGCCTAGATATGAATGCAGTGTCAAATGTAAGCTTTTCAGGTGGCGCCATCTAGCAGTGAAGTATTTGAATTAGAAAAGCATTTTGTGGTTTCACTTTCAATACTCGATTCATTCATTAAATGTAGGCGATCTGTGGGCGTTGCGTTGCTTGGGAAAGTGTTGGCTGCACTATGTGGCGTATACGTGTTGTGACAATCACCGCAATGTTAACCAGGCCGATAAACCGCATATTGATGAGCTGATTGCCTGCTGCCTATAGCGTTGTAATTAACAGCAGTCATGACCATGGCCGGCTACGGAGGCGTGCTGTTAATGACGCTGCTTGCCGGCTTAATTATTAACGCTGTATTGGACACCAAAAACCCACCCACACATACTCACATACTCACACACTCACACACTCGATCCGCACATAATCACAGCTGTTTATTCAGTTTGGCATGTGATATGTTTGCTTTTAGGCGTTGTTTTGTGGGCGTGCAAAGAATGCGGTCTGCCTAATGTCGCCTAATTGGTAGATCGTCTGGCTAAGTGCTTGTCTATGTCTCGTCTAAATGTTTGTTGTTTCGATTGCGAAACGAAAGTGCAAATTAATAATGCGGCAGTTTTAATTACAGCAACGACTGCAATCGATTGACAGCTGCCTTGAATGTGAAAAATATTGTCAGGCTATTTGAACTACAGAGAGTGAGAAGATCATCCTTTTCTATTTTATTCCTATTAAAATTAAAATCAGTTATTTTTCTTTTATTAAATTATAAACTAATTATGCTTTTGCAATTTTATTTTGAGTTTCATCTAATTAAATCCAAAGTATTAATCGAAAATCGTTAATTGTTGTCATTGATAATGAATAATTGAGCTTGTTCAGAATTCCGCATTAATTGTTCAACAGAATTCCACAGTGCAATTAATACTTCCGTTCTTATTTGTTATGTGACAATTATCTTTAGCAATGTAGTTATATAACCTTTGCAAACAGATAGTTATTGTATTAAATTTGATTTACAAATCAAATGGATTATAACCTTTCAAATCAGATCAGTCAAAAAACCCTTTTAGTTCCCTTACAATCCATTCAGTTACTCACCGCCCAAATTGTAACATCTGTTGGACAAACTATACAACTTAATTTGCACAGTCCCGTATGGAACCATATAAGGTGACTATTTATTCATACAATGACATAAATCGCGCACTCGGCTCACATAAAAATTAAGAAATTAGCCCAATGGACAGGCAACAAAGTGAGCTGCAAGTAAAGGTAAATTACGAGTGTATCCAGATTGCTGGACAGGCACGTAGAGCTCTGAGGCTGACTCAGACTTGGAGTCGGACACGGAATTGTACATCGATTTTGTAGTTTTAATGGTGACAGGCCCCAAAAACCAACAACATATCCTCATTATTATCAACATCCACAGCAACATTAACATCATGATCGTGGCCCGGTTGTAATAACTACATTTTACAGTGTGGGCGGCTCGAGCGAAGACCAAGACGAAGAAGCTGCCCAGCATACAAAATGAAGCCGTCTTGTGAATGAATTTCGAGCGACAACCAAAAGAGATATGAGACAGAATACTATAATGGATTATGCATGACAATGAGCTACCCTGTAGCCAAATATTAGCCTTCGAAAGACGTGGGAATACGATTATTTATGTCCAACGTGCTTCCTTCTGAATGTAAGCTATAATTTTACACAGATCTACATACGATTTATACCCCTTTGCCTGTTTATGCAGGGTATTAAAACAAAAAATAAAATTAAAACTGGTTGTCCAATCTGTGTGTGTGTTAATGTTGCACATATGTAGGAGATTGGGCTGAGACTGCAACGGGTAGGCGGCAGTTGCAGCTGCAGCTAATGAAGCTAACGGTGCAATTGCAGCAACAACAACAACAACAACAAATTACCGTAAAGTGCAAAAATTTAATTATGCTAAACACGTGCGGCCGCTGTTCAATCTAATTGCCTGACACGACCAAAATGACAACTGCAAATAACTTGATGGAAATTTACAAAAAAAAATACATAACAACTACTGAAAAACTAAATACTCTTTAATATATTAAATTATTAAATGGAATGTCTGAGATTATGAATATTCTGTAAGTTTATAGATAATATTAAAAATAAAACTGATAAGCTGGGTTTACCAAATAGAGAGCTTGACAACCTCTATCTCAAAAACTAATCACATATTTTTTGAAAATGTTTCATAACTTCAACAAAATTTAAAAATAATTATCTATATTATATAGTTTTATTGAGAAATGGCTCTATATAGTAATAAGTATTCTTCAAAAATGGGTACCAGCTGTAGAAAATTAAAATATAATACTGATAATTTTTCTTAAGAAATGTTATTAATCAAGTTTCCAAAAATGTTATGTTTTGGGGCTTAGGAAACCATAATACATAGCCAAGTTGATAGAATCTCAAATTTAATAGTGCACGCAGCTATTTTCGCTTAATTGCTGCATTTCTTAATTTTTCATTACTTTTTCTTCCAATTTGGCTTTCATATGCCTTTAAGTGCTCCCCATGGATCGAGGCACTGTGGTCCAATTTATGACTTTTTCTACGCATTTAATTATCCAATTAATGAAAGATTTTTGTTGTTGTTGCTATTATATTTTTATGATTTTCTCGTCAACATAAATTGTATGCGCAAGGCATAAAAATAAACTAAATAATAAAAAACGCACACAATTAAAAAGAAAAATCTTGTTGTAAAATGCGTGTGGCTAATGAGTCCAATTTGGGACTAACTTGGCTATTGAAATTGGCGTATACTTTTCGCATTTAATTGCATCAATTAACGCCAACAAACTGGCCACGCCCACGTCCAAAACTGTCAACTCATATCCGCTGTCATAAATTGGCCCAACGAAAATTAAATATTTATCTATATCGATATGAGCCAAATATTTGAGCCTGAAACCGGCTTTGGTTTTCAAGCTTAATTAAAAATCACATATGTATTTCTCTGCCGAAATACATATTTTTGAGATTGCAAATGTGGCTTTGGGGGCGTTAACGACGCAACATAAGTGACAGACATGCCCAAAGGTATTTGCATAAGACGCTTGCAGCTGAATTTTGCACGTGGGCAGCGTGTCTGGACAATGGAAAGTGCGTTGAGGCAACTGCAACTGCAACATAGAAACTATCGCAAACTGTCCCGAGACGCTGCTGTGACAAATTTGCAGAGAACAAAGACATTGCCAAAGACCCAGCTAGACCAAGAGCCAGAGTTGGAGACGCCGCCATCATCGCCACTCTCGAAGCTTTGTGCGGGCGTCAAGTTGACCCACATCCGATTCCGAGTGTGGCAGAGTGTCACAGGCATGTGGGTTTAAGCCGCGATTTTATAGCGAAATAAAAAATAAAAATAAAAAGCCCACGACAAGCTGCTCTACGTACCATTTTCCTCAATGAAGGCGCGTTGACTCCGCAAAACGAGCGACCTGAAAATGAAAAGAGAGAAAATTCGGTTAGCAAAAATGCAAACTTGTAAAAGCTTTCCTCTAAAAAAGGTAGGCAAAACATTCTGAAAATATCGTAAGGTAAACAAGCAGCAAACCCTCTTTGGAATGCAAAAGATTCTGTACCCTTTCCAATAACCGGATCAGAGAGATTGCGATTTAAAGTTTTAAATTAATCAAATATGCAGCCATTTCCGGTTATCGCAAACTTTTGCAGAATGCGTCTTATAAAATATCGCAGCTTTTCGTTATTGAAATACTTCGTTTTTGTTTTTATTGATTTATATAACTTGTCTGATGTAGTATTAATATTAATTAAAAATAGGAGTATATGTATCTTAGCTGTTAAATACCATAAAACTGCATATAGATTAAACGTCATATAAGAACAGTCGACAAACAAAACTGCAATCTTTAAATATTATTTGAAAATTAATAAAAAATATAAAAAATTATATTTTTCAATTTTAAAAATATTTATAGTTTTTTAAATCTGATTTGGGGAAAACCGAGAAAAACGCAAAAAAAAATAATAAGTATCAGTTACTACGGGAATTCAGATCATTAATCTTATCAGTAAAGAATCGTTTCTGGGATAGATACTTATTTTATGAGACGAGTATCGGTTACTACGGAAACTTAGAATTCAAATCCTTAATCTGATCAATAAAGTAATAGGTAGATATTTTGAGAGACGAGTAAACAACGTACAAGCACTAAACGCTAATTGTTCAAGGAAACATTAATTATCAACTTGGCCAAAACTAACGGTCATCCAAAAAGATGTCATGCATAAATTTAGAATTAAATACTAAATGTATATGCGACATACAATGTATCTATTTTTTGCTCCACGCATTACCGATTTCTTGACAAAGTTGTTGCAGATGCATGGAAATATTTATGTATAAGCATAACGATTCGTGTATCATAATCATAAACACACATATTAATTTGGTCTGGACTCCAAAAATAAGCGACGACGCCGCTCGTTTCACATGGATGCAACTCGGTAGACGAAGACGATGAACGAGGTCGGTTGGGGGGATCAAAAATGATAGGGGGAGGTGGAAAAGAGTTGGGGGAGTCAGTGGGTCTGTCATGCATGCGACACGGAAAACCGCATAAATCAGTTGACGCATAAATTTTCATTTTACATAAATTTTGGAATCGAAAGAAACGCAACATGAAAAATATGGCAGCAAATTGCAAGACGGCTTTCAACATGATTTGTTTATTTTATTTTAAATCAGCACCAATGTTGTTTTCGATATTATTGTTGTGGTTGTTGATGTTGTTGTTGTGCTTGCCGTAAGCGTGGAAAACATGACAAGCAATTAATCTAATAAGATAGGAAAATGCACGGCCCGTTGGCAGAGTTTTTCCATCAGCGCCATTTTCGGGCCTAATTGCATCAGGTTAAGGACTCCGATTCAAATCCAAAATAAAAACTAAAAACAAATTATAAATAATTGCAGCTTCCGTTGCGACCAAGTAAAACAAATGAAAATGAGAAATGCGCCACGCGTGTACAATTTTCCGGGAAAACATTCTCCACGCGAAAGGGGCGACACGCAGGGGACACAGACGAAGTGAAGTTCACTAATGAGTGCAGTGCCTGGGACCCTTGTGCTTTATGGCATGGCAAACAGATTATTGTGGATTTTGTGGCGCGCATAGTTTCAAAGATGTTTCAAAATACCGACGACAACAACAGCAACAGCAACAACAGCAACAACAATGACAACAAAAGGGGCCGCAGGAAAAACTCAAAATGCTGACAGCTTGATATATTTTATTATAATTTTCCTGCGTCAGGCAACAGCGAAAGCAAGTGTGGAACTAAGCACACTAAAGTATCTTTGTATCTGTATCTGTGTACCTTTAGTATATACGCATTTGCGTTGCGCATATTTGTCGCATTCTACACTGCGAGTGACTTCAGCTACTGCATTGATTTATTTATAAATCTGATAAATAAGTTCTATTTGAACAGTTGTCAATAGCAAAACAAACAGTTGGCCCTCTCTCCTTGCGCAAACTAAATACTAACGACGCGATTCCCTAGCGTTTTACACGCGTTTTTTAAACGTTTTTAGTCGCATAGAACACATGAAAAAGAAGTCGGATCACCTTCCAAATTTCCAATTGATGTAATTTTATGCAATTTTTTAAATTGGTTAATAAGCTTTTGAAACTGTCTAAATATGCATTAATCTCCGATACATGAAAACAAACAAAATATCAACTTGTTTTCGCCTTATGTTTAAAAATAAACAACAGGTTTTTCTATTAAAATTTTTGCCAATTAATTTGAATCAATTTGTCAATATGAGCAAATGATTTATTCATTATTTAAAAACTTATTGGTTTTCTTTGTTACTCAATCGCACTTGAAACTGCATTCACACCTTTCAAAAACCTACACACACAGTCCAACACAATAAGTGTAATCTGTAATCTCTGTTAACTGCGCCCAATTAATTTACATTTTCAGCACTTCCGTGATTTCTTTAACTTTATCTATGAGTTGCTGCAGAGATCAGGTGGTATGGCTTATCATTACCTCCAAAATCGTTTAACGGCTTCCTGTTCCGTGGGTGTCAGGTGTGTTATCTTTTCGGCAAATTTTGACTCATCGTAACCAAGCAAATCGCCGGGTAGACCAACACCGGCCCCGATTCCGATTCCGATATCGCTGAGACTCAAACTCATGCTGCATACGTAATTTTCGAATGGCTTTATTAGCTGACACTAGGCAGTATCTAATTAATTGGCAGTGTCTATATTTAGCCAAGGGAAATTCTATGCCGAAATTAATTAAATTTGATTAGCCACGAAACTTCACGCCATCGCGACACAAACTTTCGACTTTTTTGGACATGAGAAATGCTTCTTTTGTTTCTGGACTGAGTCAGCCACACTTCACTTTAAGCACTCTCAACCAATTTTATATTCTTTATTATATTATTTATTTAGTTATCCGTTTAGTGCATTTATTCGAACGGAACGTGCACGCTCCGCGCTCGAAAATCGCTCGAATCGAACTGAATTCAACAGAGAAAAACTTTACCAGTTCCCGCTGAACTTTATGCTCTGTAAATGTGTATTTGTGTGCGTGAGTGTGTGTGTGTGTATGTGTGTGTGCTTATTTGTTTTTGTTTTTGTTTTGATTTTTTATTTTGTTTGCTGACGGCCGCAAAAGAGCACCAATGGAATCTCAGACAGAACTTTGTTAAGTCCAACACACAATGCCAAATGGTTTTTTTTTTGGCTTAAAGCACAGCTCAGAAATGAGAGAGTTATCTATACGATAATTAATAAATACAAGCGTCCGATACAACAACAACAGCAACAGCAAACCAGTTCAACAGTTTGCCAGTTAGTCATTTAGCCAGTTTGCCAGATTGCCAGTCGGCGTCGTAACTTGTTGGAACACCCAAACAAGCGTCATGCCCGATAAGCGCTTACAGCTATAGTTGAGAGTACCTATTGGATTGTTGTGTATACACAGTAACATACATATCTACACACTTATTTAAGTATGTATTTGTCTGTATTAGAGAACACCCATTCGAGTCGCTGGGAACAGAAGCGTCAATATATGCTGGTTCTTTGCGCCTGCAACGCCTATAAAAATGATTGATGAAGCCAAAAGGTGTCGCCGGCTAGCGGAGTAAGACGGGACCTGCTTTGATGTTGCAAGCAATGCATTGCATTTTATATATAGCTATGATCAATAGTTAATTAACAAAAATATACACAAATACATAGTTACGAGCAATATCATTTGTATTGGCAAAGTCATTAGACAGAGAACTTCTCACCAGACCCTTACACAAGCTAAGCAAAGGTTCAATAATCGAGTGCAGTTGCCCACTCAGTAAACAAAACAACGAGAGACGCCAACAAGCTCCACATACTACACTACATATATTGTTGTTACCCCAAAAAGCAAGAACAACAACGTATAAATAAACATATTGATCGCCACGCACACACACACAATGTTATACATACATTGACAGTCAACGATAAGATAACTCCTAAACACTTCAAGTCATTACAATGTGTCAAACTGCATGTCATGCAGTCTGTCAGTGTGTGCACTCCACGTCTGTTTGCTGACATGCACAGAAATAACAATAATCAGAGAACAATTGACGTTTACACAGTGCTTGAAACTAAAATAAGATCAGCGAGACATGAAAGCGGTCGAACTAGCTCGAGAATGTACTCTATTATTAAAAGTGTGTTTTTATTAAACAGTAAATTCAACATTCTTATGGATTATAACGATAGAAACCAAACAAAATTAATATTATAATTTATATAATCAATTTAATAAATATGAATTAAAAAAAAAATAAAGATACAAAAACACAATTTAAAACAGTCTTTCAATAGATTAAATTATTGGGTAACAGAGTAAAAAAAAAGCTGTTAAAAAGACAGTTTTTTCAAATGTTAAATTTAACTACAATTTAAAACTATGGGTTAAATGTAAGTGCAGTAAAAACTATCTCATAACATACTACGAATTCTATCTTTTACAAAACCAAAGATCTTCAAAACCCAACCGACACCTTATACGATGACAACATCCGCAGCAAGACAGCGTCAATTATTGAAATAGTTAATTGAATTGTAAGTTAAATTAAATGTTTGCCTGTAACAATAATTATCAATAGTTCATTATGGAAAGCTATTTACACAATTGTCGCCTTATAAGTAGGCGACGATTTCCATATGATGATGCGAGCGTGTATTGAACTCCAACTAGCTCAAGTGGCAATGCATGAAATTATTATTTTATTTCAGTATTAGTAAGACAAGTATGTTGGGGTTGATTTATGTATTTATATGTATATGTTTATAAATTATGTAAATGTTTTCAAATGAAGCACGTATGATTTTATAATTTTCAGTTGGTTTGCCGAACTGTTAACGAGCGAACAACAAAATTTCATGCCTCATGAGTTTTGGCAGTGATATTCATTCTATTGGTATAAATTGTCACGGTCCTCGAGACTGTGGCGTAGATACAAATTAGCTTCAGCTTATTGGAGCTAAAAGCCGGTTTGAATTCAAAGTCTCATATCGTATTTTTGATATCTATGATTTCATAAACAAGTTTTGCCTCTGGATTTCACGGCTTTTAATTATGCGTTAGACAATTCTGCACATAGATATCTCATTGCTCTGGCGTTGCCCCCAGTAAATGTTTAAATAAATGGCTGCAATTATTTATGCGTCACACCCAATCGATTTCTATGATAGCCGGCCGAACCGATGCCCGAGGCGTCTCTATTCTCCAATCTCTAGTTTCGACTCGAAATCAATGAAAATGTTTTATTGATGTGTTGTAGCTAATGTAATTTTGTATTGCTTAAATTATTACCGCCTTGCTTGAAAATCATTATTTTTTATGTGCTAGCTTGACCGCCGGCGTTGATCATTTGATCATTTGCTCAGCTGCTTAGTATTTATTGTGATTGTCAATTGTATTTTATATTTTTCATGATCAACACAAACTCTCCGGCGGTTTTTATTTTAAAATCCCCTCTGAGTATTCAACTACTCTTTCGTTAGAAATAAAATTAGATGGGAAGTCTATAATGTCTAATTAATGCTAAAAACCTATAAAACAAAACCGAATTAATATGGAAAAATTATGAACGCATGATAATGAAACAAAGAATTGGCTTTTTTGCTCATCTGAAAATTCTACAACAGATAAATCCAAATTAAATATATTTGTCGCTATCAGCAGTAGCTTAAGTCTAAAAGCTTTCGAGGTATATAATGCCTGACATGATTTAATTGCAGAATTATTAAATTCACCAACAACATTAATATGTTTTTAATTTATATAAGCGACAAGAATTTTGAATATTTATGCATCTAACATTAACAACTAAATTTATTAAATGCATTAATATTTTCCTTGAAAGCGAATATATAAGCTGAATCTTATGGAATACTTTTAGTAAATTTTAATTAATTTATTAATTAAATTATCTAGCTAAATAAGTATTATTTTAATTAAATTGAAATCTGCATACTATCTCAACCCTTCAGCTAGTTGTGTTAATAATAGTAATTAAAATAGTTTACTAAAATTCCATTTATACATTATTAACATATTTGGCATGTTTGTTATTTTCTAAGATTCAATCTATATAAAGTCAGCGATTCAATTTAAAATTATTTTTTATTATTTACAGTGTGTGTAGAGTGTTCAGTAGTGAAGTCGGCCAGACTGCGGTAATCTACATTGTTAAAGAGACACAACGACTTGTGCTGATTAAATATAAGTATTCAAAAAATAACATATACATATTCAGAAGCTGTGGATGTTATTATTTTGTTTACTACTCGAGTAAGGGGCATTATCATCTAATTAACAACTAATGAATACCCTTTATGCATCGAAGTCTAATTTCAATAGAAATTAACATATATAATTTAAAAAAAGATTATTTTCAGGCTCATCGATTAGGTTTTTAAGTTTCACCGTGTTATTTACACTTATGAAGATATTAGAGTATAGAAAAATTCTATATGATCTAGATCTATTATGTACGCACATTGCGTTCAATTTTTTTATTTTTTGACAAATTACGCCTTATCTGCGGGAGCTGCTATTGTTGATCTATTTATTAATGCACACGGGCAGATAAGTTGTCAGTCGTAGATTTCCAGCAGCAAGTAAAGCATCTTCGAATCGGAGCAACACAAAAAAAAAGAAAGACAAAATGAACTACAATTTATTCACATGTGCTGCTATACTTTTGGCACTCACTGTGGCCGAATCTAATGCTAATTTGTGGGACGATATAACCGATAAAATTGTAAGTTATATATTTTATTTGAAATTATATTTGTGATGTGAATTTAAATCTTCGGTCTACATTTTATAGGATGACATGATCGATGCAGTTAAAGATATGTTCTCGTAAACTAAAGCAAATCGACTGAACAACAAACAAAATGTTATATGAAACAATCAAACTAATACACTTCAAGATGGAAAGCAAAATAAAATCATGAGTACAATAAACTAAACAATATTGGATTCCTGTGTGTACATCTTCATCTTGTTATTGATTTGAATCAATATATACATATGTATATAGATGCGATATTTATTTTATATACAATTTAAATTGATTCGTTGTCATCTGAAGATAATTGATATTTCATCTTGTAAGTATTTAATCTGATGGAATTCCCTGTTAGTTATAAATGTTTCCCAGCCTTTCTGATTGTTTAGAAAACAGTCGAGGAGGCGAGAGTGTGAAAGACATTCCCATTTTTAGTGACGTACAGTTTTTTGGGGTCATTTCAATCAGCACCTGTCACACGGTGCTAGCGTTGGCGTGTGAAGTATTTCGAGCTGTCGAGTTGCGTCTAGACGGTAGAGCAGCTTACAGAGCTGTTGAAAATTAATTAAAAGAAATTGTTTTTGCCGCGGGCCTGCTGTTGAAAATGTTTCCTAGAACAACATTCGACACTTTCGCTCGATGCACAAAAACCTGGAATTATCTTTCTTCTTTTTATTATTATTTTTATATTTTTGCATACTCGTATCGATAAACGGACGATCGTAGCCCGTTGCAATCATAATTTATGCGATTCGGCGCAGTTTATGACAGGCTAACAAATTTCCTGCTGCCGCCCCATGTGGTCAGCAAACAGCGGCCAGAAAGATACAAGATACAAGATGTAAGCGCAAGATACAAACGCTAAAGGCGGTTGCCATCAAGGCCGGCAACGGCCTCTACGGAGTTGCAAAAAATCTTATGACTGCCAAATGCCATGAGGCGCATAATCGAAAACAGAATATACGCGTGCGCTGAAGCCTGACGCCTGACGCCGTTGTTCAACTCGTAAATTATGACATAGTCGTTGCCAGGCCAGACATAAATATAGTATTCAAGTTGATTGCAATCGACGGCGGGACAAGGCTCTGACTCTCTGGCTAGAAAAGGTGAGCAACTCGAGCTTTTATCATCCAAGCCATGATCATCGGTTGACCTGCCCACCCACAGTCGAACAGTTTGCCAGCTAAGCTCAGCTCGAGATCAGCTCAAGCCGTAATTTGTCAGTTATCTCAATGTCCGATCGCTGCCATTTCAATCGCACGTATCTGGACTGTTAATCACAGACAAGTTCCCGCATATATTGCATCATTGCACAAACATTTTGCACTGGACAGTCAGCTAAGTAGAGGGTGATTAGAGCTTACAACAAAAGCCGAGCTGAATGCTATAAGAGCCGAGTCGTCATTTAACTAACATCTCAGCCTCGGGGCGTATGCGCAATGTGCATTTTCCAACGCCGATGATGCGATGACGCCGCTTCATTAGCCGTGTGCATCCCATTTAAATAGCATTTCTCAACTTTGTCTCCTCGTTACTTTAATCTATTCCGAATTTCTGAGAACATATATGCTACTATTATACCCCTTAAAAAATAATAAAAAAAAATATGTTAGATATAATACACTACGACAATCCTACATCTGCTTATAGTTGATCGATTTTGAGTGCATCTATGAATAATCTAGTCCTAGATATAACGATACCACAGTTTGTTCTCTTTTGGTTACATCATCAAAGTGTGACGTGATGCAAAATTCTAAATTAATTAAGTTGGACAACATGTAAATTGATGGCTAATTTTAGAACTTTAAATCTACTGCGTTATACCCCAAAGTTATATTGGATACTCTTCTGAATTTTTGGTGTACTTTATTAATCTAATTTATTACAATTATTTATTTATTTTACGTCGACTAAAAGCAGTCGACAGAGTGTAAAAATATTTAATTGGTTTTTAAATACAGATATAAAAAATTATAATATATTATAATAAATTCGTAACTGAAAAAATAAAAGTTTAAGGTTAAGCTGGGAGTTTTCAAAAATGTAATTATTGATCCAACATTTGTTGCAAGTATTGGGGAAAACTTAGAAAAATCCAATCAGATCAATGATGTCTTAGTTTCTGCTGACTAATAAATTAAGAGTATTATTTACATGATTGCAAAACATTAATTGTAACTGCTTCTTTTCAAAACATGGCATCAAATGAATTCAAATTTCACAACTTTTCTTTAGCTTTTATAGTACTGGGTATTCCATAGTTGGGAAAACTATTTAATTTTGCACTTCACTTTGCCCGTTTGCCGCCAATTAATAAACATTTACGCTATTGCATTGATTACCCTCCAGCGATAAGTTGAAGCGACTTTTAAGACCTGGGCGTATTGAGTTTCGTAATTGAATTTCAAATTTCAAATGCACGCCGGAGAAAGTAAGTCGCTGATTTCATTGAAAGGCTAAAGCAGACATCGAGACATCGACATCGACTACGACTAATGCAAAAATGCTTTTAGTTGTCTTTTTTTCTGCCCACTTTTATGAGGCAGTCGTGAGCGCATAAACAAAAACGAAAATACAAAAACACTTTAACAATTTCCGAGTTGAAATTGATTTTTTTTGTTGCTGCGCAGTTGTCCGACTCGGCCTTATTTTAGCCAAGTTTGCTTAGCAGGTGGAACGCTTCTAAAATACCGAAAATATATGCAAATATTTGGAGGCCAAGTCGAATCGCACGGATTGGTGACAACTTGTAAACAATTCTAACGCCAGTCGACTTTAGTCATAAGCGAAATAGTTTTGCTTTTTTGCTTCGGAGCTGAGGATCTGAAACCGTATTTGTGTCATATGCAAACGAGGCACCCCGAGAACAAAACAAAAATGAAACTCGATAGCCCAAAAATAGCAACTATGTGAAGTGTAAATAATGAGTTGTGATCATGTTGACAGTTCACAGTAAGTCCAAAACCCGTTTCAGACAGTGGCGTAGGATTAAGGGAAAATATTAAAATATAAAAAAATATACATGATGAAATTATGAAAGCTTTGAAATATACAGAATTAATTAGTTTATCATAAACATTTCCCAGAAAGTTGGCATACTTCTCACTTTTATAACATTGCAAAACTCTTTAACAGATACTTTTCGGAATCGATTGTCGTCTCACAACATCTATAAACTTCAAAGTTCAGACAGATACTTATAGATAATCATCGGGCACTTGACCGCAACAATGAGCCACAAGAGCCAAAGGCAAAAATATGAAGTAATTTTTGTTCAACACTTGAGATCACGCCTGCGAATTTCAATTGGCCTAAAGCATAATAATTATGCCATTACGATTGCGAGTGTACAATGGGCAAACCTTCAATGTGGCTACGTTGAAGTGGCAACATTTTGCCGTTGTACAAATTATAATTGGACATTAAGCTGATGCCAGAGAGGCATTCCGACACATCCAGACAATAGACAATGAGTCAACAAGTACCTCTCACAATTGGCAACAACGGAAGTTGTCTCCAAGGCTGCTGATTTCATTCATCCAAAAACTCGACTTGAATTACTTGCAAATTGCTCAAATACGAGTAAACGTATAAGGTAAGGGGGTTTTAAAGCAAAAATCTTAAATAACAACTGCTGCATACGAAATGAGATTGACAGCTGACAATCGATATGAATAATTTCGGTAATCTTCTGAGATTTATCAGCAGCTGCCACAAAAATGTGCAACTTCAACTTTGCAACTTTCCCACAACGTATCAAAATTCAACAAGCCCTAATGTACTTCGAATCTTATAAATATACAAGATGCAATCAGCCAGTTAAGCATAAAGCCAAAACTTATTCTAAATTCAGGTATAATCGACTTTGCAATACTCTACACTTGAAAATATGGTTATTACTGAACATTTCAGCCAAGAATAAACATTTTGGATCTTCCTATTCTATATAGAACTTGATCTAATCGGGCATTTACATAGATTTAAAATTATCAATTCGAATACAGATTTAACATAAATTATTGTAATCTCTATAAAACCTATTATTTTTGATCACTTTCTAATAATAAGCGATTCTAGAAAGAATTATATTGAATAAATAAAATTTGTAGTACTACTAGATTTTAGACTCTTAGCTTGAAGTACCTTAGCTCCTTTATAACAATCTCTCTCTATATAATCTGTATAAAATTTTACAAAATGTTACATGTGAGTGAGCCAAGAAGAATATTCTTTGCACGGACAACTGCAACAGTTTCTGTTGGCAACTGCATAAATCAAAATTAAAGCTCCGATTACCGAGGCGAAACTGCAAAGCAAAGCGTTTCTTCACCAATGAAATTGATGATGGAACCGGCTGGCATAATAACAGAGAACGGAGAACAGAGAACTGAATACCGAGAAGGGGGAACGAAGAACTTCTTGGGCACGACGCAAATAACTTGCAGCGTGACTGGATAAAATGCCACACAGAGCCAACCCGAGATTCAAGCTTAAAAAACCCATTGGGGCAGGCATTGGCGAGACATCTTCCCAAGTTTCCAATCGTCGCCGGTCGGCACAATTCAAACAAATCGCTCAAACAATGCAACAACAAACAGAGAAAACGAGAAAAAAAACACGAAAAACAAAGATCAGAAGAAATCGAAAATACGAGTAATAAAAATAAAATATATTCAAAGCAATTTTTTGACACGACTCGCACAACATTGTTGCTATTGTTGTGTTTGTTGGAAATTCGTTGATATTAGAATTAGATATTAGAAAACCGCACAATGCGTATAAGCTCGGTTTAGATTTCAGTTAATTGATTAGAAAAACGTGTGGATTTAGATAGGCCCAAAAAGACATACGTTGCGGAATGTAAGGCGAACGAATTTCTAAATGTTTCGTAGATTTATCGTAGACGCTTTTAAAACTGATAAATCAACTTTTTATACAGTAATTTCTTTACAATACATTTTAGTTTCATTTCTAAACTTAATATCTTTCTTGAACTATATCAAACATGTAATTGAAATGTATATATGTTTAAAATTTTTAATAATATATTAAGTAGATAAGAATTTTATATTCAATCATTACAATTACAAACAAAAAGTCTTCAAAAACCTGAACCTCAGAGAAATAAATATATATGTATGTACTTAAACTAATTATTAAAAGAAATAACTGGAATGTAAATTATTATTTTATACATTAATATGTATAAAAAATTTATGTATTTTAAGTTTTACCAATTCAATTATTTTACAAATTTCAATACATTTTTGAATGAATAACAAAATAGCTTCTGAATCTAAAACAATCTTCCAAAAATGGAAACCTATAAAATTATAAATTTTAGAATCATTAATGTTCTTGTATTTATAACTAATTGCTCGAATTCTGAAATTTTCACATTGACCAAAGTCCTTGAAGTTTTTTTTTGAGTGTAGCTACAACAATTTACGACCGAACATTTTCCAAAACTTTTTTCTCTGCACATTGTACTGGACTACTGTACTCGTACTCATAATCGTATATCCGTTACTTTGGTGTTCATATTTTGGCTAATGACTGACACTAACAAAAAAATAAATGACCACAAAAATAGCATAAAAAGTGGTTGCCACTGCTGCAACAACTGTTGTTGTTGTTTTTGCTGACTTGACTAGCGCACAAATTTGTTCACATTATGTTTAGAGTTTTTTTTTTTGGTTTTTGTTACGTTGTTGTGTGTTTATTTAAGTTTATTATTATGGCCTTTTTGCACTGTCGAACATTTATTGCCGCTGCTTGTTTATTATTTTGTGTTTGTTTATTTTGTTAGCCAAGTTCATTTCAGGCAAGACTCCTGCTTGAGGGTCAACAGTTGTTCGCTGTTGTTGTTCTCGTTGTTGTTTCTTAATTCAGTTGTACAGAGGCGTGGCAAATGGCTTTTGAATGGATTGATGGATAACCGAACTGCCAAACAAACAGTCTGACAGAGAGACAGACGAGTCGATGCATTGCTCAACCACTTTAAGCCTATTAAAAGCTAAGCGTCTCTGGCAATGTGCAACACCAGCCGCTCCGCTTATAAAAAGATACTTTTTGAAAACTATGCCAAACACCACAGACGGACAACAAAAATCAAAATAAAAAAAAAGAAAAAAAAAAAAACTCTGTATACTCGTAATGTGCGATCGACAAATTGCCAAATAACTGAGTACAAAAACCAATACCCCAAGACGTTGCTAAAGTCCAAGCCGAAGCCACAGATCTTTGCATCAAAGTAGCCGCCGCCATTCAATGGGAAGAAAAATTAGCTACAGTGGGCCACAGTCCACAATAAAGTGATAATCTATTGGAATTTTCTATACTTTAATCAATCAGTAAAATATTAATAATATCCTTTAACTCATTCGAATATTAAAAGTAATAAAATTGATTATGATACAGAAACTTTAAACTTCATAGACTTATATTTTAATTCAAATTGAATTTAAAGAATTAAATTAAATACTTATAAGCAATTTAATTAGACAGTCTCTAAATATACTAAGCAGTCATCGACTTATCTTATCAGTTTTTAAATAAATAAATAAGCAGTGTTAATTATTTATGATAATTATGTAATTCAACTCTTATTTGATTATGCTGGAAAAATACTGATTAGCAAATCTTTGAGAGTATAAAATGAACTCTATGTAATTACTGTAATCAATAAAAACTTACAATCTATAATTTGATCCTCAACATGGCACATGATTTATTAAGTGCTATTAAAGAAATTGTTTTAATATTTGTAGAGACTGTAGATACATCCGCCAACATTAATAAGATTTTCTAGCTAGAAATAAACCATCAGATAATAATCGCTAAAATATTTAAATTTTTGCAAAGTCTGTAGATACTTTGTTCTCTAAGATAAGATCAGCAAAGAATTTGGTAATAATTTCAAACGTTGCCCTGTGGCTCTTAGCAACTTCAACAGTTTTATAGCCACATTATGTACGAAGTTAACCCATTGTGACCCACGGCATGCCATTGGCACGCGATCCATGCCCCCGTCAACCACCTTTTGGCTTGAAATTGTTAGCGTGCCACAGTTTGCGTATTATTTTTGCTTATTTTTTTTCATTCATTTCGTCGGCTACTTAAGCAAACATGCAACATTTGGTTGCCCGCTAAAGTATCTCTGAGATTGGCGGCAAGCTTATTAAAATGCAATCAGCGCAGGAAGCATTCGCTGTCGATACATACATATACAAATAAGTAAATATTAAACATGTAAGTATGTGTGTGTGACTGATACTTAATGCTGGTTTTGACCATAAGGCGCAGTTGGTCCAAACCGCCTTCAAAACTATGCGCAGCATTTGTGTCAAACACGCGACCCAGTCGCCATCCCAAGTGCCCGGCAAACAATTGTTGGCAGCAACCAGTTGCAAGTTTGCTGCCTGTTGTTGCATGTTGCCAAAACTGCCTCTTGCCATTGCACCAAATTGGCAACTGGCTTAGAAAGTCACCAACAGTTGCTGATGATGGCAGCCTGAAAGAAAGTCAAATGCCATGCTGTTACTTACATGTTGCTGTTGCAGTTGATGTTGCTGTTGCTGTAACTGTTGTTGCTGTATTGATGTTGCAATTGTTTCTGTTGTGCGCTTTAATTAACAGCTGCAGGGCAAGGTCTTTGCAACATTGGACATCGCATCTTTAGTTTGACTGATTGGCGAACTTTAGTTAGACAGCTTGACGACGGCGTTGTTGTTGTTGCTGTTGTTGCCTATCGGCAATTTTTGTTTCTTTTGATATCTTCGATTGCACTTTTTGAAGTGCTGTTGTCGTTCGCTTGTCCAAGTTGCTGTTGTTGTTGTTGTCGTTCGCCAGTTGCCAGTTGCATGTTAATTAAGCGCGCCTTGACTGCATTTGCCTCCAATCTCTTGTTGTTGTTTTTGTGGTTGCTGCTGTTGTAGTTCACTGTAAAGTAAAGTTGTTGTAATGATTGTTGTAGTTATTGCTGCTCATGTTAATTCGTTATGCTGAGCAGGCCGCATTATGCCTAGCATTTGTTTTATGTCAACTTGATGAGCAGTTCAAGTATCTATTAGATAAATTACTTTTGCTATGTACTCCATGACTCGTGAAACGTGAACATGAATATCATAAAGTCATGCATCAGACAGTGAAGTTATGTAAAATATACATGAGTATTCAACATGTTTATCACATTTTAGATGCTAGAAATCCTCATTTTCACACAATATTAAGTTATTATTATAGGTTTCATTTGCTAATTTCTGAGTGTATTCGGGAAGTTCTCTTATTAACTATCTTATTAAAAAATAATATTGTCTTATAAGCTGGGATTAAAACCGAAACGAATATCGATTTCAGTTACGGTTTCGATTATGCTCGAATTAAGTTTTTCGATTATCGGTTATGCAAAATCTTGGAGTATCGGTTTCGTAACGGTTATCGGTTTTTTGTAAGTTTCGGTTTAAAAATACCGATATGGTTTGGGTTCACAAAAAATACAAAAATTAAAGTTTTCGGTTGACCAAAATAAGAAGCGTTAATCATTGCTTTACATGAAAAAATACTTAATGCCTTAATTAGTCTGGAAAATTATGTTATCTGGTTACTGGAATGGTTTGAAAATTTCGATTATTTTGATTTTACTGATTTTTAATAACTTCGAACTGCCATAACTTTGTCAAAACTCAATCAATTATCATGCGCCATGTAAATTTGAGCATTATTTTACCTCTAAATTCGTTATGCATTTAAATTTTGTTGATTTTGAAAATTTGAATTTTTTCGAAAAAATTAAAAAAGATAAAGGGGTAACACTGTAAAATTTCGAAAAAATTCGATTTTCAATAATTTTTTAAAATGAACAAAATTTAAATGCAGAATGGATTTATAAGTAAAATCATGCTCAAATTTACATTGCGTATGGAAATTGATTGACTTTTGACAAAGTTATGGCAGTTCAAAGTTATCAAAGTTGCTCAGTAGCTGCGACGGCTAGAACCGAAATTAACCCTTATTAATGAATCGGTTACTAAACGGTTATTTCGGTTTAAAGAGTTTCGGTTTATGGGTTTCGCTACAGCGGAAAAAATTTGTTTCGGTTACGGTTTCAGTTACGGTTACAAATTTCAATCGGTTTTTATCGGTTAAAGGTTACGGTTTCGGTTAAGGTTTTAATCCCTGCTTATAAGTATTGCGATTTTCATTAAAAATCCATTGAGTACTGAAACAAGTATTTGTGATACCTGCATTTATTATATCAAATTTAAATCCAACATTGTATCCACTTTAAAAAGTAAGTTTTATTTTCTGTGAACATTTGTTGTCAGTACAAATTTCCAAAAGGCCAGCAATTGGGTTTTGTCCATTATACTAGCTGTATTAAAGCTTTTAAGTATGCGGAAACTAAAGATTCAACTTAAAAATCTGCATAGACATAAGGATCGAAAATCCCAAAATTTATTTAAATTTGAAAGCTTGTGTTATTTATTAAATGTCTACATACGCTTTAACAACCAACTTTAACATGAAGAGTAAAGTGATAACGCTTTGGATCAGAGACATTTCAAGCTATTGAGAATTACATTATTTTAATAAAATTATAAATTAAATAAAATTGAAAATATCAGAGATTAAATTCTAGAATTCTCATAATCAGCTAAGTATCTTAAAAACTATGTAATCAATTCCACAATTGGAACAATTATGGTTAGAATTTGATTCGAACGTATGATTAACAAATATTTATACACTACAAGGTTTCCACTCAATAGTTCTCTTCGTATGTTGGCCTGGCAAATGCAACCCACACAAAGAATCCATAATGACTGAGATTGAATCAAGTGTATTGCGTTGGTGGCCGAGATCTGATGGCTAAGTCAGGTATTTCATTTAAGCCAAGTCCAATGCCTGCCAGCAATTAAACAGAATCAACGAAATCCCTCTCCAAAACCATACTAAGCAAAAAATTTATTAGTTTGCGATTTTGGCTTTACGGCCAAGTCGTAAAAATCGAAAAAAGCACATGATATAAAACACTTCCAAATGGCGTGGGTTCACTTTTAGTACGAAATTTAATGAGTCAGCTTTGGAGGGGCTCTAAATCTATGGGAAGCTGGACTTTACTAGTGTGGTGCATCTTCCAGTCGAATGCGAAATTTCTACTAGTCATTGCAGGTGTCCGACTGACTGACTGACAATGCAACAAACTGCTGACAAGCTGTAGATCTAATAATTTCCGTTGCTGCGATGAGTTTTCAAACTTCTAATGCATTTTTAATGTTTTTTTTTATTAATACAACTTTAATCGTTTTTCAGTTATACTTGTAATGTGCATTATATTTTATATCAGTTTTTTATTATTTTTTTTTACGCACCTGTTTCACTGTTGGCTGCTTTTAAAGGCAAAACAAAAGCAGCTGCCGCCAATTACAAGCGCCAAAACGTTTACAACTAATGGACAGACATTTTTGTTGCATTTTTTCCCACACACACTAAGCACAACAAACCGAAACCGAAATCGAAACGGAAATCGAAACCAAAACCGAAAACTGTAAACAAGCGAAATTTGATGTTGCAAGCGACGCGCACGAATCGAAACTGTTGCAGCCAGGCGACGAGAAGCTGCAGCTAGCTGATGTTTTCAGATTTTGATCTCACTCACACACTCACACAAGCACTCCCTCGCTCTCCCTCACGAATGCACGAATGGACGAACACTTCCAGTTGTGTTCTCAACTCTCTCTTGAGAGTGTGCTCTTTCTCTCTGTTTTTGTCGGCAGGCAAACGAAACTCCACGAAAAAAGTTCTGAATCGTGAAAACAATAACAAAATGCTGAATGCGCGTCGCGATTGCCGTTGTTCTGTTTGCCGTTGTTGTTAGTTGGCCGCGCTGCCCACAACTGAGCGCCAGGTGCGACAGCAACTGAGCCGCTGCCGCAGCTTGGGCGCTCGCTGCCATAGAAAGCAGCGACGCGTCGCTGTCGACTGAGCGCAGTAGTAGTAGTTGTTGTAGTTGGCTTCAATGGGTTAACTGGTCTGTAGTTGTTGTTGTTTGTTATGGCTTATTGCCCGTTTTGACGTGCATGCGCCGTTGTGCTTCGTACTGTGAGCGAGCCAACCTACACTGAGAGAAATTATTCGAGGTTTTTCATGATTTTGGTAAGAGGTTTAATACCAAAGAATGTTAAAATTGAACAGAAAATTTTAATTAAAAGTTCCTTTTAAAATTCCTTTATACATTTTAAATTTTTTTTATATTATAAACTTTTTTATTATTCAATATTGTTAATTTATTTTTGTTAACATTATCGATAACATCTTCGTTTTGAATTGCATAACAGAAGTAAGTAATTTCTATAAATAAATCCACACCAGCTCAGCATCATTTAGAATACACGTATTAACAAACATGTTTATGCGGTCATAACGACATTTAAATTCTACTTTACGACGTTTTTTAATCTATTTTTTTAACACTGATCACATTGCAAATTTGATGCATAAACATTAGTTGACGCCAACTTTCAAAGAAATCTTCAATTCACTAAATTTACATCAAATCAAGTTGCTTAACTAGATTCATTCAATTATTTTTATATTTATATATGATATGATATAATTTCATTCTGTTATGATATACTATATGATACTTTGATAGAAGAATTAGAGAAATTATAGCGCATTTGTTTGTCGGTGCCTTAATAATATTTCTCCACCATTCTTAATATTTGCATGTGTAATAAAAACAGGTCCTAGAACGCCACGGGAGAATACCTATAAAAGACAGTACCTGATTAGAATGAAACAACAGACAACTGGTAGCTTGAAATTGGATATAAATGTTGGTTTACTTAGATGCATCAGCTGAAGAGAGCTGCGCATTTATTGTATGGGATATCCTGTTGGGCATTAATGTGCTTAACCAGAGATAAGAGCAGCTAAAAACCGTCGGCATTTATTGTATGCGCTTGTTAACAAGGGCGACAGAGAATCTCATCTGCAAGGAAACATTCATGGCAACATTATTTCCCTTAAGAATTTGATTGAAAAGAAATACCGCAGGAAATGATTTCCCTCAGAATTAAGTTAACATTAACTTTTTGTATTTCCAATTATAAAATTAAAATTGTCCATAATATAGTTTAATATTAATTATAACAATTTTTGAATTACACAAGTATCTGACTATTTATCAAATTAGTATATATTTCATTCCCTGACTTTTTATAAAGAAGAACGACAAATATTGATAGTATTTGAGTCTGAATTTCTGTATCTAAGAAGTTTCACAATTTTTTTAAAGAGTAGTTAGAATTTTATGACTTTTTCTCTCCTTGCTATGCCTACTCTCTCCTTAACTATCACGCATACCTATGCAAATGAATTGATTTACACTCAGGTAGACGTAGTCCTACCTTCCATAATATCCCACGTAGTGCTGTGCGTGCCAAGTTTTTCATGTTTAAGAGTTTTGGAGAGTTGTTCATCAAAACAAACAAAACAGCAAACAGAACGAACTGGAGGCTGAGTAATGTGACATTGGACGATGTGAATGGCCATTATATGAATGAATATGTATCTCCAGGCACGGCACAGGAATACGTGCCCCTTTACAGGACTGAAACTGAGACCGAGACTGAGACTGAGATTCGGCTTGCCCTGTGCTGTACCATAAATTTGCCGAGTTGATTGTGTTTGACTTTAAGGCACTTTGTGGCATAAATCACAGGACTGTAAGCAATGCCACAAACTGCAGAGAGTAGAGATTGACCCGCGGGTTAATTGCTGACAATTTTCAGAGGCAAGCAGCCGAAAACAAAAACAGCAACAACACACAAGAAAAGGAAGACGGCTTAGAGAGACGTCTTAGCCAGGTTTAACTTTTGCTCACATTGCCGATTTTAATCTTTATTTATAGGTCTTGCATGCGTGTATGTACTTGCGAGTGTGCATGTATATATGTATGTATGTGTGTGTGTGTGTGTGTGTGTGTGTGTGTGTGTGTGTGTGTGCGTGTCCAATGGCTTTTGGGTTGTAACTACCACTTGGCATTGGCACGGTAACAAGACAAGACAGTCAGATCATCAATAAGCAGCTGCCGGCTGCGCATGCGCCTCATTCCCATTCTCCCATTCTTCCAATCGCCCAGTTGCCCATTAACGAGCGCAAGGAGCAGGCCAAAAGCGATTTGCAACTCGTTGTCGTTGTTGTTGTTAGTTGTTAGTTGTTGTTGTTGCCAATGGCAAGCTAACGAAGTTGACAACTTGATGACATTTGATCTCTTGGCAACAAAAACAACAAAGCGTCGAAAGCCAAAGCCAAAACCGCAAATGACAGCAATGATCAGATGAGACGATCCGACGATCAGGCGATCAGACGATCGGTCAAGTTGGTTTTGATTTTGGTCTAGGCACGCACATCACATGCAGATGCTATTGAAGCGGTTAAAGAAATGCAATAGAATTGACTGTATGTACAACAAAAATCTAAGGGAAGATAATTTAAATAAGTACTCTGAAAGATTCAACTCTAAACGTTTATGCATCTACAATAAAAATGAAAAAAAGATTTAATGACCTGACTTAGACACACTGTATTATTTTATTTAAAAATCATACTCATATAATATTTAAAAATAATTTATTAATTATTACTAAGCCATTTATATAATCATATATATAACAAAAATCAAAGCAATCTGATTATAAAATGTCCATACAGAGCAAATGACATATATAATAACTAATACTACTTAGGAAACAAGTATATTTACATAAAACAGTTTCTCAATTTATTTTAGTAACGTTCTTTATTTAATAATATATCTCATTAACCCTTAATTATATAATATAACCCTTACTTTTACAATAATCTATATTATCAAATTCTCAATTCTTAATTTTATAACAATTTCTTTTATTATATTAGTACATTTCTGAGAGTAACTGTCGAATTTTGGAGATTTTATTATTAACATAAGGTACATTTAACTTTATTTACGAATTTAGAATTGCAGAATTGAATATTTTTAGATAAGTAGGATGAGCAATTGTCCCAGAATACATTCCTTTAAGAATATTAAAAAATTATTTATAAAAAAATATTTAAGAATATATAGCTTTGATTTATATTCTCGTAGCTTAGTACTAAATAAACTAAAATTAAATTTTTTTTGTTTAAATTGTAGCTGTGATCAAATAGTATGAGAATCTAAAGTTGCTATTGAGCTCAAAGTTCAAGGACTTTCAAAACCAAGCTTCAGGAACCGATATCTTCTAGTGCCAGCAGATACTCTAACATACCATTCACTCTTGAGGATCACGCATATGTTCTGATACTGATACCTACATATATCGATCTTAGACTCAAAGTCAAAGTCAAGTTGAAGTCTGTTGCGATTGTGGTTCGGCGGCAGAGAAGAAGAAAAGTCCAAGGGATAGACCACAAACAACTAACCGAGGAATGTCAGTCACTGTAATCTTAAGACTGCAAAAAGTAGAATTTAAATGGAGGCATTTTGTTTTGCAAATTTACCATTTATTTATCAAAAAGGTAAAACCCATACAAAAAATGAGCCATGTGAAAAATGCAAACTGAATACAAGAGGCCAAAGCAGCTAGAAATTAATTGAAGTTATTAGATTTAGACTAGGATTGCTATATAATTATGTATATCTAGATTAAGATAATCTAGAGTTTGGCTTTCGTTGCGGCTGCTGCTGCTGTTGACTTCTCTAGCTTCTCCATCTCACTGATCTGCGGTTGATTCTTCTGGGGCAAGAGATTTCCCGCTGCAAAGATGTTGCGGGGATCCAGATGCTGTTTGGCGGCGGTGTAAAGAGATGATCCTGTCTCAGTGACTGCATTGCGATACCAATGGCTGCGTATTTTGCCCACGCCATGGTGATGGGACAGGGAGCCACCGCAGGCGAGGATCTCCTCACGTGCACTATGCTCAATGGCCTCAAATACCCCCACCGGATCGGGTATACTCAACGAGCGGAAACCAAAGTAAAAATAAATGCATGCCCCCGCATCGTAGGTCTGTGTCACACGGCAGGAAATTGTGTAGTGCGAAATTTTATGCTTGTAACACTCCTGTAAGCAGAATGATAAAAATTACCTTATAATTTTCGAACTTATGGAAGATTCTACTAACCGAAACAACCCGTTGTTTAACACAGCGACACAGCAAGCTGCAACGGTCCCAAGGCACAGATGTCTCAAAGGATTCGGCTACAATGCCCTGATGCAGTGCAAAGTCCTGAAAGAGGAAAGAATGTTAGAGATTTGAGTTGGTTATGAGAACAACCTATACAGAATAAAACAATATTCATTCAATCATAAAATTAATGTTTTAGCATGATTTTCACCAACTATGTATTTAGGACATTATTATTAAATTAAGTAGGATCAATGCTAATGACTGATAATTAAAATGGGAAAATAATGATCCAATGATCAAAATAATTGGTAAGAGTAAAAGAACAGTATTTGAAGTATTTCGAATTGATTACTTATTCCCGGAATCCCTATTTTCTTTGTTGTACGATATTTTAAAAGGGTATGACATTGCCATATGTGATCTACTCACCCTTATGTAGGCAATGACAAAGGTGAATAAATAGCCACGTTCGCCATTCTGTCCACCTGCCGGAAATCCTTTGTAGCGTGCAGCGATCTCATTGATGACCGCCTCCTGGCGCTGCACATCCTTCAGGTCACCCTCGAAGAGCAGTGTGGCGGCACAAATGTGCGCCAGATCAATGCCCTTCCAGCTGGTTACATAGCGCTGTTTCACTGCATCCACGCAGCTGGCCAGCCAGCTCTTCTCGGGCTTTAGTGCTTGACCAAATATGAACTGTTCGTTGTCCATCAGACGCACCGAAGCGGGCTGACAACGACGTCGTGCCACTTCACGCATAAACTGGACACCCTGCTCAAAGTCAGGGAATACCAAGGAACCATAACGCTGCACCGTCGGCAAGGGACGCACCTTCAATACCACCTCGGTGATGACACCCAGTGTGCCCTCGGAGCCGAGTATTATGTGATTAAAATCTGGACCACAACTCACTCGCGGCGCACTGCATTCCCTCTCGAGTGTGCCTGTGGGCGTGACCATGCGTACACGTACTACCAAATCCTCGATGTTGCCATAGATATTCTTCTTCATTCCGGAGGCACGTGTGGCCACCCAGCCACCAAGCGTGCTAAACTCATACGAATCCGGCTCATGTCCCACAGTGAAACCCTGCTCGCGGAGCACACGTTCCAGATCCTGACCCACAATGCCCGATTCAAAGCAGACGGTAAGATTCTCCCGATTGATCCACAGCATGCGATTCATTTGTGAGGTGTCCAGCACGCAAATCATGCGTTCCTCATCCTGCGGACAGGTGATTGCTCCCGAGACACTCGTCCCGCCGCCGTAGGGCAACAGCATCACATTGTACTTGTGGGCCAATCTGACCAGCTGCACCACCTCGTCATGACAACGCGGCCACACCACCACATCCGGTATGCGTCGGAACTTATTGTGCCACAGACTGTAAATATCGTTCAGTGTCTGGCCATGACAACGGATCAGACGATCGATACCCTCCTGGGAGTGTTCCACTTTCGTGATACCACGCAGCTCGTTCAGGAAGGGTCCATTCTGCACAGGCATCGGGTATGTCTGCGGCAACTGTGGGTACGCCTTGGTGGGATCGACGGTTAGATCGAATTTATTTTGCACCCATTTCGTGAAACTGGGCAACTCACAACCTCCCAGCGGGTATCTGCAATTAATAGTGATAAAATCGATGAGCATATGGTGCAAAAAGGGAAAAGTTAAGGGTTGTACCTATAATGTATTTCTATTTTAAATAAATTGTAATTTTCAATAACAGTTGTTCTTCCATATACAACAAAGTTTCAAGGTGTATGTTTAAAAATCAATTAATATAAAATTAAAATAATAATCAATTAAAATTAATAAGATAATCTCGAAAACATGAACAAATATGCCTTAAAGCCGTGTAGCGATTGTCTTTTTACAAAATCTTAAATTTTCCAAAAAAAAAAATAGAAACACTTTGAAAATCGCAAAAGTATCTCTAATAACCCACCATACTTGTTTTAAATAAATTTACTCATTTAACATCAAAATTTCAATGTGTAGTTCAGGGCATTTAAATATAATCTAAGTCTTCTTTTAACTGGACATTTGATTGGTGATTATTGGACTTATCAGCCGACACCCTAATCTTCGAGGTTAAAGTAATTTAAAAAAATAATAGGGCTGTGGTGCAAAAAAAAATTCCACTAACAAGATGAAGAAAATAAATGGAGCAAAAAAACAACCACTAAGTGGGTTGATTTTATTTAACCCACACTTCAACCCAACACTGCTTAAATAATTAATTAAAGCAATCCTATTTTAAGAATACTTTCTTATAAATATCGAACGAAGCTAAAGTCTCTTCCGGACTTGTAATAGAATGTTAGAATTCTTGATATTCTTATAGTGTCCTTATCAGGGATTTAAACCTTAACCGAAACCGTAACCTTTAATCGATAAAAACCGATTGAAATTTGTAACCCTAACTGAAACCGTAACCGAAAAAATATTTTTCCGCTGTACCGATACTCTTTAAACCGAAATAACCATTTAGTAACCGATTGATTTATAAGGGTTAATTTCGGTACTGGCCGTCGCAGGTACTGATAACTTTGAACTGCCATAACTTTGTCAAAAGTCAATCAATTTTTATGCGGAATGTAAATTTGAGCATGATTTTACCTCCAAATTCGTTCAGCATTTAAATTTTGTTCATTTTGAAAATTCGAATTTTTTCGAAAAAATCAAAAAAGATAAAGGGGTAACACTGTAAAATTTCGAAAAAACTAGATTTTCAAAAATTTTCTAAAATTAAAAAAATGTAAATGCAGAACGAATTTTTAGGTAAAATTATGGTCAAATTTACATTCCGCATAAAAATTGATTGACTTTTGACAAAGTTATGGCGGTTCGAAGTAATTAAAGTTCAGTAATATCAAAAAAATCCAAATTTTCAAGCCAAATGAACCAAATTTATGTGAGATCAAATTATAATAAAATCGACATTACACTGGACTATTTCAGTAACCAGATAACATTATTTTTCAAGCTAATAAAAGCATTAAGTCTATTTTCATGTAAAACAATGAATAAAGCTTCTTATTTCGGTCAACCGAAAACCTTAATTTTTATTTTTTGTGAACCGAAACCATACCGGAGTATGGTATGTCTACTCACTTTTCGCCTTTGAAGCAGATGATACCCTCTTGTCCATAGAACTGGGAATCATTGTATCCCCATCCGTACCATTTGAGAGCCTCCTGGCTGAGGAGAAATAAATTAAATTTGAATGACAACTCTGGCAACTACAGGTGTGCTCATTGTACTCACCGCTTTTTGGGAATGACACTCTCCACGTGCCGGGAGACACGTGTGTCCAACGCCAGGGATGTTCCCTCGGACGGTGGCTCCGGAATTTGTGTAGTCACCGTATTACGCTTAGTTGACATCTCGTTGTACTGTGGAATTCGCTAAACTCGATAATAATCAAATACTTTAGATAAAAAGTATTCTTATTGCACAGCCCGTTTATTTCAATATTGAATTTAACATGAACAACAAAAAAATCGATATTTTGTTTTGTTTTGTTTTCCGATTTGTTGTCGTCAGTTGTAACTACTTCGCCTGCTATGTAAACGCAATTGAAGTTAGATTGATTAATATGCTAATTATTGTTTAAATATTGTGCTTATGATTGATTACAATTTGTTTGCTATTTTCTTGTACTTTGCACTGATAACTAAATTTAAATACAAATTTCACTAAAATACTTTGCGACAGCTGCTTTGGCCTCGGATTCTCTACCACGAATGCGAGGAAAAATGCGAGCGACCCACAGGGCGAGAGCTAGAGAAACAGAGAGAAAGAGAGAGAGAGAGAGAGAGAGAGTAGTCAGCCCCCAGATAAGACATAGCGTAAAACTTTTTTTTGGGATGGGGCAAAGCGAAACGGTTGTATACGATGCGAAACGGTTGAAAACAGCTTTTAGTTGAATTTAAAAACTTAGCAATCCATGAATTTCGATTTCCACTTTACTTTGAAAATGTTTAATTTAACTCATTTTATTTCGAAATGCTGAGAGCTACAAACCATTCGGCTTGACTAAATTTTTTCCGAAATATTTTTAAAATTCCCATTAATTTTCGTTCAATATCTTGGAAATAGATTTTCAGAATGCCCGGGAAAAAGCGAGTCACCGCCAAGAAAACTGCGGCTGTGCCAGCAGAAAAAGTGACTCTTAATAGTGTTGCAGGGACACCAGCAGCTACTGAGGCTCCAGAGAAAACTGTTCCTGCTGTTAAGAAGGCCAAAGCCAAAAGCAAGTCCAAAACCAAAAGCAAGTAAATTAACATGGGAAAATTATAATATTGGAATTTTACAAATCATCAAGGTAAGTCCGCGGCTTTTATAAAACAAATTTTATCATATGTTTTACAAAACAAATCTTACAGCAAAACACAAACACAACAATGCCGGACAAAATCGTGGAAACCATTCAGTTCTGGATACCCAACATCACAATTGACTAAAAATATGTATAAGCTTTATTGGCCCAGTTACAACCAGGTTTAAGTCGTTTGAAACTAATGTAAGTTATTAACATTAACACATGTAAAACATATGTGAGTCTGTATTGATTTATTATCCTATTTAGAAAGAGGGATTTGAAACTGAAATTACCCCTTTTTATGTTCTAGTGTGCACGAAAGAAGGCAATAACATTCGCTCTAGAAATATTACATTTTTTTTAACAAATTAACCGAAATATAACAATATAATAACAAAAAAACAACATAACCGTTTCGCTCTTTATTCGCTCTCTCGGTAGATTTCTCTCTCTGTTGGGGTGGTTGTTGCCTCACATGGGGCGTTTTAAGAGCATGACAAATGGGTCGGCAAGGAGCATCAGGGGGTGGTGGCGGTTGGTACTCAGGGGTGTTTCTCCTTCTCAATGAGTCATGTATCATATGTAACGGTCACATCAGTTTAATTTGAACTCTGCGACAGGTGGTTTTAATTATAGAAAATTCGAGGGTGTTTTCCTGCAGTTAGACGACCCACTTACATATTTGAAACTTTTTTTAAATGCGTATTGCTGCATATCAAATTCGTTTGTGTGGAAAATATGACATCTGCTTGTTAATTTTTAATTCATATTGACACGTTTTTTAGTGTACTTGTTATGACTGGGGCACAGATTTATGGCTATTGTTTGCTGTGGGAAAACGCTAAAAATACTCTTTTTTTATGTTTTGACAATTACGTGTCGAAATTTCATTTATAAAAACACACAAAATTGTTGTTTACTCAATTTTTTAGATATTATGAAATTTTGATTGTTTACTATTTAGTTTGACTTATTTTTTTTTTTAATTATATTTATTGCTGGAAATGGCACTTAGTCGCTGAAACTAATATTTAATCTTCTTTTCGATATGATCGATTTTCGAAACTCACAATCTACAGATTGTACGATCGAAGTTAAAGCGGCGAATAATTTAATTCCCGACTGCAGAGCGCGACATTTAAAACAAAACTGAACTCCCAAAAGCCAATTGCATTTTACGTTTGTCGTTGTCTCGTTTAGCTGTTAGTAAACTTTTTGTCTCTTGCAAAAGCCAACAACAAAAAGTCATGTTTATTATGTGCTTATTTACACTACGCTATACAATTTTACAATTGCCTGAAGTGTAAATTCGTAAAAAGGCCACGCGAAACTAAAAGTGGACGCTATTTGTTTAATTTTCGCACTACCAATGCTTAAAGCTTAGTCCGTCTGGAGGGAAGTACGAGTACAAAGTCTGCAGGTGTTTTTTTAATTGATTTTTAAGCTATTCGCTTCATTGCAAATTTGCATTTGCATGTTTGCACTGGGGCTTGAAACGCTCAATTTGCACTTCCTTTAGTATTGTGCACTTTATTAACATTTGTCATTTGCTTTCTTTGCATAGCGTTACGCAGTCAGGAAGTGAAAAATAAATACTAATTAGCAAATACATACTATTAAATTAGCAAGAGCCACTGCATTTTTTTTTAAATATTGTACTTTCATCATTTGAATATAAACTGTTGCACGCTGGAGCCATCTGTTGTTAAATTATTATGCGCATTGAACGATCAGCATTTATCGATGACAACTTCGATTGTCCCACAAAGAATAATCGCAATAAGACTTATCGCATTTAAAAAGTATACTATGTAAGAACACAATATTGTTAATACTTATTAAAGTATAGTTCGAGTTATTATCTTATGAAGAATGTTTAGTGCTTGCTTTTATTCACAGCAATAAGAATATTAAGTACATGTCAATCGATAACAATATACCGAAAAGTTCTATTTGTAATGAACTAAATGAACTGCGAATGATGAATTAGTTCGTCCGGTTAGTTTAGTGAGCTGTTCATTTGAACCTATTCCGGAACAATTCGACACAACTCAACTCCGCAAATTGTCGTTTTCAAAGCGAAAAACATAAAAGAAAACCGAAATTAGGTGTATTATTAAGCACAAAATAGGTGCTTTGAGCGGAGGTAGCAAGTTATAGCAAAGGCAGAGGTTTGCAAGGTGCCGGCTACGTAAGCAAACGGCTCCAAGCAGACGTAGCCTCATTATTGTTTGTGTTTTCACATATGTGTGCGTGCGTGTATGTGTGACAGTTGGAACAATAACAAGCCCAACAAAATGCCAATGAATTGTAACGGAGCAGCGTTCAATGCGGCCGCTGTCTTTGTGCTGCTGCTGCAGCAGAAGCAGCGATGAATCATAGGTGAGTTATGCGCTTGGCTTAAGTGTCGCCCAAACTGTCGTTGTATGTATGTGTGTTCTGCGACTTACATATGTATGCATGTGTGTATATTTGCAGCCCGCAATAATCATAATAATAATAACAACAACAACAATATCAACGGCCGTGCCTTAATATCGAACGTAGAGCAATAAAAATAAAGCATACGAAACGTTGAAACGTTGGCAAAATGCCGCTGCTGTCCAAATGCTTTCCTTGCTTCAAATTCAAACGTGAAGAGGTCATTGACAAGCTGGACTACAGCAATACACCACTCCAGGATGCCTTTCCCGAGGTCTGGCAGCACGAGCGGACACTCGAGGAGCTGCATCTGAGCAATGCACGTGTAAGTAACAAATTTCCCCACAAATTGTTCTTGTTATCAGCACCTTAATCTCTGCTCTTCACTCTCATTCCAGTTGCAAACGCTCCCGCCACAGTTATTCTATTGCCAGGGATTGCGCATCCTTCAAGTAAACAGCAACAATCTGGAAAGCATACCACAAGCTATCGGCTCCCTGCGTCAGTTGCAGCATCTGGACTTGAACCGGAATCGTGAGTCACATTTAAATTTAATATAATCCATCATTCTTTGACTTTTATCCACTTTGTAGTTATTGTCAGTGTGCCAGAGGAGATCAAGGCGTGCAAACATCTGACCCACTTGGATCTCAGCTGCAATAGCCTGCAACGTCTGCCGGATGCAATTACCTCGCTTATATCGCTGCAGGAACTGCTGTTAAATGAAACCTACTTGGAGTTTTTGCCCGCCAATTTTGGGCGCTTGGTTAATTTACGCATTTTAGAGGTGCGTCTGAACAATCTCATCACGTTGCCAAAGTCCATGGTGCGTTTGGTTAGCTTGCAGCGACTTGACATCGGTGGCAATGAGTTTACCGAGTTGGTAAGCATTTCAACATAATTTACGTATGTCTTAAAATATAGCTGCGTTTCCTTTCATAGCCAGAGGTCATTGGAGAGCTCAAGTCACTGAGGGAACTGTGGATCGATTTCAATCAGATTCGACGCGTTTCGCCCAACATTGGTAAATTGCGTGAGCTGCAACATTTTGAAGCTAATGGCAATCTACTGGATGCGCTGCCCAATGAACTGAGCAACTGGCGCAATGTCGAGGTGTTGTCTGTGTGCTCCAACAACCTGGAAGCCTTTCCTTTCAGCGTGGGCATGCTCAAGTCGCTCGTCACCTTTAAGTGTGAGTCGAACGGGCTTAGTGAGCTTCCGGACAGCATTAGCTACTTGGAACAGCTCGAGGAGCTAGTGCTGAGCCACAACAAACTGATGCGTCTTCCAAGCACAATTGGCTCATTGGTAAAACTGCGCTTCCTCTTCGCCGACGACAATCAACTGCGTCAACTGCCCGACGAACTATGCAGTTGCAGTCAATTGAGCGTCCTAAGCGTGGCCAACAATCAGCTGTCAGCTTTGCCCCAAAATATTGGTCATCTGGCTAAACTGAAAGTGTTGAATGTAGTTAATAACTATATAAATGCGCTGCCCGTTTCCATGTTGAGTCTGGTGAATCTCACATCTCTGTGGCTCAGCGACAATCAATCACAGCCACTGGTCCCACTTCAGTACTTGGATGCGAGCAGCAAGACGCAGCTGACGTGCTTCATGCTGCCACAGGTCACGTTTAAGATGCAGGCACAGCAGCAGCAGCAACAGGTGCAGGAACAATACGAGTTTGTCTATGCCAATCATCAGCAGCATCCACAGCAACCGTCAAGTCCATCGCGTCGCATTTGCTTTGCCGAGGAGACGACCATATTGAGTGCAGGCAACAACAGCGCCGCCCCGCAACCCGCTCCCAGCTACACAGCCAGCTATGTGGCAGCACCGCCTACTCCAGAGCAGCTCCCAGCTGGAAGCTCTGTGCGCTTGATGCGATCTCCCACACCGTATCCCAAGGAGCTGCGGCAAATGGCCAAATATATGCGACAGGCGCAGGCGGCGAATGCGGCTGCTTCGGGGTCCAGTGAAGTGCGGGAAGCGCGTGTCGTGGTGCCCAATGGCCAAGTGGCCATGCAACACTGTGATAGCAATCAGGACGCTGTGGATCACGCTACAGCAAGTGCAATATATGGCGTTGCGACCGATCCGACCCACATTTATGGTGTCTATCAGCAGCCTCAGCCACAGCAGCCAACGCAGGAATATTACGGATTGCCGCTGGTTAATTACGATGCACACTATCAGCAGCTGTATGTGGATGCCAATGCAATGACGCTACCCACGACGCATTTATCAAATGGTGAACAGAATTACGAGCTGCAGCCATTGCAACCGCAGCCGGTGGTGCCACCACCACGTATGGAGCCGCCGCCTTATCACATAGCACGCGTATATACCAAGAAAACGCCAGAGGATCTAACACTCTATGAGTCCATGCGACAGCGCAAGCAACAACAGCAGCAACAACAACAACAACAGTCACCAACGCAGCCAATATATGAGCAGAGCAACACTTACCAAGATGCTCTTAACAGCAATTTCAAGACAACGGCAATTGGCGCCCAATCCGAGCAATTAGACTATCAAAACAATATCAACAGTGAGCAGGTTGAACTGCCACAACAATTGGAGGGTGAAAACGAACAGCAGCAGCAGCAGGAAATGGAGATGGAGATGGAGATGGAAATGGAAATGGATGATACGTTATCACAGCACTCGTTAAACTCAACGGCAACTAACAACACATCCAGAGGTAGCAATAAAAAATCAACCTGGATCTTTGGTGTTCATAAGAATCCCACTGTGAAACAAGTGACCCTCAAATGGGAGCATAGCATTGGCTTTGACATTGCCGAGCTGCTCAATCAGGTAACTATTCTTTTTAATACCAATTACAGGATATTTTATAACCACATTTACATTTTTAGGTGGGAATATTTGTAAGTGCAATTACGCCAAATTCGAGTGCCGCGCGTCTGCTGAGCCTAAACGATAAATTGCTAGAAATCGATGGCTATGACCTGACCAATGCCAATCTGAGCGATGCCAAACGTGTGCTGCTTAACTGCGGCACAGTTATAAATATAATGCTATCACGAAAGTGATGCCAAATCTATAGCACATCCACAATCCACTCCGAACCGAGACCGAAGACTTTTGCGCATTTTTTCTAAAGCAATTTAAAATACGCTATTATAAATCAAACCTACCATTAGCATTATCATCTCTGAATTTTCAAGCCATAGACGTCCTTTGCACTGGCGCAACGAACTCTTCATTTTTGTTTTGGTCAATGATCTAATATTACCAACTTCCAGTTGATGCATTTCATTTAGATAGAAACGATTTAAACTGCCATTGAATAATACGTAGTACATTTCTATGTATTTCTTTCTTATAACTGAGTTCTGTTTGGGATTTATACACATTCTTCATTGTACGAAACAAAAGTATTTTAAGTATTTGAACTCTAAATTAAGTCAAATGAATTTCCTACCTATATAAGTATGATTCTACACGCCTTTAAAAACTGTTCTTAAGCTTGTTACTTGAAGTTGACAACTTGATGACTGTATGAAATTATGTTTATTAGGTATATATTAAGCAAGATTAAGGTTTCAGTTATAAATTGTTAAAAAGTAGACCAGTATTCGATTGGTATTCAAAGTGAAGCAATATTATTATTTTTCGTTTATGTATTACAAACTATTATTTAAATTCTAAAATCATGAAAGATATTTATTTGTATTTAGAATACTTAAAATGTATAACATACAATAATGGATTTATCTAAAGCATTCATTCTCTTCATAGATTAATTATAATGTCAAAGTTGAGCTCTATTTTTATTCGCCAGTGTAATTCGTAGCAAACATACAGAAATATATAAATATAAATAATAGTGCAATTAGCGTTGATTATACGTACATACAATTACGAGTACCATATAGACAGCATTTACAAACATAATCACATATACATATACTGCATTTACTGTATATATGTATATGTGTTCTTATAGGATTTACATAAATAATATTAAATTTATATATTTACAACTAGCGCCTATTTTACGCCCAGCGTTGTTCAAATTTGTTCCAAAATTAATAGATTAAAGTTTAACAAAGATATTAGCTGTTTATGTTAGTTGTTATGGTGCAGCAATATAAATTCTACGAGTATATTAACAAAAATACAATATACATACATATGTATTCTATAATTATTGTCTATATCAATCAATCAATCATTTTTCTATGACAAATTGTTGAATTCTCATACCATTGGCGTTGTGAACAGTATTATTATTTAGCTGGTTAATATTTGAGAATTGTGCTAAAGTTGAACATTGCTATTTCTATATTAAACATTATTAAACATATGCATACATACACATACATACAAAAATCTAGCTAATATTTATAAGAGGCGCACATAATTCGAAAATTCAATTTTGTTTATACGCGCTACAACAAATCACCAAGAGACAAAAACAAAACATGCAAGAAAAAATAATGAATAAACACACAACTTTTCACTTGAGCTGGCCTTTTGTTTTTTGCCTTGTTTTCGATTTAATCTTTCAGCAAAAACAAAGCTCCTTTAGCTCATTTGATTAATGTCCACTTCCTGTCCTCTATTCGATGCTTTTTCTGCTGTTCTTATCGGCAGGCAATTATCTACGGAAATTAATTGTCACCAAAAAAAGCACACGAATTTTGCCGCCTCCACAATATATTACAGCAAAACCGACGACTTGTGGTAACTAACATTATGGCCGGCAAGTGGTCTTTAATTTATCAGTTAGCCATTAACTAACAGAAAAATATGTTGACCTAAAATTTATATAAATTAATGAATAATTCAAAAATATGTCTGGTAAACTTTAATTTAATTTCATTCCCAAATGCTTAAATTTATTAGTTTATTATAAATGCATACGAAATTAAGCAAATTATACTATTTAATTAACTTAATTACAATTAAATTCACATCTTATCTTTCACATATTCTCTGTGTAAATGCAACAAATAATTAAAAAGACGTCTACTTTCTGTATGAAGAGCATCGGAGACAACTTGCTGAATATATTGATCGCGGTTATAATAATGATTGTCCAATTTCACTTTGAGAGGTGTGCTAATCTCGTTCTCCGATATCCAATTCTCTTGACTTAATCGTTTTCTTACTTCATCCATAACTGCCCTTCCATTAATTGTAGGTCCACTTATTATAGTTCCAGGTGGACTGGAATTACCTGTAGTATAGTGAAAAGAATAGCTTCTGGGCTGATTATCTTTCACATTAACTGACGCTCCAAATCGTCCCACTAAATCCCAATCATCGACAAATTCAATGGGGCTGCGAGTTCCAAATAAAAGAAAACCCAAATGCTTTCTAAAATCCTCTTGAAAATCCCGATAAAATTTTGAAGGACACTTTTTTTCCGTTGGGTATTCCTCCAGATCTTCCTCTTGGTCTCCAATCGCCAAAACTTTTATTTCTGACTTCGCTGTTTAAAAGTAAATCAAACTATTAGTATTTAAACAACTACGTTATATTGAATTTAATATTACTTGTATTCGGTTCTGTAGTATTTTCCATAATTGTTATTAGTTTGTTTTGTTTATTATTAAAAGGCCAACACAATCAATCTCTTGTTGACGAACTTTGGGAATGTCAAAAGCTTTCATTGTGACGGCATTTAAATACACTCACCAGATATAATATAATGAAATTTAACTCATTTCACAATAAAAGCTCAAAAGCTCGTCAAAAGCTGTAGCTTCTGCTAGCTGCAGCTTTTCTTGTTTGTTGATATGTCTCACAGTCGTGTTCTGATATTTAAATTGCAAACAAACAACAATTTAAATCCAAAGTTTTGGCCAATACACGATCATCTAGAATATCTAGAATATTTATCGATCTTTAATCCTTCAAAACTTAAATGGCTAATGAGGTATTTAAATACCACCAAAGTAAAGTTTATAATATTAATTTAATTATAAATATGATTAATCTACATTGCTGTTGCCAAATAAAAAATTGTATTCCATTTATTTAGGCAACATTTTTATTTGAGCAATTTAATAATTGTATAAAATTAAACGTAACTGCTTTTTGAAAACTTCACTCCTTTCTAATTATTGAGATTTTTTTTACAAATTAAAAGTTTTGCAGATATGTATTTATTTTTTCTTGAGGCCTTTGCTAACTTGAATGAAATATAATGATTATTTTACTACTGATTATTCTACCAAAGACAAATTATTTAAAATACGCAAAATATTACATATATCTGAGACTTTACGAAGGTTCCATCTACTAGTAATTTAGTTGTAATCAGGGGGTCCATAAACATTGAAACCAATCGAAAATCACCCAAAACTTCATACATATTTATAAGATATTCGGTTGGTTTTGATGTCTGTGGCACTCCTGAAAGATATTTGTTGTGCATTTTGAAATACTTTGTTTAGCTCGTTTCAGAAATGCATATCCCTATCCGTATCATCATCATCCTGCCCATTGTGTGGCAGAAGGAAAACGTCAACCAGAATTTGTATCTAAGTACGAGTAAGTATCTCAATTAAATGTATATGTATCTATAAGATACATTCTTGTATACTCGCATATGCAATATGCATATGCATAATTTAGTTATAATCAGAGGTGCCATCGAAATCGAAACCAATCAAAAATCTACCAAAAATGCAAACATATTTACAAGATATTCGGTTGGTTTTAATGTCTGTGGCACTCCTGAAAGATATTTGTTTTGCATTTTGAAATACTTTGTTTAGCTCGTTTCAGAAATGCATATCCCTATCCGTATCATCATCATCCTGCCCATTGTGTGGCAGAAGGAAAACGTCAACCAGAATTTGTATCTAAGTACGAGTAAGTATGTCAATTAAATGTATATGTATCTATAAGATACATTCTTGTATACTCGCATATGCAATAGTGGGCGGTACTAATAATTACACACACACACACACACACTTGTTCAGAGCTCACTCATATAGAATGGCGCTTTGAATTGGTTCTACGATGGTTGCCAGCTGCCAGTTGGGGGCCTTGTCCTTGTCATGTTTCGCTTCGTTATCTCCATGGACTGTTGTTGTTTTTTTTTGTTCCTGTTGTTGTTGTCGTTGTTAATATTGCCGCTTTGGGTCGAGTTAAAGTGGTAACAACAATAACTACAAAGTAAAAGTACATACAGCTGCTGAAAGCGGCTTAAAACGGCGCTTTGCATTGACCTTCGCGTGTGGAAAATGTCTGTTTTTTTGTTGTTATTTTTTCACTGTTTTCTCACCCTTCCTCCCACACACACTCACACACACAAAATCGAAGTGCTAAGAATATTCGTCAAGGCCCAAATTTGACATATGATGTGGCAGCAGCTCCTCTGTGTGCCAAATACATTTATCAATACTTGTTTTTGGCGAATTGAAATACAAAACTAACGCAAACTGTCACACTATCTATCCGTCTATCCAACTATCTTTCTTCCCGTTTGTTTACCCCACCACTTTGCCCCCGGCCCTCTGCCCTGCCCTCTGCCCTCCACCATAAGCGGTCATTAGCATTTTTGGCGTGTATTTATGGCCGCAAAATATTACGCCATAAACATGACAGCCCAAACAAAATGCGACAAATTTGCGACGCCCACAGAGACACTGAGAAAGAGAAAGTGAGAATAGGGGAAGGTATGTGTGTGTGTGTGTGTGTGTGTGTGTAGGGAATTGTGGCAAGTAGCGTATGTTGCCTGCTTGGGAGCTGCCACAAATTTATGCCACCCAGCCGCGGGCAATATAATTGTCACATTTGTATGTGGGCACGGTTAGAAAGTTAGATGAGTGCAGGGGATGAGAGGGGGGGGATAGGGGGGTTAGCCAATTGATGTGGCCAACCGAAAAGTGTTGTCTTACGTCTGTCTTACGCTCAATTTGAGCTCGATTGCAATTGCGGGAAGTGTAAGATTTTGAACAACTTGCAGATATCCTTTAATACTTAAGTTTTAATAAAATAAAGATTTTTAATTGTTGATTTCTGATATGCTTGCTTAGCGTATTAGCCAAGTTATGTGTTATGTGTGTGCGTTGCCAAGTCTTTGTTCAAGCTGTGCTACCCGTTAGCTACAACTATAACAATTGCATACTTGGCGGCGCTTGGGGCTGCTCAAAAAGTAAAGTTTATTTTTATGCTCAACATCGACGGCAACGGCGATGGCGACTGCGACATGTGTGCAAATGTTAACATACAGCAAACACACACGCACACACACAGAGAAGTGGGGCTTATAACCACACACTCAAACACACACACGCACACACTCACACACACAAATCAACTCTGTTTTGGCGCCATGCGGCGTTCAACGCTACTTTGGCTCTGCACTTTTTTTCTAGCCACAACAGAAAGAGCCATCGACAAACGCAACTCGACCAGAAGCAGACCGAAAGCCAGGCCAACACTACTACCACTACCACTACCACTACCACTACTACTACTACCATATATACGAGCATAGAAATTCTTTGTTCAGTTCAGTTCCTTTGCCATTATATTGTGTGTGTTGTTTAGTGTGCCATTGACGTTGAATGCTGACGGTTCGCGTTGCCGTCGCATTTCCGTAGCCGTTAAAACGCGTCGGAATAGAAATAAAATAAATTACTGCCAAGCATAACAAATTGGGCTTAAATCAAAGGTGTTAATGAGATTAAATAAGTGTGTTTCAACGTGCCCATTAAGTTCATTCAACTTTGTTGTATTGTGTAATCTGACATTGTTGTTGCATTTTTAATACAATAACTATATTATTATTAACTGAAATCGATTTTCAGTGTCGTCCAGCTGACGGCAAGCAATGTCCTTTCTGTCACCATTGCTGCGCCTAGAGAATCTGTCCACCGAGCCTATCATGAGTCTGGATCATGTGCCCGAGGCTCAGCGCTACAACAAAGAGAACATTGTCGCCCAATGGTGTGCCCCCATCAATGGCAAGGTTCAGTTCAAAAACTAATACTTACACTACTCGTACAACCATCTCAGATTGATTAACATTTAATTAACTTTCACTGCACCCCAGATGTATCGCATTGAATTGGAACATGGCACCACAAGTGGAAGACGAATGATTTGGGTCAATGGTCGAGTAAGTGGTGAATGCACTACCAATATATTTAATCGGAAAAATATACTTTTAGTTTGTCTAGTCTATAAAAATATACATCCTTCAAATATCCTACATTTATTTTTATTAATTGTACACTGAAAAAAAGACTAACTTCTAAAATCAAGAACATTCATCTTAAATATTTTGTTCTTAAATTAAGACAATTTTAAGACTAAATTACCTATACTAAGAATATTAATCTAAAATCTTAAATTGTTAAGAAAATATAAATTTGTCATATTTAATATGAAGACAATAATAACACCATGGTGCTCTGGGTAGAGTCGCCGCTTCAGTTTGATAACAAGTCGAGGGAAAAAACATATAATCAGAATATTTATAAAAAAAAATTCCAAAAAAAGTATAAATATCAAAAAAAAAAAGTTATAAGCTTAAAAAAACACCTGTCTTTTTTTTCATTTTTGGATTGAGAATTTAAGACTGTTTGGTCTAAAAATAAGAACTTATTCTTATTTAAAATGTTCTATAGACCAAAATTCTTATTTCTGAGTCCAAAATCTTGATTTGAGAAAATTTTTATTATTAGTGTAGGAAACTATCAATTCATAACAGATAAAACTAGATATTTCAAATATTTTATTTCACTATATTATGTATGATATAATATTTTAGTTAGTAATATCAAAGATATCAAAAAGACAGGAATGTTATAATATTGAAATTCATATCAGATTGATATAGAAGTCCAAATACACATATTGTGAGATCGGCTGAGAAATTTCGAGAAACAACAAGTATCATTTAACTTTGATTTATTCTTTTCGTTCTATGGCATGAATGATATAGTAATCCGATTCGGCAGGCTCAGAATTATGTATCACCTTTCTGTAAGAATGTTTTCCAAGTGAGTTTGCAAATAGACAGCTCGACATTACGATCATATATCTTATGTGGTCTGTCACACCTCCTTAAATGCTTTACACATTTCGTGACAGAATAAAATATAATTCATTCTATTTTATAAGATCCATCACTAATGAGCTAAATATCCTTTAAAGAAACCCCAAGAGTGAACAAATAGTATGGGGTCTGCTTCCTTAAGAATGATTGATTAAAGTGCCAAAGTAATAGTAAATGACTCCAAGACTATCTAAGCCATTTATCAAAATTAATCCGTTTTTTTTGTTAGTCCAAGCTTGCTTCCTCCGATTCCGTGAATGCTACTATAGAGAGATTGTCCTGAGCAATTGATTAGTTTGTACTATCGATTATTGCAGGAGGTGCTGCGTCGTGACTGGATGTTCAAATTGGTGGGGGAGGACACCTTCTGCATCGAACAGTCGCGTTGCATTATTCGGGTGGATCCCGCGCCAGGTTTCAAGTATGAGTATTCGCTTTATATAGATGGCAAGCCACATGCACAGTATACCGAGGAGATGACGCGTCAGTATCGTCTTTGGCTTTATACGTCCGGATCGGACCAGGCGGGGAAAACGGAGATGTCTCAGGAATATCGTATAATGCTCAAGCTGGATACACTCAGTCTGTATGTAAACGATGAGCTGCGAGAGGAATCAGTAAGTTTTGCGGAGACTTTAATAGAACTCTGGTTCAGTTAATATGCTTATCGTTTCAGGCCGTATTTGTACACGACGGCACGGACACGAGTTTTGTGCTACAGGACACACATTTTGTACTGCAAGCGCGGTCGAGTGGCAACAAGCTTGACGGCATTGTTCACACGTTGTTGGTCAATGGAGAGCTTGTGCCCGAGGCAAAGATTCAGCAAATTATGCAGGAACCCGTCTCCATATTACAGACGAACTGAACACACGGATCACATTCGCATTTGTTACACTTTCTGTTACCATAGATAATTACGAATAAATGAAATGGAAAATTAAATATTTTATAATTATTGTTTTAAGGCTCCCCCGAAACTCCATAATTAACAAAACTTCAATTAGTTTTACTTACACAATAGTTTATTCGTTTGTTTATATGCATAATTGTAACGCAATTTGTTTACGTTCTCAATTTCGTTTGACATTTTGCTAGCATTTAAAGTACTCAAAGTGCATATAGTTTCCGTATAAAAAAATAAAACACAATATTTGGAAAACAGCAGTGGAAAAGACATACGATACAAAGATGGTAAATTAAACGAAGTATGTATTTTAACTTAATCGTTTTACTTAAAAAAAAATAGTATTAATTTAGTAAAATGTATAAATAACTTTTTGTTGCTGGCTAAAAGTGTTTTTAACTGGAGAACTTTTGAATTATTCCATTGAAGTCCATTTTTGTTAGTCCATTGCGGGACGTACAGTAACTACGTTTTTTGTTTTATACAATAAAAATGTGCATTCTAAATATGTTTAATGTGTAAGTATGTACGTATGTATGCATGTATGTATGTATGTATATAAATTATGTTATGTTTACTATGTTTGCTATTATTTGTGTTTAATCAAAAACTGTTCTTGGTTTTTATTCTTTTTGAGTGTTTTATAATTTTAAATTGCTTAATGTGTTGTCACTTTGAATACATTAACAATTAACATTTTTTTTAATATTTCTCATACATGTGATTCATTTCAAAAATGTTTAGATAATTAAAAACACGATTTGTCGCAATTGTCATTTAAGTTAAAGCAACACAATGATATTTTCATTAATACTAATTTAATTCTGTTTCCGTTTTCATTTAATAATATGTCTACTCATTAAAGGGTTATAAAAACATAATTTACAAATTTATTTAGATATATTTGTATATATATATATATATATATATAAATATATTAACTGTCATCAATTTAAAACTTGAAATGGAACAATTTTCTAGCGTTTTGAAAATAATTCAATTTTGATTCGATTACAACTAATGTAAACAGTGATAAGGACTGTGATAATAATCAAATTTTATTGCTTGCTGGAAATTTAATTTAATTTATTTACTTATATATGTTACAATAATTTAACAACTTTTACCTTGTATAGTAAGTACAATGTGGAATGTGTTTGATAACGTAAAGTTTCTAATACTTAACAAAAATAAAAATATTGCCAGTAGACGGATGCTTCTTTTTTACTATTTGTGGAAATATATATTAATACAGAAAATACAATAAATTACCGGTTGCTAATAAATATGTACTCATGTCTTAAGAGCAATTTAATTTTTGTTCATGTAATCAAAATTTTTGATAATTTATTTTCACATATTTCACTTTTGATAAGTTTGATTTTGCCAGTTAAATAATTATATCTATATACTTTATTGCATTTTCTGCTTACACACACATTTATTAATTTGTAGCTGTTGCTTTTAAAAACCATTCTGCTCACTAACACTAACACACATACATTTTACATATCATATTAATTACGCCCTTAAATTTATTAGATTGATTTCTTATTTACTTTTACGTTTCCTTTTACTCTTTTCTCTTTTGTCTTGTGTTTCTATTCTTTTGTTGTAAAATTAAATGTCTTGCTTTTAAATATTTTAAAAATAATATATATATATATTTTTTTTATGTATATGTATGTATAATTTTGTTGTAGATTTATTAGCTTAAAATTTGTTTATCATTTTGTTTTATATACTTTTGTATTTCGTTTAACATACTTGCTGAAAAGTCTTGCATAGAGTTTTGAAATTGTTTTTGCTTGTTGTTGCTGTTGTTGTTGCATGCATAGAGTTTGCCTAGCAGCCTAGGTGCTTAAATAGTAAAGTAATCGTTTGTAGTTTAGTGTAATACTCGCAACTTGTGACAGTTTTTTGGTATGAAAGTAGTTTGATTATCTTTTCTTTTTCTTTTTTTGGATTTTTTTGTTTGTTTTTTTCTTGTATGACATATTTGTTTTATATAGAAGATTATAATGGTAATTGTTTTAAATATTATTTTATGTTCTTGTTTTTGTTGCTTTTGCTAGTTGTTGTTGCTGTCTGCTAGCAGTTGCTCTTGTTGTTGTTATCTGTATCTAATTCGTTATTTTAATTAGTTCAATGGAAGGCAAAACATGTGCTGCAGTAGACTTTTATTATTATTTGCTTGCATTTGATTATTATGAATGTTATTGTTACCATTATGATGATGTTGCTGCTGCTGTTGTTGCTGTTGCTGTGGGTATGCATGATATTGCTGAGCCTGTTGCAGCTGATGCTGCTGCTGCTGCTGTTGGCGATAATGTTGCTGCTGGCTTATATTATTATTGGTATTGGCTGCACCTCCCGCGCTGTTTAAATGCAAGAGGCTCAAATCATCAGCCACGGAATCATAATCACTGGAATCTTCACCATAGAGCTGCAATTGTTAATTACTTAATAGAAATAAATGTATTTTGAAAAATCAATTCTTAGCCACTTACACGCATATTATACGGATGCAAATCACACGTCTCGTGGTGTCAGACGCAATCCTCAAGTGACATAAGCAAGGGGTTTACATACTCAAAGCCCTCGAACTCCGATTGATCGATGTTGTCAATGACATGGCTATGAAAAAGAAAACACATATTAGTTTAGCCAAGTTAAAAAATTCAGTAAATAGCCTGTTGAAAATCGAAGAGAGTAAAAGAAACAATACAGAGAAAGAACTTACTCATCATCTGGTGTCAGTTGCACCGGTTCGCCGGTAAACTCGATCGGGAAATTAGCCAGATCGCGATCTGAGTCTAATCTTGGCTTGAATGGTGGCGAAACCTGTTTGCGTTCGAGCTGCATGAGGTTGAAATTGGTTGTGCAGACGTGTGGAATGTGTGTTTGTGTATTGCGTTTGATTCGATTGTGTGCAGGATATATGCAAAGATAGTAAAAATAATATGGTTATAGCTAAAAAGAATTCAGCCAGCCAATTTCGGCAAAAACATAAAAACAAATTTCAAGAGGCTCTGGACACAATTAAAATGCATGTCCGTGTGAATAGCTTGTGTGTATTGATGATAATGATGATAAATAGATAGAGCGAGTTGTGTTTTTTTGGGAGTAATAGAGGGGGGCAGTGGCTGGGTCACAATGTGGCTGAGAACGAACATTACCTGCTGTTAGTCTGACCACTAAATGCTCTATAGTTATTTATTTTATTTTATTTTTTTTTGAGGATCATTTTATTTTGGGGATTGTCTCATGCGTTGTTTTACAAGTAGAACAAAATAACCAAAGCTAAAATGTGATTCTGTTTTTTTTATTATTTTGTTTTCGTTGACACAAAACTTACGGATCGTCTGGCGTCAATTCAGCCGGTTCTCTGGTAAATTGAACGTCAAAATTTGTTGTCATATACGGATCGCCAGGATCCAGGGTTGGTATATAAGGCGGTTGTACCTCCTTTTGTGCAATCTTTTCATACACAAACAAATACAAGTTTATACAATAATATACGATAATAGAAAATAGCTCAACATTGATAAGAAATATACGACAATTTTGTTATTTAAGTTTATCAAAATAATTAAAAATCATTTCAAAAAATTCAAGATTCCCATTAAATTCTATCTGACGTATTTCACATTTTATTGGATAATCAAAGAAATAATAAATGAGAAGGCCACAAATTAAACCTCCTAGTAGATCAGATAATCAATCTTTTAATAAAGCATATGATTAAACTAATAATTGTTCAATGATTAATGATAATTCTGTTTTATAAAACTTTAACTTCGACGAAGTTCCGATAAATACAAGCATCATTACCAGGACTAACTCAACTGACTGGATGTGGAATTAATCGTGAGAAACACAATGAGCCAGGTTAATAGTTTTTTTAGGATATTCCTATTGACCTACAAATTTTCATATCGCTAGCAGACTAAACTTAAGAGCTGTGCTATATAGATGGGAATACTACAAATATTATCATCATCATTATTATCAACAGCAACACAATTAAACACACATGTAGTTGGCCTTGGACTTACCATTTCCCAGTCTATGACCTTGAAGAACGGATGATTGACAATATCCATGAAGGCAGACTCGCGATGGCAACCCAAACGATCAGCGGGATTCTTGTTGAGGAAACCTTTCAACACAGAGGCAGCCTTAACGCTCAAAGAACGTGGTATACGTATGGTCTTCTCCAGAATCACTTGGAACAGATAATCTTCAGTATTCTACAGTTGATAAACAGATTATTAAACATATTAGTTGGTAAATTTAGTTTGATTATTTACCTGATCGGGATTTTCGGAGGCACCGGCAATGTCAAATGGACTGCGTCCAGCTAGCATCTCGTAAAGCAGCACACCCAATGCCCACCAGTCCACTGAGAAGCCATAGTCTTCACCTCGCAATATTTCTGGTGCAATATAGTTGGGAGTACCGCAGAATGTGGAGGTGGTGTCACCCGGACGAATGCCCTCCTTGCACATGCCATAATCGGTAAGTTTTATGTGTCCCTCATGATCCAGCAGCACATTATCAAGCTTCAGATCCCGATAAATGATGCCCTTCTCGTGCAGAAAGTTCAATGCCAAGCTGATCTCTGCCGCATAGAAGCGAGCATGTTCCTCGGGCAGGCGACGTTGCCGCTGCATGTGGTACATTAAATCGCCACCGCGGACAAACTCAATGACAAAGAAGAGGCGTGAGGGGGTCTGGAAGCAGGAGTGCAAACCCACGAGGAAAGGATGATTCGAGGCTGTCTCAAAGACGTGCTTCTCGGTCTGCACCCAGTCAATGTCCTCGTCATCGGTGACCAACGCCTTCTTGATCACTTTCATCGCATAAATACGACGAGTGCGTCGCAGTTCCACCATCAGCACCTTGGCGTAACTGCCGCGTCCGATGACACGTATCAGCTCAAAGTCGTTCAGTGAATACTGGCGTTGGGTGGCCGGCTCCAGGGAATCTTCGGGCGGTGGCGGTGCCACAATATGCGCATCTTCGTGTGTGTCATACGATTCGGTGGTGCCACCAACCGCCTCATATGGCAACGGTGGCAATGGCACCGGCATCGGGTCACTGGCTTCCTCGGCACGCTCCTTGACCAACGGCTCTGGCTGATCCGTGCAGTGCTTTTGCACCAACTTATGACACTTTTTGTGCACCAACAGCTTGCACTGTATGCACTTGAAACCCTGACGACCCAGGCCCCAGATGCGATCCTGGCAATAGGCACAGAAGGCACGCTGAAATAAAGGAAGAAAACGTTTTTATTCAGCAGTTATTATATGTAACATATATATTAAGACTAGTTTGTTGGAAGTTATATTATATTAAAATATAAATAATGATTAAATATAATATTAAGGATTGGTATTGGGGATCTTAAGACTTAAATAATTACAAATATTCTCAAGAAGTAAGAACCTATCTGGAAATGAAAAGCTTTTTAATAGTTGCAACTACATATTTGGATAAGGAATCTTTGTTGGAAATTAATACCTACATTTATTAATAATGATAATAATAATAATTGTAATTTAAATTAAATAATTGTAAGTAGATCAAAACACATTTTATTTTTGTGTAAAGCTATAAAAAAAAGTAAATAATTCAAATATATTCTTTACAGAGAAATTAATAATTTAATATATTTATATAACTTTATGCAAATTAATACAAGGCTAAATTTATAAATAAGTTCTTATCAGAATAAAAATAATTCAAAAATATATCTTATTTTTAAGAAAAAAAAAAACAATTTTAAATAATAAAAAGAAAATCAGTACAGAAAAATTAGTATAGAAAAAATGCTCAAAATAAATTGTATATCTTAAAGATTCATATTAATAAAAAAAACTCTTGTTCTTCAAATAATTTGACTAACTTACTAATGTTCTTAACAAATTTCATTTCATAATTTTGTATCATAATAAAGTAGATTATATTTAATAAATAGAAGAATTTAACAAAAATTGAATTGATGTTTAGGTCTACAAAAATTTATTGAATCAAATTTTCCACTTCAAAAAAGTAAGTATACGTGCTTAAAAAAAAGGTCTTTAAAATTTATATAAATTGAAAAACTATGCAAAAACTCATGTTATTTTTAAAAAATATAGATGTAACCAGGGATTAAAACCTTAACCGAAACCGTAACCTTTAACCGATGAAAACCGATTGAAATTTGTAACCGAAACCCATAAACCGAAACTCTTTAAACCGAAACAACCGTTTAGTAACCGTTTCGTTTATAAGGGTTAATTTAGCTTCTGGATTCTCAATTCCAAGCGCAATGTAAATTTGAGCATGATTTTACTTCTAAATTCGTTTTGCACTTAAATTTTGTTCATTTTGAAAATTCGAAAATTTTGAATTTTTTAGAAATTTTACAGTGTTACCCCTTATCATTTTTCTAAAAATATCAAAAATTTTTAAATGAAAAAAATTTATATGCAGAACGAATTTAGAAGTAAAATCATGCTCAAGTTTACATTGCGCATGGAAATTGATAGAGTTTTGACAAAGTTATGGCAGTTTGAAGTTATTAAAAATCAGTAAAATTAAAATAATTAAAATTTTCAAATCAAATTTAAATGACCGATAACCGATACTCCAAAATTTTGCATAACCTATAGACGAAAACCTTAATTCGAGCATAACCGAAACCGTAACTGAAACCGATATTCGTTTCGGTTTTAATCCCTGGATGTAACTGTATTTAACTAAGCTCGAAATTTTATTTGAATATAGTTTTTGTTCCCCGATCGTATACTTTCTGATTGACTTGACCGAACCCACTGTGCAATGGTGTATCTATTAGATACGATGTGTACACATGTGTTGCTACTTACGCGATTGAAACGCTTGGCCTGGAAAATGTGTCCATTGACGCGGTATAATTTTCGCCAGCGACGCGCTCCCCTTCTGTAGATGCTTCCTGTAATAAAAATGTGGAATTTAGATAAACAAACTCGACTACAAATTCATTGATAAATATTATATTTATATCAAATGAGATACTTACGATCTTCGCCATCACAGGACAAGCCCGGTGCTTGAGGAACATTCGGAAATACTGCAAATAGAATTAGAATAAAGAAAAGCATTGAATTGCATGTGAATATAGAGGGAATTGATTTAGATTCAATTTATTGTCATGCTTACGGCCAGTTGGTTTGCCCATGATGGGGCCTGGCCTTATCAATTTAATTGCCGAGCAAAAGTGATTTTCGTGTTGTATATTTTGTTATATTTCTTTTTACTTATAAACGGATTTCTGCCCAGCCACATTTGCCGTGGATTGTTGTTTGTGTGCCTGATGTGTGGCTTGTTAACATGACAGAACCAACTCCATGACTGAGACTGAACCCAACGAATGGTAGGCGGTTGAGTCTTATCTCTGAAACGGCCACGCACCATATACAAAATACAAGTGTACTCAAAGTAAAAAAGAAGAGAGAGAGAGAGAGAGAACACGACGCTCTTTGAGAAGTTTTTCCAAGTAATTGCCACAGTTAATTAAGTTTTCCGGGTAGGCCCAAGAGACAAAACGATTCAGTGTTCGTCTCAATTGAGTACAATTGTTCATATCAAGAGTTTTGATGTTTTAGCTATCACTCATATTCAATTAGTTTCCCAACTGTCCAGGGTTCAACATTTGACTCTCCACAAGGCCAGGAAATTGTGATAGTCTGGCCATATTGGCCACTTGTCTTGCATTGACCTAGAATTCCCCGTTTCTAATATCAACTATTGACTACTTGCGTATCTCGTAGGTACGTTATTATCTATCATATATGTATATACACATGCATATATGTATGTACATAGGTAGATACACACACTAATAAAGGGTTCTATGGGCCCAGCTGAGCAGAGCTGAGCTATTGCTTTGCCTTTCTTATCAGCGGCATTGTGATATGGATGACAAAATTTGTTTGGTTTCTTGTTGTTGTTTTTGTTGTTGGTGTGTTGTTGTAGCTACTCATACCTATACTAAATGCTTGGCTAGAAGATAACACAGCAAATTTATAGACTGGATAGAAATATTGGGAAATATATTAGACAAGTGTGTGTAGGTGAGTTATGCAGTCGGTTAGTCATTGAACTGACTACGGGGCAACAGGTGTGAAGGTCGCACGGAACTTGTGGAACTCATGTGGAACGTATGCTGCATATTTACTTTAAAAAACGCGTAGTTTGCACACATTTTATTACTTGCTGATTAATTAGGCAATCGATTTGCTATCAACATTATAACAACACATTCCAGTATTTATTTAAACTTCAACTAATGTCAGGACAGTTATTGATTTATAAATACACTATACACTAATCTTACGCCCTTAAATGGTGAAAGACCAACAGACTGACAGCTCTATTGACACTTTAAGTGCCTCAATCGCTTAGATCGATACTAACACGAGACTCCACCACTCATAAAAGTCGCTGTTTGTGTACTGTAAATTTGTGCCGCCTCACAGAAACCGCTCCAGATGATCATCTTGGTGACAAGTTCAACGCAGGTCAGACAGCGGCAAGAGGCGAACACAAAACACTGCTCTCAATTAGAAATACTTTAAGCAAGCGCCAAAACAAATTATGTACACATAAATAATAATAACACAATATAATTTCTTAGTTTGTATTTTGTTGATATTTTTGTTTGCTTCGGCACGCGCGAGGCGTTGTCACCGCGCGGGTTTCAACTGCGAACTGAGGCAACAAAATGCGAGCCAAAGAACAGAAATCAAAAAAGCACAGCACAAAAGAAAAACAACAGCTTCAAGTGGCTATTGAATTGTCACAAGAATTGAACGACGAGTGGAAATCTAATTGGGAGCAAGTGAGAGCGCAACGAATACCACAAAACGATAAGATCAGGGATGGAAATTAGTTGAAAATCAAACAAATAAAAATTACTCGTTAAACAATCGTAATTATTTTAATTATAATAAGGCCAAAAATTAAAAATAATATAAATATAATACTTTATTAATAAATTCAAACTTAAACATAATTGAATTTTAATTTTAATAAACGAAAAGTTATCGCTAATTATAAAATTCTTCATATATTCCTTAGAATATTCATTTCAATAAAGATTAATATACAATGGGCTTTTGTTTCGATGTTGCTTATAATAATCACTTTTTAAAAGTGTTATATGTATTCCTAGGAATATTCCGTTCATGTGGAAATTATTTATAATAAAGTTTTCTATTTGCTATAATAAAACTAATAATAAATTAATAGATTGTATTATTATTCTCATAAAATTTGTTAAAAGTACACGAAAAAGATGAAACTATAATTAGAAATTCACAAATAAATTCCCATTTACATCAGCAAACAATAAAAAATTGCATTTCATTCAAATTAAATTTAATTAAAATTGTAATTTAATTATTCTTCACTTTAAGATTATTTTTATATGTTTAGCAACTGGTTCAAACTAGTTCATGGAGATTTCAAATGAATTCTCTAAGTAGACTTTTGGTCGATAAGCCCACACACACACACACAGACAATATTACCTGTTGCGTAGGCCGGCTCAATCTCCTCCTCCGACTGTAGCTGATGCTGTGAGGGCATCGAATGTTGTTGTTGTTGCTGCGTTACGCCCATGGGCACTGTGGGAATGGGCACGGGAATGGGCAAGCGTTCATAGTGTATGCATTCGTGATGATATTGCTGATGATGATGCCCGTGGCCATTGTGAATGGTACCCAGGACGCTGCTGCGTCCGCCAATGCTGCCACCAGCGATGCTACCGCCGCCTCCACAGCCATTGAGGCCGCTGCCAGCGCTGCCACTGTGATGGCCATGATGATAGTCCATGAGCATGCCAGGGCCGCCAACAGCAACCGTGGCACCACCAATACCAACACTAACACCAACACCACCAACACCACCGCCACCACCGCTACTGCCACCGCCAGAGTCATCGGTGGTGGTTGTGTTGTGACAGCGACTGGAGCAACGGCCTAGGGAACCGCTGCCGGTGCTGTGATGGCCCAGGCTACCCATATGGCCAGCATGGCCCATTACCAGCATGCCACCCATTATGGAGCCACCGCAGCCCTGACTCGAGTCCGAGCCAGAGTCATGACCGGTGCAGACGGCACCAGCCGATCCTGGCCTGCTTAGCGTCGCATGCGGTGGCGTCACTGATGCTGTTGTCTGCATATAATGATGCGTATACGGATGCGGATGCGGCACATCGTAATCACCCGTATCTATATGACTCGTGGACATCATTCCAATGCTTCCAGTGCTGCCTGTGCCCACTCCAACTCCGACACCAACTCCCACGCCTCCCTGCAGACAGCCAAGTGAGCCATGAGCGCTACCATGATGACTGTGACTATGATGACTACCATGGGCGCTGCCACTCCGACTGTGCAACGAGACGCCTCTGGTCAGCGTGTTATTGGCCGATTGTATGGAACTGACGACTGCGCCGCGGCACATGATGTCCGACAGCTGATTGGCCTGGATATCAAAATACTTCGACTGCCATATGGAAGAGCAACTGTCAGTTTAAATGATCAAATCCGTAAAGAGCTGTTCATGATTTACAACATTCGTTGTTCCGGAATTCATATAAAATATTATTCGAATTTTAAAGTAATCTTTTAGCTGTTTTTCTAGTTTGTTTATAATCCATTTAATCAATCTAAAGCCTTCATCAATGTTTGTTTATTTCAATTTAAAGCGCATTCTAAATTCATATAAAATATATTATCTTTTTTTCTGTTCAATTCAATAAATCTCTTGTGAAATATGAATATTTGAATTAATCTATTGTTATATTTTAAGTTCGTTTCTGAACAAATTAATGAATTTCAAAATCAATTCTTCGGAATTATAAAAATATTAATATTTTTTCCGATTTTCTGTCTCTTTAACTGTTGATCTACTTAAATAGGTTTAAGATCTGTTCCAAATTCGTTTCTATATATATTTAAAAATTGATACAGCACACTTTTAGAGAAACAAAAAGTTACGTTTATTATTTGAAATTTATTTTCTAATTATTCTTATCATCTTATCATCATATAATATCTGATTCCTCAAAAATAATTCTACATTATATGAAATCTCACTCAATTTCCCTAATTAGACAGCTTGATTGTAAATTCATCAGTTCACGGAACTTTAACGGTTCGAATCATGTACAGCTCCGGTTCCCTGATCTATGTAGTACCGTGTTCAGTACCTGCGGACTGTCCAGCTGATCCAGCGATTGCCTCCTGGCCGCATAGTCCAGATGCGTGAGCAACTGCTGTGCGGCCGGGCAATTCTTGTTCGAGTGCTGATGGAGATGCTGCTGCGAGGATGTGAGCAACGGCGGAGGCGGCGGCGTTATGGAGCCGCATGGTGAGCCCGGACATGGACTGGAGCAACGGGAACGACATGTCGGACTGTAGCAGAGTGTGCCGCCGCCTTGTTGATTGGCTGAGGGTGTGTTGGGGCAGGTCTGTGACTGCTGCGACTGTTGCTGTTGTTGTTGTTGTTGCTGCTGCTGCTGTTGCTGCTGTTGTTGTTGCTGCTGTTGTGGCAAGCAGGGCGGTGGCTGCTCCTCCTCCTCCTCCTGCTGTACGAGATTTACTGGCAGCGGGGTGCACTGCGTCAAGCGGCGCGGAGAGCGTCCACGATCCACTGTTGTGGCGGACCAATAGCCCCAGGCCATATTTCGTTTTGTTTTTGTTGTTACTGCTTTAGTTTTGTACGCGGCGCGTTGCAGATTCGGATTGGTTTCGTTTGTTTTGCACTTGACTTTTGCTTTTGCTGTTGCTGGCTGCGATTAATTGCCGCAAATTTGCATAAACTGGCAATGTCAACAAGCGGCACAAAGTAACGCACAGAGAGTATGAAAGCTTTAGACCAAATTGCACAGTGGTACAAATGTGGGCGATAAGCTTGTTCCACACACAAATCGACAACAACGAATTTCTGAAAAATGTTTACTACTCAATTAATGTGTTGCAAGTTGCAACCTTCAAAGTTTTAACCAGTTTAAAGTTTCAAGCAAAGTAGTTCATTTAATCATTATGAGCGAAAATGAAAATTTAAATTCCAAAATTGAAATAAGTTAAAAGCTGTTTTTCTTCGATACTCTATTTCCTAATATAATTTTAGAAAACTAGTTCATTGAACTAATTTAAAACAAGGATCAATTTAAGAAAGTGACAATTCAGTTAAAGAAGACCAATAAAAATTTAAAAAAAAAGTTTAAATATACATTGCCAATTCCATTGATCCACTGTAAGTTAATCAACAATTCTAGAAATACTATACTATCTAGCAAATAGGTAAAACACAAACTAGAAGAAGTGGATAGATACACGTTGAAAAAAAGAGAAACCATTTTTATTCTTAAGATCCTTTATAAAAAACTTTAAGTAGTTCCATTTCGACGACAATTATTCTTAAACATTCACTGTTTTAAAATTAAAGAAAAGCTATTTTTATACCCGGTACTTAAAAAATAAGTGAAGGGGTATATTGTGTTCCTTGAAATGTATGTAACAGGGAGAATGTATGTAACAGGGAGAGATTCTCCACGCATATCAAGTTTGTTTCGTTTTTTGTATCTATTATTACTATCTATCATACTACTTAATTGCAAAAAGATCGGTTAAATAAAATAGCAATAATGGCTGTTTTAATTTTAATTTTCTGAAAAGGTTCATAATAATAAATTAATTAAATTGAATCTGTTCAAAATATACTTGCAATAAATACTGTTTAATTAAATGAGTCTCATGAATTGCACGATTTTAATTTTCTCTATTTTTCATTACATGTTGCCCCAGTGTGCTGCCTCAAGTGCAAATTGTGTGGCACATGATGGCACATAAAAAAAGGCAGAATAGAAACCGGGACAAGGCCCAGCAGTTGCACTGGCATTTGCCGTTATAACTGTTGTTGTAGTCGTAGTTACAGTTGTATGTAGTTGTATTTGTAGTTACAGTTGAACAGGCAACGCCGCGGGCCGCCTAAAACTATGCAATGCAAAAGTTTTCAAAGCCAAGCGACAGCTGCGCCCCCTGGCGTGCAAATTCTATAGTTTAAAATGATTGATTAAAAACTGCAGGCGATGTGGGCGGGACAGAGGAGGAGGGAATTGCAAGGGCTTGGGGCGTGGCCGGTTTGTGGGAGTCATGCAGACGCTGTCGCCGCAGAAACCACACCTAAAAAAAATATAAATTGTGTAATAATGGGCAGCACAGTGTGTAAGAGCAAACGAGAGATAAAGAAAGAGAGAGATGGAAAGTGGGGAGCAATGCAAGCGAAACAGCTGACAACTCTGTTCAAGCACACACACACACACAGATACAGATACAGAGACACAGACACTCACACATACAGAGCGACATTGCGACAATCACAAACAATTGAACCCAAGTCAAACGAGCGCACAAGTTGCTGCAAATTGACAAAGGCGTGAAAGCCCAAGAAGCTAAAGAGAGACACAGAGTGAGAGAGAGAGAGAGAGTGGGACAGACTGATTGAGAGAGAGCGCGTCATGCTGCGCAGGGAAATTTTACTCCCAGGGCACCCGAAAGTACTACATGTAAGTATGCAATCCTCCCTGGTGCAGTCAAGTGTAAATAGAAAATTTTCTTCAAGTGTATTGGTAGGTCACATCGAAACTGCTTGACGTTGCCGACGTTCTTGTTTCTTGTTTGTTGTTGGTATTGTTGTCGCTTGTTGTTGAGACAATTGAAATTAAGTACTCTACTTTCATGCATAATTCGCATGATTAACGAGGCAACTAGGGAGGGCATTGAGGGGCAGGTCTCAGTGTAGCATCCACTTGAGGCAAGTGGTTACATCGTGGCAAGCCAACAGTCGATCCTTTCTCTTGTGCTGATGATGCAGCTTGTCCAGGCCAGGCCAAACCAACACAACCCAATCCAACCCATCCCAATTCTCTCCTTCCCCTTGGGAACGCCCCCAAAGGGCAGTCAGGCAAAGGAGGATATCGGTGGCGTGTGTTTCAGGCAACATCGTTGGTTAAATATAAACACACTGGCCTGGCATTGTTTGAAAACTGCAATTGGAGCATGAATATTGGTTGAGTTCTGTTGGGGTCTCGTTGGGGTGGCAATGAACTGACAAGTTGGTTAGTTGCACAGCATCAACATTGTCGCCATACTTCCACCTCCTCCTCCACTTTTCCCTTGTGACAGTGAGCGGTAAATCAATCAGTGGCTAACCCCAGAGATGCTTTGACTTTGTGATAAGCTCTAAATTTGCATATAATTTATATGTGGATTTATTCGACACACAAAGAGAGAGACTGAGTACTATTCAATTGAGTTTATCGCTTAGAAAACTGCACTTTCTTAATAAAATGCTGCATGGACATATAAACTTAAATAAATAAATGCTAATTTTAAATCTAATCTATGTTTATTTAAACTTAGTGTTCGATAATATTTAAGTTAACGTTTAAATGCATTTCAGAAAGTTGGCAGCAATGTTAAGGCAAAGTTCGCATTTTGAATAAGTATATTTTTAATATCTAGTTGGTAATTTTAGCAGACTTTCTATATATAGAAGTAGATGACATTTCCCTACTTCATAAGAGCGAAGTGTACTCATATCTCGTATTTATTTAATTAATAATTATCGTTGAAATTGTGTTTATTTTAAAAGGTAATCAATCTATTGAAACGGTTGAATTATTCTGAAATATCTTTAATATAATCCCTATTTATGATATTAAACTGTAGCATGTAGCTGAAAAATGGGGCAGAGTACATGTACATTGCAAATCGATAAAAATTCAGGAAATATGAATCAAAATATGTTCTGAAATATCTATAATTGAATTTCTACGCAATTGTAATTTGGCATGCAGATAAACTGACAAAAACATTGGAAATAGTTTTAAAATACCTAATTAATATGATTTTAATAAGTTCATTATTTTGAAATGGACTTGCAACTCCAAATATAAACATTGCTCATACGCACTGTGAACCCACTAAAATATGTATGAAACATGTCGAGTAATTACAATGTACTCGAACTGCCAATAACTGATTTAGAAATATTGTTGATGATTGATCGATTACCTCAATCAGTAAATGGCTGAGTAACGGCTCATAATGCGAGAATTCCCATACAAAGCAAGACTTTTGCTTTAATCTGATAAATCATATCTAATGCTTTGTTGTCACAGTTCAATGGGGCAGTTCAGAGTTTAATAATTATTAATCCATTCAACTACTTTGGTGATTGGCAAACCAAGAGTGCTTAAGTATCTGCAAACAATAGTCTTACATCAGAGCCCAGTCAAGCGTTGGATGATGGCTATCAGGACACGCCCCAGCAAAAACCCACTCAAGTTCCATGCTGTAATAACGATAAATAAAACAACGAGCCAATGGCCAACTTAAAGCCGTGTTCTGTTCTCCAGCCTCTTCTTCTCTCCCTCTCTCGCTCTGGTCACAAGTTAAACAACTAAATTTGCCTGCGAATGACGTCAGAGCAGCGTAAAATTCCATCCTGCCATCCTACCGTCCGATATTTCGACGCCTTCGCATAAAACGGAAACACTTTACACTGTAAAAATTCACGCCGTAAGTAAAGGTAGGAAAAAAACAATTTGGCCAAAGTGCAAAGAGCGGCTTTAGTGAAGAAGGCCATTTTGATGCTGGCCATGCATGCAAAACGAGCCAGAAATGTACGTCATATGCATACTTAACTAACGTACTGTGTTTTCTGCGTCCCGAATCCCGTGTTTTACTACAGAAAACTGGGTATAATTTAGGACTAGAAGAAGAAGAGAACTAACAATAATTTCATTAAGCCCAATGGCATCATTAAAATATGCCAAACAATCATAATGTGCCAGTCTCCAAAAGGGGCGTGGAATTTAACTCGACTTTCAGCAAAAAGCCCAAAATTCGTATGCAATGTCAAAAGTAAATGTAAATTTGTTGATTTGTTAGCAACATGAAAAACAAGAAAAGCTGCTAGAATGAGTCGGAGAATAAAGTTTAAATGACGGCGACAGCTTGGCCAACAAATTTGGTCGAAGCACAAATACACACAGCTATAATTTTGGGGAGCCAAAAAGAGAGCGAGAGCGATTTACTTGCCCTGCAGCGTCTTGGCAAACACACTGACACACATACACACACACACATATCTCGGGATGTATGTGAGTGTGTGTGGGCCTGGTCAAGTACCAACTATTTGGGCATCTTTTTGGCCTAGACACTTTTTGGGCTTGTAATGTAGGCGGGTGACGGCGTCATCAACGCTTGATGAAGTGCAAATGCCTGATGGGGTCAAGTTTAGGGCGACTGAAGGGGGAAAATACATAGGTATAAATGTCTGTGTGTGAGTCTATTTTTTTTATTTGCCGCCTGTCTGTGACTGGGTTCGTTTGTTTGTTTGTGTGTGTGTGTGTGAGTGTGTGTGTGTGTCTGTCTTTCTGTCTGGGCACAGCAGCCGAAAAGTATGCAAGCCGAAATAACGAATCAGCGAAGCAAATGAAAATCAATGATTCGATTTTGGCTCAGGAAAGAGGTTCGAGGTTCGATGTTGGTGGTTTGACGTTAACATGAAACGGATTCGGCGTAACCAACAATTTGATTATGTGACAAATGTAAAACATGACAGTTGCCTTGCGGGTATTGCTAACAAATTGTAGAAATGTCACCCTGTTTCGCTTTGAATTTGCAGAGGCAATAACAAATAAAAGAAATCGTAGTTAAGAAATTTTAAAGGAATTGACATCAACATTTAATACTTTTGAGTATATTTAAATTAACGTAGATAGAATGAAACAATTTGCAGTTTCCTTGCTTGTAAGTTTCAGTTCACATATCAAACAAAATGGAAAATCCTACATCAAATGGGTTTTTCTCAAATTCATGGTTTGCTGCACCTCTAAAGGCAGCTCAAGAGAAGGTTTTAAAAGCCTCAATTGAAAGTTCTTCCAACTGCAAATGCTCAAAGCGCATCATGATGAGTCTTAAAGTCAGACATTTGTGCCTTTCAAGTGTTTTAAGTACAACCCAAACCTATTTAATCTCGCAAATAACCCTCAAAAATAGGCAAGGAATTTGTGAAATACTAAATTATATTTATGATAATCATTTGCAGCAATTGAAATCAAAAACAAAATGTGAAACGCAATCCAAATGTTGTCCAGGGGCAATTGATTTTTTCTTATATTCTTTTTTACGTTTATTTTTTGGAGGTGGAGCGAACTTTACTTTGCAAGAGCAATAAATGGAGTTACGATTGATATAAATAAGTTGGCAACACTTTTGCTATGATTTGCTTTTAGTAATGTTGACAATTGGTAAACTTTTTAACTAAAATTCACTCGGTAATATGTATTAAATTATAATATATATAATTTATATATGCGGGTTTGCGTGTGTGTATATTTTCAGTGCGCGACGCGACGTTAGCAACAGCAAGAAAAAAAGGCGAAGCTTTTTTTTTCTTTTTTAAATGTATTTCACGTTCGATTTCTTTCTTCCGCACGGCACTTCCAGACAGGCGAGCAGCCACGGCGCGAGTGTTGCGACAGGACGATGAATGCCGACGCAGTCCCAAAACTTAACCAAGGGATATTTTCGAACACACTCAAATACACTGTGAGAGGAAAACAGTTTGTATATATGCATTGACAGTGCCTCTCAGCTTATTTGACCCACAATATTTTTAACTATGATTTGTTTTTATTGCTCAATGCAATATAAACATATTTTAAATAATAAATTTGACTTTAATTTTTATACATATATATGTTTCCTTCTTATTAAACGAAAAATTCCCTTACAACTTGTAATATGTAATAGCAGTGGGTCAAATAAGTCAAGAGTCACTGTATGTACTTATGTATGTGTGTGTGCTTATGTGAGTCTGCCCGCTGTTCAATGTCAGGTGACGCAGGCAACAGCAAAGTCAGCACCGGATGCCTTTTAAAGTTCTGCTCCTGCACTTGCGCTCAATTTCATATCCTTTGAAACTTTTGGCAGCCGCCTTGGAAAATGCCAAACGCCGGCGCAGCATTGCCAACAATTGAGTTGAGTAACTTAAAAGCTAACTCTCCGTTGGCAACGCTCTGTCCGACACTCAGCTGTTTTTTTTCTGCTACTGAGCGCATCAGGGAAATTACTCTCACTCTCTGCTCCTCCGCGCTCTGTGCTCCACCAGGCTCCCACTCTCTCACTGTCTCTCCTGCTCATGCTATCATACTCAACTTTTGTATCGACCTTATGTGTTTCAAAGCTTGTACGCCTGGGTAAAGTTTGTTTGGCTTGTGCATGTGTATGTGTATGTGTATGTGTATGTGGGCAGCGTTGCCATATTGCAGGCGCATAAATTATAACGACAGGCTGAGGAGATAAAGAGAGAGCGCAAAGGGGCAGACGTTTCATTGTTAGCCGGAGATGAAACCGGAAGGTAGAACACAAAACACAAGGCAACCAAAACAACGGCTTATAAAAATGCCAGCCATACACACACACATGTACATTTACTAATCAACACAGCAACAGTAAAAACAACAACAACAACAACTGTAGCAATAACAATAACTACACAAACAAACATACCAAAGGTAGGAAAACATCAACAGTCGCGTCGTGTAATGCTTTTAAGGCGCTTGTATGAGTTTTGTGGTAACTGAGTGCGAGTGTGTGTTACAACACATACACGAACACGAGCAGAGAGCAAAACCACACAGAAAATGCTTTTAATACATTTTAAGCCGCATTTTTTCACACGTGGCTACAAAACAGCAGCAACAACAACAACAACAGCAACAACGACACCAAATCGTGGGTATATATTGTGGATAGGAATATACAGATTATAGCCAGGAAGGAACGTACCAACAACAGCATCCTGCTAAAAAAGGAACTAGCTAACAACCAACTTAAACTTTGCCGAGTACCACGCGGTGCAAAATTATATTTGCAACAGTTTTTGCCATCTAAACTCAACAAACTATGTAACTGTTTACCACGAAAAACTACAATGGCACAAAGTCTCTGATATTGGGAAAACTTAGGATTTTAATTTATGCTCAATGAATTTGCACACAAACTTCAATTTGTAAACTAGAGTAAAGCAAAATAAGGAGCGTGATTCATTGTTCTACATAAAAAAATACTTAATGCTCTTACTAGCCTGGAAAATAATGTTATCTGGTTACTGGAATAGTTCAGCGTAAGGTCGATTTTATTATAATTTGATCTCATACAAATTTGGTTTGAAAATTTCGATTATTTTGATTTTACTGATTTTTTACAGCTTCGAACTGCCATTACTTTGTCAAAAGTTAATCAATTTCCATGCGCAATGCAAATTTGAGCATAATTTTACTACTAAATTCGTTTTGCATTTAAATTTTGTTCATTTTGAAAATTTGAAAATTTTGAATTTTTTAGAAATTTTACAGTGTTACCCCTTATCATTTTTCTAAAAATATCGAAATTTTCGAATTTTTGAAAATGAACAAAATTTAAATGCAGAACGAATTTAGAGCTAAAATCATGCTCAAATTTATATTGCGCTTGATAATTGATTAAGTTTTGACAAAGATATGGCAGTTCGAAGTTATCAAAGTTGCTCAAACTTAAACCCTTATAAATGAATCGGTTACTAAACGGTCAGTTTGATTTAAAGAGTTTGGGTTTATTCATTTCGGTACAGCGAAAAAAATCTTTTCGGTTACGGTTTCAGTTACGGTTAAAAATCTCAATCGGTTTTCACCGGTTAAAGGTCACAATTTCGGTTAAGGTTTTAATCCCTGATTTAATATATACATACATTATATCGAGTAAATGTTTCGACTAAATTAAATATTAACACATTTTCACTTGTAAAATATATGCTTTCGTCACTAGCGCGGACTGTCGTCCGCAGTGATATTTTTTATTAATTTTTATTTTATTTTTTTTTTACTATGACTGTCTATGGTTTTTAGAACACGTTAAAAAAACTAAAAATAATTTTCATTTAATTTATTTATGTATTTTTAATACAATATTTTCTAATGATTTATCTTAGAAAACGTGATGTTCATTTTGTGCACAACATTATTATGCATATCCTAATGTTGTCTCATTTTGTTGCTTACCGCAATTTATTGTTGTTGTCGAAACATTTTGTTTTTTGTCATTAGGCAAATTTCGAACAAAGTGAAAACTTTTTGTGGCAAGCATAATTAAGCACAAACAGTTAACTAAGCAGATGGATGGTCTTGTATTTGTATACTTTTAGGCGTGCCTGTAATATAAAACAGCATAAGAAACCACAAAAAAATTAAATTTGAAAACCGGGCTAACCGAGCTGACGGCAAACAATTTAATTATAATGAATTATAAACGAAGCCGGCAGCGGCAATCGGGTCAAAAAGCGGAGGTAACGGCATAAAAAAAGAATATGTAAGATAGTAGCTAAGAAGAGAGTAAGATACAAAAACCATAGTCTGCTTATGGGCGCTTACAGGCAAACATTTAATCTGCATGTATGTATGTATGTGTGTGTATGTGGGTGTGTGTGTGTGTGTGTGTAGTTAATTAATATTTTATGTTATTAACATGGTCGACTGCTGTTTGGATTTGCGCTGCACGCCGCCAGGGACCTCGCTATAGGCCAAAAGGCAACGCCAGCAGCCAACAACCAAGAGCCAAGAGGCATCAGCCAGCGGCAAGGTTTATTGAGCTAATAAAGCAACGAGCATATTGTTTAACCAGGCTGAAATGTGCACAAAATTGCGGTTGAATTGTGTTACAACTAAGGCCCGGAATGTGACCCATTTGAACACCCACAAATGAGCACAAACTTTGATAATGAAATTTGTGAAAATGAAAAACTTTAGTATAGTTTTGGGCAACCCAAAAAAAAAAAAGAAAACAGATAAAATTTGTGTACTATTTCAACAACCCAACTGGGCATCATTAAATCGTATTATAATATTTTAAATAACATCAAACTAATCCCTTTAAAATTAAGCACATGAATAACTATTTGACCAACTTTGCTGAAGGAGAAGCCCGCAAATAAATTAACTTCTTCATCAACTTAATACAATGCTTACTTAATTTTTGTGGTATGTCCTTAAATCCTTTTGCGCTCAAAAACAAGCTTTAAAGTTGGAATTTCAAATTATTGGTAAATATCTCTATGCTAAGAATTAAGCTTTTTCTGTTGATTTCTAAGGGAAATCGAAACAAGCTTGGGAGAGACTTTAAAGTTTTCAAATTGGAATACAGTCGAAATCACAGGCAAGCTATCATTATAATAATAAATTATTGAGAACTTCCGTTGACAAAGCCTACATAAAATGATTTGTTACTGACTTTTTTTCCTAAACATGTACAAAAAGTTTTGCCGGAGGTGGAAATATTCAGCATTTCTCTGTTTTCGCACAATAAATGCTCATATTTCATGACGTTGATAAATTTCCCACAAGTGACACACAATTGTGTCTTCGAAATAACACGAGATATTAAAAATGCTTATCGAGTTGCTTCGCAATCATCAAAAAAGTCACTTTCAGAATAATAAACAACGCATAAAGATAAGAAAAGTGTTTGACTTACCGTGTATAACCAACTGGGAATCATAATTCATTTCATATAACCGAATCGCTTCGACCAGTTCCATGTTCGTTGATATTGTACAAGGATCGTTCTCCTCGTCGACCCATTTGATGGTAAAGGGCTGTGGCAGATACATTTTTTATGAATTTAATCTTGAAAATTGATTTGATTCACTTACCTGGTCGATGGGAAAGCGACAAATGTTGCGTATCTCATAACAGAGGTCCTCGTAGCTAATATTCTTATTGATGGTCGTTATTATGATTTGGCCATTGTAGGCAGTCTTTACTGTAATGCAATTCGGTGAGTTGCCCAGCAATGAAGCGGCATTGTTCAAATTGCCAGCGCCGCTGCCATCGTTCAAAATTTGCGAGGGCATTTTCTGCATTGGGACGGAAACGTGCGGTACGAATAATAAAACGGTCTTATCTGTTATCAGTTGTAACTGTTGATACTAATTGCGAGTTGCTTAAATATTTGATTTTGTAACATGCACAGAAATCACAGAGCTGCAAGGAAATAAGCGATAAATCATAAATAATAATAAAACAAATACATCAAATGGATATTTAAGGCATTATTTGATTATGTTTAAATTCTTATCGTAACATTATTCTGTTAATGCTAACATTATGTTATGCTCTAACAGTGTGAGATTAACAGTTTTCTCCTTTCTTTTTCTGTTAATTCGAAGCTTTGGTTATGATTAAATCACATCTCTCTCTTTCTCTTTTGTAAGCTTTTTTAATTCAAATCTCATTTTAGGATGCGCCACGCAGCTGTCAAATTTGACATTTACTCTGCCCTAGAAAGCAACAACTGCATAGACAGCATGCCACAGGTGTTTGTTGTTGTTTTAACAAACACAGGCGCACAGACGCACACACGCACAGTCGCAATATTGGTAACTAACATGTTATTGGCATGAATCATAACATTTAATGCGGCGCAACGCCCACTGCAGAGCGCATTGTAAACGAAACAAAACGAAAAAAATATAAAGAAGAATTAGAACAACAATGCTAAATTTACTTATTGCGCAAACACTGACACGGCCCACTAGTAACGAGTATTTATATTGCTTTAATTAACGCCGTGCATTGACCAACCAAAAAGGCAGACAAGTCCGAGCAGCAACAACAAAAACAACACTGAAACGAGAGCCAAGCCAACAAATGCCAAAGCGTAGCATCGACAACCTGTTTTTTTTTTACCTTCCTTCTTCTCTATGCTCATTTGCATTTTAAATCGGGTCTGCGTTGCCGCTGTTTTCGCAAATTTCTATTTGCAGTTAATTTTTTGCAAGACAATAAACTGTCGATTTACTTAATTTCACCTCATTATGCTTACTTTTGTTTGTAGTGGTAATTTGTTTAACCAAAAATGCCGCACAAAGCAATAGCAACAAGCTCACACATACACTCAGACACACACATACAAAGAAAAAACTAATGGAATGCAAAACGAATCACGGCACGAACAAAAACAGATAAAGTTAATTGCGGTTAAATTAAAAACGACACATATTTTTATTGACGAATTAAGCGCACGCACTTTTATTGCTGTTTGTCGTCAATTTGTTTAAATAATTGGAACATTTTATACAAATGCAACAAGTGTGGCTGTACACACGGCTACAAAATGCGCTGTTTTATACAGAAAAATAGGTCTGGCAACTGCATCAAATTTTATAGTAATCGATAGCAATAACTATCGGAGCTGAAAATGATCATGGCGCTGCAATTTAAATAAAATAAATTACATTTTTATGAAATTGTTTAGCAACAATATTATAATTAACCAAAATATTTAAATCATAAACAAGACAAAATAAAGGTGATCATATTATTTAAAGTTGGGGGTTCGTCATTCCTCTAGGGTGTAACTAATTAATTCTAGTTTTAAAAAAATTCGAAATTCGACCACAAACTTTGCTTGCTTTGCTTTGATCTTAAAATAGGAATGTACCTTTTCTAGGACCTAGGCGCCACCTTGTGTCTGTTTTGCGAAACATAAATACGGGCCTTAAATTCGGTGGTGTAAAATTATTTCTTTGGTATTTTTGCAGACCTCTTTTTTAATTTATTTTTTTAATTATAATTATTTAATACGAAATCAACCATGAGGTGAGAAAAGCTCCCAGCATTCATAAAAATTATCACCTTTATTTTATCCAATTTTAAATTCAAAATTTGCTTTAAATTATCAATTTATTCCAAAATGAATTAAGAATAGATTCACATTCAAATTGCGAGCCGGACTATTTTTAGATCATTTGAAACATTATACAGATATTCACCACACTGCAATGGTAGAAATTAAATACCGAAACATAGTGGTAGGCTTGGTATTTTTCCTTTCCAAGTTTGCAGGCACACTCAGTTGTGTTTTTGTTTTCTTTCCGAGCGGTTGGAGGTGGTTCGCGTCGCTTTATCGCGCGGTATTTACAAGTAGTTAAAAAACTCATAAATTTGTTGAATTGTGGCACAAAATTAATTAAAGTGTATAATTAAATGTTAACAAAATCTATTTAAAATAAACGCAGCACACAATGAGCACAAAGGCGATTAAAGTGACGAGTTAACTACAAAGAAAATGGCGGCGTAGCAAACAATAAAAAACCAGCTTCAACAACAACAACAGCACAGTCACAACTACGTAAGCAGCGTAGCTTAATAAACTCTTTCTCGGCTGCACAAAAATTAATCTGGTTTTATGTTTTACTTTTATGCGTCGCGCGCGCGCCACTTCTTTCTATGTGTGTGTGTGTGCCTGTGGAAAATGTCATAAAACGTGCAAACAACAACAATAATTGATGCCCTGTTAAAGTTTAACATTTGTTTACTTTTTTTTGTGTGTCAACTTTCGTCGTGGTTGCGGTTTAATGTGATTGCCAGTATTTTGGTGCATTTGGAAATTGAAAAGCGTAAACTCTGGAAATTAGCTTTTTCTACAAATTTTACAGGTGTGTATTATTTGAAATTCTTGTAAGCGGCTTGTGAACTCAATTTTGTCAGGAATGTTTTTGTTTTGACATTCGTGTCCTGCTGTCGGCGTCGGCGCTGACGTCGCCATCTGTCAAATTGTCTGCTTCTTCTTTTTGTGCAGGAGCCGCCAGCTGTTTGGACTCTATTGTCAGAGTGGCCAAAGGCATCTGCAGGAAATTGGTTTTTGTTTCGGGACGAACCGCAGCTGCTTCTGCTTATGTAATTAATAAACCAACACGTGTCAGTGTTCGGCATCAATGTTATGCTCGAGCGCCGATGCTGACGCGTGCTGCGACTTCTCTCACTGGTAGACAACAATGGCGCTGCGGCAACTCTGGCTTTGCTGATGCTTTGCATAATTTATGCCCGCCGCTTGCTTGTTAACAAAACGCGTTCGTTCGTTGGCAATTAAATGTTAGACTGTCATTCTCTCATTATGCATAAGTCTCTGCAGCACTTGAAAATTCAAAGCGCGTTTACTTTAGTCTTCTTGTTAAGCTTTGTACTCGTTGTAAGTACTCAGATTGCGCCATAAAGCTCATATAAATCAATAGAAAGCGCAGTACACACACATACGCACACATATTATATTACACATACACTTACACGTAGACTGGCTCATAACTCACTTGCCATAATGGGGAGCGACTCTCGCGTCCGCTCAATATGCAGAGATTTGTGTGGGAATCAAATGACTTGACGTCGTTGCGTCGCAACGCAACGCATCGTCCCGAGCCCAAAACAGCTCCAATGAAGTGTTAGAATTGTCGTTCACTTCGGTCCGATGGGGAGCGGGGAGGCAAAGTGGCGGTTTAGTGAGCATCGATGACATTTCGTTTCGTCTGTAGTACGAGAGAGCGTAAATGGAGAGAGTGAGAGAGATTGCGCGGACAGGCCATTTAATAGAGATGGAGCCTTTTTTGAAGTTAATGTTAAGCTCGTGTGGAGCGCGTGCTCCCTCTCTCGGTTTCTATCTCTTTGGCTCTCTCACTCTCTGTGGCTCTTATTGGCTTATGCGGCAAGCAAAGTGGTTGACTGCATGTGTGTGAGTGTGTTTGGATTTGTTTGTCTTTTTTGTGGCACACCATCGCACAGTGGGACAAGAAGTTGGAGATATGCAAACGTCTTTCAATTTGTAATTTAGTTAAACAAATAAAGTTTAAGCGAATGCTAATTAACATTCTACCTTGAAACATTTTAGCCCCAACTTTACAACTTCTCATGCTAAACACGCTTAAATGCAAATGACTTAAAAACAATACACTTACCGGATAAATCGACTGACCTCTAACTCTTATCAGATCGATCTTGGGAAAACGTATTGTTGATAATATTCATTAGGTAATATACAAACAAATATCTACAGGTTTCCAAGTGCATTTTTGGTTTTCAACCACTGTGCGTGCAGTGTACAACATGCATTTCTCTCTGCTTATGGTCCTTTTACACTGCACTACAGGGAACAATATGCAGACGCCAATAATCAAAACGAGCTCGGGTTCATTTATTAACTAATTTGCCAGCGACAACAAATTGACATACAATTGTTATTGTTTCAATTGCAACAAATTGACTAGACTGCTGTGGCAAAATCACAATTGAAAAGAGCTATGTACGAGAGTGCCAATATTGCGCGCACTCTCTCTCTCTCACTCTCTTTCGCTCTCTTGGTGTCTGTCACTCTCCGAACAACTTCAGGAGGACTCTAGCTTGGACTCGAACTTGAGCCGCGTTTTCAATACGCTTTGACTTGCGGTCGCTGTCGGTCGGCTCGTGCGCGCTCCGCCTTTTTGACTCGTTCTTCGTTTCTTTTAGCAGGCAGCAGCAGCAGCCGTTGCTGCCAAGCTACCAGCGGCAACTTTTTGCGCTGCCTTTTCATATGCTTTACTTGTTTTTTGGCCAAAGCCAACGCGCTCTTCAAATGTGCGGTGTACGGTGTGTGTTGGTGTTAGTGTTAGTATTGGTGTATCTTTTTTGAACGAGTGTGTGAAAGAAATTTGCACAGAATTTTCGAACGCGTTTTTATCATACTAAATCAATTGCAATTTATGCAAAATTTATTATTAAAGCTTATTTGAATGAAGCTTTCGCGTTTGCTATAAAAATTGTTTAACAAATCAACGTTTTCAAATGGTAATTTGCATATTTTTGGCACAGTTGTTGCAAATATTCCCAATTTGTGTATGTATGTACATGTGTATGTGTGTGAATGTATGTATGTGCGTGTGTGTGTGTGTGTGCGTAGTAGTAAACGCACTTTGCAAGTGGGTGGCAAATAGTTGGGTACTAAAAAGTTCAATGTAGCTGTAAATGTTCTCTTCACTGTCTTCCCATCCTCCTTATATTCTTTTGCTCTTACCGTTGTTGTTGTTGCTTTGTTCGCATTGCTCGCTTTACAACTTGTTCGCGTTTTTTGACCAAAAAGAAAAAAAAAGAAGAATTGATGGCCGCTTTTGGAGCTTTGCTGCTCTGCTGTGTACGTGCTGACAACCTTATTTGGTCTGTCTGTCTGTCTTTCAGACTGTCTCTTCTTCTGTCTGACGGTCTGACTGTCTAGTGCCATATGCGCTACGCATTCGTTTTGCATTAACCGTTAACTGCACGTATGTCTCTCCCCCCGGTATTCGCTCTTCCTCTCTCTCTTTCTCGCCCACACATTTGACACATCTTCGTTGTGTGTTGCATTTAACTCCTACGAGCTTTTTATGGGCTCTTGTTTGCTCCGTTCTTGGCGTTGCCAGATGAAACCTGAAACAAAACGCAAAGACAATGCAATAACAACTACAACGACAACTACATCAGCAGCAGTAACAACAATAGCAACAACAACAACAACAACGATAGCAACAACTCCCTTTTACAGGCAAAACAAGTTTATGCTGCCCGCGGCCATTGTTGTTGTTGTCGTTGTTGTCCTCTCCTTTACTTTGCAAGATCAACATCTCCAGTTATCGACAGGCAGCGACACCATCTTATTTTGTTGCTGTTGCTGTTGATGTTGTTGCTGCTGCTGACAAAACACGCTACCAACAATGTACACGAGTCCAACAGCAACAACAAAAAACCTAGACTTACACTGGGGCGTGGCAAACCGACCAAAAAGAAAATGTAAGAAAAATGCACCCGAAAACTTTTGTCCGCTTTACATTTTAGGGAAAGTATAGAAAACTGTCTCATGTCATATGCAAAGCACCCGCAACAATATAAGTAACAGCAACCAATTGATGCACCCAATAAATACCCTGTAAATGCTTCCAATAAATATTCATTTAACTGATCAGAGATCATAGCAGAGGAAAGTTTCTCATGTGTCAGAGCTATCCAACTCTTTATTCTTTAATTTATAGGGTATAACAAAGAGACGTTGTCAATAAGTCGCGCTAGTAATGAAGTGTTGCCTGGGCGGTCCCTTTATCTATCGGGCTTAATGACACCCACACAACCATACACATACACACTCACACTTACATATTCAGTTAAGCACCGTTAATAAACATGAGAATGAGACTCGGTTCATTTGATTTCAGCCGCCACCTCCTGCTCCCAATTCCTTTTCAGGTCCAGGTCCCGGTCCCGGTATGAATCTGGCCATGAAGTGGTTGAATACCGAGTGTGGGGGATTTATCGGGGGTGGCTGGGCAACATCAACTAAGTTGATGTGCTGCTTGGTCTGATAGATTGGCCGTGTTGCCGTTGCCATTTTATTGCGCTCCATTTGGCTGATTACTCATGCCAGTAAACTTTAACGACAACTGGATAAAGCATTTTACGAATCTTAGATACCCTACAATAACTCCATGAACTTTTAAATTATGAATTAAAATGAAGATTCTCTATGAATGTTGTCCAAGTGAAGAAAAAACTATTTTTGATCTTACGAGCTTTGTAAATTCTTAAGAATAGTAAAGTCGAGACTACTAGTGATGTTAATTCAAACTCAAATTGAATTTCAGGCATTCTCAATGAAAAAATCAAATTGTCGATTTATCTAGGAAATTTGAAATAATACATTTTCTTAAATCTTGAGTTTATTTAAAGATTATATGTATAATTTACATATATAATATGTATACGAAATACAATTTAAAACTATTGTTATTTAATATTTAAATGTTATTTAAAATATATTGCGTTCAAATAATTATTAAACTTATTATAACATAGAATTATCGAATACTTAAAAATATAAAAAACTTTTAAAGATATACATATGTAATATTTAATTGACTTACTTTGAATTTTATTAATATCTCTTTTATTATTATGCTCTTATTTCTTGGGGATTATGTTAGACTCCCTATAAAATTTCGTATATCGTGCAAGATTTTTTGAGTTCTTATCGCACCCCCTTTTAAGACATTCAAACTTGACAACTAACTCCCAATACTCCCCCATAGAAAAGCGTATTAACATTGCGGTCCCTTTGTGCTGCTCTATCTGTGTGTATAAGTGAGTTTCTCAGTGTGTGTGTGTCGTTGTTTGAAGCACTGGTAACCATAATTATTTTTAGTTGCTCAGCGTTTTTGCTGCCAACTTCAAAACCGCAACTCCGCTACATTGTATCGATACATGAATATCTGTGTGAGTGTGCGTGTCTGACGGAGTGAATATGTGTGTGTGTGTGTGTGTGTGTGTGACGACAGCGACAATCAATAAATCTTTCAGCCTGCTCTGCCCTTTGTAATAGTTTTGTATTGTATGCGGAGTTTCTAATAGGAAAAGGCCGACCAAGCGTCCAATTGCATTTCCAATCAGTTTTTATGCTCACACACAGAAACACACACACACATACGTCATGCAAGTGTTATGCTCATTATGATTACTCACCACCCACACCCAACAATAGCAACAACTACAAGAACAACAGAAACTGCAATAGTTTTGCATTATTTACGCCAGGGGGCGTCCTGTGTGTGTGCAATGTTTGCAATTAAAATGTGCAAGCTACAAAAGACAAAAGCAAAATGGACTCATAAAAATGGGCAGTAAACGACACGAAAAAATAATAAGAATGGAATCGTGGATAGAAGGACAAGAAGGGGCAGATAAAAACAGAAATGTTAGCCCAAAATGCAAGCCGGCCGCACAGTTCAACAACATCTGCAAATGTGCAGCTGGGTGAACGGGGTGTGTGTGGGTGACAACAACAGCGACCATAATAACAATAACAACAACAACAACAATTCGCAACCCACATTTGTGTATCGTTCACAGTTTGATATACTACCCTACTACAACTCTGCTAAGGCTCTGCCAATGCCGCAGCTTATTCTCTCTCTCTCTTTCGGTTACTTTGGCCTCTCCCGCGCCGCCGTCGGCTGCAGTTTTTCGTTAATTTTCGTTTCACGTCGCATACATAAAAATTCATTAAAGACAGTCGACGACTGTCGTCGGGCTTGTAAATGAAATTTACTACTGCCACCGTTTGTTTTGCGTGTTGTTTTTCAGCTTTTGCTCTGCTTTACTTTAGCTTCGCTTCGTTTCTCTTCGCTTTTGCCTTTTACCTGCATTTTTTACTCCCACACACACGTTATGAAATTTGGCACCTGCTACTGTCGTATAATTCGTTACTCGCTCTGTGTCTGCCTGTGTGTGTGTGTGTGTGTGTGTGTGTGTGTGTGTGTGTGTGTGTGTGTGTGTGTGTGTGTGTGTGACAACCGGCCGGGCATCGAGTACTTAATCGAACAGGTGGTCGTTGTTGCAGTTGAATTGTTATCGATAAACGTAGCAGGGTTAATCGCTTTTGTAATTTATCTGTTTCCCTAGAACTGCAAATTAAAGCTTTTCTATTATTATTGCTTCTGAGTATTTTGCGGCTTTGTTCTCGTTTCGTTCTTGTTCATGTTAATGACATGCCCAGGCCAGGCAACAACGGCCCTGTTCGTGACTTCTGCCAGATTTACGCTACCTCTTACCGCTTACTGGCCTGCCTGTGCATTTTTCAAGTGTATTATGACGTTGCGCCTAGACAAGTCAGCCCCCAAATGCAGCCCACAGTCAACGAACTTTGACATCGTCTCTCTCACTTCTTGCTCTATATCGCCCCTCTGCGTGTTTGCTTTTAGTTGTGTTTTTGTGAATGAAATTTGTAATACGATGCTGCGGGCGCACAGTGGGTCAATTGCAATCATTTTAAGATGCATTTTAATAAATCTGACGATTTGAATATTTAAACCACTATATATTAATAATTCGAATGGACCCAATTCTTAAATTTCGTTTTTGAAACAAAAGCAGTTTCCTTCAAATAAAGACAATTATTCACCTTTCTTATACCCTTGCACAGACAACTACTTCTTTGTTTATGCTTATTTATCCAACAAACTTTTGTACGCATTTCTGTCTGTATAATTTAACAATAATTTGTTAAAAATCAGTCTAAAATTGAGTTAAACTATGCATATTTAATAGTAAATCTGGTCCAGCATCTATTTTATTTGTTTAAATAGTTGTTTTTCGATCTACTCTAAAGTATATCCGGCTTAATCTGAATAAAAAGTTTATATTTCAATATGTTTAATTTATAAATCATATAGGGCTTTTTATTGGAAGTTTGTTCAATTTCGACCACTGTGCGACTGTCGTGTTCTATGGCAGTTTATTGACTTGCCGCAGCGTCGCGCGCTCGCGTAAATAGTGTGACCCTATTTTTAGCCAGAGAAAACGAAAATTTATGCCCAATTATGCAGATTTCCACTGCGCACACATCTGCTGCACATCTGTTCTCCATTCCCTGTTCCCATCTCTGTTCCCTCAACCAAACACATATCTAATGCAGTTGCATTCTATCTTTGTTTATTTGTTTGCATTTTGTCTTGCAGGAGTTGCCGCAGCTAATTTGGCCAGTGCGGCCAGTAGAAATAGAAGCGCGAAATGCATCGCCCACTGAAGCCGCACACATCCACGGCACAAGCTAAGAAGGTACAGCCGCCGACAATACCTGGAGACGCACAGGTGACGCCCTCATCGCCTCTAGGCCATCATCAGCCACAGATACCGCTCTATAGGTTAAGCGGACCCTTGCGACATCATCAACAACAACAACAACAGCAGCAGCAGCAACTGGACGATGGCATTTGTAGCATGAGTGGTAGCAGCATTGTCTCATCGCCCTCGCTGGAGGAGGGCGGCTTTAATTTGCCACGCGAGACGAGCGTTGCGCTGCGCATGAAGGATGAGGCCGGAACTGGAACTGGAGCAACAACAGGAGGTGTAAGCTCTGGTAGCAAACCTCCAGCACAAACTCCACTCCCTCCCAGCATTGTGGCATGTCCACCACCCGTATTTTGTGCCACACTACGTGAACCTCTTACGCACAAGGCGGCGGTTTATTATCATCAACAGCTGGCGCTGCAGGAGGATCAGGGCATTGATCTAACACAATCGCCTGGACGTGATTCGCCGGGTTCGTCATCGGGTTCTGCTGGATCGGGTTCACGTCACAGCACGGCCAGCTTGGACTCGGGTCGTGCCTCCTCCTATTTGACGGGCGTATCCTCATCGGGAGCTTCTATACGTGCTCCACTTTCCTCGCCGCGCTGCAGTTCGGTCAGCTCCTGTTCCATTGGCAGCGTCGATCGTCAGCGCAATGATGAGTTAATTATTGACTGGCTGCTGGAGATGAAGCATGAGGAATACGCCCAACTCTTCATTGCCGCCGGCTACGATTTGCCAACGATTGCGCGTATGACGCCCGAGGATCTCACCGCCATTGGCATCAAGAATCCGCATCATCGTGAGCGCATTAAACAGCGCATCGACAAGCTGCAGGTGCTCGACAATTTGCCACACTTTGTGCCGGTAAGTAAACAACACAACAATAAAATGAAACGAAACGAAACGAGCCCAGCAACCAACCAGTTCCGCTTTTCTATCTAATCAGCTAAACAACTCGTGATATTTGCATAAAGTCAACTTTAGTCATAAGTCAACACTCAGCAATTTGTCAAATTGGCATTAATTATGGCAACTAAAGGTGAAAAGTGCTAGGGAGAAACGATATTCGACAGCTGCAAACCAGTTTTAAATACTCGCTTAAAAAAAACAGCGAGTCGATTTAAGCTAACGAGTAACAATATTAACTATGTTATCTAGATATGTGATAACTTAGTCGCTTATATTTGACACTATATAACAAATATTTTACTCTTTATAATTAGTATCTACCGAGTAGCAAAAGAAGTAACGAAAAAACTAACGATTAGCTTTGAATATTTAAATATTGATAATTTAGTCACTTTTATTTTGCACTCTCAAATATTATACTCGCTTTAGTATTCGTTTTAATATCTAACGAGTAACGAGTTTCAATTTAAGCCTTATCTTGACGTATGATAAGTTTGTGGAATATGTTTCTTATTAAAAAAGTAGCAAAACAAACTACAAAAAATCTTTTGATAAAGTTAAACGCTTCAAGTCCATAAGTTTTAAATATACTTATTCATCTAAGATCCAACGAGTAACGAGCAAATCTTCATTTATCTTTCTGTTTTGTCAGTCAGAAACTAAAATCGTAATGGATTCACTAAGATTCTTAATGTGTCTTTAAGCTAAGAACTATTTCAAAAGCCAAGAGTCCACTCGTTAACTTGTTGATCCTCTTAAGCTTGTCGTTATCGGATTGATTAGCGCACTTAAGCTGATTTTGTACACCTCAACATGACACCGCCTGTTAGTTAGCTTAATTAACCACGACTTGAATAATAGTTGATATAATATAAACACGTAAGAAGATCGTCTCTCATCTCTAGTTGATAGCCAAGTTATCCCAACTCGTTCGCTTTCTGTTGTTTGCTTTTTCATTTATTTATTTACTTTTGGTTATTCGCAGCTTATCTTTTAAATATTTCATTAAAAAAGCATTTGCAATCGTGCTGCAAAAACTTGTTTCCCACATACTGAACCCCACATAAAAAAGCGCCGTCAGCAAGTTGGTTTTTTTTTATTTTATTGTTAATGAAAGAATTTCGTTTAATATGCGCACATTAATTCCCATCAACAATTCATTAAACACACTTGGCAACATAAACAGATACCGAATACAAAATTAAAAAAAAACACAATCCAAACATAAAACAAAAGATTCTCCCACTCTTTTTAATCTGGCGCCATTTCAGGTGACATTTTATTAAAGTTACTATGGATCAGTTGAAATGTCGCCTCGAGATTTTACTAGGCTAATTGAGCGACGTATTTCAAGTGATCTTTAGCATTGATCTGACAGATCAAAGTGCTAGTCAAGTGCATGTGCATCGTGTTTTACTTCGTTACGATTAATTGCTAGATTAAAAAGCAGAAACTATACGATTGCGAGCATTAATTAAGTTGAAATATGTTGATATTCAGATTCTATAGAAATAGATTGAACAAGTTTCTTGATCGTTACAGCATCTCTTAGCTATTTCTCTCTCATATTATCATACATGACTAATAGATATTCCGTTTAACTTAAGCATTTACTTTGCTTATCTAAACTCTCAACGATACTGTCAATACACATATAACACGTGACTCAGACACGCTCTGAAAGAAAAGTCGCAACGTTGTCTTATCCACATAATATTTTATTGTTTTATTTATTAGCGACAATATCCGAAAAAATACGTGACATAATGAAATGCAAGCTATTCTCTTATCGATATGCACTACACGTGCACCCAAAACAAGCCCTCGACACTAGTTTCTCATGCCCAAATGTGGTGATCGAGCCCACTTAAATCAGCACTTTGGGAAATCACAGGGCTTTTGAATTGAAATAACTGAACAAAATTGTAATCATAATCGTGTAAAACGTGTCAGATGCATAAATAAACTTTCATAAAAGCCATCAAAAGTAACGAGGAAAGCTAAATAATTTGTAAGTTTTTAACTATACAACAGATAATAATATATATTAATTTGTGGATATACTTTGTAAAACATCGATAGTATAAAGGAAAGTTTTAGTTCGATAGTAAAAATTGCCTCTATTATCTTTAAATTGCGTTGATAATAATTAAAATACAACTCTCGACTTAAGATCTAAGATCTACATTTTAGCATTACTTTAATTTATTTTTCAATTTTCTTTTCTACATATTGTCGGTATATTTTTTATGATAGATCTAGCATATTTCAAAATGTTTAAAAGTTTAATTTTTAATTAAAGACAAACTAAAAAGTCAAAAAACATTTTATTTTTGTTATTTATATATTATTTTCGGTTTTTTTTTAAGTCTAGCTTATTTTAACTCAAAATTCTACCAAAACTCATTGTACAATTTGTAAGGTATAATTTAATTGCTCTACAGCTGGTAGATACCGATAATTATATAACTGATATGTTAATGCATTTATCGAGTAATCACACTGAAACTATCGAATCAAGATCATGGCATTCCTTTGTTTGTAATCTCCATAATTGTTATAAGTATAATCCGATCATAATATAATTCACAAGCATTCAACATGGATTTCTCTCCAAAGTCTAGTGCAATTGTTGAGTCTACATTGAAATGACAAATCCGTGTACTGTCCATAATCCCACAATGGACACGCCAACAATAATCCGTAGCTTTAGCTTTAGTTGCATTTGAATTTTGTCTGATTCATTGATTTCGTCAGCTATGAACTCGACTTCGAATTCGAATATTCCCCTCCACCCACCTGTCTGTTTTTGTGTTTCTCTCGTGAATCGTGGGCTGTAAGCTGCCCACCTGCATCTTACAAAATGCATGTGTTTCTACTGTAAATATCATTTATCGCATCGTATCTGTATCTCTATCTGACTTACAGCTCAAACTCAAACTCAAATTCGAACCGCATTCCATAGTTACTCGCTCTTAATTGCTTGTTTCAAATTATAACCTGCGGTCAGTTTTCATTTTTCAGCTTTCAGTTATCATTAAATCTTTTGTTTTTCCCATTTGTATTTATGAAATGAACACATTTATACCATATGCCAATAATTCAAACCGTTTTCAAGCTTTGCAATTTTTCAACTCCCAAAATGACCTCAGCTTTTGTTTCGGTTTTTTTTTTTATTAGTTAAAAATGCGCCATAATATATTGCTAGTTGTATAGAATTTTTTTTATTTATATATACAAGTATATATGTATATATTTTTTTTATTGTTTTTGGTTGTTGTTGATATAACGCCGGTTCGTGACTGTTTTCGCAAGTTTCTGCTGTGTTGGGTTGAGATTTTAACTCGAGTCGAGTTACTCAGACTTTTGAATCTTATCGCTCTCCAAGCACCCCATTGAGCTACAAACTTTTGTTGATCTTGAGCGACAACGTCGCCTTGGGTGTGGCTTCAATCACCAGAGTTGCGGCGTTGGGGGGGGAGGTACTTACATCACTCCCTATATATATAGATATATGTATATATTTATTTATTTTTATATTCATCTCTATATTTGATGCTGGAAATGAAAGTTTCTGCAAGCGCAGGCAAATATGCGGGTTACCCTCATTAGTTGGCATTCTACAACAAAAAATAAAAATAAACAAGAAGAAAAAATTAGTTATATACTTGTATGTATTGGTGTATGTATGTATATAAACATTTTTACCACATCCGAACACCGGTGCTTTCTTTATCTGACGAACGAAAAAGGAAATAAAGCGAAATACCTCAGAGAGAGAGAAAAAAGGTTATTAAACAACGTCAACAACGATATGTCGTTGCCAATCTCTTGGCCCGGCACATTCCCATTCCTTTCCATAAAGGCAAAAACAAAAACCGCAATCAACCAACGACCTTGACGTTGTTTTTGTTGTTGTTGTTGCTGTTGTTGTTGTTGCCGCCGTTATTAGACACTCTCAAATGGTATTTAGTTTTCGGCCTGACGTACTCTCATATTTAGCTAAAGTATATACTCTTTTTTTTTTGGTTTTTTTGTTTTGGGTACGTACAGTTTGTTAAAAAAACCAGTTTTTGTTTCTCGAATTTGTTGTTTTCTTTTGGTCGCGTTAATGGTGACCATCGATGTTGTTGTGGTTGTTGTTGTTGTTGTTAGCTGTTGCTGCTGTGTGCGGATTTGTTGGTTGGTGTCATACCACATGCTACCTGCTAATGAGCTTCAAAGTGGAAAACAAAATACATATCCATATCCATATGTATATATACCACTCGGATAATTGTATACCTCCCGAATGACGTTAAATAAATATTTCTTTTTGATTATTATGGAAAATATGTCGTGGTATGCACTCTACAAATATGAAGAAATTAGCATCTTCAGATTGTGATTGGAGTAGTGTAGAGTAGAGTTGACTAAACTGGGAAAACAGACTGAAATTGACTAACGATAATATATAGATATTTGTATAGATTTGTGAAATAAATAGTACAGAGTATAATAATGCATTTCGTATTATACATATAATTTATTTTACAAGATGTGTTTGTAGTAAAATAAATAAAAAAAAATATATGTAATTCAAAATAGACAAAAATTAGAGGTAGTAAGAACCATAAGAATTATACTCTTGACATTATATTGTCTAGTATGTACAATTAAAACATCTGGAAACTTTATTCTAAGAATTGTGTTTAGAATGATTTATTGTAAAGGCCCTCAAGTTAAAGTCGCCGACCTCAAAAGTATCTTTATATAGAACCTCAGTTTGAAAAATAGCTGCGTTCGATTCTCTGTCTAGTAATTACAAATCTGTTTTTAAGTTCCTTAGGAATAAAAAGCAATTCACACTACGTCATTAAAAAAAGAAGGGAAGAATGATTTATTTTAAGTATTGAGCTTATTTAATATTCTAATAGTTAATTGTTCTCCAATTAATGTAGAGTTAAGTTAGATGTAGAACAGCTAAACATATTATTGGAGAGTTCTGAAAAAACTTCCTAATCTCTTACTGCAAATCTCTTATCGACAAAACGATTAACTGTGTAAAGTTTAATTTAAAGTCATGCAAGAAATCAAAACTGACAAATCATATTTTAAATGTGATAATTTACAGCGCCTAAAACAATAAAATTTCCATTAAATTGTAGCGCCCTTGAAAAGTCGACACAACTCATGCCAAACCACGAACGAGTGAGTGAGCGAGTGAGAAGGCGAATGAGAAGAAGAAAGAGATAGATAGATTTAACAGCATCCACAACATTCACATTCGCTTAATTAAATAGAAATCAACGGCAATTTACACAGCAAGCAAAAGAGCAAAAGCTTCAAAAGTTATTAACACGTTACACGAAAAAAACAAGAAGAAAACAAAGTTGATGATTTTCGACTGAGCCGACTTACATCTGTATGTATGTGTGTGTGTGTGTGTATGTGTGTGTGTGGAGACTTTGGCTACCGTTTAATGGCAGACACAACGAGTTTTGTATCTCTTTACTCGTTTCTTTATGTTTGTGCTTTGACGCGATTTATGTCATATCTTATCAATTACAACTGATTAGAGCTGCGCCGAGCTCATCAAGCAGAGACACTGTACACAGTACACACAGTACCTAGAGGCAATTCCCTAACTAAACCTTCCTCCCTATGCCTCCTCCCTTTGGTGGCTCCCCTTCGGATTGGAATGGTGTCTGGTATCAACAGCGCTTTGGCCTGGAATTAGTTCATGGACAATTTGTTGCTTGGCTGCTCCCGCTGATGGGGTTGACGTTAATCAAATGCGATTAGCTGTCAACACACACACAACACACACACACACACACACTGATCGACTTTAGAACTAATTCGAATATTATTTTTTGATATTTTCAGGGCTCTATTGAGGAGTGGCTGCAGCTGTTGCGTCTGGAGGAATATATACAACCGCTGCTTGAGCAAAACTACAAAACGGTGCGCGATGTCACCCAAGTGACTTGGGAGGATCTCGAGGACATTGGCATTGTCAAGTTGGGACATCAAAAGAAAATTCTGTTGGCCATCAAGCGGGTCAAAGACATTATCAGCGGCAAATGGAATCCGGGTGGAGGCAATGCCTATCAGCAGCAGGTAAGCATCATGGAATAATACTCGCTATAAGGCGAATTAAGCAAATAGACTCTAAAAAGTGTTTAAATACACGTCTTTGAGGTGCGTCGTCAAATGGAATATTTTTTCAAGTTTCGTGTGACTTTTAGTATTGTTTTATGTACTTGTCAAATTTACTTTTTAAATTAAAGATAATTTATATTTGTTTTAACAATTTAAAATGCAAACTTAAACCAATAATTTAACTATTCAAATCAGGGATTAAAACCGAAACGAATATCGGTTTCAGTTACGGTTTCGGTTATGCTCGAATTAAGGTTTTCGTTATCGGTTATGCAAAATCTTGGAGTATCGGTTTTTTGTAAGTTTCGGTTTCACAAAAAAATAAAAATTAAGATTTTCGATTGACAAAAAAAAGAAGCGTTATTCATTGTTTTACATGAAAAAAGACTTAATGCTTTTATTAGCCTGAAAAATAATGTTATCTGGTTACTGAAATAGTTCAGTGTAATTCGATTTTATTATAATTTGATCTCACATAAATTTGGTTTGAAAATTTGGATTATTTTGATTTTACTGAACTTTAATAACTTTGAACCGCCATAACTTTGTCAAAAGTCAATCAATTTTTATGCACAATGTAAATTTTAGCATGATTTTACCTCCAAATTCGTTCTGCATTTACATTTTTTTCATTTTAGATAATTTTTGAAAATCGAATTTTTTCGAAATTTTACAGTGTTACCCCTTATAATTTTTCGAAAAATTTCGAAAATTTCGATTTTTTAAAATGACCAAAATTTAAATGCAGAACGAATTTAGAAGTAAAATCATGCTCAAATTGACATTGCGCATGGAAATGGATTGTGTTTTGACAAAGTTATGGCAGTTCAAAGTTATCAAAGTTGCTCAGCAACTGAGACAGCCAGAACCGAAATTAACCCTTATAAATGAATCCGTTACTAAACGGCTATTTCGGTTTATGGGTTTCGGTACAGTGGAATAAAATATTTTCGGTTACGGTTTCAGTTACGGTTACAAATTTCAATCGGTTAAAGGTTACTGTTTCGGTTAAGGTTTTAATCCCTGATTCAAATATTTGTATAAGTAACAATACAACATTAAAACCTTTATTTAATATAAGATTATTTTTATATTCATACTTATTTGTTTATAACTTATTATTTTTTTATTCGAAGACACACACTTAATATATAAATGTAATTTTAATTTATTTGCTCTATTTTAAATATATGTACATACTTTTTTCTCGTTTAAAACATTTTATAATATTATGGACAATTTTTTCAAAGTTCAGTAAGATTTTAAATAGGAAATCTTTTTGAATCTTTTTTTATATTAATTTCTAGTTAGTTAGATCTTAACTAGACATTGAAATCACGTGCCTAATTAAATTTTTTGTATAATTTAAAATAATATTTTCATTTATTTTTGTTATTTTAATGAATTTATTTTCATTAAGAATACACATTTAATATTAATTTATTTGCTATATTTACTTTTGGACACTAATTAATATTATTTATTTTCTTTTTTATAATAAATTAAATATTTAAATATTATTTTTATATGATAAGTTTATTATATTAATAAGTTTACGTTGCAAGAAACAATTTAATTTCCTTAAACATTTTCTAATTTCATTAAATATTTATTTTCATCTCGTTTTTTTAATTTCATAATTTAATTAATGGGGTTGACCTCGTTAGGAGTATCCGCGGAAGCCTTGGCAATTCATTGTGCCCATACCAAGTACGCCATCTTATGTGCCAACGACACGCGTCTCCTGGGACGACACCAAGATCTATGCGACGAGCAATGTGAATACGTTGGCCAATGGCCACAGCGGTGGCCTCAGTGCTGCCAGTGGGGGGGATGCCTATTATTGCACGGGCAGCAATCACGAGTGTTGTAACGGCAACGATGTGGTTCTCATTAAGGTGGGTGCTTCAATGGTGCTCGACAAATGTCAGTCGACAGTTGTGAGTCGTCTGCAGTCGTCCTTGAACTTTAAGTGTTGTCACATGCCACATGCCACACGGTAACTAATGTACTCTATCTCTCTCTCTCTCAATTGCAGGTGCGTCAACCGCGCGGTAAGAGCCTGGAATCGCTGGAGGATATACACGACAACAGCACGCGCAGCCATTTGACCTTTAGCCATTACACGACCACAGACTATGGACACTTTGGGCCGCCAACAACAGCGGCCGCAGCAGCAGCAATGGCAGCAGCAGCCACACTTCAACAGCAGCAACATCATCAGCTGCTCCAGCAGCAGCAGCAGCAACATCAACAGGCGGCAGCAGCACGTTTGCTTGGCAACAATGCCGCGGCGGCCATTGGATGGCGTCGTTCCTATGATGATGGCGACATTACACCCACCAATGATGCCACACGCGAGCTGCTCTACGAGGAGGGTGGCGGCACCTTGCCACGCCAGCAACGAGGCATTCTCCAGCGAGCCGTACTGAATACGATGCCGCCACTGGAGCATCATCACTATATGAATGCTGCGGCAGCGGCAGAGTATGTGACAGCCGGTGGTGCTGATAGCGCAACAGTAAGTCGCACTTTGATCCAGGATCAATCCTAATGCTAACATTGTTCCATCTCTCTTTTAGGCCTACTTGAGCGGCAGTCCATTGGCGGGCAAGAAGATAGCGCCAGAGCCACCGCGTCGTCACTGCAGCATACGTAACTCGCGTCAGTTGAGTGTCGAGGCGTCTCCACAAGGCGCAGTCGGAGCGACTAATCAACAGCAGCAGCAGCAACCGCAATCACAGCACATGTTCTATGGCCACACGGCGCAGCATTGGCAGCAACAGCAAGGAGTCAACTCTCAGCAGCAGCAGCAGCATCAGCCCATCTATGCCAACTATGCGACTATACAGCAGACAACGGCCGAGATTCACTGCGAGAAGTATCATGACAATAAGTCAAATTCCAGCATCGATTCGATTGACACGATACCGTTTGCCAATGAGAACACTGGCACCATCAAGCAGCGTCTACTTAATCGCCAGGAGCTGCAATCTGGCGGTGGCGGCGGTGGCTCAGCAGCGGGATCAGCAGCTGGACATCATGCGGCCGGCACGCATTTGCATTCCTCCAGCTCCAGTTCCAGCTCGTCATCGACGAACACCATTGCCAACATAGCACATTCATTTCACTCGCTGAAATCTTCCAGTTCGCTCCATGATGCAACTCTCGCTCGCAGCGACAGCATGAACAGCACAGCGAGTGCCGGCAGCAGCGCTTTGCATTTGCGTTCGCCCACCTTGGATGTGGCCAGCAATGGTGTCGGTGTTGGTATCGAGCCAGCAGCATCGCCTGAAGCAGCAACTGTTGCTGCTCCAGTAGCTGTTAACACAGTGCCACCTAAAGTATCGGTCAATGTGCTTAATGATATTGGCAACATGTTGGCAAATTTAACTGATGAGCTAGACGCCATGCTCGAGGAGGAGAAGCGTGTCGGTCTCAACATTGACAGTGAGTAGTCTACTCACAACAACAACAACAAGAACACCAAGAACAATCCGAAAGCAAAGTTTCCTTAAGGTGAACACTCCCAACTCGTCAGCAACCAATGAACGAGAGCATCCACGTAGTGTAGCTGAATTTTTTGTAATTTGTAATTTGTAATTTTCAGCCATCGTCACATTCGAGTTTTGTTTTTCTATGTACACTTCTTATGTATGTATTTTAATTTTTGTTTTTAAATAAGATCAAAGTTTTCAATTGAGTGCATGTTTTCTATAACTTTGGTAGTATCAAAACATAACAATAAAATATTGCATTTAATTAATCTATATAAATTATTTATCTAACTTAACAATTGTGTAATTTATTAGACATTCCAAAATTAATTACTAATACTTGATACTACCTTTGTAATAGTTGATTAAGTTTTTATGATAATAATGACGTGGCCAGTTTTATTAATTATTATTATTATGATTCGTGTACACATTATTTAATGTGTGTATATTAAATGTAACTTGAATACTACAACAGAAAAGCTTTTGAAAAACGTATACTTTTGTACTTTCCCTATAAAACTGAACAGAAAACCGAAACAGAATAGAAAGAATGGTAAAAATGGTATCTAAGCAAAAATATGAAAATTAAGCGCAAATTGCATATATGCAACAATTGCATAGTTAATATATAGCATAAAATATATATATATGTATACATATAATAAATATTTAAACAACAAAATCATTTATATGGCAAGTATTTAGTGGTTTGATACTATATTAAAATGGAAAAAAGAGACGAAACATAAATTTATAAACAAAAACAAAAAACAAAAGGCACACAAACAAGAAACATCAACACAAAAGAAAAGAAAAGAAAAGCAACAAAACTACTTAATAGTAAACATTTCTACTACATGAGCTACAAATGCATTTGTCAAGTTTTTAGTTATTAAACAATTGTATATCATTTTCAAATCGAATCAAACTAACAAATTCTGTTGTTTAAGTTAACATTTGTATTTCATATATATATTTTAAATATGTATACAAATTGATACAATACAAAAGAAAACAAGATCTATATGAATGAATGTATAATTAAGTGTTATTCCATATAAACTATAAAAATTCATTATATTAAATATAAAAATTATATTAAATATATATATATATATAAATATATTAGCGTTATATTAAGCAAGCAAATACGGGCATCAATGCTATATAACGTATAGAAATTCCGTGGTATACACTTCTATTGCCTTTCTTTATAATTTACTTAAATAAAAATTTTGTAGTAAAAAAAATATATTTGTATTTGATTTTCCATTATATTTTTCAGTTGTAAAGTAAATTTTTTGCGCTAAGTTAATTTGTTTTGGTGCGCATATCATTAGAAAATGAAATTCGAAATTGAAATATACATATACATATACGTATACATATATGCATATACATATAAATATATTAACAAAAGCAAAACAAATCACACAACATGTAAAGCACATAATGGACAAAAACAAAATGATCAAAGAAAACAAAGAAATAAAATAAAATTTCATAGTAAACAATGATGAGAATGCTAAAGTTGATGACAAATCCGTGGAGAAGCTACTGCTCTGCTCTAGCTACAAGAAAATGAATCATTACAGTTTAATTTAAGCCATTTAAATGCTTCTTCTTACCCTGAACTAAACAACATTTGGCTGTGACTTGGACTGTTTAACCCTACTAGATTGGATTACATCATAAAACAAGGAGCTTCGCTAGCCATCATCTGTGTCTGTTGAATCCTCCACGGAAGTAACCCTACTCGATTCATCCAAAATGTGCAGCGACTACATGAGCAATGCGAAGGGAAATTCCGTAGACTCCGCCAGACAGGACAACACAAAGGAACCAATTGATTCCGTTTCGGTAATGAATTTGCGTCAGAAGAGCTGCGAGTGCTCGCATCGGCAAATGGCAGATGCACAGCATCCACACAAGATCACGGGCTGAATGCTTCAAGAGTCGCCCAGGATTTGCTGGAAGATTTCAATCTAATAGGAGGATATAAACACTCAATGTAAATACATAGATAAAAGTGAATCTTTCACCAATCGCTTGCTGTTCCTCGCCACAAACTATCAACCTCGGTTACTCGATCCCGATGCTCATGCCTCGCGCTCCGCCCACTAACGTCCTGGCGATGGATAAAGGAGGGGGCATATGACCGGTCTGGATGGCTGTCTGATCTATTTCAGTCTGATCGAATGCGAATCCAATGGCAAGCTGGGCCAATTTTGTCCACCATTCAATCATGTACTCAATCTCCTCCTAGATGGAACTACTTGGATCAATCTCGATGGGACGATATTTGTGGAACAGCTTGTCCGTCTAATCCTTATATAACGATGGTAGAGATTTGCACGTATTGAATATTCCAAAACTGGAGAGCACTGGTTCCTTTATCTTCTGTCCGTTCTTTGGTGATCCTATAGTCAAAATCTGATACGAATTTCATTCGCTCTGGTCCGCCACACACGAACTTATTGTAGATCTTCTCCACAAACTTCGGATATCGCATTCTGCAGTGGCTTTGATTCAACACTGGAATGTCCTGTATGTGGATGTAGCCTACCTTATCATTCCTTCGATCGCTGTACAGACTATATACATATTCTACTGTGATTCTATCGGATATCTGCCTTTTGATTTTAAATATCATTGATTCGATGAATTTGTCCTGATGCGCCACCAAGTCTGTTGGTTGTTGTTGTTTAAATAAAGTAACGGGAAAATCCGAGGCGGCGTCTTTGATAACCGAGCTGCCACCCAGAAAAATATTAACTTCGGCAGCCTTTCAGCAAAAGTACCATATTAAAAAGTAGTGTTCTTTCCAGAAAGGGTATTTCCTTCTTAATTTTGAAACTAGAATTTTAAAAAGTATGCAGCATTTTTTTTATAATTTTGTAAAATTTTATATTTATACAACTTCTACTCCCGACGGGTGACGAACTACAATCCTTTTCAAAAATGCCCAGCTTTATTTTATCTAATTTCGAATTAAGGTTCATCAAATTTAATAGTTTCTTGCTAAGTGAACTAAAAAATTCAGATTTGAATTGAGCGCGCCGGGCGCCAATTTCGAAAAACTCCACACGTTGCAGAGTTTTCCGAACTGCTCCTCAATCAACAGAATAGCTCCACTCCACACTAATGCGAGAGCCTTTTGGTATTTTGTTTTTCATAATCTCAGTAAATATCGTAAAATTTGCGGTATTTTTAAGCAAGTTTTTGCGGCCACACTTTGTTTGCAGTCTGGCAACACTAACGCGAGTGCGGCCTTCCAGAGGTGTCATGAAACATCGATGTTCGTGTCCATCGATGTTTTCGATGTTTTTCATATAAAAAACATCGAGTGAAACATCGATGTTTAAAAAAAAAAAGAAAATGCAAAAAGAACAGAAACAGCACAAACAGTAACATGAGATTTATTTGAGATCATTTAAAGTGTCTATTTCTATTCAGGAACAAAAGTTGATCAACAACTTCAGATTTAAGCCTTGTCCTGCGGTCAGATATGGTTTGTCCAGCTTTGCTGAATACTCGTTCAGACTCACAGGACGAGGCTTGTATACAGAAAAATTTTTTTGCAACCAATTTCAGTTCGTTGTCAGCAGTCATCTGTAAAAAATATTTCTTATTTAACATGTTAGTTATAATTAATTTAAAAATCATACCTCCCAAGGGGTCGCAAGTGTCAGGAAACTTACTTTTCAGGTAATTCTCCATCTTGCCTTCGTCATCCATCAACGTCCACCAACACCATCAACTAGAAATCCTAAATATTATCAACAATTTTGTTAGTTTTTAGAAAAAACAATAAGAAATTCATTTACTTACAATTTTTTCTCACCGAGCGCAGAGTTGTTTGTGAAAACATCGATGGTGGTCACGAACCATCGATGGTTCCGATGTTTTGCAAACATCGATGTTATCGATGTTTCACTCGATGTTTCTGCACCTCTACTTCAGTCTGCTTTTCACTTACGCCGCGTTCGGACGCTCCAATAATTTTTTTAAGATAGTCCTAGCATTTATAACGAAAATAACAATTAAATTAAAATAAAAAAACAACAAGAATAGAAGTGTACATCAACAGTTAGTGTTATTTGTTTTAATATATTATTCTAATAGTGATTTCATTCGTCCGCGTCTCTCTCTCTCTCTCTCTCTTAAACAACGCAATACAACAAAACTATTATTATTTTTTTTGTTTAATTCACAAAATTCTCAGTGAGAGAAGTGTTTGCATAATCTTCGCATTACACATACACACACACATGCATACACAAATGATTGTTTAATAAATAAATTCTGCCACAAAAGTAGCGCCCCCAGGCAGAGCTAAAAAAAAACAACTAATCATTACGCTTGCCAATAAATGCAAGTGAAAATGCAAATACAAGTTAATTGAAAAAGGCGCAAATAAAGCAAAAGCAGCTGGCGACAAAAGTGAAAACTAATTGAAATTGAAACGTTGTATCTGTTGCATTGGAATCGCAAATTAATAGCTTTTGGAATATCAAATTTGTCGCAGTGCAAAATGTCAAATACTGAAGACAGCGAGCTGGACCCGCAAATTCAGGTGAGAGCATAGCCAAAGTGCACGTGTATTCCCCTCTTTATCCGCACCCATTGCCCAACTTGGTGCCAGGTTGTGACAGGCGCAAACACAAGTCGCAACAACAACAACAATGCTCAGCTGTAGTTGCCTTGGCAAGTTTTGTTATTGTTTTTGCTTTCGCAGTCTTTGTTTGTAAGTTGTAAGTTGTTGTTGCAGTGCTCTCTTTGTTTATGTGTGTCTTTCTCTCTCTCTTCTGAATAAGTGTACTATTAATTAGTTTGACAGTTGTCAAAGCCTTTCGCAGGAAGGTGGTGTTAGTTTTTTTAGTATTGCGCTTTGTGTTTTACATTTCTCATTTGCTTTTGCATGTGCCTTAACTACGCTCGACTGCATTTTGTTGCTTAACTTGAGCAGAAACAATAAAAATCAATTTTCATGCCATTTTGCCTGGCAATTAAACAAATTGTGCGCTTCCTTTAATGAAACTGTTAAATATTCATGGGAACTGCTCTTTACTGTTTGACAAAACAGCTGTTCCACCTTCCTGTCGCTTTGTCTCTGCGCATTTCCAGACTCTGTTACATCCTCTCACCCTCTCGCTCGCACTCGTCATCAGTGTCCATGTCCTTGTCAAGTGTTTCTGTCTTGCTGCCACTTCCAAGTAATTGCATTTTATGCTCTTTGTGCGTAATTTACTCACATTCATGCACATTGTATTTACACATTTACTTGTGTGTATGTGTGGTCAAATCCCAACTAAGGTGCAGTGTTGTTGTGCTTAATGTATCGCTCAGGGAGTGCAAGAGGGAGGGCAAAACACGCATTGGAATGCGTGGAATGGCAATGTCATGCATAAAATTAATAAGTTAGGGAAATGCCAAAACGCCGACGCAAGCAGATGAAAACAAATGCGCAAAATTTTGCCTAAAGCAAACACAAAAATACTTGTTTGCAGTTTTTTTTCTTTTTTTATTTTGCTGACTTAAAAAGCCTCGTGCGCAGTTTGAATAAATTAAGTTGAGCTTTGTTTTGTCATCAGTTACTTTGTAAATATTGTGAAAGACTCAGCATAGTTTGCGAAATTCAACTTGAATGATTTTTATACGGGATAGAAAAGGAAATTTAAAAATCAATTAATAATGTTATTAATCTCCTGAGGCTGAATGAATTGGTTTTACAGAAATAATATAAAGTTTTTTGTTTTCCCACTCCGGCCGCAATTTGTTTATTTTTAAACCCAGCTAAGTGGGAGACCACAAAAAAAAACGATAGCAACAAAGGTCTCACGCTGAGCAAAAACATTAACAAACATTTGATGTTGAGGCATGTGATTTGATTGGAACGTTTGATAAGAATGTGTGGAATTGTGCATATGTATGTGTGTGTTGAAATGTAGTTTTATCTAATTTCTGATATAAACAATATGTGAGCTTCTTTTAAAAATAAATGTTTTATTTTTGCAAAACGAACGAATAAAGTTCTGTCTATAAATAATTGAAAGAAACCCGTTTGCGAATGCGCATGATATAATAGACGAATATGTTCATAAATATGTATCTATATTCTTTTTTTTATTTTGTGTTGTTTTGTTTGATGGATTTTCTATGTTTTATGCACCACTTCCTCTTATTAAGACAGCGGTTGTTGTTGTTGCTTTGATGAGTTGAGTTTGTTTATCAATGAAATTTTTAGCGCGTGCAATTTTTTTTGCCCGTTGTCTTATCACGCAAATTGAGAGGGAGATAGTAGAAAAAAGAGAGAGACAGGTAAAGTTAGATCTAGAATAAAAACAGTAAAGATAGAAAACAAGACATTTGATGACGTCTGCGCGCGTACGACAAAAGAAAGTAAAAAGACACAAAAAGTAAAGTGTCTTTATCTGCGATTTGGACAGCTGTTTAATTTTTGTTGTTTGCGCTCAACTGAATTTGTTTGTTTTTTAAGTCTGCCACCCACCGTCGCCTCCCACACGCGTCAAATGAATACCATCGAAAGTTTAGTCATTTCTGTGGGGGGAGTTTTTTTCTTTCTTCGTTTTGAGGGTATTAAAACTTTCGTCGTCATGGGTTGTATAATTACTTGGCACTTATCGATGACACGATAACTGTTGTTATGCTTAAATATAATCATCATGGTGTTAAAAAAAATAAAAAAGTTGTGGAAGTAATAATATAGAAATTCGAGAAACATACACATTTTTCTATATTGATTTTGACTGTATTGCTTTGAGAATAACTAAGAATATAATTACATTTGTCAAACTTGCAAATCATTTTTATTGCATTTGAAATTTATATCGACTAAAAATTTTACCTTGTGCCACTTGATAATTTGATTATCAAAGGAAACTTTATACACGCCTGACAAGCATTATATGCTTATGACTAATTAACGCGATACTTGGACGCTTTATTTGAAAGCTAAGCGAGACGCGATATAGAGAACACAACAAACTCCGATGAATCACAAAAACCTGACATGTCATATACATACATATGTAATTATATATGCATTTATAAGGTTTACTAATGACTCAATAGGTGTCGTGAAATAAACACAATAGAAAGAAATTAATTGCAAAATGTAAATTGAATCCGTATTAAAATCGATTAGGTATAGAACGCCTCAAACAATGCCTGATTAACATACACATAAGTATACTGTATGTGCATTGTGTAAACGTCAGAAATTTCCCTTTTTCACTAATAGTGAAATAAAAAAAAGGATTAAAAAAAAATTCCCATTTGGCAGCGGTGGGATTCGAACCCACGCCTCCGAGGAGACTGGTGCCTTAAACCAGCGCCTTAGACCGCTCGGCCACGCTACCATACGATTGATCAAAGCACAAAAATATTTCTCATACTTTCGTCGTCACTTGTCTCGGCTATATTTATTTATATGCAGAGTGTTAACAGTCCGACAATTGTAGGAAGTTTATTTATTTTTAAAGTTGAACCTTTTGAAAATATGTATTTACATAAAGCAGATGTATTGTTGTGCACTTGCTACATTGAGGAACTCCCACACTTCGCTTTCGCCCTCGCTTAATTTATTTATCACAGTCGCACCATCAGCGATTGCATCTTGCCGACTCGTCGCTGCAACTTGAACGGATGTCATTGTCTCAGTCTCTGTTAAGTTTAAGTGTCGCTCAACTCGCTTCAATTTACAATTTCACAACCGAAATGCCCTATCTGTCTGTAGGTATTTTAATTATGACACGATGTTTGAGCTTCAGATTCAGATACATTTGTCCGTTTATCTGCAAGTTTAAAAGATTTTAGTGTATATACCATTCGGCTTAAAAAGACAACTTTATTTATTCATTTCGCTTTTTGTTGTCAAAGCGCAAATTGTTTGTAGTCTTCGTTTATTCGATTGCGAGACTTTTTAACAAGGCCCCGAGGTGCCCGCATCTTTATTATCATTATCATCATCATAATGATCATCATCATCATTGGTATGAGCTGCCGCCTCTTCAATGATGCATAACAAAAATCTGTGGCAAATGTCGGCAACATTTTGCCGGCGGTTACCGCACTCAATTTGCATTTGTTGTTTGTATAATTTGCTTCAATTAATTAATTTCTATTGCCATAAGCAATGCGCCTAACAAATTTGTTACGTAGTTTGTTATTATTATTATTGTTGTATACATTTCAGTGATATTCGCGGTTTGTCAATAACAGCAAATATCTCGCTAAATGCCAAGTGTTCGTTTCCGCTCTTTGAATTATGCTATAGCAAATTTTAGTCGTTTCAATATTATCTCTCACATTTGTATTTATGGAGTACATTCACACGCATATCAAGAGTAATCTTATCAAACAACAGTATCATTAACTTTCTACAGCATTTCAAAGTCGATTCGAAGTTCAATTGCTGATACTCGGAAAATGTTTGTGAATATCGGTAATATTCCTAAATAAAGATATTATTATAACTAAGGCATTTTTCATTTGATATACAAATTGTTATTAAATATTCTTGACTAGCTGAAAAATTAATAAAACAAACTGATGAAAAGTCAATGAAGCGGCTGAGGATTTAGAACTAGTTTGTCTTTTTTTTTTACCTTGGTTCATATTTCTAAGTAATTAATGATGTAAAATAATATTCAGTTAAAGAAAAAACATTTACTCTACATATTTATTAATAATTAAAAGTTTGACCAACTCCCTTGACCTTTCTCATATTCACAGATTACAATTTCTTTTAACCCGTTTTTGCTTTTGCTTGAAATGCGATAAAAACAAAAACTTGACTAATCTCTTCTATTTGACTTCTGGAACCCAAAACTCATGATTCATATCAAGCAGCTGGCTTCTCTTCTCTCTATCTTTTATGTACATTATTCATTATCAAATTTTCCTCATCTTTGTTTTGCATAGTTGACATAACTTTTGGTCTCTTTTGTTATTTTCTTTTTGGGTTAACGTCTTGGGCTAATTAAAATTGTTTCGGTCAATTGCGTTTCAGTCAAGCTACGCTGAGTTGTTGTTGTCGAGGGCTTCACATTTGGGCGGTGTGACATACTCTTTTTATATAACTACCACTTTCTCAGTGTCGACAACACTTGAGCTACTTTTGTTTTAGCTACAACATTGAACCCTCCTCCTTTCCCTCCCAGCCTCAGTCAGAAGTCACTTTCTATTAGCCACAGAAAGCTGAAATCTGCGTTAATTGCCTGCCCCCAATACATATGAAATATATGAAGACATTAATATGTATGTCACTTCGTGTTGATTATGACGCAAAAGAGTTGAATGTCCTTTGATGACTTTACACGTGCCCACCTGTCTTCCTACCTTCCTGCTCCTGTGTATTGCACAATCGATAAATAAGGTTTCCATTTACAGCTCACCTTTCTCTTTTTTGCAAATGTTTACGCAGCAATTGGTAGCAGGATATCCTTGCTTCTGCTGGTAGTCAGTGTTGTTGTTTTGGTGGTTTTTCCACTATATTTATGGATAATTTATTATTGGTAGTGGATTAAAATTAAATTATAATAATTTAACTTCGATAAGTCATTGATCTATGATAAACGCATCTTTTTTTGAATGGAAACTAATTTTCACTGTCCTTAGGATAGTTCTAAAAAAATATACGGAAATTAAAATAATTCCAAAAACTAAGACTATATTTTCCTGCTTATCTCTTCAACTTTATTTTCTATATGGTTATGAAGAACTTATGGACTACAACTCAACAACAGATGTTGTACAGTCTTTCAACTGCTCACTTAGGTACTTAATTCCATTGTATTCTGCAATGAGCAGCTATCAAATGTCCAGTTAGATAAAGAAGATCACGTTTATATTTTTAATTGCCCTCAACTACATATAGAAAATGAGATATAAAATGATTAACTTTTTTTAAACCTGTTGGTGGGCTTTAAGTGGTAAGCTAGTCGTTTCTTATACAAATTCTGGTGAGTTTTTTATGAAAAGAAAACGGCATCACTGACTGACTGACGAGGCCACCGCAAGTAGGTCAGGTCAGGTCATGTTGGACTGGAGTAGGCTTTCGCAACAGGACATCACGCCATAGTTGCTTGGGTGGCGTCATTCCGACTAAGCAAACTAATAATGTATGTTCAGTTTAAACAAAAAGGTGGATAAGTATTTTTATAATATAGTCTATCTATAAATTGTAAGGGCATTATAGAAATGTTTGCTAACAAATTGTGTCTAAAAACTTGACGTTAGAATCGCTTGTGAAATTCTTTCTTTACTTCTCAGTTAACTGCAATTATACGACATGAAAAAAGATTTTCACTGCTCTTAGATAAAGTTAAATTGTTTGGAAGCTTTCATTTCCTGAATAATTATCTTCTAACTTAAAATTGCTTAAGCCATTCGCATAGTTGTTAGCTTTAACACTCCAAAGACTTTCACTTATCCACTTCCTTGTCACTTTTGCCTTTAGTTTCCAAAATGTCTTGTCATTTTTGTGCTGGCAACGACAGAAAGGACATTAAGTTCGAAATGTTGCCCAGTCTGACAGCGGATATCCAAAACAAACATTAAATGCTTAAGTTCACACAACTTTGTTAGTCCCTAGCTGCCTATCATCTTTCAACATGGCTAAAATAAACATCATCATCAACTTTACCGCCTGTTTGGGCAAAGGGCGCCCACTTGTCTATAGGAGGAAACACGTCATCTTTAAAGATACTTAGATATTTAGACGCGCCTTGATGCGGTTGTAACCTTTTCCATTTGATTTATATAGTCTGTGACTCAGGTTGAGCCACTTTGCCCTTTATGGTCTGATACGAATGCAAATAACGTCAGCACATCGCGTGATTGGGCAACATTTCAGGCCGGCTTTGGGGTTTGTACAATATCATGTGATTTTGACCCTGTTTATGCGAAACGCTTTCACATCAAAATAGAAAAAGAACTGACGTGTAAATCAACAAATCAATATTTCAAGTAAGTTGGCGGATTAAGTTATTCTACATCGAATACCTAGCTATTAATATGGTTTTTAGACTAGAATACAAAATATGAATATTTTGAATTGAATTCTTTTGTTTTCCTGATAATTGTATATAGCTTTTTAACATATTTCATCAATTTATTGCACGTTTCGTGGAATTGGCAATAAATTGCCGATTTTATCTTTTTATTTGCATCTTTTTGGTAAATTCTTCACGTCTGCTGTTGAACTTTGAACATGAGGCATATAAAATAATAATAAAATACGCAAAAGTTGCTCAAATATTTATTCAATTTTCGAGTCGTCATTCCAACAGTCAATTTACCTACAATAAATAATTACTTAGTTCTTTGGGTATAATCAAATAATTTACCTACTCATATCCATAAGTAAATACAGCTGCGGTTTTTTTTACAACAATTCAATTGCATTGTAATAAAAAATTTATGATGTCAAGCGTCAGTCTTCATTGAATTGAGCTCATTGAACTGAAAGATAGAGTATATAAAATTGGTGGCATTTTTACTTTTATTTACTTATTTAAGAGGTCTTTGCCTCTTTTAGGGCCGTTGCACACGTCGGCATTAATTAGTGCACTATCTGTGCCGCTAGGGGGCGTGCTTGTGCCAACTTGTTTATTGTTGCATGTTGTTCGTGAAAATTGTTGGGAAATTGTACGACTGCCTGTGCAATAGGCATTGCAAAGAAAAACTTTTAATTAACAAGCACTTTGCTAGTCAAAATGCCAGCAGGCCACAAAACTGTGCTCACTTCCTTTGTACCATCCGAATGCCAGATGCCAGCAAATTCCTGGAAAGTTCAACTCTTGAAATTGCTGCAGCGTAAATGAAACTGGTTTTTAGGGGCCAGCCAAAAGGTAAACTCAAACCGGTCTCAGTCGGCCAACCGTCTCGGCCTTTAAATCAATCAGCCTCCAGAGTCGCCCTGCGACGACCTGCTTCATTCCATGAACATACAACGTATGTAAGTATTTGTAAATATATGTATATTTATTAAGTATATAACATACTTACCATTACATACCTGCGTATATCCGGCATGTAAAGAAATGCCCAGCGACCACGATAAAAATCAAACTGGGACAAGCTTAATAAAAGCTGCTATAAAAACGCTTACATCTGTACATATACACACGCAGACAAAAGTCAGATAAAAAAGAAATAAATATGATAATTAAAACCTGTTTTTTTTTTCGACCACAACAAACCAAAACAAAACCCGTAACCGCATGTAGTTCAGCGATCCATGACAATGGGCGGTGCTGATACACTCCCACCGGCCTCCAATACATATGGGAATATCAAATGAATTATCAACAAGCCATTCCTCCAGGCTAAAAAAGTAATAAATAAATTTACATTTTACCCTATTCTTTATATTTACCCTATTCTATATATTGAAATAAACTTTTCATCTGGATTAAATTTTGTACAGATGTTGAAACTGCGAAATATCCCGAAAATATCCCTTGTTTTCTGTTTAAATTGCCCTCTGTTAGACAACTGTTTGTTTAGAATGTTATTTTACTGTCGCTGTTAGCTATTATGTTAAGTAGTCAATATGGCCGTCTCTTCTTTGATATTAGCGTGGCGCTGTGCGTTGAGTTGCGGCATGTTCATGTTATATTAATGGTTCCGAGATCGCGGGTTCGAATGCGGTTGTCGTGTCAAGATTTCTTCTTTGGGTTAACTTTTAACTTGAAAGTATAAAAGTATCTGTAAAATAACAAATTTGTAGTTATATCTCTATTATTTGTGGCTTGCGCCCGCCCCTAGGTTTGCTTTGGAATCGCTGGTCAAAAAGCAATTTCATGTTCACATGGGGCAAAAGAAAGCACCGGTTTTGTATATCACTCCACGGGGAGTACGCGTCACTTCATTGTATAGCGTGACTCTTCACTAACCAATAAACCACATTACCTTTTTTTTATATAATTTAAATTTATTTTCAACTAATTTCTCCCTCTATGTCGAAACGGAAAACTTTTTAATTTAAGACAAAGAATAAAGATACTTCAAGAGCGGTATTTGTAATTATATTTATTCAGAGTCAATTTAAAAGAAAATCGATAACTAAATATTGCATTTAAATGAAATTTAAGAAATTAAAATTAAATTAATATATGTATATGTATAATTTAAATTGGAAACTAAAAAATATAAAATAAATTGAAAAGTATCTGAATTAACAATTTTTTTATTTGTTTAACGTTTTATTTTCTATGTACACGCCTTATAAACTATACTTAAAATGTGTTCTTGTTTACAAGTAAATTTTAGGATGATAAAATGCATCGACGAAAAGAAATTCAACAAAATATCGTAGATTTAAAACTAACAGTGACTATTTTTGGGCAGCTACTTTGCTCCATTTGTGGGGGACTCTCAAGGCTTCTTCTACAGCTAAGTACAATTGCAATTTAGACAAATTCGTAGCCAATACCAAACTGGAAACCATTCAGGACCTTGTCAGTGTTTTGCCTACGCACAGGAACACAGTAGTTCAACTCGATACGAGCGCGTTCCGCCAGCTTAACAGCTATTCCCATGCCATATGCGCTGCGCATGTTGTCTGAAAATATAGAAAATAAATACATTATAGAAATAATTTACAAATTTAAAGAGTTTGATACATACCCGTGCTAAAGCTGTTACTGTTGCCCATATTGTAGAAGAAATGCATCCGAAAATGACTGGCCAGGCCCTTGAAGACGCCGGCAAACGGAAGTGGTGTCCACAAATGTGCGCCAGCGCACCAGAATGTCTGTGCGCCAATGGGCGTGCCATCGATAACAGGTCCAGCACCGCCGTACTTAAAGCCACGAAGCGTCAAAGGTCCGCCACAATAGAACATATTGTTAATAGGCAGTATTGTGGTTTTCTTAGTTTCCTTCATGACGCCGACACGGCCACAGAACTGTGCAACCAGACCCGCAAATAGTGGCACATTCACTTCACCATGTGCCGTACTACTTTTATAGGCGACATTTCCACCCAGGCCACAATACTCGTTGACTGACTTCAATAAAATACCTCGAGTTGGAAACACGCTACCATCTCGGTTGTCGTAGACCAACGAATAGCGCAGCAGCGATGCCAACTTGGGTCCACAATGCTCGCGTATGGCAAAGGGCACAGATTTGTTCAACAAACCCAAGTCCCTAATCGAGTTCTCATACTGCAGCGAGTGTGTGAGCTATAAGAAAGACATAGATAAACATAAAGTTAGCAGATGTTTTCGATATTATTATCATATTTTAACTTACATCTACTCCCAGCATTGTGTGTGCACTAAAATCCACCAAGTAGCCCAAGTTGGTCGTCTGAAACGAGCTGATGTCGTAACGATCCGTTTGTCGGAACACGCCTAAAGACATTCTGAAAATAAAAAGAAAACTTCAGTGAAGATTAACTCTTTTTAGATATTCCAAAGTTCATACTTACTCGGGTCGATTCTCGCGGAATCGTGTATGATAGAAGGGCTTCCAGAACTTGAGCTGAAGATCGTTAGCTCTGGTGCTGCTGTAGCTGCCCTGGAGCGAGATGCTCTCACCTCGACCCAGTACATTGGGTATGGTCAGCTCGGTGCGCAGTGAGCCCTCATTCTGGCCAATTTCAGTGCCCGCTGAGCCCATAATTCGAGTATACTCATTGCCCTTGAAGGTCACCTCGTAACCCTGAGGCGTGGCATCTGCACCACGGCTAATATCTATATGTACGCTGACATCCTTGAAGATGCCGAGCTCATGTAGATACGATTTGGCCGCCATCGCCTCCAGCATCATGTCCTGAAAGTTGTTCGCCTTGAACAGATTGTCGGCTGCCCGCATCACGTAATCATTGTGGGTGCGAAGTAAACCGCTTACATTAACCCGATCCACGCGAGCTCCTATTTTGCCCAGGTCGTATTTCGGATCCTTGGGCGTGGCACCGCCTTTCGGTGATTGTGACATTTTGTGTTCGTTTGGTGGGGCAGTTTTTTTTTTAGTGTGTTAGTTGGTTAGCAATAACTGTAATTGAAAGAAATATAAATTTGAATTTTTCATATTGTGTGTTTTCAGATTGAATTGGAGAATCTCAATAGTGCTACGGATGTCATAAATAAACTGGAGATCGAACTGGAGGTAAGTGAACTTGCAACAATCCCTAAACACAACATAACATAATTGTATCTTCTATTGCCAGGAAGCGAATTCGACCTTTCGCATACTTCTTAATGAGTCCACGCGTCGATTGAAACTCTCCTCCAAGAAGCTTGGCAACTGCATCGAGAAGGCACGACCCTATCACGATGCACTGGACAAAGCACGTGAGGCACAAATCGAGTGCCAGCAGGCGGCAGTCAAGTTTCAGCGCGCCAATGGTGAGTTGCAACGGGAAATCCAATTAGATTGAAGTTCCTAGGCTAAGGCAATTGATTTTTACAGAAATCCATGCAGCAGCTAAGGAAACGGTGGCTCTGGCCGAGCAGCGTTTCATGTCCAACTCACACGAATGGCAGTTCGACAATGCCTGGCAGGAAATGTTGAATCATGCCACACAAAAGGTGATGGACGCGGAGAAACAAAAGGCCGATTGCCATGCGGAGCATCAACGACGCACGCGTCTCTTTCACGCCGCCGAACAGAAGTTGCAGCAGCTGGAAGATCGCTTCAGACGCAGTATCAACAAGTCTCGACCATATTTCGAGGAGAAACAGGTCTGCCAGGATCAGTTGCAAACACAAAAGAATCGCATACAGGAGCTCCAACAGCAGGTGGGATGTGCTAAGACGACTTATTCCACGGCCTTACGTAATCTAGAACGTATAAGTGAGGACATACACAGGCAACGGGGCGATTATCCAACGTTAAGCGCCTCCCCGCCACCACCCGGACCCCGTGAGCCGGGTGTGGGTGCCGAACTGAACACTCCCACCTCCAGTGCGTTGCCATCGCTGCCCGATTTTCAGCTGGAGCTGGAGAAATGCGACTTCCCGTCGATAGCGGGCAGCCAAATGTCATTGGGTGCTGCCACAGCCACTACGCCGTCTGCTGTCGAGACAGAGGATGAGACAGAGGACGACAATGTCTGCGATTACGATGAGACAACGATGAGCAATGAGCTCCGTGGCATTGTCGACGAACGTCAGCTGGAGGCGTTACGGCAAAAGGTCAAAATACTCGCAGTGCGACCCATCGAAGGCGGCGACGGTCAGCAGCAGAATGATGTGTGGGAGCATGAACTGAAGGCCACCGTTGACAAGCTGGATCATCTGATGATGCTCAAGGAGGCGGCTAAGCATCAACAAACGGAACGTGCTAAATCTACAGAAATGCGACCCGATTCACTAGGCGCCGAGGCGCTTAAACGTCACTGCGATGACGACGTGGATGCCAGGGATGTGATCATCAAGATTAGTGCCCCTCCTTCAGTTGCCCATAGCCTGCCCGTGACGCCGCAGCATCAGCCCAACGGTGCGAGTGCGACACCTTCCATAAAGAAGCTGCAACAACAGCTGGCTCCTCTGCCATCGGTGAATGTTTCCATGCGTGAGCTTCCGCTGCTGGCGAGGCTTTCTAATGAGCTACTTGATCGCAGCAGCGCTGCCATGGGCAGCGTACGCAGACAACTGCGACGACGCTCCCTCGAATAGCAGCATCAGTATCAGCATCGGAATCAACTCTTTGGAAAGTCGAAAAACTCTACAACAGTTGCGCGTATATCAAATTAAAAGTTTGTTTATATTAAATGAATTGTAAAAATCGGGAAAAGTAAAAAGTGAATGCCGCATTTAAGTTCACACTTGAATATTAAGTACACATGCCTACATATTTATAGCATACATATTCTACATATATTTTCGTATATAAAATTATCATAAATGTTAACTAATATTGAGTGTCCTGCGTAACTGTTTCTCAAATTGTTGATGTATGTAAAACTCTACTTAATGTCATTTTATGTGATTTCAAAACGAAAATTGTAATTGGTGTGCATTCAGGCACTAATCAATAAGCAGCTTTAAGTTAATGTTTAATTATAAAAATAAAAAAAACCAACAACAATGCCACTTACTAATTAAAGATTAATAAGAATGGGCACATGCACTAAATAGTTTAGACTAAAATACCACAAAAATAAATCAGCACTTGTGTGAAAATGAGAAATGCAAATATAACGAATTCAATTAGCCATTTAAGTCAAATTCTCAAATATTCTGAGGGAGGCGATAAAACTACGAGTTACGAGTATAGTGCAAAACCGACAAACAAGTATTTCTGCATACATAGTTAAAAATAAAAATATACATTTTAATTCATTACGAATGTGTTCTTTTACTGGGTTCCCTAAAAACACAACGAAATGCATTTTGCAGATTTAACTTTCTGTTCTTTTTACATAAAAACAAATATCGGGAAAAATACAAACTGACGGGTGTAATAAATTTTTATACGGGTTTACTGTAGTAGAACCTTTTCGAATGCAATTTAACAGCTGTGCTGATGCAACTTCGGGCGCCTAAAAATTGAAATATGATGTCATATCTACAATTTGACGCAAATCCAATGAATGCAAAACAATATTTGGCCCGCAAAAGCCCGAAAATTATGTAAGCCGACGGCTCTCGGCGTTCTTACCTGTTTTGTACTTTTGTTTATGTTAGCCACACGCGACACGTTCTGAATAGGCGTTTTGTGTTATGAATTACTATAAAATATAAACAAACTGAGAAGCGGTGTTGCAGGCCAAATTTTTAACAAATTTCTTTCGACTTGAAACGCACGCGTGCGGCACCAACTAAAATAAACTAGAGATGAGCGATATGTATTCTTATCAGTAACAGTTACTTGTCACGAGTATCGTAAAGTCACGAGATAATAAGTGAATACAGTGTGTCATTGAATTGTTTTGACAAAGAGAAAATACAGAATGGATATTTTTATTTATAAAAATAAACAAATAGATTATTTTTAAAGTAAATATTTTTTAAAAATAAAAACAATCATTTTAAAAGTAGGGCAACTTTTTATTTACACAGAATTAAAAACTCAGCATGCAAGTTTTTTGATTTTCTATATATTTAAAAATTGCATACAGATCACTAAATTTATTGCTTATGTTGGTTTGTTTACTTTGGTGCACTTGATGCCATTGGATTGCAATTTTCGCATTATATCGAGGGCTTGTTGTTTTTTGGCAATTGCCGCTGCATCCCCAGCAATTTCCACAGTTTCGCGAGTGTTCCGGCGTTTAACTTCCACGCCGCAGGCACGAAGTTTATTGAGTATTTGTTGCGTGTCGCCGTTAGATAGATTCGTTGATGGTATGCTAACCATGGGTAAAGCGGATGAATTTGTTGCTGTTGTTGTTGTTGGTATGCTAACCATGGGCAATGCCGATGATGATGCCGTTGTGGCAGCTGCATCCAGATGCTTTAAATCCTCAATAACATTCTTGACATTGTACACTTCATTCGGTTTCGTTTTAGCCGACGCTGTGGGCAGATCCAGACTGCTGCGAGATTTGCTCTGTTGCTGGTTTGTGAGAATGGTTCGCTTTGGAGTAGAATTTCGCATACGTTTGACTGGTAACTGTGGCGACTCCTGCAGTTGCTGCTGTTTATCCTGCTTTACGGCTTCATTCTTTGCTTGAAAACGCGTTCGGGACTTTGCTACATTCTCTTTGGCATTGGCGGGCGATTGTTTTGCTTTGCTTGGCAGTGTCTTGGCGTCATCTGTATACCAGCGGGGATCCTCAAGCTCCGCTTCCCAGTCTATGTCGCAGTTGTTTTCACGACGAACCGCTTCGGGTTCATAAATAAATAGCTGAAAGGGAATGCATTTAGTTGGCATTCTATCAGAGCCCATTTTATTATACTCACCTCCTGCTTGCCATTTATTAGTCTTGTCTCTCGCTTATCCTCGTCGAACTGCAGCTCATCTATGGACGACACTATGTGTTTAATGCCAATGCATTTGTTCAGATGAGTCTGAAATGATTCCAGGCACAAGTAGTGACGCTGACAGGAACGGCATAACATAATTAAACGCTTTTGTTGGTCATATAGAATATCGCCAAAGCGCACTAGTCGCAGCGATTTAAATTTGCGAGCTCCGTTCATTTGTTGTTAATTAACAGCCGCCAAAAATATGATTTATTTATCAACAATCTTGTTGTTGCTTGGACGTTGGACGTCGTTTTGTTTAAATGCTTAGCCCGACGAGTTAGTCAACAATGCACTGCAGTTCTTGCATTTTGCATTGTTTGTGTACTATTTAGGTGACTTTTAGTTCTCTAAAAAGTATGTTTTAAATTTATATGCGATTAGTTGTTAGCTTTAAGTACATTCGTAGTCATCTCAAAATGCATTCTTCCCATTAAGTGAATTGTCTCATGTCAAATTTAAATATGTGTTAACTATTCTATGCTGACACTTTCCTATAGTTAATTTAATATATTTTTAAGTTTGTAATAAATTGTGTGTTGGAGTTTGTTGTAGAGGCGTCTTTTTTAACCGAGTTGCCACCCATCAAAAAGGAACTGTTTGGCAACGCTTTTCACCAAAAGTGCAAAATTCATATTCAGTGCTTTTTCCAAAAAAGGATCTTTTCTTTAATTTTTCTTTATTTTGAAGGTAGAATGTTGAACATTTTTGCGGAATTTTTGTTGGAATCTTGTCAGTTTAAGAATTAAAAGTTTTCATCAAATGATTGATTTATTTCAAAGTTAACTTAAAATTATCAAACATTTGAATTGCGCGCTTGAAATTTGCTCCGATAGACCAAGATCCGGTAAAGTGGCGGTCGGCAGACTACTGCAGTGCTGGAAAGTGTTACTAATACAGTGTAGGTAAGTGCTTTATATCAATGGCCGCTTGGCGCGCATTCAAACTAAATCTCACTTACGTGCTCATTTCACGGTATTTGAAATACAAATTTAATTTCATTTATTTTAATTTTTTTGCCTTTTATATGCTTGTACAATTGTTGGTATTTTAATTGTATGGAATGCATACTCGTACTTGTTGACTTTTTCTATGCGCCGGAATTTTTTATATACTTGGCTTTTGTTGTTATTGATTAACGCCCATGCAATTGAAATTAAATCGCTCGCAAATGATTCGTACGCTTTATATTCCAACAAAAAAAGAATAAATAAAACAGTAGTAAATGCCGCACCATTTGTTTACAATTTTTTTAGCAAGCCCTTGTTATACACACACATCTACGGACATACGAGAACATGGTCTGATTTTGATTCCCTGACTCTGACTCTGACGCTGTGCAACGGCAACAGCAAAAAATCCTTTTAATGTTTTGCGTGTTGCGGCACTTGTGCAATATACAATTTTTTCGTTACCGTTATCCGTAATTCGAGTTACACATATGTATGTTGGGTCACGTGAACACGCACATGCACATATGTATGTATATGTACATATATTTACAGTTAGTAAAGTAATTGTTTTGACGAAATACATTGCTTACATATATTATTTAAAAGAAAAAATCACCTTTTCTTGGTTTTCTATTATTTTCATAATTTATTATATTGGTTTATGGTACCTTGATCAAATGAAATAATAAAATCCATGAAAAGTAAAAAACAAACATTTTTTTTAGTCAAGACAACTATAATACTTGACTAACGGTAGAAGTATATTTATACATCTCTACAAAAGTCAGACCTAGTGTAATCATATGCCCGGGGAACTGAGAACTAAAGTTTAAAAGTGATCACTTGATTTTCGTTTATATTAATGCTTAAAAACTATTCAAAAAGAAAAACAGAAAACAGATATGCATATTTAAGGACTGACACTAAGAAAACGATGGAGAAAATATAACGTGCCCGAAAGTAGGCAACACTTTTTGGCATCAGCAATTGAATTTCGGTAGCATGAAGTTGCCAATGCTGTGCCATGCAATTAAGCTAGCAACGGTAGACTTTTGCCAGTGTCTCATTCCGTCTCATCCATACATACATACATGCAAACATACATACATACATATATCGTTCCCATCTGCTGCCGTTGTCGTTGTCGTTGCATGCTGACCATGCAAATTACGTAGCCCACAAATACAGAGGCACACATATGGATATGGACACGCAGTCCTGTCACCATTTGGCCGTGCGTCTGAGTGATGCAGTGAGACAGCCAGCAGAGTGAGAAAAACTGAGAATGAGAAGTAGAGTGAGAAAGAGAAAGAGAGAGGTTGAATGGACGTAAAACCCAACTCATGCCAGCGCATGTTTGGCCAAAGTTAAGTTAAATGGACTTGCGGTGCACTCAAGCAGCCAACGCACACACACACATATACACACACGCACACACACACACAGGCAGATACACTTCCACTTTAAGCCACATTGTGCGTGTGTGTTGGTATGTGTGAGAGGTGACTGGGCTAGTCCATGTCAAGGTAGCAGCCCGACTAGTAGATTAAATTAAACGTAGCAACAGTGCAGCAACTGCAGCCGACGCCGGAGCAACTGCACCCATGCAATGGACGACATGGCCAACAACATTAAACGTGTTTACACCATGTCCGACCAGTTGATATGCCAACTGCTTTGGGACACACTCACACATATGGATGTACATACATCATATTTATATACCATAGTGGTATACTGTTGTGCCTCTCCCATGAATGGGAGTCCTCATGTATGTGGACTAGACCCTGGACAATGAACAGCTAGAATACCACAGCGTCGTTGTCAACAATTGCCACCTTGCCATTGTTGTAAGTTCTTGTTTACAATTCTCAGAGAATGAGAAAGAGAGTGAGGTGCATTTTGAAAAAAAAAACGAAAAAAATAGAAATAAAAATAAAAAAATCACTGCATACTTTCAGGTGGGGCTACTGTCATAATACAATACAAAAGGCGAAGTGCGCGACGGGTTGTTGTTGTTGTAGTTGTTGTTTTCACTGTTTACTGTTTGTGCGCATTGTGCGCGTTCTGACTGTGAATTAGCCTTTGGCTCGCTGCACTGCACGTTGGCCAACTTGCAACCGTGCTGCATCCCCATCCATGTCAAAGTGCTGCACGCTTACAGGCAGCATCACCTTTGTCACAAATTCTCTCTGTATGTATGTACGTGTGCACAGGTATGTATGAGTGCATACATATGTGTGTGTGTGTGTGTGTGTGTGTGAAGAGGTCCAGCAAGTTTGGTTAGTTGACTTTTTAAAAACCATAGCGTACACTTGTGCTGTCATTTAGTTGAGCATCTTGCAACTGAGCTGCAAAATATTGTTGCATACTTCAAGGTAAGCGCTGTGCAATGATGTCAATTTCGGATATGAAACTTTTCTAACATACTTCTAGGATGCTCTTCGAATTGTTCTCTCATAGTTAATTCAATCAGTTTCCAACTTTTTAAAAACTATTCACGGTGTTGAAGATTGTCAAAAAATAAGTGGATCATGTCCAATATTTAAGTATAAATCGAGAAAAATAATTGTATTATTGTAATTATAATTACTTCCACTTTGATATATATATTTTGTCCCAGGACTTAGCGTTGTGGAATTAGCCAATCTTTTTAAATATAAATACTTAGTATAGTTAATTTAAGTATATTTTATATTAAATATTTTTCGTTTTAAATAGTTCAAATAAAATATTTAAATATGAAATTTATAGACTTATATATAAATCGTGAAAACTTGATTTGTAGTAATAAAATGTTCTTGAAGTAAGTAAATATTAAAAAAAAAGAAGTGGATGTTAATGGCTTTTTTGTGAACTCCTTGTCATTGCGGACAAGCTAGAACAGATTGAAAATTTGAAAATAAATATAAAAAATATTTGACGTAAATATTTCCATCGTATATTCAAAAAAGTAAAAAAAAAATAATTGAATTTAAGTTAATTTGAATACAATTTTATATATTTGCGAATACTTACTTAAAATACCAGTTGATTTAACGTTAAACTAAATGTGATATTTTTAATTTTTGGAATTACATTACTTTATCACCTTTGGCATTTAAATATGATTTAATTTAAATCAAAGTGTTTTATATTTAATTTTAATACTTTGTCTATTTAAATGCAATATAAATAAACTTTTTTGTTGTTGTACACATAGATTTATTACGTAACGCTTGTTAAAGCTGATAATGGTTTAGTTACGTGTTTATCTGATGATATTTTTATTGGTTTATGGAATCGTTTTGCTATTTGCTGGACACAGGAAGAAAACGTCTTGTAATAACTTTGGACTGGATGCATTTCTATTGACCATAGCAATCAAAGTTAACGGAAAACATTGCAATGCATTCTTCTGCTCTACCTGACTAACCAATGTCGTTGTAGCTTTAGCCAGACGAATCAATGTCTTAATATTACGCTCATTTATTGACCAAGAGCAAACAAAGCAGCAAAAGTCAAGTAAAATTGCTATAAACGTTGCCTCTATCTCACATTCCAACTTTCCACCTATTCGCTCTTTGATGAGTGTATATGTGTGTGTGTGTGTGTGTGTGTGTATGTGTGTGTGTACATATGAGAGTGTGTGGGTGTGTAAAGAAGACTAAAGAAAAATAGACAAAATGCAGCTGCGCTCACTTCCTGGATGACTGCTGGCTATGGCTATAACCATGGCCATGGCTCTAACTATGGCAATGGCTTTTTGGCTTTGGATTTGGCTTTGGCTTTGGCTCTGGCTTTGGTAAGAGCTCCGGCTTTGCTAAGGCACAACAATTGCAGGAGATCGTCAATTTCCTGGCTGCCTGCAGGTTGCCAACTTGATTACAAAGCACTAAAATCAATAGGAAATGCAGTTAAATATTTTGCCAGCCGAAATAATTGCAGAAAACGTAAAACGTAAAACTAAATCAAATATGAAATGTTCATTCAAAAGCCTGGAAAACATTTTATTGCCGCCTGCTGCCATTGTTGGCAGAAATTATTTAATTAAAAGCTAAGAAACTGAAGCTGAAGCTGAAACTGAAACTAAAGCCAAAAGCGTCTGTTGGAATTTTCAGTTTGCTAAAAAGCAAACGACAGAAACGACGGCAAACTTATGGCCCGGTGTGAAAACTTTGCAGGCCGGCAATGGCAAAACAGCCAAGCAGGTGAAAAAAGTTCTTCATTTATTTTTTCCGTTCCTTTAGCCTGCTCAACGTTGGCAGCATTCAACTTGTTAAACAATTTTCGTATATACGAGTATTTTCGACAACTTTGCGTCGTGCTGTGCTCTGTGTGCTGTTAAAAATCTTTAAGATGCGCCAGCGAAAGCTTTACAACCTACAACTACAACAACAATCTACAAGATACAGATACAGATACAGATACAACAGCTGCAGTTGCAGCGTGCGCTACTTTATGCGTCTGACTTGAAAGGATGTTGGCTTAAGTAAGGGTTGTGGCACATAGTAAGGGTATACTGTCTGTCTGTCTGTCTGTCTGTCTGTCTGTCTGATTGCCAACTTTGCCAGACAATTTTTCTGCTACTTTGCATGTCAGTGCAAATAGACGAAAAGTTACGGCGGGTAAATTTCCCCCAGCTTCGGAAGAATATCTTTGGCATTATGCAATTGAATTTTGTCCCGATTCACATGTGTATTTTTCGTACATATGTATGTATCTATATCGGCATCTGCTGCTGTATCTGTATCTTTTGCCATGCTGTTTATGCCAATTCTAAAAAGGTAACTTGACTGCCCGCACTCACGACTCGATGGCTGCCCATTCAGATAACGTTTGAGGCCATATTATAGCATAAAGTGTGCACTTCAAGTGTTGCTTATTTTCCTATTGCCCATCGCCAAATCAATAATAAATGATTCGAGTCCAATACGAGTGAGAGTACGAGAATGCAACAGCAGTTGCAGCATGGAGAATTTGCTTAAAACATGGGCAAATATTAAATAGACAGCTTAAAAGTAGCCTATAATAAATTGACAGCTTAAAAGTATATGCAGCAAATAGCGATAGCAAATGGCAGCCGTTGAATGGATGTAAATGTTAAAATATATATATATGTAAATGGGTCAGGCTACAATCAATATGCATAGCCCTAAAGAGTTGAAATCAACTGCAATATTTGCTGAGCAAATTTCCAATATGCAAAGAGATTAAAGCAACTGTGTAATTTCCAAAGTATGCACCTTGAAAATTGCAATTATTTAAAAAGAATTCCTTGCAGAAAGTTTGAGCTAACTTTAAAGCTATAAATTGTAGATGAGTTAATGTAAACTTTCAATACGAAGTCATCAATTAGAAAGCCACAAAAATACAGGCAATATATATGTATAGGGTTAAAATGTAATAAGCTGAACCCAAAAGCAAACTTGGGCAAATATTGATCCCAATAGCAAGCAACCATAAACGGTTTGCCGCCAAAAATGATTGGAATTTGTATCCAGAATGCAGAATCCGAGAATCGAGAATCCAATACAAACATAAACACATGCTTTCACATTCAACAAACATTCCCAGCCACATCGTTTGATTTTGGCTTAAAGTGCATCCACCTCAATTTCACCTCGACATTAAATTTCAATATCAAACAGTACAAACAGAGAGAGAGAGAGAGAAATAGGGAACTCACTCACACATGAATAGAGTGGAGAACACTTTGTGTGTCGGCGCCTAAATTGCCGCTAAACAAAAATTAAATTGCAACAGGCCACAAAATGAATATCGAAAAATTATCAGCTGCCAAGCGACCGGCAAATGGTTTTAAACCCATCGCGAGTCCGAATCTCGTGTTTATTGAAAATCAGCGTCGCACATCAACAAAAAAAAATAAAACAAGAGGAAACAACATGGAAATATGTGCGTCCGGTAAATTTGTCGATATTTTCTGGCAACTTTTTTTTGTTTCCGTTTCCGCATTTTTTATATAAGCTGTGTAAATAATCGACATTGCAAAAAATCGCTGGATTATTAAAACCATAGCATGAAATAATTTTCAATTCCCATAACGGACAGTTCTTGATGATACTCTGTAAGTTAAATACCCTGTGCACAATGAATGGACATAAAATTTAACTATTTATTTATACATCAATTTAAAAGTAATTACTTTGTCAGTTTTTAAAAGAAATATTTTAATTACAGGGTAATTGCTAGTCAGGCATTGTTTGTTTTTTTGTAGTTATTACAATATGATAAACTTTCAGACGTTGTTTGTGCCATATGGAAAGTAGACATGCATACCCGCTTTACAATTGTCGAGTCTAGGGTACACAAAGGGGCAAATGAAAAGGGGATGCGGGGCGGAGGGTTGAGGGGATGTCAGGGATGCTGCAAGGTGTGCAGCCACGTAGCACAAATATTTGTGAACACGTGTCCAATGAGCAAAAGTGACGAGCCAAAAAGTGTGGTTAGCCATTCTGTTGGAGAGGCTAAAACCAGGACGTCAGGGAAAAGCAGGAAGGGATGAGGTGAAATGGGGGGGCGTGTAACTGCAATAGTCGCGTTATTTTTTCATTTCTAATAAATGAAAAGTAAATAGGAAAGCGGCCAACTCAGCTCCAGTTTCGTGTGCCTCTTCGTTATGTCAGCGAAAATATGAAATAAATTTTTAAACAGAACTTGGATAAATCTAACACTGTTGGTGCAGGTCAAGCAGAGTCAAGTTTTCCCGCTCATGCAGCAAATGCGGAAAAACTCAAAAGTAAAACTTTCGGCACGTACTCATGATTCATCGATGGGCCAGTTAAGGCCATGGCTAGACTGAGGAATGGAATGGGGAATGGGAACCCGAACTTAAACTGTAAACTGAAGCTGTCAGTTGAGAGTTCAATAATAGCGATCATTAGCACCCCGCAGGGGGGGAGACGGGGGAGGCAGGAGACGGAACACTGTGGGAGTTAAAGCACTTAAAGCAGCAGTTGCTCATTGTGGCTAACCCAAGGATTAATTTAGCTGTCGGATTCCTAAAAAGCATTACGGGCTAACACATTTACTAGTAGACGCTAAGTTCCGACCTTGAGCAGCACCCCAAAAGCAACTGCGGGTCAAACCGACCAACCACTGAGCCACCTCCAATTGGAAATGGACTACAGCAAAAAAGCTAAAAAAAAAGGCATCACAAATTCAAATGTTTCGGCATGGGGAGACATTGGGAAGACAGAAGCTGCGTGGGATACCAGACGCTGACTTGTTGACAGCTGAGTATATTCTTAATAATGCATATACCCAAAAACAACAAAGCATAACATGGACAGCAGCAGCCGGAGGAGCTTGAGGTGGAACGGGAAGAGCAGGAGGAGCAGGAGGAGTAGCGGTTGCGAGACCAGGAGACACAAAAATTTACAATTTCGCACGCCATAGCGCCTACAAAATGTCATAGCAGACGACAACTGAGAGTGAGGGAGGTGAAGAGGAGGGGAGTGGGATGAAAGGGGGGTTGGGGGGTGGAGCAGTCAAGCGCCAGCCGCTGCCGCTGCCGCCGACGACAATCACAAAAGAGACAAATCCTGCAATGGCAACGTTGCTGCCTCACAATGTACACGAGCTTGTCTCGGTGTCTGTTACGTGCCACATGTGCGTCAGATGTGGCAATGATTTGCATCGAGGTGTGGCATAAAAAACAAAACAACAGTGTGCCCAGTGGGAAAGGGGGTGGAGTGGCAGGCAGTGGAAGTTGGGAAACTGTATAGGGGGATGTGGGGCAGAGTTATGTGTCGCCTGTTTTTATGACACATATGCGCTGCACTGTGGCATGGGGCATGTGGAAAGACCTTTACCTATATATAAACATACACACACATACATACATATATGCGAATATCATAACAAACAAGCGAACGAATATTGCCATCGGGTAGAGAGGGAAGGAAGGAGGGGAATAGGGGAATATGCGGGCAGGTCATTGTTTGGGGGTGCGTTGTTGTTGTTGTTGTTGTCGAACGATTCGCTTTGTTTATTATTGTCACTGATAGGTCACAAAATATAATTGAAATTTGCCAGACAGCAAGATTTTAATTAAGCTTTCCAAGGGTTATCCGGCTATGTTAAATGTGTAGAACGGATAACAAAGGTAACTAGAGAAAAGCGAGAGAATAAAGTGGATTGGTCAAGGTTCACTTTAATTAAATACTAGAGATTCCCTTTTTCCAGCGACTTTCATATATTTAAAGAATGTTAAATATCTTTTAATTTTTGAATACAAAAAAATTATTCTTTTTATGTTGTTTTTATTGCATAAATAAAAAATATACATTAAAGAGAATTTCCATTTTATAATGTTATTTATTTTTCCAATCAAGCATTGCAAATATTTAAATGATGACAATGATTTTGAATGAAGAATTTGGTAGACTGACTAAAAAAGAAGAAGCACATGAAATATTATTTTCATGGTCACATAATTAAAGAAAAGTTTGAATTAAATGTTAAATTAATATATAAATAATTTAATACAATTTTTAAAAGAAGGTCAGTTTTCTTAGCTTTTCCAATTAAATATTTAAATATAAAGTTTTGGGATAAACATCGGATGAAATATACAAAATAAGGTAAAAAGAATACTTTACAATTTTATTTTATTATTCTTATTTATTGTGGTACTAAGTTTTTATATAAATTATTTGCAGAATTATTTTAAATGTTCTTTTCATTCCAATATTAATAAACTTATAATAGAAAATTTGTTTGTTTATTGAAACTTTTTAGAGCCAAGCAATGTTAAAATATGCAAGTTATAGAAATACAATTACCAACCAATTTTGTTGGCTTGCTCACACATCCAAGTGTCTTGGTGGACAAATCACATGTCGGAAATGATAATATCACTTTACGATAGGCTTCGTCGTTGTTGGCTATTTCTAATCATTGCGTATGCCCAAGATTGGCAACAGCAGCTGTTGCTGGTGGTGCCGGTGGTGCAACTGTTGGTCTAAACTGGCTATTAAAATGCACGGCAACGATGCGAATAAGGGCAAAACATTTTCCGGCTAATTCGCACTGGCAACAATGTCTCAATTTCTATCGGCTCTCGGCTTTTATTAGAAAAAAACATAAACATAAGCATAAAATTTAATGCGAATAATAAAAGCAAATTAGCCACAACAAGCGTCTTGCTGTTGAAGCTGCTGCTGCTGCTCAGCGGCTTAGCCCAGTGGGAAAATATCCAAGACTATAAACAGAGCAACACACATATAAATACATATACCAAAAAGAATAAATATATAAATACGTTTAGCATGGGTATCAATAATATTGACAGGCATCGACAAAAGCAGAACCAATAATAAGCTCATTCAAGTTCATGTAAAATGCTTTAGTGGCCGGAAGAGAGTGGGAAGAGGAGAGAGGAGGGGAGAGGGTGTCGTCTAATTGGCGTGCGAAGCAGTCGAGAAAAGTGAAGAGATAAATTACGCGTGTATCTTTAAGGTTGGCATCCAACAAAAACTGTCAATACGCGTTTGTGTTTTGAGTTCCGCTGTCGCTTGATGAGGATAGAAGAGGGAAGGGAAAGGGGAGGTGGCAAAGTCTCGAGAACTGCGCTAATGAAATCAGACAACATTAACTGCCGGCAGCCAAGAACAAGAACAAGAACGAAGATGACGACGTAGCGATGTCAGTGGAGCGGGCCAACAGGTGAGCAGTTGAGTGAATTAGATGGGCAATTGTTGCATGGAGACTTTGAGTTATGAGCAGAGGGGAGAGATTCTGAGTGTGTGTGTGTGTGTGTGTGTGTGTTTGTGGCCAAGAGCAGTAAACGTTTGATGTGACGGAACTTAAATAAATGTAATTTGTGCGGTTATTGGCAGCGGTGAGCCATGAGCCCATAACGTAACAAGCTGACAGCAAAAGGCTATTGAATTGTTCACTGTGATTGTGTGTGTGAGTGTGGGTGTGTGTATTTGCCATATTCCCAGCGGCCTCAGTGTGATTGTGTGATTGTGCAAGCAATGTCGGAACCGGATGTGACTCGGGAAGGACCCTTAAGTTACAAATTTAGAGAAGGCCTCTAATAAACAATAAACAATCGAATTAGCTTCATCAAAACTTTTGAATGAAGATTAAACTCATTTAATAGTATTTCAAGTGGCTGAATTTAAATGTGCAAACTTGTACAGATTCAAAAATACTTTAGAACTTTAGAACAGTATCTACTAGTCGAGCACTCTTAACAATCGTATCATTTGGATACAGATCTTACAATTACAAAGTTTAATATATAGATTCTCCATCATCTCAATACATTTTAATCTGTTAGAGTTGAGTTAAGATTAGATATTTCCAACCGTACCTAAAATAGTTGTTATTATTGTTCAGTTACTCTCTTTTTTCCCTCTTTTCTCCTCTCTCCTTCTCTCGAGTGACCATTATTTAAATAATAAGAAAATAAGAAATAAAATTCTGATGAATAAAATCAAATTCGATTATACGTCAATTGTATATTGACTTTATTGAGCATGTTTAATGTGTATAAAATCACAGTATTATTTGAATTATAAATATGGTATTCTAAGAAAATCGAAATATTTACATATGTACAAATATTTCCTAAGAATGTGGGCGATGTTTACCACAGTCATTTCAGCAGAAATTTAAATAATCAAATATCAAAAATGTTCATAATATATTCATATTTAATTAAAATTACAAGATGCTTATTAGATTTAAGAATATATTAAATTGAGTCAATGAATTTCTGCACAGTTATTATGTGAATATGTACATACATATAGTATATTGACAAGCTGTTGGCCTGTTTTCATCATTTGACCAACATTTGTTTTCTGCTTGACGTTATTAAGCTCTTTAAACAGTTTTTATTCTGGCCATAAGAAGGATGAACTCATAGCTCTTTTGCTGCAAGTTGCAAATCCGCTAACCAAGCAGAACAAAGCGAAAAATGCGACAAAAACTTTTCAATTAGTTATGCTCACAACTTCATAATACAAAGACAAACAGACAAACAGTAATAACGAATTTGCAAACCAGCCAATAAGTAATCCAAAGAACAAACTATGGTTCAAGCATAACGAAAAAAAACCACTAACTAAATTTCAACAAAGAGTACTCGACTAACAAATACCCTTTAAATGTACTTATTTATTTATTCACAAGTAGATACAGTCGGAAAAAAGAAAATTAAGTGTTAAAAAATTAAAATAAAAAATAAACTACAAAATATATTTTAAAAAAATTGTGTATAATTAAATGTTTGTTTAAAACATATATGGAGAAAGTATTTTTTTTTTGGCAGAATTCTTATTTAGAAAATGGTTAATTTTTTTTGATACAAAGGGAAATATATTAAGAACATAACTATAAATATTTCTCAAAAATTGAACTTATATTAACCTTATAATTTTTTGTAAACTTCTTGCATTACTTAAAATAGAACAACAAATTTTGTATCGTTTAATATTCATACTGAAATTGATTTGAATGAGTAGCTTATATTTTATAGTGATCGCTTTAATTATATTTTTATTTAATTTTTCAGATTAAATAATAATACAACCTTATTTTTTAATTCCTGTATACACTATCTGGCAACCGTTAACCATTACATTTTTTATCATTGTACTATTTGTAAACTGATATAATTACAGTTTATGTGGTCTGGGTCTCTTGCCCCGCTTCCATAGGGTATAAAAAATGAAATGACAGCCATTTAATTTGCTGTTGTCATGGCGGCAATGAACAAAAAGCCCAAATCTAACCCACGGGGCATAGAAAATACTCAATAACACTACCAATATACATATACATAGATATACATGCAATGTTCAAATATGTATCTGTGAGTGTATGAAGTTAAATGTACATTTTTGGTGTTGCCGTATTTGTTTTTCGGTTTTGCCCACTTCCACTTCCGTTTCCCTCTAGGCTTTACTATAATGCCGTTATATCTGCTGGACAGTTTTCGACTGTTTTATTTATTTGGTTAATTATGGTCACTGCGCGTCGTTTTTGCCTCATCTCGTGTCGCCTCGCCTCGTCTCACGTCGCCTGCTGTCGCTGCTGAACGGCAGCGTAGAAAATAATAAAATCATGCAAATAATACAATTACTGGATACACGCAAAGCGAAATACAATTATGCACACACACAACAACAACAATTATACATATATATATATATACTCGTATTTATATATAAATATGTGCGAGTGTTGGTCAGAGCGAGATGGAGGCAGAGAGACAGTTTGCAAAAATAATAAGCGCGTAATTATGCGAATTAGGCGACAGCAGCCACATTAAATAAAGTGTAGCATACGCTCAGGGGCAACTAGCTAAACGGACACAAACACACACACACACACACAAATGCAGACACAGCAACACTAAAAAAAAAGACCAACTTCTAAAATCAAGAACATTCATTTTAAATATTTTGTTCTTAAAATAAGACAATTTTAAGACCAAATTAATAAAACTAAGAATATTAATCTAAAAATTCGCAGTTCTTAATATAAGAATTAAAAATCTTTAATTGATAAGAAAATATAAATATGTCATATTTAATATGAAGACAATAATGGCACCGTGGCGCTCTGGTTAGAGTCGCCGCTTCAATTTGGTTAACAAGTCGAGGGATCGAAATCCGCTCTACCCAAGAAAAAAACATATAATCGAATATTTACAAAAAAAAAAAAATCCAAAAAAAGTAGAAATATCAAAGAAAAAAAAAGTTTAAAACACCTGCCTAATTTTTATAATTTTGTTTTGAGAATTTAAGCCTGTTTGGTCTTAAATTAAGAACTTATTCTTATTTGGAATGTTCTTAAAATCAAGATGTGTTTTCTAAATTTAAGAATTGTATGTTCTCGACGCATTTTTGAGACCAAAATTCTTAAATTCTTAGTTCTGAGACCAAAATCTTGATTTTAGAACATTTTTTTTATCAGTGTACAGATGCAATGAGAGTTCATCACAAGTACAAACTAGAGTATTCCTTAAAGTTGCAACTAGAATTACTTGAGACAACCAGAGACAATTGAATAATGATTTAGTCTCTCAACTGATTTCAATTAATTAAATAGATTTCTAAATTCGATACAATTTGTAGCCCTATCAATATTTATATAAATGAACTAAATAAAGCGTATCCAAGCTTCGACTTGAATTAGTTTCCATATGCTTTCAACATGCTCGTATTTGTATTTTATTTTGGGTAATTAGTGCTTATGCTTATTTCAACATGAGCAGCTTGATGGCAACAAGCTTGCATAGTACACCTGGCTAACTGGCAAATTCTTACCTTACTAATACACAAACAAAGCGTGCTACACTACACTACACTACACAACAACAACAACAACTGGAATGGCAACAATAACAACTGCATTGCATTTTCAACAACATTTCAACATTTCAAGCAGCTGCAACGTGCCGGGGCAGCATGTAAGGCAACTAAGGCGCATAAGCGTCGTCATCTAATAAAAATTTAAAGCCATTATTGCCAGTTGCCTCAACCCCAACCCCAGTCACATTCACTCTCTCTCGCCTTTGTCTTGGCCATGTTTTTGGTACTAGGTCCTGGTTCTTATGTCTCGTATGGAGCTTAAGGCAGCCACCCGTCAACTCCGCCAAACTCAAGCCTCGACTGAGCATTAAAACAAATTCCCAAGTATATTGTTTGAACAAGTCTCGTAGAAAACGTCAAATGTTAAATTGCCAATTTTTTGTTGTTGTTGTTGTTGCTGTTGTTCTTGTTGTTGTTGTTACTCGGTCCTGTCGCTGCCTTGCTGGCTTTTCTCTCACTTTCTCCTGCATGTCCCTTGCCTGGCATTTGCTTTCACCTCCTTCTCTTCATCCTCCTTTAGCCTTCGTAGCTGTGTGTTTGGAATTTTGGAGCAGCCCGTTGCCATTTCACTTTATTTGCAGCAAATTCTAAGCTGCATTTACAATAGGCAACATCCCCTTGCCACTTCGATGCGAGTGCAACAAAATGTTGCCAGGCATTGGAGGCGCTAAAGGGGGCGTGTTCATGCATAAATTGTGCACAGCTTTTGGGCCTTTTGGCCAGGGCTTTAGGTTTTTACTACTTTTGAGCTTATATTTTATTTTATTTCGATGCATATTTGTTGCTCTTCTCTCTCTCTCTCTCTCTTTCTCTCGCTGTGTGTGTGTGTGTTGCTCTTCGTGTAAGTGTGTGTATTTTTTGTATTTGTGCCATGCAACATTTATGACATCAACAGCTCACAGTTGGCAGTCAGCAGTTTCGACCTTCCCCGCATCGCCCCCGTTGGCCCAGGCACAAAAGTCTTTTTATGACGTAAATTAATTTTGTATAAATTACATTTAGCATGCAAAACGAATCTAAAACTAAGAAAGCAACGCGTCAAGCCAACTATAGAAAGCTGCATAAAAAGTGAGCCAAACAGAAAGAGAAGAGATGAAGAAATTGTAAACAGAAAAACGGCTCAAATAAATGTCTGCCCTATTGAAGATGGACATGTTGAAAGCAGGCCAAGGTTTCGTTAGAAAACTGAAAAATACAGAAAAGGCAATGTGAAAAGTGCTCAAAGCAAATGGGAAATTGTCTATCATTAGATAAATTAATGCTGGGATTTATTGCACAACAGCAAGTGCTACAAATACTTCAGAAAATCATATTCAATTAGAAATTGTTAACAAGAATATACATATGTATAATAATGCATTTTTCTCTTGGTTTCTTAGGCTTATCAAAAGTATTTATACTCATAACAAAAGTTTCATTCATTTCATTATACTTGACGTTTTAAGTTTGTCACAAATTAAATCTGTTTTGTTTCTTTTCGCTCAGATTCAAATACTCTATCTCATACGAAATGGTCAATTGTAACGATTTTCATTTGAAATTCCAGTCAATTAACTTCAATTAGCCCAAATGGTCAATTCGAATTCGCACGTAAACAGTTGAGTTAATGAACTTGCGAAATTTAATGAAAATGCACTTGTTAATTCAAAGAGCATTTTAAATTAAGGCATTGCTTGCAGCTACAGTGGATACACGAAAAGAAAAACAATATAGTTTCAGAGATTTAAAACTGATAAGAGAATTACGAGTAAGTTTGTTATTACAGTGATCACCCGAAAAGAAGAACAACACAGTTTCCGAGTTACATTTAAAATTGATAAGAGAATTACGAGTAAGTTTGTTATTAAAAATATATAATATAAGCAAAACTAGTTATATTATAATATTGGTCGTATGCTATTTAGAGGTCAGTTGGTTGTAACCTTGCCTTTAAAAGTATAATATATATTTTTATGACGCATATAAAACCTGAGAGGGAATAACTTTTGTACCACTAATTCAAGTTAGATGCGAGTACTTATTTCAAGGCAATAGCTTCTATGGCAGACGGGCGTCATAAAAACTCACTAATGAATTTATGACCTGCCAGACAAACAGGCTCAACTTATGGATAATTCGAGAGGGGGAAGGTTGAAGGGAGTAGGCAATAACAAACACTATTCATATGCGCATCTTGACGGAATTTATGAGCACAAACATTTTGAAACATTTGCATATGATAAGTAGCAGGCAACTCTTGCAGCAGACATAACCACACTTGGGGCAACCCTATACGTCCTACATGAGTCTTTATAGTGTAAGGCCGCAACTGTCTAATAGCAACAACAGCAACAACAACAACAGCAGCAACTGACAAGAAGAACAGCAAGTGAGTTGAAGCCCACGAGCGCACTAATATTTTTGCAGTTTTGCAAACACCTCAACACACACACACACGAATATACACTCACACCAACACACACACACATACCACAGACAGTTACTTATACACCCTATTATTTATTTATGCTGGCACCCTCAATGGACCCGCCAAGGACGTCAGCATCAGCGGCAGCATCAGCAGCAGCGCCGCTGGCGTCCTTATCAGAGGCTGCATTTTGTTGCCACTGTTGTTGTTGTTGTTGCCACTGTTGTTGTTGTTGTTGTTGTTGTTGTGCAGGTTAGATTAGGTAAGGTTAGTCCTCGCTCTTGTTATTGAGGTTGTGTTGAGAGGCGCGCACGTTGCTGTCGCGCCTAAAAACGGATTAAATGCGGATTAAGCATACGCAGCGTGTGCGCCTTCAACACATGTTTAAATTATGTTAAAATTTGTTTAAAGCAGCGCGGCTGTGCAAGATAAACTCTCTTGGTATGTGTGTATTTTGGCTTTGTTACTGATAAGGTGGTGTGTGGCAAGGGGGGCTGCAAGGGGAAGCCGCTTCTTGACTTTAATCGATGCTAATTTTCGGTTTAATTCAACGGTTTTGTTTACATGTGTTTAAAATGCCACCATGTTGTGCGTGTGCCTATATGTGTGTGTGTGTGTGTGTGTGCCCATATGTGTGTGTATGTGTGTGTGTGTGTGAGTATAATACTCATCTTCTTATTGTTGTTGTTGTTGTTGTTGTCACTCTTTGCTGTGTACTTCGTGTCTGTATAAATAATGTTGTTATTATGTTGCCTGATCTCTATTAGACGGGAGGACAATGTTAAAATTGTGAAAAAATAAAGAAAACAACAACAACTGTGAAACATGAGCAGCAGGTGCAAAAAAAAACAAAATATCATGAGGTCGACTTACACTTGCTATCAAAGTATGAGGGACTTTTTGATGAAATTATGCGTGTGCTGAATTTGACGTGGCGTTAATAATGCGGCTTATCAGTCAAAACATTAAAGGTAGCCTACCAGTTATTGTGGGCAGAGTTCTGACTACTGACCCCTGATATAGGCAAATTTTAAACAATATCTTAATTATTTAAATTCCTATAAACCATGTACAATACGTATATTATCTTAATTTTAAAACAGGGATTAAATCTTTAACCGAAACCGTAACCTTTAACCGATGAATACCGATAGAAAATTTTCGCTGTACCGAAACCCATTAACCGAAACTCCTTAAACCGAAATAACCGTTTAGTAACCGATTCATTTATAAGGGTTAATTTCGGTTCTGGCCATCGTAGGTACTGAGCAACTTTGAACTGCCATAACATTGTCAAAAGTCAATCAATTTTCATGCGCAATGTGAATTTGAGCATGATTTTACCTCTAAATTCGTTCTGCATTTAAATTTTGTTCATTTTCAAAAATTCGAAAATTTCGATATTTTTAGAAAAATGATAAATTTTCTAAAAAATTCGAAATTTTCAAAATTTTGAAAATGAAAAAATTTAAATGCAGAATGAATTTAGAGGTAAAATCATGAACAAATTTACATTGCGCATGGAAATTGATTGACTTTTGACTAAGTTATGGGATTTCGAAGCTATTAAAAATCAGTAAAATCAAAATAATTGAAATTTTCAAACCAAATGAACCAAATTTATGTGAGATCAAATTATAATAAAATCGACATTACAGTTGACTATTTCAGTAACCAGATAACAATATATTTCAGGCTAATAAGAGCATTAAGTCTTTTTTAATGTAAAGCAATAAATAACGCTTCTTATTTTGGTCACCCGAAAACCATAATTTTGATTGTTTTTGTGAACCGAAACCGTACCGGTAAGAAAAATTTATTATTTTCAGATATATTTTTCTTAATATGTTATTTTTATAAATATTATTTTTGAAATATTGAAAGCCTTGTTTAGTTAGTAGAAACTTTATTATTTAAAAATCAGAAATCATGTTTCTAAATATAGAAATTGTTTTCCAAATTATTGTAGCATAAATTATAAATAACATTTCTTTATTTTTGAATAATTTACACTTGCGCTTAAGAAAAATATAAAAATATTTTTGCTTTTTTTTAAATTTGTCTGTATTGTCTTACATTTAAAATAGAAAAATCCTTTTTATAAAGAAATTTAATTTCATCGCCCTAGAAGACAAATCAGTATTGATTCTTGAATTCAATGAATGTACACGGAAATTTATTTAATTCGATTAACCATTGCATTTTCAAACGCATTTGCAGCGATAAAGCAAATTAAAGTCAATAAATTTAGTTACTCCATTAAGTTTGCCCTCATTTTGCCTTGGCTGACCTCTGTACCGTCTGCATACATATATAAATATATATATATATATATATGTATATGTATGTCTGTATTTCTTGGTGCTGTGGACTGTCTCAAAATGATTTAGAGAGGCTCTCAACTGTAAGCAGCAATAGCAGCGAGTTCTCAACTATCGTTCGTGGCGAGTATGAAAAATTAGACACATATATCACTTGAATGGCGTACAATTTGTGCAGATAGACGTACACCCGAAAATTCATTGAGGCGTAATAACAAAGCCAATGAACACCTTGATGACAGTTAACAAAGTCAACACACACAGAAGCGACAGGGCCATGCCAAAAACCAGGAATGGTAACAAAAACACAGGAAAGAGCAAATGCTAAAGCAACAGCAAAGGCAACAGCAAAAGCAACTACAATAACTACGCATGTTGGCCAAAAACAAAAGGCCAAAAGATAGCGCAAATTACAGACGAGCTTATTACGCAAAATTTCGCTTAATTAGCAGGCAACAACGGCAGGCAGACATCGGAGACAGTCAGGCACAAAAGTAGGCAACAGTTGTCGAGTTGGGGCTGAAAGACAGGCAAAATAAATAAGAGACTACACACACACACACACACACACAAACACACACACACACACATATCCTCATAGACTTATGGCACCTTTTGCCAGGCAAAGCATAATATATGAACTGACCTTAACTAGTTACTTGGTAGCACGGCAGCAACTCACAACTACAATATACACAAGAGCAACAACACACACACATACATATGTAGAACAACAAGTGAGAGTTATATGCTAAAAAATATATATTTGACTATAAAATGCCCTGTGTCATAACAGAAAGTATCTCAAAATGTAACAATTTTATTAAATTGGCAATAAATATGTAAAGGGAAAACTTGATAAGCAGAAGATCCAAATGCATGCCGAATATACCCCTTTAAGGCAATGGAAATCCAATAGGTATCTGCGAAGGCAGCAGCAACATGTGAACAGCGAAAATTTACTTGGCCAACAGAATATTAAATGCCGCGTGGGAATTCTCGCTGTTTATGGCTGCAGCTGAGTTGCCTGCCACATTGCGGCGCAAAAGGGAAATGCCACAAGACAGAGAAGAGACAGAGGCACAGACAGAGACAGAGACAGAGACAGGGACAGAGACAGGGATGGTTACGGACGGAAGATTGAGGGGGATGGGAATGTGTTGCCATGCTTCAGTAATTTCACTTAAGTCATTATGAGCCATTAATAAAGCCTGCTGTGGACTAGCCAGCACTACCAACTAGCTTACATAGGTATAAATGTACTTATATACATATCTGTCTGCGGGTTCCCTGAGACACCATCTCACACCACCTCAAACACCACCTCTTACACCTCACACACCTCAAACATCTTTTGCATTCATTCAATCGTCTGTCGCATTTGAAAAGTCGAGTCAATGTTTGTTTATTCTTAGCTTATAGCTTATTTATTTTCTCGTCTATTTTTATGTGATTATTGATTATAATTTTTAATTGCAATAAGCAAAGCAATACTGCTTTAATTAATTTATTTCGAAACACATTATTACAATTTTTTAAGTGATGAAAATTCAGATATATATGAGTGGTAATTATTTTATTATATAAATAGATACAAATTTAAAATGATCTCCGTAGTGAGTGTATTAGATAGCTACATAATTATAACACAATAATTTAATAAGCAAAGCTAAATTGTTGAAATTCCTTTAATCTAAAACATATTCGACTAACATTTTTGAAGTGATAACATAATAAGAATTGCAGTTAATTAAATAGATAAGATATATTGATTATTGCGATATATTATCAGATGTATTGAGTTTGGAAATTTTGAAGAAGGTTTATTCACCGGCTTTTACTGAAAAATTACCCACAACGAGAAACTTTTATTTTAATTTCAACAATGCAACCCATTACAGCAACTTTATTGTTAACAAGGATTTGGCCTATAGGCAGTCCACAGTCAGTTTCCCATAGCGTAACAGAATGTGCTACCCCTTGTTATGTAAACTTTATTAAATCTGTAAATTTATCAGTTTGGTCAAATTATTTAAAAACTAAAATTTAAATTCAATGATTATTTAGCAAGTTTGCAGTCATCTTAAATAATAGTTCTTAATTAATTTAAAGGGGCTTTAACATTATTTATTTATAATTCAAATTTAGCTTAAATAAATATATTTGCAAATCGTTCATCTTCTTCAATATATCAAATCGAATTTACGCTTGAGCAATTTCTTATAAGGGAACTCTAGAAATTTATAATTAGTTAAACAACCCTGATTAATATTCTCTATATTTATAATAATTTATTTGTACTTCATTATTAAGTTCATAGTTCGGCGGGGAAATGTCTTAAGAGAATCCTTGAACGTAGTTCACGAGAAATATTAAATTTAAATCGAAAAGAGGTATTAGGAAATTGGCTTACGCTTTAAATAAATGTTTTGTTATCGGAGACAGTGTTTCAACTTCAGAATACAATTGAAACTTGTTGAAGTATAAAACTCATCCATCGCAGATAGATCTGAATAATGTTTGGCCACTTCAACTGCAAAAAGTTCGACATCTATCTATCTATCTTTCAATACAGTGTGTATTATTACTTGCCCAATGCACTAAGCACTTAAATTGACTTCATTGGCTGCCACTTTCACTTGTGTGGAAAACTTTTAGAATCTTTTGCGCTAAACTTATTGTTGGCTTGCCTGCATTTTCGTTAAAGTTTTTCTCATGTTTTTCGACATGCGTTGCCTGGGATCCAGATAGTAGATGAATAGCGGGACAGACTATTTTGCACTTTTACTTTCATAACCAAAATCCTAACACTTCAGCTACAAGATACTTCAGACATGTTGCTACCTCTGTACACAATACTCTCTCATAATAGCACTCTTCTAAATTTGAGTATCAGTGCTCTTATATTTTTCGGTTGAGCTACTCACTTTCGGTAAATCCTAATATGTCTCTGCTAAAGAAGGTCGAAATTATATTCAGCTATTGAAATAGCCTGCGTAGCAGAGTTTTGTATAAGAGTGAGTCTGCACATTTCGAAAATATTAGTAGAGATGCGCACCTCTTCGAATACGTTTCGGCGCAGTCGCCATGGCTGCTGTGCGAGAGTCGTGCAACACTTCTACGAAGATATTAACGAAGTTGGTGTACTAAAAGATAATACAAGTACATGAATGTAGCATCCAAATCGTTTTTAGGTACGCTGAGAGATACATAGACAAAATTACCCACAATTTGTGACAGCTATGATAAATGAAAAATTATTTAGAAATTAAACAATGTATAAATCTAGAAACATAAATGCGAAATGATTTATAATTAATTAAATATTCGAAAATTACACTTGGCAAATTGCAACTCTTAGCAGCTATTTTTAACAACTTTCTAGTCGGATGACTGGTTTAGCAATGACTCAAACCACTGGGCAAACCTCATTGACTGCGTATAAGTTTATGTTTGAGTTCGGGCTCGAGTTCGAGTTCGATTCAGTTGCCTTTGTGAGCCACATGATTCAAGGTTCGAGTTGGAGTTCGAGCTCGCCTCAATCGTCTGTGAGCTGCGCTTCGACTTGGACCTGTTTGGCGGGACGTATCTACGAAGGCGCAATTTGTATCTGCGTTTAGTCTTCAACGGTCTGCGCGTTGTTTATGTACGTCGCGTATCTCTTGTGCGTCAAGTGCAACGATCAAATAAAAGTCGAGTCGAGAAATAAATAAACAAAAATGTTCAACTGAAAGCCGCCTATAAGTAACTTCTGAGGTTTTGAAATTTAGTCAACAAGTTGAATCAATTGACAAGCTAACGCTTTATGTGTGTGGGTGTGAGTGTAAGAGTGTGTGTGTGTGTGTGTTTAACGATTATTACGCAAAATGTTTGCCCAAATTCATGGCTCAAATGCGTGGCCAAGCCTAAAACAGGCTGAGGCTTGCAATTAAACACAAAAGATACAAAAGTATCTGCAACTGTAAACAGCCCAACGGAAAATTCACTGGTGTCTGTGTGTGTGTTTGATTGTGTTGGCAACAAAACCAATCAAAAAGTTAACAACTACAGCAACAACAATAATAACAACAACAACAATAACGAGAAATACAAACATCAAACGGCGGCAAGATGCAGTTTTGGATAACTTTGACATTTGCATTGCTTTTGGGTAAGTTATTAAGCGACGCGATGCCATGTGCGCCAAAAAGTATCTCATAGATGCGGCTTTTGACCGCTGCAGTCTGCGGACTGTGGACCACAAAGTTCATGACATTTGACTGCCTAAAAAGAGTCGGAAAAAAATAAAATAAAAAAAGATAATGCTAACCAACCAGCTTACACATATACATATGTATGTACATATACATATACATATAAAATAGAAGATGAGTCCCAGACGTAGACGCGGTTATCTTTCCATATGAATTGTGGGACTCTGCAGACTCCGCAGATACACTCGCATATAACTCCTTTTGTCTGGCTGTCGGGGGGCATGCGGAAGGGGGAAGGGGGAGGGATTCCAAAGCTGCTGCTGGTTTTTCTTGTGTTTGCTGTTGACATTTAAACACTTGTTTTTTGCCCGCTGTTGAAGTTGCTGCTGCCGACTGTGGTTTCTACTTCACAACACGAATACGTATAATAAAAATTTTTGTTTTTCTTTCATTTTCATTTTCATTTTTTTCTTTTTTTTGATATAGCCAAGTGTTGCGCTAACACACGGTACACTTGCCACCCCGCTTGCCGCTTGCCTCGCCCACGGGCTCGCTTTAAATGCAAAAGTTTTTCGTATAAATTTTTTCTCAGTAATTTTCCTCAACATTTCTGTAGCCTCAACTTCGTTTACTTCTTTTTTGCCACTGCTGCTGTTTATTTGATTTATGCGACATAATTCGAGGCGAACTTTGTGGCACACATAATTTAATTTTAGCCATAGCACTTTGCCTTCAACTACAAGTATAAACTGCCTACTGCCAGAAGCGTACAGCTTGCAGCATGTAGCATGCAACCTGCTCCTGTTTTTATTATTAATTATTTGCTATTTTGCATTTTTATTGTAAAGTTTGCTGCCTTTGTTGCATAGTTTGTTGGGCAATTTGTTTGTCTGCTAATTGAAAACTATTTGCATAAAAAATGTAAAATGTTTAACTACTTTCCTATAATTTGTTCATTTAATTTGTGCGGCCCTGCAGAGTTCTGTTTTTGATTTATTTATTGAGCGACTGTTAATTAATTGAGCGCGACAACAAATGGAAACAAAAAAAATGTATATGAAAAGCCGATGAAAATGTTTGAAAGCCAAATTAAGAATTTGAATTCAAATTAACATTAACATTCAATGCATTGGGTTTCAGTTAGCACAATTTTAATCATTTTACACCACATGACGAATCTATTAGTGGCCAAAGAGAATTTCTAATTAACATGCTGTTAATGGGAGCATCAGAACATGTATTTGTTTTTATAATCTCAAACGTCGCATCATCCGAAAAACTGTTTTTAGAGAAATTTGTATGATAAGCTTATACAATATACAAATTGTATATACTTGAAAGCTTAGCAAATTTATTCAATTGATGTAGTATTTAACTTCGTCAAACCAATCTCTAAATATATTATGTATTATATTTAAAAAAAATTAAAAATGTTTGAAATTATTAGTAGACTCTATTTAAATTTTTTAAATTCATTTGTATGCAAATTATTGAAATAAAGTTACTGAAGAATTGGACTAGAATTAAGGAATTAATTTCTTGCAATATAATTTGTCTTTTGACTTAATCAGCGTTCACTTATTTTATAATTCATCTCTCACTAAATTTGCAGCTGTTCCCTGTGCACTTTTAAGTGTGCAAATAATTAATTAATTTTGAAATCGTTTTGGTATTTTCATTTTTAAAATTATCTTAAACGATTTTTATTAACATTAATTTGTGTATTTACGAAATGTGCATGAGTATTTAATTTGCAGCTTTCGTCAGAAGGGAGCTTCTTTATTAGCACAACTGAAGCTGCAACTTCAACTCGTCCAGTTTGTTCGGTTGATGTCTCTGGGTTTGGCACACGCCCAGGGACATGGACATGAAGAGCAGCTGCCACTGCATGTGGCATGATCGTAGTACCAACTCCATTTGCACGCGTTCAAAATGAATGCCAGTCAAGCTGCAAGTCAAAGTGGCAAACTGGCTAACTGGCAAACTGGCAAACCAGGCAAAATACAGAGAAATAAAAATAAAAGTAGAAAGAAAACCGGCAGGCAGCCAGGCTGTTAAAAAGAAATACACCTGCCCCAGAGACCGCAATGGGGCAACTCAGTCTAAAGGCAGTCAAATTTTCAACATGTGTAGCAAGCGACCAGCCAACTTACAACTCACAACTTGCAACCTACAAAAGGCGGCACAAAAATTATGATTACGTTTTCAGACTTTTTTCATCTTCTTTTCTTTATTTAAAATTTTTTTTTGGCACAACTAGAAAAATTGAGGATGTGGTTAAGCACTAAAAGACGGCGGGTGATAGAGTGTAAGAAGCGGGGGAAAATGTGTAGAAATTACAAATCTCTTTTGCCTACATAAGCGTTGATGGGCAGAGTCAGAGACGGAGGCAGAGACAGGGCTTTAAGCCAAATATGTAGGTTTATGTGTGCCACATAAAGAGCTGAGCTTAGATACATACATATATGCATATACATACGTGTATGTATGTGTGTAGATAAATGAATTGTCCGACTTTGCTATATATGTAACATATAATCCCAGCGATTTACCTAGGCAAATTGAATTAAAGCTAAAACCTCGGCTAACATACGGCAGTTGGCTCATTCGGCTGGACTTAGCACCGATTTGGCTTAAAGCCGTGGCTAAAATCTCTGTTGGCATAAAACTTTTGACGCGCTTGTCTAAAAGTTGCGTCGCCTGTGTGGGTTATACTTGTAGATACAAACGTTATACGCAACCACTTTGCAGTGCATTGAACTGCCTCCGCTCAGTTTTCAGTTTTCAGTGCTCCGTGCTCCGTGCTCGGTGCTCGGCTAATCGGTGGGCAGCAGCAGCTGCTAGAATGAATAGACTATGAGTATGAGTGTGAGTGTGAGTACAAGTACGAATACTCGTGCAGTGAGCCACTTGCTCTGATTAAAAAGTGCTGCGAATTATGTTGAACAGGTTGCGGAGAGGTTAGTGGTAGTAAGTGATAAGTACGAGTAGTTGGCCATCCCACATACACATTAGCTTGCATCATGGAAAACTGAAAGCGGAACAGACAGAAAGAGAGAGAGAGAGAGAGGGAAACAGACTCTAACTGACCGCAATTGGCTTAGGAAAATGAAAATGGAACTGTGCTTCACTTGGAGTTGGCCTAAAACTTTTCTATAATGTTCAGCTCTCTAGAGATGCTTAGCAAAGTTAGTGAGTGTAATAAATAAATGAATTCATTAATTCTTAATATATAGATAATTAAATTATTAATCATCAAGTACATCTGAAATCCATTAAGAATTCTCTTAGATCCTGCTCCGATTTGTATTCTAGTGCTTAACTTAATCTCTTACCATTCTCTTTAGCTAAGATCTATTATATTTATGAATGTGACATTCTTATTGGCCGTCTGTGCTCAGTTACCTTCTGCTACTTTTAAGTAGAGTCTATCCATAGCTTAAGCTGTTCCCATCCTTTCACAACTATGTAATATTTGCCAGCTCATGCTAAAGCTGACTACGAGTATTCCAACTTTCCCAGCACATTCCAATGAGCTCAGGCACAAGCTGAGTCCCAATCCCAATTCCAATTCCAATTCCAAGCCAAGTCTGAGTCCATCTACCTAATAGACCTACCAATGTGTGCAACTTTGTTGAGGGTTTAATCTGCTGTTGTTTTTGTTGCTGCCCCCATCTCTCATCCCTCATGTTGGATAATTACAACCCCTGTCTTACCTTCTTATTTTTTTCATTTTTAGTTATTTTTGTTTCCATTTGTACAACTCACTCCCGGCTTTGACTTTGACTACCCGATGTTAACAACTTGGAGACCCGCACAAAATGCTGGTCATTTGTTTTTATGTAAATAAAATGCGCTTCCAAGTTGTTATTGCTGTTCCTGCTGCATATTTGCCTGTACTCGTACTCAACGAGTCGCTCAGTCTGACACTCTTCTTTTTTTTTCTTTCTACAATATAAATTTATATACATATATATATATATATATATGTTTCTGTGTGTTTTGCAAACATTTTCTGTGTGCGCCGCCTTTGGCTGAAGCTGGTCAAAAGCGCACAGCATTTTCCTTTTCTGCTTTTTTGTAGTACTTGGGTAAATGTTGTTGTTGTTGTTGTTGCTGTTGTGTTTTTTGCAAATTCACTTCCGCCACAGACTTTTGCCAGCAAAACGACAACATCAAAAAAAATTAACACACACATACACACCCAGAAATAAAAAAAAAAACGAAAAGCAGCAGAAAATTGCTCGCAACTTTGCAACGTCTTTTGCTTTTTTGCTTACATTTTCTTTATGCAATAAAAATAAATAACAGTTTATGAAAATTTGCCAAAATATCAACAGCAACATCAACATCAAGAACAACAACAACAACAACAACAAAATGGAGTGACTTTTCCTGTTTTTGGCGTCGGCTTTTGGGAACGCGTTTTACTTTGGTTCTATTGTAAAAAGCTTTTTCCACGCTGCCCATTTAAAAGGCGTTGACAGTACTGAGGAGTGTTTACTCTCACCCCTTACCCCTTACCCCATCGCCCCTTGCCACTCATCGACCTCTCAACTCGTCCATCCCACTGCCATTAAATACCCCACATAGCAAATTTGTGCTAACGAGTTGTTGTCGCTCGTTTGGACTGCAGAAAATATACAAAAAAATAAAATAAAAAGATAGAATGAAAACCTAGCTGAACTGAACTGAACTGAGCTGCAAATAGGCTCATGCCCATCATGAACCGATGCTGCCAATGTTGTGATGTTGCCCCTCCTTTGTGTGCACCGTGTTGTCTTTGTGCTAAATTGAACCAATTTTTTGTGTGTGTTTTTTTTTATATAACTTTTCTCATCTTCTGCTCTTCGTTTTGTACTTATTTCCATTTTTTTTTTTATTTTTAACTGCTATACGCTTTCATTTTGTTTGTCTTTTTACAAACTCACACAATCAAATATGTGCTCACGTATGTGTTTGGGTGTGAGTGTGTGTGTGTGTGTGTGTGTGTGTGTGTATTCTCTCCTTTATGTTGGGCTATCGCTGCGCTTATTTTGCACCACTTTGAGCGTCAAGTGAGCGAAAATTCAGCTTCAGCTTCAGCTTCAGTTTCCCGACCCTCGAATGCGCTTTCAAAGCGCCAAGCTGTCTATGGATGACTCTATACCTCTATTCATGCGTGCCGAGGCTTTTCCCATCTGCCAACGTTCGAGTCGTGTCTATTTTCAATGCATATGTAATATACATATGTATGTATGTACAAGCATACATAAATACACGGACAAGACATATGCATATGTGAATTAGAGATGAGCTCGTTCATGTTATCGATATGGTTATTTGTCGACCTTACTTTGTTCGTCTTTTATTATGCTCTTCTCACACACTTTGTTCGTGGGAGTCACAAAATAAATAAATATCATTAACATGACATTCACATCATTTTCGATTTGGTAATCTCCACAAATGTTTATCTTTATAAATGGGATATTTATTAAATTATTTTCTTACTTTTTTTTTGCTGTTTTTATTATTCCATTTTTTGTTTAAATGATTTTAGCCATTGTAGTATGCTGAGATGAGATTTAGGATGTGATTGTTAAGCAAACCAATTTGTTAAATTATGTAACAAATTTGGTAAATTAAATGTTATTTTATAACTATTATTTATTTATGTGATTCTCACTTTCTTTACTTGACATTTCTCAGCATATTTTTTAGCCAAAGATTTTAGACTCTATTTTAGACTGTACGTATTGGAGAAAACGTATTGTATCTCTTTACAGCCATTCTAAACACAAATTAAATAATAAACGGTTGCTAATAAGGGCTTCAAAATATTTTTATCGGATTAGATATGATATGTTCCATCTCTATCCATTAATCTTAAGCGCGTTGTTGATGCCTATCGAGCTGTGGGTTTGTCTGTGTTTGAAATTGCAGATTTGCAGCCAATGCCACAGCATTTGAAGTGGGCATGAGACTGCGACAGAGACAGAGATAGAGATAGAGACAGAGACAGAGACAGAGACTGAGAGGGGGCGTGCGTGAGGTGTCAGTGGCGTGGCACCTACCACACGGCAGTGTAGTACATGAGCTCAGTTCGTCTCGGGCGTCTCGAGCTTCATCTCCATCATCGTCGGTTGTCTGTCGTCAGCTGAAGTTGAAGTTGTGGCAACTGCGGTGGCAACTGGCGGCTCGTGGCGACTGCGAGTTGCACTTTGAGGCTGTTGCCATTGCAATTTCGGTCATTATTCAACGTCATTTCAATTTGGTGCTGCCGTTGCTGCCGTTGTCGCAGTTGCTGCTGCTGTGGCAGCTTCAATGATGCATAATTTGTAGCGTTATATAAATGCAAACGCTGTTGATATTTTTTATGCTAATTGCATGCAAGTAAAACTTAATACACAGCTACACACACACACACACCACATCGCTAGCTGTAATTATGTGCGCCGGCGAAAAAAGAAAGTTGACAGTTAGGTGGCGTCAACAGCAGCAGCAACAGCAAACAAGTTGCAACAGTTGCAGTTGCTGTTGCCTTTTGATTGTTGCTGCCATCGCTGCTTATGACGGCTCGTTCGTAACGAGTATATATGTATATGTACATATATATGCCTGTGTATATAAATGCATATAAGTACATGTGTACAGTTAGGTGTTTGCATCTGATATATGCAATTATGCATGACGCGCAGATCGATGCGATAAAGCAGCAACAACAACAACAGCAGCAACACTCGAGAAAGCAACAGCAACAGAGCCAAAAACGAAAAGAAAACATCATAAAATTTGTGCAAAAATAAAGAAATGTAACTTGTGATGTTGGCTGTCGATGGATGTTTCTTTATAGCAACCCGATATTATATTTTTATGGCAACAACAACAACTGCAACTGTAACGTAAATAAAACATTGGCGTCTGTCTCAGCTTTTTAAACTTGCTCGTAATACTTTCATACACAATAAATAATATTTGAGTTTCCAATTCCGTTCTTCTAATTATCTATATCTGCAACTATTACTTTCTATTATAAATTTATGAGTTTACCTACGGCTTAAACGAGCTTAAATGTTTTTTGATGCTGTGTGAAAATTAAATATTCATAGTGTTACAGTTTTTCACACTATTTGCTTGTTGAGTTTAAATCAAAGTTCGTTGGGCAACCCGAAAATGAGGATGAACTAGTAATAATTGCTAAACAACGCCGTTGGCCAATTAATTAAGTTTAGTACGCACGATGAGGCAGCTTGTTGGCATATGCTGCCATAAAAGCTGCCATAAAAAACGCTTTACGCTCGAAATTACAAGTCAAACGCTGAAAACGCTAGCGGAAGCAGCCGTTAAAAGGCACTTAGTAGCGCTTTAGAAGCACCCAGAAGTATCCCAAGTACCCCAAGCAAAGTACTCCGCCCCCCTTCATCCTTTTCTTCAATTTTCTCCGCTTTGCAACCGAAGCTCAACACGCTGATGTTTACTTTAAGGCAAACATAAAAATTCATTAGAAGCGCTTTCAATAAATTATCAAGCTGCATTAATACGCTCGCTGCGCAGTTGAATATGCGCTATCAATGGACATTAATCTGCAGAACATCAAGAGACGGAGCGGAAGATGAAGAAACAGGAGGAGGAGGAAGAGGAGCAGAAGGATACGACACCATTTGGTGTTGAGTTGACGAGCTTGACTGAGTTGACTGAATTCACGCAAACATGATTTAGCTGAATTTTTACTTCAATTTCTACTTCTATTCCCTTATGCCAATTTAGCTATGCAAAATGGGAGAAAAGTTGAGGATATCTGTGTATGTGTGTGTGTGTGCTATTCAAGTGCTGCCAATTAACAAGTCAGCTCTGCCATCAGTGCGAATCGATATTTACTCAATTAATTTATTACTTCCGCCATCAGCGACAGCAGCAGCAGCGATTTTTCATTCATAAACAAAAGTCAGTTAGCAGAAGTTGGCCAACAAAAGCTGATGATGCGTCGTCAAAGCGCTGTCAGCGCCCAGGCGCGTCGTGCGAGAGTTTTAAAGCCACTCTCTCGGCACAGGAAGCAATCATCGTGCTACAAGTCATATTAACTTACAGAAACAACAACAAAAAAATACGTAAAGCAACAACAAACACAAAAACAAAAACCCGACCAAAGCAAAGCGATCCCCAGACCAGACTCGACGCAGAATCACAGCAAAAACAGAAGCTAAAGCTGTTGTTGTAGTTGTGGTTGTGGTTGTAGTTGTATCTGTATCTGAAGTAAGCCAGCTGGTCCGGTTCCAGCTACAGAGGCAGAGACAGAGAGACAGATCCCAGCTTGAATTGGAGCGGAGCTGGAGCTGGAACTATAGCTGGATGGTCAGCATATGTTGTACGACAACTTTGCGCATGCGAAAGTTGAGATCCCAGTGTATAAAACTATCAATGAAGGAGGCCTCAACTCGGTCTTCCCAGGCCAACAAAATGCGAGCAGGTGCAGCTCAGTTCAGCTCACAGATACAACTTCAACTTAAACTTGTATACACTCACACATTTCATAATGATGGATGGCTATGACTTGTATGTCTTTGTGTGTGTGTGTGTCCGACGCGCCCAAGCCGGTTTTGGACAACAGCAGTTGTCAGTGCCTTTTTCCCCTCCGCTGGCTCAATTAAACTGCCAGGGACGTGTCCGAAAACCCACAAAAGTGTACGGTAACTCTGGCCCAAAAAAAGAAATAATAAAAAAAAAAAATTGAATTAATAACAAGACGCGACAATGTGAAAATTGTTTAGTGCTCTTTTTTTATTCAATTTGCCGTTTTCAGTTAGCGAGAACAGGTATAACAACGTTTACAACAAGCATAATAATATGTTCAATAGTAGGTCGAAGTCGAATATTATCGAAATTTAACAAGAATTTAGATTGATAGAGTGTGGGAAAAATTAAATGCTAATAAAAATAATAATTGCAATTTTTGAAATAAAAATAAATAAATTGAAATAAAATACAAGGAAAATTTAAACAGACATTTGAAACATTGAAAAAACTTCAATTTAGGTCTTTCTTAACGTAAAGGAATTAACGTCAAATTCAAAAATGTATCTTATAAAATATTTAGATGGATAATTAAAAAACGGGTTCAAGTTTTAAAATTTAAATATATGTTCAATACAAATATCTAAACTATAATTATTACAAAATCAATAATAAAATAATATATAATTATTTATATATATAATATAAATAAATAAATAAATAATATCTAAGTCAGAATAATGAGAGTATAAATATTAAACAATAAATCTAAAAATTAAAAAAAAACAGATAAGATTAATTTCAGTAAAATATTAAAAGATAAATGTAAAAATAATTAAACGATGACTGCACCTACGCAACGTGTCTAAAACTATTTGGCTCAAATGGCAAAACATTAGCAGCATACAGCCGACAATAACAAAAATAGCTCTTGGCTTTAAGCCGAGTGTTAATTTTGACAAATGAAGATTTTGGTTGTTGGGCATATGGAGCATTATCCCCCGCACCGTTCCTCCCCATCTTGTCTATGATTTACAAATTCGAACTAAACAGCGACTGTGGCGGCTTTCCTTAATTATGGCTTCCAATATTGTTGCTGGCCTTTGTCTTGCTTCTTGTCTCTAGACTTGGGTATTGTTTCTGTTGTCTTGGCCTCAAACTAATCAGCTTGAAGCCATTAATCTGGCCGGTGTGACCGTGTTTGTTTCATGTTTCGTCTTGAGAGTTCCAATGCGAGTGTATCTTTTAGGCTTTGGTGTGTCGCTTGATTATCTAACTTTTGGCTAAAGCCTCGTAGTCAAATGTTATGCTCGAGTAGTTTTTAAAATGCTGTCAGATAACTTGAATTTCAGGCCCGACGCGCTCGACTGGCTTTTGAGTTCTTAAACCGGCGGCCAGAGAAGTCAATTTGGGAGTAGAGTGTAAAATAAAAATAAAATGTATTTCTAAAAAGATGAACAAATGAAATATCTGGACATCGCCCGCATTTGTTCACACGCACCTCCATACACATGCACATAAATCTTAAGACTTAATGAACACATCCTTGGAATTATAAATAGGTAATATGAACAGTTTTGTCCGCAATCAGACAGCCATTAAACTTTACAAAAACAACAAGCGAGCGGTCTTCAAAAAGCCAAAATCACACAATCCCACAGTCGGAAAAAAGTTTCAATCTGCATACATAAATAATATTAAACAAAAAACCAAACACAATACTCGCACTCAAAAATATACTAAAAACTTTTCAACAGACTCGCACAAACTCATTCATGGATACACTATGTGTACGCAATAAAATGAGAAATAAAAGTTAAAAAAAAAGAGAAATAAATAAATAAGAGGCAAATGGAATTGCATACATATAATATTATTTGCATATTTTCTGTTTTATCGTTGACTTAATGAGAAAAAATTATACTTTTTATGCGAATCAGACTTAATACTTATATGTCACGTGGTAGTTAAGAATCCTACAGATATTCAAACAGAGAACATCTCATATTCATACAAGTCGATAAATTAATACATTCCGTTTGAGCTTATATAATAATTCAGTGTGTTTTATGACAATCATTTTGAAACTGGATATACAGAATACAAGTATTATCAACAAAAATTGTTTATCTACAAAAGTTATAAAAAAAATAATCTGTCAGCTTTGAATTTATGATTCTGATATTTTCTTAACTCGCCTTGCTGTGAAATTTGTACATTTTTTATGTAGATTAAATGGTTTCCTACACAAATAAAAAATACTTCTCTTCTTGATTAAAATTTGATTATGAGAGCTCTTCAAATATTTGTATACAGCTATTCAAATATCATCAAATGCTTTTATGTTATAACTATATTCAATTTTAATAATCTTTGCAAATTTGTTTTAAAACATTTTTAACCCAGTTGCATGATAAACTCATTTCTTGGTCTCACACTTAGCCACGTCTACAAAGTTCAGCACGTCAATAAAAAAACAGCAGAAATATGCAGTTTGACCTTTTGGCGAGACAGACAGGCAAACGGCTTGAAAAGACAAGACATTCAGCAAAAAATAAAACTAAAAAAAGGTAATACAGAGCCAACGGGCCGATTGAGCCCAGACATTATAATTATGCAGCTGCCACATACACAAACCAACAGCGACAACAAGAGGCAAGTGTGGCATGCAATAGCTTCGTGTCTTGGCATTTGCCAAACGACAAGTGCAGCCGTCGATCGCTGCCAGAGCTGTCGATCCGTCGATCCGCCAGTTCGACTATCCGCCGATTCGCACAGCGCATTAAACTAAGCCGGGCAAAAAAGTCAAAGCCAGGTGCGTGCTCTGGGTGCCCAACACATACATACATAGATACTTTTGCCACTCAGGTATAAAAGTATATGATATACATACAAATATAGAGCTAAGACTACAGCTAGAGTTTAAGTTGGGGCTGGAGCTGAAGCTAAAGCTGTTGCTGTTGTTGTTGCTGTTGCCGTTGTTGTCCCCTCGCATTGGCCATCTAAATTGAAATTCAGTTTAATATGCGCCGCAACTGAATGCCCCTCCCCCTTCCTGTGGATTGAGAGGGGGATTGTCAGTCCGTCGTTGCCGGCCCACGTCTTTGTCGTCTTTGTAAGCCATTCATATGGTGGTTGCCATTCATAAACCCGTATTTGAGGCACGTAGGTTGTGGCGACGGCTCAGTTAGTTAGTGGCACTCGAACTGGTTTTTTTTTAAGCCATGGCTAGCGCAAAATGCTGCTTTTGATTTCTTTATGAGTCTATTGCTGTACCATTTTTACGAGTATACCCATACTCATACTCATACTCATATGTATGCCTTTGCTCTCTAGATTTTTTATTCAAATACCCTACGGACCTGTGGGTCAGCAATGGACCAGCTGTGACACAGCAATGGACCAGCTGTGATTGTATGTTCCTCTGTGTGTGGGCGGGTGCTTGGGCTTTGGCTTTAAGACCGGTAGTCATACTGCTAAGATCCAAACTTAACACATTAAACCCAATGTCAGCCCTCGCTAAAGCGTTTGCAGTGCTTCAACAGCAACAGCAAAAGAAACAACAGAAACAAAACCAAACCGAAAATGAAAACCAAACAAAAGAAAAATACTCTAAAAATTAATTTGCCTACCACAAAATATAGGAACAATAAGTACAAGAAGTGGCACAAACTTTGGCCATTTACAGACAAACACCCACCCAAGTTTTACGAGCGCACTAAATAATATTTTGTTGCATATTTTAAGGCGCTAGAGGTTCGTCCTCATTGCTTCATTGGGCCAACTTTCTTTTTCTTTTTCTTTATATTTTTATTTTCTTCTTCTTATTCATCTTCCCCCTATTTTCTTTAATATTTTCACTGCCTAATTTATTTTCATAGACTGCCGACACAGCAATCTTCCTATTCCGTATTTCAGTTCTTTGGTGCTCGCCTAGGTGTTGCCTCTGATTTTAATGCTTGCCCAAAATTTATGACTAATAAAATTTGTCAATTTTTTTTTTCAAAAGCATTATTTTTGCCTCCGCCTGTAGATGTGGGAGTTCGAGATCTTCAACTTCAGCCCACGCACTGGTGACAACAACAAAACATTTCAAACGGGGTCGGACAACCGAACCGGACGAACGTATAAACCTTTGAATGTTTCGTTGAGTGGCTTACAGTCATAAAATCATCAAATCTATTACTGTTCTTTCTCTCGTTTTTTTTTACTATGAAAAAGACAACAAAAAATAGTCAAAAATTGGTTTGGATTTATTTATTTATTTTGTTGTTGTTTTGATTTTTTTTGGCTCTTCCCAATGCTGTTAAATTTCATTTTAAAAGTGTTGTTAAGCTTTAGTATTTTTGTTAGCCGACATTTTATGTTTATATTAGAGTACGAGTTTGGTAGATCTGATTGTTTTTTCTCATTTTGTTTGGCTTAGTCTGTTAGTGTTGAATGGGTTATGTGCTCAATTTGGCATATTTGGCAAATGTTGATAACATTTGTTTATGCTTTAATATTTGTGCGTTTAGCTATTCACTAAATATTTCGCAATTCATTTCTGACTTGAATATATTTTGATAAATTCCAGCCTTAATTTAGCTAATTGCTCTGCCCGCATGCGCCAGCCGCAAAATACTTTCAATTTTCAAAACAATTTTTTATGTTGCGGTCAGACAGAACACAAAACCAGATAATAAAAATAACAAAAGCAAAAATTGAAGCAAAACTTGAAATAAAAGGGAAATATTTGGGTGCATGTTTAAAAAATAGTTGACAGCCGAGAGAGTTCAAAAGGGGCAATAATTTTTATTAATTAATTAAAGATGAAAGCTCCTCCGAGTAGAGTAGCTGGACGTACATCTTCATCGTTGGACTCGTTCATGTTCATCTAAAATGCTCATGAAGCAGAAAATAATTAATGTTAATGCTATGGCTGGCCGGGTTGCTCTCTCTCTCTCTCTCTCTCTCAGTCACTCTATTCATCTCTCTCTCTCTGTCATGGCCTGTCCCGGGCAATGGCGCTCTAATTTGTGCAGACCGCAAAGTTCATAGCAAATTAGTTGATTAGTTTAACGTTGCTACCAAAGAGGCTGTCCGCTTATTGGTGCGGGGGAGGTGCGGCTGGTGCTTGAACTGAAGCTGGTGCCGATGATGGCGATGGCGATGGTCTTGTGTGTATAACCATTTGATATGGCTGGTCACATTTGTTCAGCTGCAAATTTTATAATTCAATCAGTGCACAGGGCACAACACACACACACACATACATATACACAGACGGACTTGGTAATGCGGCAATTTGTGTGAAATTTACCCAGAACTTTCCAAGTTAAGATAGAGACAGAGAGAAAGAAAGTGAGAGAGAGAGAGAGAGAGAGAGCGAAAGAGATGGAGGTATATTTTGGAGGTCGTTATTGTGGGCTGTGCGATTCGCATGAGTCAAATGCGTTTTATTGTGAATTTATTAAGCGTGCCCAAGGCGAACATTAAATGTTTGGCCCGTGACACTGGAGAAGGCCTAAAAGGCTGGGCAGAGCAATAAAGATAGCCAAGAGCACACAACAATAAACGAGAATATTGAAATCGACAAAAAGTGAATATAAAGGATGCTGCCAAATATTGTTATTGAAATTATGAAAAGGAAGCACAAAGGGCTGACAATTGCAAAGCATGCACAATTATGATAAATAATATTAATTTCAATATGGTAATATGTTGACAATGGAATTACATATCTATATTGATAAATATAATTGACAAGATAAGTTCATAAATAATACTGTAAGCAATTAACTTGAACTCTTACAACAAAGTTCAATATTTCAATTAGAATTGCGCTGAGAGGAAGACAAAGAAGAAACTTCTGAACATAATATATAAATAACTCAAAAAGTTTATATTATAAAGTGGACTCTCCCAGACAGTCTGCAAATCAAGTTTTACTGGAATTCTGTGGCTGATTGATAGATTTATTTTTTATGCGGGTTGTGATTTAAAACAGTTCTTAAATTTGACAACATGCTGTGAAATCTGAGCATCTATTTGTCGATACTGAGCTGTGCAGTAAGAATTCATCTTATTCTATAAATAAAATATAATTATAACTCTTGCCAACGATGGCGTCTATGCCAATACGACATATGAGAGCAGGAAAACCGCTTTGAGAAATTATCTAAATAGACTACGGACCTAAGCGGCTCAGCCTTATCCTCATTCTCATTCTTATTTTCATCCTCAGCCTCATCCTCATCCTCAGCATATTGCGTCGAGTCGAGTGCACATCATTTACTTAACTGGTTTTCAAATTATAAGCCTTTCCACATATCCGCTTCATGCTGTGTGTGTTCGTGTGTGTGTGTGTGTGTGTGGGGGCTGACTGCCGTTTTTAGCTCTAAGCCACATGTTGAAAATAATTGTCATGGCTACCCCCAAAAATCCTATTCGTTGCGCCATTTAAAACAATTCCAAACACTTTGTGGGCGCTTAACATAGCTGACAACAAATTTGACACCAAAGCCGCTTTAATCAATATAATAAAAGACATTTGTTAAATTAACAGAGCTCGTAGCGCCAACAGCATAGCAAACAAACCAAAAAGACACAAAAAAAAATCAAAATAAATAAAGCAAAAAAAAAGGAAGAAATTTTAATTAAATTTATAACACAAAGCCGCAAAGAGCGCCTAGAGCTCTATAGAAGAGATTTATGTGGCCGTTAATTTTGTCAAAGTCATTCAAGTGCGTGTTGTTCTTGTTGTAGTTGTTGTTGTTGATATGTTTGTTCATGTTGTTGTTGTTTGTGTGCACTCTAAGTGTCCTGGCGCAAAAAGGAGTGCGAGAAAAAAAACCTCACCGGATTTCCTGTGATATGCCACAATATTTTCCATTAACGCGTTGAAGTTGCAGGCAAACAGAGCAAACTGAAAGCATAAAACAGAAACCAGCGGCAAAACTGGAAACTGGTCTTGATAACAACAACAACAACAACAGCAACACCGACAGCATCAATTGTAGAAAAAGAAAATATTAAGAACAACAACAGGCAACAGAAGGCGAAGAATCAAAAAAAAAAAGGAAGCAAAAACATAAAGCAAAATGTGCGTTGGTCCAGTCGAGAATATGAGTGTGTAGAGTGTAACAGGGTCCAGATCCAGGTTCAGGCCACTTCACTCTGGATTGTCTCTCAACAACAACAAAAACAACAATATGATTCGCTCTCTGTTGCACACGCAGTAGGCCTCTATCTGTCTGTCTCTGTCTGTTGCCTGCTGTGCGACAGTCGCTGGCTTTGTATGAGTTAATGACTTGTAGATAGTTTAACTTACAAAGCAGACTAGAGGCAGAGACGAAGGCAGAGAGTAGTACATAGAGTACAGAAAGGAGAAGAGACGGTTGCATCTTTGCGTTGACCATTAGTGCGACATCCGGCGTTGCGCTTCGCTTGCTATTGCCACACGTAGTCCACAGACCATGCTCAAAACTATTAGCAAGCTTTAGGCCTAGGCCAGCACTTACACACACACACACACACACGCACACACACACGCACACAGTGTAGTTGAATAGTATACACTCACTTAACTTGCGGCCGAGTTCGAGCCAAAGTCACAGGATCGGCAGTGGCATCATCATCAACATCAACATCATCGACTGACTTGCATGGAACGGTTTTGTGGTTAAGCTGTTAGTTTAGTTTGCGTACAATTTGTGGGACCAGTTGACAATTACTGGCAACCCTAAGACCTAAGACCAGGCGATTCCTTATGTCCGCTTGCCGCTTGACCACTGGTCACTTCTTCGAAGGCATGAATGAAATGGGAAACCGGTTTACTTAACCCGCCTTTGGTTCCTCTTTCATTTACTTTGCACTTTACTTCACTTTACAGCTTGTGTTTTCCTTTATCTTTTTTTTTCACTTCTCTCTATCTCTCTGGTTTTTTTGCTGAGTGTACTGCCGGTGCTTCCTACTGTCACACTTCAAGGATTTCTTTGTTGGCCATCCTGCCATGCATATGTGTGTGACAATTACCCACTGCTTATTGTCTTGTATATACGAGTAGTATGTATATGAGTAGGGGACAGGGGGGACAGGGGGGACAGGGGAGTCGCCTCGTAATGACACTAAATGAGTTGTAGCCAACCGGAGACGCTTCTTGGGTTTGGCCTCTGTTTTTGTTGTCGTTGTCATTGTCGTCGCAAAACCTGTCAACTTGTGCACTTTTTGTTGGTGCTGTTTCTGTTGTTGTTGCTGTTGCTGTTGGTTAATTGCCGCAGGAAATGTTCTGGCTGTTCAGTTGGTCAACTATCTCTTGGTCTCTGGGCTTAATTGCTTGAACTTTGGGCCAAGTAATGCAACCCAGTCACACAGTCCCACAGTCCCACAGTCACATGTAAATTGAGTGACTAACTCCAACTGCGGGTGGTCGATGTGCTCCGTTTCCGTGGTTACTAAATCATATTCAATGAATGCCTCTATCTATGCAGATATCCACATATAATATGTGTGGATATGTAAATGTTTGTCGTACATTTCGTGTCCAAGTCCAAACGGAAATCGGGTTCATTTCAAGAGCGTATAGCCTATGTCAGCCCCATCTTGTCTACGACAAATAATCAATTAATCCATTGATGAAGTCCACGACATCGACGTTTATTTGTTGAGCCATTTGTAGGCACGTCTCACGCAGTGTTCGGATGTTTACTTTGCTGGTTCCTGTCCCGCACAGTGGCACAAAAACGCATAGAAAAGCACAAAAAAGTGATGCAATCAATTTCATATTATACTTGTATTCACTTTTTGAAACCTGTTTAATTTGTTGTTTTTAGCATTCTTTGAGCATTTAATTGTGTTGGATGAAACTAATTGAACTTGTTTTGATTGCCAATCAAGTTGAAAATTAATGTTTTATAAATTATAATTAATTGCAATAGATAAATGCTAAAGCATATTGGTAATTTGATAAATTGACAGACGAAACGAGTTAATCGCTTTATGTCATTCGATTTGAAATTAATAGAATTTGCAAATTGTTGTAGATTTAGTTTTTACTTTTAGCTTATTTTTCCTACAGACTGTGGACAGTGTGCGGGCTTTTATATTACCTATGTAGATTGCTCTAATGCTGATTAGGTCGACGACAACATACATACTCACACACACACTCACATACTCAGAGTTAAGTAGTCTGTTCAATTTGGTATCGAACGTGGCCTGGTCTTTTCTTTAAGACATTTTAATGCTAATGAGCCGCAAGCTGTAGACCTACTTCGCTTTAGGTGTGGGTTGATACAGCGGCACACAGACTGGCAGCGGGCAGACCATGGCTCAAAGACAAAAACAAAGACGAAGACAGAGACAGAGGCAGAGAGATAGACAGAGAAAGAGAGATAGACAGAGACATGTCCATGTCTCAATGACAACCTGAGAGTGCCCTGACACATACTCGTAGTCTCATACTCCCATACTGGATATACAGATGTGAGCCATGTGTGAGCATGGAAAGAAATAAAAGGAAAATAAAATAAAAGTTGTTCCAAATTAGTGAGATGTGACTGAGCTGCGTCGTTGGGACTTACGCTTAAGTAATGTGTATTTTATGTGTGGGCTGCAAAAAGTAGGTAAATGTAACTGTGACTCTGACTCTGACTGTGACTGTGACGGTGTGACAGGTCGATTCGTCGATTTGTCGATTTGTCGACTTGTCGGCTTGTCGATTGAGTTGGCAATTCAACTGGATTCTGCTGCAGTTGCCAACTACGTGCGCAATTGTTGAACGTGCCGATTAACAATATGCGAATTTGTCCTTCATTTTCTACTCCTCAGTTGGCGTCAATTGCAATGCCCAGGTAACCGTATCCTCACCCTCATCACCCTCTTCTCCGGCTGTGCAAAAGTTCCGGGTTACTCCGCACGATCTGCAAATACTGGAGGGCACGGATACGCTGCTGCGCTGTGAGGTCTCTGCCCGGGCTGGGAAGGTGCAATGGACCAAGGACGGCTTTGCATTAGGATTCTCGGCGGTGATACCCGGCTATCCGCGGTATTCCGTACTCGTGGATGCTGCCCATGGCTCATACAATTTGCAAATAAAGAACGCCACGCTCGAGGATGATGCGGAGTATCAGTGCCAGGTGGGACCTGCCGCTGGCAATCCGGCAATTCGGGCTAATGCCAAGCTGAGCATTGTGGCAGCACCTAGCAGCATTCACATCGATGGATATTCACGCAATGCCAAGGTGGAGGTCGTCGAGCGTCAGAATTTAACGCTTCAGTGCATCACTGAGAATGCTAATCCTGCGGCCGAGATTGTCTGGTATCAGGGAGAGACGCCAGTGACATTGGGTAAGTCCATTATTAAATTTCGCTTGTTGAACTTGTCTGACTTTAGCTGGCTTTTGTAGTACCCATTGTCAATGTGAATCAAACAGCGGCTAAACGCTTCCGCACCAGCTCCACCTTGCACCTGCAACCACGTTCCGAGGATGACTACAAGGAATTCTCCTGTGAAGCGCGTCACAAGGCCTTGTCTCCGGATATGCCCATGCGTGCTCAAATCCAGCTGTCTGTGCTTTGTAAGTCGACCCCTAGTTGTACCCCTTGAATGTATCTCATTTGTCCACTCCTCCCCATTAGACCCTCCTGGTCCGCCATTCTTTGAGGGATACAGTCAAGGCGAGACCTTGCGTCGCGGTCAGCAGCTGCAAATCGCGTGTCGCAGTCGTGGCGGTAATCCTCCAGCTCAGTTGATTTGGTATCGCAATGGTCAGGTCGTTAGCTCACCACAGCGCACCTCGGGTCGTCTATCGGAGAATGTGTACAAGTTTACGGCAAATGCATCTGACAATGGTGCCAACTTGGTCTGCGAAGCGAAGAATCTGTTATCAAACACGCCCTTACGTGCCGAACTCAATCTGACCGTCTTATGTAAGTCCCTGATTAGATCTCCTTTAGCATCCCAGTTGTAATTCCATATGTAATCTAGATGCACCCAAGGATGTATTCCTCAGTGGAGCTACCCAGGCAAAAGTCGGTGACTCGGTGCAGCTGAGTTGCGTTACGGCTCCTTCGAATCCTCCGGCGCGGATCAACTGGTCCATGAATGGACGTCCATTGACTAACAGCACATATAAGACAATAAGCAGCTCGGACGGTGGCTGGGTGAGCAGCTCCAACATTACCCTGAACATCGACTCCCAAAGTCGCACTTTTATCACGGTTTGTCATGCGCTCAATCCGGAGCTCTCCCAGAATGTTGTCGGTTCCCACACGGTGAATGTTTTGTGTAAGTAGAAGAAAAGACACTTGTATTCTGTCCCAAGAAGTTTGCTCTAGCCACGATCTGTTCTATATAGATCCTCCTTCGCCTCCTCTGCTGACTGGCTACAACAATGGGGACATTCTCATTTCCGGCTCTATATTGAAACTGCAGTGCAGCTCGGCTGGAGGCAATCCTCCTCCCACATTGAATTGGTATAAGAACGATAAGCGGGTAAATGCTGCATCCAAGGTAACAGAGAATAAGATCATATCGGAGCTATCTCTTCTGGTTAATGCCTCTGATAACAATGCCATCTATAAGTGTGAAGTCCAAAATGCTGCCATCGATATTCCTTTATTTGCAACTAAAACTCTAGGAGTTCATTGTAAGTAGTTAACTTCTTTATGCTAGGAATGATCTCTTCTAAAATATCCCATCCTTTAGTCCCGCCAGAGACAGTCAAGATCAGTGTTTCACCCAAGAATTTGGTGCCCGGCATTCGAGCCAAACTGATCTGTGATTCCAGCTCTAGTAATCCACCTGCCAAGATTAGCTGGTGGAAGGACGGGATACCCGTTGAGGGACTCAATCTGGCCAATCGACCTGGTCTTTGGGGTGGTTCGGTATCCACACTGGAAATGCATGTCAATATTACCCAAGATCTCGATGGTTCCATCTACACCTGCCAGAGTCACAATGAAGTCCTGCAACGGAGCGTTCACGAGACCATCAGCCTGGACATACTATGTAAGTGATCTTAGATTAATCCTCTCTGTCAAACTCCTCTAAGCCACAATCTCTATTGTGAACAGTTCCTCCCAAGTTTGACACCGCTCAGATTACCACTTTTGTGGGAGTTGAAGGTGCACCACTCCAAGTGGAACTTCATGCCAGCGGTAATCCCATGTCCATAAGTTACACCTGGACAAAGAATGGCCTCCCCATTAGCAGCAACTCGCTGAGCGGTCAAAGATTGATCTCAGATGGACCTCGTCTCAATATCAGTCATCTGAATCGCAACGATGCGGGAATCTATGTCTGTGAGGCACTCAACACTCAAGGCACAGCCATGTTGGAGATTCAAGTGATGGTTGAATGTAAGTAGACTTAAGTGATCCAGCCTATTTGGTCAGTTGCTCATCTTGATCTTCAAATAGATGCACCAATTATAACGTCTGTCACTGAGGGTCAGAGCTTTGTGACTGGCGAACAGGCTGTGCTGGCCTGTCAAGTCCAAGCTCGTCCTCTCGAGTCATCCCATGTGCGTTGGTCCCGACCAGGCTACGACTTTGCAACACGCACCACATCCAGCTTCGAGAACAGCACCGCATTCTTGCACATTGAGAATGTTGAGCGAGACGACATTGGCAACTTCACCTGTACAGTGGACAATCAACGTGGTCCGGCAGCGTCACAGAAGGTCCTCCTCGTGGTGCAGAGTAAGTTGTAGAGCTCTTTTTGGGGCGTTCCTTGACAGCAACTAACCCACATTTCTATTGGCTGCAGCTGCCCCTGAGATTGATCATTCTCCTGGGTACACACGATTCGCAGCGCGTCTGGGAGTTCGGGCTCAGCTCATTTGTCGGGCTTTGGCTTCACCACAGCCCAGTTTCATTTGGCGACGACATGGCAAGGATCTCAAGATGCAGCGACGCAACAAATTCACCAGCATCGATCGTCAGGTGGATCCTCTGAACTTTGAGTCCGCTCTGCTCGTGGAGAGCACTTCGGCGGATGACTATGGACAATACGAGTGTGTGGTGCGCAATTCGATGGGTCAGGCCAGCACCACAATAGAGTTCAGTAAACCCTCGCGTCCTGAGGCTCCACTGCAGTTGCGGGTGGGAAATGTCAGCGATACGAGTGTGGAACTCCTATGGACACCTGGATTCGATGGTGGCATGCAGGCTTATTTCCGCATCCGCCTCAAGCAGCATGGTGAGGATAAGTACAAGTATGTGGACGCCAATTTGGGGCAACACAATATCACACTGGAAGGTCTGAAGCCCGGTGGCACCTACTACTTCTCCGTTATGGCCCACAATGAGGCAGGTGGCAGCAAATTCCTGCCGGACCTTAAGCTCACCTTGAGCAAAGGATCGCAGCCGCATTCTGCAGAGTATACGGAAAAGGATGAGCTGCCCAATGTGATGATCATTGGCATTACCTCGGCAGCCATGGTTCTTCTGGTATTGAATGCGGCACTTGTTGCCTGGTTTGTCATCCGTCGGCAGAACAAGTCTCAGGGCGAAACGGAGCCCAGCAACGATGATGCCTACTCCAAGGATGACAATCAGTCGGTTTATAAGGTAATTAAGTTCAAGCTTTTGTTAAATATTGAACCATATACTGACTGACCCAATCCTAACCAGCTACCCATCACTGCATTGCAGGCGGACGTGCAGAAGAAAGCGGCTGCATCCACATATCTCGTCGAGAACGTGGACATCATACAGTCTACGGCGTATCCTCCCAAATACCAGGAGAGCTCCATGTGCACACCCCCCTATCCGATGTGCAATCCGGACTTTACACGCACTCTTCCCAATCCCAAGCGACACAGTCAACGCAACAGTGCAACGGGTCTAATCGAAGGGATGCCCATGCGGGCCAAAGATGATCACATGCTGATCTCGAATGGTCTGTATATACCATCGCCCTCTCCTGCTTCCTCGCTGGTCATCAAGGGCAGCTACATATCATCGCCATCGCCAGCGCCGCCAGCTGATGGCTCCTACTTCAATATGAGCGATAAATACATGTCCTATCCACCAGTGGTAAGTTGAAAATCCTATAGAAAATACTTTGGAGTTCGCTCTTTATAGTGGTTATTATTGCAATGGATTACTAGACATTTTCAAAGTGAATTTATCTTAGTGCTTTACTAGTTAGTTTCCTTATTTTATGAAGGAAAAGCTTATTTTTATAATGATTTTGTCAACATCTACAGATTTTAAAATACTAGTGAAATTTCAAATTTGAATTCTACTGAATTCTTTGGTTCTTAATTTGCTAAATTCATAGTTTAAATCACAATTCTAAAGATAAATAAAATTATTTGTAGTGCAGAAAAGTTGTGCAATATTTGTCCTTATATTATTATTATTGATGGTATGGTTAAGAACTCTCTAGATTTCAAATATGTTAAAGGTAATAATTAAAATTTTTTGAAGATTTATAAAATTATTTACAGCGCAGGAAAGTTGTGAAATATCTGACATTATATTATTAAAGACGTCTATAGTTCTCAATTTGATACATTAATGGTATAGTTTAGAATTCTCTAGATTTAAAATATGTTAAAGGTATTAATTACAGTTTGTCTATTAATTTTGTTAGATTTTCCACACATCTTCGAGCGACCCTAGTTAAGCTCTGATATTGATAATGGCTTATTAAATTTAATATCCGTCTATTTTGTATTTTTTCTCTCTTCCCTTTAATTTGTCTTATAGACCTACTAAACCGTGCAGCGCGTCAAAGACGAAAAACAACAACAACAAACACCAGCCAAACCCAGCTAGACTGATTGACACACACACACACACACACACATATATATACATCACAAGCACAGCAAAAACATACAACAACAACAACATAAACATTAAGACATAGATATAGAAATTGAAATTGAAATTGAGTCGATTTCAGTCATTAATAGGGATCTTTTGTTTTAAGTTGTTTTTGCTTTGTTTGGTTGTTGCTGTTGCTGTTGCGAGGTTTTTTGTTTTCTGTTTATAATTATTACTAAATGACGTTGATTATTATGGAGCGCAAATGGAGGAAACATGTTGAATGTATTTTGAGAAAAGACATTTGCATGCGGCGCTCGAAGGCTGTGATAAGTACCTGTATCCAAGGCTCTCTCCACTCCTCTCCACTCGACTCGACTGGCATCACGATACCCCCAATACAACACGCATGTCAAATGATGGATCCACATCAATCAATGCAATCGATGCTGCCGATGCTGAAGCCGTTGGATTAGCCTTTGGGGCAGGTACGCAACCCACTCTACAAATGCTTGCCCCTCTCATCACCAACAACCAATACCACAACATTATACAAATACAAATACACATAAAACAATAACATACATAAATACAATATAAACAGCAGCATTCGTAGAAAGAAACAACAACAACAACAAAACACTCAAATATTAATTTGTAGGCATTTTTCTCGATATTAAGTAGTAGCAATTACGATTTTTAGCATTTAGCATAAATATTAACGAGTCTGTCGAGTCGTGACTCATTCTCATTAGCAGTTGTTCAAGTTTAAGCTCTAGACATACCAATATCAACAAATATAATTATAATTATATATAAAACAATATAAATGTATAACTACATATATACAACCCTAAGGCCCGACAAGCGTAACGATTTTCAACGACATAAACAAAAACGATTCGAAATCACACACAAATAAAATAGCAAATAAAAGAGAAAAACAAGAGCAACAATAAAAACTTAAAAATAATACAAACAACATCAATTATAAATTAATTTTAAGTGTGATTTTTGTTAGACTTAAGAGCTCATGAAATATATACTTAAGTACATGCATACAACCATACATACACAAATATATATGAAATACGTATTTACAACAACAAAACAAAACAAAAATTTAATGAGTTTTTATCATGTAGGACAATAAATTATATACATGATAAAACATGCGAGAGCGCCAAAAATTATGCTAAAGAAAACGGAAATTCGACAATGGAATAAAATGTTAATTAAAGTTAGACTTGAGATCTTTGCATTTAAACCAGATAAGCATGTGTATAAAATCAAACTTTCATAAATTATATGTATATGTAATTAATGTAATTAATATTTAAAACATATTTCAAATCAAAGAAAAAACCTTACAAAAATACAAAAAAAAAATCATCCACAACAGATTTTTGTAACTTCAAACAAAAGTATTTGAATAAATAACTTACAAATCTTTGAAAATTTAAAGAATAAATTTACATATTTTTATGAGTAAATGGGATCCTCTTTGGGCAGCTCTCACCCACGTGGGAGTCGACACTCAGATGCCTTGGCACCTGCTTCATTATGCCACATGGCTTTGTGGCAGTACCCAAATTTGTCTATTGCCATCAATCAGCGCTTGGCTTTGTTCATCATCTTCTCATACCACAATTTCATCCGGCCGTGGGCGCTATTAAGTGGGCGTGCCGGCTTGCACCTTAAATGCTGCCTAATTGTTTTTGGGGCCAGACTTAACGGCGACCGTGTCGGCTTTTGTTTAGAAATTTTATTAATTAATAGCGTCGCTGCTCCGCTTAATTAATAGCGCATTTAATAATATTTATTTCTTAATTTATGAAGGCAACATTAGCGGATCATACAAGTTATAGCCTAGGTTTTCTAGCTTTCACTGACCCCAGAGTACAGCTATTTACCTGCTGGGAGGTCTAAAAGGCTTTTTTAAGTTCAGTTTAATTTCTATACATTTTTCGACAAGATATCTTTCATTTAGTTATCTGAGACCTGGATTAGATATTGGAAAAAACGGCCTGAATCAATCTAAAATATGTTGGAAATAAACTAATGAATAATAAATCAATATTTGTCATCATATTTATTTTGATTTGCATATTTTAATTGATTGTTTCAATAATAAACTTAAGCCTCTGCCCTACTTTTAGGTCAACATGGCCTCGATTCTATTTTAATTATTAACGAATTTAATAATATAAATTTTGCTTTTCAATTTCATGTTTGTTTTCGCAATCGCTTTTTGTTGCTATGTTTTCTTTGTTTAATTACATTAGTATTTGTTTATGCGTCGACTCTGTAAAATGTCAGTTAATTAAAGTTGCATATAACAGAGTAGAATTGGCTGTGCGTATGTTTTTGTTATGAAATAATATTCAATAAATGTTATTTTAATTACCAGTTTGCCTGTTGTCAATGCAATGTTTCAGCCAAGCCGGAGCCTATTCTCGGGACCTATAATCGCCTCGATTGCCTTTCGTTGCACTGAGAACCAGACAACAATAACAGCAAAACAATTAAAATTAATTTTCAGCATACTTCGAGTGCGCACAAAACGACAAAATAGAAACAATGCATAATTAAATACAGTGAATTCATTAAATTTTAATTAAAACATTTGAAACGGGCAATGGATTTTTATTTTGCTCGACATTACAGGAGCCAAATAGCAGCAACAACAACAGGAACAGAAAAACAATTACACAACAACAAAAGAAAAAAAAAATTATACGGCAAAAGGTCGAATCTCTTATACTCTTAGTGAAAAGGAGCTTATTAATATACATACTTCTTAAGTTGTATTCTGAATATTTGCTTTCATTACGAGTCATTAGTTGAGCTAAAAGTACATTTTGATCTATGATACACAACCCTTTTGTGATCGCTAAATATATGAAATTATTCTAATAAATATTATTTGAATAATTTGCTTAATTTTTATTTTTAAAAATAAAATACATTTAATTTGATTATAAACAAACCTCTGAACAGAGTCTCAAGTTTATCGAATTATTTTAGGGTAAAATGGGAGCCATCTCCAAGAGGCCGTGTAAAGTCAAGAGCAAACGGCAGCACGAAACGGAAAACTTCATTAAAAGTGGGCAGCAGTTGGCAGCAGCCGTTGCCTGCCCGAGGCAGGGACATGGTCATGGTTATAGGTAGGAGTAGGGGTAGGGGTAGGGGTAGAAGTAGGGGCAGGATGAAATTATGTTCGCTTCATTCTGGGCAGGTTCTAAGCATGGTCCCAGCAATGTGACGACGCCTGGCGCGGCTCCACTTCCTGTGATTGTGCCCAGTCTCCAGTTGGCAGTCAGCCCCAAACTGAAAGCTGCCTGCCTGCAATCGAACGCATAATCATATTTAATAAGCGCGTCGCAGTCAGCAAGTGAAAAGTCTTCGTTCGCAGTTGCTTCTTGGCCAGTTTCTAGTGATGCCTGTTCTTCTCTTGTTCTTCTTATTCATCTTGTTGATGATGATGATGCTGTTGCTGTTGCTGATGCAACAAGTGCGCCAGAACGAGGCACAGATGTGCAGAAAACCGGTTCACGATTGCTGCAACGCTTTAACGCAATTTGTTAACCTGGCTGACAAACTGTTGCCTGCTGATACTGTTGTCGTTCTGTCCCTCTCCCTCTCCCTGTCCCCTTACTCCTCTCCTCTACTGCTGTAAAAAAATAGGTGCGAGTGCAATTAAGAGCCTGCCTGACCAGTTCCGAGTACGAATACGAGTCGAATCCTGGCCGGCAGCGAGCACTTCATTCATAAAATTACGCGCATGTTGCGTGATGTTGACGCTAGATAAGAAGCAGCTTCAACTGCAGCTATATCTTGAGCCTGAAGCCCTGCCCAGTTAGGGCCAACACCAACCTGTTGACGTGCTGGCCAGTTGCGGAAAATACTCGTACTTATATATAGACTATAGGTAGGAGCTGAGTTGACTGCCTGACTGGCAGGAAAAGTGCAGCGGCATAAAAAACTCGCTTTTCTTGGTAATTAATGAAAGCTACCACAGCTAAGGCTTAAACAGAGGTAGAAATGTAGAAAAAGACGGAGATGGAGACTGAGGTAGAGGCGGAGGCAACCACTGCACTTGGCTACTGTTGCCGGCAGTTATTAAAATGTTGCGATAAGTTTTGCCGCGGTCCCGGGCCACATTTGTATGCAAAGTGCCAACAGTTTTTGATGATGCGACGCGCAGGAAGTTGTCGCTGAAAGTGATATTGAAAACTGCCCGCAGAATGGATTACTTCCTTTTGGCCAGAACCAAACAGAGTGCATCAAGCACCTGGGGATTTGGTAGTCAGGGTGTGAAATCCGACCGGAGATGAATCTACGGACGATAAAGAACACTGAAATGCGCTCTAACTTTGAGCTTGAATCTAGACTAAGAGGATTTTGACGAAGATGAAATGCGAAGTGAAAGAGGATTGATAATAAAAACATCAAGAAATGCCAAGCAGATTGTCAATAGACATAATAAGCATCTTCTAGACAACATAAAGCTCTTAATTACAAAATTATTCAAAAGAGGAACAACTCCTTTCAAAAAATTCTCACAACTTTCTGGGCAAAATATTGGGCACTTGTATTGCATTACTTGAGTATTTCATAGGCCTAAGCCCAAGTAATAAATATAATTTCTTTCATTTGCGGCACTTGAAGCACAACTCGAGCTTTTTCTCACACCTCCCTCCCATCCACATGTTGCAAGATCCACTGAAGGAGAGTGGGAGTGGCGCCTACAACGCCCGCATGCTTTGGCAATCAACTGCCACGCCATTTAGCATCATTAAATTAGTAGGTCAAAACATCACCACAGGCTATAAAAAATGTCACAGCTTAGAGAAAAAATGCAGTGGCAAACCAGAGAATTTGAGAAAGCAATGCAGATAGAGAAAGAGAGAGAGAGAGAGAGAGATAGAGTTGGAGATAGAATGACATTTAAAAATGTTGAAGCCGAGCGAGTACTTGAAATGCATTCTGTCAGCCCGAGAAATGAAAAGTCAAGTCGAGGGCTCATTACATTTGACACCACCGAAATTCAGCACTACAAAAGCTGCTTTTGGGGCTCCCTTTCCCAACATTTGTCAGCTAGTGTACATAATCTGTGACACAATCGTAATCAGCATAATTGTCTATGTCAACGAAAGAATTTTCCCATAGTATTTAGAGAATGGAGACTCAAGTGGCCAACGGCTAGTAGAATTGTCTTTCGGCAATTAGAACGTTTAAATATTTAAAAAGTTGATGCGTGTCTGCGGCAGTTATATAATTTTCTAGATGCGCCATAGAACCTAATGACAAATTTAATGCGCCACTCGTTTTGGGACCTGGGGGGCAGCCCCAGACACATGTCGACAAGCAAACAAAACAAAACAAACAAACAAACAAACAACACACAACAGCACATTGAGACGCCTCTGGAGTGCGTTGGTTGTGTCTGACCTTTAAGTGAAGTTGGAATTGTTGTCGCACTCGCATTCGGAGTAAAAGTCAGAGTCAGAGTCGCAGTCGGAGTCGGAGTCGGAGTCAGAGTCTGAGTAGGGAATTTTGTCGTCAGGGGTTACATGTGGCCCCCATTTTGAGTGGCAAGTTCGTTTCTTTAAAGTTATTAAAAAATTAAAGCAGAAAAACTGTTGCTGCTGTTGTTTCATTAATGCAGTAGGGGGCCGAAACACATTATTCACTCATTAAAATCATCAGCTTAATGGTCTGAGCATAGCCTGGTACAAAAAAAAAGCGAAATTATATTTTTTACAAGCTGCCACAGAGAATTATTAACAAAAATTCTAGTCAACTTCTCTATATGTACATAAATAATGCAATGTGGAGTGCCTTAAGATGGAGAAAACAAAAAAAAAGCACACAAACCATGAGACCTTATGCTAAAGCGGACACAGGAAAATCAACGTACACGTATAAGACAAAAGGGGTGAACCGCGAACGTGGCTTGGATGAAAGATTAAGGTTCAGCCTGGCTGACTGTTGAGGTGCACTACAGTAGGAGACTTCCATTAGTATAATATTTAGTAATATGTGCAAAAGTGCATTTATTTAAAGCTCAATTTATTTGGAATAAATTACTTATATTAAATTCCTGCAACTAAATATTGACCAAATATGCTGCATTTTTAATTATAAAACAAATCAAATATTTGGTTTAAATTAGTTAAATTATTATTGGTTTTTGGCCAGCTGAATGCCATTATCCTATAATAATCTAAAGCTTTTGATTAATAAACAGGTGTTCACCAGTTCGCAAATGTGTTTGTGCTTTTTTTTTACTTTTTACTCTGTTTAGATTTACGCTTAAATAAACAGGCAAATAAATAGGCAATAGGTTAAATGTACGAGAATTTGCATATAATTTTAATTTGTTTATTTATTAATTATTGTCGAAATGCAATAAAACACATACTATACATGAGATTATGATGCAGATATATTATTTTTATTCAGATAAATTGCATATTTAAATTAGGTTTGTGCCAAATAGTTCAATTACAAAAAAATGCTAATTTAGTACTGCATGAACTCTGATCTTTTATCAAATTTAATGGACATGAGGTAAAGTCAGGTGTGGTAGGGACAGCTACAAACGATGCTCGTCCATTTTAACAAGCCAAATGATTTGTTATGAGCCCCGCACAAACAGCGCCTGGCCATCCATAAGACCGTCCCAAAATGGCCATTGCAGTGTAACCATAAAAAAAGATGAAGCGATTTGCAGCCACTGTTGTAATTGTGCCGCTTAGCTCAACGTCGACGTCGACGTCGAGACTGTGAATCAAAAGCTGAAGAAAAACGGCAGCAGCTACAAGTAAGAGAGTACATAAACTTTTGCCAGTGACTATATAGTATACAAACTCACATTTAGATACATAGCGGCAGCGTGGAGTGCTGCAGATTCTCGTACATTTGTATCTGTGAGGCAAGGAGGTGATACGAAAATTTTCGCCTTGCCACAGACACAGTGATGAACCGACAGTAGATGGAGATGAGGAGTTGGTGGATGAGGGATGGGAATGGGAATGGGAATGGCATCGGTGCTGGGTATCAACGAACGAATGAGTGAGCGAGTGTCTTGGGAATCGTCACAGGCCTGAGAATAATTAATTCCCACGAATTAATGTGCACGGCACCAACAGCAACACCAACACCAACAGCAGCAACAGCAATAGCAGCAACAAGAACAAGAATAAGAAGAGCAACAACAACTTGAGCGTTGCTTTAGCGAGGTGGCTTTAAGGAAGCAAAGGCGTCTCAACCGTGGCACAAGTGTAGCGGTGGCTGTATCTCAATCTCGTTTGCCGAGCTGCTACAAGTTGAGGCTTAAGTTACTTTGCCTTTACCAGCAAAAAGAAATTAATATCTGTGATGCAGCAACAGCAGCAGCAGAAGCAGCAGCAAAAGCAGCGAGGAGTCTCTCGTTTTTGGCATCGCTTTACCTGCCACAGTTGCTACAAATTACACGCAGCTGGAGGAACTGCCAAACTGCCTGTCGTAATTTCTACCTCTTGAATCACTTGAATGTATTTAGTCACCTTAATGAATTCTACACATGATGTACTGGGAATTTGCGACAAAAGCCTGCACAGATTTGCCAGCAAAATGTTGCACACAGCTATGAGAGTTTCCACAAGTTGCGTCGACAACCCTTAGTACCACCCCCAACCCCCAACCACCGTACTTCATTCAACATCTACCCATTCTTCCGGCCCAGTTACAGATACTTTATAATGTTATGCGAAACGTTGTCGACGTCATGTGTTTAGCATTTCTTCTTTCTTTTTGGTCTGTGGCTGCCAGAAGTGCTACAAATTGCATGAGGACCCGAAACTCTGTAAACTGTGATCTGAATTGTGACCGTGGAAAGGAATTGTTAAGCACAAACTTATACTTATTTCTCTTCTTGCTATTCAATTTCATTAAGATATAAATTATAATTTTAAAGATATACAAATCATCATTGCATTATCACATACTATATTTTTATCAACGAATTCAAAGCAGTTATCCTTTCAGAGTTCTTTGGATAATTTCTTCCTAGCTTTTTAACTTAATTCTCTAGATTTATTTTCATTTCCTTTAATGAAATCACGAAATGTTCCTCACCGAGTCACTGTTACCTGACATCTCCAATGTTAAAAATCTTTTTACTTGGGCTATATTAAATAATTATAATTTTAATTAAAATAGATTAAAGCCGTGTTGTGTGCTCGAGCGCCTTGTGAGGTGATTAAGTAAAAAAGGCAGACAGCCAGGAGCGTCAGAAGCCTTCTGCTGTGCTACAAGTGTGGCTGTGCTACAAGGAGTGGGATCTGCAAGGACCTACAGAACCAAAAGCAGGAGCAGAAGCTAAGGAAGGAGCAGGAGCAGGAGTAGGAGCAGCAGGTAAGCCTTAGCCGTCGCAGGCGGATGAAAAAACACAAATCACTTCAAGTTGTTGATGTTGCTGTTGAGATTATGACGATGATGAAAAGCGCGAGCTGCTTTTCGTATATACAAAGTAAAATAAAAGTCAAAAAACAACAATAATAACAACAACAAGAGCGGAAGGAACAACAACTGCTATAAGGCGAATGGGAATGTCTTGAGGCAAACGGCGGGATTACAAAGTGAAAAACTTTGACGGCTAGGCGTTGATGAGTGCTTTTTGGGTTTGCTCTGGTGGTAACACACAGAATCTTAAGTCTGTATGCATATAATTAGAATTAGAATGAGCTTAAGATTCCATTTTGGGAAACAAAGCGAATCACATTTGGCTCAAGATCTTTCATGTATAGCAAATGAGCATAGCACATTTGCAGAAGCTCTCAGAAAATACTTATTATAAATATACAATGCTAATAATTTCATTAAGACAATTCTGATGCGGAATTCTCAATTCCTTTGAAATGTAGCTATTGCTGTATAATCCTGACTAATGGGAATTTTACTTTTAAAATACTAGACATCATCTCTAATTACCTTAGATTATCATCTATTACTTATAATATTAATTTCACAATATTTTGAGCTTAGTTTTGGGTTCATCACATTATTGGTGAAATACAATACATTGGCTAATAGACAAATTCCCATTGAAACTGTCTCATCACTGTCAAAGGCAACTACTGTGTCAGTAAATCTCTCAACAATATCCCTTTCAAGTGGCGAGTCTGGCCACATCCTCGACCGTATGTCGCCAAAATCAAAATCCAAACCTGAGACAGAAGATACTCAAAAAAAAACCGAGACTTCCGCTTTGGCCTTTGACTGAACTGCAGGTCAAGCCACACACAGGCACACACACACAGGATTCAGGATCAGGCTTGCAATTTGATCGCAGCTCAATGTTGACAAATTAATGTGGCAGGCACAGGGAGTTGAGGCATTTGTTAGATAACCTTGCCTTGAAATTCGATGCGGCTTACTTGAAACGGGCTTTGGTTGCCTTTAGATTATGTGTTGATATTTGAATTCAAACAAATGTCTCGACCGTTGACATTGTGCTCATAAATAAACTCAATTGGCCTTTGGTGTCTTTGTGTCCTTGCGTCTGCTCCTGTGGCACATTGTTTTGTTTGTGTTGTCTACAGCTGAACTACAGCAACACCTCAGAGGCAGAGTAATTAGCCCGAGTCACAGTCACAATCGCAGTCATCGTTGTTATATGAGCTCAGCATAGTGCGTCCATGTGGTACATCTTGAATGCCGTTGGCTGTCCCATCTTGTCTTGGTTATATATTTTTTTTTATTTTTAAACCGCACATTCCTCAATATGCCCGCTGGGTCCGCTTGTTGTTTTGCTTTTTCTTGAGATCTGATGCCTCCCGCCTTCGAGTGTATTCTGCATTCTGATGCTGGATATTTTCATGACCTTTGCGGGGGTTTTCATTTCCTTCGTTGCTTTGTTCAATCATTTATTGAAGCCGCTCCAACATCGGCATCAGCATTGGCTTCTGCTTCTGGTTCTGCTTTAGCTTCGGCTTGACTTGACTTTGGCTTTGTAGTCCCTTTGGGGCATGTCTTGTATAAAAATACATGCATTTGAATCCATATTTCTCATATTTTTTTTTACTCGTACATCGTGTGTTTTCTCTGTGGGCACACACACACACACACACGTACATATACATATTCAATTAACGTATGTGTATTGGCTTCATCATGCATAGCATAACACACAATTATTTTAATATATTTCCCGAAAATATTTTCTGTAAGTATTTTCTTTACGAGTATATTCGGGAATGTCTGTAGCCATTGAGGCGCAACCATCACATTGCCTTGCCGTCTTATTATGGATAGAGATACAAATGTATCTTGTAGATACAACGCAAAATATGAAACGAGCTACATATAAATTGAGCTGCTAGAAACAACAGCGCGTGGCGGGAGCCAACTTGATGCATGTACATATCTATATAAATATGTACATCTGTATGTGTGTGTGAGAGTGTGTGTGCCTGTTAATAAAATGAAAATTGTTTGATGTTCTGTTAAGTAGCTATAAAATTTGAAAAATGAGCCCATTTAGTAGGTAGTTAGAGAGCCAAGTTTCATTTGCATGAAACGGCAACAGCAACATCAACAGCCTGTTGGATGTGCGATGTTAGATTTGGGACATTGGATGCTGATGTTGATGCTCATGATCATAATTATGATGTTGATGTTGATGGTGTTACTACGGCAAAGCACAAGCAGTCGCTGACAGTGTTATAATGAACCCCCTAGCATGTGCCAGCTAATGAGCAATTGGTTAGCTCTGATTAGAGATGAGAGTGTGTTAAATTGTGTAAACACGACACAAGTGCGCACAATTATAGAAATAACATATTATAGTATATTAAGTTACTTACTTGTTTATCAATGTTATATAATTAGTATAAATATTTGAATATTCGGTTTAAATCGTGTCACGATACGCAGCCAACACAATTTCTGCTGCATGTCAGGCACAGCTGCTGAATGTACTCGTAATATGAGCGAGTGAAGCAAGGATGAGTTACAGCAAACTAATTACACCATCCGAATCTTCTCAGAACAAGTAAAAATGAGTTGGTAGACGTTGTTCATAGCAACAGGAAGGGATTCTAACGTTAAATTTATTACGTCACAAATTAATCGCATTACTTAACAACATAAATATAATTGAGCTCTTGTTTAAAATACAGAAATATCTTACATAATCTTAAATTATCGAAATTCTAAGTACTTCGCAAATATGTATGAACTTATACATAAATCATTCGACATCGATAGCTGTTCAAACATTCATACTTCTGGCATAAGAGAGTATAACTTTTAGTGCGACCACATTGATAGAATATACCCATGGCCTTCACCATCTTTCAATCAGACCACGAGCATCCACCGCAGTCACTGACAGCTACCGCAGCTCAAACAAAAAGCGCAGCCCAAAGAACCTACAATACGACCCCAGGCCCATTTATAAGAACAAACATACATAAGTACATCCATGCACCCACCATACTTATGTATACACATAACCAGACTCAAACCCACTTCCTGTGGCAATCCCCAGTCACCTCAAGCCCGAATCCGACCACACGTGTCAAAGCAAACGGTAAACGGCAATCGCCGCACCTTGCGCAAATGTTGCCAAAGTTGAGGTTGAGGTTGAGCGGTTCAGCGGTTGAGTGGGTGTCTTAGGGTGGTGCTGGTGGCAGTAGGAGTGTGGGTGAGCTCCTACATAAGTGGCACGTCTCGGGCTACATATTTGTTCAAGTTTATGGCGACAAGCGATGCCATTTGCCTCTGTCAGCTGATGACTGGCCCGATACAAAAGTCATGAAAACTCCCAACTCGGGTCGAGTCGAGTCGAGTCAAAATATTGCACGGATTTTGCGGACGGTGGCGCAACAAAAAGTGTTAAGTGTGAATATTTTTTATTTAAGCGTAAAAATCGTGAGCACACTCAGCAAAAAAAAAAAAACAAACTGAAGGGAAAATAATATATATAAAAAGAAATCTGAAAAGAGAAACAGCCGAACTTATCGGCAAAATATAAAGCAGGAAATCAGCCGTGCAAAAATTTGCATGCAAGTCAAGACCAAAAAAGCAAGATGTAACTGCGGATGAGTGTATAGGTGTATGTGTGTATGGGTGTATGGTGTGTTAGGGTGTGTGTGCCTGCCGATAACACTTTGACAGGATTACGCCTGCCTAAGGACCGCATCAAAGTGCCAACCAGCATACACACTGAAAGCGATATTACCGCATCTTTTTGCGCCTTCGTCGATGGCCAATTGAAAAGACATTTGCAGGCACATTTGCCCAAGTCGACGATGCTTGGTAAACTTTGCATGACTTAAAAGTTATGTTCAACTCTGTTCAGGGTGCCAGCCACCCAACTTTCATTCTCCTGATGCGCTGCACGTGAGGTAATTTCTAATATTTAACTCTAAATTAAGTTAAAAAGAGGTTATACCCAAGAAGGGTTCGAAGCACGTCTGCGGTTGCGAGCAGACCAGAACAGAGCCAAGCTGAATGCTGTAAGCTGAACAGTAGCCAAACAGTCAACTTACGAGTCAACTTTAAGATTTTACCAGGCGTATTTTATTGCAAAAAGTCACCCGAACCAAAGGCAAATGATGCAATGGGGGATGTGTAGACTGGACTTGAGGTTAGTCGTCTGGACAGTTGGTTTATTGGTCACACATGGGCTCGCACATAATTTATGTGGGAATTCTGAGCAAGTCATTCCCATCACCATCACTCAGCTCAGTCAGGCAAGTCAGAGATACAGATACACTGAGTCAGAGACAGAGTCAAAGAAGAAGAAGACAGTCACCTAGGCCAAGCTCAAATGAATTGTGTGAACAAAATTAAAACCAAAACGAAACGAAACGAAACAAAACATATGCGATTAATACACTTGTAAGTCATAGTCGACAAACAGATACTCTTTATTTTTTACATTGCTATAGATTAGAAGTTTACATCATTTCAATCATTGATTGTACTAATTTGATTGAAATTAAAAATGTTTTCATTCATTAGAAATCTTAAAATTTCAATGTGAAATCAATTATTTTTCAGTTAAAAAAAACTATTTAATTAATTATTGAAATAAATAGAGTGATTGCAATAAAATTGATTGTATTAAATTAAATGCAACCCTATACTTTAATCTGATAATAAATTGAAATTTATATGTAAGCATTTTTGACTTCAATTAAAAAGGAGGGAAATTTTTATTGAAATTATGTGATTGCAAACGAATTGATTAATGCTATATATATTAATAGATTTTACATTGTTTTGTAATTTGATATATATTTAAGTTTTATTTTAACCTGGGATTTCCCATCTTAGCAATGGGCATACAACCCTATTATATCTTTCGCCTTGTGCTTACAGTGAAGGAGTCGTCGACTCTGTTGTTGTGGAGGGCATAACGAAAGCCCACAAATGCAGATCACGCCTTGACTATAATTTCCCGTTCTGAAGCTTCTTTCTGTGCAAAATGATCTGTGCACTGTGAATGGAGCTAAGAAGCAACTGAAGTCCATTTGCGAACTTTTCAAGTACTTGAAGACTCCCTGATGGTTGTGTTTGTCTATGTTGCGTGCGGCAAAAGGCAAGTGGCAAGCTTCCGTTCCCAAAGCGCAGTTCTGCATGCCGCTAATTGTTTGGTACTTGAGAAACTTGCGACCGCTAAAAGTAAAACAAGTATTTATTAAACTTATTAAAAGAAAAGAGTTGCGTGCGTTGAGGAGGAGTTACGTGTGCGAGTTCAGCTTCGAATAATCACAGTTGTGACTAAACAAAGAACGTACTGATTAGCTGCCACGCCCTTGCAGATGCCTCTGCCTCTGCCTCTGTTGCTATTGTTGCTGCTGTTGTTGCTGTCGCTTTTATTATGCAAATTATTACAGTCAAAAGTCAGCTGTGGGGTCACAAGGGGTGCAGGGAACATGGTTCAATTTTGACACCCACTCGTGTTATGGCCTGACACAAACAGTTATAATTAATTGCCTGCTCGATATTTGGCATCCAATTACTATGTTTCTCTACCCACCAAAAGTTGACAGACAGCAGCCCACGCGGCCAGCTTCAATCAATAAAAACACTGGACGGGCTATACTTATGGATATAGATACTTTATGGCATAAACAGGTTCGCTCCACCAGCCGAAGATCAAAGTCTCATCAGCAACGGCAGCTTTTAACATCTCCATGGTTGTTGTTGCCTCAACATCCGCTGTCAGTCCTCCACACCGCCGTGATGGGGGCGTCCGCTTCGGCATCGGCATCGACATCGGCGTCGGCGTCAGTTGGCATCGCACAGTTGTCAATTGTTAATCTTGTAGTCAATTGAGGTAACAAATTTCATTACTGATGAAATTTTAAAACGTAATCCCAAATGGATTATGTTTAAAGTTAAAGACATATTGCTTTTGGCTTTAAAGTTGTTAGCAAATATTCAAATATTGCCAATTTAGTTATGTGGCATGTGTCCAATGGGAATATGCAGTATGTACACTGGCCAGGTAATCTTGTACCACTGTGCGCAGCCTGAACTTGATTTGAGACGTGTGTGAATTCTGGTTTAAAACCATGTCTCAAACTGGATTTGGCGCTTGGGATTTTTATGAATGAATACGAGTGGCAACCACAGCAACAACATCAGCAGCAGCAGTTCCAACAGCAACAGCAACAACAACAGCAACAGCAACAGCAGTTCCAGTTCCCGCTCTCCATGGCCATTTGCGTTTACTACGCTGTTGCTTTTGCTGTTGCTGTTGCGGCTTTCGCAATCTGCTTTTGGCCAAGATACAAGATACGAGATACAAGATATGAGCACATGTGAGACGGGTGCCTGCCTGCCTCCCTTCCAGCCTGGGCAAATAATGAACATGAAACGCTCGCAGGTGTATTTCTAGATTGTTTCCCGTGGCCAAACGATGCTCGAGTTACTCCATGCGTTGGCCACAGTTCATTAATAAAATTCACTGAAGCGAAGCAACTTTGCTTAGCTGCCCATTTATTTTCATCTGTGTGTCTGAGTGTAAGTTTGTGTGTGACTGTTTCAGTGTATTTTATGAATAGGGCTAAAGATAGAGTTCTTATAAGCTCCTCATATACCCTATCATACACACACACCTATCCACAAAATATTCTATTTTTTTATGATTATTTTGGTTTTTTTTTATTTTATTTCATTTCATTTTATCAAAACGTAACTAATTGAATAATAATCCATGCATTTCCATATGAATAGCCGATTAAGACATGTTTCTCATTTAGCACAAATGCTTTGGCTTGATCTCACCTATCGGAAATGGGCACGTGTGTTGGGGATTGGGTTCGGAGAAGTGGGAGGACCCATTGAATTCGCTATGGCCAAGCACAGCTTTATTTATGCGAATATCATTGTGTGTGCGTCTGTGCTATTAGCTGATTTGCATTAGCTACCTAAGCTACATTATTCTCTAGATCCAAACTAACAAAAGATGTCCAAATTAACTCCATATTCGCTTGTGGTTAATTCAGCATATCATTGTTGCTTTGATATTTACTCCTGTTACTAATCTGTTTGAATGGAGTAGTCAAAATTAAATTAATGTATTCATAATATGCATAATATTAATTATAAGCTATATTGTAAATGCTTAGCTCATCACTGTCAAAAATTAACTAATTTATAGGCATGCATCTTGTTTAATAAATAAATATTATCATTTAAATAATTTAAATTTAAAACAATATAAATAGCAGTGTGTAATTGAACGAAATATTTACCAAATAAATACTTTCTTCATATTTTTATTTTTTCTCTTTTGTCATTCGCTAAATTGATTTCTCCTGTTGCCAAAAAATATAAATGTAATCCATCTGTTGCAATATTTTGGTTGCCTTTTATTTTAAAATTTCACAATAGTCATTTAATAATTTTTTTTTTGCAATGTGGTTACACATACCTAAAACGAAAATTATGATACTGTTGATTGTTTGTAACTATGTTCATATATCCTGTACATAATCATAACAATGTTTATAAAACTTAAGGTATCTTATATTAAGACACTGAAAAATATATTATAAACTTTACTTTTGATAAATGATTAAATTTGGCCAAAACTATTATTTATTTAAAATGTTTTTAAATTTATTCTTATTTTCCGAATTGAACGCAGCCCACTTAAAAATATATGGACAAATGTAAAAATTGAAACAACCCAATCAGTATATGCACTAAATTAATCCGAATTAAAAAATGTGATGCTGGATATAAGCTTTAATATTTAAAGTATACCGTATGAATAGATTTCGGCTGTCAATCCGTTGCAATGGGGATGCAGACTTTTTTCGAGGTCATTTCCCCACTGGCAGCTGCCAATTGTTCAATTATTGTACAATGGGCTCAGTGGCTCTTTGGCTCAATGGCCGGTTGACTGCTGTCGCAGCATTTAAATAAAAAAACTCCAACTATCATTTAATCATAAAAAATGCATGCGACTATAGAATAAATCCCACTGCGTCAATTGTCCCATTCCCGGCTCGAATCCGTCTCGCGGCTCTGTTAATTGCATATCAATGCAGCATCAGCAGGACCAGGATCAGCCCGGCAGGACAAGGCAGGCAAGCCGGATGGGCTGGTAAGGATGGATGGAAGGTAGGAAGCCAGAATGCAACCTGAGTCTCTTAGCTTGCAGTTCATCACAGTGTCATTGACAGCAACAGCGTCGCTGTCAACGTCAGCGTCAGCGTCGGCTGCGGCGTCAACGTCAACGCCGGTGGTTGCCATCTGGTGATAGTTGTAGCCACTGAAGGCAATTAAACTGATAGACTTTTAACGCATTTTGCGATTTTAATTATTAACTTGGCATATCGATAAGCCAGCATCGTACATGTCCCCATTCCAAGACCCCGCTCTCTCTGTTTCTCTCTTTTTCCCTGTCTCTCTCTCTCTCTCTCTGAATGATAAATGCCATTTTAATGACTTCAACAAATGCGTGTATCATATACACTCTGTATGTATCTGTATGTGTGTGTGTATGTGGGTGTGGGTGACTGTGTTTGTGTGTGCATCAGTGTTGTGCAAGTTGATTATACAGCAGATTGTCAAGTTCCAGAAGATAAAGGAAAGTACATTAGCTATATATGAATAAGGCATTAATGTTGTTAAGTTTAGCTAAACTAATTTATGATTTCTATAAATTTTCATAAATATTTAATCTGTTGAATTTTATAAACTATTTACTGAAGTTGTCAACACAGTTTATTTTTTATTCAGATTGGAATTAAAAATAATAAATTGTATTTGAATAAAATTTATTAGATGTATTCTTGATTTTAATTTAATTTAAAAAAATTATTTTTTTGGGAGCGCTTTGTCTGAAATATTAATAACCAGGGATTAAAACCTTAACCGAAACCTTAACCTTTAACCGGTAATACCGATTGAAATTTGTAACCGTAACTGAAACCGTAACCGAAAAAATATTTTTCCGCTGTACTGAAATCCATAAACCGAAACTCTTTAAACCGAAATAACCGTTTAGTAACCGATTCAATTATAAGGGTTAATTTCGGTTCTGGCCGTCGCAGGTACTGATAACTTTGAACTGCCATAACTTTGACAAAAGTCAATCAATTTTTATGCGGAACATAAATTTGAGCATGATTTTACCTCCAAATTCGTTCTGCATTTAAATTTTGTTCATTTTGAAAATTCGAATTTTTTCGAAAAAATCAAAAAAGATAAAGGGGTAACACTGTAAAATTTCAAAAAAATCGATTTTCAAAAATTTTCTGAAATTTAAATGCAATTTAAATTTGGAGGTAAAATCATGCTCAAATTTACATTCCGCATAAAAATTGATTGACTTTTGACAAAGTTATGGTGGTTCAAAGTTATCAAAGTTTAGTAAAATCAAAATTTTCAAATCAAATGAACCAAATTTATATGAGATCAAATTATAATAAAATCGACATTACACTGGATCATTCCAGTCACCAGAAAACATTATATTCCAGGCTAAAAAGAGCATTAAGTATTTTTTCATGTAAAACAATGAATAAAGCGTCTTATTTTGGTCAACCGAAAACCTTATTTTCTTTGTTTTTGTGAACCGAAACCATACCGTTATTTTTAAACCAAAACTTACAAAAAACCGATAACCGTTACGAAACCGATACTGCAAGATTTTGCATAACCGATAACCGAAAACCTTAATTCGATCATAACCGAAACCGTAATTGAAACCGATATTCGTTTCGGTTTTAATCTCTGTTAATAACACATTATTATCAGAAGAGATTGATAATTGGTAGACCTTTTTGTATAAGGTATTCATATAATGACATGAATATTTAAATTTTAAGTATCTTTGTAATATGTTATCAACAATGTTAATAGCTAATGTAATTCAATTCTAGCTCTTAATAAATCGAAATTTAGCTGTAAACTAAGATGTGCAACACTAATGTGTGTGCGTGTGTTTGTGTGTGTGTGTGCATGTGTGTGTGGTAAACTATTGACCCTGCTGGCAACATGTGGCTGCAACGAGATGGCTTTAAACAAGGTCTGTCGCCCTCAGACGGCTGTTGCTTCTAGTTGTTGTTGTTGGTATTGTTGTTGTTGATGATGTTGGCATCTGGCTTGTCATTGCACATTACGTATTGTCTTTATTTAATGTTTGCAATTTGGCAAATTTATTATGCAAGGATTTGAGATGCCCCCAACGGTACGACAGTGTCATTTATTGCATTTATCATGCAGCTCCGTCGCAGTCGACGCCGACTGCCTCATCGACAACCATCAGCTACGCATATGTATATGTATATGCTTGTGTAAACGAGTAAGTGTGGCAACAATGCGACGTCTGCGCTGCCTGCCACAGCCTGACACTGATTGCAATTTTAATTTACAATAAAACTCATTAGCAGTGATTGCTGTTTACCGTTAGGCTGGCAGTCAGTCCGGCAGTCCTACAGTCCGACAGGCAGCCGTTAGGGCCAGCTAAATGTGCCAAGTGCTATTCTGCCTCTGAGCAACTATCATCTCCTCTCTAAGTGCATAAACGTGTCAGTGTATTACGATTTCATTTACTCCATACTGGGCGCAGGCATAGAGATTATCCCCGCTCTCCCTTTACCAACTACCCTTCATCCTCTCCATTTTACCACCACCCACTGTCCGCCTGGCAATCTCAACATTTACTCGCATTTGCATCTAATGCTGCATCAACCTGGTGCTCAAGCACTGCCAATGTGTGTTGACTTTAGTAGGCATTATCATTAGCATTAGGAAACTTTAAGTTGTAATATCTGCTGTTGGATATTGCCACGATGTTGCATGACCACCTACCTGGCGCCAACTGCCACAAGCACCAGCACCAGCAGCAATTGCAATTGCAATCAATATTGGTTTAGCAATTGCTGAAAATGTTTGACAATTAATTGATGTTGTTTGACATTTAACTGATGCAGAACATTTGAAATTGCCAAGTGGGAACGCGAGTGATAACTCAATTTATGAATTAGTTTTGCTATATCTTTAAAGGGTGGTGGCATTTGAATTTTAAATGTGTTTTCATAAATCGAATTAATGCAGATTCCTGTATTGATGCGATAGATTATCAAATACTCGTAACTTTACAATATTGCTGTCATTAGAAACAAGTGAAATAAACTACTTGTACTTACTGGTACCAAAAATGTTGAAATCTTATTACATTCAATGTCAATTGATTTTAATTGAAATCAATCGCAAATACAAAATGGACTTAAATACATTCGATTATCTGGACATAATTAAACTTGGGCGAAAAGCCAAAGCAATTGCAATCGACATTTGATACACACATACATCAAGCTGCCAGCTGCAACATTTCAATAGAATATTTGCGAGCGTTGAACGTGACGTATACGCAATGTAATTCAGCACATTACAATTAATCATACGACCGGTAAGCCGGCTTAGTCCCAGAACATTAAAATCAAATATTCACCCTTTGTGCATGTAATTGTATTTGTTATTGTGAGTGTACGCATATGTGTGTATAAATGCGTTGTTGTCTATGTGTGTGTGAATGTGTATTGCTGTTATTCATATGTTAAAACCGGCCACGAACCACGCAGCATTTGCTTTGGCACATTTTAATTAAGTAAACGCTACGTTTATATTAGTTAGTTAATTTCATTATGTAATACCTTTTGCTGCCTTTTTGTTATAGTTATTGGCTTTAATTAAGCATTATTGACAACGTTCGCATATTAGTCGCGGCTTTGTGAGCGCTCATTATTGGCTATGTGTGCCAATTATGTGTTAATCCCGGCTTTGTTGCAAAATCTATTGAAAAATTGTACAAAATATTTAAAGATCCTTAAAGGTGGGGTTTGCTCTTTTGCATTTAATTATGCGAAATACGCTTAATCGGTTAATTAAAAATACAAAATAAGAAAACATAAAAAGATAATAATAAAGAAAAACAATTCACAGCCCCATCTCATAGCGAATACTAAAAGCCCAACTGTCAACAAACAAATTAAAAGTTTCAGATATAATCCAAAACGAGACGTTTGACTCCGAAGACTGTATACCCTGAAGAAACTTAAAAGCTGTCTTCAATTTTTATATCTAAAAGCAAAGTGATTGCTGCCTATTGATAGAGGTAATAACAAAATGGGAAATTATCTCTGAAGTCTGCGATAATCTCATCAATATTTCATCACAGGTAAGCTAAGGAAGTTAATGAGAGAGTATAACGAGAATTTACATTTCTCTGCAGATCGGACTGGCTGTCAGGCAGACAAATGGCCTGGCAACGACCCTTCCCTACAATCCTCACTGCATCAGACTTATCCTCAACCCGTTCATTTTGCATTCAACTCAGACGGACAGACAGCCGGCATTGTTGTTGTTGCTGGTGATGATGCTCCTGGTGTTGATGCTGCTGCTGATGGTGTTGATGCTACTGATGGTCCAGCATCGTTGTGTTAATAATTATGGAAAATCAACGGTTCGGCATCATTTGGCAACTCATTAAAATTCATAAATTATACTTCAGCGTTTCATTAAAAAATCAGCCAACAACAATTGCAGTCGCTGCAAAAGGGCAACGAACATAACGGCAAATAATGGTGCGAAGTGGGTGTGGCAATGCATCTAAAGTGAGGCAATATAGTAAGTGTTGAGCTTTGTTTCGATATGTCTGCATCATAAAGGATCCATTGGGACAGTAATAAAAATATTAATAAATGCCAATGCAAGTAGTTTATGCAAATGCATTAAATCAATATTGAATAATTTAATTAAAATCAAAATAAAAAAAATTAATAAAAATACGTATAATAATGTAAGCAGAAAAAAAACAAGTGAATTGATAACAATGACGATAATTTTTATTTAATTGAACTGAAATTTAAACGACATGGAAATTATTTACGGCTGCATTAAATTAATTTTTTTTTTATTCGATATTAAATTTAATGACTTTAATTAAGCTAATTCAAAGCAGAGCCTATCAGCGTTTATTAGTTTGTTAAGTGAAACATTTATTAAAATATATGATGCATCATTTAAAATTATTTTAAATTGCTTTGAAAATTATTACAAATTATTCAATACGACAGGCTGATTGGCAATGAAATATTATGAATATAGGATATACTATGCGGTAAAATTGTAATCACAGAGAACTTTTAAGTGTCACTGGTAAATTTAACTCCTTTAAATGGTTTTGTTATTAATTTTAATTAATTAAAATATCTAGAATGCCACTTAAGTAGTTGTCGAGGTACTGAAATGAAAATCGATATAATCAATTAAAACATTAATCATCAATTATTCATATTACAAGTGCATTCCGACTATAATGGATACTTATGGTAGCTGGCGCAGTGCTAAAATCCCTTTGAATATTTAATATTAAATTAAATAATACAAGAACCACGCAATTTTACCGAACTTGAATAAATATTTGCGCAATTGTTTGTCTGCGGCTGTGTCGCAATGAAATTGTGGATTGCGGAATTTCACATCCCATTACGGATGGCTCGGCTTACAAATACCCTGTCTAAGACCAATTTCCGTACTTAGTTTATAATTAAATAATTTTAAAAATTCGGATCTCATATTTCTACATTACTAAATAGTTCAATTTCATAATAACATTTTTTATACTGTTAATAAAATTCAATTTGGACTTCTTATATAGCAGCTTTCAGCTCTCTCTCAAAACAGGCAATGCATGTAAATAAACAATTGCACATTAATTTAATTACATTTAAGTTAAGGTTGAATTGCATTTATTTGTTTGTGTTTATGCTGCCGCATAAAAATATACAATTATTGCACTTTACTCGACGTTAACGGAAAGTTGCTTAATTTATCCCTTGTACCATTTGCAAAGTAACTCCGAACTCGTAAATTGGTCAATCGGAGTTCTGTGAACCGTACCACACGCCCCACGCCCCCCGATTAATATTCAACTGAAACAGCCATCGAAGAACGCTCATTAAAACTCGTGCGCAAGGGGGGAAAAGAGCGTTTTAAATGGCAACTCTGCGTCGAATGGGTCTTATTACATACATAACTATATTCTTTTAATATTTTTTATTTGCTCTGTATTGATATGACCCGATCTTTCTACAGGGTATTTGGGGTATGTACAGTGCAACCCAGATATTTGAATAAAAAGTTTCCCTACACAAATGAATTTTATGACATTTGTATTTAATTTACAAATTATTTACATTTAATTGTTACTATACACTATGAATTCTAATAAGATTGTCTATAAGGGGTATTAAGTCTATAGCATATCACAGCAAACTTTTTCATTTTCTGGCAGTTTTGTTTTCAATAATTTCTCCTCCAGTGCGAAATGAGCAGCAACAGCAGCGACAGCGAAATCAATTAATGAATTGGTAAAAATTAAGTGCTTCAATTGCATGAAATTGATTTCGAGTAATAATTTTCAGCTCGAGTACCGGACAGGAAAAAATATATAAATGCAAAGAGTTGGATGCGCTGTTGCCAGGACGGGGCAGGATAATAATAATGCATAATGGCTACCGCCGGCGGCGACGTCGACAGCAACAGCAACAGCAGCAGCAGCCGAATCAACAAAAACAACAAGAACAACAACAGCAAGTAGAACTCCGTCCTTTTACAACGTGCAATGACTCCGACAAGTTCAAAAGGCCGGCGCATCCTGGTCTGGCCAACAATCGGACGCAGACCCAGTACGGCTGGGCCCAAAGGACGACTTTTCTTTCAGTTGCATAATAAAAAATAATAATCATAATTTTTTTTCATTGCCGACGCCGTCGTTGCAGTTGCCCGCGCATTTTACTTTTGCAATTTTTAATGCACTTAGTTCACGGCTCGACTGAGCCGCAGTCCAGGAACTGAAACCTGGCCAGGATCCGCCGCAGGTGTTGGTCACCGTTAGCAACGTATTTTAATGGGCATTATCTGCATCATGAAAATTAAAAACTTTATGTTGCTGCATTTGACTCTTGCTGTTGTTGTTGTTGTTGTCGTTTTTGTTGTTGTTGTTATAATCGTTGTTGTTGCTGTATTAAAGCACACAAATTAATTTTCCTAATTATACGGCCAGTCCAATGCTCACAATGCAATCGTAAATTAGCCAAGTTTATGCGTGCTAGCAAAGTTTTTAGCCCCTTCCCTACAGCCAAGAAACAAGTTGGCCACAAAGTCGTCTTGGCCATCCCGAGGCCACGACCAACGCGATAATGTTATCTAAACAAGCATAAAGTTTTGCATCAAGGGCTAAAAATCTAAATATTATTACCAGCATCCGGTTCGTTGGCTCGATGCGGCTCGACTCTGATTTACTCTCCGCAGAACTAGTTAATAGTTACTAGGGAGTAGGGAGTAGGGAGTAGCTGACCGGCCTGGCCACTTTTATTTTTAGCCAGTTGGCCCGCTTGATTATAGTTTAAGGCAATTGTCAGAACGGCAGGCACTGCATAGTCAAGTGCCTTAATTTGTTTAGAGGAAGTTACAGGCAGAAGGCAGCAGGGAGAGACGGCTGAGTTTGGCACAAGCTACATTGTGGCCATAATGTGGCGTGTAACCAAAGCAATTTCTAGAGAACGACACAAAGTAACATACGAGTAGAGCATATCAGTTATTGCATAAAGCAGAAGCTTTTATCTTATAAAGTAGATATTAGTAAATATTTTATTAAAATCAAGTTGTGATTTTTCCAGCCTATGTAGGGATGATTCTATACAATTCTAAATATTTAGAGTACTAACCGACTCGCAATGCCAACTTGATTCGCTGTAGCGCATCATTTGCACGGCTTTCCAGCTGCCCAAGTCTTGGCCATTAATAAGCCAACACTGTGTTCCAGTTTGTTATGGCTTACAGGAAGCGCAACGAATTGAACATGGTGTGTATATGTGTGTAGACGACATGCGACAAAAGTGCTGATTATTGAAATTAACTTTGATTTGTTTATTGTAAAGCTGCATGGGCAAATTACAAACTACCGTCCAAATAACATAACCATAACCAAGAGCTTGTCCTATGCCAGGATTCAAATGAATCCTGACAAAATAAAAATGCATTGAAATTGCTTGCAAAAAGACAGCATACAGTAAAGAAAGTGTAAAGCATAAGGCTAAGAGGGCTGAGGGAACCGAGTGTACTGAAGCCTGGCAATATGGCCAAATGGAAATTGCTGTAAAATATGAACTACCAATTTCTGTTTGGAACTGTTGCAGTAGCAATAATGCAACAAAAAAAAAGCAACTGTGAATATTTTAGTTGCGGTGCTCGACTAAAAGGTACTCTATACTCTGCCAAACTATCGATTATAGTATCGATAAATCGAATACTGGATTTGTATATCAAATTTACCAAATGGTTATGGGTAATATTTTATTTATTAAATTATAGTGACAGAAAATTTGGCATAATTTGAGTTATAATTTCCATAGTACTACTAAATGTTATAGAAGTCTGTTACCAAAAATGTTGATGATTGTTAATCCAAAAACTTGTGAATTGTGAATGTAGTCGTAATATGATGAGAAAAAGAATCCATTAACTTATATCACTCTCCATCTTTCTATCCACTATATGTATAACTTTGCATAACTCTTCTATACCCTCTTTATTCGTTTTGTATTGTCACAGGGTATACAAAAAAAAAAAAAGAAGAATCCACTCTGGCAGTTTGGGCAGGCACTTCAGGGGGTTTTACGCTGGCTACGAGACATTGACACAATAACACCTAAAGTGGCTTTGTCCGCCCGGCAATATTGACTGTCAGAAAGTGCGCACGACAGCAGACCCCGAACTGGAATCCCAGTTACAGAAGTGTGCACCTCCCACACCACCCTCGGTTTACCGCCCATTGCCCAACACTGAGACATATACACACACACACACACACACACAGAGAATGGCAGTACCGAATAGTGAGTCAGTTGCCAATCCGCTTCCGCCTGCAACTCTCACTGACTTTGGTCGCTGTATTCATGCATGAATTTTGAACGAAATTTTCATACCTTTTTCGCAATATTCTTTCATTTTATACTCTCAATTTTGCTTTTTTTTTTTAGTGGAGGCAGTTTTGCACTTCAGACCGTTACTTTTCAATTTCCACTTGCAGAGACACACACACATACACACACACACGCACACGAACTTTTTGCCCTGTGTCTTTGGCGAGATTTTCCGCTACGCTGCATTTTCATTACACGTGTGCGAAGGAGCGAGACAGTAGCAACTTAGACAGAGACACAAACAAAGACAAAGAAGGTTGCAAACTTTTCTTTTATTTTTTTTTATAGAACCACTTGTCAAAGACAGGCAACCAGTTAGCAATTGAAGTCGGCAGTCTTCGGTCGCCTTATTGCAAATTGCTTGAATTGCTTTTGGCTTACGGGTGTTGTCCGTTCGTTCGTTTGTCCGTTTGTCCGAGCCGTCAATCCGCCAACCCCTTGATCCAAGGTGCATCCTCAATCTTGAGCGTTGTCTCTGCACTTGATGCTTGCCACTTGGCAGCTGCCACCTGCTCACGTGGCCACTTGGTCACCTCGTGTTTGCTCACTTATTTGCCACACTTGACCAAAATCAATTGGTAGTGGCAACGAGCAGCAGGCAGCAGGCACGCTGTCATGCAGGCTACAAGAGATTATGTTGTTTAACAATCAAATAAGTCACGCGGCGCTTAACTCAGTTCAGGTGGAAGCACCACAACAGCAACAACAAGAATCACAACATCAAAGGGAATCTAAACCCAATTAGTCGGCGAACAAATACTCTTACCAATCCTTTCACTTAACATATTTCAACAGTTATTAAATTTAATCAAATTAATTCAATAATTAATTACAAGGAATTAAACGACAAGCGATGTATAAATAAATAAGTATACAATATTTTAAAATTAAATATGTGAGGCTTCACATAGCTAACATTCCCCGTGCAGGCAACACCGTCAAGTTCTGCACGAAAGATTTTAGCTACCTTTTGACGCAGACCTGAAATGTCCGTCTCCTGTCCACGTACGTTAAGTTCTACCTTCGCCCCCTCCACTCTGTGCACTCCCCTGCCCCTTCCCCCTCTCTACCATTCCTTTCTTCATTGTCCGTTGTCTCTGCAATGTGTGGCTTATTGTATAAGCGCGTCCGTCTGCGCGTCCAATGTGGGCGTTTTATGTGGCCGTGTCCCTAAGTTGTTGTTAGTGTTTAATGTTGTTGTTGCTGTTCATGTTGTTGCTGTTGCCCGATGTTGTGGTGTTGCTTGTCTGTTTGGCTGCCTTGGCTGATTGTTGTGATTCTTGCTTCGCATATGGCCAGTATCTCCCCCCTACCATGTCCCCACGTTCATTGCCTCTGCCTGTCGCCTGTGCCATGAGCCGTGTAAACATTGGCGCGTGCCTGACTGCCAACAACAACAATAATAACAACAACAAGACCAATAGCAACAGTAACAGCAACAGCAACAGCAACAATACAACACCTTAATGTGTGCGCCTGCCTGGAACTGATTCTAATCGCTTGGAGTGTGGTGTTAATGTTGATGTTTCAATTAATTTTTATTAGTTCAACTCGTTATGCGCATGGCTGCTGCTACTACTACTGTTGTTGTTGTTGTTGCTGTTGCTGTTGTAGTTCGTGTTGTTGCTTATGAAAAATGATGAGCTGCAAGTGATGAGACCAGTGGATGAAAGTGCCAGGTTGCCCTTTTCAGTGTCTTTCCAACGTATAGCTCAATCAACTAACAAGCTTAAGCCATCAGCTTAGTATTGGCCAACTTCCATTCCCATATCAGCCATATGTACATGACCTATCGAGGATCCATCAATTTGCATATTGCATCAGCTCAGCTAACGCCAACGTACCTATAAATCCTTTGCCTGGCTCCTTTGCACGCCGTAAATAACCCGGCCGGAAGGCAGGCAAGGCCATGTGGCCCAGGCACAGAACGACAACGTCGCCGCCAATCATTTATCAAAAATATTATCAATCAGTCAATAGATGAAATGGCTTGATGAATGTCCAACAAGCAGCCTGGCAGGCTGGCAGTCAGACTGGCTGCCAGGCTGCCTGGACTTTCCAGGACGCTTCAGCATGCTCTCAGTCTTGGACTGCCCAGCGTTGACAGGCCAGGCGCCTGCACGTAGTGGGCATGGCTATAACTGGTCAACAGCAAGTACAACAACAGAACCCCAATAACAACGAGGCAGCAGCCTGCATTTGATTGATTTCGGAAAATGAAGAAAAATCGTGTCGAAACGCCAAGACAAAGGGAACAGCAGCCAGACCCGAAAACTGAAATTGCACAATACCAACCATGTGTTTGGGTCTGTGTTTGTGTTTATTTTTATTCATTGCATTCAGATTATTATATAAGGAAGAATACTATGTACATATACAAATATTAATATTTAAGGATAAAAATATTAATAGAATTGTAGATAGTAATATAGATACATAGTGGGATCTCGCGGTACTACCGCTAGGCAATGCTTTGCGGGATCCAGCGAGGACTTATTATGCCCCTCCTTTGTTACACCTGCCAATGAAATTCCATTTTGAAATTTCATTTTTAAGCAGAGTGTCTGAATATTTAAAAATTACAATACAGTTTAGAATCAGTATCCAAATGCAGACTGATCTCCGCCAAATATAATCAAATTACAGATAGCGCTCTCCATTTTGTGTGGTGTTTTTTCCTCTTCAAATCATTTCACTTTATCACTTAATCACCTTTCGGCCACCCTATTGAAGTAGTTTAGGATATAAACAGAAAGTCAATTATTTTTTTGCAGGCAAAATACAAAGTTTACATAAAACTTTTTCCCATTTAATTATTTTTATTTTCTTAGGACCAGCTTAAAAAAATTTAAGAGATCCCTCAGGATTACTATTTAAAACTAAACAAGTATTTTGGAATAACAATTATTTAACTATGTATCAGTATCAATATGAGTTCCCTAGCAACTTCAGGGATTAATTTGCCTCTTTATGATATGAAAACTCTTGCTGGTTCATTTAACTCCACATTGACCAAAATGCACCAGCTCAGGATCATAACTTCCAGAACATTTTCGTATCTAACACACTATGTAGACCTGAAGTCTACTTACTTAAGTACTCTTTAGCTTATAATTATAATTGTTCTCATATTGTTGTAGCTTTTGTTCTGCAGATTCATTTTGGAATTAAAACTTGAACTACGAGCAAGATTTTGCTGGAAATCCCTTGGTATATTGACGAGGTGCGCACTTCATTAGAAAGCGATTTACAGTGGCCTGCCGTTGCAACTTGCAACTTGCAACAATGCAAATTTGATTATTGCGACCAGGGGGCAGATCTCGCATGCAAGCACATACATTCAAACACATACACACACAGTGGGGCAAGCGGGCAACATTTGTTCTATTGTTTCTCCATGTCTTTTATTTTTTTTCTCTTTTTTTTGCAGACTTATTCAATTTGCTCTGCAACATGTCAAAAAGTTTTGTGCAGCAAATGAAAAATGTGCAGTAAAAGTGCAAAACGCAGCAAACATGCTACGAAAATTACAAATTTTTTTGTTAGTTTGCTTATTTATGTGTGTGTTGGTGTGTATGTGTGTGAGTCGTTTTTGTTAGTTTGTCTGTGGCTTGTTGTTGTCTCTGGTGTTGTCAAAAAGTATGCCAACGCAGGCCCAGAATGATGGAGTGACAGGGACTGCCATCCGGGCGGGAGATTGCGACTGACAACAGTACTGAGTATCCATAGGGTTAGTAGGGGTCGTTGTTTACTTCATGCAGCTCGCCTCACTCTCTCTTTCTCTCTCTCTCTCTTTCTGTCTCTCCTCCTCTTTTCAGTCTCTCTCCCTATCTTCATTTGACAAGTGGAGTGTGCGGCCAAATGCCTTTTAGTACCTCTTTCATCTGCAAATATTTGTGTTATTAGAATTTTTAAGCCGGCTCCCAGAAACGTTTTTACCACGGAAACTATACACACATGTATCAGTTGAAATTCTGTGTGGTCTCCAATTTGCAATCGAGCTCATTTCGCCAATCACTTGACAGATTATACTGTGGATTCTTAAAGAAGCATAATAAGTTAACATTATAATCATAAATTTATATAAGTAAAAAATAAATGAAATATCTATGCAAGCTACAGGGTATCTTATAGTCAAGCACACTCACCTGGTAAAAGTTGAATGCTTATTAGATATATATATATATGTATATTTAACATTTACTGCCTATTGTTATGCACGAAAATGAGCGATATCGATGAGAAAGCGATTTGCGGAACACTTGCGATAAACTCTTGGCCTGCTGACGCAGTATGGATATATGTAGCATACTTTCATGCGCAAACAGGGACAGCATTTGTGTGTTGGTGTCTGTCAATTCTGTCTGGTCGGGACCGCTGTCAACGAAAATGTTTTGAAATTGTTTCGAAGCGGTTTTTTTTTTGTGCCTGTTTTCTTCATTCTGTGCTGATGTTTTTTGAAAAATATTTAATTTCCGTATTAACGTTGCGACAAAATTTTGCTTATATTAAAATACCAATGCTGATGCCAATATTGACGCGCTTTTCTAAAGTTATGCTCGCGGGCCACTCTTTTATTATTAATTTTTCAATGTCAATGCATTTCAATTTTGCGGTAGTGCGTCATCGTCGACAATCGAGCGGAATAGATTTATGACAGCGACACTGCATTTTATTACACTTAAAGGAAATCTTTCTTGAAATTGGCACACGAAAAAAGTTTTCCGAAAAATAAACGTAAAATGGCAAAGGGCAGAGGTAGAGGTAGAGGCATGGTAAACTGAAGGAGTAAGAGGAGAGGGTAGCCAGACCGATAGAGAAGTTGGCGTAAGTAAGGCAACGCCATTTATCAGCGTGACACCTTGCCGGGTGGGCAACTTGGTCCTGGATATTCAGAGTCTCTGGGTGTGGGTCCGAAGCTTGGATTGCACTGTGGTGTCTGTGTGTATGTGTGTGTAGCATTTTTATGGCATGTGAGAAATGGTGCAGAAAGTGTGACACAAAATTGTAGACAAATTGCTTGAAATGATTTCATTTCTTTTATTTATGATGTCGACGCTCGAGTTGCTTTTTACCGCCTTTTAGAAAACGAAGTTGCATTAAGCTCACACATTGATTTCCATTTTTCTGTGACAAGATTTAACAAATTCAATTTTAATATTTTGAGTGAATAGATTTTCGGCACATATATTTAATGTCTGAGCCAGACCAATTTTACGATTTTAAATTACCTATAGATAAGACCAACGATAACACAATGAACTATCGCTATCAATTCAATTAATATTCAACGTGGAATTTATTACTCTTATGCGCAAAAGAAACGATAAAAAACATGGGATTTACCAAAAAATTCGAAATTTCCGGTTAGTATATTTTTAAAACACATTGTTCTAGCATAAATTTATGCTATTATGTGCTGAAACGTTCAACATATTATCAGTTCTACTAGGCTCAGGATAACTGGTCTTTCATACTCGATCATACTCGATTATAACACAATATTTATTAAATCATATTATTATCAACGGTTTTTATATTAGCTGCAATTAACAGGCACACGAAAATTGTTTGTTGATAAAGAAAAATATGGCTTTTACGTGTTCCTTATGTCTGCCGGCTTGTTTTATGGTCCGTGTATTCTAAGGGGTTTGGGTTCAAAAAAAAACAATATATACGCAAAAAATATAAACACAAAAAACAAACAATTACGGACAAGAAGGCAACAGGACAACGGCTTTCCGCACCTAACCTCATCCCTCCTACCACACTGCTATAGGCCCAAGGACTTCACGGTCGACAAGGGGGCTTCATCTTCATCTTTTGCAGCTGCCAAAACAGTCAAGTGTTTCGTTTTCCGTTATTGCCAGCCCTCAACGGCCGGGCATCTAATCGAATTTGATGGCTTCACACTGATAAGAGCAGCTGCTGCACCTTCCCTACCTCTGCCCACGAATCCGGCCACGATTTTTATTGCCTTTCATATTATTGTATTAGCCGTGGCATATGCTTTAAATATTGCCTGTCCCTTTGCTTTTTCAATGCGATAGCTTTTTGTTCAGAGCATTTGTCGTTCTTGTTTTTGTTGTTGCTATTATTGTTTGTTTTTTTTTGCAGATTTCAGCGCCGATTTTTATGTTTAGCGTTTATTATACCTTACTTTTTCGCGCCTTTTTTAACCCCTTGTTTTATGTGCCGGTTGTTGTAGTTGTCGTTGTTGCGTGTGTCGACCGGAAATGCCTCATTTTTAGAAGTGTTTTGCATTTTGTTGCCGTCTGATTCTACTTTTTTCAACAATTGTGAACGCGTTTTCCTTTTGCTTTCTCTTTGTGACTGTGCCGTTGTTATTTCTGTTGTTTTGGTGTTTGGGCTTTTGGTTTCTACTCCGCTTTGCATTCCCTTATTTGTGAGATATATGCAAATGTGTTGGCAGTTATTTGTGTTGAGGATTTGTTTTAGCTCCGCTCATGTTATGCATATGTATTTGTGTTTTAGTTTAGTTTGTCAGCCTGACATGGCATATGGATATGGATATGGATATGGTTGGGTTTGTGGATGCAGATGTAGATGTGACTGTGGATATGGATATGGGTATGGATATGGTTTCTGGCTTCGTTACGAGTATTATTTTTGGGCCCGCTTTCGTTTGATTTATTCTGGCAAATATTTTAGATTTGCAAAAATAGTTTCATTCAAGTTTACTCCCTTTTTTTAATAAATCGATGAAGAAAATGTATTTAAAAACTGGGCGTATATCAATAACTTCATCTTTAATTTTTTTTAATACTATTTGCACTAGGAAACTTATTTATTATATTAAAAATTGTAAAGTAAATAAATAGGCGATGGAGATATTTACATTTAAATTGGGGAATATATTTCAAAGAACACATTTAAACATAGTTAGCAAAATTGTAATTGAATCATTTAATTCAATGCGAAAATAAATTAAATAAAACACAAAAACTAGCAAAAGATAAGTCCTCACTCTAGGACAGTACAAATCGAATTGAAGACCATTAAATTTAATACTCAATCTACTTCAACACTTATGTGAGAATGCCAAGAACTAATATTCCACAATCTAAACGAAATATTATAGTAAAGTCAAATTAAAATAAATATTTTTGGTTATCAGTAAATGATTATAAAATTATCAAGCAAGGATATCCGGTGAAAGCTTAATTTGCCTTCAGCTTTTGCTCGGCCCGCCTCTTTGTTTGGTATAGAGTCTAGACCTTGTTAACAGCATTTGCGTTGCCATTGATAGAAGCTTGTAGTGTGCCTACTGATATCATTAATACTTCCGGTATATTTACGTAAATATTAAACAAATGATAACACACATTTGAAGCTCACGTCAAGGAATTACCAGTCCAAAGTTCTGTCTTATATTTTATTTGTGAATTTTATTTAAGAGTACAAAAATAATTTTCTTATATTCATTCAAATCTTTTTCATAGAATTCAAAGTAGTGCAACCCAAGAAACAATTCAATAAAATCCATTTTTGGAATAGCATTCTTCGATTCGGCCTTAATCTCCTTAATCGTATCAAAAATACGTCTTTGGAGCGATCTTTTTAATTTATTACAAAGACAGAATTAACCTGCTAAATTAGGCAAACACGAGTATGGCACGACATGATCACGAATATTGAATGCCCTTTTTTCTTTAAGCTGAGTGTCGAGAAATTCAACTTACATATTTCTCATAATGTCGCCCAGTTTCATTACTGAATGATATCAGGCATTGAAAAATCGAATAAGGATGATTTAGGTATTTACAAAACTTAAGCGCAAATATTCGAGCAATAAGACAATTTTTTAGAAATCTGACACAGCTGATAGTAACTATCCAATTTAAAAGAGTTTTCCACATCAAAGCACCCGCACAATTTAAGTTCAGTTCAATTCTGTTAATTTTGTTTAATACTTAATTTTGTTTTTACAGCCTTTTTTTAGTCGTTTATAATTAAATACATTAATTATGGCTTGTATTTGGAGAAGTAATACTTAAAAACAACACATGGAAAGAATTACTTTTTATTTCTTATTACAAATAGTTCTAAATACAAATATTAATATATGTATATATGCAATAGCACCTGGTGTTTAGTTTTATCTACAAATAATTATGTGTAAGCATTAACACCTGGAATTTAGTTTTATCTTACAGACCGAATTGGACAAACATAGCTTTATTAGCTTGGGTGCCAAAGATATTAAAAAATAAAAATGGAATAATACCAAATGACTGGCAATAAATATTAGAAAAAATTATAAACGCGTTTTAAAGGAAATTAAATAATAGAAATATTAGATAAGCTGCAAGTTATTTAAAAAGTTCATTGTGAGTGTGACTAAGCAGTTGCTCTTTAATCTTTGGTGGAAAACCTAATTGAAACTTACCACCACTGTGGTATTCATAACAAATGATAATAAATATGCACTATCAACTATTGATTTGTAATTTTTTTTTTAATCCAATTGCGCCACGATATATAAAGTCAGATGTCCAAATACTGGAGCAAGCACTTGATCGGCTACTTCTGAATCGTCAAAATGGCAACTAAAGCTATATTTCCAACTTCCTTTGATGAGAAGACCAAAATATGGAGTGGAATTCCAAAGCGTCCATTCTACGATTACGATTGTTCCATGGGCTTAGTGGTATTCAACACTATGAAGAATTTTCCTCAAAATGTCGTGCAGGTAAATAAATATACGTAAAGCCAGTAACTTTATCTTATTTATGAGTTTTTTTTAATTAGATCACGCATATGGACGGGCGAGTTGTAACCTTTGGAGATACCCTCGCCTGGGCCACACGTCTGGCAATGTACTTCAAGAGTGAGAAACTAACACATGAAGATGTCATCGGCATTATTGGCAAGGCTAGCACTCACGTAAGCTCTCTAGCTGCAGCCTGTCTCTTCCATACGACGCCTTTCCACGCAGTTGCCTACACCTACATAAAAGAGCCTGAGGTTATAAAGGAACTCTATGGTCTGACTAAGCCAAAGATTGTGTTCTGCGATGGTGAGGACTATGAGGTTATTAAACAGGTAACAGCAGAGTGGGCTCCGAAGATAATAACGCTGACTGGTCGAGTGGATGGAGTGCCCAGTATAGAGGATCTGCTGAGTCCACATCCTGCGGAACGTTTCTACCAGTGAGTGGAAGAATTCAATTGAGATTGCCATATTTATTGAAAACTATCTCTTCTTATTAGACCAGAACATTTGGCCGTTGGCGGCGATCAGACAGCTGTCATTCTGTGTTCATCGGGAACCTCTGGAAAAGCCAAAGCTGTTGCCCTATCTCATAGAATAGTCGCCAAAACAGCTCCGTAAGTAAACTTGACAAAAGATACTATGACTGTGAATGTTTATATAAATGTTACATATTGTACAGAATAACCAATAGCACCGATGTCATCTTGACAAGCGCCACATTAGACTGGATGACAGGTTTCACATGCACAATGCTGGGATTCCTTTTTGGTGCCTCAAAAGTCATATTCGACGAGACCTTTAACGCCGAAAGCTTCATTCACATGACCGAAAAGTACAAGGTAACCATGTACGCCATGGCTCCCTGGCAGGCTTTTGAGGTGTTCACACATCCTCTGGCCACGGAGCAAAGTTTGGCCAGCCTACGAACTGTCGTTATTGTTGGTGGATGGCTCTCAGTGGCAATACTAAAGAAGGCCCACAGTCTTACTAAGAACTGCTTCATCATGTTCTCTTATGGAGCCACTGAAACCAACGGTATCGCAATTAATCTGGATATTGAGCTAGGAAATTCTGTAGGCGGCGTATTACCAGGAAATCGAATTAAAATCGTGGATGAAGAAGGCCATGCCTTGGGACATAATCAGACCGGTGAAATACTTATTGATATTGGTGTCAAATGGCAGGGATATATAGGTAATCCGGTGGATACTGCCTCGACCATAAAGGACGGCTGGATCAATCTGGGCGACATTGGCTATTTCGATGATAATAACTATCTCTATCTAACCGATCGCAAAAAGGACGTGCTCAAGTACAAATCAAAGGATTATTCACCCAACGAAATTGAGCAAATTATTGCCGAGCTACCAGAAATTCAGAACGTATGTGTAGTCGGCGTCAGAAATTTGGGCCGCAGCGATGCCGCTGGTGCTCTGGTCATCAAGAGGTCGGGCTCTGATATAACCAAAGAGAAGATCATGGAGCATGTGGCCAAACGGGTCGTTGTCGAGTACAAACATCTCAATGCTGGAGTTCAATTTGTGGACAGCTTACCACAGAATACTAATGGAAAGATCTTAAGGAATGCGGCTAGACAGATCTTCGAAGAACTTATGGAGAGTAATTAAATAAAACTATATAATATTTTTAATTGTGATTACAAAGACTTATAATACAAAGGAATTTCCCACAAATGAAAGAGAAATAATTCAATGCGTTTCTTCACATCAATGTTAATGAACAGGAATATAAATTCTTCATGTTAAGCAATTAATTTCCTTAAATTGAATATTTAAAAAAATCAATATATGATATAGTCATTATTATTATTATTACAAGTGAATAAATATATTTATAATATAAAGATTATTAAGCATTTTTGAAAAGTTTATTTTTTCAGGTGACCTGACAACATATAAAATATATATTTGTATGAAAACCCCATTTGGCTATAGACTCTAGAAATCGGGAAATAGTTCGGTGTCTCCACATTTTATAATCGCTCAGGTAAATAAGATTAGTATTATCCTATAAACATAATTAACGAATACAGGAAATAACAAATACTACTGTCTGCCTTATCTCATAGAACTTATAGTATATGAAAAAGGAGATTCCCAAAGTTTATCTAAAAAATAATAATAACAAACCTTTATCTACGCTCAATTGTCCAATTGACTCATTATATTAAATTTAATGCGTAAAAACCAACTTTGAATTGATAGCGCCAGATTTGAAGTTCATTCCATTTTTCAATTAGTTAATAATATCTTATCAAAATTTCGTTCGTGATGGCTTTTATAACTCATTAAAATTCCATATTTGTTTAATTGTTTAAATAAGTGGTAGTCTGAAGCATTAAAAAATAATTTTAACAAATTGACATTTTTATCTTAGTTAGATAATAGTATATGTGATTAAATATTTACTGAGATACTAGTTTGATTACATAAAGAGTACGGAAATTAGTTTTTCTTAAAAGCATGACAGGTTTTCTTTATGACCTTTTTAAATATTTTCTCAATCTGTTTGCTTAGTGTATTACTCTTATTAAGTTGGCAACATAATATATTTAGCTTTCTTATACACATTTAAGATATCTATGTAAATTCATAATGGTTTCACCGATAAGTATTAACTATCATGTCACTGCCGAAGAAAGTTCAGCTTTTAGTTGTGAGATGTTAGGGATGATATCTATGACACCGAACTCTCACGTCTTGCACATATCACCCCAAAGGGTCATACTCGAGTAGAGTAACCCGCCCACACCATTAACACTTTAAGCGCAAGCCTCCCGGGTCTACTTGGCAGGCTGAGTTAACCCAACCCATTCGAATCGTAAAGTAAACAGGACGAGGCCACTCAGGCGCACTCGGGTTGTTGGCCAGACAATTTTACCTACTTTATGTTTGTTTATTTGCATATTTTTCAACTTAAAGACGACAATGACGGGAAAATAGAAGGAGCTCTAGGACCAGGACTATTGTGCTGAACACAATGGCCATGTCATCCAGGACAATGACAATAGTCAAAGTGGATCCAGGAGTCGCAGCCTTAGCCGCAGCCTGCATGTATTGTGCCGCTATTTTATAATTGACAATAATACTCGTACATAAAAGATATGTATAGAAAAAAGCAAAGAGCATAATAATGGCAAATGGTAAGTAATACATTAGCCAGACATAAGCCAGCCTCCCCAAAAACAATTCTTGGGGCTGGCCAAAAGCAACCCACTGCTGACACTGACAATGCATTTGTGCCCGTGAAAAAAGGTCACGTCTTATCTATTTACCTAAACAATTTGCTTAAAATGTTTACAACATAAGCAACATCATCATCAGCATCAGCGCGTGGCAGGCGAAGGTTGCTGTCGTGTGCATGTAGCCAGGCTCAGACTCAGACCCAGGTTCAGGCCCTGCCATGGCTAGTGCCATCTATTTACCTTAAGTAGTCATACGGTCGTTGTTTTTTCCTTCTTCTCTTAGTTTCTGCTTTTTCTTCTTCTTTTTTTGTAAATGCTTTACCCAGATACGAGGGGTACGGGAAAAAGGCAAAATGCTCGACCAACATTAGAGCGCAATAGCCAGGGGAATTGTTTTATAAGCTATGAATAACAGGACAAAAAGAAAACGTAACGATGAAGAGACAGAGAAGAAAGCTGAGCACAAAACCAGAATGTATAAAAATATATTCACAAACGCGAAGCTTAGATACTCTTTACCATTACATATCCTTAGGTATACGCAAGCTTGTTGGTATATTAAAATTAAAGTTTATATAGATTTACTTACTGAATTATAAATTAAATAAACGTGCCATTTTGGCTTATTACTTTCTGCTTTTAACAACACAAAATAATAACTAGCGCAGCAAAAGTCTCAATGGTCACTTCCTATAGTCACCATCGATTAGCATTGGCAGAATTATGCTGATAATTTTATATCTTCGAATATCAGAATTTTATTTATTTTCATTTATTTAATTGAATATTTATTTAATTTCTTTTTTTGTTAATATTAACTGAAAAATTCAAAAACCCTCACAAGATTATCGATGGCATCAATGTTACCAATTGTATAGACTTTTGAAATAATTAATTTTAGAAATTATCAATAAATAACCAGGGATTAAAATCGAAACGAATATCGGTTTCAGTTACGGTTTCAGTTCGGTTAAGGTTTTCGGTTATCGGTTATGCAAAATCTGGGAGTATCGGTTTCGTAACGCTTATCGGTTTTTTGTAAGTTTCGGTTTAAAAATACCGGTATGGTTTCAATTCACAAAAAAATTTAAAATTTCGGTTGACCAAAATAAGAAGCGTTATTCATTGCTTTACATGAAAAAAGACTTATTGCTCTAATTAGCCTGGAAAATAATGTTATCTGGTTACTGGAATGGTCCAGCGTATTGTCGATTTTATTATAGTTTGACCATTCGATTATTTTGATTTTACTGACTTTTAATAACTTCGAACTGCCATAACTTTATCAAAATTTAATCAATTTTCATGCGCAATATAAATTTGAGCATAATTTTACCTCTTTATTCGTTCTGCATTTAAATTTTGTTCATTTTCCAAAATTCGAAAATTTCGAAATTTTTAGAAAATTTACAGTGTTACCCCTTATCATTTTTCTAAAAATATCAAAATTTTCGAATTTTCAATATGAAAAAAATTTAAATGCAGAACGAATTTAGAGGTCAAATCATGCTCAAATTTACATTACGCATGGAAATTGATTGAGTTTTGACAAAGTTATGGCAGTTCAAAGTTATTATACATATTATCATACAGAAACCACATGCATTGCAATAATTGTTTATTATTTGGTCATAATAAAATAATAACCAGCACCTGTTCAGAAGACGGAAAATTTTTTTTTCCTTTACGGTTTCAGTTACGGTTACAAACTTCAATCGGTTTTCACCGGTTAAAGGTTACGGTTTCGGTTAAGGTTTTAATCCCTGTAAGTAACTAACATAAGTAAGATTAGTAAAGATATGAATAGGTATTCAGATGTTAATGACCTCTAAGAATGTTCATTATTAGTTTTGGAATATTATTTCAAGATTTTCTTGTGTTTAATTTCTTATTATTTTCAGTTTAAGAATATTACAAAAATAATAAATTTTTTTGGTTCATAAAGGACTTAATTAATTCATTCGTTAATTTTAATGACCGCTTCACTTGAACAAATCTAAGTCTCATTTTTTTCAATATCTAAATATTCTCAGTTAACTATTGAAATTAATGTAAATTTTAAAAACATCTTTTAGTTAAAATAACTGATAACTGGACTATATAAACCAGCCAAAAACCTTACAAAGCACATCATAGTTCGAGTTTTCAGTTTATTATGTTTAACACCTTCACTTAGACAACCCATCTAGCGACTTCGACAAATAGACTAATTATAGTAGGCGTTTAAAACTCTTCATAGCATTAGTTAGGTACTACATATTCTTATGCATTGCAAACCTAATGAGAAAGTTAAAGGAGTTTGTAATAAGTATCTATATATAAAGGCGAACTGTGACAGCAAAACAAAATATGGTAAGGAAAAGACCCAGGGCTTGCGGCTTGTGGCTGCCCCAAGCCACCCTGGACCACTGGGATGGGAGCGACTGTTGCCGCTCTTATTCCATTTAAAGGCTCTCCCTCAACTTTGAAGTTTTGTTAGAATGTGCGTCACTGTTAAAAGGTCGCGCACTTCGTATCTGAAATTGTGCGCTTTTTTTTCATCAGCAACATTTTCACATTTACGAATTTCTTCGCTTTTTCTTATGCGCCATCAACATTTGCTGAGCTGTGGCACGCGCTGTCTCCGCCTCGAAGGGCTTAGTAACGAAACGGTCCTGAGTTGATTATTGGTTCGTCGCATCAGTCTTTCCAATCAACATCATCTATCAGCATTAAACACAAAGTCAGGGCACAGACAAGAGAAAAATTCGAGAATGGCCATGAAACAAAGGAAAAGAAACTTCCTTCCGTTTGGGTCCCCCAAAAACAAATGTAATGCCTTTAATTTATTTGTTGGCAATTTTCTAATCACAGCCTGGAACACGCGAATGCCTTTAAGATAAACAAATGCTGTTGAAATTTTTCATCGTGTTAATTGTATAAATATAGACCAAAGTTTTTATGAGCTACAGTCAGTTGCTTTTAACAAGCAACCCTCTTTCCGGGGAGAGCAAACAGCTTGTAATTGGGGGGAGTAAGAGGGTGGCAGCTGTCATTGGGTAGGGTGTATGTTATATTTTATGAGCCACGGCTATGGCACAAAAGTGACTTATCTTGTTACATAGCGAAAGTTCCATGCAGTAGCATCATCATCATGTGGGTACGATGATCGTAATGCAAGAGTCTCATTAGTCTGGCTGATGTTGCAGCATTGATTATAAGTCCGAAACATCAAAACAATATCAAAGATATTTCGTTGTCAGATGGAATCCTAACTTTGAAGCGTAACAATGCCAGCAAGAAGACTTTAAAAAGATACACAAAAGTGTGCAACTAACAGTTACTGAAATACCTTCAAATTGTTTTTAAAAACGTATCAAATTTCTACGATGCAAATGTTAACGGCCCGCTTAGATATTCTGGCGGGAATTGGTTAAATTTTCAAAAAGTTTAAAACTAGATAGACGGAGTGGAGCATTAACAAAGTGCTTAAAAACTTTTGCAGTCAAAATTTTCTTAATTTTTCGAATGCCAATTGCGAACAAACTCGCATTTCTATAAAGCGACTCTTGCTCTTATTCCCTCCACACTCAAGCCTTTACTCATCCATTTAACGAGGCATGTTCTTATACAGACGCCGCCAAAAAGCACAGCTCCCCACTTCCGTCCTTGACCTTACCCATTCAGTGCCGCAGAACAGCGCAGCGGAGAGTATAGACAGAAGTGATGAGTTGGGGAGTTTTGCAAGAGGCACAATGGCCACTGCGACGCATTGTAGCGCATAATTAGCCCGATGAATAAAAGCCAAAAGCAAAAGCGAGGGAGGTTTGTGTGCAAAAAAAGGAAGAAAAAAATTAAATAAGAGGCAAAATGAAAAAAAATTAAAAAAAAAAATACTGTAGTCTCGGCAGCAACGATGGTGGCTGCCAACGGCGCTGAATTTTCCACAATTTTCTTGTTTTGCCTAATTGAAGATTTGCACTCGAAATGATTTTAACGCTGCGATAATGCCCATACCCAAACCAACAAAAAGTGGGAAATAGGAAGAAGGAACAGGAACGGGAACGGGAACACCTAAACAAACTTTGCCAGTCGAGGCAGTCGCTCACTTAAATGACTCGCGCCAAAATTAATGCATGAAATTCCATCAGAGACAGCAATAAAAAGTGTAAAATTGATTTGCATAATGAAAAGTTGTTGAAAGTGCCACCATTTTGATGCTTAGAAGCAGACCAGTATCCCCGAATATCCGACTATCCGAGTATCCCTGGCAGCCAACTGGCCCAAATTGCTTGTTGTTAGTTAGTTTTCAATGTTGACTGCAAATTAGTTGTCGATGTCTCTTTCTCTGTCTGTCTAAGGCACACAGACAGACAGAGATGGTTAAGCTCCTCTTTTAGGCAGGTCACACAACATTTTTTGATGGCGTTTTTTCATTTAGCATTTGTAATTGAATTATACGAACACGTACACCTATACACACACACACACACACACACAGATACACTTAACTCACGGGATGAACACGAGCGCTGACATATTTTAGGCAAGTAGCTGGGCACATGAAAGCAAATGGCAGCTGAGTGTCCATAGGGAAAACACGCCTATCTAAACACCAGCAGCTGCCGTGACGTCTATTTTGCATTTTATCTACACGCTTACAAACACGCACAGACTTACATACATACATACAGGCATTCGAATACAGCTTGCCCACGCGAACAGTGCGCGAAATGGCGCAAAATGGCGTCGCTTGTAATAAATTACGTATACGCAGCGTTGTGCGAAACTTTCAATTGTGTGCTAGTGTTAGTGATGTTGATGGCGATGGTGCACAGGCATCCGTTTGGTTTTTCGCTCTGCAACACTAGAACGCCCCAGGCGGTCACCGCACTGGACTCGTATGTGGTAAATGAATGTGCAAGTATGCGAATGACAATGGCAACGTCAATTGGTTTGGGTTTAGGTTTGGTTTTAGGTTTCGGGTTTTTGGGTTTTCATCGCGTTTTTGGCTGATTTCTGCGTAGGTAGCGCGAATTTGTCGTGGTTCCTCCTTGTGCTTGATGCCATGTCAGGCATTTCATTGTTATTCTAATGCCGGGTTGTAGTTTCACTGCAAGCGCCATAGATTACGCTAAATTGCTTGGGGGCCGCACAATGCGAAATTGTGGCAAAAAACAAAAAAAAAATACCGCCAAAAACATGGCGAACTCAAATGTTGGCCCGATAGATGGATGAATGTTAAGCATTTGTCCAAGCTTTGTAGCCCATTTGTTGAACAATAGTTGATCTGGGATTGAACATTTAAAGCCCATTCACAGTTTAAAACTAATCTCATTCGTAAAGCAAGCAAGACTATAATTGTAAAATTATTACATAAAATAAGCAGCTTAAACCAATATAATTGGATTGAGAGTCAATTATACAATGTATCACATTAATATGACTAAACAAATAAATAGTATAAAATTTGTACTGATTGTGTTTCATTATTCACATTCATTCAATGTTTCAAATGCGACTAATGCACACTAAATCACAGCTAGCAACTTTTCAGTATTGTTTTGACTTATATATTAGCCGAATACGAGAACTGTAAACAGTTCAAAACTATACGAGCGCCCATCTATAATGCCCCCAGTAAACTACATGCTATAAATCACACTTGCTGGCGGACTAAAGTTATGCCCTACAGTTTGCAGCAACTGTCAAACCAACTGCTCATTACGCCAACCCACTTTCACTCTTCACAACTTCCTGACACTGGTGCTGTGGTGATGAGGTGGTGGTGTGCTGTAATTCTGCCAGTTAGCCATGAGCAAAAAATTCCACAGAGAAACCCATTGAAATGCTAGTCCAAACTATTCACTGACTGAGCTCATTATACTCTATTTTTCTAGTATTTGTATTGTATTTTTTGTATTTGTATTTTTTTATTTTTTTGCCTGGACATTCGCACTCTGGACCATATGCTGCAAATGCAGGCAGGAATCGCCAGTTGGCAGTCGATTCTGCGACCACATTACATTCACATACTGGTTAGGATATTCATACATACCAACACATCCAGTTGGCATTGTCGTTTCATGTGTGCAGTCAGTTGGTAACGCGTTGTGGCCACTCGGCCCATTGTTGTCATTGGCTCATTGCTAATATTGGAAGCTGCTGCTTTTGCTGTTGTGCTTCTGTGATGTTGCTGTTGTTGTTTTTGTAGTTGCTGTTGCTGTAGCTGTTGTCAATGGCAGTGTCAGTGTCAGTGGGACTGGAATTGCCAAGGCTAACATTCGCCTCATTCATGTGTTTTATTGCCACCAACACACATACGCCGAATAACAACAAAACCGACCAGGAAGCGACAGCCCCCACAGAAGCAGACCCCCATATATTTATGCTCCATATGTTTGTGCCATATCTCCGTGCGCATAAACCACAACTGAACGACGAGCACTACGGAACTAGAGCAACAACAGCAGCATCAACAACAGCAGCAGCCCAGCACTGACTCATTACCACAACCAGGGCTGAAAACCTAACCAATTTTGGCACAGAGATCACTTACATATCATTATATATTTCATCATTATCAATTTTAAAATGAATTCGATCTTTAATACAGGCTTGTTGTTTGTGTACAAGTATTAAATTTTAGAAATTTTAATCTTATATACAAAATATATGTTTTATATAAGTCGTCTTTTAAAGAACAAAATAGCTCTCTTCTCTTTCCAGTGACAGCTTCATGATATGGCGATAGTCTTGGCATTTGTTGATCAATTTTTGAATACAACTTTAAATAATAAATATTTGCAAAAGCTATAGTCTTATTATTTTCTAAACAATTTTTTTATAAAACTTTTAATAATGTATGTATTTGGAGAGATCAACTTTAGATATTTTAATGATATATTAAATATATGAATATATGATTCCATACTGTCGCTTTGAAATAAAAACGCAATTTCTTAGACAAGTTTTATCAAATAGCTGAAAAACTAATACATTAGCTTGCATAAAAGCAGAGATGGACAGTCCAAGCTGGTTATTCCAATCAAGAATATGTGACGTAAAAGCAACTGGCGATTTCATGATACCTTTGACAACTATGTGGCCAAAAATGCTGGCCAAATGGCTACCATGTCTAACCACATTTGATGCCACAAGGACCACAACATGTTGCAAAAATAGTCAACAAATGTCCAAAGCTAAGCTGCCTGCTGCCTGTTGGCTGTTGATACTATGAGTCTGTTTTAATCAAATTGCCACAGAAGTTCAGTGGGTTCAGTTCAAGTGCAAGCCGTTATTCTCGATTTAGTGGCTATATACATACATATATTTCTATATGTATGTGTGAGTATGTGAATGTTTGGGTGGCCCATAAATCCATTCAATATTTAACAGGACAGCAAGAAGTGCAAACGTTGGCACTTTCTGGTGGGCGGCAGAACAGAACGTTGCGGCGACTGAGCAACAATAATGTTTATTATCATTTATTTTATTTCATTTAAATGACTCGTTTGGGCTGTCGCAAACTCGCAAAAAGCTAATAAGCTGCAGTAATAAATTATGTGCCATGCAGCATATAAATTATCCGCAATTAACTAAAATTTTGCATAAAATGCACAAAATTTTTCATTGGGTAAAAATAATTTTGGTTTTAGAAAACTTTTATCAAAACAAAAACAATAACGGAACAAATTCCAAACATTTTCTGGCTCATCCACGGCTAATGATGTCACACATTGTCTGACTACGTATGTGTGTGTGTATTTGTGTGAGTGTGTGGAAATAAATGAATTTAAATTTCATTTTAAGTGCTCAAATAAACTGGTATTAATTGTTGTCGCTGGCATTTCAAATGGCATTTAAATTATCTTCTGGTCTATGAAACACCTATGACTAGCTCATTTTATTTGCGCCTGATTAAATTTTATAGCTATGGGGTACAACATGTTGGCATACAGACAAAAGATGATTAGTGGACCACAAATAGAGTTATTGTCATGGTAAGATGGCAGCAGTTAATGCCTTCAGCAAAGACCTTCAGTTAACTAGAAAGTGATCAAATAACTTGATGAGGTTTCTATAATGACGTCCCATCTAAATTTTAAAAGATCGCAAATTTTATGTTGAGTGTCTGAGTGAATTTTTATGTTCAAATCAAGCATAAATTAACTCACCTCAATTTGAGCTTGTGTTGGTAAATCTCTGCCACGTAATTTCTATTATTTCTGTTGAGCATTAGCAACAGTTATAAATATACACAAAAAAAAACAGACATACCAAAATAATGTGTGCATTGTTGAAAAGTTAACATAGTTATTTTGTGTCCATGTTATGTTATTTTTGCAATTTCATAGCGTTAGAAATAGTAAACAAAAATGGGAAAATAAAAACATAACAAGTTTGTTACTTTTAATAAATGTACTATAAACATTATATACACACAGAGACCACAGTTTATTAGTTTAGTTTATATTGTATTTATTTTCAAAATATTTTACGAATAAATTTGTCTTGAATATTTTAGCGAAGCTAAAATAACGTTGAAAATTTTGCAAACTGAATAAAAATTGATATTAATAGGATTGTAAGTTAAGTGCCAATAACTGGTACTCGTATACATATATTATGATAAGCTTCGTTTCGATCCATGATAAGTCACATCGCATGTCAAAACTATTAATTGCAACAAGCGTATCGCAAAGCTACGTCCAAAACTAGCCGGACAATGTTCGGGCCGTGGAAAAGGCAGCATTGTTATGCAGTTGCCCAGAGGCCCATGGATGGAAAGGACCAGTGCAAGAGGCATGCGCCCATTTAAATTTATGTGCAACTTAACGCTTCAAAATTGAGTGCAACGAACGCAGCGCGTAGCGGGTGCTACATCAAAACGCCGCCCACAGCAGCCATATCAAGTATACGCCATAGGAACCGGAAGCGAGACTTGGAGTGTTTGCCTGACTGCATGCCCTGGCCTGACTGCACTCTGTCTCTGTCTCTCATTCCCCTTCTCCAGGCAATGGCAACAGCAACAGCAACAATGCGCGACAAAAACGACAACAACAAGGACTCTGGTTTGCCTGCCTAGCTTCATGTTTTCTTTGCCGCTTTTAATTTCAAAAATTTATGCGCTCGCGCCACACTAAGCGTAAAATAACGATGCAGAGCAACGTCGCGTCGTAGTATTGCAACAGTGTTTATATACCCTTTAACAATATTGTCATATTGTCATAAACACTATGAGTACTCAAGAAAATGCATTTTTTAATTAATAAATATCTACTTGAAGTATGATGACTAATCGTATAATATATAATTTAATTTTATTAATTTAAAAATAACATTTATTTAATATATACGCACATATTGGATATAAGATATCTTATTTTATATGAATGATAATATTTATATTAATAATATTCATAACAATCTTTGCTCATCTCGCTGCACTGAAACTCAAAGGGTATACGAAATTCGATGCATTCAAACGGGTTTCCTATTTGCGTTCTTTTTTTTGTATTTTACCGTTGTTGTTGCTGTTTCTGTTCTCTCTTGCAAGTTGATCCTTTGCCGCCATTTTGCAACAAACTCCCAGCATGCACTCCATTAAACTCTGCCGTCGACTTTGTTGCAAACGGCTGGGGGGGAGTTCGCAAATTTTATTTATTAAAAAAGGGTAACGTACAAGTCAAGTGGCTCAGCTCGAAAACAATTAAAATGAAGTTTGTTTTATTTAAAAAATTTTTTATTTTTTTCTTGCTGTGAATCTAGCATGCAAAATTTAGCAAAGGGAGTCAAAGTCGCTGCGTTTGCTGCCTACTTGAGAGGGCGGCAAGTGTAGCAAAGCTGAAATCCAAACCGAGCATAAAATCTTAACGACTTCAGCTAGTTTCACATGCTCAGCACACACAAACAGAGAAACGAGAAAAGAGAGGGGGAGAAGAAACACAAATCTTGCTAAAGAATGGCATAATTAATTGCCGTTGCGGTTGCCAAAGTCCCGACACTCAACGCTCCAGTTAAATGTTGCATGCAAATGGATGGAAGATGGCGCCGGCTAAAATACGCAGAGTACTCGTACTCGTACTGGTATTCGTACAACCCAACAAAGATATGGGGCAAAAAGGTGCGCACTTTTTGGGTCACCCACAGTGCGTAACATGCTGCATATTTAATGGCATCTAGGGCTGCATTTGCAACATTTTCAGAACTTATTTGTATGAGGATAGATTCGAATATGGTTAACAAAGTTGCCAAACTGATGAGCCTAGGGTCAAACATAATTGCATAATGATCTAATAATGTTCTGCTTCAAAATACAATTAAAATAAAAAGGTTCTTAAAGCTTCAAGCTGCTTACACCGATTAAATAATTTCGCACTACTTTTATCGACTTTTGATTCAGTTCTCCCGTAACCAATTGTCTATTAGTTTTTCTCCACCACAATGTATATGTGTAAGCATCTAAACTTGTATTAGTGAATGCAATGTTGCTGTGTGAAACCATTTAAGACGCAATGAGGTGTTGCTGATTCGCCAACATCGCAGCTGCAGCTTCCGAAACTTGACAGCAACTGAAGTTGCGTCTGGTCTTAGGTAAAAGTTTTGACTAAACAGTGGCAAAAACTTGCCCCACATTTTCTTTAAGCAACAAATTTCATTAACGCTTAAAGTTGCAACAAAACTTAAACTGTTTACAGGCGGCAATATTTTGTGCATTTTGTTGCCAACACATAAGGTTGACACAGTAAAATGGTGAACAACACAATATGGACATCAGTGGAGTGTGTAATATAATAGGATTACACATAACAAATGAAGTGGATGCAGCGTTAAGCTGCTTACAGAAAAGTTTACCATCAAATATGCTCGTATATAAATGGCAATAAATAAATGTAGATTGTGTTATTTAAGAATAACTCTTATTATTTACGAGTGTACTATTTTTACATTATTGTTTAGACAACAATTGGTATACGCTCTTTTGATTCCAATGTTACAACTTATAACTTAAATGTTTCGTAAATTTATAAAATTGACTACTTCTTTATTCAAATATTCTACAATTGCTGATGATGGTTTCATTTCAACCTTAAAGTTAAGGAAAATGGAAAGAAAAGCTGGACAGCTGTTGGCTGCTGCTCCTTTTTAAAGGACAACGTCAGCTTAGCCGCAGGCAACTCGTTGAAACGAAAAAGATGATGATAAAAAAGAAACAGCACACGTTGCAACTAATTTTGTGTTTGTTTTATGCACTTGCAACATTGTTGCAACTGACACACACATTTACGTATACATATATGTATGTATGTTTGTATGTATATGCTCATGCACAGCTAGACAAACTTCAACTGCCATCAACATCAACGAGTGGAGAACGACGTCGAGTTGAGCGAGAACTGCAAACGTTTAGCATGCCACACGATGGTTGGCTTTGGAGGTGGCAGATTGGTAGTGGCAGGTTGGAGGCTAGCAACAACAGGCACTACATTCTGCAAACTTTGCGGCATTTTCAGCAATTTGTGGTATTTTACTATTTAATCCTTAACTGTCTTGGGTGTCACACTAATACACAACGAGGTCCCCTCATTCTGCCAACTTGCCTGCCACAAGCCATCAACAGTTTGTTTCAAATCAGACGACGATGACATTGTGTGGGACCAGCTCTGGCAACATCCCTAGCACTGGCACCTGGTGTGCAAGTCCTGTGCTCTGCTGCCTCTGCTGCCTCTGCTGCCTCTGCTCATCCTGATCCATTGTTACTCGGCGCTAGACACAGTCATTGTGCTCAGAGCATCTTGCTTAGTCTCACTGCTACTACTTATTGTTGCCAATCCCTGAAACTGAATCTGAATCTTTATGTATATGTGTATGTGTATTTGTGTGTGAGCTTAAACTGCCAAAAGTACTTCTCTACATTCATTCTGCATTCTCGCTACGAAGTTTAATTAAAGTCGCGCTACAACTTTTGATATGTTCCTCGAGTTGTTCCTGCCGCGCTCTTCCGTTTCCGTTTCTTCCACTGTTCTATCTGTAAGTTAGTAACACAGTGGGTTAAATATATGAAATATAATAAAACATTTTTTAATTATTTAACTTTAACTAAAAGCAGTCGACGAATTATTAACTTAAATTTAAAATAACATTAAAAATGAACAACTTAAATATACAGAAATCAAATTTATAACGGATGGAGTACAAACAATAAATCGTTAGAAGTAATATTAATAATCCAATATTTGTTGCAATAACTGGGGCATACCCAGAGTAATCGAATCAGATCAATAATTAATAGTATTATATTGCAGTGTAACTCCAACGACCGTTTTTATAATGTCTAGTTAAGGACTAACTAAAAGATATTTTGGCATAAACTGTATAGAAATTAAAAGTTATTATAAATTCCACTACTATTACTTTAATTGATGAGCTTATAAATCGATTCGGCTCGGATATTGAGGCCCAAAAATAAATTAATTAAAATAATATATTCGATAAATTGAACTAACGGTCGAACTAAAGCTTTGCCTTCGGAGACTCCTTCTATCTAAACTAAATGTTATCCATTGGGTTAAGTGCACTCAAGCAGACCAACTCAAAAATGTTAAAGAAAATTTGCCTAGATCATAAACTTTGTATCCGAGTATAGATAACTTTTTATGTGTGTATTGTACTCGAAAAGCTTCTCAATAAATTATGCTAATTGAAACTTGTAAATAGTCCACTGTGCAATGTAACAAGTTTTGCTGTTTGGGTTCATAGGGACTTACATACTTGTCTGAAATCTTTCTATGACAGTTTCCCTTGCACAGTTTTGTTTAGTTTGCTGTTGAATGTTTAAGTTTTCGTATCAACTTAGACGCACATGCACATGAATGCCTTTCATGCAACTGTGTGTGTTTGTTATTGAATATCCTGAAAAGGCACTGACAGAGTCTAACTCCAAGTCTAGTATAGAAAGTAATCTTACGGCGTTGCTGCAATTTCTCAGAGTTTGGCTACAAAACGACGCATTTATTTTTCAAAGAAATAAAATCGCAAATTTATACATTCCAGCCTAACGGCCAGCCAATTGTCTCGGTCACAAAAAAGGCATATTACTTATATAAAATATTCATAATTCCATTATTATTGTTCGAAATATATAAAATGGAATTGTATTCGTATTAAATACACTTCCAAAAGGTATGACAATTTGGTGGCCATGCTTTTTAGAATGAGACTAGACAATCAACATTTATATAATATTTATTTCAACCTTATTCAATTTTAAAAATAGTATATTCAATTCAACACTTTACTATCTGAACGGGAAATAAAATAAGCTAAAACTCAGATTTATTTGATATTATTAGAAAAGCGTATTTACGTGACGACTCCTTGAAGCTGATCTTAAGTTTGTGTCCTTATGTATGTACATTTTGTGCAAGCAAGCGCACAAATTGACAGCATTATGAAAGGTCAGGTCGGAGCCCGGCGACCAAATTTATATATATTAGCCCAGCACGTAAGTAAAAAGGACATTCCATTGTGCCATAATGTCGGGCAGTTAGCACACACACAGATACACAGATGGCAAAAGAATGTCGAAGGGAAGACAGACAGAGACAGAGAGAGTCAGAGGGGAGAAAGAGATAGAGATAGAGATAGAGATAGAAAAAGAGAGAAGAGTGGTTATCCTGGCTCGTCCTCGATTTAGTCCACTGGCAATCGTGTGAGTGTCAAATGCCAGGCCATGGCCACTCGTACTGGCAACACATGCGACCAGGCGCGTCTTCGCATCCCCCGGGCTGTCTCCCCGCACTTCTCCGCAAATGCCAAATGCAAATTTTATTTATGAATATGATTTCTGGCAACAAACAATAGCGCCCAGCATTCGCCATATAATAAAAACCCAAAATTTTGGTTTGACAAACTCATACAAATACAAATGGTAGAAGGAGCCATCTCAGCCCGCCTTCTGGCGCCGGGTGTGGTTGCAGCTGTTAACCCTTGCACCGTCAGAACGACCCTGCGGCTCTGGACCGTTCGAGTGCGTGCCAAAAATTTACCATTTACCATTTACCATATACCATGTGCCATGTACCATCTATGGCTGACTTGTGCGCGTGTTAAAATAATAAAATGTGCTGCTGTGTTGTTGGTCCTGTATATTCATATTTACATATACGAATTGTCCTGACACCAGCCCGAGGCTGCTCTGACCGCATAGTGCAGGAAATCAAAAATTGAGGAAATGAAATTTGGTTATTAGTCACCGCTGCACGTTGACAGAAGACACTGAGGGGTGTGGCACTCATTTAGGTGTGGCAAGCAATGTCCGTCGTATCCTGTCCTTCAAGACCAACTCCGGCTGTCTGTCATTCTCACTCCACTCTTGTGTCGGCGCACACAATAATTATAAATCAACGCAGGCACTCGAATAAAGTCTAGACAATGCCTGACAAAGGCAGCCACTGCCACAGCCCCAATTGGCTTTCCAAAACGAGAGTAGAGAATGGATGGAGAGTGTCGAACCACGTACCAGCAGTGAACTGCTTGGCCGGATGCCCAACACTGACCGCCATTAATGCACTCTCACACCCACAAACACTCATCCTCATCCTTCCATACTCAATGCAAACATTTTAAAAACCCATGTCATATGTATCAAATGTAAATTTGAATAATAACCAGTTGATCAGGGGTTGAAGTTGCCTGCGAATAAAAGCAATTCATTGTGCACGTTCCCAAATGTAAATTTAACAAATTAAATAAGGTAAAAACGTAAAAAATAAAATAGTTAAAACAAATCTGGACAGCTATCATCTGAATGCCAAAGATTAAATTTTCTCGACAGCTGATAAATATGCTAAGTAAACTGATCTGTTCCAGTACTAATAAAAAGCATTTATGTATGTATGTATGGTCCTTCAAAAATACGTAATTTTTTTAATATTTAAGCAAATTAAATCAATTAAATTATAATTCATAAAAAACAAAAAGCACTTTACAGTTTTCTTTAATCGAGTGAAAGTTTTATATTCACGGTTTAATTTAATTAAAATCAAAAATTGGGAATATTAAATTTGGTTATTAGCAGGGATTAAAACCTTAACCGAAACCGTAACCTTTAACCGATGAAAACCGATTGAAATTTTTAGCCGTACTGAAACCGTAACCGAAAATGTTTTTCCACAGTACCGAAACCCATAAACCGAAACTCTTTAAACCGAAATAACCGTTTAGTAACCGATTCATTTATAAGGGTTAATTTCGCTTCTGGACGTCGCAGCTACTGAGCTACTTTGAACTACCATAACTTTGTCAAAAGTCAATCAATTTTCACGCGCAATGTAAATTTGAGCATGATTTTACCTCTAAATTCGTTCTCCATTTAAATTTTGTTCATTTTCCAAAATTCAAAAATTTCGAAATTTTTAGAAAATTTACAGTGTTACCCCTTATCATTTTTCTAAAAATATCGAAATTTTCGAATTTTTGAAAATGAACACAATTTAAATGCAGACCGAATTTAGAGGTAAAATCATGCTCAAATTTACATTGCGCGTGAAAATTGATTGACTTTTGACAAAGTTATGACAGTTCGAAGTTATTAAAAATCAGTAAAATTGAAATAATCAAAATTTTCAAACCAAATTTATATGAGGTCAAATTATGATAAAATCGACATTACGCAGGACCATCCATACCTGTATTTTTCAACCGAAACTTACAAAAAACCGAAAACCGTTACGAAACCGATACTCCAAGATTTTGCATAACCTAAAACCTTAATTCGAGCTTAACCGAAACCGTAACTGAAACCGATATTCGTTTCGGTTTTGACCCCTGGTTATTAGTCATCGCTCCAGAGACACGGCATATACATACCTTAATAGGAAAAAATTCGCGACGTATAAAACAAACTAAGCTGTAAAACCACAAATATGTAGTTAAATTATTGTTTATCCAACTGTTGGCTTATATCAGTTGTTAAATTGATTCATTTGGCAAGTTGTTGATTCAAAGGCACCGCGAACCACAAACCAAAACGCATCCACATTTCGATTGGTTTCCAACACGACCATTCACAGTTCTTTCAATGGACCCATAGATGTAGGCAACATTTTTTTACCGTGGTCTTTCGCATTTGACATTAAATAGCTGTTGGAATAAATCAGTATGAAATAAAAGCAGACACACACATATACAAACGCTGCTTTATGCAGAAATCAGCGACAGCAACAACGACAACAAAGAAATCAGCAACACCATCAGCAAAAGGTCGTACGAGGTGAGGGGATGATAAAATGAGAGGGAAGAGTGCAAGGAGAAGGGGATCTCATATCGCACGTGTAGCATCAGAGCAGCAGGACGACTCTGCATGCAATAAACAAATAAATATGCGAATTGGTGTTGCTGCTGCTGCGGCTGCTGCTGCTGCTGTTTATTTAAAAAGAAATGCGGGCCATGATTTTTAGCGATGTGGCACGTACACAAAAAGTGTTTTGGGCATGGGTACGCCAGACAGTTGGGCACTTGAAAGAGCCCAGCGGCAACGGCAACAGCAACAGCAGCAACAACAGCAACAACGGCAGCAACAGCAACTGAGGCAGCTCCTGTTGCTGTCAATTTTGGACTTTTCGTGCCAGACGATCCGCTATTGAGGCAGATGAGTCGCCTGAAGCGCATAACTCGCCTCCAGTTGCCAGTTAGTTGCCATTGTTGCTCCTGTTGGTTCATATTACACATACCGTCGAGTGTTGCAACAACAACGAGCAACTTTAGCGGAGCAATTCATGAGAATACTTCTATATAAATTTAACTGCATGAGTCTGCATACGACACTATGAAAGGCAAGTCTGTTTATTGAAAAATAATTAAAAAATAAATATAAATAAACATTTATCATTTATTGTTGAAAATAAAATTGGTTTTAATCAAATTTAAATTATTTGCAGATGTTGCATTACGAGTATTTTTCGTATTAAAGCAATGCTTCAAGTTACCAGTTATATAATCAAACTTGCGTTCTTATGACGCATTTCCAAGTAAACTTTTGAGCTCAGATCTACTATCTGAAATCACTTAGCTATCCGCTTTGGCTCTGTCAAAAGCCTTGTGTTATCTTAACAGATTCAATCTACTTCTGGCTTGGCCGCGACCTCAGCATCTTAGTCTTAGGCTCAGACTCGCTGCTTGAGCTGCTGGGCTATCCGCTGAGACTTCAGGATAAATCCGACTGGTTGCCTATCGATGAGTAGAGTATAAATGGTTTTTATTTCTCTCTCTCTCTGTCCCTCTCTTTACTTTCGGACTTTTCGTTGTCAAGTCGCTATTTATGCGTCTTTGCTGCCAGCTCTACCATTTCTCCATCTCTATCTTCATCTTGCTCTTTGAGCAACTTTTCGATTACTTCCATTCAATTTGTTCGTTTTGGGTTGCGCTTTCAACAAGTGGCAACATTGCTCTTGGTAGGCCTTGTGGCCTTGGCAATATTTAAAGAAAAAACTCAAAAAATATGAATACAAAATAAACAAACAATTACCGGCAATGGGACAACAGTAACCCATACCTACCATCTGCCATCTGAGACTTCCTCTTAAACAGCTGCTAAAAGAGTCTGTGGGTGTTGTTATTGCCTTTATTATTACTTGCCTCCAAACGCCTTAGGTCCCTAATCGAATTTGATTTCTTTAGGCAGCGACTCGAACAATTTATCGAAGCCAAATATGTGCATATGAATAAATCATTTATGATTTTGATTCCTGTTATATTTCCTATTTTCCCGTCCCTTTCCATTTCTTATTGAATAGTTTTAAAACTTTCTGATTCTTGTCACGAGGGTTTTAATAGATGGCGGAACATTTTAATTGGCTCTTTAATTGTATTGAAACGACTTATGTGTGTATAATATCCATCCCCAATTTCATAAATTCTCATAAAACACGGTCAACTTTTATGAGACCATTTCCATTTTTTCAACTTAAAAATCTCATATTCGAGCTCTGAATATCCGCCTACAGTTCATTGTGGTCACAATGATATGCCTCAGTGCCGTTGCGGTTCGAATTTTGGTTCTCGTTCTGGACTGGTCATTATGGAGCTTCATTTGGTGGCTATAAAGCAGTAAAAATATCAACAGGAAAAAATATTGTTTGTTGCTGTTGGTTAATTAAGCGAGTGTCGGTATATGGTGGAGATAGACTGAGTTGAACCATTATATCGGAATGCAGGACATGCAGGAAAACAGAAGGCAGGACGCGCATTAATGCCAAACATAAATAACAGCGCGTTAAACAATTGCAACACCAGCCATAACAATAATAGTTATAATAATAATACTCGTTATAATAATATAAATGATATGCGAATGCAATAACATGCAATAAAACAACATGCAAACCGAATGACACGTAAACACCAAGTCAAAAGGAGAGTCAAACAACAACAACAATAACAATAACAACAACCACACATATGTACATACATACATACAGGCAACACAATGGAGGGGTTTCAATATAATTACAATGCTGCTGTTGCGGTTAACAAATTTATAACACACCATAACAAGGGTGCACTCGATAGCTCTCTGGCTCGACTAGTTTTGGAAATGCTCTATACTTGCCACGCCCCACAGGCACACACACACACATACACACAGACACACAGACACGCAAGCACTTGACCAAATGTTTCCGGCACACATGCTTGCCACAGGTTGTCACAAAATTGCTGAGGTGTAGATGCAAAGCTTTACACAGGCAAAAGCATAACAAAGGGCTCTGACCAAGCCTCAGTCTTGGCACCTGACCCCGTGCACGGCATCGATGCCGACCCCTAACCGAACCCGTTCCATATCCAATGTCGACAGCAGTCAGCTGTTTGATTTATGTGTATTGTTGCTCTTGTTGCTGTTGCTCTTGTTGCTGTTGCTCTTGTTGCTGTTGCAGCACAAATTAAAAATGTTCAAATGTCTGGGGCCATAACTCAAATGTCAATGCATTTGTTTAATTTGAAATGTGCATGTGGCAGCACTTTTAGTTGCTGTTGTTTCTGTTGTTGTTGCTTTAGTTATTGTAAAGTGTAATTGCCCAACATAAGCGATGCATTAAAACTTAATTAATGTAATTGTACGGAACCTAAGCGGCAACGGCAACAGTAGCGCTATTAAATACAGCAATTGCAGCAGCAGCCAGAGACCATTTCAAATGTCAAATTGTTTCAAAGTAGAGGTTAGTTTCAGATTTGTGACAAAGCAACAGACACTTCATATTGACAGGGCTGAGGGATGTGGTTTTGGATAGTTAGGTCATCTATTATACAAATGAGATTAAAAGTGGCAGTTGGCTAATAAGCAATGAAATGCACTTGAATATGATGAATGCAATTTACACGAATTAATTATGCATATCTTTCAATAATATTTTCTTAATTTACTGGCAATTCATATTGAATCCTATTTTATTGGATATAATCAAAATTACATTTTCAGGTAAATAAGTTATAAAAGATTCTCTTTAAGTACAAGCAAAATTTATAAAATAAAAAATGCCTAGTTAGTTTCTGAAATATTAAATTTAGCTGATGTTTTTTTTAATATATATTTTAGTATTCTAAAATTCACAAATTTAAATTTTAACAATGTTATAAACAGAATTAAATATTAGTTTGCTATTTTGCTATGCTAGACAATTTCGTTTATCTTTTCCTATGTATGTACATACATATATAATATTTATTTTATTTTATGTGTACAATAAATTTACTTGAGCCAACAATTGTGAGTTTGAAAAATGTATTTTAAAGTTTATAACCTTGCATGAATGACTTGTATGTTTCTTATTTTACAGCACTATCGACTTACCGCAAGTAAGACATTTACGAGTGGGGTAACTGCTGATGACATGCTGCCCCCGCGAGTGACCAAATGCAACTTACAGAAAACCGCACCTTGAGGCAACTACCCCCCGGTTAACCCACTTTGTAACTATAAACGACATGGGCCCGTCACCACAAGGGGGGCAACAGCGTCGGCATTGGCACCACATCAAAACGCCTGGCGAGACCTCAGAGTGGCTCCATCAATGTGATGGCCGGGACATGGCGGCCTGTTGCAGAAGTTGCAGACACTGTCGGCGGCAACAATTAGATAAAGATCAACAGGCAGACGGACAGAAAGGCTGACAGTCTGACAGACAGACAGACAGACAGGCGGTAGAGAAGAGAAAGCGTAGAGAGGCGCAAGAGAGAGAGAAACCGCAAACTAAAAGACACGCCCATTTAATTGCATAAAACATAATGCCACATGCGGAACATCCAGTGCCAGGAGACGGGCGACAATTGCTGGCGACATTTGGCATCAAAGGGCAGCCGAACTGCCCATCGTATCATATACCGTTCCCGTACCCCCTTCCGCCTGTTCAACCACTTCTGCCCCACTGTGAATGCATAAAATTATTTCCGCTCTGCAGTGCCAGCAATTCTAATTAAGGCAAAAGACATTTGGATTGACACGAGACAAACGATGGGCTGTGTAATCGGAGCAGTCGCTGACCAACAACCGCTCCTATTCACTAACCAAACCAATACACCCGCCCCGGATCCCCGCTGTCGACGACATCGCAAATTGCATAGAATAAATTTTCATTAAATGCGCAGCCAAGTCGCAGTCTAAAGTCAAAGTGGCAGGACATATAACTGGCCGCACCCGCTGGGTCAATGGCCCTGCACTTGCCATCGACTTGTCCATTTTCATAATTTTTAATTATTTTTAATTTAATTGTCGCGCCTCGCGTGCTCTTCGCATCCAACAACAAGTGACTCTGGTTCTGACTCAACTCTCGACAGTGGATCACTTCCCGGCGGGGAGTGTAGCCAGTAATCAAGAGCGTCTGCAGTGAATGCGATGAATGTGTTCAGAGTTTTTAATATAAGTATAAGAATGACGACGAACCAATTATAAGACGAAGAAGAAATACGCTTACTTGCCTATAGCTGGAATATTAATTTACGTTTTCAATGTCTGAATATTAAGACATAGCATATTTATTAATATGTGTTTCTCTTTTACGGTTGAGTTTTAAAACTTTCTTTAGTTACTAATTAAATCAGAAGCTTAAATATAAATTAGTGGTCTCAAATTATAGTGGAATGTAAAAAATTAAAGTCTTAGGAAATTTTAACTTTTACTTTTTATTAACTTAATATTTCAGTATTATATTTTGAGAAATATACTAAATTGAGATACATTTTTAATCAAATAATTATTTTATATTTTACTCTTTTATGGACAAAAAATGCAATTATGTATTACATACTTAATATTTCAATATTTTATATTTCAATATGTTTAGAACAAATATTTTAACAACTTGTTATAATGCACTTTTGAAAATATATTTTTAAATTAATATAATTTGTTACTTCATTTCAAAAGATGTATGTATTTATTTGAACCTCTTAAAATAAGGTAGTATTTATAAAATATATTATTTGATAGAATTATATATTTTTTATTCAACACTTTTATTTTTACTCCAAAGTATATTTATTACACAATTACTTTACTTTTAATAATGTAATAGAGTATCTTTTGTTCAAATATTTACATAATTTTAAGTAAAGTTTGTAGTGAAATCCATATACCCTTTTCAAAAATTATGTGCATGATTCTTAGGAACTTTTGACAGCGTGAAAAATGTGTCTATAAACATTTTATGTTCGTTTCAATAATTTAAGTTTTCCAAGAATTGCTTAAAAATGTTTCATGGTCGATGTCGCTGGTGCCGGCTATTCTACTACTTCTGTTGTTGTTGTTGATGTTGCTGCTGTTGTTGTTGTTGTTGTTGCTGCTGCCGCTGCTGTTGCGTGTCCATTGCCTACGAAACATAAACACAAAATTTTAATTACTTCAAATGTGCGGGCGCACTTAGAGAACATTTTGCGGGGTCAGCTGGGCCCCGATATAGTCAGATTCAGAGTCGGAGTTAGAGTAAAGAGTAGAGTGTCGTAGTGGTTGTCGGACTGGCAGGTGCCCAGTAGCCGCAGCCAGCGGGGAGCTCGTTTTGGTCGTTTTACTGCCCGTAGTTCAAAGTTATTTACCCCCAAAAATTTTATGTAATTACGAAAGTTTTTGGCGCTCAGCTCTGAATATAAACGCTGGTCGTTGTCAACGTTATGGCAAAAATGTTATCATCATCAACAGAGTTGAAGCAGAAGCAGCAGTAGCACCAGTAACATTGCCAGACCTCAAACCCCAAAAATGTTGGGATATTTTGATAGTAAGGGTTGAAGAGGGGCTAACGGGGCTGCTGTTAGGGGATGCCAACTTATTGTCGCAGCTCAAGTAATTCACACAGCAGGTGCTCGCAGTTAGCTGCGGTTCCCATCGTCCAACTCCAACAAAAATAATTATCACTCTTGATTATCTTTGTAGAAATTAGTGAGCACGCACCCTACTCTCCTTTTACTTTCGTATTCAGCCTCCCCCGCAACCTGCACACCTTGTCATTTTGCCACCTAGCCACCATCATGGCATCGTAAAAGTAATTGTTGTGTTTTTGTCAAAAACCTTTTGGAGCACTTTAAATGGAAGACAGGCGCCCAAAGGGGCAGGTAAAACTGCCAACGAACTATGCTAACTGTTTAATATTGTTACCTGAGCAAATTGTCGACGCTTGTGCAAATTTCACAACGTTTTATTGGGAGCATAGAAGAGACATTATGTTGACAATTCCGAGCTGCTTTGTGGGCGTAAGCTTAGATCTGATGTTTACCTGTAAATTGCTTCATATGCTTACAATATAATTTGATTTTCTATCCTAGTAATGGATAAGAATGTTTTGGGGAAAAGATTATATTGAAACTTGTCTGGAATAGATCCCTATTAATTGCTTTGTGTGCTTGCAGCATTATTTGGTGTTAAGTGATTGTAATTGATAACAACCTGTGGCTTTGTAATTTGTTAAAACACTTAAATGGGTTGGGTCATTTCTGGGGTCCTGAGAAATGTGTGAATATCTTAAATGTTTTTGAAACAGAGAGCAACCCATGACTGACTTCAATTAAATTATTTATTATTCCTTTCAATTAGAATCAGGGATTAAAACTTTAACCGAAACCGTAACCTTTAACCGGTAAAAACCAATTGAAATTTGTAACCGTAACTAAAACCGCAACCGACAATGATTTTTTTCGCTGTGGCGAGAAACCCATAAACCGAAACTCTTTAAGTCGAAATAACCGTTTAGTAACCGATTCATTTATAAGGGTTAATTTCGGTTCTGATCGTCGCAGCTACTGAGAAACTTGGATAACTTTGAAATGCCATAACTTTGTCAAAACTCAATTAATTTTCATCCGCCATGTAAATTTGAGCTTGCATTTATCTCTACATTCGTTCTGCATTTAAATATTATTCATTTTGAAAATTCTAAATTTTTCGAAAAAATCAAAAAAGACAAAGGGGTACCACTGTAAATTTTCAAAAAAAAATCGATTTTAAAAAATTTTCAAAAATTAACAAAATTTAAATGCAGAACGAGTTTAGAGGTACAATCATCATCATATTTACATTGCGCATGGAAATTGATTGAGTTTTAACAAAGTTATGGCAGTTCGAATTTATTAAAAATCAGTAAAATCAAACCAAATGAACCAATTATATATGAGGTCAAATTATGATGAAATCGACATTTCGCTGGACCATTCCTGTAACCAGATAACATTATTTTCCAGACTAATAAGAGCATTAATCCTTTTTCATGTAAAACAATGAATAACGCTTCTTATTTTGGTCAACCGAAAACTTTAATTTTTGTGAACCGAAACCATACCGGCATTTTTAAACCGAAACTTCCACAAAATCAATAACCGTTACGAAACCGATACTCCAAGATTTTGCATAGCCGATAACCGAAAACCTTAATTCGAGCATAACTGAAACCGTAACTGAAACCGATATTCGTTTCGGTTTTAATCCCTGATTAGAATATTCAAGTACTGCTAAATATAATATCTATTGTATCTGTAATAATATTTCCGATTCAGAAGGACCATATCTGCTTTCATTCTAGGAAGTTTATTCGCTGATCTGCTAAGAATTGTCCCGTTTTTTGATTTAAGTTCCAACCAGAAGAAAATACATACCACATTTAAGCAAATGCCAGCTTTTAACTGAGGCACTCAATGATGGTTTGGCATAATATCAATTTATTTTTAATTTTCAATAAGTAATGTTGAGAAAATGTATTTCAAAATTATTAGTTTCTCATTTATCAAAGACTGTGCATTGTCAATTGAGATCAGATTTTAAAGAGCCGGCTGTCCCAGCGTCAACTTACACAAATGAAAGTAGTAGCATGCCACAAGAGACGAGCACAAGTATTATTCCCTTTCTAGATAATAGTCTGCAATTTGTTAGCGAGTTGCATCTGTAAAAGTGCAAATTGCCGAGTGACATTTTCAGAAATTCCATAAATGGCTAAGGCCAAAAACTTTTAGATGACATTTGTGTCCCATGGCTGGCCAACTACACACTTGCCACGATACTTGTGGATATACTCGTATACTCCACTTCTTCGCCGACTTTTCCCCGCCTTTGCCACATTTCGTGTTAACAACTCGCGCTGTGCATTTCCGCTCTTGGATGAAACTTTTACTTTTGTTTATTTGTCGCTCATTTTAGTTGATGCTGTTGCGGTTGTTGTTTTTTTTCATCATCTGCAGCTTGGACTCGGCCTTGGTCTCGGCTTTTTGTGTTATCTGCAGCAGTCCGGCTTGTGTCTGCCTTTAAATGAAAGCTAATTAAGTTTTATATTTCAACTGTTTGTGTTTCTGAATACTCAGTGAATACACTCACTGCCTGCACTGCGTACACTTTTTGTTCGCCTTCCTCAGCCCGCACTTTAAGTGACTTTCCGTCCGTCCGTCCGTCCGTCCCGCCAGCCCAGTTGTTGTCAGTTGTTTGGGGCCTCCTTTGGTCATTACAAGTTGATTAACTCATAAACATTTACTGACAACTGACAACTGACGTCTGACAAGTGGCAACTTTGTTAGCGCCGTCCGACAACCAACTGATTTTTATATTTTAACTTAACTTCTCTTGATTTCTTTATTACTTATTTAATGCGCATTTTTTTCAGTATTTCTGTGTTTTTTTTCTGTGCACAGCACAAAAATGCTGAAATAAATTTGCGTTTTCCGGAATTTGTATACATACCCCTGGCCCTGTGTGCCCCCCTTTTCTCTGAATGTATGGCCAAAGTGCACGGAGTACTTTCTTTTTCGTTTGCTTCGCATTTTGTTTGCCTGGTTGTCTTTCGCATTTCGAAATTTAATTTCAAAGAGTTTTTCGTTTCTGCTCTTTCCTGTCGCACATTTTTTACGCCGCTTTAAATTCACGGCAATTTTTTTGCACTGTCATTTGCGCTTTTCATTAATTTGGCGCAATTTTTTCCTTCTATCGTGCGAACTTATTTATTTATTTGGTTGTCTTTTTTTCTTCTTGTTTTATATTATTTCCAGCTAGGTACATTTTGGTCAAAGTAATGTTGATTGTTTGCTCGGCTGACTTTGATTACGAAATTGTTCAAAATAAATACAATTACTTTCAGCAGCAGATTGCTTAAGCTGGCACTAAGCAGACTTTTAATTGAGTTTTTTCATACCCTGTAAAAGGCAACAATGTGGTATATTTAAATTCTTTAAAGATTCCTCATTCCCTCTAATGAAGTCAGAGGAATAGAAATATTGCAGCGGCAGAAAAACGCTCTCCTGAATATTTAATTTTCCTTTTTTGAATTAATTCTTATATATAATTAATAATATCAACTTTTAATTTAAGTCTCCTCTAACAAAAATATGTATAAAATAAACGACATAGCTTAGATTCAATAACTTATTAAAGGGTACTAAATTGTCTATCATTATCGTCTATATGCTTTTTTCTTTTTCCTTTTTTAAGCAACTTTATCTCAAGCCAGATTGGACAGATGTAAAATTTTGTAATGGCCCGTTCAACCGCCAAAAAAAAAGGTAAACATTTTTTGGGTTGTCAAAGTTAATTAGAATGAGACTTGTTGATTTTAAAGATGGTTTTGGAAAATTAAAGGTCAGTGCTGGTCAATGATTAACCCTTGTCTATTATTTAGCATGTAACTGCAATTAATTTACCGAGAGTTCTAAAAGGATAAATTGTTCAAGTAAAATTTATTAACATAGTAAAACTATCTGTATATCTTTAGAAAAAACTTTCAACTAAAACTTCGCCAAAAAAGGATTTCATCTACAAGTAAATATTATTTTTATGTTACAAAGTTCTGAATCAAGCGAAGATTATAGCCTTTAAGTAACTTGAGAAAATTAATATTTGTCAGTCAAAATATTCTGTGACAAATGTATTTGGTATTTGCCCCGAGGATGGCAATATATTTGTTGACATCTAAGTTTATTAATTATTATTAACTAGCCAATACGCATTATCATCTCAGCTCGTCTTAGTCTTTTTATTTCCCTGACTTATAAAGCAGCCTGACAACATAATTGATAGTTAATTAAAATAAGTAAATACATGTAGATCATAAAAGCTGCTTAATCGAATATTGAATGATTGCTGTCGTAAATTTAACATGTTAATGAATTCTAATAAAATACAAGAAATGTATTTATTATTATTTTCGACGTGTGGAGTTCAAGCCCTTCCAAGACATATCTCTTAGTAATATAATTAATTTTTGTTTCTATTATTTAATATAACTTTTATATAATTATTTTGTGCGTTTACTCTCAGTAATTTAATAAAAAAAATATGTTTAAGCTACTTATAATCTAGTCGCATATACTTAAAGGTCTAAAAAATATCTAGATAAATAAATTTTCAACACTGAAATTAGGATTCACTTCTGCTTTTTATTTTATAACACCAATCATCAATATGTGTCAGCCTAAAGGCATATATAGTATATTCACTAAAAATAATAGAATGAAAATTTTACAATGTGTTTGACAATATTCGACTATGATGTGTGTGCACCTATTTATAATTTATGCAATTATCAATGCATAAATACGAAATGAAATATGCTTGATAATTAAATGGAAATGTTCGATATTGTCAATTTCGCCATATTTGGCCAACATTTTTCATCACGAACTTCAACATTTCATTCGAATTTCGCCTGTCATTTGTGTACATTCATTCACTCATTCATTCAGCCATTCAGTCATGCGTTTGCTATTAGTTTTACTTTAACATTTTTTTTTGTACATGGCACATTTCTTGTCTGTCTTTCTCTCCCTCAAGCCCCCCTCCTAAAGGCACCCCACCCGTTGTCAATTTGATATGCCCCACTGCAATTTCCGTAAATTGCGCGTAAATCGTTTCAAATTTTCACTTGTCTACGTTTGATTTTGCCTGCATTACACACTCACTCACACACACACACACACATAAATATACACAGATAATTCAGCAAACATTTTTTCCATTACATTATTTTGCGGAAGGGCGAAAGGGGCGGGGTGAAGCTGTAAGCCAAATAAATCAATAAAAAATTATGCTATATAATGTATAGAAAACGAGGCAACGGCAAAAGCAAAAGTAAACGAACTCGAAGCCACAGCGAAATGAAAAACAAACTGCCCGCCACTTTTGTCCTGCAGGATTCTAGCAATCTGTAGACAACCAGGCTTAAATTGAGGATGAGGACAAGGACCAGGACGACATCGAAGAGAATTGGATTGAAGGTGGAGGCGAACACAAAGATGGAAACGAAGACGTTGCCAGCGAAATTTTAAACGGCATCTAAGGCCTGCAAATATGAAACTTATGGCAATAATATTGATGTCGTCTTTGACTCACGGACCCTACAATCCTCCTCCTCCTTCTCCACACTCCCCTCCCCACTCTTCGCTATCAACTCAGCTGGCATATCAAAAGACGCCCGCAGCATGAAAACGATAGACGACGAGCTGAGGGCCAAGGGCTGAAGTGGCATGGAGCGTGGAGCGTGAGGCGAGGGGCGGAAGGCGGGAGGCGGGGCAGCAAAGAATTGCGATAAAGATAAATAAGCAGCGATATACTTGATGATGTCCTTGTTGCTCTTGTCGCGCTCACGGCTGCCTTCGACTTGTTGTTATTATTATACCCCTTGTTGTTGTCGTTGTTATTGTTGTTGTTGTTGTTGTTGTCGTTGTTGTTGTTGCCGCTGTTTCTTTGCTGGTTTCGCTGGCGTTTAGGGTTTCCCCTATTGTATTATTTAAATTTGATTTTATTTCACGAAAATTGAGTTTCGTTTGCGGTCTTGTACGTATTTTTACCATGTCCTTTTCTCTATTGTCCTCTCTGTGGCTCTTTATCTCACAAGGCGCGGCATTTCTTGTTATCGTTTATTTTTAATGCAACCGAAAGTTCGTAAACAAATTATAATATTGAACTTATCATAGATACGCGCCCCTTCAGAGTCTGTATCTATGTATCTCTCTTTTTCTCTGCTATACGTATCTCTTTCATTCAACTCTTGTGTGTGTGGCATTTAATGCGGACTCCTTTTTTGAGGTAGGTCCTAAGTATTCTAAGCGGATGATGTGGGTCAAATCAGCTTGGACATGATTTTGTGGCATGAAAGTTGATTCAACACAACTTGATGGTCTGTCTCCAATTAGGCCTATATGTTCATGTATTTAACATGGCTTTAATACAACCCCTATTTTTTAGTCAAACGAGAAAATGAAATTCCTTAACATTTATATATTCACAAATGCTGCTCATTTTCCAAATAATACCTATGATATCTGCAAATTGCAATCGTCATCTAAAATCTCAGACACATTTCCATTCAAGTGATACAAAATGCTTTGGTAACTAAGCTGGCCATCATAAATTGCACAAGTCGATGCATTTTTATACCCTGCATCCCATGACCACTGGAATATTATAAGTTTTTGAAATGAAATAAATTGTAAATATGATTTTTCCTTTTGACTCTTTTTAAATTTGTCACCTTAAGCTTATTTTATCACACATACTTTGCACTTTGTGTAATCTGATAGTTACATTATAATCTGATTGTCAACTCTGAAAACTATTCAGAAAACTATTTATCATTGTTTAGGACATGATGGGATAAAGATGCCGACAGCATAATTGTTTGCATGAGAAACTATTATTATGACAGAAAATATAAGTTAGGGTATCTCATATATGTACGTAGTAGCAAGATTCTGGCTGTCTTATAGTCATTCTAAATTGTTCATTTTTTCTATTTGAAGCAATTGTGAAATAAAAAGCTGACTAGGAATGTTTCCCAGACAGCAAATTAATTGCAGCATCAGCTCGAAAAATTTGTTGCCACATTTTGTGTATCGATTTTGTTACATTTGGCAAATCTAAATACGTTGATAACGATAACGAAAATGAAAATTCTTTTTATCTTTAGTCTTTTGCGTTGACTTGACAAAAAATATTGCATATTGAGCTTAGCTTAAATTCATCTTTCAAAAGAAATAAAGACTTGTACTAAGTCACATTTTAAGGATATATAAAATATTTTCTGATGCATTTCCAGATTACCTCGTCTCGTTGAGTTCTTGAAAAACGAACACACAACAAAAACATAACAATTAAAAAGCAAACAATTTCGCTTTCAACACAGTCTGGCAGCAACAACAACAACAATAACTGAGAATGTCATTACTCTGTCGCCGACATATCATTTGCCTCAGCTCGGCAATCTCATTCCCGTGCCCATTTTCATCGTCGTCGTCATCGTCCTCGGATGACTTTGCATGCACTTTGACAATGGCAACGCCCTCGGCTTTCTCTGAATTTTTGGTTAGCGCTTCCATATCCAAATTGGCTTACCACGCATAAACAGGCTCAAGATTGTAGACGGGAGGACAGAGAGTGGGGCTTTTTCTTAGCCTTACTTTTCAGCTCGCTGCCTACACTTGAGGGCTCAAGTTGCTGTGATTATCGTGCAATTTCACTGGCTGGCAATGACAATAGCTGCCTGTCAGCCTTGTCCCGGCTGCTCCTCCCTGCTCCTTTTCTGCTCCTTTTCAGCTCCTGTCCTGCTCGTGTCGTGGCATTTGACGTTACGTGTTGAGGCGACGCCTTGCCGTGATTATCACTGCCTTACGCTTCAATGCATCTTTGGTACGTTTTTTCTTTTTTTTTTATGTGGAGAATTCTCAACCTGCCTGTGCCTGTAACTGTGGCTGCAGGTAGAAAACCCTCCGACAACGTTCAAAATTTCTTCTTCATCTTTGTCCTTTGTGTAGTCTTCTTAACCTTGTCCTGTGCGTTTCTGTCTGTGCATTTCATTTGAATGCCGCACAGTTGCAGTCTTCGCTCCCATTACCATTCCCATTCCCATTCTCAATCTATTTCCCTTCCCCGTTGCCGTTGCCGTTGCCGTGGCCCTCTTTTGAAAAGGCAACGTGCGTCTCGCTCACTTTGCTTAATTAACGCGTTCACACAGACACGCACAAAGGTCGCCTAGTCGGGACTTTGACTCTTTGCCAATCATTGCCCCGCTTGACAGAGATGACAATGGCAATAGAGACCGCATCTCATCTGTCGCATCACGTTTTGGTATTTTGGTTCTCAGACATCATCGAAGGCATCCCATTTTTGGGCCACGTTGTGTGTCATGTTTATTTAAACATTGCCTCAACCTCTTGCCTCTTGCGGGTTTTCCACAATGATATTTCATTGAGTCTCGTCTCCTTCACGTCTCGTCTGTTTACCTTTTGCTCTCTTTCATAATTTCGTTTGCATGTTAATTACCATGATTATTGTGTTGCAACCGTACGTTTTTGAGTCCACCTCACAATGCTAATACACCTGGGAAAATCGGACTAAAACCATCCCAAACCTGTGTGACACATAATTTTTGTAATGCGAGTATATACACGGATTTCAAATCGAGAAAAAGCCATAATGATTGAGCAAATGTTATGCAGACGCGCAATACGTAAAGAATCTTAAGAGTAGAATTAATAAACAACATCAGTAATATATTCAATTATTCGAACAGTAATTACATTCCATTTATGAAATCTACTTACTTTCAGAAATCTCTTCACTGTAATTTATATGTACATATATGTCTGATCAGCTGGAACATAATTGTAAATCGTGGCTCATTGGGTAATCGTTAAACCAAAGCAACGGGATCGAGCTTCATTTATTTTCAATTAAAAGTTAATCAAAACTTGCACATACGATATCAGGGAAGCGCCCTTTCAGGCTCTCAAGTCAAACAGGAAAATAATAGCAGCAGAACAACAATAATAAACTTTATGTATTGCTATAATATCAACAGAACAGAAACCAACAATATCAATAAAAAAAAATAAAAAAAAAAATATGAAACCCGCTTTTGCAACAATTATGCTGCAATTTTGTGCCCAGCCACCGAAATTCGCAGATCCTCAGCCCGCCTGGCATTTCCCTCATTTCCCAACATTTCGCTTTATGCGTTTTCTATTTTCTACCGCCAATTTGGCCAAACAAACAAACAAACGAACTCGCAAAACAAAAAACCAAAAACATAAAAAAATAGAAGAAAAACTGCAAAAACAACAAACTTAACAAGTAGTTTTTAATAAGCTGCCAAACTGCGCTGGCCCTCAGCTGAGCTAACCTGCCACATAGTCATGCCACATCCTCCCCCAAAACTCCCTCGTATCCAGCTTGAAGTTGAAATCCGTTCGCAGTCGCGTTCGCGTTGACTTTACTTTGGCCATCGCTGGCTTCTGTTGATTTTTCCGCTTGCCATCGAGAGTTTTACTGGAAGATGTTGTTGTTGCTATTTCAGTATTTTCACTTTTTTGCGCTATTTTTCCACCTTATTGGAAAAATATCTAATTGATGCGCTGAAATGCAATAAGAGGATTTAACTCTGTTGTTGCAGGTTAACAACGATTTTACTTCATATTTAATGCAATTTTAGCTAGCCACTGTGAACGATTTAAAATTTAAATTTATGTCGACTGAAATTTGCATTCAAAATTATTTGAAACTATTAATTACAAACAAAAAACCCCAGTCAGAGTCCTCTTTTCCTTATGTCAAGAATTTTAGTATTACTTTTTAGTCAGTAGCATGTCATTGTTTATTCCAATAAATTAAATTTATTTTGTATTTAATTTTAGCCTTACATCTTTATATCTAATTTATTCTTGAATGCTTTATAATATTAATTATTCAAATAATGCAATAAACTCAGTTGCACATTTTCATATATTAAGAGAATATAAATGGAGTGCAGTCAGTCAGAGTTCTTTCTAAGAAACAGTCGATTGAGTTGTCATCTGAACAACTTGGGATTCTCAGAAGCCCAACTTGCCGAGGCTGAATTATTGAGTAGGATTACTAAATGTACATCTGAGAATAGTGCCCCGATTTGTATATATAAAATAAAAGTTCTCCTTTTCTAATAGTGACATTGGAAATTTCAAACCAAAGAATGTTTTGGCATTTGTGCAGAATAATTGGCTAATAATAAAGCTTTGGAAATCCTATGAAAATTCAATAAGATGCAAGAGCAGACAATATAATATTTATTATTTTAAAACTTTGATTTTACACAAGAAAAATGCAAACTGAGGTATCATCTGCCCATTTGTCAGTCATTTTAAAAAAGCTTCTCCATATTATTGAACATGATGAGAAGCTGATGAAAGTCGGATTAATAGATTACCACATTTACTGAAATTTGTTATTTTATTGCATGTAATTTGTTGAATTGAATTATAAATATATCAACTCTTTATACAACTTTTATTTAAAATCAGCTCCGGAATTATTAGCTTTTAAATATTAACATATTGTTCATAATTTTTGATTGCGAAAACAATGTGTTTCAGAATGAATGCCATTATGAATTATCAGTATATATTTTTATTTATTTTCTGAATGCAGCTATTTATTGAGTAAGTAAATAATTTCAATTCATGAAAAATTTATAGGATACATATTGATAAAAAAAAAAACATTTTCACTTTAAATATGAAAACGTTATGCGGAAGAATTTATTACTTTAATTTAACAATATTTAATAAAATATTTGCATCTCTTATTTGTTTAACGAAATAGTTTATACGTACTTCAATTTATTATTTGATTGACAATTTGTTTAATTTGCTGTCATTCATTGTTATTTGAATTTAAAATGCTTTTACTTGACCACCGAAGCAAACAATGACAAAACCAACATTTCTTTAGTTGTGACTTTCCAAAGGAAATGCAACATATAGTACACATGTAGAAGATTTGCAACCCGCAATTCAAAAACAGAGAAAATGCGAAAGATTGCAAAGAAATAAAAACAAAGAAAAGTGCAAAGTGAAATGGGCACTGTTGAAAATTATCCCTGGGTCAAAATGCAATAAACACACACACACACACACACACACATAGACAGACAGACAGACAGAACGAGGCATGAAAAAACCAACAACTAACGGCTGTGCAACAAAATGAATCCTAAACGGAAATGTCGATATAAGCATTGCGAATACAGAGAGGCAGCATCAGGCAGCAAACAGGAGACGACAGCGACAGTTAGCAGCGACACAGTCGCACAGTTTACAGTTTACACATATGGCCAAAAGGTTCACTGACCATCCTACTAGCGATGTAAGCCAAACCGTCACATGACACGCCATATTGTCTCTGTGATCTTACAGGGTTCTTTTAAAATGGAAACAATGTCAGTATGTACACATTGAAATTGTTGTTAGAGAAAAAATATTAAAATATATGTGTAGTAAATCACAAATATTTATTAAATATTCAAAAAGTAAAGTTTTTAAATTTTATTTTTTTAATTACAGTCAAGATACATCCAATAATAAAAATTTAAAATATGTTATTAAATTTTATATATTAATAGATTTATATTTAATATATAATATATCCTGTTATGCTTTCCATCGTAAATTTTAAACAAATCATTGTTACTGACCATTTGAAATATTTCTATATAAATATTGCATTTATATTAAATTTAAGAGCTCCTTTACTTTCAAGCAGATGTTATTATCCTACAAAAGATCTTTTCATTTATTGAATTATTGCTTTAAATGAAATTGTCACTTGGCCATCTCTAGAAATTGTAGTTTCAGCCACAGCTAACGCGTCCGAGTCAAAAAAAAACCGCCATATTGACCAACTGAGTACTGCATGCAGTGAACAAGCATTAGGAGAGGGTGTGGGGCAGATTGGTTTAGTCAAAAGAGGAAAAAAGAGAGAACGGTGACAGAAGAAAGGGGGGAGTGTCCACTCGTTTTTGTTTTTAGCCAAAATGCGCGCGAACTGTGTTGACAAACGCGAATGGTTAGCATGTGTGTGTGTGTGTTTGAGAATGTTCTGTCTTTTTGTGTGTGTGTGTGTGTGTGTTCATATGGATCTGTGTGTTGGCAATTCAAAATGGCATGCACTTCACTAAAAACTGCGCATTTCCGGTCAAAATGACGACAACGACGCGACTGCTGACAATGCCAGCCGCATGTTTGTGTGTCCCTCTCTTCAACACCATCTCACTCTTTTTCTGTCTCTCTCTCTGTCTCTTTTCATCTCGCTCTTAACCCTGTTCTGCACTCTCTCGCTGGTACGCTATGCGCTTGGGGCTTTCCTAGTTGACATGTGCCTGTGTGTTTGTGTGTGCGAGAGAGTGGGAAAACTTTTTTACAGCTTTAATAGTTCCACTTGGCAGTTTTGCGTCCCTAAAGTTTTTCGCCAGAGCTGCGCCAAAGTGCGTCATAAATGTGTGTAATAAAATATTTACTTTTCTTTTATAGAAGAACATCGACTTAGACGGACGCATGCCATAAATTAGCAAGCTCAAATACAACCCAAGAAAGCGCATACAAATAAAAAATATATTTAAAAAAAAAGAAGTTATACGTGTATTATAAAATATAAATAAATTTAAACAGAAGTTTGGCATTAAATTCAATTTTTTAGTTCCGTTTGAGTTGGTTGTTATAAGACCCCAGAAAATGTCAGACACGTCAAGAAGACAAAAGCAACAACTGACAACTTCCGTGCTCTGCATTCTTTTTTTTTTTTTGTTTTTTGTTTTTGTTATTTTCCGCAATTTTTCTTCTATCTATTTTCATTTGTATTTCATTCTTTCTCTCTCTCTCTCTGTTTTCTGCAACCCTTGGCTGAGTTTTGTGCAATTGTTTACTTTGTTTACCAGATTTACAGATTTCTATTTGGTAACAACAGAAAAAATTGTCCTGCTCTTTATGGCGTCTATTTAAAAGACCAGTTCGCAGTTACCATTTCCGAGTTACCAGTTAACAGTTCCCCCCACAAAACTTGCGAGTTGAGTTTGACATGCGTCTGCCTCTCTGCTGCTTTCCTGCTTTACTCCGACCCTTCAAGTGCATGTCAGCAACAGTATCCCCTCCACATTCACATTCACATTCCCATCATCTCCTTCCCTTCTCTGCCACATCTGCGAGTAGATTCACTCGCATAGCCAAAATAAAAATGCGAGTAACCCTGAAAATTTGCTCGTCAACTGGGCTTAGTTGTGGGTTTAGTGGCCAAAAACTGGGGAAAGGGTTTAACTCGCTTGTGTGTGTAAATAGGTAATGCGTACTTGTCGTACACAGACTCGCTCCAAGTCCACCTGAAGGGTTCACCGGTCTGGCATGCTCGCCCTTCGAGAGTGGAGCTATAATTGGCTGTTTTGGCTGTTGCCAATGTTAATGCCAGCACGGATATGTCGTATATTGTTAAGGCCAAAATGACGATAGCTTATGGAGTTGAAGTAGCCCTAAGGCAAAATTGCTAAAAATCTACTTACATATTTGATAATGTTGTAGAATGTTGCCGACAGTTCCAAAAATAATGGGCAATGTGAGAGAGTGTGGCAGGTGGAGCAGGTGGAGCACTGGGTTCATTATTGATAAAAATGTTGGTTCATTTATTTATTTTAAGTATATTATCTACTACTTGCAATATAAAAAGAATAGTTTAAATCAGGGATTAAAACCTTAACCGAAACCGTAACCTTTAACCGCTAATAACCGATTGAAATTTGTAACCGTAACTGATACCGTAACCGGAAAAATATTTTTCCGCTGTACCGAAATCCATAAACCGAAACTCTTTAAACCGAAATTACCGTTTAGTAACCGATTGATTTATAAGGGTTAATTTCGGTTCTGGCCGTCTCAGGTACTGATAACTTTGAAATGCCATAACTTTATCAGAAGTCAATCAATTTTTATGCGGAATGTAAATTTGAGCATGATTTTACCTCCAAATTCGTTCTGCATTTAAATTTTTTTCATTTTGAAAATTCGAATTTTTTCGAAAAAATCAAAAAAGATAAAGGGGTAACACTGTAAAATTTCAAAATAATCGATTTTCAAAAATTTTCTGAAATTTAAATGCAGAACAAATTTGGAGGAAAAATCATGCTCAAATTTACATTCCGGATAAAAATTGATTGACTTTTGACAAAGTTATGGCAGTTCAAAGTTATCAAAGTTCAGTAAAATCAAAATAATCCAAATTTTCAAACCAAATGAACCAAATTTATATGAGATAAAATTATAATAAAATCGACATTACACTGGATCATTCCATTCACCAGATAACATTATTTTCCAGGCTAAAAAGAGCATTAAGTCTTTTTTCATGTAAAACAATGAATAAAGGGTCTTATTTTGGTCAACCGAAAACTCTTTTTTCTTTTTTTTTGTGAACCGTTATTTTTAAACCGAAACGTACAAAAAATCGATAACCGTTACAAAACCGATACTCCAAGATTTTGCATAACCGATAACTGATAACCGTAACTGAAACCGATATTCGCTTCGGTTTTAATCCCTGGTTTAAATAATTTATAATAAATCAGTATAATAAAATAAAGAGTTTTAGATTATTTTTAAAACCTTTCTAGTTGCCTCCAGACTCTAATTTCTTTGTAAGCCTACGTATATTCTATACTCCACCTGATTTTTACTCAAAATCTACATTATTCACTTTTTATTTTTCCCTATAAACTAAGTATATACGCTAGACTTTATTCCCTATAATCTATACAATACCAAAAATTCTACATGTATATTATAGGAGTATCTCCAATAAACACCATAGCTTCTTTATAGGATTATCTCTATTTCTGTACTCAATACTCTTTAACCTATACTATATAATAGGATTTAATTGCACGCAAATCCTCAAAGTTCCCACCTCAAGTTTGGCCCATTGATTCAGGCCAGGCCAATGCTTATAGTAAATATATATGTACCTATGCTTGAATGTCTGAATATATTTTTTATAATAAAGTTTTCTTTAGTTTCTCACCTCATTTTGCTGCTCTTCTTCTTGTTTAGCTGCATCCTCTTAGCAAGTTTCTGCAGCTTCTTGGCCTTGGTAAGTTTGTGAATCCCTTGGAGTCTGGTTAACCCGGTCTAAAACCTTTTGCTTTCTTGTTGGCAACTTGAATTACTTTAAATTTCCACTTTGCAATATTTACTTCGTCCGTCTTAACAATTGTTGCAGTTGTTGTCTTTATAATCGCACCTCTCTTAAAGCCTATCTTGGGCTTAATTTGGCCATCAAAACAAGCCATTGCATTGACCAACTTTGCCAACCCTCGCAACTATTTTGACCCGCACCTCTTCTCTCCTCTCTTCTTCCCTTCGTCCTCTTTTGGCTCTATTTGCCCTTTTGTCCTGTTTGTTTTGGACAAACCCTTCTATTTTATTTTTATTTTTCATTTCCTAAGAAACTTGCATTCAATATGCCTTTATGGCTTTGTCTTTAACTTAAAGTTGGCAAGTTCGGGCCGAAAGTTTCCCTAAATTACACTTAGCGACAAAGAACTGTATGCGATTCCTTCTGAAAGCAGCTTTATAATACAAATGTAATACGAGCAAATAACGAAGGCAAAGCGACACTTTGATGTGAACTTTTATGCTTCTGCCTTGTGTAATTTGAGCAAGTGCACGTTTCCTATCCCTTATTATTTTTTTTATATTTATTTTTGAAGACTCACCCTCATTTAAGTTGCTTGCTCATTTGCTTATGAGTTGAAGTTTTGCATTGCCATTAGCAATATTAAGTCGGCTGCTCATCAGTAGGACCCTCCCATCAGTCTAGTGCTCTCTATTTAATCATATGCCCTACAGCTTGGCCATATCCGTTACTCATGGCTTCATATGTGCAGAAATAAAGAAGGAAAGAGAGAGAGAGAGAGAGAGAGAATAAGAACTTGAAGAACCATCAATGCAGCAGTTGTAGCCACTTTTACTAGCCAAGCGGGTACAAGCCATTGGCCATTGCATTAACTCAAACCGTCCGTGGGCATAAACATCCATACTCTACTAAAACACATGCACAGTAGCAACTTCGGATCGCTGCCTTTGATTCTGTCATCTACTCTTCCGTTCTATTATCCACCCTTCTCCTTCCCCTTCCCCTTCCCCTCTCACACACACATATGCGATGTGGCACTTTGGCAAGTTTTAGCTTCATTGCGTTGACGATTTTTGATAGCTCCATTGACTTTATTGCCAGACTGCCGGCTGCACACTTTCAGTTTTGTCGAGCAGACGATGACGATGAGCAAGAACATGAGCAAGAGGATGTGGATGAGGCTGAGGATGAGGATGAGGATGAGGATGAGGATGAGGATGAGGATGAGGATGAGGATGAGGATGAGGATGAGGATGAGGATGAGGATGAGGATGAGGATGAGGATGAGGATGAGGATGAGGATGAGGATGAGGATGAGGATGAGGATGAGGATGAGGATGAGGATGAGGATGAGGATGAGGTTGAGGATGTGGATGTCGATGACGTTGTCGTAGTCGATGTCGCTATGTTATGAGTACCAATGAATTATTTTCTCAGCAGGCTACGAGGGTGGGATGAATGAATCAATCAAAGTATCAAATAACTGTTTCAAACTTCCTCTAAGAAAATCAACTTGTGTTTCTTAAACTATCTAATGCGAGAAGAATATAGAAGATATACTCTTAAGTAATTAGTCTTAGAACTAAGACGACCTGTCAAATAATTCAGTTTGAAAAATAACTGGGTACGATTCTCAATTGAGATCTGTAATAAACCTGTCTTATAAAAGTCCTGATTTGACACAGAAAATGCTCATAATAATAAGCAATGTATTAAAAAAATGTTGTAGAATATTTGGTTAGAACCCTTGAACAAGATTTCGGCTTGCTTAACCCTAAGGCATTTTTGTTTCAGTTTACAAATTTGAGTATCTGCAGCAGAACTATTCGTAAATTTCATGAATTTCCTGTCTTGAGAATTTTCTTCTAAAGAAACTTTTTATAGAAAATAAATGCTTAATTTTCTCAATAAGTTCATGAATTTCTTAATAAAATGATTGACACCACTTTAAAGTTTAATAAAATAATTCTATTATTCAATTATAATTCTTACAATTTTTTAAAATCAAACTGAAAGAGTATCTGCAACAGAAGCATCATTCAATTTGATGAACTTCCGATCGAAGAATATCTTTTTATGGAATCGACACTTTATGAACCAACCTCGTGGCATTTTCACTGTACTCGCACTCGCACTCGCACTCACACTCTAGACAATTGGTCTTTGTCATTGCCAATCGTAAAATTCGAGTAACAGCACAAAAGGACGAGCTACAAATAATAAGCACAAACAAAGATTTCGATATCGAGTAAATAAGATGACAACAACAAGAAAAACTCGTTGAATCGTTTGTACTTCACAACGTCAGCGTCATCGTCATCGTCATTGCCAGGCAAAGATGGTTGAATGGGGGCTGCTGGGTGTTGTTAGCCAAGTTAGTCCAAGTGAGTGAAAAATGTAACAACAAGTGCTACATATGTGTGTGTGTATGTGTGAGTGAGTGAAAGTGTGTTTGTGTGTGATCTTATATTCATATTTATTGAATTTACGCTTGACAGCCCAGAGAGCAGCTCAAAGGGGGGAAACACTACATTCAGAAGCAGTTACTGATGTCGTTGTCGTTGTTGTTGTTGTTGTTGTTGTTGTCAGGTCTTCTTCAGTTTTCACTTAAGGGTGCCACATAGCACCACACATACATATGTACACATGTGTGCCTGTATATATATATGTGTGTGTGTGTGTGTGCAAGGGACTTAGTGGATATTTATGCGGATTGCAATGCGCGACGCTCGTCGTTCGCCTTTTGCCTTTTTTCATAAATATTAAAACAGCTAAAAACATCGGCGGACTAAAGTCAAAAGTCATGCAAAGGCATCCCAGTAGTACACACACACACACACACATACATACACATACTGGGAGCGGGGTGAGTTGGTGGCAGGGCTAAGCTGCATTGCATTGCATTCAGTTGCACGACACTTGCAGTCCTAAGTCTCATTTATTTTTCATTTCGTCCATCGGATATTTGCTAAAAGTGTCTTTCACAATCGATATTTAATTTCTATAGCTCGATATATTTGTTGATATTCTTTTTATAATTACTATTTCTTTTGTACTATTTACTTTATTTTCCCACACACCTCGTTCGATCTACAACAACTGGCAACATGTCCGACGTTGCATTGCTGGTTCGTGTCTTCGCTAAGCGTACTTATACCAAACATATTAGAGCTTGCAGTCGTATATTCGAATGTTTCGAAATGGCAAGTAACCGAATTATAAGCTCTACTTTGGCGTAGCAGTGTGTCTTATAATAATGTCTTCTACAGCTTGCTTCGTCTTCTAATTCACTTATACTTATAGTACTCAGTCTAAATTAAAGAAAATTAATTCACATATGTGTCGCAAATTAAAATTCTTGTTGAAAATACAATATATTTGAGAATTTCTCAATAAGCAACAGTTAGTATAAGTATTTATAAGATGTTTAGAAGACTAATATAATATAAGACCTGTATGCGTAGCATATAACAGTTTGACCTGACACTTATAAAATGTATGCGTATAAACTGTGTCGAACAAGTTGAAACCCAGGTTTTGTTTACATCTGGTGTGATTTTACACTTGTTGGGTTTCATTTCTTACTAAGAAAGATGTAAACAAAACAATCACATACAACTCCATACTGCAACTTATACGGACTTATACAACTTATGCGGTGTTTAATAAGTATATGCAATATTCGAATTTTACATATTTCTCATCGTATTATACCGAACTTCTATCTCTTGTAAAGTTGTTTTAAGTTGAATTTTATAAGTTTATTTTATGAGACAATAAACTGCAATGCAACAACAGACTTGTTGCAAGTCGAACCACGAACACAACAGTTCGCAACCTGTGGTATGAATTATCGTGCAACCAAGTCTAGCAATTGGTAATACATATGGAAGGGGAGTTTCTTTTAATAAAATAATAAAAATAAAAAGAATGCATTTTAAAATATTATATGTCTAAAAATATTTCAAAATTTGTTTAATTTAATAAAAAATATATATTTATTTTAATATTAAAACTAAAGCTCATATCAAATTTAATATTTACACAAAATAAATAATTTAAGCTGAAAAATGCATTTGTCAATGTATAATATTTGAAGATGAATTTAATGGAAAGATAGCTTTAATTTAAAATATAGTAATATTTATTTATTAAATTAGAAGCAGATGGAAGCGGTAGTTTTTCACCCTTTAAATTTATATTTATAACTGATTTGATTAAGTAAATTTATTCTTATGAGAGTCGTACAACTTTAATACAATTTCTGCGTAATTACTATAAATCATATCTTCTTGCAATTTTCTAAAATAATTAACACAAACAATTACAGCCAATACAATATGTGAATGCATTTTCCTATTTTAAGCTTTTTTTCCTCATATTTCTATCCAGCCACTTGAAAAGATTTTCTTTGAGTTCAATTTTAAAAATACATTTGTTTTTTGGACAAGTTCAATCAACACATAAATCCCACCCTCATTGGCAACTCTCAACCCAATCATAAAGTTATTACCTTCGTTTGCACACATATGAAAAACCAACCATAATTTCGTATAGCTCACATTTTTTCCAGCAAATTAATCACCCGCAGCGTTCACACACACAAACACACACACACAAACACTCGCACACAGATACTCAGAAAGTATCCGAAAAGTTGTGGCCATGGAGCGTAGAGTAAATTCCGAGTTTCTGACGTTGTTATCAAGCAGGGAATATACTCATGAACGGGGAATCAAACTGAGAATCAGAATAATGCCAATAGCAAATAAACAGGGGCTGGACAAGCGGGCCGGAGGGCAATAACTCTTCTACTCAACACACGCAGTAAAATTGACTGAACGTTGAGTTCTTTGTGTTGTTATTGTTGTTGTTGCTGTTGTTGCTGTTGTTGTTGTTGCATTTCTGTTGCACTTGAATCATTCAACCTGCCCGCAGAGCATTCGCTGCCCCTTTCCCAATTTTAAAAATCAACCGAAAAAAAATAAAACTATAACAACCACTCCGAGAAATAGGAAATGAAAACGTTAACGAGTACCTTGAATGAGTGGGAGAGGAAGAGACAGAGGGAAGAGGGAGAGGGAATGTGAGAGGAAAGAGGGGCAGCTGTTGCATTTGCTTCCGATTTAAGAGCCGTGACCACCCGCAACTTTTTTTGTGAAACCCGCAGCGTGTCAATGAAAGTTTCATTGCGAGGGGACTTTCAAAAATCAACTTAGAATATATCTAAGCGGTTAATGGGAGATTCGAAATTGAAATATATAATCAGGGATTAAAACCGAAACGAATATCGGTTTCAGTTACGGTTGGAGTATCGGTTTCGTAACGGTTACGAAATTACTGATTTTTAATAACTTTGAACTGTCATAACTTTGTCAAAAAACAATCAATTTCCATGCGCATTAAAAATTTTAGCATGTTTTTACCTCTTAATTCGTTCTGCATTTAAATATTTTTCATTTTGTAAATTTTTGAAAAATCGAATTTTTTAGAAATTTTACAGTGTTACCCCTTATCATTTTTCGAAAAATTTCGAATTTTCAAAATGAACAAAATTTAAATGCAGAACGAATTTACAAGTGAATTCATGCTCAAATTTACATTGCACATGGAAATTGATTGACTTTTGACAAAGTTATGGCAGTTCGAAGATATCAACGTTGCTCAGTAGCTGCGACGGCCAGAAACGAAATTAACCCTTATAAATGAATCGGTTACTCGGTTATAGATATCGGTAAAATTATTTTCGGTTACAGTTACAAATTTCAATTGGTTTTCACCATTAAAGGTTACGGTTTCGGTTAAGGTTTCAATCCCTGTACATAATACATCATTTTATAATAATAATGTTTCTCTTATAAAATAAAAAGATTTGTAATTTGTTATTCATAGCTTAATTAAGGCAATAAATCTATTCAATGATGTTTGTGATTGTGACTAGTGCATAAATTTATAAGGATATCCTTGTAGCACTAGGAAATAAGATAAATAAATAAATAAATATACGATTAATTATCGTTCACATTCTTATCCGATGTTTCACTGTCGAGAGACAGCGTTATAATTGTGAATTCCGCTTTGTTCCATATCCTTAAACGTTTCACTGTCAACTCAACTATTCTGCCTTATTGTCAATGGGAGATAGGATCTTGGTAAATAAGAAAATTATATATAAAAATAACGATTAATTTTAATAAATTATTAATTTTAATTTTTATAATTATTATCAACTGTGATAGGTCAACGACAAGCTTAAAAATAAATTACGTATGTAAAAATTTAAAAGAGCATAAAAATTGCAGATTTAAAGTATAAATTTAAGTTTTTATTGTTAAAGATAAGATCCCTTCTAATTTTTCATATGTCCTTACAGGTTTCAGAGACTGTCCTACCATTTGACCCGATTTGAAAGAGGTTTTCATACAATTTATCGTTACAGTTTAAAGTTTAAATATTGGAATATATAGAGTTTATCTCTATACATTTTAATGCCACCTGCGACATTTTGCATCTTCTGAAATAAATAAATTTATTTCTATCGCTTACAAAATCATTGAAAATATCAATTGCGATCTGTCTTTTACCCTTTAGCGATTCACCTCAAGCTTCGGAATTCTGCATTATTTGAAAGAACTTTGGTTCAATCTCATTAATACATACAGTCAGTCTGTCAGTCAATCTGTGTACTGCCCTCGTTTTGTGTCTCCCTGACATGTGCCCTCAGTAACCGTAACCTCTGACCCTCGTCGCACTCTGCACTCCACTGTACATCGTTCGATTCGTCAACTGTTCATCTAATTTTCATTTACCCCCGCGGGGCACACAATGTTTGCAACTGACGACGACTTCAGACCGTAGATGTGGTCCTTTCTTTCTCCGTTGCCCCGTTGCCCCGTTGGCCCGTAGACTGTCAGTTTGACTGTGTTTGCCCCACGACAACCACCGTGGCACCACCGAAACAACCTGCCGCAATTTGAGCTAATTGAAATGTCTGTCAACGCGCATTGATCATCGAAACTAAATGCAATTCAATCAGCGAAAGTTTCCAACAACTTTGACAGCCAGTTTCCCTTCCATTCTCTGTCTCCCTCCATTTCCCTGTCGCAATTGCTCCACATGTTGCCAACTTTGCGGGGAATAATTAAAAACCAACCGGCAATTAAACATGAATTATGTATTAATAATTTCTTGAGCTGCAATTGGCCAAAAAAAAAACAAACTGAAGACAAAGAAAATAGTAGAATACTAGTCACAGCTGATGGCAAGTGGTTTTATAAACTGTGATGTGATTCAGTCGGGAACTGTGAGCTGTGAGCCAGAGTCTCTTGGGTCTCTAGATACCGGGAGATGGGCAAAAATTTATGCGCTGCAGAGCAACAAAAGCAGCGGCAAAATTTTCAAACAAACAAAACATTGAAACGCTTCCCACGCGTTCAACAATGGTGAGAGAATTTTTTAATGCTTTCCATTGCCAGCGCAACAATCAAATGGGGTTTTTGGGGGCTGTTGCGGCCAAAGTCTTTTGCCACATGCAACAGCAGCAGGTCGACAACGCAATCTACAATGGCTAACAACTTCATTGGAAAGGGTTACAAAATTTCTATTCAGAATCTTTGAATTTTACAAGAACTTTAAAGCACATTAAAGCTCTGTTGTTAATAATATTCATTTTAATTCTAATGATTTTCATATTTAGTCACTGCATTTCATATATAGAAATATATTTAACCAACAGTTTATTTTTAAAAGCACATGAGAGCTGTTCTTTCTATATTTTACATAAATATTAGCTACTTAAAATACAGTTCTGAAACGTACTTAGAAATTTTACAGAATCTTAAAAGTTCTACGGAAATTTTATTAAGTAAAGCTGACAGCTATTTCCTTAGCAATTTTTCCTGAAAACTTGATTTTAAAAAGTCTTCCTTTTTGCTTAGATAACTAGCATGAGCTTTAAAAGCACCTGAATACTTTGGGTACTAAAGCGCTTTAAAAGCTTTAAACTGCTCTCTCTCATGAAAATTATTTCTCGCAATTATTTTATATAAATCAAATTTATGTATTCAATGTAATTCAATAATATTTGTATGCACAACATTTACAGACACGTAGCTTATTTCGTACTTTAAAAAATTGCTATAATAAACATTGCAATAATGAAATTTAACTGCGTTATTTAATATTTATTTTGATAGAATAAAACAAAAAACAAGACAATATAAATATATGTATGCATTTCAAATGTTTATTTATGTTGTTTGTATTTTAAATTCTTAATTAAAACATGATTTCTGTTGCTGTTGTCGATTTTTGCCCATTGTGCAACGTTTTGGGGCAGAGCTAAGCACGCGTGGGAGCCACGTTGCATTCGCTGAGTGTGTGAGAGTGTGAGTGTCGGTGTGTGTGTGTGTGTCCCGGTGTGTGTGCTTTGAGTTTTTCCGTTTTGTGACGCCATTTTCATAAGCAGCCGGGGCAACATTTTGTCTCTGGCCCCGTTGTCTTTTCGCTGTTGCCTGTTGACTGTTGTTGTTGTTGTTGTTGTTGTTATTGTTAGTGTTAGAGTTGTTGTTGTTGCTGTTGTTGATGTTGCGCTTTTTTTATAGTGTCGCTGCGGCGTCTAAATAAGTTTTTCCGTTTCTTGTTTGCATATTTTAAACCAACCCGTTTGTTTGTCTCTTCGTCTGTGTCACTGTCTCTATCTCTGTCTCTATCTCTGTCTGTCTCTGTCTCTATCTCTGTCCATTGTATTTATTTTGTTTTTATTGCATTGTATTTTCATTTGGTTTTGGCTTTGGCTTTGGGCTTCTTCTTTTAATTAAATGCATAAACCGAAAGTCCGTTGCCCGTAAAATGTTATATTAAAAATCATTTTCGTAAAACAAACAAGCAAAAGTGTTACACTTGAAGTGAACAAGGGACGGGAAATGGAGGGTGGGGGATGAGGGATGGGGCTCAACCAAAATGGGAGACAAATTATAAACATGGAGAAAGGGGGCTCCGCTGGGAAAATGAAGCTGCATATGGAAATGCGGCCGACAACAACAACAACAACCGCATCATATTATGAATTGTTTTTAATTGCATTGAATTTGCCAGCGGCAAAAGATTTGCCAGCAAAAATCGGGGCCAACAACAGAAACAACAAAAACATGTAGAAAACCTAAGGAAACCAGTGAGAAGCCTGCATTCAAGCGATAAGTTGACTAAGAGATACCCTGTGAACTGGTTTGAGGTAAATTAATTGAAATATAAATTTAAATTTATGGATTTAAGCAATATTTTTCATTTGACTGTAAGATTTTAGGCTTCTTAGACTTTTGTAATGTTGAGTTGTTGGCATTTTATCCGCATATTGTCTTAACTTAACAAAAATATCCTGAATACACGTACATATTTAAAAGATATATGCTAAAATTAAGAATTTTTAGCTTGCATTTTAGAATATGTGGAATATGTTTGATTTACAAATATTTACTATTTAATTAATCTAATTTGTTAATACCCGTTTTAACAATTCCACAATACAGAGTATATAAAAAATAAAACCAAACAAAAAAAGACCAACGGTTGATTGTATATGAAAATCTTAAGTACCGAAAAACAGAAAAAACACTAAAATTTGTGGCCTGGTGACGATGATTAAAAACTTTTTGAGACAGTTGACGTTGCAGAAAAAACAGGAAAATTAGGTTAGTAGTGGGGTGCGACTTGTTGGGTGCCTGAAGTTGTTGCTGCTGGTTGCTTATATGGTCACATGTGCAATTTGATTAAAACTTTGTAGCCCAAAAATATCAAAAATAAAACGAAGAATATAAGTGTGTTTAAAAACTCCGCAACGATGTTGTCCTTCTCCTTTCCAAGTGTAACATGCTTAAACATGTTAATTACTTAATTACCTTTATTATTATACAACAGTTATAAATTAAAAATAAACAAAAGCATAAAACACAAAAATAATTGAAATAATTAAGAAATAATGTACACAACTCGTATACTTAATTCCAAATTAATTTATAATTTTAATAAGATTATATAAATTTAAGTGCTATTGAAATGTTTTCGGTTTTGTAATCATTAGATATTAAAATAGAACAGAAAGCTTAACTAATTTGCGTTGTTAAAGGAACAAGAAAATAAATATTTCTTATTCTTATGTTAAATTGTTTAACAAGAATAATTATATTATTGAAGTGTAAGTGGAATATTAATATTTAAAAGTAACATTGTGAAGCATTGGAAATTTAATATTTTAGCTAAAAAACATTTAATTAAAATGTTGTTATATTCACTATTTTAAAATTGTTTTTATCAACAGTAGTGTTTTTAAATATTAACGTCAAACTAGCAGGTCGAGTGTCATAGCATTCAGTTTATTTAGCATATACAAGCGGTTGGTGTCACGGCTATCAATGTGGCAACGCCAATGAAAGTTTGCATAGGGCTGCCATAATTGGCAATAGGCGCGCAAATTCAAATGCATTTAAGTTTTCAAAGCACAAGAGAAAGAAAGATGCATGAAATTTAAATATTTGACCGATTTTTAATTTATTAAGACTAACTAAGGCTTATAATTAAAATGAAAGCTTCTAAACATTTAGAATATTGTAGTTTTTAAATTTTAAAAAATACATGCTTAATATAGCTTACTGCAGGTAATGAATTATTTTATTTAAGCATTTAAATAGTAATAATAAATATTATAAGGTATACAATTCTAGTAATATTGTAAGTATAACCATTTGAAGGCATGTCAAACCGTTCATTAAGTCCTAAGGACTCTACGGCATTACTCATAAATAACGGTAAACTTTTTGTAAATAAACATGGCCGCCAGGGTATGGGAAAGCGAGAGAACGAGAGAGCGCACTCAAAGCGACTGAAAAATTGAGAGGCAGAGAGAAGAACGCAATCGTTAGCTTATTTTGCGTGTGGGAGAGCTCTGGAATGCGCGCGCTTTTTTGTAATGGCAACAACAACAACAAGGTGTATTATAAACAGGAAGCTTTTTGTACAATTGCACAACTCAGAGCGCAATTATTGCACGACTGGCAATCGGTGCGGCAACAACAGCAATAACGTCGAACTGTAAAAACAAAACACAGACTAACCATTACAAGGCAAATAACGGTTATATTGTCGCCCGTCGACTGTCGACTGTGTGCGTAAAATAGGGGGCGGGGAGGAGCGCCGCCTCTAACGTCGGCACCGACGCCAGGGCTGACATAAAATTTGCTCCTCAGTCGGCGCTTTTGCATTTTAGGAGCAGTTATGTAGCTTCTTCTCCCATTCATTCAGTCACGAAATATCATTCAGTGTGTGAGTGTTGATGAGGTTAGTTGTAATAACCAATTGTATCGGTAAATCTCGAAAAGTGCTAAGTAATCAAAGCGTCAAAAATGTTCCAAGTGCAGTGTAAATAAAGTTAAAGAACCATACAAAACAAAAATAAATCAAAACCAGTGAAAAAGATTTCAAAATCTTTGAGCAGTTGTGTGAAATATTGTGTTGCATACTTCTGGGCTGTCCGCGAAAATCATTACGAACATGTTGGTAAGTTGAAGTGCTTGAAAGTATGCAATGGTTTTTATAATTTTCATCCGTTACGTTTAAACGTTGAGTGCGAAAAATACCCTGTATGTGATAAATGCAGCATTAACTATTGGAATTTGAATTTTAGCAATTTTATTTGAATTTAATATTATATCTTTGCTTGAAGGCAATTAAAAAATTTTCCAACAAATGATTTATTGATTTTTCCGCAATGCGTTTATGTGTGTGTGAGCGTATTGTCTGTCTGTCTGTGAGCGTATATTTTTCGGTATGCACTTTTTCCAGAGAAACACCCCACCACCACCAACAACAACAACAACAGCAACAACAACAATAGTAGCAACAACTATTGTCGTGATCCAAACAACCCCCACAACTAAAAAGCGCCAACTTCTATTTTTCCATCATCAATACTTTCTCCACATGGAAACATTTGCCATGTTGTTGGCCTTTGGCATTGGTATTAGTATTGGTATGCTGGTATTGGAGCAGGCGCTCTATGCAGCAAAAATACCAACCCCCAAAACAATGCACACACTCACACCCAAACACACGCACACAAATCCACCCACACCCACTCTCACACACACACACACACACACACATTGAAATTGAAGCTTTGGCATTTGAAAACTACAAGCGAGGAAAATTTTCTCACTGGGTTGGGTGGTTGTTTTTCCTACCACCGCGTGGCGCATATCATAAATTTTGTGTCTATAACAATTTTTGTTATACCACCCAACACCCCCATCCACATCCATGACTCCCCTTAGCTGCCATCGCATCGAAAAAAGTGCAAAGGAATTGTTGCAGTTTTGACAACACTGACAGAGAGAGCAAGAGCAAGAGCAAGAGAGAGAGAGAGAGAGCTTTGTATTTTTGGTTGCCCGCTCTCTTTACGCACAATACTCCATACAATTCTCAATTCTCTCTTCCCAGCTGCGTTCTCAAATGCATTTGCATTCCTCTGTCCTGCTTACTCCATTTCTTTCTCTGTCGCTCTCCGACTATTTGACTTTTGTGGGCGTTGTTGGGCGTTTATTGCATATGGTTTTGTGCTTTTGCTTTTTATGCAACATATGCGGCATATGTTGCACATGTATTGGTGCAAATTGGCATTTGTGTACGTGTTTTTATTATATAATTTGTATTTTGATATTTCTGCTTATGTATTTTGTATAACTACATTTATTCCTAGGGTTTTTTCCTATTTTTGTTGCTAGGCAATGCAAATAAATGCAGGGGAAGGGTTTTGTATGTGGATTTATTGATGCATTTCATATGTACATACATACATGATTTATGGTATATTATATAAAATTTAAAGCTTTGTACACAGGATTATCAATAGAAATGACAGTATATGTCCATACATATATGAATAAGAAGATTCCTTCTCTATATACCCAATTTTATTAGTGTGAGAGAGGAATTTCACATTCCTGCTGCAATTTGTATTTAAAACTTATTCATAGGTTGACGACTTAATTGCATTTGCTGGCACTTAACGAAATTAAAATATTTTTCTAAACGTTTGAGTTCAAAATAAATAAATAATCTAATCTAAATATTCCGATACAATTCAAAATATAAAGTCAAATTAGTAAGGAGCAATCATATTAACAAAAGCCAAAATTCATTAAATTAAGTTTTATTTAAATTAAACTTGCTCATGCATTCAAATATTTATATTTATATTCAAAGAAGTCTAATTAAAAAGGTTTCAAAAACTAGAAAAATTTAGATTTACAAAAATTGATCTACTAATTTTCATAGATAAAATTAAAGTTTATTGAATTCCTTTAGTTATATATACTTTCTTTTCATGAGGTACACAATTGCAATAACTATCATCAAATCTCAACGCTAATAATATTTGATTTCGACATGTTGGAAAGCCTTTCCATTTCATTTTTAACGCAGGAACAGTTTTTATAAACCTTTATAAATCTTATTTTATAAGTAGATAATTTTACTCTTGTCTAGAGTTCTGCGCTTTGTTAATGTTTTGTAAAATTCAAACGATTTTCGATCCGTAGATACAGTGTTCCAAGCAAATTACAGAGATGGTATTATTACTGCCTACATAGATTCAAAACAGACATTACTTTATGAAAAGTAAATTGATTTAGTTTGACTATGTTAATCATATATACCCCTTAAAAATGAAAGTTTATTCATCAATTGTATTCCCTAAGATGCTTTCTCCTTCTACTTAGAAGGTAGATAAAAGAACATAGAAATTTTGAAAGGTAAGACGGGGGCATCTCAGCTACTGACCACTTCCTGTTGTTTAAATTCCAGTTTGACCTGGCAGCAAAGTTACCCACTAATAATAACAACAAACCACCAAAGCCCAGAAACCCGTGACTCAATACGACGAACCACAGACCAACCACAAAAGCGTGGTGGGGATTGTATCCAAAAGCCTCACACACAAGCACACAAAGACATATATAATAGATGGACGGCCCACACACGCCCACGATTCAAAGTTGTTGTATTTTTGTAGTCGGCAAATTGCGCATGCGTTACCGTTCCCTTTCCCACTTCCACTCCCATTCCCCGTTCTCTGTTCTCGTCCCACGCTAGACGACGCCATATTGAAAATGTGCGAGCGACGATCGCAATCCACCCTCGTTGTTGTTGATTTGTTGCTCTCTGGTTGTAGTTTTTTGGCGAGAGGGTCAGATTCGGCCCCTCTTTAGTGTTACTCCTATTCTTTTTTTTTTGGTTTGGTTAAATGAGACGTGACAAAGTGCAAGCAAATCGTGATGATCGGAGAAGAATTGAGTCCCTCAACGGCGCCTTATAGCTGAAGCCCTACTCAGCGACACTTTCTCCCACAGACTGAGACGAAGAAGGGCTTCAGCAAGGCAACAGGTTTCTTCGGAGGTCGAAGCCATGTGTTGCTCTGCCCTTATTGTTACAGTTGTTGTTGTTGTTGCTGTTACGGCGTTTTGTAATTGTCTTTGCTCATTACGCAGTTTTTCGTTATATCAGAGGTTATTTTTGTGCACCCGACAAGAATAACTCTTATGATATCATTACTTCAATATTTCCAAGGATCTTTTGGCAGTGCTTGAATTCACTTGCGTTCAAATGTGTTGGCTGTGCAGCTGCTTTCCTTGGCCAGTGGGCCACATGTTGGCATCAGTCTGGGCAGGGCTGCTGCAAACCGGTTCCCTGGTTGCTCCTTTGTGGCGGCCGCGTCATCCGCTCACCACTTGAGTGGCAATGAAGTTTAAAAGTAGGGTGCTCCATTTCGCTGAGTAACCTGTTTGGTATCTCATCTGGTGTAGAGCGATTGAAAGCATTTCCGATTTGTGCCGAGGGAACAAGAAAATGAGGATAACTGAGATAACAGTTATAAGAATAGCAGAATTAGTAATATTTATCTATCTGTCGGAATGAATTCACAATCCTTTGAATTACTTAATAAATTCCATGATTTTCAAAAGAACGGCAATGGAAAATGGAGGAAACTATGATAACAGTTATATAGGAATAGTATAATTAGTAATATTTAGCTAACAGAACGAGAATGACAAATAATTCAGTTATCTTTCAATAAAGTACATACAGTAAAATAAATGTTAATTTATTACTTGAACAAGAAATTCGAAATAACTAAAGTAGCAATTTTATGTATATTATAATTTGTAAAATGTATCTATCGGAAAGAGAATGAAAATAACTGCTAAATGGTTAAAAGGCTGAGGAAAAATACTATTTTCCCAATACAGCTATTTTAGATTACAGTTATAAGAATAGTAGAATTATTAATATTTAACTATCGAAACTAAAATAAAAATGAATTAAGTTCTTTTTATTATAGTTATTATTATTAGATTTACTAAAGTTACAGTTAAAACCAGGGATTAAAACCTTAACCGAAACCGTAAACTTTAACCGGTAAAAACCGATTGAAATTAGTAGCCGTAACTGAAACCGTAACCGAAAAAATGTTTTCCGCTGTACCGAAACCCACAAACCGAAACTCTTTTAACCGAAATAACCGCTTAGCAACCGATTCATTTATAAGGGATAATTTCGGTTCTGGCCGTCGCAGCTACTGAGCAACTTTGATATCTTTGAACTGCCATAACTTTGTCAAAAGTCAATCAATTTCGATGCGTAATTGCGATGCAATGTAAATTTGAACATGATTTTACCTCTAAATTCGTTTTGCATTTAAATTTTGTTTATTTTCAAAAATCGAAATTTTTCGAAAAATGATAAGGGGTAACACTGTAAAATTTCTAAAAAATTCGAAAATTTAAAAATTTTTAAAATGAAGAAAATTTATATGCAGAACGAATTAAGAGGTAAAATCATGCTTAAATTTACATTGTGCATGAAAATTGATTGAGTTTAAAAAAAGTTATGGTAGTTCGAAGTTATTAAAAATCAGTAAAATCAAACAAATCGATATTTTCAAACCAAATGAACTAAATTTATATGAGGTTAAATTATAATAAAATCGACATTTCGCAGGTCCATTCCAGTAACCAGATAACATTATTTTCCAGGCTAATGAGAGCATTAAGTCTTTTTTCATGGAAAGCAATTAAAACCTTAATTTTATTTTGTTGTAAACCGAAACTATACCGGCTTAAAAAACCGATAACCGTTACGAAACCGATACTCCAATATTTTGCATTACCGATAACCGAAAACCTTAATTCGAGAATAACCGAAACCGTAACTGAAACCGATATTCCTTTCGGTTTAAATACCTGGTTAAAACCTATACTCTAATTTAGATTTAGCATGGCGTCCAGGGCCTTCAGCTAAAATTAAGTTCATATTTAATTTAAATACTTTAATTTGTCACTATCGTGGACACTGGCGTCCACAGTAATTAGTTCCATGAACTACAAATAAACTGCTAAATTTTTAAATGACGAATAAAAACTACCATTTTCAGAAATAGCAGAAAATTAAATTAAAGGTACTACTACAAAATAACTGCTAAATGTTTAATTCTTGACTTTCTTTAGTTTTAATTCCGTTACTTTCGCGTTCACTTTATGCATCTTTGATATCGACCCACTCCTGCTTCCCATTTCTGAATAAAACAACAACAAGAAACTCAACTTTCCGCTACAGTAACAACAACAGCAACAACTACATCTTTGCTGCAGAAAAATGATGATGCACTAGCGCAGTCGCAGTCGCTGCAGACTTCGCTGCTTCTTCTTCTTCTTCTTCTTCTTCTGTTTTGCATTGATTGCGTACAACTTTCAATTTCATTGACTTGTCGTTGTCGTTGCTCGCCTTTTTTGTTGTTGTTATTTGTAGTAAGTTCACTGTAGTGCACTAGTATTGCGGTGTTTCCCATGTGAGTCATGCGATTTGCATAGCAATGACAGAATTTAAATGTTGGTTTTTTCTTTGGCTGATTTCAACCGAACCTCAATTTGAGAGCTGCCCACGCTGGGACCAGCGCCACCCAGCTGCCAACTACCTGCCCAACCTTATGTACAAATACATACAGACATGTACATACATTTGTATGTATAGGGTATACATCTACCTGAACTATGTATCAGCACCTCCTCGAAAACGAGCCCAAAAGTCGCGGCCGCGCTAATGAACGCAACAGTCAATCGTCCCCCGTAACCGACAACGCCAACAGAAACAGCAACAACAACAACAGCAACAGAAACAACCACAAAGAGCAACCCACATGCACGAAGATCATTACCAACAGTCAACCCGCCGACGCCGACGGCTGCGCATAAAAAAGTACAACAACAAAAATCAAGTTGCGCAGCGGACGCCACACAAACTGACCTGCTTCTGCGCGACAGCGCTGTCGCTATATCAGCAACAGCAGCAACAAAAACACTGTCCAGAAATTCTACAAGCCAACCACCCTACGCAGTAAGCAACAACAACAACGCACACACTACCTCGCTCCCACTCTCGCTCTCTGGCGCTCTCACTGCGGACAGCGGCCCACACAACAACAGCAGAAACGTGAATGAGCGGGTGGCTTGCTTTGCTTCGACTGCTGCCGACGCCGACTGAGATAGAGACAGAGACGCCGGCGACTTCGTCGCTTGTTTGTTGCAATTTCTCTTTTATTCGATCATTCGTTGTATAAGGTGGCTGCTTGGGCCCCCTGGCGATGTACGATGGGTCGAAAAATAAATTTCAGGAAATTCCACTTGTCATAAGATGCTTATATTCTGAACATAAAAACACATAAATAAAACTATTTCCAATTATAAAATGATCCCTCGATGTCTCGAAACAAACGACTTATTCTGTTACTAATACATACAAGTACAGAAAAACCACGAATTTTATTTAAGCAAAGACTTTGCTTATATTTGCCCCAGTATTCCTTGAACGAACCCACTGTGCGACGCAACTGACGCTGTCGAACGCGTTCATTTCAGCAGCAGCTGGCTGCGTCATCGTTCCATGCTTCTCTCCCACATTCTGCCTGCGACTCTCTCGCAGTCTGTTGGAATTTTTCGTGGCGTTCGGTTCGTTTGTTCGCATTCGCGCGCATCAGCAGTAACAACAAACAATTTTTGTATTGGTCGGCGCGTGTTTTTTAAAGATTTTTGGCCAGTGTTTGATTAATTAAAGTGCACATTTAATTGTGCGTAGCTGCAATTAATTGCATTCCCTATATCAAGTGAACAAATTGTGCAATTAACAAGTGCAGAAATACAAAAACAACAACAACAAAAGGACGTTTTTCAACGAATTGAAATGGCTTAAGAGCCTGAAACGCAGATAAAATTGCAACAGTAAAAAAGGTAGCTATACAAAATATAAAATATTGGGGAAACAGAATCTGTGCAACTTTGGAGTTATATTATCAAAATTAAGTGCAGACTTTGAATTTATGTGTCAAAAAAATGTGTGTGTGTGTGTGTTTGACATTGATTTAAATGTGACCAAATTGCAAGTGCCGAAACTGTCGAAGGACGTTGCCAGACTTGTCAAATAACGAAAGAAGAATGAAATCGAAAGTGATTAAAACTGACATGTTAAAATTGACAAGAAATTCCCATTTGCAGGATAATTTATGATCCACTATAATTGAGCTAATTGTTCATAGAATGTTGATACTAATGATATCCGTAGTATATGCCAATTTATTTAGTCCTACCATAAGAACTTTATAGATCTACATACATATTTCATTTAGTAATTGCAAGTTTTACTTTGGCTTGAAACCTTTCTGGACACATGTTACCTCTTAGAACCCATGCAGACAGACGCACACACACATACACCAATACTATCACTATTACATAGACCCATCGACAAAAATCATTCCGAAGGCCACAGCCAACAACCCACAGGTAGCTGGTGGCTCACAAACCGGTTACCCAATTTCCAATTATACACAGGCACAACATAAAAAAAAGACAGCCACTCCAACGCCCAAAAAAACGCACCAACACTCACAGCACTCCCAAAAAAATAACGAGCAACAACAACAACAATAAAAAAGAATGCCCGCTAAGAGTGGGCACCCCTTCCGTGCCTTGGGTCGGAGCCCGCCTGTGGCAATCACAAAAGAGATGCCAGCACACACACACACACACGTTTACAAATACCATGAACAACGAGTCGCAGTCGCCATCGGAGTTTGGCCCTCCCTCGCTTGGCGCAGTCGCGACGCCTCGCTGCAAGGGGCAACGATAATGAATGATGTGAAACCCACCACCACCACCATCAGTAACAACAACAACCACATCCTTGGCAGCTTGCGTGTGTTGGCTACGCTCTCGCTCCCACACTGCCGCCCTCTTCCCTCTCTCACAGACACGCACACTTGTAGCTTCGACATTTAATGCGGCCTGGCAACCCTGTGCCTCTATTATCCTACTTTCTTTTCATCCGCTGCCTGCTCTCGTGTTTCTGTTTCTCATTCAACTGACAAACACACACACATACTTATACACATGTGAGTGGGTGATGTTTTAAAATCTTGCCTGGCCGTTTCCCCCGGGGCAGCAGGCAGTCAAACGAAGCGTCTCGTCGCCTACCTCAGCCCTATTTATTCTTTTGCTTTGTCACATGGCCGTTGCGCTCTTTAATTGCTGCCTCGCATGGCTCAACTTCCCGGCTGACTCTCTCTCTCTCTCCGTCCGCTCTCTCAGCGAGCGACGCGACTGACCGTCGCTCGTCTTCGCCGCCTGCTGTGTCGTATGTTGATTTTTTTAGGTTTTTATTTTGGCGTCCGTTGCCTAAACAGCGGCCCTCGGCCCTCGCTTTCTGCTTTACTGTTCTCTTCATTTTTTTTGCTTCACACCCTTCTGTTAGTTTATCACACAAATTCTTCGGCCTGCCCACTGCCGTCTGCGTCTGCCTGCAGTTTTGTCTCTGTCGCTGCTCTGCCGCTGCCTCTGCTTCTACTGCTGCTGACTGCTGACTGTGACTTCTGATGAATTTCTTACACCCACCCAACGACGACTTTTTGCATTACGTACTATACTCCTCTTCTCTACTCTCTACTTCTCGTTCGTGTTGCCTTTGGTTTGTTTTATTATTATTATTTTTCTTCTTTTTTTTGCTTTGCATGGTCGCTGTCGGCGTTGCCGCCCCCACACAATTCGGCCCTCTATAACATTTTTTGTTGTTGCTCACATTTTGTTGTTTATACAGCGTCTGCTCTTCGTTTGCTTTAACAGTTTGTGCTGCGCTTTCATCATTCCAAGCAAGGAGCTGTCAATGCAGCGATCGCTGTGGATTGCATTTGTATACATGTAAGCTTCTGTCACAGAGAGTCAAATTCGCATCACTTAAATGCATAAAGTTTAAAGAGCAATTCTATGCGATGGGCTTTCACTCTCTTAATTTAAGCAGATTATAGATGGAGTAACTAATGAGAAAGCAATGTCATTTCTAGTGATCGCTTAAGTATTTTTGTGTGCTCTTAAGGAATGCGTGTCCCCCTTTAAAGGATATATCAGTCTAGAGATAACCAATTAGACTATTGTCAAATGGACACATACACATGTACATATGCACATGTCTGTACATTGACACACCCCATTTAAGAGGCCAACCCACACACATAAGCGCTCCCTCGCTCTCGCCCTCTCCCTATTCGCATTGGTTAAGTTCAAGTTCCCATGAACAAAGCCACGACCCCAAAACGCAGGCAGCGCAAACTTCACAAAACTAAATTACGCACTTCCCGTCGGCGGGGCCCAAATGAACTGACAATGTTTAGGGGAGGGTGGCTTGCAGAAAGACAACGGGACAAAAACGACGACGACGACGATGGTTGGTGATCGGTTACCTGCCTGCTTTGCCAGGTCTGTCATGAGGGTTGCTTTTGCTGCACCGATCGACCCCAGTGCGCAACAATCTCACCAAAAATCACATAGGAATTTCCTGTTACAGCGCGTCAACTCCCCCGACCCGAACCGACCCGCCATGGTCCTCGTCCTGACCATGCCAAGTTACCTGCCCAAGAGAGTTTACCTGTTTGTTCGTAGCAACGGCAGCAGCAGCTGTTTGTTTTGCGGCTTTCAAGGTTTCTACTTTTTACCTGTGGCGTCTCAGTGTCGCGTCCCCTCTGCAACAGCAGCAGCAGCAACAACAACAGAAGCAGCAGCAACATCAACCGTTCCAGCCACCCCATTGCGTAGGATTTCATTTCATTTCATTTCTGGACCATTCGCCGCTTTCAAACTTGGGTTGGGCTCTGTCCCTGTTCCCTCTTTCTCTGTGTAGGAGGAGGGGGTGGTGCAGAGGGAGGGGTAACCTCTTGGTTTGATTATATTTTGGTTTGGTTTCTTCGGTTTATCGGGCCTGTCTTTTCGTTGGCGTGGCCCGAAAACGAGAAACTCGTCTTCAATCCCCGTCGTCGCTTTGTGCTTTGTGATCATCATTATCTGCGTTTCGCTGCCTCATTCTATGGGGCTGAGGTCGGGGACGGGGCCTCGCAACGCTGCCGGCGCATCGCCATCGCCTCCTCCTACTACAATTTGCCTAAAACCTCAACCGTTTTTCAATATTCAACGTTGAGACGGCCCAAAAAAAAAACCAAAAAATATATGTATGTATATATATGTATATACACACGAGACGACGACGTCTGTTTGAAGGTTGTTGTGAAATTTCATTATTGGGTCTCTTTCGTCGGGGTCTCTTGTATTGCTGTGTGTGTGTGTGTGGTTGCCTGATGCTTCTTCTTCTTCTCTTGTTGTCGTTGTTATTTTTAAGAGGCGTCCAGCGTCAACATTTCAACGTTGGGTTTTGGGTTGGGTTTAGAGTACATACTTATACATACAAACATACCTATATAGGAGCGGATACATAAATGTATGTATTGGTTATGTGGTTGGATAGCCTGCTCCTAGGTTTGAAATGTACCGGAAACCTCTATATCTAAGATGACTTTTCAATCGGCAATATAATGAAAATATACTGTGATTATTTCAAATTGAGACAGATATGTTCATATATTAAAAGATATCTCCAAAATCCTCAAGAGTTTTAAATCTATGATCACTTTACAATCGGCAATATACCGATATTATTGTAGGACTATCATTACAAATGTATACAGATGTTTTAAATTAATTGATACTATACTTATACAAAAAACGTATATTTCTATGCCCAAAATATCTTTCCAATCAACCAAATATAAAATAATAAAATTTGTAATGATAAGTTGATATACTATACTATATATTCCCAAAATTCTTAAGTGCCTATATTCAAGATCAGTTTTCATTCAGCAATATTATATTAATATCCTAAGGTAGATAGATTAAAAATCCTCAAATATTGATATCTAAGATACTTTTTCAATAAACAATATATTGACTATATTCTAAAACTATCTTTAAGAATTGGAACAGACATGTCGATAGATTAATTTATATATCGGGTTAAGCCTCACTCGAAATTCATTTAAGTAAAGTCCATGAAGTGTAACAAATCCCAGACATACACACATACAGTATGTATATCGTGTATGTGTCTCTTCTAAGTATACACCTTAATTGGTCATCCCTTCAATATGGTTAATCCACTTGTCAGCTGGTAGTGCTCAACCCCTAACGGCAAGTGCAGGACATTCCAGGAGTCCAGAAACAGCAACAGGCTGAGAGGAGTCAGAGTGTCGATCGATGTGGCAGGCGGCAGCTGCAACCTGCTTGTGGCAACCCTAAAAACAATCAGCAGATTGTGCAGGAAAAACCACCCTTAAAAATTAAACAACTGCATTAATTTCTACCCCAGAGGGGCAGAGATCGACAGAGACAGACAGAGAGAGCAAAAGGAATGATGCACATGTTGCTTGGGCAACATTTTAAAGTAAAAGGCAAAGATTTCAAAAGAAAAGAGGAGAGGAAGAGGCCAAAGAGGAGGAGTAGGAGGTGGAGGGTGCGTGTGCGCAACTGACACTTGAAAGAGGGACAAGAGACGCCATTTTATTCATGTATTGAGCATGTGCAGCAGCAACAACAGCAAAAGTAACAGCAACAACAACAGCAGCGCCTGCATTTTGGGTCGTCTGACGACGCGTCGTTTTATGAGGGCGCGCACCTGCCAACAGCTGCCAACAAAGCAACAAAAGCAACAACAAAGGCAATAATAATAATAAGCATAGCCAAAAGCTGAAGTCTGAGAAGTCGGTTTAAACGCTATATGACTTGGCCCGAATCGAACTTAACTGAACTGAACCGAGCTGATGGCTGCCCTTGAGGATGAAGATGTTGCTGTGGTGAATGTTGTTGCTGCTGCTCATCTCGATTGTTGTTGTTGTCGTTGCTGTTGTTGCTGCTGCAGACGCCCACAAGGCAATGCCACCAGCACCACCCAAAACTACAAACTACAAGCACACATACATACTTACATGCACTCACACATGCTTACATAAATACATGCATGTACATATAAAGAAACCAGCTTTAAAGTCCAACACTCATTGCTTTGTTGTTTGTCTGCCAAAGCTCAGCTCAAAAAGAAGACGCAAAAAAGCAGCAACACCAACAACAGCAGCAGCTGCCGTCGCATCATTTTGCTGTTTTTGTTGTCTTTTGGCTGGCCACAAAATTTACCACCTGCCGCCCATATAAAGCTGCCCTCTGTGCCTTTTACACACACACACACTAAGTGAGACAAAATTACAGCGCCCGCAGAGCTGCTGTTGCTGCTGCCCAAAGCGAAGCTGGCGGATGTCTGCGCAGCTGCCATAAATGCAAAAACAACTACAGCTTAAGCATAACTAAAGCTTACACATGTATGTGTGAGTGATATTTTGTAAAGGTTTTGTCAAATTTGTTGTTGTGCTTTTTCAAACATCTTCCCTCCCCCTTTTAAAGTTGACCCACGCATCAGTAATGCAATCCACAACTTACAGCCCACACGCATGCGCTGCTGCGACTGCTGCTGCTGCGCCCGTAACTCTGCTGCGTAGGCGTGTGAAGCAGCGCAGCGAGAATAGAGTAGCGAGAAAATCGTTAAACGTTGTAGTTGTATCTTGCTGCTGCTGTTGTTGTTGTTGTTTTTTTAGCGCGCATATAAAATTGAAGATTTTATTTTGTTGTCGATCGTTGAATTTGCTGGACACCACAGCTGTTAGACACCCACCCACTTTAACGACTAGTTGTTGTTGTTAGTATGTATCGACATCAAGCTGCTAATGCCAGACTCTGGGCACAGTGTGACAAGTCGCTGAGATACTTAATGTAATTAACTTCAACTTTGATTTTATTTTGATATCTGATTTATTGAAATGATATCCATATGATATCATATTATTATGGCAGATAACAGATGTCTTCGTAAAGTATATTAATATTATTAAGAATTTTTTCAAAATAATACTATATAATATAATTGACAAGTTGCTAAAATAATATCAGATTTAGACAACTAATAATATTTACAAGGTTGCATTTATTTCTCCTTTTAATGTGTAGAGTTAAGTGTACTCTTAGTATGCATTTCTAATTCTTTTATTATTGCAGACAAATGCTCATTGAGTATAATAATATTGTTACACATATTTTCGAAACACAAAATGTATAGTATTAATTACATATGTATGTCGTTTTATAAATGATCTGAAATGCACTGCATGTTCTTTCAGTTTGCTTGCTACATTTGGCATCTCGCCCCCTACCAATTAGCTGGCCCCACTGTGCACGCCATCGGGCAAAGCACTTTTTAATAACTGCGTGTGGCTTTGGAACGGACGGCTGTTGTTTGGCGTTAACATGTCATTAGCTCTGTGTGTGTGTGTGTTGTTGTGTTGTCCGTTCTCTGCTTCCTCTTGCTGCCTCTCGTTTCGTCTCCTCTGCTCTCTTGGCCTTTCACCGTTCACCGCAACAACAACTGCAAGTAATGTTGTGGCTCACCCTGAGCTGCCATCGGGGCCGGGTCAGCCCACGGGTGTTAAAATGTATGTGTGTGTGTGTATTTAACTTTAAACATACATATATACATATACAGAGATATATATATGTACATACCCAGTTCAAGCCATTGGGCTTCGCCCGCCTCCTCATCTGTGTGCGTTGAGGCTTAGCAATTTATCGCATCTGACGCCCGCCCCCTAACGGGCAGCACACGCAATGAGCGTACATATATCTGACAAATATTATCAGTGACAAACAAAAACAAACAACAACAGTTGCTGTCATTATTGATGAAGAGAGAAGCCACCCAATAATGCGTTTACCGTTAACAGCCGATTGTCCGGCATCTGCACAAAACAGAACAAGACGACAGCCGACAGCTGGAAGAAAAGAGCGACGAAAAGCAACGATCGGGGGACGTGCTCTTTTGCCTTTTCGCTCTCACTCTCTCTCATTTTTTTGCTTTTCTACATAGAAAAGCTCCCAACCGGCATTTTTTGTTTTCAGCTGCCAACCGGTTTATCCTCTCTTCGTCTCTCGCGCTCTTTCGCTCTCATTGACTCCCCCAAATTGCGTTGTCATTGCGGCGGCGTCGCTGTTGCTGCTGCTGCTGCCAAAGCTGCTGTCGGTTTTTGCACACCCACCAGAGGCGGCGACGCGACGCGACGCTGACGGCGACTGATCGTTGTGTGTATTTGTTCTTGATGGTGCGCGTGTTAGAGTTGTTGTAAATTGAATTTGTTGTTTCTGCCTGCTACTGCTGTCAGCGGCGACTGTTGCGCCCATTTTCAGCCCACTCGCTGACGCGCCCGTTCGCCGCCGACGTTGCTGTCTCTGGGTTTTTTTTTTCGTTATTTCTTTTTTAGTTTTTGTTTTTGCTGCCTGCTATTAGCAAAGCGGATGTTGTAGTTGTTGTTGGAGCACCCACACGCTTGTTGTTGGCAACGTATGACACTCTTTTATTACTCTCTCTGTGTGTGTGTGCATGTGTGTGTCTCGCTCGCACACAAAAGTTGACCCTTTGCTTATCATAGCTAAAGTTTAACAATCAGATGTTATTTTTTCTTATTTTGTTTGCCATAAATTTTAAAAACCTCTTTAAAGTGTGATGCAATTAAATAGATAATAATAATCATTCAGTTATGCAACTAGAGTCCAATGTGATTCCCAATTTCTATTGTAGAATGCTGTCAATAAGATATTAAAACTCGTTTCTAATGATTCATTTTATTAAAATTACATTCAGTATTTTTTGAGCCATCATTTTTTTAATGCTACGATCAACTCTAGTATCCTTAAAAATGGTGTTGCTCTACAGATAAAATATTCACATTTCTTTTATTGCTACACTTGCACTTTTCACTGACACACACACACACGAATATATGCAAGTGGATCCTATGATGATCTTGAGCTGAGACAAAGTCAAGTTCCACCCAACAACAACAATGCCCTTGGCTTGAAAACCACACGCAGAGAGCCAATCAAATATGGCGGGAGAAGTGGGGGAGGTGGAGGGGAAGGGGCTGCGGATCCGACAGGCACGAAACCGAAGCCCAAGCCACAAATGCAAACCATAAAGAAAACAAGAAAAGGAAGAAGAAGAAGAGGATGCAAACGCCCCCAAATGGCACAAAGTGTGGGTAACAACTGTAAAAAGCACACGAAGCATAAAATCAAATATGCAAAAAAAAAGAAGAAAAAAAAAACTCAATACGAAATATGAACTCGAAAGAAACCAAAGAAAACACTCTTCACACACACACACACATACACACATACAGAAACAAACAAACAATTCTCCCATTCCCTATAGACAGCACTCCCCCCGTTGCCCAGCAGATTCGTCTGGGACCTGGGCAAGTGTGGGTGGCTCTCTGTTGGCTCTGGGCCATCGAAACGTGCCCATGCCCATAGCAACAACAACAACAACAACGAACACACATATAACTTATTTATGTTTGTGTGCTAGTGTTTTTGTTGTTCTTGTTGTTGTGTCAGCATCTCAGTAGAAAAACGAGGCGCAGCCATCAGCAACATGTGGGCCAACAGACACCACAGACATCCACCCACCAAAGCTACAAATGTGCCGCCAAAATTACATCGACAGCAGTTGTTGGTGTTGCCAACAATTTGACTTGCCATTTTATGAGATGCGCTTGAGAGTCCTCGAAATTACAACCGCCAAAAAACAAAGATTTGGGCGCGTTATCTTCTCTTCTCTCAATGGGCTTTTTTCGAAATGCATTGTTGTTGTAGGTAAATTTATTAATATATGCAGCAAAAGACGCTGAGCGCCTAACCTGAGACGCCAACACACACACACACAAATGTGTCTGTGTCAGGTGACAAAAGTGTCATAATCTGAATGAAAACCAAATTCAGTTTTAAATTGACTAGAAATCTGGAATGAAATTAAAATAGGCTAATGAAAATATGATTTTATAAACCAGTACTATCAATATAATAAATTAATAAGTAAAATTTAATAATAATATTTAATAAATTTTGCAAACTTTTTCTTAAGCATTAACATTTATATTGTAAATCTACGAAATTATAATTGTTTCAAAATATTAATCGAGGAAATAAATTATTTTTATTAATTTAAATACCACAGAAATTTGCAACATTAATTCAAACATATTTTTTATTTTAAAATAATTTAATTTTTATGATATATGCTTTTCACAGATTCAGTCAAAATATTAATTTTAAAAAAATGTATAAAATATACTAAATATTGTATTAATCTACAATATTATTGAATAAACATTTTCAAATACAAATGGATATAAAATAGTGAAATTTAGGAAGTCAATCTTCAATCAGAAGATTCCTTATAAAATTCTTCAAAAATTTGATTATTTTAATCGTTTGCTGGCCCTTTCAATAATTGCTCTAAGAATGATAACACTATTGACAATTTTGCCACCTGTCGCAATAAGCGGCGAATAAAAAAATGTCGTAAACAAAAAGTGTGCTCAATTCAGCGTTCGGTGTCGCTGACTCAGCTGATGCTGCGCCAACGAACGAAGCGACGCGACGTCAGCAGCAGCAGCAGCAGCAGCAACAACAGCATTAACAGAAATTGAAAATCCCCCCGCTTGCACCTCCCCGCCCATGCAAGCGCCCAAGGCAGTCAGGTTCCAGGCGGTGTTGGTGTTGTTGGTGTGTCAACAGTCAATTCCCAGAACTGACGTCGATTGTGGGGGTCTTTGGGTATTTTGTGTGCCGGATGTGAATGTGCGTCGCTTAGCTTAGTTACACTGACTAACTTAAGTCACTACCACTAATCCGCTCCTTCTCTCTCTCTCTCTCTCTCTTCTGTTATCTTTTAGTTTTCGAAGCGCATCCGTGGAGGCAACAGCGAGAGAAGCAGTCGTCGCAACTTTAGAGCAACGCGCCCGCAAGCCAAGGCCAAACAGCAATCGCAGCAATGGCAACATTAATCCCAGCGAGCGCAGGAAATCCAGCGAGCGCACAGTCCTCAAATGTTGAGGCCACATATGAAGATATGTTCAAAGAAATCACACGTAAACTGTACGGCGAGGAGACCGGCAACGGTTTGCACACGCTCGGCACACCGGTGGCTCAGGTGGCCACCAGTGGACCCACCGCGGTGCCCGAGGGCGAGCAACGCTCGTTTACGAATTTGGTAAGTATATGTGATGATTGTTAATCATTTAGAATTTTTACTTACATTTTAATTATTTTCACAGCAACAAATCGATCGCACCGCAGCGCCCAGCATTGAATACGAAGCAAGTGGTGCAGCGGGCGGTGCTGGTAGTGGCAACAACGTGGCCACCACACAGGCCAATGTAATCCAGCAACAACAACAGCAGCAGCAGCAGCAACAACAACAAACAGAGTCGGGCAACTCTGTGGTGGTTAGTGCCACCGGCAGTGGCGCCACTGTGGTGCCGGTGTCCAGCGTCGCCGCCGTGGGCAGCTTCAAGTCCGAGGATCATCTGAGCACAGCCTTTGGCCTGGCCGCTCTCATGCAGAATGGCTTTGCCGCCGGCCAAGCGGGTCTTCTCAAGGCCGGCGAGCAGCAGCAGCGATGGGCACAGGATGCAGGAGCTGCGGAGCAACAGCAGCCGCAGCTTGTGCAGTGGACAACAGGTGGCAAGCTGCAGAGCTATGCCCAGGTCAATCAGCAGCAACAACAGCAGCAGCAGCAACAACAACAGCAGCAGCAGCAGCAACAACAACAACAGCATCAAAGCACACCCAAGTCCAAGTAAATATAATTAATTATTAAATTATAAATACAAAAATAAATGTTTGTATATTTTAAATATGAACAGAAAACATCGTCAGGAGCATGCAACGGAGTTGATCTATGCCAGCCCCTCCACATCGGCCAATGCGGCACAGAATCTGGCCCAAAACACGCCCACCTCAGCGCCCACCAACAGCAGCAGCAGCAGCGGCGGCAGCAGCTCCTCCGGCGGCGGCAGTCGCAAGAAATCCTCCCAAGCACAGGCAGCAGCAGCCGCCGCAGCTGCCAATGGAGTGCATATAGTTAAGCGTTATGCCTGCACGCATTGTCCGTATTCGACGGATCGTCGGGATCTGTATACGCGTCATGAGAATATACACAAGGACGAGAAGCCCTTTCAGTGCTATGCCTGCCTCAAGCAGTTCAATCGTGCCGATCACGTCAAGAAACACTTTCTCCGCATGCATCGCGAACTGCAGTACGATATTAACAAGACGCGTCGACATGTTCCCGCTGGCAGTGGGTCAGGTGGTGGTGGCTCCGGTGCCAGCTCACATCATGCGGGCGGACGTGGCAACGTGACGATCAATGCCACGGGCGTTAACATTGACAATGCATTCCTGGAGGCACAGCGACATCCCACCTCGACCAGCATGAGCATTGTGGAGACCATCGAGGCGGTGGCCTCTGCTGCCGACATGCCCCTCGCCCAGCTCAAGCAGGAGAAGCTTGACGATGGCTCTGTCCTTCCCCTGCATGTGGGCGCCATCATGAACAATGCCCAACAACCGGTGGCCAGCTCCAGTTCCGGTTCCGGCAGCAGCTCAGCCGCCGGCTCTGGCCTGTTGAAGCCCAAGCGTGAGAAACGCTTCACCTGCTGCTACTGTCCCTGGTCGGGTGCCGACAAATGGGGCCTCAAACGGCATCTCAACACACACACAAAGCCATTCGTTTGCCTGCTCTGCGATTACAAGGCGGCACGCTCCGAGCGTCTGGCCACCCATGTCCTCAAGGTGCACAACAAGCGTGCCTGCAGCAAGTGCTCCTATTTGGCGGACACCCAGGAGGAGTTCCAGGTCCACATGAGTGATGTGCAGTAAGTAACACTTCAAGTAACTCTCTAATTTACATAGATTAAAGTAACTAAGACGCAGTGTCATATAAGATTATTAATTCTAATTGATTATAATCATAATCGATATAAGGGTACAGGGTACTCGACTGTAGTGTTTCTTCTTGAAAGGTGTTTGTTATTAATTTGGATTGATTTCCAAGATTAAAGTTAAGGTTATCGGGAATATCATATCGAGCACACTCGACTAGATTAGTAAATCTAATTGATTATTCATATTATAACCGGGTATATCACAGTCGAGCGCACGCCACTGTAGCGTTTCTTCTTCTTAACTTATGTATGTACATATGTATATTAGGTTATTATAATCTATTGCTATTACGGATACCGGGTATATCACAGTCGAGCGCACTCTTTCTTGTTAAAATATGTACTTACGGTAAATGAATCTGATTGATTATAATCCATAATTATTATACCCGATAGTCAACAGGTTTGAGATAAGTTTACCGGGTATTTCACATTCGAGTACACTTGACTGCCTACGTACATATATTATCTACAGTCCTGATAACCTGTGAAATTCTTTCTTGTGTGAATATATCTATAAATTTATCACCTCTTAAAGGTGATCATCCCATCATTTAGTTAAGCTCTCTTTACCTCTCTCTTTCTCTCGCTCTCTATTTTGAACTTGCCTCTCAGTCCGCATGACAATCGTCCAGCGCGAAGCAACAGCACCAACAATAGTGGCAATAACAACAATAGCGGCAACAGCAGCAACAACAACAACAATGTTAACAACAATGCAACACATAGCCAGAATTTGAATGTCTTGCGAACCATTGGGAACACCTTGGTGGCCAATAATCAACTGAACACGTTTCACAATGCCGGCAACGCTTTTGGGTAACGTTCTCAGATCGCATTTCTCCAACTCCTCCCCCCAAATCTTCCTCCCAACAAACGCGCACAATTCTCCTAACTCTAGTTACTACCCTCGTTCTTGTTCTCTCAACTCGTTCTCGCCCCCAAATGTGATTCCCCAACCACGAACAGTTCATCAAGTGGCGGTGGCCAAACCGTTGGCAATGTGAGCGGCAGTGGTGCCGTTACCATCTATACCACAACTACCAATGAGGGTGTGTCTGGAGGCGGCGGAAGTGGCAACAATATCACGGGCGGCCCCTTGCAGGAGATCATTGTGAATCCCACATCGATGGTGGGTTGGCGTCTCAGTGCCAACGGATCTTTGATACCACCGCATGATCTTCTCACTGGCAGCCTGCCGAATGCCGCCACACAAAAACGCGGCTCGGAGCGTTTATTTCAATACCTCGAAGCCGAGGGCAGCGATCCGGAGGACTATGCGCGGTATTTGTCTCTTCCCCCTGTTGTCGTTGTCATTATTTACTTGATGTTCCATTCATGTTGCTCTTTACGTTGATTACTTTCTCATTTTGTCTCTTGTTCGTTCTGCATTGTGTTGAATTTTCTTTGATCTCTTTGTTTTACTCCCATTTTTCATGTATGCTTTGTTACCAATATTTCTATCGTGGTTTTCATTTCAAACAGAAGACTTTTTTTTATCGAAATTTAGTTTTATTCTTTAATTGTATTCTCCTATAATAATTTATTCTCCTATTTTCCAATATGTTTATTTATGCCCTGGCAACAACGCCAAACTTCATTTATATGTTGCCAAATTAAAAAAAATAGTTAATTCATATGTTGCCAGTTTTCATTATATGCATAATTTATTTTATAATTATGTTTGCTCTAGAACAAAGTTCACGCTTTAGTAAATTTTTAGTATTTATTTCAATTTATTTGTTAACAACTTAATTTATCAATATTTTCCCTGCATTGTTGCCAAGCTTCGCAAACTTCTGTTGTCAATTTTAATTGCTTGTTCAATTAATTGAAATGTTTGCAATGCATTTTATTCAATTTTTAATATTCATATACATTTATTTGTTGTCTAATTTAAAAATGTATATGAATTTATTTATTGCCAATTTTCATTGAACGTTTAATTTAATTTATCACTATGTTTATACAGCGTTATTGCCAATGTTCATAATTTATTTATTTATTGTATGTTTAATTTATTATTATTTAATTAAATGTATTTATAGTTTAAATTGATTACTTATTAGAATACATTTTCTAATGTTATTTGTACTTCTCCACATTTGCAGTCTGCTAAAAATGGACGCCATTAGTCGCAACACAGCTTCGGTCGCTCAGGATTTTCATAAAGCGGGAGGCGTGCACGAGTTGAAAATACCAGCAAATCATCAACTCCTGTTCAATAATAAACTGCCTTCGCAATGGACGACACGTGAGGCTGCAGCGCTTCTACATAGCTTGAGCAACATGGGCAGCAATGGCAACAGCAACATCAACGGCAGCAGCAGCAACAACAGCACCAGCGGCAACAACAACAACAACAGTAGCAGCAGCAGCAACATTGCACAGCGACAAAAGTTTGGCGTAATTCGTGCTCGACAACATTCGACGGGAGAGGATGATGAGAATACGCCTTCATCGGCATCATCGTCCTCATACTCGGGCGATGAGTTCAACATGTCGGCAACAACATCGCCAATGAAAGTGTCGCGTCATGGCAACAGCAACAGCAAAAGTTTGCGATCTTCCGATGAGAGCGATCAGCAGAGCAACAACAAGGCGATGATGGCAACGGCATTTCTGGAAGCGGCAGCTTACGAACAGACGGCCATCGAGCTGCTCGCCAGCAAGCGAAAGCTCAAAATTGAGTATGACGAAGATCAAGAGAATCAACAGCAGCAGCAGCAGCAGCGAGTGCAGCTTATTAAATCGTCTCCCGCGTATAAACTAAATAACAACAACATCAACAATAATAATAATAACAACAGCAACAATAACAACAACAACAGCAGCTATTACAAAGAGAAATCTCACAGAAATGCCGTACATCATCGCCAGGATGATAAAGAGAACAACACGAGCAGCACTGAAAGCACAACAGCAGCAGCGGCGGCGGCGGCAGCAGCAGCAGCGGCAGCAACTGTTGCAGCTGCTGCAGCAGCAGCTGGTGTTGCAGCAACACCAAACAGCAACAATAACAACACAACCACCACACCTTTTCTCACACAAATGGAATACCAGAATCTCAATCGCATTGGAACACAATTTCAGAATTATGTTAAGGATATTATTAACAAATATTATACAGCCGAAACGCCGCTTATGCTGGCCGCGGCAGCAGCAGCGCTGCCGACAGCGACGACCACAGGGCAACAGCGCGAGAGAGAGCGTGATCTGCTTAACAGAGAGCGAGAGAGCGAGCAACAGTTGTCGCCCGGCAAGCGACGACGCCTGATGAGCGAGACCGAAGAGTACATTGAGTATTTGCGCAACAAGGAGGATATAACGCTTACCATAACACCAAAGCTGCCCAGCAGCAGCAGCATTCCCCCAACCGTGTTAAAATCAGTCCCAACGTCAGCGCCAACGCTGCCGACGCAGTCGCTGCTCAAACGTCAGCTGGATCTGGCAGCGCCGCGTAAGAGTCCCAAGAAACCAGCAGCAATCCAAGTCCCTCTCAACAACAACAACTGCAATGGCAGCGCTGGAAATGCATCACGCAAGTCTCTCAATCATCTGGCAACGCTGTTGCCACTGCTTGCCGACGCAGCCAGCAAGCAGGAGTATTTGACAGCGCCACTTGACTTTAGCAAAAAGTCAGAGGCGGAGAGTGGGCGCAGTTCGCGTAAGCAGGCGCAACCGAAGAAAATACGACTCACTCCCGAAGCCGTGGTGGCGATGCTGCGCGACAAGCATCTGAATCGGTTGGGGCAACAGAAGCTTTGCTGCGCCAGCTGCGCGGCCAGTCAGCGACGTAATATTAGTGGCGGCGGCGTAAGCTTTAATTATCATACGCTTGGCTCTCTGGCGCTGCATCGCTTTTGGAAGCATCGATCTTTGAAAGCTGCCGCTCGCAATTGTAAACAGTGCAGTGCACAGTTTGAGCGACGCTACAGTTTGCTGCTGCATCGCCGATTAAAGCATGCTCGGACTCTCTGCTCTCCCAGAGAATAAACTTTCTCATTTATAATTAGCAAATGTTTGCTTGCCATATACACATTTCTCATGCATTAGGCATTAACATTGAAAATTCATTAAAAATTGCATTTATTTGTTAAATTTTAAGTTGTGATGTACCTGAAATATGATTTCTCTTTACAAAAAAAAAAACAAAACAAAACAAAAAGCAAAACAAAATGATATTGTAGAAAACAGCGTCCCATTTCGATGAATTTCATATTATACTTATATTAGTTGTATAATTGAGGTAAAAGCACACTCTTAAATCACTCAAAACACACACAAACACACACACACACCATGTACACTGTAGTAGTGGTTACCATTCATCACCATTGGTTACCCGTCAAATTACTATAGTGTTAAAAGACATATTTCTAAAGAAATACACTTATTAGAGTTTCAAGATATTCGATGAGCATTTATCAAATGTCTTAAAATTCGTTGCAAAATCATTTGTGAAGTAAAATAGCTTTAATTTGCCATTATTGAACTTCATTTATATAATAATTATTATTATTATTATTGTTTAGTTACTTAATGCGAGTAATATTTGCCATCTTAAACATAACATGATTGTAATTTTCTAGTTAATTAAGTTGTGTTATTATACATACATATACATTTACATTTACTACATACATATTTAATTTATACAAAATGAATGCAAACCTCAATACCTTTTTGCCTTATTTTTTAAATTAAGCTTTAAACAAGAATATTGCATATTATGTACATTTAGTTAT